>CM066738.1:65013477-67498477 GCA_033961575.1 Aselliscus stoliczkanus | reverse complement strand
CCTTTTCTACCTGTTCACATACAAGCAACGCATCTCTCCAAGACAATCCTTCTCAATCATGTAAGACCTTCTTTAACTACTAGATGTCTCAGTACATTTTCCCTTCTCTAAATTCCTATAGCACTTGTATGTACCACAATTTTTTCTTGTTTCTTTATTGATTAATACTTATTATTTCACTCCATAGCTAGACTTCATGTCCCTTGAGGTTAGTGACCTTATGAGGAATCTGTAGCACATAGTTAAAAAACACTTCTTACCTCAAATTCAAAGTCAACAAAGTGTTCTTTACATTTGTGGTTGTCAGGACTATTCCAAGGATGTATAATGAAGATAGGAGGCTTGTGGGCTTTTCCCAGGGTATGTGAACAACTGAAGGAGGCATGGGAATGCTTAAACAAACAAGTATATGAAGCTCTAAGACATGACATTATAGTTTCAAGAAAGTATACCAAGGCTATATCTAGATATAAGGTACATAGAAATACAAGAATGGGGTCAGTATTTGCAGAGAGAAGATGACTGCTAAATTCAAACTGGGATTTAAACAAAGGCTACTCCTTTTAAAGCCCTATGCCTAATATTATTTTTCGAGCTGTGTCTCTGTGGACAATTTCTTTGGAATTTTTCTTGGAGGAGAGAGTTCCTGATACCCAGGCTATGCGACTTATTAGGTGTAAATATATTCTGGTTCTTTAGAAACTCTTTTTTTGTCTCTGTCTGTTTCTCTGCTTCTCTTTTCTTCCTTCTTTTTTTCCTTTCTCCAGTCCATCTTTCATTTTTTCCTTCCCTTCCTTCCTCCTCCTTCTCTCTCTCTCTCTCTCTCTCTCTCTCTCTCTCTCTCTCTCTCTCTCTCTCTCTCTCTCTCTCATACACACAAAGTAATTTACTAAAGTGAGATTTCCAGAAGAAATAAATTCAATTGTCATATGTAGGATAAACTCAGAAGTAACTATGTCTAATAGTGTTCTAACCCTGTATCAAAGAAAGTAGTAAATACGAGATTTTATATGTGCTTCTTTTTACTCCCTCCTCATACAAATTATTTATCTAAAGTCTGGATGTATTGTTTTATGATGGACACAGAAGTATAATATTAATATTCACAAGTAGATACAAAAACAGGAAAAATGAAAATCTGAGACCATGTTTTATGTTTACTTATTGCTAGGAAGGACTTATATCAATTATAAAATTACTTGTGGTACACATTCATAGGATGCAATTAATGGCATTATACAGTAAGTGCCATTTATACCCATATCTCTGCTTAGGGTGCAATCACTTTCACTGTTTCCAATCTACTCACATTAAAAGAAAAACATGGAGTAGGACACAAAGAGGCTAGTTTAGATCATATAAAACTCAAAATAGAAAAAGAAAAGCAGAGTTACAGTTCAGAAACCATTACAACAATACTAAATAAAATAGTCAACCAATATTTTATAGAACATATTGGAGCGAAGAACAATTTTCTTGGTACTACAGAAGGGCACTTGGAATTAAGCGCCACTTTAAAGTAAGAGGTTGAATCTTTTCTGCAAATAGTAATAGTTACCTGGCATAAAAAATGACTAATTTGCTACCATTGCAAACTAACACAAAAGGATACTTACATTAAAACGTATAATGTGAAATCCATTTATCTTGGAGAATGTTTTTCAAATTGCAGAAGACCATTCATTAGATGGCCATGAAATTAATTTAATGAGTCATGAAAAACATTTAAAAATGAAGTAGACTAGACTATCCTAGAATAAAATACAATAGAAAATGAACTGCATATTGTAAAGATAAGTAGTTGCTTTAACAAAAAAACTGTTTTGTTTATCTATCATCTATTTATTCATTCATCCATTCAGACCATGTGTGGATCATGGTCAAAATGTTTTAAAGATACTGCCGTTTATGATAGAAAATCATGGAAAGCATTGCAGTGATGGTGGCATTTTGACTGTTTTTTTGTTTTGTTTTGTTTTCGGTAAAGAATTAGTTTGTTTTTCTTTAATTCTTTTACTGTGAAATCAACAAACAACAAGTGCTGGAGAGGTTGTGGAGAAAAGGATACCCTGGTGCACTGTTGGTGGGACTGCAGATTGGTGCAGCCATTATGGAAATCAGTATGGAGGTATCTCAAAAAACTGGAAATGGAACTACTGTATGACCCAGCAATTCTGCTCTTGGGTATCTACCCAGAGAAAACCAAGAAGCCAATTTGGAAAAACATATGCACCCCTATGTTTATTGCAGCACTATTTACAATAGCCAAGAGTTGGAAACAACCGAAATGCCCATCGGTAGACTACTGGATTAAGAAACTGTGGTACAATTATACAATGGAGTATTACTCCGCTATAAAGAAGAATGAAGTCATACCATTTGTAATGATATGGATGGACCTAGAGACTATTATGCTAAGTGAAATAAGTCAGTTGGAGAAAGACAAAGAATTAGTTTTTAAGACAAAATAAGGGGAGGGAATAGGGTTGCCATTCTATGCAAAAAGAAATAGCATTTGTAGAGGCAAAAATTGAACTTTCCAAAATTATTACTCTAGGTGTTAGTAAGATTATTTATGAAAGACCTGTGAAAACATTGTTTTTGTTAATACCTTTACTGAAATATAATTCACATAAAAGACAGTTCATTCATTTAAAGTGTACAAGTTAATGGTTTTCAGTATATTCACCAGAATTTTGCAACCATCTCCACAATCAATTTTAGAACATTTGCACCAGCCAAAAATGAACCCAAAACCTTGCAGTAGTCAACCCCCTCACATCTGCTATTACCCCCATCCTCCCTTATCCCTAGGCAGCCACAAATCTACATCCTGTTTCTATGGATTTATCTGTTTTGGACATTACATGTAAATGGATTGTATCATTACATTAATTGATTTTCAGATGTTAAACCTACCTTGCATTCCTAGGATAAACCCCACTTCATCATGGTGTATAATCTTTTTACATGTTGCTATACTTTGTTAAGGCTTTTTGCATCAATATTCATAAAAGATAATGGTCTACAGCCACCATTTTGTGTTTGTTTTTTGGGGAAGGGTCTGGTGAAAACTTTTTTAAAAATGCAGGACTTCTCAGGGCTTAAAATATACTTATGGCCATTTTGAATCTTTATGTGGATTAAAACATTTCTTAAGTTATTTTAAAATGAAATATTTCTATCTTGGGAATCCAAAGGGATAACCGTTCCATAGAAAATGCTTTGGGAAACAGTATAATTGAATAATAAATGAGCATGGTGTATTTTGATTCCTAGAATAATTTGGTATTGATAATTTTTTTATGTAAACTTCTTGGTGAGAAGAGAATGGGAAATCAAAATTAATGTAGGAAATACAATCTATATTTTCTGAAGTTCATAGTAGAAATTAAGGCAATTCTGTAGAAAGCTGAATATACACCTCTCATTCCACAATTTGAATTCAGGAATTTTCAACTAGTCCTTTGGTTGAAATCTGGAAGCTATTCATTTGCATGCTAATATCTGGGATGGGTGGAAACTCTATCATGATCATGTAAATGTTTTGTAGCCAGCATAATGTTATTTTAAAAGAATTATTGCTATCTGTATGAAACATAATCTTTCTGATGATGTTTTTAGTTTACTAATGACCACTCATAATAGGCTACTAGTGTATTCCTGTTCTTTTGAACCACTTCCACCCCAGACAACATTAGAAACTTCTTTTTTTTCCTTTGCCGGAATTTATTTTTCACATTACCATTTTCCTTTACTTTCCTCTACTTTTTTTGTGGCTTCATAGTGGGTGTATATAGATAGTGTTGATATATTGTCAGCCTCCCACATGTTGTCAAAGCATTTGTGGTGGTCATTAGGTTAACGAGTACATGTGCTATGGTGTTGTGTGCTATAAAAATAACCAATGGAATGTAAACCATCTTGTTACCTTTCTAGCTAAGACATTAACTGCCTCAAGTTAAGGATAGACACAGTTTGTTCCTCCTGAGTTATTACAGAGCCAACAGTGCTTCCTTTGCAAGCACACTGCAGGAAAGTGTGCATAAACCCAACCTTTGTATTAGTGACAGATCCTCTGTCATCTAATCTGATAAGCCTGAATATTATCCCTGTTTGGGACTCCAAGAAGTTAGAGACTTTACTTAAATTATATCAGTATTTTTAAAAGTATCTGTAATAGCTTCACCGATAACTTGACTCTGAGTTTCTAAGCAAAAAGTGGCACTATTAGTTGTCCTTTCCAATTATATACACTGTTTTCTCATACCTTAGTCATAGAACATTGTGTTCTCTGTCTTTCCAATGGAACTTTGCAGAATTCTCAGCAACAAATCTTTATGCTTTATGTTATTCTTAGAGTCCTGTATTTGTCACTTCCTACCCTTTGTGAATTTTCCAATGATAACTGTTGACCGTGTCTGGAAAGACAAGAGCCCAGCTTAGACAGGCCAATGTAATTCTTTCCTTTGATAGTGTACTGAGTTCCACAACATATTAGAGAACAAGCAATAAACCACCACTGTCTTAAGAAGAAAGGAAAAAAATACTACCAGAAGGAAAATGGAAACTTTTTGCTGCCATTCTACTTTCTATCCTTTTGTGACTCGCTTGCTTTTACACTCATTAAAGAGTCCCTTTCCTTTTTAGCTCCAGGTTTGGTTCAGACCAAAAAATTAAGAATCATTTGGAACTTGCCTCTATTGGTTTCAAACCTTCAGAAATGATGACAGTAAAGAAGTTCAAGTGGCATAGGTGACTAAGAGCTGTGGTATCTAATGAATTGTCCAGCCTAAGGGTTTCACTTTGCTCCCTTCTTGGATTTGTAGTTCCTACAGCTAACAAATCATGTGCATTTAGTTCTCTACCTGCAAAAATGTTAACTTACTTTCCAGGACTTATGACTTCATAAATAATAAATCTATGACCTTAGGGTTCCATATCAGTCAAAGTAGACTTACTTTGTCTCTCTCTCTCTCTCTCTCTCTCTCTCTCTCTCTCTCTCTCTCTCTCTCTCTCACACACACACACACACACACACACACACACACACACACACACACATTTGAACTGGCATTAAAATTTCAAGAGGAGGAGGGAAGATGTTGGCCAGGAAGAAACTATCAACAGAAATGTAGATTATTTCTTCTTTTTTATCTATATAAAGGGCATATACACTTTGATCTAACAAGATATGTTATATGTAGATCTCTTTTTTGTTTACCTCAGTCTCCATGAATCTTCACCTGATTCACTGAGAAAGCTGGGAAAAATTATTTGACTTCTGCAAAAACTACTTGCAAATTAGTGGGAAAGGGAAAACTGTATTCCTTCCTTTTGCTTCTTATCTTCTGTATAAAAAAACAGTGAGGACACATAACACCAGTTTTCAAAATACTTGGTCTTCCTATAGAAACATATTATTATTACTATATTGTTGACAAAAAAAAAAAAACAACAACAAAAAACCCAAAACAACATCCAGGCTCAGAGAAAACTGTGAGTTTATTTGAGCCAAACTGATGATAATAGCCAGGAAGCAAAATCTCAATGGATTGAGAAAATGCTCCAGAGGAACTGGCTGGGTGAGAATGAAGTCCCATGGATCTCACTTTAGAGAAACATTGAGTTTACACCAAGAACATTGACCTTTCACAAGGGAGATGGTGGCAGAAAGTGAAGCCCCAAACTCTTCAGGAGTTCCTCCAAAAGAACCATCTGGGAGGGCTGAACAGGTGAAGATATACCTCCTGAGAAGATAGAAGACTTACTTTCATCATCTGAATCAAATCCAAAGAGTGTCTGACCTTTTTTTTTTTTTTTTTTGTGCAAGGGTTGCTAAACTGATATTTCCAAGTTCAGGTCAAAATGGTGGTAAAAGCTGTACTTAACTCCTGTCGTGACCACATCAAAATTACAACTAAATTACAAAATAGCTGTCATTGACAATTGGCTAAAATTTTGCTTAACTGAAGCCCTACAACTAAGGACATGAAGAAGAAGCCACCTCAAGACTGATAGGAGGGAGAGAGATGCAGAACAGCAAGTCCTACACCCACATGTGACCATTAAAAATTGGGATGGATATTTTGGTTATGGAGGTCCCTACCCTGGAAGAGCAAGAGGTCCCAGCCCACCCTAGCCCAAGGTTCCAGTTCAAGGGAGAGAAATCTCCATAATGTCTGTATGAAAACCAGTGGAGACTGTGACTGATGAGATGGAGAGTGGCTCAAGTCCCAGCAGCTTTTCTCAGAGACCACTCAAGGACTTACTCTGAGCTCCAGTGCTGAGGCAGCAGCTGGAAAGGTGGCAGGGACATATGGTGGGGAAGTGAGTTGCCTGGCTTCACACGGGACTGGAGATACAACTTGTTTCTGGATGGAGGAAATGGTGGAGGCCATTGTTTCTTTGTTGAGCACCCCCTCTTCCCAGTGTTCAGTTGCATGTGGCCACCATACCTGAGTCTTACCATTCATTTTCCATGCCCAGGTGATTCAAGACCCCTCCCTGCCCAACTTTCGGGCACACTGAAGCTGCTTCCACTGGTTTTGTTGTACAAAATGCCTGTCTTGCTCATGCTGCAGACTTTTCTAGGGCCTGTCAAAGTTTTGCAGTACCCAGACAAGCAGCATCTGGCTTGAGCATGTCCACTACCTCTGGCTGAGCAGCCGTAAGCTCAGCACTGGTGGCAGGTAGACTTGGTTCACAACTTGGCCTCCCGAGGCACTTTTAAACACTGCATGGGTGGTGGCATCCATCTGTGGATTTCTTTGTGGCTCCTGCTGGGTGGCTCTTGGTGGGGTACAGGCTGTGGCTGAACTTGACCTGCAGTTGATACTCTCCAAGTTAGCCCTGGGGCTGGTGCCCCAAGTGGCCAGCTTCAAAGTGAGCTGGAGCATCATCCAATTACCTCCAAGAATGAAACCCAAGGATGACACCCAAGGGACAGATTGGACAGGAACGAGAGCACTGCAGAAGCAGATTCTGCTCTGTAAGATCAGCCCTGGCACCACAACTCTGAGGCACACACAACCCACAAAAGTGACACACCTAGAGTGAGTGGCTCAAGTAACCAGGAAGACTGTGCCACTGAGCCTCACAACACACCCACTACATAAAACCATTCTACTAAGAGTGGCAGACATAGCAGCCCTACCTAATACATACAAGCAAACACACAGAGGCAGCCAAAATGGGGAGACATAGAAACATGTCTCAAATAAAAGAACAGAACAAAGCTCCAGAAAAAGAACTGAACAAAATGGAGACAAGCAATCTATCAGATGCAGAGTTCCAAACACTGGTTATAAGAATGCTCAATGATCTCTGGGAGAACTTCAACAAACAGATAGGAAACATCAAGATACAAAACATTAAAAAGAACCAGTCAGAAATAAAGAATACAATAACAGGAATGACAAATACATTAGAAGGAAGCAATAATAGATTAGGTGAACCAAAGGATCAAACCAGTGATGTGGAAGATAAGGTAGCAGAAAACACCCAACAGCATAAAGAAAAAAGAATCCAAACAATTGAAGACAGTTTAAGGGGCCTCTGAGACAACATCAAGTGTACCAACATTCACATTATAGGGGTACCAGAAGAATAGAAAATGCAAGGAATTGAAAACCCGTTTGAAGAAATAGTGACAGAAAAACTTCCCTAACCTGATGAAGGAAATAGGTATACAAGCCCAGGAAGCACAGAGAGTCCCAAAGAAGATGAACCCAGAGGCCAACACCAAGACTCATAATAATTAAAATGCCAAAAGTTAAATACAAAGAGAGAATCTTAAAAGCAGCAAGAGCAAAGCAGTTAGTTACTTACAAGGGAGCCCCCATAAGACTGTAAGCTAATTTCTGAACAGAAAACAGAAACTTTGGAGGCCAGAAGGGATTGGCAGGGAATATTCAAAGTGATGAAATGCAAGGAGTTACAACCGAGATTACTCTACCCAGCAAACCATCATTTAGTATCAAAGGACAGATAAAGAGCTTTGCAGATAAGAAAAAGCTAAAGGAGTTTATCACCACCAAACTAACATTACAACGAATCTTAGAGAGACTTAAGAATTTTTAAAAAATCAAAAATATGAAGAATAAAATGGCAAAAGCTACATATCTATCAACATTTACTTTCAATGGAAGCGGATTAAATGCTCCAATCAAAAGATGGGCAATGGGGCCTGAATGGATAAGAAAACAAGTCCCTTACATATGCTGCCTACAAGAGATGCACTTCAGATAAAAAGACACACACAGACTGAAATAAAGGGATGAAAAAAGATATTTCATGAAAATGGAAACAAACAAACAAACAACTGGGGTAGCAATACTTATACCAGACAAAATAGACTTTAAAACAAGGACCGTAAGAACAGACAAAGAGGGACCTAGTAATCCCACTTCTGGGTATTTATCTGAACTAACCCAAAATGCTACTGCAAGGGGACATACTCAACCATATGTTCATTGCAATATTATTTACAGAAGCCAAGATATGAAGGCAACCTGGGTGTGTGCCCCTGAATGGATGAATGGATAAAGAGGAAGTGGTACATATATACAATGGAATATTACTCAGTCATAAAAAAGAAGGAAATCTTGCCATCTGCAACAACATGGATGGACCTAGAGAGTACTGTACTGAGTGTAATAAGTCAGATAGTGAAAGACAAATATCAAATGATTTCACTTATAAGTGAAATCTCAAGAACAAAATAAACAAACTAACAAAACAGAAACAAAATCATAGATACAGAGAATATTTTAATGGTTGCCAGCTGAGAGGGAGTTTGGGGGTGAGTGAAAAGTGAAAGGTATTAAGAAGTACTAATTGGTTGTTATGCAGTAGTCATGGGGATATAGGGTATGGCATAAGGAATATAGTCAATAATATTGTAATAACTATGTATGGTGTCAGATGGGTACTGGATCTATCAGGATGATAAATGGGAGAGGGTTAGGGGCAGGGTGAAAAAGATGAAGGGATTAAGAAATACAAATTGGTAGTTACAAAATAGTAATGGGATGTAAAGTATAATGAATATAATCAATAATATGGTAAAAACTGTATATAGTGCCAGGTGGTACTAGTCAAGGGGATCCCTTCTTAAATTATATAAATGTCTAACCACTATACTATACACTTGAAACTAATATAAAATAATATTGAATTTCAACTCTAATTGAAAAATTAAAAGTGGGAAAAGATCAATAATATTGTGATAGCATGGTATAGTGTCATATGGTTTCTGGACTTATCATGGTGATCACTTCTATAGCATAGGGAATATAATTAATAATGTGATAATAACTCTATAGTGCTAGGTAGATACTGCTGAAAAACTATGGTGTACATCTGAAACTAATATAATATTGTATGTTAGCTATAATTTAATAAAAATCTTTTTAAAAAACTACAAAGAAAAAAAGAAAATGCTCCAAAGAATGTCAGTTTTGCAACTTATTTTATCCAGTAGAATAAAAGGAGATGTAAGGAGGGTTACTTGAAATCCATTGCTGATAGATTAAGGGGGTAGAAGAAAGCAAAGTGGCAGGGGTAAGGGGGCTGGAATCTCTGGTATTGGATAAAAAGTAAATTGGAGAAACAGATGGTCTTTTACATTGATGGGTACAGGATAGTTAATAGCATTTACAGTACACAGAAATGGTAATCAGGGACAAGAACAACAATGAGGGATTCTGTAGTTTCCTTCTCTGGTGTGGAGGGTAGTGCCCTGGGAGATCCAGAAAACGGGATTACTCTGACATTCCAAGGGTGCATTATCTTAGATGCAAAAATGACAATAGGCAGGCTACCTTAAGGTAAAGATCAACCTTCGTCAAGGAAGCTATAGGCCAAGGATATGACTACCCTCTTTCAGTTAGGAATTTTTATGTTCAGACCAACCTATGTGGTTAATTTTGGTCCCTGAGTTTGTAAGGCCTGCCATGCAGGCCTCTCCTGACCTTGTCAGGTTTAGTATGTGGCCCTTTTTCTGTCCACGTTACTATTATTATTATTATTATTATTATTATTATTATTAATTACTACTATTATCTCATCCTATGAAAATTATGTTAACATGCCAATTATTGTTAAACAGCCATTTATCAATATGGAAGAGAAACAGCTTAACTCTCAGATGAACACACTTCATAAAATCTTTTATATTTCTTCAATTAAGTAAACCTGAAATTGCATCAACAAGAAACAATAATGCTCTTTGTTATGGTCATTCCTAAAAATAAAAAAGTGTCAGACTGGCAACTATAGATCACCAACAGCTTAATACAGGGCAGGCAAATCCATCCCTGGAAACAGCTGCCCTGGCTTTTAGAATATAGTTTTGTGGATGGAGCAAAAGGCTGCCAATGAGTTACTATGGATGTAGCCGAGTTTCTGCTGAAGACATTTAAACTGCCTGATTTGTTTGTAAATTGGGTCCAATTTATTTTTTGTGATTAGGGTGAAAAAGTTTAGGATGTCAAGAATCTTTCATTTAAAAATATTTATTGGATTGCTGTTGAATTGATTGTGTAATAGGCTTGCTTCATTCAGTCTTATGAGAATGGGTTCTTATTTTTACCTGTTTTAGAGTTTTGAAAAATAAATTGAGTTCCTATTTCCTTCCCTGAGGAAATAAGCTTAAATTTTTTGGTTGCTACACCTTCAAAAAGTAAAATGCAAATGCTAGCCATTATTTGGATGAAAAAAACCTTCTTTCTTTAATCAAACTACTCAGCAAAATTATGAGTGGGAGCAGATGTTTTGGCTTCATCAAGGTATTTTCTCTTATCCTTGTTTGTTATGTAAGTTTCTGGCTAATCAGTTACAAGCAGCACCTTATTTTTTCAAAGTTCTTATCTTGATCTCTTTCACCTGATATCTTCTGAATTGACATTAGAGATCAGAAGGAAAGAAAAAAATTAGCACACTAACCATTAGATGGAGATAATTTTTTTTTTCCAGGCAGTGTTTTTCTTTTCATTGCTGTAGTCTTCTGTAAGATAGCTTCATTTTAAGCTATTATTTTAGTTGCAGTGCTGCTTAACTTCTTGCTTTCTTCATGCCTTTGCCCACCTATTATTATGACTTCCCTAGATCCTTTATCGTCTCTTGTTTGTTCAGGACTAACATTTATGAGAACTGCCCTTTTTATGATTTGAGTTACCTAATAAAAATGCTGTAGTGACTTACTGTGGAAGATGGAGGGATATTTCCTTGAAAAATAATTTTGATGGAACATACATGTGGAGATAGAAATGAACAAGACCCTCTTAAGGACAAGAATGATGATATTTGCTCCTTTTATTTTCTTAAAACACCCACTGTACTGAAAAGACATAGCAGGAGCCTAACAAATCTTTAGTGAATTCAACTGAACATTCCTAGCAGTATTCCTAATATGTGAACTGGAATGGACCTTTTGCCTCTCCTAGATGCGCTAGGCAGCCTCAAGATAGGCTGGATGCCCACAGCAATTACTGGGCTATTTTAATTGTTTATGACAAATAATAATGCAGTATATTTCAAATAATAATATATGGTCAGCACATTCAGCACAGTCATATTTACTCTGCAGACATTTACTAAGCGTTGCATCAAATATGATGATAACCAAGATGCTATGCATGCCTCCAAGGAATTCACTGTGTAATGCCCTTAGCCAGCTACAGGTGTACTTTTAGAGATAAAGGTATTGCTGCCAAAATGAGGCAGGATAAGTAGCCTAGAAAATTGACCAACCTCTGCAAGATACAGCTTGGTTACACAAGTAACAAGTGACTGTATCTGGCACTGCAGCTGAAGAAAAACAAGAACTAGTTTCATCCAGCACAGCTAATCCCTATGACCAGGAAGTGACTTTCAGCTAATTATAATGTCATTATAATCTATTTACATTGTGGCTACTATGATTCCCAGCATGCATCTGATGTCAAGACAGTTCCAGAGGAGGGAAATAAGGGAGAAAAAGCTGGAAACTGAGGGTCCCACCTACTGGGAAAAAAACTGACAAGCCAAGTCAACAGGATGTCACCAACTCCCACCCTGGGAAGGATAAATACCCCTGATCAGTACTTCCTCGGTGCAACTCCCTAAGTTTGCTTGCATTTCCCTCTCAAGTATGTATTTCTTTTCAATAAACTTCCTGTGTTTTCCTGAATCTATTTCTCTTGAATTCTTTCTTGCACAGAGATAAGAACCTGGTCACCATTGCTCCTGGTTGAGTCCTCTCTTGTTATCCTCCTGAGCCTCCAGTGATAAAAAGAAGTAAAGCATCCTGGAGACAATGTTTTTGATGCAGTTGAGCATACATTCCTTTTACTTCAAAATTTAAAGGCAAACCTTGAGCACTGTTAGATTGCTGTCCTCACCTTATTTCTCACAGTGTAGCTTATGTTGATTTTTTTTCTCTAAAATTTAGTTGTCCAGTTATTCAGTCAGCCAGTTTCTCTATTTCCTATGCTAATATGTGTAAATGGAATCCTCAGGTAACTTAAACACCTAAGCATTTATCCTTATTCCATATCAAACCTTTTCAATCTTATTATTTAATATAATACTACCTTCTATATGCAATTGTCTGTAAACTCTTGTTATTGCTGAAATATACTATTATGCCCTGATTTTTGGAAGTAAAGTACAGAAAGTGTTGTTAATTTGGCCTCTAGATTCTAGAGGCTGATGACAGCATTTAGATAATAGTAATAGTATTATTTTAATAATTAGACGTGTGTCAACTTTAATGATATCTAATGGTATTTTTTAATCTATTTTTATTGATTCTAATATTGTATAAGACAGATGAGCTGCTGATGCCCTATGAATTTAAATGACTTGCAATTATAATCTAAAACCATCAATATTTAAAGTACAAATATTACATATGAGACACTTGGTGGACACTCTCCACATTATCATATTTGAAGTTTTGAATGGAAGAGTTAGAACTGGAACTAGAACTCACATATTTTTAATATTGCTGTACTGTAACTTACAACTAAAATGGAATAATTATAGATGCACAAATTTTAAGAAAAACAAAATTAACAGACATTCTATAATTCAGAACTCCAGATTATATTATATAATTCTTACCCAATTACAAGCTTGGTAGTTTTCAGCTTAATTTTGATGTAATAATATTTTTCAAAGTGCATCAAAGCATGATTTCTAGGTGCCTTACCATTTGAACTAGTTTGAGAACCTGTGCTTTAGGTTTGTTCTTTCATTTAGCAAACATTTATTGAGTATCTGCTAAGTGACAAGCACTCTTTCAGCACCATTAATATAGTGGTTTATAAAACAAAGCCATTCCTCTCCTGTAGCTTTCATTCTAGTGGCTGGGGTAAATGATAAACTAGTACACAAGTAAATAAATAAAGAAGTTTAAGATAGTGATAGGTGCTATCAAAATATACATTGGAATCTCAATTATTTTTCATTAACTTTCTATTAAACATAGTATTGGATACCTAAATCTCCTTTTCTGCTTTTCTTTTATCTTTTAATTATTCACCTTTAACTTTGTTAACACCACAAGAATAATTTTTATTGAAATATAGTTGATATATAACATTGTGCAAATTTGAGGTGTACAACATGTTACTTTGATACTTTTATATATTGTAACATGATCGCTATTTTAGTGATAATTACCACTTCCATCACATTACTTAATTATCCTTTTATCTAGTCTCTTAGCAAGTTTGATGATTGAAATACAATACTTTTGTTTTATCCTCTGCATAAAACTAACAATTCTCTCTCTGTGTGTGTGTGTGTGTGTGTGTGTGTGTGTGTGTGTGTGTGTGTGTCTTTTTTTCAAGTGACAAATAGAACAATATATCCCTGGATACATCTTCAGTGCAGGTCTACTTTACACAACTATTTAAGTGCCCATGATAATAATGTGCTACTGTGCTTCAGAGTGGAAGTACCAAGGTGCAGATTAGTTTGGAAGTAGTTAACCAGAAACTTATAGAGCCATCTGGGTTCACTTTCAAAACTTTCAAACCTAACACACTGAGACTCTTTTCACTGGTCAATTCTCAATCCTTCTATAACAGTCTGGATAATGAAAGATACAAAATACAGTGATTTGCATTATTTACTATGTTGATTTACATTATGAACTCATTCACTTGAGAATAATATAGATATGTAAAATGCACTGTGGGTTTAGTAAGCTGAACATTTTATTTTTAACACTGGTAATTCTTTAAAATATTTTCATGAGGACAAAGAATATCCTTGGACCTTTCAGAAGTTATTTTTGGAAACCTATTTAGATCAGTACTTTTTCATCTGAATGTACATATGAATCACTCAGGGATCTTATCTTGTTAAAATGCCAGATTGAATTCAGTAGGTCTGTGGAAAGGCCTGAGAAACTGCATTTCTATTGAGCTCCAAAAGGATGCTAATATTGCTGATCTGTGGATCACATTTTGAGTAGCAAGGGACCACAAAAAAGAAAAACAAAAACTAATTTGCTTCAAAATTAAATAATCAACCGAACATTTTCCAAATCGCCAGTGGAAAGGAATTAAGTGCTGTTTGTCTCAGGAATTTTACCCTCCTCTAAGAAGGATTGCCTTTCTTGTATTAAAACCTTAAAAAGATTTCTCTTCTGTGGATGTTAGAATGAATGAGAAAGGAGAGGTTGCTATTTTGTAAAGCTTAATTTATCTGATAAATCCAAAATAATTTTAATTAGTTCACTAATTCTGAGTTAAGAGGTGAAAGCAGCATACTAAAGATTTCTAGGTAGCAGCTTTTCCTCTTAATTTCAAGTAAAATATTATAAATTTATTTTTTTCCTTGTTTTCCTCCCCTGTCTTGTTACAATGTTTATTAGAGTTGTGTTTAAAACTTCCTCAGGTAAAATTTGGAGAGGGTGATTATTCTAGGAATATTTCAAGACTCACATAATGGGGAGAGGAGTCACTATGACAGGCCAGAATTGGAAGAAGCCATCCAGCCGCCTTCCTTCTTCCTGCCTTAAGAACTCTTGTATTCTCTCTTTATATTTCATGCCATGGCATCTGTAAGATTTGAGGACTCTATGTTGCTTGTATTCTTCATGCATAAACAGAAAACATAGCATCTGGACCTGTTCTCTTCAAACTCTGCCACTTGTGTTTAATGTGAATGTATTCACTTTGTTGATAAAGGAGAAAGAAGCCCAGATTTGGCTCCAGGTCCAAAGCATGTTTCCCAGTGCAACCTAACCATGGGTTATTGCACTTTGGGCAGTACAGAAAACTTCCTTTTGATGCCTATGTCTACTTTCTCAAATTTTTACAAAAGTGGTTGGGAGGAAATTGTGGTAACTTTTCTTATTTGAAGTCTCCCAAACTGCCCCTTTGTGTACATTTTTTTCTCTATTTCTTGCTCCTTACCATATTCTGTTATCTCCTGAACTTCTCTACTTGAAGGGCAAGTTTCTCTTTCTTTGAAAGTGTTAGAGTTCCTTTAGACCTACATGTTGAAGGTAGAGATAAGAAACATTTTCTTTGTTCTTGAATGAAACTTAAAAACAACGAGGAAAAGAGTTATTCCAGTTGAGTTAATCTAGACTACAAGAACACATAGAAGAAAAATATTGACTCATACAATTGAAATAATGCAGTGATGTTGGGAAGAAAGTAGTATACATAGCAATCTCTCAAAGGGTAAAACAAGAAAAATCACTGGAGGCTTAACCCTTAATTAAGTTAAATTAAAAAATTAGGTTCAGCTAAATACACACTAATAATCACCTCTCAAAATGCTCCAAGTAAAGTAGCGGCGACTTCAAAGTTCCACGGAGTTCAGACTAGATATCCCCTGAGGAAAAACGCAATTGAAATAGTATACTATAAATTGCCAAGTTGTTTAACAAATGACATACTTAGGAATACTTTTCTTAAATGATTGAAAATCACCCACTCTGCAGCCTTAAAAATCCTGTTTTAGAAGTTTCTTTGGAATTATTGCTCATTTCATCATTTAAATTTACGTGGCACCTATGCTTTACCTTATGAAATCATCTAGGTAATCTTGTCTTGTTTCATTCCTGGGCCTCTACTATTTTCCATGATTTTAGATATTTCTTATAGTGATATAATATAGACATCCATTCTCTGATAACTTTGGAACATAATTTGTTCAAATCAAGAGAGAAACTAGATTATAGTGTTCATGAAGTCAGTTGTGCTTCTTTGTGTTTATTAGTGTAACTTGGCTATAGCAGGCCTGGTTTATTTTAGAATCTTTCCTCAGGTATATGTCATTCTAAAATATTTGGCAGATACCTTTTTTCTTTTGAGATTTGAGTAGAGATAAGAAACTGCTTCCGGGGCCGGCCGAGTGGCGCGGTGGTTAAGTGCTGGCTTCGGAAGTCAGCGGCCCTGGTTCCGTCCCACATATGAGGGCAAGTCACACTGCCCTCAAAACAAAAAAAGAAAAGTTATAGACGTCTCTTTAAAAAGTGTGTTTTATCATAGATAAAAATATTTAGAATGTAATAATTTTTATTTTCTGAAACTCACTTATTTCATAAGGACAATATTTAGTGATACTTTTTTTTGTAAAAGTTGTTTCTTTTATTTTTTTTTGAAGCAAAAAAATTAATTGGCAAAAATAAAAAAAATAAATATAAATTCTGCAGATAAAATAAAGTATAATTAAACTTTATTTCTTGGTAATTTTCAATAAAAATTGTTGCACTTTTGGCTTGAAATGGAGAATAAAATTGAGATGTCATCTTTGACATGGCAAAGTGCATGTTATTATTTTTTTGTTTTCTTAAATATTTATTTATTTATTTATTTAAATTAGTTTCAGGTGTACAGCACAATGCAATAGTTATACTCTTTACCCCCCAAAATGACAACCCCTCTCCCCCATTTCGCCACCCACTCCTCGCCCCCATATCATACATATCCACTACAATTCCTTTGACTCCCTTCCACAGTATACTCCACATCCCGTGACTATCTATATATTCAGTTACAGTTGGCATACAGTATTAGAAACATCAACTTCAGGTGTACAGGGCAGTGATCAAGTCTCTACTCCATCCGTGAAGTGGTCTCCCTAACAAGACATGTGACTATATGACACGCCACAAAATGTTTACAACATTATATTCCCCGAACTGTGTTTCATATCCCTGTGGCAATATTGTAGTTGTCTATTTATGCTGCCTAATTCCTTCCCCTTCCCACTTATATCCACCCTCCTCCCAACTAGCAACCCTGAGTTTTTCCTCTATATCTATGAGTGTGTTTACTTTGATCATTCGTTCAATTTTTCAGATTCCACATATAAGTGAGATCATATGGTACTTGTCTTCTTCCGACTGACTTATTTCACTTAACATAATAGTCTCTTCACAACATTATCAATTACATTCCCAGAACTGCCCCCATATCCCTGCAACAACATTGTAGTCACCCAACTACGCTGTCCAAAATCTTCCCCCTCTCCCTCAGCCCCACTCCCTCCAAGCCAGCAACCATCAGTTTTTCCTTTATATCTCATTGATATGACTTCAATCTTCTTAAATTTACTGAGACTTGTTTTGTGGCCTAACGTGGTCTATTTTGGAAAATGTCCCATGTGTACTTGAGAAGAATCTATATTCCATTTTTTCAGGGGAAAATGCTCCAAAAATATCAACGAAGTCCAGCTGGTCTAAAGTGTCATTTAAGGCCCCTCTCACTGTGTTGATTTTCTGTCTAAAGGGTGTGTCCATTGGTGACAATGGTGTTGAAGTCTCCTACTATGATAGTGTTAATGTTGATCTCTGTCTTTATGTCTGTCAAAATCTGTTATATATAATTAGCAGTTCCTATGTTGGGTGCATAGAGGTTTATTAGGGTTATAGTGCCCTTCTTTGTCTTTTATTGTAGTCATTTTAAAGTTTATTTTGTCCAAAATAAGTATTGGTACTCCAGCTTTTTTTTTTCTCATTTCCATTTGCATGAAATATCTTATTCGATCTGTAAACAGCACATACATGTGTCCTATGTTCTTATCCACTCATCCACTCTCTGTCTTTTGATTGGAGCATTTAGCCCATTCACATTTAAAATGATTATTGATAGGTGCATATGTATTGCCATTTTGTTATTTGTATTCCTGGTCTCCCTGGGTTAGCTTGTTTACCCCTTTCTTTTGTTAAAAGCCCTTTTAATATTTCTTGCAGTGCTGGCTTGGTGGTAATGAATTCCTTAAGCTTATTCTTTTCTGAGAAGCAATTTATTTCTCCTTCAATTTTGAGTGATAGCCGTGCTGGGTAGAGCAATCTTGGTTGTAGGCCTTTATTCTACATCACTTTGAATATCTCCTGCCACTCCTTCTGGCCTGCAGAGTTTCGCAGACAAGTCAGCTGTTAGTCTAATAGGAGTTCCTTTGTATGTAACCTGCTGTCTTTCTCTTGCTGCCTCTAGGATTCTGTCTCTGTCTTTAAACTTTGCCATTTTAACTATGATGTGTCTTGGTGTGAACCTGTTTAGGTTTAGCTTGTTTGGAACCCTCTGCACTTCCTGGGCATGTATGTTGATTTCCTTCACCAGGGTAGGGAAGTTTTCAATCATTTTTTCAAATACATTCTCGAGCCCTTGCTTCTCCTCTTCTCCTTCTGGTATTCCTGTGAGTCGAAAGTGGTTCTGCTTCACCTTGTCTCATAGGGCTCTTAAACTATTTTCATTGTTTTTTATTCTTTGGTCTTATTGTTCTGCCAATGGGGTGACTTCTGCTAGTTTGTCTTCCAAATCGCTGATCCGCTCCTCTGCTTCATCTACTCTACTGGTGATTCCTTCAAGTGTGTTCTTCATTTCAGTTCTTGTATTCTTTAGTTCTCACTGGTTGTTTTTTATGATTTCTCTATCCTTCCTTATGTTCTCACTAAGTTCATTAAACATTCTTATTATCAGTGTTCTAAACTCTGTCTCTGAAAGGTTGGATCCCTCTGTTTCATTTGGTTTCATTTCTAGAGGTTTCTTCTGATCTTTTACTTGTCACATGTTTCTTTGTTTCCTCATTCTGACTGTCGCTCTGGGATTGTTTAGATGTATTAGATAGATCACCAGGAGAACCCTGGCTGGATCACGCTGGCACACAGCTCACGGCCCAACACTCCCAAGAAAACTCCCAGTCTCAGCCTGTCCCAATCAGCCGCTCACAGATCAGGCCGAGCATCCCGACAACCAATCACCAGCCTGGCAACTCTGCAAGCACAGTGCAGAGAGCCAGGACCCGAGGAGGCTTGCACACTCCCACGTCTCAGTGAGCAGCCTGTTGGAACCAGAGGGCACCTGCCCAGCATTTCCCTGGCAATGCAGTGTAAGCCTGGCAGAGGGTGGGGATCCAAGACCACATGCGCGCATGTGCGCACGCACTTCTGCGCCCATTCCACCAGACCAATGAGGTCCCGGACCTGACCCTCTGTGAGAAGGCCCAACCCTGACAAAATGGCGCCCTCCTGTACACCACTTGCGTGCAGGCTCCATACCAGGGGAACAATAGTCCAAATACCTCCAGCCTTTGCACCAAAGGTGCTCTTTTCAGTCCGTTGCCACAGGCTCCTGGGCCTGGCTCACACAGCTACTCCCTCCACCAGGAACCAGGTAAGTGCTCACCAGCGAGCAAGCCCATGCTCTGGCCCCACTGATTCTCTAGCTGCTCTTAGCCTCACCGTGCTGAGCAAAGAGAGTCCTCACAATTTACTGCCAGCTATCTTGGAACTTTTCTTCCCGGCAAAGAAACTCTGGGCTGGTGAGCTTGGTGTGTGGCTGGAGGGTCTCTCCCCCAACCAGAGAAGCCTCCCCACCACTGGGGCTTCCCTCATGGGATTCGCCCTCTCTGGTCTCCGCCCCTCCTCTCAGACTTGATGTTGCCTCCTCTTTAAGTTCTTCATTTAGTGGTTCTGTTCATCTAGTATTCCGGGGGCCTCTGGGGTTGAATGCTATATAATTTGTTTGTAATTTTGGTGTGATCCTGGGAGGTAGTTAGCACAGCATCTGTCTATTCTGCCATTTTACCGGAAGTCCAAGTGCATGTTGTTTTTGATACCAGATGATTTGGGATTTTTTCTTTTTTGAGAGCAGTGTCAGTGGCCCTCATATGTGGGATCCGAACCGGGGCCACTGGCTTCCCAAACCAGCGCTTAACCACTGCACCACTCGGCCTGCTCAAGGATTTTTTTTATTTGGATGGCACTTAGCATATTTCCTAAAACATGAGAACTGCAAAAATAAATTTTCATAATGAATTAATCAATGAGTGTCAAAGATGTTGACATTGTTGCACAACTCAGTTTATCATCAGGGACCGGTTTAGGATGATATAGGCAGGGCAGCCTTGACCCAGGACTATTTCTATTTTACAGAATTTCTAAGAAGTAATAAAACATGTAGCCCAAAGTATAACTTTAAGGAAGAAAAATTATGGTTTAAATTGTGATGTTTTACATAATTATACTCTCTGATCTCTAAGGTGCATAACAGATAATAATCAGATTCTCATAGGTTCCTTGGGCAAAGAAGCTGGCTCAGATGTGATGGAGGTACTATGTGAGGCAAATAAACTGTAGCCACTTCAAAGCAATATTATTGCAATATTTAGTGAATATCTGATCTGTGTGTACTGGGGGAGATTGATTTTCTTTTGATAAATCTTTTCTCTTTATCTTCAAAAAATGTGAATTATATGTAGTTTTTCCAGCTAGACAGTTCTTGAGAAACAGTAAATCCTTTAATTTTGGATAATGTAATCACTTGTTTCCAGTAGTTGCTATTGTGCCATACATTATGACAACTCAGAATTTCTGCTGACTGAACATCTATTTCATGGGACTAAGCTCAGTATTAGAGGCAAGATAGTGGATATGCCCTATAACTTGAATCTATATGTTGAAGAAACAGCAATAGAGATATCCTAAAGAAGTGCTTTAGAAAAATTAACCTCAGCAGAAATGGGATCATTTTATATCTCACTAATTACTTGAGAAATTATATGGGAAACCTGAATAATTGGTAGCAGCTTCTTACCTTATATCACTGTTGTTTTTGAGACCCAGATATTATTTGATGTGACACTTCTTCAAACTTTTCTTTCTCAAGTAATCCATTTAAGAATAAGTAGTTTTTTGAAGTTATCTAACATCATTGTTATTTATATTCTTTAGTTAATGGTAGGGCTATGAAAACACTGGTGCTTAAAGATAGGACTTTAGTATGGGAGAAAAGTCTGTCTTAGTAAGTTCTTAGCTTTTTCAATTAAAACACTCTTCTCATGAAATCTATCCATATTTTCCATTGTACTTTTAGGACTGACAGATGTAAAGAGTACCTTCAGATTTGTTTTTTCTCATTCCCTTGGAAAGGCTTTGCAATATAAGAAGTACCATGCCTTTCATTTCTTTTTATTCCCAGTGATAAAAGTAAAACCCAAGTGCAACAGTGGTGTTCTAGCAGCTGCCTTTGCCAGGCAGAAACAAAACCACAGAGCCTGGCTGCCAGGCCAATGTGCATATGCTACTCAGGAATTGTGTCTCCAGTTCTCATAGCTGTAGATATTCTGCTGTGCAACCCAACACTCGCTGAGATAGTTCTTGAGTAGCAGGTGCATGCTGTAGCTAATCCCAATGACAGAGGTAGAGACACAGAAGTGTCTGAGGCAGCTGAGGTCTGACAGTCGCCATTACTTGGAGGAGAACAAAGTCACAAATGTACCAGTGGCCTCTCCCAGCTCACACCAACCTCACCCATCATAGCTGATCCAAGCTGGTATACCTAGAACACATCAGGCAGTGCAGCACTGCCTCTGGTTACAGGGGCAACACTTGGACTTAAGGGACTCACAACCCAATTGCCTACCACATTCTCCCATGAGTGTGGTGCCCTGAGATTGAGGCAACTTGGTCATAGAGGAGATGTCTTCCTCCCCAGGGAATACAAGGCTTTTCACACTGCCCAGCAGAGAGATCTGAGAAGCCAGAGCAGTGCAAGAGATAATAAAACACTTGCCCTCCAGCACCACCTACTAGAAAATAAAAGAAAAACCTCTTTTTATCAACCTGCTATAGAATTCACTCCCATAAATAGCCAGGCAGAGAAATAATCCATCATATTCCATGAACAAAGAAGGTAACAAGGCAGCTCAAAAATAAAATGAAAGATCTCCAGAAAATAAACTTAAAGATATGGAAATATGTGCTTTAAATGACAGAGAATTCAAGATTACAGTTCTGGAAAATCTCAATGAGACGCAAGAAAACTCAGATAGGCAGTTTAATAAACTAAGAAATAAAAATCAACTAACAAAAAGATTGAAACTTTTAAAAAAATGCTATTCTTTAGATATGAATGAGTAATAAAGACCTCTCCATACATACAGAAGCTGAGGGAATTTTCCACCAAATAGCCTGTATTACAGGAAAACTGAAGGGGGCTTATATATCTGAAACAAAAAGACAAAAGGATACAGAACTATTAGTAAGATGACTAGCAGACAGATGAAAAGCAGAAAATTACATCTCTTATTCAGAACAGGGCACTATACACTTAATATAACACAAAAGTTAGAGGAGGTAAAAACATTAAAAAAAATACAACAGCAACAAGAAAACACCTAGAGTAACTCAGACATGAACTCACAGCATAAATAGTGATAATTTGGGATGACAAAAACATAAAATGGGAGGTGATGAAGGTCTGAATTTGCAAAGGGGAATGGGGATAAGATGCATGCAGAAGAAAAAAGACTACTGTGTATATGAAACTTTCCTTTACATAAACTTACTAATAACCACACACAAAAATCCACAGCTGACACATAACATAAAAAAGAGACAAGAGAAGAAAAAAATTAATAGACTACTATCAAAGTAAAATAACAGACAGGAACACAAAGACAAAGAATCAATGGAGACACTGAGATACCAGAAAACAAAAGATAAAATGGTTATAGAAAATCCTCATATATCAATAATCACCCACCCTAAATGTAAATGGACTGAATTCACCAATAAAAAGTCATTGAGTAGCAGATTAGATAAAAAAACAGAACACCACATGCTGTTTTCAAGAGACACGTCACTGCTGCAACAATAAATATTCACTCAAAGTGAGATGGTAGAAAATGAGACTACAGACAAATGGCATCCAGAAAAAGAAGGTATACCATACTTATATCTGACATAATAGCCTTCAAAATAAAAAGGTAGCAAGAGACAAAGATGGACATATCCAATGATAAAGAGGACAATACATCAAGAAGACATAACACATCAATATATATGCTCCCAAGTACCAAAATATATAAAGCAACTACTAACAGAAATAAAGGAAAAAAACTAACAAAAAACAATTATACTAGGGGACCTAAATACACCGTTGACAGGTATGGATATACCATACAAACAGAAAATCAATAAGGAAATATCAGTCTTAAATAACACATTAGACCAAATGGACACAATCAACATTTACATAGCCTTTTATTCTAGAATACCGGATTATATGTTCTCCTACAGTGCACATGGAACATTCTCAAGGATAGGTCATATGTTGGGATGCAAACTAGCTTCAACAAATTAAAGAAGACTAAAATAATATCATGCGTATTCTCCAATCACAATGCTTTGAAATGGGAGGTAAGCTGCAAAAAGAAAGCAGTAAAACCCCAAATGTATGAAGATTAAACGACATGCTACTAAATTGTCTTCTTCCTGATTTTAAGGGGAAAGCTTTTAGCCTTTCCCATTGAGTACGATGTTTGCTGTGGGCTTATCATATATGGCTTTTATTATGTTGAGATATGATCCCACTATTCCTACTTTGATAAGAGTTTTTATCATAAATGGCTGCTGGATTTTGTCAAATGCTTTTTCTGCATCTCTTGATATGATCATATGATTTTTATTTTTCATTTTGTTAATGTGATGTATTACGCTGATTTGTGGATATTGAACCAACCTTGCATAGCAGGAATGAATCCTACTTGATCGTGATGTATGATTCGTGTTTTTTTTTGAGGGCAGTGTCACTGGCCCTCATATGTGGGACCCGAACTGGGGCTGCTGGCTTCCAAGCCAGCGTTTAACCATCGCACCACTCAGCCGGCCCAATGTATGATCTTCTTAATGTGATGCTTAATTAGTTTGCTAGTATTTTGGTGAGGATTTTTGCATCTATGTTCATTAGGGATATCGGCCTGAAGTTTTCCTTTTTTGTAATATCTTTGTCTGACATTGGGATCAGAGTAATAGTGGCCTCATGAAATGTGCTTGGAAGCCTTCCTTCCTTCTGTATTTTTTGGAATAGTTTGAGGAGAATAGGTATTAATTCTTTTTTGAATGTTTTGTAAGATTCACCTGTATAGCCATCTGGTCCAGGACTTCTGTTTTTTGGAAGCTTGTTGATTACTGATTCAATTTCTTTGGCAGTAATCAGTCTGTTCAGTTTCTGTTTCTTTTTGGTTCAGACTTGGTAGATTGTATGCTTCTAGAAATTTATCCATTTATTCCAGGTTGTCGAATTTCTGGCATATAGTTGTTCTTAGTAATTTCTCAAAATTTTCTGTCTTTGTGTAGTATCTGGTGTCACTTCTTTTTCATGTCTGATTTTATTAATTTGGGTCTTCTCTTTCTCTTGGTGAGTCTGGCTGAGTGTCGATTTTGTTTAGCTTTCATAAGACCAACGCTTAGTTTCGTTGATATTTTTGTATTTTTTTTTTCTGGTCTCTATTTCATTGATTTCTGCTCTGGTCTTCATTATTTCCTTCTTTGTACTCTCTTTGGGCTTGTTTTGCTGTGCTTTTTCCAGCTCCCTTAGATGTAAAGATAGTCTGTTGATTTGAGTTTTTCTTCCTTCTTTAGGTAGGCCTGCACTGCTATGAACTTCCCTCTTAGGTCAGCTTTCACTGCATCCCAGAGATTTTGGATCAAAGTGTTTTCATTTTCATTTGCCTCCAGGTATCTTTTGATTTCCTCCGTGATCTCATTTATGACCCACATGCTATTTAGTAGCATGTTATTCAGCCCCCATGTATTTTTGTGCTTTCCAGGTTTTCTTGTAATTGATTTATAGTTTCATAACATTGTGGTCAGAGAAGATGCTTGATATGATTTCAATCTTCTGAGATTTGTTGAGACTTGTTTTGCAGCCTAACGTGTGGTCTATCTTGGAAAATGTTCCATGTGCACTTGAGAAGAATGTATATTCTGTAGCTTTGGGGTGAAGTGCTCTAAAAATACCGATTAAATCCAGCTGGTCTAAAGTGTCATTTAAGGCCATTGTGTCGGTGTTGATTTTCTGTCTGGAGGATTTGTCCATTTGTGACAATGAGGTGTTGAAGTCCCCTACTATGATAGTGTTGATGTCTGTCTTGGTGTCTTGATGTCTGTCAAAATCTGTTTTATATATTTAGGAGCCCCTATGTGGGTGCATACATGTTTACTAGGGTCATGTCCTCTTTTGAATCAATCCCTGTATTATTATGTAGTGCCCTTTTTTGTCTTTTATTGTAGTCTTCATTTTAAAGTCTGTTTTGTCCAAAATAAGTATTGCTACTCCAGCTTTTTTCTCATTTCCATTTGCATGAAATATCTTATTCCATCCCTTAACTTTCAGTCTGTGTGTGTCTTTTGATCTGAGATGAGTCTCCTGTAGACAGCATATGCATGGGTCCTGTTTTCTTATCAACTCAGCCACTCTATGTTTTTTGATTGGAGCATTTAGCCCATTCATATTTAAAGTGATTTTTGATAGGTGCATATTTATTGCCATTTTGTTATTTGTATTCCTGGTCTTCCTGGGTTAGCTTGTTTACCCCTTTCTTTTGTTTAAAAAAGCCTTTTTAACATTTCCTGCAATGCTGGCTTGGTGGTAATGAACTCCTTAAGCTTATTCTTTTCTGAGAAGCTCTTTATCTCTGCTTCAATTTTAAATGATAGCCATGCTGCGTAGAGCAAACTTGGTTGTAGACCTTTATTTTGTTTCACTTTGAATATTTCCTGCCACTCCTTTCTGGCCTGCAGAGTTTCTGTAAACTAGTCAGCTGTTAGTGTTATAGGATTTCCTTTGTATGTTACCTGCTGTCTTTCTCTTGCTGCTTTTTGGATTCTGTCTCTGTCTTTAACCTTTGCCATTTTAACTATGATGTGTCTTGGTTTGGGTCTGTTTGGATTCAGCTTCTTTGGAACCCTCTGCATTTCCTGGGCTTGTATGTCAATTTCCTTCACCAGGATAGGAAAGTTTTTGGTCATTATTTCTTCAAATACATTCTCAATCCCTTGCTTCTTCTCTTCTCCTTCTAGTATTCCTATGATGTGAAATTGTTTCTTTCATCTTGTCCCACAGGTCTCTTAAAGTATTATCATTTTTTTTTTTCTTTTTGTTGTTCCAACTGGGTAATTTCTGCTATTTTGTCTTCTAAATCGCTGATCCGATCCTCTGCTTCATCCAATCTACTGGGATTCCTTTGAGTGCTTTCTTTGTTTCAGTTATTGTATTCTTTAGTTCTAACTGGTTGTTTTTTATGATTTCCCTATCCTTCTTTTTGTCCTTGCTAATTTCCTTAAATATTCTTATCATTAGTGTTGTAAACTCTGTCTCTGAAAGTTTGGATAGCTCTGTTCCATTTAGTTCCATTTCTATAGGTTTCTTCAGATCATTTACTTGGAACATGTTTCTTTGTTTCTTCATTCTGGCTGTTTCTGTGATTGCATCAATGTATTAGATAGATCACCTAGAAAGAAGAGGGAAAAAAAAAAGAGAAAAATAAGGAAAGAAAAAAAGAAAAAAGTAAAGAAAGAAAGAAAAAAAAAGTGGGGGTCTCTAGCAATAGAGTCTCAGGGAGGCTCAACACCAGCTGTTGTGGGGAGGGACTAACGTGTTATGCATCGGCCTCCCTCTCAGACTTGCAGTGAGCTTTCCACAATTACCTATTGTGTGCTATGTAACTGTGCTCACTACCAAAAATCCTCACAGGTTGTTGCGGGTTGTCTGCTGCTCAAAAAACCCTCTGTGGCCTGCAGAGATGGGGGCCAGGCATCAGGGACTCAGGGTGCCTCTGGCAACACAGCTCTAGGTGGGCATGGCAGGCCCCCAAGGCACACTGGATGTGGTCAGTGGCCCCCCCAGCAAGTAAGAGCAGCATTCACTCCTGCACCAGCAACCTGCCCACACAAACTCACACGGAAAGCCCCGGCCGGATCATACAGGTGCACAGCTCCTGGCCCAACACTCTCAGAAAAACGCCCAGTCTCATCCTGTCCCAATCAGCTAATCATAGCACGGGCAGAGCAGCCCAACAGCCAATCCCCAAACTGGCAGCTTGTGATGGGGACCCAAGGCGGCTCTCGCACTCCAGCGTCTCAGTGAGCAGCCTGTTGGAGCTGGAGTGCCCCCACCCAGTGTTTCCTTGGCAACACAGCTTAAGCAGGGCAGAGGATGGGGATCAACGGCCACATGCATGAGCACGTATACATGCACTCCTGTGCCAATTTCACCAAATCAATGGGTTCCAGGACCTGACCCTCTGTGGGAGGGCCTATTCCTGAAAAAATGGTGCCCTCGGTACACTACTTGTGTGTAAGCTGCACACCAGAGGAACAGTGGTCCCACAAACCTCTACTCCGCGCCAAAGGCGCTCAGTTCAGTCCGTCCCCGCAGGCTTCCGGGACTGGGTCACACAGCTGCTCCCTCTACCAGGAACCGGGTGAGTGCTCACCAGTGAGCGAGCCCCTGCACCATCCCCACTGGTTCTCCAGCCTCCCTCAGCCTCACCGAGCCGAGCAAAGAGAGTCCTCACTAATTTCTCCTGCCAGCTATCCTAGAACTCCTCTTCCTGGCAAAGCAACTCTGGGCTAATGAGTTCGGTGTGGGGCCGGTGGTCTCTCCCCCAACCGGAGAAGCCTCCCCACGGCTGAGGCGTCCCCCATGGGGCTCACCCTCTCTCGTCTCTGCCCCTCCTCCCAGACTTGACGTGGCCTCCTCTTTAGGTCCCTCATTTAGAGGTTCTGTTCATCTAGTGTTCAGGGGACTTCCGAGGTTGAATGTTGTATAAATTATTTGTAATTGTGGTGTCTATTCCGCCTTCTTACCAGATGTCGCCTTTCTCAGTTTAAACCAATTCATGGACAAACTAGAGCCCAGGAACTTAAATGACTTGTCGAAGGTGATATAGCTCATAAGTGGAGAAAGAACTTACAAAGGTTTTTTTTTTAAATATATTTTTTTAAAGATTTTTATGGCAAATTGGGGGAAGGGAACAGTGTTGGGGAATTGTGGGAGGGGACCAGCCAAGTTGTTGTTCTTCAATCTTTGTTATGGAGGATGCCAATCGCCATCTGGCTTCCTATCAGCAGCTCATGGCCTCTAAGCTCAAGGTGCTATGTTCAATGTTAGTGGCAGGTTGGGGGTGTAGCCACCATCCCATGCAGGAGTTGAACCAGCAGCCTTGTTGTTAAGATCACAGGCTCTCCTCTGAGCCACCCGGCTGGCAGCTTAGTTCAAGGTGCTAAGTTCAGTCTTTGTTGTGGGTGGGCATAGCCACCATCCCATGCGGGAGTCAAACCTGCATCCTTGTAGTTAAGAGCACATGCCCTATCCACTTAGCCATCTGGGTGACAGCTCAGCTCAAGGTGCTGACTTCAATCTTTAGTTGCTGGTGGGCATAGTCCACCATTGAACAGGCAATCTTTTTGTTACACCAGCTGAGCCATCCTGCCACCTGTTGGCAGCTCAGTGACGGCTCAGCTAGGGCACAGCACTCACTAGCCCATGTGGGAATTGAACTGGCGGCCCTGTTGCTCAGAGCTTGCGCTGTAAGCCAACTCTTAACCAACTGAGCCACTAGGCAGGCCCCTATACAGGTTTTCTGATTTCATGTTCTGTGTTTCTCCTATTACCAATTATCATAGAACATTAATGTAAAAGTGTTTTTAGTATAGTAGTTGAATGAGGGCAGACTTTGGAGCCAAAACTTTTAGTTTGCTTGAATGCAGGCCTGGCCAGCTTCCTCCCTCCCTCCTTCTTTTCTCCTTCTATTGTTTCTGTATTTATTTAGAATATTTTATATATTAGTCACTCTCCTGAAAATCAGCAATTCTTGCCCTTAAGAAGTTTATAATCTTGATGCTTTTCTTGTTATAAAGTCTATTTTTATATTATTATAACTACTAAACTGCTATTTTTGTTATAATTTTCCCAGTCAATATTTTGGTTAATATGTTTTTTACTTTTAGTTTCACAGTAGTATCAGCATTTAAAAAAAATATATCTCAATTATTTTGATTTTCTTGTGCAGTATGTGGCACATAGCAAGCACTGCTTTTGCATTTTATCTTCCCCCTCCCCCTTCTTCACTTCTCCCTCCTTTCCTTAGGGCAATGATCCTCAAACTTGGTATCATTAGACTCTCTTGAGGAACTTGTTAAGAAGAAGAGTCCTGGGATTTACCCAGAGATTCTGATCTAGGGTGGGAAAGAAGACCATTGTTTATAAATATCATCATTGATTCTGTTGCTGGTAGACCTTCCCTTAATAAATAGTGTTTTCTTGGTGTTTACGTTAAATCCATTGAGAGAATTGCAGTTGTCAAATTGAGACATTTTTCACATAAGGAAAAGGATATAAAACCACAATATTGGTGGTGTTTCTGATCCTTCAAGTCCCAGATAAGCATGGGATTTGAATTGACTCCAAAGTGTAGATTTCCTAGTTGTATTATTAAACATAGAAAATAACTGATCCAAGAAAGGGACATCAAAATGAGGGTTGGGTAGGGTGGCTTCTGTAGAAAGGGGTGGAAATCCATTTGCCGTCTGAAGGGAGTGGAGTGCATTCTTTTCTAGCTTTTTTCCCCCCAAATGAACAGCTTAAATAACTTTGGTTAATGACTATTTTGATGTATCCTGTCAATCTATTTTTTTCTTGTATTCAATAAAAAAATCTGTTTATTGAAACAAACTTTATAGTATGTGATAGATCTATGACCACAAGTAAAACCTAAATTCCTTTTCAAGGAAATCATAGGTTAGTGAAGGGCATTGGGCAAGCAGTGTGAAGTAGAAGAGACAGGAATAAAGAAGGGTAAACAAAAAATTACAAAGGTGAGCAATTTACAGTTGTCTTTACAATACTTTGAGAGGCTTCAGAGAGAAGTTAATTTAAGCTGGTTCCTGATGACTAAGTTTACCAAAAATGGAGGAATATATTGCAGCAGATAAAACAGCTTTTTATACAGTGATATTAATGTAAAATAACATGATTATATTTTATCATGGAAGTTAGTGAATCATTTTAGGAACTTAAAACAAATTGTCTTAAATTATTATTCCTTAAATGGCCTGTCTGATCTCTTTGTCTTTCAAATTCATGTGACATTTGTGGTGAACTATTTATTTCTCCAACTAGCATCAGTTGTTTGTCTTTTCCTTACTGAGAGGTCTATGTTTTGTTTGCCTCATTGCATTTCCATTTCCTCTCTAGCTCCTCACTCTCTATTGATGACCTCCTTATTGTATCATTCAATTGGTACTTCTCAAGCCTATTATTGTATTTGACTGTTGTAGACAGCATCTACCTTCCTTTTAGTTTCTCTTTGTCCTCTTCTTATTCTGCACAAACAGCTAGATCATCTCCAACATTCACTTATTGTTAACTCAGAGAATGAAGTTAGTAACTTCTCTCACAAGTGACAGTCTCTGAGGAAGATAAATAGAAGTTGCTGAGGGCAAGGACCTAATACAAAGCTGGACTGATAGGGTGAGACTTCAGGTCTCACCCTGATGGTAAAGATATCATCAAAATTAAGATTTGAGGAACCCCTTGAAAATGTAGTGAGATATGCTAAGGGGAACTTGCAGTATGCTGAGCAGCAGGTTTGCAGATAGTGCTGTAGTTGCTTATCTGGAAGCTCTCTGAATTTCAAGAAAATTGGGGCTTAGAATATTGGATAAATCTGCTAAGCCAGCAAATGATGGATTCTGTCAGACAGTGTGGGACTTAACAGGAATTTCGATCTCTTTCCATTGCCTCCTTATTTTATTTACTTTTTGTTTCAATTTCCTTCCATTTTCACAGGTCATAAATGTATATTTTATCCTCCTCAATAAACACACGAAACTGAAGAAGAGCCAGCCTATCTTTGGGGACCACAGTAGGTCAGACAGAAAAAGATAGTGGGGTCTGGCAAAGCCTCCTATCTGAAACAGCTTCCAAATATGCTGAGCTGTCTAATTTTCCTTTGAAAGAGGATAAGAAATGCTTCAAGCAGAAGGTGGGAAGCTGGTTTTCCTAGGTTGGACGGGTGCAATGAGATGAAAAAAGAGAATAGAAGATGCTCTTTAGCTCCTGCTCCTGCCTTCAGAAAGGACTTCAATTAAATCACACCAGGAAGGTCTGAAATTTTCTTTTATTCTGTAAATGTTTGTGAAAAAAATTATTGCTAAATAACTTTTGCATTAAGAAAATGATTAACAAACATACAAAAGAAGCCACCTCGAGAATGGTAAAAGGGGCTGAGGTGTCTGGTCCAACACCCCTGAGTGACCATTAAAAATCTGGAGGGATATCCCAGCTGTGGAGGTCCCCCTTGAGGAGTGAGGGGTCCAAGACCCACACCAGGCTCCCAGCCCAGGATTCCAGTGCCAGGGAGAGAAGTCCCCATAACTTCTGGCTGTGAAAACTAGTGGTGATTGTGGTTGAGTGAGACGGAGGGTGGCTGGAGTCCCAGGTGTTTCTCTTAAAGTGTTCACATATAGACTTACTACCTGATGGACTCACTTATTCTGAGCTCCAGCACTGGAGCAGCAGCTTGAAAGTTGTCAGGTGGAACTGAATTGTCTGACTTCAGGGCAAGTGCTGAGGAGTAACTTTCTTTTGGACAGAAAAGCTGGCAGAAGCCACTGTTTCTTTGTTGAGCCCTATCCGATCCTGGTGTACAGACACTGGTGGGTGCCATATCTGAGTCTGTATAAACCTGGTTAGCACTGTTTTTTTGCCACACGCTGGTGATTCTGAGACCCCACCTGACCAAAATTGTGGGCACACCCAAGCCACTTCCAGTGGCTTTTTCATGCAAATGCCTTGGTGCATAATGCAGACTTTTCCAAAATCTCTCAAAGCTTCACAAAACCCAAGCAAGCAGCACCTGGCTTTGGCAAGTCCTGTAACTCTGGCTGAGCAGTCCTAAGCCCAACGTTAGCAATAGCTGGCCTTGTTTTGCAGCTTGGCTTCTTGAGGCACCTCCAAGCACAGTGTGGGTGGTGGTCATCTGCAGGTTGCCTTGTGGATCTTGCCAGGATCAAAGGAATGACAGGGTCAAAGAAATAAAATGAGAGTTCAAAAGACACATAAAAATAAATGAGAATGAAAATAAAACTTATTAAAATTTTGGGAATACAGCCAAAGTGGTAATAAGAGGAAACTTTATATTATTACATGCCTACCTCAAGATAAGGAAAATCCCAAATAAGGAACAAATTATTATATCTAAAAGAACTAGAAAAAGAAGAACAAATGAACACCCAAGTCACCAGAAGGAAGAAAATCATAAAATTATAGCAAATTAAATGAAATATAGAAAACAGAAAACAGAAAAAAATTAATGCAACAAAAAGTGGGTTCTTTGAAAAGATTAATAAAATTGACAAATCCCTGACTAAACTCACTAAGAAGAAAAGTAAAAGATGCAAATAAGCAAAATCAGAAATGAAAGAGGACAAATTAAGATGGATACTACAGAAATACAAAGGTTCATACAAGAATACTACAAAAGACTATATGCCATCAAATTCAATAACCTAGAAGAAATGAATAAGTTTTTAGAAATTTATAGTCTCCCTAGACTGAATCATGAACTGTAAAATCTAAATAAACTGATCAACAGCAAGGAAATTAAAACAATCATCAAAAACTTCTCAAAAAGCAAAAGTCCAGGATCAGATACCTTCACTAGTGAATTCTCCCAAACATTCAAAGATGATTTAATACCTGTCTTCCTCAAACCTTTTCAAAAAACTGAAGAAGAGACAGTACTTCCTAACTAATTCTATGATATCAACATTACCTTATACCAAAACCTGGTAGGGCTAACACAACAAAAGAAAACTAAAGACTAATATTGCTGATGAATACAAATGCAAAAATACTAATTTAAATACTAGCAAATAAAATACAATATGTAAAAAAGATTATACATCATGACCAAGTGGAGTTCAAGGGGTGCAAGGATGGTTTAATATATATAAATTGATTAATGTGATACACTATATAAACAAAATAAATGACAAAAATCATATGATCACATTAATAGATGCAGAAAAAGCATTTCATAAGATACAACATTGATTTATGATTAAAACTCATAAAATGGATATAGAAGGAAAGTACCTCAACATAATAAAGGCCATATATGACAAATCTTTAGCTAATATTATATTTAATAGTGAAAAACTGAAAGCTTTTCTTCTAAGATCAGGACAAAGGCAAGAATACCCCCATGCTCCACTGTTATTCAACATAGTATTGGAAGTTCTAGCCAGAACAATCAGGCAAGAGAAAGAAATAAAAAGCATCTGAATTGAGAATGAAACAGTCAAATTGTCACTTTTTGCAGACAAGTTTTTTACATTGAAAACCCTAAAGACTCCACAACCCCCCCACTATTATTAGAAACAATAAACAAATACAGTAAAATTGTAGAATACAAAATCAACATACAAAAAAATCTATTGCCACAGGCAAAAGAATACTGTCTGTCACCATGTACCCAAATTAATTCAAAATGGATCAAAGACCTAAACATAAGACCTGAAACAATAAATAGCACAGAAGAAAACATAGGCACTAAAGTAATGAACCTTTGGTTCAGAGACGATTTTATGGATTTGACCTCAAAGCCAAGGGAAGTAAGAGCAAAAACAAATTAATGGGACTATATCAAACTGAAAAGCTTCTGCACAGCAAAAGAAATCATTAACAAAACAAAGAGGCAACCAACCAAAAGGGAGAAAATATTTGCAAACAACATCTCTGATAAGGGGTTAATATTGAAAATATATAAAGAGCTCGTACAACTCAACAAAAGCAACAAAAAACAGTCCAATTAAAAAATAGGCAGAGGGCCTGAATAGACGTCTCTCCCCAAAAGGCATACAAACGGTCAACAAGTACATGAAAGTTGTTCAACTTCATTAAATATTAGGGAAATGCAAATCAAAACCAAAATGAGATACCACTTCACACCTGTTACAATAGCTATGATCAACAAGACAGTAATAACAAGTGTTGGAGAGGCTGTGGAGTAAAAGGAACCCTCATACCCTACTGGTGGGAATGTAAATTGGCATAGTCACTATGCAAAACAGTATGAAGTTTCCTCAAATAATTAAGAATAAAATTACCATATGACCCAGAAATCCCTCTTCTGCGTATGTACCCCAAAATTCTGAAAACATTTACCCATAAAGATATATGTATCCCAATGTTTACTGACGCATTAACATGGTGGCCAAGACATGGAAACAACCAAAGTGTCCTTCGATAGATGACTGGATAAAGAAGATGTGATACATATACAGTTGAATATTACTTGGCCATAAGAAAATATGAAATGCTGCCATTAGTGAATACCAGAGGTTATAGTCGGAGGGGGGAGGTACAAGAGGGAAATGGGGTCAAATAGATAATGATAGAAGATTTGAATTTGGGTCCTGAGCACAAAATATAATATATTGAGATGTATTATAGAATTATACACTTGAAACCTATATTATTTATTAACCAATGTCATTTAATTAAATACACTTAACTAAATATTATCAAAAACAAAGTCTCAAGGATAAAAAGAAAAGAACTCTACTAATCCCAATCTACCTCTGCAGACAGACAGACATGGTCTGCGTTGCTGGAATAACAGATAAAGAGGAGTGAATAAGCCATGTTAGTATAATTCTGTACAAGTTGTGATATGGCCACACTTGATCTAGCTTGGCACACAGCCCAGTCTTAGAGGAGCCAGGAGAGACTTGTTGGGGTAGTGACATCGAATTTGAGCTCTAAGTTATCTTGTTGAGTTACCCTGGTAAAGACAAGAGGGGGCAATACCTGGTAGAGGAAATAACATATGTGAGGCCAAGAGACAAGGAAATGTACTGGGTGTTTTCATGAAACAAAACAGAGCAACACACTGACATGGGAAATAAAAGTGGGGTTGTATGGAGAGGTGAGTAAGAGCATATCATGCAGGCTTTGTGACCTATGTTGAATTGCTTGGATTGTATCTATAAAAAAAATAAGGTAAGCTATTTAATTTTGAAAACATAGGTATCACATGCTGGATTCACATTTGAAAATGTCTATCATTGCACTTCAGAGTACAGATTCTAGAGACAGAGAGCAGGTCCCCACCCTTGCTCAATCACTTACCAACTTCAAGGTCAACTAGTAGAGTAGCTGAATGTAGAGAAAGGGAGGTTAGGAGAGATGAGGGAATAAAGTTCTATATTGTAGATAAGCTGGACTGCCTACTGTGTTCTTGGATTTCAAGCCCACTAGAGCTGGTTGTATACTCCATGAAGAGGTTTATTTGTGTATTATACTCTCAAGTGGGAAGAAACAGAAAATAGTGCATGCTATCCAAACTTCTTACTAGAGAACATGAGTTTTTATATTGTCTAATTTCATTTGTGCTGGTGATCTGGGCCCTGTTATTAGTTTTGTTTTAACTGTGTTATGAGTTATGTATGAAATTCTTATTTATATATTATCTTGTAAATCAAGAGTACATTTTATGTAAGGACTTTTGCAAACTTCCAAATATGGTCCAGATGTTATGTTAAGACCTTGGATAAGGAAATTAGAAATGTATTGCTTGTTCTGAGTCAGGTCTGCACTGTAGACTCCATGATAGCCTACAAACACAAACTATTCAATAATTGATAATGGAACAATAAGCTAGGTATTATCACAGAATAATTTTTAAATAACCCTGATTTTGCCTCAATAATGTCTGCTAGCATGTTTACAATAAATTGAATAATTTTAAATACTTGTTCCTATTTCTTGTCTTTTTGATTCATTGATAGGTCTTTTGAGTCTTGTGCCAGTGTTATACCATTTTTATTCTTGAGACTAATACTAGCTATATTAATTATAAAAATTGCTATCATTTATACCTTTTATAGCATTGACTATATACCAGAGATTATATAAAAAGCATTATATATTTTACCTGATTTAATGAATGCAAGATACCTTTGAAGTGTTTACTGTTCCTCTCATTTGAAAGATCGGGAAAGTTAAGACATTTAGCAATTTGCTCAATGATGGACAACTAAGTTGGTAGTGGAGGCTAGATTTAAATCCAAGTTAACTTCATTTTCTGGAAGATATACGTCTCACAGTTAAGTTCACAAACACATCCTAGAAAAAGTGCTACATACCTCATTGCTCAATATCACAACAGTCACCTTCGAAGTGCTCCCTTTGGGAAGCTATGCACCAATAGGAGTGCCTAGTCCACCCTTGAAAGCAATTTTGGAACTATTTTGCTGGAATGGTCATCAGAGCTGTTGTCATGTTACCCTTGATGACCTGAATGTCATCAAAATGTCTTTCTTTCAATATTTCCTTTATCTTTGATTAAAGAAAGAAGTCATTGGGGGGACATCAGATCAGCAGGGAAGGTGTTCCAATACAGTTAGTAGTATACTGGCAAAAACTGTCATAGACAGTGCTGTGTCAGCTGGTGCATTGTTGTGATGCAAGAGCCATGAATTATTGGCAAAAATTTCAGGTCATTTAACTTTTTTCATGCAGCCCTTTTAACACTTTCAAATAGTAAACTTGGTTAACTGTTTGTCCAGTAGGTACAAATTCATAATGAATAATTCCTCTTATATAAAAAAAAGGTTAGCAACACTGTTGAAACAAACTCACGAGCTTAATTATCAGACCTGCATGAAAGAATCTCTTATTTTTCTGCTTAATAAATGTGACTATTTAGAACTATTTTCCCATTTTAGTCCTCCATATTAGTGTCACTTTGCTGTGTCCCTCTTCCAACAAAACTCTTCCCTCACATCCCACTGTTATTTTGTTAATATGTCACTTTTTTTTTTAAGGTTTTATTGGGAAATTGGGGGAGGAGAACCGCACTGGAGAACCGGGGAAGGGGAACAGACAAATTGCTGTCCTTTTGTTCTTCAGTCTAGTTGCGGAGGACATTGCTTCACTGACCCATGTTGGTATAATCATTGAGCTCTTCTCGGGTGAGGCAGATTGGTCACTGGCCTCTGGACGGCTGCTCACAGAGGCTCTTGGCAGTTCACACCATCTGCCAGCCGCTCATGTTGGCTGCCAGCCACTCACTGTAGCCTATGGCAGCCCACTGCAGCAGGGGCTGCAGCTATGCTGTCCCTGGAAACTCACAGTAGCCCATCTCCAGGTGGAGCTGTTGTTCACCATCTTAGCTGTAGAGGGCAGTGTCACTGGCCCTCATATGTGGGATCCGAACAGGGGCTGCTGGCATCTCAAGCCAGCTCTTAACCAATGCGCCACTCGGCCAACCCAATATTCCACTTTTGTGTACATATTCAAAAAGGCAATTGTTTTGCAGGTTTGATTCTGTACTATCTTTGTCAGGATTTATTGAATTACCTACACAATTTTTGTAAAATAAATTGTGCAGTGTTCTTTTTGCATGCTCTACAAAAAGTTATATACTATGGAATTACGAGCTCCTTCAAAGTTTGAAAGAACTTAGTCATAACTCATTTGCCTCTGAATTTATTTTAAGAAAATTGTTAGACTCATGAAGTGTTTGTTTGATTTCTCCATTCAGGTTTTCCACTCCTTTTTGAATCAATCACAGAAATTTATCCATTTGGAATTTTCAAGTTTATTAGCATAACATTATAAGTAATATTTGATTATAATTAAAAATATAAAATACGTGAAATTCTCATTTTATTTGCAATTTTCTCAAATTTCTTTCTCTTTTTCTTTAATAGGCTTGTGTTTTATTTTATTTTTCCCTAAGAACTAGCTCTTAATATCAGTTCTACTCTTTAAAAAAAAGGTCTTCTAATTCACTGATTAAAATTGTAGAATTTTCTTAGGCTTGTAAAACTTATTTGCATTGATTTTTATTGTTCAAATAATATACAAATATACAATAATGAATATGACTCTGAATACAGTTTTGCTATTTATCATGTTGTTAGCTTTCTCTAAATAGGATATAATTGGAATTTTTAACTATGTACTTTCTTCAACAATTAGTATGTAAGTTTAAAATACAGTTGGTTGTAGCTTTATTGATTGAACTTTTGTGTTTTTTTTTAATTTTCTCTGTTTTATTTCAGGTTCTTCATTAAAAGCCTCTATTTTGAGGAGTCTAATGAAGTTTTTTTAAAGATTGCATTATCAAATTTTAAAATGATTCCATGGATTTTTGAATAAAATGTGTACCTCTATTTGTGTATAGATAGCTTTTAGCAATTAAATCATCTTGATTACATAACTGGAACATAATATTATGAAATTATATATTATAATTTAATATACTATCAATGTTACTATGTGTAATGTATTGTAGCCACATATTTAAGAACATAATATTCAAATATATACATATTATGTATTATTCGAATACACACTATGATGATTTCTTCCCTGCTACATGAGTCAGGATAAGTAGATCGTGGAGTAAATAGATCATTTTCCTTTTTCCTTTCTGAGTCCAGCTTTTCCCCACAGTGTTGTTCTGTTCTTTGCTTATTACAAATTCCTCCTGGGAGTCACACAGATCATTTATTACTATTTTGTGTTCCCAGTACTATTAGCATTTTCCATCTCAGTGTTGTTTTTTAGATATTTCATTGAGCATGTGTCAAAGATCAAATCAAGTGCAATGAGCTATTTTTCTTTTTTTTTCTTCCTCGCACTGTCCTGCTGCTGAGAACAATGCCTAACACATAGCCACTGTTCCAAAAGATTTGTGGAATGAATTAATGGAGGAGCCCCCAGTCTCTTTTCTAATTTTAATATATCAGAATTTGGTGGCTTCATTCTCTCTTAATTTCTCTCTTTCTTCAATCCATGGACTATCTAAACACACAAAATTACATTTATGACAATCATTTCCTAGCTTGACCAAAAACTTTGACTACATATGTAAGTATTCCTAAACATGTTTAGGTTTATCTATTTTTTTTGAACTTTATATAATAGAATTCTAAAGTGCATTATTCAGGTGCTTATTTCTTTCATTCGACATTATTTTTAAAATTCGTCCTTGTTAATACCTTTAGCTGTAGTTCATTAATTTTTATCATGGTTTTGTGCTTTATCTTATACTAAATTATTTTTGTTTTACTACTCATGGACATTTGGTTATTTCCATTTATAAGTATTTTGGAAGAGGATTCTAAGAACATTTTTATTTATGTCTTCTGGTTGTACATATGTTATGGTTTTTCTAGGGTGTATTGGTAAAAGTAGAATTACAGTGTTGTATATGTGTGCACAATATTACTAAACTGTTTTTCAAAATATTATAGTGAGCTATTTATATTCCCATCAGCACTGTAATCTTGTTTACATTGCTTTACATCTTTATCAAGATTTGCTGTTTTTAGACTTAAATATTTTCTATTCTGATGGGCTTGAATTGATAACAGCTGTTCACATGTTTATAGGCCAGTCATGTTACCATTAATTTGAATTGCCTATTCATGTCTTTTGCACATTTTTTTTCTATCGCATTTGCCCTACTGATTCATAGGAAGTCTTTATATATTTTAGGTGCTGTTTTATAAGTCATATGTATTGCACAGATATCTTCCACAGAAATTTTGGGATAAAATTCTCATATTTATGACTGCAGTTGAGAGTTTGATTAGAACTGTGTTAAAGAAGTGAACAATTTTTAAAGTAAATGATATCTATATTAATTTGAATCTTACTATTCATGGACATGATGTGTCTGCATTCCTTAAGTCTCCTTTAACGATTTTCAGTCAAGTTTTGTCTTTATTTCTGTAAAATCTTGAACACAGTTTGAAGATTTTTCTCTTGGGTGAAATAATTTTTGCTTTGCAAATGGTGTCTTTTAACAAAATAAGTGTTCCTTTCTTGGTGTGTAGAATGTGATTAATTTTGGATATAGCTTCTGTATCAAACTAAAATACTAAAATTTCACTACATCTATCTATATCTGAAGGTTCTTTGGGGATCTCTACATAGATAATTATAATATTTATTAAAAAGAGAATTTTTTTCTTCCATTCTAATCCTTATACTTTTTAAATTTTTATTAACTTTATTGGGGTGACATTGGTTACTAAAATTTTATAGGTACAATTCTATAATACATCATCTATATATTGTATTGTGTTCACAACCCAGAGTCAGTTCTCCTTCCTTCACCATATGTCTGACCCCCTTTATCCTCTTCTACTCACCCCCCCCCCCAACTCTCTGGTAATCACTAAACTGTTGTCTGTCTATAACTAAAATTTTTTGTTTGTTTTTTTGTTTGTCTTGTTCATTTGTTGCTTCTGGTGGAAATATAAATTGGTACACTGAGTATGGAAAACAGTTTGGAGTTTCCTAAAAAGATTAAGAATACATTACCACATGATCCAGCAATCCCTCGTCTGGATATCTACCCAAAATATCTGAAAACATTTTTTATGTTTTCATAAGTTCATTGCGGCATTATTCATGGTGGCCAAGACACGGAAACAGTAAAAGTGTCCTTTGACAGGTGGCTGGATAAAGAAAATGTGTTACATAGGAGGTCAGGCAATTAAGTTTGTGATCTTTTTGCAACAATGTTGCTAACATTTTTTGATACCAGAGTGATTATTCGTTATGAATTTGTACCAACTAGACAAACAGTTAACCAATTTTATTACTTGGAAGTGCTGAAGAGGCCCCATGAAAAAGTTAGATGACCTACAATTTTCGCCAACAATTCATAGCTCTTGCATCACGACAATGCACCAATTCACACAGCACTGTATGTGAGGGAATTTTTTGCCATTAAACAAATAACTGTATTGGAACACCCTTCCTACTCACCTGATCTGGCCCCCAATGACTTCTTTCTTTATCTGAAGATAAAGGAAATGTTGAAAGGAAGACATTTTGATGACATTCAGGATAGGGTAACACAATGACAGTTCTGATGGCCATTCCAGAAAAAGAGTTCCAAAATTGCTTTGAAGGGTGGACTAGGCACTTGTGTTGGTGCATAGCTTCCCAAGGGGAGTACTTCGAAGGTGAGCATACTGATATTGAGCAATGAAGTATGTAGCACTTTTTCTAGAATGTGTTCATGAACTTAATTGTCTGACTTCATATACAAAATGGAATGTTATTTGGTCATAAGAAAAGGTGAAATACAGTCATTTATGACAACATAGATGGCTCTTGAGATTATCCTGCTAAGTGAAATAAATCAGACAGAAAAAGTCTAGAACCATATGACTTTACTCATATGTGCAATATAAAATGGAAAGCAACAAATGAACAAGACCAACTAATATTTATTCCTTTCACTCCTTTCTCTTTTCTTATTATTGTAATCAGTATATCCAGTAAAATGTTGAATAGGGATATTCATATCTTTGAGTAAAGGTTTTAAGGGATTTAAAGAATATTTTTCATTTTATAGATGAATAATCTACTTTTTGGATATTACATATTGCTTTTACTATTCTCTTAATGTTGATGGGAAAAAAGTTGAACTCTTACCTCTTGGTATTTCTCTGTGGGAGTTCTAGACTTTTTCTTTGTTCTTGTTAGACTCCTAGATATACTGCAACCTGGAACAAAATTATTTGCTGTAGGTGGGAATGGTTTAGAACACACAGAGTTTTAGGGTCACATGAATAAGGGCTTGTAGTTGGGCATTCTAACATTTTCTTTTCCTAATTAACTCCACACAAAGCCAAAGCCAAGGTAGTATATCTTTATTTTCTTCCTCCATAAGGTGTGATTTTTCTAGTTCATCTCCCAAAGTTATCCTGGCTTTATGTGGAAATTTCCCATCTTTATTAGTCAGAGTTCTCCATGAAACAGAACCAATAGGTTAGAATATGATATATATCTATACCAGTAGATGATAGATAGATAGATGATAGATAGATAGATAGATAGATAGATAGATAGATAGATAGACAGATATTATAACAATTAGCTCACATGCTTTTAGAGGCCAAGCAGTACCATGATCTGCTATCTACAACCTGGATAATCAAGAAAACCATGGTGTAATTCAGTCTGAGTTTGAAGACCTCATAATCAGGGGGCTGATGGTATAAGTCTTGATCTGAATCTGAAAGCCCAAGAGCCAAGATCTTCCATGTTCAAGGCAGGTGTAACTTCATGTTTCAGTTCAATCAAGGATGTAAATTCACCCTTCCCACCTTTTTGTTTTATGTGGACCCTCGACAGACCAGATGATGTGCCCATCCACATTGGGAAGAGTCATCCACTTTACTGAGTTAACCAATTCAAATGTTATTCCTCCCCCCACCCCCACCATCATAGACACATCCAGAAATAAAGTTGTACCACCTAACTGGGCATCCTTAGTGTGGTCAAGTTGACACATAAAATTAACCATCACACCATCTGATCTACTATCTAATCTGCTTGGGCCCAGGCTTATTACTTTGCAAAAAAACAAAGCTACATATCAACAAAGATTGGCAGATGTTTTCAGGGAAAATAGTATCAATTTACTTTGGAGCTCAGTTACCTCTTTTGAAGGTTTCTTTCATTTTGATTGTAGTCTTTTGTAGTTTTACTCAATAGCCAGCTAGACTTTAAAATATATTAAAAGTGTATTTGCCTGTGTGTTCTATATCCACAGGTGGTTTTCTGTACATTTTTCCATCATATTGCTGGAAAATAAATTCTAATAATTTCTTCAGAGATATTTTATTATAGATGAAAATGTGCACATAAGAGGAAGACTTTCTACACATTAAAATGCTGTGAAAATATTTGGTATTATAATTTTATATCTTTGCAGATCCTGGTAGAAGAGATTGATATGGCAGATACATAATATGTACTTGAGTCAGTGGTTAAATTGGAGATTTTCTTTTCCCTTTTTTTTTTTTTTGCTATAGCTACACATTCCTCCATTCACTTTACATACATTTACGGAATTCCTACTATATGCCATATGCAATATGATTTTGAGTTGTATATTTATCATAACATATTGAGTATACATCCAATTCTGGAAGGGTTGAATAACAGATTTACATTGAGTTAATTGTTTCTGTTTTCTTCCCAGCCATCTAACTGATATTTTTTCAAAAAAAATTACAAAAATCACTTTCTAAATCTTGCATATCTTTGGCTTTAGTTTATAGTTCTTTAATAGTAGAAGGCCATATCCTCTTTATCGGTCACATTTACAAGAGGTCACCTAAAAGCAAACGTTAAGGACATGTTTTGCTACACATTTGACTACTTTGCTAATCTCAGTTGGTTTCTTTTTTTTTTGCATATTTTACAAAGGTACTATAATTCATTTTTGTCAAATTGTGATTTTATTTTTCCCTGTAGATACCAAATTTTATGTAAATTTGAAACTCAAACCATAGTACTTTTTTTTAAAATAGTGAAAATGTTAATAAATAAGCCATGTTGTAACATTAAGCTATGTTAAGCTATTTGTGGTAATGGAGTTATTGTGACAAAAGTATACACAGAATCTGAGTCAGTGAGTCCAATTAGTTCCTTCTTGAATGATTATGAGGATGGTAGAAATTTACTATTTTCCTCCACATTCAAGTCATAGAAACACCAGCACTGTCTTTATCTAAGTGCACTGAAAGTGAAGGAAAGCTGCATCACAAGGGATAATTCTTTGAATTGAAAATTAATGTGACAGCCACTATACTACAAATAAAAAGTAAATATTTCATTGGAAAGATAAGAACCTATGGAGCATAAAAGATGGAGGATATCAGACTTCAGGTCACGTTGATGCACACAGCTCTGGGAGGACTGAACTCACTAATTCACAGTCCTATTTAACAATAACAATTGGATTGTAAAGACCACTATAATTGGCTTGCATTGCTCTTTTTTCTTTTTCATGTTTCCTGGGTTTCAGGTTATTTTCTGTAATGATTTCTGTCTATAGTACCATTAAGCAACCCTGTCCAAAAGGAAGTGGCTGAGTCAATTCCATTTTAATCCCTGTCAAAAATGACCTTTTATATTGTCAGTATCCTTCTAATTTGGATTTTTCTGCCACTAGTTCTATCTGCTTGAAGGAATTCTTCCCTATATTTAAGATTGAGTAATCTTTTAAAAATGCATTAATCACATCAATCAAAAGCCTTTGATGGTGCCAAACCAATATATTTGAAGGTCCCAAGCTAGATATTCAGTCTTCCATGGTCTTGTTTCTCAAGACTCTTGTTACCTCCAACACAAAAATCTCAAATGTTTTCAGATGTACAATGCCCACCTTTTATTGCTTATCCTTTGATTCTTTTAATCGAAATATTTTAGTTTTAGTTTTAGTTGGTTATAGAAATATCAGGAATAGGGCCGGCCAAGTGGCTCAGTTGGTTAAGAGTTGGCTTAGAGCACGAGCTCTGAGCAACAAGGCCGCCGGTTAGATTCCCACATGGGCCAGTGAATGCTGTGCCCTAGCTGAGCTGTTGATGAGCTGCCAACAGGTGGCAGGATGGCTCAGCTGGTGTAACAACAAAATTTCCTGTTCAATGGTGGGCTATGCCCACCCACAACTAAGACTGAACTCAGCACCTTGAGCTGATCTGCCGCTCAGATGGCTCAGTGGAGAGCGTGTGCGCTCTTAGCAAGGCTCCTGGTTCGACTCCTGCATGGGATGGTGTCTACACCCACCCGCAACTAAGATTAAACACAACACCTTGAGTTTAGAGGCCACAAACTGCCGACAGGAAACCAGATGGCAACTGGTGCCCTCCACAATGAAGATTGAAGAACAACAACTTGGCCGGTCCCCTTCCCCAATTCCCCAACACTGTTTCCCTCCCCCCAGTTCCCCAATAAAATCTTTAAAACATTAGATAGATAGATAGATAGATAGATAGATAGATAGATAGATAGATAGATAGATAAATTCTGGCCTGTTCTTAAATAAAACCTGAAGGAACTAAAAAAAAGAGAGAGAGAGAGAAATGTCAGGAATAAACTTGAGGTCAAAGTTTGTAAAATACTATGAACAATTGGTATCTTTACAAACCCATTCTCCTCCAGGAAAATCTTTATTTTCTTTTCCTCTATGCACCCAGTATTCCAGCTGAACCCACTTTTTGCTCCCTCTGGCATATGTTTTACATATTTTTGAGAAAGAAGGCTGTTACCTGCACTGTAAGGAACTCTTATTCATTTAAAGATACCTGCTTGTGTCACACTATTTAATAAAAACCAAGCTCTTTTAAATGCTAATTAGTTCATAAGTAAATGATTTGACAAGAACAAAGAAGACGGCAGAGCAAACACAGGAACAGCGAGATGGATTAGTGCTAATGTGGAAGTAAACTGATGGGCCAGTTTATTGATTGAATGTGAATGACTATGGAAAATTTAGTTAATTGAAGTTTCTAGGTTGGGATACTGAGTGGTTGGATATGCCAGAAAATTAAACAAACGTGTATTGATCACATACTACCTGAGGGTACTATACAACACATGAAGTGTGGTGAAAACAAACAAGGCATGCCTTTGTCCGGAAGTAGTTTACACTGTAGTGGGAAGGATGCTTGGCTAAAGCATAAGATAGCATGTGAAAAGTTTAAGTTCATGTCTGTGTCTTATATACTGTTATGACTTGACATGTAATAACTGCTCAATATTTGCTGGCCAAGCTAAGGCTGGGAGAGAAAACGGCAGGGATGAAAGATCAAGTCTTGCATTTGTCACACTCAATAACTGATTTTCTCTATTATAGTCCTCTTGACATGAGATACACTTTTGAGGTAATGTAACACTATTCGCAGAGATGGTGGGCGGTGGGCTTGATATATAATTTCAAGCAGTTTTCCCCCACTGCTTTATTGCCTGTTTCATGATTGACCTGAAGGCTTCTTTACACTTTTTCTTTAGAGAAGTGAGATCTGCAACACAAAAACTGTCCTCAAGCCTAAAGCAAACTCTTGATTTAACAATAAAAAATGATTTACTATTTTTCCTGCCACTGAATGCCAGTCCATCTTTTGAAGCTTCTTTCCCCTCTTTTTGTAAGAGTCACAAAAATATCAAAACTACCTCTATCTGTGCACAAGCCACATTTGTGTAGGAGTGTATACACACACACACACACACACACACGCACACACACACGCCTGTGAGGGAGCAGGAACCAATGCTCAATTGATGATGTTAAAGAGAAAATGTTATTTCTGTCCTAGAATAAACTTCCAGTCAAAGAATATAAAACCAAAGGCAATGAGAATTAAGAAATACATCTGAAAATTGTGAAATTTACTCCATGCAGTAAAATAACCTCTTAAAAATAAAAGTTTTATAAAAGTTGCATTAATGAAGCACATTAGTCCTCTTCCATAATAAATTAGTTTATCACTTTTTTTCTTATAAGTTTTAATGCCTCTAGCATTCTAAACCAAAAGTAATCATTTCCCGGTCCAGGTTGGAGTCTATAAACAGTATACAGATATTTATGTATATGGGCCTGACAATAATATTGATAAAATATTCTCATAAATCTCTTCTGAAGCAATGGAAAAACACTAAAAAACTTGTATTTATTGCCAGGAGAAATGAGGTTCAACCACAAGTGTATGAGCAAAATGGACATATAAGTAGGGCAATAATAGTTTTTTTATTGCTTTTGCTAATAAACTTTTCCATTTCCTGAAAACCAAGAATTGTTGGCTCACTTTAATGTGGTATGATGCCTACAAAGTGTTTCTGATGCCTACAAAGTGTTATTTGCTTTTAGAAGAAAAAAATTTGAATATGGATATGTGCAATGCCCCTTTTTCTCTGATGTTTATTATTTGTAAATCTCAGAGAGTAGACTGGCTGAAAATTGCACTACAACTTGTTCTTACAGAAATTAGACATATAGCAAATGTATAACACTAACAATTAATAAATGGGTGACATAGATTAAGGTACCATTTTATTTTAGTTAGTACTGTTACTAAGTTTCCTCTAAATGGTTTCGGTCGTACTTAGTATTGTAAGCTTCTGATTAGAAATCTATACTATAATGAGCTAATAAGAAATGTAAAGAATAATTGAATTTTGAAATAATTGTAATTAATGGGAAAAGTATTTTAGTTATTTCTTTTACTATAAAAGCTGCTCATAGAATGGGAGTATAGATAAATTTTAGTGCAGTGAGTATACCTAAGGTTCAGAATTCTACCAGTTATAACTCTGAAATCTGTTGCTGTCATTGAACTTGTAATTGATTGAGCACCCAACCAAGGTTCAAATTCAGTAGGTTTTGTTGGCTAGAACTGAAATCTGTGCATGCACATGAGTGTGTGTGTGTGTGTGTGTGCACTTTAATAACTTCTTAGGAAATGAATGAGATAGCCGTAATTAGGCCATATATCAGTTTTTCATGTTATACTCTGTTCATTAGGGTCTATGAAAAAACCATTTAATGTGGAATTTTCCAAAAGTGCTTGACCACAGGATTCTTTGTGTATGTGAAGCTCCCAGCAACTCAGAAGCAGTTATCAACACAGACAACTCATTGTTAAATGCTGTTCTAACCATTGTTCCAGACAGCTGAAGGTTTTACATACATGAAAGAAAAAGTATTTCCACTTAGAATGTAGCCTGTGATTCAGAACATAGTCTCTTGAAATAGGCTGCCTGACTTTAACCATTGGCTCTACCATTTGTATGACCTCTGGCAAGCTACCTAACTTGTCTTAGTTTTCTCTTCTTAAGATTAGGATAACATATATAATGACACCCTATGACTGTTGTGAGGTTTGAATGAGTTAGTATATATAAAGCACTAAAACAGTGCCTGGCACATTGTATGTACCATATAAGCATTTGGTATTTTTAATTTTAATAATAGTAGTAGTATGGCATCACTCCTCTCATTTAAGTACAATAGCACAGAATTCTTTTTTTTTTAAATTAAAGTTTATTGGGGTGACAATGGTTAGTAAAGTTACATAAGTTTCAAGTGTACAATTCTGTAATACATCAACTATATATCACATTGGGTGTTTACCACCCAGTGGCAGGCTATTCTTAGAGGGTTTTCCTCCTGCATCCGTTTTTAAAAAATATTCCATTATTAGTTTTTAAAATTGTGATAAAATACATGTAGTCACAAACTGATTCATTTAAGCCATTTTAAGTGTACAATTCAGTGGCATCAATTATTTTTTATTATTTATTTATTTATTTATTTTTCGATTAGTCATTTTATTTCATTTCTAAAATAAATATACTTTGATTTGCAATTTTTTATGTTAATTTATTATTTTTTAATTTATTTTTAAATTAGTTTCAGGTGTACAACAGTGCAATAGTTATACATTTTACCCCTCAAAGTGACAACCCCCCTCTCCCAATTCGCCACCCCACTCCTCCCCCCATATCATATATATCTATTACTCTTCCTCTGACTCCCTTCCACAGTATAATCCACATCCCGTGACTATCTATATATAGTCAATTACAGTTGGTATACAACCTCCACTTCAGGTATACAGTGCAGTGATCAAACCTCTACTCCATCCATGAAATGGTCTCCCCAACAAGACATGTGGCCATCTGATGCCCTACAAAATATTTACAACATTATTAATTATATTCCCCGAACTGTCTTTCATATCCCTGTGGCAATATTGTAGTTGCCTATTTTTGCTGTCTAATCCCTTCCCCTTCTCCCTCATCCCCACCCCCCTCCCAATTAGCAACCATCAGGTTTTCCTCTATATATATGAGACTGTTTCTGTTTACATTGCTCATTCATTCAGTTTTTCAGATTCCACTTATAAGTGAGATCATATGGTATTTGTCTTTCTCTGTCTGACTTATTTCACTTAACATAATAGTCTCTAGGTCCATCGATATCATTGCAAATGGTACTATTTCATTCTTCTTTATAGTGGAGTAATACTCCATTGTATAAATGTACCACAGTTTCTTAATCCAGTTATCTACCGAAGGGTATTTCAGTTGTTACCAAGTCTTAGCTATTGTAAATAGCGCTGCAATGAACATAGGGGTGCATATAATTTTTTTGAATCGGTGTCTTGGGTTTTTTGGGATAAATACCTAGGAGTGGAATTGCTGGGTCAAAAGGTAGTTCCATTTCCAGATTTTTGAGATACCTCCATACTGACTTCCTTAGTGGCTGCACCAATCTGCAATCCCACCAACAGTGCAGCAGGGTCCCCAATAGCACAGAATTCTAATATTGTTCTGTTAATAGCAATATATTGTTGGAATCTCACTTTCTTCTGAAATTGTGTTTTAAAAATAAATTTAAACATATTTAAATGACCGTTTCCTTGCAAGTGTTCATTGCACACCTAGTAATTACATGGCAATATACTGACCATTGTACAGAAAAATGATCAATAAGATTTAGTTTCTAGGCCTTAGAACTTGTAACCTAAAGTAAGGTAAATTTTACATGTAGTCAGATAAAAATCTGCCACTAAAACCCATATACACTCATATAGGCCTGTCAATAATACCAATAAAACAGTTTCTTACATTTTTTATGTAGTCATTAAAAATACTCTGCAGGTATTTTAATCCATTGTTTGGAGAAACCAAGATACCATATACTGAGAAAAAAATTATATAAGGTCCTGTTTGATCAACGCTAGTAGTGAAATAACCAATCTATAAAAGTTAAAGAAATCCAGAGAGGTGAAAGTTCATTTGTATGTGGAGTGAGTGAGGAAAGCTTCATGAAGAAAGTAGTATTGGAGCTAGATCTTGAAGAATTATTTGTATTTCAATAGCTCTGGAGGTGTAAAGTTCATAGGTAAAAAATAATGGTAAAGACTATGCATTCTGGAATGAAATAATGACACAAACAGATAGGGGAAGGTTGTAGTGTGTGGGAAATATTAGCTTAGGTATGGAAAGTAATGAAAGTTATTAAATTTTATGGTAGTCAAAATCTCAAGGACCCAGATCTTAAAATTTCTAAGTAAAATTGTATTAACTTATTTCCTCATTCTTTCCAAAATATGTGCAATCTTTTAAAAATTCACAAAAATTAAACAGAAAGGTTTTTTTACAACCCATTTTATAATCAGCAAGATAAAAACAATAAAACAACAAATGCAGAAAAAAGAATTACTAATTTTATTTATATTTAAAGCATTTTAAAAATGACATGTCCTAATATTTGGGTAATGCATGGTAACTTATCCACAGGTGCCTAAATCATATGAAACACAGTGGAACTAAAATTACTGTTAATAGCAATACATAGTTTAGAGACTAAGCTAAACTGTGGCTTATACTGGAGAAAAGTGCAGAAAGTAAAAGGATAAGGTGCTTTGAACAGAAATGGCCCCCATTTTGAATGAACTTCACAGGAATTCCTATAGAATGGAAAATATGAACTCTCTTGAAGACATCTTTCCAGAAATAGTCTACCCTAAATTGTGGTGTGAAGAAATATTATGTACAAAGTTACAGTGTTTACTTAGACATCATCAGAAAGAAAAAACAACCAAAATGTAATCAACGAAAAGTGCTCTCTCTGGGATCGTGGTACATTTTATGACTGTATGGTGAAATGAGGAAGATAGTAATTGAGTGACAAGAATAAAAAGAGGAGGCATGGGCATCCTGAGTGGAGAATCAGAATGTGTCAGACTGTCACCAATACTATTGAAGGGAGAAAGTTCCAGGGCTGCTGTGAATGTATGTAGCACTGCTTCCTCTGGGCACTGCCAGGAAACAGAGCTTGGAAGGTAGAGTGTTGGCTGGATTCCAGGTCCTCAGCTGAGCATGGTTGCTCTGACAGGCTACCAGTGCTATTCATTAGCCTTAGTAAGAATAAATTCATAATATAGACAGTCTCCAATTTATGATGGTTTGACTTACAAATTTTCAACTTTATGATGGTGCAAAAGTGATATACATACAGCAGGCTGTACTTCAAATTTTGATTTTTTTCCTGGGCTAGCAATATGTGGTATGATATTCTCTTGTGATGTAAGGCAGTGGCAGTCAAATGACTTTGCTCAACTGTAGGCTAATGTAAGTGTTCTGAGCACATTTAAGGTAGACTAGGATAAATTATGATATTTGGTAGCTTAGGCATAGTAAATGCATTTTCAACTTATAATATTTTCAACTTATGATGGATTTATTGAGTTATAACCCCATTATAAGTCAAGGAGCATCTGTATAAAAAGACTTTTTCATCAGAGCACAATAGCTCACTCATATTGTCCTAAAGAGTATCCAACTCTTATGTATAATTTGATCATATATTTTTTTGCTCGGTAAACTTCTCATTTTTATTATATCCTAAGAAACAAGGTAACACTGAGCTTCTGGAGCTTATCCAATTGTGAAAGTTGCAAAATGAACAATCTGGCTAGCAAAATAATAAATAAAGTATAGGCATTTGGTAGGAAGACTAATGTCACCCCTTAATTTGTGGACCTGTAGATATATTATAATACATTATAAAGGAACTTTGCAGATGTAATTAAGGTGGAAGATCTCAAAATAAGGAGAAATTCTGGATTATCTGGTTGGGTCCAATCAAATCACATGAGCCCTTGTAGCACAGAACTTTCTCTGGATGGAGTCAGAGAGATGCGGTGGAAGAGGAAGCAGAAGAGAGACGTGGGGAAAAGGGAAGTCAGAGCGATTTCAAGAATGAGAAGGATTCCAGACTTTGTTTCTGGCTCTGTAGGGTTCATGTGTGAGGACTAGACAGAGGTCTCTAGAAGCTAAGGGCAGGCCTCAACTAACAGCCAGTAAGGAAACAGAGACTTTAGTCCCACAGCAGAAAGGACCTGGATTCTACTAACAAGCTGAATGAGTTTGTTTGTTTTTTAAATTAGTTTCAAGTGTACAACACAGTGCAATAGTTATGCTTTTTACCCCTCAAAGTGACAACCCCCTTCCCCAATTCGCCACCCCACTCCTCCTCCCATATCTATTACACTTCCTCTGACTCCCTTCCACAGTATAATCCACATCCCATGACTATCTATATATTCAATTACAGTTGGTATACTATATTATACAATCTCAGCTTCAGGTGTACAGTGCAGTGATCAAGCCTCTACTCCATCCATGAAATGGTCTCCCCAACAAGGCATGTGACCATCTGACACCCCACAAAATATTTACAACATTATTAATTATATTTCCCGAACTGTCTTTCATATCCCTGTGGCAAGAATGAGCTTTATAACAGTACTTACCAAGGCCCAATACCTTGCTTTCAACCTTATGAAACCCAGAGCAGAGAAAGAAACCTGTCAAGCTAACTCAGACTCCAGATCAAAAAACTGTGAGATAACAAACTTGTGCTGTTTTAAGCCAAAAGATTTGTGATTATTTGTTACAGCAGCAACAGGAAACTAATACAGACCTCATATATTGGCAGTAAATATGACTATAAATATAGTAACCTCAAGGGAGATAAGTTGCAATTATAGACAAATTATATTTATATTATATCGCTGATATAATTAAACTATATCACTGAGATAAAGCCATGTATTATCTATCTAACTTTACATAAGAGCTTGCAAATGCCCCTTTCAGTTTCAACTTTCCTTGGAAATGCCCTAATCCAATCAAATCTGGTTTCATGTTTGGCACTTATATTTTACCTATGCTTGTGTCAACTTTTTCTGTTGATAATTTGTCTACCTTAACTTTGTCTCCATGACTCAGTGTTCTTTGTTGCTTACCCACTCAACACTACTATTATTTGTTACCCTAAGCTGACTTGATTTGACCCTTTACCCCAGTCAACCTAGCATTCCCTGGAGCATTATTTTGGCATTTGATCTAGTGTCAGGCTCCAGGCTAATTCTTTTTTGTGAGTTGGGGAGACATTCACTGAAATTTGACCATTCCTATGTGAACTGATGCCATTGAGTTTTTGAACAGGCAAAACTGAGATTTCAGTGGTAAAGCTTGAGTTTCTAGGTTCTGTTCACCTATCAGTCATTTTGTCTCTTTTTCGCTAGCTCTTGTCCTTACATACATTTGCATAATTTAATAGTTTCCCAGACTGCTTGTGCTCTTTCCATATCTGCTTTTTCTCATATATTTCACTACATATTAGTTATACAAGAATTACTTGCCTGCAGAAAGATTGAAGGTAAGACTGAAAAAGGGATAGAAGTGGAAAACTAAAAGAAAAAGTTTGAGCAAGCTGTGTACTGGAGCTTGAGTCAAAAACTGAGTTTCTACCATGGAGGAAAAGACTCTAACCCACAAAATTGAGAAAAATGCAAAAGCGATAGAGATTTCATTTTGTCTGTCAATTGTGCTGCAGAATTGACACCTCTCCCCTTTTGTTTTCTTTAAAATATGGTGTGTGTGCGAAGGTAGTTACCGCTCCCTCTTTTATTTTTCTGTTTGTATAAGTTATTGAATGGAAAAACAATATGGATTTGGACTTATAGAATGAGATAAATAAGATCATTTTCTAGAACATTTAGTGTTGTATAAAGTTTACCAAATAAATCTTTTCACATAGTACAATTTATGTTAAAGTGATATACAAGTATATAATAGTTAACAAGAATAATTGAAAGTCATTGCTATAATTTCCCAGAATGGGAGTGGCTTCATCAAAAAAGAAACTAAACTATAATTTAGAGATATTACTTGAATTTCTTCTGTGAAAAGTACTTATAGAGGTCACAAAGGTAGCTCTTGCTCTCAAAGGATTTGAATATATACTCTTTTTTTTAAAGATGTTATTGGGGAATTGGGGGAGGGGAACTGCGTTGGGGAATCAGGGAAGGGGAACAGAGAAGTTGCTGTCTTTTTGTTTTTCAGTCTAGTTGCAGAGGACGTTGCTTCACTGACCCATGTTGGTATCATCATTGCACTCTTCCTGGATGAGGCAGATTGGTTGCCGGCCTCTGGATGGTTGCTCACCATAACTATTGGCAGCTCACGCTGGCTGCCAGCCACTCATGCTGGCTGCCGGCCACTCACTGTAGCCTATGACAGCCCACTGCAGCAGGGGCTACAGCCTACACCGTCACTGGGGCTCACAGCCTAGCTCCAGGTGGAGCTGTTGTTAGCTGTAGAGGGCAGTGTCACTGGCCCTCATATGTGGGATCCGAACCGGGGCCGCTGGTATCCCAAAACCAGCTCTTAACCAATGTGCCACTCGACCGGCCCTTGAATATATACTCTTAAAAGATGTGGTATTTTACAAAGCACTTGATATCCCAGCTGACCCTAAAACTCACACTATTATTAGGGTAATTGAAAATAGGACTCACAGAATAATCCTATGAGTCTATAAGAAATGAAAAAGGAACATGAAAATATCAATACAGAAAATACATTACTGTAACACAAAAAAATTCAGATGAAAAGGTTTGTGTTTATAAATTCTTCTAGAGCAAGGACCTTGCCTTAAACCATAGTAGGCATTTTATAAAAGTTGAAACTGAGTTAAAGAACCAACACATTTTTAATGTAGAGTGTTAATTCACTATTTCATTCAGAATCATTTGGAAATTATGTGTGTTCTTTTTCCAAGGCTGAGTATAGCCTGGGGGTAGAGGGTGTGTGTGTGTGTGTGTGTGTGTGTGTGTGTGTGTGTGTGTGTGTGTGTGAAGGTTGGATCAAGACTTCCTAGTATATTTCAAAAAATTACTGTTGAATTCATTACACTTTGAGAACTCTTTGAATTTGTGACTGAGTAATGTTTCAATATGATTTATTAAGTTTTTTCTATATTGGATTGTAACTCAGGAGCAAAAGCTTCAAATGTAGACTTTCTTCATTTTTTTCATTTGTCTTAAATGATTACTTCAGTTGCAGGTTTTAAATAAAAGTGAGGTGGAAAAAAGGTATATGTATTAGTCAGAATTTTCCAGAGAAACGCACCCAATGGGATATATATATATATATATATATATATATATATATATATATGGTGATATTATATGTATAGTGATGATCCATAGCTAGCACATTTTAACTGTAACCACACATGGGGGAAGGAAGGGGTTGGGGAGGTTTTTGGTGTCCCTTTTATAAGGGCCCACGTCCCATTCATGAGGGTTCCTCCTTCCAACCTAATCACCTCTCAAAGGCCCTATCTCCTAATACCAATGACATTGGGCATTAGATTTCAGCATATGAAATGGGGAGGCACAAATATTCAGACCACCAATACTAGGAGACTGACTGTGTGGCTGTCATGTCTATGAACCTCCTTGATGATGGGACATTTACAAGAAGTGCTCAGGTAAAGGCATTAAAGATAAGAGTTGGCTGTCAAACTTTCAGAACATCATAGAAAAGTCTTGATTTCAATAACAGTTAGATGCCACCTAGAGGGCAAATCCTATTTGTTCCCCAATTTTTTCAGTTGAGATAGATTTCAATTCTTACATGTTTAAAGAATATATATTACTCTATAATTCTTTCATCTTTTCAAAATATATTTATGATCAAGTTGTAAAAATATAAAAGGATATATTGCATCCTCTCATTAAAATATTTAGTTGTTATACAAATTCAAAATTAGGATTGCAATACAGCTATATAATGCTACTATATAATATAATGCTACTATAATTGAGGTGGTGCTTTGCACATAGTAGGACCTACTCTAATAATAATCAAGAGAACTTTTAAGCAAGCTCTTGTTAATTTAAATGTGTCCCTGTGAGAAATGACATTACTTTGAGGGAATGGGGCTTTGAATTTGGGGAATGGGGCTTAGTAAGTCCAGATTACTATAGGAATATGAATTATTTCCTTGAAATACAGAGAGAGAAAACCTACGGCTTATTTTGATTCTGCATGTGGGAATGAGGCATAATCTTGGAGAAATAGGCCTTTCCTTGAGTTTGGATCAGAAAGCTTCCTGAGAGTTACTAAGTGCCTTGCTCAGGAGCAAAAGCGAAGGAATGAAATCCATCAGAATACCCACGTGCAAACCTAGAAGAAAATGACTATAGATTGTTTTTAAGATTTGGAGTTACTATTAAGAATATGTAAGATTTGGACCGGCCAAGTGGCACAGTAGTTAAGCGCTGGCTTGGGAAACCAGTGGCCCCGGTTCGGGTCCCACATATGAGGGCCAGTGACACTGACCTCAAAAAAAAAAAAAGAAAAGAAAAGAAAGAATATGTAAGATTTGGCAGTCATTTTAGTGTCCCCATATTTGTTTTTGTATGCCAGACTTTTTATTTTCTAATAGCAGCAAAATCCTTCAAGTCAATAGTTCTATACATTTGATTGTTTTACTTTATTTCAGTTTTTAAAAGAGCAAAAGTAGGCAAGCTAAAAAACTATATTTCTATCATTAGGCTTATGAGGAACACAGCATCCTAAGGAAGAGTGTTGGTAGTAATAGCTTTCAAGAAGAGAAACTGTATGTTGTGTAGACTGCTATAAAGAAGAGAGTTCAATTATTTTCAAATAATAGAGATTAAATAGGTTAATCATTTTCCAAGATACAAAGTATCTGAAATAAATAACTAACACCATTAGTTTGGGTCATATGGTACTGATATTTCAACCCTAAAACAATGCCATTAGCACATTTGTTGTTAGTCACTTAAAAGAAAATTCTACACAGTTTGTTAGCTAGATCTTTGAACCAGACAACAAAACTTCCTGATTAGAACTTCCCTTATGAATTTATTATGTTATAATTTATGCCAAGTGTAACCACATAATTACATATAGTTTATCTCTGAATATTATTAATTTTCTTTTTGCTGCTAGTGCTACATACAATCATGGATAACCATTTCATGTGTTGAAAAATACCTGATATATTCAGAGTACTTAACTTGATACTAAGGGTTAATTTGATTGATTTGTGACCATTATTTTGTTGAAATACTATAGCAAAATATAAATTGATTTCTGACAGTTTGTGCATCATTTAAAATAATTGTCCACAGCAAAAAGTATATAAATTAGTTAATAAAAGTAGTACTATTTCTTTAGGGGAAATAAAATGTCTGATATCAACCCAAAATTAAATTTAAATTTAATCCACACTGTGAGAAACCTGCAAATGATCTTGTTAATTATCAAACAAGCCTAAACTAATTCATAACTAATCGAGGAAGGACACTCTAAGGGAAGCCTTGGTAAATGTGATTGGAGACTGCTGATTTTATAGGGAAAATGCTATTTTTCAAAATGTTTTTGAGGAGTCATAATAAATGCCCAACAACCACTTTATTTGTAGTGAAGCTGTCTTGCCCACTATGCAACAGCCTTAGTTTTGGAACAAAATCACATGTTTTTCAAGATGAAAAGACAGCCTAGCCTGTCTGGTTTCCAAACATACAATAAAGGAGTAGTGGCTGTGGAGAGACAGAATTGGGTATTTTAAAATCTAGATTCATATTTATCTAATCATCTATTAAAGGACACTATGGTTGTTTTCATGTCAGGCCACCGCGAATAATTCTTCAATGAACATACTGGTACATATATCTTTAATATATTTATAAATGTTTTCAGGTTTTTGCATAAATATCCAGAAGAGGGATTGCTGGGTCTTATAGTAATTTCATTCTTAATTTTTTGAGGAACTTCCATATTGTTTTTCATAGTGGCTATACCAATTTAAATTCCTACCTGCAGTGTATGAGCATTCCTTTTTCTCCACAACCTCTCTAACTTGTTATACTTGTCTTGTTGATCATAGCCATTACAACAGGTGTGAGGTGGTATCTTACTGTGGTTTTGATTTGCATTTCCCTAATAGCTAGTGAAGCTGAGCAACTTTTCATGTATCTGTTGGCCATTTGTATGCCTTTTTGGGAGAAGTGTATAGATGATAGGATAGAAAAGTGGTGCAGTGGTTAAGAGCTGGCTTGGGATGCCAGTGGCCTCGGTTCAGGTCCCACATATGAGGGCCAGTGACACTGCCCTCAAAAAGGAAAAAAAAAAAGATGTGGTACATATACTCATATACAATGGAATATTACTCAGCCATAAAAAAGATACAATACTGCCATTTGTGAAAACATGGATGGATTTTGAGATTATCATGCTAAGAGAAATAAGTCACACCGAAAAAGTTGAGAACCATATAATTTCACTCATATGTGGGATAAAAAACTGATTACAATTGAACAATACAAACAAAAAAGCAAAAACTCTAGACACAGACAACAGTTTAGTGGTTACCAAACAGTAAGGGTTAGAGGTTAAAGGGGGTCAAATATATGGTGATAAAAGAAGATTTGGTTTTTGGTGGTGAACACACAGTGCAATATATATGATGCATTATAGAATTGTACACATGAAACCTATATAATTTTATTAACCAATGTCTCCCCAATAAATTTAATTTAAAACTTTTAAAAAATCTAGATGCACTTCATTCATTCATTCACCTCTTCAGCCTCTTGTATTATAAGTCTTCATTTCTCCATTTTATCACTACTTAATCTACTCATATTTGACAGGTCAAAATATTCCTACATATTGTTATCTGTGAACTTTGTCAATGGACACAGAAACTAACAAATGGTTGTACAAAGCTACAATGGTAAAAACAAAACCATTTGCAGTGGCCAAGACATGGAAACAACCAAAGTGTCCTTCAATAGGTGATTGAGCTGGCTGAGTGGCGCGGTGGTTAAGCGCTGGCTTGGGAAGCCAGTGGCCCTGGTTCTGTCCCACATATAAGGGCCAGTAATACTGCCCTCAAATAAAGAAAAAAAAATAGGTGATTGAATAAAGAAGATGTGGTTTATATCCACAATAGAATACTACTCTGCCATATGAAAAGATGAAATACTGCCATTTGTGACAACATGGATGGATCTTGAGATTATTATGCTAAGCAAAATAAGTCAGACAGAAAAATTCAAGAACCATATGACTTCACTGATATGTGGGATATAAAACTGAAAGAAAAAAAGAACAAGAAAAACAAAGAAACAAAAACTCATAGACACAGACAACAGTGGTTACCAGAGAGTAAGGGGGGAATGGAGATAGGTGGTAGAAGAGGGAAAAGGATATCAAATATATGGTGATGGAAGGAGAACTGACTCCTGGTGGTGAACACACAATGCAATATATAGATGATGTATTATAGAAATATACACTTGAAATCTATATAATTTTATTAATCAATGTCACTCCAATAAATTTAATAAAAAATAAATTAACCAATCAATAAATAATAATAAAAAAAATGAAAGTTTACAGACCAGGCAATACTGTTAAAGTGAAATGCATCATCACTTCTGAATTCTGTAATGTTTATGCTAATTTCACTTCTTTTGCATCTTCTGTTTTTTTCTATTATGTTATGATGTCTAGCAACTTCCATATCCTATTTTAACACAGCACATCTAATTACTTACAGTATTATTAGGACTTTTGAAGGACACAGAGAAATAAAAGGCAATGTTGGTGTTGTATATCATAGTAAATACTAACCACTTACATTAAATTGGATATTACCTCATTTATATTTTCCTGGATATTCTTAAAATATGTTATTCTTAAAAATGAGTAACTGAGCCAATCTTCTAGAGTCCCTAAATACCTTGGCCCGATTTTTCACCTTATTTAAAACTCTTTTCACCTTCAAGCAAAGATTTTGGTTCAACTAGGCAATTTGTATTCTTCAGCATTTCCTACAAGTACTCTTGCTGTTTTCCAATTAACATGGAATCATTGCAACTAAATGTGACACAAAACTTTCCTACATTTTTTGAATTTCTTTATATATTTGTTTCAGTTTAGAAAATTTATGATTAATCACCTTCGAGTGGGAAGGGAAGAAGTCTTTCAAACAGCACTGTGGAAAGAGCTTAGTTGTAGGAATCAGGCAGCCTCGGTTTAAGCATGCTGCTTCTTAATGTTGTGACATCAGTAAATTCCTTAATCCCCTTACAACTTCTTTTTATACATTTTTAAGTTAGAAACAATGAAACTAAATGTCTCTGTGTGCTTAATTTTACCTCTTTTCACTCAAAATATTCTGGTTTGGGCAATAAATTATATAGCCATACAATTGATAAAGATTGAAAGTTATACAAATAATACAGAGCAACTGTAAGATATAAAATGTCTCAGTTTGAGTTTCATGTCTTCTATTAAGTGGTAACTACCAGGAAGTTATTGTAACTACAAAGGGGACAAAGTTGAACAAGGAAGAGATAAAACATGCAAATTAGACAGTAATCTTTTGAATACCTCAGAAATGAGTGTGCTATTTTGCTGTCATGCAAACAGACATCAGAAATCTGATTATTTATTCCATAATTGATATGCCTGGTTGTTATAATGAGTTTTTTTCCTCTTTCCTGTCATTGTGTTCATTTTATAGTCTTGCTTCTTTTTAATTTGATTGGTCTGTTACATTATTTTTGCAGAAATAGTAATACCAAACATTCCATTTGCTCCTCTACATTTTCTCAGACCTTTTACAATTATGTGGGATTATGGAGACCAGTTCTGCCCAAAATTCTGGGATAAATGCTTTGTGTCACTTCCAGGCTGATGTTTTATAAAGGGTTGCTGCCATTTCAACTAGTGCAAATCCCAGACAGTGGCTCTCCATTGGACTGTCTAGAGCAGAGCTCCTGCTCATCAGTTGGGGACATGTTCTGTGACTGCAGAACACCTTTTGCTACGAAGCCACAGAGATTTGGAGGTTGCTGGTTACACCAGCATCACCTAGCCTGTCCTAATAAAGAAATTGGTACCAGGAGAGATTTGCTGCAATGTAACAAGCCAAAATCCTCAAGTACATGGCTATGGATTTGGTGAATACTGAGGAAACAACTATTAAGATAGAAAGGTAGTAATCAATTTTTAAAAGAAGCTTTGTAACTTTAGAACTGTTTTAAATTTAGATTTTTTATAGTGGCAATCTGTTTTTTCTTCTTTTATTTTCTTTTTAAAAATATTTTTATTAAAAATATAGCTAACATTGAATATTATATTAATTGCAAGGGTACACAATAATTATTCAACATTTATATATCTAAACAAATGATCACCATGATAAGTATAGCTTCCATCTGACACCATGCCATGCTATCACAATATTATTGACTATATTTCCCATGCTGCATATATCCCCATGACGTATTTGTTTTACACCTGGAAATTTGGATCTCTTATTCCTCTTGCCTTTTCCCGCCCTTTTAAATTTATCAATGACAATTGACATTCAATATTATTTTATATTAATTTCAGGTGTACAGCATAGTGGTTAGACATTTATATAATTTAAGAAATTATCCCCCTGACTAGTCTAATACCCAACTAGCACTATACATAATTATTACCATATCATTGACTCTATTCCCTATGCTTTACTTTATAACCCCGTGACTATTTTGAAACTGCCAATTTGTACTTTTTAATGCCTTCACCTTTTTCACTCTTCCCCCAAACCCCTCCCATCTATCAACCCAACAAATCTAGTACCCATCTGACACCATACATAGTTATTACAATATTATTGACTATATTCCTTATGCTATAGGCTACATCCCCATAACTACTTTGTAATCACCAATTTGTACCTCTTAAACGCTTTCCCTTGTTTCACCCACACCCCCAAAGCCCCCTTCCATCTGGCTACAATCAAAATGTTTTCTGTATCTATGAGTTTGTTTCTGTTTTGTTTGTTAATTTTGTTTTTAGATTTCACATATAAGCCAAATATTTCTCCGTCTGATATATTCCACTCAGCACAACACCCTCCAGGTCCATCCATTCCATCGCAGATGTCAAGAACCTATTTCCTTTCATGGCCAGGCAATAATGATATATATATATATATATATATATATATATATATATATATATATATATATATATATATCTCAACTAATCTTTATTTATTCTTCCATTAACACCCAGCTGCCTCCACATCTTGGCCACTGTAAACAATGCTGCAATGAACATGTGGATGCACATGTCCCCTCGAAGTAGCGTTTTGGGTTTCTTTGGATAAATACACAAAAGTGGGATTACTGGGTCCTTCATTGTCTCTTCTTATAGCCTTTGTTTTAAAGTCTATTTTGTCTGGTATAGTATTGCTACTCAAGCTTTTGTTTGTTTGTTTCTGTTTTCAAGAAATATCTTTTTCTATCCCTCCATTTCTGTCTGTGTGTCTTTCAGTCTGAATTGAGTCTCTAGTAGGCAGCGTATGTAAGGGTTTTGTTTTCTTAACCATTCAGCCCTCCCATATCTTTGGATTGGAGCATTTAATCTATTTACATTGAAAGTAATTTTTGATAGATATGTAGATATTGCCATTTTATTATTCATAATTTTGACTTTTTTCCTTTTTTGTATAATAATTTGTTTCTTTTTAAAATTAAATTTATTAGGGTGACAATGGTTAATAAAATTACATAGGTTACAAGAGTACAATCCTACAATACATCATCTATATTTCACATTGTGTGCTCACCACCCAGAGTCAGTTCTTCCACCACCATATATTTGACCCCCCATTCCCTCTACTACCACTCTCCTACCCCCTTACCCTCTGGTATCCATTAAACTGTTGTCTATGAGTTTTTGTTTATTTGTTTGTTATGTTCTTTGTTGCTTTCAGTTTTAGATCCCACATATGACTGGTCATAAGTTTCTCAACTTTTTCTGTCTGACTTGTTTCAGTTAGCACAATAATCTCAAGACCCACCCATATTGTCACAAATGGCAGTATTTCATTTTTTCTTATAACAGAGTAGTGTTCCATTAATTTTTCTTTTTTTCTGTCTTAAAGAAGTCCCTCTAACATTCCTTGTAATATTAGTTTGGTGTTGATGAACTCCTTTAGCTTTTTCTTGACTGGGAAGTTCTTTATCTATCCTTCGATTTTAAACGATAGCTTTGCTAAGTAGAGTACCTTGGTTGTAGGTCCTTAATTTTCATCACATTCAATATTTCCTGTCAATCCTTTCTGGATTGCAAAGTTTAGGTATGTTGAGAAATCAGCTGACAGTCTTATAGGACTCCTTAGTAGGTAACTAACTTCTTTTCTTTTGTTGCTTTTGCTGCTCTTTGTATTTAACCTTTGCCAATTTAACTATAATGTATCTAGGTGTGGGCCTATTTGGGTTCATCCTGTTTAGGACCCTGCATTTTCTGGACTTGAATGTGTATTTCCTTCACGAGGATAGGAAAGTTTTCAGTCATTATTTCTTTAAATATGTTCTCAGTCTCTTGCTTTTTCTTTTTTCCTTCTGATACCCCATTGATGCAAATATTGCTATGCGTGATTTTGTCCCAGGGGTCTCTTAAACCAACCTCATTTCTTTTTGGGTTCTTTTTTTCTTTTTGCTGTTCCAGTTTGCTGTTTTCTGATATCCTGTCTTCCATATTGCTGATTCGATCCTCTGCTTCATCTAGGGTGCTGCTGATTTCTTCTAGTGAGTTTTTTAATTTCACTTACTGTATTCTTCACTTCTGACTGGTTCTTTTTCATGGTTTGTAGTTCCTTTTTTTTCTTTTTAAATTCTTTTATTGTGAAATAAACATTTTTAAAAAAATTAGTTTCTGGTGTACAACACACTGCAATAGTTATACTTTTTACCAATAAAAGTAACAACCCACCTCCCTCAAGTTGCCACCCCACTCCCCCCATCATACATATCTATTAAAATTCCATTGACTCCCTTCCACAGTATACTCCACATCTCGTGACTATCTATATATTCAATTACATTTGGCATACAATATTATACAACATCAGCTTCAGGTGTACAGTGCAGTGATCAAGCCTCTACTCCATCCATGAAGTGGTCTCCCTCACAAGACATGTGACCATCTGACATGCCATAAAATTTTTACAACATAATTATATACCCTGAGTTGTGTTTTATATCCCTGTGGACAATATTGTAGTGGCCTATTTATGCTGTCTAATCCCTTCCCCTTCTCCCTCATCCCCTCCCCACTCCCAACTAGCAACCCTCAGTTTTTCCTCTGTATGTGTGAGTCTGTTTCTGTTTACTTTGCTTGTTCATTCAATTTTTCAGATTCCACATGTAAGTGAGATCATATGGTATTTGTCTTTCTCTGACTGACTTATTTCACTTAACACAATAATCTCTTCACAACATTATCAATTACATTCTAAGAACTGCCCCCCATATCCTTGTGGCAACATTTTAGTCACCCACCTACGCTGTCCAAAACGTTCCCCCTCTCTCTCATCCCCATCCTCTCCCAGCCATCAGTTTTTCCTTTATATCTGCTTAATATGATTTCAGTCTTCTGAAATTTTCGAAGACTTGTTTTGTAGCCTAACATGTGGTCTATCTTGGAAAATGTCCCATGTGCACTTGAGAAGAATGTATATTGTTGTTTCAGGGTGAAATGCTCTAAAACTACTGATGAAGTCCAGCTGGTCTAAAGTGCCATTTAAGGCCACTCTTTCCACGTTGTTTTTCTGTCTAGACGATCTGTCCATTGTTGACAATGGGGTGTTGAAGTCCCCTACTACAATAGTGTTCTGTTGATCTCTGTCTTTATGTCTGTCAAAATCTGTTACGTATAATTAGGAGCTCCTATGTTGGGTGTATAGATGTTTATTAGGGTTATAGTGCCCTTTTTTGTCTTTTATTGTAGTCTTCATTTTAAAGTCTATTTTGCTCAAAATAAGTACTGCTGCTCCAGCTTTTTTTTCTCATTTCCATTTGTATAAAATATCTTATTCCATCTGTAAACAGCACATGCATGGGTCCTATTTTCTTATCCACTCAGCCACTCTCTGTCTTTTTATTGGAGCATTTAGCCCATTCACATTTAAAATGATTATTGATGAGTGCATATGTATTGCCATTTTGTTTTTGTATTCCTGGTCTTCCTAGGTTAGCTTGTTTAACCCCTTCTTTTGCTTAAAAAAGCCCTTTAACATTTCTTGCAATGCTGGTTTGGTGGTAATGAACTTCTTAAGGCTTATTCTTTTCTGAGAAGCTCTTTATCTCTCCTGCAATTTTAAGTGATAGCTGTGATGGGTAGAGCAATCTTGGTTGTCGGTCTTTATTTTGTGTCATTTTGAATATCTCCTGCCACTCCCTTCTGGCCTGCAGAGTTTCTGTAGACAAGTCACCTGTTAGTCTAACAGGAGTTCCTTTGTATGTAACTGGCTGTCTTTCTCTTGCTGCTTTTAGGATTCTGTCTCTGTCTTTAACCTTTGCCATTTTAACTCTGATGTGTCTTGGTGTGGACCTGTTTGGGTTCAGCTTGTTTGGAACCCTCTGCACTTCCTGGAATGTATGTCTATTTCCTTCACCAGGGTAGGGAAGTTTTCAGTCATTATTTTTTCAAATATATTCTCAACCCCTTTCTTCTTCTCTTCTCCTTCTGGTATTCTTATGATGCATGGTTGGTTGCACTTCATCTTGCCCCATAGGGCTCTTAAACTATTTTCATTGTTTTTTATTCTTTGTTTTTTGTTGTTGTTGTTGTTGTGCCAACTGGGTGATTTCTGCTAGTTTGTCTTCCAAATGGCTGATCCAGTTCTCTGCTTCATCTACTCTACTGGTGATTCCTTCGAGTGTGTTTTTCATTTCAGTTCTTGTATTCTTTAGTTCTAACTGGTTGTTTTTTATGATTTCTCTAACCTTCCTTATGTCCTCACTAAGTTCCTTAAACATTCTTATCATCAGTGTTCTAAACTCTGTCTCTGAAAGGTTTGATCCCTCTGTTTCATTTAGTTCCATTTCTAGAGGTTTCTTCTGATCTTTTACTTGTCACATGTTTCTTTGTTTCCTCATTCTGGCTGTCGTTCTGGGATTGCTTTGATGTATTAGATATATCACCAGGAGAGCCCCGGCTGGATCATGCAAGCACACGGTTCATGACCCAATATTCCCAGGAAAACTCCCAGTCTCAGCGTGTCCCAATCAGCCAGTCACAGATCAGGCCAAGCAACCCAACAACCAATCACCAGCCTGGCAACGCAGCATAAGCCGAGCAGAAAGTTGGGTTCCAAGGAAGCTCGTGCACTCCCAGGTCTCAGTGATGAGCCTGCTGGAGTTGGAGGGCACCCGCCTAGTGTTTCCCTGGCATCACAGTATAAGCTGGGCTGAGGGTGGTGATCCAAGCCTGCATGCACGCACATGCACACATGCACTTCTGCACCAATTCTACGAGACCAATGAGGTCCCAGACATGACCCTCTGTGGAAGGGCCCAACGCTGACAAAATTGCACCCTCCTGTATTCCACTCATGTGCAAGCACCAGGGAAACAATAGTCCCGAAATCTCCAGCTTCTGCACCAAAGGTGCTCAGTTCAGTCCATCACCGCAGTCTCCTGGGCCCGGCTCACACAGTTACTCCCTCCAGGATCCAGGTGAGTGCCCACCGGTGAGCGAGCCCGTGTGCCGGCCTCACTGATTCTCTAGCTGCCCTTATCCTCACCAGGCTGTGCACAGGGAGTCCTCACTAATTTCTACTGCCAGCTCTCATGGAACTCCTCTTCCCGACAAAAGAACTCTGGGCTGGTGAGCTTGGTGTGGGGCTGGAGGGTCTCTCCCCCAACTGGAGAAGCCTCCCCACTGCTGAGGTGTCCCTCATGGGGTTTGCCCTCTCTCATCTCCACCCCTCATACCAGACTTGATGTAGCCTCCTCTTTAAATTGTTCATTTAGAGGGTCTCTATTTTCTTTTTTATGCTTGCAATCTCTTTGCTGAAGTTCTCACTAAATTTCTTGAGCATCCTTATAACAATTATTTTGAACTCTGTCTCTGGTGGGTTGCTTGCCTCAATTTTATTTATTTCTCTTTCTGGGTTTTTCTCTATCCTTTTATTTGGGACACATTTATTTGTTTACTCATATTGGCTGCCTCTTTGTGTTTGTTTCTATGTATTAGGTAGATCCACTATGTCTTCCAATCTTTGCCAGGTGGCCTATGTAGTAGGTGTCCTGTGGAGTCCAGTGGCACTGTCTCCCCAGTCACCTGAGCTGGGTGCTCCAGGAGTGTTTCGTGTGTGGGTTGTGTGTGCTCTATTGTTATCACTGAAAATTTATTGCTACTGGCATGTCAGTAAGTGGACTGACTTTCAGAATGACTGGCTATGGGGTTTGGCCACATCTGCAACTTATGGGATGCTGTGCAGGAGGCTTATCACACTGAGTGGGATTCATCCCAGCAGGCTCTGATGCCTGTTGAGACTACCCTTTGTGTGTGCCACTTGTGAGGTTAATTAGGTGGTGTCCTGCTATGGTCTGAAGCCAACCTCCACATATGTTGGTTCTGGAGGCTCTTGGGAGGGCCTCTGGTGCAGACTCAACCTAGCTACTGCCTGGGGGTTACCTAGTACGAGCTACAATGTGATTCGTGGTTTTTGCTGTCTGTGCTAAACCTGGAGGCACATGGGAAAGGCCATGCTATGATCCAGAGATGGCTGCCACCAGTACCAGACCTGGAGTAACTCCATAAAAAGCCAGGAAACCCATAGGTCTTCTGCCAATTGCTGGCTCCCTTGAGGTTCAGCCAATGACATAGTCTCAAGTGGTATGTGAGTTGGGTAAGGAGGGCCTTAGAGAGTCACTAGAGTGGGAAGAGTTGTGGTTAACAGGTAAATGTAGATTCTGGTTTAGTGCCAGTGTTGAGCCTGGAGCAACCCTACAAAAGTCTCAGAGTACATTGAGGCCACCCACCTGGGGATTGTGGACCACAATAGTTTTCCAAGAAAGGGTGTAATGTAAAGATGGCAGAATAGACGGATGCTTTCTGAACTGCCTCCCAGGATCACATCAAAATTACAAATAATTTATACATCTAACCACGGAAGTCCCCTGAACACTAGATGAACAGAACCTCTAAATGAAGTACCTAATGAGGAGGCCATGTCAAGTCTCATAGGAGGGGTCCAGACAAGAGAGGGTGAGCCCCGTGAGGGATGCCCCAGTGGTGGGGAGGCTTCTTCTGTTAGGGGAGAGACCCTCCGACCCACCAAGCTCACTAGCCCAGAGTTGCTTTTCCAGGAAGAGAAGTTCTATGATAGTGGGCAGTAGAAATAGTGAGGACCCTCTTTGCTCACCTCAGTGAGGCTGAGGGCAGCTGGAGAACCAGTGGGGCTCGCACACGAGTTCGCTCGCCAGTGAGCACTCACCCGGTTCCTGTTGGAGGGAGTAGCTGTGTGAACCGGGCCCAGGAGCCTGTGGGGAAGGACTGAACTGAGCACCTTTGGTGCAGAGGATGGAGGTTTGGGGGGCATTGTTGCCCTGGTGTGGAGCTTGCACATGAGCGATGTACAGGAGGACGCCATTTTTTCAGGGTTGGGCCCTCCCACCGAGGGTCAGATCCAGGACCCCAATGGTGTGGTGAAATTGGTGCAGGACGACGTGCATACAAGCGTGTGTGCATACACATGCGGTCTTGGATTCCCACCTTCAGCCCTGCTTGTGGTGTGTTGCCAGGGAAACACTGGGTGGGTGCCCTCCAGCTCCAACTGGTTGCTCACTGAGATGCAGGAATGCACAGGCCACATTGGCCCCACCCTCCGCCCAGTTGTGCTGCGTAGCCAGGGAAAGGCAGGGCGGGTGCTCTCCAGCTGCATCAGTCTGTTCACTGAGACTCAGGAGTGTGCGAGCTGCCTTGGGGCCCCATCTCTGCACTCTTTGTGCAGAGTTGCCAGGCTGGGGAAATGGCTGTTGGGCTGCTTAGCCTGATCTGTGGGCAGCTGACTAGGACAGGTTGAGATGGGTTTTCCTGAGAGCGTTGGGCCTGGAGCTGTGCTCCAACATGATCCGATCGAGGCTTTCCTGGCGAGTTTATGTGAACTAGTTTCTGGTGCAGAGTGCATGCTGCTCTGACTTAGTGGGGGCCACTGACCACATCAAGTGGTACCTTGGGGGCCTGCCCCACCCACCTAGAACTGTGTTGCCAGAAGCACCCTGAGCCCTCGGTGCCTGGCCTACACCTCAGCAGGCTACAGAGGGTGTTTTCGCAGCAGTGGACAACCTAGAAGAACCTATGAAGATTTTTTTTTTTTGGTAGTGAGCACAGTTCCAGAGCACACAGCAGCTAATTGTGGAAAGCTCACTGCAAGCCAGAGAGGGAGGCCGGCGCATAACACATTAAGCTCTTTTCCCCCAATAGCTGGAGCTGAGTCTCCCAGAGACTCTCTATTGCTGAACAAGTGGCCTGCAGATAAAAGAGTGCAGAGAGCACCCCCACCTATTTCTTTTTTTCTCCCTTCTTTCTAGGTGATCTATCTAATACACTTAAGCATTCACAGAACAACAGCCAGAATGAAGAAAAAAATAAACATGTCGAAAAAAATAAACATGTCCCAAGTAAAAATTAGAAGAAACCTCTAGAAATGGGACTAAATGAAACAGAGGTATCCAAAATGTCAGAGTTTAGAACACTGATGATAAGAATGTTTAAGGAACTTAGTGAGGACATAAAGAAAGATAGGGAAACCATAGAAGCAACCAGTTAGAACTAAAGAATACAATAACTGAAATGAAGAACAAACTCGAAGGAATCACCAGTACAATAGATGAAGCAGAGGAGTGGATCAGCAAATTAGAAGACAAAATAGAGGAAATCACCCAGCTGGAAAAACAAAAAGAAAAAAGAATAAAAAAGAATGAAAATAGTTTAAGAGACCTCTGCAACACATGAAATTCAACAACTTTGAATCATAGAAATACCAAAAAGGAGAAGAGAAGAAGCAAGGAGTTGAGAATGTATTTAAAGAAATAATGACTGAAAACTTCCCTACCCTGGTGAAGGAAATAGACATACAAGCCCAGGATATGCAGAGAGTTCCAAACAGACTGAATCCAAACAGGCCCACACCAAGACACATCATAGTTAAATTGCCAAAGGTTAAAGACAAAGACAGAATCTTAAAAGCAGCAAGAGAAAGACAGCAGGTTGCATATAAAGGAACTCCTGTTAGACTAACAGCTGACTTGTCTACAGAAACTCTGCAGGCCAGAAGGGAGTGGCAGGAGATATTAAAAGTGACACAAAATAAAAGTCTACAACTAAAACTGCTCTCCCCAGCACAACTATCACTTAAAATTGAAGGAGAGATAAAGAGCTTCTTAGAAAAGAATAATTAAGGAGTTCATTACCACCAAGTCAGCATTGCAGGAAATGTTAAAGGGGCTTTTTTAAACATAAGAAAGGGAAACACAAGCTAACCCAAGAAGACAAGAAATACAAATAACAAATGGCAATAAATATGCACCTATCAGTAATTACTTTAAATGTGAATGGGCTAAATGCTCCAATCAAAAGACACAGAGAGGTTGAGTGGATAAGAAAACAGGACCCATACATATGATGTCTACAAGAGACTCATCTCAGATAAAAAGACATACACAGAATGAAAGTAAAGGGATGGAATAAGACATTTCATGCAAATGGAGTGAGAAAAAAGCTGGAGTAGCAATACTTATTTCGGACAAAATAGACTTTAAAATGAAGACTACAATAAAAGGCCAAGAAGGGCACTACAGAATAATAAAGGGATCAATTCAACAAGAGGACATTACCCTAGTAAACATCTATGCACCCTATATAAGATTTCCTAAATATATAAAACAGATTTTGACAGACATAAAAAGAGAGATCAACAGTAACACTTTCATAGTAGGGGACTTCAACACCCCTTTGTCATCAATGAACAGATCCTCCAGACAGAAAATCCACACGGACACAGTGGCCTTAAATGACGCTTTAGACCAGCTGGATTTAATTTACATTTTTAGAGCATTTCACTCCAAAGCTACAGAATATACATTCTTCTCAAGTACACATGGACCTTTCTCCAAGATAGATCACATGTTAGGCCAAAAAACAAGTCTCAACAAATTTAAGAACATTGAAATCATATCAAGTGTCTTCTCTGACCTCAATGCTAAGAAACTAGAAATCACTTATATGAGGAAATCTGGAAAGCTTAGAAATACACGGAGGCTAAATAATATGGTACTAAACAGTGAGTCGGTCAAAAATGACATCAAGGAAGAAATAAAAAGATACCTCGACACAAACGAAAATGAAAACACCACGGCCCAAAATCTCTGGGATGCAGCGAAAGCAGTCCTAAGAGGGAAGTTCAGAGCAGTGCAGGCCTACCCAAAGAAGGAAGAAAAATCTCAGATCAACAGACTATCTTTACACCTAAGGGAACTCGATAAAGAACAGCAAAACAAGCCTAAAATGACTATGAGTAAGGAAATAATAAAGACCAGAGCAGAAATAAATGAAATAGAGAATAAGAAAACAATACAAAAGATCAATAAAACCAAGAGCTGTTTTCTGAAAAGATAAACAAAATCGACAAACCCTTACCCAGATTCACCAAGAAAAAGAGAGAGAGGATACAAATTAATAAAATGAGAAATGAAAGAGGAGAAGTGACAACAGATACCACGCAAATACAAAATAATTTAAGAAAATGCTATGAGCAACTATATGGTAACAATTTCGACCATCTGGACGAAACAGACAAATTTCTAGAAGCATACAATCTACCAAGTCTGAACCAAAAAGAAACAGAAACTCTGAACAGACTGATTACAGTCAAAAGATTGAATCAGTAATCTATAATCTTTCAACAAACCAAAGTTCTGAACCAGATGGGTTCACAGGTGAATTTTGGGTTCACAGGTGAATTTTACAAAACATTCAGAAAAGAAATAATACCTATTCTCCTCAAACTATTTCAAAAAATACAGAAGGAGGAAAGTCTCCCAAACTCTATGAAGCCACTATCAACCTGATTCCAAAGTCAGACAAAGATATTACAAAAAAGGAAAACTACAGGTCGATATTCCTAATGAACATAGATGCAAAAATTCTCAACAAAATACTAGCAAATAGAGTTCAACATCACATTAAAAAGATCATACAGCACGATTAATTGGGATTCATTTATGGTATGCAAGTTTGTTTCAATATCCGCAAATCAATTAACGTAATACATCACATTAACAAAATGAAAAATAAAAATCATATGATCATATTAATAGATGCAGAAAAGGCATTTGACAAAATCCAGCAGCAATTTATTATAAAAACTCTTAGCAAAGTGGGAATAGTGGGATCATTTCTCAACATAATAAAGGCCATATATGGTAAGCCCACAGCAAACATTGTCCTCAATGGGGAAAGGCTAAAAGCTTTCCCCTTAAGATCAGGAACAAGACAAGGCTGCCCACTTTCATCACTTCTATTTAACATAGTTCTGGAAGTTCTAGCCACATCAATTGGACAGATAAATGAAATAAAAGGCATCCAAATTGGAAAAGAGGAAGTAAAGTTGTCATTATATGCAGATGACATGATACTATATAGAGAGAATACCAAAGACTCCACCAAAAAAAAAAGTGCTAGAGCTGATAAACGAATTTGCTAAGGTAGGAGGATAGAAATTAATATTCAGAAATCAGTTGCATTTGTATACACCAATAATAAACTATCACAAGAAGAAATCAGGAAATCAAACCATTTTACAATTGATTCAAAATATCTAGTAATCTATTTAACTAAAGAAGCAAAAGACCTGTACTCAGGAAATTGTGAGACACTGAAGAGAGAAATCAAAGAAGATACAAATAGGGCTGGCCGAATGGCTCAGTTGGTTAAGAGCTCGCTTAAGAGAGCAAGCTGAGCTCCGAGCAACGGCGGTTCGATGCCAGCCCGAGCTGAGTTGCCGTTGAGCTGCCAACAGGTGGCAGGATGGCTCAGCTAAAAAAAAAAAAAAAAAACCTATTAAAAAAAAAAGGGCTGGCCAAGTGGCGCGGTGGTTAAGAGCTGGCTTGGGATGCCGGCAGCCCCAGTTCGGATCCCACATATGAGGGCCAATGACACTGCCCTCAAAAAAACAAACAAACAAACAAACAAAAAAACAAGAAGATACAAATAAATGGAAATACATACCATGTTCATGAATAGGAAGAATTGATATAGTTAAAATGTCAATAGGACCTAAAACAATATATAAATTCAATGTAATTCCAACCAAACTACCAAGGACATTTTTCTCAGAAATAGAACACAGAATCCTAAAATTTATATGGAACCACAAAAGACCCTGAATAGCCACGGCAATCTTAAGAAATAAGAACAAAGTGGAAATCATCACACTACCTGACATCAAAACATACTACAAGGCTACAGTAATCAAAACAGTATGGTACTGGCATAAAAAAAGACATATAAACCAATGGTTTAAAAAGCAAGTAAAAAAGCAAAGATAAAAGCAAGCATTTACATTGGTGTAAAGATAGTCTATTTAATAAATGATGCTGGGAAAATTGGACTGACACGTGCAAGAAAATAAAAATGTACCACCTATTTACACCATATACAAGAACAAACTCAAAATGGATTAAATACTTAAATGCAAAACCTGAAACCATAAAACTCCTAGAAGACAACATAGGGAGTAAGTTTGCAGACATTACCCTGAGTAATGTTTTTACTGATATATCCCCTCGGGCAAGGGAAATAAAAGATAAAATGAACATATGGGATTACATTAACCTTAAAAGTTTTTTCACAGCAAAGGAAATCATCAATAAAACAAAAAGGCAGCCTACTGAATGGGAGAAGATATTTGCCAATGATATATCTGATAAGGGGTTAAATATCCACAAATTATAAAACTCTCATGCAATTAACACCAAAAAAACCCAAAGAACCCAATTAAAAAATGGGCAGAGGATGTGAAGAGGCATTTCTCTAAAGAGGACATACAGATGGCCAAGAGGCATATGAAAAAATGTTCAACCTCACTAATCATCAAAGAAATGCAAATAAAAACCACAATGAGATATCACCTACCTCCGCTTAGAATGGCTATCATCAATAAATCAACAAACAACAAGTGCTGGCGAGGGTGTGGAGAAAAGGGAACCCTGGTGTACTGTTGGTGGGACTGCACGTTGGTGCAGCCATTATGGAAATCAGTATGGAGGTATCTCAAAAAACTGGAAATGGAACTACCATATGACCCAGCAATTCCTCTCTTGGGTATTTACCCAGAAGAATCCAAGACGCTAATTCGAAAAAGTATATGTACGCCTATATTTATTGCAGCGCTATTTACAGTAGCCAAGATTTGGAAACAACCAAAATGCCCATCGGTTGATTAACGGATTAAAAAACTATGGTACATTTATACAGTGTAGTATTACTCCGCTATAAAGAAGAATGAAATCGTACCATTTGCAACGATATGGATGGACCTAGAGACTATTATGTTAAGTGAAATAAGTCAGTTGGAGAAAGACAGATACCATATGATCTCACTTATATGTAGAATCTGAAAAACTGAATGAATGAGAAAAGTAAACAGAAACAGTCTCATATATATAGAGGAAAACCTGATGGTTGCTATTTGGGGGAGGGGTGTGGATGAGGCAGAAGAGGAAGGGATTAGACAGCATAAATATGTAACTATAATATTGCCACAGGGATATGAAAGACAGTTCGGGGATTATAATAATGATGTAAATATTTTGTGGGGTGTCAGATGGTCACATATCTTTTTAGTGAGACTACTTCGTGGATGGAGTGGAGGCTTCATCACTGCACTGTGTACGTGAAATTGATGTGTAACATTGTATGCCAACTGTAATTGAATATATAGATAGCCACAGGATGTGGATTATACTGTGGAAGGGAGTCAAAGGAATTGTAATAGATATGTATGATATGGGGGGGAGGTGTGGAGTGGCTAATTGGGGGAGGGTGGTTGTCACTTTGAGGGGTAAAAAGTATAACTATGGCACTGTGTTTATTTCACAATAAAAGAATTAAAAAAAGAGAGTGTAATGTGAGTGGGGCTGGCTGCTCAGGAGTAAGTGCTTCTGGTAGTGTGAGAGTTGGGTGGGGTGGAGCTTACCAAGCCAATGAGATACAGATTTGGCCTGTGGGGGTGGGCTGGGCTCAACATAGGAAAGATAGTGTCTGCCTGCTGGCTGCACTTGAGAAGGACCCTTCACCTGGAAAATGCCAACTGTCCTCCAGTCCTCCCCCTGAAGTCACATACCTCCCTTTGTCCCCTGTATGTCTCTCAAATCACCATTCCTTTGCTGTAGCCCAAGGTGAGTGCCTGTGAGTGATTGAGTCTGTGTGCGGGCTGTTGAAGAGGATGCCTGAGTTTAACGCAGCTTTCAGTCCCATGAGAAGGTTGGAAATCCTCACTGTTTTTCATAGCCCGATGTTGTTGGGGTTTCATTTACTGGCCCCAGTATTTAGAACTGGGAAGCCTGGTATGGCGGGGTAGGATCTCTCACTCCTCCAGAGGGCGGGGGAACTTGATGGCCAAGATATCCCTCCTGATTCTCAATTGCCACAGGGAGGTTTGAGGCCAGCTCTACTTCTCTGCCTCTCCTACCAGTTTTGACATGGCTTTTTCTTTATATTTTTAGTTATAGGACTTCTATTTGGCCAGACCTCAGATGATTTCCTGGTTGATTGTTCTATAATTTAGTTGTAATTTTAATGTGTTCACAAAGGGACGAAGGCACAGTATTTATCCAATCCATCATCTTGGATCTTTCTGATAGCAATCTGTTTTTGCAGGGGTAAAATATTCTGTAAAACTTAAATCTGCAATAATCTGGGAATCAGCAGTTGTGGTATACCTGATGTGGCTCTCTGGGAAGAGGTTGGAAGATAGAGCATTAATAGTGTGTGTGTTTATTGCTTTTTGATTGTATTTCACAAGATATTAAGAGAAAGAGGTAACTTCACCAAAGAAATTGTCATTATGTAGCTTAATGAAGGGGAATGAGGACACTGTTAAAAGACTTGATTGCCTTGAAACCCAACAGCAATAGCTTGAGAAAGCCTTTTTGAGAAACATCTCAACCTTTCAACTAATTAAAATGCTTAAGGGCAAACTTCAAGGATCAGTACCTCCCAAAAAAACACATTTATTTTGTTTTTTTCACTGAAGCCCAAGGGACTCAAGAAACCACCATTAAGTTTAGAGAAAGTGAGAGTTATAGGTGTGAGAAACCAAATAAATATATTGTATGTGAGAATTATGTTTAAAAGAGAATGTTAGATGTATTTGCTGGCAAATTGGGCTAACTGGAGTGGACTAGATAAGAAACTCTACTAAGTTTTTGAAACAATTATATTATCAAAGAAACTACTGAACTAAAAGAAATGGGCCTTAAAATAAGCCTGGGATTCATCTCAGTTTTAGGAAAGGTTAAATTATGCTGTGGCAGCAAACAACTACAAAATGCTAATGGCTTACAATAGCCAAAGTTTATTTCTCCTTTGCACCATGTGACCATGACAATTGGCTGTGACTCTGCTCCATGCTGTCTTTACTCGAGGTCCATCTGAAACAACCACTCTCTGGTACATTGCAAATCAAAGTGGAAGAGGGCAGAGAGCATGGGAGCAGGTCCTACCTTAGATGTAACACATGGTGCATCTCATGTAATCTTGGCTAAACCCAGGAATTAACAGAGTGGCACATATGAGACCCTTGCATGGAGGGACAGTGAATATTGGGGAAGAGTAATGGAAATGACTACAGGTTACTAATGCTTTTGGACAGGAATTGAACTCAGAAAGTTGCATGGCCATGATGAAAGCTATATTCCCCAATGCCCATTTCAGATGTGGACAAGGAGAGTCAAGATAAAGGATTCAAGAATCATTTCCCACCCCAGCTGAGGGTGCCCTCACAATGTGTGTTCATTGGGATTTTTAGAATCGGTACCAAAAGTCACTATTGTGTATTTCCTGTTTTTCACTCCAGGTGGAAATTTTGTACTATTGTTTTTCATTAGAGAGGGTAGTATAAGGTCATTTTGATGCACAAGTCTCTGGACCTAGGGAAGCCATATATGTGCAATTATAGAGATGATTGCGCATCATCCAGAGACCATGGGTTTTAAGCTAGGTCAGTGACTGGATGGAATTTTTATGTGGTTTTTCTTGGGAGGCTGTTAAATATGGCCAAACTGTTGGGAGAAGAGAGTAAAAGGATCTTTGGTGACTAGAAGGGTAAACTGGACCATACACAGAGCTTACCAAACATTCCATTTCCCACTCCATTTTCACCAATGTGACTGACTGGTGATGGCCAATGAATTCTGAGTGGAAGCAAAGTGTCACTTCAAGGCTGAGGTAAAGAAAATCCTACACATGATCTACAGCCCCTCTGTTTCTGGTGTAGAGAGAGAGCATGCCTCTTCTTCTAGGTAGCACAGTTACAAGAGGAGAACTTTCTGTCAGAATGAACTCTTGAGAGGGAGTGTGGAGAAGACCCTCTTGCCAATCTGCAGTGAAAAATAAACCTTTCTTATGTTAAGATCCACACTTTGAGAGTGGCTTGTCCCTAAAGCATAATTTGGCTTATCAAGCTGCTATGTTGGATAAAACTGAAAATTCTGTACAAAGCAGGTCTTTTTTAAAAACTTGTTTTTTTTTCTCTTCATATTTATGAGGACACTTCATGTCTCTTATTTCTCCTATTCACTAATCTCCGTGCTCTTGCAGAGTTATATCATAAGAATAACCGAAGAAGCAGAGAGCTCTACCTAATTATAAATGCTGTTTCAAATACAGCAAAATACGGGTAGAAGAGTTTGTTTTTCCATTCCCACATAATGGTGCATCAGAGGTTAGATACACTCAAGAAAAGGTTACTGAAAATGTCCTTTGGGAATTCCATAATGGGCACTGGCTTTTTGTGCATTCCTTCTAATCAATGCAAAATAGCAGATTGTGGGTTCCCCAAGCAAAAGCACAGACATTTAATCTCATGAATGCACACAAATCCAAAAGAAGAATTAATTATTAATGATACTGTGGTTAGGCTCAACTTCAATTAATAAATAATTTAGAATGCTATATACAAGGAAACCACATTAAAATAAAAAATAAGGTAAAGTCTTAGCAGAAACCTCTAAATCAAAATTTAAGAGGTCATTTCTCAACATTGATAATTCCTAATATTGTGGCATTCTAGTTAACCCAGTTCTGTTAACCCTTAGACCAGCATGAGATAAATTATTTATAGGCACACCTCAATTTATTGTTTTTTACTTTATTGTGCTTCACAGATATTACATTTTTTACAAATTGGAGGTAAAACCCTCCACCAGCAAAAGATTATGACTCGCTGAAGTCTCAGATAATGGTTAGCATTTTTTAGCAATAAAATATTTTTAATTAAGGTGTGTATATTTTTTTAGACATGTTTATTGCAAAAGTAATAGACTGTAGTGTAGTGTAAACATAACTTTTTATAGGCACTGGGAAACCAGAAAATTTGTGACTGGCTTTATTGAGATATTCATTTTATTGTGGTGGTCTGGAACTGAACCAGCAATATCTCTAAGGTATACCTGCATTAATATTTACAAAGGTGTTTTCATAAGTATATGATAATTTATTGTAAACAGGACATAATTCAAGATGTAATCTAGCCTGATAAAATAAAAATTTGTACCATCCCTAGCAACTTTCACAAATATATAGAAAGTTAGCAAACATATTTCTACTTGCAGTTATGCTAAAATTAACAACCATCTTTAAAAGCAATGCTGAGGTAGGTACCTTTCTTACCTGTTCTTGGCTAATATATGTGACAAATTGCTTATTCCAGAATCCACCAGTATTTAGACTTTGAGAGAAAAAGAAAACATCATCATGGGGTGTTGCTTTCCTTTGATAGTCACTTGGTAAACATCCTGTGGTCATCTAGCTTCAGCGTTATAATGCTTAACTTTACGCTACTGTTTTATTTTCATTCTTGATAGCCTTAAAAAATTGCCCTGTAAAGTTAAATGAAAATAGAAAAAAATAAGAGCCCCATGAAAGCCTCTGGTTCTACATTTTATTACCTAGTAGTGTTTAGCTTTCTTTGTTTTCTTCTCAGTCTATTTGATAGATGTAATAGTACTGATGACTCAGAGACAAGAGAATATTTGTAAGTCTCGTAATATATATCAAGTTCTTATGAAATAGGTTTTCTATGATATAGAGTAGGTTAAGTTGTAAGAGATGTACATCATTTGTGTATTAAGAATTATAAGATAGACTGTTAAAATTGGTTAACCTGCATTGGTATATTTGTGTAAAAAGAAAAGGGAAAAATAAAATAGAAACAACTTTTCTTCTGAGGAAAAAGAGGAAAGTCCTCATGCTCACATTTATACAATAGTCTGTAGTGTTTTAGTGCCTAAGTCTCATGGGCAAGGGTTTCTTCCTAATGACAGATTCCAAAGGGTCCTTGCCCTCTTGATTGGCAATAGGGAATTTTGGGCTTAGATTCAGCATTTCTAACCAGCAGCTCAGGTAAATCCAACATGCATGGTCCCAATCCATATCATTGATTTATAAATAAAGGTGAAAACTGACAGAAGAGAAGAGCCTCTGAAAGGGACCAGGTGCAATAAATAAAAGAAAATTTTTTCTTGTTAAAGAAAACTAAGGAAAAGGATATAAAAATTCATGGGCTACTCAAGAAGTAGTTAAAAAATAGGAAACAGCCAATCAAACCTCCATAGACCAGGAGCAAAATTAACAAGGGTAAGAGAACAATGAGAAAGGAAGAGGATAACATTAATTTTATTGTATTTTAGTTTTGTTTTTTTAAAATTTTGTATCAGCAGTGTTTTTATATTAAGTGTACTGGGGTGACATTGGTTAACAAAATTACATAGGTTTCAAGTGTACTATTTTATAGTACATCATTTCACATATTGCATTATGAGTTCATAACCCAATGTCACCATATATTTGATCCCCTTTATCTTTTTCTACCATTTTCCTTTCCCCTTACTCTCTGGTAACCACTGAACAGTTGTCTGTGTCTATGAGATTTTTCTTCCTTGCTTGTCTTGTTCAATTGTTTTTGTCACTTTTTTCTCCCCACATATAAGTGACATCATATGGTTCTCAAATTTTTCTGTCTGATTTATTTTCCTTAGCATGATAATCTCAAAATCCATCCATTTGTCTCAAATGGCAGTATTTCATCTTTTTTACAGCTGAATAATACTCTGTTGTTATATATCTACTACATCTTCTTTATCCAATTGTCTATTGAAAAACACTGGTTGTTTCCATGTCTTGGCCACCATGAATAATGCTTCAATGAATGTAGTGGTACATATATCTTTACGGACAATTGTTTTTATTCTTTTATTTTTTTTGACAACTGTTTTTATGTTTTTTTGGTAGATAGCCAGAAGAGGGATTTCTGGGTCATATGGAATTCTATTCTTAACTTTTTGAGGAACTTCCATACTGTTTTTCATAGTGGCTAGGCTAATTTACATTTCTACCTGCAGTGTATGAGGGTTCCTTTTTCTCCACAACCTCTCTAACACTTGTTATTACCTGTCTTATTGATCATAGCCATTGTAACAGGTGTGAGGTGGTATCTCACTGTGGTTTTGATTGGCATTTCCCTAATAGCTAGTGAAGTTTAGCATGTTTTCATATATCTATTGACTGTTTGTATGTCATCTTGGGAGAAGTGTCTGTTCAGGTCCTCTGCCCACTTTTTAATTGGATGGTTTCCATTTCTTTGTGTTGATTCATATCTGTTCTTTATATATTTTAGATATTAACCCCTTATTGGAAGTGTTGCTTGCAAACATCTCCCATTTTGTTTGTTGCCTCTTTGTTTTGTTGGTGGTTTCTTTTGCTGTGCAGAAGCTTTTTAGTTTGATATAGTCCCATTAATTTGTTTTTGCTTTTACTTGCCTTGCCTTTGAGGTCAAATTTATAAAATCCTGTTTGAAACCAAGATCCATAAGCTTAGTACCTATGCTTTCTTCTATACAATTTATTGTTTCTAGTCTTATGTTTAAGTCTTTGATCAATTTTGAGTTAATTTTGATGTATGATAAGAGATAACAGTCTAGTTTTAGTCTTTTGCACATGGCTTTCAAATTTTCCCAGCACCATTTATTAAACAATTTTTCTGTTCTCCATTGTATGTTTTTGGCTTCTTTGTCAAAAATTATTTGCCTATATATATGTGTGGGCTTATTACTGGGTTCTCAGTTCCATTCCATTGATTTGTGTGTCTGTTTTTCTGCTAATACCATTGCTGTTTTGAACATAGTATTGGAAGTCCTGGCCAGAGCAATCAGAAGTAAAAGACATGCAAATTGGGAATAAAGAAGTCAAATTGTCAGTTTTTGCAGATGACATGATTCTTTATATAGAAAGCTAAAGCCTCCACCAAGTAACTGTTAGAACCAACAGTTCTTATCAAACAAATACAGTAAAGGATACAAAATGAATGTACAAAAATCCATTTAATTCCTATATACTAACAATGAAATTTCAGACAAAGAAATGAAAAGAGAATTCCTTTTGCAATTAAAACAAAAAATAAAATACCTAGAAATAAACTTAAAGGATCTGTACAGTGAAAACTATAAGAAATTATTGAAAGAAATTGAAGAAGGCATAAAGAAATAGAAAGATATTTTGTGTTCATGGATTGGAAGAATCAACATAGTTAAAATGGCCATATTACTCAATGCATTATACATATTTAATTCAATCCCCTTCAAAATCCCAATGGCATTTTTTAAGGATATAGAGCAAAAATCATCAGATTTGTATGGAATCACAAAAGACCCTGAATAGCCAAAGCAATTCTGGGAAAAAAGGACAATGCCCTAGGTACTACACTCCTTGACTTCAAATTATACTACCAGTTTTCCTTTTTTTATTTAATCATTGTTTGTTTGTTTGTTTGTTTGTTTTTGGAGAGCAGTGTCACTGGCCCTCATATGTGGGACCCGAATAGGGGCTGCTGGCTTTCCAAACCAGTGCTTAACCACCCTGCCACTCGGCCGGCCCTCATTGTGTTTTTAATCATTGTGTTTTCTGCCCCCTCCACTCCCAATGCTTTGAGTCTCCCCTGCTTATAGAAATAACCCTTTTACTTAGCAACTGTTCTTTGACACTAGTTTCTTGTGTTAAAAAGTTTAAGTCAGAAATAATAAAAACATAACTGGGGAGAAATTACTTTTCTTGACTCATGTTTTCCAATCTTGGGGGCACGTATAAGTTTGGAAATAATTGTAAGAGATTCATGGGTCCTTTAAACTATTCCACTGGATTTATTAAGGTTTTTTTTTTTCTCCCCTAAAGTTTAACACAGAATAGTTTAAGCACCCTGGGAGAAAAGCGTGGACTTTTTCTTCAGGTGTAGTATTTTTGTGTTTAAAAAGAAAAGATTTTATAACACAGAGTACAGAAAAGTATATTAAATAAATTTAAAGTTTAACAAATTTTTATAAAACAAAACCCCTGTTCAAGAACCCTGCCCACAAACATTCAATGTATCCCTTTCTAATTGCCACTTCCACTTTCTACACTAAAAGAAACTACTATCCTGACTTTTATGGAAATCACTTTCTTGCTTCTGTAAAAATTGTTTTATCACTCAAGTGTGCATCCTATAACACTACATTTTAATTTTTCTCCACATGCGTGCTAAGTCTCATTTTTCCCTTAATCTTGGGTTTTTTTCCTCCTAAAAATCTATTATTTTGCAAAACCAAGTGGTTTTAACTCTAGAGTTTTCTATAGTCTGGGTGTTGCAGATTTGATACCCATGTGTTTCACATTTCCTTGAACTCCCTGTAACTTGGTAGTTAGATTTAAAGACTTGATTATATATTGTCTCTTTTATTTCTTTTTTTAGTAAGTTAACTTTATAGATGTGTTTCATTATCAGAAGGTTACCTCTCATTTGAGATGTTAGTTACCTTTGATGTCTGATGCCTGGGTCCATTAGTTCACTGAGGATTGGAAATGATGACAATTTTAATTCCATCACTTTGGCTTCATTTAGTAGTTAAAATACTTTTACAAGGACTTGTTCCCCTTCATCTACTATTTTGTTATAAAGTGGTATCGTAATTATTAAAAAATAAAATGTATATTTTATTCTTATAATTAATTAAATCCCTATCATTTTCCAAAGTTATAGTTTTTTTTTTAATTTGATTACAAACACATAGACTTAAACATATTTGCTGTTTCAATCTGTTCTAACTAATGTCCTTTTTGGATCTTAAATTATCTCAATTACTTTGTCAGCACTTCTCTTTTTTTCTTTTTTTAAGGCAGTTGGGGGATTTATTGGCACACATGTTGAAAGGCCTAGACTAGGGACAGCCGAGTGGCTCAGTTGGTCAAGAGTGAGAGCTGAGCTCTGAGCAACAGCAGTTCGATGCTCAGCCTTAGCTGAATTGCCCCTAAGCTGCCAACAGGTGGCAGGGTGTCTCAGCTAAAAAAAAAAAAAAAAATCCTAGGCTAGATTTTATTTACTTATTTATCTATTTATTTATCTATTTTTTATTTATTTTCTATTTTTTAATTAATTTAATTTAATTTTTTAAAGATTTTATTGGGGAATTGGGGCAGGGAACAACATTGGGGAATCGGGGAAGGGGAACAGACAAGTTGCTATCTTTTTTGTTCTTCAGTCTAATTGTGGAAGACACCTCTTCACTGGCCCATGTTGGTATTGTGATCCTTGCACTCTTCCTGGCTGAGGCAGATCGGTTGCTAGCCATAGGATGGCAGCTCATGGAGGCTCACAGCAAACATGTGGCTGCCAGCCGCTCATGGTAGCTTACAGCAGCCCATTGCAGCCCCACTGCAGCCTACACCATAGCCTGGAACTCATGGCAGCCCAGCTCCAGGTCAAGCTGTTGTTCACCATCTTAGCTATAGAGGGCAGCATCACTGGTCCACGTGGGATCTGAACTGGCGATCCTGCTCCTCAGAGCCCGTGCTCCCAAGCCAACTCTTAACCAAAGAGCCAGCCTGCCCTGTCAGAACTATTTTTGTTGTTGTTGTTAAAGATTTTTATTGGGGAACTGGGGAAGGGGAAGAACGTTTGGAACCGGGGAAGGGGAACAGACAAGTTGCTGTCCTTTTGTTCTTCAGTCTAGTTGTGGAGAACATTGCTTCACTGGCCCATGTTGGTATCATCATTGTGCTCTTCGTGGGTGAGGCAGATAGGTCGCTGTCCTCTGGATGGCTGCTCACAGCGGCTCTTGGCAGCTCAGGCAGGCTGCCAGCCGCTCACGCTGGCTGTCGGCCACTCACTGTAGCCTATGGCAGCCCACTGCAGCAGGGGCTGCAGCTATGCCGTCCCTGGAAACTCACAGCAGCCCATCTCCAGGTGCAGCCGTTGTTCACCATCTTAGCTGTAGAGGACAGTGTCACTGGCCCTCAAATGTGGGATCAGAACTGGGGCCGCTGGCATCTCAAGACAGTCTTTTTTTTTTTTGAGGGCAGTGTCACTGGCCCTCATATGTGGGACCGAACCGGGGCCGCTGGCTTCCCTAGCCAGCGCTTAATCACCGCACCACTTGGCTGGCCCTTCAAGCCAGTCTTAACCAATGTGCCACTGGGCTGGCCCCAGAAGTTTTTAATGTTAGCTCCTAAGTCATTTCAACATGGTAAACTTTGATTTTCTTTCTATCTGATATGAAAGATGGCCTTAGCTCATTTTCTATATCAGGAAGTACATAATGTTAGATAATCCTACTATTGGTGACCTTGCATTTGTTTGTTTACTTTCTGATTTTTCAGACCTTTCAATTGCAAGCATGTATTTTTCCCTTGGTAATTAATAATCAATGATGTGATACTTTGCCACTATGATAACCTATTTCCCAATATTCTATTACCAGGAGTTTTAGCATCCATTAATGACCCTAGCTTAAATCAGGTATTACATTGAAGAATTATAATTTTCTAATTCTGTCTGTCTTCCTACATTTCTTAGCTAGCATCCTGCTTTCTCTTTTATCTCTTCTATCTTTTTTTGAAAAGTATCACTATAGACACACAAATTATTTTTACTGTTATGTTTATACCACTTACCTTTGTTATTCTTTTTGGCTGTTGGTAGCTCCTGTAAGCTGGTCCTGTGTCTTTCTGGCATGACCCCATTAAAAATTGAACAATCCCTTGCTTTCTGGAACTATAAGCTATCCCAGTCTCTTTTACCTTTTCTGTACCACACCTGGAATCAGCTTTTCTGAGGAGCTCTATACCTTTTAATGAAGAATGATATTTAGAAAATAATTTTGTGTATAATGTGCTCATAGTTACTGAAGTGTCATTTCTTCTAGGCTTTTTCAATGGTTAGAGCAATAGGAAATACATATTTTATATCATGAATTCATACAAATATTTCCAAGTCAGATGTAATATTACATTTGATTAAAAAGTTTCCTTACCACGGTTTTTAAAGTTTTATATTTCAATCTCTTACAGTGAAAATCTTTGACTCTAATGACATTATTATTTTTAGATGTTAGCTTTAACCTACTTTATATATACATACACACACAAACAATAGTTTTAGAATTACACTACTAATACTTTCACTAATAACAAACACATTAAGTGAAGTTTAGACCTCATTGGATTTATTTCATTCCTTGGAATAAGACATTAAGTACTGCATTCAAAAGCTCTCCTTTTAACTAATTATTTTCTTTTCCTAGTCAATGTTATCAATTTGAAATGGGGTTAAGATTATTTATATATATATATATGTATAAATACATATATAGTTTAGAGTTTATTTTTCCTCATTTTGATTTAATTTTATTTTTTAATATGTAAAATATGATAAAACATTATTATGTTTCAAAATTTTAACTATATAAAAAGGTGATACACTTTTTTTTTTCTTTTTTTTTTAGCTGAGCCGACCTGCCACCTGTTGGCAGCTCAGCGGCAGCTCAGTTCAAGCTGGGCATCAAACTGCTGTTGCTCAGAGCTCAGCTTGCACTCTTGAGCAAGCTCTTAACCAACGGAGCCACTGAGCCTGCCCTTGTGATACACTTTTTACCATTTCTATCTTCTCTGCCCTGTTCCCATCTATCTCCACAGGTATAGTTTTCATTCATTTATAGCTTTTCTTTACCTTTTTCCTTCCTTCTTTCCTTCTTTCCTGCCTGCCTGTCTGCCTGCCTTCCTTCTTTCCTTCCTTCCTTCTTTCCTTCTGTCTTTGGCACCAAACTCATATAAGATGCAATTTTTTTTTACTTTTTCACTAATGATATATCCTGGTAATCACTCATGCCCATTTACAGAGGTGTTTCTCACTCTTTTTTGTGGCTGCTGAGAATTCCATCATGTGAAAATACCTAAGCATATTCAACCAATTTCCTACGAATAGACATTTGGTTATATATATATTTTTAACACTACAATTAATGTTTTCATGATTAATCAAGATGCATATTTTCAATTCTCCAACAAGTTTGAATTAGTTTATACTTTCATCAACAGTGAATGGAGTATTGGAAGAAAGATGAGCCCTGGCCTTCAGAAACTTATTAAACTGATGTATGACAAAGAGTGAGATGCAACACCCTGAGCCTAATAAGGATAGAAAACTTTACCCTAAATTTATCTGTTGGACAATCATAGGGCTAGTAAGGACAGTGTTCTTCCTTTGCTTTCTCCTGAGAGTGAAACAGGGGCTCCCTCCCCACTAAGGCAATGTAAGGACGGCTACCCTCCAACAGTATTCTGGCCATTATATGTGTTTATTGACAAAATTAGGGTCATAAGATTTTATGGTTGGGGAAAGCCATTCTTCCCTTACTCTTAATAGGCTGCTCTCAAAAGTCCAATTTGTTCTCGAGTTATTCCAATACAATATTTAGAATTATGTACGATTTCTGGAGCATGCAATTGTGCCATCACAAAGGGATTGAGTTGTCAATTCCTTCCTTAGTCATAAAGATAGGGAGAGACTTCCTGATAGTAACAAGACAAATGATTCATGTCATCACTACTCCATATTGCCAATGAAGATGGGTGATTTCTCTTTTCATTCAAAAGAAGCAAATATTTACTCTCTTAGTTATTTAAAAATATTTCATTTTATGCTATCCCAGTACAGTTTTATTTGATTGTAAAGCTTGTTGTGCTCCACCCTGAGGAAAGAAATAATGAACATATCCTTTTTTTCTTAAATATATATGCACGTAACTCTTACACTCATTAGAAATGACTTACATATATGTCAGTTTGTTTGCTGTAATGAGGCACCAATATCTACTTTACCAAGTACTCAGCCCTGAAGTACCACTGGGGAGTTATAAAACTATTCTGAAATGTAGACTGTAAAATAAAAATGAAAAATATATTTAATATACCTAGATCAACAATCTAATATGTGTATTACTTTTGAAAACCCAAACACTGATAGTAAATTTAAAAATATATACATAATGGCTTTCCTTTTCCCAGTGGATATTAAAAATTTGCTGTATTATGTATTATAGAAAGATAGAATATTTACAGAGTAAATGCAACCAAGGACATCACATTTTCCAGTTTCTCCTATTTCTTTCCAGATTGCCTTCAGACACCTAAATAGTTAATGCTGATGTTAACATCATTTCCTAACACAGAAACAACATATACTCAGAAATACCTCATTTTTATTAAAAGACTTGTGGCTGGCAGAGTGGCACAGTGGTTAAACGCTGGCTTGGGAAGCCAGCGGCCCTGGTTTGGTCCCACATATGAGGGCCAGTGACACTGCCCTCAAAAACACAAAAAAAAAAAAAACACAAAAAAACAAAAAAGACTGTTATCCAACTAAGAGGTCTTATCAGGACAATCTTTTTTACTTTATGTCAACTGCCTCTACTAACTATAGATTAATAACAGATGAAATGATTTAGAGGATTGGCAAGAGGACTATTTTTTTTGTCTTTGTTAATATCATTCTTTCATTTCTACTATTCGTAAAGAGCAAATATACTGTCTATAAAAGAGTAATATTAGATGCCATTCATTAGGTGTTATCTATGATTGAATATTCCTATAGAATTTGACATTATCCTGTAAGATGAACACTCTTTTGCAAAGGAACTTCTATGAAGAAAATGAAAATCAAATGAAAGCAATAAGAGAGTAGCTCTTATGGATTAATTATTCCAAAACGCAGAAACAAAACCCACTTGGACAACCAATTAAAGCATTAAACACATCAATGGTTTTTATCCAAATTAGATAAGGAGCCACTTAAGAGAGGTACTAGAGCAAAGTGCAAATGAGTCTCAGGAATCGTGCTGAAATTTCAGTAAGAACGTTAGTGTTTACCCTTGATCCCTGCAACTTTCATGGCACCTAATAATCCTCATACATGAAGAAATGGCTCTATTCCATGGATACTGCCCATTTTCAGAAGCCGCCCTATGGAACTCCTGTCCTGGCCATTGAGAAAACAGCCAAGTTCCTACAATCCCCACTTAATGTGAGGAGAAGTTCACTCTATGAACATCACTCTGAACTTCTGGTGAAGCCAGAAAGAACATGATACCTTCCCTGCTGTCATTCTTTGTCACTATCCCTCCAGCAAGTCTTTTGTTTCAATCTGTTTCATCTTTGCTGTATCACTCTGTATTTCCTCCTTCATAATACATTCCTTCCAATTTTGTTTCATCTCTTTCCACTATGCCCTCTAGAGTCCAACTACATGAAAACAAGCACAAGCAAAAATAGTCCCTTTAATTATTGTATTCTACATATTATATTACCATTTTTATCATGACATTACCTTATTCCTGGTGTTCCTGCAAGTTCACAACTTTCCTTGAAGCCTTCTAATTTGGAGCTAGGAGGATATAGGTGGTAGCCTATTATTCTAAGTATTTATAGTCCGGGGCCAGGCGAGTGGCGCAGTGGTTAAGAGCTGGCTTGGGATGTCAACGGCCCTGGTTCCGATTCCACATATGAAGGCCAGTGACATTGCCCTCATAAAAAAAAAAAATCTATTTCAAGTCCAGATTATTATTTCTTCACTTTCCTAGAGGAAGAAAACTAATCAAAACAGAAGATAAGATCTTTGAGTTCCACGAGTTCTATATCTCAACCTCATTTTCTTATTTTGGTGAAAAACTTCCTACTTGACATTCATCCCAGACCCTGGCCTTCCTTCTTGACTCCTGGCTCCTGTCCACATGTCATCCTTGAACATTCTTTGTTGTATTGCCTGAGCTCCAAGCAATCTGAACTTGGCTTCTCTGCATGTTCCATACTCTTTCCAGCTTTCTTCCGTTCACGCCACTTGCTCCTCCATTCTTTTCACTCCACTACTTGCTCCCCCACCAGTTCATACCTTCTGCTTTTTCTTCTGTGGATCCTTTTAGGAACCAGTGTCACTCTTCTGCCAGAGCTTGTTGATGCTTTCCATTGACTATGTTGTTCTTTGTAGACAAGAGCTTTGCTATGTCTCTTTCTGCTATATGCCAGAGCTACTCTACATAAATGCTAAACACCTGTTTCCTCAGTGAATGGATAATAGGACAGAAGAGAGAATGAATGGCCTTTGATAATTTAAGCAATTCATAAACCTCCAAGTATGGACGTAGAAACTCCCTCCCCAGCCAGTAAATAACCGTAGATATCAATGACTTGCAAAATCCACTTAATGGAGATCCATACATATGTTTTTTTTCCAGTATTATGGAACTTTCTTCTTCATTCATCAATTTTTTTCCTTCTAATTTCTGATTTGGCATTCATGACTCACTCAAACAGGTATAGTAAGGACAATAGGCTGAGATTAAAAAGGCAATATGTATTGCTAATAATAACATGTTAGGAATACATTTCAGCTTGAGCCTTGGCAAAGTAAACCTTTGGGAAAGATATGGTTGGCTTCTACTATGCAATTTCTAAAATTCCTTCCTCATATGTATCATGATGTTTATCAGGACTTTTGGCACATAAGAAACAAATCTGGAAAGGGATTAAGTGAAAGGCCAAATATGAATTGTATATTTTCAGACTTCTATATCCTCTATTACATTGATTCCTGACTTAGGGTCATGGCTAAATATATGTTTTTACACAAACATAATTAATATATTCATAGATAGGGGTATAGATACTACATACGTGTCTTGGAGTTGGGATCAGAAAAGTTTATTTTCATGGAATCAGTTACCATAGTACTGATTTTGGTGTGATAGGAAAAAAGACATCAATCTTCATTTTCACTTAGCAGTAAATAGCAAGACTATGAGCACGACTATTTAAAAACCTTGCGTAATTTTTCTGTAATTTGCCAGACGATCTTTTCAGTAAGATGGAACTTGAGTGGTTTATGCCTCCTTAGTGTTTTTTAGCCTTCTCAGAAATAAAGAAAAAAAATGTTTTGGTTTTACCTCTTGACCTTTGAGAGATTTCAAGAACAACCATTTTTCTTAAGGCTCAATCACTAAGGGCAAATCCTAGTACATGAAACAGCATGGTCTTCAAAAGCCTCTCTGATTTTTTTATACTTCTTGTGGTTCTTCTCATCATTTTGCAAGTGGTATTAGTTCATCTAATTTTGAGAAGTGATTAGAGAATTATAACTCTGGAAATTTTTCATTATATTCTATTTTCTTTTGATTATATTTATCTTCCTTGCTCAAAATCAGCATCACAAAAGGGCTCACATTCCTTGCTCAAAATCAGCATCACAAAAGGGCTCACAGAAACTTGTAGAAAGCTCCATGTTAATAAGAAGTATGTGGGGCAGGCCGAGTGGCACATTGGTTAAGAGCTGGTTTTGGGATGCCAGTGGCCCCGGTTTGGATCCCACATATGAGGGCCAGTGACACTGTCCTCTACAGCTAACAACAGCTCCACCTAGAGCTGGGCTGTGCAAGCCCCAGCACTGGTATAGGCTGCAGCCCCTGCTGCAGTGGGCTGCCATAGGCTACAGTGAGTGGCCGGCAGCCAGCGTGAGCGGCTGGCAGCCAGCACGAGCTGCCAAATGCCATGGTGAGTGACCATCCAGAGGCCAGCGACCAATCTGTCTCATCCGGGAAGAGCGCAATGACGATACCAACAGTGAAGCAACATCTTCTGCAACTAGACTGAAGAATAAAAAGACAGCAACTTGTCTGTTCCTCTTCCCCGATTCCCCAATAAAATCTTTAAAAAATAAAGAAATAAATAAGAAGTATGTGAAAATGTCTCCATTTCACACTATATTCAATAATTAATATTAACCATTTTTATATACTGAGCAGTATTATGGTTGTTTTTGTATTGTATATGAGTTTATATAAATCAGAAATATAAATATGCTGTGAGTCTCACCTATGTGTAATATAACTGATCTCATTTTTTAAAGAATGAAATTCTTAAAATTCAGGAAATAAGCATGCCTTTTGTATTATTTTACAAAGATTCTCCTGTTTGTTATTCAGATAAAGTCATAAAGTGCTTTTAAGATGAATTAGTTTGAAACCAACAGAGAATGACTTTGGCCAATTTTAACCAAAGGGCATTTATTGAAAGGGATCGCAGAATTGGTAAACAACCAGAGGACAAGACTGAGTAGGCATCAAAAAGCAAACTATAAAAGAAACCAGTGATCATTTTGAGTACATTGAAATCAGAAACATCTGCATTAAAATGTTACTTTTAATAGAGTATAAAAAAACAGGTCAGAGACAGAAATATACACAATGATTATAACCAATAATTAATTATTAAGATTATATTAAGAATTTTTAAAAATCAATAAGAAAAGCACAAAACTCAATAGGAGGCCGGCGGAGTGGCGCGGTGGTTAAGCCCTGGCTTGGGAAGCCAGCGGCTTTGGTTCAGGCCCCACATACAAGGGCCAGTGAGGGCCAGTGACACTGCCCTCAACAACAACAAAAAAAACACACAAAAAAACAAACAAACATAAAGAAAATGAGTAGGCAATGCACAGAAGAAATCCAAATGTCTAATATAAATAAAATGTTCAACCTCACTGCAAATAAAGGAAATAAAATTTAAAATGAGACTTTGGTTCACATCCATCAACTTGATCAAGATTACAAAGCCTGAAAATGCTAAGTGTTGGTGGGGATTTGGAATAAGGGCATCATTTATAACACTGCTGGTAGAAGTATGAACTTGTTAAACAGCTTTGTGGAGTAACTTGACAGTATCTGGTAAAGCTGAAGAAACTTTATACTTGTAAATATGTACTCTACAGTACCTCTTGTATATGTTCATATGGAGATATGTATAAAAATGCTTATGGCATCTTTTTATCTAAAGGAAATAATATTGAAAAACATAAATGTTCATAAACAGGAGAATAGATAAATTGCTTTTAGTATATTCATCTACTAGAAGATTATCCAAGGGAGAAAATTAAACTAGAGTTACCTATGTTAATATAGATAAATTTTTTAAATATTATGTTGACTAAAATAAGTTGCAGAATGATATGTGGCATTTGAGCCATAGACAAAGGCCAGACTGCAATTTGTTCTTTCTCTCCAGGAAATAATAGACCTGCCATTAAAGCCTTTGAACTGATTAAGCTAAGCACACCCAATTATCCAGGATAATCCCCTTGCTTAGAGCCAACTGATTAGGGACTCCAATTACATCTATGAAATCGCTTCATGCCACACCCAGACAAGGATTCTGTTGACTAACTGGGAACTATATCCTAGCCAAGTTGACATCTCAAGAAAGTCATCACAATGAGATTAATAAAATACTTAAATCTTCTTTGAGTCAGATTAGGAAGCCAGGATTTTCTACATTATCACAGGGTCAATTTAGGGACACAAATACCTGGTGGTTTGGGAGTCAGTACCTGGTACTGTTAGCATCTAGTGAGCATTCCCCATCAAATTACTGAATAACCAAATTAATATATTTGAGTGAAACAGCCCCTGTGGACAGCTGTATTGTCTATAGGTGCTTTTGTAAAGTTGTTGCTAGAAAGAACATAATAAAAACAACTATTAGTTTTAAACATTGTTTTCCTCAGGGTTTAGTCATACTGTGACAAGAACAAGATATTACACTATGTCCAAAAGATTGCCCTTTTCATCTTTTAATACTATTGCATGAGAGTAGAGTTTCTTCAGCCATTTTTTTGTGTCATCCCAATATCTCATTAGATATCAGTAGGTGTTCTGTGGAAAACAGTACCCAAGGTAAAACAAATTCGGTAAAAAAAAAAAAAATCAACAATATAAACCAGGTAACAACCAGGAAATCTTTGTAGCTTCAAACAACTAAGGCTTATTTCTCACTCACAAATGTCCACTGGGGGTCAGCTGCAGCCTCTCACCTGTGTCATTGTTATTGCCTTATTCTGGAAGCCAGTAGACAGAGAATTCACTGTGTGGATTAGTGTATATTGCTGTGACAGAGGTAGAAAAGTGCATAGACAGAACCCATTGGCTCTTAATGCCTCTGTGTAAAAGTGACTCGTTACTTTTGCTCACATTTCATTAGTCAAATCAAGTTCATGGCCCAGCCTGACTTGAAGAGGGCAGGAAAGATGAGTGCTACTGCAGAGGTAGACATTATGCAGTTCATCAAAAAGTAGACCACAGAGCTTCACAGAGCCTAGAAAGTGCTATCCTGCATTATAAATAACACCGGTAATCTCCTACCAGGGCTATAATACACACAATATTAACCAATTTATTAGAACACAGACAGAACCTTTCTATTAATGAGAGGGTTACACAGTATAGGTGATTAAATGCATGGACTCTGATATGTTGCTTGGGTTCAAATTTCACCCCTGAATAGCCAGTGGCCTTGGGCAAAGTATTTAGCCTTCTCAACCTTTAGTTGTCTCAATGTCTCTTATCTGATGGGTTTCTTGTGAGGATTAATGTGCATAAATCACTTATTTACTTCCTGGCACATTATAAGCTCTTAATAAAACTCAGCTAAAGTCTTATGGAAAAATGGGGCTCTGAGAGATGCTTAAAAACAATGTTCTGTGGTTTTTGTGTCATTAGTTCACAAAATAGAAGATATTATTCCATGAGCTTAAGTGTAAAAAGTTCAGAGTATGGTAATTAGGAGTTACTAGAGATACTAATCAAGATTATTAAAGAAGTCAGAATTAGCAAGGCAATGGGTTAGCATAGGGACCAGGAAAAAGGGAAGTAGAGCAGCCTAAAAGACTGAACCTGGGGATCACTATATTTCCATTATAGCTTAGAGAGCCAGCAAAATTGAGTTATTTGAAACTTCCCTTACATGTAGTACAGATAGAAGTTATAATGGAATAATATTTGATTGTTGGAAAATTAAAGGGTCAAGATGATAGTTGCCTGATAACTGGTATTCTTTTATTGATGGAATGTTCTGGGAAAGCATTTAACAATTGGCTGACCAGTGTCAAGTACTACTAACTACATAACTATAGGAGTATTTGTTTTTGCCACTGATTTTGATGATCTTTTCTTACTTGTTATAAAACAATACTAAGAAGTTAGATACAGAACAGAAAGATACTAAATCTTGCCAAAATTTTGAAATATCTTTGGAAGTACTGTTAATTCCTCTTTTTACATTTTATTTTTATTTTTTATTTTTAGCTGAGCCATCCTGCCACCTGTTGGCACCTTAGCGGCAGCTCAGCTCAGGCAGGGCATCAAACTGCTGTTGTTCAGAGCTCAGCTCGCACTCTTGCATGAGCTCTTAACCAACTGAGCCACTCAGCCAGCCCTTGTTAATTCCTCTTTTTAAATTGATAGCTTCCAGGTTTGTAATTATTTCCAAAGATTCAAATGTACATTTTGATGATTATAAGTTGTCTTATAGAATGTTGCTGTACAGAATTACTGAATTGTATAATTATTTTTGGGTAAGATTATTTTTGTACTGAAATAAATGAATAATTTCTACTTATTTAGGGTTTAAAGTGTTGCTTATTTTTATGTGCAAGTTGATTAAAATTTCATACTATTGCTGCATAATTTCCAAATAAACAAAACATATTTCTTCCATTCCCTTAAAATAGGAGACCTAGAAAATGAAAATATTTCCCAGGAAAAAAACGAGATAGACCCTTATTAATCAGTAGATTTCTTATGGAATTCAAATTTCTGAACTAAGAAATTAACCTTTATGGAGTTGAATAAAATTGAGTAATTTGCATAAATAATGATTTCCTTTCATTTCTAACAATATTTATGCCTATTGTACTTTTAGCTTGAAATTGTCATATTCCTTTGAGATCTGAGAACTTAAAAGTTATCTGCAAAATAAATTGGAACAAGTGTTATTCTTTATCTATAAATCAATGTAAAACTTAACCATGCTAAAAATGGGATACCTCTGGTAATCTGGAGCCCTGAAAGTCTTCAGCATCATCTGAAAACTAAACAATTGCTTCATTGTTCATGAAAATACTTAGTATTTTGTTATGGTTTCCACTCTCAAATGTAGTAGATAATATTGTGTCACATAAACACATGGAAGAATTTCAGATACCTGAACATATATTAAGCAAAACAACGCTGACACTATTTCTCTCTCAGGTAAAATTAGTACACTAAGGATAGTTCTTTGGAACCTCAGGGTAAACAGTGAGTATTAAATAGTCAACTTCCACTCAAGGATGTTACTGTGTTTTACTGTTTTGGAAAAAATAAATATATCTTGGAGAAAAAAGTATATAGATATTCTCAAATTACACACACACACACACACACACACACACACACACCAGGTGTGATCACAAAATATGGTGAATTTTTAATTTAAAAAAATGTATTATAGTAAAAGACACAGTACCATGAATCCCTCTCAAAATAAACCCTCCCCCCACCCACCCACAACCCCTCTCATCCCCTGCTTTGAACACATTTATCCCATTGTTTCTGCCACTTTCTGAACCAGTTTTGGAAGTCCTCTTTCACAAGTGTCTTTACTGACGTGGCTGCCTCGATGTACCAAAGCAATTCAAAATGTTTACCTTTCATGTCATTTTGAAAAGACCATGGTGAATAAGACAGATGAGAACACACCATAATATTATTTGACAGAAATTTCCATACCAGAAGCATTGTGTACACAGAGTGTTTTCATGATGGAGGATGAAACTGTTTGCCCATTTCATGTTAAGTGCTTGTTCGTGATCCATGATTTATGGCACACTTTAAAACACTACTGCTCTCAACCATAGCTCACACCTGACTGACTGCACAGAACAAGTTGAAATTTGTCACACACTGTTACTAAGGTTCGACATATCACTTCCCGTATTGAAGATCCTTGCCTTTCTTTTAGATGGCACTCAGCAGCAGAATTCGCCGTATTTTGTGATCATACCTAACGTATATACACATATGTTATATATATACTAATACTCATTGTATATACTAAATACTATACAATTATATAAATGTATACAAAATTATATATTAGTATATTTGATATATAAACTATACGTATTTTATAAATTTATTACACGAGGTTGGACAATAAAGTTTGCAAACTTGTTGCAACAATGTTGCTAACTTTTTTTGATATCAGAGGGATTATTCATTATAAATTTGTGCCAACTGGACATGGTAACCAAGTTTGCTATTTGAAAGTGCTGAAAAGGCCATATGAAAAAGTTATTTGACCTAAAATTTTCACCAACTAATTGCTCTTGCATTACTACAGCACTATCTGTGAGGAAGTTTTTAGCCTGTAAACAAATAACTATATTGGCACACCCTCCCTACTCACCTGATCTGGCCCCCAGTGACTTCTTTCTTTACCTGAAGATAAAGGAAATATTAAAAGGAAGACATTTTGATGATATTCAGGACATCAAGGGTAATACGATGACAGCTCTAATGGCCATTTCAGAAAAAGAGTTCCAAAATTTTGTGGACTAGGCACTAGCGTCAGCACACAGCTTCCCAAGGGGAGTACTTCAAAAGTGACTGTAGTGTAGTGATACTCACTGATGAGGCATGTAACACTTTTTCTATAGTGAGTTCGGGAACTTACTTGTCAGACTTTGTATAAGTATGAATTTTCTAATATTCAACATTTATGGGCTAATAAATGAAGAAGAAGCTGTGGATAGAACTGAAGATGGTGGAATAGACAGTCACTGTGCCAACTGCCTCTCAGGATCACACCAAAATTACAAATAATTTATACAACATTTAACCTCGGAAGTCCCCTGAACACTAAATGAATAGAACCTTAAAAGAAGGACCTAAAGAGGAGGCCATGTCAAGTCTGGTAGGAGGGGTCCAAACAAGAGAGGGCAAGCCCCGTAAGGGATGCCCCAGCTGTGGGGAGGCTTCTCCGGTTGTGGGGGAGAACCTCGGGCCCCACACTGAGCTCACTAGCCCAGAGTAGCTTTGCCAGGAAGAGGAGTTCTATGATAGCTGGCAGTAGAAATTAGTGAGGACTCTCTTTGCTCGGTTTGGTGAGGCTGAGGGCGGCTGGAGAGCCAGTGGGGCTGGTGCACGGGCTCACTCACCGGTGAGCACTCACCTGCTTCCTGGTGGATGGAGTAGCTGTGTGAACCTGATCCAGGAGCCTACGAAGATGGACTGAACTGAGTGCCTTTGGTGAGGAAGCTGGAGGTTTTGGGACCATATTTCCCCTGGTGAGAACCTTGCACACGAGTAGTGTACAGAAAGGCGCCAATTTTTCAGGATTGGGCCTTCCCACAGAGGGTTAGGTCCAGGACCACATTGGTCTGGTGAAATTGTCGCAGGAACACGTGTGTGTGCATGCACGCATGAGACCTTGGATTCCGACCCACCGCCCTGCTTGTGCTGCGTTGCCAGGGAAATGCAAGACAGGTGCACACTGGCTCCATCAATCTATTCACTGAGACTCAGGAGTGCACGAGCTGCCTTGGGTCCCCACTCTCCACACTTCTTGTGCAGAGGTGCCACACTGGGGTTTGGCTGTTGGGCTGCTCAGCCTGATCTGTGAGCGGCGGATTGGGACGGGCTGAGACTGGGAGTTTTCCTGAGAGTGTTGGGCTCGGAGCTGCATGCATGCATGATCCAGTTGGGGCTTTTCTGGTGAGTTTGTGAGGGCTGGTTGCTGTTGCAGGAGTGCATGCTGCTGACTTGGTGGGGCCAAGACCACATCCAGTGGTGCCTTGGGGGTCAGCCCCACGTACCTAGAGATGTGTTGCCAGGGACACTCTGAGCCCTTGGTGCCTGGCCCCACCTCTGCAGGCCACAAAGGGTTTTTTGCAGCAGCAGAAAACCGGCAACAACATGTGAAGAGTTTTGGTAATGAGCACAGTTCCAGAGCACACAGCAGCTAATTGCAGAAAGCTCACTGCAAGCCTGAGAGGGAGGCAGGCACATAACACGTTAAGCCCTTCTCTTCAACACTGGTGCTGAGTCACCCAGAGACTCTCTATTGTTGAGCAAATGGTCTGCAGATTAAAGAGGACAGAGAGCCGCCCCACCCTTTTTTTTAAATCTTTTTTTTCTTTCTCTTCTTTCTAGGTGATCTATCCAACACATCGAAGCAATCACAAAAAACAGCCAAAATGAAGAAACAAAGAAACCTGTCCCAAGTAAAATAACAGAAGAAACCTCTAGAAATGAAACTAAATGAAACAGGGGTATCCCAACTTTCAGAGACAGAATTTAGAACACTGATGATAAGAATGTTTAAGGAACTTAGTGAGGACACAAAATAGAATAGGGAAACCATAAAAAACAACCAGTTAGAACTAAAGAATACAAAAACTGAAATTAAGAACACACTCGAAGGAATCACCAGTAGATTAGATGAAGCAAAGGATAGGATCAGCGAATTAGAAGACAAAATAACAGAAATCACCCAGTTGGAGCAACAAAAAGAAAAAAGAATAAAAAAGGAATGAAAATAGTTTAAGAGACCTATGGGACCAGATGATACACGACAACCTTCACATCATGGAATACTAGAAGGAGAAGAGAAGAAGCATGGGATTGAGAATGTATTTGAAGAAATAATGACTGAAAACTTCCCTACCCTGGTGAAGGAAATCAACTTACAAATCCAGGAAGTGCAGAGAGTTCAAACAAGCTGAACACAAACAGGCCCATACAAAAACATATCATAGTTAAAATGGCAAAGGTTAAAGACAAAGACAGATTCCTAAAAGCAGCAAGAGAAAGACAGCAGGTTACATACAAAGGAACTCCTATAAGACTAACAGCTGATTTGTCTAAAGAATCTGTGCAGGTCAGAAGGGAGTGGCAGGAAATATTCAATGTGATGCAAAATAAAGGTCTACAACCAAGATTACTCTACCCAGGATGGCTATCACTTAAAATTGAATGAGAGATGACGAGCTTCTCAGAAAAGAATAAGCTTAAGAAGTTCATTATCACTAGCCAGCATTGCAGGAAATGTTAAAAGGGCTTTTTTAAACAGAAGAAAGGGGGAAACAAGCTAACCCAGGAAGACCAGGAATACAAATAACAAAATGGCAATAAATATGCACCTATCAATAATCATTATATATGTGAATGGGCTAAATGCTCCAATAAAAAGACACAGAGTGGCTGAGTGGATAAGAAAACAGGACCCATGTATGTGCTGTCTACAAGAGACTCATCTCAGATCAAAAGACACACACAGACTGAAAGTAAAGGGATGGAATAAGATATTCACGCAAATGAAAATGAGAGAAAATGCTGGAGTAGCAATACTTATTTGGGACAAAATAGACTTTAAAATGAAGACTACAATAAAAGACAAAGAAGAGTACTGCAAAATAATAAAGGGATAGATTCAACAAGAGGACATAACTCTAGTAAACATCTATGCACCCAACATAGGAGCTCCTAAATATAAAAACAGATTTTCACAGACATAAAAACAGAGATCAACAGTAACACTATTGTTGTAGGGCACTTCAACACCCCATTGTCACCAATGGACAGATCCTCTAGACAGAAAATCAACATGGAAAGAGTGGCCTTAAATGACACTGTAGAGAAGTTGGGCTTCATTGATATTTTTAGAGCATTTCACCCCAAAGCAACAGAATATACATTCTTCTCAAATGCACATGGAACATTTTCCAAGATAGACCATATGTTAGGCCACAAAATATATCTCAACAAATTTAAGAAGATTGAAATCATATCAAATCTTGTCTCTGAACACAATGCTATGAAACTAGAAATCAATTACAGGAAGAATTCTGGAAAACAACAAAACACGGAGGCTAAATAACATGCTATCAAGTAGCTAGAAGGTCAAAAATAAGAACAAGGAGGAAATCAAAAGATACCTTGAGACAAACAAAAATGAAAACACCCTGACCCAAAATCTCTGGGATGCAGCGAAAAGAGTCCTTAGAGGAATGTTCAAGCAGTGCAGGGCTACCTAAAGAAGGAAGAAAAATCTCAAATCAACAGACTATCTTTACACCTAAGGGAACTGGAAAAAGAACAGCAAAACAAGCCCCAAGGGAGTACAAGGATGGAAATAATAAAGACCAGAGCAGAAATAAAGGAAATAGAGACCAAAAAAAAAAAAAAAAAACAATACAAAAGATCAATGAAACCAGGAGATGGTTTTTTGAGAAGATAAACAAAATTGAAAAACCCTTAGCCAGACTCACCAAGAAAAGAGAGGACCAAAATTAATAAAATCAAAAATGAAAGAGAAGTGACAACACATGTCACAGAAATACAGAAAATTTTAAGAAAATTCTACAAGAAACTCTATGCCAACATATTTGACAATCTGGAAGAAATGGATAAATTTCTAGAAGCATACAATCTACCAATTCTGAACCAAAAAGAAACGAAATCTCTGTACAGACTACTTCCTACCAAAGAAACTGAATCAGTAGTCAACAAGCTTCCAACAAACAAATGTCCTGGACCAGATGGCTTCACAGGTGAATTTTACAAAATATTCAAAAAAGAATTAATACCCATTCTCCTCAAACTATTCAAAAAAATACGGAAGGAGGGAAGCCTCCCAAGCTCTTTTTATGAAGCCACTATCACCCTGATTCCAAAATCAGATAAAAATATTACCAAAAAGGAAAACTACAGGCCGGTCTTCCTAAAGAACAATAGGTGCAAAAATTCTCAACAAAATACTAACAAACGGATTTCAGCATCACATTAAAAAGATCATATACCGCAATCAAGTGGGATTCATTCCTGGTATGCAAGGTTGGTTCGATATTCACAAATCAATTAACACAATACATCACATTAACAAAATGAAAAATAAAAATTATATGATCATATCAATAGATGCAGAAAAGGCATTTGACAAAATCCAGCAGCTATTTATGATAAAGACTCTTAGCAAAGTGGGAATAGTGGGATCATATCTCAACATAATAAAGGCCATATATGGTAAGCCCACAGCAAACATCATACTCAATGGGGAAGGCTTAACACATTCCCCTTAAGATCAGGAACAAGACAATGCTGCCCACTTTTACCACTTCAATTTAACATAGTTCTGGAAGTTTTAGTCACAGCAATCAGACAAGAAAATGAAATAAAAGGCATTCAAATTGGAAAAGAGGAAGTAAAATTGTCTTTATATGCAGATGACATGATACCATATATAGAGAATCCCAAAGGCTCCACCAAAAAGCTGTTAAAACTGATAAACGAATTTGATAAGGTAGCTGGATACAAAATTAATATTCAGAAATCAGTTGCATTGTTATACAAGAGTAAACTATCAGAAGAAGAAATCAGGAACTCAATCCCTTTTTACAATTGCTTCAAAAACAATAAAATATCTAGGAATAAATTTAACTACAGAAGTAAAATACCTGTACTCAGAAAATTATAAGACACTGAAGAGAGAAATCAAAGAAGATACAAATAAATGGAAATACATACCATATTCATGGATAGGAAGAATTAATATAGTTAAAATGTCAACACTACCTAAGGCAATATATAGATTCAATGCAATTCCAATCAAACTACCAAGGACATTTTTCTCAGAAATAGAACACATAATCCCAAAATTTATATGGAACCACAAAAGGCCCCAAATAGCCACGGCAATCTTGAGAAAAAGAACAAAGTGGGGGCATCATGCTACCTGACATCAAAACATACTACAAGGCTACAGTAATCAAAGCAAAATGGCTACAGTAATCAAAACAGTATGGTACTGGCATAACAGCAGACACGTAGACTAAAGGAACAAAATAGAGATCCCAGGAATAAAGCCATCCATATACGGTCATTTAATCTATGACTATGGAAGCAAGAATTTACATTGGAGCAAAGAAAGTCTATTTAATAAATGGTGGTGGGAAAATTGGACTGACACGTGCAAAAAAATGAAAATGGATTACCTACTTACACCACAGATGAGAACAAGCTCAAAATGGATTAAAGACTTAAATGTAAGGCCTGAAACCATAAATCTCCTAGAAGAAAACATGGGGAGTAAATTTGCAGCCATTACCCTAAATAATATTTTTACTGATATATCTCCCCAGGAAAGGGAAATAAAAGATAAAATGAACATATGGGATTAAATCAAACATAAAAATTTTTTCACAGTAAAGGAAATCATTAATAAAACAAAAAGGCAACCTACTGATTGGGAGAAGATATCTGCCAATGATGTATCTGATAAGGGGTTAATATCGAAAATTTATAAAACACTCATGAAATTCAACACCAAAAAACAAACACCCCAATTAAAAAATGGGCAGAGGACATGAAGAGGCATTTCTCTAAAGAGGACGTATAAGAAAATGTTCAGCCTCTCTAATCATCAGAGAAATGCACATAAAAACCCCATTGAGATACCACCTCACTCAGATCAGAATGGCTGTCTTCAAAAAATCAACAAACAACAAGTGCTGGCGAGGTTGTGGAGAAAAGGGAACCCTGGTGCATTGTTGGTAGTACTGTATATTCGTGCAGCCATTATGGAAATCAGTATGGAGGTATCTCAAAAAACTGGAAATGGACCTACCATATGACCCAGCAAATCCACTCTTGGGTATTTACCCAGAAGAATCCAAGACACTAATTCGAAAAAATATATGCACCCCTATGTTTATTGCAGCACTATTTACAATAGCCAAGACTTGGAAACAACCGAAATGCCCATAGATAGATGACTGGATTAAGAAACTGTGGTACATTTATACAATGGAATATTATTCTGCTATAAAGAAGAATGAAATCAAACCATTTGCAACAATATGGATGGACCCAGAGACTATTTTGTTAAGTGAAATAAGTCAGTCGGAGAAAAACAAATACCATATGATTTCACTTATATGTGGAATCTGAAAAACGGAATGAATGAGCAAAGTAAACAGAAACAGACTCAGAGATTTAGAGGATAAACCGATGGTTGCTAGTTGGGAGGGAGGTGGGGATCAGGGAGAAGGGAAGGGATTAGACAGCATAAATATGTAACTACAGTATTGCCGCAGGGATATGAAAGACAGCTCTGGGAATATAATAATGTTGTAAATATTTTTTTTAAATTTTTTAATTTAATTTTATTAGTTTCAGGTGTACAATACAATGCAATAGTTATACTCTTTACCCCCCAAAGTGAAAACCCCTCTCCCCCAGTTCACCACCCCACTCCCCCACCATATCATACATATCCATTACAACTCCCCTGACTCCCCTCCACAGTATACTCCACATCCCGTGACCATCCACATATTCAGTTGCAGTTGGCATACAATACTATACAACAGCAACTTCAGGTGTACAGTGCAGTGATCAAGCCTCTACTCCATCCATGAAGTGGTCTCCCTAACAAGACATGTGACTATCTGACACGCCACAAAATTTTTACAACATTATTATATTCCCCGAACTGTGTTTCATATCCCTGTGGCAATATTGTAGTTGTCTATTTATGCTGTCTAATCCCTTCCCCTTCCCCCCCATCCCCACCCCCTTCCCAACTAGCAACCCTCAGTTTTTCCACTACACCTACGAGTCTGTTTACTTTGATCGTTCACTCAGCTCTTCAGACTCCACACACAAGTGAGATCACATGGTACCTGTCCTTCTCCGACTGACTTATTTCTCGCAACATAATAGTCTCTTCACAACATTATCAATTACATTCTCAGAACTGCCCCCATATCCCTGCGGCAACATTGTAGTCCCACATACACTGTCCAAAACATTCCCCCTCTCCCTCTTCCCCACTTCCTCCCAGCCAGCAACCATCAGTTTTTCCTTTATATCTGCTTGATATGACTTCAATCTTCTTACATTGTCTCTCTGGGTTAGCTTGTTTACCCTTTCTTTTGTTTAAAAAAGCCCTTTTAACATTTCTTGCAATGCTGGCTTGGTGGTAATGAATTCCTTAAGCTTCTTCTTTTCTGAGAAGCTCTTTATTTCTCCTTCAATTTTAAGTGATAGCCATGCTGGGTAGAGCAATCTTGGTTGTAGGCCTTTATTCTGTGTCACTTTGAGTATCTCCTGCCACTCCCTTCTGGCCTGCAGAGTTTCTGTAGACAAGTCAGCTGTTAGTCTAACAGGAGTTCCTTTGCATGTAACCTGCTGTCTTTCTCTTGCAGCCTCTAGGATTCTGTCTCTGTCTTTAACCTTTGCCATTTTCACTATGATATGTCTTGGTGTGGACCTGTTTATGTTCAGCTTGTTTGGAACCCTCTGCACTTCCTGGAATGTATGTCGATTTCCTTCACCAGGGTAGGGAAGTTTTCAGTCATTATTTTTTCAGATACATTCTAACCCCTTGCTTCTTCTCTTCTCCTTGTGGTATCCCTATGATTCGAAGGTGGTTGCGCTTCACCTTGTCCCATAGGGCTCTTAAACTATTTTCATTGTTTTTTATTCTTTGGTCTTTTTGCTGTGCCAACTGGGTGAGTTCTGCTATTTTATCTTCCAAATCACTGATCCGCTCCTCTGCTTCATCTACTCTACAGGTGATTCCTTCGAGTGTGTTCTTCATTTCAGTTATTGTATTCTTTAGTTCTAACAGGTTGTTTTTTATGGTAACCCTATCCTTCTTTATGTCCTCACTAAGTTCCTTAAACATTCTTATCATCAGTGTTCTAAACTGTTTCTCTGAAAGGTTGGATCCCTCTGTTTCATTTGGTTCCATTTCTGGAGGTTTCTTCTGATCTTTTACATGGGACATGTTTCTTTGTTTCCCCATTCTAGCTGTCACTCTAGGATTGCTTTGATGTATTAGTTCGATCACCAGGAGAGCCCTGGCTGGATCACGCAGGCACACAGCTCACGGCCCAACACTCCCAGGAAAACTCCCAGTCTCAGCCTGTCCCAATCAGCCGCTCACAGACCAGGCCAAGCAGCCCAACAACCAATCACCAGCCTGGCAACTCTGCAAGCGGAGTGCGGAGAGCAGAGACCTGAGGTGGCTCACACACTCCTGGGTCTCAGTGAGCAGCCGTTGGAGCCGGAGGGCACCCGCCCTGCATTTCCCTGGCAACGCAGTATAAGATGGGTGGAGGGTGGGGATTCAAGGCACACACACACGCACTTCTGCACCAATTCCACCAGACCAGTGAGGTCTCAGACCTGAGCCTTTGTGGGAGGGTCCACCTGACAAAATGGCGTCCTCCCTACACTACTCGCGTGCAAGCTCCGCACCACAGAAACAATAGTCTAAAAACCTCCAGCCTTTGCACCAAAGGTGTTCAGTTCAGTCCGTCCCCGCAGGCTCCTGGCTCACACAGCCACTCCCTCCACCAGGAACCAGGTAAGTGCTCACCAGCGAGCAAGCCCAGGCGCCGGCCCCACTGATTCTCCAGCCGCTCTTAGCCTCACCGAGCTGAGCAAAGAGAGTCCTTACTAATTTACTGCCAGCTATCTTAGAACTTCTCTTCCCAGCAAAGGAACTCTGGGCTGGTGAGCTTGGAGTGCGGCTGGAGGGTCTCTCCCCCAACCGGAGAAACCTCTCCACAGCTGGGACCTCCCTCACGGGGTTTGCCCTCTTTCGTCTCCACCCGTCCCACCAGACCCAATGCGGCTTCCTCTTTAAGTTCTTCATTTAGTGGTTCTGTTCCTCCAGTGTTCCGGGGACCTCCAGGGTTGAATGCTGTATAATTTACTTGTAATTTTGGTGTGATCCTGGGAGGCAGTTAGCACAGCGTCTGTCTATTGCGCCATTTTACCTGAAGTCTCTTTTTTCTAATGTTGTAAATATTTTGTGGAGTGTCAGAAGGTCACATGTCTTGTTAGGGAGACCACTTCCTGGATGGAATAGAGGCTTGATCACTGCACTGTACACCTGAAGCTGATGTTGTATAATATTATTGCTGACTGTTATTGAATATATATATATATATATATATATATATATATAGTCACAGGATGTGGACTATAGTGTGGAGTGGAGTCAAGGGAATTGTAATAGATATGTATGATATGGGGGAGGGGAGTGGGGTGGTGAATTGAGGGAGGGAGTTGTCACTTTCACAGGTAAAAACTATAACTATTGCACTGAATTGCACACCTGAAACTAATTATATATATATATATATATATATATATATATATATATATATATATATATATATTTCACAATAAATGATTTAAAAAAAAAAGAGAAGAAGGAGTTAATCCCTCACTTTACCTGTGCCCAAAGTTCATGCCCAGCATTTTGGGGAAGACTCAAAGGACTTTGCTCTTTCTATCATCATGGCAGGTACTTATTGAGTATTACAACTGATAATTATTTGCTAAGATTAAAATCACTTTGAAACTTTCTTCCTTTTCTCTGGAATTGCTTTCTTTTCTGGGTGGACATTGAACCATTTGAACTTGATCTACATCAAATAATTAACACTCTTTCTCCTTCATTTCCCACATAAGCATAAGGCTGGTAAATGATTCAACACTATGAGTGTGTTAATTGACTAAATCTTTACTGAACTCTTTTGGTGTGTATTTATCATGTTATACAGTGGGTGCTAAAAAAATGTGTACACCATTAAGAAAGGAAAAATCTATTAAAATTGTAATACTCAGTATATACTGATGGAGGGCAAAACAGATTATACATAACTTTACATTTTTTAATATTCCTGAATAACTCACACCATATCATGAACAATAGAGGAGCTTAAAAAACATTTGTTAGTAAATGAAACAGGAGAGAGAAATGATAATTTATTATTGGCTTTATTCTAAATGTTTAAATATAATAAAACATTGTATTTGGTTTTAGATTTTACCAAAACAGAACAAAATGAAGTTAAATGGCATTTTTGCTCAAATGAAAATATTTTACTTCTAATGTAAACCCCAGATTACTTTAAAATCTATTGTGCTAGTAGGAAACAAATAGAAAATAAAATACTCAGATTATATTTACCTTAGAAGTTGAAGAAGGAATTTATATACTTAAGTTAAATTTTGATTTTGAAAACAGATATCTTATATATTTTCTCATTATCAAATAATATTTTAAAAGACAAGTTCTATAATAGGTTTGGTTTGAGGGTTTGGTGATGGATTCTGGGCTTGAAACCAAAGCACTGTTCTATATGGGCTGTTCAGAAACGGAATTCTCAGGCTGTTCACACCTTAGGACTGAATCTCAGAAAGAAATTAACATGCAAGCAAGCTATCTCGGACTTGTAATGGATGTTAACAACGGACAGAATTAAAGATATTTTATAAGGATATTATCATAGTTTTGCAAGGCAAATATGAACAAAGACTATACATATATATATACTTCTTTGTTTATACAAAGAGAATTTTCTATGAGGACATTAGTTATAATGAAACCTTGAGTCATAAGAGAAGTGGCTTTCAATGTTTCAAGAATTTGAGGAAAGCTGTGTACTCTGTTTCCATAAATATATAGAATGTCAAAATACACCTTACAAATTAACTTTAGGGAGTTCTTGAACTCTTCCACTCTTCAAATCTGAGTTAAACTCCCCTTTTCCTATGTGGCAGCCCTTGCACTATAAAGCTAAATAAGACCACACATATGCTTCTGGTCTAAGTAATAATTCTTATCTCCTAAGGCCAAGCTCGTAATCTTTTCATCATGTCTCCAAAGTATAGTAGTGAGATGAGGCAAAATCAAGCCAAAGTAAAGAGAACACTTTTTTCTAAGGTCTAGAGCAGAGCTAGTCTAAGGATCCCTTGTAGGTTTTTCCTAGTGAGAGTGGGGATAGTGGGACAGAGAAAAACAGACTACTGTTCTTCCATAAGAGAAAATTAGTCCAAACAATCTGGATAAAAAACAATAGAAATACAAAAAGATTATTTCAAAAGGGATTTGTGACATGGCTACCACATTTTTTATCTGTCATGAACTAAAACTTTTTAGACTTTAGCACCTCTACCCTAACCCATATCAGTGCTTTTCATTTTCATTCAGAGTGAAATAAAGAAGGTGGGAGCAGATATCCCTTGTGTGTGCTTCAATTATTGGCTCTTTAGGGGATGCTTGGTTTTATAGATTTTTTAAAGAAAGACTATGGCTCAGATGGTGAAAGCAAAAGTGGAGGAGAAAAAAGGTTATTAATGTACAAATGGATCTCAAACCTCAGTGTACAAATGGATCATAGTCATATGACTCACTCTGGAAATTCTAATTTAGTATTTCTGGAGGGGGAGCTAGAGATTTATTTTTTAAATCAACAACCCTTTGTTATTTTGATTCTGACAAAGTTTTGATACATGGGCAATATTTTGAGAAACAATGAGCTGCGGTGTAGTGCCCAGGAAGAGTGGATCTGTTAGAAGTATTGTGTGTGTGTTTGTGTGTGTGTGTGTGTGTGTGTGTGTATTTGCATGTGCACACACAGGCATACATGAATTTGGGGAAATGGTGGTCAAGTTTTGTTCTAAAACTGAGATGGCAGACAGAAGGTAGTTTTAATTTAGGCAACATAGAGTTACTTGCTGGGTACTTGTCTAGATCCTTTGGACCTAATAGGCAAAAATTCCGTATCCTCGTAGAGCCTACATTTTAATGGCAGGGTAAGTCAGAGTGTAAATAATACACAAAATGATATAGTGTGTTAGAAGGAGAAAAGTACTATGGAAAGGAAAATAAATAGATCAGGGTAGAAGGATCAGAAGTGCCTAGGGTATAGGTTCTAATTTTAAATTGGGAGATCAGGCATAAGCCTCATAGAGAAGGTGACATTTTAGCAAAGACTTGAAGGTTGGAAATTAATCATGGGAATACCTGAAGAAAGGATATTCCAGGAGAACCTCAGATAGGCCCTCAGGGAGGGGTTAAATTGGTGTGGGACTGAAGATAATGAGAGGGAGAGTAAAGAATTAACTGGGAAGCCAGCGGCCCCCCAGTTCGGGTCCCATATATGAAGGCCAGTGACACTGCCCTCGGGGGAGGGAAAAAAAAGAATTAACTGGGGTCAGATCATGCAAAGACTTGTAGAACATTGTAAAGACCTTGGTGATTTTCTGAGAAAAATCAAGAGTCTTTGGAAGGGGTTGAGAGAAGTCATATAATCTTCCTTATACTATTAAAGAGTCACTCTGACTATGGCTGGGATGGCAGGGTAGTATCCATGGAAATCTGGGAGAAATTCAGAAAAAAAAAAGACCATTGATGGTAGTAAGAATTGAAAGGAATCTGAATATATTTTGAAAATAAACAACATATTCCTGATTGAGTAAATGTGAGATATGACAGTATGATAGAAGGGGATAAAATATTACTCTAAGATTTTTGGTCTCAGCTATATGGAAGAATAAAGTTGCCATCACCTGAAATGAGGTTTTAGGAGAGAGGACCATAAAACCCTCCAGTCTACTATTCCCAGTAACATAATGCGGTGTGTCCAGTGTCATAAGTCATGGATTTCCCTCCGTGATATATATAGTAGTGATTTGAACAACTATTTAAACCCTGTTTCCTCACTATTTAAAATGGAATAATATCTGTCTGTCTACCTTGTAGTTTTTGTGTGAGGAACAATTGATATATATATATATATATATATATATATATATATATATATATATATAATGTTTTATTGTGATATATTAGAAAGTTTTAAGATTTTGTAAATCTACTTAAACTTCATAGTTCCAAATTATGATTTTTTAACACTTATTAGTAGAAATGTAATGAAATATAATGGTGATATTTGTTTTATACCTAATATGTGCCAAGTATCACTTAAAGCAATTTGAATGTACTGTTTAATTCTTATAGCAACTTTATAGATATGTTACAGACGTGGAAATAAACTTCAGAGAATTTAAGAAAATTCCCAAGTTCAAGCAAATAATAAACAGTATAACTATAATTTAAATTCAGACTCTCTCTTCTACAAGACACAGCCTACCTAGCAGACAGAAAATCGTCAACTAAATCTGATAAACTGGTCCTGTTTTCTTTTAAAAAATTCTACAAATTGTATAATTGTGGTAAGAGAAGAGTAGCAGCTAGGCTAAGGATAAAAGACCCAGAAGATATAGAGCCATAAAGCATAATTATAAAACAAATTCTGATATTTGAAGTATAGGAACACTGAGGATGGGCTAGCTCATGTTAGTAAGCCTATTTTATTCATATATCCTGGAATTACTTTTTCTGTTAATTGAGGGAATTCAATATGTTCTATGGCTTTTCCTAGAATGTAAAGACCCTATAATCCTATTCAATTCATGATGTGAAATGCTATTATGCACTTTTTTAGGCCTTTCTTCTACTAACTAATGGTCTTGTAAAAGACATATTTTTATATATTTGATGGACTGTCAGACAAATTTAAGCTATATAAATGTTATCATAGCAAAAGAGGAAGTTAGATCACTTTAAGGACTTTGCTTAGTATAAATTTGATAACTGACTTTAATCTGTTTTGGTTTGCTTTATCATCTGTTGTTTTATAACATTATCTACCACTCTTTCCCTTTCTTCTGATGGAAGATCAAAAATGCTCTTGTTTTTGAATGAGAGAGCAAATAGGAAATAGTGCATCTATTTAATAATCCATGCAATTCATAAATGTTCCTTCTTTGGCCTATTAATTATTTTCAGTGCATAAAATGAAGTTGTATTTTTAAAATGCTACTTTGATTTGATGTTTTGATATTTTGTTATTAAACCAAATTAAATCAAGTAAATTAATTATTAATATCTCTTTTTATCTTCCTACATGGCACTAAGCACTGTTTTCTATTTTTTGTTCTATTTGTTTAATATTGCTCATCTTAAAGAATTTTATTTCTCCTTTAATCCTCCTACAGACTTATTTGGAGTCATTAATCTTCTAGTGTTCATTACAGCAAAACAAATCTTTTAACATATTTTTTTCAAGTCTTATAGGTTATGTGTGAAGGTAACACATCATACTCCTACTTCTAAATAACCTTGCTCACTGGGATACACCCCAGGATACCAGAAAAACCTTGAGGGTAGGGTTACAAACATGATATTCAACACATAATAAATTAGTCATGGTATTACACAGAATCCTCTACTCACTGCTCTAGTTTAATGATCCTTCTTTAAGTAGTCATATTTATTATTTTTAAAAATATGATAACTAATATAAAAATTTCCAAATTCATTGGTTTATTTCATCCTTATGACAACATTTTGGCAATAGCCCAAAAGATATAATTATCTCAACATATTGATGCATAAGCTAAGCCAAAACAACTCTTTTACCTAACTTAAAATGGCTATTATTTAGCCTTTGCTTATTGCATCAAAGTCCTCTGAATCATCTAATGCACTAGTCAGGATTCCCTACAGCACCACATCTTTCCTAACCCCATATGCTCCATCAGCCATCAACCCCCTGTCATCCTCGATTATTACCAATGCCTAGTGTGTCTCTTAGAGTTGGTTCCACCCTAATCTTTGTAACCTAGAATGGTGCCCATGGCCATCAATAGAGCCAGTACACTAAGTACAGTTTGGAATCTTGTCTCTAATTCTTAATTGCCTCTTCCTATGTACCCTGCTAAGTGCTGTTTTTGTGTTACATATGTGTGGTTAAGTTAATCCAGTGAAAATTTGATCTATATGAAAGCTGAAACTCAGGGATAAACTGTAGAAGTAGAGTTTCTGCAAGTTCATTTTTATTATTGATATACTACTTTTGACAAATGAATCATAGCAAATTTGTCAGCATAATTATACTTGTGATTATCTATCTATCTATCTATCTATCTATCTATCTATCTATCTATCTATCTATCATCTGGCATTAAATTATATTCATAAGTGCAAATGTCCAGAAAAAGAATGAGCACCTTAGCATGATAAAAAATTTCTGGAGGGCCGGCCGAGTGGCGCGGTGGTTAAGCGCTGGCTTGGGAAGCCAGCAGTCCCGGTTTGGGTCCCACATATGAGGGTCAGTGACACTACCCTCAAAAAAAAAAAAAATTATGGATATACATCAACCTTAAATTGCTACTTATTAACTCTTATTTTCTAGTTCTTGTGAGCAGATATTCATTGATAGATAGTAAAGTTTTTAAAATAAAACTTATGAGATAAAAGCAATGGGATTGAGAGATTCATATTTCTTAAATTTCTTTTTCAACAAAATAAAAAAGAGACTGTTATTATCCAACCTTAGAAATAGAGAACATTGGCCCATCTTGTAGAACTCCAAATAGTGTAGTTTAAATTTTTTGACTAATTTAAAAACTAACAATGACACTGTCTAGTACACAGTGTATAAGAGGAGAGATGGTGAAAAATTGATTGAAACTTCTGATATCATTTTGGTTAGGATCTTGTTAAAACTTTTTGATTAATATTGAAAATAAATTTTAAATGGGAATCCAACAAATCATAGCTCTCACTTCAGTTAGTTCATTAGCAGAGGATATTTCTATCCTTCAGGTAGCCTCTCCTCAAAGCAAACTTTCTGATTGTGCTTACTCTGCCCTGACACCCAAGCTACAGCTGGGCTTTGTCCTTCACCAGCCACAGAGGCTTGAGAAAGAGGTGACTTCCTTCCTTCTCTTTCCTTCCTCACTCTGCTCCAGTCACACTAGCTCTTTGCTTTTGTGAATATGTGTAGGCGCATTCCTGCCACAGTGGCTTTGTATGGTCTGAAACAACCTGGAAACACTTCTCCCAGAAAGCCATATAGCCTTCTCTTTCACCAATGTCAGTTTTTATATAAAATGTTATCTTCTCAGTGAGGTCTTTCAACCACTCTTGCCACTGGTAATTCCTATCTCTGTTTTCTCAGTATTTTTTTTTTTTGAGGGCAGTGTCACTGGCCTTCATATGTGGGACCCGAACCGGGGCAGCTGGCTTCCCAAGCCAGTACTTAACCACTGTGCCACTCGGTAGGCCCTCCTATTTTTTATGATATTTTTTATGATAAAGTTTACAACTTTATGATAAAGTTGTAAAAAGTATTTTTTAAAAAGTATTTTTTATGATAAAGTTTACAACTTTTAATATACTATAATATCTACTTATGTATTTTGTTTATTGTCCATATTAGTCTGCTTGGGCTGCCATAAAAAAAATGATGCTTAGACAGCACTAGCCGGCTAATACAGACAATAAACACAGCATATAATCTATTTGAAGTTGTAAACTTTATGATAAAAAACACTGAGGAAAGGAGGATAGGAATTACCAGTGACAAGAGTGGTCTGGAAGACCACTTTCCTTGGTGTATGCACATAGGAAGAGTTCTCTGGTGTCTCTTCTTATAAGGACACTGATTCTATCAGTTCAAAGCCCCAATATTATGACCTCACTTAACCTTAATTACCTTTTCAGGAGCCCATCTCCAAATCAGTCACATTGAGGTTAGGTCTTCAACATAGGAACTCAGGGTCAGCACAATTCAGTCCATAGCATTGTCTGTCCTTTACTGATAGAAGTGCTGTGAAGGCAGAAGCTTTTGTCTGTTTTGTGCACTGCTATATCCCCAGTGCCTATAAGAGCACTAGACACCCAAGAAATATTATCAAATTTAAGACTAAATGACTTAAAATGCTCAGAAACTGAGTAATGTGGAATTGTGTATTTCACTTACACTTAAAGATTCTGTAACCTAATATCTGGGAATAATTTAGGGAATCATCTATATGAAATTACAAAGAAGAAGATGAACCCAACTATGATATTGAAGAGACAATTCATACAATTAGCTGATCACTATTTCTTTTTTACTGAGTAGACATTTTGGATTATCCTCCTTCAGTTACAATAAACCTACGACAGTTTATGTCTTTGTGACCTATTTACTTCCTTAAGGAGTGCCTGAGTTCATATACCCCCCAATACAGATGTAGTCAGAGAAGGGAACAGGCAATGACAGACACTGAGATAGGCATTATGTGTGGCTATCATCATACAATTCAAATGTTCAAAGTACTGTTTATACTTTGTACATTATTTAGTGCCTTGGACACTTGAGACAACCTCCTTTGCATTCATAAAGTTTAGTGAATAAACAGACTCTGGATCTAGCATAGCTCATCAAATATATTTTCTTTTTATTTTCCTCTTTATATATGAATTAATGAATATATTTGTAGAGTATAAAGAGCCAATTCTGACTGCCTTTGAGGGAAATTTGGTATGCCTCCCAGGATCCATGAGACACTTAAATTATTTTATGTATGTAAGAGAACAAAGATTATTTATGCATGGAGCTTAATAGCTCTTTCATTCTGTTCTGGAATTGTCTGCTTAGTTTACTTCTCTTTACTCCATTGACTGATGATGTAAAGAGTAGAAGGAACTGCGTCTTATTTTCATGAAATACTTGTTCAGAATTGAAGAGGAACTAGATCCATAGCCTGATGTAGATATGCAGGGGGGGAAATGATGTGATGTTTTGGGGGTGTTATTTGTCAAGATGGTACAATTCAGAGGAAGGAGGAGATCAAAGATGCAGGATGGTGGGACAGAACAGTATAACCGAGGAAATCAATTCTTCTCAAGAAAGAAGAGTGGCATGCTTCTACAGACTGTGGGAATATTCGATAATAAAAAGGTCAGATATGTGACCATTTGGCGGCGCCCCACAAAATATTTACACCATTATTAATTACATTCCCCGAACTGTCTTTCATATCCCTGTGGAAATATTGTAGTTGCCTATTTTTGCTGTCTAATCCCTTCCCCTTCTCCCTCATCCCTACCCCCCTCCCAACTAGCAACTCTGTTTTTCCTCTATATCTATGAGACAGTTTCTGTTTACACTGCTCATTCATTCAGTTTTTCAGATTCCACTTATAAGTGAGATCATATGGTATTTGTCTTTCTCTGTCTGACTTATTTCACTTAACATAATAGTCTCTAGGTCCATCCATATCATTGCAAATGGTACGATTTCATTCTTCTTTATAGCGGAGTAATACTCCATTGTATAGATGTACCACAGTTTCTTAATCCAGTCATCTACCGATGGGCATTTCAGTTGTTTCCAAGTCTTAGCTATTGTAAATAGCGCTGCAATGAACATAGGGGTGCATATATTTTTTTTGAATCGGTGTCTTGTGTTTTTTGGGATAAATACCTAGGAGTGGAATTGCTAGGTCAAAAGGTAGTTCCATTTCCAGATTTTTGAGATACCTCCATACTGATGGTCACATGTCTTGTTGGGGAGACCATTTCATGGATGGAGTAGAGGTTTGATCACTGCACTGTATACCTGAAGTGCAGGTTGTATACCAACTGTAATTGAATATATATAGATAGTCACGGGATGTGGATTATACTGTGGAAGGGAGTCAGAGGAAGAGTAATATATATATATATATATATATATATATATATATATATATATATATATGATATGGGGGGGAGGAGTGGGGTGGTGAATTGGGGGAGGGGAGTTGTCACTTTGAGGGGTAAAATGTATAACTATTGCACTGTGTTGTATACCTGAAACTAATTAAAAAAAAAAGTCAGATAAATTTTTTTTAATATGAGTTGCTTCAGAACATGTATTTTGTAAAATGCAAATAAATCATAGAATTTTATTTTGGGGGCTACGAATCTTTAAACTTGATATAGCTTCAAACTACATCATATGGATCATGGCTTCATATTCATTAGATTATATGTCAAAATAGCAACAAAGGAATGGAACTTAGCTCTTAGCTGTGGGGCATTGTGTGAATAAATTCAGTGTGTGTGTGTGTGTGTGTGTGTGTGTGTGTGCAATATAGACAACCCATTGTTACAAATAAATATAGGGTGGGATACAATGGAATATTATCTTTTGACTCATGAGAGCTGGACACTGTGCCTTAGTCTATAAACAAAAAGTAGTTGGCATTAGACATAGAAAATAAAAATTACCATGTTTTGTTATTCCTAATTGTGTTAGAGCAAGAAGGTAGGAAGGAAACTTTCATATATGCTATCAAAATATTTGTTGAGATGTAGTTCCATGGAGGAAAATTAACTAGTTCCCTAAAAATGAATCAATGAATTAATGATAATTCTTGAAAATGTCCAGGATATTGACTTAAGAGTCATTTTTCATTTTTATGCTCTATATCTTATAAAAAGGAAAATAATAATAAAATAACCAGAAGTTAAAAAACAGCATACCAAAATAGCAGCATATCATTTTTAAAAAAACAAAGCAGTGAGGAAATATTTGAAAAACTGAAATATACTGAAAACAGCATGCCCAGATGGCATGCACAATAGGGTATTAAAAAGAACCAGTTTGTGAACTTACCAAACTAAGCTGCTTCAGTCAGTAATAAATCATGGATATCTGGTTGGGATGATCCCAATCCATTTAATGGAGGAATGGAAATCATACAACCCATCCAGATTGAAAGGAAAATAGCAATGAACTTTGTCAGAGAACTATATGCATAAAGAAAAATATTTTTACAAACACATGGGCAGCAAATATACAGTAAATCAATAAGTGGAAGCATTTGAAAAATAAAACCAAATAATTTTTACCTTTTGCTTTTCCCAAAATGAAATAAATGATTCTGTTTGATACTATAAGTTCAGTCAGATGCACAGCCTACACAATAACAAAGCAGCAAGATTAAGATCAGGATCTCAATTTACTTAACTCAGATAATTTATTCAAATCATTTTAGGAGGCATCTTGAAAAGTAGTTGAATATTACTTAAAAGTTTTTTTTTTCCAGTAGCTGAAAAATGGGCCAAGAAATCTTGACTAATTTCAATAACAGTATATTTAGGGTGCTTTACTGATACTTTTAAATATAAAAATGTAGATATTTACTTCACAAAAATAAGACACATGTGTTTGTAATAATAATATAGCTAGATCTGCCTGAAACATGGTATACTAGATATAGTATTTTAATATACATTGTATTTTTAATACAACTTGGTCATTGTAGGTAGATTGCAACCTCTTTCCATATCCTTCCAAATGGCCTTTATGCCTCTATTTACATGGCGTATGAATTATTCTTGCTAAACGAGTCTGTTCATTTTTATCTGAATACTAATTTTTTTAAAAAAGATGTGTATAGATAGGGTTCAGGTGAGTGGTACACCAAAGTGGAGGAATCTGTGACACACACACAACACACATACACACACACACACAAAATCATTGAATCAAAGAAACACAGAATTGCACTTAGGAAAATTTATTTTTCTTCCATTTCCCCAATAAAATTGTGATTAAATAATACAAGAGAACATAAAGACAAACACAGTCATCTATTGAATACTGACCATGTTACACTGTCCTCAGTCTATCAGATACATTATTTCTAACCAACCCTGCAGTCTGTCCCCATTTGACATGAGAACACTGAGTCCAAGGAAGCTTCAGTGCTTCAGGGCAGGCCAATTCTAATCATAACAGAGCTTTGGGTTATGCCCCTACTGCGTTCTTTCCATCTTAAAACACAGCAGATAATGGAGGCTTTCCAAAAGTCACCAAACAAGTGTTGCAGTCTCCTCTGAACCTTTGAAACAAAGTGCAGTTTCCTCAATAGCATGGTGGAAGGGTGGTTTTTTTCCCTCCTCTTCCCTATTTTAAGGGCTTTGGGAAGATACATTCTATACTATGGAAGATGTGTTTTCAACCTTATAGAAAACTACTGTGTTTAACAAAGGGAATGGGTTGTGATAAATCATAACACTAGGATACATTAGGAAAGAGAACTTTCTCCATAAAAGGAAAGTATAAGACCTAATTGGATGATGATGACTATAAAAGATAGTGTCAATATTTTGTTTTTAGTTAAAACTTACAAAATATTGACTTCTCATGAAACTGAACACTACTCATCTCTCAGTATATATTTCAGGTCCTCTACTTATGTGGCTGTGTCGTTGTGTTAGGCTTTGTAGGGATCAAGAAAGGTAAGACATTGAGAGAGATGGAAATTTAAGTCTACCACATGGGGAAAAAAGAGGAAGAAAAATAAGGAAGGCCACGTATGATGTTTTGTTGTTTCTAGGGCACATGTTTTAATTCAAGGTCACTCCCCTTTGCTCAGGTCTCTTTGGACTCCTCATCTTCCCCAAGTGCAAAGACTTCCTCACATGTGCTTCCTCCTTCTCCCTTGCAGGAGCCTCTTAGGTAAACATGAATGTAAGCAAACAACAACAACAAACATCTCCTGGAAAAGGAACTCCTTCATTTGTATTTTCTCTTTCTAAAGGAAAGTCATTCATGAATAATCCAGGACAGCATATAATTTTTGCATAAATGCATAAACATAGATGATAGATAGATAGATAGATGATAGATAGATGGATAGATAGATAGACGTTTGTGTGTATATGTGTGTGTGTGTGTGTGCATGTGTGTGTATAAATTAACAAACGTTATGTCCAAAGCCTGTATAACTTGTGCACCAGAACAGTCTGGTTTATTTATTGTTCTGGTGCATTGCTTTGCATGAGCATCCAATATTTTCTCACAATTTGGTTCTTTTGTGATCTTTTTGTTCACCAGCTCCTATCTGCAGCCTGACTTTTGTTTCCCTTTCTCAGTCATCTGAGTTGCAATTAGATTGCCTCCATTTAGCAGTAAATAGCTTATAGAAGAATTTGGCAGAATCTAGGTAGCCAGAGATGACTCCATTTTCTTTGTGACATGGGGAGCTAGGAGGGATGCCTAACAAAAATATAGAGGTTTTTACTGTTGTATAAATTACTTTCCTCTCATATTGAGCTAACTCATTTTACAGGCACAAAAGTCTCCATTTATGGCAAAGGATGAATTAAGCTGTGACAATCTGTGTTCATATTTGTACAGACATTACTGACAATCAATCTTTCTAAAGACTTTCTAGCCTGGTGTGAGTTAAGTCCCTATTCTGTCTTGAGTTATTACTTTGAGTTGTATTGTGACTCCTTTAGTCTCAGCAAGGCTACTGCAGTGATAGCTACACACATGTAGTTTCAGGGAGTTAGTCATGTTGGAGCCTAAGGTGACATGGGGAGAGGTTTTCTTTGTTTTCTTTCATTTCGAATGTTGGGTCTTCAAAAAGAGAAAGTAGGTATGTGGAAAGGTGCACATTTTGGCCAAGGGCTATCAGTAAAAAACATTTCATAGCTGAATAACTATTAGTCAAGAATATTCTTCCCTTACCTCTAGAAACTTCCAGGTTCTCCCTTGGCAGTGAGTCCTTCTCAAGTCAGTGTTTCTAGAACCTGAAGGAAGCTCTAATTAGACCCTCAACCCTCACAAAACTTGGTTCCTAAACTATCTTTAGACCCTCAACCCTTACAAAACTTGGTTCCTAAACTATCTTTTCCTAACCCTAGGAATAGTTCCTTTGATTCTCTAAGAACAGAACGGGTATTAGTCACCATCTTTATTAAATAGCTTAAATTCTCCATTCTTTTCTTTAAGAAACCGAAAGTTCATACATCTCAGCAAGCTTCTTTAATGTGTAGACTGAGGATTAGCTAGATAATGTGATTTCAATTAGTGTTATAAATTCCACTGTATTACAAAATATTAATATCACCATGTAGAGCAAGTGCATAGTGATGCTAAGATCCATGTTGTATACATTTCTCATAAAATGTTACTATCCTGTGAACTGAATAGGAAGGTGCCTTAATAGCCATGCTTCCTTCTATACAGTTTATTTTTTCAGGTCTTATGTTTGGATCTTTGACCCACTATGAGTTAATTTTGGTGTATGGTGACAGATAGCAGTCTAGTTTCGTTCTTTTGCATGTGGCTTTCCATTTATTGAAAAGGATTTCTTTTCTCCATTGTATGTTTTTGGCTCCTTTATCAAAAATTAGCTGCCCATATTTATGAGGGTTTATTTCTGGGTTTTCAATTCTATTTCATTGGTCTGTGTCTTTTTCTGCCAAAACCATGCTGTTTTGATTATTGTCATTTTACAGTACAAGCTGAAGTTGGGAGTGTGATACCTCCAGCCTTGTTCTTTCTTCTTAGGATTGCTTTGGCTATTTAGGGTCCTTTGTGATTCCATACAAATCCAATGATTTTTTGGTTCTATTTCTTTTTAAAAATGTCACTGGGAGAGCTGGCCGAGTGGTTCAGTTGGTTAAGAGTTTGCTCAAGAGTGGGAGCTGAGCTCTGAGCAACAACAGTTCGATGCCCAGCCCAAGCTGAGCTGCCATTGAGCTGCCAACTTTTAGCAGGATGGTTCATCTAAAACAAAACAAAACAAAACAAAAATGTCTTTGGGATTTTGATGGGGATTGCATTAAACCTGTGTATTGCTTTGGGTAAGATGGCCATTTCAACTATATTGATTCTTCAAATCCATGAACGTGGAATGTCATTCCTCAAAAAATTAAGAATAGAATTACCATATGACCCAGCAATCCCTCCCCAGGGTATTTGCCCCCAAAATCTGAAAACATTTATCCCTAAAGATATATGTACTCCAATGTTCACTGAAGCATTATTTATGGCGGCCAAGACATGAAAACATCCAAAGTGTCCTTCAATAGATGATTGGATAAAGAAGATGTGGTATATATACACATTTACTACTAGAATACTACTCTGCCATAAGAAATGATGAAATACTGCCATTTGTGATAAAATGAATGGATCTTAAAATTATTATGTTAAGCAAAATAAGTCAGACAGGAAAATCGAAAACCATATGATTTCACTGATATGTGGGATACAAAACTTAAAGCAACAAACAAACAAGACAAACAAAAACTCAGACACAGACAATAGTTTAGTGATTACCAGAGGGTAAGGGGGGATAAAGGTTGTAAAAGAGGGAAAAAGGAGCCAAATATATGGTGATGGAAAGATAACTGACTGACTGGGTGGTGGGCACATGATGTGATATACAGATGATGTATTATAGAAATGCACACTTGAAACCTATGTAATTTTACTAACCATTGTCATCTCAATACATTTAATTTTAAGAAAAGAAAGAAAAAAAGGTGCTGTAGTATTAACAAATTTAAAAGAATACAAATATTAGTCTAAAATTGTATAACTCTATTGTGGATTAAAGTTAGCTGGTTCCTCATATAAGCCAGAATGGTGAAGACAACAAAAAAAGTAAGTTGTGATCATTACTGGGAATATTCTTAGCTCCTATCACACATTTGGTCAGCAATCAAGTAATGCTCATTATATTAAGATTATGCAATTCAAACATTATAAAATATATAAATATTTCATTATTTCTCTTTTTATTTACGTTTTTATACTTACCCATAATTAAATTAAAACTCACTAATGATATGCTATGTCTGAGGAAGCTCCCAGATTTGTTATTCAAATAATCACTGAGGAAGAGTTAGGAGACAATCTTTTCTTTTGTATCATGTGTAATTTGTATTCAAATAGAGTTAGATTTACATGAACATTAACATTGAATGTAACTCTAATTAAGGTTAACAATTCATTGTTTAGTTTTGAATATGAAATTAAACTATAGATTTAAAATGAAATTATTGATATGGCAATGTTGGTTATAAATATATTTACCATTTGATGAATCAATATACTAAATAAATAAGCTTCTTAACATTAAAAAAGGATATTGTCAAAGGCTGTGTCTACATTTAGAAAAGATTTATTTAAAAAATGTTTAAATTTTCAATATTTCATTTGTGTAAGTTATGTTCTTTGTGTTAGTATACTATATATATATACTAATGTATATATATACTAATGAATATATATATATACTAAATATATATATATATATATACACACACACACACACACACACAGAGGGTGAAAAAGTATACATATTTTAACAAAGGAAAAACTGTATTAAAGTTGTAATACAGGGCTGGCCAAGTGGCACGGTGGTTAAGCGCTGGCTTGGGAAGCCAGCGACCCCGATTCGGTCCCACATATGAGGGCCAGTGACACTGCCCTCAAAAATAAATAAATAAAGTTGTAATACAGTAGACTTCCTATAAGGTGGTGAAATAGATGGGCACTGTGCCAACTGCCGCCCAGGATCACACCAAAATTATACAACATTCAACCTTGGAAATCCCCTGAACGCTAGATGAACAGAACCTCTAAACAAAGGATCTAAACGAAGGATGTAAAGAAGCAGCCACATCTAGACTGGTAGGAGGGGCAGAGATGTGAAGCAGGCTGACTCCAGGCCCACAGAGAGAGGGCGAACCCTGTGAGGGACACTTCAGTGGTGGAGAGGCTTCTCCTGTCGGAGGAAGGACCCTTTGCCCCATCACCGAGCTCACCAGCCCAGAATGACTTTGCCGGGAAGAGGAGTTCCACCATAGCTGGCAGTAGAAAATAGTGAGGACGCTCTTTGCTCAACTCGGCGAGGCAGAGGGCGAATAGAGGACCAGTCGCTGTCCTGTGGAGCCGGCATACGGACTCATTTGCTGGTAAGCACTCATCAGGTCTCTGGCAGAAAGAGTGTCTGCATATGCTAGGGCCCTGGAGCCTGTGGGGAAGCACTGATCTGAGTGCCTTTGATGCAGGAGCTGGAGGTTTTGGGACCATTGTTCCCCCTGAGTGGAGCTTGCACATGAGTAGTGTACAGGAGGGTGGCATTTTTTCAGGGTTGGGCCCGCCCACAGAGGGTCAGGTCCGGGACCACATTGGTCTGGTGGATTGGAGCAGGTGTGCTTGCGTGCACCCACATGCTGCCTTGGGCTCCCGCTCTCTGCACTGCTTGTGCGGCATAGCCAGGGTAGCACCTGGTGGGGGCACTCCAGCTCCAACAGGCTGCTCATTGAGATGCAAGTGTGTGCGAGCAGCCTTGGGTCCCCATTCTCCACACTGCATGTGCAGAGTTTCCAGGTTAGTGCCTGGCTGTCAGGCTGCTCTGCCTGATCTGCGAGCTGCTGATTGGGATAGGCTGAGACTGGAAGTTTTCCCGGGACTGCTGGGCCAGAAGCTATGTGCCTGCGTGATCTGGCCAGGGTATTCGTGGTGTGTTTGTGCGGGGTGCTTGCTGGAGCAGGAGCACATGCTGTTCTGAGTTGGTGGGACCACAGACATGCAGATCTTGGAGGCCTGTCCTGCCCACCTAGAACTGCGTTGTAGGGGCGCCCTTAGCCTCTGGGGCATGGGCCCCACCTCCACAGGCCACAGAGGATTTTTGCAAAAGTGGACAGCCCACAGCAACCTGTGAGCGTTTTTGGTGGTGAGCATGGCCTCAGAGCAAATGGAAGCTAATTGTGAGAAGCTCACTGCAAACATGAGAGAGATGATGGCGCAAGATACATTGGGCCCTCCCCTCCAACACAGCTGGTGCTGAGTCACCCAGAGACTCTCTATTGCTGAGCAAGTGGTCTGCAGATTAAAGCAGGCAGAGAGCTTTTTTTCCCCATCTTTTTTCTTTGTTTTCCTTTTCTTCCCCGCTTTGAATATTTTTTGTTTTTAAGATTTTTTTTTGATTGGGGAATTCAAGGAGGGGAACAGTGTTGGAGAATTGAGGAAGCGGAACAGACAAGTTGCTGTGTTTTTGTTCTTGAGTCTAGTTGTGGAGGACGTTGCTTCACTGGCCCATGTTGTTATCGTCATTGCACTCTTCCTGGATGAGGCAGATTGCTTGCCAGCCTCTGGGTGATTGCTCACTGCAGCTATTGGCAGCTCACGCTGGCTGCCAGCCACTCACGCTAGCTGCCGGTTGTCCCGACCCGCAGGACGATCAACAGGGACCCAGAGGCAAAAAGGGGGAAGGGGAATAGGAGACACAAAGAATGGAGACAAGACAGGCTGTCTGATCAAGTCTCGTTTATTGAAGAGCAGGAGGTGGCTTATATAGCCAAGGAACTTGAGGGGGAGGGAGAGTATGCGAAGGCGGGAGTTGTTAATAGCAACTAGACCTGCGAGGAGGGGTTATTCCAGGAATTGGCAGGGGTGGAGCTACACCAAGAAAAGGCTGAGATGGTTAAAAGATATTTTATCAGGGTGTGGGCTTTCATGCTGTGTGGCCTGTCTTGATATAGCAACTTAAAGAAACCGAGCGGCTGTGAGCCCTAGCTCACTTTGCTGTGCCAGCAAATGGCTCCCCACAGCCGGTCACACACTGTAGCCTATGGCAGCCCACTGCAGCAGGGGCTGCAGTCTACACCATCGCCGGGGCTCGCAGCCGAGATCCAGGTGGAGCTGTTGTTAGCTGTAGAGGGCAGTGTTACTGGCCCTCATATGTGGGATCTGAACCGGGGCCGCTGGAGTCCCAAGCCAGCTCCTTTTTTTTTTTAAATTTATTTATTTATATATATTTTTTAATTAGCTTCAGGTCGTACAACAAAGTGCAATAGTTATACCTTTTACCCCTCAAAGTGACAAACCCCTCCCCCAATTCACCCCTCCATTCTCCCCCCCCGCCCCGTATCATACTATTACAATTCCTTTGACTCCCTTCCACCATATAATCCACATCCCGTGACTATCTATGTATTCAATTACAGTTGGCATACAATATTATATATCAATTTCAGGTATACAGTGCAGTGATCAAGCCTCTATTCCATCCATGAAGTGGTCTCCCTAACAAAACATGTGACCATCTGACACCCCACAAAATTTAAACGACATTATATTCCCCGAATTCTCTTTCATATCCCTGTGACAATACAGTAGTTATCTATTTATGCTATCTGATCCTTTCCCCTTCTCCCTCATCCCCACCCCGCTCCCAACTAGCAACCTTGTTTTTCCTTTATATCTATGAGACTATTTCTGTTTCTTTTGCTCATTCATTCAGTTTTTCAAATTCCACATATAAGTGAGATCATATGGTATTTGTCTTTCTCCAGACTGACTTATTTCACTCAACATAATAGTCTCTAGGTCCATCCATATCATTGCAAATGATACTATTTCATTCTTCTTTATAGTGGAGTAATACTCCATTGTATAAAAAGTACCACAGTTTCTTAATCCATCTACCGATGGGCATTTTAGTTGTTTCCAAGTCTTGGCTATTGTAAATAGCACTGCAATAAACACAGGGGTGCATATATTTTTTCAAACTAGCGTCTTGGATTCCTTTGGGTAGATTCCCAAGAGTGGAATTGCTGGGTCATACGGCAGTTCCATTTCCAGTGTTTTGAGATACCTCCATACTGATTTCCATAATGACTGCACCGATTTGCAGTCCCGCCAACAGGGCACCAGGGTTCCCTTTTCTCCACACCCTCGCCAGCACTCGTTGTTTGTTGATTTGTTGATGATAGACATTCTGACAGGAGTGAGGTCGATATTTCATTGTGGTTTTTATTTGCATTTCTCTGATGATTAATGAGGTTGAACATTTTTTCATATGCCTGTTGGCCACCTGTGTGTCCTCTTTAGAGAAATGCCTCCTCATATCTTCTGCCCATTTTTTAATTGGGTTGTTTGGTTTTTTTTGGTGTTGAGTTGCATGAGTGTTTTATAAATTTTGGATATCAACCCCTTATCAGATATATCGTTGGTAAATATCTTCTCCCATTCAGTAGGCTGCCTTTTTGTTTTATTGATGATTTCCTTTGCTGGGAAAAAACTTTTAAGTTTGATGTAATCCCATATGTTTATATTTTTCTTTTATTTCCCTTGTCCGAGGGGATATATCAGTAAAAATATTACTCAGGGTAATGTCTGCAAACTTACTCCCTATATTTTCTTCTAGGAGTTTTATAGTTTCAGGTCTTACATTTAAGTCTTTAATCCATTTTGAGTTTGTTCTCATATATGGTGTAAGTAGCTGATCCATTTTCATTTTTTTGCAAGTGTCAGTCCTATTTTCCCACCACCATTTATTAAATAGACTATCTTTACTCCAGTGTTAGTTCTTGCTTCCATTGTCATAGATTAAATGACCGTATATAGATGGGTTTATTCCTGGGCTCTCTATTCTATTCCGTTGGTCTATGTGTCTGTTTTTATGCCAGTACCATACTGTTTTGATTACTGTAGGCTTGTAGTATGTTTTGATGTCAGGTAGTGTGATGCCTCCCACTTTGTTCTTATTTCTCAACATTGCTGTAGCTATTCGGGGTCTTTTGTGGCTCCATATAAATTTTAGGATTCTATGTTCTATTTCTGAGAAAAATGTCCTTGGTAGTTTGATTGGAATTGCATTGAATCTATATATTGCTTTAGGTAGTATTGACATTTTAACTATATTAATTCTTCCTATCCATGAGCATGGTATGTATTTCCATTTATTTGTATCTTCTTTGATTTCTCTCTTCAGTGCCTCTTAATTTTGTGAGTACAGGTCTTTACTTCTTAAGTTAAATTGATTCCTAGATATTTTATTGTTTTTGAAGCAATTGTAAAAGGGATTGAGTTCCTGATTTCTTCTTCTGATTGTTTATTATTGGTGTATAGAAATGCCACTGATTTCTGAATATTAATTTTGTATCCTGTTACCTTACCAAATTCGTGTATCAGTTCTAGCAGTTTTTTTGCGGAGTCTTGGGGATTCCTTCTATATAGTATCATGTCATCTGCATATAATGACAATTTTACTTCCTCTTTTCCAATTTGGATGCTTTTTATTTCATTTTCTTGTCTCATTGCTGGGGCAAGAACTTCAAGAACTATGTTAAATAGAAGTGGTGAAAGTGGGCAGCCTTGTCTTGTTCCTGATCTTAAGGGGAAAGCCTTTAGCCTTTCCCCATTGAGTACAATGTTTGCTGTGAGCTTATCATATATGGAATTTATTATGTTGAGATATGATCCCACTATTCCCACTTAGTTAAGAGTCTTTATCTTAAATGGCTGCTGGATTTTGTCAAATGCCTTTTCTGCATCTATTGATATGATCATATGATTTTTATTTTTCATTTTGTTAATGTGATGTATTACATTAATTGATTTGCAGATATTGAACCAGCCTTGCATACCAGGAATGAATCCCACTTGATTGTGGTGTATGATCTTTTTAATGAGATCCAAGGCAGCTCTTAACAAACGCGCCACTCGGCCGGCCCTGAATCTTTTTTTATTATTCTTTTTTCTTTTCTTTCTCTTTCATCATTTTGTTCCCTTTGCTTCTTTTCTTTCATTTTTTTCTTTTTGTCATTGTTTCTCAAGCTTCTTTATCTGGTTATTGCTTTGGTTACTGCTTTTCTGTCTTGTTCTCCTGTTTTTCTGTTTGTATTTTTGTCTCTTTTATATATTTTTGTTTCTCCTGTCTGATCATTGTTTATCATGCTTTTGTGAGGGTATATATGCTTTTTAATGTTGTTGGGTTGCCGTTAATTGTTTTGTTTTATAAAGTGGACATTGACCTAGCACTGGTCTAGAAGCTGAGACTACAATGAATTTGTAGAAACCACTGACCACAGCCTTCACATACCTGTAACACCACCTTGTCGACCTACAATTGCACTGCCAGGGGCAATTGGAGTGCCTGGCTGACTTTCCCTACCCCAAAAAAACTGTGGAAAAGGTTTTCTACAACAGAAGGTGGTTCACAGAGCCCTGGGGTCTTCTTGGTGTTCAGTGACCATAAACCTCCACCACAGCCACTCAGGAGCAGGTTTCATGAATTTGTGAGCATGAGGTGAAGGCTGGCTGTAGTGTCCTTGGGATGCTATACAAGGGGTTCACAGGCCAGATATTGGCATAAGACCTGAATCTGCATTAACATCTTTAAAGCAACCAATCATGTCTCCTAACTCACTTGAGCTTCATCCTGCCAACTAGTGCCACATCACCAAGGGCACAGTCAATACCAGGTCAAATCGCCAGACACATGCTTCCAAAGAACTTCTTTCAATAGTTGGGCCTCACTGGTATCTGAAAAGTGGTAACAGTCTTAGGGGGTGCTTAGCCTTTTACTAAACTGCCTCAGGACCAACAATGGGGGCAGCCAGCCTCAGTTCATGTAGAGACCATATCCACATGACCTCATGCCCAGCACAGGCAGCAGGCAACTGTGTACAGCCTTGAGGCACCTACCAGGTAGCTACAGGCTGGTAAAAGACAGGACTGAAATTGTCCTGAGTGGGAGCCCCATCCAAAAGACATCAGAACCAATACCCAGAGGCCAGTTTTAGACAAAACCAGAGTACTACCTGGTTGAACCTGTAAGTGGCACTCTCAAAGGAAATTTTCCATAGGCACAAGAGCCCACAATGGCCACAAGAGCCTCCTCTGAAGGGGTCAACCTCCACACAGCATCTCATACAGTGTGAGGGTCAATCCCACCCTCTGACAAGCCAAAAGCAACTAAATCGCAACTTCAACAGCTGGAACACATGGGACAGGAGAATAGGGAGAACATGCAATCCAAATACAAAGGGCACATACTACATAAGACCACTCAGCAATGACTGAGAGACATAGGTGATATGTCTAATAATTCAAAGCAGTCACAGAGCGACAGCCAGAATGAAGAAACAAAGAAACATGTCCCAAATAAAAGATCAGAAGAAACCTAGAAAAATGGAACTAAATGAAACAGAGTTATCCAAACTTTCAGAGACAAGTTTAGAATACTGATCATAAGGATGTTTAAGGAACTTAGTAAAGACATAAAGAAGGATAGAGAAATCATAAAAAACAACCAGTTAGAACTAAAGAATACAATAACTGAAATAAAGAACACACTCGAAAGAATCACCAGTAGATTAGATGAAGCAGAGGATTGGATCAGTAATTTAGAAGACAATATAGCAGAAATTACCCAATTGTAACAACAAAAACAGTAAAGAATACAAAACAATGAAAATAGTTTAAGAGACCTGTGGGATAACATCAAGTGCAACAACAATCAGATCATGGGAATACCAGAAGGAAAAGAGAAAGAGCAAGGAATCAAGAACGTATTTGAAAAAATAATGAATGAAAACTTCCCTATGCTGGTGAAGGAAATTGACATACAAGTGAAGGAAGTGCAGAGAGTTCCAAAGGAGCTGAATCCAAACAGGCTCACAGCAAGACAATTAAAGTTAAAAAGGTAAAAGTTTGTTTGTTTGTTTTTTGTTTTTTGAGGGCAGTGTCGCTGGCCCTCATATGTGGGACCCGAACCGGGGCTGCTGGCATCCCAAGCCAGCTCTTAACCACCGCGCCACTCGGCCGGCCCTAAAAAGGTAAAAGTTAAAGATAAAGACAGAATCCTAAAAGTAGCAAGAGAAAGACGTGGGTTACATACAAAGAAACTCCTATAAGACTAACACTGATTTGTCTACAGAAACTCTGCAGGCCAGAAAGAAGTAACAGAAAATATTCAAAGTGATGAAAACCAAAGGCCTACAACAAAGATTGCTCTACCCAGCATGGCTTCACGTAAAATTGAAGGAGAGTTAAAGAGCTTTTCAGAAAAGAATAAGCTTAAGGAGTTCATTACCACCAACCCAGCATTGCAGATGTTAAAAGGGCTTTTTTAAACAGAAGAAAGGGGGAAACAAACGAACAAAGGAAGACCAGAAATATGAATAACAAAATGACAATAAATATGCACCTATCAATAATCACTTTAAATGTGAATGGACTAAATGCTCCAATCAAAAGACATAGAGTGGATGAGTGAATAAGAAAACAAGACCCATGTATATACTGTCTACAAGCGACTCATCACAGATCAAAAGATACACACAGACTAAAAGTAAAGGTGTGAAATAAGATATTTCATGCAAATGGAAATGAGAAAAAAGCGGGAGTAGCAATACTTATTTTGGACAAAGTAGACTTTAAAATGAACACTACAATAAAAGACAAAGAAGGGTACTACATAATAATAAAGGAATTGATCCAACAAACGGACATAACCCTGTAACCATCTATACCTAACACAGGACCTCCTAAGTACATAAAACAGTTTATGACCCACAAAAGTCAGAGATCAAAAGTAGCACTATAGTAGTAGGGGACTTTAACACCCCGTTGGCTCCAATCGACAGATCCTCCAGACAGAAAATCAACACGGAAACAGTGGCCTTAAATGACACTTTAGACCAGTTGGACTTAATTGTTATTTTTAAAGCATTTCACCCCAAAGCAACAGAGTATACATTCTTCTCAAATGCATATGGAACAGTTTCCAAGATAGACCACATTTTAGGCCACAAAACAAGTCTCAACAAATTTAGGAAGATTGAAATCATATCAAGCATCTTCTCTGACGCTTGAACATAGCTATGAAACTAGAAATCAATTATAAGAAGAAATCCGGAAAGCACACAAATACATGTAGGCTGAATAACATGCTACAAAATAAGGAGTGGGTCAAAAATGAGATCAAGGAAGAAATCAAAAGATACCTCAAGACAAACGAAATGAAAACACCATGACCCCAAATTTATGGGATGCAGCAAAAGCAGTCCTAAGAGGGAAATTTATAGCAATGCAGGCCTATCTAAAGAAACAAGAAATATCTCAAATGAACAGGCTATCTTTTACAGCTAAGGGAACTGGAAAAGGAACAGCAAAACAAGCCCAAAGGGAGTACAAGGAAGGAAATAATAAAGATCAGAGCAGAAATAAATAAAGACAAAAAAAAATGATACTAAAGATCCATGACACCAAGATCTTTTTTTTTGAAAAGATAAACAAAATTGACAAACCCTTAGCCAGACTCACCAAGAACAAGTTAGAGATGTCCCATATTAATAAAATCAGAAATGAAAAAGGAGAAGTGGGAAAAAAAATACCAGAGAAATACAGAAAATTTTAAGAAAATCCTGAGAGCAACTATATACCAACAATTTGACAATCTGGAAGAAATGAATAAATTTCTGGAGACATACAATCTTCCTAGTCTGAACCAAAAAGAAACAGAAACTCTGAAAGACTCATTACTACCAAAGAAATTGAATCAGTAATCAACAGGTTTCCAACAAACAAAATTTCTGGACCAGATGGCTTCACAGGTATATTACACAAAGCATTCAAAAAAGAATTAATACCTATTCTCCTCAAATTATTCCAAAAAATACAGAAGGAGGGAAGGCTCCCAAGCACATTTTATGAGGGCACTATTACTCTGATCCCAAATAAGACAAAGACTTTACAAAAAAAAGAAAACTATAGGCTGATATCCCTAATGAATGTAAGTACAAAAATCTTCAACAAAATACTAGCAAACCGGATTCAGCAACACCAAAAAGATCATACATCATGATCAAGTGGGATTCATTCCTGGTATGCAAGGCTAGTTCAATATCCACAAATAAATGTAATACATCACAATAACAAAATGAAAAATAAATATCATGATGTCATATCAATAGATGCAGAAGAAGCATTTGACAAAATCCAGCATCCATTTATGTTAAAAACTCTTAGCAAAGTGGGAATAGAGGGTCATATCTCAACATATAAAGACCATATATGATAAGCCCACAGCCAACATTGTGCTCGATGGAGAAAGGCTAAAAGCTTTCCCCTTAAGATCAAGAACAAGACAAGGCTGCCCACATTCTTCCACCACTTCAATTCAACATAGTTCTGGAAGCCTTAGCCACAGCATTCAGACAAGAAAATGAAATAAAAGGCATCCAAATTGGACAGAAAGATGTAAAATTGTCATTATATGCAGTTAACATGATACTATATAGAGAAAAATCACAAACTCCACCAAAAAATTGTTAGAAGTGATAAATGAATTTAGTAAATTAGCAGGACACAAAATTAATATTCAGAAATCAATTGCATTTGTAAATAACAATAATAAACTATCAGAAGAAGAAATCAAGAAATCCATCACATTTATAGTTGTTTCAAAAACAATAAAATACCTAGGAATAAATTTAACAATAGTAAAAGCCCTGTACTTAGAAAATTATAAAACACTGAAGAGAGAAATCAAAGAAAATACAAATAAATGGAAATATATACCATGTTCATTGATAGGAAGAATTAATATAGTTATAATGTCAATACTACTTAAGGCAATATATTGATTCAAGGCAATTCCTATGAAACTGCCAATGACATTTTTCTCAGAAATAGAACATAGAATCCTAAAATTTATATGGAACCATAAAAGATCCTGAATAGCCACAGCAATCTTGAGAAATAAGAACAAAGTGGCAGGTATCATGTTACCTGACATTAAATCATACTACATGGCCACAGTAATCAAAACAGCATGGTACTGGCATAAAAAGAGACCCATAGATCAATGGAACAGAATAGAGAGACCAGAAATAAATCCATCCATATATGGTCATTTAATCTATGACAATGGAAGCATGAATTTACATCGGGATAAAGATAGCATGTTTAATAAATGGTGCTGGGAAAATTGGACTGACACATGCAAAAAAATAAAAAAGGACCACCTACTTACACTATATGAGAACAAATTCAAAATGGATTAAAGACATAAATGTAAGACCTGAAACCATAAAACTCCTAGAAGAAAACATAGGGAGTAAATTTGCAGACATTACCCTCAATAATGTTTTATTGATACATCTCTTCAGGCAAGGGAAATGAAAGAAGAAATAAACATATGGGATTACATCAAACTTAAAAGTTTTTCACAGCAAAGGATACAATCAATAAAGCAAAAAGGCAGCCTACTGAATGGGAGATGATATTTGTCAATTATATATATATATATATATATATATATATATATGATAAGGATTATATATATATATATATATATATATATATATATATATATATATATATATATATGATAAGGGGTTAATATCCAAAATTTATAAAACACTCATTCAACTCAATACCAAAAATCCAAACAATCCAATTAAAAAATGGGCAGAGGATATGAAGAGGCATTTCTCTAAAGAGGACACACAGGTGGCCAACAGGCATATGAAAAAATGTTTAACCTCATTAATGTATACATCAATGCAAATAAAAACTACAATGAGATACCACCTTACTCCGATCAGAAAGGCTATAATCAATAAATCAACAAACAACAAGTGCTGGTAAAAATGTGGAGAAAGGCAAACCCTGGTGCACTGTTGGTGGGACTGCAGATTGGTGCAGCCATTTATGGAAATCCAATTTCTGGAAATGGAACTACCATATGACCCAGCAATTCCACTCTTGGGTATCTTTCCAGAGAAACCCAAGACACTAATTTGAAAAGATATGTGCACCCTTGTGTTCATTGCAGTGCTATTTACAATTGCCAAGACTTTGAAACAACTGAAATGCCCATTGGTATATGACTGGATTAAGAAACTGTGGTACATTTATACAACGAAGTATTACTCAGCTATAAAGAAGAAAGAAATCTTACCATTTGCAATGATATGGATGGACCTAGAGAACATTATGCTAAGTGAAATATGTCAGTTGGAGAAAGACATATACTATATGATCTCACTTATATGTGGAATCTAAAGAACTGAATAAATGAGCAAATTAAAGAGAAATAGTTTCAGAGATATAGAATAAACACTGATGGCTGCTAGATGGGAGGGGTGTGGGGATGAGGGAAAGGGGAAGAGATTAGATTACATAAATTGGTAACTACAGCATTGCCACAGGGATATAAAAGACAGTTTGGGCAATATAATTAATAATGTTGTAAAGAGCTTGTAGGGTGTCAGATGGACACATATCTTTTTAGGGAAACCACTTCATGGATGGTGTAGAGACTTGACCACTGCACTGTACACCTGAAGCTGATGTTGAATAATATTGTATGTAAACTATAATTTTATATATATATATATATATATATATATATATATATATATATATAGTGTGGGGAGTGGAATCGATGGAATTGTAATAGCTATGTATGATATTGGGGAGGTGGGCCAGTGGATTGGGGAAGGGGGTTTTCACTTTGTTAGGGGTGAAAAGTATAATTATTGCATTGTTTTGTATAACTTAAATATTCATTGTAGTACAATGAATGATGCTAACATTCATTTGATTAATGCCATCTTTTGAGCAAACGTCATACTACACATTGCTATTGTAATTCAATTTAACTTTGAAAAGTAATGCATAGATAACATCTCTTAAAATGTGTACATTTTTTGGCACCCCCGATATATCTACCACATACCAATGAAATCATACAGTTCTTGACTTTTTCTGTCTGACTTATTTCGCTTAGCATTATAATCTCAAGAGTCATTCATGTTGTTGCAAGTGGCACTGTTTCATCTTTCTTATGGCAAAATAGTATTCTGTTGTGTATATATACCACGACTTCTTTATCCAGTCATCTATTGAAGGACATTTTGGTTGTTGGAGTACATACATCTTTTAGGTAAATGTTTTCAGATTTTTTGGGTAGATACCCAAGAGAGGGATTGCTGGGTCATATGGTAATTCTATTTTTAATTTTTTGAGGAATCTTCACACTGCCTTCTATAGCAACTGCACCAATCTGCATTCCCACCAACAGTGTTAAGGATTCCTTTTTCTTCATATCCTCTCTAATTCTTGTTATTATTTTTCTTGATGATAGCCATTCTAACTGGTATGAGGTGATATCTCATTGTGGTTTTTATTTGCATTTCTCTGATTATTAGTGATGTTGAACATGTTTTCATATGTCTATTGACCATTTGTATGTCCTCTTTGGAGAAATGTCTAAGTGAAATAAGTGAGACAGAAAAAGTAGAAAACCATTGGGGTATATAAAACTGCAAACAACAAAAGAACAAGACAAAAAAAATTATTGTCCATAGACATGGACAATAATTTAGTGGTTCCCAGAAGGGAAGGGGGAAAATGGGTGGTAGATGAGGGTAAAATGGATCAAATATTTGGTGACAGAAAGAGAACTGACTCTGGGTGGTGAACACACAATTTTATGTAGCGATTATGTATTATAGAATTATATACCTGAAAACTATGTAACTTTGCAAACAGTTGTCACCCCAATAAACTGTAATTTAAAAATAACAACAACAACATTGAAACAGACACATAGCTCAATGGAACAGAATAGAAAGCCCAGAAACAAACCCACACTGTATGGTTATTTAATTCATGACAAAAGAGACAAGAATATACAGTGGGGTAAAAACAGTCTATTCAATAAATAGTGTTAGGAAAACTGAACAGATACATGCAAAAAAATGAAACTGGACCACCTTCTTACCCCATATAAAAAAGTAAACTCAAAATGGATTAAAGAATTAAATGTAAGACCCTAAACCATAAAACTCCTAGAAAACATAGGCAGTAAACTCTCCAACATTGCTGTTAGTAATATTGTTTCTGATATATCTATTCAGTCGAGGAGGGAAACAAAAGAAAAAATAAACAAATTGGATACATTAAACTAAAAAGATTTCGCACAGCAAAGGAAACCATCAACACACTGAAAAGAAAACCTATTGAATGGGAAAACTTATTCACAAATGATGTGTCTGATAAGTGGTTAATATCCAAAATTCATAAAGCACTCATACAGCTCAATACAAGAACAAACAATGCAATTAACAATTGGGGAGAAAACCTGAATAGACATTCCTCCAAAGAGGACCTACATATGGCCAATAGACATATGAAAAGATCACTGATCGTTAAATTAATACAAATTAAAACCACAATGAGATACCACCTCACACCTGTCATTAATAAATCAACAAACAAGTGTTGGTGAGGATGCAGAGAAAAGAGAACCCTTGTGCCCTGTTGGTGGGATTGCAAATTAGTGTAGCCACTATGAAAAATGGTTTGAGGGTCCTCAAAAAATTGAAAGTGGAACTACCTTATGACCCAGCAATTCTACTTCTGGGTATTTATCCGAAGAAATCTAAAACCTAAATTTGAAAAGATATATGCACCCCTATATTCACTGTAGTACTATTTATAGTGGCCAAGATATGAAAGCAACCTAAGTGCCCCAAAATAGACAATTGGCAATGGAATTGTAATAGATATGTATGATATTGGAGGGGGGGGCAGGGGAAGGGGAAGGGGAAGGGGGAGTCACTTGGTAAGGGGTGAAAAAAATAACTATTGCATTGTTTTGTACATCTGTAAATAATAATAATAATAATAATAATAATAATAATAAAGTTTTAAAAAATAGACAATTGGCTAAAGAACAGGTGGTACACACAATGGAGTATTATTCTGCCACTAAATAGAATAAAATTTTATCATTTGTCACAACAGGGATGCACCTAGAGAGTATGATGCTAAGTGAAATATGAGTATTCCAGAGAAACAAATACTATATGATTTGACTTATATGTGAAATCTAAAAAAACAAGTAAATAAAAGATTCATAGACACAGAGAACAAACTGATGATTGTCAGAGGGAAGGGGTTTGGGGTTCTGGGTGAAAAGGTGATGGGATTAAGAAGTACAAATTGGTAGTTACAAAATAGTCATGGGGATGTAAAATAAAGCATAGAGAATATAGTCAATAATATTGTAACTATGTATGCTGGCAGATGGGTACTACACTTACCTGGTGTATTACTTCTTAGATTACATAAATGTCTAACCATTAGGCTGTATACCTGAAACTAATATAAAATAACATTAATGCCAACTGTGATTGAAAAATAAAAAAGTAAAAAAGTTATTTTTAACCTACAGAACTATTGTGGATAGGATATTAAGCTAATAATTGTGATGAGGTAAGAAATTCAAAATGAGATGACCCAGGAATTATCATTTTCTACAATAGAACTACTTTGTCATATGTATATATGTCATATAGTAATTTATATGAATTATATATACTTAATGTTATAGTGGAAATCATACAATTTAGCCTTCCTAGAAATGTTAGTAGAAGAGCTCTCATACACCTGCCCAAATACCATCAAACACATTAGTTTAGACAATTCACAAAAAAGCTTTCATGAGGAGGTGCTTCATAGAAAAATATTATTTAAAACATAATTATGTATTCATTATTCTCATTCTTTTATTGCATATATGGCAGGGAAAATGTAAAGGGCTTTGGATTTAGAAAAAAGATTGAATCCTATCAGAGACAAGAATTCCCTTTTGGAACAGAGAAAGCTATTTTTGTATCACTATTACCCTAATTGTAAAAATGGGGATAATATTTCTCACATAGTTATTTCAATAACTAAGCTAGCCCCATACCTGACATACAGTAGCCAATTTCTGACATGAGCTCACAAATTTAGCAGATTGCTTCATGTAATGAATGTACTTGGGGTTGATCCAATATAATTATCGGAGGTAATATGGCCATTTTTCACAGTTTCAATATATAACATCTATCTCCTTTTTTTAGTTTTAAAATTGTAGTTGGGTTCTTGCTTTTCTCAAACCAATATTGTATACTTAGTTTGATAAAACTACTGTTATATCAAGTTAATCCTCTGTATGGGTATTTTATTTTTGTCAGGAATAAACTCTGTTAAATTTCTAATCTTCTATTAGCTGGAGTGAATAAGCTAGTGCTTATTCAATTCCTAGGTTCTCTCAGAATTGTTTTTTTCTCACATTTCAACCCTTTTCTGACCTAGAAGATGGGAAAGTTGTGAAAAGAGAATAAATGAATTACTTAATTTGGTAGAGAAAAAATTTTTTGCATGTAGTGCCTAAGGAAATAAAATATGTTTTCCCCACAGGTTAAGATTTTTCAGAAATGTTCTTTTTCTTTAAATAAAAATATAATATATTTTATTGTTTGGAAAGTAATTGAATGCTGATCAGCCTTTCCCCAACAACATGGTTTATAGAATGAGCCCATTAAATTAATTTATTTTTCATCATTACCAACTTAATCTCTTTTAAATTGATTTTATGTTCAGGAGAAGAAATATCAAATGCTTGCTTAGACCTTTTCTCATCATGGCAAATCCATCAAAAGATTTCTCCCTTTTGTTAGACAAAAATGGCGAATTCAGTTTTTTGATCTCCTCATCACATGAATCTAAAAATTTGTAGGCATAGTCACATTTATTTCTTAATTCTCTCCAGTTTGAAATTTCACAGGAAACATAAAAAATATAGGCAATATATTTCCAAGATGAAAAACATAAAATTGGATTTAATAAAAAAATTAATCTTTAACAAAATTGACCTGGCTGGCTCTTAATCATACTTCTGATCTCAGGTTGGGCAATATTTCTCTTGGAAACTTTTTCTGAATTCTTAAGGCTAATTTTGGTACCTCTTCTATATTTCCCTTGCATAAAGTGTTTCCCATTTTATTGCAATTATTTATTGATCTCTTCATCACTAAAGAGTTAACTATTAGAACAGAAATTAACAGAAATTCTTTTTTTACCATGATATTCACAACACCAAGCAAAATACCAGATATAACATCAAGTACCAGATTTTATTTTTTTCTAAGGCTGCATTGGTGATAATGAAACAAGCAGAAATCAGAGATAGACCAAGGAAATTCTTGGGACATTTGTCCTCAGTTCATGGTTTTTCTACATTTCTTTCTTTGATTTCGAGTTGGGCTCCCCAGTGTCCTTCCCAATTATATGTGCCCAAAATGATCACTTTTGCTTCAGTTCTTTTGAACTGGATTTCAATGCTTTGTAATGATAGTAACTGTGATTAATAATTTTGATATTTGTCAACAGATCAGTTAAGAGTAGAACATTAATGTGTGTAGAAGAAATGTATTTGTATATTTACTGAATGTCTACTTGTGTCCACTGCTATTCTATGTTTTGAGAACACACAGGTTCCTGAGTCAGAGTACCTTTCTTCAACAGGAGCTTGCAAACTAGTTGAGGAAATAGCATATTAGTATATATCTGCAACAAAAAAGTACTGGCACATAATATTAAATTGCATAGGGGAGGGCCGGAAGAATGGTGCGGTGGTTAAGAGCTAGCTTGGGACACCAGCGGCCCCGGTTCGGATCCCATATATGAGGGCCAGTTACACTGCCCTCTAAAAAAAAAAATGCATAGGAGAAAAATTTTGCTCTATAAAAATAACTATGGGGGCTTTGGCTAAAAGCTTTGAGAAAAATTTTTTTACTGTAATATATTAAGCCTGCATGTTGGTAAAAGCAGTGGTGAGCTAGAACCATCTCAATCTGACTTGCAATAACTTTTTGTTAACTTTTCAGGAATTTAGTAAAAGAGTCATTAAAAGAGTCAATATTAAAAATTACAGTATGTAGGAGACTTCCAGGAAAATGGCAGAACAGACAGATGTTGTGCTAACTGCCTCCCAGGATCACACCAAAATTAAAAATAATTTATACAACATTGAACCCCGGAAGTCCCCGGAACACTAGATGAACAGAAACTCTAAACGAAGGACCTAAAGAGGAGGCCATGTCAAGTCTGGTAGGAGGGGCAGAGACAAGAGAGGGCGAACCCCGTGAGGGACGCCTCAGCTGTGGGGATGCTTCTCCGGTTGGGGGGAGACCCTCCGGCCACACACCAAGCTCACTAGCCCAGAGTTCCTTTGCCAGGAAGAGGAGTTCCATGATAGCGGGCAGTAGAAATTAGTGAGGATTCTCTTTGCCCAGCTTGGTGAGGCTGAAGGTGGCTAGAGAATCAGTGGGACTGGTGCACGGGCTCACTCACTGGTGAGAACTCACCCGGTTCCTGGTGGAGGGAGTAACTCTGTGAGCAGCGCCCAGGAGCCTGTAGGGATGGACTGAACTGAGCAACTTTCAGGCAGAAGCTGGAGTTTTTGAGACTGTAGTTCCCCTGGTGTGGAGCTTGCACGTGAGTGGTATGCAGGAGAGCGCCATTTTGTAGGGGTTGGGCTCTCCCACAGAGGGTCAGGTCCGGGACCTCATTGGTCTAGTGGAATAGGCGCAGAAATGCGTGTGTGCGTACGCACGCATGCGGCCTTGGATCCCCACCCTCTGCCTGGCTTATACTGCGTTGCCAGGGAAACACTGGATGGGTGTCCTCTGGCTCCAACAGGCTGCTCACTGAGACCCGGGAGTGCACAAGCCACCTTGGATACCCACCCTCCAAGCGGCTTGTGCTGCGTTGCCAGGGAAACACCTGGTGGGCATGCTCCAGCTCCAACAGGCTGCTCACTGAGATGCAGGAGTGCGCACGCTGCCTCGGGTCCCCTCTCTCCACACTGCCCATGCAGAGTTGCCAAGCTGGTGATTGGTGGTTGGCCTGCTCAGCCTGATTTGCAAGCAGCTAATTGGAACAGGCTGAGACTGGGAGTTTTCCTGGGAGTGCTGGGCCGTGAACTGTGTGCCTGCGTGATCCAGCCGGGGCTCTCCTGGTAATCTATTTAATACATCACAGCAATCCCAGAGCAACAGCCAGAATGAGGAAACAAAGAAACATGTCACAAATAAAAGATCAGAAGAAACCTCTAGAAATGGAACCAAATGAAACAGAGGGTTCCAACCTTTCAGAGACAGAGTTTAGAACACTGATAATAAGAATGTTCAATGAACTTAGTGAGAACACAAGGAAGGATAGAGAAATCATAAAAAACAACCTGTTAGAACTAAAGAATACAATAACTGAAATGAAGAACACACTCGAAGGAATCACCAGTAGAGTAGATGAAGCAGAGGAGCGGATCAGCGATTTGGAAGACAAACTAGCAGAAATCACCCAGTTGGCACAACAAAAAGACCAAAGAATAAAAAACAATGAAAATACTTTAAGAGCCCTATGGGACAAGATGCCTCGCAACAACTCTAGACTCATAAGAATACCAGAAGGAGAAGAGAAGAAGCAAGGGGTCCAGAATGTATTTGAAAAAATAATGACTGAAAACTTCCCACCCTGGTGAAGGAAATCGACATACATGGCCAGGAAGTGCAGAGCGTTCCAAACAAGCTGAACCCAAACAGGTTCACACCAAGACACATCATAGTTAAAATGGCAAAGGTTAAAGACAGAGACAGAATCCTAAAAGCAGCAAGAGAAAGACAGCAGGTTAGAAGAGAGTGGCAGGAGATATTCAAAGTGACACAAAATAAAGGGCTACAACCAAGATTGCTCTACCCATCATGGTTATCACTTAAAATTGAAGGAGAAATAAAGAGCTTCTCAGAAAAGAATAAGCTTAAGGAATTCATTACCACAAGCCAGCATTGCAAGAAATGTTAAAAGGGCTTTTTAAGCAAAAGAAAGGGGTAAACAAGCAACCTAGGAAGACCAGAAATACAAATAAGAAAATGGCAATACATATGCACCTATCAATAATCATTTTAAATGTGAATGGGCTAAATGCTCCCATCAAAAGACAGAGAGTGGCTGAGTGGATAAGAAAATAGGACACATGTATATGCTGTTTAGAGATGCAATAAGATATTTCATTCAAATGGAAATGAGAAAAAAAAGCTGGAGTAGCAGTACTTATTTTGCACAAAATAGACTTTAAAATGACTACAATGAAAGACAAAGAAGAGCACTATAACCCTAATAAATATCTATACACCCAACATAGGAAATCCTAATTATACATAACAGATTTTGACAGACATAAAGACAGAGATGAACAGTAACACTAATGTAGTAGGGGACTTCAACACCCCATTGTCACCAATGGACAGATCCTCTAGACTGAAAATCAACATGGAAAGAGTGGCCTTAAATGACACTGTAGACTAGCTGGACTTCATCGATATTTTTAGAGCATTTCACCCTGAAACAAAAGAATATACATTCTTCTCAAGTGCACATGGGACATTTTCCAAGATAGACCACATGTTAGGCTACAAAACAAGTTTCAATAAATTTAAGATTGAAATCATATCAAGCAGATATAAAGGAAAAACTGATGGTTGCTGGCTGGGAGGAGGTAGGGATAAGGGAGAGGTGGGGATGAGGGAGCGTGTAGGTGGGTGACTACAATGTTGCCGCAGGGATATGGGGGGCAGTTCTGGAAATATAATTGATAATGTTGTGAAGAGACTATTACGTTAAGTGAAATAAGTCAATCGGAGAAAGACAAATACCATATGATCTGACTTATATGTGGAATCTGAAAAACTGAATGAATGAGCAAAGTAAACAGAAACAGACTCATACATATAAAGGAAAAACTGAGGGTTGCTAGTTGGGAAGGGGGTGGGGATAAAGGAGAAGCAGAAGGGATTAGACAGCGTAAATAGGAAACTACAATATTGCCACAGCGATTTGAAACACAGTTCGGGGAATATAATTATGTTCTAAAAATTTTGTGGCGTGTCAGATGGTCACATATCTTGTTAGGTAGACAACTTCATGGATGGAGTAGACGCTTGATCACTACACTGTGTACCTGAAGCTGATGTTGTATAGTATTATATGCCAACTGTAATTGAATATATAGATAGTCATGGGATGTGGAGTATACTGTGGAAGGGAGTCAAAGGAATTGTAATAGATATGTATGATATGGGGGGGAGTAGGGTGGCGAACTAGGGGAGGGGGGTTCTCACTTTGAGGGGTAAAAAGTGTAACTATTGCACTGTGTTGTATACCTGAAACTAATTTAAAAAAATGTTTATTTCACAATAAAAGAATTAAAAAAAATACTTGAGAATTCAAAAAAAAGAAAATTATAGTATGTAAACATACAGTTAAATAAGTTTCTCACAACTCATCACTTCCTAATTATCTGACTACATTTTACTACTCTAAAAGCTTTTGAGGTTCATTTACATCTGTTATACCTGTACAGTGGAAAAACTACATAATGCTGGTGTTACTGCCTATCTATTCTCAATTCCATGTTTAGTGGTGTTATGGTAGTAGCTTGAAATTGGTCTTGGTGGGAGGATCTAAACATTAAAAACAGTAAGCACTGCAAATGAATGCTCGAGTTATTATTATTTTTATTTATGTATTTCTATTGTTTACACTTTGTTATTTATTTTATTATTTAATATTATTGTCTGAACTTTGTAAAATGATGGAGAAATGTTAATAAAGCAGGCTAAATTTTAAAAAATATGTTGTGTCTGTAGCTGTTTCACTGAAATAGCACAAAATGAGTAAACATTCTTCCAATATTTAAAGTGTTGATACATGCCTTTGTTGTTTTACTTCCTCTTACTATTTAATGTAAACAAAATTCTCAACTAATATTTATGTCACAGCAATATTAATTCATAACATGCAACAATAGGTTAGCTATGGATATAGTAGTTCACCAAAACTTAATGAAAGCATTCTGGGAAAATCAAATGGCTATATGGAATTTACAATAAATAGCATTATATATTTTATTTTTATTTATAAGTTGTTTTCTACTCAGTTTCTATATAAATCAAACTTATAATAAATGTTTATGTATATTTAAAGGATATATGTGTATATATATATTTAAGGATAATATATATATATTATACATATATGATATATATAATACATATAATATATATATATATATATTTATATTTATTTATTTATTGTTAAAAATCTACCAGCACACCGCAGAGAAAACAGCACAAGAGTTTTAAAAAATTAACATAGTAGATTATAGTGATTTCTGTTTTTTCTCCCTCATACCCTTTTATAAATGCCTCAATGTTATTTTCCAGTTCTCTAGGGAAATTGCAAGATAGGCTATTAACTAAATTATTTGTTTATATATGCATATATATTTAAATATATTATAGAGATATTTTTCATGTATGTATGTGATTGAATTATAATTAACACAAAAAAATTGTTAGTCAGGCACAGCTCAATAATTTTTTTATAATTTCATAATGTGACCATTTACCTCAGGTAAAGTTAGAGAGTATTACTAGTTATCTAGAAATTTCCCTAGTGCACCTTCTTTCTGGCCTCAGAGTTAGTCACTGTTTTCACATCTGTCACCATAGATAAGTTTGGCTTGTTCTTGAAATACATATGAATAGAGAAATACACTATGTTCTCTTTTATTTTGGGCTTCTTTCACTCAACATTATGTTTATATATTTGTATTTCATTTTTCTTTATTACTGTGTAGCTTTCCATTCTACAAAAATATCCCAATGGACCCTTTTGTTGCTTCCAGTGTAAGATTATTAAGAAAACAGCTTACTAGGCAAAGTTTAAGAATTTCTATGTATGTCTCTTGGATTTTTTTTTCTTCTTTTAAATCTGTTATTCAACTTTGGCTATGGAGTTGGGAATCATGGTATTTATTATGTCACATTGAAAGAAATATCAGAAAAATTCTAATTAAGGGACATTTTTTAAGTAACTGGTCTGCATTCTTTAAACATTTCAATGTCATAAGAGATAAAAGCTGAGGAATGAGTCTAAGTTAAAGGAGATCCAAGAGACAAGTAAACTAAATGTACTAAATAATCCTGGACTGGATCCTTAGTTAGAGGATCAAATCTTGCTATAAAATTATTGTTGAGACATTTGACATAGTTGAGTCTCCAAGTAAGAGTTACATTAATAATCTAACTTTTCAGAGTTTTCTAAAACAGAATCCTGGCCAAAATCCTGGAAAATCACTGAAAGAGCTCACATACTCCCTCCCCATTCTAGGTACTAATGTTTGTTAAGCAAATAAGCAAAGCTTTCTTGATGGCAACTGTGATCTGTCTCATTTTCTCCCTCACTCTGTTCCCATTTTAAAGGAAAAATCTCTTTCTGTGATTACTTTGTCTACTGATGATTCAAGGACTGATTCTAACTCTGCTCTGTACTCATCCCCATTCTTTGTGGTCTTAAATTATAAAAATTTGTTGAATTAAAATAATACTTGTTGTATGCTCTAAGTAGTAGAAATGTTGGGGAGATGAAGATAAAAAGGAAACACCTCACATTTGTTAAGAGTTATGTGGGTACATAAACTTCAAATCATATTATCATATTTGGTCCTCAACATAAGCTAGTGAGAGAAGTAGGAATAATTATCCCCCATTTTTGTGAGGAAATTGAGATTTAGAAAGATTAAACAACTTGCCCAAAGTAACACAGCTAGTAATTTGGCAAGGCACAGTTGGAACTCAAGTCTTCTTACCGTAAGTCCTGGACTTGTATGTTGCAAAAGGTAACTGAGCACTAGATCTGGATAACTGGGTGGATAATGATATGAATAGCAGTATTTAAGACAGGAATAGCAAGAGTATTTGTTGGGGAAGATATAATGCTCAGTCTTCATTATTAGTTATTTTCCAGATTAATAATTTAATTAAAGCATTAATCTTCATTCTTTGGCAGCATCACAGAATTTGTTTAGAGCTCAGTTATAGTACTTATTATCTATGATTTATTATGTAGCTTTTCCTAATCACAATAGTTCCTTATTAGTTCTTTATAGTTCCTCTCATTGCATCTGCCATTGTTCTTAGACCAATGTTTTCCACAAAATGCATAATCAAAAAATGCTTGTTGAAGGAATTGGATTTTATCTCAAAATAACAGATTTATAATAACACATTAAATATAGCAAATGTGAGACCACAATAACAGAGGTTTACATTAAATTTAAGAATGCAGTGTCTTCATAGGCTGGCTTATAGGAAAATTTCCTACTTTAATTTTGTAAGAAATCTGCAAATGAAGGTGGGTGTTTTTTTTTTAAATTCATGATATGCCCATTAAGTAAAGTTGTACATTCCTCACTGGCGTGGGTCTGTTTTGGACCACAGCAAATATAATTAGTGGGTTAGATTTCAGACCTGCGATTGCCAAGGGGTTGGGTATATTGATAATCAAAGGTGATAAAATAAGAAAGTATATGCAAAGCTTTGGTCCCAGGTCCAATTGTATTATTGATAATTCAAAAGAGGTATAAAGTCATTTCAGATATAACTGTCTTAAAATAATCAGGGTGATTAAGCTGACATCACTCAACACCTTATGGGAAGTGAGGTAAAAGAAGGTCCTCCTTTTTCACAGGTTGTCTTTCTACTGTTAAAGGCCTCTGACCCAACATATTAATTAGTTTCCATTGTGTTAACCTGTTATTCAGAAAACGTAGGCACACACTATTGCTTATAGAAAAAAAATTCCCAGACCTATAATATTGTATTTTGAGCAAGACTTTTCATTAACAGCTGTTGTAAAGATAATAAAGGCACCACACAGCAATATGCAATTTGTGTTTGTTTGTTTTCTGTTGTAAGTTTTATGTTCTTACATATTGTAACTAGTAGAGAATTTACTATTTTGAAAACTACTATATCATTCTAAAAGCAACAGAGGACTATGTAAATGTGTGATACGAAATATTAAAGTGGAAAGAATACCATTAATAACAGGTATGGTAGGTATGAAGTCCCTTAATAAATAAACGTTTTGATAGTTGGGTGTTTTACAGGCTGAAGAAAAATGTACATGAGATTATTGACAACCAGTCTGTTTATAAGTTCCTGAGCATCAGAAATCACAGATGGCATTGCTTTACTGGTTTATTGTAATTACTGTAGATGGCAGAGTAGATAAACACTGGGCTTGCCTCCTTCAGAGACCACATTAAAAATGCAACTAATTTATAGAACAGTCAACCTGGAGAACAACCTGATGTCTAGCTGAACAGAAGTTTTATGACTAAGGATATAAAAAAGGAGCTACATCTGGACTGGTAGGTCGGGTGGAGACACAGAACAGGTGGCCTCAATCCTCCCTATAATTATTGAGAATAGGGAGAGATATCTTGGCTGCAGAGGTTCCCCCTGGAGGAGCAAAGGATCCCAGCCCCACACCAGGCTCCACAGCATGGAGTACTGATGATGGAAAGAGGAGACCCCACAATATCTGGCTATGAAAAGTAGTGGGGACTCCGACCATCCACGGGGACAGAAAGCTGCTGGAAACCAAGATGTCCTCTTAAAGAGATGCACATATGCTCACTCACTCACTGGCACTCACCCTGGCATCTGGCAGTGGAACAGTGATGGGGTGGAAGAGCATCAGAGACATACAGGGAGAGACTGAGTTGTATGGCTTTAGAGCAAGGACTGGAGAGACAGTTGCCATTTCCCCTGTCATCCTCCCATGCAGCTGGCCGGCAGGTGTCATTTTTCCTATGTTGAGTCCTCCTCCACAGGCAAAATTTGAATCTGAATTGGAATACTAAGTTCCACTCCATCCACCCTGGTGACTACATGGGATCTCACCCCACCCAACTTGCCCAAAGCCAGAGATACTTTTTCTATTAGCAGCCAGCCCACCCACATTACACTCTTTACTGGAAATTCTATGGGGTCCATGGGGCCCTAGGCTGGCTGCAGCTGTTCTCTAAGACTTGCTGAGTAGCTACAAGCTCAGCACTGGCACCAAACCGTAATCTACATTAACCTGGAAAACATCACTCATCCAACCCTGGAGATTCTCTGCGACCCAATTCCCATACTGCAAGTGGCTTTATCAGTGGATGAGCCTTATGGAATCCAACAAATGGCAGCAGGCCTAGGGATGTCCTGGGCCTTACGCAGAGATACCCGAGGCCTTGTTCTGGTGGAAGCTGTCCTTGCTTCACAGTGTGACCTGTCCCACACGCCTCCAGCTCAGCTCCCGTTCAGGCAACAACCAACCACAGATCACTCTGTAGCTCCTACCAGATAGTTCTTGGCTGGTCACAGTCATTGGTTAACCTAGGCCTGCACCAGAACCTTTTCAAGAGGCCTCAGAAACAACATATCTGGGGGTTGGCTTCAGACCACAACAGAATACCACGCAATTAGCTCCATAAGTGACAACCCAAAGGTCAGTTTTAACAGGTACCAGAGCTCACTGGGGAAAATCCTGCTCCAAGGGGTAAGCCCCTCACACAGTAGTCCTTAAGCTCTTGATGTGGCCAAACCCCTAAGGGTCAATCCCATTCACTGATATGCCAATAGTAATCAAGGCTCAACTATAACAGGAGAGAACACACAAAGGATACTCCTGGAACACCTGACACAGGAGACTAGGGAGCCTGTGCCACTGGGCCCCACAGGTCACCTACTACATAAGGCCACCAAGCCAAGACTGGGAGTCATTGTGGATCTACCTAATACATAGAAGCAAACACAGAGAGGCAGCAAAAATTAGCAAACAAAGAAATGTGTCCTAAATGAAAGAACAGGAGAAAAAAATCCAGAAAAAGAATTAAACAAACTGGAGACAAACAGGTATCAGATACAGAGTACAAAACAATGGTTATAAAGATGCTTAAGGAAGTTAATGAGAATCTCAACAAAGAGATAGCAAGCATAAAAAAGGACATAGAAGCCATAAAAAAGAATCAATCAGAAGCAAAGAATACAATAACTGAAATGAAAAATGCACTAGAAGATATCAGTAGCAGACTAGATAAAGCAGAGGATTGAATCAGCAATTTGGAAGACAAGGTAGCAGGAAAAACTGCTACCAGAACAACAAAAAGAAAAAAAAAACAGGGACAGTTTAAGAGACCTCTGGGACAACAAGCATAACAATATGTACATCATAGGGGCACCAGAAGGAGAAGAATGAACATAAGGGATTGAGAACCTATTTGAAAAAAGAATAACTGAAAACTTTCCTAACCTGGTGAAGTAAATAAACATAAAGCCCAGGAAGCACAGAGTCTCACAAGATAAAACCAAACAAGACCATATGAAGACACATTATAATGAAAATGGAAAAGGTTAAAGACAAAGAAAGAATATAAAAAGCAGCAAGAAGAAAGCAGTTAGTTACTTACAATGGAGCTCCCATAAGACTGTCAGTTGATTTCTCAACAGAAACTTTTCAGACAAGAAGAAATTGTCATGAAAAATTCCAAGTGATGAAAAGCAAGGACTTATAACCAAGGCTACTCTACCCAGCAAGTCTATCTTTAAAACCAAAGGAGATATAAAGAGCTTCCCAGACAAAAAAAAGTTGAAGAGTTCATCACCACTAAAATACTATTACAAAAAATGTTGAAGGAAACTCCTTTAAGAAGAAGGAGAAAAAACATAAAGATGAATAAAATAGCAATAATTATGTGCCTATCACTAATCACTTTAAATGTGAATGGATTAAATTCTCCAATCAAAAGACATAGGGTTGGGCTGGCTGATTGGCGCATTGGTTAAGAGCTGGTTTGGGATGCCAGCAGCCCCGGTTCAGATCCCACATATGAGGGCCAGTGACACTTCCCTCTACAGCTAACAACAGCTCAACCTGGAGCTGGGCTGTGCAAGCCCTGGTGACGGTGTAGGCTGCAGCTCCTGCTGTAGTGGGCTGCCACAGGCTACAGTGAGTGACCGGCAGCCAGTGTGAGTGGCTGGCAGCCAGTGTGAGCTGCCAATACTCGCGGTGAGCGACCCTCCAGAGGCCGGCAACTGATCTGCCTCATCTGGGAAGAGTGCAATGACGATACCAACATGGACCAGTGAAGCAACGTCCTCTGCAACTAGACTGAAGAACAAGAAGACAGCAACTTGTCTGTTCCCTTTCCCAAATTCCCCAACATTGTTCCCCTCCCCCAATTCCCCAATAAAATCTTAAAAAAAAAGACATAAGATAGCTGAATGAATAAGAAAATAAGACCCATATGTATGCCTTGTACAAAAGACCCACTATAGATCAAAAGACACACATAAACTGAAAATGAAGGGATGGAATATTGCATGTGAATGAAAATGAAAAAAAAAAGAAGCTGAGGTAGCAATACTTATGTCAGACAAAATAGATTTTAAAACAAAGCTATAATGAGAGACAATGAAAGACACTATATAATGATAAAGGGGTTCATCCTACAAGAAGATATAAGCCTCATAAACATTTATGCACTCAACATAGGAGCACCTAAATATATAAAGCAAATATTGATCAACATAAAGGGACAGAGCTACAGTAATATAATAATAGTAGGGGACTTTAGCAGCCCATTGACACCAACGGACAGATCTACCAGAGAAAATCATCAAGGTAACAATGACCTTAAATGGCATACTAAACCAGATGGATTTAATTGATATTTTTAGAGCATTACATCCCCAAAACAGCAGAATATACATTCTTTTCAAGTGCACATGGAATATTTTCCAAGATCATGTTTTAGGCTACAAAGGAAGTCTAAATAAATTTAAGAAGATTTAAATCAGATCAATTGTTTCTCTGACCACAACAGCATAAAACTAGAAATCAAATTAAAAAATAAAAAACCCTGAAAAACACACAAACATAGAAGGCTAAATAATGAATGGATTAGCAACAAGATAAAAAAAAAAAAATAAGTTACCTTGAGACAAAGAAGATGAAAACACAATAACCCCAAATCTATAAGACAGTGAAAGCAGTTAAGAGGGAAATTTATAGCAACACAGGCCTACCTCAAGAAAAAAGAAAAATCTCAAATAAACAATCTAACCTTACACTTAAAGGAACCTGAAAAAGAACAGCAAACAAAGCCCAAACTGAGTTAAAAAAAAAAAAAGGAAATAATAAATATCATAGTGGAAGTAAGCAAACTAGAGTAAAAATAAAATACAAAAGATGAATGAAAACAAGTGCTAGCTCTTTGAAAAGATAAACAATGTTGATAAATCCTTAACAAAGTCCATGAAGAAAAAAAGACAGAGTACCCAAATAAATAAAATTAGAAATGAAAGAAGAGAAGTGACAGTGGACAGCACAGAAATACAAAGGATTATGAGAAAATATTCTGAACAATTATATGCCAACTAATTGGACAATCTGGAAGAAATAGATACATTTTTAGATGCATACAATCTTCCAAGACTTAATCAAGAAGAAACAGAAACTCTTAACTGACTGATTACTATTAATGAAATCAAATCAGTCATCAAAAACTCCCAACAAACAAAAGACTTGGACAGGATGACTTCACAGGCAAATTTTACCAAACACTCAAAGAATTAACACCTGTCCTTCTCAAACTGTTTCCAAAAAATTCAAAAGGAAGAAATGCTTACAAGCTTATTTTACAAGGCCATCATTACCCTGAATGCAAAAAAGACATTACAAATATACATGCAAAAATCCTCTACAAAATATTAGAAAACTGAATTCAGCAATTCACTGAAAACATCATACACCATGATCAAGTGGGAATTTTTTTCCTGGGGTACAAGTTTGGTTGAATATTCGCAGTTCAAATTATGTGATACACCACAGAAACAAAAGCAGGATAAGAAATATATGATATCAGTAGATGCAGTAGAAGTGTTTTACAAAATCCAACATCTATTTATGACAAAACTCTTGGCAAAGTAAGAATAAAGAGAACATATCTCAACACAATAAAAGTCATAAATCACAAACCCACAGCTAGCATTACACTCAACAGGAAAGAGCTAAAAGCATTCTCCTTAAGATCAGGAACAAGACAAGGATGCCCACTTTCACCACTTTATTCAACATGGTATTGGAATTCCTAGTCATAGTATTCAAACAGGAAAAAGAAATAAAATGCATCTAATTTGGAAAGAAACAAGTAAAATTGTCATTATTTGCAGATGACGTGATACTATGTAGAAAGAACCCCAAAGATTCACCAAAAAATATTAGAACATATAAATGAATTCAATAAAGTAACAGGATACAAAATTAATAATCAGACATTGGTTGCATTTTTATACACCAATAATGAACTGTCAGAAAGAGAAATTAAGAAAACAATCCTAATTACAATTGCATTAAAAAAAATACCTAGGAATAACTTTAACCAAGGAGGTGAAAGACCTATGCTCAGAAAATTATGACAGTGATGAAAAAAATTGAAGCAGATACAAATAAATGAAAACATATGCTGTGCTCATGGATAGGAAGAATTAACATCATTAAAATGTCCATGTTACCCAAAGCAATCTATAAATTCAGTGCAACCCCTATCAAAATGCCAATGGCATTTTTCATAAAACTACAACAAATAATCTTAAAATCTAAATGAAACCATAAAAGACCCCGAATAGCCACCAGGTTGGAGGTATCATGCTACCTGATATCAAACTATATTACAAGTCTATTATATTCAAAACAGCATGGTGCTGGCAGTAAAGTAGACACATAAGTCAAAGGAACAGAATAGAAAACCCAGAAACAAACCCACGCCTGTACAGTCATTTAATCCACGACAAAGGAGGCAAGAACATACAGTGGGGGTAAAGACACTCTATTCAATAAATGGTGTTGGGGAAACTGGATTACCTTCTTGCACCATATATTAGAGTAAACTCAAAATAGATTAAAGACTTAAATGTAAGACCCTAAACCATAAAACTCCTAGAAGAAAACATAGGCAGTAAACCCTTAGACTTTGTTTTTGTGATATTTTTTCTGATCTATCTCCTCGGGCAAATAAAACAAAAGAAAAAAAAAATTGGACTACATCAAACTGAAAACCTTTTGCATAGCAAAGGATACCATCAACAAAACAAAAAGTCTATTGAATGAGAGAAGATATTTGCCAATGATACATCTGATAAGGAGTTAATATCCAAACTTTATAAGGAATTCATAGAACTCAACACCAAAAAAAATACCAATTCAATTAACAATTGGGAAGAGAACCTGAGTAGACATTTCTCCAAAGAGGACATATAGATGGCCAATAGACATATGAAAAGATGTTGACTGTCACTAATCATCAGAGAAATGCAAATTAAAATCACAATGAGATATTACCTCACACCTGTTGGGATGGGTATCATCAACAAATAAACAAAGAACAAGTGTTAACAAGGATGTGGGGAAAAGGAACCCTTGTACACTGCTGATGGGATTACAAGTATGTGCAGCCACTATGGAAAACAGTTTGGAGGTTCCTCAAAAAAATGAAAATAGAATTACCTTACAATTCAGCAAGTGGGTATTGCAGCATTATTTCCGATAGACACAACAAGGAAACAACCAAAATGCACATTAATAGATGACTGGATAATGAAGAGGTGAAAATATATATATATATATATATACATATATATAAAATATTACTCTGCAATAAAAAATAATGAAATATTACCATTTGTGACAACATGGATGGACCTAGAGGGTATTATGCTAAGTGAGGTAAAAATCAGTTAAAAGCACACAAATACCATATGATCTCACTTATATATGGAACCTAAGACCAAAATACAAACAAAACAGAAACAGACTTATAGATGCAGAGAACAAAGTGATGATTGCCAGAGGGGAGGGCTGTTGGTGAGTTAGGTAAAAAAGATCAAGGGATTCAAAAATACAAATTGGTAAGTACAATATAGTCATAGGGATATAAAGTACAGCATGGAGAACATAGTCAATAATGTTGCAAAAATTATGTATAATGCCAGGTGGGTACAAGGGTTATTAGAGGATCACTTCATAAATTATATAAATGTCTAACCACTGTGCCGTACAACTGAAACCAATGTAAAATAATATTTAATGTCAACTGTGACTGAAAAAATAATTTAAATAAATAAAATAGTACTTCAGTGGACAAAAACAGAATTACTGTGTTTCTTTATCTAAGAATGGCTAGTAGTACACAATGATTTCTCAATTAAAAATCATATTTTGAGAATGGATAATTCAATCATGATTCATTGGTTTTCCTGAACGTTACTCAAGAGCTTGACATTTCTAGTTTCTCAGTCTCCATTTCTTGGGTTTTATGTATAGTTAATCTGTTTTCCAATTTTTTACTCTTTAGTAACATCTATGAAGTTTTCCCTATTACATATTCCATTAATCTCTGTATAAGTTTACTATCTATATAAGTTTCTCTATATGTCCATGAATAAACATGAATAAAAGCAAGAGAGAGCTTCTTTGCTCACCCAGTAGTACTGATAGTCATTGATTATTTTGGGGGTGTTGAGGAGTTAGAATATGCCTTTGAGCACCACGTATACACTATCAAATTTTATCTAATATTTAAGTCCTTTTTTTATGAATGCATAAGAGGCTCTTTTGAGTAAGACAGTGGTCTTTAGCTTGCCACCTGTATTTTATATATAAAGTTTTATTGAAACACAGCCACACCCATTTCTATTGTTAGTGGCTGCTTTCTTGCTACAATGGCAGAGTTTAGTAGTCCTAGCAGTGATCTGCAGTGACCTTATAGCCCACATACAGACCAAAACTTATGATATCCAGCCTTTTACAGAAAAAGTTTGCTAACATCCAGGAAAAATGAAATGGAAGAGAAAATTTTCTGGTACTCTGCTTTTCTCAGTTGTGAAAAGATGACTAACTATCACACATGCGTAAAACCACATAAACACACTTTCATTTTACTGCACAGGATGCAAGTATCAAACAAGAGCAGAGAGCAATTGCTATCCCTTCTGTATATACTGACATTTCTAGAGTAAATATAGTATTAAATATATTTGTTTGTTTTGTTTTATACACTGTTTTTGATTTTAGTTCTTCCGCATAATCATTTAATTTTACTATAACAGCTGTGTAAAATAGATAATGTAGATATTATTATACTTACTTTCCATGTGAAGGAATTGGAGTTTTAATTTGAGAACTTTATTAAGTACTCAGCAAATAAATGTAACAAAAATCTCATCCGTAAAGTCAAACTTCTGTTCCTATCAGTCCTCTTTTGGCAGAGAAGCTCTTCTGTGTTTATGTTTATTGTACTGTTTACTCTTCTTAGAATATGGAAAGACTACATTTTCTAACCTTACTTATAGTTAAATTGGGTCATATGACTAAATTTTGGCCAATGATTTGTGGATTAAAATGATGTAAGATATATATAAACCTTATCCTTAAAAACATGTCATGTCACTTGTCAGTTCCTTTTTCTTGTACTCCCCCAGATAGTATAGCTGCAAGATGAGAGAGGTCTCTACTTTGCAACTTGCACTAGATTTTGTGAGAGTGAGGAAATAAATCTTGTTTAGTACAAGCCACCAGTATTTGGAGTTATCTATTATTACAGCATTGTATAATCTATCCTTTTAAATAGGATTTACAGTTGAATGACTTAATCATCTTGAACACATTGTATTCAAAAATGAGGCTCATTCTCTATAAGTTCTACTTTCCACCCACCCTAAATGTATTCTTAATCTTAATAGGTTGTTGACACCATCTCTAAACTAGAAAGCATGGGGTCTCTCTATAGTCTTTCCTTTCTCCTGACTCTTAAATTCATCTTTGCCCAAACTCTTAAAATTAACACTTATCTATTGTTTTTAGCAATCTTATTGACTTATTTGTCCTAACAGTTTTCTAATATGAAAATTATATAACCTAATAATGAGAATTTTGGTTTGTCTTTTTTTTCAGCTGAGCCATCCTGCCACCTGTTGGCAGCTCAACGGCAACTCAGCTCAGGCTGGCATCAAACCTCCAGTGCTCAGAGCTCAGCTCGCACTCCTGAGCGAGCTCTTAACCAACTGAGCCACTCAGCTGGCCCTTTATTTTGCCATTCTAAAGCCTATAGACAGGCCGGCCGAGTGGTACGGTGGTTAAGCGCTGGCTTGGGAAGCCAGCGGCCCCAGTTTGGGTCCCACATATGAGGGCCAGTGACACTGCCCTCAAAAATAATAATAATAATAAAAAAAAAGAAGAACTATTGTTTATGTCTTATTTGTTATATCCTTAGAAAATATATTATACAATGATGTAATAATGATCATCCTAAGTCTTGGGTTTTATTTAAGAGTAATGTTTGCTGCACTGTTTGAGTAGATATTCTTTATCAAACTAACAAAGTTTCTTTCTAATATAAGTTTACTATTACTTTTTTTTTAAGATTTATTTTTTATTGGCGAATCGGGGGAGGAGAACAGTGTTGGGGAACCAGAGAAGGGGAACAGACAAGTTGCTGTCCTTTTGTTCTTCAGTCTAGTTGTGGAGGAAATTGCTTCACTGGCCCATGTTGGTATCATCATTGCACTCTTCCCGAGTGAGGCAGATTGGTTGCCGGCCTCTGGGCAGCTACTCAGGGTGGCTCTTGGCAGCTCACACTGACTGCCGGCCACTCACTGTAGCCTATGGCAGCCAACTGCAGCAGGGGCTGCAGCTATGCCATCCCTAGAGACTCACAGCAGCCCAGCTCCAGGTGGAGATGTTGTTCACCATCTTAGCTGTAGAGGGCAGTGTCACTGGCCCTCATATGTGGGATCTGAAGCAGGGCCGTTGGAGTCCCAAGTCAGCTCCCAACCAACGAACCACTCTGCCAGCTCTGCAATTACTTTTTCAATAATAACTACATTTTCCTTTTATTGAATTCCCAATCATCCTTCAAGTGTTACTTCCTCTGTTCAAATGTTTACATATATATTTTTCTCTTTTGGGTTCATAGAGTATTTTTTGCATATATTTGAACATTATATTATAATTGCTTACTTTTCTATCTTCTTTACAAACTTGTGAATTTTAGTGAAGAAACTTTGTTTTTGTTGTCTTTGTGTTTGTTATTCAAAAAAGTGCCTACAATAGAATAATATGTTTAGTATGTGTACAATAAATGTGTTAGCTTCCTTTTCTACACCTGTTGATTGTATGGAATAATAAAAAATATCTTTATAGATCAGGAGAATGGGTTTCAATTATGACACTGCAGGGCATGATTTGATAAGAACTAAATCTGATATTTTATTAGTATACACATCACAACTTTTTGGTGAGTATGTGTGTTTATGGCAGGGGATGGGTTACTTTGTTATCTTTAGGTTAGCTCTTAGCTACCCTGTGTTAGCTTCTAAGGTTCTTGGTGATGAGACCACAAACTATAATCTTACTCAGTATCAAGTTTTGGTAATATAACCACAATGCTGTTCTCTTATCCAGGGTGTTTATTCAGTCAATTTGACTGGAGTGCTAGCCTTAATCCTTATTTATTCTCCAGTTCTCTGTCAAATCTACATCCATGTTCTGGGATTTGGGGATCAACTGTGCTAACTGGATCTTGACATCCCATTTTCTTTTCCCAGGGGTTGGACCATGATGATGAACTTCCTGTTAAAAATCCATGTTTCTGCTGCAGGATTATCATCCACTAGTCAAGAATCAAGCTGGTGATCAATGGCCACAAACATGGTTGGGTATGGAGTGGGGAAGGTCCTGCATTGTGAACCAAATTCACAGTTTGGTTAGTTAGTTCTAGTCACATTTTACTCCTTTTATCATTTTATCTTATCATTGATGTCTCAATGTGGTCTGTGGTTTTATAGCTTATGTTTATTGGATAGGGAAATCCTAACAATAGGTTCTAGAGAAGATCCACTTTCCTTAGGGCAAATGTCCAAAAGAGAGAAAAGACCCAAGTAAGTATTTTATTTTCAGAGAAACTAAAAATGCATACCTAGAATTCCATCATGACTCATGTATGAAAACTGGGGTACTAAGTGGAGAGGTTGATCTTTGGAAATATGGTTATGAATCACAGGAGCAACATTCTTGCTATAAAGATAACACATCTACAAAGGACCTAGAACTCATCCAGATGATATCAGCCCTTAATGAAATAGTCTCCAAACCAGTGATAAAAAAAGCTGACCCCGATATTTGAAACCTAAGAGATTAGGGTGAAACCCAGTGAAAACATCTTTTGATCTGAAGAGTTATGAGGGACTAATTATTGTTAGAGAAGATTCTCTGTAAGTAATATATAATTATAGATACATCTGAAAAGAATGAAGAAATGGATTAAACTGTAACTATCACTGAATTGTCATTAGAAAATGCCCTGGCAATAAATATATTGTCTGTTTTATGCTGAAGGTTGTTAGTGGGAAGTCATGCAATGACTATATGTAATAATTGTCTTGGACATTATTAGCCAAGTGTCCAAAAGCATCAATCACAGTGGAGAAAGATTTGGCATATTGGCCCCCTTGCCTGATTGCTGCTAGGAACCATTCTCATCCATAGAATTGTATGGTTTCAATGAATGGCATTAATATCTCATCCATTCTCTCCTTTACTTATTCATTTAGCAAATATTTATTGAGCATTTATTTCATTACATGTAGAAACAGAAGAAAAGGTAGGAAGAAAACTGAATCACTTTTCTAGACCAAGGGAAAAAATTACAAATCTATGTAACAATAGTCTCAGTGGTAATGAATATGGAGAAAAAAAATGCTTTGTCAGAGGTTTGGTCAGAGAAATTCCAAAACAGGTGTGAGGAGGATATGCTACTGAAACTATATCCAGGTTATACTTCAGGGTATATCCAGATATTAAGATAGTAAGGATTTTAGTACCTGTTACTTTGGTTCCTTCGGGAATTATTAAAGGTATGTCAAAAATGCTGAATTTCACTGTTATGAACAGAAAGAGTCTTTAATAAAGTAATTTAGAACTCCCAGAAAACTTTACCCCCTACCTAAAGGCCCTATGATGAAAAATCCCTTCGTAAATTATAAATAAAAACGAAGCTTAATTTTAGGCCCTAATATAACTGGAGATCTTAGTCTTCCACCCAGTGAGATCAAAGATGGTACCCAAGATATGTGAGTCATAAACAGTCAATATTCCTAGGAAAGAAACATCATGGACACTGAAATCTCTGCTGTGCTCTAATTAGTGTTAGCTAGATGAGCCTTCTTCCCAGAAATAATCCTGATTTTTAAATAAAAAGATATATATAATTCTAGATGTATGTAAGAAGACAAGAATAAAAATAGCCATTACTTTAAAAGTGTCATTCCCTCAAATGCAGGTCATTTTCTTTCTTGTCAGAAGATACATTGGAGGAAGAAAATGTGCAATGGATACTTCTGTCATGCAGTTTCTTAATCTTACCCCTAGGCCCTCCTATCTGATTTGTTCTTTCTTCACTCTTTGGGGACTGAATCTATTTCTAGGCATGAGAATTCTAAAAATCCCCATCAAAGCCTGTTGGCTCATTATCATTCATCATTTAGCATCTTTCACTAAATTTGTGCTCTGGTTCTAACAATCTGACTGTTTTCTATGACTAAGCTCACAGTTTATATTGCAATTCTGGTAAAAAGTACCAGTGCCTTTTTACCTCAATGCTTTCAACTATCATTTGGTCCCTTGAATATATTGCAGTGTTGCCAGAAATGGTTCTAACATATTTTCACAAGTTTGTTTGGGGGCCTTGTCCTACCCTAAATTTCAGCAGTTTCAGTGTGGATTCTATTCTTGTTTCTTCCTGATGCCAATTACCCTTCCACTTAGTTCTATTGCCTATGCTCCCGCATCCCTCATGATATCTACCACTAAAGCCTGCTCCTTATCTCCAGATCATAGTTATGTAACCTGGATACAAGTATTTAATCTCCTTGAGATTCAGTTTCTGCTAAAATACAATGAACAGGTTAAAAAACAAGATTGCTAATATTGTTTGATCTCTTCCAACTCTAGGTATGTAGAGAACATCCTTGTAGTTCTTGCTAACAGGGCATGTTTCAGAGTTCAATAATGCTAGCTTGCTACTCTGTCCCAAGCTGACATTACTTCAAAATTATAAATACATTACTTTTCTATTACTTAATAACCAATCACAAACTTAGCTGCTTAAAACAATACCCATTTTCAATGGGGTATAAGACAGAGTACAGCTTATGGGTCATTTGCTTAGGTTCTCACAAGACTGCAGTTGAAGTGTAGGCTGAGACTGTGATGTCATCTGAGTCTGAGGTCTTCTTCCATAGGCACTGGTTGGTGATAAAATTCACTTTCTTCAGTTGTAGGACTGAGACCCTCAGCTCCTAAAGATTGCCCACTATTTCCTGCCATCTGATCCTATCCACAACAAGTAGCAATTTTCCTCTTCAAGGGCAACAGACAAGCATCTTTGCTACTTTTTCGATTTCTGACCTGTAGACACTCTATCAAAAGCTCACTTGATAGGGTCATGCCCAACCACAATAACACCTGTTAGACTAACACAAAATGAACTGATCGGGGACCTTAATTACACTCACCAAATACCTTCACCTTTGCAATAAAATGTAACATTACCAAGGGAGATATATCCCATAATATTCACAGGACCAACCCATATTCAAAGGATGGCATATATATAATGAGTATAAAGCACATATATCACAGGGAAGGACTCTTGAGGCATCTTATAATTCTGCCTATCACAATAATCTTATTCACACTGGAAAGGGATGATGTTCTTCAGTTTTCCACATAATACTATTGGTTATTGGCTGGAGGAAATCTATCTTTCATACTCACAAATATACAATAGTGTTAACGTTAGATGAGGAAGAAATAATTTGCTACTCCCCTGTGAATCAGACCTTATTCCCTGACACTGGTGTTTTTCAACTCATTCATCCAGCAAACATTTTTTGAGATCCCCCTATGATGGAAGTAATAGGGCTGATGATATTACAGAGAATATGACTATATACCTTAGAAGAGCAATAACTACTAGGAAGAGATAAAGCCCCAATATTAGAGTGCAATATGAAGTTGATGTAATGGAGATATATTCAAAGAATGTAGAACACAGAGAGAAAATGCTGTCAACTTTGAATAGCAGTATGAAGCAAGAAGGAAAGACTTCATTTAGAGGTCACATTTGAGCTCAGTTTGAAGGATAAGCAAAAGTTCAGATATGAACGAGAGGAGTGATGGGGATTTTAAGTTGGGGAAGTGTTTCAGTAAGATACAAAGTCATTTGAAGAATGTTCCAGATGACACTTAAGGTTAGGCTGGGTCAAATAGTAAAGGTCCTTATTTACCAGTGATGCATGTAGAGCAAATTAGAGTCTTATGAAAAGTATAGTTTTCCTGCTTTATCTGTATCCCATCCATCTATTTAAGGTTACAGTTGTAGATCCACTTGTTCTCCCGTTAGATGCTCATTATTCAAAAGTACTAACCCTTTTAACTTGTCATTTTAGACACTCCATAATCCATTTCCAAACTTCTTGTTAAATCTTTTTAATCTGATCATTTTACTCCATTTATTAAAACATTACAGGATTTCTTTCATTTTAGTTAGAATAAAAGCCAAACTCTTCACCATGGCCTCAAAGATCCAATCTATTCTACCTTTTGCTTCTCAGACCCAATCACAGAACACATATGATTCAGTTCCATCTTCAGGCTCTTGAAAATTACTGAGATGCTAAGCAATGACTTTATACTTCCAGCTTTTAATTCTACTTGAGACACTCCTCCTTCAGATTTTCACAGGTCTGGTTTCATCTATGTTCAAGGCCTCAATACAAATAATATCACCTCCTTAGAAAAGTCTTCCCTGGTTAGAAAATATAAGTAGCCCTCCCCTACCACCTCACAATCAGTTACATAACCCTGTTTATTTTTTCTTAGTTCTTCTCATTTTGTGAAATTGTCCATCATATACTTATTTATTTTAGTTGTTAACATGTTCTCATCATTAGAATGTAAGCTCCTTGGTTGTGCTCCCTACTATGTCTCCAAGGCCAACAACAGTGCCTGCCTGTCATAAATTAGACATACAATAAATATTTGTTAAGTGAATGTATGAATGAAGCATGAATTTTATCTCTCTTCTTTGTTCATTCTGTTGCTCCTTAGAGGATGACCTCAGTAATTCATGGAAAAGCCTTGGCTATCATTTTCTCTTTGCTTTTCCCATATTGTCTCTTTGGGTTGCCTTCTGTTTCATTATACATGTATTTTATTTCTCTTCATTAATGGTAAGCAGGGATTTTATTTATATTTTTAGCTCCCACAACATTGTGTGTGTGTGTGTGTGTGTGTGTGTGTGTGTGTGTAGAGAGCGAGAGAGACAGAGACAGAGAGACAGAGAGAGACACAGAGAGAGAGAGCCAAAAAAATGTATACCCATTTTAAGAAAGGAAAAAACAGTATTAAAATTGCAATACTCAATATATATTGATAAGAAAAGATGAATACAAGTTATGTGTATAAATTTTTTTGGCACCCCTGGTGTGTGTGTGTGTGTGTGTGTGTGTGTGTGTGTATCTCCAATTTAGTAGAAGACATGTGTATTTAAAATGTGTCTTCTGCTGAATTGGCCATATTTTGTTTATGACTAATTTGAATTATTGACAAAAGGATGTTTTTTAGGGTGTATGATGGATTACTCTCTCCCTGCTCTCCTGTGCCTGTGGCAGGCACTGCTAAAAATGCTATAATAGTCCTTGTTGGCATCTCTCCTTCAGGAGCAATTTTACACTGTGTATCACAGGATGTCTGTAAAGAATTAGTAAAGTTCAACTTAAATACAATTTATGGCATCAAGTTCAAGAGTAGAATTGGGAGCCATACTGTTATCTCAAAGCAATTTTTATTGATCCAAGTAGGTTTTAATAACATCAATCAAGATGTACTCTAACAGCAACTTGATATTTTTTGGCTATGGTGAGAATTTCACCAATATCTTTAGACTCTTTCCTCATCTGTCTCCTTGTCTGCAATCCTCTCTTCACTATCAGAATCCATTTACGGCCAGATCTGTTGACTCAGGGGCACTTAGCCTCTTTATAAATATCATAGAAAAAGAGGATGTCTTCAGGCTGTCTTTTGCCTCTTTATTTTATGCTGCTAGTCATGATGATGCAAAAGCAGCTCCCCTGCTCTTCGATAAAGAGCTCTTCTCTTGATCATCTAAGATTTAAATATTTTCCTTTAAAAAGTACAGGAATAAGCTGCCACTTTATGATGAAAACTTCCAAATAGTTTTTTACCTTATGAAGGTTCTTTTGGAACTGAGAATACACTCACATATAATATTATCTGTACTGTTTTTTTTAAGCCATTAATTTTGCTTATGCAGTATAACTACTTCATCCCATTTTTGCCAAATGAACCATAAAAATTGCTAGTATACACAAGGGAAAGCACCTTGGAGAGAAATAGAATGTGTTTCTAGTATTATTTTCCTGTATACTTTTCCCCTATAATAAGAATTGTTTCTTCTTATGTTTATAAATCTGTTGCACTTTTCATATATTTCTGACTTGTATCCTAGTTACTTGTTTTCATGGTTCCTTTACTAATTTGGAACTATGTTTCTTTCATTTTCTTATAACTATCTATTTCAATTACTGAATTATAATAGGGACTTAATATCCATTGAGTTAAATCTAGCATGTTGGCAGTCTACTATTCAAATCTTACATAAGTATTTGTTGAACATCTACTATGTGCTAGGCACTATAATTATGTACTTGATGTATAAAAAGAGTATAAGACAAGATTATAGCTGCTAACGTAGTGGAAAGTACACATTGCAATTTTACTCAGCATTATATTATGATTGCACTCTTAAATAATAGAAATAAAATTCAAACCTATAAGTTTTGCTTATTGGTCTTCTAAGTTTGTTGCTTTCAGTTTTATATCTCACATGAGATCATGTGGTTCTTGACTTTTTCTGTCTGACTTATTTTGCTTAACATGATAATCTCAAGATCCATCCACGTTGTCACAAATGGCAGTATTTAATCTTTTCTTATGGCTGAGTAATAGTGCATTGTACATATGTACCTCATCTTCTTTATCCAATAATCTATTGAAGGACATTTCAGTTGCAAAAACTCATAGACACAGACAACAATTTAATGGTTACCAGAGGGTAAGGGGGTTGGGGGAAGGTAGAAGAGGGTAAAGGAAGTCAAATATATGGTGATGGAAGGAGATTTTACTTTGGGTGGAGAACACACAATGCAATATATAGATGATATATTATAGAATTGTACAACTGAAACCTGTATAATTGCATCAATAAATGTCACCTCAATAAATTTAATAATTAAAAAATTCAAACCTAGAATTTTCATGTATTCTTTCCATTCTGCAACAGCACCTATAAATGTCACTTATCTCACTGTAAATCATCCAAAAATTTTTTTTGCCAGAGAAGCAAAAAATACAGTCAGTACCATTTTAGAGAAAATAGAATTGGCAATGCTCATGAAATCATTTGCAAATTAGCTTTCAAAATAATGGTATGGTTACCAAAAGGGCTTATGATATGCCATGTATTGTGATCAACAATGTGTTCTTATCGTGTTCATTTCTTAAGACAACCCTTTGAGGCAATCATATAATTATTTGCACTTCATGGAGAAGTCAACTGAAGCTTGGGAACTTTCCCAAGATCCCAATGTAAGTGGAGCAGAGATTTGAAGTACTCTGTACTACTTACTCTGTCCTGTGGTTAACCAGCTCGCTTCGCACTAAATGAATAAGCACTAGTTTTTGCCCAACATTCCTGCCCAAATTCAAGTAAATGTGGTCTTCAGCTCTCAGTTCTACATACATTTCCCCAAATAATTGAACTTTCTTCAAATAATCACAAGGTGGCAGTGTATCAAACCTTAATTCAAATGTTAAAGCTTATTCATTTGTAGTCTATTGATATTGGCCTTAGATGTAAACCTGGAAAAAAGTAATTGGTAGATGTTTAAACTAAAATAAAACTGAAGAAATTCTTATAAAGTACTAGAAATTTAAATTATAGATGACATATGTTTGGATATACACTTCTATAACCTAGACGGGAAATAATTCTTTTTATTTGATGAGATAGACCGTCTATCAATTTTTTGGCATATTTTTATTTTCCATATTAAACATAGAGAAGTGTGTTTGTTATTCAATTATAATTGTATGACCTCAAATTTGCATGATGGTTCTATGTGAATATACTTTGACAGGTTGTGACTATTTTTAAGGATGCATTGCTTTTATGAGTCATACTAGAATTCTTCTAATATTATAAACAATGCTAAGCAATTAGGATCGTTATTGTAGAGCAACTTTATTTAATTAACTAATTAATTAATTAATTAATTTTCCTTTATGAATTGGGCAGCATCCCACCTAGCAACTAGAATGGCTTGAGGGGTTTTACAAAATGGAAAGTTTTCATAGGGAAAAGGAAGGGGGAAGGGATCTATTAACCAAAGAAAAGAAAGGATTATTTTTTTTTTTTTTGAGGTCAGTGTCACTGGCTCTCATATATGGGACCCAAACCGGGGCCGCTGGCCTCCCAAGAAAGGATTATTTTTGAGCTGTGACATCTTTTGGGGAAGAATTTCCACCATGCAGATTGCCTTTTCTTTCTATGGGGGGTGGAAAGGACCCATGTGAAAGATTACCTTACTGGTGCTTGACAAGAAAATTCCAGACTTTTTGATTAAGATTATGTTTCTGGGAGACTGTTGCAACTGCAATTAGACCAAGTGTTAAATGTAGGTTTGGTATAATGGGCTTTTAGCATGAGTGACACCATTTTGGGCCTGTGGTTTTCTCTTGAACAAATTTTGGATTATCTTAAGTGCCCAAACAATACCCCTAACAAACTTTTTATAATTTCAAATTTTAGTTTTTTTTAAAAAAAGAGTCAGAATTTAGAGTGCAATATTACAAAAATTCTGAGTTCATTAGACTTTTGTTTTTTCCATTTTATCCATTTTTCAAAATTATATTACCCATATTCAATTTGACAACATTTACTTATGCAACTTCTCTTTATAAACTATTTCCAAAACACTAACAATTATTTCAGAGTAAAATACTCCTTTTTTAAAAATTTATACTTAATTCATAATGAAATATATACTTAAAATATATAGTTACAATAAAAAGTGCAACAAAGATAAATAGGTTGATGAGCAAACACAATTACTTTTAGTAGGCATAAAACAACTGGTAGAAGCAGAAATATGCAGACAGGCCAAAGAATAGCTCTAAGCTATTGATGTGTCATGGGCATCTGCTTGTTAACTGAAGAAAAAGAGTATGTCAGTTAATCCAGTGATTCAATTTAAAAAAAAAAAAGTCTATTGTATCTGAATATTTTCTTGCACATTTATTTGATCATTATATATTTGTTCATTTATTTTTCTGTTTGTGATCTGTGCGTTACTGGAGTAAAGGCTCAGTCCTTTTGCCGATGCAATAAAGAATTGCAGATCAGCAAACATGAAGGTATACAGTAAGGAAACTTTATTAGGATATGTTCTAAGGGAAGAATGGGCCAGGTCAAGAGAGACAATGGCCTGTAGAGTCATTTTATTTTATTTTATTTTATTTTTTGAGGGCAGTGTCACTGGCCCTCATATGTGGGACCTGAACAGGGGTCACTGGCTTCCCAAGCCAGAGCTTAACCACCGAGCCCCTCAGCCGGCCCCTATAGAGTCATTTTAAAGTGAACACTTCTTAAATGCTCTACATCAATTTAACGTTGATATGAATACATGTACCATGATTTGTGTTTCTTAATTTGTATGTCATCTCGATTCCATCACTATTGCTTTCAGGCCTTAATTGTCTTTTTTACTTAATAATATCCTTCTTTAACTAAAATAGTTAATATGACTTTTGTTTAAGAGGCAAAATATTATAATTCTGATATTTCAGATCGATTGGAACAGAGTGAACCAGCGATGTCATTTAGAACTTTATATGCCTTAAGTATAATTTTTAAATAAGCTTTTCTCTTCTCATTCATTGCTGAATTTCCTAATTATATTCAAATAATAAGAAGGAAGACCTTTCTAAGAAAGCCAAAATAATATATATACATTCTTAAAGATATTAATCAAAGACTATGTAGCATAATAATTTGTTTCAGCCTTATAATTCAGAATTATTTCTTTTGCTTTCTAGCTCCTGTGTAAGTTTGATTTCTCTCCCTCAAATATATAACAAGTCTTTGTTCACATTGGTCATTCTCTATCCTGCCTGCACCTGACTGTAAGTAAATACATAACATTTTATAGGTAATTCTGAATGTAGATCAGCTTTTTTATGCATAAAGAAAGTAAAATATAGGTGTTCTTTTGATGTCTCCAAACACTTTACTTTGCTTTTCATGGTGTGACAAGATATCTTATACCTAAAAGAAATTTTCTCAATTTCTATTGATAAGTAATGAGAAACAAAAATATGGTAGACATGAATATTTGAACAAAAATATGGTACACATAAATATTTGAACTAATGATAAAAATATCATTTGGTTGTTGCAGGTACATATTTGAAATAAAAAAATACCAGGGTTTTGGTGTTTTAGCTTTAAATTTAACCATTATTTCAAAGTACTTTTACTGCTTTTTGTAATGCTACCAATTTACTGAGAACAAATTCATTAAACAAATTCAATTTGTTTCCTTGTTTTTTTTCAATTTAACTTGTACTTAGAATATTTCTCAAACTTAATTCTGTTTGTATATTATGTCTTTGTGAAATCTATTGTTTCCCTCTTGTTGTCTGTTAAAAGCTGGTGTCTGCTGCCTGGAGTAGAAGAATGGGCAATGGGAACCTAGATGAACTCTATACTTTTGCATTCTAGTAGGTATTACTTATTATTTAAGGAAATAAGCTGATCCTTCATCTAAACTTTTCTGATACAGTATTTTATCATGGGAGATATTAGGTTGATGCTAAAGTAATTGCAGTTTTGGACTGTGAATTTTAAATCATTATAACTAGGCTGAAACACATCATTATTAATCAAAATAGGAACCATTATAATCAACACATTTTTGCCAATGAGAAAAAAGTTTTGTTTATTCTTGTAGCATAAAAATCCATAATTTCAGATTCGATGAACTTTTAGAATGCACTTCCTGCATCCTGCTGGTTGTGGAAGTGTTTTCCCTGAAAAAAGTTGCCGAGATGCAAAAGGTAGTCGATTGGCGAGAGGTTAGGTGAATATGGTGGATGAGGCAAAGCTTCATAGCCCAATAAATTCAACTTTTGAAGCGTTGGTTGTGCGATATGTGGTGAGGCATTGTCATGGAGAAGAATCAGGCACTTTCTGTTGACCAATGCTGTCTGCAAGCATTGCAGTTTTTGGTACATCTCATCAATTTGCTGAACATACTTCTCAGATGTAATGGTTTTGCCAGGATTCAAAAAGCTATAGTGGATCAGACAGGCAGCAGACCACAAAACAGTGACCACGACCATTTTTTGGTGCAAGTTTGGCTTTGAGAAGTGCTTTGGAGCTTCTTCTAGGTCCAATCACTGAGCTGATAGTCACCAATTGTCATATAAAACCCACTTTTCACCACACATGAAAATCCAATAGAAAAATGGTTCATGTTGTTGCATGGAATCAGAGAAGACAACATCACGATCAGCTCATGAGGCACCCACTTACCAAGCTTTTTCACCTTTCCAATTTGCTTCAAATGCCAAACTACCATAGAATGGTTGACTTTCAGTTCTTTGGCAACTTCTCATACAGTTGTAAGAAGATCAGCTTCCATGATTGTTCTCAGTTGGTCATTGTCACCTTCTGATGGCCAGCCACTATACTTCTCATTGTCAAGGCTCTCATCTCCTTTGTAAAATTTTTGAACCTCCACTGTACTCTACATTCATTAGCAGTTCGTGTTCCAAGTGCATTGTTGATGGTGCGAGTTGTCTTGCTGCTTTACAACCCATTTTGAACTTGAATAAGAAAATTGCTTGAATTTGCTTTATGTGTAAAATCATTTTCATAGTCTAAAATACATATAAAATAAACAGCAGGTAGTAGCTCATTAGCAAAAAAACATAAAGCAGGAAATATGCATTAAAATGATGTATAACATAACTACATTTATTTAAGCATGTATTACAATATCAAAGGCAAATTTCAACAATGCAAAAACCACAATTACTTTTGCACCAACATACTACATTTTTTAATTTTTGTTGCCACAATAGGTCAGAAGAAATTTTGGCACAAAGAAAAATGTATTGCCTCCTAGAAAATCTAATGACAGAATGAGAGAATTTCCACAATACTAACTTGCGATTTCCTACTTCTAGGTTGAAATGTAAACTTTGTACATAATGAATTCCTTCACTCTTTACCATTTTTAACATCTCTTCACTCTTAAAATTTGGCTAGTGGAGGTTGAAGAATCATAATGAGAAACATCGGGTGCTGTCTCACATGGGTTTATGAACAAAGGGTGCAAATATTCTTAGAATAGGTGACAGAGAGTGCTGTTTCCCAGCTTTCCTGAATTAATTTGTAATTAAATGCATAATGTATTTGCAACACTTTTATTTGTAAGAGTACCTGTATTCTTGCAATGGTATTTGATTTTAGATGACAAAAATAAACTCATATACAAGTTTTGTTTCTTAAATAAAAATACTACATGAGGGGACTTCCAGTAAAATGGCGGAATAGACAGGCACTGTGCTAACTACCTTCCAGGATCACACCAAAATTAAAAACAAATTATACAGCATTCAACCCTGGAGGTCCCCGGAACACTAGATGAACAGAACCACTAAACAAAGAACTTAAAGAGGAGGCCACGTCAAGTCTGGTGGATGGGCGGAGACGAGAGAGGACAAACACTGTGAGGGAAGCCCCAGCTGTGGGGGGGCTTCTCCGTTTGGGGGAAAGACCCTCTGGCCGCACACCAAGCTCACCAGACCAGAGTTCCTTTGCTGGGAAGAGAAGTTCCAAGATAGCTGGCAGTAAATTAGTGAGGACTCTCTTTGCTCAGCTCAGTGAGGCTGAGAGCGGCTGGAGAATCAGTGGGGCTGGCGCATGGGCTTGCTCGCCGGTGAGCACTTACCTGGTTCGTGGTGGAGGGAGTAGCTGTGTGAGCTAGGCTGAGGAGCCTGAGGGACGGACTGAACTGAGCATCTTTGGTAAAAAGGCTGGAGGTTTTTGGACTATTGTTCCCCTGGTGTGGAGCCTGCATGCGGGTGGTGTAAGGAGGGTATCATTTTGTCAGCGTTGGGCCCTCCCACAGAGGATCAGGTCCAGGACCTCATTGGTTTGGTGGAATTGGCGCAGAAGTGCGTGTGTGATTGTGCCCATGCACATGCGGCCTTGGATCCCCACCCTCCGCCCAGCTTATACTGCATTGCCAGGGAAATGCTGGGCGGGAGCCCTCCGGCTCCAACAGGCTGTTCACTGAGACGTGGGAGTGCGCAAGCCACCTCGGGGGACCCGGCTCTCCGCTCTGCGTTTGCAGAGTTGCCAGGCTAGTGATTGGTTGTCAGGCTGCTCGGCCTGATCTGCGAGTGGCTAATTGGGGCAGGCTGAGACTGGGAATTTTCCTGAGAGTATTGGGCCGTGGGCTGTGTGCCTGCGTGATGCAGCTAGGGCTTTCCTGGTGATCTGTCTAATACATCAAAGCAATCCCAGAGCAACAGCCAGAATGAGGAAACAAACAAACATGTAACAAGTAAAATATCAGAAGAAACCTCTAGAAATGGAGCCAAATGAAACAGAGGGATCCAACCTTTCAGAGACAGAGTTTAGAACACCGATGATAAGAATGTTTAACAAACTTAGTGAGGACATAAGGAAGGATAGAGAAATAATAAAAAAAACAACCAGTTAGAACTAAAGAATAAAATAACTGAAATGAAGAACACTCTAGAAGGAATCACCAGTAGAGTAGATGAAGCAGAGGAGCGGATCAGCGATTTGGAAGACAAATTAGCAGAAATCACCCAGTTGGCACAACAAAAAGACCAAAGAATAAAAAACAATGAAAACAGTTTAAGAGCCCTATGGGACAAGATGCCACGCACCCACCTTCGAATCATAGGAATACCAGAAGGAGAAGAGAAGAATCAAGTGGTCGAGAATATATTTGAAAAACTAATGTCTGAAAACTTCCCTACCCTGGAGAAGGAAATCAACATACATGCCCAGGAAGTGCAGTGGGCTGCAAACAAGGTGAACCCAAACAGGTCCACACCAAGACACATCATAATTAAAATGGCAAAGGTTAAAGACAGAGACAGTAAGAGAAAGACAGCAGGTTACATACAAAGGAACTTCTGTTAGACTAACAGCTCACTTGTCTACAGAAACTCTGCAGGCTAGAAGGGAGTGGCAGGAGATATTGAAAGTGACACAAAATAAAGGCCTACAACCAAGATTGCTCTACCCAGCACAGCTATCACTTAAAATTGAAGGAGAAATAAAGAGCTTCTCAGAAAATAATAAGCTTAAGGAATTCATTACCACCAAGCCAGCATTGCAAGAAATGTGAAAAGGGCTTTTTTTAAACAATAGAAAGGGGTAAACAAGCTAACCCAAGCTGGGAGGGAGGGGGTAAGGGAGAGGGAGAAGGTTTTGGACAGTGTTGGTGGGTGACTACAATGTTGCTGCAGGGATATGGAGGCAGTTCTGGGAATGTAATTGATAATGCTATGAAGAGACTATTATGTTAAGTGAAATAAGTCAGTCAGAGAAAGACAAGTACCATATGATCTCACTTGTATGTGGAATCTGAAAAACTGAATGAATGAGCAAACTAAATGGACTCATAGAGGAAAAACTGAGGGTTGCTAGTTGGGAGGGGGGTGGATAAGGGGTAAAGGGTAGGGATTAGACAGCATAAATAGACAACTACAATATTGCCACAGGGATATGAAACACAGTTCGGGGAATATAATAATGTAAAAATTTTGTGGCATGTCAGATAGTCGCATGTCTTGTTAGGGAGACCACTTAATGGATGGAGTAGAGGCTTGATCACTGAACTGTACACCTGAAGCTGATGTTGTATAATATTGTATGCCAACTGTAACTGAATATATAGATAGTCATGGGCTGTGGAGTATACTGTGGAAAGGAGTCAAAGGAATTGTAATGGATATGTATGATATGGGGGGTAGCGAACTGGGGAAGGGGGTTGTCACTTTGGAGGGTAAAGAGTATAACTATTGCATTGTGTTGTACACCTGAAACTAATAAAATAAATAAATAAATAAATAAATAAATAAATAAATAAATAAATTAAAATACTACATGAATTCCTCAAATTAGATTATGTGGAGGGAAGTGTATGCTTTCACCATTGAGCTCAAAGACTAGACCTACTCATTGTCAAATGTTATCTTTATCCCTAGGGGAAAATATGTTCTTTGTCAAATAATTTTGCTAGTATGCTTACAGCTGTCTGAACATTAGTTTCATAATTGTCTACTTCTGTTCAATAATATATTTCTTATAATTTAGTTTGAGGCTTTTATTTATAAAATTATAGCCTAGTTCAAATAATGAAAATGTTTGTGAAATTAGGTAGTGATATTTCTGGACAGAAAATAAAAAGAAATAGTAATTTGTTCAATGGTTGCCAGAAGAAAGAGGGGTTGGGAGACTGGGTGAAAAAAGTGAAGGGATTAAGAAGTACAAATTGGCAGTTACAAAAAAGTCATGGAGTTATAAATTACCGCATGGAGAATATAGTCAATAAAGTACAACATGGGGAATATAGTCAATAAGGTTATAGCTATGTATATTGCCATGTGAGCACTAGCCTTTTCAGGGGAATTGCTTTGTAAGTTATATATACATCTAACTACAATGCTGTACACTTGAAACTAATATAATATTGATCATTAACTGTGATTGAAAACAAATAAAACGGGACTTCTTGTCAAGATGGCAGAGTAGGTAAATGCTGTGTTTTCCTACACTCATTGACCACATCAAAATTATAACTAAATTACAGAACAACCATTATTGAGACTCACCTGATGTCTAGATGAACCAAAGTCTCACAACTAAGAACATACAGAAGAAGCCACCTCAAGACTAGCAGGAGAGGCAGATATGTGGAAAGGGCTTGTCCCACACCCACAAATGACCATTAAAAATTGGGAGGGATATCTTAGCTGTGAATGTCCCCCACTTCTGAAAGAAACTCATGCCAGGCTCCTCAGACCAGGGTACAAGTGCTGGGGAGAGAAGTCCCCACAATTTCTGACGTAAAAACCAGTGGAGATTGTGGTTGTGTGAGACAATGGTGGCTTGCGTCCCAGGCGTTTCTCTGAAAGGGCCCATACAAGTAATCGCTGACAACTCATAAACTCTGAACTCCAGCACTGGGCAGCAGCTCAAAAGGTGCCAGTGTTTTTTTGTTGAGTCCTCCCCCTTTCCAGAGTGGACATATAGGCAGCCACCATATCTGAGTCTCCATCAACCTAGCTAACAATGTTCATCCTCCCTGCCTGGGTGCTTTCCTGAGGCCGCCCCACACCACATTCAGGCATACCCAACCGATTTCCAGTGGCTTTTCCATACAAATGGCCTGTCTTGACTCATGCTGTGGACTTTTATAGAAGCTCCCAAAGGTTCACAAAACACAAAGAAGCAGCATCTGGCTTCGGCATGTCATGTACCTCTTTCTGAGTAGCCCCAAGCCAGACACTAGCTGCAGCTGACCTCAGTCCATGGCTTGGCCTTTCAAGGTGCCTCCAAGCCCAGCACAGGCAATGGCCATTTGCAAATTGCTTTGTGGCTCATGCCAGGTGACCCTAAGCAGGGCACACTCTGGGACTGAACTTTGCCTGCAGCAGGGCTCCTCCCAAGAGACAACAAGGCTGATACATCTGATGACCAATTTTAATCCAAGCCAGATCATCATCAGGATGCCTCTAAGGATGATGCATACAACAGGCAGACTGAGAAGTCTCCAGAGCCCTGCTAAAAGAAATCCTGCTCTGTAGGGTCAGCCCTGCAACACAGCTCACTAGTGAATGAGTCTGGCCAGTCCTCATGATTGACTAATCCAAGGGTCAGTCCCTCCCATTGACATAAAAACAGCAACCAAGGCTCAACTACAACAGGAGTTCACACACACACCACACATGAAAAATTCCTGGAGCACCCAGCTCTGTGACCAGGGAGACAGCATCACTGGGCACCACCTCCTACAGAAGGCCACCCTAGTAAGCCCAGGAGGCATAATAGCCCTACCTAACACATAGAAACAAACACAGAGAGGTAGCTAAAATGGGGAGACAAAAAAACGTGTCCCAAATGAAAGAACAGAACAAAGCTCCAGAAAAAAAGAACTAAAAGGAAAAAAAAAATAGGGTCAAACAATCTACCAGATGCAGAGTTCAAAACACTGGTTATATGGATGCTCAATGATTTCATTGAGAACTTCAAGAGATAGAAAACATAAAATAGTCATAGAAAACATATAAAAGAACCAGTTGGAAGTGAAGAATACAATAATTGAAATGAGGAATACATTAAAGTGAACGAACAGTAGATTAGATGAAGCAGAGGCTCAAATTAGTGATTTGTAAGGTAAGAGCAGAAAACACCCAATCAGAACAGAAAAAAAAGAAAAAGAAAATAGGTTATGGGGCCTTTGCAACAGCATCAAGTGTACTAACATTTCCATCATAGGAGTGCCAGAAGAAGAAAAGAGAGAGCAAGGAATTGAAAAATATTTGAAGAAATAATGATGGAAAATTTCTCTAACCTGGTGAAGGAAAGAGACATACAAACCCAGAAAGCACAGAGAGTCCCAAACGAGATGAACCCAAACAGGCCCACACCAAGACACATCATAATTAAAATGCCAAAGGCTAAAGACAAAGAAAGAATCTTAAGAGCAGCAAGAGAAAAACATTTGGTTACCTATCAGGGAGCTCCCCTATAAGACTGTCAGCTGATTCCCTAACAGAAACTTACAAGCAAGAAGGGATTGGCACAAACTATTCAGTGATGACAGGCAAGGACCTGAAACCAAGGTTACTCTATCCAGCAAAGATATTTAGAATTGAAGGATAGATAGAGATTCCCAGACAAGAAAAAGCTAAAAGAGTTCACTATCACCAAAAGTTAAGAGTTCATTACCACCAAACAAGGAATCTTAGAGAGACTTCTTTAAGATGAAAAAAAAGATAAAAAATATAAATAATAAAATAGCAATAAGTACATATTTATCAACAATTTCTTTAAATGTAAATGGGTTAAATGCTCCAATCAAAAGATGGAGTGGTTGAATGGATAAGAAAACAAGGCTCTTACATATGCTGCCTACAAGAGATTCACTTTACATTGAAAGACACACAGAGATTCAAAGTAAAGAGATGGAAAAGATATATCATGAAAATGGAAACAAATAAACAAGAAAGTCTGGCTTAGCAATACTTATATCAGACAAAACAGACTTTAAAACGAAAATTTTAACAAGAGACAAAGAAGGACCCAAAAAGCCACTTCTGGGTATTTATCTGAAGAAACACAAAACACTACTTAGAGGGCACGTGTGCATCCATATGTTCATTGCAGCATTATTTATAATGGCCAAGATGTGGAAGCAGCCTGGGTGTCTGTCAGCCTGGGTGGATGAATGGATAAAGAGGACATGGTACATATATATACAATGGAATATTGCTTGGCCATGGAAGGGAATGGGTTCTTGCCATCTGTAGTGGCATGGATGGACCTGGAGGATATTGTGTTGATTGGAGTATTTCAGACAGAGAAAGAGAAATGCAGTGTGATTGCACTTATATGTGCAATCTAAAGAACAAAAGAATCAAGTGAACAAAACAGAAACACACTCATAGATACAGAGAACATTTTGATGGTTGTCAGATGAGGGGGCGGCTGGGGTAGTAGGTGAAAAGGGGGAAGTGATTAAGAACTACAAGTTGGTTGTTATATACTAGTCATGGGGATGTAAGGTGTAGCATAAGAAATATAGTCTATAATATTGTAATAACTATGTATGGTGTCAGATGGGTACTAGATTTATTGGGGTGATAAATGGGAGTGGGGTTGGAGTCAGAGTGAAAAAGGTGAAGGGATTAAGAAGTACAAATTTGTAGTTACAAAATAGTCATGTGAATATAAATGGTAGGGGATATAGTCAATAATATGGTAATAACTATGCATAGAATGTCTAACCTCTACACTGTACACCTGAAATTAATATAAAATAATATTGAATATCAACTGTAATTCAAAAATTTTAAAAGAGATGAAAAAACGTGAAGGGGAATAAAAAGGTTTACATTTCCAGGTGTAAAGCACATAAATCATGGGAATGTAATGTACAGCATAGGGAATATAGGCAATAATATTGTTATATCATGGAACAGTGTCAGATGGTTACTGGACTTATCATGGTGATCACTACTTTAGGTAGTATTTACTATACAAATGTTGAAAGATTATGGTATACACTGAAACTAATATAACATTAGATTTAGCTATATTTTAACAAAAATCTTAAAAAATAAAAAAGGTTATATTTGAACCATCAAAATAGTCTGATAAATGAGATACAAAGGTAATATTTTCTAACTAAACACTTTTAAAATAATTGTTTCAAAGTCACTTAGAATTTATTTAATGTACTGTATATGTCTTATCTTTTCAAATTTTCAAATCTATAGAAAAAATGAAATAACTGGATAAGGAAAATCCATGCACACTTCAACTAGATTGATTAATTATTAACATTAAAAATGTATTTAGGGCCGGCCAAGTGGCACCGTGGTTAAGCGCTGGCTTGGGACGCTGGCGGCCCCGGTTTGGGTCCCATATGTGAGGCCCAGTGACACTGCCCTCAAAAATAAATAAATAAATATATATATATATATATATATATATATATATATATATATATATATAATGTATTTACTTTACTTGCTCTCTATATGAGTGCATATATCACACACGCACATGTATATATGTTTGTATATATATATATACATATATATACATATACACAGACACAGATAGTGAGGGTGCCAAAAAAAATGTATACACATTTTAAGAAAGACAAAAACTGTATTAAAATTTTAATACTCAATATACACTAATAACAAAAGATGAATACATGTCATATGTATAAATTTTTTTTGGCACCACCAGTAAAGAGAAGCAGAGAGAGAGAGCCAAAAAAAAATGCATACACATTTTAAGAAAGGAAAAAACTATTAAAATTGTAATACCCAATATATACTGATAACAACAGGGAATACAAATGAAGTTTGACTCCTGCAACTTCTGATTGTGGCAAACTACTGCTCGAGCAAAGTTGACCAAAGTGGCCACTTGTATACATTTTTTTGGCACCCCGTGTGTGTGTGTGTGTGTGTGTGTGTGTGTGTGTGTGTGTGTGTATCTGAGCTATTTGAAAGTAATTTTCAGACATCATGATATTTGAAGCATGCATATTTTTAGCATTAGAGATTTGCCTACATAAGCACAATACTATTATCACATCCAAAATAACTATTATTTATTCAATAATATTGATTCTTATTCCACCTTCCAGGTAATCTCCACGTCCCATATGCAACTGTAGTTCTGATATCTATCAACATCAATTAGTTTTGCATATCATATAATTGATATCATACAGATGTATTCTTTATTTTGGCTTTTTTCATTAAAATAATGTTTTTTCAAATTTATTCATATTATTATGAATAACTTTATTAGAAACTGTCAGAAAGTTTTTACACAGTGATTATTTCATATTCCATTCCTATCAGCAATGTATTAAGTGCTTCATTTGGTCTACAACTTTACTAATACTTAAAGGCAACGTTGGCTTTTGTAGCCCCTAGAGGCCATGCAAGAAATCTGGCTACTCTGAAGGTTCCATGCTATGAGAAATCTCAGGCTGAAAGAGAGGTCATGCGTAGGTGTGCTGTTCAACAGTTCCAATAGCTGAGCCTTCAGTCATCCTAAACCTAGGTCCAAACATGAATAAAGATGTCACCAAACAGCCCTAGCCCCAGTCATTGAGTTGCACGAGCTGTTCCAGTCTTCCCAGCTCAGGACCAGACATTGTGGAGCACAGACAGCATCCCCACATTCCATGTCTGAATTCCTGAATCACAGAATCTATGAGGATAATAAAACGGTTGTTTTATGTGTTTTTTAAGATTTTATTGGGGAATTGGGAGAGGGGACCAGCGCTGGGGAATCGGGGAAGGGGAACAGACAAGTTGCTGTCCTTTTGTTCTTCAGTCTAGTTGCAGAGGACATTGCTTCACTCGCCCATGGTGGTATCATCATTGCGCTCTTCCTGGATGAGGCAGATCCGTTGCCAGCCTCTGGATGGTCGCTCACCGCGGCTATTGGCAGCTCACGCTGACTGCCAGCTGCTCACGCTGGCTGCTGGCCACTCACTGTAGCCTATGGCAGCCCACTGCAGCACGGGCTGCAGACTACACCGTCGCCAGGGCTCGGACAGCCCAGCTCCAGGTGTAGCTGTTGTTAGCTGTGGAGGGCAATGTCACTGGCCCTCATATGTGGGATCCGAACCAGGCCGGTGGCATCCCAAAACCAGCTCTTAACCAATGCGCCACTCGGCCGGCCCTTATGCCACAGTTTTGAGTGGTTTGTTATAGAGTGGCAGACATTTGAATACATTGAATTTTTGTTGTCATTCAGTTTGAAATATTTTATAGTTTTCCTTGTGATTTCTTCTTTGACTAATGGGTAATTTAGAAGTGTGTTGTGTCAAATAGTTGGGGATTTCTAGATATCTCATTATTTTAATTTCTAATATATCTATGTTATGTTCAGAGAACATATTATGGATAAATACAGCCCTACAAAATTTAGTGAGACTTGTTTAATGGCCCACACATGGTATTTCTATGTACATTGAAAAGAATGTGCATTCTTCAGTTGTTAGGTCTAGTTCTTCTTTAGATATCAATTGGTTCAAGTTAGTTGATAATGCTGTTCAGATCTTCTATATTCTTTCTGATTTTTTCAGTCCAGTTGTCCTATCAATTATCAAGAGAAGGAACTTAAATATACTAATAGAGATTGTGGATTTGTCTATTTCCCCCTTCAGTTTTGTCAAATGTTATGTCATGTGTTTTTAATCCTCATTATCAAGAGCATATGCATGTAGAATTATTGCATATTTTTCATGAATTTACACTTTATTATTGTAAGATAATTCTTACTAACTCTGACAAACCCTTTAATTTATAGTCTGATTAGTCCAGTGTTAACAGTTTTGGGGCTTTTTGTTTGTTTTTTTTCTTCTATAAACCAACTTTCTTATACTACTTGCATGGTATATATTTTCCAGTTATTTTACATAATTTTGCTCTGTTTTGGGGTTTAATTTGTAAATTTATCTCTTATAAATAACAGGATCTTGCTTTTTTTTTCTTCTGTTATCCAATCTGGTAATATCTGCCTTTTATTTGGAATGGTTAGTTCATTTGCATTTGATGTAATTACAGATGTGGTGTGGTTTAATTCTACTATCGTACTATTTGCTTTTTTTAGGTTTATAGATTTTTTTATTCAATTTATTGCAGTGACATTGGTTAATAAAATTATATAGATTTCAAGTGTTCAATTCTATAATAAGTCCTCTGTATATTGCATTGTGTATTCACCATCTAAAGTCAAATCTCCTTTTGTCACCATGTATTTGACCTCTTTTATCCTTTTTTTATAAAGAAAATCCCATTGGATTATCATTGGATTTTTCAGCAGAGACTCTATAAACTAATAGGGCATGGAATCAAATATTCAAATTATTGAAAGAGAGAAATTAACAGCCAAGAATAATAAATCCAGCAAAATTATCGTTTAGATATGAAGGAGTAATAAAGACCTTTCCAGATATACAGAAGCTGAAGGAATTTTCACAACTAGCCTTGCATTACAGGAAATATTGAAGAGGGTTATTCTACTTTAAACAAAATAGCAAAGGATACAAAATTATGAGTAAAATGACTAACAGACAGACAGAAGCAGGAAGCTGCAACAGTTATTCAGAATAGGCATTATACACTTAAATATAACTAAAGATCAATGGAGGTAAAAACATAAAAACAGGTCCGGCCCAGTGGCGTGGTGGTTAAGCTCTGGCTTGGGAAGCCAGCGGCCCCGGTTTGGGTCCCACATATGAGGGTTAGTGATACTGCCCTCAAAAAATAAAAAAATAAATTAAAAAAAAAAAAGAGTTTAAAAACAAAAACATAAAAAAGAAAAAGAGAATATAATGGTTACTGCAAGTCAAAAATGAAGTCCAGCATAAGTAGGGATAAGTTGTATAACAAAAACATAGAAGAGGAGGGGGTAAATGTCTGATATTGCAAAAGGGAATGGAGGTAAGATGCATGCAGAAGAAAAAGTAATATTGTATATATGAAACTTTCTTAATATTTGCTTCTAATTCTTCCCCACTGATCTTTGCCCCTATTTTACTAATATTTTTATGAGCTATTCAATTATTGTTTTCAAATTTATGGGGGGTTTTGGCTTTTTTTGTGTTATAGTGGAAGATGAACAAAATTGAGGTTCTGCCACCAAGTGGGTGAGGAGTACTTATTGTAAAGGAGACCAGCACAAGAACCATGACTCTGGATGTCATGCTTCAAGATGACTACTAACAAGTAATGAGACAGCTACATGCCAAAAACAAACAAACAAACAAACAAACAAACAAAAACTAAAAGCAGACCTTACCCCTTTAATTAAAATTTGCTCAAAATGGATCACAGACCTAAATATAAACCACAGGATTGTAAAATTCCTAGAATATAACATAGGAAAAAAATCCAGGTGATCCTGCAGTAGCAATAACTTTTTAGATATAAGACAAAAAGTGTGACCCAGGAAAGAAAAACATTGATAAGTTAGACTCATTAAAATTAAAAAACTCCCACTCTGCAAAGCATACTATTAAAAGAATAAAAAGATAAGTCATAGACTGAGAGAATAAATTTATAAAAGACATATCTGATAAAGAATTGGCATACAAATTGTACAAATAATTCCTTACATTCAACAATAAAGAAACAATCAGATCAAAAACTGGGCAAAAGACCTAGCAAACACCTTACCTAAGAAAATATATCAATGGCAAGTACACATATGAAAATATGCTCAACACCATTTGTGATTAGGGAACTGTAAATTTAGAAAAAAAGATGACAGGTTGGCCGAATGGCTCAGTTGGTTAAGAGTTGGCTTGGGAGCACAAACTCTGAGCAGCAGGGCCGTTGGTTCGGTTCCCATATGAGCAGCCAAATGCACTGTGCCCTCTACAGCTAAGATTGTGAACAATAGCTCTACCTGGAACTGGGCTGCCATGAGTGGCCGGCGACAGTGTAAGCTGCAGCCCCTGCTGCAGTTTGCTGCCATGAGCTACCATGATGGCTGGCAGCTGGTGAGAGCTGCAGTGAACTGCTGTTAGACACCTGTGAGTGGCAGTCCAATGACCAGAGACCGATTGCCTCAGCTGGGAAGAGTGCAATGATTATAATACTAACATGAGCCAGTGAAGCAGTGTCCTCCACAATTAGACTGAGGAACAAAAAGACAGCAACTTGTCTATTCCCCTTCCCTGATTCCACAGCGCTGTTCCCCTCCCCCAATTCTCCAATTAAATTTTTTTTAAAAAAATGAGATATCACTACACACCTATTAGAATGGCCCAAATCCAAAACACTGACAACACCAATTGCTTGCAAAGATGTGGAGCACCAGTAACTCTCATTCATTGCTGGTGGAAATGCAAAATGGTACAATCACTTTGGAAGAGCTTGGCAATTTCTTAAAAAGTAAACATACTCTTACCATATGAACCATCAATTTGTGTTCCTTAGTATTTACCCAACTGATTTGAAAATTTGTGTTTATACAAAAACCTGCAGGTGAATATTTACAGCAACTGTATTCATAATTGCCGAAACTTGGAAGCAACCAAGATGTTCTTCAATAGGTGAATGGATAAGCAAACTTTCATACATCCTTACAATGGAATATTATTCAGCAACAAAAAAGAAATCAGCTATCAAGCCAAAAAAAAACATGGAGTGATCCTGAAAGCATTTTGCTAAGTGAAAAATGGTCAGGAACTTGAGAGCTAATGAAATATGAAGTTTGGGCATTCTCTCTCTCTCTTTTTTTTTTTTTTAGCTTTATTGAGATATAATTGCCCTAAACTATACATATTGAAAGTGTACGATTTGATGAACTTGACAAATAAATATACCTGGGATACCATTACTAAAATCAAAATAATGACCATGTCCATCACCTCAAAGTTTTCCTCATGCTTGTATGTAATCAATACATATCTTCTGCCCTGACTCCTTTGTCTCCAGGCAACCACTGGTCTATCAATAAATAATCTTAACAGTGGGGAAAGAGGTGCTGATGTGGTTATGTTTGTTTCAAAAAGAAAATTCTGGTAATAGTATGGAGTATGAATAGAGACAGGTCGTGAGTAAATATTAGAGTAAAAATTAGGAGGTTCTTAAAGTAACTCTTGACATCAGTTTGACTAAGGTGGTGGTAGAGTAAATGGTGCAATGGAAAGATTTAAAAGCTGTATAAGGTATAACAGCAAAAAGATATTGTTGATGGGTAAATTAGGAGGCCAATTAAAAGAAATTTACTATCAAAGAAAAGTTTTAGGCTTCCAATTTGCATAATGGAATGGGTAGTAGTATAAATATTAACTTATGTTAATTATAAGGACTAGATATGAAAAGGACTATATATGAAGATTTGATTTTGGTACTTTTGAGTCATTCATGAGGAGATATCAAATACATTATCAAATATAGAGATTTGGAGTTTAAAGGGAAGGCCTGGTATAGAAACAAGAGGTTGTGGGCCACGGGCCAGCCGAGTGGCACGGTGGTTAAGCGCAGGCTTGGGAAGCCAGCGGCCCCAGTTCGGGTCCCACAAATGAGGGCCAGTGACACTGCCCTAAGAAAAAAAAAAGAAAAAGAAAAAGAAACAAGAGGTTGTCAGTCACGGGTGTTTTCCATTAGACAATGCTGCCTGATTATCATTTTTCAATTCTCTTTCATCTTAAGGTAAAAGAAATATGTCTGGTTGAGTTGGAGGAAGAAGAAAAATGTGTTCAAAGTCCAGCGAAAAGATTCTTTTTATAAAAAGAATACTATTTGCAGATAAAACTTAATTTTCACCTTGGTGAACATTTACTTCTCTATAAGATTTTTTCTTCTTTTATATTCAATTTATATTTTCATATAAGTATTTCTTCAGTTTCATGTACTGATTCAGCTTTCAAAATTAACATCATTAATCTTACTCCCTTTTTTTGCTAGTTATTTTACATCTTTTATTGTATAGCATCACAATGATTTTTAAGAATAAGAATTATAATCTTTTTTTAATTAAAGTTTATTTGGGTGACAATTGTTAGTAAAGTTACATAGGTTTCAGGTGTACAACTCTGTAATACATCATCTGTATATCACATTGTGTGTTCACCAACCAGAGTCAGTTCAAATCTTACTTCTTAAGGTCTTTCATGTGCTTGATTGTTAGGTTGTTTATTGTTTGTGCTGGCTCTCAGCTTGGGGGTGGAGAGAGCCATTGGTGTTTTATTTTTTTTGGCACTTGCCATAAACTCTTCACATTCTTACAGGTTATTTGTAAACTCATCTACTATCTTTATCTTTGAGATATATTGAGCTTGTCTAGTCATTCTTTTGTTTTGTTTTTGGTTTTTTGTTTTGTTTTTTGTTTAATTATAGTTGATCGGGGTGCCAATAGTTAGTAAAGTTACATAGATTTCTAGTGTACAATTCTGTAATACATCATCTATATATCACATTTTGTGTTCACCACGCAGTCAGTTCCCCTTCCATCACCATATATTTGATCCCATTTACCCTCATCTACCACCTCCTCCCTGTTACCCTCTGGTAACTACTACACTATTGTCTGTGTCTATGCGATTTTGCTTATTTGTTTGCCTTATTCCTTGATTTAAGCTATCTCTAGTCTTTAATTTATTATATTCTGTTTCAGCAAATTTAAAGGAAACAATTTGACTAATGTCTAATTGTAATTGACATTCTCCCCAGAATTTAGAAACAAACACTTCTAACCAGTTCCTTTTTACTTTCATGTAATATACTTTTGTATAGATTCTATAACAACCTATTCTTATTTTAACTGGGATATAATTAGAAAAATTAATTGTACAATTGAGGCCATATCTAGAGGATCATATTTAAGAATGATTCTCGGGCTAGCCGAGTGGCGTGGTGGTTAAGCGCTGGCTTGGGAAGCCAGCGGCCCCGGTTCGGGTCCCACATATGAGGGCCAGTGACACTGCCCTTAAAAAAAAAAAAAGAATGATTCTCATTCATTAAGGTATGCCAGGCCCACTATTAAGAAAGTGTTGATTTTATATGTTAGTGTTAGTGCCTACAAACCTCTTCTAACAAAAAGAGGGGCTTTGTGCTTGGTTCGCAGGGTCCCAGTCTCATAGAGGGTAATGGGGGTCCACTTTCTAGCAAGCCAGGAAACACAAAAAATTGTTTGGATCTTTAGAAGGGAATTAATGAAAATGTATAGGTACTGCAGGTGAAGTCTAATGGGAAGGGTTTTCTAGGCTTGGTTTTTCAACTTTGGGATAGCAGCAGCAAATAATAGAGGACTTTAGAAGGACAATCCAAAATTCTTGAGGAAAATTTCTAGACAGAAGTTAATTCCTTGGCTACAAGAATTGTAGAGCAAGATCAAGGAGGCTACTATGATTAATTAACACTCTTGTTGTACCTAAATAAATAATTAGGCAAAACATAATAAAACCAGCCTTTCATTATATTTATGGACAATTTTTGCATCTTGCTTGTGATCACAAGCAGGGGAGACTGTTAAAGAGTCTTGATGCAAGGTTTCAGATTTAAATAAATTACATACCAATTTATAGATTTTTGTGAAGTTGAGATACAAATAATTGTTCTCTGGTAGAAAAGGTAGCCCCAAAGCTTACAATTTTTTGCTCTGTAGAAAATTAATCAATTTTGTAAATAACTCAGAAATATTGTTCTCAGTTAAACTTTATTTAGTTCCTATATTAAATTTGCAATGCATATCTAACCACTGAAATACTCTTTAAACACGTTTTAACATCTTATTATTCCTCTCATTAATTAATTAATTGAATAAAATCTTGACAAATATTTACTTGACAGTTGCATGCAGGTCACGTTTTATTTTTTAAAAATTATCCTTTAACAATGTCTTCAGAATACACACCTTGCATATCACAATTACATGATACCAAACTATTTATAATTAGTAAAATATTTTCACCAACTATGTAAGTAACTCTCCTGGGAATACAGTGGAAATTTAGTAAAGCTATAAAGGCACTATCCTCTACTGCTTCTAAGCAGTTTATAAAAGGAGGAGTTAAGTGAAAACAAATGTCTCTCAAGCTCTCATTCACTGTGTAACAAGGGTCAATGACTTTTTCTGTGAAGTGCCTGACAATATATATTTTCAGCTTTGAGGACCACATAATGTCTGATCATAGCTTTCTCTGTGTTTTTTATAATTCTTTAAAAATTTAAAAACCATTCATGGCTCACAGGTCATACAAAAACAGGGTGTGGGATGCAGTTTGCTGACTCCTGAAATAATTTGTGCAGTCTAATAATGATTTGCTAAAGTTAGAATATTCTCTGCAACAGTGTTGGGTAGCCAATTAGCTTGATATTTTGGTTCTAACTTCTATCTTCTAGGACTGTCTTATAGGTCATGCAAACTGTCCCAAAATGTTTCCCCCCCCATGATTAGGTTATTAAAAACAATTATTACACATCAATTGGATGCTGTTATAGACATTTTTACTTAGAAAAACTGAAATTACATATTCTGATTAAGTGCTTAATAGAGGAAAAATAATAGAATTATTTGGTTTTAGAATGCATGGACAGAAAAGTGAACTGATTGATTGATTCACTGTTTGATAGGATCAATTTGAAGTCCTTGGAATAGTGTTTCAGGAAGCCAATATTTTTTTCTTTGTTTCTTGTATTTCTTACCATAGACTGCATTTTCTTCTACCCATGTATTTTTTTGCAGAGAAATATTCACAATTCAATTATATCCTTACCTGTGAAGCTATTGGTAAGCGAATAAATCAATTATGTGATATTGTGATATTTTCTGCAAAAGAAAACTTTATTCAAGAGATTATTAGTATATCAATACTGTGTTAAAATGGCTGAGTTAGACATCTGGCTTGTGTTCTCTAAGAGAATTATGAAACAAAATGCCAGCTTTAATATGCTCTAGTGCATATTGTTTTCCCTATTAGATGCAATTAACTTGATTGTGCTTTTTGTGTCGAATACCCCACAATAAAATCATACTTGTTGGTAGAAAGCCATCCTTAAAACCAGTGTTGGTTGTTACCCATGAACACCAACTATTTTTATCAAATTAATTAGCTACCAGTCATCAATAAATAAGATACTTTTGTATTTTGAGAATTGGGATTTAATAAAAAAAACAAGTTTGAGGTTATTACTCCAAGGAAGCAGATCTAGAGATTTTTTAGAAGCAGGGGACCCTGGGTGGGAGGAGCATGGAAAGTACTAGAAGGAGTACAAGTAAGGAATTTTCAGGGTTTCTGAAAGCAAGTAATGTTGGCTCTTGTGTCAAAATCAAAATAGGGTGTTTTTTTTTTCTGTATTATGAAACTCAACAAGTAAATTCATCTTCATTTGAAAGAAGATAATAGTATTAGAGTAAACTTTTATTGATACATCAAAGTATGGAAATTTTCAAATTGGCAGAGCCTGATCTGGGGAGGGCTAGTGAAGAAGAGTTATCATGGAAACCAAAAAAGAGAGTGGATTCAGTTGAAAAGAGCCACCCTCATTTTTCTTCTTCAATCTATAATATTTTCTCATCCTGGATTTAAGGTAGACCCTATATCTAATGATTAGTGTCTTTATAAGAGAAAGGAAAATGGGATTTGAACATGCAGAGACAAAGAGAAGAAGGTTGTGTAAAGACTGATGCAAAATTGGAGTTATGCTGCCACAAACCAAGGAATGCCAGGAGTTCCGAGAATCTTGAAGGAAAAAAGAAGGACCCTCCATAGAGCTTTTGGAGGAACACTGCATTGCCAACACCTTGATTTCAGGTTCTGGCCTTCAAAACTGGGAAAAAATAAAGTTCTGTTGTTTTAAGCCACACACACACAAAACACAATAGTTTTTCTAATTAAAGCCTGAGAAACCTGTTTTTTTCCTGTCTTATCTGTTTATGTAGTAGGAAGAAAGACTCCTCACAAGACAGTTGGAGAAATGTAGAGTTCTGAAAGCAACTAGCTGTGCTGTTAATAGGGAAAACAGAATAAGGGCTTGTAGTTAGTAATATCATTTTCCAGCATGCACATCTTCGAATATAATCAGAGAGAACAGTTGCTATAAATAATCACATTCTTTTTTTTTTTTTGAGGGCAGTGTCACTGGCCCTTATATGTGGGACTGAACTGGGGCCGCTGGCTTCCCAAGCCAGCGCTTAACCACCGCACCACTCGGCCGGCCCCTGAATAATCACATCTTAATGATGCTTTTTGTACTAAAATAAGAAGTCCTGCCAGAGGCTTTAACCTTAAGTTTCATTGTGTGTCTCAAGATGTTATGTCTATTTTTCTAATTTGTTACTTGACATATGGAATCAACAATATGTTATTTTTTGAGTTATTCTGTGACAAAAATCTATTATTCTGTTTTCTTAAGAATAATAACACAAGAAGTTAGACTTCTAACAGTTATCTATAAAAAAATCTCTATGTAAATGTTCTGTGACCTGCCCTCTAAGAAACTATAAGCTATGAAGCTGAGTAAATATAAGTAATTATGAGTAGATATGTAATGTATAACGATCAGTTTGAGTTTGCATGTAATTCTATTATTCTAATGTATATTTATTTCAAAACTTCCATTAATTAACATGAATATATTTTGAAATAAAAAGACTTTGTTTAAAGAACGCAATTTCTCATAGGAAAATAGTGTAAGTCAAATATACTTAACAATTTAAGGTGGACCCTAAGCCTAATGATTAGTGTTTTCAGTGTACTCAGACTTTGAAATTTTGTATAAATAGATAAGATAGAATTAGTAGAATTTATGTTTTATATAAACATAATTCTGAAGGGATTTAAATTTTATAAACATAGAATATTTTAAAGTATGTAGACTTTTTCTATGAAATTCAATATTTCTGAACAATAACTATCCATAAATAAATTAGTCTCAAATTTTACATGTATACAACTTAATAAAAATGTTTTCTGTTTCAAAATAAATACTTTAAAAGAAAAACACCATCATGTAATTTAGTTGATAAAGAAGGGTTTTTATTTTCTTTCATAAAGTGTGAAAGGGTTATTCTTACTTTGTCCCAAAATATAGAAAAAAATTTTTTTTCAGATTATGGGAGGCAACTCTGTCATTAAAGTTATTAAATAAATCACGAGAAAGAATTGATAAAAGTTTCTCTTTTCCCCCGTTTAAATTAATTTTTTGAGATTTTTAACTTGCCATAGTTGCGAGTGGGTCAAGACTGAAACATCAGCTGAATGGGAACTATAGGTATATGTAAACTATAGCAGCAACTGGCAAACTACAGCCAGTGTGCAACATTCAATCCACCATCTGTCTTTATAAACAAAGCTATTGGGACACAGCCATGTCCATTAATTTATGTGGTTTTTTTTGTGTTTTTTTTTTTTTTATGGCTACTCTCACACTATAATGTCAAAGTTGAGTAGTTGCTACAAAAATCATACTAAAATATTTAATATCTGACTCTAACTTTTTTTCCTGACTCTTAATGTACAGAAATTATTCAAAGACTTAGGCTAATGATTAAAAAGAAAAGGCAGATTTCAGGAGTTTCTGGCTTACATTGAAGAAAAAACAACAATATATCTTTTCTTACTAAGTTTATATTTTAAAGGGAAAACACAAAATAAGGAGTTTAAGCAATTATCCAGTATTCTATTGAGAATCTGACATAGGGTGAACAACATTCTAAGTTATATAAGGAATACAGAAATGTATAACAAGCTCATTTCAACTTCTAGTTATGATCCTCAGAGAACATGTTCAGTAGAACAAGTTGAATTTTAAAAACTTAAAAGCACATGGGATGTCATCAGTGAAAATGGTAAGCCCCTCTACAAAAATATTGGAAAAGGAGCAAAAACTGTAATAATGCACTTTATCTGAAAAATAGTCAAAGATTTAAAGCAACCAAGAAAAATGCTGATTTAAGAGAGACAACTTTACAATTGCTAAGAGAACTTTGCAGCATTTTTACTTGGCTATGTCCTATCCCCTGTCTGGCTTGGTAATGATATTGAAGTGAGCAGCCTGCATGCCCACTGTGGAATCCTCGTCATTAGCTCTGGAGAGAGCAGAGCAGACCTGGTCCTCAAAGAAGTGTGTTTGTCAGTTTTGGTCTACTTTATTTCTGCCTGAGGGATTATCATAAGATCTTCCTTTTTTCACCTATTTTGGATAATTCTCAGGGTGGAAAAACGGTGGTCTGCAGAGGTCATTCAATGAAAATATCAAAAGATAAATAGATAACCTTCTTCTACAATAATAATAATAATAATAATAATAATAATAATAATAATACAATAACAAATGTTGAGGCAAACAATATGCACAATAAAAGTCCGGGAGAGGGCTGGCCAAGTGGCGCATTGGTTAACAGCTGGTTTTGGGATGCCAGCAGTCCCGGTCGGATCCCACGTAGGAGGGCCAGTGACACTGCCCTCTACAGCTAACAACAGCTCCACCTGAGGCTGGGCTGTGTGAGCCCTGGCGATGGTGTAGGCTGCAGCCCCCGCTGCAGTGGGCTGCCATAGGCTACAGTGAGTGGCCGGCAGCCAGCACTAGCGGCTGGCAGCCGGAGTGAGCTGCCAATAGCCAAGGTGAGCGACCATCCAGAGGCCGGCGACTGATCTGCTTCATCCGGGAAGAGCGCAATTATGATACCAACATGGGCTAGTGAAGCAACATCCTCCGCAACTAGACTGAAGAACAAAAAGACAGCAACTTGTCTGTTCCCCTTCCCTGATTCCCCAACGCTGTTCGCCTCCCCCAATTCCCCAATAAAATATTAAAAAAAAAAAAAAAAGTCCGGGAGATATATTCTTAGAAGAATTAAGGCAGTAAAAATTTCCTATGTAGACAGGGAAATTTCGAAAGCCATTCTTATGCCAAGGTCAGGGTATAGGCTCCAGAAATTGCTGAGAAGACACTACTGTTTGACTTCAGGCTGGCTGTTCAGCTTAGTGCAAGCAGAAAATGAAGGTTAAAGCAAAGTTGTAAATGGCTTGGGTAAGTGTTGAAGGAATGCTAAAGAAAACAAATCATGGAAAATATCTGAAGGAAACCAAGAGGACCATACATGAACAAATAGAAAGTGTCTATAAACAGATAGAAAAAAAAAATTGAAAACCAAACAGAAATTCTGGAGCTAAACATACATTAAGCAAAATGAAAAATTCACTAGAGGATTTCAAGAACAGAATTCAGTAGGATTAGTGGACCTGAAGATAGATAGGTCAGCTGAAATTATCTGGTCTGAGCCATAGAAATTTTAAAAATGTGGAATAATAAACAGAGCCAAAGGGACCTGTGGGATACCATCAAACTGACCAACATTTGGATAATGGAAGTCCAAGATGGAAAGGACAACGAGAACAGAGGAAAGAATATTTGAATGAATACTGGACAAACACTTCAACAATTTGATGAAAGACATTAATCTACAAGTCCAATAAACTCAAAGAACTTCAAGTAGGATAAACTCAAAGAGATCTGTAAGACAAATTATAATCATACTGTCAAAAGAGAAACACAAAGAGAGAATCTTGAAAGCAGGAAGAGAAAAGCAATTTGTCATTAGAAAGGATCCTCAATAAGAATATCAACCAATTTCTCCTCATAAACCATAGATACCAGAAAGCAGTGGATGATATACTTAAAGTACTGAAAATTAAAAATTCAACCATGAATTCCATATCTGATAAATCTGTTCTTCAAAAATAGGCAACTTTAGGGGCCGGCTGAGTGGTGCGTTGGTTAAGAGCTGGCTTGGGATGCCAGCTCTGAGTAGCAGGGCCCGGGTTCGTATCCCACATGAGGGCCAATGAGCGCCCTCTACAGCTAAGATGATGAATAACAGCTCGATCTGGAGCTGTGCTGATGTGAGTTGCCAGTGACGATGTGGGCTGCAGTGGGGCAGGCCGGCAGCTGGCATGCCCTTTCATGAATTTCTGTGAGTTGCTGTGAGTGGCTGTCCAATGGCCAGTGAGAGACTGCCTCCCCTGGGAAGAGGGCAATGATAATACCAACATGGGTCACTAAAGAGACGTTCTCCACAACTAGACTGAAGAACAAAAGGAGAGCAACTTGTCTGTTCCGCTCCCCAATTCTCCAATAAAATTTTTTAAAAAATAGGCGACTTAAAACATGCTTAGACAAACAAAATGGAAGGAAGTTTTTGCTGGTAGACCTGCCGTACGAAAATTGCTAATAGGAGTTCTTTAGGTAGAAATTAAAGGACATTAGATAGCAACTTAAAGGTATATATAGGAATAAAGAACATTGGCAAAGTTAACTATATAGGTAAATATAGAAGCCAATATTGTATTTTTAGTTTATAATTTATTTTGTAATTCTAACATTTAAATTACATATTCATAAAATAATAATTATGTATCTATGCCAATAGGCATACAATGTATAAAAATGTGCTTCCTCGGGCCGGCCGAGTGGCGTGGTGGTTAAGCGCTGGCTTGGGAAGCCAGCGGCCCTGGTTCGGTCCCACATATGAGGGCCAGTGACACTGCCCTCAAAAAAAAAAAAATGTGCTTCCTGATGATGGTAATATAAAGAACTGTAATAGAAACAGATTTTTTATACAAACTTAATTGTCATAAGTTTAAGATGTTAGTTGCAATTCCAAGGGCAACCACTGAGAGAATTACTAAAATATGAACATAGAAAAGGAAATGAGGAGGTAATCAAAAGAATAATAATCTACCAGAAGAAAAACCAATTAAACATGAAAGAAGGCAATGGAAGAATTGAGGTATAAAAAAGAAATGACATAAAAAAATAGAAAAATTGAAGAGGTAAATTGTTTCTTATCATTAATTCATTTAAGTTAAATGGATTAAACTCTCCAAATGAAAGGCAGTGTTTGCTAAATGGATATAAAAAACATGATTCAACCATATATTGTCTACAAGCGACTCAGTTTAGATCCAAAGACACAAATGGGTTGGAAGTAAACAATCGGAAAGATATTCCGTTCAAATAGTAATCAAAAGATAGCTATATTAATATCAAGGGGGGAAAAAACAGGTTTTAAGTAAAAAAACTGTTACAAGAGACAAAGGCATTATATATTGATACAAGGGACAATAATTTAAGAATAAATAATAATCATATACACACCTAATGCCATAGTCCCAAAATATCATATATGAAATAAAACTTGACAAAATTGAAGGGACAAAAACAATTCTATGATAATAGCTGGAAAATTTAATATTATAATTTGAATACTGTCTGAAAACAACTAGAAAAAAAATCATTGAGGAAGTAGGGAATTTTAATAGTTATATAAACAAACTGGACCTAATAGACATAGAGGTCTGACAATGAAGTTCACAAACTTCTTGCAATTATGTTGCTAACCTTTTTTGATATCAGAAGGATTATTTATTATGAATTTGTATCAACTGGACAAACAGTTAAACAAGTTTACTATTTGGAAGTGCTGAAAAAGCTTCTTCAGTTATTATTTTCTAATTCCCTCTCATTGTGGTGAAAGTACTTTCTACAATTTCAAACATGTCACATTTATTGAGACAAGTTTTGTGGACTGCTGTATACTCTACCCTGGAAAATGATCCATTTACACTTGAGAATAATATATATTCCACAATTGTCATGTAGAGTTTTCTGTCAGATAATTAAGTTCATGAACTCATTCTAGAAAAAGTGCTACATACCTCACTGCTGAATATCACTACAGACACCTTTGAAGTGCACCCCTTGAGAAGCTATGCCATGGTGTCAGTGCCTAGTTCACTCTTCAAAGCAATTTTGGAACTCTTTTCCTGGAATGGCCATCATAGCTGTCATCGTATTAGCTTTAGTGTCCTGAATGGCATCAAAATTTCTTCCTTTCAATATTTACTTTCTCTTCGGGTAAAGAAAGAAGTCACTGGGGGCTAGGTGAGTAGGGAGGGTGTTCCAAGACAGTTGTTTGTTTACTGGCTAAAAACCCCCTCACAGAGAGTGCTGTGTGAGCTGGTGTATTGTCGTGATGCAAGAGCCATGAGTTGTTGGCAGAAGTTCAGGTTGTCTAACTTTTTTTTTTTAAAGATTTTTTTTTAAATTGGGATATTGGGGGAGGGGAATAGTGTTGGGAAACCGGGGAAGGGGAACAGATAAGTTGCCGTCTTTTTGTTCTTCAGTCTAGTTGCAAAGGACGTTGCTTCACTGGCCCATGTTGGTATCGTCATTGCGTTCTTCCTGGATGAGGCAGATCAGTCGCCGGCCTCTGGATGGTCGCTCACCTCGGCTATTGGCAGCTCACCCCGGCTGCCGGCCGCTCGCGCTGGCTGCCGGCCACTCATTGTAGCCTATGGCAGCCCCACTGCAGTAGGGGCTGCAGCCCACACCGTCGCCGGTGCTCACACAGCCCAGCCTCAGGTGGAGCTGTTGTTAGCTGTAGAGAGCAGAGTCACTGGCCCTCATATGTGGGATCTGAACCCGGGCGGCTGGCATCCCCAAACCAGCTCTTAACCAATGCGCCACTTGGCCGACCCAGGTTGTCTACCTTTTTCATGCAGCATTTTCAGCATTTCCAAATAGTAAACTTGTTTAACTGTCCAGTATGGTACAAATTTATAATGAATAACCCTTTTGGTATCAAAAAAGTTAGCAACATCATTACAAGTTTGCAAACTTAATTCTGTAAGTTAACTAACCATTGTCACCCCAATAAATTTTAATTAAAAAAAATTCAGTTAGAGAACTAATTAATAGTCTCATTAACAAATGATGCTAGGACAACTGGATAGCCATATACAATAGAAATAATTGGATCCTTACTTCATGACATACAAAAAAATTAACTCAAAGTGTGTCAATAACTTAAATAGAAAAGCTAAAATTATAAAACTCTTAGAAAAAAACAAAGAGATAAGTCTTTGTGACCCCAGATTAAATGTGTTGTTTTAGATATGACACCAAAGCACAATCAACAAAAGAAAAAATAGATAAATTGGAATTCATCAAAAAGAAATGTTTATCATAGGACATTATTAAGAAAGTGATAAGACAATCTATAAAATGGAGGAAAAATTGACAAATCATATATCTGAGAAGGGTCTAGTATCCAGAATATATAAAGAACTTGTCCAACTCAACCACTGAAACATAAATAATCTAGTTTCAGAAATAAAGAACTTACATAAATATTTCTCCAAAGATATATGAATAGCCAAAAAAACACGTGAAAAATGTTCAGCATTATAACTATTAAAGAAATGCAAATCAAAACTACTGTGAGATACCACTTTATACCCACTCTGATGGCTATAAAAAAATTAAAAACATAAAAACAAAAAACATAATTGTTGGAGAGAACATGGAGAAATCGTAACTCTCATACATTGCTGGTGTGAATGTAAAATGGTGCATCCCCTGTTGGAAATAGTTTGGTTGTTCTTCCAAACGGTACACATAGAAATACCATAAGACCCAGCAATTCTACCCTGAGGATATACTCAACTTAGCTGTAGTAATTATTTATATGCATATCAAATCACAATGTTGTATGCATTAAAAATATACAATTTTTATTTAAATAATAAAATTTTTACAAAAAGAATTGGAAACTCAATTCTTTTTGAAACTCAATTTGGAAAACTCAATTTTGAGAAATACTTGTACATGAATGTTCAGAGCAGTACTGTTCACAACATCCAAAAAAGGTGTAAACAATCTAAACATTCATCAACTGATGAATGGATATATAATATTTAGTGTATACATAAAATGATATATTATTTAGCCATACCAAGAAATGAAGTGCTGACACATGCTACAACCTGGATTAACCTTGAAAACATTATGCTAAATGAAAGAAGCCAGACTCAAAAGATCACATACTGTATGATTCTATTTATATGAAATATCCAGCACAGGTGAATCCAGAGACAGAAAACAGATCTGCAGTAGCCTGGTGTTATGGAGAAGAAAGAATGGGGAGTGACAGCCTAATGGGTACAGAGTTTTTTGGGGAGTAATGAAAATGTTCTGGAACATGATATAGATGGTGGTTGCAAAACACTTTGAAAATGATTCATGCTACTGCGTTGTGTACTTTAAAATGTTTAATTTTATGTTATATGAATTTCATGTTTATTAAAACAAAAAAATACTCTGGGAACGTTATATTGATTGGCCAAGATTACAAATTAACTTATAAAACTCTTATAAATATTTTACCATCTATAAAATGAAACAATAAAGGTAGTACTCATTTGTTCACTCACTATTCAATAAATATTTTCAGCATCTTCTATCTGCTTAGCACTATTTTAAGCTGTAGAGATAATACCTACATTACAGAAACAAAGTCCTGACTCCTTTGGGATTATATATTAGTTAGAGTAGACAGAAACTAAGTAAATAATTACATAGTAATCCAAGTACTGATAAGATTTATGGGGAAAAATAAGCAGGGTAAAGGAATTAAGAGTGTGGGGTGATGAGATGTTAATTTAGATAGCATATGGATTGTATCCCCAGCACCTAGGACAAAGCCAAGCACTTGTATCAATAAATACTATAAAATAATAAACAAATGAATGCATGGTCACCTTCAGAAAATGCAGATGAAGCCTTGATGGAATAAAAAGTATTAAAAAGGAAACCAGGTTAATAATCAGCACACGTATTTTGGTCACTTTCCACATGGTAGGAAGAGAGAAAAACATCAGACAATGAAAGCACAAGCAAAAGAGGCTAGAAATGGTGTGGAACAAATCAAAAAGGGCTTACAGCTTTACATCTGGATTTTATTTCTAGCTCTCTAGAGTCTGCAATAGTGTGTGGCCTTGAGATTGTGAGAGTTGATATATGGCCAGCACATAGCTCAGTGCTCTGCATATCACAAATACCATTAAAACATAGCTCTAACTATAGGTAGTTTCAAAGGCCATGAAAAACATTAATGTCCCAAGAATACCTCCAGAACTTGATAATTAATTTGAGGTCTACATTTTGACATTAATTCATATTATTACAGAATTTTTCTTGTGTTTTAACACTTTCAGTTATGTTAAAATAGAAATCCCTCTAGGAATTATGATCCTACATTTTTAACCTTATTATTCAATTACAGTTCGCTTTAGTGTGGCTACATTTATAATATTCTTATTTGGTAACACAACTGAGAAGCATTCGGGTTGGAAAAATGTAATTTCTTGATTCCGTATTGGAATCTAGGGAAGATGAAAACTTGAAATACCAACAATAAATTGAATTTACTTCAAAATATTGGGAAAGATAGCAATAGTTAACAACATTCAGGTCCACTGTGCCTGGAAATTAGGCTAGAGTGTGTGTGTGTGTGTGTGTGTGTGTGTGTGTGTGTGTGTGTGTGTGTGCGTGTGTATGCATATATGTGATTTTAGATGCTGGGGTGTTTATTGGATTCCTGAGACACTTTTAAGTATTATTTTAATGTAAATTACCAGGAAGTTTGTTTTCAGTTGCAGCTTTTCTTCTGTTCTTGTAACTTAATGACCCTCTGAATCACTAGACAAAAGGTAAATAACAAAGCTGTTTGCTCCAGTGAGATGCTAACCAGTTTCCTTTACTCATCCCTTCCCAGAAAAGCAAGAAGCCATATTTATCCTACTCATTATAGAGTCCATGGATAAGATGGAAGATGACCTTGCAGAATATGTAATGAAGGCCCACTGACAAGGAGTGCTTCCTACCTGATCAAAGAAGAATATAATGGCTCTTGTTTTGTCTTCCTGAGTCACAAATCAATGCATTCATTGTCTCTAAAAGGTGTTTATTGATTCCACCAAATGGGTAATGGCTGTGTGCTGGTTCCAAACAAGAATGCTCAAAGAGAAAATTATTGTAGTGAAAGTTTTATTTTAGTGACTGTTCCAAGGCAAAATAACTATATTACTATAATTTCAAGACCCTTAATCTACATTTTCCTCATCAATCCACCTCTTTTCTCTGACTCCCTTGTTTGGTCCTCGAACTTTTTTGGATTGTACTCTTTTATCCGTACTTTCCTGCTCATCGTTCTATAGGCCCAAATAGTATCACTAATTCCAATTTTTGGCTTGGCCTCTCTTAATTATGATCCAGAAAGTCTTCCCAGATTAGAGAAACAAATGTTTGTGGAAAGTTAGAAATATACTTTTTATTTCTATAACATCTACTTTTAAATTTCTAAAGTTAAATACAAGTAAGAAAAAAATGAAACCAAAACAAAACAAAAAGATGAGTTTGTCTCTTACCTCTGCCAATTTTTATTTTCATATTTTTATTCTATTTTTATTATTAGTTTTAGATGTACAAAACAATGTAATAGTTAGACATTTATACCGTTCACAGTGTGATAAGCCCCTGCTCCCAATTTACTACCCCTCTAACATCGTATATAGCTATTACAATGTTACAATTCCAATGACTCTATTCCCTATGCAATACTCTACTTCCTGTGATATATATAAGAGTATGCTATACTCTAATTCCTGTGATATATATATATATATTCATATATATATCACAGGAAGTAGAGTATAGCATAGGGAATAGAGTCATTGGAATTGTTATATATATATATATATATAAAATTATAGTTGATGTTCAGGGGTCGGCCAAGTGGCGCAGTGTTTAAGCGCTGGCTTGGGAAGCCAGCGGCCCTGGTTCGGTCCCACATGTGAGGGCCAGTGACACTGCCCTCAAAAAAAAAAAAAATATTATTCAGCTTTGGCTTCAGGTGTACAGTGCAGTGGTCAGTCATCTACATAGTTTATGCAGTAGTCTCCCTAATAAGACAAGTGCCCATCTGACACACTACAAAATCTTTACATTACTGATTATATTCCCAAAATGGTCTTTCATATCACCATGGCAATATTATGACTGCTAATTTGTACTTTCTAATCCCTTTACCTTCTTCCCCATCCACATCTCCCTCCCATCTAAAAACCATCAGTTTTTTTCTCTATATCTCTGAGTCTATTTCTGTTTAGTTTGCTCATTTATTCTGTTCTTTGGATTCCACATATATGTGCGAGCATATGGTATTTGTCTTTCTTCATCTGACTTATTTCACTTAACATAATATTCTCTAGGTCCATCGATGTGGTTGCAAACTGTAAGATTTCATTCTTCTTTATGGCTGAATAATACTTCATTGTTTAAATGTACCAGTTTTTTTATTCAATTGTCTATCGATGGTCATTTTGGTTGTTTCCATGTCTTGGCTATTCTGAATAGTGCTGCAATAAACATAGGGGTGCACATGTTATTTGGAATTCTTGTTTTGGATTACTCTGGATAGATAACCAAAAGTGGAATAAGGTAGTTACGTTTTCAATTTTTTGAGATACTTCCATACTGATTTACATAAAGGCTGCACCAATCTGCTGTCCAACCAAGAGTGCAGCAAGGTTCCTTTTTCTCCACATTCTTGCCAGTACTTCTTGTTTGTTGATTTATTGATGATAGCCTTTCTGACCGGAGTGAGGTGGTATCTCATTGGGGTTTTTATTTGCATTTCTCTAATGATTAGTAAGGCTGAACATTTTCTCATATGTCTGTTGGTCAACTGTATGTCTTCTTTAAAGAAATGTTTCTTCATGTTTACTCTGCCCATTTTTTAATTGGGATATTTGGGGCTTTTTTTGGTTTTGAGTTGTATGATCTTTTTACCCATTTTAGATGTTAACCTCTTGTCAGATGTATCATTGGCAAATATCTTCTCCCATTCAGTATACTGCCTTTTTGTTTTATTGGTGGCTTCCTTTGCTGTGAAAAAACTTTTAAGTTTCATGTATCCCATATGTTTATTTTTTATTTTATTTCCCTTGCCCATGGGGATATATCAGTAAAAATACTACTGAGGGTAATGTCTGCAAATTTACTTTCAATGTTTTCTTCTAAAGTTTTCTGGTTTAAGGTCTTATATTTAAGTTTTTAATTAATGTTGAATTTGCTCTCCTGTAGTATAAGTAGGTGGTCCATTTTTATTTTTTTGCATGTGTCAGTCCAATTTTCCCAGCACCATTTATTAAACATTCTATCTTTACCTCAATGTAAATTCATGTTTCCATTGTCATAGATTAAATGACCATAGATGGATGGGTTTACTTCTGGGCTCTCTATTCTGTTCCATTGATTTATGTGTCTGTTTTCATGCCAGTACCATACTGTTTTGATTACTATAGCCTTGAAGTGTGATTTGATGTCGAGTAATGTGATACCTCCCACTTTGTTCTTATTTCTCAAGATTGCCGTGGCTATTTGGGGTCTTTTATGGTTCCATATAAACTTTAGAATTATATGTTCTATTTCTGAGAAAAATGTCCTTGGTAGTTTGATTGGAATTGCATTGAATCTATATATTTTCTTAGGTAGCATTGACATTTAACTATATTAATTCTTCCTATTCATGAACATGGTAGGTGTTTCCATTTATCTGTATCTTCTTTGATTTCTCTCTTCAGTGTCATAATTTTCTGAATACAGGTCTTTTACTTCTTTAGTTAAATTTATTCTTAGATATTTTATTGTTTTTGAAGCAATTATAAAAGGGATTATTTTCTTAATTTCTCCTTCTGATAGTTTCTTATTGATGTAGACAAATGCAACTGATTTCTGAATATTAATTTTGTATCCTGCTACTTTACTAAATTCATTTATCAGCTCTAATAATTTTTTGGTGGAGTCTTTGGGGTTCTCTCTATACAGTATCATGTTGTCTGCAAATAACAACAATTTTACTTCTTGCTTTCCAATTTGGATGCCTTTTATTTCATTTTCTTGTATTGCTGTGGATAGAACTTCTGGAACTATGTTGGATAAATGTGGTGAAAGTGGGCAGAATTGTCTTGTTCCTGATCTTAAGTGGAAAGCTTTTAGCCTTTCCCCATTGAGTACGTTTGCTGTGGACTTATGATATATGGCCTTTATTATGTTGGGATATGATCCCACTATTCCTACTTTGCTAAGAGTTTTTATTATAAATGGTTGTTGGATTTTGTCAAAATTTTTTTTGCATCTATTGATATGATCATATGATTTTTATTTTTCATTTTGTTAATGTGATGTATTACATTAATTGATTTGCAGATATTGAACCAACCCTGCATACCAGGAAATGAATCCCACTTGGTCGTGGTTTATGTACTTTTTAATGTATTGCTGAATTTGGTTTGCTAGTATTTGTTGAGGATTTTTGCATCTATGTTCATTAGAGATACGGGCCTTTAGTTTTCTGTTTTTGTAATACCTTTGTCTGATTTTGGGATCAGAGTAATAATGGCCTCATAAAATGTGCTGGGAGCCTTCCCTCCTGTATTTTTTGGAATAATTTGAGGAGAATAGGTATTAATTCTTCTTTGAATGTTTTGTAAAATTCACCTGTGAAGCCATCTGGTCCAGGACTTTTATTTGTTGGAAGCTTGTTGATTACTGACTCAATTTTTTTTCTGCAGTAATCAGCCTATTCAAAGTTTCTGTTTCTTCTGATTCAGTCTTGGTACATTGTATTCTTCTAGAAATTAATCCATTTCTTCCATATTGTCAAATATGTTGGCACAGAGTTGCTCGTAGAAATTTCTTAACATTTTCTGTATTTCTGTGACATGTGTTGTCACTTCTCCTCTTTCATTTCTGATTTTATTAATTTGGGTCCTTTCTTTTTCTTGGTGAGTCTGGTTAAGAGTTGCTGATTTTGTTTATCTTTCAAAAAAAACAGCTCTGGGTTTCATTGATCTTTTGTATTTTTTTGTGTGTGTCTCAATTTCATTTATTTCTGCTCTGGTCCTTATTATTTCCTTCCTTGTACTCCCTTTGGGCTAGTTTTGCTGTTCTTTTTCCAGTTAGCTTAGATATAAAGATAGACTCTTGATTTGAGATTTTTCTTGTTTCTTTAGATAGGCTTTTAGATAGATTTTTCTTGTTTCTTTAGATAGGCTTGCATTGTTATGTTGTATTGCAAAGTAGTTTTAGGACTACTTTCACTGCATCCCTTAATTTTGGGTTTGTGTTTTCATTTTCGTTTGTCTTAAAATAGCATTTGATTTCCTCCTATATCTCATTTTTTACCCACTTGCTATTTAGTAGCATGTTATTTAGCCTCCATGTTTTTGTGTGTTTTCCAGGATTTTTTTTATAATTGATTTCTAGTTTCATAGCATTTTGGTCAGAGAAAATGCTTGATATGATTTCAGTCTTCTTAAATTTGTTGATGGGCCAGCCGAGTGGCACGGTGGTTAAGCGCTGTCTTGGGAAGCCAGCGGCCCCTGTTCGGGTCCCACATATGAGGGCCAGTGACACTGCCCTCAAAAAAAAAAACAAAAAAGAAAAAACAAATTTGTTGAGACTTGTTTTATGACTTAACATGTGGTCTATCTTAGAAGATGTTCCATGTGCACTTGAGAAGAATGTATACTCTGTTGCTTTGGGGTGAAATGCTTTAAAAATATTAATTAAATCCAGCTGATCTAACATGTCATTTAAGGCCACTGTTTCCGTGTTGATTATCTGTCTGGAGAATCTGTCTATTGTTGACAATAGGGTGTTGAAGTCCCCTACTACGACAGTGCTACTGTAGATCTCCAACTTTATATCAGTCACAGACTGTTTTATGTATTTAGGAGCTCCTTTAGTGGGTACATAGATGTTTATGAGGTTTATGTCCTCTTATTGAATCGATACCTTTATTATTATGTAGTGCCTTCTTTGTCTTTTATTGTAGTCTTCATTTTAAAGTCTATTTTGTCCAAAATATGTATTACTATTCCAGCTTTTTTCTCATTTCCATTTGCTTGAAATATCTTATTCCATCCCTTTACTTTCAGTCTGTGTGTGTCTTTTGATCTAAGATGAGTCTCTTGTAGACAGCATATGCATGGGTCCTGTTTTCTTATCCACTTAGCCACTCTGTGTCTTTTGATTGGAGCATTTAGCCCATTTACATTTAAAGTGATTTTGATAGGTGCATAATTATTGCCATTTTGTTGGTTGTATTTCTGGTATTTCTTCGTTAGCTTGTTTTCCCCTTTCTTCTGTTTATAAAAGCCCTTTTAATATTTCCTGCAATGCTGGCTTGGTGGTAATGAATTCCTTAAGCTTAGTCTTTTCTGAGAAGCTCTTTATCTCTCCTTCAATTTTAAGTGCTAGCCTTGCTTGGTAGAGCAATCATGTCTGTAGGCCTTTGGTTTTCATCACTTTGAATATTTCCTGCCACTCCTTTCTGGCCTGCGAAGTTTCTGTAGAAAAGTCAGCTGTTAATCTTATAGGAATTCCTTTGTATGCAACCTGCTGTCTTTCTCTTGCTGCTTTTAGAATTCTGTCCTTGTCTTTAACTTTTGCCATTTTAGCTATGATGTGTGTTGGTGTGGACCTGTTTGGGTTCAGCTTGTATGGAACTCTCTGTGCTTCCTGGGCTTTTTTGTCGATTTCCTTCACCAGGGTGGGGAAGTTTTCAGTCATTATTTCTTCAACTACATTCCTGATCCCTTGCTTTTCCTCTTCTCCTTCTGGTATTTCCATGATAAGAATGTTGTTGCACTGGATGCTGTCCCACAGGTCACTTAAACTATTTTCATGGTTTTTTATTCTCTTTTCTTTTTGTTGTTCCAATTGAATGATTTCTGCTATATTGTCTTCTAAATTGCTGATCTGATCCTCTGCTTCATCTAATCTACTGGTGATTCCCTTGAGTGTGTTTTTCATTTCAGTTATTATATTCTTTAGTTCGGTTTTTTTTTTTTTTTTTTATGATTTCTCTATCCTTCTTTATGTCCTCACTAAGTTCCTTAAACATTCTTGTCATCAGTGTCCTAAACTCCGTGTCTCAAAGTTTGGATACCTCTGCTTCATTTAGTTCCATTTCTAGAGGTTTCTTCTGATATTTTATTTGTGACATGTTTCTCTGTTTCTTCATTCTGGCTGTTGCTCTCGATTGCTTTGATGTATTAGGTAGATCACCTATGACTCTCAGTTGTTGCTGGGTGGTCTTGTAGTATGTGTCCTTTATATTCAGATTGCATATTCTCTGTATTCTTCTGTCCCATGTTCTAGACATGTCACTGTTGAGGTTTCTCTTTAATTGCTTTTGGCTTCTCAGAGGGTGGGATTGACCCTCAGACTGATTAGCTTGGAGAACTAGTTCTGTTCACAGTGTATGAGATCCCCTCAGTAGAGGTGGAGGCTGACACCCTCAGAGGAGGTTTGGCCACTGTGGGCCCCTGTGCCTTTTGAAAATGTCCTTTAAGAGTGCCACTTACTAGTTCAACTCTGTAGTCTGGTTTTGTTTAACACTGGCCTCTAGGTGTATTGATTCTGGTGTCTCTTGGGCGGGGCTCCCTCAGAGCCATATCTGACCTGCCTGTTACTGGTCAGTAGCTACCTGGTATGTGCTTCAAGTCTGTATGCAATTGGCTGCTGGCCATCCTGGACCTGGGGCCATGTGGGGAGGGTCTCTGTGTGAACTGAAGCTGGCTGCCCCCCATATTGGTCCTGAGGTAATTTAGCAAAAGACCCACGGCCCCTAGCTGGCCCAGTTGCCACATGTCAGATGTCAGTAAGTCCCACCTATTGAAAGAAGCTCTTTGGCGCATGTGTCTGGCTATTTGACCCATTGTTGAGGGTGCCTCTACGGTATGGCATTAGCTTACCAAGGTGGAATTCAAGTGAGTTACGTGATGTGATTGGTAGTTTTTACGACGTTAATGCAGATTCAGGTCTTACACCAATACCTGACCTGTAACCCCTCATATAGCATCCCAAGGACAGTACAGCCAGCCTCCACTCACACGCACAGATTCACGAATGCTGTTCCCCAGTGGCTGTGGTGCAGGTTTGTGGTCACCGAACATCACTAAGCTGACCCCAGGGCTCTGGGGACCACCTTTTGTTGTAAAAAACCTTTTCTACTGTCTGTGGGGGGTGAGGCCAGTCACCCTGGCATGCTAATTGTCCCTGGCAATGCAACCGTAAGGTGGGTGAGGTGGCGTTATAGGTGCGTAAAGGCTGTGTTCAGTGGTTTCTACAAATTCAGTGTAGTCTCAGCTCCTGGACCAGTGCTAGGTCCACATCCACTTCATAAAACAAAAACAATTCAAGGCAACCTAACAACACCAAAAAACAAATACACTCTCAGAGAAACACGATAAGCAATGATCAGACAGGAGCAACAAATGTATATAAAAGAAAGGGCCAGTGACACTGCCTTCAAAAAAAAAAGTATATAAAAGAGTCACAAACAAAAACACAAAAACAGAACAAGACAGAAATACAGTGACCAAAGCGATATCCAGATAAGTCTCAGAAATGACAAAAAGAAACAGATGAAAGAAAAGAAGAAAAGGGGAAAAAAAGATGAAAGAGAAAGAAAATAAAAAAGAAGAAGAAAGGAGGAAGGGAAAAAAGGAAAAAAGATTAAAAAAGAAAAGAAAAGGAAAAAAGGCTCTCCACCCACTTTAATCTGCAGACCACTTGCTTAGTAATAGAGAGTCTCTGGATGACTCAGCACTAGCTATGTTGGGGGGAAGGGCCCAAAGCATCATGTGCCAGCCTTCCTCTCATGCTTGCAGTGAGGTTCCTCCAATTAGCTGCTGTGTACTCTGGAACCCTGCTCAACACCAAAAATCCTCACAGGTTATTGCCAGTTGTCTGCTGATGCAAAAAACCCTCTGTGGGCTGCAGAGATGGGGGCCAGACACCAGGGGCTCAGGGTTCTCCTGGCAACATAGCTCTAGGTGGGTAGGGCAGGCCCCCCAGGCACCACAGGGTGTGGTCAGTGGCCCCCACCATTTCGGAGCAGCATGCACTCCTGCACTGGCAACCAGCCCACACAAACACCCCATGAATGCCCTGGCCAGAACATGCAGTCCCACAGTTCCCAACCCAACACTCCCAGGAAAACTCCCAGTCTCAGCCTGTCCCAATCAACCTCTTGTAGATCAGGCAAAGCAGCCCAGTAGCTAGTCACCAGCCTGGAAACTCTGCATTTGCAGTGAGGAGAGCAGAAGCTCCAGCTGGCTAGCACAATCCTACATCTCAATGAGCGGCCTGTTGGAACCGGAGTGCGCACACTAGGTGTTTTCCTGGCTATGCAGCACAAGAAATGTGGAGGGTGGATTCCAAGGCAGCATGCACATGCACACACACGCATGCCTGCATCAATTTGACCAGACCAATGCGGTCCCGACCTGACCCTCTGTAGGAGGGCCCAACCCTGAAAAATTGGAGCACACCTGTACACTACTTGTGTGCAAGCTCCACACAGGGGAACAATGGTCCCCAAACCTCCAGCTCCCACGCCAAAGGCAATCAGTTTAGACTTTCCCTGCATGATCCTGGGCCCCGCTCACACAGCTACTCCCTCCACCATGGATTGAGTGAGTGCTCACCAGGGAGTGAAACCGGCTCCTCTGGTTCTCTAGCTGCCTCACTGAATTGAACAAAGAGAGTCCTCACTAATTTCTACTGCCACCTATTGTGGAACTCCTTTTCCTGGCAAAGTAACTCTGGGCTGTCATTCTGGGATTGCTTTGATGTATTAGATAGATCACCAGGAGAGCCCTGGCTGGATCACGCAGGCACACAGCTCACAGCCCAATACTCGAATGAAAACTCCCAGTCTCAGCCTGTCCAATCAGTCGCTCGCAGATCAGGCCAAGCAGCCCGACAACCAATCACCAGCCTGGCAATGCATTGGTTAAGAGCTGGTTTTGGGATGCCAGCAGCCCCGGTTCGGATCTCACATATGAGGGCCAGTGACACTGCCCTCTACAGCTAACAACAGCTCCACCTGGAGCTGAGCTGTGCGAGCCCCGGCAACGGTGCAGGCTGCAGCCCTTGCTGCAGTGGGTTGCCATAGGCTACAGTGAGTGGCCAGCAGCCAGCGTGAGTGGCTGGCAGCCAGGCGTGAGCTGCCAATCGCTGCAGTGAGCGACCATCCAGAGGCCGGCGACCAATCTGCCTCATCCAGGAAGAGCGCAATGACGATACCAACATTGGCCAGTGAAGCAACAACCTCCGCAACTAGACTGAAGAACAAAAAAACAGCAACTTGTCTGTTCCCCTTCCCTGATTCCCCAACACTGTTCCCCTCCCGCAATTCCCCAAAAAAATCTTAAAAAAAAAAACTAATTGGGGGGCCGGCTGAGTGGTGCACTGGTTAAGAGGTGGCTTGGGATGCCAGCAGCCCTGGTTCGGATCCCACATATGAGGGCCAGTGACACTGCCCTCTACAGCTAACAACAGCTCCACCTGGAGCTGGGCTGTGCGAGCCCTGGCAACGGTGCAGGCTGCAGCCCCTGCTGCAGTGGGCTGCCATACGCCACAGTGAGTGGCCGGTAGCCAGCGTGAGCGGCCGGCAGCTAGCATAAGCTGCCAACAGCCATGGTGAGCGGCCGTCCAGAGGCCAGTGACCGAGCACAATGATGATACCAACATGGGTCAGTGAAGCAACGTCCTCCACAACTAGACTGAAGAAGAAAAGGACAGCAACTTGTCTGTTCCCCTTTCCCGATTCCCCAACACTGTCCCCCTACCCCTCCAATTCGCCAATAAAATCTTTTAAAAAATCAAAAAAAACTAATTAGAGGGCTGGCCGAGTGGCATGTTGGTTAAGAGCTGGCTTGGGATGCCAGCGGCCCCGGTTTGGATCCCACAAATGAGGGCCGGTGACACTGCCCTTTACAGCTAAAATGGTGAACAAGAGCTGCACCTGGAGCTGGGTTGCTGTGAGTCCCCAGGGGGACAGCATAGCTGCAGCCCCTGCTGCAGTGGGCTGCCATAGGCTACAGTGAGTAGCCAGCAGCAGCTGTGAGCTGCCAAGAGCTGCTGTGAGAGGCCGTCCAGAGGCTGGTGACTGATCTCCCTCACCCAGGAAGAGCTCAATGATGATACCAACATGGGCAGTGAAGCAACGTCCTCCACAACTAGACTGAAGAAGAAAAGGACAGCAATTGCCTGTTCCCCTTTCCCGGTTCCCCAACAATGTTCCCCTCCCCCAATTCCCCAATTTAAAAAAAAAAAACTAATTGGAGCTAAGTCTGAAGTCTCTAATAATGCATTTAGAACAAGGAAAATGTTTGTTTTTAAACATTGTACTTCAATCTTTACATCTGATGAAGGGTGGTTTGGGAAGAATTTAAAAATAATATGACCACCATTCTAGGTAAAATAATTTCTGTCTTCATATTTTTTATTTATGTTTTCAACAGTTTTTCTTCTTTCCTTCTTTGTCTTGTATCTACTTTTTAAAACTTCTTCACCTTTCTCTGCAGATTCTTATAATTTTTCTTAACAGAGCATGAGATAGCTTCTAAGGGCTGCCCAGATTTGGTTCTGGGAAGGAAAATGTGAGCCATTCTGAATTTAGGAGAGCATTATTTCAGTAACTGGTGTCAGAAAGAATGGTTATAAAGAGAGAGAAGATGTATAAATTTGATAAAAGATGATTTTTAAAAATTAGATACAAAGTGATAAGTCTGGATTGACATGCTAACATTGCTAATGGAAAAGAAAAAATAAAACATTACAGAGAGAAAATTATAAATATCAAAATTGGTATACATATAAGGGATCCCAGTTTTATTATGATTTATATTTGATAGCTGAGAAACGGATGGTATAACTTTGGAAAAGAGAATTTGGAATGTTGTCAGGACTATAATCTGGCAAAAAAAACTATACTGATATTAAATATAATCACACTTAGAATTCTGATGTGAACAGAAAATCTTCCTGTTAAACCTGTATGTAGTATCTTACTTATGAAGGAAGATGAGGGGATAGGAGTTTTATGCTTACGGTAGAAGTTTCTGATTATAAGACACTGTGATGGGTCAATTAATATAGTTGTTCAGAACATAGTATAAATGAGAATAAGGTGGTGGGTCAGTTATAGGATAACAGGCTGTACTCCTAACATTAAATTGAATGAATCCATTAGTCACCAAGTGGAGTAGGAAACAGATATGTTTGTCTAATAGTAAAAATGTTACTATTACTGGGGAATCATGAAGTATATGCTCTACTTACAAGTTACTTGTCAGAATGTCAGGAAAAGAATGAGTTCTCCTAGTCAAAAATTATATAGTCAATGAAGAAAGATATATCTAGTTTCTAATAGTAAAAGTAGAAGGTTTTATATCGTTACCATGAATTGGAAGAGGTTATTCATTTGATCAATTTAGGAAAAAAAACACATGATTTTAGAAAGGCATATACTAAAATATTATATAGTCGAACAACCCAATTCAAAACTTTCTGTCCTTTAGGGCAATTTTCTGACCCAATTTCCTATTTCATGAGTATGGTATTTTATGACACAGATATTAACTTAAGTGTGTGCAAATTGCTACAGGAAAATTATCTTTGTTATGACATCTTTCACTGCATGCTGAATGTCAGAATGCATTGCATACAACAAGTAGTCAAGGCAAGGAGTTGTGTCTACAAAAATAAAAACTGTGAAGTAACAAGTTTTTTTTGGAATTAGCAAGTATATTTTCAGTAGTTTTATAGCATTTGTAATGAGTCAGTGTTTTAATGTAATTTAAAAATAGAAAAATTGAGTTCTGACTTTTTTTTTGGAGCTATGTTGTAATGCCTGAAATTCTCCAAGCACATGGTGATTCTAAAAATTATCATTTTTCCACCTGCTGCTAGAAATCTCTTGCCTACTGATTTCAGCACTACTTCAATGGTGTTAAAACCAATTAGTGATATATCAAAGGGTTGTTTTTTTTTAATACCAGAAAGTCTAAACTACTACAGAACATTGGCACAATGAGCCCTGTAAAAACCCATGATCTCATGATCTTTTATCTGTTCCTAGAATGCTAAATTCATAAATTTCATTAGCAATTTTGACTATCAGGAAGCAACCAGAACAAAAAATGAATGATCTAATCTTAACTGGAATGGCAATATCTGTGAAACTAACATTATATGGCAGTCATTAATTTTTATTAGATGTATAGATTTTCCCCTAGTATTTCCTAAAGTGTGGTAAAAATCAGTTTTTTTAAATATAAAAATCCAGCAATAACTAATGAACTAACAGATTACAACAAAAACTAAAACAACCTACATATTGACAAATGTTTGATTCTAATCTAATTTCTAGTTCAAATGTACTTGAAGATCATGCAAATGCACATTCATTAATTTATGCAGCTCACACACAAAAGTCATATTTATTTTTCTGGTATAGTTTATATTTATTTATGGAACCATGGGGTTACTTTGACATCAAATAACTGTGAACTTGTAAAAATTCATCATAGTAATAGATGTAAGTTCATTATTTAACATTATGAAGAAAACTTTAAAAAGGAAGAAAAAATTTACTGGAAACTAACACAGGCTTCACCCCCTCTGGAAGGATGGTTTTCAATGTTACTTTGGACCCCTGCATCTTTTGACATCTTTTCATTTATTTGTTACCACTTGTCAAAAAACTTCATATCAATATGCCTTTATAGTCACTCTCTAGAATATCTCTATCATAACAGAGGGTCCAGTCAATCCTATATGTTGCTCCTTGATGTGCCAGTGGATAGTGGAGAAGAAATAGGTTGGGGTTGAATCCCAGCTTGACCATTTAATAACTGTGTCAAAGTTATTCAATCTCACCAAGTCTCAGATCCTTCTTTTAAAAAGTGGGGTCATAATATATATTTCATAGTGTTTTGTGAGAATTAAATGTTAGATACTGCATAAGAAACAATTAAGTTCATGTTTTATACATAGAAAGTATTCAATAAATGATTCAACAGTTACATTTTCTTCCAAAAGAATGAACAAAGGAAAGAAGATACATGGATAAATAAGTCTTAGTGCATGAAAACAAGCCATTTACACTGTAGAGCTGCACTGTCCAATATGGTAGCTACTATCCACATGTGACTATTGAGCACCTGAAATGTGGCTGGTCCAAAATGAGATGTGTGGTAAGTCTTGGACAAATTAACTTTGTTTTCCATTTTGAAAAGTGATATTGATGAACAACTGCTTAATTAAACTATTATGCTCATTTTAACTGACTCATTTGGCCAGAATAATATTCACATTTGTATGCTGATCTTTGAGTTTTATGCTAAGATTATGTTTACATATATAATTTTATATTTTACATATGTAATTTTATATTTTGATGTTATTAAGTATATTAAAACATATAACTTTTCTCTCTTTCTCTTTTAACTGTTATTTTATTCTTACTGTTATTTTTTTATTGCTTAGAGTGACATAGTGTTCTTTATAACACAAATGTGTCAGAGATTCCAATACTATATTATATGATCCTAAGATAACCATCTGGACATTGGAATTTTAGGTGAATCTTGGATCAAAATGCACTTTTTGAATTTTTACAAAATAAATCTACTTGAGAGGGAACATGACATTGAATGAATGTATGAATTTTATTTTTACAATGAAATTGAGAAAAAAATATATTCTCATGGGGCATACCTAACTATAAAATTATATTGGCATTTAAGCCAAGGGAAAAACTCATGACTGTGTGTTTAAAAAAAAATGTTTAATATTAGTTCTCAAACACAGCAGCATGAGAGTCCCCCTTGATCTCTCCCCTGGAAGTTAGAGCAAGCTCAACAGCTATAATTCAACAAAGGATTTCCTGCACAACACGCAAACACATCTGAGAGATCTGTGCATTGAAACATCTGAAGGTGGGCGAATTAGGCAAACAGGGGAGGAGGGAAAGGAGGAGAACAGAGACAGGTGCCACGGATGCAGCCTGTAGCTCACTGTGGGTCTCAGAAAAGGGGAGGATTCAGGCTGTAATGCACTCTCTGTGGCCCCAAGCACTCCTACCTGAGTGGTCAGCATAAACACCGCTGAAACCAGCAATTGAGGCAGAGGCCAAATATAGAAGTACAGTAGCCGTGTTTGAGCAGCCACCATTTCCAGACAGAAAACAAAACCGGGAGTCTGGTTGCCCCCTACCCACCCTCTTACAACCCTTCAGAGCTAACAGTGGTCCCCAGAAGAAACTGTAGCAATGAATATCAGGTTACAAAACAGACTATCTAGGGGCCGGCTGAGTGGCTCAGTTGGTTAAGAGCTCTCTCAAGAGTGCAAGCTGAGCTCTGAGCAACGCGGTTCGATGCGAGCCCGAGCTGAGTTGCCGTTGAACTGCCAACAGGTGGCAGAATGGCTCAGCTAAAAACAAAACAAAACAAACCAGACTATCTACAGCCCTGAGAACTGGAGAGATACTTCCTGAGCAGCAGATGCACGCTAAGGCTAATCCCAGTGACAAGGGTGGAGATACAGCGGTAGGTCACCTGAGGTCTGGCAATCATCATTACTGGCAGGAGAACAAAGCCACAAACATATCAGTGGCCTTTCCTAGCCCACCTTGCCCCCCCCCCCAATTCTGGGTGATCTCAGCAGGGGCACTTGGGACAGTTTAGGCAGTACAGCACTGCATTTGGCTGCAGGGTTAACACTGGGATTTCAGGGGTTTAGAACACCATCACCCACCGTGTTCTACCATGGGTGTGGGAAAAAGAAATTCAACCATATGCTGCCTTCAGGAGACACATCTTACCAGCAAGGACAAATGTAGACTTAAAGTGAAAGGGTAGAAAATAATACTCCAAGCAAATGTCATCCAGAGAAAAGTGGGTATAGCCACACTTATATCTGACAATTAGACTTCAAGATAACAAAGGCAACAAGAGACAAAGATAGACATTTCATAATGATGAAGGGGACAATACAATAAGAAGATGTAATATATATATTCCCAATCAGGGAACACCAAAATATATAAAGCAACTACTAACAGAACTAAGAGAGAAACTGACAAAAACACAATATAGTAGGGGATCTAAATATACCATTGACGGTTATGGATAGACCATCCAAACAGAAAATCAACAAGGAAATATTAGCCTTAAATGACACGTTAAAATGAATGGACAGAATTGATATTTAAAGAACCTTTCATCTTAGAACACCAGATTGTACATTCTTTTCTAGTGTGCATGGAACATTCTCAAGGATAGACCATATGGTGGTACATTAAACTAGCCTCAACAACTTTAAGAAGACTGAAATCATATTCCACAATGAGATACCACTTCGCACCTGTCAGAATGTTTATTATTAACAAGACAAATAATAAGTGTTACAGAGGTTGTAGTGAAAAAGGAACCCTTATACACTGCTGGTGGCAATCTAAATTGGTACAGCCTCAATGAAAAACAGTACTGAGGTTTCTCAAATAGTTAAGAATAAAATTACCATACGACTTAGCAATTCTTCTTCTATCTAACCTCCCAAAATGAAAACATTTATCCATAAAGATATGCATATCCTATGTTTCTTGCAGCATTATTCATGGTGGCCAAGACATGGCAACAACCAAAGTGTCCTTCAATAGATGATTGAATAAAGAAGATATGGTATCTATATACAATGGAATATTACTCGGTCATAAGAAAAGTTGAAATACTGCCTTTGCAACAACATGGATGAAGCTGGAGATTATCATGCTAAGCAAAATAAGTTAGACAAAAAAAATATATATGATTTCACTACATGTGGGATATAAAACTGAGCACAACATATGAACAAGGCAAACAAACAAGTAAAAACTCATGGACACAGAAAACAGTTTAGTGGTTACTAGAGGGTATAGTGAGAGGGAGAGGTAGGAGAGGGTAATGGGGGTTAAATATGTGATGACAGGAGAGTTGACATTGGCTGGCGAAAACATAATGCAATATATAGATATATATTGTGGAAGTATACACTTGAAATCTATATAATTTGATTAACCAGTGTCACTCCAATAAATTTAATAAAAAATATACTGTTTAGTATTTCTTAAATCATGAGAAAATTCAATAATTTAAAATTTTAAAATATGAAATAGATTTGCAAGATCTAAGTGTAATTAGCATCCATTATAGCTTTCATTTTAAATGTAAATCTGTTGACATGAAGGGTGGGAATTAAATTGAAGATATCACAGGGCTGAAATGTAAAATTGTAGTAATAACCAAGTAAAAAAGAATAATTCATTGTGTTTGGAATCTATCATAGTTAATTATTTAATTTACCACCAAATTATTTTATATTTAGTTAAAATAAATGTGTTATTTAAATCCTAAAATAATCAGTACAGTGCTTAATTTGATGGGATAGTTAACAAAAGAAACCAAAAACACGGAATTAAGTAGGGGCCTAGGTTTGTAAACAAGCCCAACTGAAATTAAACTATTTCAAGATATTTGAACGTGAAAAAGGAAAGAGAAAGAACTGGAGAGGCAGCTGATTATTGATATATTTGATATTAAAAACTGAGAGAAGAATCTCAGTTCTGGATTAAGATGGTGAAGATTCATTTCCCCCCACTTCTCCCCTAAACACAACTAAATATCCTGTAAATAACTGGATAAACAACCTTTTAATCTGAAAGGTGGACTTGAACTATGACATATTAGCATCACAACATCTTACTGGGTTCCCTGGATTTCCTTTTTATTTCCCATATGTTCCACACTGGGCAGCAGAGAGGCCTGCAGCACAGAATTCCAAGAGGTCTAGAACAACAACAAGGCCTGCTGTCTCTGGCTAAAAGTCTTGGAAAGGAAAACCCTGGAGTGACTCAGTAGGGAGATTCATACCTAATGACACTGGTGCACACAGTGGCAAGAGGGGGAACCCACCAACAATGCATTAGTGACTTCCGGTAAAATGGCGGAATAGACAGATGCTGTGCGAACTACCTCCCAGGATCACACCAAAATTACAAACAATTTATACAACATTCAACCGTGGAGGTTCCCGGAACACTAGATGAACAGAACCACTAAACAAAGAACTTAAAAGAGGAGGCCACGTCAAGTCTGGTAGGGGGGTGCAGACAAGAGAGGGCGACCCCATGAGGGAAGCCCCAGCTGTGGGAGGTTTCTCCAGTTGGGGGAGAGATCCTCCAGCTGCACACCAAGCTCAGCAGCCCAGAGTTTCTTTGCCGGGAAGAGGAGTTCCAAGATAGCTAGCAGTAAATTAGTGAGGACTCTCTTTGCTCAGCTCAGTGAGGCTGAAAGCAGCTAAAGAATGAGTGTGGCTGGCGCACGGGCTTGCTCGCTGGTGAGCACTTACCTGGTTCCTGGTGGAGGGAGTGGCTGTCTGGGCCAGGCCCAGGAGCCTGCAGGGACAGACTGGACTGAGCGCCTTTGGTGCAAAAGCTGGAGGTTTTTGGACTATTGATCCTCTGGTGTGGAGCTTGCACACGAGTGGTGTACAGGAGGACACCATTTTGTCAGGGTTGGGCCCTCCCACAGAGGATCAGGTCCAGGACCTCATTGCTCTGGTGGAATTGGTGTAGAAGTGCATGTGTACACGCATGCGCACGCGGCCTTGGATCCCCACCCTCCGCCGGGCTTATACTCTGTTGCCAGGGAAACGCTTGGTGGAGCCCTCTGGCTCCATCAGGCTGCTCACTGAGATGCGGGAGTGCATGAGCTTCCTCGGATCCCCATCCTCCACCAAGCTTGTGCTGCATTGCCAGGGAAATGTTTGGTGGGCATTCTCCGGCTGGCTCCAACAGGCTGCTCACTGAGACGCTGGAGTGCGTGAGCCGCCTTGGGTTCCCGCTCTCCACACTGTGCTTCCAGAGTTGCCAGGCTGGTGATTGCTTTTCAGGTGGCTTGGCCTGATTTGTGAGCGGCTGATTGGGATAGGCTGAGACTGGGAATTTTCCTGGGATTGTTGGGCCGTGGGCTGTGTGCCTGCGTGATCCAGCCAGGCCTCTCCTGGTGATCTATCTAATACATCAAAGCAATCCCAAAGCGACAGCCATAATGAGGAAACAAAGAAACATGTCACAAATAAAAGATCAGAAGAAACCTCTAGAAATGGAATGAAATGAAACAGAAGGATCCAACCTTTCAGAGACAGAGTTTAGAACACTGATCATAAGAATGTTTAACAAACTTAGTGAGGACATAAGGAAGGATAGAGAAATCATAAAAAAACAACCAGTTAGAACTAAAGAACACAATCACTGAAATGAAGAACACACTTGAAGGAATCACCAGTAGAGTAGATGAAGCAGAGGAGCAGATCAGCGATTTGGAAGACAAACTAGCAGAAATCACCCAGTTGGCACAACAAAAAGATCAAAGAATAAAAAACAATGAAAATAGTTTAGGAGCCCTATGGGACAAGATGCAGCGCAGCCACCTTCGACTCATAGGAATACAAGAAGAAGAGAAGAAGCAAGGGGTCGAGCATGTATTTGAAAAAATAATGACTGAAAACTCCCTACCCTGGTGAAGGAAATCAACATACATGCCCAGGAAGTGCAGAAGGTTCCAAGTAAGATAAACCCAAACAGGTCCACACCAATGCACATCATAGTTAAAATGGTAAAGGTTAAAGACAGAAACAGAATCCTAAAAGCAGCAAGAGAAAGACAGCAGGTTACCTACAAAGGAGCTCCTATTAGAGTAACAGCTGACTTGTCTACAGAAACTCTGCAGGCCAGAAGGGAGTGGCAGGAGATACTCAAAGTGACACAAAATAAAGGCCTACAACCAAGATTGCTCTACCCAGCACAGCTATCACTTGAAACTGAAGGAGAAATAAAGAGCTTCTCAGAAAAGAATAAGCTTAAGGAATTCATTACCACCAAGCCAGCATTGCAAGAAATGTGAAAAGGGCTTTTGTAAACAAAAGAAAGTGGTAAACAAGCTCACTCAGGGAGACCAGGAATACAAATAACAAAATGGCAATACATATGCACCTATCAATAATCATTTTAAATGTGAATGGGCTAAATGCTCCAATCAAAAGACAGAGAGTGGCTGACTGGATAAGAAAATAGGACACACGTATATGCTGTTTACAGATGGAATAAGATATTTCATGCAAATGGAAATGAGAAAAAAAAAAGCTGGAGTACCAGTACTAATTTTGGACAAAATGTACTTCAAAATGACTACAATAAAAGACAAAGAAGGGCACGATAACCCTAATAAACATCTATGCACCCAACATAGGAACTCCTAATTACATATAACAGATTTTGACAGACATAAAGACAGAGATCAACAGTAACACTATCATAGTAGGGGACTTCAACACCCCTTGTCACCAATGGACAGACCTTTTAGACAGAAAATCAACACAGAAAGACGGGCCTTAAATGACACTTTAGACCAGCTGCACTTCGTCGATACTTTTAGAGCATTCATCCTGAAACAACAGAATATACATTCTTCTCAAGTGCACGTGAGACATTTTCCAAGATAGACCACATTAGGCCACAAAACAAGTCTCAGTAAATTTAAGAAGATTGAAATCATATCAAGCAAATATAAAGGAGAAACTGATGGTTGCATGGTTGCTGGCTGGGAGGGAGTGGGGATGAGGGAGAGGGGGAAGGTTTTGGACAGTGTAGGTGGGTGACTACAATGTTGCCACAGGAATATGGGGGGCAGTTCTGGGAATCTAATTGATAATGTTGTGAAGAGACTATTATGTTAAGTGAAATAAGTCAGTCGGAGAAAGACAAGTACCATATGATCTCACTTAGATGTGGAATCTGTAAAACTGAATGAACGATCAAAGTAAACAGATTCATAGTTATAGAGGAATAACTGAGGGTTGCTAGTTGGGAGGGGGGTTGGGATAAGGGAGAAGGGGAAGGGATTAGACAGCATGAATAGACAACTACAATATTGCCACAGGGATATGAAACACAGTTCGGGGAATATAATAATGTTGTAAAAAATTTGTGGGGTGTCAGATAGTCACATGTCTTGTTAGGGAGAGCACTTCATGGATGTGCTTGATCACTGCACTGTACACCTGAAGCTGATGTTGTATAGCATTGTATGCCAACTGTAACTGAATATATCGATAGTCATGGGATGTGGAGTATACTGTGGAAGGAAGTCAAAGGAATTGTAATAGATATGTATGATATGGGGGGGAGGAATGGGGTGGCTAACTGGGGGAGCGGGGTTGTCACTTTGAGGGGTAAAAAATATAACTAATGCATTGTGTTGTACATCTGAAAATAAATTTTAAAAAAATGTTTATTTCACAATAAAAGATTTAAAAAAAAAACCCAGAAAACAAAAAAACAAAAAAAACAATGCATTCGCTTGCAGAATATGTGATGGCTGCAGCAGTCCAAACTGGCGGCAGCAGCGGCAGCAAGCCTGGTGTCTCCAAGCCCTCTATTCTGTGGTCTACAGTAAATCAGATTCAGGGTCTTTAGGTTCACTGTATAAAACCAGAGAGCCACTCAGACCCTGGGACTCTTGGCCTTCTATCCAAAAGTTGAGAGTGGCTCAGGTAGGCACTTCCTTTCCCCTGCCACTCAATTGAGAGAAGAGAGAAGAAACCCAGCAGCACTGAGCCAGAAATTAGAATGTAAGGGTGAAACAAGAAATCAATAATTTAGCCTAGCTTGATTCACCTCATAGTTTACTATTCAGCTGTTTTCTCTTTGTTTCACTCCCTCACTGCCTGATTTAATAACTCTGCTTTGTTCCCTTTCTCAAGACTACACATGCTTTGCTAACCCAGTTACTCAGCAGAGCACTAACTGAAAATAAGTAATAATTCCTTAGCCTCAGGCATCCAGGCAAAGGAATCCATTTTGCAACTCTGGTGCAGTTTTTACTGGTGATGCATAAAGCCCCCACCAGGGTGGCTGAGTTCTGAGATAACATTATCTTGAAACAGACCAGACCCCTGAAATCATAGTCAGCCCTCAGTTCCTGTATGATCCACTTTCCCACTTCTCTTTTTTTTCCCCACAACCTGTATGCCTATAAAACCCCTTGATTATCCTCAGTTCAGGGAATATGGCATTTCTCAGGACAGCAGTCTACCATCTTTCTTGGCTGCTGGCATCCAGAATAAAGAAAACACCTTTCTCCTCACCAACTCTTGCCTCTCCAATTTTGGGTTCTCATGTGACAAGTGGCACTGAACCTGGGTTTTGTAACAAGAACACAGAAAATACTTTTTCTCCTGCTGATTCAACATACCATACCTGACAGCTAATGACAACTGGGTGGCTTAAGGAAAAGCCTTCCACCTCCACAGCCAGTACCAGTGGGAGATACAGCAGGTGCTCAATTGGAACCAGAAAAATGAAGTAAAACAAAACATGACAAGGTCACTGAAAATTAAATTGTCATTAGACTACAGCCTGCAAAAGTAGGTCAGATATTATATGTTAAACCTCATCAAGGCAATTGCCTACTAAAATAGAGGATTTAATTAAGATTAAGAGTCTCCTGGGCGAGCCAAGTGGCGCATTCATTAAGAGCTGGTCTTGGGATGCCAGTGGCCCTGGTTCAGATCCCACATATGAGGGCCAGTAACACTGCCCTCTACAGCTAACAACAGCTCCACTTGGAGCTGGGCTGTGTGAGTCCTGGTGACGGTGTAGGCTGCAGCTCCTGCTGCAGTGGGCTGCCATAGGCTACAGTGAGTGGCAGGCAGCCAGCGTGAGTGGCTGGCAGCCAGTGTGTGCTGCCAATAGCTGTGGTGAGCGACCATCTAGAGGCCGGCGACCTAGCTGCCTCATCCGCGAAGAGCGCAATGACGATACCAACATGGGCCAGTGAAGCAATGTCCTCCGCAACTAGACTGAAGAACAAAAAGACAGCAACTTGTCTGTTCCCCTTCCCCGATTCCCCAATGCTGTTCTCCTCCCTCAATTCCCCAATAGAATCTTTAACAAAAAGAATCAAGAGTCTCTTAATGTAATATCCAAAATGTCAAGATATAGTAAAAAAGTCACTGCTCATGTCAAGAACCAAGAAAATCAGAACTTGAATGAGAAAAGGCAAATGACACCAATATCAGATGAATTAGATGTTTGAACATTGTGTTAAAGATTTTAAAGCAGTCTCTGTAAAATTGTTTCAACAAGTAATTATAAATTTCTTTGACACAAATGGAAAAATATAAAATCTCAGCAAAGAAATAGAAGTTATAAAGGAACCAAACTGAGATTATAGAATTGTAAAATACAATAACTGAAGTAAGAAAGAAAGTTCACTGGATCAGCTCAGTAGTAAAGTCAAGATGCTAAAAGTTAGAATCAGTGGAACTGACAGATGAATAGAATTTCCTCTATCTTAACAACAGAGTGAAATAGACTAAAAAAATGAATAGGACCTAGACACCTGTGGGCAACAACAAAAAGATCTAACATTTATAGCATTAACATGCCAAACTGAGAGGAGAAAGAATATGGGACTAAAAAACTATTCAAAAAATTGTGGCTAAATTTCGCAACCTTGGGAAAAGACATAAACCTAAATATTCATGAAACAGCAAAGGCAAATGGGTTAAACCCTAAGAAATATACATCAAAACATATCATAAATAAACCTCTGAAATGTAAAGTCAAAGAAAAAATACTAAAAGCAATCAGAAAAAATTATGATTTAGTTATAAGAGAATACCAATTGAAATGATAGTGGATTTCTCTAGGGAAACCACAGAGACCAGTAGAAAGTAGTACAAGGCTTTTCAATGGCTCAAGAAACTGTCAATCAAAAGAAATTATCTTCCAGAAATGTATGGGGAAAAATACATTCTCAATCCAAGGAAAGTAAAATAATTCGTCATTAGTAGATCACATTTAAAAAAAAAATGGCTAGAAGAAGCTCTCCAAACAGAAAATAACAGAAGAAAGCTTGGAAGCTGAGAAAGTAAGGAAGGAAAAGAGAATGGGTAGAAATAGGGTTAAATGTAATAGACTATCTCTTCCCGCTGAGTTCCACATATTTCACACTTAAAGCAAAAATTATAACATTTATTTTGATGCTCAGTATATGTAGAGGAAATATTTGAAGTAATTACACTTAAAAATGGGACTGGTAAGGCCCTACTTGGAACTATGGTTTCAATACTTTTCTCAACTAATTTTAACAAAAGAGCAAAGATAACTCAGTGGATAAATAAAAGTCTTTTCAATAATGGTGCTGGGAAAATTGAATATCCAATTGCAAAAAAAACAAGAACAAAAACTCAAAGTGGATCCTAAAGTTTTAATTTAAAATTTAAGACCATATTTATTTTGGGAGAAATAACAGAATAAAATCCTTGCAACCTTGAGTTAGGTAAATAGTTCTTTCATAAAATACTAAAACACTAACTATAAGAGTGAAAGTTCATAAATCAGAATTCAATAAAATAAGAAATTTCTTTGTGAAGACTCCATTAAGAAAATAAATATTGTGGCCAGCCAAGTGGCTCAGTTGGTTAAGAGCACAAGCTCTGAGCAACAGGGTCACCGGTTTGATTCCCACATGGACCAGTGAGCTGCACCCAAACTGAGCTGCCAACAGGTGGCAGGATGGCTCAGATGGTGACAGCACATGCTCCTAACAACAAGATTGCCAGTTCAACTCTCACATGGGATGGTGGGCTATGCCCACCGCTACTAAGATTGAACAGGTCACCTTGAGCTGAGTGGCTGCAAGCTGCCTATGGGAAGCCAGATGGCTACTGGACTTGGAGCTGAGCTACGGCACCCTCTACAACTAAGATTCATAAGTAAGATTGAAGGAAAACAACTTGGTTTTTCCCTTTCCCCAATTCCCCGACACTGTTCCCCTTCCCCAATTCCCCAGTAAAAAAATCTTAAAAAAAAAAAGTTGGTTTTAAAAAATAAATAATAAATAAATAAATATTGTAGAATTGTACACTTGAAACCTATATAATTTTACTAACAAATGTCACCCCAATAAATTTAATAAAAATTAAAAAAGAAAACGTATGTAAAACAAAATTAAATTAAATAAAAAGGAAAATGTAAGTCACAGTGGGGGAGAAAATATTTGCACATTTTGTTTTTGACAAAGGAGTTGTATCCAGAAAATATAAAAATGCTCAAAACAATAATATGAAAACAAACAACTGAATTAAAATATGATCAAAATATTTGAAGGGACTTCTGCAAAGAAGGATAGCACCAACGACACTGGATGGGAAAATAACAGAAGTATATATCCAAAATGCCATAGAAGTCAGGTGGTCCTTTACTGACAAGGGTACTTGAAATCTGCATAGATGTTAAGATGTCCCTTTAGTCCAAATAAATTAGTAAATGGGGTGGAAAGAATAGGTGGGTTTGTTGTTTCCTAGGCTATAGTGAACATTCTGTTGCTCCACCAGTTTCTCTCTATTATGGGTAGAACTGTGTCTCCCCAAAAGATATGTTCAGATCCTAACCCCAGGTACCCGTGAATGTGGCCTTATTTGGAAATAGGGTCTTTGCAGATGTGGTGAAGCTAAGACTAAGTCTTACTGGATTAGGGTGGTGCCCTTATTAGAGGGACATTTGGGACAGAGAAATAAACATGGAATCATAAAGTGTGTAGTCTTTGAGTCTGGCTTCTTTCAGTTGACATATTGCATTTGAGATTCATCCATGATGTTGCTGGGTAGCATTGCATTTTATGAATGTACCTAAGTTTGTTTATCCATTCCTATTTTGGGGATATTTGAGTTGTTTCCACTTTATGGCTATATCATCATTACAACCTATATTTATATAATAAATGCTTATTTTTCCCACTTGTATAAAAGAAGTTAAAAGTGCTATTCTACTAGACTGCTGGGAATAAAAATTAAGTAAACAATGAATTCATGATTAAATATTGATTTGAACTTCAATCACATTTATAAACTCTAAAGAAACTTAAAAATCAATTAAACTTGAATTGGAGTTATAAAACCACTGTCTATTATCACATTCAATAACATTGTAGTTCTATCTATAACTTTATCCAGTTACTCAGGAAAATACTGTATTGTTACATAATATCAGGACAAGTTGTTTTCTTTCTTTAGATATTGCCAAATTACCCTCCTTAGGGATTGGAACGTTTTGCATTTTTATTGGCATTCTATGAGAGTGGTTGTTTTCCTGAAGGCTCACCAATGGAAGGTATTATTAAAGTTTATATAAAATTTTTTGTTTTATTTCTTTAAATATTCGCAAGAAACAACCACATGTACATTCCCTCTTCAGAAATGCTTTTAAACAGATGATTATTTTAATCATTCTTCTTGGATGATCTGGTAATTTCCGTGCAGAACAATCATTTTTCTGTATTTGACAAGGATCTAAACCCCCCTTTTATGATTGCTATCTATAGAGTGCAGTCATTTTTTTCTGGTTCAGATCCTGCATGGGATGGTGGGTTTATTGAGGGTGACAGTTGTTACTAAAGTTGCATAGGTTTCAAGTGTACAATTCTGTAATACATCATTTATGTATCACATTATGTGTTCACCACACAGAGTCAGTTCTCCTTCCATCACCATATGCTTGATCCCTTTTACCTTCATCTACCACCTCCCCTCTCCTTCACCCTCTGGTAACCACTAAACTGTTGTCTATGTCTATGAGTTTTTGTTTCTTCATTTGTTTGTCTTCTTCCTTTGTTGTTTTCAGTTTTATATACCATATATCAGTGAAATCATATGGTTCTTAACTTTTTCTGTCTGACTTAATTTGCTTAGCATAATAATCTCAAGATCCATCCATGCTGTTGCAAATGGCACTATTTCATCTTTTCTTATGGCAGAATAGCATTCCATTGTGTATATATACAACAACTTCTTTATTCAATCATCTATTGAAGAACACTTTGTTTCCATGTCTTGGCCACCATAAATAAAGCTGCAATGAACACTGGGGCACATATATCTTTACAGATAAATGTTTTCAGATTTTTGGGGTAGGTACCCAGGAGACAGATTGCTGGGTCATATGGTAATTCTATTCTTAATTTTTTGAGGAACCTCCACACTGCCTTCCATAGCGACTACACCAATCTGCCTTCCCACCAACAGTATAGGAGGGGTCCTTTTTCTCCACAGCCTCTCCAGCACTTGTTATTATTTGTCTTGTTGATGATAGCCATTCTAACTGGTGTGAGGTGATATCTCATTCTGGTTTTTATTTGCAATTCTCCGATGATTAATGATGTTGAGCATTTTATCATATGTCTATTCACCATTTCTTTTTCCTCTTTGGAGAAATGTTTATTCAGTATTCTGACTTTTTTTTTTTTTGAGGGCAGTGTCACTGGCCCTCATATGTAGGACCCGAACCGGGGCTGCTGGCTTCCCAAGCCAGCGCTTAACCACCGCACCACTCGGTCTGCCCCTGCCTATTTTTTAATTGAATTTTTTTGTTGATGTTGAGTTGTATGTTCCTTGTATATTTTGGATATTAGCCCCTTATCGGAGGCATTGTTTGCAAAAATCTTCTCCCATTCGGTTGGTTGCCTCTTTATTTTGTCAATGGTATTTTTTGCTTTGTAGAAACCTTTTAGTTTGATATAGTCCCATTCATTTATTTTAGCTTTTACTTCCCTTACCTTTGAAGTCAAATTCATAAAATACTCTTTGAACTCAAGGTCTGTAAGTTTAGTACATATGTTTTCTTTTATGCCATTTATTATTTCAGGTCTCGTGTTTAGGTCTTTGATCCATTTTGGGTTAATTTTGGTTCATGGTGACAGATAGCAGTCTAGTTTCAATCTTTTGCATGTGGCTTTCCAATTCTTCCAACACCATTTATTGAAGAGGCTATCTTTTCTCCATTGTATGTTTTTGGCTTCTTTGTCGAAAATTATCTGTCTATATTTATGTGGGTTTATTTCTGGACTCTTAATTCTATTCCATTGGTCAGTGTGTCTATTCTTCTTCCAATGCCATACTGTTTTGATTATTGTTGCCCTGTACTACACGCTGAAGTTGGAAAGTGTGATTGTTCTTTTTTCTTAGGATTGCTTTAGGTATTCAGGGTCTTTTGTGGTTCCATTCAAATCTGATGATTTTTTGTTCTATTTCTTTAAAAAATGCCATTGGGATTTTGATGGGGATTGCTTTCAATCTTTATATTGCTTTGGGTGATATGGCCATTTTAACTATGTTGATTATTCCAATTCATGAACACCAAATCTCTTTCTTTGTGTCTTTTTCAATTACTTTTAAAAATGTCATATAGTTTTTAGTGTATAGATCTTTCACATCCTTGGTTAAGTTTAGTGCAGTCATTTTTAATTGCTGACAGTCCTTTTTTTTTTTAATTGTTAGAGAATCTATATAAGGCCTTCAACAATTTTGTGCTTCATCCTCTCTAAGCTCCTTATACTCCTTTTACCTCACTATCTCACTCATGTAATTAAGAAAAAAATGGAGTTATTATAATGTCTTACAATATCTGTATGATGCCACGATAATAATATTTGTCTCACATTTTTAACTTCTTTTATATTAGTGGGAAAAATAAGCATTTATAAATATAGGTCTTAAATTATATTTTTTCAAATCTAAATTCTATTCTCTTTTTAAGAGGATATTGAAGGAAATATTCTTATACAACATTTTAGAAAAGAGATGAAAGGTAGTATGAGTATTCTGTTTTTTCTGAACAATTTACCTGACATTATGATGCTGTCATTCATAGTAAGAATGGTCATTTGCCCTGCTGCACTGTTGGTGGGATTGCAGATTGGTGCAGCCACTATGGAAGTCAGTATGGAGGTATCTCAAAGAACTGGAAATAGAGCTACCATTTGACCCAGCAATTCCACTCCTAGGTATTTATCCTGAAAAAACCAAGACACTTATTCAAAAAAAGTTATGCATCCCTATGTTCATAGCAGCACAATTTACAATAGCTAAGACTTGGAAACAACCAAAATGCCCATCAGTAGATGACTGGATTAAGAAACTGTGGTATATTTATACAATGGAGTATTACTCCGCTATAAAGAAGAATGAAATTGTACCATTTGCAATGATATGGATGGACCTAGAGACTATTATGTTAAGTGAAATAAGTCAGTCAGAGAAAGACAAATACCATATGATCTCACTCATATGTGGAATCTGAAAAACTGTATGAATGAGCAAAGTAAACAGAAACTGTCTCATAGATATAGAGGAAAAATCAGGGTTGCTAATTGGGAGGGGAATGGGGATGAGGGAGAAGGGGAAGGGATTAGACAGCAAAAATAGGCAACTACAATATTGCCACTGGGATAGGAAAAACAGTTTGGGGAATATAATTAATAATGTTGTAAATATTCTGTGGAATGTCAGATGATCATATGTCTTGTTAGGAAGACCATTTCATGGATGGAGTAGAGGTTTGATCACTGCACTGTATTACTAAAGTGGAGGTGGTATACCTACTGTAATTGAATATATATAGATAGTCACGGGATGTGGATTATACTGTGGAAGAGAGTCAGAGGAAGAGTAATAGATATATATGATATGGGGGGGAGTGGGGTGGCGAATTGGGTGTCGGGGGTTGTCACTTTGAGGGGTAAAATGTATAACTATTGCACTGTGTTGTACAACTGAAACTAATTAAAATAAATAAAGAAATAAAGAAAGAATGGTCGTTTGGTTAATCAATTAGCATTATTAATTAACTATGAAGTAGGTACTATAGAATGTGCAGAGAGGCAAAAAGATCAGTCCATGCTTTGATTTAGCTACATTTGGTTACACTTTAAATATTTTAAACAAAAGTGAATGTGAGAATTGCCAAAGGATTGGCAGGGAAGAGAAAAAAAACAGCAGCTCAGAGGAGCAGGGAGACAATATAGATTTGGGAAATTATAAAAGGTTTCCAATGGTGCTGGCAAGATATAATTTTAATAAATGTAGAACACTAGTGGTGAAATAGCAGAGTCGGAATGCATTCTAGATGAGGGGAGAGGAATAACGTATGAGTAATCAAAGTTTGTAGGAAATAATGAACAAGAAAACTTTGGGCAAAAATTAAGACTTCTTTCAGAAATTTTTATGTGACTCTGTACAAGTTATTTCAAGTCTCTAGTTATCATCTTTAAAATAAAAATATTAGGGCTGGCTGAGTGGTGTGGTGGTTAAGCGCTGGCTTTGGTAGCCAGTGGCCCCGGTTCGGGTCCCACATATGAGGGCCAGTGACACTGCCCTCAAAAAAAAAAAAAAAAAAAAAGGAAATAAAATAAAAATATTAGGTTATATCATTTTAATGTCTATTAAAATGCTAATGATAACTTTAGAGCAGTTACTATGTGAAAGCACTGTATTAAGCATTTTACACGGATTATCTCATCTAGCTCTCACAGCAACCTCATGATATAGAGTCTGCTACTCAGAAAGGAACCCATCTTGGATAATAATATTTTAAGTCATATTTTTGTATTCAGTGTTATATACTAAATTTTATTAGGGATTTCTTGTATCTATGATTTACAAGTGAAGATTGGAGCTTTTCCCTTATGTTCTCCCTGTCTAATTTGAAGAAGTTTTGTGACCTCATTTTGTCATGAATAATATGAATCTCCTTAATGACAGAAAATGTCAAACATTTTTTCATGTGCTTATATCTCCTTTTTGGTGAAATATCTGTATGAATCGTCCCAGTTTTTATTGTGTTGTGTTTTTTCTTGTTATTGAGTATATTATGAACTCAAATTCTTTCACAGATATGTATTTTGCAATTATTTTTCTCTCCTGTGGGTTGTCTTTTTATGTTTATTTATTTTTTAATTTTTAAAAATTTATTTTCAATTACCATTGACATACAATATTATATTAGTTTCAGATGTACAAAACAACATAGTGGTTAGACCTCACCCCAATAAAGTCATCACCCCAATAAACCTGCTACCCATCTAATACTGTTCATAGTTATTACAATATTATTGACTGTATTCCCTATGCTATTCTTTACATCCCTGTGACTATTTTTTTCAATTATAGTTGATATTCAATATTTTATAATAGTTTCAGGTAAACAGTGTAGTGGTTAGACATTTACATAATTTATAAAGTAACCCACCTGATAAGTCTAGTACCCACCCGACACTATACATAGTTTTGACAATATTATTCACTATATTCCCCAAACTGAACTTTACATCCCTGTGACTATTCTGTAACTACCAATTTGTACTTCTTAATTCCTTAACCTTTTTCACTCAGCTCCCCAACACCCTTCCACTTTGGTAACCATCAGTTTATTCTCTGCATCTATGAGTCTGTTTCTGTTTTGTTTGTTTCTTTAATTTTTCTTTTTTGGATTTCACATATAAGAGAAATCGTATGGTATTTGTCTTTGTCTTACTTGTTTCACTTAGCATAATACCATCTAGGTACATCCATATCGTCACAAATGGTGAAATTTCTTTCTTTTTTATGTCAAGTAATATTATATTGTAAATATGTACCACATTTTTTTTTATCTATATCTTGGCTATTATTGTAAATAGCATTGCAGTAAACATGGTGGTGCCTATATGTTTTCGAATTAGTGTTTTGGATTGCTTTAGAAAAATACCCAGCACTGGAATTGCTGGGTCAGAAGTTAGTTCCATTTTTAATTTTTTGAGCAATCCCAAAACTTTTTTCCATAGTGGCTGCACCAATTTGTAATCCCACCAACAGTTCACGAGGGTTCCCTTTTCTCCATATCCTTGTCAACACTTGTTGTTTGTTGATTTATGACGATGGCCATACAGATAGGTGTGAAGTGATATCTCATGTGGTTTTTATTTACATTTCTCTGCTGATTAATGATATTTAGCATCTTTTCACATGCCTATTGGTCATGTGCATGTCCTCTTTGGAGAAATGTCTATTCAGGTCTTATGCCCATTTTTTAATTAGGTTGTTTGTGTTTTTGTATGAGTTGTAAGAGATTTTAAAATAAATTTTGCATATTAACCACTTACAGATGTATCAGTGGCTAATATATTATCCCATTCAGTAAGATGTCTTTTCATGTTGTTGATAATCTCCTTTGCTATACAAAAAGTTTTTAGTTTGATGTAGTCCCACTTGTTTATTTTTTTCTTTTGTTTCCTGTGCCTGAGGGGATAGATTAGAAAAACATTACTAAGCAATGTCAGAGAGTTTACTGCCTATGTTTTCTTCTAGGAGTTTTATTGTTTTGCGTCTTACATTTAAGTCCTTAATCCATTTTGGGTTCGTTCTTGTATATGGAGTAAGAAAATAGTCAAGTTTCACTCTTTTTCCATGTATCTGTCCAGTTTTCCCAATACAATTTATTGAATAGGCTATCTTTACCCGATTGTCCATTCTTGCCTCTTTTGTCATAGATTAATTGACTATATGGTCATGGGTTTATTTCTGGACACTCTATTCTTTTCCAATAATCTATGTGTCTGTTTTAGTTCCAGTATTATTCTGTTTTGATTACTATAGTCTTGTAGGATAGTTTGATATTAGGTAGCGTAATACCTCCAGTTTTGTTCTTCTTTCTCAAGATGGCCGTGAATATTTGGGGTCTTTATGGTTCCATACCAATTTTAGGATTATTTTTTCTAGTTCTTTGAACAATTCCATTGGTATTTGATAGGAATTGCATTAAATCTCTAGATTGTTTTTGGTAGTATAGACATTTTAATAATGTTAGTTCTTTTACCCACAAGCATTGCATATGCTTCCATTTTTTGGTATCTTCTTCATTTTCTTTTTTCAGTGTCTTATAGTTTATTAAGTATAGCTCTTTCATTTCATTGGTTAAGTTTATTCCTAGGTATTTTAATTTTCTGAAGCGATTGTAAATGGGATTGTTTTCTTAATTTCCCCTTCTGATAGTTCATTATTGTTGTAAAAAATGAAACCGATTTCTAAATATTAATTTTGTATCATGCTACTTTACTGAATTCACTTATAAGTTCTAATAGTTCTTTGGTGGAATCTATAGGGTTGTCAATATAATTGTGTAGTATCATGTTGTCCACAAATATAGGCAGTTTCACTTCTTCCTTTCTAATTTGGATGCGTTTTATTTCTTTTTCTTGTCTAATTGCTGTGGCTAGGACTTCCGATACTATATTGAATAACAGTGAAAATGGACATCCTTGTTTTCTTCCTCATCTTAAGTAGAATGCTGTTAGCTTTTCCCAGCTGAGTATGATGTTAGCTCTGGTTTTATCATATATTATCTTTATTATGTTGAGATATGTTCCCTCTATTCCCACTTTTGCTGAGAGTGTTCATCATAAACAGAAGCTTGTTTTGTCAAAAACTTTGTCTGCATCTATTGATATGATCACATGATTTTTATTTTTCATTTAGTTTGTGGTGTATCATGTTAATGGATTTGTGAATACTGAAATAAACTTTCATCCCAGGAATAAATCCCACTTGATTGTGGTGTATGACCTTTTAAATGTTTTGTAAATTCAGTTTGCTAATATTTTGCTGAAGGTTTTTGCATCTATGTTAATCATGGATATCAGCTTATGGTTTTCTTTTTTTTTTTTAATGTCTTCATCTGGTTTTGGAATCAGGGTAAGGGTCACCTTGTAGAATGAGCTTGGGGGCTTTCACTCCTCTTGAATTTCTTGGATGAGTTTTCAGAAAAAGTTATTAATTTTTGTTGAGTTTTTGGTAAAATTCACCTGGGAAGCCATGTAGGACTTTGCTTTCTTGGGAATCTTTTGATTACTGATTCTATTTCAAAAGTAGTAATCAGTTGGTTCAGATTTTATGTTTCTTCTTGATTTAGCCTTGGAAGATTGTATGGTTCCAGGAATTTAACATTTCTCCCAGATAGTCCAATTTGTTAACATATAATTGGTTATAGTGTTTTCTTAAATTTTTTTGTATTTCTGTAGTGTTCATTGTCATTTCTCTCCATTTCTGTTTGCTTATTTGGTCCTCTCTGTCTTTTTGTATCTCTCTCTTTTTATGAGTCTGTTTAAAGGTTTATTGGTTTTCTTTATTTTTTCAAGAATCAGCTCTTGGTTTCATTGATCTTATTATTTATTTATTTATGTATTTATGTATGTATTTATTTATTTATTTATTTATTTATTTATTTATCTTATTTTGCCTCTATTTCATGTTTCTCCATTCTAATCTTTATTTTTTCCTTCCTTCTACTCACTTTGGGCTTTATTTGCTGTGCTTTTTGTAGTTCTCCAAGTATAAAGTTAGATGGTTTCTTTAAGATTTTTATTGATTTTTGAGCTATGAATTTCCCTCTAGGACTGCTTTTACAGTGTCTCACAGATTCTGAGTCATTGTATTTTCTTTTTTGTTTGTCTAAGGTATCTTTTGATTAATTCATTGATCTCATTGTTAACTCATTCATTATTTAGCAGCATATTATTTAGCTTCCATGTGTTTGTGTGTTTTTAGGTTGTTTTTATTTTTTTATTTTTATTACTATTATTTTTCAATCAGTTTCAGGTGTACAACACAATGCAATAGTTATACTCTTTACCCCTCAAAGTGACAACACCCCTCCCCCAGTACGCCACCCCACTTCTCCTCCCGCATATCATACATATCCACTACAATTCCTTTGACTCCCTTCGACAGTATACTCCACATCCCGTGACTATCTATATATTCAGTTACAGTTGGCATACAATATTATATAAGATCAGCTTCCAGTGTACAGTGCAGTGATCTAGTCTCTAATCCATCCAAAATTTTTACATTATTATATTCCCCGAACTGTGTTTCATATCCCTGTGGCAATATTGTAGTTGTCTATTTATGCTGTCTAATCCCTTCCCCTTCCCCCTTAACCCACCCCTCTCCCAACTAGCAACCCTCAGTTCTTCCTCTATATCTATGAGTCTGTTTACGTTGACCATTCATTCAGTTTTTCAGATTCCACATGTAAGTGAGATCATATGGTACTTGTCTTTCTCCGACTGACTTATTTCACTTAACATAATAGTCTCTTCACAACATTATCAATTACATTCCTAGAACTGCCCCCATATTCCTGCGGCAACATTGTAGTCACCCACCTACATTGTCCAAAACCTTCTCCCTCTCCTTCAGCTCCACTCCCTCCTAGCCAGCAACCATCAGTTTTTCCTTTATATCTGCTTGATATGACTTCAATCTTCTTAAATTTACTGAGACTTGTTTTGTAGCCTAACGTGGTCTATCTTGGAAAATATCCCATGTGTACTTGAGAAGAATATATATTTTGTTTTTTCAGGGTGAAAAGCTCTAAAAATATCAACGAAGTCCAGCTGATCTAAAGTGTCATTTAAGGCCCGTCTTTCTGTGTTGATTTTCTGTCTAAGGGGTCTGCCCATTGTTGACAATGTGGTGTTGAAGTCCCCTACTATGATAGTGTTACTGTTGATCTCTGTCTTTATGTCTGTCAAAATCTGTTATATGTAATTAGGAGTTCCTAAGTTGGGTGCATAGATGTTTATTAGGGTTATCGTGCCCTTCTTTGTCTTTTATTGTAGTCATTTTAAAGTCTATTTTGTCCAAAATAAGTATTGGTACTCCAGCTTTTTTTATCTCATTTCCATTTGCATGAAATATCTTATTCGATCTGTAAACAGCATATACATGTGTCCTATTTTCTTATCCAGTCAGCCACTCTCTGTCTTTTGATTGGAGCATTTAGCCCATTCACATTTAAAATGATTATTGATCGGTGCATATGTATTGCCATTTTGTTATCTGCATTCCTGGTCTTCCTGGGTGAGCTTGTTTACCCCTTTCTTTTGTTTACAAAAGCCCTTTTCACATTTCTTGCAATGCTGGCTTGATGGTAATGAATTCCATAAGTGTATTCTTTTCTGAGAAGCTCTTTATTTCTCCTTCAATTTTAAGTGATAGCCGTGCTGGGTAGAGCAATCTTGGTTATAGGCCTTTATTCTGTGTCACTTTGAATATCTCCTTCCACTCCCTTCTGGTCTGCAGAGTTTCTGTAGACAAGTCAGCTCTTAGTCTCATAGGATTTCCTTTGTATATAACCTGCTGTCTTTCTCTTGCTGCTTTTAGGATTCTGTCTCTGTCTTTAACCTTTGCCATTTTAACTATGATGTGTCTTGGTGTGGACCTGTTTGGCTTCACCTTGTTTGCAGCTCACTGCACTTCCTGGGCATGTATGTTGATTTCCTTCACCAGGGTAGGGAAGTTTTCAGTCATTATTTTTTCAAATACATGCTCAACCCCTTGCTTCTTCTCTTTTCCTTCTTGTATTCCTATGAGTCAAAGGTGGCTGCGCTGCATCTTGTCCCATAGGGCTCTTAAACTATTTTCATTGTTTTTTATTCTTTGGTGTTTTTGTTGTGCCAACTGGGTGATTTCTGCTAGTTTGTCTTCCAAATCGCTGATCCGCTCCTTGGCTTCATCTACTCTACTGGTGATTCCTTCGAGTGTGTTCTTCATTACAGTTATTGCATTCTTTAGTTCTAACTGGTTGTCTTTTATGATTTCTCTATCCTTTCTTATGTCCTCACTAAGTTCCTTAAACATTCTTATGATCAGTGTTCTAAACTCTTTGTCTCTGAAAGGTTGGATCCCTCTGTTTCATTTCATTCCATTTCTAGAGGTTTCTTCTGATCTTTTACTTGTGACATGTTTCTTTGTTTCCTCATTCTGGCTATCACTCTGGGATTGCTTTGATGTATTAGATAGGTCACCAGGAAAGCCCTGGCTGGATCACACAGGCACACAACTCACGGCCCAACACTCCCAGGAAAACTCCCAGTCTCAGCCTGTCCCAATCAGCGACTCACAGTTCAGGCCGAGCAGCCCGACAACCAATCACCAGCCTGGCAACTCTGCAAGTGCAGTGCGGAGAGCTGGGACCCGAGGCAGCTTGCGGACTCCTGTGTCTCAGTGACAGCCTGTTGGAGCTGGAGCAAGCCTACCAGGCGTTTCCCTGGCAACACAGCACAAGCCATTCTCAGGGTGCTGATCCGAGGCAGTTCGTGCACTCCCTGGTCTTATGAGCAGCCTGTTGGAGCCGGATGGCATCTGCCCAGCGTTTCCCTGGCAATGCAGTATAAGCAGGGTGGAGCATGGGGATCCAAGGCTGCATGCGCACGCATGCATGCACACACACACTTCTGCGCCCATTCCACCAGACCAATGAGGTCCCGGACCTGACCCTCTGTAGGAGGGCCCAACCCTGACAAAATGACGCCCTCTTGTACACCACTTGCATCCAGGCTCCACACCAGGGGAACAATAGTCCAAAAACCTCCAGCTTTTGCACCAAAGATGCTCAGTTCAGTCCCTCCCCGCAGGCTCCTGGGCCCAGCTCACACAGCTACTCCCTCCTTCAGGAACCGGGTAAGTGCTCACCAGCAAGCAAGCCTGTGCTCCCACTGATTGTCTAGCCGCTCTTAGCCTCACCGAGCTGAGCAAAGAGAGTCGTCACTAATTTACTGCCAGCTATCTTGGAAGTTCTCTTCCCGGCAAAGAAACTCTGGGCTGGTGAGCTTGGTGTGTGGCTGGAGGGTCTCTCCCCCAACTGGAGAAATCTCCCCACAGCTGGAGCTTCCCTCATGGGTTTGCCCTCTCTCATCTCCACCCCTCCTACCAGACTTTACGTGGCCTCCTCTTTAAGTTCTTTGTTTAGTGGTTCTGTTCATCTAATGTTCCTGGGACCTCCGGGGTTGAATGCTGTATAATTTGTTTTTAATTTTGGTCTTTTTTTAATTGTTTTTAATTGGTTTTTAGTTTCATACCACTGTGGTTGGAGGGGACGCTTGATAATGATAATTATAAATCTTCTATAATAAATCTATTGTTTCTTTGAATATTCCTGTAAAGAACATATTTGGATATTGTTTTATAATCCAGTCTGCCAATTTCTGCCTTTTGATTGGGATGTTTCTCCCATTTATGTTTAAAGTAGTTATTGGTAATGTAGCATTTGTATTTGTCATTTAAAATGTTTTATGGTTTCTGATCCTATACCTACCCTCCCATTCTTTTTGGTTAAGTTTATTAGATATTTTTAGGTAGTTTTTTTAGTGTTTACTTTGGGAATTAAAATTAAAATATTAATTTAAAATAACCAGTGGATTAATACCAATTGAATTTCAATAGTAGACAAAAGCTCTGCTCTAGTCCATTTCATAAGTGAATTAAGGATTAGTACATTTACATAACTTGGCTGTGTATACCAACAGCAATTTGTACTGTCAACGTTCAGAATCTTGTCTTTTACTTAAAAAAAACACCTTATATGACATTATTTTTTCTGTCATAATGCAAAACTAATGGAAAATAAATTACAATTAAAGGAAGAGAGACAATATGTGCGTTTAGATTGGAAAGAAGTATTAGCATAGTAGCACTGTCTTTCTTCACAGGTGATAGAATTGTGTAGAAAAATCCAAGAAAGTCTACCAGAAAAATCTATTAATGCTAATAATATCAGTTTAGCATGATGACAGCATGTAAGCTCAATATGCAAAATTCAGTTGTAGTTCTATATACCAAATAACCATATGGCAAAAAATTTAAAGTACTATTTACAACAGTATCAAACAAAATTTGTATGGTTAAATCTGACAGAAGATATTAAAGACATGCACACTAAAAAAATAAAATAATTGTGACAGGAAGTAAAGTTCTAAATAAATGAAGCATGTAGCATCTATAGATTGTTTAGATGTTAATTCTACCCAATTTGATGTCAATATTTAATGCAATTCCAATCAAATGCCAGCAGGCATTTTTGTGAAACTTGGCAAACTAATTAAAAGTGTGGAAATCAAAGGACCTAGTTTTACCAAAATACATTTGTATACAGAAGAACAAAGTTTCAGAACTAATACTACCTAATGTCCAGATTTATTATAAACTATAGTAATCAAGACACTTTTGGTATTAATGAGAACAGAGAGTCCATAAATAGACATGAACATGTACAGACAACTGAATTTTGAAAATCTGTGAAGTCAATTCAGTATAGAAAGAACATAATCTATTAAATGATAGCCAAACAATTGCATAAACATTTGATAAAACAAAAAACTGAAATCAATCTCAAATAAACATTAAATCATAACTACATCATATGTAATAATTAACATAAAATAAATCATTGGCCTAGATATAAACCTTAAAATTATAAAACTTCTAGAAAGAAAAGATAGGAAAACTTCTGTGACTTTGGGTTAGCAAAGAATTCTGAGATATGGCAAGAAAAACATACACATAAAAGAAAAAATTAATAAATTAAATTCCATAAAAATTAAGTTCCTATTCTTTTAAGATGCTACCAAGAGAATAAAAAATAAGTCACAGACTAGTAGAAAATATTTGTAAAACATATATGTAATAATGGAGCTATATGGAGAATCTAAAAGGAACTCTCAAAACTTAAGAGGATATCATAGAAGCTAATAAAAAAACTGGGCAAAATATTTGAAGAAACACTTTATTAAAGACCATCAGTGGTTTTCTGCATAGGGAATGGGAATTACACATAGGTAAGGAGACTTTTGAGAGTGATGAATATATGTATTACCAATCATAGTGATGATTTCAAGGATATATATATATATATATATATATATATATATATATATACAGTCATCAAATTGTACATGTTAAACACATGCAGTTTATTGTATATAAATTATATCTCAAAGCTGTTAAAAACTAAAATACTCAAATCCATCATTTATTTTGAGGGTTCAAACAAAAAAAATCTTAAATGACTCTAGATGCTACAGTTTTATTCTAAGCAAATATTTAAATGTTTTCTTCATGTAATATCACTTATTTTTTATGTCTTATGATGAGCAGGATTTAGTTCCTGACTTGAAAAATCTATAAAGAGAGTTGTTATAGCTTTTTTTCAGGGAATGACTACTATATTTTTAGTTCAAAATTACCTTCAGGGAACCAGGAGCCAACTTAACCTAATGACACCTTACACACTGATCGAGAAGCTGCTATGATAGATTTCAAAAACAGGAGATAACTTGTTGGATGAAGATTACTACTAGAATGATTTACTTGCTGGAAAACAATTACGCTTTAGCTTCAGTAGTTGTTCATGTAATTGAGCTTGCTTGTGGGAAGAATATAAGTGGTTAGGATAGTTAACGTTGATTTATAGATCTCTTCTCTTCTATGCAGGAAGACAGTCTTCTCTGTACAATAGAAAAAAGATATACAATAAACTCAGAGGCTACTTCAGAAGCTGGAGTTAATTAAGTAGAATACACTTTCCATTGGTTCTTTATATAAAATAAAGAAGAAATATATGTAATATATAATGGACAGAAATTTTTAACCTTCATACTATATGAAAAACAAATGAAAGTCAATTAAAAAAAGATGAACACCCAAATAAGAAAAAGATAAAAAGTGTATAGATTAAAGAAGAAATACAAGTAGCCAATAAATATATGAGTAAGTTCTAAATCTCAGGGGTATATCAAGGTAACAATTACATATAGTTTTCTTCTGTTTGGCAAAAGTGGAACACACACACACAAACACACACACACACGCACACACACTGCTTTGGTAACAACTGCAGTGATCCTTGTCCCACTGCTACACTCTCCACTTGTGCTTTTTGCTCTGTCACACAGCTCTCTTCTTGGATTTCTCATTACCACTATCATGGATTGCAGCCACTTTACCTTGAATCATTTTTACTAGGAATGGGGAGGATTAAATCATGAGGAAACCATGTATTAAGGCAGAAATCTAGCCAAAAATTCTCCCTCTTTCAGAAAATTATTTATTCCTAAATGAGGAACATGATTGTTCAAAATTCTCCATTCTTTACCAGAAGAGACCTGCCAGAAAATAAATGCCATTTGTAATTAACTATAGTGGAGTCCTACACTTTATTGCAAGCATTACTAGGTTTTGGGTAAAGATATAAAGTTCTCATTATCCTCTATGAAATAAAATAAAGGCCAGAATGGGATTTGGGCATGAGCAAATGATAGCATTAAACATCTTGATGAGTGTTTTATCTTACTTACTATCACTGACATGATAAATTCTAAACACTATTTTTTGTCATGTGGTAATAAAAAATATTTTTTATATTGGATGACTTTAGTTATATAATCAATCTACCTTTTGCTCACTTTCTGCTGATTGAGCAAGCTTTGATTTTACAAGTGAAAACGTAATTTGTCTTTAGTTAAAAAGATGGCAATTAAGATGAGAGAAAGAAGGCATAAGATTATCAAATACTGTTTCTGACTAACCTTGAGAGTAAATTTATAAAGGAGAAAGCAAATTTAAAAATCTTTTCACTGCCTTGTATTTCTGATAATTTCTAAGATATTGTGCACTTGAGATTCAATGCAAATGTTATTTTAAGTTAAAAATGAGTCTCTATTACATACTAGTTCTTTCTCATTAATTTATCATACTGTAGCTAATCAGCCCTTTTATTGTTTTGTTCACTATACAATAGACTAGAATTTATAACTCACATTTTGATTACTTGTTACACATTTCAGACTTACTTGAATGTTGACCAACTACAAACATTTTTTGAAAGTGAAGATACAGATGAAAACTCCAAAGTGTTCTAAAATAATTAATATTTTTCCACATTTTTGATAAATTAGCTTTAGTAGTCTAAAATATACTTTTGTGAATCTGTTAAAAAGTAATTATAATTTATTGCTACATGCAAAGGTTACTAACATTAAAAGCCACAGTGCTTTACTTGTTTCTCATTTACACAAAGAATGTTAAAGCACTGGAAAATCATAGATATACAATACCATTAAGTTGGGAAGATTGGTGTGAGAGAGAAAAGCAAATAAAGATTTTCAAGAGTGAAAATCTGAAATGGCCACCTAGACGGACTGTTTTTATCCACTTTGCTTTTTCTCGTATCTTTGCAAATATATCAAATAGTTACAGACTTTTCTGAAGAATTCAAAGAATGCTGTCATGAAGATGGTTGTCAGTTGATCAAGAGTGCTAATGGGGTGCTTTCAGATGATCAATAAAAAAGGGTTGGAGAATTTTGTAGACTAGAGACCCTAAAATACTGGCTCTGGAGTCCAGGCGGGATGGTAACATAGTGGATACTAGGGAAATAACAAAAAATAAAAATTTCTCAAACCTATGTTGACTAAGAAGGTCAAAGGTGGGCCCTATAAATCTGTATTTTAAAATCATATCTAGGTTACTCTGATCTTTCTGTTTTATATCCCACATATAAGTGAAATTATATGGTTCTCAACTTTTTCTGTCTGATTTTGCTTAGCATGATATTCTCAAGATCCATCCATGATGTTGCAAATGGCACTATTTCATCTTTTCTTATGGTAGAATAGTATTCCATTATGTATATATACCACATCTTCTTTATCCAATTATCTATTGAAGGACACAGTTGTTTCCATGTCTTGGCCACCATGAATAATACTGCAGTGAACATGCAAGGAACATTTATCTTTACGGGTAAATGTTTTCAGAAAGGGTTGCTGGGTCATACGGCAATTCTATTCTTTTTTTTTTTTTGAGTGCAGTGTCACTGGCCCTCATATGTGGGACCCGAACTGGGGCCACTGGCTTCCCAAACCAGCGCTTAACCGCCACGCCACTCGGCCGGCCCTGGCAATTCTATTCTTAAATTTTTGAAGAATCTCCCTACTGTTTTTCACCATGCTAATCTTGAGAGATGTTAAGCTTTTAAAAAATAACAACAATAACAACAGCAAAAAAAAGATTGTTGTTCAGTACTTTAATTTTTTTCTAAATTAAATGTGTTGTTTGACAATAAATCTCCCTCTCCAAGAATCACAAAAAATTGGCATTTAATTGGACACATTTTGAGAAATGCTTTCCACAGGATTAAAATATATTTGCTGTGACTATGAGATTTTGTAGAAAATTGGACAGTTTTAAACAGGTTTAAATACAATATAGAAGAGGAGGGTATATATGGATATTATTGTCTATATAGTCTAAGGAAACAAAAACACATGCAGAGCATTAGCAATCAACAGAATGTGAAATATAATAAAGGCCAGGATGGGATTTTGTCCATGAGGCTGTTAAAATTACAATCTGGGCTTAAAATTAGTATAGATAATTCCTTTTAGAAGCAATCTCAGGAGGCAACCAATTGAAAGATTTCTCATTTACATAATAGAACCTGTAGAAATGAATGGGAATCTGTCCCTGTCCCCAATGAGTGTGGAGTGGACTCTAACAGTGGGGGTAGGTGAATCTCGAGTGTAAAGAGTAGCACTGACAGAGCACTGTTGAAATCAATAGGAAGGAGCATCAGTCACTGTGACTTCGCTGGGTTAGAAGTTCTTCAAGGAAGGCCCCATTTCCAATTAGATAAAAATTGCTGCAAATATTGTGAAGATAACATTACTATGAGCTAGTGAGGAGAAGAGATTGTAGAGCTATCTGCTAGAGATAGAAGAGTGGTCAAGTTGGTCCAGGAAGTATTTTACTACAGGAGATGGTCATGTTTTTTGTTTTCTTTTCCTCTTTATTTACTGTGTTTTGATTTCCTCTTCTTTCCTGCCTTCTCTTTTCCTTTTCTCTTCTCTTGTCTCCTTTGTTTTCTTCCCTTTTTTTACCCCCTTTTCTTTTCTTGTTTGTTTTATGTGCCAGAAATATCCCTGAAGTGACCAGGAGAAAAATCAATAGGTTGGTATCTTCACAGTGCCTCACTTCTTTCGCTGTGATTGCATGTTCTCTAAACACTGCTGATCTGACATTTGTTCTCCCAACTGAGACTTCCACTATGCACACTTCCTCTGTATTCTCACATTATCTTATGAAACCTCTGTCTTCATAAATATAAATCTGAATTATGATTACAGTGTATGTGTCTCCCAAATAGATTTTTAGTGTCTATAAAACAGGGATTATATCCATTCATATTTTATTCCGAGGACAATGTTTGGTACATAACATATACTCAAAAATTTTAATTAATCTGAACTTAGATATATAAAATAATTAAAAGAAAAGATGCTGTGAAGGCAGTTTATCAGATTCTTAGACTAGTAATATTTGTCCACAATCAATTTTCAATTACTAAGAACATATGTGATAGTGGTTTACTGGGCAGATACATTGGTGTTCCTAGAAAGAGTCTCAGGTCACTGAATAAGAGGATGACCCTCCTAAAATATTATCAGCCCCTAAGGGTAACCTAATTCAGCTCAGAAGTAAACTACACAGAGAATGACTGGTTGAAAAAAGCTAGACTGCAATGAAAAGAGAACACACACACACACACACACACACACACACTTAAAACCAAGAAGTGCTATGTTGAAGTTATTTAAAGCCTCTTTTGAGTGTATCTGCTTGTATCACAGGACCTCATAACTGAAAAAAGATATGGCCTAACTAGCAATCCAAAGGAAATCAACTGAGTCAATTTAAAGGAATAAATATTTATCAATTATCTATTATGTGCAAGGAGTATAGGTGAATGACTGATTGACAAAAAAAATCTAAAGAAACCTGAATCACTTTACATGAAGCCAAATTGATCTCAGGGTTGGGAAACTGAAGTAACACATTTCAAGACTCTCAAGAGATGCCATTTGTAAGCAAGATGTGCACATTTTCATAGAAGACAAATAAAAAGGAGATAAATGCAAGAAGGGTCTTAGTAAAGGTTGTAACTTAGAATAACCTTCCAGGGATCCTTTCCCAAATGGGCTTAGGATGGCTGTTTTTTGTACAATGCTTTTAAGATTGAGGTAACTCCTTAGCTGTAATCCTTTCAATAAGCAAAAGGCTAGATTCCTGGAGCTCCCTTCAAGCTATGTAATTCTGGGATATTTTAGTTCCTTTTTATGCCCCTCTACCAGTGGCCTTAATTTCTATTTTTCAATTTAAAGGCCATTCACTTGAATTTGACAACTTTCCATACATATAAAGTCACAATCCTTTCAATAAGTAAAAGGCTAGATTCCTGGAGCTCCCTTCTGGCTATGTAATTCTGGGATATTTTAGTTTCTTTTTTATGTACATATATAAAGTCCAAATTGTTACTTCTATAGTATTTTTTGAGATTACATATGTTTTGCACAAAAATAACCCAATGATCCTTAAAACAACCCTGTAAGTGAAATGGAGCAGGTTATTATTGCATTAAAAAAACTCCTGGTTTCTCTGAGTGCCAGGATTCTGTGGATCCTGAATTCCTGTTTATACCTTTCCTCTTTGATCATTTGTTCACAAATGTGGCTGTGAAGCTGAATCTTCACAGCCACAGCATACACACACACACACACACACACACACACACACATTATCAAGTCCCATCCATCTTTAGGAACTGTGATGTATTATGTTTGGAACAGGGTACCTCTCATGTGATTTTGACATCCTGCCAAGTTTAAGGTATGTTGTCCTTGGTCAGTGCTTATGAACTCTGGATCTTGAAAATTAGAATATGTTCTGGCCCCAGGAAAAAAGTAAGTAAATCTGATGTTTTTTGTTGTTGTTGTTTGTTTGTTTGTTTTGGTGCTACAAATGATTCAAGGGTATAGCCAAAATTCAGGTTCAGTGGTCCAGAGGAGCACTTCTCAAACTTGAATGTGCAGAAAGTACCTGAGGATCTTGTTAAAATGCAAGGTCTGGGGTAGTTCCAGAGATTCTGCATTTCCACATTTCTAACCAGTTTCCCAATGATGCTAGAGGACCACACTTTGAAGTAGCTTTCACACAGAGATGAAATGGCTCCCAGTCTCAGATGCTCAGTAGGGCTTATTGCAAACTTCACCACAGAGAAAGTCATTAACATTTAAGGTTCATACTCCAATGGTGTCTCCTGTCATTGAGCTATTAATGTCTGCTACCATTCTCATACTTTAAGACATGGAAAATCTTTTTCTGTCCATTAAGCTTCTCCTTCACTTTACTGGCAAGTTTCTAATTATTTTCACAGCTCTGCTCATGTAACAGGTCCTCTGATTTGATTGACAAATCAAGAGTTAGCTGCTCTATTCCCAGGGTCCCTTGGATTCCCTACTTCTATGTGAGCAACTTGAAAAGAGGGATTGTGCTTGAATCACCTTTGTATCCCTAACATCTTTTATATAGCTAGGTGGATAATAATTGTTCAATAAATGTGTGTTGAATGAATGAGCACAGCTCTTAGGGCATGTAGCCAATTTTCTGTCTCTCCAAAAAATCTCTAAGCTGTTTGAAAGCAAGGCCTATTTAAAAAAAATATTTATGGTGCCAGTGCCTGGTACATGGTAGGCAATTAATGTATCTATGATGAAAGAATTAATGCCTTAGTACTTAGGAAGAATATCACTGTGTTAGAGATTCACGCAATGATTAATCTTAAGCAAGACTTAAATGATTTAGACTGTATTAACTTGTATTCCTCATACCCTTGAGGGAAGCACAGTATAGTTTATATATATATATATATATATGTGTACATATAAAGTCTGACAATTAAGTTCATGAACTTGCCACCATGTGCTTACATTGGCAGCACTGTACAAATAGCTTGGTGATGTTTCATAACCTTGATGTATCAGTGTCTCACAGCTGTGTTTGTGTTGACATGTGGCAGTGTCTTGCTCAGTGGTGTTCATTGCTGTTGTTGAGTGTTTCTATGTACTGTCGCCGGAATGTCTGAGCTTGAATTAGAGCAAAAAACAAACATTAGATTTCTTGTTAAACTTGGCAAGAGTGGAGGTGAAATCAGGGACATGATAGTCCAAGTTTATGGGGATAATGCCATGAAGAAAACGGCAGCGTACAAATGGATTAAACATTTTTCTGAGGGGAGATAACGTGTTACTGATGAAGAGAGGTCAGGGAGGCCAGTAACAAGCAGAACTGACAAAAACATTGCAAAGGTTTGTTGAATTGTCTGTCAAAATCATCGGTTGACTGTGAAAAGCATAGCAGACCAAGTAAACATTGATAGAGAAACAGTTAGAAAAATCTTAACTGAAAATCTTGGCATGGTTGATATGAAAGACACTTTAAAGGACCGTTTCATATGCATTACTTATTATAGATTTATTTCTTTATCCATTAAAAAAATTTGAAGCCAAAGTTAGTTTCAGCTTATTTATCTCCATCTGTTCATATTGATTTTTTAAAATTATATATTAAAATGAAACAAACACCTTTCATAAACATGTAATCCCTAAACTTCATTCAATTAATTGAATAAAGAACTATAGAAGCTCTAACATTTGAATTGAAATGCCTTCTACCATTTTGTGAAATAGTTCTAATAAATAATCTTTTGTGGAAAATCTCCTTCTACCTCAGTTTTTATTTCTATTTAATTAAGAATTTTGTTAGCATACTCCAAATATTTTCTCTTAAGAAAGGGAGAAAAATAAAAGAATTACACTTTTAATTTTTGATATATATATAAGTGGTAAAATTTTTAATATGAAGCCAACGTGAGATGATAAATAATTTATGTAGTCGATTGGTAATTGGCAATGTGAAATGGGAACCACATAAATGAAATATATCTCTTTGCTATCATTTATCCAATGTAATATATTTTATAGACACTAATGATTCACAAACAGTAAAGTTTAATGACATTTTGAATGCTGATAATGCCTAAAAGATGCTTCAAGTCATACAAATATTCCAGAAATGATCACACCATGAGCTATTTGTTGAAATAAACATTACAGGATGGCTTAAGGTCAATTTAATTAAATATATAAGGAAATCTTTTTGTAGTTGCATATATCTAGCTGTTGCTCCCTCATTTAAATCTGTTCTCAAATAATCAGTTAGAAATAGTAAAATGGAGTGTGTCACCAATTAGTGCCCCTGTTTCTCAAAGTTAATTAATCTTTGATTCCATCAAGGTCACACCTGCAAGTTTCCATTTATTTGGAGTAAGGGTGATGCTATTTCTCAACAAGTCTGTTAGGACTTAGGATATTCTAAGTTAGTTATTAGTCCAGGTACACTGTTATGTTAGTGACAAGCCAATTCATTATAGTAAAAGTAGGGAAAATGGATTAATTAATGACATTTGAAAAACACATCACTTTTCCTAAACACCTAATTTTGTTTTGAGAGCTTTCATGCTGTGTTTAATATTTAGGAAGAGTTTTTGTTATTAGTAAAATTAGCACTATTATTTCATGGAGAAGTAAATAATGAATAGATAAGATAGACTATGTTTTACAAAAAGACAGTTGATTATGCCTTGTCCATACCTAGAGCATTATTACATATCTAGCTGGTCATAACCTTGTGAAACAATGTTAGATCTCAGTCAGCATAGCAAGAAAATAACCATTTTTGATCAGTGAAACTTAATGTTGCTTCTTCACTGAACTAAACTGGGCAGCTTTCTTGCAATACTCAGAGTATTGTTATCCAGCTGCAGTTTTAGTGACAATCTGAATAGGAAGTAGGATCTCAAAAGCCATTCACCAGATGGGAGATTTTATTTATTCCTAGCTACCATACTGGTAACATTTCTTTCTGATGAGGCTATTTTGTATGGAGAGGTGATGGTTGATCTAGCTCATGTTTATTGAGAATTTTAACTCCAAGTTGAACAAAAAAACTCCTCCCAATAACAGCTAATTAACACAAATCCAACATCCTTTTGTAATTTTAGAGAACTATTCAATCAACTTTTTGCCAGTTTCACTAGCAGACTGCCATGAGTGTGGTTGTTGAGAGCTAGTGGTGAATGTGCAGTGATGAAGGAGGTAACACCATACTGGTCTTACCTGCTTGACTCCAGAGCCAACCCTCACGCAGACCAGAATGTGACCCCAGCAAATGGTAGAGCTGGAAAGGGATCCTTCAGTCCATAGAGGCCCCAACCGTGGGATCTCTGCTTAGATCCTTGGTATAGAATCCTTATCAGAAGTACAGAAATCCAATTAAATTATAGGACTAATGACACGATCCTCTGGAGTGGGCTCTGGAATTGAAAGCTACCAGTATTCTCTCAGAGGATCTCTACATGAATCATACCAAAACTTGCACAGTAACTCTATCCTTCCTCCACCAATAGAAGATTTTCTATATAGAACCACATGTAAAACAGACCAAAGCAGTGTAGTTCAGAGGGCTCTGGAACTTCAGCTCTTAGCAATACCCTTGCAGCTTTGTAGCAACTCCTTAATACCCTTTTGTCATATTGCCCCAAATGTCCCAGCACTAGACCAAAACTACTTCAGATATATGTCAGCTGTTCTCTGTCCTAATGCACACTGTACAATGAAGCAGGTTGTCCCCAGCTAGACCACCATGTATGTCATTAACCCATGTAATTTATGTCCCCTGCCCCAAGCAAGAGAAAGACCACCTGACTTCCCTGCATCTGTGTCCATCTATGAAACCAATTCTTTGTTAAAATGTATCCTGTTACTTCACATGTCTACACATCATATATAATCACAGAAAATAAAACCTTTTTTAGTAAGTTAGACCATAAGACATGTGTTGGTTTCCTGGCATCATTTTTTTCACCACATAGATATATTTAAATATATCTACCAGGGACAGAGAGTTTAATTATCTGTAACAAATATAACACATTTATATGAAAATGGCTTTAAAATCAAAAGCCATATAGAAGAATGAGCACCATAGCCTTACCATGTTTAGGGCAGCAAAAGCAGTTCATGTGTGGCTACCATAACAGGGCTTTGTAGTCAACCAGATCTTGGTTTGTTTCTTGGTTTTGTTATTCATTGGGAAGTTACTAAGTTTTTGTAAGCCCTGTCTTTTCATGTAAGAACTGGAGAATGTAAATAGTGCCTACATATAGGGCTGTGATTAGGATTGCATGCGATATGTATGTGAAGCCCGTAGCATAGTTTCCAACACATATTAAGTGCTTATAAATGTTTGCTATTTTATTTTTAATTTTTATTTTTTTTGAGGGCAGTGTCACTGGCCCTCCTATGCGGGACCCGAACCGGGGCCGCTGGCTTCCGAAGCCAGCACTTAACCACTGCGCCACTCGGCCAGCCCTGTTTGCTATTTTAATTATTACTAAAATATTTTTAATATTGATAATCCAACCCTACTTTCTCAATTTATAGGCTAGATAACTATTGATTTCCTAATGCTTCTGTAACAAATTACCTCAAATTTAGTAGTTTAGAACAACAGAAAATAATCTCTTACAGTTTTGGAGCTCAGAAGTTCAAATTCAGCCTGTCTGGGCTAAAATCAAGGTGGGCTCAGGGCTGGTTCCTTCTGCAGGCTGTAGGGTAGAAACTGTTTCATTGCCTTTTTTACCTTCTAGAAGATGACTGCGTTTCTTGGCTGATGGTCTCTTTCTCTATCTTCAAAGCTGGCAGTGTCACATCCTCAATCTCTGTCTCTGTCTCTGCCGGAAGCTGACAGCTCCTTAGTGTCTGACAAGGTCACATTACCCTGCTCAGCACTGGATACTAGGGGTGCTGCCTCATCGTTGGTCATGTAATATCTCCTGTCTCTATGAACCCATGTGCCTTTCCTTATATAGAAGACAATACACTCACTGCATTTGTTACAAGTTCCTGTGGTACCCTGATGATAGATGGTTGTGTAAGCCAATGACGGGGCAAGATTTCCTAAAAAGCAAACTCCCTAAGCCAGGCTACAGCCCTAGGGGACCCCTGAATTGAGATATTGGGGACTCAAGCCCCTTGGAAACTGAGGCACAGACCTTGGTCACATAGGCCAAAAAGCCTGGCTGTGAGAAACTGACAGCCTGGCTGTGAAAAACTGATGATAACATCAGTCCTTGTTCTCACTTGCCTAAAGGCCCTGCTATGAAAAGTCTCCTTGAAGACTAAAAGTCTTCAGGCCATGAGAGTTCCGGGCAGCTTGCTGACCATGCAGTATGTTAATCAACAGCTTTATTTGAATTCTTTGCCTAGTGAATTGTTGTAGCAACAGATACTGAAGATTTGACTGAGAAACAGATGCTACCCTGTATTGTAAATATGTAGCCCTCCGTAGGATAAAAGATGTTTAAGACTCCCTTTAGCTACTAAGTATTGTATTTACATAGGAATCGACTTTAGATAATTTTTACCCTAAACTCAGCCACTGCTAGTCTTTTTAGTAATAGTTCAAGTATATGCCCTGTGAGTTTAGCTGCTGGAATTTGGGATAATGGCTAGGTAGTCATGGTAACCACTCTTTAGGCAGTATATAGAGATAAGTGAATCCTTAACATAGAGTAGGCCTGGAGAGAACTACAAGGAAGTAAAGACTGCAAAAGAGGTGGAACTTAACTTGTGATTGAAGTAATGGTCAAAAATCCCTATAAAAGGAACATGGCTTGGCAATAAAGTGTGACACTTCTTCTCTGAAACTCCCCTGGTGTCTCCACTGTCTCCCTTCTTTCTTTTCTTCCCTCGCCAACGCCATCTCCACCTGAGGGAAACCCTGGACTCGCAGAGGCTGGTCCCCCGCATGTCTCTCTCTCTATCTTTCTCCTTTCATTGTCACATTACCTACTCTGTCTTTGAGACTGGCTAGTTATGTTACCCATGTCTCGAAACTCCCAGTTAAGTTTTTCTTCTGATTTAGCATTCTGACCATCATTGCAGATCTAGTCTTGTTTTATTTTCAAAACAGATTCATAGACTCTTACTTGTTATTTTTTGGTCAACACAAGTAATACATATATGTAATTTTATTATAGGAAAAACTATGAAAGTTCTGTTTCCCCATTCTTTCCCCAAATGTAACCACCCTATTTGCTACATGGCCAACTTTCTAATATCTTTCCATGTATTTACGTAGTCATTATATTTTATATAAATATATATAAATGCCCATTTATCTTTTTTGGTCTTTTATTTTTTCACATCAATAGGCTCTCACCATAAGTATTACGGTGTCCCCCTCTTTTCCACTCACATTTTTAAGAGGGAATATAGGATTCCACAGAGTAGATGTATTATATTTTCAACTATTTTTTTGCAGATAGAGATTTCTACTCCAGTTTTGTGCTATCATCTTGACAGTGTGATGAATTGATGTCTTTGTGCACATGTGAATGTATTCATAATGGTAGAGTTTTAGAAGTGGGAATGTTTGTGTGTGTGTGAGTGTATATGTGTGAATGTTTATGTGAGTGTGTGTGTATGTGTGGGGGGGCACATGTGTATGTGTCAGTTCTAAAGTCTAAAGTTTTGAAAGCCTAACCAATTTACGATTTGACTAATGGTATATGAGAGTACTCATATCACCACCATGTCTTCAACTGTACTTGATATTCTCAATTTTTGTTCCAATTTGACAGGAGAAAAATTATACTTATTGTGACTTTAATAGATATGTCTTGAATTAGTAGCATTAAAGATTTTTTGATCATTCTTTAGAAGGATGATTCAAATATGGATGTGCAAATATTCAATAAAACCATTTTACCCTAACTGGCCAAATAATAAGCCACATGACAAGTCTCTGCATATATTCCACAACATCCCTATGGCCTGACTCCACATTTTATAGCTTGCGTAGGGTTCTTCTGCCATTAGTCTCTCAGTCAGAGAAACATTTATTGAGTATTTTGTGTCTGACAACTGTTTTTATTATGGTTATTTTGCTCACCATCCTCCCTTGTTTGTTAAATAGATTTTGGATAATGGAGTTCACAGTTATTTCATAATTGTTATTATTGTAGTTTTTTTAATAAAACTTATTGGGGTGACATTGGTTAATAAAATTATATGGATTTCAAATGTACAATTTTATAATACATCATCTATATATTGCATTGTGTGTTCACCACCCAAAGTTAAGCCTCCTTCTGTCACCATATATTGACTTATTATACCCTTTTCTACCTCCTCCTCACCCTTTTGGTAACCACTAAACTGTTGTTTTATGTGTCTATGAGTGTTCGTTTGTTTGCTTGTCGTATTCATTTGTTGCTTTCAGTTTTATACCTCACATATGAGTGAAATCATATGGTTCTTGGCTTTCTGTTTGGCTTATTTTGCTTAGAATAATAGCAAAACCCATCCATGTTGTCATTGTAGTTCTTATTTTCCCATATTTTCATATTGGTTTGGCTTTCTCACTGATACTTTAAGAGTAACTAGTTAAGCTAATACACTACACTATGCACAATTTATGATGCTTAATGTTTTACAAATTCGTCTATTTATATATCAAATAATATCAACAGACAGTAATTTACTTATCTACCACGTTTCCTTAGGCAATCAGTGGTGACTTTTAATACAATTTGGAAACAAGCTGCTCAAAAGAATGACATAAAACACATCTAATTTGCACTTGCTTAATGTTGGTAGAAATGCAATGGAAACTGGTGTCCTTTTCCATCAATATTTGTTGAATGTGATCATCTGAAAGTTAAGCCGCATTGATTATGTGAACTCATGTGTATCTTTTGATTATGATAATGTTATCAAGATTCAGTAATGTTTCACTAGTAAAACAAAAAGTAGCAATTATAACCTGAATTATTTTAGAACTGGAGTTTTCAAAACTTGAGGGAGTTCTGCTTCTATTATGTTGGGGACAAAAGTTTATATGATAAGCCAGCAATTGAACTTCAAATTATGTATTTTTAAAAAGCACATGATGACCCTGATATTGGACTCATAAAATCCCAGAAATCAATACTCAAGAAATTTAGGTAATCAGGGACTATCTCCAAGGGGTTAATATTTGAGTTGAGATCTGAATGACAAGAACAAAGCAGCCATGCTAGAATTTGAAATTGAGTATTCCTGGCAAAGGGACAGCAAGGGAAAATGTCCTGAGGCTAGAATGAGTATAGTTTTTAAGGAACAGAAATAAGTCCAGATGTGGCCAGAAGGTAATGAACACAGATTAGGTTAATGTAACAGGAAAATGGTGAGCCTCACTGGACAAGATCATAAGCACAGTAGAACACCATTAAAAGGTTGTTGTTGTTTTTTAAGAGAATATTATTCTATCTGTACTTTGAAAGAATCACTTCGGTAATTGTGTGGAGAATGGACCATGGGAATCAGAAATAGAAGCAGGAGGACAAGAAGCTGTAAGTTATGTAGAAAAAAGATGATTATAGCTGGACTAAAGTGACAGCAGGGAGATGGGTAAAGATGGAGAGAGTCTAGATAAATATTAGAGGAAAAGTTAATAGTACTTGATTGGCTGTAGTGAGTAAGGAAAAGAATAAATTGAAAGATGACTCCTGGAATTTTGGCTTAAACAACAGGAGGGTAGACAATATGGCCATTTACACCAATAGAGAGGATTAACAAAGAGGCAGGGTTAGCTCTTGTTTTTGAACATGTTTAATTTTAATAAGTCTGTAGGTTGTAGATGCCAAGTAAGCAATTAATCATTAAGATCAGCACTTCACAGGGAGGTCTGGACTAGAGTTATAATGTTTTAACTATGAGCATATAGCTAACACTTAAAGCCACAGTAAGAAGTGAAAACTTAAAACATAAATTGATGAAGGATACGGTGACTCCTGAGCAATTTCAACACTCAGATTTCTAGTAGTAAGGGAGAGCAAGAGAACAGGCTGAAAAAGTGAAATGTGGCCAGGTGAAAAAATGAGAGGGAAAGTTTCACAGAATACGAAAGACAAGAGGGAAGTATGAGAGAATAGATAAAAGTATTTAACAAGATGAGTATTGAAAAGTATCCATTTGAATTTGCAATACAGGGTAGATCTGATGTTGACAAGAACAACTTTAATTGATTGATGAGGACTAAATTCTAATTGGAGTGTGTGGGACAGTGACTAGGAGGTGAGGCACTGGAAAATGGGATTGTAGAAAATGCTTCCAAAGCTTTAGGAAGAGAAATAGAGAAATGGTGGAGTAGCTAGAAAAGGATGTGGAGTCAAGAAGCTGTATTTAAACATGGGACATTTTAGAATGTGTCTCTATGCTTTTGGTGGTGATCCAATAGAAGTAGACTGGTAATGCAGGAGAGGAGATAGCCAAAGAAGTAAAGCTATTAAAAAGGTGATGTAAGGTATGACATGGAAAACATATGAGGGCATTGACCTTTGCCAGAGCATTTTTCCTTTGAAAGAAGAGAAAGGAGAAGATGGGAGCCGATTCAGGTTAGGTGTATGTATAGATTTGGCCATGAGAGCATGGAGCATATTTATTTATGTGGCCTTCAATATGTCAGTGGAATATGATGCAAAGGCATTAACTAAAAGTGGAATGGGGAGTAAGGACAGGAGATTAGAAAGGAAGAAAGAGGCATGAAATGTTTCTTTCTCAGAGTAGGAAAGTGCTATTATTTTAAGAAACAGCATAGATTCTTCAGAAAGTGTTGAGAACCCATTTTTCAGTTCAAGGTCATGAATTTGGAGTGATACCAATTAGGCCAATTTCAATATTTTTCTTGCAAAATTTCACTGCATGAGTGTAGACACCAAGAAGGTAAAATATTAGATCTCACCTTGTGGGTTTTCTGGGTGAGTGTAATAAAAGCATAAGAGCTTTGCAGGTTGATGCAAAAAATGTGATTATATTGATGAGTCTTTAAATTAAAGGTACATGAGGTCTATAGTAAATGGTAGGACTGGTGGCTTGAGGATCAAAAGAAGTTGAGGTATTGTTTCCATGAGATTATTTGACAAAACAAGTAGTAATAATGGGACATTTGTGTTTTGAGATAAGATGGTCTCTGGTGATAACTAGACCTAAGATATAACCATGAGAGAATATGGCTCTTGTGCAGTGAATGGACCCAGGAAACACATTCACTCATTCAACAAATATGTCTTGATAGTTTTCTATGCACTTCTGTCATGCACTTTTTTAAGCCACAGGTTTACAGCACTGAACAAAACATACAAAAACTCCATGAGCCAATAGATTTTACATTCTAGCAGATGGGAAAGATGACAAACCAAGACATATACAATAGAGTGTGACAAATGACAGGGACTGAGGAAAGAGAGGTAGCCACAGGCCTATTAAGGTAGAAGGCTTAATCAGTAATGATAAAGAATTTGAAGTTTTTCCTTAGTGTGGTGGGATTTTTGAAGTGTGTTTGTGTGGTGTGGAGCATGGGGAGAACATGATATTTACATTTATAAATGGAACAATAGAGCTATTTTCTGGGAAACAAACCTTTTATGGTTGAGAGAAGAGACCTACTCAAAAGCATCTACACTGGTCCAGGCAAGAGATAAAGGTTCTCCCCTACACAGGGTAGCTGTGATGGAAATGAACAAACGAGGTTGAATTCAGGGTACAGTTTGAAGGTAGAATGTCAAATGTCAGGTTTTTGAGCAGCAGTATTCGAGAGGTGGCTCTCTCAGTTCCTTAAACTCCAAGCCTTTTCTTCACAACATCTTGGCATGGTCGAAATTCATATTTGGCAACTCTCTTCACATTTATGATTGCACTTAATCATTACAACAGCTCTATGTGGTAAGTTTCATTAACTGTCTTGCAAATTACCATATATCATGGACCTTGTAGGATGTAGAGAAGAGCTAATTCAAGAGGCACTAAATTTATAGATACCAAGAGAATACTATATTTATTTTCTATTATTTATCTTTATTTGATTTCATAGCAGCCTGGAATTGAATTCTGTCTGTTCTGAGAAACTTTGGTTAAAAGTCAGAACAGTCTATACAGTTTTATGCCATGAGAAATTGAAGTGATAAATCTGACCCTGTTTAAAACTTCACAAAATATTTTCTACCCACAGAAAGATACTGTTTTTGTTTCACTGGTCAGTGTTTTCTTGCACATGCAGTTCTTAATTTTGCTCTCAGATTGTAATACCTATCAAAAATAAAATAGTTGTAGCTGAGCAAAGTAATATTGATTTGAAATCACTTTTACTTTTGGAACATTTTTCTGCATTTGACACTTAAAATTTTGGCACAAAGCAGTGACTGTCACTGGCTTGTTTTCCTGTTTCCCCAAGCACTAGTCTCTTTTCTGGCTGAGCCACAAGAGCAATTAAAATCATTCTGAGAGAGCAATCAAAATGGTGTTGGAGTAAGATCAAGGACTCAAGGAGCTGAGAAGTCAGGATATTAGAGAGCTGTTCTTGTAAATATTAAAATTACTTAAAATCCTGTCAGGAAAGGTGTGATGAAATGATTGTGACCCAGGTCCTGAAGGCATCAATAATGGAAGAGAATTGATAAAGAGGCCAGTAAAAGCCAGTGATGATGACAGCAAAGTGTTAAATGCTAATGGAATAGATAGACCTCAAAGTAGTAGGGGTTTTTATAAGGGGAAGAGGTAATGATATGGTAGTGTGTCTGGAAAGAAGGAAGCTGCTCACATATGTAGGTATCAGCTTTAAAGAATATAGGAAAATAAGTATCTTCTACTTGATAACAAGTATTCTCAGGGGATGGCCAGCATTCAATTAAAGCAAGAAGGTGGAGGGTACTTTGAAAAACAAAAACACATCATATGGGGGAGTGTGCTGGTCATACAAGAAGAAATTCAGAAGATACAGTGCAATTTGTGATTATCCTCATTTACCATGTTGAGATAAATTGAAGCTCAGCTCTTTATCCAAAGTCACAGGGCTTCTATTGTAGCTGGAAATAGAATTTGGCTCCTTATGCAATTTTATAACTCTAAAACCTATGCTCTCTATAAGGGATATGAAGCTAATTCAATGTAATATTAGATAAATGCTATCACTTACTATTTTTTAGCCAGCCAACATTACAACACAGACACTTAACAATGCTTTTCATGGTAGTATAGGGATGAATTCTCTACGCCACTTATGAGAGGTCTCAGTGCAGTGTGCTGGTAGATATATTGACTGTCTCTAAGAAACTTGTTCAAGTGCTGGTCATGACAAACTCTGGATTTTGGTAGTCTTTAGTGCCTGCTTTAGAACATGCTTGGGAAAAAGCAAGGAAAAACAGATTTGGTTCTTGAATAATGTTTGACCAGTTCACAATATGATTTAAGGATCGCTATGTACCATCTATGAAAAGGCTATATGCAGGGTCAAGGAAAATACAGTTTTACATCTTGGTTTCTTTCCTATATAAATCTTTATTTTTCAATTTTGTTCTTATTCAACCATAAAAGTATTTAAATGTTAATTCTTACTAGAGTATAAAATCTAAATTTTAATTAAAAAATAAGCTTATCTGGTCAAAGGGTGATTGATAGAGTGTGTGTGTGTGGGGGGGTTTCCTTAGCAACTAGCTATACAACAATAACTAGAAATCCCTGTGAACTCAGAAGGCAACGTTTTTCATGATTCAGAATATAAATTATTTTTAAAAACACAACATTGACCTTTTTCTCCAACTACTTGAGAAAAAAGAAATAATTTCTATAATCATTTCTATTTTAATAACTTTGCCTGATTAGCAGAGCAGAGGAAGCTAAAACATAGCTGCCTGCAGAAAGGAAGAATGACAAAGCTATGATTTACTCCAGAGATTCCCAAAACAGCTTGAAATTCAGGTGAATCAGAGGCATGTGAGGTAGGCTGAACCTTAGATCTAGACCCGAGTGGGGGTTGATTATCAACAGGGAAGATGAAAACTTAGATCTCCTCCTCATCAAACAGGAAGCCAGGTGACTCTTTTCCCACAACCCAGGATGTAGAAGATGTCTATTCACTGGAGAAATAGAACTCATGATGCTCACAATGTGTGGGTGAGGCTTATTGAAGATATAGGGATTAAGTGACAATCTGCATAGGAACCATCAGACTCCCAGGATCATTCTTCATCCTGCTCCAAGAACATGCGCCATCAAGAATATGTCCTTCCAGTCACCAAAGCAAGAAAACAAAACATCATTTTCTGGAGGAACTGCTCTAGGAAAAGACTTTCTCGCTTTTGAGATTTTCTGACGCTTAGGATCACCTGACAGGAAGTTTCTCTGCCAGATCCCTGTATAATACTGTCTACCATTGGAAAAGTCCTCCCATGCACCTGCATCTCCTATGAGACCATTAGTACCTCACTCAAATGGGAATTTAAAAGCAAATGTCCCAAGATATTTCAAAGAAACCTCCAAAATCAAGGCCAAAGCCTAAAATAAACAGGGAAAAAATAAGTTGGAGCAAGAAGATGACCCAAGATAGCCAAAAGCAAACTTTAAAATTATTATTAATATGATTAGTTTGAGAAGAATAAATAGCTCACATATGAGATGAGAATATGATGTGGTAATTATTTTTTGTTTTTTTTTAAAAGATTTTTATTGGGGAATTGGGGGAGAAGAACAGCGTTGGGGAATTGGGATGGGGAACAGACAAGTTGCTGTCCTTTTGTTCTTCAGTCTAGTTGCAGAGGACTTTGCTTCACTGGCCCATGTTGGTATCATCACTGTGTTCTTCCCGGATGAGGCAGATCAGTCGCTGGCCTCTGGACGGCCGCTCACTGTGGCTATTGGCAGCTCACTGCAGCAGGGGCTGCAGCCCACACCGTCGCCGGAGCTCACACAGCCCAGCTCCAGGTGGAGCTGTTGTTAGCTGTGGAGGGCAGTGTCACTGGCCCTCATATGTGGGATCCGAACTGGGGCCACTAGCATCCCAAGCCAGTTCTTAACCAATGCGCCACTCGGCCGGCCCATGATGTGGTTAACTTTTTAAAAAGCACTTTGGAAATTAGAATTATGATAGCCATTAAAAAAAAATCAATATAAGAAGATATTAAAAGATTTTCAAAATAATTCTCCTGAAATTAGAGGGGGAAAAAAGCACAAAGAAATTGATGGTAGGAAGAAAGTGATTATTTTTAATTAACTATGTCTTCAGAAGGTCCAGCAATCTCATATTAGGAGTTGCATAAAGAGACAATAGGAAAAAAATGGAGATAATGCAATTTTAAGTGAAGTAATGAAATACATTATTTCATAATTGAAGAAGAGGACTTTTCAAATTTAAAGTGTTGTTTGCTCATATCAATGAATGAAAGACACCCATCAAACCACATCATCTTGATATTTTAGAATTTTTTTAAAAAAAATCAGATTAAAAAATCTTCCAGAAAGTAAAGATGGCACACATTTAAACAAATGAAAATAAGAATGGCCAGTAGCAACATACTATAATTAAATATGGAGAATACCAGCAAGGTTTTACAAATTGGCCTTGGTACTATCTGGCTCTGAGCCAAATTCTTAATTTCTCTGTTTTTGTTTTTATTATCTGTAACATTCAGATAACAACACCTATGTCATAGGGTTGTTGAGAGAATTAAATGAGATAATGCACAAAGTGAGCTCTCTCAATATTAGTTATTTTTACACTGATAATATGGTTACCATACTTTCTATAAGAACTTCTTACTAGAAAGAATTTTTTGGAAAGCTATAGATGTGGAACATCATCAGTAAAGTTATTATAAAATGAATGAGGACTTACTAAGCATGGGATAATAATGGAGGAAAGATTAAAATAGTTAATTTATATATTTGAACATATAAAAATTAAATCCATAAATAATAATTGTAAATGTAACAATCAAAAGATATATTGGAAAACTGAAATATAATTGCAATAATCATGTGATAGAGAGTAATGTCACTAATTTATAAACATTTTTAGTCAATAAAAAATTTATACATTAGTAGTAAATGGTCAAAGGATCTGAACAAACAAATCATAGGGGATATTTTTAAATGTATATGAAACCAATTATCTGTAAATGTAATCAAATTTAAAAAATTATGGGTTGATATTTTTGGTGTAGAAATTTGGCAAAAAACAACCTCAATAATTCATTAACTTTCTAATCGTATCTTCATTACACTTTATTTTATCATTTGTTTAATATGTACATTTATTTAAATATCCTCCAAAAGTAGGTGGTAGGCTTTATTAGGACAGAGACCTTGATTGTTTTGTTCAATGTGGCTTTCTTGGTATAGCTGAATCGGGAGTCAGATTGCTCATCCCCAGCCTCAGCTTCCTCAATCCTGTGGCATGGGTGGGGAGGTCCATCTTCAGGGCTACTCTGAATCCCACACAAGAGAAGCTGGGCAGCCAGGCAGTGTGATTGGGGGCTCCAGTCCAGGAGAGAGGTTCCAGGCAACAAGAGTGATGATGGCTGAGTCAGAGGTTGCAGCGAGTCGCCCCTCAGTGCTAGGGCTGTGAACGGGAAGTGGTGTGGCTTCCCACTCCAATGCTTTTCAGCAGGTTGAAGTCTATTTGGATGCCATAAGCCATGCCAGATGGTGAATAGAGACAATAGATATGCATTAAATGCTTAGTATTTGCTGACTGACTGAAGAAATGCTATTATAGGGTGCATAGCAGTCATACAGGTAGTGTGCAGTGTGTGTGTGTGTGTGTGTGTGTGTGTGTGTGCATGTTTGTGTGTGTGTTTTAATCAAAATTTGTTGGGTGACAATGGTTAATAAAATCACATAGGTTTCAAGTGTACAATTCTGTAATACGTCATCTATATACCACATTATCTGTTCACCACCCAGAGTCAGTTCTCCTTCCCTCACCATATAGTTGACTCTGTTTACTCTCTTCTACCCCTTCTCCTTTTACCCTCTAATAACCACTGAACTAGTGTCTGTGTCTATGAGTTTTTGTTGCTTTGTATGTTTTTCTTATTTCTTTGTTGCTTTCAGCTTTATATCTCGGTGAAATCATATGGTTCTCTACTTTTTTTTCTGGCTTTTTTCACTTAGAATAATAATCTCAAGATCCATCCATGTTTTCACAGAGTAGTATTCCATTGTGTATATATGCCACATCTTTTTTTATCCAATCATCTATTGAAGAACACTTTGGTTGTTTCCATGTCTTGATCACTATAAATAAAGCTGCAATGAACATTGGAGCACATATATCTTTACAGATAAATGTTTTTTTTTTTGGGGGGGAGTATATATCCAGGAGAGGGATTGCTGAGTCATATGGTAATTCTATTCTTAATTTTTTGAGGAACCGTCCATAGTGGCTGCACCACTTGTTATTATTTGTCTTGTTGATAATAGCCATTCTAACCGTGTGAGGTGATATCTCATTGTGGTTTTTATTTGCATTTATCTGATGATTAATGATGTTGAGCATTTTTTCATATGTCTATTGGCAATTTGTATGTCTTCTTTGGAGAAATGTCTATTCAGGTCCTCTGCCCATTTTTTAATTGAATTGTTTGTTTTTTTGTTGTTGAGAAGTATGTGTTCCTTGTATATTTTGGGTATTAGCCCCTTATCAGTGGCATTCTTTGAAAAAATCTTCTCCCATTTGATTGGTTGCCTCTTTATTTTGTCAATGATTTCTTTTGCTGTGAAGAAACTTTTTAGTTTGATATAGTTCCATTCATTTATTGTAGCTTTGACTTCTGTTTTTTAAAACATCTATAAATCTATATAATCAAAAGCCATTCATAACATTTCACACAGCAATTTGTTGGAATCTATCCTTAAAAAGTCATCAGACAAGCAAGTATTTATTAATAAGTATTTTCACTTCAGGTTTTTGGGTTTTTTTTAGATTTCTTTAAATTGGGGAATTGGGGGAGGGGAAGAGTGTTGGGGAATTGGGGAAGGGGAACAGACAAGTTGCTGTCTTTTTGTTTTTCAGTCTAGTTTTGCGGAGGACATTGCTTCACTGGCCCATGTTGGTATCATCATTGCGCTCTTCCTGGATGAGGCAGATCGGTCACTGGCCTCTGGATGGTCGCTCACCATGGCTTTTGGCAGCTCACGCTGGCTGCCGGCCACTCACTGTAGCCTATGGCAGCCTACTGCGGCAGGGGCTGCAGCCTACACCATCGCTGGGGTTCGTACAGCCCAGCTCCAGGTAGAGCTGTTGTTAGCTGTAGAGGGCAGTTTCACTGGCCCTCATATGTGGGATCCAAACCGGGGCCACTGGCATCCCAAAATCAGCTCTTAATCAATGCACCACTCAGCCGGCCCTCAGGTTTTTAAAAATAAAGAAAACATGGAAATCACTTAAATGCCTAAAAACAGAGGAACGTTTAGAAAATTTGTTAGGATGGAATATTATGTGGTTACTAAAATCAACAGTTTCCAAAACCACTGAGTGTCCTGAGAAAGTATTAATGACATGTTAAATGAAGTTTGCAAAATGTGAAACTATATAGTTATCACCTGTAGAACAGGGAAGGAAGATTGATTTCACACGCAGATAAGCCAGCTCCTGGGACTGCTTGCAGACAGAGAAAAGTCTTCCTTTTTCATGGCCCACCCACCATTCTGCACAAGTCAGTCTCATACACAATATGGATGAGGTAGTACAAGATAACTCAAGGACAAAAATTTATGATCCAACAATTAAAGGCTCTTGGAACCAGCAGATTCAGTTCCCTAATTAATTCATTGTCTAGGCTGTCTCTCCAAATGTCATTAAATAGCTTTTACAAATGTGGTGTTAAAATAAGTTTGGTAAACACTGGGTTTCATTATTACAGCACTTCTAGGAGCCCTTCATATGCTAAACGTTCTTGCAAATCTCTGAGACTCCAATCCAATTTGCAGATTGTCTAAAACCTAACAGAGTCTGGGCCATTTTTTTGACAACGCTTTTCTATTTTACAAAGATATTTAGGAAATGATGGCCTCGGTATTCCTTCTAGAACTCTAAAGTTAGATCTCCATCAGGAAGAGAAAATAATTTATCCTAAAATATTTTTAGCAGCTATTTTTGAAGACAGGTGTGAATTAGGATAACTATCGTAGTACAAGGGTTGTCCAAGGTAAAACTTTGAGAAGGGAAAGATTGAGGTGTGTGGGCTCAGTGTGGAAAAGGTGTTTTTTTAGACAGTGGATTTGGATAAACTGTAAATGTTTATTGAAAACTCTAGGGCAAACACTAAAAAAGTTAAAAAAAGAAAAGTCTAACAGATATTCTAAGGAAGGAGAGAAAATAGAATCATATAAAATACTCAGTTGAAACCACAAAAGACAGAATAAGAGTGGAAAAACAAAACGAAACAATGAACAAGGGCAACAAATACAAAAAAAGCAACAAATATGGAAAATATTAACCCAGCTATATCAATAATCACTCTTAATGTCAATGGTCTTAATGCAACAATCAAAAGGTAGAAGCAGATAGCTCTCCAAACATCAGTAGGCTCTAGCAAGAAAGCCAAGGAAGAGAAATTTAGAAGATACAAGTCTAGCATGAAATGAATTGCTAATTACAGAATTTTATGAAATTGCCATGAACAAGGTTTTGAAAGATTTAAATACATGATTAAATTTTGTTTCCCATAGTATCTAATCTTTACAATGAGATTATGAATGCACCAGTCCTACACCATACACCACTATAATATTTATTAGGAACAATATTAAGTTTTCATTAAATGTTTCATTAATTAAATACTGTGGGTGCCAAAAAAATGTGTACACATTTTTAGAGATGTTATCTATCTATGGATTACTTTTTTTTTTTTTTGAGGGCAGTGTCACTGGCCCTCATATATGGGACCCAAACCGGGGCCGCTGGCCTCCCAAGCCAGCGCTCAACCACTGCACCACATGGCCGGCCCTATGGATTTCTTTTTGAAGTTGAATTGAATTACATAGCAATGTGTGGTATGACGTTCACTCAAAAGATGGCATTAATCAAATGCATCATTCAATGCATTACAATTTTAATACAGTTTTTTCCTTTCTTAAAATGTGCATATATTTTTTTGGCATCCTCTATATTTCCAATGATGAAGTGTTAAATTTAAAAAAATTTATTACAGTAAAAGATACATTGTGATTAATTTCCCTCAAAATACTACCCCTCTTTTTGAACACACCCCATCATTCTTGCCATGTTCTGAAACATTTCTGGAAATCCTTTTTCATGAGTGTCTTTAGTTGTCCTGTTGTGCCTCGATGTCCTTCATCTATCTATTCAAAACATTTATTTTTCATAGCCATTTTGACTTTGGGAATGAACTAGAAGTCACACAGCACCAGATCCAGTGAATAATGTGGATGATGACACACCATAATGTTTTTACTTGACAGAAATTGTCATACCAGAAGTGATGAGTGACACGGAGCCTTTCTGTCATGATCACGAAATAGGTGAATGCTGCTGCTGAGTGCCATCCAACAGAAAGGCAGGGATCTTCAAACCTTAGTAACAGTACGTGACAAGTTTCAACTTGTTTGGTGCAGTCAGTCATGTGTGAGCTACGGTAGAGTGGTGTATTTTAAAGTGTGCCAAAAATCATCCTCCATCATGACAATGTTTCATGTCACACATCGCTTCTGGTATATGGCAATTTCTGTCAAATTAAAAACATTATGGTAGTCACTTTGAGGTGTAAAAGGTGTACCTATTGCACTGTGTTGTACACCTGAAACTAATTAAAAATAAATAAATAAATAAATAAACATTATGGTATGTCCTCATTGATCTTATTCACCAGATCTGGCACTCTGCAACTTCTAGTTCTTTCTCAAAGTCAAAATGATTCAGGACATTGAGGCAGCAATGACAGCACAACTAAAGTCACTCATGAAAGAGGACTTCCAGAACTGCTTCAGAAAGTGGCAAGAACGATGGGATAAATGTGTTCGAAGCAAGTGAGAGTATTTTGAGGAGGATTAATGGCAATGTGTTTTTTACTGTAATAAACCTTTAATTTAATTTAAACATTCACTGTATTGTTTGATCACACCTTATATACTCCTATTTTATGCTGAAAGAGTCTGAGAATATAATCTGGTTTTTCATAACAGTAAATGTTATATTGTGTTCATAATTGGCCTTTGGTTCTGCCCTCTAAATTTAATTTCCATCAACCTGATTTATATTTAAGGAGTTTTAGCAAACACATGGCTTCCCATGAAAAATTAAAACTTTGCTTTGACATTTAGTTTGAGATATTATGTTCTTATGTTAAACATTCTCTTTATTTTCAAGCCTTCTCCATGTAATATACTTGGGCACAAAAAGAGTTTGTTTCATATAAGCACTCCCTCTGTTTCACTAAAACTAAATTGGCTTAGAAACATTGTTTCATTCAGAATGCAATATTAATAAATGAACTTGTGTGAGCAATAAAGGGATAGGGTTTTATTCTGAGATTCAGTTATATTCAGTAGGACAATCAATTCTCTTATTCATACAGCCCCACCCAAAACTTAGTTACTGCATATGTACTTTATTCCTAAAGGAGAGTCAATCATCATGTCTGTGGATATCACATTATCAGAAGATACACATGAGCTACATCAATATGCTAACATTTTCTTGTACAATCTACCCAAGCTCTGGCATGTCCAATTCAAAAATATCACTCAGGAAATCAGTAAAGGCAGGGGGTGATGGAGCCTTGGAATAGAATATAAATACAGTAAAACCTTGGATTGCGAGTAACGTGGTTTGCGAGTATTCTACAAGATGAACAAACATTTCTAATACATTTTAACATGGTAAGTGAGTGATGTCTTGCAATATGAGTAGTTTGTTTCTGGAACGAATTATGCTTGCAAACCAAGGTATTACTGTAGTAGCTTATATTAAATATGAATTAGAATCAAACACTTGAGATAATTTTATATCAGAGGGCATGAAGAAGAAAAGTGGTGCTTACTCACATTCAGAAAAGAAGCCAATCAATTACTTTATCCATTGGGGCTTAGCTCATGCTTGTCTTAGCTCTATAGAATCAGTGTCACCTAGTAGTTAATCACAAGTACAAGTCTGAACACTATCCCTATTCTGGCTTCATCAGAAAGAACTACTTCATAATATAGTGCAGACCATAAAGAATGTTTATAATCATTCTTACTTTAAGAGATACTGTTTTGATTCATATACTACATTGCTGAAATCTCTCCTGATTCTACTCAGCCACTAAGCCCAAGCTATATTGCTTATAAAACACAATCAGCCTTCTAATATATGTACCTGTTTCCATCATATTGGCTGATATATTTCATCACAAGGTGAGTCCTGTATTGTGCCACTGTATACTTAAAATAGTCTCCTAGACTCCTATTTACAACATAGACTCTGGACTTTGCTTAGAAAAACAAAGTTCACTCACATTCAAATTCTAGCTCTAGAATGGACTACATGGCAATTATTTAAACTTTCTGAAGCTTATTTTCTCAAACCTTTAAAACAGAGAGTCAATAACTGTCTATTAATGCCATTATATATATATATATATATTTATATAAATGAAGTTATGTAAAGTCCTAGACATACAATATATGTTCAATAAATAATAGCTATTATTATTTAAAGTCTTTGAAAAAGGACAAGACACATTGACAGACATTTTTATCTTATGAACTATTTTGTAATTTCATAAATAAGGAATTCAAAATTTTGACTCCATATCCCACAGTACCAGGAAATCTGCCTACACATTAGAAATTCAAGTCATATATATTGAGTAAATGGAACAATGTCAGTGTTTTAGGTCCAGATCATCCTGCTTTGCTCTCCCTTACTTGCAGTAGCGCTTATGGGAACAATATTCATTATTGTTGTGTTCATAGCATTTTTTCAAAAACTGGCATTTTTAGCATAATAATAAAGAGATTAAATTTCACCCACAGTGATTACATTGTTTACTCAGTCACTTGTAATCACTCTGTTGCTATTCTTGAACTACCTTGACTGCACTGTCTCAGAAATTCAGAAGGAAAATTAATCACACATTCTTGCTAAGTAAGATCGTTCCCTGACCCTCTCCTCATAGTATTCATTTGGCATATATCACCTTAAAAGTATGTCTTCCTAATGGCAGCAAAAATAAATAAATAAATAAATAAATAAATAAATAAATAAATAACCCTTATACACTGATTGTTATCAGCAATTGGTTACAACTAAGAGCTGCTGTCTTCACTGAATTTTCGTTCTTCCTTAAAGTGGCTATCACAAAATTGTGCCTGGGAATTCTTGTCACCAGTATACAAATGTTGCTGTACGTAGGACTACCTTAGTCAGTCATAAAATTGTCTTCTGTCCTGGGTAGTAAACCTGGAATGTGCTGGGGAGGCCAACAAGATTTATACAAACTACTGATAGGTACTTCCACATTTTTTTATATGAAAAATTGGTGATATTTTCAAAATAAGTAGAAAATTATCTTTAGAAGAAGTAGCACTTGGGCTCTTCTTGGTACTTATCACCAGTAGTTGGGCCTTGGGAAAAGAAAATAGTTTACTATGTGAAGAAAGTATAATGATGGGTGGAATTGTGATTTAAGGGTATAGAGGGATCACCTCTTTTATTTTTTTTAGAGGGCAGTGTCACTGGCCCTCATATGTGGGATCCGAACCCAGGCCGCTGGTGTCCCAAGTCAGCTCTTAACCACTGCACCACTTGGCTGGCCCATAGAAAGATCACCTCTTGCATAGAGATACGTTGTATCTCTCAATATCAGAAAGGAATGTGTTTGCTAGGAAGCTAGGTAACTCTAAGTTTTACACTCAAGATAGAAGAATGAGGGAGAAAGATGCCCAGGACAACAGGAATACAAAAGAATGAGCAGTGTGAGAACTGATGGTGAATAACAACCAGAGGAAACGGAAAATACCTCAAACACCCAGATACTGATAAACAGCATAGGAGGAAGAAGAAAAACACATTTTAGTTTATAATAAAGATATTATAATAATATATGAGATGTATCTATGGGATTATAAGGAGAGGCTTCAAGATTTGAACTGGTGTCTTACTTGTACTAAAGGAAGCCAAGGTGAAAGCTTATTGCACATGGTTCAGCAGAAAATGTGAGAGAAATAGCAGTTACATAATTGTGGGAGTATACCACAAATATCTACATGGTGCACAACACAAAACTAGCATAGGTGGGAAACGCAGGAATAATGAGATTTTAGTACCTTCATATGTTACTAAATGTCATATTATTTTCACTAAAAACAATCCATCTAATACAATATATACCCACTCTGTCTTACATCCTTAAAGGATAGAAAAAGCAACTAACAGACGTGATGCTTCAGGTTTTATTTGGACTTACAAAGAGGAATTATAAGCCTACATGGGTGAAAAGTGAAAAAGTCTTTTTGTGGTCCTGCTACCCAGATTAGAAACTCTAGAAAGTACCTCAGATTAAATGAAAATGCTGTTTAAAATACTTGGAGATTGGCAGTCTGAGGAAGAAGCCTCAGGCCGGGTGAGTGGGGGCGGAAAGAGAGGAAACGAGCGTGCAGAGGTATGAGCTGCACCCGCAGCAGTGGAACCCAGGGTCGCCAGAAGACAGAGTGCAGAGCGTGCAAATGACAGAGTGAGATCAATCGCTGCACCCACCCGGTTCTGCCGGGAGTGCAGCAGGAGCACCTCGCGTGCAGGCTCTGAGGCAGAAGCCTGAAACAGGCAAGCAGGGTAAGAGGGACACGTGAAGCATGGAGACACAGCGCACACCCGCAGTGGCAGAGACGCAGGACTCCAGGAGGCATAGCGGAGATCTGAGCAGCTGCAGGGTAGGCAGAGTCCCGTAAACCCCCGCAGTCCCTCTTGGAGTGCCGCAGGGCTCCACTGGAGCATCTGGGGTGGAGGCCTTGGCTCAAAACAGCAGTGGGACTGTTTTTTTTTTTTTGTTTTTTTTTTTTGTGTGTGTGTGTGTGTTTTCTCTCTCTCTCTAACAGAAAGTAAAAAGCAACTGCAGAAATAAGAACCCACCCCCACCCTCCCTCAGAAACCTTGGCCCCCCGCCATGCCAGAGTCTTAAGATGACCCTGAATGGGGGAGTAGAGTCAGATTACAGAGGTATTCCTACCCAAAGTGGGTGGAGAATTTCCGCTCCAGAAGAGGCTGCAAAGAGTGAGCCTACCTACCCCACTCCCACCTTTCCTGCAAAGCTTGGGAGGCAAGACAGGTTCAGCTGCTGAGGCACTAGCAGACCCTTAGCAGGTAGTTTTTGGCAGTGCTGAACTCTCACACACACCCACAGCCTTCAGTGAAAAGAGTGCCCAAAGACACACATGGAGCCTTCTTATTGCACAGCCTGCCTTGGGACAAGCGAAAGCAGAAACAGCAGTGATTGTGTAAAAACTACCAATCACACCTCATAACCGCATTCATCTACAATAAACCTGCATTGCCAGGATCACTCTAGGTGCCAGGCGGCCAACTCTGCCCCCTTAAGATGCAGAGGAACTTTTGTACAGTAGAGGACAACCTAGAGAGAGCTTGGTGGACTTTAGCCAACACTGGCACTGGTTTTTTCTTTTTCTTTTTTTCTTTCTATTGGTTGCTTGTTTTGGTTGTTTTTTTTTTTATCATTATTATTTCATTATTATCACATTTTAGCTTTTAATATAGGCATATATATGGGTGCATATATGTGAATATGTTGTACATATATATGAGTGTGTAGATGTATATATATATTTTTTTCTTTTTCTTTCTTTCCTTCTTTCTTTTCAACCCTCACTCTCTCCCTTCTTTTCTTCATACTTTTCACTACCCTACTTTTCCTCCTTCCTTTTTTCTGCAAATTTTTTTATATTGCAATTTTGTTTCTCATGCTTATTCTATTTTTTATTTTATTATATTTTGTTTTGTTTTTCTTTTGTTCCTTTTTCTGTGGTTGTTGTTTGGTTTTTGTTTGTTTTCTTCTTTTGTATGTTTGATTTTTATGTACAAGTTGACTGTAGGTGGTTGGTGGGTTTTTTTTGCTTTGTTTTTTTTTTTTACATGTGAGAGCATCTGGTTTCCTTTGGTAGCTGTGGTGGTTGTGCTTCTTGATCAGTTTCACTCTAAAATCACTCTGCAGCAGGGCCCACCCAAAGAGACACAAGAATCATCATACGCAGAGGCCAACTTTAGATAAAACCAGAGCATTACAGGGTTTGACCAACAAGAGTCACATCCAAAGGGAAATTACTACAGGCACAAAAGCCTATAGGTGCCAAGTCTCATCGGAGGGGTCAACCCTCACACAGTAGCTTATAAACTGTAGACATTGCTAATCCTCAAGCTAATCAGCCTGGGATTCAATCCCACTTACTGAAGAGCCAAAAGCAATCAAAGCTGAACTTCAACAGGAGAAGACACAACACAAGGAACAAAAGAATAGGGAGACTGAGGAATTCAAATATAAAGGACACACACCACATAAGTCCACTCAAGAAAGACTGAGAGACCTAGGGGATCTAGCTGTTACATCAAAGCAAGCACAAAGAGTAAGCCAGAAAGGGGAAACAAAGAAACACATCCCAAATAAAAGAACAGAAGAAACTTCCTGAATCAGTGGAAATAGAGGAAATAGAGGTAAACAACCTATCAAAAGAAGAGTTCAGAACACTGATTATTAGAATGTTCAAGGAAATTAATGAGAATATAAAGAAGGATAGAGAAATCATGAAAAGCAACCAGCTAGAATTAAAGAACACGATTTTTAATTAAATAACAAACTCAATGGAATTACTAGCAAGTTGGATAAAGCAGAGGATTGAATAAGTGACTTAGAAGACAAGATAGCAGAGATCATCCAAGTGGAATAACAAAAAGAAAAAAGAATGAAAAACATTGAAAATAGTTTAAGAGAGCTGGGCGGCAACATCAAAAACAACAACATGTAGACTATAGGAATACCGGAAGAAGAAGAGAAGGAGCAAGGGATTGAGAACATATTTGAAGTAATAATGTCTGAAAACTTCCCTAACCTGGCAAATGACATTGAAATCCAAGCCCAGGAAGTGCAGAGATTTCCAATCAAGATGATCCCAAACAAGCCCACACCAAGACACATTATACTGAAAATGGCAAGGGTTAAGAACAAAGACAGAATCCTAACAGCAGCAAGGGAAAGGCAGCAAGTTACTTACTTACAAGGGCACTCCCATAAGATTATAAACCGACTTTCTACAGAAACTTTGCAGGCCAGGAGGGAGTGGCAGGAGATTTTCAAAGTGATGAAAAACAAAGGCCTACCACCTAGATTGTTTTATCCAACAAGGTTATCATTTAAAATTGAAGGAGAGATAGAGAGCTTCCCAGAAAAAAATAAACTAAGGGAATTCATTACCACCAAGCCAGCATTGCAGGAAATATTAAAAGGGCTTCTTTAAGCAGAGGAGAAAAACAACCCAACTAAGGAGGACCAGGAACACAAATAATAAAAGGGCAATAACTACACACCTATCAATAATCACATTAAATGTAAATGGATTAAATGCTCCAATCAAAAAACATAGGGTGGCAGAATGCATAGGAAAGCAATACCCCTGCATATGCTGTACACAGAGACTCACCTCAGATCAAAAGACACAGACAGGCGGAAAGTAAAGGGATGGAGTAAAATATTTCATGTAAGTGTAACTGAGAAAAAAGCTGCAGTAGTGATACATACATCAGATAAAATGGACTTTAAATTGAAGAATATAATAAAGGACAAAGAAGGGCACTTCATAATAATAAAGGGATTAATTCAACAAGAGGACATAACCCAAGTAAACATCTATGCAGCCAACATAGGAGCTCCTAAATATATGAAACAGATATTGACAGACATAAAGATGGAGATCAACAGTAACACTATCATATTGGGGGCTTCAACACCCCACAGTCACTAATGGACAGATCCTTCTGACAGAAAATCAATGTGGAAACAGCAACCTTAAATGATACATTAAACTAGCTGGATTTAACTGATATTTTCAGAGCATTTTACCCCAAAGCTACAGAATATACATTCTTTCCAAGTGCACATGGAAGATTATCCAAGATAGACCACATATTATGCCACAAAACAATCCTCAATAAATTTAAGAAGATTGAAATCATATAATTGTCTTCTCTGAAAAATAATGTTAGGAAAGTAGAAATCAATTATAAGAAGAAATCCAGGAAACTTACAAATACATGGAGGCTAAATAACATGCTATTAAATAGCAAGTGGGTCAAAAATAAGATCAAGGAAGAAATCAAAAGATACCTCAAGACAAACGAAAATGAAAACACCACAACCGAAAATCTCTGAGATGCAGAGGAAGCAGTCCTAAGAGGGAAGTTTATAGCAGTGCAGGCCTACCTAAAGAAGGAAGGAAAATCTCAGATCAACAGGTTATCCTTACACCTCAGGGAACTGGAAAAAGAACAGCAAAAAAAGCCTAAAGAGAGTACAAGGAAGGAGACAATAAAGACCAGAGCAAAAATAAACAAAATAGAGACCAGAAAACAGTACAAAAGATCAATGAAACCAAGAGCTAGTTTTTTGAGAAAATAAACAAAATTGACAAATCTCTAGCAAGGCTTGTCAAAAAAAAAAAAAAAAAAGAGAGAGAGAGAGAGGACTCAAATTAGGAAAATCAGGAATGAAAGAGGTGAAGTGACAACAGACACCACAGAAATACTAAAAATTTTAAGAATTTACTACGAGCAACTATACACCAACAAATTTGACAATCTGGAAGAATTGGATAATTTTCCAGAAGCATACAACCTTCCAAAGCTAACTTGAGAAGAAACACAAAATCTGAATAGACTGATTACTAACAAGGAAATTGAATCAGTAATCAACAACCTCCCAACAAACAAAAGCCCTGGACCAGAGGGCTTCACAAGTGAATTTTATGAAACATTCAGTAAAGAACTATCACCCATTCTTCTCAAACTACTCCAAAAAATCCAGAAGGAGGGGAATCTCCCAAACTCTTTCTATGAAGCCACAAACACCCTGATTCCAAAACAAGATAAAGACTGCACAAAAAAGAAAAACTATTGGTCAATATCCCTGATGAACATAGGTGCAAAAATCCTCAATAAAATATTACCAAACAGGATTCAGCAATATATTAAGAAGGTCATACATCATGATAAAGTGGATTTCATCCCTAGTACACAAGGTTGGTTCAACATCCTTAAATCAATTAATGTGATACACCACATCAACAAAATGAAGAATAAAAATCATATGGTCATATCAATAGACGCCAAAAAAGCATTTGACAAAATCCAGCAGCCATTTGTAATAAAAACTCTTAGCAAAGTGGGAATAGAGAGATCATATCTCGACATAATAAAGGACATATATGATAAACCCACAGCTAACATCATACTCAATGGGAAAAAGCTAAAACCATTCCCCTTAAGGTCAGGAACAAGACAAAGCTGACCACTTTATCCACTTTTATTCAGCATAGTTCTGGAAGTTCTAGCCACAGCAATCAGGTAAGAAAAAGCAATAAAAGGCATCCAAATTGGCAAGGAGGAAGTAAAATTGCCATTATATGCAGATGACATGATACTATATAGAGAGAACCCCAAAATCTCCATCAAAAAACTATTGGAACATATAGATGAATTCAGTAACGTAGTCGGATACAAAATCAATATTCAGAAATCAGTTACATTTGCATATACCAATAACAAACTATCAGAAGGAGAAATTAAGAAAACAGTCCCATTTACAATTGCTTCAAGAACTATAATATACATAGGAATAAATTTAACCAAAGAAGTAAAAGACCTGTACTTAGAAAATTATAAGACACTAAAGAAAGAAATAAAAGAAGATTCAAATAAGTGGAAACACCTACCATGCTCATGGTAGGAAGAATTAATATAGTTAAAATGTCCATACTGCCCAAGCAGTATATAAATTCAACGCAATTCCTATCAAACTGCGAAGGGCGTTTTTTTTTACAGAAATAGAAAATATAATCCTATGGAACCATAAAAGACCCTGATTAGCAACAGCAATCCTGAGAAATAAGAACAAAGATGGGGATACCCTGCTACCAGACATCAAAACATACTATAAGGCTACAGTAATCAAAACCCTATGGTACTGGCATAAAAACAGGCACATAGATCAGTGGAACAGAATAGACTGCCCAAAAATAAATCAATGCATATACGGACAGTTAATCTATGACAATGGAAGCAAGAATTTACACTGGTGTGAAGATATCTATTTAATAAATGGTGCCGAGAAAATTGGGCTGACACATGCAAAAAAAATGAAACTAGACCACCTCCTTACACCATATACAAGCACAAATTCAACATGGATTAAAGACTTAAATGTTAGACCTGAAACCGTAAAATTCCTAGAAGAAAATATAGGGAGTAAATTTGCAAACATTACCCCAAGCAATATTTTTACTGATACATCCCCACAAGCAAGGGAAGTAAAAGAAAAAATGAACATATGGGATTATATCAAATTTAAAAGTTTTTTAACCACAAAGGAAACCATCAATAAAACAAAAAGGAAGCCTACTGAATGGGAGAAGATATTTGCCAACGATACATCTGATAAGGGGTTGATATCCAAAATTTATAAAATATTCATGCAACTCAACACCAAAATAATAAACAACCCATTTTAAAAAACGGGCAGAGTATATAAAGAGACATTTCTCCTAAGAGGACATACAGATGGCCAACAGACATATGAAAAAATGTTCAGCTTCACTGGTCTTTAGAGAAATGCAGTTAAAAACCACAATGAGATACCATCTCACTCCGGTCAGAATGGCTATCAATAAATCAACAAACAACAAGTACTGGTGGAGCTGTGGGGAAAAGGGAACCGTGCTGCACTGTTGGTGGGATTGCAGATTGGTGTAGCCACTACGGAAATCAGTAGGGAGGTATCTCAAAAAACTGGAAATGGAACTACCTTATGACCCAGCAATTCCACTCCTAGGTATTTATCCTGAAAAATTCAAGACACTAATTCAAAAATATATATGCACCCCTATGTTCATTGCAGCGCTATTTACAATAGCCAAGACTTGGAAACAACCGAAATGCCCAGCAGTAGACGACTGGATTAAGAAACTCTGTTGCATTTACCCAATGGAGTATTACATACCATTCAAGAAAAAGAAATCATACCATTTGCAGCGATATGGATGGGCCTTGAAAACATTATGTTAAGTGAAATAAGTCAGTCAAAGAAAGAAAAATACCATATGATCTCATTTATATGTGGAATCTAAATAACTGAATAAAGGAGCTATGTAAACAGAAATAATAGATACACAGAGGAAAAATTGATATTGCTAGATGGGATGGGGGTGGGCATGAGGGAGAAGGAAAGGGACGTTGCAACATAAACTGTTAACTACAATATTGTTGCAGGGATAGAACAGACAGATTGGGGAATACAATCAATAATGTAAATATTTTTTAGGGGACCAGATGGACTCCCGTTGTTAGGGAGACCACTTCATGGATGGTGTAGAGGCCTGACCACTGCACTGTACACCTGAAGCTGCCGCTGAATAATATTAGATGTTAACTATAATTTAAATATATAGTCATGGGATGTGGAATATAGTAAGGGAATGGAGTCAAGGGAATTGTAATAGGTATGTATGATATAGGGACTGAGGGGGTAGTGGATGGTGGGAGAGGTGAAAAAAATAACTATTGCATTGTTTTGTACATCTGTAAATAATAATATAAAAATATACTTGGAGATTTTATGAGCTTTATCTTTGTTGAACATCATAGTTTTAATACTGTTGTATTCCCTTGTGTGAGAGCCATAATTTATTATTTTACCTCTTATTTGACATCTGAGTTTTCTCCAAATTTCTGTTCTTAAAATAATGTCACTATAAATGTAGAACCTATCTCCATGTGTACATGTGCAAGAGATGCTCTAGACTCCAGCAGTGGCATTGCTGCATCCTGAATTATGCATGTATTTGGATTTCTAGATATTGTCAGATTATTCTCCAGAGTTATGAGACTGTAACACTGTCATCAATAATGAGTGAGAAATTTCATTACTCTATAGATTCACCAACACATAATATTGTCTGACCCTTTAAATATGACTAATCTAATGGTTTAATCTTTTATTTTGCTGATTCTTAGTGAGGTGGAACTTTTTATATATTTTGGTTGCTTATGTTCCTCTCTCTGTGTATTGCTTATTGATATATTTGCTCATATTTTCTTGGAGGAGTTCTCATTTTTTTATTGTTTTGTAGAATTTCTTTATATATACTGATTAGTATTCCATTGTTTCCAAATGGATAACAGATATCATCTCCTAGCATGTGGTCTTTTGGGATTTTTATGCAATCTTTTCTGTGAGCCAAATTGTTAATTTAAAATCAAATTTATTAACAAAGATAACATTTAGATAAGCTATGTAATTGGCCAGTGCTATTTTTGGAAATCATGGAGAAATGTTTAGTGACAGTAAAATGAGACTGAAATAAGAGCTAGAAATAATAAAATGATGCTAAAAGATTCATCATTTTTATTGTTGCTGTTGGTTTTCTTCATTTATTTTGGTACTATATAATTTATGTATCATAAAAATAATGCTTATAAGAAAACAAACAGTGGCTTACAACAAAGAACATTTATTGTCACACTCTTAGGTCTGCAGGTCAGCTACATTTTTGCAGATCTTGGCTGGAGTCGACTGGTAATCGCTTCAGATTGTGGTCTTGTTAGGATAGGCTTCAGGTTTGAAGTTAGATTCAGGTGGGCTTCACACATCATTCTGGAATCATAACTTATCTTGCATATTATCTCATAGAAATCGTAGATGCCAAGGGGCAAACCAAACATTCAAGCATATTTTAATGTCCCTGTTTGTATCACCTCCTACTCACACTCTTTGACCAAAACAAGTCACATAATTAATTCTAAAGGAGAGTGGGAAATTATGGTCTGACTTAGAAGGGAAGAAGAGGTGAATATTTACTGAATGATATTCTAGGTTATCACAGCTAGCTTACATATTGGAGAGTTTGTATTTTTCTGGAGGGACATAAAATACCATACTTTATACCATTTTTTTGCATGTATGTGTGATTGCTTAATGATTTTACTTTATAATTTGTTATAAAAAATTATGAAAAGACAAGGAGTGGACATTAATGCACATAAATCAAAGTTCCTTATTCAAAATAAATATATAGAATGTAAATTTTAAAAAGCTTGGTCATTACATTTTTCTTTGTTTGTTTTTTGTTTTAAGAAGTTTATTTTCATTTAGGATATCTATCCAGAAGTGTATACTTTTGGGTACTCTTCAGTCATTCCTGCATTACATCAATTCAATCTGAGATAACATTGCAATATTTTATTATAAAAATATTCAAATACATAGCAAAATGAAAGAATTTTATAGTGAATCGCATCACATACCTGTCACCTAGATTCTACAGTTAACATTATACTAAACTTGTTTTAGCACAGATTTATCTAAATCCCCCAATTATTCATGTATTTTATTATGTGATATACGTCTACGTAAGTTGTAGCTCTCACTATGCTGCTTGATTAATACCTCAGAATGCACACCATTAACTGGAGTTCAATATTTCTTCACGCTTATTTTACTTTGAGGTAATGTGTCAGCAAGAAAAGTACAAGCCTTAAAAGTACCATTTAATAAGGTTGGCTGGATATCTAGGCCATTACATTTAGATTGGAGTGGCTCTTGCTGAATATAAAGCCATCAAGATCCTAAAGCTCCATAAAAGTATGATGAATAGAGGAAACAGAGCCACTGAGAGTTCTATTGTACAAAGCAGGAATAAGAATGACTCTAAGACTCATGTGTTTCATATCCCCTGGTAACCCTGTAATCTAATTTGCAGAACTTGCAAGTCATCCTCAAATCATATGAAAAAGTGTTAGCGCAGAGCAAGATATTTACATTGAGTAGATTGTTACCAGGCGACTGGGAATGGCAACTACTTGTTCTCAAAAATGGATTTCACATATACAACTATTGAGAGATACTTAAATCATACTTTATATAAAGCTAGCTCGAATCAGCAAGTAATATTGAGAAAGAAGAAAAATTCATCTATTTCTACACAATGTTTATCAGAACAATTATGACAGCCTTACTGTATGTGTACATTATTCATCACATTCCCGTTTTTTCTTCAGTTATTTTCTATGAATGATCACGACAAGCTTTAATGTTGAGTGGTGGAACCTCTATTATAGTATAAATCTCTCTATTTTCCTTTCAAAGCATTTAAGGGCATCTATGAAATGTTCAAGTATCATGTATTATTTTTCTGGCCATATAATAGCGAAAAAGCAAATGTGATCCCTGTTCATGAAGTGCCAGAGTTCTTCAAGGGGTATACATTGCTTAAAGCTACACTCCTGTGTAGAAGGGGTTGGGAGAGCTGTTTGCACAGTATGCCATGGGAACACAGAAGAGGGCCATTCAACCAAGGTAGGAGAGGGGTGGGGAAGAAAGGGGGTTATGAAAGACCTCTGTGAGAATGGAAGTCTGAGCTGGATTTTGACAAACAAATAAACAAAGAAAAATGTAGGATAAGGTTATTCAAAGCAGAGGGACAATATAAAATAGAGGAACACAGCTGAGAGAAAACATGACATAGACATTGATTCAACAAAGATTTAATGGCAACCACTAAGTATCAGGCACAAAAGAGTTACTAGGGACCCAGAGGGTAAGAAAACAAACACACCCTCCAGAATCCAGAATCTAGTGGGTATTAGACACTGAACACAGTTACAATGTGATAAATTATATAAAGGCAACTACTGTAGGTGACTTAATCTTGTGTATACGTGGTGAGTTATAGCAAAAAGTCCACTCTGACAAATGGATTTTAAGCAGATATCTATGATAAATAGTAAATAATGAGGGATGGAATGGGGAGAAAGCAGAAAAATGTATAGAGAACTCAATATAGCTGTTTGGCCATGAAGAATAGAGAACATCTGTAGAATTCTGAGGCAGGAGAAAATATGGCACATGTGAGAAGCGTAAATAAGTCAAGTGTAGAGTGGAAAGAGGAAAACAGCAAACTGAGGTTATAGAGGCAATCAGAGGCCTGATTTTACAAGGCCTTTTCCCTCCATTGTCTATGGTCATACAGCAGTCTAGCCGTCTGCCCCCATGCAACTTTCCATAACAACAGATCCTCATAGAGACAGTACTTCAACATTATGCCTACTCTATCTTCCTGTTTGGCCCCAGAAGATGGCTGGTTAGTCAAAGACAGAAATGACCCTAGCAGCAGATAGGGCAACCCAAGCCAGACACAGTCACAGGGGTGGTGCCATAGGAGAAATCAAGGAGTTGAGGAAAATGGGCAAATACCCCTTGTCTCAGGTGCTGACAGCTTGCCTGTGAAAAGACCTTAAAAAGGTGATAACATCTGTCCTCCATGTAATCCTACCAGTGAGTCTCGGCATGAGAAGTTTCTGTCCCTTAGGAGGTGCATGTGAACATATCATGGGACTTTTGGTAAAGGCAGCCTGCAGGCCATGGAGTGATTTGACTCTGAGCTAAGTTCTCTGGTATGATGTATGAGACTCACAGACCAGGGCTACTTCCTTTTGTGTATCTCAATAAAAGCCGCACTGAAGCCCGATTTGGGGCTTAGTCCCCTGGCTTGCACTGCTTTTGAACTATCCTTTGTCTCTTGTCTGTATTTTTCTGTTTTTCAACCTCCATCATCCCTTTCAAACTCCAATGGCTCTCTCGTGTGGGACGTGACAGTTGGCACCCAGACGTGGGGCTCAAGAAGTAAGAATCAAAAATTAAGAAAAAAGGGCGGGCCGAGTGGCGTGGTGGTTAAGGGCTTGGGAAGCCAGCGGCCCCAGTTCGGGTCCCACATATGAGGGCCAGTGACACTGCCCTCAAAAAAAGTAAAATAAAATTTTTTAAAAAATTTAAGAAAAAAGGTGAAACAATGGTCTGGGGTCCTCGAGGTGGTGTCGTGACAACTACCTGGTTTGGAGCTAGGGTAAGTCTCGAGAAATCAATCATCAAACAGGGTGTACAGTGTGAATACTAACTTTTTCGTGTGGAAGAGCGTGATTGTGTGAGTGATTGATTATAGTTCCACAGCTTCGGCTACAGAACTTCAGTGGGATCTAATCTGTGGTTCCGCTGGTCTAGGCCATAATGGCATAATAGAGATTGGCACTGCCACCTGTACCAGGGCATATATGGGCGATCCTTAGCCAAGGCTGACCTTAACATCCCGTGAGGGGGGCGGCCAGATGAGCATCAGAGTGATGAAACGTTAATGAAAACCTCTCTTCTAGCCCTTTAAAAAATTAACATGGGAAACACAGATAGTCAGTGTAAATATCAGCCTTACATCTCCCTGCTACATCAGCTGCTAAAGTTTGGGGTAGCACGAGTCTCAAAAAAAAAATTAATGGAACTTTTAAAAGTAATTGAGGCACAAAAAGTAATTGAGATGCATTGCTCCTGGTTTCCTAACATAGGAACCCTAGATTTAAAAATCTTGAAAAGCGTAGGTACAGATCTTCAGGTGTTACATCAAAATGGGGTCTCTATCCCAGTAACAATTTGGGACACGTGGAGACTAGTCTGGTCAGTTTTAGAGCCTTTACAGACTGATTCAGAAGATGAAAGGGATGAGGAAGATAATCCCAGGTTAGAAAATGGGGATAAAGAACAGGAATGTGAAGACAGACCAAGAGAACTCACAGAAACTCCTGCTAAGACCTCTCGATCCCTATATCTGTCACTGGGGGAATTTCATCAGCACTCGCCCCCACCCTCCTTCACAACAGGAGAACCTCAGTTTAGAAAAAATAATCCCTTTCTTAATGATGCCTGAGTTCCTACCGGACATACACAAGCCACTTTTTCTATGGTAAAGAGGGGAGTTAAACAGGCACAGTTGGAAGGTGATTTAGAAGCCTTAGCCTTTCCAGTAGTAATAAGAGAACGAGTCGCTCCTGGAATTGATCCACAACACCCACGTGGAGTTTTTGAACATGAGTATGAGACTTTACCTTTCAAAATCCTTAAGGAATTAAAAATAGCTGTAATAGCACTAGTTTACATAGAATATGGCAGAATAGATGGATGCTGTCTCAACTGCCTCCCAGGATCATATCAGAATTTCAAATAATTTATACAACATTTAACCTCGGAAGTCCCCTGAACACTAGATGAACAGAACCTAAATAAACTAGATAAACGAAGGACCTAAAAAGGAGGCCACGTCAGGTCTGGTAGTAGGGGCACAGACGAGAGAGGGCGAGCCCCGTGAGGGATGCCCCAGCCTTGGGGAGGCCTCACACTGAGCTCACTATCCCAGAGGTGCTTTGTCAAGAAGAGGAGTTCTACAATAGATGGCAGCAGAAATTAGTGAGGACTCTCTTTGCTTGGCTCAGTGAGGCTGAGGGCAGCTGGAGAACCTGTGGGAAGGATGCACAGGTTCACTCGCCAGTGAGCACTCACCCAGTTCCTGTTGGAGGGAGTAGCAGTGTGAGCCGGGCCCAGGAGCTTGCGGGGAAGGACTGAACTGAGCATATCTGGTGCACAAGCTAGAGGTTTTGGGACCATTGTTCCGCTGGTGTGGAGCTTGCACACAAAAGGTGTTCAGGAGGGAGCCATTTTTTCAGGGTTGGGCCCTCCCACAGAGGGTCAGAATTGGGACCACATTGGTCTGGTGAAATTGGTGCAGGAGAGCGTGCGTGCGCACATGCCTGCATGCGCATGTGGCCTTGGATTCCCACCCTCCACCCTGCTTGTGCTACGTTGCCCGGGGAAATGCTGGGCTGGTGCCCTCCGGCTCCAACAGGCTGCTCACTGAGATACAGGAGTATGCGAGCCGCCTTGCATCTCCACCCTCCACCCTGCTTGTGCTGCCATTGCCAGGGAAATGCCGGGCGGGTGCCCTCCAGCTCCATCAGGCTGTTCACAGTGATGCAGGAGTGCACAGGCTGCATTTGGTCTCCACCCTCCACCCTGCTTGTGCTGTATAGCCAGGAAAATGCACGGTGGAAGCTCTCCAGCTCCATCAGGCTGTTCATTGAGACTCAGGAATGCGCGAGCCACCTTGGGTCCCCACTCTCCGCACTGTTTGTGCAGAGTTGCCAGGCTGGGGTTGGCTGTTGGGCTGCTTAGCCTAATCTGCAGGGAGCTGATTGGGACAGGCTGAGACAGAGATTTTTCCTGAGAGTGTTGGGCCGGGAGCTATGAGCCTCCGTGATCCAATCAAGGCTTTTCTGGCAAGTTTGTGTGGGCTGGTTGCTGGTACAGAGTGAATGCTGCTCTGATTGGGTGGGGGCCACTGACCACATCCAGTGGTGCATGGGGGGCCTGCCCTGCCCACCAAGAGCTGTGTTGCCAGAAGCACCCTGAGCTCCTCGTGCCTGGCCCCCACCTCCAAAGGCCACAGAGGGTGTGGGCTTTTTTTTAAAGCAAACAACCTGCAAAAACCTGTGAAGTTTTTTTTTTTTTTTTTTTTGGTAGTGAGCACAGTTCCAGAGCACACAGCAACTAATTGCAGACAGCTCACTGCAAGCCTGAGAGGGAGGCCAGACAATAACACGTTAATTCCTTCCTCCGAAATAGCACTGCTGAGTCACCCAGAGACCCTCTATGCTGAGCAAGTGGTCTGCTGATTAAAGAGGATAGAGAGCCTCCCCACCTTTTTTTTTCTTTTCTTTTTTTCTCTTTTCTTTCTATGTGATTTATATAATATATTGAAGCATTCACAGAATGACTGTGGGGATCCAGCCTCCACGAGTCCAGGGGTTCTCTCAGGTGTGGATGGCATCGGCGAGGAAAGAAAGAAAGATGGAGACACCAGAGAGTGTTTCGCAGGAGTGTCACACTTTATTGTTACAGCAAGTCTCAATTTATAGGGACTCTTGACCTCAATTACAAATTAAGTTCCACATACTTTTGACGTATTTTTCTTCTTTAGGACTTTTACAGTCTTTACTTCCTTGTAATAATTCTCCACAGGGAACACTGTGACCTTTTCTATGTTTAAGGATAATCTCATCTATGATAATCTCTTTATGACCCACACTCAGTTTCTACATATTACCTAAAGAATGGTTACCATGGTTACCATACTACTTCACTATCTAGTCCCGAATTCCAGCAGTAAGACTCATAGGGCATATACTTGAGCTAAAGCTTCAGTGTCTGTTGCTACAACAGTGTACAAGACAAAGAATCCAACTAAGGCTATTGATTAAAATAGCTCATGGTCAGCAAGTCGTCTCTTATTGGAACTCTCATGGCCTGGAGATTTTAGACTTCAAGGAGACCTTTCACAGCAATGACCCTAGGCAAGTGAGCTCAACAGACTGATGAGATCATCAGTTTCTCACAGCAGGCCTTTGGCCTATGTGGCCAGGGGTCTGGGTCTCTGTTTGCAAGAGGCTTGAGTCCCCTTTTTTCTGAGTCCTAGGGTCCCCACAGAACTACTGCCTGGCTTAGGTTGTCTCCTATCTTTTCTAGGAGACCTTACCCGTCATTGGCTGCACAGTTATCTCTCTTTGGGGTACCACAGGAACTTGCAATAAATGAAATGAGGGTACTTGTCTCCTATAGGATCCGATGTAGAGGAAAGGCACATGGGTTCATAGAGGCAGAAGATATTACATGACCAACCATAAGGCAGCACCCCACACATCCAGTGCTGAGTGTGGCAATGTGACCTTGTCAGACACTGGGGGGATGTCAGCCCCCAACAAACGAGAGTCGTAATGAAGAAACAAAGAAACAAGTAAAAGATCAGAAGAAAATCTAGAAATGGAACAAAATGAAACAGAGGTATCCACACATTCAGAGACAGAGTTTAGAACACTGATGATAAGAATGTTTAAGGAAATTAGTGAGGACATAAAGATGAATAGGAAAACCGTAAAAAGCAACCAGTTAGAACTAAAGTATATACTAACTGAAATGAAGAACACATTCAAAGGAATCACCAGTAGAATAGATGAAGCTGAGGAGCGGATCAGCAAATTAGAAGAAAAAATAACAGAAACCACCCAGTTGGAACAACAAAAAGAAAAAAGAATAAAAAAGAATGAATATAGTTTAAGAGATCTCTGAGACAACATGAAACACAACAATATAACATCATAGGAATACCAGAAGGAGAAGAGGAGAAGCAAGGGATTGAGTATGTATAGAGAAATAATGACTGAAAATTTCCCTACCTTGATGAAGGAAATCAACATACAAGCCCAGGATGTGCAGAGAGTTCCAATCAGGCTGAATACAAAACAGGTCCACACCAAGACACACCATAGTTAAAATGGCAAAGCTTAAAGACAAAAACAGGATCCTAAAAGCAGCATAAGAAAGACAGCAGGTTACATACAAAGGAACTCCTATAAGGCGAATAGCTGACTTGTCTACAGAAACTCTGCAGGCCCGAAGGGAGTAGCAGGAGATATTCAAAGTGACACAAAATAAAGGTCGACAACCAGGATTGCACTACCCAACATGGCTATCACTTAAAATTGAAGGGGAGATAAAGAGCTTCTCAGAAAAGAATAAGGTTAAGGAGTTCATTACCATCAAGCCAGTATTGCAGGAAATGTTAAAAGGGCTTTTGTAAACAGATGAAAGGGGAAAACAAGCTAACCCAGGAAGACAAGAAATACAAATAACAAAATTGCAATAAATATGCACCTATCAGTAATCACTTGAAATGTGAATGGGCTAAATGCTCCAATCAAAAGAAATAGTGTGGCTGAGTGGATAAGAAAACAGGACCCATGCATATGCAGTCCACAAGACACTCATCACAGATTAAAAGACACACACAGACTGAAAGTAAAGGGATGTAATAAGATATTTCATGCAAATGGAAAAGAGAAAAAAGCTGGAGTGCAATACTTATTTGGGACAAAATAGACTTGAAAATGAAGACTAAAATAAAAGATAAAGAAGGGCACTACATAATAATAAAGAGATCGATTTAACAAGAGGACATGGATGTTAGTAAACATCCATGAAACCAATATAGGAGCTCCTAAATATATAAAACAGATTTTGACAGACATAAAGACAGATATCAACAGTAACACTATCATAGTAGGGGACTTCATCACCCCGTTGTCACCAATGGACAGATCTTCCAGACAGAATATCAATGTGGACATAGTGGTCTTAAATGACACTTTAGATAAGCTGGATTTAATTGTTATTTTTAGAGCCTTTCACTCCAAAGCTACAGAATACACATTCTTCTCAAGTGCACATGGAACATTTTCCAAGATAGATGTCATGTTAGGCCACAAAACAAGTCTCAACAAATTTAAGATGACTGACACCATATCAAATGTTTTCTCTGACCACAATGCTATGAAACTAGAAATCAATTATAAAGAAGAAATCTGGAAAGCTTAAATACATGGAGGCTAAATAATATGCTACTAAATAGCGAGTGGGTCAAGCATGAGATCAAGGAGGAAATCAAAAGATACCTCAAGAGAAACAAAAATAAAAACACCACGATTGAAAAAATCGCTGGGATGCAGCAAAAGCAGTCCTAAGAGGGAAGTTCATAGCAGTGCAGGCCTACCTAAAGAAGGAAGAAAAATCTCAAGTCAACAGAATATCCTTACTCCTAAGAGAACTCGATAAAGAACAGCAAAACAAGCCTAAAAGGAGTATAAGTAAGGAAATAATAAAGACCAGAGCAGAAATAAATGAAATAGAGAACAAAAAAAAAACAATGAAAGATCAATGAAACCAAGAGCTGGTTTTTTGAAAAGATAAACAAAATTGACAAACCTTTAGCCAGATTCACCAAGAAAAAAAGAGAGAGGACACAAATTAATAAAATCAGAAATGAAAGAGGAGAAGTGACAACAGATACCACAGAAATACAAAAAAATTTAAGAAAATACTATGAGCAACTATATGGTAACAATTTCGACAATCTGGAAGAAGCAGATAAATTTCTAGAAACATACGATCTACTAAGCCTGAACCAAAAAGAAACAGAAACTCTGAACAGACTGATTTCTGCCAAAGAAGTTGAATCAATAATCAACAATCTTACAACAAACCAAAGTCCTGGACCAGATGGGTTCACAGGTGAATTTTACAAAACATTCAAAAAAGAATTAATACCTATTCTCCTCAAACTATTTCAAAAAGTACAGAAGGAGGGAAGTCTCCCAAACTCTTTCTATGAAGCCACTATCACCTTGATTCCAAAATCAGGCAAAGATATTACAATAAAGGAAAACTACAGGCCGATATCCCTAATGAATATAGATGCCAAAATTCTCAACAAAATACTAGCAAACCGAATTCAGCATCACATGAAAAGTTCATACAACACGATCAAGTGGGATTCATTCCTGATATGCAAGGTTGGTTCAATAACCGCAAATCAATTAACATAATACATCACATTAACAAAATAAAAATTAAAAATCCTGTGATCATATCAATAAACGCAGTAAAAGCATTTGATAAAATCCAGCAGCCATTTATGATAAAAACTCTTAGCAAAGTGGGAATAGTGGGATCATATCTCAACATAATAAAGGCTATATATGATAAGCCCACAGCAAACATCGTACTCAATGGGGAAAGGCTAAAAGCTTTCCCCTTAAGATCAGGAATAACACAAGGCTGCCCACTCTCACCATTTCTATTTAACATAATTCTGAAAGTTCTACCCACAGCAATCAGACTAGAAAATCAAATAAAATGCATCCAAATTGGAAAGAGGAAGTAAAATAGTCATTCTACGCAGATGACATGATACTATATATACATACCCCAAAGATTCCACCAAAAAACTGCTAGAATTGATAAACAAATTTAGTAAGGTAGCATGATACAAAATTAAAATTCAGAAATCAGTTGCATTTGTATACACCAATAATAAACTATCAGAAGAAGATATCAGGCAATCGATCACTTTTACAATTTCTTCAAAAACAATAAAATATTGGGCCAGCCGAGTGGCGCGGTAGTTAAGAGCTGGCTTGGGATGCCAGCAGTCCCGGTTCGGTTCCCACATACGAGGGCCAGGGAATACCACCATCAAAAAAAAACACATGCACACACACACACAAAAACAATACAATATCTAGGAATTAATTTACTAAAGTAGTAAAAACCTGTACTCAGAAAATAGTGAGACACTGAAGAGAGAAATCAAAGAAGGTACAAATAAAGGGAAATACATACCATGTTCATCGATAGGAAGAATTAATATAGTTAAAATGTCAATATTACCTAAGGTAATATGTAGATTCAATGCAATTCCAATCAAACTACCAAGGACATTTTTCTCAGAAATAGAACATACAATCCTACAATTTATATGGAACCTCAAAAGACCCTGAATAGCCATGGCAATCTTGAGAAATAAGAACAAAGTGGGAGGCATCACACAACCTGACATCAAAACATACTACAAGGCTACAGTAATCAAAACAGTATGGTACTGGCATAAAAACAGACACACAACCCCCTGGAACAGAATAGAGAGCCCAGGAATAAACACATCTGTATATGGTCATTTAATCTATAACAATGAAAGCAAGAATTTACATTGGAGTAAAGGTAGTCTATTTAACAAATGGTGCTGGGAAAATTGGACTGACACGTGCAAAAAAATGAAAATGGACCACCTACTTACACCATATACGAGAACAAACTCAAAATGGATTAAAGACTTAAATGTAAGAACTGAAACTATAAAACTCCTAGAAGAAAACATGCAGTAAGTCTGCAGACATTACCCTGAATAATATTTTTAATGATATATCCTCTCGTGCTAGGGAAATAAAAGAAAAAAATGATCATATGGAATTACATCAAACTTAAAAGTTTTTTCACAGCAAAGGAAATCATCAATAAAACAAAAAGGCAGCCTACTGAATGGGAGAAGATATTTGTCAACGATATATCTGATTACGGGTTGATATCCTAAATTTATAAAACACTCATGCAATTAACACCAAAAAAAACCACGAAAAAACAACCCAATTAAAAAATGAGCAGAGTATATGAAGAAGGATTTCTCTAAAGAGGACATACAGATGGCCATGAAGCATATGAAAAAAATGTTCAACCTATCTAATAATCAGAGAAATGCAAATAAAAACTACAGTGAGATACACCTCACTCTGGTCAGAATGGCTATCATCAATAAATCAACAAACAACAAGTGCTGGCAAGGGTGTGGAGAAAAGGGAACCCTGATGCACTGTTGGTGGGTCTGCATATTGGTGCAGCCATTATTGAAATCAGTATGGAGGTATCTCAAAACACTGGAAATGGAACTACCGTATGACCCAGCAATTCTTCTCTTGGGTATCTGCCCAGAAGAATCCAAGACGCTAATTTGAAAAAATATATGCACCCCTATGTTTATTGCAGCGCTATTTACAATAGCCAAGACTTGGAAATAACCGAAATGCCCATCAGTAGATGGCTGGATTAAGAAACTGTGGTACATTTATACAATGAAGTATTATTCTGCTATAAAGAAGAATGAAATCGTACCACTTGCAACGATATGGATGGACCTAGAGACTATTATATTAAATGAAATAAGTTAGTCAGAGAAAGACAAATACCATATGATCTCACTTACATGTGGAATCTGAAAAACTGAATGAATGAGCAAAATAAACAGAAACAGACTCATACATAGAGAGGATAAACTGAGGGTTGCTAGTTGGGAAGGGGATGGGGATAAAGGCAAAGGGGCAGGGATTCAGCAACATACACAGGTAACTACAATATTGCCACAAGGATATGAAAGACAGTTTGGGGAATATAATAATGTAAATATTTTGTGGCGTGTCAGATGGTCACATGTCTTATTAGGGAGATCACTTCATGGATGGAGTAGAGGCTTGATCACTGCTCTGTATACCTGAAACTGATGTTGTATAATATTGTATGCCAACTGTAATTGAATATATAGATAGTCACGGTATGTGGAGTATACTGTGGAACGGAATCAAAGGAATTGTAACAGGTATGTATGATATGGAGGGTAGGAGTGGGGTGGTGAACTGGGGAAGGGGGTTTGTCACTTTGAGAGGTAAAAAGTATAACTATTGCACTGTGTTGTACACCTGAAACTAATTTTTAAAAATGTTTATTTCACAATAAAGAATTAAAATAAAGAATAAAAAAAATAGCTGTAACACAGTATGGCCCTAATTCGCCTTACATAATGGGTATTGTCCGAAATTTGTCTGATGGACATAGATTAGTTCCTGTTGACTGGCAAGCAATGACTCAGACTTGTGTTTCGCCTGCTCAAGTTTTTACAATTTAAAACTTGGTGGATTGAGGGAGCAGAGACTTAAAGTAGACATAATCAGATTCATAACATTAATATTAATCAGTATCAATTATTGGGAAGAGGCAATTGGGAAGATTCCCAACAACAAATAAGAATGAATAACCAGGTTATTGATCAGCTGAGAAGGATTTGTTTAAATACATGGGAAATGATAGAAATAGAAGGTCAAACCACCAGCTCTTTCAGCAAGATTTTACAAGGTTCTACTGAACCATACACAGTTTGTGGTTCGTTTGCAAGATGCTATCAAAAATCACATTGCTAATATGCAAGCTGCTGAAGTAATTAAACAAATCCTTGCTTATGATAATGCCAATAAAGATTATAAAAAGGCTATTGGAAATATGAAAGGAAAGATCAGACCTGACTAGTCACATTCGTTTGTGTCAGGAGGTAGGAACAGAACAATTTAGAGATAATATGTTGGCTCAAGCTATGGCAGGAATTACAGTAGGCCAGAAAAAGTTTTCAGGCAATTGTTACAACTGTGGAAGAACCAGTCATACTAGAAAAGATTGTAGGAAGAATAATACGACAGGCTCCCCACCTTCTTTTTTTTTCTTTCTTTTTTTGAGGGCAGTGTTACTGGCCCTCACATGTGGGATCCGAACCGGGGCCGCTAGCACCCTAAGCCTGCTCTTAACCACCATGCCACTCAGCCAGCCCACTCCCCACCTTCTAATCCTATTAATTTAGCGGGGTGAAGACAACCTGGTCTATGTCAAAGATGTAAAAGAGGAAAACATTGGGCCTCTGATTGTAAATCAAAATTTCACAAAGATGGCACTCTGCTTCAGAGAAACAAGTGGAGGGGCCAGCCCCCGGCCCAGACAATAACTGGGGCATACATGAATTAAACAATTCCTCAGAATTACCAGGCTGTGCCTCCTCCCTCAAGCTTTCAGTACAGCAATTACCTCCAGCAATGGAGGAAAGTGCTGCAGTAGATGTTGGCTCAGCACAAGATACTCTATTTCTTCCTGGTGAAACTCCATTACGAGTGCCTATAGGCATTTTTGGGCTGCTCCCTCCCAATACTGTTGGACTTACCCTCAGTCGTTCTAGCCTAACATCAAAGGGAGGCTTAGTTCATAATGGAATTATTGATTCTGATTCTGAAGGAGAAATTAAAATTATAATGTCCTCATCGGTTCCTTGGACAGCAAAAATGAGAGAATGGATTGCACATTACTTTTACTTCCATATGTTCTCCTAGGTAAAAGGGAACTCAAAAAAGAAAGGGAGGATTTGGAAGTACTGGTCAGGCAGGAATTTTTCTAGCAGAAAAAATTTCAGGAATTCCTCCAGTTTGTCAAGTTGAGACACAAGGCAAAAAGTTTTCAGGTCTTTTAGATACTGGAGCAGATGTATCCATAATTAATTCTCAGGAATGGCCACAAAACTGGAAAGTCCAAGAACCTGATATTGATATTGTTGGTGTGGGCCAAGCTTCACGCTTACACCAAAGCATCTGTATTTTTCCTTGGCTCAGATTTGAGGGACAAAAAGGATTTTTACAGCCCTATGTTGCTGACATCCTGGTTAATTTATGGGGTTGTGATTTACTTACACAATGGGAGGCAGAAATTTGGATTCCACCAGGACAATATACCTCTCAAAGTCAAAAAATAATGAATCAGATGGGTTATCAGCCAGGAAAAGGTCTAGGAAAATTTAATCAAGGAATCAATCAACCAATTCAACCCTCTTTTCAGCAGGGAAAACAAGGGCTAGTATATCAATCAGATATCCAGGATCCTTTTTTGTAGGGGCCACTGTTGAACAGTTTCGGACCCTGTAGCCCTAAAATGGATAAACAATAAGCCTCTCTGGAATGAACAGTGGCCTCTCTCTCAAGAAAAATTGGAGGCTTTAATGAAATTAGTACAAATTCAGTTAGGACAAGATCATATAGAAACTTCTACTAGTCCCTGGAATTCTCCAGTATATGTAATTAAGAAAAAAAAACAAAACAGAAAAATGGCAAATGCTCACTGGTTTGCAAGCTGTTAATTGTATAATTGAGCCCATGGGAGCACTTCAACCCAGACTTCCACAATCTTCTACGATTCCAAAAAATTGGCCCTCTAGTAGTCATTTATTTAGGATTGTTTTTATAACATCCCTTTACATCCTTAAGATTGCCCTCGATTTGCATTTTCTATTCCATCTATCAATAATAAAGAACCAATAAAGAGATATCAATGGAAAGTCCTTCCCCAGGGAATGTTAAATAGTCCAACTATATGTCAGCTTTTTGTAGATGGAGCTGTTCAGCCAGTTAGAAAAAGATTTCCAAACTGTTACATTATTCATTATATGCATGACATTCTCTGTGCTGCATCTTCTGCAGAAAATTTAACAAAATATTTTGACTTGTTAAAAACACAGCTTGACTCTGCAGGACTTTGCATAGCTCCAGATAATATTCAAACTACCACACCAGTTCAATATTTGGGAGCAATTGTAGACAAACAGACTATTAGACCTCAGAAAGTTCAAATAAAAAGAGATCAAATTTCCACCTTAAATAATCTTCAGAAATTGTTAGGGGACATTAATTGGCTACATCCTACTTTGGGCATTCCCACCTCTGCTCTCCGTAATTTATGTAGTCTTTTATGAGGACCACCTCAACTAGATAGTCCTCATAGTTTAACCCCTCAAGCTAATCAGGAGTTGGAATTCATAGAACAGAAAATACAAGAAGCTTGGGCCGGCCAAGTGGCGCATTGGTTAAGAGCTGGTTTTGGGATGCCAGCGGCACTGGTTCGGATCCCACATATGAGGGCCAGTGACACTGCCCTCTACAGCTAACAACAGCTCCACCTGGAGCTGGACTGTGCGAGCCCCGACGACGGTGCCCTGCCATAGGCTACAGTGAGTGGCCAGCAGCCAGCGGCTGGCAGCTAGCATGAGCTGCCAATATCCGCGGTGAGCGACATCCAGAGGCTGGCAACCGATCTGCCTCATCCCGGGAAGAGCGCAATGACGATACCAACATGGGCCAGTGAAGCAACATCCTCCGCAACTAGACTGAAGAACAAAAAGACAGCAACTTGGCTGTTCCCCTTCTCCGATTCCCCAATGCTGTTCCCCTCCCCCAATTCCCCAATAAAATCTTAAAAAAAAAAAATACAAGAAGCTCAAATTCAGCGCATAGATTCAGCACAACCCTTACTGGTCTTAATTTTTCCTACTCCACACTCACCTACAGCAGTGATTGTTCAACAAAATGACCTTGTAGAGAGGCTTTTCTTGCCTAACAACTTTGTAAAGTCACCCCCGAGCTCTGTGGAATTGATTTCAGAACTTATATCACTAGCTCAAACTAGAATTTTACGTCTCAATGGACAGGAACCCAGTAAAATAGTAGTACTTTTTAAAAAACAACAAGTAACTCATTTAAATAGTCATCCTGACTCATGGCAGGTTGCTATAAGCAATTTTTATGGTATAATTGACAGTCATTATCCAAAAAATAAACTGTTTCAGTTTCTTCAAAATCCAATTGGATTTTACCTAAGAAAATTAAACAAACACCAATTCCTCAGGGAGTCACACTTTTTACTGATGATTCTAGTAATAGTAAAGCAGCAATTGTTAGTGAAAAAGGCAACCAAACAATCCAAACTAACCATACTTCAGCCCAGAAAGCTGAATTAGTTGCTGTTTTAACTGCTCTAAAAGAATTTACTAGTCCCTTGAACATAGTTTCTGACTCAGCTTACGTGGTTCATACTGTACAAAATATTGAGACTACATTGTTTTCTCACAATCCTAATCAATCTCTTCAGATTTTGTTTTTCTCAACTTCAACGGACTGTGAGAAACCGCCAACATCCACTTTTTATTACACCTATTCAAACACATATTCCCTTACCTGGTCCAATGACCCGTGGCAATGCTATTGCCAATACCTTAGTGGGGAGTGCTCGCGTTGCCGAAGCAATGCATTTCCATTCCTTAACTCATACTAATGTTGGTGGACTTCATTCTTGCTTTCCAATTACAAACAAAGAGGCTTGACACATTCTTCAAATCTGTCCTACCTGTCAGATTATTAACCCACCACAAGAATGCCCAGAGCTGGTAAATCCTTAAGGCCTTGTCCCCAATGCCCTGTGGAAAATGGACGTGAATCACATCCCCTCAATATGAAAATTATCGTTTGTGCATGTTACCATAGATACCGCCTCTGGCTTTCTTGTAACTATTGCACAAACCGGAGAAACTACTACTCAGGCTTGTCATCACATGCTTGTATGCTTTTCTACGGTGGGACTCCCCCTAGCGATAAAAAACCCCTAATGACCCTGCATACACCAGCTCTAAATTTGCTCAATTTTGTGATACTTGGAAAATTTCTCATAATACTGGAATTCCATATAATCCACAAGGACAAGCCATTGTTGAACGAGCCAATGCTACTTTAAAAAAAACAATTGTCTAAACAGAAGAGAGGAGACAGACTAGAACCCTCAGAGATACAATTGGCTAAAGCTATGTTTACTTTAAATTTTTTAAATTCATCTGGTTCAAGTAATGAAGTTAATACTGGATGCACTGGGGCAGAAAGACATTTTAATAATCAACACAGTTCTAAGCCATTGAAAAATGTACCTATTTAGTGGAAAGATATCCAAACCAATCAATGACATTTAGGGACCCTTTTGACATGGGGAGGAAGTTATGCTTGTATTTCTCCAGGTCCAGGAGAACGTCTTTTGTGGATACTAGGTCGGTGTGTTAAGCCCTACCATGAGTGGCAACCTGCTGAGATCCAGTCTGATCGACAGCTAGAAGATGAAAAACAAGAGACGTCAATGGTGGCTGCAACCATTCCCAAGGTCTGAGCATCCTCCTATGATTTCCATCAGGATGGATAGCCTCTCAATACAGAATAGTAACCTGGGGCCATCAGTTAATTATTATACACTGGCACTTCCACCACAACCTGAGGCGTTTGTTCCATTACCGGTTACAACACCTCTGGTCAATGTATACCTGCTGGCTGTCTCTGTTATGCCTCCAACATCACCACCTATTGAGGCACCTAAGCCAGATCCAGTGCCACTTCCCACATGGGGACAACTGATGAAGTTTTCCCAAGTGGCTGAGAAAAGATTAATTGATAAAGGAATTCCAAAAATGGATACTCATATGCTGATGTCCATGATGGCAATACCAACTCTAGTAAGTTGCCTTCCATTAGGTGTTTATGCTGACAATTTCAATTATTGGGCATATATCCCTAACCCACCATTGCTTATGCCTGTAACTTGGCATAATGATCCTCCTTTAATATATATTAATGATAGCTCCTGGTTCCCAGGATCAGAGGATCAGAGAGGACCTGAATTTCCAGAAGAGGAAGGTCGCTCTTTCACTTTTTCAGGTCACATCTCCTTAGGATATACTTATACTCCAATTTGTATAGGGCCTGTAACTCCATGTCTGCCTTTAACAGAATATGCTTGGATTCTTCCAAGAGGAAGAGAGAATGATACATTTAAAGATTTATTTGTGGTCTCTGGATTAGGATTTCTAACACAACAATGGAATACACATAGTTTCCCTCCCCCATTACCTCCATGTCCTCAAACTAGTGATAGGATTAATGAACAACCCAGAGTCCATTGGGAGGAATGTCGAGGAACAATGGATTGCATTTTGTTTAAAAATATGTATGGTACAGTGATTGACTGGGACCTTTACAGGGCTAGCATTAATAGCTGTTCACAGAACAATTGTACAGATTTCAACCTTTAAGTTCGTTATTAACTGGAAATGAATATCCCAGAATTCTCAGAATTAAAACATAATATAATGTTTCTATTTCCTGAAGGGATAGGACCCTTGCCCCCCACCTCAATTGAGAATGGTTAAACTCATTCGGGGTCCTTCACAAAATACTATTTGGAAAATGGCTCTTAGTTTGGGAAAAAATCAAATTTGGAAAGGTAATAGGTCACAGCAAGGGAATAATCTATATACTCTTAAACTTCAAAAGACATATACCTTTTATCTGCAAGCTTGTCTTAAAATTCCTTTTGTCTTTTTAGTTGGGAATATGACCATTAATCAAATTACTAAATTAGTTGAATGTGCACAATGTCGATTATATACATGCATAAATTCTTCTATTTACAATACTTCTAATGATCAAATTATGATTCTTAAAAGATGATGAGGACTATGGATCCCCATCCAGGCTTCTAGGGTGGGGAAAGTTTCTCTTACTGTACATATAATTCTTCAATTACTTCATAAGATTATACATTGAATAAAAAGATTCATCGGACTTCTTATTGCTGCTATTATGGGAATTATTGCTATAGCTACTGGAGTGGCTTTACACCAGACGGTGCATACCACTGAATTTGTACAACAATGGCATGAGGATGCTAGCAAATCATGGAATCAACAAGTTAAAATATATCAGGAAATCAATGTTAGATTAGCTGATTTAGAAACCACTGTTGTATTTCTTGGTGGTCAAATGGAAAATTTGCATACTATGATCACTTTAAAATGTGAATGGAATGTTTCAACCTATTGTGTAATCTCTTATGCTTATAATCAAACTTGTACACCTTGGTCTGAGGTACAAGCTCATCTTTTGGGACCTGTTCCTAATCTTACTGTGGACATTATACTACTAAAGTAAATCAGATGGCCAATGCTAAGCTACAACTACTCCCTAGAGAAGAAGCACTCTCCGTGGCTGCAGATGGACTTTCTTATTTATATCCAACAAATTGGATAAAGACTTTGGGTGTAGGGTTTGCAAGTGCTATTGTTGGTTTGCTTATTGTTCTATGTTTGTTCTGTTGAGTCCTCAGAAATGGACAAACAGCCTTCCGACAGGCAGTAAAGGAAGCATCCACGAGGTCTGTATTTCTCATACTTCAGAAAAAAAAAGGGGGAGATATGGTCATACAGCTGTCTAGCCGTCTGCCCCTGTGCACCTTCCCGTAACAACAGATCTTCATAGAGACAGTACTTCAACATTATGCCTACTCTATATTCCTGTTTGGCCCCAGAAGATGGCCGGTTAGTCAAAGACAGATATGACCCTAGCTGCAGATAGGACAACCTAAGCCAGACACAGTCACAGGGGTGGTGCCATAGGAGAAATCAAGGAGTTGAGGAAAATGGGCAAATACCCCTTGTCTCAGGTGCTGACAGCTTGCCTGTGAAATGAACTTAAAAAGGTGATAACACCTGTCCTCCGTGTAATCCTATCAGTGAGTCTCGGCATGAGAAGTTTCTGTCCCTTAGGAGGTGCACCTGAACATATCATGGGACTTTTGGTAAAGGCAGCCTGCAGGCCATGGAGTGATTTGATTCTGAGATAAATTCTCTGGTATGATGTATGAGACTCACAGACCAGGGCTACTTCCTTTTGTGTGTCTCAATAAAAGCCGCACGGAAGCCCGATTTGGGGCTTTTAGTCCAAGAGGCTTTCATTCCCCTGGCTTGCACTGCTTTTGAACTATCCTTTGTCTCTTGTCTGTATTTTTCTGTTTCTCAACCTCCACCATCCCTTCCAAACTCCTATCGTCCTGTCATGCGGGACGCAACAATTGTGTACAGACAATGGTAAATGTTTGTTTATTCTTTCCTAAAAAATAATTAGGTGAAAAAAACGAAGTCTAGAATAGATGTACACGCACATAAAAAAATACGTGTTAAACATGTGAGATCCTAGAAATATATCTACATAGATATCTAGACAGATAAATAGATTTAAAGAGACAGAGAGATAGAAATAGTGACAGAGAGAGAGAGAGAGAGAGAGAGAGAGAGAGAGAGAGAGAGAGAGAGAGAGAGAGAAATACTTATGGAAAGTGGTTGGGATGTGGTTGGGTCATTATGGATTCACATAAAAAGTTGCAGAGGATTTGAGTCTTAAGAGAGAAGGTATCTTATAGGGGTCAAGCAGTCTATTCCTTACTTTGGCTATTCCCTCTCATGCCTGGAGAAAAACTACTCATTCTGCTAACCTATCATCAGCTGCATGATTCTTTGTAAGCCACTTTGCTACTAATTTGATGTTCCTTTTCCCAAAACAATGACACAAAATGATGAGCCCATGTTCAGCAGGAGCTGTCAAATTAACAACATCATAAAACAATAATCAGAGGAAATAGATTGTTCATGCTCTAGCAATGACTATTCCTCTGTGGAGCTATTAGCAAAGTGATTGGATCAGTACGCAATTTTAATGAAGTCAGGAGTACACAAATGGAAAATTATATGGGGGTGTTTCATTTCTTTTTTGGGAGATATACATTTGCCATTCTTTCCCACACACATCTCTGTGAGTGCTTGGAGTCAAGTCACAGAAATCATCTGAACTAGAATTTTTGGAAGGTGACATTCACCAGTGATCCCATAGGACAAGTTACCTACAACTGTCACAGTTCATCACCCCAGCTTATTTTAAGTTAATTTTATTTTTAAATGATAAAGAACCAAGAGAAAAAGTTATATTGAGTTGTCCAGGCATAAATTAGGATCAATTGATGAATTTGCTAGATGGTTTTAAGAAGCCTACAGAGCCTCACTTTGTTTGTTTCCTCACATGTAAGAAAGACTGGATGGATATGAGTAATTAAAATATATGATTTTTTATCTTATTATCCTGTACGTTAAAAGCTGTTAAAAATAGACACACTAATTCATAATCCTAAGGGAGTACATGTTTATTATTCTTTTTTTTTTTTTTTTGAGGGCAGTGTCACTGACCCTCATATGTGGGACAGAACCAGGGCCGCTGGCTTCCGAAGCCAGCGCTGCACCACCGCGCCACTGGACCGGCCCTATTATTCTTTTTTTAAATGTTGAATCTTGCACAACACTCCTTGAATACTTCTCTTAAACAAAGCATCAAACCCTTTGCTCATTAAATAGAAATGGAACCAAATTGACCAGCCCAGCAAAGTATTTTGTAAGTATATATCTGCCAATAAACATTTATTTGAAACTATCACGTGGGAAGCAGTCTTCCAGGCTCTTCATGTATTTTAGTAGATGTGACATATTGATCCTTTCTTCATGATATAAGAAAACAATGGAGAAAAAATGAAACAAACAAAAATATGAATTGACTCTTAAGAAGGGCAAGAAAGGAGAAATTAGAAATTTAGAAATAAAATAGGACCTGTAAAAAATAGCAAAGGAAGGCAATATAATCAAGTCCAAATATACAAATGATCAAAATAAATGTAAGTTGACTAAACTGATACATTAAAGGCAGAGATTTTCAGAGTTGATAGAAAGAAAATCCAAAACATGACATTTAAAAAGGACACAACTAAAATACAAGGTTACAGAAAGGCTGAAATAAAAAAGATATACCAGAAAAATATAAAATACTTTAAAAAGTGTAAGTCACAACATTTGCATGAGACAATATAATCTGTAATGAAAAAAAGCATCATAAATGATAGAGAGGGTAAATACATGGATAAATACTTTAGTTCATAGGAAGATATATTGTATAAATTCTAAACTGGTACCCATGTAACTAAATCTCTAATTGTACTAGGACAATTGGATAGCCACAGCAAAAGAATGAACTTGAACTCTTATCTAGCATCATATACAAAAATTAAATCAGAATGGATGAGACCTACATGTGAGAGCTAAAAGTATAAATCTCTTGGAAGAAGAATAGAAATAAATATTTTTGATCTCTGATTTTGGCAAAGGATTTTTAGATATGATTCCAAAAGCATGAGTAACAGAAGAAAAACTGGATTTCATAAAAATTAAATTTTTTGTGTTTCAAAGGATACTATCAAGAAATGACAATCCACAGAATGGGAAAAAATACTTGCAAATTATATATCTGATAAGGGAATTATGCAGAATACATTGGGTTGTCAGAAAAGTCATGATGTATTTTTTCTATGTTTTCAGTATAAATAACTATTATCACAATAATAGAAAAACAAATAATCCAATCTTAAAAATGTGTAAATGGGGCCGGCCGAGTGGCGCGGTGGTTAAGTGCTGGCCTGGGAAGCCAGCGGCCCCGGTTCGGTCCCACACATGAGGGTCAGTGACACTGCCCTCAAAAAAAAAAAATGCGTAAATGGGGGTCGGCAGAGTGACACATTGGTTAAGAGCTGGTTTTGGGATGCCAGTGGCCCTGGTTCGGATCCCACATATGAGGGCCGGTGACATTGCCCTCTACAGCTAACAACAGCTCCACTGGGAGCTGGGCTGCGAGCCCTGGAAATGGTGTAGGCTGCAGCCCCTGCTGCAGTGGGCTACCATAGGCTACAGTGTGTGGCCGGCAGCCAGCGTGAGTGGCTGGCAGCCAGCGTGAGCTGCCCATAGCTGCGGTGAGCGACCATCTAGATGCCGGTGACCGATCTGCCTCATCCGGGAAGAGCACAATGACGATACCAACGTGGGCCAGTGAAGCAACATCCTCTGCAACTAGACTGAAGAATAAAAAGACAGCAACTTGTCTGTTCCCCTTCCCCGATTCCCCAACGCTGTTTCCCTCCCCCAATTCCCCAATAAAGTCTTTTTAAAAAATTAAATAAATAAATAAATAAATAAATAAATAAAAATGGGTAAATGATCTCACTAGACATTTATCTAAGGAAATATGCAAGTGGTCAAGACACTATCAGGCATCAGATTAGTGAAAATTAAACTACAATTAGATACTGTTTCACATTCCCCAGGATGGCTAGAATTAAAAATCCAAATAATAAGTGCTGGTGAAGATGTGGAAAAATTGTAATCTTCATACATTGCTGGTAGGAATGTAAAATGGCACTGTTACTTTGTTGCACAGTCTGGTAGTTCCTTAAATGATTACTTAGAGCTACCATATGTGTAACCCATTCCCCTCCTATGTATTTATTCAAGAGAAATGAAAGATTATGTTCATACAAAAACTTGGGCATAAATTTTTATAGCATTATTCTTCATAATAACCAAAATGTAGAAACAACTCAAATGACCTTCAGATGATGAATGGATAAATAAAAGATGATATATCTTCACAACAAATAAAATGGAATGAAGTACTGATACATATCACAACATAGGTGAATCTTGCAAGCATTATGCTAAATTAAATAAACCAGTCACAAATCCTGATGTTATATAATTCCATTCATATTAAATGTCCATAATAAGGAAATATGTAGACAAAAAGTAGATTAGAGCTTGCTTAGGTAGAAGTAGGAATGGGGGATAGGAGAATGATGGCTAAGGAGTTTGGCATTTCTTTTTAAGGTGGTGGAAATATTCTAAAATTGACTGTGGTAAAGGTTGCATACAAGGATTTATGAATATACTAAAAATCACTGAATTGTATACTTTAAATAAATGAAGTGTGGATATATAAATTATATCGTATATCTCAATGAAGCTATTTAAAAAATAACCTCAAAATATACAAAGGAAAATTTGATTGACTTGCAGCCATTGTGAAAGGCTTTTTTTTCCCCCCTCCTCAACTCAGGATATAGCTATATTAAAAAAAAATTTTTTTCAGTTAAAGTTGACATTCAATATTATTTTATATTAGTTTCAGGTGTACAGAATAATGGTTAGACATTCATATAATTTATGCAGTGATCTTCCCAGTTAGTCTAGTACCCACCTGGCACTATGCACATACAATGTTGTTGCAACATTTTAACTATATTCTCTATGATGTATTTTACATCACTGTGACTATTTTGTAACTACCAATTTGTATTTCTAATCTCTTCACCTTTTCACCCATTCCCGAATGACCCTCCCAACTGGAAACCATCAGTTTGTTCTCTGTATCTGTGAGTCTGTTCCTGTTTTGTTTATTATGTTCTTTAAAATCAACATACAAGAGAGAAAATATAGTATTTGCTTCCTCAGTCTGACTTATTTCACTTAACATAATACCCTCTAGTTCCACCCATGTGGTCACAAATGGTAAGATTTCATTCCTTTTTAAAGCCAAGTAATATTCCATTGTATGTATTTACCACTTCTTTTTCCATTCATCTATTCATGAGCACTTGGGTTGTTTCCATATCTCTATTAACTGAAAAAAGTGCTGCAATTTGCATAGGGGTGCATATATCTTTTCTTTTTTTCTTCCCCTTTTTTTATTATTAGTTTCAGGTGTACAACACAATGCAACAGTTATACTTTTTACCCCCAAAGTGACAACCAGATCGCCACCCCACTCCCCCCACATATCATACACATCTATTACAATTCCTTTGACTCCCTTCCACAGTATACTCCACATCCCATGACTACCTATATATTCAGTTACAGTTGGCACACAATATTATACAACATCAGCTTCAGATGTACAGTGCAGTGATCAAGCCTCTACTCCATCCATGAAGTGGTCTCCCTAGCAAGAGATGTGACTATCTGACACGCCACAAAATTTTTACAACATTATTATATTCCCCGAACTGTGTTTCATATCCCTGTGGCAATATTGTAGTTGTCTATTTATGCTGTCTAATTCCTTCCCCCTTATCCCACCCTCCTCCCAACTAGCAATCCTCAGTTTTTTCTCTGTATCTATGAGTCTGTTTACTTTGATCGTTCATTCAGTTTTTCAGATTCCACATATAAGTGAGATCATATGGTACCTATCTTTCTCCGATTGACTTATTTCACTTAACATAATAGTCTTTTCACAACATTATCAATTACGTTCCCAGAACTGACCCCATATCCCTGTGTAGTCACACACCTACGCTGTCCAAAACCTTCCCCCTCTCCCTAATCCCCACTCCCTCTCTCTCAGTCAGCAACCATCAGTTTTTCCTTTATGTCTGCTTGATATGACTTCAATCTTCTTAAATTTACTGAGACTTGTTTTGTGACCTAACATGGTCTATCGTGGAAAATGTCCCATGTGTACTTGAGAAGAATATATATTCTGTTCTTTCAGGGTGAAATGCTCTAAAAATATCAATGAAGTCCAGCTGGTCTAAAGTGTCATTTAAGGCCCCTCTTTCTGTGTTGATTTTCTGTCTAAAGCGTCTGTCCATTGGTGACAATGGGGTGTTGAACTCCCCTACTATGATAGTGTTACTGTTGATCTCTTTATGTCTGTCAAAATCTGTTATGTGTAATTAGGAGTTCCTATGTTGGGTTCATAGATGTTTATTAGGGTTATAGTGCGCTTCTTTGTCTTTTACTGTAGTCATTTTAAAGTCTATTTTGTCAAAAATAAGTATTGGTACTCCAGTTTTTTTTCCCCTCATTTCCATTTGCATTAAATATCTTATTCGATCTGTAAACAGCATATACATGTGTCCTATTTTCTTATCCACTCAGCCACTCTCTGTCTTTTGATTGGAGCATTTAGCCCATTCACATTTAAAATGATTATTGATAGGTGCATATGTACTGCCATTTTGTTATTTGTATTCCTGGTCTTCCCAGGTTAGCTTGTTTACCCCTTCCTTTTGTTTAAAAACTCCCTTTTAACATTTCTTGCAAAGCTGGCTTGGTTAAGGAACTCCTTAAGCTTATTCTTTTCTGAGAAGCTCGTTATTTCTCCTTCAATTTTAAGTGATAGCCATGTTGGGTAGAGCAATCTTGGTTGTAGGCCGTTATTTTGTGTCCCTTTGAATATCTCCTGCCACTCCCTTCTGGCCTGCAGAATTTCTGTAGACAAGTCAGCTGTTAGTCTAACAGGAGTTCCTTTGTATGTAACCTGCTGCCTCTAGGATTCTGTCTCTGTCTTTAACCTTTGCCATTTTAACTATGGTGTGTCTTGGTGTGGACCTTTTTGGGTTCAGCTTGTTTGGAACCCTCTGCACTTCCTGGGCATGTATGTTGATTTCCTTCACCGGGGTAGGGAAGTTTTCAGTCATTATTTTTTCAAATACATTCTCGACCCCTTGCTTCTTCTCTTCTCCTTCTGGTATTCCTATGAAGCAAATGGTTTCACTTCATCTTCTCTCATAGGACTCTTAAACTATTTTTATTGTTTTTTATTCTTTGGTCTTTTTGTTGTGCCAACTGGGTGATTTCTGCTATTTTGTCTTCCAAATCGTTGATCTGCTCCTCTGCTTCATCTACTCTACTGGTGACTCCTTTGAGTGCGTTCTTCATTTCAGTTATTGCATTCCTTAGTTCTAACTGGTTGTTTTTTATGATTTCTCTATCCTTCCTTATGTTCTCACTAAGTTTGTTAAACATTTTTATCATCAGTGTTCTAAACTCTGTCTCTGAAAGGTTGTATCCCTCTGTTTCATTTGGTTCCATTTCTACAGGTTTCTTCTGATCTTTTACTTGTGACATGTTTCTTTGTTTCCTCATTCTGGCTGTTGCTCTGGGATTGCTTTGATGTATTAGATAGATCATCAGGAGAGCCCTGCCTGGACCATGCAGGCACACAGCCCAAGGACCAACACTCCCAGGAAAACTCCCAGTCTCAGCTTGTCCCAAACAGCCGCTCCCAGATCAGGCCGAGCAGCCTGACAACCAATCACCAGCCTGGCAACTCTGCCAGCGCAGTGCAGAGAGCCAGGAGACAAGGCAGCTTGTGCACTCCCGCTTCTCAGTGAGCAGCCTGTTGAAGCCAGAGCACGCCCACCAGGCGTTTCCCTGGCAAAGCAGCACAAGCCATGAGGAGAGTGGGGATCCGAGGCAGCTGGCGCACTCCCCGGTCTCAGTGAGAAGCCTGTTTGAGCCAGGGGGCACCTGCCCAGCATTTCTCTGGCAACGCAGTATAAACCGGGTGGAGGGTGGGGATCCAAGTCCGCATGTGCTTGCAGGCATGCACACGCACTTCTGTGCCAGTTCCACCAGACCAATGAGTTTCCAGTCCTGATCCTCTTTGGGAGGGCCCAACCCTGACAAAATGGCGCCCTCCTGTACACCACTTGTGCGCAGGCTGCACACCAGGGGAACAATAGTCCAAAAACCTCCAGCCTTTGCACCAAAAGTGCTCAGTTCGTCCATGCCCGCAGGCTCCTGGGCCCGGCTCACACAGCTACTCCCTCCACCAGGAACCAGGTAAGTGCTCACCGGCGAGCATGCCTGTTCACTGGCCCCACTGATTCTCTAGCCGCTCTTAGCCTCACCGAGCTGAGCAAAGAGAGTCCTCACTAATATACTGCCAGCAATCTTGGAACTTCTCTTCCTGGCAAAGGAACTCTGAGCTGATGAGCTTGTTGTGCGGCCGGAGGGTCTCCCGCAACCGAGAAGCCTCCCCACAGCTGGGTCTTCTCTCACAGTGTTCACTCTCTCTTGCGCCCGTCCTACCAGACCCGACGTGGCCTCCTCTTTAAGTTCTTCGTTTAGTGGTTCTGTTCATCTAGTGTTCCGGGACCTCCAGGGTTGAATACTGTATAATTTGTTTGTAATTTTGATGTGATCCTGGGAGGTAGTTAGCCCATCTTCTGTCTATTCTGCCATTTTTCCTAATCTGCATATATCTTTTCGAAGTAGTGTTTTGGATTTCTTTGGCTAAATACCCAGAACTGGAATTCCTGGGACATAAAGTAGCTCTATTTTTAATTTTTTCAGTAACCTCCAGACTGTTTTCCATAATGGCTGCATCAATTTGCAATCCTACCAAACAGTTTACAAGGGTTCCCTTTATTCCGCATCTTTGTTAACACTTGTTTGCTAATTTATGGATGATAGCCATTATGTAAGGTATGAGGTGATATTTCACTGTGGCTTTAATTTGCAGGTCTCTGATGATTAGTGACATTGAGTATCTTTTCATATGTCTATTAGCCATCTGTATGTCTTTGGCCATGAGTATGGAGAATTGTCTATTCAGGCCTTCTGCCGCTTTTTAATTGGATTGTTCATAATTTTTGTGTATGTGTGTTGAGTTGTATGAGTTCTTTACAAATTTTGTGTATTAACCCCTTATCAGTTGTATCATTGGCAAATATATTTTACCATTCAGTAGGCTGTCTTTTCATTTTGTTGGTGGTTTCCTTTGCTGTGCAAAAAGTTTTTAGTTTGATGTGGTGCCCATTTTTTTTTCTTTTGTTTCCCTTGTCCGAGGAGATTGATCAAAAATTTTTTTACTAAGAACAATGTCAGAGTTTACTGTCTACATTTTCTCCTAGGTGTTTTATGATTTTGGGTTTTACATTTAAATCTTTAATACACTTTGAGGTCATTCTTAGAAGAAGATGGTCTAGTTTCAATTTTGCATGTTTTCTGTCCAATTTTCCTAACACCTTTTATTGAATAGATTGTCTTTACCCCACTGTATATTGCCTCCTTTGTCATAGATTAAATGATCATATAGGTGTGGTTTTATTTCTGAGCTCTCAACTCTGTTCCACTGATCTATATGTTGAGGGGTTTTTTTTATGTCATGCTGTTTTGATTACTACAGACTTTTAGCATAGTTTGATATCAGATAGTGCGATACCTCCAATTTTGTTCTTTCTCAAGATTGCTGTGACTATTCAGTCTTTTGTGGTTTCATATAAATTTTAAGATTATTTGTTCTAATAGTTCTGTGAAAAATGCCATTAGTATTTTAATAGGGATTGCACTGAATCTGTAGATTGCTTTGGGTAGTATGGACATTTAACAATATAAATTCTTCCTATCAATAAGCATGGTATATGGTTTCATTTTTTTATATCTGCTTCATGTTTTTCTTCAGTGTCTTGTAGCTTACTGAACACAGGTCTTTTACCTCCTTGGTTAAGTTTATTCCTAGGTATTTTATATTTTTTTGATGCAATTGTTAAAGGGATTGTTTTCTTAGTTTTTCTTTGTGACAGTTTCTTATTGATGTTAAAAATGGAACTGATTTCTGAATATTAATTTTGTATCCTGCTACTTTACTGAATTTATTTATCAGTTCTAATAGTTTTTTTGTTGGAATCTTTGGAGTTCTCTCTATATAATATTATGTCATCTGTAAATAATCATGGTTTTACTGCTTCCTTTCCAATTTGGATGCTTTTTTGTTTCTTTTCTCATCAGTTTCTCTTTTTTTGTCTGTATTACTGTCAATCTTACTCTTTGTAAGGAGCTGCCATAAAATTTTTAACTGATTTCTCAACAGACACTTTGTAGGCAAGAAGGGATTGGCCCAAATATTCCAAGTGATGACTTCCAGTTTTATGTTGAATAAAAACTGTGAAAGTGGACATCCTTGTTTATTCCAGATCTCAAGGAAAATGCTTTCACCTTTTCCCCATTGGCTATGATGCTAGCTATATATTTGTCATATATGGCCTTTATTATGTTGTAGTATGTTCCCTTTATTCACATTCTGCTGAGAGTTTCTGTCATAAAAGGATGCTGGATTTTGTCAAACACTTTTTCTGCATCTATTGATATTATCATATTATTTTTATCTTTCATTTTGTTTATGTGGTGTTTCACATTAATTGATTTTTGGATATTGAACCAACCTTGCATCCCAGATATAAATCACACTTGATCATGGTGTATGATATTTTTAAGGTATTGCTGAATTTGGTTTGCTAATATTTTGTTGAGGATTTTTGAGTCTGTGTTCATCATGAATATCAACCTATATTTTGTATGTATATTTGTATATACATACAAAAATGTGCTTTTGTAATGCCCTTGGTTTTGTAATCAGTGTAATAGTGGCCTCATAAAATGAGCTTGGGAGTTCTCCCTCTTAAAAATTATGGAGTAGTTTAAGAAAGATAGGTGTTAATTCTTTTTGAATGTGTATTAAAATTCACCTTTGGAGCCATTGGATCCAGGGGTGTTGTTTGTTGGGAACCTTTTGGGTACTGATGCAATCTTATTACTAGTAATTGATGAGTTCAAAATTTCTATCTCTTCTTGATTCAGCATTGGAAATTTGTATGTTTCTAAAAATGTATCCATTTCATCCAGATTGTCCAATTTGTTGGTATATATATATAGTTGTTTATAATATTTTTCCTTTAATCTTTTGTATTTCTGTGGTGTCAGTTTTTACTTCTCTTTTATTTCTGATTTTATTTATTTGGGTTCACTTGCCCCCTTTTTTTCTTTTTCTTTTTTTCCCCCCAAAGAACCAATGTTTGGTTTCATTGTATTGGTTTTTGTTTCTGTGTGTTGTTTTAGACTCTATTGCATTTATTTCTGCTGTAATCTTTATTATTTCACTTTTTCTATTCAGTTTAGGCTTTGTTGGCTGTTCTTTTTCTAATTCCACTAAATGTAGATTTAGTGGGTTTGAGGTTTTTCTTGCTTTTTTGTGTGTGTTTGGCCTGCAGTACTATGAATTTCCCCCCTAAGACTGCTTTAGTTATATCCCATAGAATTTGTGTTGTTGTGTTTTCATTTTCATTTGTCACAGGTATCTTTTGATTTCTCCCTTGATCTCATTATTCACCCATTCATTATTTAGCAACATGTTATTTAGCCTCCACATGTTTGTGTGTTTTTTAGTTTTTTGCTTGTAATTGATTTCTAGTTTCATACCATGTGGTCAAAGAAGACACTTGATATGATTTCAATATCCTTAAATTTATTGAGACCTGTTTTGTGGCCCAATATGTGGCCTATCTTGGAAAATGTTCCATGTGCACTTGGAAAGAATGTATATTTTGCTGCTTTGGGGGGAAATGCTCTAAATATATCAATTAAATCCATCTAATTTAGTGTGTAATTTAAGACTGCTCTTTCCTTGTTAGTATTCTGTTTGGAAGGTCTGCCCATCGGTGTCAATGGGGTGTTAAAGTCACCTACTATGATTGTATTAGTGTCAATCTCTCCTGTTTTTGTAGGTAATTATTTGCTTTATAGATTTAAGTTTTTCTATGTTGGGTGCATAAAAGTTTACAAGGGTTATATCCTCTTGTTGAATTGATTCCTTTATCATTATGTAATGTCCCTCTTTGTCTCTATTGTAACCTTGTATTAAAAGTGTATTTTGTATAATATAAGTATTGCTTCTGCAGCTTTTTTTAAATTTCCATTTGTATGAAATATCTTTTTCCATCCCTTTATTTTCAGTCTGTGTGTGTTTTTTGTTCTGAAGTTTGTCTCTTATAGAATCAGCATGTGTATGGGTCTTGTTTTCTTATCCATTCTACTACCCTATGTCTTTTGATTGGGGCATTTAGTCAACTTACATTTAAAGTGATTATTGATAGATACATAGTTATTGCCGTTTTATTATTCATATTTATGTCCTTTTGTCCCCCTTCCTACTTCTTAAAGAAGTCCCTGTAATATTTCTTGAAATACTAGTTTGGTGGTGATCAACTTCTTTAGCTTTTTCTTGTCTAAGAAGCTCTTTACCTGTCTTCAATTTTAAATGATAGCCTTGTTAGATAGAGCAGTCTTGGTTGTAGGTCCTTGCTTTTCATAACTTGGAATATTTTGAGCCAATGCCTTCTTGCCTACAAAGTTTCTGTTGAGAAATCAGCTTAAAATGTTATTGCAGACTTCTAGTAAAATGGTGCAATAGACAGACACTGTGCTAACTGCCTCCCAGGATCACACCAAAATTACAAGCAAATTATACAGCATTCAACCCTGGAAGTCACCGGAACACTGGAGGAACAGAACCTTAAACAAAGGTTTAAGAACCTTCATAGTTCTTAACTAAACGAAGAACTTAAAGAGGAAGCCGCGTTGGGTCTGGTAGGACGGGCGGAGACGAGAGAGGGCAAACCCCGTGAGGGAGGTCCCAGCCGTGGAGAGGCTTCTCCGGTTGGGGGAGAGACCCTCCGGCCGCACACCAAGCTCACCAGCCCAGAGTTCTTTTGACGGGAAGAGGAGTTCTAATATAGTCAGCAGTAATTAGTGAGGACTCTCTTTGATCAGCTCGGTGAGGCTAAGAGCGGCTGGAGAATCAGTGGGGCCGGTGCCCGGGCTTGCTCGCCGGTGAGCTCTTACCTGGTTCCTGATGGAGGGAGTGGCTGTGTGAGCCGAAACCGGGAGCCTGCGGGGACTGACTGAACTGAGCAACTTTGGTGCAAAGGATGGAGGTTTTTGAACTGTTGTTCCCGTGGTGCGGAGCCTGCACATGAGTGGTGTAGGGAGGACGCCATTTTGTCAGGCTTGGGCCCTCCCATGAAGGATCAGGTCCGAGACCTAATTGGTCTGGTGGAATTGGCACAGAAGTACGTGTGTGGGTGCGTGTGTGAGGCCTTGGATCCCCATCCTCCACCCGGCTTATACTGCGTTGCCAGGGAAACGCAGGGCGGGTGCCCTCCAGCTCCAACACGCTGCTCACTGAGACCCGGGAGTGCGCGAGCCGCCTCGGATCCCCACCCTCTGCATGGCTTGTGCTGCGTTGCCAGGGAAACGCCTAGTGGGAGTGATCCGGCCCCAACAGGCTGCTCACTGAGATTCCGGAGAGCACAAGCCACCTCTGGTCCTGCTCTCCGCACTCTGCTTGCAGAGTTGCCAGGCTGGTCATTGGTTGTCAGGCTGCTCGGCCTGATCTGCAAGCGGCTGATTGGGACAGGCTGAGACTGGGAGTTGTCCTGGGAGTGTTGGGCCATCAGCTGTGTGCCTACATGATCCAGCCAGGGCTCACTGGTGATCTATCTAATACATCAAAGCAATCCCAGAGCGACAGCCAGAATGAGGAAACAAAGAAACATGCCACAAGTAAAAGATCAGAAGAAAACTCCAGAAATGGAACCAAATGAAACAGAGGGAGCCAACCTTTCAGAGACACAGTTTAGAACACTGATGATAAGAATGTTTAAGGAACTTAGCGAGGACATAAAGAAGGATAGGGAAACCATAAAAAACAACCTGTTAGAACTAAAGAATACAATAACTGAAATGAAGAACACACTCGAAGGAATCACCAGTAGAGTAGATGAAGCAGAGGAGCGGATCAGCAATTTGGAAGATAAAATAGCAGAACTCACCCAGTTGGCACAGCAAAAAGACCAAAGAATAAAAAACAATGAAAATAGTTTAAGAGCCCTATGGGACAAGGTGAAGCGCAACCACCTTCGAATCATAGGGATACCAGAAGGAGAAGAGAAGAAGCAAGGGGTCGAAAATGTATTTGAAAACGTAATGACTGAAAACTTCCCTACCTTGGTGAAGGAAATCAACATACATGCCCAGGAAGTGCAGAGGGTTCCAAACAAGCTGAAACCAAACAGGTCCACACCAAGATACATCATAGTTAAAATGGCAAAGGTTAAAGACAGAGACAGAATCCTAGAGGGTGCAAGAGAAAGACAGCAGGTTACATACAAAGGAACTCCTGTTAGACTAACAGTTGACTTGTCTACAGAAACTCTGCAGGCCAGAAGGGAGTGGCAGGAGATACTCAAAGTGACACAAAATAACGGCCTACAACCAAGATTGCTCTACCCAGCACGGCTATCACTTAAAATTGAAGGAGAAATAAAGAGCTTCTCAGAAAAGAAGAAACTTAAGGAACTCATTACCACCAAGCCAGCATTGCAAGAAATGTTAAAAGGGCTTTTTTAAACAAAAGAAAGGGGTAAACAAGCTAACCCGGAGAGACAATTTAAGAAGATTGAAGTCATATCAGGCAGATATAAAGGAAAAACTGATGGTTGCTGGCTGGGAGGGAGTGGGGAAGAGGGAGGGGGGAAGGTTTTGGACAGTGTATGTGGGACTACAATGTTGCCGCAGGGATATGGGGGCAGTTCCGGGAATGTAATTGATAATGTTGTGAAGAGACTATTATGTTGTGAAAAATAAGTCAGACGGAGAAGGACAGGTACCATGTGATCTCACTTGTGTGTGGAGTCTGAAGAGCTGAGTGAATGATCAAAGTAAACAGACTCATAGATGTAGAGGAAAAACTGAGGGTTGCTAGTTGGGAGGGGGGTGGGGATGGGGGGAAGGGGAAGGGATTAGACAGCATAAATAGACAACTACAATATTGCCACAGGGATATGAAACACAGTTTGGGGAATATAATAATGTCGTAAAAATTTTGTGGCATGTCAGATGGACACATGTCTTGTTAGGGATACCACTTCATGGATGGAGTAGAGGCTTGATCACTGCACTGTACACCTGAAGCTGATGTTGTATAGTATTGTATGCCAACTGCAACTGAATATGTGGATGGTCATGGGATGTGGAGTATACTGTGGAGGGGAGTCAAGGGAGTTGTGATGGATATGTATGATATGGGGGGAAGTGGGGTGGCAAACTGGGGGATGGGTGGTTTCACTTTGGGGGGTAAAGAGTATAACTATTGCATTGTGTTGTACACCTGAAACTAATAATAAAAAAAAAAGACTGTCAGCCAGACATAACTGTTTGAATACATGTAGATTTTTGTACATGAATAAATGAATAAATGTAGATTGTTGGAGCAAAAAAAGAAAAAAGTGTTATTGCAGCTACTTTATAAGTAATGAGTTACAGTTCTCTTGCCATGTTTAGAACTCTTTCACTTTGTCTTTAACCTTTGCCATTTTAATTATAATGTGTCTTGATGTGGGCCTGTTTGAATTTAACTTGCTTGGGACTCTGTACTTCTTGAACTTGTATTTCTATTTCCTTCACAAGGTTAGAAAAGCTTTCAGTCATTATTTCTTCAAAAGGTTCTCAATCCCTTGCTTTCTCTCTTCTCCTCCTGGTACCCCTATGATGCAAATGTTTTTACACTTGCTGTTGTCCCAGAAGTCTCTTAAGTATCCTTATTTTAAAAAAAAAAACCTTTTTCCTTTTGCTGTTCTGATTGGGTATTGCAAGATATTTCAATGTCTCTTACATTTTTATGTTGTTATACTATTAAAAATTGTATTTAAAAATGTAGATATAAGAAACATATAAATACCCCATGTCCAAATATTAGAGAATAAAGATCCTGTTAGGCTTACATGGGACATTTTTAAAAATTGGGCTACGTTTTAGGGATAAAGTAAATCTCAAACTTTTCAAAGAATCATGAATACCGCATTATTTTGAATCCATTCAATTAAATTAAAGTTAGTAACAAAAAGATAAATTAAAATATTGGACTGTAGAAATACAATTCTAAATGACCTATTAGTTAAGTAAGAATTCAAATGTGAATCAAAACATTTTTAAAATGAAAGATAATAAATATGCTACGTTTCTGAAATTCTGGAATATATTGAGAGTTGTACATAAGAAATATTTATATCTTTAATTGCTAAGTGAGGAAAGAAAAGGATCCAAAAGTGCGTTCAACATAAGTTAGAAAAATAACAAACATAAAAAAAAGTAGAAGGAAAGCATAAAGATAGCAGAAATAAATGAATTGGAAAACACAAATCCAATAAAGAGGATCAGAAAAGCTATATCTTGATTTTTCAAACTTGTTAGATTGATAAACTTCTGGCAAACATGAACAAAAGAAAAATGTTGCAAATATACAATATGAGGTATCAACAAAAAGAGGTTAAAAATGCATGAGATTAATAATATAATTGGATGCAGTAAACACTATTGGGTCAATAATGAAGACATCAACATAATGATCAAGTTTCTAGAAAAGTATAATTTACCAGGTTTAAGAATAAGTAGAAACTCTTCATAGTCCTATAACAATTAAAGAGTTTCAATCAGCTGTCAAGATAATTCAAAAAAGAATATACTAAGCCTAAAAGTTTTAAAAGTGACTGTTACAAAATTTTCAAGGATAAGATCATTATACACTTATACTATTTTTTCAGATGTAGAAAAATAACAGCATTCAATTCACTATATGAAGTCAATGTCACTGAAGGAAAACAATGAGAAATTATTTTAAAATAATGAAATAATAAACCTATTGTAAAGAGGATAATGATCAATTTTTTTAATCCAGATATTCAAAGGTGTAATAACTAGAAATCTTCGTATGTTACTACTTATTTTATAATTAAAAAGAAAATTGTTATAATCATTTCAATTAACTGAAGAGATAAATGAAGTCAAGGGAATGTGTGAATGTTGGTGGGAAAGATCCATCGGAAAGGTCAAAAAAGATGAAGTGGGAGAGTGTAGATAATTTCTGGAACACTATCCTTAGTAGGTGAGTGAGGATGAGATTTAATGGATGACTGGAAGACTTGGCTACAGATAGATATCCAGGCCAAAATGAAGGAAAGTGGATACAGATACAGATGTGGAGGTGGGAATATATATTTCTTTTCTGATTGCTGTATTTCTCTTCATAAGGAAGTGGTGTGTATGAATGTGGACTGTTCTAAATAAAAAATTAAGGACATTTAAACAATGTGTAACTAAAAAAAGATCATTTTCATACAGTCTGGGTATGAGTAGTATTACAAGACTATCCTCAAAAAAGTTTGAATCCTGAAAATAAAATATTTTTAGTTGAGTAGTTAGGCTTGTTTCAAACTGCTTTTTGGCATCATTTCCATGGAGAATGTTTTATGCCTTCTTTTTAAAGCTCAATGCAGTATGTAACTACATGGTATATGGGTTAGGATCAAAGACTGAAGTCAGACTTACTTGAATTCTACAGTTTGCAGCTTGCCAGTTGCGAAATTTGGAAGGATGGAGGAGTTCGGTTCTCCCATTTTAAAAGCACCTACTCTACAGGACTGCTGGAATGTCAGATAAAGTATATATAAGCACTCTATTAGACATGGTTCAATCAGGAAAATAGAAACCACACTATGCACCTGGGTCTAAGGATATATATATATATATATATATATATTTCTGGAAAAGCTGGGGAAATAAAAGTTAGAGAAGTTGCTCTTGAAATTAGCAGAGCTGAAGCTGAAGATCTCAGTTGTGAGGCCCTAGCTAGGTGGTTTTCTCTGTCTCACCAAGAAACTGCTGCAATTCTTACCACTCTCCGAAAAGAAGTCACCAATTATCTCAGTTTTCAGTGGCAAAGTGGGTGGGAAGATACTATGGATCTCTTGTCTGCCCAGACATCTGGCTGCAGCTGCCTCCCAAGAATAATGGCTTCTTCTTCACTTTCACTTTACAAATCTCCTGTGAGTTCCTCTCATTGGTAAACTCTTAGACAAAACCATGGAGGGAGAAAGATTCTGGGAAACAATTCAGTCTTAGGAGGGAGTGATGGTGGTACTACCCCAACCATACTTACCATGGTGCTGGATATAAAAAAAAAAAAATTGCTTAATAAATGGTAGCTGCCCTTACTACTGCATCGTATAATTCCCATGTTGTGTCTGTTTCACATTTTCGTTTACACTCAATTTCAGTTAGTGAAATTAGGAAAAAGTATTGCAACATAAGTTTAAGGGTTTAAGAGGGTCCATTCAAACCATCACCTGTTTTGATGTGTCAGAGAAAATCACATCATGGCTAGTATACAACAAGCATTTGAAAACGTTAGATTTGATTCTAAAAGTATTTTTTGTGTATCCTGTGTGCAAACACTGCATTATGTGACTAAAGGGATACTAAAATAGATCTAAAACACCATCCTTGCCATCAAGAAATTTGCAGAGTTAACAAAGAACTGGTGGTTGAATGATAGGAACAAATAATTCAATGGTTAATTTCCCTTGGTATTCCAGTATAAATCTATTCATTCTCATTTTCCTCTTGACTCCTCATAATTTATTTGTATTTTTAGTTTGCAAATCTTACAATGAGGGCATAAAATGCCAAAAATGCTTAGATGAATTTGAATTTGCACATGTGAAGTTGCGGTCATACAGCAGCCTAGCCGTCTGCCTCCATGAACCTGTCCTTACCATCAGATCCTCACAGAGACAGTACTTTCACTATGTTTATGGCAATTCCCCATGGGACCTCAGGAAAGAGGGCTGGCTAGTCAAAGATGGGTATGACCCTAAGCTATCAATAGGGCAACCCAAGCCAGACACAGTCCAGGGGGTACCATGGGAGGAATCATGGAGGTGAAGAATATGGGCAGAAGACCGCTTGTCTACAATGCTAACAGCCTGCCTGAGATGTGAAACCTGAACAAATGATAACATCTGTCCTCCATGCATTCTTGCCCTTAGACCTCTTAGTGAGCAGTTTCTGTCTCCCAGGAGATGCACATATACAGGTCACGGGACTTTCGGTAAAGGCAGCCTGTAGGCCATGGGTGATTTGACTTAGAGCTAAGTTCTCTGGAACAACGTATGTGACTTACAGACCGTGGAAAACTGCAATGCTACTTCCTTGTGTGTATCCCAATAAAAGCCGCAGACAAGATGGATTCAGGGCTCATTGTCCTAGAAGCACTGAGTCCCCTGGTTAGCACTGCTTTTGAACTATCCTTTGTCTCTTGCCTATCATTTCTGTTTCTTAGTCTTCGTCGGCTCTCTCAAAGTACCCAACCCAGTCGTGCTTGACGTGACATGAAGTAAGCATTTTTTGACACATCACCATCAGAACTAGAATGTTCCATAAACCGTCAATTTGAATAAAGATAACATATTCTCCATAAAGTATTTCTACCAGTTATAAAAACTTTTGGTTTTTTTCTAGAGTATTAAGATATGCTAAAAAAAAAAAAAAAAAAAAAAAATTCAGTTCAGTACGTCTTTTCCAGGCCTAGTGTTTTTATTTTTGCAAGTATTTGTTCTCTCAGCCTGGAATGAATTTCTCTTTCATCAACTTATCTTTTAAGACTTGTCTTGAGGACTATGTCTTATAAGGAAACCTACCTCATCTCTCAAGCCAGAATTAGATGTTTTCTTACTATGATCCCGAACCATCAGAGTATACTCGTATGTCTATCACATTGTATTACAATAATGCATAATTTTCATGCTTTTGTCACTGTTTAAATCAACATCTCCACCATTACACACTGATCTCTTTAATCAAAGTCACCCCAATTTTAGTGATTCAAAACAACACAACTTATTCCCTTATAGTTCTGAAGTTTAAAGTTTGAAGTGGATTTAACTGGGCTAAAAATAAGTATTGGTAGGGCTGTATTCCTTCTGAAGGCCCCAGGAAGAATAAATTTTCTTACCTTTTCCAGGTTCCATAGGCTATCTCCATTCCTTCACCCCTGCTCCTTCCTCTCTTCAAAAACAGAGTAGTGTCTTCAAATGTCCCTCTACCCTTTTTACTTATAAGGATCCTAGTGGTTATGTTAATCCAGAATAACCTCCCAAATTGAAAGCCTTAACTTAACCATATCAGCCAAGTCCCTTTACCATGTAAGGTAACATATTCACAGGTTCTGGGGATTAAGATGTGAACATCTTACCACAGTGTCCAAACAAAGTCTGCTCAATGAATGAAGCACTCACATATATGAGCCCTATACATTTCCTGAATAATGACTTTTTTGCATTCTCTGGACCTCTTTCAGCCCTGTACAATTTTTATGGTATGGAGTACAAAACTTTGTATTTTGCTGTGTAAATGCTTTGTTTTAATAGATACATTTCTGTATGTGTTGATTTCAGTTATACTTCCAATAGAAATAGCACCATTTTACTCTACTAGGGAACAAAAATTATAAAGCTTATATTTTTATTTTTTATGAAAGTATTAGGTTTTCTTGCCTCATTTTTTACACAGCCTCTCTCCTGCAGTGCAACATGAAATACTTTTTCAGACTTAGAAAGAGAGAGAGAGAAGAGGTACAGTTAGTGTTTCATGAGAAAAGCAAAGTGAGCTATTAATATCACTGAGGTTTGCTATCCTTTCTGTCCTTTAGATCTGAAAATTAACAAATCACAAAGCAAATATAATAGTATAGTTTCCAAACTGTTTAGCCTTGTTTCTGAAGCTTATCTTTTTTCCTTTAATCTATTTTTCCTCCTTTTTACTATTCTTTGTTTTCTTTTTGGTCATGTTTGATTTTAAATAACCCACTACAGTGCTTCTCTGGGGTTGTCTTATCTGTTTGTTTTTAATTTCATCTGGGATTCTTGTTATTATTTATCCATTGTCTATTTTAATCTCTTAAAGAACCCAAATCAAAAGTTTCCTTATCACCTTTATTTAAAATAAATTTGAAATCTACATTTTATTACAAAGACATCAATTGACTTTATATTGCTGCTATTAATATTAATGCTATCACTACAGTCCAAGTTGTCAGAATCAATGTCAAAATAAATGTCAATAAAAAGGTGTCATTTATTTGCATTCAAATCACCAGAGAAATAGTGACAAATTGACATATGAGAGAAAAGGATTTGAATGCCATGAGAAAACATAAGTCTCATTGGTGTCAGTTTAAAATCAATTCAGATTTTAGCAGAAATTATTAAAGTCCTTGAGTTTATATTTGGCAAATAGAAGAAAGCTTTGAGGTCATGGAATGAAACTAAGGTAGGATAAAGAAGTAAAAACTCACAATGGACAAAATAGGAAATGCATATGGCAGCCATTCTATATGGCAGAGGATTTCAGGGACTCTGGGGAATCTACTCAACCTTCCTAAGACTGGCTCTCCATGTCCAGCACTGTGATGGTGTGATTAGGTAAGTTAAGACACAAAGGCAAACACACATACACAAACCCAATACATGACATATTGAATTACAAATTACTAATTTTGGTTGCCAATAAAGTAAGAAACAAGATTTTAAAAATATCCCCTATGGCCACTAATATTGAACATGATATTTTAAGAATTAGCCAATGAAACTAAGAGAGCGAATAGGGGCAGAAACATTGGAAGAGAGGTAAATGTATTTCTATTTGCAAAGTATATGATTCTTGTTCAAGTAAACTCAAGACAGTCCATTGGTAGTGGCTCTGTTCTGAAATCCTTTCATTTTATCCCAACTCTCCAAGGTGGTATGATTACCAATCTGTATTTTTGTTTTGTTCTTGATGTTACATAGTTATGTTACATGCTAAAGCAAACACTTTTCCACTCTTGGTAAAAATTAAATAAATAAAATGTGATTAAATTACACAACTTTTAAAATCTAAGGTAATTTTTTCCCTCCTGAATATAAACTCTGAATTTCTATTCTAACAATTTATGGATCCTCTCTTGTAACACAATTTTTAATGAGTTCCCTTTCTTTAATCACAATTTGTTTTTGCATATAAATGTAAGCACTTTCTACTCCACAAAATATTGGCTATAAAGCAATCCCAACAAACCCAGAAAGTATTTGAGATTACACCACTCAGCATTTTAACTTTAAAATTATAATTCTTTAGTTTTTCCAAATGTTTATGATATTTTGAGCTCATTCAATAAGAGGAAAAATATCTGTCTCTGCCAACACATTTTGGTGATTTCATCTCCTTTCATAGGAATCTCTAAGGGTTTCCTAATTAGAGGATTTTACAGGAAATGTCAAGCAGCCTAAATAACTGATGTGTTGTAATTAAAGTCTCAGCAATTGAGTAAATTAACCTTTATATTTTTACAACAAACTACATGGCAGGTTCCAGAAAGTTTCCAAAACAAGTAATTGAGAGAGTTATCAAATATGAGGAAATAATCTGGATTGTTACTATAATATTTTAAGTAAACAATTAAATTGAAGCAGTGATCTTTGTCTAAGATTAAAAACAATTATAGAGATCCATTATTAAAATGTGACATTGATATATTTCAATCAATGCACAATAAGGCAAAAGAAATATCAATAATTTTAATTGTTAATGCTTTAGCAAATCATAAAAACTCCAATTTGTGCTGTGGTATATTAATAAAACATGTAACTAACATAATTTTCTTTATTCTTTTTTTTTTTTTTTTTTTTTTTGAGGGCAGTGTCTCTGGCCCTCATATGTGGGACCGAACTGGGGCCGCTGGCATCCCAAGCCAGCTCTTAACCACCATGCCACTAAGCTGGCCCAATAATTCTTTTTTTTTTTTAATTTAATTTAATTTTATTAACTTCAGGTGTACAACACAATGCAATAGTCATACTACTCACCCCTCAAAGTGAAAACCCCAGTTCGCCACCCCAGCACCCCCACATCATACACATCCATCACAACTCCCCTGACTCCCCTTCACAGTATACTCCACATCCCGTGACCATCCACATATTCAGTTGCAGTTGGCATACAATACTATACAACATCAGCTTCAGGTGTACAGTACAGTGATCAAGCCTCTACTCCATCCATGAAGTGGTCTCCCCAACAAGACATGTGACCATCTGGCACGCCACAAAATTCTTACATTATTATATTCCCCGAACTGTGTTTCACATCCCTGTGGCAACACCGCAGTTGTCCATCTATGCTGTCTAATCCCTTCCCCCTCCCCCCGTCCCCACCCCTCTCCCAATCAGCAACCCACATTTTTTCCTCTACATCTACAAGTCTGTTTACTTTGATCGTCCACTAAGCTCTCCAGACTCCACACACAAGTGAGATCACATGGTACCTGTCCTTTTCTGACCGCCCTACTTCTCGCAACATAATAGTCTCTTCACAACATTATCAATTACATTCCCAGAACTGCCCCCATATCCCTGCGGCAACATTGTAGTCCCACATACACTGTCCAAAACCTTCCCCCTCTCCCTCTTCCCCACTCCCTCCCAGCCAGCAACCATCAGTTTTTCCTTTATATCTGCCTGATATGACTTCAATCTTCTTAAATTGTCTCTCCGGGTTAGCTTGTTTACCCCTTTCTTTTGTTTAAAAAAGCCCTTTTAACATTTCTTGCAATGCTGGCTTGGTGGTAATGAGTTCCTTAAGTTTCTTCTTTTCTGAGAAGCTCTTTATTTCTCCTTCAATTTTAAGTGATAGCCGTGCTGGGTAGAGCAATCTTGGTTGTAGGCCGTTATTTTGTGTCACTTTGAGTATCTCCTGCCACTCCCTTCTGGCCTGCAGAGTTTCTGTAGACAAGTCAACTGTTAGTCTAACAGGAGTTCCTTTGTATGTAACCTGCTGTCTTTCTCTTGCACCCTCTAGGATTCTGTCTCTGTCTTTAACCTTTGCCATTTTCACTATGATGTGTCTGGTGTGGACCTGTTTGGGTTCAGCTTGTTTGGAACCCTCTGCACTTCCTGGGCATGTATGTTGATTTCCTTCACCGGGGTTGGGAAGTTTTCAGTCATTATTTTTTCAAATACATTTTCAACCCCTTGCTTCTTCTCTTCTCCTTCTGGTATCCCTATGATTCGAAGGTAGTTGCGCTTCACCTTGTCCCATAGGGCTCTTAAACTATTTTCATTGTTTATTATTCTTTGGTCTTTTTGCTGTGCCAACTGGGTAAGTTCTGCTATTTTATCTTCCAAATCGCTGATCCACTCCTCTGCTTCATCTACTCTACTGGTGATTCCTTCGAGTGTGTTCTTCATTTCAGTTATTGTATTCTTTAGTTCTGACAGGTTGTTTTTTATGGTTTCCCTATCCTTCTTTGTGTCCTCGCTAAGTTCCTTAAACATTCTTATCATCAGTGTTCTAAACTGTGTCTCTGAAAGGTTGGCTCCCTCTGTTTCATTTGGTTCCATTTCTGGAGGTTTCTTCTGATCTTTTACTTGTGACATGTTTCTTTGTTTCCCCATTCTGGCTGTTGCTCTGGGATTGCTTTGATGTATTAGATAGATCACCAGGTGAACCCTGGCTGGATGACGCAGGCACACAGCTCATGGCCCAACACTCCCAGGAAAACTCCCAGTCTCAGCCTGTCCCAATCAGCCGCTTGCAGATCAGGCCAAGCAGCCTGACAACCAATCACCAGCCTGGCAACTCTGCAAGTGGAGTGCGGAAAGCAGAGATCCGAGGTGGTTTGCGCGCTCGCGCATCTCAGTGAGCAGCCTGTTGGAGCCGGATCACTCCCACTAGGCGTTTCCCTGGCAACGCAGCACAAGCCGTGCAGAGGGTGGAGATCCGAGGTTGCTCGCGCACTCCCAGGTCTCAGTGAGCAGCCGTTGGAGCTGGAGGGCACCCGCCCTGCGTTTCCCTGGCAACGCAGTATAAGCCAGGCGGACGGTGGGGATCCAAGTCCGCAGGTGCACATGCATGCACACGCACTTCTGCGCCAATTCCACCAGACCAATTAGGTCTCGGACCTGATTCTTCGTGGGAGGGCCCAAGCCTGACAAAATGGCATCCTTCCTACACCACTCGCATGCAAGCTCCGCACCTCGGGAACAATAGTCCAAAAACCTCCATCCTTTGCACCAAAGGTGCTCAGTTCAGTCCGTCCCCGCAGGCTCCCGGCTCACACAGCCACTTCCTCCACCAGGAACCAGGTAAGTGCTCACCGGCGAGCAAGGCCGGGTGCTGGCCCCACTGATTCTCCAGCTGCTCTTAGCCTCACCGAGCTGAGCAAAGAGAGTCCTTACTAATTTACTGCCAGCTATCTTAGAACTTCTCTTCCCAGCAAAGGAGCTCTGGGCTGGTGAGCTTGGTGTGCGGCCGGAGGGTCTCTCCCCCAACCGGAGAAGCCTCTCCACAGCTGGGACCTCCCTCACGGGGTTCGCCCTCTCTCGTCTCTGCCTGTCCTACCAGACCCGATTCGGCTTCCTCTTTAAGTTCTTCGTTTAGTGGTTCTGTTCCTCCAGGGACCTCCAGGGTTGAATGCTGTATAATTTGTTTGTAATTTTTGTGTGATCCTGGGAGGCAGTTAGCACAGCGTCTGTCTATTGCGCCATTTTACCAGAAGTTCCCAATAATTTTAAATGATTGTAAAATTAAATAGAGATTTAAAAGGTATAGATTTGTTGAATTTTTGTCAAATTAATTTTTATACAAATCTTTACATAGTCAGACCTGTCCATAATTGAACACAGAAAGTCTCTATGAATTTGTTTCAGTTTATCATCTCATTTGATTCACTAGAAGTTATGACTCAAAATCCTGTTCAGTTATAAAGTAAAAATATTAACAATATAAGTAGCTAAAAAATACACGGATGTAATTTTTCTTGTGCCTTTAGCTAAATTGAGCAACTGAAGAAAACACCTAGAAAACAACCTTGCATGTAGTAGCCAATAAAAAGTTGCTTATTTACATCTGAATTTTCCAGGTTAATGTACCTTATATTAGAGTATTCCCAGTTCCTTTCTTGCATCCCTTGTGATATTACTGTGATATTCATTTCACTTAACATTATGCAGTAATCTTTGTCTCTTCAGACTGTTTTTTTCTTGCCTTTTGGCACACTGTAATTTTTTATTTAAAGCTAAACATGTCGTATTGGATAATAGAAATGGATTGAAGTTAATAGGCCTGTAGTGTGAGAATTTATACTCTGCCTAGCAGCTGGGCTATGTTTAATACTTGCTGTAACTAGTTGCCAGAAGCTTCCAATTCCTCTTGTGCACTTGTGTTAGTTTCATTTCTTGACTCTGGGCTTCCCTAAGTGCTTTTCCTCACAGGGTATCTTTCAGTTGTAATTTACTGTTATTATATTGGAATCCTATTGGTTTGGTGGAAAGGTGTGGGGAAGGGAGAGCAATCTATAATTTTCAGATTCTATCTCCATATTTGAGTGGTCCTGAGTCTTTGAGATGAGATTTTCATCAACATTTCTCCAATTATAGCACTGCTCCATACCTCCAATCGCTTCCCTGGTTACGGTACTCCCAATATAATTTTTGACACTCTGAACCCTGTTGACTAATTGACTATTTTTCTCTTTTAGGTAAGAAAGATAGAATAGAGGTATCTGGTTTGGGAGTAATGTCTTTCCCCCAGCTGGGATGAGACTCTGGGAATGTCTTTTCCTCTTGAGAATAGGATTTTGTTGTGGAAAGGTATCTTGGCATATTTTACAATAATAATTATTTCCCTCTGGTCAGAGTGACAGGTGGATCATTCTGGGATTTACCATGAGAACCTGGTGGGTTTCTTGGAAGTAAAGCTCATGAATTGTGGGATCCCCCTAAGAATGTGGCCCTCCTAGAGTTTCTCATTGTTATGCACATTCACACTCAGCTTCCAAAACTTTGTAAAAAATCACCATTTATGATGCTAACATCTTCTGTTTCAGGTGAGCAGATCTCAGCTGTGTCTCTGGATTCACCTGTCTCTCCAGTTTTCCAGATGGCAGTCTTCCTGCAACCTCTGTAATCTTCTGGTTTCAAGAAAAGTCACTGATTTGCATTTTTTTTTTTAGCTTTATTTTTCTCTTGCAAAGACATGAGCGATGACTTCCAAGCTATATACATGTTGGAGCTGAATCTAAAGTCACCAAAAATCTTTTTAAATATGTCTTTTCTTCTCTCAATTTCCATTAAGACCTCTTAAGAAATTAAAAAAAGGCACGTGATATATTCCTTTGTTTTAACAACTAAAAATTTAGGTTAAAAAAAATCACACACACACAAAAAAATAATCACACATACATACATATGTGTAGGACATTTTGGAGTACCTAATTAATTATACTTAATTTGTAGTTCCTTATTTATCTGTAATGTGAATTTTCTAGACAATTGATATTTATGGAAAATCTTTCCTGTAATTAGAATTTATTCTTCTCTTGATGACTTTATATATATATATATATATATATATATATATATATATATATATATATCCCTAAATAGAAACCCCAAATCTTGTCTAACTTTATGTTGTATTCCCAGACATTTCTATATTGTCCATTCTATATTCTGAGTTCTTGGGTTGGCTTTCACATTATTTAGATTTCTCATTCATTTCAGGTTTCAGTTGTGATTCTTCAGGCTATCAGTTTGCTTCCATCATGGGCACGGCTGTGAAATCTGTGTATAAAATAAAGTACACTACTGGCATAAAAACAGACACATCAAACAATGGAATAAAATAGAGAGCCCAGGAATAAACACATCTATATATGGTCATTTAATCTACGACAATGGAAGCAAGAATTTACACTGGAGTAAAGATAGTCTATTTAGTAAATGGTGCTGGGAAAATTGGACTGACACATGCAAAAAATGAAAATGGACCACCTACTTATGACATATATGAGAACAAACTAAAAATGGAATAAAGACATAAATGTAAGACCCGAAACCATAAAACTAGAAGAAACCATAGGGAGTAAGTCTGCAGACATTACTCTAAGTAATATTTTTAATGATATATCCCCTTGGGCAAGGGAAATAAAAGAAAAAATGAACATATGGGATTACATCAAACTTAAAAGTTTTTTCACAGCAAAGGAAATCATCAATGAAACAAAAAGGCAGCCTACTCAATGGGAGAAGATATTTGTCAATGATATATCTGATAAGGGGTTGATATCCAAAATTTATAAAACACTCATGAAACTCAACACCAAAAACCAAACAACCCAATTAAAAAATGGACAGAGGATATGAGGAGGCATTTCTCTAAAGAAGACATACAAATAGCCAACAGGCATATGAAAAAATATTCAACCTCACTAATCATCAGAGAAATGCAAATAAAAACCACAATGAGATACCGCCTCACTCCAGTCAGAATGGCTATCATCAACAAATCAACAAACAACAAGTGCTGGTGAGGGTGTGGAGAAAAGGGAACCCTGGTACACTGTTGGTGAGACTGCAAATTGGTGCCGCCATTATGGAAATCAGTATGGAGGTATCTCAAACAACTGAAAATGGAACGGCCGTATGACCCAGCAATTCCACTCTTGGGTATCTACCCAGAAGAATCCAAGACACTAATTCGAAAAAATATATGCACCCCTATGTTTAATGCAATGCTATTTACAATAGCCAAGACTTGGAAACAACCAAAATGCCCATTGGTAGATGACTGGATTAAAAAACTGTGGTACATTTATACAACGAAGTATTACTCTGCTATAAAGAACAATTAAATCGTACCATTTGCAATGATATGGATGGAACTAGAGACTATTATGTTAAGTGAAATAAGTCAGTCGCAGAAAGACAAATACCATATGATCTCACTTATATGTGGAATCTGAAAAACTGAATGAATGAGCAAAGGAAACAGAAACAGTCTCATAGATGTAGAGGAAAAACAGGGTTGCTAGTTGGGAGGGGTGTGGGGATGAGGGAGAAGGGGAAGGGATTGGACAGCATAAATAGGTAACTACAGTATTGTCACAGGGATATGAAAGACAGTTTGAGGAATATAATAATGTTGTAAAAATTTTGTGGGGTGTCAGATGGTCACATGTCTTGTTAGGGAGACCACTTCATGGATGGAGTAGAGGCTTGATCACTGCACTGTATACCTAAAATTGATGTTTAATATTGTATGCCAACTGTAATTGAATATATAGATAGTCACGGGATATGGGTTATATGGTAGAAGGGAGTCAAAGAAATTGTAATAGATAGTATGATATGGGGGGAGGAGTTAGGGGGAGAATTGGGGAAGCGGGGTTGTCACTTTGAGGGGTAAAAAGTATAACTATTGCACTGTGTTGTACACTTGAAGCTAATTAAACTAAATAAATTTTTTAAAAATCTTAAAAAAAAAAAGAATTAAATAAATAAATAAATAAATAAATAAATAAATGTTGTATTTCCACTCTTTTACCTTAAAAAAAATAAATAAAGGGCCGGCCAAGTGGCGCGATGGTTGGGCACTGGCTTGGGAGGCTAGCGGCCCTGGTTCGAGTCCCGCATGTGAGGGCCAGTGACACTGCCCTCAAACAAACAAACAAAAACAAAACAAAACAAAACACACACACACACACACACACAGAACAAAAATAAAAAAATAAAAAATAAAAAAAGTACACTGCTCTCAATATGTCTGGAAAGGTAATTCCACTAGCAAATTAATAAACTTTGAGATGTATATTTGGCTATTTCTGGACAGTTTTGCTAATTTTCATGTTCTCAGTTTTGTCCTGAATATGTGTCCTTGTCCAGATAGGAAATATATGGATAAATGAGGTGCTGCTATATTTCATATTAGGTGCTGTGAGCAGCATCAAATTCCTTGTGGGATAACCAAAATAACTCTGAAAACTTACAAAATAAAGCCCTCACAATTGTGGTTAATATTCAAAGTCTGCTGATGAATTTTGTATAATTTATTTCATTATATTTGTTCTTTGAGTACTTATGTTTTATATATGCATAGTTTGACTTTAATTAAAGGAAGTCATTTAATATCCAGTCTGAAAAAAGAGATAGTTTTCTCACTAATGTGTGTAGAACAAATTTTCTATACTATCTCTTTTAATATTATTCATAAACAAAGAAATTGCCGAACTCCATACTTTTTAAAACACGCTGGGCTCTCAGTGATTATTCAAATTTTCTTTGATGATTTAGAAGACAGGTGTGAATCTGGACTTCTTTACAAGATGGTGTAACAGAACACTCAAATTCAGACTTCCAGATTTTATTTTTGTTGGCAATGATTAATTTTTAAAATATTCTCCATTTTCCTCACTTACTGATGTTTTGTAAATAGCATCACAAAAGCCAACTTGGACAGAGGTAATACTTAATAAAGTAGATGGATCCATATTAAATTGATGAAGAGCCAAAGGGACGGAGACTCTTGAGGTCAATTGTTCCAACTAGGCTTTCATTGATGGTTTGCATTCCAGGAAACACTTGGGTTTTATGCTCAAATCTAACTGAGAAAGTCACCGGTAAGACTGATTTTCAGAATGTTCTGATAATAATACAGATTCATTTTTTTAATTAGTTTCAGGTGTACAACACAATGCAATAGCTATACTCTTTACCCCCCAAAGTGACAACACCCCTCCCCCAGTTTGCCACCCCATCCCCCCCCATATCACACATATCTATTACAATTCCTTTGACTCCCTTCCACAGTATAGTCCACATCCCGTGACTATCTATACATTCAGTTACAGTTGGCATACAATATTATACAACATCAGCTTCAGGTGTACAGTGCAGTGACCAAGCCTCTACTCCATCCATGAAGTAGACATGTGACTATCTGACATGCCACAAAATTTTTACAACATTATTATATTCCCCGAACTGTGTTTCATATCCCTGTGGCAATATTGTAGTTGTCCATTTATGCTGTCTAATCCCTTTCCCTTCCCCCTTATCCCCGCCCCCTCCCAACTAGCAACCCTCAGTTTTTCCTCTATATCTATGAGTCTGTTTAATTTGATCGTTCATTCAGAGTGAAATGCTCCAAAAATATCAACGAAGTCCAGCTGGTCTAAAGTGTCATTTAAGGCCCCTCTTTCTGTGTTGATTTTCTGTCTAAAGGGTCTGTCCACTGGTGACAATGGGGTGCTGAAGTCCCCTAATATGATAGTGTTACTGTTGATCTCTGTCTTTATGTCTGTCAAAATCGGTTACATATAATTAGGAGCTCCTATGTTGGGTGCATAGATGATCATTAGGGTTATAGTGCCCTTTTTTGTCTTTTACTGTAGTCATTCTAAAGTCTATTTTGCCCAAAACAAGCATTGGTACTCCAGCTCTTTTTTTTTTTCTCATTTCCATTTCCATGAAATATCTTATTCCATCTGTCTTTTGATTGGAGCATTTAGCCCATTCACATTTAAAATTATTATTGATAGATGCATATGTATTGCCATTTTGTTATTTGTATTCTTGGTCTTTCTGGGTTAGCTTGTTTACCCCCTTCTTTTGTTTAAAGAAGCCCTTTTAACATTCCTTGCAATGCTGGCTTGGTGGTAATGAATTCCTTAAGCGTATTCTTTTCTGAGAAGCTCTTTATTTCTCCTTCAATTTTAAGTGATAACCGTGCTGGGTAGACCAATCTTGGTTGTAGGCCTTTATTTTGTGTCACTTTGAATATCTCCTGCCACTCCCTTCTGGCCTGCAGAGTTTCTGTAGACAAGTCAGCTGTTAGTCTAACAGGAGTTCCTTTGTATGTAACCTGCTGTCATTCTCTTGCTACCTCTAGGATTCTGTCTCTGTTTTTAACCTTTGCCATTTTAACTATGATGTGCCTTGGTGTGGACCTGTTTGGGTTCAGTTTGTTTGGAACCCTCTCCACTTCCTGGGCATGTATGTTGATTTCCTTCAGCAGGGTAGGGAAGTTTTCAGTCATTATTTTTTCAAATACATTCTCGAACCCTTGCTTCTTCTCTTCTCCTTCTGGTATTCCTATGGTTCGAATGTGGTTCTGCTTCACCTTTTCCCATAGGGCTCTTAAACTATTTTCATTGTTTTTTATTTTTTTGTCTTTTGGTTGTGCCAACTGGGTGATTTCTGCTATTTTGTCTTCCAAATCGCTGATCCGCTCCTCTGCTTCATCTACCCTACTGGTGATTCCTTCGAGTGTGTTCTTCATTTCAGTTATTTTATTCTTTAGTTCTAAGTGGTTGTTTTTTATGATTTCTCTATCCTTCCTTATGTCCTCACTAAGTTTGTTAAACATTCTTATCATCAGTGTTCTAAACTCTGTCTCTGAAAGGTTGGATCCCCCTGTTTCATTTGGTTCCATTTCTAGAGGTTTCTTCTGATCTTTTACTTGTGACATGTTTCTTTGTTTCCCCATTCTGGCTGTTGCTCTGGGATTGCTTTGATGTATTAGATAGATCGCCAGGTGAGCCCTGACTGGATCACGCAGGCACACAGCTCATGGCCCAACACTCCCAGGAAAACTTCCAGTCTCAGCCTGTCCCAATCAGCCATTGCAGATCAGGCCAAGCAGCCCCACAACCAATCACCAGCCTGGCAACTCTGCAAGTGCAGTGAGGAGAGTGGGAACCCGAGGTGGCTTGCGCACTCCCGCGTCTCAATGAGCAGCCTGTTGGAGCCAGAGCATGCCCACCAGGCGTTTCCCTGGCTACGCAGTATAAGCCGGGTGGAGGGTGGGGATCCAAGGTCGCATGCGCGTGCACACACGCAGTTCTGTGCCAATTCCACCAGAACAATGAGGTCCCGGACCTGATCCTCTGTGGGAGGGCCCAACGTTGACAAAATGGCGCCCTCCATACATCACTCACATGCAGGCTCCACACCAGGGGAACAATAGTTCAAAAACCTCCAGCGTTTGCACCAAAAGTGCTCAGTTCAGTCCATGCCCACAGGCTTGTGGGCCCAGCTCACACAGCCACTCCCTCCACCAGGAACTGAGTAAGTGCTCACCAGTGAGCAAGCCCGTGCACCAGCCCCACTGATTCTCTAGCTGCTCTTAACCTCACTGAGCTGAGCAAAGAGAGTCCTCACTAATTTACTGCCAGGTACCTTGGAACTTCTCTTCCCGGCAAAGGAACTCTGGGCTGGTGAGCTTGGTGTGTGGCCGGAGGGTCTCTCTCCCAATCGCAGAAGCCTCCCCACAGCTGGGGCTTCCCTCTTGGGGTGCGCCCTCTCTCATCTCCACCCGTCCTACCAGACTCGACGTGGCCTCCTCTTTAAGTTCTTCGTTTAGTGGTTCTGCTCATCTAGTGTTCCGGGGACCTCCAGGGTTGAATACTGTATAATTTGTTTGTAATTTTTGTGTGATCCTGGGAGGTAGTTAGCACAACACCTGTTTATTCTGCCATTTTGCCGGAAGTCCCAGAATCATTTTAGAATTATAAGGATAGCTTGTTCACTTGAAAGCATGATGGGATTCATAAGGGAGTTTAGTATGAGATGGCCACTGGTAATCTTTTATTGCATCAATACCTCCCGTGACCTTCTGTAAGGAAAGCACACTGCCAGAAACCTTTACATTTTTGAGTATATATTGCCCTAAGAGTTCTAAATTCAGTCATAGATACACAGTCGTGGTTTGAGGTTAGTGAATTGAGTCACAAGCATTATATTATATGAGTCATAGGAAAAAAAATCACAATTCATTGACCTCAAAAAGTTATGTGCTTAATTTCTCCTGATACTTTTTGAGTTCCCTTAAATTTGTATTTCTGATTCTTCTGTAATGTAAATAGAGGCTTGTTTTTCTACTCTTCTTTGGTGTATCTCTGGTTCCTTGACATCTTTTGAAGCTATATCAATGACCTAATAACTTAAGTCATAGTCCATTATTAAAATAACAGCATTTTTTGTTAAATAAACATGGGAAAATGTTGAAATTAACTTGGAGCATACAAGGTATCATCAAAATATATGGTGAATGTTTAAATTAAAAAATTATTACAGTGAAAGACACATTGCCATTAATCCCCCTGAAAATACTTCCTCTTGCTTCAAACACACTTATCCCATCATTTTTGCCACTTTCTGAAGCAGTTCTGGAAATCTTTTGTGAGTGTCCTTAGTTGCGCTGTTGTGGCTGCCTTAATATCCTGAATCGATTCAAAATGTTTACCTTTCATGGTCATTTTGACTCTGGGGAAAAGCCAGAAGTCACACCATGCCATATCCTGTGAATAAGGTACGTGAGTACACATCATAATGTTTTGGTTTTGTTGTTGTTGTTGTTGTTGTTGTTTGATGGCAGTGTCACTGGCCCTCATATGTGAGACCCGAACAGGGGCCGCTGGCTTCCTAAGCCAGCGCTTAACCACCATGCCACTCGGCTGGCCCACACCATAATGTTTTTATTTGACAGAAATTGCCATACCAAAAACGATGTGTGACATGAAGTCTTTCTGCTGTTATCACAAAATACGGTGAATGCTGCTGCCACATGTCATCCAATGGAAAGACATATATCTTCAATATAGCAAGCAGCAAGTGGAACCTCAGCAACAGTGTGTGACAAACTTCAACTTGTTTGGTGCAGTCAGTCAGGTGTGAGCTACGGTTGAGAGAAAGTGTGTTTTGAAGTGTGCAATAAATCATGCTCCATCACAAAAGTGCTCCATGTCACCCAATGCTTTTGGTATATGGCAATTTCTGTCAAATAAAAACATTACAGTGTGTCCTCATCCAACTTACTCACCATGTCTGGCACTGTGCAACTTCTGGCTCTTCCCCTAAGTCAAAATAATTCTGGACATCAAGGCAGCCATGACAGCACAACTAAAGACACTCACAAAAGAGGACTTTAGAACTGCTTCAGAAAGTGGAAGAACGATGGGATAAGTGTGTTCAAAGTGAGGGGGAGTATTTTCAGGGGTATAATGGCAACCTATCTTTTACTGTAATACATTTTTTTAAATTAAACATTCACTGTATTGTTTGATCACACCTCTCATTTAACAAAATTCATTCTGTATTCATTGATATAACTTATATTTTATTAGTACTCTTAAGGTTTTATTTTGAATTTATAGTTCAGAATATTAAGTTAAAAATGCCATTATATTATTTTTGTACTTCCAATGTATTTTGTAATATTTAGAAGGCTTTCAAAATATGACCTCTTTTACAATGAAAGTTTCTGAGCTTCTTGTATATTTTAGGAATCTTTTCCACACCCCATTCTCCCTCCAACGCTTGCTAACCAAATCTTCCAGATATCTATTTGATTTTTTAAGTGGGACCAAAAGGAATCAGGCTGACATATCAAATGATTCAGAGTCAATAAAGAAAATAATACTGTCAACATGAAACTCAATATAAGAGGTTCCATGTGGCACCTGTGTCTCCAGTCAGAATGGAAATGGAGCCTAGGAAATTTCAGAACTTGTCAAGGTTAATTGTTGGCAGAGACTTGTACTGTAGGTATGCATGACTGTCCAAACTAGTGACAGGATGTTTAATCCTAAAATGAGAATCGCAGTAAGAAGAGTGCCACCTTTTTTTACCCACTAGATATTGTACCTTTTATCTCTAATACTGAATCCAAACCTACTTCAAAATATGAGATTTTAATTAAATGATCATGATACTTATTCTTCAATTGTATAATTTCTTATACAACCTTCATATAAACCCCTAGAAATAAAAAGGAACAGATAATTGGTCAAATAAATTAGGAAATGCTTCATATTTTTAAAGAGTCACAAACATTAAACAGTTAAAGCTTCCTGATAAACTTTTTATCAGTGTTTCACTATTTTTTTCCTCCCAAAAAGTACATATTGAAAAGCCAGGTAACTACTCTTACACAGAAAGCACATTTAAAAATAGCATTCAAGCAAAACTCCCTGAATTTCTTTCAGCATTGTAGACCTAAATGTTCCTCATTCCAAGAAACATGATTTGCCTTTTTCCCCCCTTAGCTTAATATTATAAGTTTTAATAGTAGAAATAATATTATAAGTTTTATTAAAATTAAGGAAATATTAACCTCTAGAGATTTTTAAGTGGCAGCATATGTCCAATTCATAAAATTTAATTTCACATGTACATTTATCAGTTAAAGACTTTTTTTTGTATTAGAGCAGGCATTCTGAATGTATTCTGCAATCTCATCATCATATAAATGCTTTTTTGAATGGAATTTGTTTGTGTGTCTCTACATATATTTAAGAACCAAGTATTGGAACTTGCAGGCAAGGTATTATTAATCCTTATCTTTAAAATTAATTACTGATCATGTCTTACATGGCTCATTTGATAAGAATAAAAAATTAGGTGTAAAAAAAGTTAGGTATTAGTGAATAAAATAAATATTATACATTTACCACTAAAAATATAAAGAATGTTATTATTTTTATTCTATAATAAGAACTATTTAAGGGCCGGCTGAGTGACTCAGTTGGTTAAGAGTTGTGTTAGGAGCGCGAGCTCTGAGAAGCAAGGGCGCCGGTTGGGTTCCCACATGGGGCAGTGACGCTGTGCCCTCTACAGCTAAGGTTGTGAACAGCAGCTTCACCTAGAGCTGGGCGGGCTGCAGTGAGTGGGCGACCACAGTAGGCTGCAGCCCCTGATGCAGTGGGCTGCTATGAACTACTGTGAGTGGCTGGCAGCTAGTATGAGAGGCCATTCAATGGCCTGCGATAGACTGCCTCAGCTAGGAAGAGCACAATGATGACAAGACCAACATGGGCCAGTGAAGTGGAGTCCTCCACAACTAGGATGAAGAACAAAAGGACAGCAACATGTTTGTTCCCCTTCCCCAATTCCTCAATGCTGTTCCCCTCCCCCAACTCCCCAATTAAATCTTTAAAAAAAAAAGAAATATTCAAAATGTAGTCAGCTTTCCCCATTCATTTTTATAAGGATTGTCAATAGCCATTGACTACATCTGGCATTCAGAGCAGTGTACATAGGTCTCCATTGCAGTTCAGAAGGTAATGAGACATTTAACTTAGGAGCTGACCAGTAGAGAAAAATGGCCTTATACAGAAAGTCTTTTGGAGTTTTTCACTGTAAACATTCTCATATACATATGTTTGAGTCCTCAAGAGAAGCCATTTTTATTACAAACTATTAAACAAAAGTAAACTTTTTTGCAATTTAGATTCTGTTAACATTCCTACACTTACACTACCAATAATTTAAGGTTTATTGAAACTTTTAAAAAGCTTTCATAATTTTCTTCACAGTAAATCACATATTGATGAGCATAAAAGTTTGACTAGTGATTTGGATATTGTAATCTTTGAAATTTAATGGGAATATCATTTATTAAGGACTAGAATTGTATCACCAACCACTGTTGTATAGAAGGAAAAGGAAAAGGAGACAAGCTTTAAAATCAGTCAACTGTCTCAGTTAGTTGAACTAGTTGGACTTGCATGACTCTTCCTTCTCTGCTATTCTGGAACTTTAACATGAACTGTGGTTACATATCTGGGAATGAAACTAAAATACACATGAATGAAACCTTGTTTCTATCTACATCGCCTGACTCACAACTGGATCCAAGAGAAATGATGCTAATAATAGAGTTCAAAGAATAATACTGAATTTTTTCTTGTTCAAGATATTATAGAATATTTTGAATGTATAGTGAAAAAAAGCACAAACCATGGAAGCACTCTTAATTGTGTGTGTTTTTACTTTTGGTGAATAACACCATAATTCTAAATCATATGCTTTATTTTAAAGTGTTTATCCAGTTTAACCTCTAGCTATTCACTTCCTTATGTGAAAGACTATAATTTGTCTAATTTGCCATACTACTTACGTCTCTTCTCTTACCCTTCTACATTTAGATAGTTGACTACATTTTTAAATTCTCCTATTAATTACTTTAATTAATATAATTACTATTTCTTGTTTAACTTTAGCAATCATTGTGTCCTAAATAAAGAAAGTATATATCTACACTGCCTTCCAATGCCCCTTCCCTTTTTTTGTTAGCAAAACTGTTGTTTTCATGTTATCAAATTTTGTATTTGAATATAGGTGTCTTAGTTCATTCTGGCTTCTATAACAAAATATCACAGACTAGTGGCTTATAAGAAACAGAAATTTATTTCTCACAGTTCTGAAGGCTGGAAATCCAAGATCAGGATTCCAGTATGGTCAAGTTCTGGTGAAGGGCCCTTGCCTGAGTTCCAGACTTCTGGCTTCTTGCTTCTGGTTCTCACATGGTGGAAAAGCCACAGAATCTTTCTCAGGCCTCTTTTCTGAAGGCATTAATCTCATTCATGAGATTCCCTCATGAGAACCCAGTCCTCATGACCTCATCACCTCCCAAAGGTCCTAATTCTTAATACCATCACATTGGGCATTAAGATTTAAGATTTCAACATACGAATTTTAGATAATACAAACATTTAGCCTATAGCAATAGTTTATTGTAAACTGGAAACCAACCAAAATTTATAATATTATAATTATATAAATGTCATTTCATGTCATATTCATTTTAGTCTTAAAGGAAAATGTTCAGATTATGTAGTACAACTGTATTACAATGATCAGTTGCTCAAATAAACCATCTACTGTTTAATGCTTATGCATTTCTATTTTTCTTTTCTGGTATTTCCAATTGATTTTAAAAAAGAGATAAAGCATATCATTATTTATAAGTCACTGTGATATTTCAACTTCTTAATCATAACTTTTGAATACTGTGTGTTTCATTTTTCTTAATTGTCACTATTTTTTATAGCTCACTTATTTTCTAATTTAGATTATTTAATTCCTAGGACTGCAGCATAACTATTACCCTGAAATCATTTATGTTGAAATCCTGACTTAATACTATTGTTGATTGAACAAATGTCTCTCTCTTTTATTATTCTGAATTTTTTTCATTTTTCCTGGAATGTAATTTCAAATATTCTTTTTAAAAGGGAGTATATGATATTACAGTTTCCTAGTTTTTGCATATTGCAAAAATATTTCAACTTTGCCCTTATACTTGATTGATAACTGATTATGCATCCAGATATGAATTTTAGATTCAAAGTTAATTTCTTTCAAAACATTGAAGACTTCCATTTTTTTGCAGTCTCTAGGATTACTAACAAGTTGTCTGAAACCCATCTGATCTTCATTCCTTTATAAGCAAGCTGTTGTGTTTGTGTTTCCTCTTGGGAACACAAGATCCAAAACACAAGATTTTGGATAGTCTGTTGATCTTTGAGGTCTTGCTATTTCACCAGTAGATATTTAGTTGTGTGTCTTTGGTAATTCTTCCAGATAATGAATACTTATCTTCTTCATCATTGGGAAATGTAAAGTGTTTTTTCGTTTGTTTCTTTGTTTTCCATTATTGCCTCATCTCTACTTTCTCAGGATTCTTTGTGTTGTGGTCCTTTTAGAGGAAGACTGAATTTTCTGAATTGATCTTCTATCTCTTTACTTGTCTCTAATATTCTCCATCTCTTTGTAGTTTGATTCTGTAACCTAAAGTTCTTTCCTGTGTTCTGTATATATTCTCTTTCCTTCCAGATTCAGTTCTTTAGCTAGTTTATCTTGGTCCTTTTCTTTTGTGCTACCTTTCTCAACTGTTTGTTAATTCTACTTATCCAACCATGTTTATGAATAAAAAACTAGGCTGATATCTTAGTAGCTGTTTTGGATTTTCTCAGGAGAGTTTTAGGCCTGTTTCTCCCTGGTTTCCACCTGACTGTCAGCTCTGTGTAAGGGGGAAGCAAGTGTCTACTTGCTGCCTTTGCTTTAGGGAGAGCAGACTTTAGGGAGAGCAAACTGCGCTCCACTTTCAGTACCAGAATAAAGATGTCTTTATCTTAGAATATTGGTTCCCAACCCAGGAACCTAGGTTTTTCCAGGCAATTACCCCATGTCATTTTTTATCAGTGTTAGACCAAATAGACCCTGAGAACCACTGACCATGCAGTCACTTTTTAAGCGTCAAGGCTGGGTGCAGGTTGGCTGCTCTTCCAGCAGACTGCCTTTCAGTTATTGACTGAATGTATTCTCCGCGCTATGCTTGTTCTCCAAATCTCTGAACTCAATTTGGTGCCCAATAAACGAATTCTACCTTTTCTTCAGATTTCTCTTCAGTGATTTTTTACTGTAGTCGCCCTTTGACAGACTGTCAATGTACTTCCATATGTTGTGTTCTTCAGAAAGTCATAAAAATATCTTTGCTATTCTAGATTTTTATTTTCAGCATTGTTACAGACTTTCGCACCCTTCTTTTCATTCATCTTTACTGTATTTTCATTGGTATTTTGTAAGGAAGAGGAGATAAGTATTTATGTTCAATTGTTCCTCTTGAATGAAAAATGTAGAATCAATATTTTATTCTTATGTAGAGACACTATTGCATTGTAGTTAGATGAATGGGCTCTAGACTCTGATTGCCTGGGTTTGGATCCTGACTCTGCCCCTTCCGTTTTTGACATTGTGCAAATTACTTTACTCTTTAATTTTCTTTGTCTGTAAAATTTAGAAATCCTAGTAGTACTTAATAATACTTACCTCATAGGGTTATTTAAATATACCAGGGGTGCCAAAAAATGTATACAAGTGGACACTTTGGTCAACATTGCTTAAGCAGTAGTCTGCATAATCAGAGGGGTCTGGATGCTGATAATAAGCACTTTGAGCACCTCTTGTAATTGCAGAAGTCGAGAGTGACTTGTATTCATCTATTGTTATCAGTATATATTGAGTATTACAATATTAATAGTTTTTTTCCCTTTCTTAAAATGTGTATGCATTTTTTGACACCTTCTGTATATACGAGGTCTGACAATTAAGTTGGCTAACTTGCCACTGTACACTTGCATTGACAACACTGTACAAACATCTTGGTAAGGTTTCATAACCTTGGTATACCAGTGTCTCACAGCTGTGTTCGGATTGACATGTAGTGAAGTGTTGCTGAGTGGCATTCATTATTGTTGTTGTGTGCTTTTGTGTGCCATCACAAGAATATCTGAACTTGAATTAGAACAATGAACAAACATTAAATTTCTTGATAAACTTGGCCAGATTGGAAGTGAAATCAGGAACATGTTAGCCCAAGTTTATGGGGATAATGCCACGAAGTGTGCAAATGGATTAAACATTTTTCTGAGGGGAGAGAATATGTAGCTGCTGAAGAGAGATCAGGGAGGTCAGTAACAAGCAGAACTGATTAAAGCATTGCAAAAATTCATTGAATTGTCTGTCAAAATCATTGGCTGACTGTGAGAAGCATAGTAGACCAAGTAATCATTGATAGAGAAACAGGAAAATCTAAACTGAAATTATTGGCATGTGTGCAAAAATGGTCCCAAAGGAGCTAACTGATAAACAAAAGCAAAGGGAGTTTTTAGCCAGTAAACAACTAACTGTATTGGAACACCCTCCTTACTCAGCTGACCTGGTCCCCAATGACTTCTTTCTTTACCCAAAAATAAAGGAAATATTGAAAGGAAGACTTTTTGGTGACATTCAGGACATCAAGGGTAATATGACAACAACGCTGATGGCCATTCCAAAAGAAGAGTTCCAAAATTGCTTTGAAGGTATATTAGGCACTGGCATCAGTGCATAGCTTTCCAAGGGGAGTACGTACTTCGAAGGTGACCATAGTGACATTCAGCAGTGAGGTATGTAGCAATTTTCTAGAATGAGTTCATGCACTTTTCACACCCCATATATAGATATAGATATATATCATATTTATAAAATGTTTATTGCACAGAAATGATTGATAAATATTAGTGATTTTAATAATGACATTCATGCTGCATGGGCTTGCATAAATTTCATGAATTTTATATCTTTTTAAGAAAAGTGTCAAGTATGATGCTAAAATATTACACCATAGTGGGTAACGGCATTTTTCCATTTTTCTGTATTTTTCTTTTTATCTCTTTTCCTTTATAGTACTTAAGGTGACAAATATGTCGCCTTTACAGATCCCTTTGACCAGCTGTTCCAGTATTCCAGGGTCATGATTTATGAAGTGAGTTCATTACTCTTCTTATGAGTAAATATTTATGGGCTTTCAGTTATCTTAAAGAGAAAGAGATAATGAATCACCTGCCATGCTTTTATGCATCAGAAATCAGTTGAAATGAACACCTATGGAGTGAGATGCCTATTATGGTAGGAGTACTTTATCTTTAAAGGATAGGAATTCTAGTAATGATTTTGAAAATTAAATAAAGAGACAAATTTAACTATGACTCTGGAAATATGGTTTATGCATCCTGTGTTACTAACTAACCCAGTTTGTAACTTTGTTTTAGTCCATTGCTCACATAAACAAGCAGCTCCCTATACTCTGTATTTTGAAAATGACTCAGTAGGCTATGGCTTGCACAGCAGTGTCTTTCAAGATACAGGTGTTTAGGATATAGGGCAGTAAACACATTCAGCAGGCTCCAGTTAAGCTGTGATGTAATCTTTATGATTTTTGAAAATTATAGAGCCATCTGAAGCAATGCTCTAATGAAAATACCATAAAGAAGTTATTTCTTATGAAGAAAACAGCACAAGGCAATCCAGAAGAGAACATGAATATGTAATTTTGTAAATAACACATTAATATCATTAGGTACTGAAATAATTTGAAATTTGCAAAAGTGAAGAGAATGGCCAAAGAAAAGAACTATTATTATGTTCTAGGCATGGCCTTTTGTTAAAATAAAAATATTTGATGTAGGGAAGCCTTTTTAGTAGCATAGTTACAATAATTGTATTTTCAGCAAGCTAAAACACAAACTGAAAATGTCTAAGTTTTCAGGATTTTTATTATTTTTAAAGTTCAATGCTGACTTGACTGGATTGGAAGCTGGGATTCAATTTATTGATATCTCTGTGGTTAGACAGAGTCTTAGGAAATTTGAAATAAAAGAGATAATTAAACTTACTCAAATTAAAACCACAATGAGATACCACTTTATACCATTAGGATAGCTATAAATATAAAAAAAAAACAAAAAACACAATGACTGTTGAGTACTTGATGAGGATGTGGAGAATTTGGAACCTTCATACATTCCTGGTGAGATTGTAAACTGGTTCAGCCACTTTGGAAAGCAGCTTGGCATTGCTTCAAAATGTCCTACCTAGAGTTACCATATGACCTAGTAATTATACTCCTAAATTTCTGATTCCCAAGAGAAATAAAAACATATGTGTAGACAATACTTGTACTTTAATGTTTATGACAGCAACATAACTCATAATATCCGAAAAGTGGTAAAAGTCCAAATGTTCATGAACAGATGAATGTATGAACAGAATTGATACATACATACAATAGAATACTACTCAACAACAAAAAGGAATGAATTACTGATACATGATAAAGCATGGGTTGAGCTTGAAAAGATTATGGTCAGTGAAAGAAGTCATCTACAAGAGACCACATATTTTACAATTTATATGAAATGTCCAGAATATTGCCTAGATTAGTGATTGCCAAGGGCTAAGAGGGAGAATGGAGAGTGACTATTAATTAGACTGTGGTAATGGTTACACAATTCTGTGAATACACTAAAAACATTTGAATTTTACACTTTATTTTTATTTTTTTTATTTATTGTTGATTATTAGTTTCAGGTGTTTAAAACAATTTAATGATTAGATATTTATAGTCCCTCAAAAAGTGATAACCCCCCTCTCAGTCTACTACCCCTCTGACATCGTATATATCTGTTACTATACCATTGACTGTATTCCCTATTCTATACTTTATACCCTGTGAATATATATATATATATATATATATATATATATATAATTTAATTATATTTGACATTCAATATTAAATGGGTGAATTTTATAGTATGTGACTTATATCTCAACAGAGATGTTAAAAAATAACATTATACTTTAAAAAGACAAATAAGTGAAATTTTAAACATATCAGGCTCAATTGTTCAACACTGTGGATTTCACTCTGAGAATAGGGACTTAAATCAGAATCTTTATTTTTGTCTTACACAAAATGAGTTAGTCTTCAATGATGATTTTCCTCAAAAGAGAAAAATAGCTACTCCCTTACGTTTAGTTAACTTTACTTACAGCCACTTAATATATTGCTTTTAGCTGACTTGAGACTTATTACATTAAAATGTTTATATATCTACAGCAGGGACATTAACTGGAGGGTAAATATTTGGAGGGTTAAGTTCTCTCTCCAGAAAAATGCATGTGGATTTAATAAATCACAAAATCTTGTAAGAAGTTTTAGGGTCTTTAGATGAACTTTGATAATTACTTAGTGTGAACTGATTCACGGTAATCACCAGTAATGTCAAGCCTAGAAAACACAATGGGAAATTGAGACACATATAACATTAGAGCTCAGAATCTTGGGCTTTTTAAAAATTCAGCATTGGCTAAAATTAAAGTGTCTGGTCCTCAGAATAAAAACAAATGAACAGATTTTAAAAAAATGAAAGAAAGTAAAAAGAAATGAGCTCAAGTATAAACTACAAAGGACAGCACCTTAAATTTCATTGTGAAGCTTACAGTTCCTAACAAAGGGTTGCATTTATGGAATCAAAAAATCCATAAATTCTATATAATGAATGAACTAATTTTCTGTGTACATAAATTGATATCTCATATCTATTGACTAGCCTACAACTGAACATTTCAAACACCATTTCAAGGAGTCATAGAGTTCTTTAGAAGTACCACAGAGGTCAGGTAGCTACCTATGCCATTTTATATCTGCCTTTCTCATTAGTAGTTAATTTTAAAATTGAAAATAAAATTGTTAAAATAATAAGTAAAGTTTTGGACCTGGAGCAAGAACTAACTAGCCTCTGCACTACCATTTGCGAAATTCAAATACTCTTTATAAACTAAACCAGCAATATGTAGCACTTTTTCCTATTGTTAGTAGTTGTGTATTTGGAACATAAACTATTGCTGGTTACTAAAATAGCCAGTGGAATGATTGTATTATATAGTCAACTTTATTTTTACATACAGGGTTTTTACATTATGAGTAAATAATACATCAGAATTTACTATAATTGAAATGGAGATCACATTTGAGAGCATTTGAGAGTTAGTTGGTGGTCAATAGAGTGCCCTAAACTTACAGAGAGGTTGGGAAAAAATCATCATGGGCCACAAAGATATGTCTTCAATAACATGATTGCATTCATCCTGACTGAATATAAGTGTGATCCTCTGTCAACATATTTGGCATCATGGAAATTTACCATGTGATAAACAAACACTTGTCATTAACGGACTTGTACATCTAAAAAATCTTAGTGCTTCAGTTTCCTCTGTGTCAAATAAGGTATCCTTGATTAAATGATTTCTAGCTCTGAGGATTTTGTAATATAAAAAACTAGCCTGCTCATTGCACATCATACATATCCTCTCAAATACATGTCATTCAGATTAATTAAAAATCTCAACATTCAGGGATACATGTATTACCAGTATTGGATTATGTTCTGATAATACTAAGGTTTGTTAAATCTTCATTAAGTACATATCCATCATAATTGCTCAATGCTAGTCCACCCAGCCATAAAATGAAATAGCACAATGCACTGTCAGAAGAACTTGATTCTACTCCCAAGCTATTTCAAACAATTGAGATATGGATAGTTACCATGCTATTTCATTAATTAATTCCGAAAATATTCAATAAGCACCTACTATGTATCAAGCATGTATCTTGGTACAAGGGATACAATAGTAAACAAGAAAGATTTTGTCTCTCTCCTCATGGATAATGGGTTGGGTTTTTAAAATATGTTGATGTTTATTTGGTTTATAATTTGTCATATCTTCAGAATGTTATAATTAGAAGAAAACTTAGTCTTTTTTCATGAAGATGACACTGAAAGTGAAGAAGGAAGCCCCTGCCCCTCCAAAAGCTGAAGCCAAAGCAAAGGCTTTGAATGCAAAGATAGCAGTCCTGAAAGGTGTCCACAGCCACACACACACACACACACACACACACACACACAAAGATCCACACGTCACCCACCTTCCAAAGGCCCAAGACACTGCACTGCTCTAAAGGCAATCTAAATATCCTTGGAAAAGCACCCCCAGGAGAAACAAGCTTGACCACTATGGCATCATCAAGTTCCCCCTAACTACCAAGTCAGCCATGAAGAAGATAAAAGACAACAACACACTTGTGTTCATTGTGCATGTCAAGGCCAACAAGCACTAGATCAAACAGGCTATGAAGAAGCTCTATGACAATGACGTGGCCAAGGTCAACAACCTGATCAGGCCTGATGAAGAGAAGAAGGCATATGTTCGGCTGGCTCCTGACTATGATGCTTTGAATGTTGCTAACAAAATTGGAATCATCTAAACTGAGTCCAGCTGGCTAATTCTATATATAAAATTTTTCTTGCTGTATATATGTTTCTTTATGTTGATTTCCAGTTGTGCTTGGGGGAGTCCATACTGTGGTATATACTCATACATAATAAATAACAGGGTTTCAGAAAAAAAAAAAAGAAAATTTAGAGCTCATATAGTCCCGTCATTTTATTTAGCAAATGTGGATGCTGAGATCTACAGAAGTAAATAGGTTTGTCCTGGTAATAAAACAAGTGAATAAAGATTCAGGAAAAGCAGATAGAAATTCTGACTAGCCAAATCCTCCCTGTTTGTTTCTGTAGTTGTATGAATAACATGTTGCTCAAGAGAAATAAAGTACCTCATGTAACTAAATTATTCTCTATTCTTAGGATAGTTTTAATTTACTTGTTAGGTGGCATATTTGGGAAATATGAACAAAATAAAATACCAAATGCTTAAGAGCAAAATATAATTCACTTTCCATAAATATGTTGTTCAAGACTAGTTAGTTATCTTCTAAGGATGCTACTTTGAATGTTAGTTCTCTCAAAAATAGGTCCCCTCATATTTTAAGTCAATTATTTTATATTTACTTTCCCCTTGTGACGGTTTCCCATGAATGAATTACTTCTCAAATTGAAGATGAGAATTTTTGAGCAAACATCTTGAAAAGGAACTTTCTATTTGTTGCCAACTGTACAAATCTGAACACAGGACCTCATTCTTTTGTTGTGGTCCTGAAATATAGAGGATACTTAGATAATTTTTACAACTTTTGCAATATACTACGTGGTATAGTATACCATCATGAGTGTCAGAACTGTGATTTAGCCCCAAACCTTGTCTACATGATCTTGGGCAGGTTGCAAAATGACTCTATATCCCAGTTTATTAGTCTGTAAAATTAGGGAAATTTGTAATAGTCTTTTAACCTTTTAACTCTGAATACTGCGAAATTATGGTTATAAAAATTATGATAAATACCTATTCAGTGAACTATATTAGATATTGTCTATTCCGGTAGTCACTAGTGCTATTCACTGATATATCTGTCTCTTCCTTCTGAGCCCATTGTAGGTGTGTCCTTCCTCATCCCCTTGAAGTTATACATTGCTGTGTGCTTATTTGGCCAATAAAATATAAGTGGATGTTCAGTAGGATACAACCCATAACCACCAGACACAAGTTTCAAGGCACCAAAGTCTGAAAAAAATGCTTCCAGGGTTGCATACATGTATATTTTGTCGATTTGCATGAGTGCATGAAATACTCTGTGTAAATTTGCTTGTTTTGCACCAAAGCTAGATATACTCTAGCATCTAATATACAAGTGTTCAGGACCCACAATTAGGAAGTGTAGAGATCAAGAAGGGATTGCTTCCATTTAAGAGGACTCTGCTTCACAAAACAGAATTTGTGAGCAAACAAGGAAAAAATTCCTTGCTTCGGGAAATCAAGGGTGAGATTTAGCCAACAGAGAGTTAAAATCTGAAAGTAATTTGCTAATAAATTGGTTTCCAGGTAAATAGTCAACTGGAACTGAGAAAAGAACATGGAATTCTTAGGCAGTTTAGTAAATAAAACAGAAAACATAGAACAGAACATTTTAAGAACTTTTTTTTTTCTTTTTGAGGGCAGTGTCACTGGCCCTCATATGTGGGACTAAACCAGGGCCACTGGCTTCCCAAGCCAGCGCTTAACCACCGCGCCGCTGAGCTGGCTCCAGAACAGAACATTTTAGAAAAATTTCAGAAAGCAAAGCCTGTAGCACAATGTGGCAAAATATCTTTTGAAAAGCTGATGTTCACAACTATAGCTGAAATAAAGGACAGGTGAGATGTTGCAAACAAAAAGTGAATTCAATAATTTTCTTAACTGCTATTGGTCAAATGCTCTAACTTTTCTTTCTTATTCGTTCTCCAAATACCTTCTGTTCCTACCAATATACTGATTTTCTTCTCATAAGTCAACAATGGCGTCTTTATATAAGAAAATCAAGCAAACCCTTTATTTGTCTCATTTACACCTCAAAAGCTTTCAACAGACTTAAAGAATATGACTACACCACCCTGTTAAAATATTTCATTTATGGCTTTTTTGACAGTTGTTTTTTTCTTCTGATTTTATCCTCTTTTTCTGACCTTTTCTTCCAGATTCCTATTCCAGCTCATATGCCTTTTCCATAACTTTACATGTTAGATGTCCTCAGATCCTGAGGCCTTGGTCTGAGACAGGGCGATCAACTTCCTTTCTGCCTAACACATTTTTATCCATGCTGTTCCCTTTAACTAAAAAACTCTTTCACTCTTTTCAGTGATAATCTGGCTATCCTGGCTAATTTGAACTCATCAATTTGATTTCAGCTGAAATGATACTACAGGAGGGAAGTACTCCCTGTTCCTTCCCATAAGAGTTGTGTACTTTTCTTTGATAATGAACATATTTATCTTAACTAATGTATAAATGGTACAATTATTCTTTATTATCTCTTTTCTACTAGACTTTAAGTTCTTTAAAGATAGAAGTGTCTCCCTTGTTCATTTCTGTGTCTTGGTTCCATAACAATTCGGTACATGGAAAACTAATTAAATCAAGTTAATGAATTCAAAGAGTCATGCCTATCATAGATATTTCATCATCTCTTTTTAAAAGAAGTGACTTATTTCCTTAATAATTTTATTTTTCAAATGTTCTCCTTCTGCCAAGAGCTGACACCTAAATTTCATTTTTATTAGCCACATTCTCTTCTTTAATAAATCTATTAGCCTCCTATGTAATAGTTTTATTCCTCTAAAATGACCAGTGAAAGTATTTTCTTGGCCTAGATACTTGCTCAAAAATCGTGATATGTTCTAACTTGCATTTCAATTTCCCCTACCCCATGAAAAATATTTACTTTTAGATATTCAGAAAGAAATTATTTCTACCACCTTTTTTCTAATTACAGGATAAGAAAATATTTAGGACACTATTGATTGACAGTAATATGAAAAACTGAGGATATTATTATAGTCATATTTCTTCCTTGGCTCCTTTCTTATTCTCAGTTTTATTATTATTTAATATTATCACAGTTTATGATAGTTACATTCTCTTTTGTAGCAATAACTCCCATTGTGCTTAGTCTTAATTTGATATTTTGAATGGTTCTCATAGTGATGATTATAGAAAAATCTCTCATGCTTCCATAAGATGGGGAAGAATGAGTAACCACTTTGTAAATAATCACTTTAGATGTGAATGGGCTAAATTAACAAGCTATGAAACAGAAACAAAGCAAATAAAAACTAAAAAAAGAAAAGACTTTACTATATGTTGTTTACAAGAAACTACTTTAAATACGAAAGCACAGATAGATTAAAACTTAAGGGATGGAAAAAATATACTATGCCAACACTAATCAAAAGGATGTTAGGGTAGCTTTATCAATTTTATGAAAAGCAGACTACAGAACAAGAAAGATGATCAAGGAAAAGCAGAACATTACATAATTACATAAAGGGATCTCTGCTCCAAAAAGACATAACAGTCTCAGTTTGTATCTGCCTAACAACTGAGCATTAAAATGTGAGTCAAAAGCTAATAGAACTACAAGTAGAAAGAGATGTATCTACTATTATAGTTGTAAATTTTAATACCACTTATCAGTAATTGAAAGATCTAGTAGGCAGAAAATCAGTATTATATATAAACTAATAACATCCTCAGACAACTGGGTCTAATTGACAATTATAGACTGTCTCAACCAACAGCAGCAGAACATACATTCTACAAGTTCACATGGACCATTCATCAAGATAGAGTACATTCTAAGCCATAAAACACACAATAACAATTTTTTTTTTTTTTGGAATTCAGTTCTTTATATAAAGTCCCTTGTAAAAACAAAACAGAATAAAAACAAATCAAAAGGAAGGGGCAGGTCAAAATTTTTAAAAAAGGAAAAGAAAGGAAGGAAAAGAAAATAAGGGAAGAGGACTTATTGCTTCTCCTCAGCTTTCTCCTTGGTCTCATCTTCAGACTCCTTGCTCTCCTTCACCAAAAGAGCTTCTAGCTTTTCAGCCACTTTCTCACTTTTGCCCGATCCTGCTTTCTTTTCTCTCTCTTCAATCTCTTTCCTGCATTCTTCAAACTTTGTTTTGAATTTCTGTGCATTTTCAGCATTAAGGAAGCGGATGGCCAGCAGCTCCGGTTTGGGGCGCTCATCGGCAAAAATCAGCGTGGGTGTTCCAGACCCAGGCGCGGTCACTGTCCGCGTTTGGCTTCAGCTCCATCATCGGCGTGATATAACGGTTGGCGCATATCTTCAGGGTCTTGTCCCTCCTCATGAGAAGGCGGATGGTCCCTTTCTCCTTATGCTTCAGGAGCTTGACGTCGCCAGTGCCTCGTTCCTTACATTCTGGGAGATCATTCTCTGAAGCAAACCAGAATAGCTTCGCCCGCATTTTGAAAAGCTCCTCTTCATCTTCTTCCAGCATTTTCATTTCTTGCTCAGGAAGAGAAAGTATAGGCTCAAACTGGGGGTCGTGGTTGGACTCATCTGCATTCTTGGTGGAGGTATCATGGTCCTCATGGGTATCCTTGGCGGCCACTATGAAGGCGCGGCGGCAGGGATGGCGGCGGCTCGGCTGGCTTGGTCGTAGCTGGCTCCGCGACCTCTCTGCAGCTGGTCGTAGCTCCTTCCCTCCGCGTCTGGCACCAGCGCCTCCTGCCCGCCAGTCCAATAACAATTTTAAAAGAATAGAAATTATATAAAATATACTCTTAGCACAATGGAATTAAACTACAAATCAATAATAGAGAGATAGTTGGAAAAATCCCAAATAGTTTGAAATTACAACACACTTCTAAATAACAAATGAACCAAAGGAGAATTTCAAAGGAAATTTGTAAATATTGTGGACTGAATGATAATGAAAGGAAAATTTATCCAAATTTGTGATATGTCATGAAAGTGGTGCTTAGGAAGAAATGTATTGCATTGAATGAACATGTTAGAAAAGAGGAAAGATCTAAAATCTTCAATCTAAACTTCTATTTGAGGAAGCTAGAGAAAGAAAAGAAATATAAACCTAGGGCAATCAGAAGGAAAGAAATAATAAAAATGGAGCAGATATTCAATAAAATTGGAATACAAAAGCAAGAGAATATCAGTAAAAACAAAGCAAGTACTTTGAAAAGATTAATAAAATTTATTGACCTCTAGATATGCTAACCAAGAAAACAATAGAAAAGACACAAACTACTGGTATCAGACATGAAAGAAGAAACATCACTACTGGTCCCATGACCAATAAAATGATAATAATAGATCATTATGTTAAATTTTATGCCCACAAAATTTATTTAATGATTGAACTACCCAATTTCAAGACTTATTATAAAGCTGTGGTAATCAAGACTGTGATATTGGTGAAGGAATAGGCAAATAGATCAATGGAACAGAATAAAGAGCCCAGAAATGGACCTATACAAATATAGTTAACTAATCTTTGACAAAGAGAAAGGGAATTCAATATAGAAAATAGTTATTTCAATACATAGTTCAGGAAAAATTGGACATACTTATGTAAAAAAAAAATGAATCTAGAAAGAGATCTTATATCTTCCTCAAAAATTAACTCAAAATTGAACACAGACCTAAATGTAAAATGCAAAACTATAAAACTTTGAGAAGTGGCCTTGGGTGTGGCAATTAGTTTTTAGGTACAACACCAAAGCACAGTTCATGAAATAAATAATCATCCCATGACTAATTAAAATTAAATACTTCTGCTTTGTGAAATACATTGCTAAGAAAATGAAAAGATTAGCCACAGATTTGGAAAAAAATATCTGTACAACATATATCTGATAAAGGACTTGTATCCAAAATATACAAAGACCTGTTAAAATTCAAAAAATAACAAAACAGACACCTAGGTTTGGTCAAGATGGTGGAGTAGGTAAATGCTGTGCTTACCTACTCACGTCAAAATTACAACTAAACTACAGGAAAACCATCATTGAGAATTGCCTGAATTCTAGCTGAACTGAAGCCCCAACAAAGGACATACAAAAAAAAAAAACATCTCAAGACTGGTAGGAGGGGCAGAGATGTGGAACAGAATGATCCTACACTTGCGTGTGACCATTAAAAATTGGAAGGGGTAGGACTTCCGGTAAGAAGGCGGAATAGATAGATGCTTTCCCAACAGCCTCACAGGATCACATCAAAATTACAAATAATTTATACAACATTTAACCTCAGAAGTCCCCTGAACACTAGATGAACAGAACCTCTAAATGAAGGACCTCAAGAGGAGGCCACCTCAAGTCTGGTAGGAGGGGCGCAGACGAGAGAGGGCGAGCCCCATAAGGGATGCCCCAGCTGTGTGGGGAGGCTTCTCCGGTTGGGGTAGAGACCCTCCAGCCCCACAACGAGCTCACTAGCCCAGAGTTTCTTTGTCAGGAAAAGGAGTTCTATGATAGTGGGCAGTAGAAATTAGTGAGGACTCTCTTTGCTCAGCTCAGTGGGGCTGAGGGCGGCTAGAGAACCTGTGGGGCCAACGCACAGGTTCACTCACCAGTGAGCACTCACCTGGTTCCTGTTGGATGGAGTAGCTGCGTGAGCCAGACCCAGGAGCCCGTGGGGAAGGACTGAACTGAGCCATTTTGGTGCAGAAGCTGGAGGTTTGGGGACTATATTTCCCCTGGTGTGGAGCTTGCACATGAGCGGTGTACAGCAGAGTGCCATTTTTTCAGGGTTGGGCCCTCCCACAGAGGGTCCAATCTGGGACCCCATTGGTCTGGTGAAATTGGCGCAGGAGTGTGTGCATGTGAGCATACACATGCAACCTTGGATCCCTACCCTCCACCCTGCTTGTGCTGTGTTGCCAGGGAAACACAGGGCAGTGCCCTCTGGCTCCATCAGGCTGTTCATTGAGATGCAGGAGTGCATGAGCCGCCTTGGATCCCCACTCTTCACCCTGCTTGAGCTATGAAGCCAGGGAAATGCAGGGCAGGTGCTTTCCAGCTGCATCAGTCTGTTCACTGAGACTCAAGAGTGCGCGAGCCGCCTTGGGTCCCCGCTGTCTGCACAGTTTGTGCAGAGTTGCCAGGCTGGGGATTCGCTGTTGAGCTGCTTAGCCCAATCTGTGGGGCAGTTGATTGGGACAGGCTGAGATGGGGAGTTTTCCTTAGAGTGTTAGGCAGGGGGCTGTGAGCCTCCATGATCCTATCAAGGCTTTCCTGGCGAGTTTGTGTGCACTGATTGCTGCTGCAGAGTGCATGTTGCTCTGACTTGGTGGGGCCACTGACCACATCAAGTGTTGCCTTGGGGGACTGCCCCACCCACCTAAAGCTGTGTTGCCAGAGGCACCCGGAGGCCCAAGTGCCTGGCCCTCACCTCTGCAGGCCACAAAGGGTGTTTTTTTTTGTTTTGTTTTGTTTTTTTTTTTGCAGTAGCAGACAACCTGCAACAACCTGTCAAGATTTTTTTTTTTTGGTAGTGAGCATGGTTCCAGAGTACCTAGCAGCTAATTGTGGAAAGCTCACTGCAGCCTCAGAGGGAGGCCACCGCATAACACATTAAGTTCCTCCCCTCAATAGATGGTGCAGAGTTGCCCAGAGACCCTCTATTGCTGAGCAAGTGGTCTGCAGATTAAAGAGGATGGAGAGTCGACCCACCTGTTTATTTTTTTTCTCTCTTCTATCTAGGTGATCTATCTAGTACATCGAAGAATTCACAGAATGACAGCCAGAATGAAGAGATAAAGAAACATGTCCCAAGTAAAAGATCAGAAGAAAACTCTAGAAATGGAACTAAATTAAACAGAGATATCCAAACTTTCAGAGACACAGTTTAAAACACTGACGATAAGAATGTTTAAGGAACTTAGCGAGGACATGAAGAAGGATAGGGAAACCATAAAAAACAACCAGTTAGAACTAAAGAATACAATAACTGAAATGAAGAACACACTCGAAGGAATCACTCGTAGAATAGATGAAGCACAGAGGAGGATTAGCGAATTAGAAGACAAAATAGCAAAAATCACCCAGCTGAAACAACAAAAGAAAAAAGAAGAAAAAAGAATGAAAGTAGTTTAAGAGACCTCTGGGACAACATGAAATTGAACAATATTGCATGATAGGAATACCAGAAGGAGAAGAGAAGAAGCAAGGGATTGAGAATGTATTTAAAGAAATAATGACTGAAAACTTCCCTACTCTGGTGAAGGAAATTGACATACAAGCTCAGGATGTGCAGAGAATTCCAAACAGGCTGAATCCAAAGAGGCCCACACCAAGACACATCATAGTTAAAATGGTAAAGCCTAAAGACAAAGACAGAATCCTAAAAGCAGCAAGATGAAGAGAGCAGGTTACATACCAAGGAACTCCTATTAGACTAACAGCTGTCTTTTCTTCAGAAACTCTGCAGACCAGAAGGGAGTAGCAGGAAATATTCAAAGGGACACAAAATAAAGGTCTACAACCAAGACTGCTCTACCCAGCATGGCTATCACTTAAAATTGAAGGACAGATAAAGGGCTTCTCAGAAAAGAATAAGCTTAAGGAGTTCATTACCACCAAGCCAGTATTGCAGGAAATGTTAAAAGGGCTTTTGTAAACAGAAGAACGGTGAAAACAAGCTAACCAAAGTAGACAAAAAATACAAATAATGAAATGGCAATAAATATGCACCTATCAGTAATCACTTTAAATGTGAATGGGCTAAATGCTCCAATCAAAAGACACAGAGTGGCTAATTGGAAAAGAATACAGGACCCATGCATATGCTGTCTACAAGAGACTCATCTCAGAACAAAAGACACACACCGACTGAAAGTAAAGGGATGGAATAAGATATTTCATGCAAATGGAAATGAGAAAAAGCTGCAGTAGTAATACTTATTTTGGACAAAATAGACTTTAAAATGAAGACTGCAATAAAAGACAAAGAAGGGCACTACATAATAATAAAGGGATCAATTCAACAAGAGGACATACCCATAGGAAACATCTATGCACCCAATATAGGAGCTCCAAAATATATAAAACATATTCTGACAGACATAAAGGCAGACATCAACAGTAGCACTATCATAGTAGGGGACTTCAACACCCCGTTGTCACCAATGGACAGATCCTCCAGACAGAAAATCAATACGGACATAGTGGCCTTAAATGACACTTTAGACCAGCTTGATTTAATTGATATTTTTAGAGCATTTCACCCCAGACCTACAGAATATACATTCTTCTCAAGTGTACATGGAACATTTTCCAAGATAGATCTCATGTTAGGACACACAAGTCTCAACAAATTTAAGAAGATTGAAATCATATCAAGTGTCTTCTCTGGCCACAATGCTATGAAACTAGTAATCAATTATAAGAAGAAATCTGGAAGGCTTACAAATACATGGTGGCTAAATAACATGGTAATAAATAGTTAGCGGGTCAAAAACGTGGTCGAGGAGGAAATCAAAAGATACTCGAGACAAACGAAAATGAAAACACGATAACCCCAAATCTGTGGGATGCAGCGAAAGCAGTCCTAAGAGGAAAGTTCACGGCAGTGCAGGCCTACTTAAAGAAGGAAGAAAAAATTTCAAATCAACAGACTATTTTTAGGGCCGGCCGAGTGGCGCATTAGTTAAGAGCTGGTTTTGGGACGCCAGTGGCCCCGGTTCGGATCCCACATATGAGGGCCCAGTGACACTGCCCTCTACAGCTAACAACAGCTCCACCTGGAGCTGGGCTTCACGAGCCGGGGCAACGGTGTGGGCTGCAGCCCCTGCTGCAATGGGCTGCCAAGGCTACAGTGAGTGGCCGGCAGCCAGCGTGAGCAGCTGGCAGCCAGCGTGAACTGCCAATAGCCGCAGTGAGCGACATCCAGAGGCCGGAACCAATCTGCCTCATCCGGGAAGAGCGCAATGACGATACCAACATGGGCCAGTGAAGCAACATCCTCCGCAACTAGACTGAAGAACAAGAAGACAGCAACTTGTGTGTTCCCCTTCCCCGATTCCCCAATGCTGTTCTCCCCCAATTCCCCAATAAAATCTTTAAAACAAAACAAAACAAAACAAAAAACAGACTATTTTTACACCTCAGGGAACTCGAAAAAGAACAGCAAAACAAGCCTAAAGGGAGTATAATGAAGGAAATAATAGAGACCAGAGCAGAAATAAATAAAATAGAGAACAAAAAAAAACCAATAAAAGATCAATGAAACCAAGAGCTGGTTTTTTGAAAAGATAAACAAAATCGACAAACACTTAGCCAGATTCACCAAAAAGAGAGAGAGGACCCAAATTAATAAAATCAGAAATGAAAGAGGAGAAGTGACAACAGATACCACAGAAATACAGAAAATTTTAAGAAAATACTATGAGCAACTATATGCTAACAAATATGACAATCTGGAAGAAATGGACAAATTTCTAGAAGCATACAATGAACCAAAAAGAAACAGAAACTCTGAACAGACCAATTGCTGCCAAAGAAATTGAATCAGTAATCAACAATCTTCCAACAAACCAAAGTCCTGGACCAGATGGGTTCACAGGTGAATTTTACAAATCATTCAAAAAAGAATTAATACCTATTCTCCTCAAACTATTTCAAAAAGTACAGAAGGAGGGAAGCCTCCCAAACTCTTTCTATGAAGCCACTATCACCCTGATTCGTAAGTCAAACAAAGAAATCACAAAAAGGGAAAACTACAGGCCAATACCCTTAATGAACATGGATGCAAAAATTCTCAGCAAAATAATAGCAAACCGAATTCAGCATCTCATTGAAAAGATCATACACCACAAATCAACTAACGTAATACATCACATTAACAAAATGAAAAATAAAAATCATAGGATCATAGCAATAAATGCAGAAAAAGCATTTGACAAAATCCAGCAGCCATTTATGATAAAAACTCTTAGCAAAGTGGGAATAGTGGGATCATTTCTCAACATAATAAAGACCATATACGATAAGCCTACAGCAAACATCGTACTCAATAGGGAAAGGCTAAAAGCTTTTCCCTGAAGATCAGGAAGAAGACAAGGCTGCTCACTTTCACCACTTCTATTTAACATAGTTCTGGAAGTTCTAGCCACAGCAATCAGACAAGAAAATGAAATAAAAGGCACCAAAATTGGAAAGGAGGAAGTAAAATTGTCATTATATGCAGATGACATGATACTATATGTAGAGAATCCCAAAGACTCCACCAAAAACCTGCTAGAACTGATAATCGAATTTGGTAAGGTAGCAGGATACAAAATTAATATTCATAAATCAGTTTCATTTGTATACACCAATAATAAACTGTCAGAAGAAGAAATCAGTAAATCAATCCCTTTTACAATTGTTTCAAAAACAAAAAAATATCTAGGAATCAGTTTAGCTAATAAAGTAAAAGACCTGTACTCAGAAAATTATGAGACACTGAAGAGAGAAATCAGAGAAGATACAAATGAATGGAAATACATACCATGCTCATGGATAGGAAGATTTAATATAGTTAAAATGTCAATACTACCTAAGGCAATATATAGATTCAATGCAATTAGAATGAAACTACCAAGGACATTTTTCTCAGAAACAGAACATAGAATCCTAAAATATATATGAAACCACAAAAGACCCCGAATAGCCATGGCAATCTTGAGAAATTAGAACTATGGGGGAGGTATCACACTACCTTACATCAAAACATACTAGAAGCTACAGTAATCAAAACAGTATGGTACTGGCATAAAACCAGACAGAGAGACCCATGGAATAGAATAGAGAGCCCAAGAATAAACCCATCCATATATGGTAATTTAATCTATGACAATGGAAGCAAGAATTTACATTGGAGTAAAGATAGTCTATTTAATAAATGGTGCTGGGAAAATTGGACTGACACGTGCAAAAAAAATGAACATGGACCACCTACTTACTCCATATATGAGAACAAACTAAAAATGGATTAAAGACTTAAATGTAAGACCTGAAACTATAAAACTAGAAGAAAACATAGAGTGTAAGTCTGCAGACATTACTCTGAGTAATATTTTTACTGATATATCCCCTTGGGCAAGGGAAATAAAAGAAAAAATAAACATATGGGATTACATGAAACTTAAAAGTTTTTTCACAGCAAATGAAATCATCAATGAAACAAAAAGGCAGCCTACTCAATGGGAGAAGATATTTGCCAATGATATATCTGAGAAGGGGTTAATATCCAAAATTTATAAAACACTCATGAAATTCAACACCAAAAAAACAAACAGCCCAATTAAAAAATGGGCAGAGGATATGAGGAGGCATTTCTCTAAAGAGGACATGCAGATGGCCTACAGGCATATGCAAAAATGTTCAACCTCACTAATCAACAGAGAAATGCAAACAAACACCATAATGAGATACCACCTCACTCTGGTCAGAATGGCTATCATCAATAAATCAACAAACAACAAGTGCTGGCAAGGGTGTGGAGAAAAGGGAACCCTGGTGCATTGTTGGTGGAACTGCAGATTGGTGCAGCCATTATGGAAATCAGTATGGAGGTATCTCAAAAAACTGGAAATGGAACTCCCGTATGACCCAGCAATTTCATTCTTGGGTATCTACCTAGAAGAATCCAAGATGATAATTCGAAAAAATATATGCACCCCTATGTTTATTGCAGCACCTTTACAATAGACAAGACTCGGAAACAACCGAAATGCCCATCAGTAGATGACTGGATTAAAAAACTGTGGTACATTTATACAATGGAGTATACTCCACTATCAAGAAGAATGAAATCGTACCATTTGCAATGATATGGATGGACCTAGAGACTATTATGTTAAATGAAATAAGTCAGTCGCAGAAAGACAAATACCATATGATCTCACTTATATGTGGAATCTGAAAAACTGAATGAATGAGCAAAGGAAACAGAAACAGTTTCATATATATAGAGGAAAAACAGGGTTGCTAATTGGGAGGAGGTGGGGATGAGGGAGAAGGGGAAGGGATTAGACAGCATAAATAGGTAACTACAATATTGCCACAGGGATATGAAAGACAGAATATAATAATGTTGTAAATATTTTGTGGGGTGTCAGATGGTCACATGTCTTGTAAGGGAGACCACTTCATGGATGGAGTAGAGGCTTGATCACTGCATTTTATACCTGAAACTGATGTTGTATAATATTGTATGCCAACTGTAATTGAATATATAGATAGTCACGGGATGTGGATTATACTGTGGATTATACAAAGGAATTGTAATAGATATGTATGATATGGTGGGAGGAGTATGGTAGCTAATTGGGGAAGGGGGTTGTCACTTTGAAGGGTAAAAAGTATAACTATTGCACTGTTTTACACCTGAAGCTAATTTTTTAAAAAAAATGTTTATTTCACAATAAAAAAATAAAAGAATAAAAAAAATTGGGAGGGGTACAAATTGGTAGTTACAAAATAGTCATGTGGATGCAAAGTAAAGCATAGGGAATATAGTCAATAATATGGTAATAATAGCTATGTATGGTGCTAGGTGGGTGCTAGACTAGTCAGGGGGATCACTTCTTGAATTACATAGATGTCTAACCACTGCAATGTACAACTGAAATTAATATAACATATTATTGACTATCAATAGTAATTGAAAAATTTTTAAAGGGGGAAAAAGTTGAAAGGGAATAATGTGTCCAAATTTCTAGGTATAAAGCAAATAATTCATGGGGATATAATATACAGCATGGGGAATATAGTCAATAATATTGTGATAGCATAGCACAGTATCAGATGGTTGCTGGACTTATGGTGATTACTTCTTTAGGTATATAAATATTGAATAACTATGGTACACCATAAACTAATATAATACTGTATGTTAGCTATATTTTTAATAACAACCTTAAAAATAAATAAAACAGACAACCCAATTAAAATATAAACAAAAAATCTGAAGAGGCATCTTACCAGAGAAAACATACAGGTAGCTTAAAAGCATATGAAAATATGGTCATCCTCCTTTGTTATTAAAAAATTATAAATTAAAGTAATAGTGAGATATCATACACACCGATTAGAAGGGGTAAGTTTCCTTTTTTTAATTGTTATTTTTGTCATTATTTATTTACTTTTTTTTAGCTGAGCCATCCTGCCACCTGTTGGCCGCTCAATGGCAGCTCAGCTCAGGCTGGGCATGAAACTGCTGTTGCTCAGAGCTCAGCTCACACTCTTGAGCAAGCTCTTAACCAACTGAGCCACTAGGCCAGCCCTCTTTTTTTTTTTTAAAGTTGACAATATCAGATGCTGGCAAGGATATGAAGCAAGAGAATCTCTCATGTATCAATGGTAAGGAATGCAAAGTGACAGAAAATTTGACAGTTTTTTTTTTTAACAAAACTAAACATAGTCTTACCATGAAATTTAGCAAATGTGCTAATAGATATTTATCCAAATGAGTTAAAAAGTTATGTTCAGGAAAAACCTGCACGCATGCGTACACACACACACACACACACACACACACACACACACACTTAATTCATAATTCACAAAAACTAGAATCAACTAAAAATGCCCCTCAAAAAGTAAATTTGTTTCTTTAAATGGTGGTATTTCCATATATTGGTTATTATTCACCACTAAAAAGAAATGATCAATCAAGGGTAATTGATTCTGAGAACAAGGTTAATTGATTCTGAGTACATGACACTCTGGAAAAGGCAAAACTCAAGAGGCAGTAAACAGATTAATGGTTGACAGACATTCAGGGAGATAGGACCAAGAATGAATGGGTGGAGCATGGGGGATATTTAGGGCAGTGAAACCATCCTGTATGATACTATAATGGTGGATACATGATGGATTTGTCAAAGCCATAGAATGTACAACACGAAGAGCAAACCCTAAATTAAACTATGAATTTTAGTTAATGATAATTTATCAATATTGGTTAGCCAATTGTAGCAAATGTTCAATTCTAATGCAAGATGTTAATAGTAGAGGAAGTTGTGAACAGAGGAGTCTGGAATCTATGGGTACTTGTTGTACTTTCTGCTCAATTTCTTGTAATCCTAAAACTATACTAAAAATAATCTATTAATTTTAAAAAGTGTAGATAATATACTTCTGCCGCTAAGTATACACTCATGTAATCACAACCTGTGTTAGAATCATACAGCTAGATGAAACAGCTATATATATATATATATATATATATATTTTAATCTGTGTTCAAGTTTAACTCTGTATTATGTTTTTTATTCATTTCAGGTGTACAAAACAATGTAGTAGTTAGACATTTGCACTCCTCACAAAGTAATAACTCCCCTTCCCCAATCTACTACCCCTCTGATATTGTATATAGTTGTTACAATTCCATTGACTATATTCCCTATACTATACTGCACATTTCGTGACTATATATATATATATATATATATATATATATATATATATATAAAATTATAGCTGACATGCAATGTTATTCAACTTCAGCTTCAGGTGTACAGCACAGTGGTCAGGCATCTACACCATCGATGAAGTGGTCTCCCTAATAAGACAAATGCCCATCTGACACTTTACAAAACCTTTACTACATTATTAATTATATTCCCCAAACTGTCTTTCATATACCAGTGGCAATATTGTGGCTACCAATTTGTGCTTTCTAATCCCCTACTTTTCTTCCTCATCCCCACCCCCCTCCCATTTAGCAACAATCAGGTTTTTTTTTTGTCTTTTTTTTAAAGATTTTATTGGGGAATTGGGGGAGGAGGACAGCATTGGGAAATTGGAGAAGGGGAACAGACAAGTTGCTGTCCTTTTGTTCTTTAGTCTAGTTGTGGAGGATGTTGCTTCACTGGTCCATGTTGGCATTATCATTGCGCTCTTACCGGGTGAGGCAGATGGGTTGCTGGCCTCTGGACGGCCGCTCACAGCGGCTCTTGGCAGCTCACGCCAGCTGCTGGCTGCTCACACTGGCTACCCACCACTCACTGTAGCTTATGGCAGCAAATTGCAGCCCCACTGCAGCCTATGCCATCACAGCCCAGCTCCAGGTTGAGCTGTTGTTCATCATCTTAGCTGTAGAGGACAGTGTCACTAGCCCTCATATGTGGGATCTGAACCAGGGCCCTGCTGCTCAGAGCTGGCGTCCCAAGCCAGCTCTTAACCAATGTGTCACTTAGCCAGCTCCGTCAGTTTTTTTCTCTATATCTCTGAGTCTACTTCTGTTTAGTTTGCTCATTTATTCTGTGCTTTAGAGTCCACATATAAGTGAGATCATATGGTATTTGTCTTTCTCCATCTGATTTGTTTCACTTAGAAACAGCTATATTATCTTTGAAGGCATATGGAAGTATAGTACTGGCATGTGGCTAGAATAAGAATGAAATGGGATAGGTAAAGACTGTATATATATATTTAAAACCAGAAACTCCCTAGAATCTGGGGTAGCTTGCCCACATTGTATAGGACTGTGTAGATTCATAATTTCACCTGGTTTCACCATAGTTTCACCAGCTGCATGATCTGAATTTGTCACATGATCAAAAGAGTATAGAAGACCCAATTGTAGAAGTTTGGTTTTCCCTGGATTCACATACTCCAAAACAAAGTACATCCTGTACTACTAAGAACAGACATTATGGACTGTGCCTGAGAGTCTGGTACCTTGATGATTACATATACTTTTCTCTCATGCTGTACCATATCCTTTACCTTCATTAAAGGCTTACTTGTATTCACATAGTGGGAGTCCCTGGAATCCTTTCAATTATACAAACTAAGCAATATTAAATTGACAACATGCTAGACCAAACAAGTATGTTTCTTCTCAACCAAAATCTTTCCTGCCCCATAAAGTTAAAATACAGTTGTGCAGCCTGCTGAGTGGCTTAGTTGGTTAAAAGTTGGCCTGGGAGTGCGAGCTCTGAGCAGCAGGGCCACCAATTCAGTTCCCACATGGGCAAATGACTCTGTACTCTCTACAGCTAAGATGGTGAACAACACTCGACCTGGAGCTGGGCTGCCATGAGTGGCCAGTGATGGCGTAGGCTGCAGCCCCTGCTGCAGTGGGCTGCCATGAACTATTGTGAGTGGCCGGCAGCAAGTGTGAGCAGCCGGCAGTCGGTGAGAGCCATGAGTTGCCGTGAGCGACCATGAGGGGCCATCCAATGGCTGGCGACCGACTGCCTCAGCCTGGAAGAATGCAATGATCATAATACCAACATGGGCCAGTGAAGCAACATCCTCCACAGCTAGACTGAAGAACAAAAGGACAGCAAGTTGTCTGTTCCCCTTCCCTGATTCCCCAACGCTGTTCCCTTCCCCCAATTCCCCAATAAAATCTTAAAATAATAATAATAATAATAATAATAATAATAATTGTGATTTTGATAATCCTGCCCTTGATTTTCTTTATAATTTTACCATCTCCATATTAACCCCTAAACATTATTGTTTAGTTTTACTTCCTTTGACCTTTGTTTGTTTCTCCCAATGTTATATTATTAACTTTCACTCAGTTCATATATTTTAATATGTTCTTTTATGAACATTCCAGTGTAACTATTCTGCTCTTCAAGGATATGGGTTGTTTCTAATTTCAGAATATTATCATAAAATGTGTATTAAACATTCTTATTCAAAGCTCTCAGTGTACATGTGCATGCCTACCTGTAGGGTAAATACTTAAGAGTGGGTATCTGAGTCATGATTAATACAGTTTTTCAACTTCACTAGACAATGACAGTTTTCCAAAATGGCTGCATCAATTTATACTCCCAGCAGTGTATGTGTGTTCTTTTTGCTCCATAACCTCCCAAATATTTGATACTTAGAATTAATTTTATCCATTCTGGCAGATGTGTAGTGATATCCCATTGTGATTTTAAATGCATTTCCCTGGTTATTAGTTAGATCGAGAATCTGTCATCTTTTTTGTTTTTAGCTATTTAGTTTTCTTTCTTTTGAAGTCCCTAATCAAGTCTCCTCCATTTTCCCACTGGGTTACCTGTCACTTACTGATTTGTAAGAGGGCTTTGGATATAAACTACCTCTCTGTTATATGTATAGCACATATCGTTTCTCACCATTACAGCTGAAACTGTACCAACATTTCTTTATTGTGGCTTGCCTTCCTCGTACTTTATAGTTCTTATAATGAAGAAGGATTTTTAATTTTAATGCTGTTAAATCTATAAATCATTTTTATAATTAATGCTTTTTAAATCTTCACAAAGAAATTTTCCATACGTAGAAGTCATACCGATATTCTTTTTTAAAAAGCTTTATTTTTTAGCTTTGTTTTCCACATATATAATTACCCTGAACTGATTATTTGCTCTAATTTTTACTTATGGTTTATTAATTGTTTTATACCATTTCACAACTTATGAAAAAACCTAATATATATTCTCAGACTTTTTCTTCTGTTCCGTTGTGTGTTTTTTAATCTTCATGAAAAGATGGATTCTTTTTCTCGCTCTCTTCCTCTCTCTCTCTCTCTCTCTCTCTCTCTCTCTCTATATATATATATATATATATATATATATATATATACACACACATACATATATATGCACACATGTATACACATATATAATAATGCTATATTATGGTATATATGATGGTGTACTTAATTATGGCATATTTATAATAATTCTTAATACCTAGTATAACTACCATGTCCATCTTGTTTTTCCTCAGGATTTCTTGGATTTTCTTGGACTTTGCCTTTGTATATGTTATATCTGTAAAAATAATTGGTTTTCATTCTATATTATGTGTTTCTCTTTTTTAATTCACCAATTGACACTATACTAAATTATTCTTTTTAAAAAATTATTCATTTGGGGCCGGCAGAGTGGCTCAGTTGGTTAAGAGCTTGCTCAATGAGTGCTAGCTGAGCTCTGAGCAACAGCAGTTCGATGCCTGCCCTGAGCTGAGATGCTGTGGAGCTGCTGCTGAGCTGCCAACAGGTAGCAGGATGGCTCAGCTAAAAAAAAAAAAAAAAAAAAAGTGCAAGCTCTGAGCATCAGTGTCACCAGTTTGATTCCCAGCCCGAGCTGAGCAGCCACTGAGTTACCAACAGGTGGCAGGATGGCTCAGCTAAAAAAAATAAAAAAATATTCATTTATTTTTTCAGTTGCAGTTGACATTCAGTATTATTTTATATTAGTTTGGGTTACACAGCATAGTGGTTAGACATTTATATAATTTATAAATCCCTCCAATTAGTCTTGTACCCACCTGGTACTATTCATAGCTGTTGCAATATTATTGACTGTATTCTCTATGCTGTACTTTCCATCCCAGTGACCATTTTGTCACTACCAATTTGTATTTCTAATTCATTCACCTTTTTCACCTAGCTTCCCAACCCCCCCCCCATACACACACACACTCTGGCAACCATCAGTTTGTTCTCTCTATCTGAATCTGTTTCTCGTTAGTTAGTTAGTTAGTTAGTTAGTTAGTTAGTTTGTTTGTTTTGTTCTTTAGAACCCATATGTAAGGAGAGCATATGGTATTTGTCTTTCTCAGTCTGACTTATTCTACTTAATATCGTACCCTCTAGGTTCATCAATGTCGCAAATGGTCAGATTTCATTATTTTTTTATGGCAGAGTAATATTCCATTGTATATATGTACCACTTCTTCTTTATCCAGTCATCTATTGAGGGTTACTTGGGCTGTTTCCATATCCGGGCTATTGTTAGTAGTGCTGCAATAGCCAAGATATAGGTGTTTGCATCTTTTCAAATTATTATTTTGGATGTCTTTGGATAAACACCCAGAAGTAGAATTGCTGGGTCATAAGGTAGCCCTATTTTTCATTTTTTGAGTATCCTCCAAACTGTTCTCCATAATGGCTGCACCAACATGCAATCTCACCAACAGTTCACGAGGGTTCCCTTTTCTCTGCATTCTCACCATGACTTGTTTGATTTATTAATGATAGCCTTTCTGACAAGTGTGAGGTTGTAGCTCATGCTTTTATTTGTATTTCTCTGATGATTAGTGCAATTGAGCATCTTTTTATATATCTATTGGCCTAGTGTATGTCTTTTTTGGAGAAATGTCTGAATAGGTCTCTGCCCATTTTTTAATTGTATTGTTTGTTTCTTTGGTGTTTAATTGTATGAGTTCCTTATAAATTTTGGATATTAACCCCTCATCAGATGTATCATTGGCAAATATCTTCTCACATTCAGTAGACTGTCTTTTCATTTTGTTGGTGGTTTTCTTCGCTGTGCAGAAAATTTTTACTTTGATGTAGTCCCATTTGTTTATTTTTCTTTTTGTTTTCCTTGCCCAAAGAGATATCATATTGAATCATTCTTAAATGGATTCTATATTTATTGTATATGTTTCCAGTTTCTTTGTATTTTTTCTGCATTCACCTCAAGTTTTGTAATTTTTTTCTCTATATAATTTATTTGATTTTTCAGTTGTATTTATTTTATTACTTGTTCATAAATAATTTTTTATTTTCCAATGATTAATCCACAATTTTTTTTTCTGTTTTTATGTCATCCTCTTGTTCTTTTACTTTATCTTTGAACTTCTATTAAGTTTTTTGAAAGAGTAATCCATTTAATTATTAAATAACCCTCTCATAGGAGGATGGAGTATTTTCTTCTGTTCCTAATCTTATTTCTTTTACTTCTATACAAACATTTTCCATGCTGGCTTCCTTATTTTTTTCTTCCTTTTCTTTTTCTTTGTCCTTTTTAATTTCTTGCTGTTGTCTTTCTCTATATAAAAAAAAAACCCATATATTTAGTATATTTAGTACATTAACCTACTTTCCATGAAGATTTTTAAAATCTCATACTAAATATGTTTTGGTAGATTAAGGCCTTTTTACATGATCCATTATTGCAGGTAACTTCTTAATTCCTTACCCATTATTTCTGAGGCTGTTTTCTCTTCTGAGCTTCAGTAGGATGACTGGGTCTTCCTACATATATTTCTGCTTTCTGGGTACAAGGCATACTGAAAATACTATATCAGCATCTAGAGGGTCTCATCTTCATTGAATAAAATACTTAGTCTGGGCTATTTCTTAAAGATTTAGTTGGCTTTTCTATATTGTGGAGATAGGGTATAAAATTCATTCTTTTTCATACAGCGAAAGCCTTATAGTCTTAGTGAAGTAAATTTAACTTACTACAGCTTGTTATATGATGGCTGCTAGAGGGGAGGGAATGTTAGGGAGTTGAGTGAAAAATGTGTAGGGATTAAAAAATACAAATTCGTAGTTATAAAATAGTTACAGGTCAATACGGTACAGATTAGAGAATATAGTTAATAATGTCACAACTATACAGTTCTGGGTGAGTACTAGACAAATCAGGTGGGATTGCTGCATAAATGATATAAATGTCTAACCAATATGCTATATGCCTGAAACTAATATAAAATAATATTGAATGTCAACTGTAACTGAAAAAAACAATTTCAAAATAAGGAAAAAAAATCTATTTCTTTCCTTCTCATTTTCCCTCATTTTTTCTTAACATCATTTTAGATATTCCAAAATAAGAATAATAAAAATAGAAACTCACCTATGTGATCTACTCCTGACATTTGTCTCCAATAAGTTTCCTCAGTTTAAGTATTTTCTATTGACCTGTCTTTGAATTCTCCAATCCTATTTTCTGTTTTGTCCATTCTGTGTTTAAACACATTCATTAATTTCTAGATATTATATAATATGTTTTACTTTTAGAATGCTCATATAATTTTAAAAACAAATTCCAAATTTTCATTAAAATTCTTCATCCTTTCTTCCATTTTGTTCCTCTGTTCCTCTTTTTTATTAAACATAATAATCAGCATCATTTAAAAGTTCCTGTCTGCTAATGCCAATATCAGGGTCAATTGTGAGTCTGTATCAATTTTGTGCCTTTCCTCTTGATTATTGATCTTAGTTATTTCCGTATTCACATATCTAATAAATTTATATTGAATATTGAACATTATATGTAAACAAAGTAGAGGTTGTAAGTGACATCTTTTATCAGAGAAGGTTTTTTTATTTTATGCAGACAGGGTGACAGGTATGATTACCTCAATCAACCTCTAATCTTATGGGAAATTGAAACAGGTCAGAGCTAAATAGTAATATCAGTAACACTCATTCTACTGTGCTTAATCCCTGATCTTTGGGTGTGGCCCTAAACAAAAAATGGGCTGTGTTTGCCACGGGGATACCAAAAACAGTTTGAGGAATATAATGTATAATGTTTTAAAGATTTTGTAGGATGTCCAATGGACACTTGTGCTATTAGGGAGACCACTTCATAAATGGTGTAGATGCCTAAGTACTGCAGTGTACACCTGAAGCTGAGGCTGAATAATAATAGATGTCAACAATAATTTAATATAAATATATATATATATATATATATATATATATATATATATATATTCACAGGATGTGAAGTACAGCATAGGGAATAGAGTCAATGGAATTGTAACAGCTATATATGATGTCAGAGGGGTAGTAGATTGGGGGAGGGGGTTATCACTTTGTGAGGGGTGTAAATGTCTAACTATTACATTATTTTATACACCTGAAACAAAAAAAAGGGGGGGCTGTGAGTTCACTGCATATGTGAGGGAGAACCTACAAGCTCTCTCACCAAGTTACAAAAGAATGTGGAAGACCTAACTCTGACTTTCCTGTCTTCAAAATCTGATGAATGCTCTGATTGCCAACTATTCTTCTTTTTCTTTCTAATCATTTCAAGTTCTCTGCAGGAGGTTTCACTGCACCTTATAGAAATGGCTTGCTTAGTTCCCTGATTCCTTAGTAGAACCAGGATTCCACAAATATATCAAGAGAGAAACTAGCTTCTTGTTTGAATCCCTTCAATTTTCCTCATTGTCGCAGCATTCATTCTTGTTCTTTTGTGTATAAGGGGAAAATACCACAATGACATGTTATTGAATACTTTCTTTTTATCTCTTCATTAAGCTGTAGACTTCTTAAAGGCAGAAACTATGATATTTTTCTCTATATTTTCAGAATACCAGACACAAGGTAGGCATTCAATAAATATTTGTTGATGAATGAAAAATATATGATCCTTATAAGAACTTTTTATTTTTATATATTTTAAATCACAACTATTTTATTTGCCATATAAGCATGGCTAATCAATTAGATATATTAATTATTCTAATTTTTCTCATTATAGGTAATTCTGTAAATTTATATGTTCATTTACATGTTTATTATTCTCCTCTGTTGAACAAAGCCAAAGAATATATCTCAGAGTTTAAATATATACAATAGTTTTACAGAAAAGACAATGACAACAGCAGTTTTGTCACAAATGCAGTATGAGGCTTCACAATTAAGTTAGAGAACTTCCCACCATGCACTTACATAGGCAGCACTGTACAAACAGCCCAGTAAGGTTTTATAACCTTGGTATATCAATGTCTCACAACTGCGTTTCTGTCAACGTGTGTTGGTGTTTTGCTGAGTGGCATTCATTATTGTTGTTGCATGTTATTGTGTGTTGTCTCGAGAATGTCTGGACTTGAATCAGAACAATGAACAAATACTAAATTTCTTGTTAAACTTGGCAAGAATGGAAGTGAAATCAGGGACATGTTAGTTCAAGTTTATGGAGATAATGCTATGAAGAAAATGGCAGTGTACAAATGGACTAAACATTTTTCTGAGGGGAGAGAACACATCACTGATGAAGAGAGGTCAAAATGACTAGTAATGAGCATAACTGATGAAAACATTGCAAACATCCATTTAACTGTGCATCAAAATCATTGGCTGGCTATGAGAAGCATAGCAGACCAAGTAAACACCGATATAGAAACAGTTAGGAACATCTTAACTGAAAATCTTGAAATGAGAAATGTGTGTGCAAAAATGGTCCCAAAGGAGCTCACTGATGAACAAAAGCAAAGGAGAGTCGAAGTTTGCCAAGCTCTTTTGGAGAGGCAAGATGATGTTTTGGGCCTTATTATTACTGGTGATGAGACAAACAAACAACCCTACAACAAAACATCAAAGTGCACAATGGAAGTCAGCCAATTTTCCATAACCAAAAAAGTTCCACTGGTCCACATCAAGAGTCAAAACGATATTGCTAATCTTTTTTTTTTTTTATATCAGAGGGATTATTCATTATGAATTTGTACCAACTGGACAAACAGTTAACCAAGTTTACTATTTGGAAGTGCTGGAAAGGTTGTGTGAAAAAGATGAAAACGACGTGAACTTTTTGCCAATAACTCGTGGCTCTTGTATCATGACAATGCACCAGCTCACATGGCACTGTCTAAGAGGGAGTTTTTAGTCAGTAAACAAAGAACTGTATTGGAACACCCTCCCTACTCACCTGTTCTGGCCCCCAATGACTTCTTTCTTTACTCAGAGATAAAGGAAATATTATAAGGAAGACATTTTTATGACATTCAGGACATCAAGGGTAATGGTCAATCTGGAAAAAGTTCCAAAATTGCTTTGAAGGTAGACTAGGCACTAGTGTCAGTGCATAACTTCCCAAGCTTTCAAGGTGACCATAGTGATATTCAGCAATGATGTATGTAGTACTTTTCCTAGGGTGAGTTCTCAAACTTAATTGTCGGACTTTGTAATATTAGGTATATGTGTTAATTTTTTATACCAATTTATTAAGTATATAGTTATCTCCAGTAAACTTTATTTTTGTTTCTTGTGAAGCTCTTGATAAATCTCTATAATATTTTCATATTTTTGAAATATGGAATAATTTTAGCTTATTTATTCAATGTTTATTTTACCTAATACATATTTATGATGTTCAAATTTTGAAAAATAGAATATACAAGACCCTACCAAAAAATGGTAAAGATACACTAATGTCATGCCCTTTAAAATACCTTCTTAATATAAGCTATAATGACATTCTTGCATGTTCAAGAAAAAAATGAGTAGAACACCCTTGAAAGTGTTACTCTGTTGGCTTAAAAGGTTAATGAAAAAAAAACGATCCTTTCTAATTTATATAAATGCTATTGAGTTCATACTGAGTTCATATGAAAAAAGGTGTAGCATTTGTGGATGAATACTTCTATTATGCACAATGTTCTCTCTCTCAATGCTTTTCTTTTATTACACTCTGTTTTTCATTAGTGGTTCTTTTCTACAAATGACAGTGCTTTATTGAAATGGAAATATAAAACAGAACATTTGAAAGCGATCTAATGATCATTGTTTTTTCTTTTTAAGTTTCCGATGTTATAAGATCCTTTTTATACTACTTGTACATAGTGGCCTTAAATGTACTACCCCATAAGCTAGTGACTAACATCACATAACTATTTACATTTAAATTAATTAAAATTAAAATATTTAAAAGTTGTTCTGTCTGTTCCACTAGCTCTTTTCAAGTGCTCAATACTAAATGTGGCAGGTGCCTGCTATACTGAACAGTACCAATATAGAATATTTCCATCATCAGAGAATGGGTTTTTTTTGGACAACACTGGTTAGAGTTTTCAACAAATTGTGTTTGGAATTTGTGGTTTTTCAATGAAAGACAACTAGTTCTGAGTGAAACCAATGAAGGTACTTTTGAGTTACTTCCACTAGTTTCTGTTTGAGCATCATATTTTAGAACATAAAATGGGCTGTGAGCTCACTTGGAGATCATTTGGTCCAGTGCTTTTAATAATCAGTTAGAAATAGGACAACCCAAGGAAGGTTATTATGTGGTGGAAAACAGATTATTCATTGGAAAATAAGTGGTAAAGCTAGAAATGGTACTCAAGTCACCTAATGTGAAGTTTATTTCTCAATCTACTATATCACATTGTCTCATTTAAGATTATTTCACTCTCTGTACTTTACTACCATCAGAGAAACAAGAATGTATGGCTGAGTTGGCAATGCATCAGTGTGAAATTATTATTAAGTTACTGGTCAAATTATGTTACCAGAAGTTATTTTCATTGTGGTAAGGAAATAGCACATTATTTCCAGACTCAAACTGAACATATTTACTGTACCTACCATTTTTTCATAGAATAATTTTTTTTGCTTAGATTAAGTTTTAAAATTTTGATAATGTGCCTAAGTTTTAAGATGTTTTATATCATAGGTATCTGAACTTTATGGGATGGTTCAAGAAGTGACTGACTTGCCTGATGTAAAAACCTGAATTGTGTCCCAGTGTTCAAGTTGCTAAGAGTTTGAATAATAATTTTTTTCCATGTTGCTCTTAAACGAATGCAGTTTCATCTCCCTAACCTAGCTAAACAAAGACATTAATTATAAGTCAACAGAGAAAAATTACCTCATTCATCCCCTACAATCTGTACTTACTACAACCATGGTATAAAACACAATGTGTTGGATCCATTTACATGTCTTCCAGAGAGATTGTGAACCTTTTAAAGTTACTGAATGACAAAAATTTTTTATGTTCCACAGTAGGTGTTCATTTATAATGAATGTGAATAAAGTTTAAAATGAGTGAATTAATTTGTTTGTACCACTTAACAATACTTAGCCTCTTTATTGTCTGCTATTTTCATATCTTTATATTATTTTGGACTCTAAAAATACAATGCAAACATATGAGATTTACTTTTAGGTATCTGGAAAGCAACTTGCTGATTTATATTTTTAAAATGTTCCATTGGTTTTTAGTGAAGGTGTCTTAGCTTCATATGTCTCTTGGAGAAACTGTTAACTTCAAAAATAAAAAATTGTCTTATATAACCCCTGTAGTAAAAACTTAGAGGGAAAATAATAGTATTTGTATTTCTGTTAAGTTAAAACTGCTGTAAAAATTGGTCTTGAGTGGCAGTTATACTAATAATTTGTTTACTAAATTGTCATAACTTTCTTATAATTGTGCTCAAAAGGCTCTTCAGGAAAAGAGTTAGGTGGTTAAAATGGTAATGACAGGAAGTTAAAAGGATTTAATACTTTGTAATATAATAACCTGGTATATTATAAACATTTTCCATAAAATTAATGAGTTTCATGAGAAATTTGGAGTGTTGAAATAGGAGTATTTCCAGAAAAAAAATTAAAGGTAGGAGAATACCCAAATTAATTTCAAATGATAACCAACTGAAGGATAAACAAAATATATCTCTTGATACTGATAACAAAATTGCAAGGTTAGGAGGAACCTTAGTAAGTCATGCATTCTAATCTTTTACTCATGTGAAATACTTCTCATAACATTTATCCAAAATATATTTTTTGAACATTTTCTATGGGACAGCACACTTTCAAGTCTCAAGATAAGGTACTCAACAAAAGAGAGCATGTAATTTACATTCTAGTCAAGAGATTCAAATGCTACACAGATAAACAAAAGTATAACAAGTCTGATGATTGTGACTAAAAAGGAAATAGAGGTGATGGGTAGTGGCTATATTATGGTATTAGGAGGATTCAAAGAAGGTCTTTGTCATAAGTTGACATTTGAGCAGAGTTTTAATTGAAATGAGAGAACAAGCCATGCAAATAATTGGGACAAGGCATTCCATGCAGAAGGAACAATGAGGACAATAACCCTGTGCCTAAAATATTTGTGATTTGAAAGGACAACAAAGAGGCCTAAGAATTTAGAACAGAATGAAAGTGGAGAAGAGTGGCTAAAAGTTATGTTAGAGATTTACTCAACAGCATTTGGCTTCATTTTAGAACATGGTAAGATTTGGGTTTTGTTTTTTTTTAACGATTTTTTTTTTAATTGGAGAATTGGGGGAGGGGAACAGCATTGGGGAACCAAGGAAGGGGAACAGACAAGTTGCTGTCCTTTTGTTCTTCAGTCTAGTTGTGGAGGACATTGCTTCACTGACCCATGTTGGTATCATCATTGCACTATTCTTGGGTGAGGCAGATTGGTCACCAGCCCCTGGACAGCCGCTCACAGCGGCTCTTGGCAGCTCACACTGTCTGTCAGCCACTCACACTGGCTGTAGGCCACTCACTGTACCCTATGGCAGCCCACTGCAACAGGGTCTGCAGCTATGCCATCCCGGGGACTCACAGTAGCCAAGCTCCAGGTGGAGCTGTTGTTCACGATCTTAGCTGTAGAGGGCAGTGTCACTGGCCCTCATATGTGGGATCCGAACCGGGGCTGCTGGTGTCCCAAGCCAACTCATAACCAGTGCGCCACTCAGCTGGCCAGATTTGGGGTTTTATTCCAGGTGAAATTGTATGTTATCAGGGGGATTTGAACAAAGGACTGGCATGATTAGATACATTTTTAAAAGATTTCCTTGGCTGCCCTGAAAAGAATAGTCTTCAGAGGCCACACATAGAAGCAGGGATATCATTAAGAAGCCAGTGCAACAAACCAAGCAAGAGATAATAGCAACTAAGTATGGGATTTTGTTTAAGCACATGATGAGAAATGGAGAGCAGTAGTGAATTTTCTGTATTTAGTATGTGGGTTAAGCTATAGGATTTGCTTTTGTATTGGATATAAAAGATGAGAAAAAGGAGGAAATGATAATGGATGTTTCTTTAATTTTCAGCAGAACAATTACCATTGAGATTGCAAAAGTTGGAAAGAAGAGCAGATTGGGAAGATTCAGAACTTGTTTGAAAGCATGTTGTACTTGAAGTGCCTAGTAGACATCCAAGAAGGGATGTTGATATACAATGGGACATAAGATGTTCATCTTGTTTAAACATTTATCATTACAAATGTCACTACTTTTGAATTCATTTAGTCCCCTGCAGCCAATTCTAATTGTTTGAAACTTTCATTAAGTAAAAATTATCCTACTTTTACCTTATACCTAAAGAACATTATTTTAGTTTCTGGAGAATAAATATAAGTAAATTTAATCTTTCTTCCATTACAGCTTATGAAAATTTGCAAAGATCATTTTACTCTGTTGATCTTCTCTTGTCCAGACTAAGCATTCCACTTCCATCATTACTTATCTCAAATGGTTTTCTAATCATGGTTGTTCTAAAATAAGACTCCCTGTCCCCACCCCTGTTCCCTCACCAGGTCTTTAATGAGCATGATTACCAAAAGATCTGGCCTGAATTTGACAGATGGAGTTTCTTTGTGCATGTTTCTTAAAAATAAATTTACTTGTACCTTCTTCATCTTTCTGGTGTCATTGTGAGCTCATTATATTTTATAGGCTACACATTATTTAACTCTGCACCATAGAATTCAATCTGATTATTATAATTGTGCTTTTTTCTTCTTTTCTGGTTAGCATTTGCTTCTAGCTTTAATGCCTAGGGAGGCCACCAATCTTTTGAAAGTTTTCTGTACAGTGAATTTTAAAAAGATTTTTAAAAAGACAACTATTGCCATGGTTGTGTAGAAACCATAATGACATTCGGAATAATAGGAAGAAGAAGGAAATAAATAAAAATATCATCTATGATGACACTTGATTTAGGTAAGTAAAGAGCTGAAGTATTTTGTGCAGTCTTAATTTGATGAAACAATCTTTTTCATTGAAGAATCTTCTTTGCAAATGTGAACTTACTTAAGATTAGTTACTGTTAGTTTCTAATATATTAGTTTAATATATAGTTTAGTAAATTAAACTACATTAGTTTCTAATATATCTTTATCATAATTACAATATGCCTTTTAAATTATTTTATTTAATGATTGTCTTGTTTACTTCACTACAAACGATCAATGTTTATCCCCAAATGTTTTCTTTGATACCTGTTTATGTATGAAAAGCTATTCATAGATTTTAAGGTTTTTTAGTAGCAAATATTGACTCCCATATTAAGTTAACACATACTTGACTTTTACAAGAGAGGGGATTTGATATGCAATATTGAAAACAGATTAGATCTTTGGTTGAACACTCTTCCTTTCTTTATATACTTAAGATTCTATAGTCCAATGAGTTCACAACACTTAGTGCTAGAAATAAGGAATGGAATAAAAGGATTTGGTTCACTGAGTTTAAAACAGAATAAGATATATTCAGATGTCCATTTTTTAAAGCTGCTTTATATCTCTAAAATCACTTATGCCATCTTTTCAACTTTAAGTTTCTGCTGGAAAGCAAAGTTATTAACTTTAAAGTTCAACTGCAATTAACAGCAAAAGGAAAGGGAATATTTAGTCTTGCAATTTAGTGTCATACATTTTCAAGGGACTGTTTTTTCACATTTTTTTCTTTTCTTTTTATTTTTTTGGTAGGATCTCACGTATTCTTAAATATTTCCAGAGTTGTTGCCTTGTCCCCCTGGTTAATCGCCTGGTTTTACAGCTTATTAAGAACATTTAATAGCTGAAATATTTCCATTATCTATTTCTAACTGGAAAATGTCACTAAGTTGAAGGCTCAGAAATCCAAAACATTTTGATATGACAAAGCAGAGTATCACAAATAAAAATCCTGTTAGAGTGCTTTAAAAAGAATAAAAAATAAGAAGGAGACAAAGATAAGGGATTCTACTAATTATTATTTTTTTATTAAAGCACTAAAGAAATGTTATATGATAGAATAATGCAACTGTAAAAATTTTAAATACAATTTAAATGATAAATTTCAGAAAAAATAGGCAGTGTGTTCACTCACAGCCTCTTTTCCTGGCAGATGGTCATTCCCAAAGTCATTGATAATTGGGCAGAATGCTATGTGATTCTAACTATAACTGTGGAAAGAGGCAGGGGGTGGGGAGCAATACGATTTTCTTTTTCTCTCAAGAATTACAACTATAAGGCAGATGGTAGTAAGTTGATGATGTCTTATAGAGCTGAGAAGTCAATAGTCAAGGCTAGAGTTGACATAATGGTAATCTATTATGTAAAATAGTCATCATTATCAATTTATAAAGGGAAATTTTGTAAAAAAAATATGAAAAGTATTGAGAGTAACTAAATCTTCTCTACGGAATGTTCTATATAAGGTGTTAAATGGTTACTTTAGATAACCATATTTAAAATAAACTGCAATCAAACTGTAGACTCCATGAAGACAGAATCCTTGATTTGAGCTCTGTCTGGAAAGTCTACCAAAATAATTAGTACCCAACAAACACTAGTTAATGTGATTCTGATACTAGCTTCTATTTCTTCCTTCTCCTTTCTAATAATTTATTGAATCCTTTCACTGAAGATAAATGGCTGTAGGTACAGAACTTTGTTTTTATCTTCTTTACCTTTCTTTTCGTTTTCTTGGTACTTTATCCTTCAGTGACCCTCTTCTGAGTCTCTGGCTGATTTATGTGCAAGTTTGTACATGCAAGTTCAAGCTGAATCAAAATGGGTACTTTGTACTAATAAGAAAAAACTAGAGGTCTATGATTCTTCACATTACACAACATGGAACTTAGCCCTCAATTGAAACATTTATTCATAAAATATGTTTGCTTCTGTCAGATGAAAAAAGTGCTAAAACTTAGTTGAATTTGTTTTTCTTCATCAAGTAGGGATGGTATTAAGATCAAAATGAAAATAACTTTTTTTTCCTGTACTCTCTGGGCTTGCTGTGTGTACTCTCTGAATGCAGTAGCAATGAGAAAGGTCACCCAAAGTTGATCATGAGGAAAATAACTTTAAAATAAAAAAAACTTTATGAAAAATATGTTATATTAGGCAGAAGACATCAATCCTTCTCACACACTCTCACATATTTTCCTTGTCTATAGATATTGCTTAACTGTTTATTAACCATCTCTGTCTAGGCCCCACTGCCATTTTATATCTCTATGATCAAATAACTACCTGATGGGAACTGAATTAGGCAAATACTAATTATTATATATTTACTGTGTGTCAAGCACTGTTAGGTACCACACATTTATTACCTTACATACTTTGAGATTAATTCCACTGAAAACTCTGCTTTGCACTGGAAAAGTCAATAAAACTGCCAAGAAAGAGCACGTGAGATGAAAATGACTTCCAAATTATCCATGGCTTTCAAATTATTCAGGGGTATTCATACTTTGAATATGATCTTCATTAGAAAATAAATTCAGTGAAGGCAAGGCAAAAATATGACTCATTTTGTACAATATCCTAATGCCCAGGATAGTATCTGACTCATTGAAAGAACTCAAATATTTGTTGAATGAATAAAAGAATGTCATATTACTATGGATTTATAGCCATTGGTAATAATAAAGGTAAAACTGTTAGTGTTCATGAGATGATACCAAATAAGTGAGGAGAAGCACAAAGTAAGAGCTGTGTAGTTTGGCTAGCAAGATTCTTCATGAAGCATCTCTAATCTAAGTGTAGAAAAGTCAAGACTGAGTCAATACAGACACTGCTAACTGGATAAATTCTATCTGTGTCACTTTGGGGAAGTAACACAATCTCTCTTGAGTATCAGTATGTTTCCTCATCTGTTAAATAGGACAACTACACCTATGTTTCAGGGTTGCTGTGAGTATTAGAGAAAATCTACATAAAACATGGTACCTAGTTCTTAATAATCATGAATAAAGGATTTATTTCTTTACTTATTTACTACACAGCTATTTATCATGTGTGTACTGTGTAACAAGCATTCTGGTAGATACTGGGCTACAAAGAGAGCAAGGAAAACACAACCCATTGTCTCAGAGCTTGGGTTTCAATGACAGAAGAGGAAGTTAATCAAAGAATCACTCAAATAAATTAAAAATAATAACTGTCTTTAAATCATTAGTGTGTGTATAAGTATCATTTATGCTAATTATTTTATTTTTAATTCTATAGATGCTTCTATAAAGAATAAAACTAATTGAATTTGAGAATTCTATAAATGGAATGTTTGCTCACTTTTGATATTGAACATTTTAGGCATGATACTTTAAACAAATTATACAATCAATCATAGCAAAAGTGAAGCTCTACAAAACTTTTAAAGCTTTTAAAAAAACTATCTGATTTTGGGTAAGATGGCGGAATAGACAGACGCTGTGACAACTGCCTCCCAGGATCAAACCAAAATTACAAATAATTTATACAACATTCAACCCCGAAAGGTCCCGGAACACTAGATGAACAGAACCTCTAGATGAACTGGCCCATGTTGGTATCAAGAACTTAAAGAGGAGGCCATGTTGAGTCTGGTAGGAGGGGCGGAGACAAGAAGGTGAACCCCATGAAGGACACCTCAGCAGTGAGGAGGCTTCTCCGGTTGGGGGAGAGACTCTCCCACCCCACACAGAGCTCACCAGCCCAGAGTTACTTTGCCAGCAAGAGGAATTCCATGATAGCTGGCAGTAGAAATTAGTGAGGACTCCCTTTGCTCAGCTATGTGAGGCTGAGGGCAGCTAAGAATCAGTGGAGACAACATATGGACTTGCTCACTGGTGAGCACTCAACTGGTCCCTCGTGGAGGGAGTAGCATTGTGAGCAGGGTCCAGGAGTCTGCGGGGAAGGACAAAACTGAGCGCCTTTGGCATGGGAGCTGGAGGTTTTGGGACCATTGTTCCCCTGGTGTGGAGCTTGCACGTGAGTAGTGTACAGGAGGGAACCATTTTCAGGGTTGGGCCCTCCCACAGAAGGTCAGGTCCAGTCCCACATTGGTCTGGTGGAATTGTCCCAGGAATGTGTGTGTGCTTGCGCTTGCATGCTGCCTTGCAGATCCCCCTCTCCACATGGCTTATGCTGTGTAGCCAGGGAAATGCCTGGTGGGCACATTCTGGCTCCAACAGGCTGTTCATTGAGATGCAGGAGTGCAAGAGATGCCTTAGGTCCCCACTCTCCACACTGCACATGCAAAGTTGCCAGGCTGGTGATTAGTTCTCAGGCTGCTTGGCCTGATCTGTGAGCTGCTGATTGAGACAGGCTGAGATTGGGAGTTTTCCTGGGAGTGTTGGGCTGTGGGCTGTGTGTCTGCATGATCCAGCCAGGGCTCTCCTAGTGATCTAATACATCAAAGGAATTCCAGAGCAACAGCCAGAATGAGGAAACAAAGAAACATATCACAAATAAACGATCAGAAGAAACCTCTAGAAATGGAACTAAATGACACAGAGGGATCCAATCTTTCAGAGACAGAGTTTAGAACACTGATGATAAGAATGCTTAAGGAACTTAGTGAGGACATAAGGAAGGATAGAGAAATCATAAAAACAACCAGTTAGAACTAAGGAATACAATAACTGAAATGAAGAATACACTTGAAGGAATCACCAGTAGATTAGATGAAGCAGAGTATCAGATCAGCGATTTGGAAGACAAAATAGTAGAAATCACCCAGTTGGAACCACAAAAAGACAAAATAATGAAAAACAATGAAAATTGTTTAATAGATCTGGTAGACAACATCAAGCGCAACAACCTTTCTATCATAGGAATACCAGAAGGAGAAGAGAAGAAGCGAGGGGTCCAGAATATATTTGAAAAAATAATGACTGAAAATTTCCCTGCCCTGGTGAAGAAAATCAACATACAAGCCCAGAAAGCACAGAGAGTTCCAAACAAGCTGAACCCAAATAGGTCAACACCAAGACACATCATAGTTAAAATGGCAGAGGTTAAAGACAAAGAATCCTAAAAGCAGCAAGAGAAAGACAGCAGATTACATACAAAGGAACTCCTATAAGACTAACAGCTGACTTTTCTATAGAAACTCTGCAGGCCAGAAGGGAGTGGCAGGAGACATGTGACACAAAATAAAGGCCTACAAACAAGATTGCTTTATCCAGTATGGCTATTACTTAAAATGGAAGGAGAAATAAAGAGCTTCTCAGAAAAGAATAAGTTTAAGGAATTCATTACCACCAAGCCAGCATTGCAGGAAATGTTAAATAGGGCTTTTTTAAACAGAAGAAAGGGGTAAACGAGCTAACCTAGGAAGAGCAGGAATACAAATAACAAAATGGCTATACATATGCACCTATCAATAATCAATTTAAACGTGTATGTGCTAAATGCTCCAATCAAAAGACAGAGAGTGGCTGAGTGAATAAGAAAACAGTACCCATGTATATGCTTTTTACCAGAGATTCATCTCAGAGCAAAAGACACACACAGACTGAAAGTAAAGTGATGAATTAAGATATTTCATGCAAATGGAAATGAGAAAAAAGCTGGAGTAGTAATACTTATTTTGGACAAAATAGACTTTAAAATGAAGACTGCAATAAAAGACAAAGAAGGGCACTACATAATAATAAAGGGATCGATTCAACAAGAGGACATAATCCTAGTAAACATCTATGCACCCAACATAGGAGCTCCTAAATATATAAAACAGATTTTGGCAGACATAAAGACAGAGATCAACAGTAACACTTCGTAGTAGGGGACTTCAACACCCTGTTGTCACCAATGGACAGATCCTGCAGACAGAAAATCAACATAAAAAGAGTGGCTTTAAATGACACTTTAGACCAGTAGGATTTAATCGATATTTTTAGAGCATTTCACCCCAGAGCAACAGAATATACATTCTTCTCAAATGCACATGGAACGTTTTCCAAGATAGACCATATGTTAGGCCACAAAACAAGTCTCAGCAAATTGAAGGAGATTGAAATCATATTAAGCAGATGTAGAGGGAAAACTGATGGTTGCTAGCTGGGAGGGGGTGGGGATGAGGGAGAAGGAGAAGGGATTAGACAGCATAAATAGGTAACTACAGTATTGCCATGGGGATATGAAAGGCAGTTCTGGGAATACAGTTAATAATGTGAATATTTTGTAGGGTTTCTATATCTATATGGTATAAGTTCCAATCTCGGGGCAGAAGAACCACCTCAACAGTGAGTCAGACTGAAGTTTTGATTGAGTAGCTGCTACCAGTTTGTAATAGAAATATTCTTTTTTTTGTCTTTCTTTTGATTTTAATTTGAAGGATATTTTAAATTGTGTTTTCCATCGCACTAGAAAAGAGAAACAAGACATAATCTGAAAACACAGAGAAGACTTTAATGTAGTTTGCATTAGGAATATAAGGACCTTCTTATTAAAAATGTTCTCAGAACCCCACAATTTAATCTTTATGCTCTCAGAATTTACTGCCTGAAAAATAAAATGCATAACAGCATGCTACTTTATAAAGCTAAAGATTTTGTATTTTATTAATTAAAACTATGCATTCAGAGTTGACTCTGCATCTGGAACCAAGACTTCAAAAGGTGCCCAACCAGAAAGTTATGTGGGGTAAGTAGATTCACTGTTTTGTGTTTTTTTTTTTTAGCTGAGCCATCCTGCCACCTATTGGCAGCTCAACAGCAACTCAGCTCAGGCTGGCCTCGAGCCGCTGTTGCTCAGAGCTCAGCTCGCACTCTTGAGTGAGCTCTTAACCAACTGAACCACTCGGCCGGCCCTAGATTCACTGTTGATTGTTGCTATCTGCTTCAAAAGTGCACTGATCCCTATGCAGAAGCCCTATTATAAATCCAAGAATATCTCACTCTGCCACTTGTGCCATAATCCCTCTCAACTATGGGCAAAGCTCCAATTCTCCACCATGTTCCCTTCTACTCATTCTTCACAACCTCAAGTCCTAATTTGTGAAGAAAAGAGAAGCCACCAAGTAGGAAATATGAAGAAATATAAGTCTACTAATATGAAGAAATATGTCTACACCCATTTATCTTCCATCTGTAGGTTTAAAATAGACATATACTTATTTAACTACAGTCTTCAACTGTTTTGTTTACTATTCTACTCTCAGTTCTCTAATATTACGATACCTGGCAACACAGATGAAAATTTTTCTTTCTACCCTTTGTATATAAGTCTCTCAGCTGAGTCTTTCTTATGGCTTTTCTCTCTGTCTTTTTTTAATTGAGATATAATTGACATATCACATTATATTAGTTTCTGGTACACTACATAAGGATTTGATATTTGTGTATAGATTGGGAAATGATCATGTAATAGAAATATTTAAGATAATTGAGGTCATCAAAAGTATCTTAGTCATAAGTGATAGTTTATATCATACATTTTATAATCTAAATGTTTCATTTTAAACAGTTTCTAAGATTAAGGTGTTCATGTTAGCAAAGACACAATTGAGTTAATAATGGTAAAAATAACTGTGTATCTTTTTTCAAAGTAATTATGAAAAAGTAAAGTCCCACTTTTTTGAAGGGTATAATTAGTAATTTCTCTCACAGAAAGCTATATTGGTAGCCAATAACATTGGCCTAATAGTAATTCCTTATGCATATGTCACAATTATAGCTTATGAACTGCTTTCATGTGTTAACTCATTTGATTCTATTTCAATCCTGAGATTTATATTTTCTTTTTCCAGAAGAGAAAAATGAATAAAGAGATTTGCCAAAGGGAACAAAACCGTCAATAGCAGACCCCTGACTTCCATTCCAGAAGCAAAGGGGTGAGAGATGTGGCAAACTGATGGACTGCCTCCTGCCATCTTGATGAGGTGTGCAGGAAGCTGAGCTGAATATAAAACAGGATTACCCATTAGTGGCAGTTTTCCTCATTCATCATTCTCCTATACTTTTTGAAAAAAAAAGTTTTCAAATAAAAGTCACTAGGAGCATTTAAATATGATGAATAATGTTTCTAAAATTTCTTGGAGAAATACATTTTTCAAGAACAAGAGTACAGATTGAGTTTAAAATTTATAATTGTATTACACTAACTTAAACCTAACACACTAAACATTCTAATAAGTTATAGAGTTTATTCAGGAAAAGAGTTTATTTTTCTGCATAGGTGAAGGAAATAAGAGAGTAGAAAGTAAAGAAAGCATGGATGGAGAATAAATGATAGGGGTACATATCTGTATGGGTATTTGAAGAGAGCATTTTAACTCACTTATTTAAAGGTTTAAAAAGCTGCAAAATCCATGCCTTGGTATCAAGCTAGAAGAGTCAAAACATGTATGTATCTTTTGCATTAATTTTAATCTCTGTTACATCAATCGTGCATATTGCTACTTAATTTCCTCCTAGAATTTGGCAATTAAAAAGCTCATTGCAGCCCAGAACTTTTCCAGCTTGCTTTAAATAAGACCTCTTGATACTACTGGGTTGTTGGAAAAGTCATGATGCATTTTTGCAATGAAAAACAGAAAAAATACTTCATGACTTTTCCAACAACCCAATATTACAGTAGGACTCCTTTGTTCAGACATAGCTCTCTGGATCAACTTCAGTTATCATGTTTTCTGCAGAAACCAGTAAAATCAACCAAGTCTCCCATCTGGGAAAGCTCAGAGTATCTTAATTAAGGTTTCTGAAGAAAAAGCTACAAATGAGTTTCCAAGTGTTTCATAAGAAAACTATTATGTGTAAAAACGTTAGGTCAGATATTCAAGACACTGAAAATCTGAATCTACCTTGAAATTAGAATATAAAACCACAATAGCTGCTACAGCCATCTAAGTTAAGAGTCAGATATAAACACACAAAATCAGTGAGATTGCACAGTTTCCCTCCTCTCCTTGTGGCAAATAAAATTCGTGGTGTGAGGAAAGGATAAAGAGCCTTTGGGCTTTCTGTTGAACAGGAAAATTTACCACTGGAAACAGTTTCCACAGCTTTCCTCTGTGACATTTATGGAAGAACCATTAGAGAGGGAATATAACTACCTAAAAACTCTAAATATAAAGATGCTCCGTCACCATCACTGAGATTTTTTTTCTTACATCCAGAATTAACATAAAATTGATGGGAAAGTGAAATTATGTCTGGAGTTTCAAAATTAATGTAAAATTACATTTATTTTACTGGAATAAAATAAATTCTGCAAAATAATCTGTGATGAATTTTTCCTAATGATAAGAGGAACTACAATATGTATGAGTATATGTTGTATGTGTATATGAGTGTGTGTGTATATATATATATATATACATATATTTGTATGTGTATATGTAGATATATACATAGTTGTTGGATTGCAGTAAGATCAGTAAGATTACAACCACCAGTCCTTGGTTGATAACAATTTAAATAAAGAGCAAAGCTTAGAATTCACCTGTATTGTAACAAAAGAAAATAATTTTGCATTAGTCTAAAATTCAATTTTAAAGCATCAAGGTACAAAATAAGAATAAATTTAACTTAACTTATTGGTAACTGTTTTGTAAACATATTGCCTCTGTTATCTTTCTAAACAGAGGTTAATGGCTAACTCTCTACTTCACATTCTCAAAAATCATACCTCAGCAACCTCTTCACTCAGTTTTCCTTGTTTCATTGATACATATGCTTGTAATTTAGCTCTTATTTTAAGTAAGGATGAATTAATATATTGGTGACACAATAAACTGATTTTATATACTTAACAGGGAACCCATAAGAAAATTCCTATTAAATAAAGCAGGAAAATGAAAAGAATAACTACTATCATCAATATTTTAATATTGTCTGAACTATTTTGAAGTTCGTTATTTTAAAATTTTAGTCAAACATAATTTTATGGTTATTCATTGATATCTCTATTAATATTTGCAATAGGATAATTTTCTAAAAGTTGTGTGAAAGCATTTTAAGTCCAATTGAAATATAATATTCAATATAACACCACCTCCACCCCCCCACCCCCCATCCCCGTTAGTCTGTACTGGAAATTTACTGTAACGCTCCCCCAATCCAACAGGATGTAACCCACTGCAAAGGTTAACTAACGCTTATTTTAGCTTCTGTAATAGGCTTCGCCTGCCCAGCACCTGCAATCGATAACAATCTGCACCTGCAACTGATAACAAATAGGATGTGGTTTCTGCCTATAAATTCTCCTCACCCTACTTACTTGGGGCTGTGAGTTTGTTTGGGGCTTGAGCCCGCTCACAGCCAGCAGCTAATAAACTCCAAACAGACTAAAACTTTGTTTTGGTTTGTACATGATCACAAGGTATAACATTTGGAGGCCCGAGTGAGATTGGCAAATCGACAAAGTCATTTATCAGGTCTGGGCCTCTGCGCCTGGCCCTCTGGGGACAGTCCTGTCATGGGGGAGTTACCCCCTAAGGACGTTCCCGGGCCCCATGAGGCCTTCCTCTCCCCCTCGAGCCAGTTGCGGACGCCTCATGGCCATCCACGTGTTTGGAGTCCGCAGGCCACCTCCAGAGGTAAGTCTTGGTTTTAATTTCCTGTCTTGGTTAAGACTAGTCTTGTCTGGTGTGTGGGCGACTCAGGCCAGACGCGGCTGTGAAGGTCATCTGACCGTCTCCCTTAAACTGGGATGCCAGTGGGAGATTCTGGTTTCTGGTCAGGAATTAGTCTGTTTGAATGAATTCGGAACATTTGTCTAGTCGTTTCAGTCAATTTGTGTCTGAGTTGTGTCCAGCTCTTTTTTGGTTCGGTCTTAAAATTAATTCAGTGGAATCTTGAATTGGCCATGTTGAAGATTGTTGGTTGCAGGGAGATCTCATCAACTTCTCTCCAGACGAGATCCTCCTTCTGACTTTCCTTCTCTGTCTCAGTCTCGTCATTTAGTATCATTCACCCCCCTCTTCTCCAAACAGATCGACGGGGCTCCGGACCCTGTCTCCTTCTGGACATCACCTCCTAATCTTGTCCTTCTGTTTCTAATTGCCTTCCTTGTCATCTTATTCTCCTTCATTACGGGGAGAAACCTCCTCTAAGGTCCCCACTCCTCTCCAGTGTGTCCTTGACCACTGGAAAGAAGCCGGTTTCACAACGACTGATTATGGACCCCGTCTCTAAAAGGAGACCCTCCGTACCTTGTGTGAGGTTGACTGGCCACTCTTTGGTGTCAGATGGCCCAACAGTGGTTCCTTTGACCCCCATACTACTCAGGAATGTCGTCACTGTGACTCCGGCCACCCCGACCAATTCCCATATATAGACCTGTGGAACGACCTTGCCCAGAATCCACCCCCATGGGTTAAGAAATGCGCCAAGCAAACGGGTATTACGGTTTTGGCAGCTTGTTCCTACCAGCCTTCTAAGAAGGCTCCTCCCAAGCCAAGGGACCTTCCTGTGTTCCAAGTCCCCGAAGAAGAGGGTCCTCCCCCTCCTTATAACCCCAGGAACCCTTTCCTTTAGCCCCCAACCTATACTCAGGCTAAAGCCCCTGAGCCAGGCCCAGCTGCTTCCTTTCCACCACAGAGGCATAGTTCCTCCCTTCGAGCCCTCCAGGAGACTGCCCCTCCTCAGGCGCCCCCATTCTCCCACTCTATGAGGCACCCCCTACAGATGGGGACTCTTGAGGCAGGGCCCCCTTCCTCATGTATGTCCCATTTTCCTCCAGCGAACTCTACAATTGGAAAACCCAAAATCCTCCTTTCTCCGAAAAACCCCAAGCCCTAATTAGTCTCCTGGAATCTATTTTCCACACCCATGACCCACCTGGGATGATGCCAACAACTATTAGTCACCCTGTTCACCTCTGAAGAAAGAAAGAGGATCAGATCTAAGGCTAGAAAGGCTGTTATTGGGTCTATGGGAGGATGGCTGGAGGAAAATTGAAACCTGATAGAGCATTCCTTTCTCTCTGAGGGACCCAAATGGGATGCTAAAACCTCGGCCGGCATGGATGCATTGAACAATTTTCACCAATACTTCTTAGCAGGCCTAAAAGGCGCCACTCAAAAGCCAATCAATTTATCACAGGGCAATCAATTTATCACAATTTATCACAAGTGACACAGGGCCCACAGAAATCTCCTCCTGCCTTTCTTGAAAGACTGCAGGAAGATTATCGGGTTTACACCCCTCTTGACCCAAGTGCCCCAGAAAACAGTCGGGCCATCAATCTGGCTTTTATAGCACAGTCCACCCCCCGATATTCGAAAGAAACTCCAAAAATTAGAAGGCTCCCAAGGCATGAATTTGTCCCAACTCATAGAAATTGCACAACGGGTCTTTGATAACTGGGATAGTCAGAAAAACAGGAAAAGAAGTTAGCCTGGGTAGTTGTGGCAGCCCTTAAAGAGTCAGGTAACCAGGGTAGCCAGGGCTTCCAATGGCATAGGGGAAAAGAAGGAACCCAACTCCCGGGCCAGAGAAGACCTCGACCACAGGAGAGACCCCCATTAGGGAAAAACCAATGCACATACTGCAAATACGAGGGACACTGGAAAAACAAATGCCCAAACAGACCACAGGCAGAGGAAACTCACTGAAGTCCTGAACTCAGAAACAGACTGGGGCCAAGGTTCCATTCCACTGAGCTTCTGGGAGCCTTTAGTAGCACTTAATGTAGGGGGCAATCCAGTGTAATTCCTGGTGGACATGGGGCCACACATTCTGTCCTAACTTCCCTGCTGGGCCCCTTATCCACCAGGAAAACCACAGTCCAGGGTGCGATGAGAAAGCAGGCCCTATACCCATGGACAACCCAATGGACAATAGACTTAGGAAATAATACTGTCACCCACTCCTTTCTAGTTATTCCCAACTGCCTCTACCCCTTAATAGAAAGGGACTTACTCCAGAAAATCCTTCAAAGAAGAATCAACCACCCTAGGTTTCCCGGAAGGACCTGCCATTCACATCCTCCTGACTGTCTCCCTCTCTGAGGAATATCTTTTACAGGATGCTTAGCCCCTAGTTAATAACCCCCCTGCACTACCTGCTAGAGCTGCAACAATGATTCCCCAAGGTTTGGGCAGAAACTAATCCTCAGGACTTGCTAGCCACCAGACCCCAATCATTGTCCAACTCCAAGCTACCGCCACACCAGTGAGGATCTGACAATACCCTATGATTCAGGAGGTCAGGAAGGGAATAACCCCCATATCAACTGCCTCCGACAAGAGAGGATCCTCATCCCCTGCCAGTCTCCCTGGAATACCCCCCTACTGCCAGTACACAAGCCTGGGACTAATGATTACAGGCCAGTCCAGGACCTGAGGGGAGTAAATCTCCTGGTAGAGACCATACACTCCACTGTACCTTAGCCCTACACCCTTCTCAGCCACCTGCCGCCTTGCCAACACTTTTATTCTGTCCTTGACCTCAAGGATGTCTTCTTCACTATTCCACTGGCATCAGTCAGTCAACCCCTCTTTGCTTTTGAGTGGCAAGACCCTGACACCAGGTTTCTGGCCAACTCACCTAGACTAAGCTGCCGCAGGGCTTCAAAAACTCACCCACCCTGTTCGACGAGGCTCTCAGCTGGGATCTCACCAGCTTCAGCCAGGATCATCCCCACTGCACCCTACTCCAGTATGTTGATGACCTGTTAATAGCCACAACCTCGGACTCGGACTGCCGGACAGCCATGGAGGACCTGCTTCAACTTCTCTAGGAACTGGGATATCGTGTCTCAGCCCAGAAAGCCTAGTTCTGCCACACCCAGGTCACATCCTGGTTATCAACTCCAAGAAGGTAAGTAAGCCCTCTCGGAAAGCCGAAAACAGGTGATCCTCCAGCAAGTCCCACAAAGAGACAGCTACTGGAATTCCTAAGGGCAGTTGGAAACTGTCAGCTGTGGATCCCCTGGTTTGCTGAGCTGGCTAAGCCGCTCTATTCACTCACGGGAGGGTCCAAACCCCTGACATGGACGGAGGTCAAAGAAAATGTGTTCAAGGACTTGAAACAGGCCCTCACCTCTGACCCAGCATTGGCCTTGCCCAACTTGTCCAAGCCCTTTCATCTGTTCGTGCACGAGTCCCAGGGTATAGCCAAGGGGGTCCTCACCCAGTCTTTAGGACCCTGAAGAAGACCGGTGACATACCTGTCAAAGAGGCTGGATACCATGGTGTCTGGATGGGCCACTTGCCTAAGGGCTATTGCCGCCATGGCTGTCCTAGTCAAGGGGGCTGATAAGTTGACTTTGGATCAACAGCTTACTCTGACCATACCTCATAGTGTTGCACTCAATATCAAGCCCTCCTGTTGGATCAGCCCCTCCTGACTTTCAGCAAGTCCCAGGCCCTGAATCCAGCCACCCTCTTACCAGACCCTAATCCGGATCTCCCCATCCATACCTGCAAAGATGTCCTAGACTTAACTCAGCCAGTCAGACCTGGTCTCACCAATGTTCCCCTCCCATCTCCAGATGAGGAACTATACACAGACGGGAGCAGTTTTGTAGATGGAGGAGTCCAGTACATGGGGGCTGCCATAGTAATGCTGGATCAGACAGTTTGGGCTCAGGCCCTACCACATGGGACATCCACCCAACATGCCAAACTAATAGCCTTGACACAGGCTTTACGCTGAGCCAAGGATAAGACTGTAAACATCTATACGGACAGCTGATATGCATTTGCTGCAGCTCACATCCAAGCCTCTATGTATAAGGAAAGGGGACTTCTAACTTCAGAAGGGAAAGAAATAAAAAACAAAGATGAGATCCTAACCCTCTTAGAAGCCATTTGACTTCCCAAAAGACTGACCTTGATACATTGTCCTGGATATCGGAAAGGTTCATCCAAGGAGGCAAAGAGAAATCGGGCGGCTGACAAGGCGGCAAGGAAAGCAGCAAAATCCGCCCCTCAATCCCCAAACATCCTTCTTACTTTACCTGACCCTAACCTACCCCCATGTTCACATTATGCCCAGGAAGAAGTTAAGTTAGCTTTGACCCTACAGGCAACTAAAGACACCCAGGGCTGGTACAACTTATCCTCTGGCCAAGTATTCCTCCCTGAGGCTTTAGGAAAGACACTGCTTACCCAGATTCATCAGGACACCCACCTCGGACAATCCCAACTGACAAAACTCAGGGACAGATACTTTTTCCCCAACCAGAGGGTGATCATTGAGTCCATTATGTCTCAATGTCTGGCATGCACCCAAGTAAACCGTAGACAAGGAAAACTAGCCTCCCTTGGAATTTGCTACAGGGGATTAGCCCCCTGGGAACACTGGGAAATTGTTTTTACTGAAATAAAGCCCCATCCCAGGGATGTAAATACCTGTTAGTTCTAATAGACACCTTCTCAGGTTGGGTTGAGACATTCCCAACCCACAATGAAACAGCCCTAACTACAGTGAAAAAGCTCCTTTTTGGTATTATACCCCAATTCAACCTCCCTAGATCTATTGGGTCAGACAATGGACCTGCCTTCACAGCTAAAATCACCCAGCTAGTAGCCACCATTACTCACATTAATTGGAAACTCCATTGCTCCTATCGGCCCCAGAGCTCTGACCAGGTAGAAAGAATGAACAGAACTTCAAAAGACACTCTCACAAAACTTATCCTAGAAACCGGTGAAAGTTGGGTCAATCTTCTCCCCTTAGCTGTTCTTCATACTAGATGCACCTCCTATAAAGGAGTATTCACCCCCTTCGAAATCATGTTTGGAAGACCACCACCTCTTCTTCCCTGCTTGGCAGCAGAACCCTTAGCTGAAATTCATAATTTGCCTTTACTTAAGTTTCTCCAAATCCTATAGGCCACTCAAGCTAACATACACCTACAGGTCCATGACGTCCTTCCCTCTCCCTCATCTGAACCTGTCCACCAGTTCCAACCCAGCAACTCAGTCTGGGTACAAACACACGCCAAGGATGGTTTACAACCTACTTGGAAAGGACCTTACCTCGTAATCCTGACCACTCCAACTGCAGTGAAAGTCGACAAGATCCCAACTTGGATCCACTACACCGGACTCAAGCCAGCAGACACAGGAGGGACATCACAGCTCACTGGCGACCCACTAAAGATAAGACTGACAAAACCCTCCCATCACCTCTCTGCCTCCTATTCCTTTCGGTACAGACGCTTAGACCCTATGCCGCCAAGGCCCTCACAGACTCACCTTAGTCTATGATGTCCAAGGCTCTGGATTATGCCTCCTTATACAGCCCCCCACCAATGTTCCTGACCCTTTCCTTAACCTCTGTATATTTTATATATACTTTCCAGCCCCCAACAACTCTTGGTTTGCCTGCACTTCAGGCCTTACTCATTGCATAAGCTCTATAAAACTCCGAGACCCCAATGATCCAGTATCCTGTGTAATTGGACCCTGCCTTCTAAATTTCCTTATCTCCTTCATCCAAAACGGAGTACAAGGAATCAAAGGTTTGAATTCCTATATTCCCAACAGGAGTAGGGAATAAAATATAACATTCAAGACCACCACCTCCAACCCTCCCCACTGGTTAGTCTGTACTGGAAATTTACTGTAACGTTCCCCCAAGCCAACAGGATGTAACCCACCACAAAGGTTAACTAATGCTTATTTTAGCTTCTGTAATATGCTTGCCCTGCACAGCACCTGCAATCGATAACAAATAGGATGCGGTTTCTACTTATAAATTCTCTTCACCCCACTTATTCGGGGCTGTGAGTTTGTTTGGGGTTTGAGCCCACATGCAGATACTGGCTAATAAATTCCAAACAGTCTAAAACTTTGTTTCAGTTTGTGCATGATTGAGAGGTAAAAGCAGGCAGTTTATGTACTTAAACTGATGTTCACAGCAACCTTATGAGAAAAAGATTATTATTAGTCATATTTACAGATGAAGAAATTGAAGCTCAGGTCATTTAAGTAGTTTTCTATATTAATAACTATCCAGTTTAGTATAAAATGTTTGTGTCTAAATCTTTTGTTTATCTTTCAAAGTCTTGGTGTTGCTTTGTTTTCTGTAATTTCCTGTAACCTAAGGTATGTTTTATTTTCTTTCCCTTTGCAGGTAACCTGATTGCCTCCCAATGTGACCAAAAAAATTAAAAATTAAACTATAATACATCTAGATTTTCTAAAACTGATTTTGACTGATACTTCCAGTGATTAACATTTACAAAGCAGATTTTTTGGGAGGGGCATTTCTTATATTATATCTTTTTTTTTTGTATTGCTTCCATTTTATTTTATTGCACATCAGTTACTTTTATGTTATCCTTTGCTTTTTATACTGCATATGTGTACATATGTATTTCTGATACTATTGTAATTTCCTTGTCTTTTCTTCTGCATTTCGAAAGAGTTCTGGTTGGTTATCAAAGCATTTGATAGAAATATTTGATTTAATATTTGATTTTGATTTTTATACAGATTTGATGTAGTATGTTGTGTACTCTGGGTTTTAAAATATTTTGCAAATTTATTTTTTTTTAATTTCTTTAAAATTTTTTATCTGGGGCCGGCCAAATGGTGCGGTGGTTAAGCGCTGACTTGGGATGCCAGCAGCCCCTGTTCGAGTCCCACATATGAGGGCCTGTGATACTGCCCTCAAAAAACAAAACAAAACACTGTAAACTTAAAAAATAAATAAATAAAATCTATTTTTTTAAAAAAATTATATCTGACACAGCTCTTTTTGCATTTCTAAATAGCTGGATTTCTTTTTCTTTCACATTTAGTCATTTTGTCTCTTTTTAATACTTCTTTCATGTTTCAAATTCCTGTTGAATATACTAAAATGGTGTAGTGTCACTTAGGGTCTTATTAGGTAACAGAGTTCCATTTAGGTATTTCAATGAAAAAAACTTTAAGGAAAGTCCTACTTTCAAAATGTAGGCAGGGTAAAGAAGATAAACAAATGTAGTGAGGCACCCAGCCACTAACAGCTGTGGGAAGCCATCACTGTCTCTTAGGCATGAAGAATCTAAGGATAGAAGTGGTATTTCTGGCACTCCTTGTGAGCTGGAGCCTTAGAGAAGGGACCAACATGACAGATTATACAGTTGTGGAAGAATGTTGCAGTGCCAAATCAGGAGAAGGAAGAAATATTCAAAGACCCTGTTTTGCCCTTAGTCTTCAATCTCAGCCTGTACTTCCCAGGGGTCTGGACAACTGGAAGTCAAATATCAAGGATGCTTGGGTGATGCAATTGATAAGGGCCAGGGCAGGTCTCAGGGAAAAGGACAATGAAGAATGAGGTCAGAAACGAGTCTTGGGAACAAAATGAGAAATGCCTGCATGCATACTTTCTAGAATATAGCTCATTTTCAAATTATGTTCTTATTATTCCTCCTTAAGTATTACACTATTACTTTTTGTACTGCCAAGTTCTTCAATTTTTTAATTTCATTTAGGTTTTACTCATCCACATTTATTGGGCTCTCTATCAAGTTCTGTCGATTTTATATCTGAATAGAAATGATGGCTTTTCCATCTTTCCTTTCAAAGTTTAACTGATTGTCACTAATATTCACCTAATTCTTAAGCCATATATCGGGGGGGTGCCAAAAAAAATGTATACAAGTGGACACTTTGGTCAATGTTGCTCAAGCAGTAGTTTGACATAATCAGAAGTGTCTGGACACTGATGGTAATCACTTTGAGCAACTCTTTTAATTGCAGAAGTCAAATGTGACTTGTATTCATCTTTGTTATCAGTATTTATTGAATATTACAACTTTAATAGATTTTCCATTTTTAAAATGTGTATATGTTATTTTGGCACCCTCTTTGTGTTGTATGTGTTTCATTTTTTGATAGCTTTTGTTTTACTGTCTTATTTTGTGTGTATTTTTTAGTCTGAAGAATTACCTAATTCTACTACATGATTTTCTATGAATTTTTTTTCCCATACATATTTGGAAGACTTAATTTTTTTCTTACCTTACAAAAAGTGACAATTTCTAGACTTTTTCGACCCTTGAACTATTCCAAAACACTTACAATTCTATTACCTAAAATAAAGTGCCTATTATATTTTACTTCTATCTCACTCCTTTTTGTTGCTTATATGATTTGGTAACCCCTGAGTCACTTTAACAAAAAGAGTGCTTAATGGGGGAAGTTGGATCAAGATAGAGCTGTCTATCATAGAAAACAACTCCTATAAGTGAATGTGTGTGTGTGTGTGTGTGTGTGTGTGTGTATAAGGTTTACCCTTTGAATGGTGAAAAATTCACATCTGTGCAGTAAGATAATGCAATAAGGTAGTTTGCCATTTTACAAGCGTTGTTAATATATTTCTGGTCTGATGTAGATGTGGTGAGTGGAAACTCTCCAGCTGCTTGGTAGTTCACTGAAATGCAGTTCTACTTTCAGAAGCATTTCAAAACAAAGAGCGGGGGAAGAAAATGGAAGAGGTTACACTAGGTACTACTGGCTTTCCATTATCATTATTCATTAATCTCTTTAACTAGTTCTTATTTACACAATAGCGCAGGGGTGGGAAAATTCTTTTTCATATTTTTTTGCTTAGAAAATATATCCTGAAATCCATTCTAATTTCTTTAAGAAATTAGGATCAAGAAAAATGTCATTGGACAGTTGGTAAGAATGTACCTAATTTCTTTAGCTATTCTTTTCATTTTGTTTGGACTTAAATGAGGATAGCAAAAACATTCCAGATGAGAATCTGGAATAAAGATTACATTTTATATTAATATGATATTTGTTTTAGTTGAAGTTTTAAGATTATGTTTTTCATGCTGAAAATCTAGATGACAGATTTTTCTTCAGGGAGATTTAGGATCTTATAGTTTATTTAAGAGAATGGGACATTACAAAATACTGCCTCTTTGGCTGGCCAAGTGGCTCAGTTGGTTAAGAGTTCACTCAAGAGTGCAAGCTCTGAGCAACAGGGTCTCAGGTTGGATTCCCAGCCCAAGCTGAGCTGCCTCTGAGCTGCCAACAGGTGACAGGATGGCTCAGCTAAAAAAAAAAAACAAAACAAAAAATACTGCCTCTTTTATATGTCAGGAATTCTCTTCCTTTCCTTGATTAAATAGCACTGGTTTTGAAAATAAATTTGCTTCTTTCATAAATTGACTCTGTATGACTGATCTGTGAAATCATTTTTGTAATTTCCTCAATATTTGTATGAAGTTGTTTATTGTGTCTCTTCTTACTTATTATTTATTTTTTAAGATTTTTTATTGGGGAATTGGGAGAGGGGAACAGTGTTGGGGAATTGGGGGATGGGACCAGCCAAGTTGTTCTTCAATTTTCGTTGTGGAGGGTGCCAGTTGCCATCTGGCTTCCCGTGGGCAGCTCATGGCCTGTAAGTTCAAGGTGCTGTGTTCAATCTTAGTTGCGGGTGGGCATAGCCACCATCCCATGTGGGAGTCAAACCCAGCAGCTTTGTTAAGAGTGCAAGCCTTATCCACTGAGCCATCCGGGTGGCAGCTCAGTTCAAGGTGCCGAGTTCAATCTTTTTTAGTTGTGGGTGGGCATAGACCACCATTGAGCAGGCAATCTTGTTACACCAGCTGAATCATCTTGCTACCTGTTGACAGCTCAGCCAGGGTGCAACATTCACTGGCCCATGTGGGAATTGAACCAGCGGCCCTGTTGCTCAGAGCATGTGCTCTAAGCCAACTCTTAACAAACTGAGCCACTCAGCCAGCCCTATTATTATTTTTTTGATGTTTAAAAATATTTTGCTTTCTCCAAACTTGCCCCAAATTCTACATGCCCACAGATTTTAAACATTTTTGATGATCAAAAAGAGAAAGCAACAAAGCTAATTATTTTATAATTACCCCAATTCCTAAGTAGAGTTATATTAATCCATAATATTTAACTTCATGCCATCTGTTGGTATTTAGTATTATTACTTGCCTCTAAGGACATATTTTTTTTTATTATTTTTTTAGCTGAGCCATTCTGCCACCTGTTGGCAGCTCAGCAGTAGCTCAGCGACAGCTCAGCTCAGGCTGGGTATTGAACTGCTCAGAGCTCAGCTCCACTCTTGAGAGAACTCATAACCAACTGAGCCTCTCAGCCAGCCCTTACGGACAAATTTTTAAAACATACAAGTAAGTATAACATTTCAATAAGTAACTGTTAAAGAACCCAAGAGTCTATGATATTGTGTATATAACTTCACAGGGAGGATTTCAATGGCAGAGTAGACTGCATGGCTAACACACTTGTAAAAGAGAAAACATATTTTTGAAAACCCAACCATTTGAATAACCTACAGGAGAAAATAAACTAACATCTTTCCATTTTTACAAATTGCTGATCAATAAATCACAATTTTAAAAAAGCTGACTAGTAATTATTATATGAGGCTTGAAGCAATAAAATCCTCATTTACATATTAACAGACATTTATAGCAATAATTTCTGTTGTGGGTTTGTATATGTTTAGCATGATAAATTACACCAATAATTTAGATTGATTTTTCTAATGCATAGTAAAAAGGCATTGCAAAATTTGAAAATACATGTCACGTACTATAGAAAAATGCATCATTAATTTAAAGTTTAAAATTAATTGTGAAATGTATGTAGTCATTCTTAAAGCATCTATAACTTTTTCAGGAGGTGAGGAAGAGGGTAGATTCTCAGGTTTTAGGAATCAATTTTATTAAACACAAAGAAAGCATTCAATTTTCTTAATATCAATTGAGATATAGATTTGTCAATAGACCTGAGGGCAGTGACATTGATATATGTGTCCAAAATGCTTTCAGAGAATTGAGGCCACAGTATACAATATGGAAATATGGACAGGAAGGGACCGGCTGAGTGGCGCGGTGGTTAAGCGCTGGCTTGGGAAGCCAGCAGCCCCGGTTCGGTCCCACATATGAGGGCCGGTGACACTGCCCTCAAAAAATAAAAAATAAAAAAAAAATATGGACAGAAAAGAGAATACAGAAAATCACAACAAATATTAACTTATCTGGAGCAGAAGACACTAGAGAAACACCTGAATGTTAATTTTGAAGAATTTCTGTATTGTGATTGTGGACTTTCATGAGAATGAGAAACTACAGAGGGCCCAGTATTTTGAGGGCCACCACACTTATGGGTCTTACCTACAGGAAGCTTACCAGGTTCTCATGATGAAGAAATAAGTAAAAAATGTCAGTTTTCTGGCTGGAGGAGGGAAAATGTAAACACTTTGAAGTGTAGGGATGAACAACTTGCCACCTCATTATATGTCTCCCTTGCATGAGGATTATTTTATTTTTAAGAAACAAAAGACTCAGGAAGAACTTTTGCCATTCCCTTTTACTGTCTAAAAAAGTTTAGATAAGGACCTCTTCTAGGAAGGGATCTGTCACATAGATAATTACAGTATAATATGAACTAGGTGTGGTGGGGGAGACTTGGCAAAGCCTAGAGATCAGAGTCCATTCTGTGTCCCCTTGTCTCAGTATGCCCCTGCAAACATTTGTTTAACAAACATTTGCTTTTCCATCTTCCTGTGAATTGCCTTCCTCCCATTTGAAGTCTCAAATCACCACCCTCTTCTCCTTAGGTCAAAATGGCATATAAGTCTCAACTGTTGGGCCCCATGTGCTTATGGATCCTCCATATGTATATACGTAATTAAATTTGGTTATTCTCTTCTGTTAATCTATCTCGTGTCAATTTAATTCTTAGGCTAGGGAGAACAACCTAGAAGGGTAGGAGAAAATCCCACCCTCCCCACATCAGAAGTATGCTCAGGGCATTCTTCTTAACATTAACAAAGATCTACTCTGTAAAGGAAAAAAATATTACCCTCTAATATGAGGGTAAGGCAATTATGTGGATCTAGTATGCTCTAGCCTTTCTGTCTCTCTTGAGTGGTGGAAGGAGATGAGCTAAGAAGCACTTGGGAGGGTCACAGCCTAGTTACACACGCCCACTAAAAGCCTAATATTTAATCATGGGATTATAGAAAATTTCATCTCCCCACATCTTACCACCACATCAACAATACCATAGTGTAATAACAGTGGATACAAATGAAAGACATGTAAGGCACAGACTATTTAAGAAATAGTTCTTGGGTAACCCAAAGACAACAGAGAGACAAAAACAAGAACACCAGAGGAAACTGAAACCTCTGGCAACTATACCTATAGCAAACACAGCTTAAATCCTAGAGAAAAACATAAAACTTCATTCTATAGGTTTATTGCCTCAGTTCCTATTACCTGATACATCATGTCAGGTTTTCAACAAAATTAACCAGGCATATCAAAGGTGTCATCACCCCTAAAAGAAACTCCAGATCCATCAGCTGTCATTCCCCAGTCCTTCCTCTCAAACACAGATTATAATTTTAGAATTTTAGAACAGTATATTTTCATTTCCCCTAGCCTATCCATTATCTGTATAATATAGTATGTTGAGGTTTATAAGGTAAGAGTGATAAAACTATTCCAAAATGAGACGTGATGATGGTTGCTGAACTGTGTGAATATGCTAAACACTGAATGGTACACTTCAAAGTGGTGAATTTTAGAATATGTAAATTACATCTCAATAAATCTGATATACTTAAAAAGCTCAGGAATCCACTTTATGTCTCTATGAATTTCCCTGTTCTAGACATTTTAAATAAATTAAGTCATACAGAATGCTGTCTTTTTTGGTTGCCTTCTTTCATTTAACATAATATTTTCATAGTTCATCCATTGCTGGAAAAAACTGTATAATTCACTTTCATTTAATAGGGTTATGGATAAGATTTTCATCTGTCATTTTGCTATTTGGTTTTTTGTCATGGCTTTTGTTTATTTCTCCTCTATTCCTACATTACTGCCTTCTTTTGTGTAAAATAGATATTTTATAGTGTATCATTTTGTAAGAATACACCAGATGAACACTTTGGAGTGGCAAAGATATTTTTTAAATTAGAAAACAAAAGTATAAACCATAACATTAGCTAAATTGTACTTTATCAAAATTAAAACTTTTTGCTCTTTAGAATATACTCTGCTAAGCAAATGAAAAGGCAAGCCACAATCAGGAGAAAATACTCATAATCCAATTCCTTTGACAAGGGAATTATATGCAGATTATATAAAATAATTCTTAAAACTCAATAATAAGGAAACAAACAAACCAAACTTAAAAATGTGCAAAAGAAAACTTCACAAGAGAAGAGTTATGAGTGACCAATAGGATGTTCAACATCATTATTTATCAGGAAAATGCAAAGGATGATTATTATGAGATACCACTTTACACATACTAGCAAGTTTATAATTTTTAACAATCCTTATACTACCAAATGTTAGTGAGGATATTGAGCAACTGCAACTGCATATTTTAAATATTGCCTAGTGTAAAATGATATCATCCGCTTGGAAAATTGTGTTTCCGATTCTTATATAGTTAAACATACAATTGCCATATAATCCAGTAATCCCATTTATAAATATTTAACCAAGAATGATAAAAATATATGTCCACACAAATAATTTTGTGGAAATACTTATAGGCTTTTTATTCATAATAGCTGAATCAATCAATAGTTATATTCACACATAAATTACTACCCAAAATAAAAAGAATGAGCTGCTAAACACAAAAATTAGGATGAATTTTAAAACATTATGCTAACCAAAAGAAGCCACACACAAAATAGTGCATAAAATATAGTTCTTCTTGGTTGAAATACTAGAATAGGCAAAAGTAGTTTATCTTAAAGGAAATAAATATTTGCTTGCGTAGAACCAGGGGTGGGGAATACAGATAGGAAGCATCTACTTTACCATGCAACATATTCCAATGTATTTTTAAAAACATTTTTCTGTTGGACAATGCCCTCTTTCTTAATGACAACAATAATGGTGAACAGTGATCATGACAGATGTTAGACACATTATATATATGCAGTGCCAGATTGTTCTATTACCAGCTTGGTTAAGGTGGGAATTGCATGTCTATGAATGTCCTTTCTTTTACAGGTCCAGGGTTGAGTTTGTTAAAAGAAAAGAGAGAAGTAAAGCAGTTGTCATGACTCTCTAAATGTCTTGTAGATCAAACACAGAGGTTAGTGGAAGGTTCCAACTTCCTTTTCTTGCCCTGCTTTTCATCTAACTCATCTTCCTGCTTACCAATAGTAAGGTCCACCACCAAACTCTTGACTATGAACCTACAGAAGCAGTAAATACATAGAGGCAGGAGCGTCCCATAAATCTCTGAGAGCTACCCTGTCACAGTCCCACTTAGGCAGCTGGACTTGGCCCTTTAGGTTTCTCTGTAACCAATGATTTTTCTCTAAACACTCAATTACCCATTCTGATCATTCCTTTTCCTAGCTCCTTTGACAACTGTATAAGTCTAATTCTGATAATGAATCCTTTATCCCATGTCACTCATAGATAGTACTCTCTGTTACCCTGACTGAACCCTGGAGCCCACACCAAGAGCATGTCTCTCTCTTTCTTCCCCTCTCTTACACACATACACACACACATACACACACACACACACCACGCACACACATCTTCACTGTCACGTGCACAACTTTTTTAAAAATTTACATTTTTCTGTGTTTTTTTTGTCTTGTTTTGTTTTTGTTGTTTGGCAGGATTTTGCCTTAAAAAAATACACACAAAGGTTAATGATGTAAATTAATTTAACTAAGAAATGAGTCAGGTAATGATAATTGAGCACATTAACTCTTGCTTATAAGCTTATTTCCTTCATTACTCATTGACTCTGACTTCCTAACTTGTATGTAATGGGGCTCCAGGTTTTTTCCAGAATCAATTACTACTTAGAGCGCCACTGCAACCCCCCCACGGGCAACCTCCCATCCTTTCTCTATGTTTTACTGTCTATATTGAAACACTTATTCATTCAAGAGACATTTACTGAATACTTATTTATTACAGACATTTAAAAATGGCCTTAAGGACTTCACAATAGGGAGGCAATTGTATAATGGAAAAATTAGCTTATAAAGAATAATGTAGCAGGTGCCATGGATTCACTGACAAGAGAATGACTGAATGTATAAGGAGTTTTTTAAGGCAGCCTTGGTAGAGGATTAAAAGGTTGCTAAATTGAACCTTACTAAAAATACTTAAAGTAAATTTCTATGAGGTTTACTTTTTATGTCATATATGTTAATTTTACTTATATAAGTAAAATCTATTATTAATAGAAAATTCAGGAATAATAGCAATTCACATACAATAAAATTCTGCTTATACTCCAAGCATGCAAATATGTTTCATGGTTATTCAGTGATGTTTTGGTAACTTGTTCATTTTTTTTGAAATATTCATCTTTAATTTTCCTAATAGTTTTTAAGAACTCTATAAAGGAACCCTATAAAATTAGTATAAGCTCTTTTTCTATAATACAGGTTGCATTTTCTTCCCAAGTTTGTCACTTGCTGTTTTGGTTGTGATGTTTCAGACAGGATCATTGCAGAAAACAGATGGCACACCTAAAGGGTTTAATTTAAAAGAGTTTACAAAGCTTGAAGAAGGGGTAATGAAACACCCAAGGATTAACAACAGTGGGGAGCTGTTGCCCTCTCTAGTCCTGCAGTGGCAACAGGGGGAAACAATGTTACTGGAGTCCAACCCGAACTGGAACCCTGTGGAAGAGGATCTTTCTGGTCTCCTGCTGGTGCCACACATAGGCCAACATAATCAAGAAGCGAGAAGGCAGTAGGAGCCCAGTGTTGTAATTAACAGAGGTCCATCTCTACAAACAATGTAGAGAAGAGCAAAGACAAGCCATGAAAGTTCTTTGATCTATAGAAATTTCTATTTTCCATACAGTCAAAACTAATGCTCTTTTTTTTTTTTTTTTTTTCAGTTTCCGACTTCATCTTTAAAATATCTTCTTTACCTAGAGATCATGTAACATTTTTTTTCTTCTACTTTTAGGGTTTTTGTTTGTTTGTTTTTTGTTTGTTTGTTTTTTGAGGGCAGTGTCACTGGCCCTCATATGTGGGACTGAACCAGGGCCGCTGGCTTCCCAAGCCAGCACTTAACCACCGCGCCACTCAGCTGGCCCCTTTTAGGATTTTTTGTGTTTTGTTCTTTGTATTTTCCATTTGACTGGATCTCTTCCTGTTCCTAGATGAGTCATGGTTCTTTCTTTAAGAACTGTAATTGAATATATATAGATAGTCACAGGATGTGGATTATACTGTGGAAGAGAGTCAGAGGAAGAGCAATAGATATATATGATATGGGGGGGAGTGGGGTGGTGTATTGGGGGTGGGGGGTTGTCACTTTGAGGGGTAAAATGTATAACTATTGCACTGTGTTGTACACCTGAAACGAATTAAAAAAATAAAGAAAGAAAGAAAGAAAATGCAGAAAAAAAAAAAAAGAACTTCACTCTTGCTTTTCCTTCTATCTGAACAGTTGACTCTCAATTATAAGCTTAACCAAATCAAAGCTATACTTTAGATCTCTACCAGATCAGAAATCTTATGTCCAGAAATAAGCACAGTGCCTAGCAAGAGATAAGTTATTCCAGTCTTGAGGCCAAATTATCACTTTACATTGATAGTGTTACATTTTTTCTGAATGCTCCTGGAAAGCAGCAACAGGTAATAAATCTCCCCAGTCTTTTGTGTTCCAGGAAATGGTTTAATGCAAAGAACTACCTTCCCTCATGTGACTTTTATAAGACACTCAAATATCTTTCTTTGTTAAATATGGCTGTACCAAACAAAGACACCCAAATTTCCTCTTTGCCTTATAAATAATTGGCTGAATTGTTTGGACCCACTGAGCAATTGAGATAAAATATCTGCTAATTTGACTTGTTCAAACTTCAGTGAAGCTTCTTTTCTCTTTACCACCCTGTAGGGAAAATAGAGCTGGTCAGGCTCCCTGACCTGGCCATCCAGCAGAGCGGTGACCTGCCAGATCGAGGGGGTGGGATGTTGCATGGGCGCCATTTACCCTGTTTTGTGTGTGCTTCTGTGTGGATGCCTTGGCTGTGTGCCACTATTGTCTCTGTATAGTATAAAACCCAGCTATTTTATCTGGCGTACAGTACCTAGAGAACTTGGGAATAAAGTATGTCTATTCTGACTGTAGCTTTGTATATCTTCTTCCAGCTCCCAAAGGTGGCACTCCCTGCTGGGATTCCCTCTCCCCTGGACACTCAGCACAGAGAGCAGGATGATCCCGGTTGGGTAAGAGAATTGTCTACTCCTGGGCAGGGGGACATGTAGCCACCACACAATGTATGGTACCCAGTACCTGCTGTCCTAAAGAGCTGGGCCCCTGAGGAGGGATGAGAAGACTTGTATAGCTCTCCAGACAGCCCATGTGGGCTGGCTCTTTCTCACTGCCTTGTGCCTTACTATGGATGAGGTCTTGCAGAGGCAGCCCATGTAGAGACCTGCTGTCCCAGAGGGAAGCATTGGAAGCTTGAGTCTGCCAGCTAGAGGAGGAGTTCTATGGCATGGGGTTTGAGGTAGAAGTCCCTCTGGAGTCCCCAGTGGAAGATGTGGGTGAGGTCAAAGCTACCCCTCATCCCCAGGTTGGACCCATCTTGCATCAGAAAGTAAAACATGAACAGCCTTTGGGTCCAAAGGGATTTGCTGCTGGAAACCAAGCAGTGACTGAGTTCACAACTTACACTCCCTATGCTCCCACTGAGTTATGGGACTTGGGAAAGCAGTTCTGGCAAAGCCCCCCAAAAAGTCTGGGAAGACAACCCTTCAAGAACTCATACAACCACCCGAGGCCAGCTTCTTCCAGTTTGACAAGGGGAGGGGCCAAAGTACCTGGTCAGAGAGGATGAACAGGGACACGTGGAACTGTCCATACATTGGTCCCCATGTTAACTGTTGTCTATGAGCTTTTTTCTCCCTCACATGTGAGATTGCATGTGGGGTGATTGTCAGCTTAGGGTTAAGAAACTTCTTGGTTTGGGATTGAGAGAATTTCCCTTTATCTCAGTCCCAGCAGGGGAGATATGAGATGATGGTGCTTCGTGTTTGTGTTGCCCACAGCAACAGATAAAGTAAAAAAGTAATTAAGTTATACAGACATGTTGCCAAGCTTCAGAAGGCCTTGAGCTGAAGGTCCCAGGAGAAAATAACAGGTGTTGTTTGTCTGGATTGAACTGGTCCTGGTTGACACTGGCACTGACTGCAGCCTTGTTTAAGGGAACCCAGAGCAGTTCCCCAGACCAACAATTTACAGTGATGCTTATGGGGGGAGGACTGTGAAGGTGAAGGCTGTCTCCTTACCACTGGGCATAGGTAGACTGCCTCCCTCCCCCCGTACCTACACAGTGTATGTCTCCCCTATACCTGAGTGCATTCTAGGAGTGGACATGTTACATGGCCTCAGCTTACAGACCTCGGTCAGAGTTCCATCTCCAGGTCCCAGTGGTGAAGACAGTGGTATTGTGACATACTCACAAACCCCCTCAAGTGCTGCTAGAGCCCTAGCACATGGTCACAGTGCAACAGTATCACCTGCCAGGGGGACATGAGAAGGTTGGCTGAGTGGTATTAGAACTGGAGAAAGCACATATTGTGAAGCCAACTCACAGCCTATTTAACTCCCTGGTCTGGCCAGTGAAGAAGCCAGATGGTAAGTGGCAAATGACTTTGGACTATAGGGAACTGAATGAGGTGATGCCACCTCTGCATGCTGCAGTGCCTTCAATCTATGACTTGATGGACCAGTTAATTGTTCGCCTGGGCACTTACCACTACATAATGGGCCTGGTGAATGCCTTTTTCTCTATTGACATTGTGCCTGAGAGTCAGGAGCAGTTTGGTTTTACATGGGATGGGCATCAGTGTTCCTTTCAAGTCCTCCCACAAGAATATTTACACAGCCTCACTGTGTGCCATGGGCTTGTAGCCCAGGACTTGGCACAATGGGATGACCCATTCTCTGTGGTCCTTTTTCACTATGTTGATCATGTTTTACTAATTTCTGATTCTCTTTCAGATTTAGAGCAAACATCTCCCTCCCTCCTGTGCCACCTGAAGACATGTGGCTGGGTGGTGAATAAGGAAAAGGTCCAGGGCCCTGGCTTATCTGTCAAGTTTTTGGTGTTGTTTCGTCGGATAAGATGAAGGTCATACTAGAAGCCATTATTGACAAAATACAGGCATTTCCCAGGCCGACCAAGGTCTCCTAACTGCAAACATATTTGGGTTTGCTGGGGTATTGGCGAGTGTTTATACCGCATTTGGCACACATAACAAGGTCCTTGTATTTCATGATGAAAAAGGTGTCTCATGGGATTGGATGGAAACCATAGACCAAGCATTTTTTGCTACAAAATGGGCAGTACAGCAGACAGAGGCTCTGTAAGTAGTGGACCCTGGGCGCCCATTTGAACTTGATGTTCATGTAACCCAAGAGAGGTATGGTTGGGGCCTCTGGCAAAGACAGGAACATTTCCGGTCACCAGTGGGATTTTGGTACCAAATATGGAAAGGGGCAGAAGTCTGCTACTCCCTAATGGAGAAACAATTAGCTGCTATATACACGGCTTTGGTGACTACAGAAGCCATCACAGGGATGGCAAGGGTGTTGGTGCACACCACCTATCCCATCCAAGGTTGGGTCCATACATGGGCTCAAAGACCCAAAACGGGGTTGGCGCAGACCACCACCCTCACCAAGTGGGAGGCTTACTTGCAGCATCGTAGCAACCTCAGTTCAAGCCCTTTGAGCACAAAGCTACAAGTCTTGGGGCCTATTGAGCTTATAGCTCAGGCCGTGCCAAGCACTCTTCCTACAGGGGAGGACTTAGAGCCTTCACCCTATAAGGAAGGACAGCCTCCGGTACCTGAAGATGCCTAGTATACTGATGGCTCTTGCCGGGGGACTGCCTCCATGTGGACGGCTATTGGAGTCCAGTCCCAAACAGACACCATTTGGTTTGATTCTGGGGTGGGCCGGAGTATCCAGTAGGCTGCGCTGCAGGCTGTATGGATGGTAATCAATCACAAATTGGGACCCCTGATCATTTGTACAGACAGTTGGGCATTGTTCTGGGGCCATATTTATAGTTCCCCACATGGAAGCACCAAAATTGGTTAGTGGGACACCATCCACTGGGGAGGTCAGGCCATGTGGCAAGACCTCTGAGGTTTAGGGCAAGAAAAGGAGGTGACCCCGGTACACGTCACAGGTCACTCCACCTTAACATCCACAGGTGATGATGAGGCTGATGCCTTAACACGGGTCCAGTGGTTAGAACGGGCCCCCACCATTGATGTGGCCTATTGCCTGCACAGGAAATTGCAGCATGCTGGGAGCAGAATCATGTGGCAAATGAGCAAATGCTGGGGATTGCCCTTCAAGTGGCAAGAGATAACAGATGCCTGCCATGACTGTATTGTCTGTGCTCAAGACAGTCCCCAACCGCAGAAGCTCCCCTGGGAAACATAGCAACTCATGTGAGGAAGGGTGCCCCTCAGTTGCTGGCAAGTGGACTACATAGGACCTCTGCTAAAAGCCCAAAACACTGTTTATGCCTTTATAGCAGTAGTTATGGCTATGGGGTTATTGTTTGCTTGGCAGTATCCAGCTGAGGATCAGTGGCACACAGTGGCCACTCTTACTTGGCTGTGTGCCCTCTATGGGTGCCCCCAAGTCATTGAAAATGACAGGGGCATGCATTTTGTGGGACAAAAAGTGCAGCAATGGGCTGCCAGGATAGACTTACAATGGTTGTTTCACACCTCATATATAATCCACAGGCAGATGGTATGACTGAACACTGCAATGGCCTTCTGAAGTAAGCCCTTCAGGTGTCCAGACACCCTCCCATAATGCACGACTGAGTCTTGCAGCTGTGGGATTTTTTTTTTTTGAGGGCGGTATCACTGGCCCTCATATGTGGGACCCGAACCGGGGCTGCTGGCTTCCCAAGCCAGTACTTAACCACTGTGTCACTCGGCCGGCCCACTGTGGGATGTTTTGAGAGCCTTGAATGAGAGGCCACGGAAAGAAGGGCCCTCACCAGTAGAGACTTTGCTGCATCAGACAGCCACTCCAATACAATTACAGGTCACTCACTACAAGTGAGAGACCCTGTTGAAGCCACAGTGTGGCAAAAATGGGAACATTTTGCTACTAGCGCCCATGTGCCTGAAAGCAGAAGAATGACTACACTGGACTTGGCCCTGGTGGATCAAAAGTCCCCATTGCTGGTGGTTGGGCCTTGTGGCCCTATAGGAAGCTGATGTGACCCATGACTTGCAAGTGACACCAGGGATGGTGACCAAGTGACCACCACAAGTGATAGTGATGTACAAAGGTCTCAGTACAGGGCATTGTACATAGGGGTGGTCTTACCTTCTGGCCAGTGTATGACCCACATTGGTGAGTCAACCCCACAATTAAGAGTCTTTCAAGGCAAACACCACCATGACAAAAGAACACCCTGGTGATTTTATCCCCTGGCTATTATTAACCCCCAGGCTGCTTCTATTTTAGTGCAAATACAGGTGAATGCTTTTGCCCTGCACACTGACTGAGTCCTCAACCAAATGCACTGGGCCCTAAGCCTCTTAATCTAGGAAGTAGACCAAATGAGGAAAGTGGTCCATCAAAACTGGATGGTTTTGGACATTTTAACTGCTGCCCAATGAGGGACCTGTGCCATTTTGCATATTGAATGTTGTGTGTATATTGCAGACAATAAGAAAAATGTAAGCCAGGTGCTGTCTTCCTTAGCTGAAGAAATCGGTGACTTTCAACACCTGACAAGAGACCCCTCCAGGAGTGGTGGGCTCACCTTTCCTCCTGGAGGTTGGACCTCGCCTTTCTGGGAGATGGGGCTTGTCTCCTAGTGGCTGTCTGCTATTCCTTGTATTGCTGCTGTGGGCTCTGGGTACAGAGCTCTGCCCTGCTCTCATGGAGATCTGGGATGCAGACTCCAGCCTGAATAAGCAAACAGGCAGATGAGGAACCCTGAAGAGCTGGAGTGTAGGGAAAATAGAGCAGGTCAGGTTCCCTCACCTGGCCATCCTGCAGAGCTGTGACCTGCCAGTTCAAGGGGGTGGGATGTTGCACCAGCGGTGTTTACCCTGTTTGTGTGTACTCTTGTGTGGGTGCCTTGGTTGTATGCTACTATTGTCTCTGTAAAGTATAAAACCTGGCCATTTTATCAGGCCTAGAGAACTTGGAAAAAAGTATGTTTATTCTGCCTGCGGCTCTGTGTATCTTCTTCCAGCTCCCAAAGGTGGAACTCCTTGCTGGGATTCCCTCACCCTCAGACACACTCCCACCCGCTAGTCCCCAAGCCCCTGAAATTTGACTCACCCTGAGTAAGTATTGGAACTCAGGACAATGCCTCTTTAACATCCCCCCAGGAATCATCAGATGAGGCCTTGCTTATCTCACTTCCTCACCTCTGAGTTTTTCTTTTCTTGTTTAGTCCTTCCTATAAAAGAAAAGCTTTTTCCTGCCTAACCTTTGAATCCAGAGCCTTATTTACTTCTTCTTATAAAAGACTTTTTTCTGCCTGAACTTTTGAATCACTTACAGATCTTACTGGCCCTTATGGTCAGTCTGAGTATAAAAGCCCTCTTGCAAATACCCCACACTTTACTGTTATAGTCCCACTCCCAGATCACAATAATCCTGTTGAATACAGTCTCTCTCTTCTTAAACTTTAATTTGTTTTTATTTGACAACACTTGGCCCTTGCTCATCTTTAGGGCTGCTAAAGTCTTGGAAAGGAGTGGTTATTCATTCAATAAACAATTATGGAGCAGCAATTCTGTGCCGATACTCTGCTAGATGCTGGGGATGCACTCAAGAGACAGACATATAATCCACTACCTTAGTGAATTGATGGGATTATTAAAATGCAACCTGATAAGTGCTATCAGGGAAAAAAATTCACTATGTACTCTGAGAATATAGAGTAGGGGCACTTATCCCTGAACAAGGCAAATCAGAGGATGTTTCCAGAAATCAGTAGTGTTTGAGGTGATCAAAATATATATAGAATATAATCAATTCAGAAATGTATATTGTAGGCAGTAAACACTATTTACAGCTGGAAAATGTCAGAGATGAGTATAGCTGAGATAGTCAGTAAAGTCTTCATTTGTAGAAAGGTGAGGTGAGCTTTGAGGAATAATGAGGACTTAATGGCATAGAAAGAATGGTAATTGTTTCAGCAGTTTTATGAGCACAGGGAGCTGGAGCAGAGTGTGTATGTTGGGAAGAAAAGAAGAACAAGAGTCTTAGTCAATCTTTGCATTTCTATACTCACAGCACAGTTTCAGCATCCACTGGAATCCACACCTGTGTTTAGCTTATATCATGCCATAAAAATCACATCTCTTTTACTTGCTTAGTCATAGTTTATTTTTATGTAGGCATCCATTTTTAGATCTAAATGCACTAGAGAGCACAACCATTGCACATGTTTTCCCCAGAGCAGGACCCAGATGACCAATGGCTCTATTTTTGTGGTTATATCAAAAACTTTAGTTACAATGAGCAGCAATTTTTCTTGAACACTGGTTTGACACCAGACAATTTCAGGCATCTATATAAACAATTTTATTAAGTCCATATGCTGAACTGAATATGTTTGCTCTTAGGTAGATTGACTGGTACCCCAAAGATGAAGTACATTTGTCAGAGTTTATTTTCTGCTTGTGACAGATCTGCAGTGATGGTTAAGCTGACTCAGACTTTATGGTTAATTTCTCACATTATAATGTGATTTCTACCTAGATAATCCAACAGATGGTTTCTCTCTTCCTGTCTCTGATATTATGAGAAAGAGGAGAGTATTCAGAGCCTGGTAAAGCCACTGTTGAAATTCTGACACAGATGATGAACATCTTCATATAAGTTTGAGAACTTGCCATGGTGTACTTACATTGGCAGCACTGTACAAACAGATCAATAAGGTTTCATAACCTTGGTATTCAGGGTCTTTCAGCTATGTTCATGTTGACGTGTTGTGGCATCTTGCTGAGTGGTGTTCATTATTGTTGTTGCATGTTTTTATGTGCCATCATGAGAATGTCTGAGCTTGAGTTAGAGCAACGAACAAACATTAAATTTCTTGTTAAACTTGGCAAGAGCTGAAGTCAAATCAGGGACATATTAGTCCAAGTTTATGGGGATAATACCATGAAGAAAACAGCAGTGTACAAATGGATTAAATGTTTTTCTGAGGGAAGAGAATGCGTCACTGAAAAGAGGTAGAATGACCAGTAATGAGCAGAACTGACAAAAGCATTGCAAAAATTCATCAAATTGTACGTCAAAATCATCAGCTGACTGTAAGAAGCATAGCAGACCAAGTAAACATTGATAGAGAAAGAGTGAGGAAAATCTTAACTGAAACTCTTGGCATGAGAAAGGTGTGTGCAAAAATGGTCCTAAAGGAGCTCACCGATGAACAAAAGCAAAGGAGAATTGAAGTGTGCCAAGGCCTTTTGGAGAGGCAATATGATGTTTTGGACAGTGTTAAAACTGGTGATGAAACATGGGTGTGCCAATATGACCCTGAAACAAAGCATCAAATTGCACAATGGAAGTCAGCCAATTCCCCATGACCAAAAGAATTATGTCAGTCCAAATCAAGAGTCAAAATGATGTTGCTAACCTTTTTTGATATCAGAGGGATTATTCATTATGAATTTGTACCAAATGGACAAACAGTTAACCAAATTTACTATTTAGGAGTGCTGGAAGGCTGCGTGGAAAAGTTAGACAGCCTGAACTTTTCATCAACAATGACATTGCACCAGCTCGCATGGCACTGTCTGTGAAGGAGTTTTTAGCCAGTAAACAAATATCTATATGGAACACCCTCCCTACTCACCTGATCTGGCCCCCAATGACTTCTTTCTTTATCCAAAGATAAAGGAAATGTTGAAAGGAAGACATTTTGATGCCATTCAGGATATCAAGGGTAATACAATGACAGCTCTGATGACCATCCAGAAAAGGAGTTCCAAAATTTCCTTGAAGGGTGGACTATGTCTTGGCATCAGTGCCTATCTTCCCAAGGGGAGTACTTCAAAGGAGACCATAGCGATATTCAGCAGTGAGTTATGTAGCACTTTTTCTAGGATGAGTTTGCAAACTTAATTGTCAGGTCTCATATGTGCAAAACAATGGATTATTTCTGGCTCTCCCTGTCAACTTCAGAAATTTAAGTGCTAAGTCCCATATCTCTGGCTCAGCATCATGCTGATAAGCATGATTGTGGAAACAGATATTCCTGGGGCACAGACAGTAGTTTTATTTACTTTCCTTCCAATGGTGTTTGCTACACTTTGCTGAGGTTCATGACAGAAAATTTTCCATTTTCTTCTAAAGCAGAAGATAAATTCTTTTTCTCTCTAAACTATCAGCAGTGTGCTGGCCAAACTTTCACTTATGAGATATTATTCCACATGAAGAATTGCTCCACATGAAGTCTTGAAAATAGATGTACTTTTAGCATGAGAGTAATTTGCTGTAATCCTAAGTGTCTGGACGCTGATAGGAACCACTTTGAGCACCTCTTGTGCAGAAGTTGAACGTGACTTGTATTTATTTTTTTCTTATTGGTATATATTGAGTATTACAATTTTAACAGTTTTTCATTTCTTAAAATGTGTATACATTGTTTTGGCACCCTCTATACATAACACAGAACGTGGAGGCATTTTATCAGAAAATTTAAATTATGGTATATGTGATAGTATTGAGTGACAAAGAATAAATTATAAATTTATATACATATATATCTAATAGAATACTGAAAGTTTACAGACCGTATTTATGATGACAAGAATATCATTTTGAGGACTTCTGGTAAAATGGCGGAATAGACAGACGCTGTGCTAACTACCTCCCAGATTACACCAAAATTACAAACAAATTATATATACATCATTCAACCCCAGAGGTCCCCGGAACACTAGATGAACAGAACCACTAAACAAAGAACTTAAAGAGGAGGCCATGTCAAGTCTGGTAGGAGGGGCGGAGATGAGAGAGGGCAAACCCCGTGAGGGAAGCCCCAGATGTGGGGAGGCTTCTCCGGCTGGGGGAGAGACCCCCCCGGCCACACACCAAGCTCACCAGCCCAGAGTTCCTTTGCCAGGAAGAGGAATTCCAAGATAGCTGGCAGTAAATTAGTGAGGACTCTCTTTGCTCAGCTCGGTGAGGCTAAGAGCAGCTAGAGAATCAGTGGGGCCGGTGAACAGGCATGCTCGCCGGTGAGCACTTACCTGGTTCCTGGTGGAGGGAGTAGCTGTGTGAGCCGGGACCAGGAGCCTGCGGGGATGGAGTGAACTGAGCACCTTTGGTGCAAAAGCTGGAGGTTTTTTTTTGTTTTGTTTCTTTTTTGAGGGTAGGGTCACTGGCCCTGACATGTGGGATCCGAACTGGGGCCGCTGGCGTCCCAGGCCAGCTCTTAACCACTGTGCCACTTGGCTGGCAAAGTTGGAGGTTTTGGGACTATTGTTCCCCTGGTGTGGAGTCTGCACATGAGCGATGTACAGGAGGACACCATTTTGTCAGGGTTAGGCCCTCCCACAGAGGGACAGATCCCGGACCACATTGGTCTGGTGGAATTGGCGCAGAAGTGTGTGTGTCCTTGCTCGCGCGCACAGGCATGCGGCCTTGGATCCCCACCCTCCTCCCGGCTGATACTGTGTTGCCAGGGAAATGCTGGGCGGGTGCCTTCCAGCTCCAACAGGCTGCTCACCGAGACCCGGGAGTGCACGAACTACCTCCGATCCCCACCCTACGCATGGCTTATGCTGCATTGTCAGGGAAACACCTGGTGGGTGTGCTCCGGCTCCACCAGCTGCTCACTGAGACGTGGGAGCATGAGCTACCTGGGGTCCTTGCTCTCGGCACTGCTCTTGCAGAGTTGCCAGGCTGGTGATTGGTTGTCAGGCTGCTCAGCCTGATCTGCGAGTGGCTGATTGGGACAGGCTGAGATTAGAAGTTTTCCTGGGAGTGTTGGGCCAAGAGCTGTGTGCCTGCATGATCCAGCTAGGGCTCTCCTGGTGATCAATCTAATACATCAAAGCAATCCCAGAGAACAGCCAGAATGAGGAAACAAAGAAACATGTCACAAGTAAAAGATCAGAAGAAACCTCCAGAAATGGAACTAAGTGAAACAGAGGGATCCAACCTTTCAGAGACAGAGTTTAGAACACTGATGATAAGAATGTTTAACTAACTTAGTGAGGACATAAGGAAGGATAGAGAAATCATAAAAAAACAACCAGTTAGAACTAAAGAATACAATAACTGAAATGAAGAACACACTCGAAGGAATCACCAGTAGAGTAGATGAAACAGAAGAGCAGATCAGCATTTTGGAAGACAAAATAGCAGAAATCACGCAGTTGGCACAACAGAAAGACCAAAGAATAAAAAACAATGAAAATAGTTTAAGAGCCCTATGGGAGAAGATGAAGCACAACCAGTAACGCATAGTAGGAATACCAGAAGGAGAAAAGAGGAAGCAAGGGGTCGAGAATGTATTTGAAAAAATAATGACTGAAAACTTCCCTACCCTGGTGAAGGAAATCAACATACATGCCCAGGAAGTGCAGAGGTTTCCAAACAAGCTGAACCCAGACAGGTCCACACAAAGACAAATCATAGTTAAAATGGCAAAGATTAAAGACAGAGACAGAATCCTAAAAGCAGCAAGAGAAAGACAGCAGGTTACATACTAAGGAATTCCTATTAGACTAATAGCTGACTTGTCTACAGATACTCTGCAGGCCAGAAGAGAGTGGCAGAAGATATTCAAAGTGACACAAAATAAAGGCCTACAACCAAGATTGCTCTACCCAGCACAGCTATCACTTAAAATTGGAGGAGAAATAAAGAGCTTCTCAGAAAAGAATAAGCTTAAGAAATTCATTACCACCAAGCCAGCATTGCAAGAAATGTTAAAAGGGTTTTTTTAAACAAAAGAAAGGGGTAAACAAGCTAACCCAGGAAGACCAGGAATACAAATAACAAAATGGCAATACATAGGTACCTATCAATAATCATTTTTAAATGTGAATGGGCTAAATGCTTCAATCAAAAGACAGGGAGTGGCTGAGTTAAGAAAATAGGACACATGTATATGCTGTTTAGAGATGGAATAAGATATTTCATGCAAATGGAAATGAGAGAGAGAAAAAAAGCTGTAGTACCAATACTTATTTTGGACAAAATAGACTTTAAAATAACTACAATAAAAGACAAAGTAGGGCACTATAACCCTAATAAGCATCTATGCACCCAACATAGGAACTCCTAATTACATATAACAGATTTTGAGAGACATAAAGACAGAGATCAACAGTAACACTATCATAGTAGGGGCCTTCAACACCCCATTGTCACCAATGGACAGACCCTTTAGACAGAAAATCAACACAGAAGGAGAGGCCGTAAATGACACTTTAGACCAGCTGGATTTCGTTGATATTTTTAGAGCATCTCACCCTGAAAAAACAGAATATACATTCTTGTCAAGTACACATGGGACATTTTCCAAGATAGACCACGTTAGGCTACAAAACAAGTCTCAGTAAATTTAAGAAGATTGAAATCATATCAAGCAGATATAAAGGAAAAACTGATGGTCGCTGGCTGGGACGGAGTGGGGATGAGGGAGAGGGGGACGGTTTTGGACAGCGTATGTGGGTGACTACAATGTTGCTGCAGGGATATGGGGAGCAGTTCTGGGAATGTAATTGATAACGTTGTGAAGAGACTATTATGTTAAGTGAAATAAGTCAGTCGGATAAAGACAAGTACCATATGACCTCACTTATGCGTGGTATCTGAAAAACTGAATGAACGAGCAAAGTAAACAGACTCATAGATATAGAGGAAAAACTGAGGGTTGCTAGTTGGGAGGTGGGTTGGGATAAGGAGGAAGGGGAAGGGATTAGACAGCATAAATAGACAACTACAATATTGCCACAGGGATATGAAACACAGTTCGGGGAATATAATAATGTTGTAAATATTTTGTGGGGTGTCAGATGGTCACATGTTTTGTTAAGGAGACCACTTCATGGATGGAGTAGAGGCTTGATCACTGCACTCTACACCTGAAGGTGATGTTGTATAATATTGTATGCCAACTGTAACTGAATATATAGATAGTCACGGGATGTGGAGTATACTGTGGAAGAGAGTCAGAGGAATTTTAGTGGATATGTATGATATGGGGGGGGGAGTGGGGTGGTGAACTGGGGAAGGGGGTTGTCACTTTGGGTGGTAAAGAGTATAACTATTGCATTGTGTTGTACACCTGAAACTAATTTAAAAAATTAATTTAAAAAAAATAGGAAAATAAAAGAATATCACTTTGTAAAATAAAACATCATTTTTCTATTGTTCGAATTAAATAACCCTGGGTGAAAGTTTAAATATTATTTAGAGGCCTGTGTGTTAATGTGAATAGTTTTATTTTCAAAATAGAGAGTGTGTATCATAATTGGCTTCTGTAGGAATTCCACCTAAGAGTTTATTTTCCTATAGTGTTTTTTGCCAGGTGCCAACAGTCTCTCAGTGTCTGACAAGGTCACATTGCCCTGCTCAGCAGTGAATGTTTGGAGTGCTGCCTTATGATTGGTCATGTAATATCTCCTGCCTCTATGAACCAATGTGCCTTTCCTCCTATAGGAGACAATATACTCACTGCATTTGTGACAGGTTCCTGTGGTATCCTGATGATAGCTGGCTGTGTAAGTCAACGACAGGGCAAGATTTCCTAAAGAAAAGGAAACTCCCTCAAACAGGCTACAACCCAAGGGGACCCCTGAGCTGAGATATTGGGGACTCAAACCCCTTGGAAACTGAGGCACAGAACATAGACCTAAAACCCTGCCTGTGAAAAGCTGATGCACTTGCATAAGGGCCCTGCTGTAAATAGTCTCCTTGAAGATTAAAAGTCTTCAGGCCATGAGAGTTCTGGTAAGAGGTGACTTGCTGACCATAGGGTATGTTAATTAACCTTGTTTGAATTCTTTGCCTAGTGCATTGTTGTAGCAACAGATACTGAAGCTTTGACTGAGAAACAGATGCTACCCTCTATTGTAAATATGTAGCCCTCCTAGGACAAAAGGTGTTTAAGACTCCCTTTAGCTACTAAGTATTGTATTTACATATGAATAGATTTTAGATGCTTTTACCCTAAACATAGCCACTCCTAGTCTTTTAGTATATGCCTGTGAGTCTAGCTGCTGGAATTTGGGATAATGGCTAGGTAGTCATGGTAACAACTCTTTAGGGGATACATAGAGATAGGTGAGTCCTTAACATAGAATAGGCCAGTGTACCCTGGAGAGAACAATTACAGGGAAGTAAAATCTGTGTAAATCCTGGAAACTAGAAACCACCAAACTCATGTGATTGAGATAATGGTCAAAAATCCCTATAAAAAGAACAAGCTCTGGCAATAAAGTGTGACACTTCTCTGAAACTACCCCGGTGTCTCCACTGTCTCCCTTCTTTACTTTCTTCCCCTGCCGACGCCATCTCCACCTGAGGGAAACCCTGGACTGCGGAGGCTGTTCCCCCGCAGTTTTTCACTAGAGTGTGGAGACCAGACTGCCAACCAAATTATCTAGTTGAATTTAAATCTAGAACTATCTTAAAATATATGACATAATATCCAAAGTGCCCAGCACAGTGCCTGGCACATAGCAGGTGTTCTAACTTGATCTCCTTGTCTTGTAAATAACAGAATACATGTTTTAAGTTCCAACTTAATTTTTACTATATTTGTATATTAATAATACAAAAATCAATTCATTAAAAGTGGTCAGACCAATTCTGTGACATAATGTTTTAACTCATCCTTCTATTTGCAACATTATCACTTACAGAAAAATTCAATAAATTAAGTAGTCCTTTCAATGATTTGTTTCTCTCCAACATCTTTATTTTAACATCCCAATACATTACTCCCACAGAACACGTGCTCTAGTTATCTTGCACATCTGACTTTTCACTTTTCTGACTCTGTGGCTTTGTTTGTTCTCCTTCTTTCTAAAATACCACCCTGAAATAGTTTCCCATAATCTTATTCATCATTTACATCAAGGTTCCAGCATCACTTAGTCACTGTTTCCTAGTCCAATCTCTTCCTCGACAAACTAATCCTCCCTTCTGCTAGCTGCTTGAATTATTTTTCTATACTTGAGTCATAGCCATTACTTTACTCTTTCTTTCATTTTAGTATTTTTATGCTTGTTTCTTCACAATAACATCCATGATGACATATAGGACATATTTTGTCTGTAGTCTTCACAATACCTCATCTTCTTGAGTTTTCTTTCAATAAAGCACTAATAATCATTCAAGGTAGAATGAAGGAATGTATTCATCTGAGTAAAACAAAATTATTAAGACACATATATAAATTTTACATATACAAATTTATAGACATATACACATATTTGCTACAGTTTTCTTTTAGTTTAAATGTTACTGAGACCTAAAACACACTGTTTCATTTTATTTTATTTTTTTATTGTGATAAGACGTACTTAACACAAAATATGTCATTTTATTCATTTGCACAATTCAGTAGTGTTAAATACATTCACATTGCTGTGCAACGACCATCACCATCCTTCTCCAGAACTTTATGTTCATTCTAAAATGAGACTCCATATCCACTAAACACACACACCACTTTATTTTATAACCGGTATTAAAACACTCTTCATAAAGATTCCCAGAACATTCATATGTATTTTCGTTTCTAATATTGTGGCATAGTCATATCAGGAGATGCACTCTGAGATACTTAGGACAGTCTCTGTGGAAATGTGAGTCATGTCAAATTTATAGATTAAGGAAGTAACTGTGACTATGAGGTTCAGTTTGAAAGAAACAAACTAGAATAATTTATCATGAAATGAAAGCCTCTATGTGAAACAAAATATTAATCTAGTCACGTATATCTAAAATGTTTCAACAAATATATTCTATGATTAGTGCTTTACTTATTTAGTGAATAGGTCTAAGTTTCGGTGTAAGTTTACATATTGACTTTATAATGTAGGATTTAAATTCTGTGGAAGGGCCTCAGTGTATTTAGAACTCAAACATCTTTGTTAGGTGAAGTCATAGGCACATGTTTCTAAATACATAGACATTCTAGAGACATTGTCCTAAAATTAGGCTTTGGGCACAAACAACACTCCAAATTGAAAACAATAAAAACCTATATTTGGTTTTGAGATTTTAAAATATTAATACACCAGTGTAGGGGTGATAACATTTTATTACCTGATAACTGGTTGACACAAACAGAAAATTCTGTATAAATTATATTCTCAAAAATGTATCCTTGTCTATTGAGAGAATTTGAGGCCTGACCCCAAAATGATACATTAGATATTGTGGTCATACATTTCAAAACCCTTTACAGATTTATTTTGAGTGTCAGAAGTAAAGAAGACATTATGATAAAAATATTTCAGTAAATTTTCTAAGTTATACATATCTTAAAATTGTGATTACAAACACTTGTAAATTCATCTCCATTCACATATAAAAAGTTCTGTCTTATGAACTTAAGTAAGATGTCAGAGAAGTTCTACATAGAAAGTATTAAGAAAAGGATAAGAGTTGCTTAGACTTAAACAGCATGGGAAGTATATATTGCAAATAATGAGGACAGTATGTAGGGCTAAGAAATAGAAACACACAGGCAGAGAAATGTAAAATAAAATAAAATGCTGAAGTATTATGATTACTCTTGAGTCATGGAACATCACCATAATAAATTTTCTTTTTATAATACACACCTTTCCCACAAAACTGAGAATACATGGAAAAAATAGACAGTCTTTATTATAATATAGTGGGAGCATGGCCATTCAATATGTTTAAAACACTGTGTGTAATCAATAATGTTTTTATAAGAACTAAGGCAGAAAAACATCTAAGCACAGGAAACAGAAGCAAAGTATCTGGAACACTGTAAAAAAAAGTCATGAAAAGCATTGTGAGGATGGTTTAACAATGTAGAGGAATACAAGTGCAAGAAAGGATTACACTTACAATAATATGCATCATATTTTTGAAAGGGTATACATCTGTGAAATAACATTTCACCTTGTAAAGTGTTCTTCCACTTCCCTAAATAATACTGTAATAATCTTATAAATGATAATACCTAACATTTACTAAGTACCATTTGCGTTTTACTCTTGTCAGACTTTACATGTACTAACTCATTGATTTCTCATATTTGTGATATAGATACTATTACTATGTCCATTTTACAGATGTGAGGATTGCACTGTAGACTAATTAAGTAACTTGTCCAAGTCTGGCAGACATCAATTTGTGGAGTCATCTTTTGAACCCAAGCTTCAGCTCCAGAGCCAATATTGTAATCATTACTTTATACATATTGTTAAAAATGAAATTTTCTCTTTGCTCATATTACTGTTTTTACCTAAACTAATCTTTGATGAGAGTGAAAAGATGTAAGACTGAGAATTGCCAACAGAATTCTAACAAAAAAACTAACGTTGATATCTCCTGACTTCCACAATCCTGCAATCCCTGGCACATGACAATTATTCAGAATGCCAAAAGTAATTCAGTAGGTGTTATATTAAAACACATACATGCATACTTATATACAAGGTATGACAATTAAATTCACAAACTTGTTGCAATAGTGTTGCTAACCTTTTTTTGATATCAGAGGGATTATTCATTATGAATTTGTACCAAATGGACAAACAGTTAATCAAGTTTACTATTTGGGAGTGCTGGAAGGCTGCATGGAAAAGTTAGATGACCTGAACTATTCTCCAACAATTCATGGCTCTTTCATCACGACAATGCACCAGCTCACACAGCACTGTCTGAGAGGGAGTTTTTAGCCTATAAACAAATAACTGTATTGGAACATCCTCCCTACTCACCTGATCTGGCCCCCAATGGCTTCTTTCTTTACCCAAAGATAAAAAAAATATTGAAAGGAAGACATTTTGATGCCATTCAGGACATCAAGAGTAATATGACGACAGCTTTGATGGCCATTCCAGAAAAAGAGTTGCAAAATTGCTTTGAGGGGTGGACTAGGCTCTGGTGTCAGTGCATAGCTTCTCAAGGGGAATACTTAGAAGGTGACCATACAGCAATGAGGTATGTAGCACTTTTTCTAGGATGAGTTTGCAAATTTAATTGTCTGACATCATACATAAATATGCTAATTCTTCTCAATATTTATCAACATTGGAAACACCTTAAGACATTTAAAGTGCTTTGGGAAGTAAATGAATTCATATTAATTTGCAAATAGAATTTCCCTACCAAATAAGTCAAGGTGACCAATTCAGTTTATATATGGAATTGTGAGTTGATATGAAGATAGAGATATCATGTATGTGCACATAAAGCTGCATGGATATACACACACATATCTATGCATACATATGTTTTACACAACTAAGAAAAAACACTGTGTTCTTAGTTTTACAGATTAGAAAATTATATTTACATAGACTTTTGCTCAGATTCACACAGCATATTGGAAATTACATGCTAGAGAATCCCATGTCTTCCCAGCTGACCTCTCAGATCACATGGAACAGAGGAAAGCCATTCCTTGGGCTTTACTAAACTCCTGACATCCCAAATTAGTATGCATAATAAAGCAGTAGTTTTTTGTTTATAAAGTACTTATAGTTTCTTGGAGTGATTTGTTATACAGTTATAAAACTAGAACACCATACAAAGAAAATAAATGTTGCTGCTTGTTCACATTTTAATAACTACATGAAGTTATAGATTTTTGACATGTTCAGAAACAGAGTTTTATATTTCTCTCATGGTTTCTCAACATGATGTTCATCTTTCCAGATTTGCAGGTTTGTAAAAGATACATTTACTAGATGTTTACATTTTTTGAAATGGTAGACAAATCACTCTGTGTTTGGACATCTCTTGTTCATTGAACTTTAAATCAATTCCTCTAGTAATCATAATGCTTAAATCTTTGGATTTTAAACTATATATTCACTAAATAATTCTTTGCATTATATTTTCTTTTTTTTTAAGGATTTTATTGGGGAATTGGGGAAGGGAAACAGCGTTGGGGAGTCGGGGAAGGGGAACAGACAAGTTGCTGTCTTTTTGTTCTTCAGTCTAGTTGTGGAGGACATTGCTTCACTGACCCATGTTGGTATCGTCATTGAGCTCTTCCCAGATGAGACAGATCGGTTGCCGGCCTCTGGATGGTCGCTCACCTCAGCTATTGACAGCTCACGCTGGCTGCCAGCCACTCACACTGGCTGCTGGCCACTCACTGTAACCTATGGCAGCCCATTGCAGCAGGGGCTGCAGCCTACACTGTCGCCAGGGCTCGCACAGCCCAGCTCCAGGTGGAACTGTTGTTAGCTGTAGAGGGCAGTGTCACTGGCCCTCATATGTGGGGTCCGAACCAGGGCTGCTGGCGTCCCAAGCCAGCTCCTAACAATGCCACCACTCAGCCGGCCCACAATTTTCATTTTTAAAAGTATAATTCTAGCTCTTAAAATGCAAATTACAATATTTGTTCTTGTAAAATAAATAAATATAAAAATATGGCATCATATAAAAACTATTAACATTTTATACATCCTGATTTAATTGAATAGTTAAATACATTTATATGTCTAAAACTATTTAAATATACTGATCATTATGTAGTTTTCTACATGTTTTCTAAGTATTAAATCATATATATATATATTGTTGTTGTTGTTGTTGTTGTTGTTGTTAACCATCCTGCCTCCTGTTGGCAGCTCAGCAGCAACTCAGCTCAGGCTGGGCATCAAACTGCTGTTGCTCAGAGCTCAGCTCTCACTCTTGAGTGAGCTCTTAACCAACTGAGCCACTTAGCCAGCCCTTAAATCATATTTTTATTTTATTTACTTCATTTATTTATTTTTTTAAGCTGAGCCATCCTACCACCTGTTGGCAGCTCAACGGCAGCTCAGCACGGGCTGGGCATCAAACTGCTGTTGCTCAGAGCTCAGCTTGCACTCTTGAGCGAGCTCTTAACCAACTGAGCCACTCGGCCGGCCCTTAAATCATATTTTTAAATGACACACTAGAAGTAACTTTGGCATGGTGACAATTAATCATGTTCATATCAATATTGAATGTATTTACTTCTTGTTTTTTATGCACATAGAATATAATATGGTAAATATACATAGCATAAATTTTTTATTAAACTATAGCTAACATGCAATATTATATTAGTTTCAGATGTACAGCATATTTTTTCAACATTGATATACCTAAACAAGTGATCACCATGACAAATCCAGCAACCATCTGACAATGTGCCATGTTATCACAACATTATTGACTATATTCCCTATACAGTACATTACATCTTCATGACTTACTGGTTTCATACCTTGAAATTTGAGCCTTTTATTCCCATTCACCTTTACCTTCCTGTTTAAAATTTTCAATTAAAGTTGACATTTAATATTTTATATTAATTTCAAGTGTACAGCATAGTGGTTAGACATTTATATAATTTAAACAGCAATCCCCCTGATTAGCCTAGTACCCAACTGGCATTATACATAGTTATTAACAAATTAAAACTATATTCCCTATGTTTTACTTTACATCCGTATGACTATTTTGTAACTACAAATTTGACTTCTCAACCCCTTCCCCCATTTTATCCTGCCTCTGAACCACCTCCCATCTATCACCCCAATGAATCTAGAATCCATCTGGCACCATACATAGTTATTACAATATTACTGACTATATTCCTCATGCTATACCCTGCATCCCCATGACTACTGTGTAACAACCAATTTGTACATCTTAATCCCTTCCCCTTTTTCACTTACCCCCATCCTGCCTGCAGTTGGGCCACCATCTAAATGTTCTCTGTATGAAAGTTTCTGTTTTGTTTTTATTGCTTATTTTGTTGTTTCGATTTGAGATATAAGCAAAATCACATTTGCATCTGTCTTTCCCTGTCTGACATATTCCCCTCAGCACAGTACCTTCCAGGTCCATCCAGGCCACCTCAGATGGCAATAACCCATTCACTTCCATGGCTGAGCAATATTCCATTGTGTATATATTTCAATTACTCTTTATCCATAGACAGGTACCCAGGCTGCCTTTACTTGGCCATTACAAACAATGCTGCTATGAACATATGGATGCACACCTCCCCTTGAAATAGCATTTTGGGTTTCTTCAGATAATGCCCAGAAGTGGAATTATTGGGTCTTTTGTCTTTTGTTATAGCCTTTGTTTTATTTATTTATTTATTTATTTTTGAGGGCAGTGTCACTGTCTCTCATATGTGGGACCGAACCGGGGCTGCTGGCTTCCCAAGCCAGCGCTTAACCACTGCACCACTCTGCCGGCCCAATAGCTTTGTTTTAAAGTCTGTTTTGTCTGGTATAAGTATTGCTACCTCAGCTGTTTTATTGTTGTCATTTCCATTTTCATAAAATATCTTTTTCCTATCCCTTTACTTTCAATCTGTGTGTGTCTTTCAAAATGAAGTGAGTCTCTTGTAGGCAGCAGATGTAAGGGTCTTGTTTCGTGATCCATTCAGCCATTCTATCTTTTGATTTGAGCATTTAATCCATTTACATTGAAAGTAATTATTTATAAATACATAGTTATTCTCATTCTATTATTCATATTTTTGATCTTTTCTTTTTTTTCATCTTAAAAGAGTTCCTCTAAAATTACTTGTAATACTTGTTTGGTTGTGAGGAACTCCTTTAGATTTTTCTTGTCTGGGAAACTTTTAATCTGTTTTTCAACTCCAAAGGACAGTTTTGCTGGGTAGAGTAATCTTGGTTATAGGTCCTTACTTTTCATCACTTTGAATATTTCATGCCTATCATTTCTGGCCCAAAGTTTCTGTTGAGAAATCAGCTCACAGTCTTATGGGACCTCCCTTATAGGCAATTAACTGCTTTTTTCTTGCTTCTTTTAAGATTCTTTCTTTCTCTTTAGCCTTTCACATTTTAATTATTATGTGTCTTGGTGTGGGCCTGTTTGGGTTCATCTTTTTGGGACTCTGAGTTTTCTGAGCTTGTGTGTCTATTTCCATTACCAGGTTAGGGAAGTGTTCTGTCATTATTTCTTCAAATAAGTTTTTAATTCCCTACTCTCTCTTCTCCTTCTGGTACTCCTGTGATGCAAATGTTGGCACACTTCATATAGTCTCGGATGCTCTTTGGGTGTGTTCTGCTGCCTTATCTTTTTTTTTTTTATATATAAAGATTGTTATTGGGGAATTGGGGAAGGGGGACAGAGAAGTTGCTGTAGTTTTTGTTCTTCAGTCTAGTTGTAGAGGATGTTGCTTCCCTGGCCCATTTGGGTATTATCATTGCGCTCTTTCAGGGTGAGGCAGATCGGCTGCTGGACTCTGAATGGCCACTCACAGCGGCTCTTGGCAGCTCACGCTGGCTGCCGGCCACTCATTGTAGCCTATGGCAGCCCACTGCAGCAGAGGCTGCAGCCCACACCGTCACCAGAGACTCACAGCAGGCCAGCTCCAGGTGGAACCATTGTTCACCACCTTGGCTATGGAAGCCTGTGTCACTGGCTCTCATATGTGGGATCCGAACCGGGGCCCCGCAGCTCAGAGCTGGTGTCCCAAGCCAGCTCCTAACCAACGTGCCACTCGGCTGACCCAGCTACCTTATCTTTTTAATTGCTGATTCTACTTCATTTAATCTACTGTTGATCCCCTCTAATGTATTCTTTATTTCAGTTATTGTATTTTTTTTTCTGGCTGTTTTGTGTGTGAGTGTGTGAGTGTGTGTGTGTGTGTGTGTGTGTTTTCTATCTCTATTTTTATGTTTTCTATCTCTTTATTAGGTTCTTACTGAGATTCTTGAGCATCCTTATAACCACTATTTGGAACTCTGCATCTGGTAGATTGCTTGTCTCCATTTTGTTTAGTTCATTTTCTGGAGCTTTCATCTGTTCTTTTATTTGGCACATGTTTCTTTGTCTCCTGATTTTGGCTGCCTACCTGTGTTTCTTTCTATGTATTAGGTAGAACTGCTATGCCTCCTGGTCTTAATAGACGGGCTTTATGTAGTAGGTATCCTGTGGGGTCCTATGGCACAGTCTCCATAGTCACCAGAGGCAGGTGCTTTTGGTGTTTCCCTTGTATGGGTTGTGTGTGCCCTCTTGTAGTTGAACATTGGTTGCTGTTTGTATGTCAGTAGGTGGGATTGACTCTCAGGCTGATTGGTTGTGAGGACTGGCTGTGACTAAGTGGGGTAGCTGTGGTGCAGGAGCTGACCTACAGAGCAGTGTTTGTTTTAGCAGGGCTCTAGTGCCTGCCCAGTCTTCCCTTTGGATGTGTGATCCTTGGAAGCAGCTGGGTGATGCTCTGGCTCAATCCAAAGATGGCTGCTTGGTATGCCAACCCAGGGCCACCTGGGAGGGAATCCCCAACAGGACATGTTCAGCACCAGCCTGTATCCTACCAGGGACTCCTGGCATGAGCCACAAAGCAATCTGAAGATGACTGCTGCCTGCACTGGGCTTGGAGATACATGAAAAGCCAAGCTACAAACCAAGGCTGGTTGTTGCTAGGGCATGGCCTAGGGCTGCTCAGACAGAGGGACACACCAAAGCCACGTGTTCCTTGTTTGGGGTTTTGAACCTTTGAGAGATCTTAGGAAAGTCTGTAGCATGGGCCAAGGCAGACCATTTGTACCATAAAGCCACTGGAAGCAGCTTGGGTGTGTCCGAAAGTTGACTGGGTCATGGTCTCAGGGAATCACTAGGGTGGAGCAAAAGAATGGTATTAGCCATGTTGATGGACATTCAGATATAGCAACCACATGTGTCTGCACATCAGAAAATGGGGAGAGCTCAACAAAGAAACAATGGCTTTCACCAGCCTCTCTGTCTGGGAGAAAGCTGCCCCTCCAGCTCTCGCATTGAAGCCAGACAATTTGGTTCCTCCCTGTATGTCTCTGGTGTCTTTCAAGCTGTTGCCATAGCACTGGAGCTCAGAGCGAGTTCATCAGCAAGTAAGTTTGTGTGCAAGCCCTTTAAGAGAAGTGCTTGGGACTGCAGCCACTCTGCATCTCACTCAGTCACAATCTCCACTGATTTTCATGGTCAGAAATTATTGGGATTTCTCTCCCTGGCACTGGATCCCTGGCCTGGGAAGCCTGGCATGGGACTGGGACACTTTGCTACTCAGAAAGTGGGGTGAATCTCCATGCCTGAAATATTTCTCCCATTTTTAATCATTACATGTAATGTGAGACCACCCTGTTCCATGTCCCCATCCCTCCTACAAGTCTTGAGGTGACTTCTTCTGTATGTCCTTAGTTGTAGGGCTTCAGTTTAGCTAGACTTCAGATGATTTTCAATGAGGGTTGTTCTGTAGTTCACTTGAAATTTTGATGTTGTCTTGAAAGGAGGCAAGTACAGTGTTTATCTACTCCACCATCTTGACCAGAAATAGCCTCAATACCCACTGTATTTTAAAAAAAAAGTTTTTTTCATATTACCCTATTGCAAACAAATTTCCTTTCTTTTCAAGACTTTCATTCCAATATACAAGAGGTAGGTGTGAGAATTTATTTATTTTTTCTATTTTGAATAAAGCATCCTGCAGAGAAGTCTACAGAATGTATCAGGAGAGTTCGACAATTCACATAGTGTTTATTTAACCTTTTCACTGTTTCTCTGAGCCTGAAATGTGTTTTTTTTCTTCTACCTAATGACTTCCAAGCTGTTGGGCAAATAATAATCTGATGTCTATATAAATTTTAAACTGCACTCTGACACACAAATGAATGAGTGTGACCATCAAACTCTGATTTAAAATTTGTTTACATTTTCTACTCAAGAGTTTTTAGGACTTTTTAATATCACCTTCCACACACAAAATTTACACAATTGGCTAGGTAATAAAACCATAGAATATATACTACAATTCACTTTAGAATTGTCATGACTATATTTATAATCTTTTTCAGGAAGATGGATCATTCAATAATATCAGTTGCTTATTCTATCTTTTATTTTTTTTTCAAATTGTGAATCTTGAAGAAATTAATTAATTTAATGTTAATTATTTAATTAGCTTTCATTTATTGAGTCCTTACTACCTGCCATTTTTATAAGACTGAACACAATTCAGCATGATCAATGCATTGTACAAGTGTACAACTGATAAAAGACAAATCTAGAGAACTAGGAAAAGTTGGATGATACAGAGCTTTGTAAGCTGTATTAAGAATCTAAATTTCAGCCCAAAAGCCATGGAAAGCCTTTTAAGTATTCTATCAAATTCCTAGTTATAAAATTCACATTCTATAATACTCTCTCAACAAGAGAGTAAACAACTCCTCAGAAGAATGCTTAAAAACCTATTGTGTTAATGCAGGACTCTATTATTCTGGACTGGTATGACAGAAAAAGTAACTGAAACAACTGGACATTGTCTCATGGAAAAATGTAAGTGGCATTAGGTGTCCTGCCTAAGGAGTAGATCTTGTCATCCAGCAAGAAATAGGACGCCAAAGTCACTCTTTTACTAGAAACTGTAATTGAAATATATTCACTTTCATCCTTATTCTTGAGCCTTCCATCTTTCTAGCCCTCAAAATCATTTAGTAGAAATAATTTAAAGAGGTCTAAGGTGGGCCTTATAAATGTTTTTATCATTTTTAAAAAAATGACCAGCATTAACATTTTTCCTGAGATTATGATGATCCCATATGGACTTCAGGTATATTCATTACCACACGAATATCTTCAAAGCTTACCTTACTAATTCTTTGCTTCTGAATAATTTGCTGTAATTATTATCTAGGTGAAAAAACAGAGACTGTTTACTGAGTACCACATATGTGTCAGGTTCAGTGAGATCAGATGCAGTACATATTTGAAGATGGAGAATCCAAGGCTCAGTTTCATTTAATCATACAAAATCTTATACTCATAAGGAATGGAACTGGGATTCAAAACCAGGATGTTATTATTGTCCTTGTTTAATCTCAAATCCCATGCTCTTTCCAGTATTTGAGGATGCTTCAGTAAAAGATTTTAAAAACATTACATGCTTGAAATGTCTATAAAGGAAAATGAAGGGGGAGGTTATCAATAGTCAAGAGTCTATTGTTTCTAATTAGGTGTTGTCTAAGGGAGTCAGTAATGAATCTTTTTTTAACTGTGTGACCACATGAGTGACAAGTTCACTATCCATATGCTCTGAGACTTGAGGTGGCTTTAAGAAAGTCGTCAAGAGTTCCGGTAAGATGGTGGAATAGATGGACGCTCTCCGAACTGCCTCCCAGGATCACATCAAAATTACAAATAATTTATGCAACATTTAACCTCGGGAGTCCCCTGAACATTAGATGAACAGAACCTCTAAACGAAGGACCTAAAGAGGAGGCCACGTCAAGTCTGGTAGGAGGGGCGCTGATGAGAGAGGGCAAGCCCCGTGAGGGAGGCTTCTCGGGTTGGGGGACAGACCCTCCGGCCCCACACCGAGCTCACTAGCCCAGAGTTGCTTTGCCAGGAAGAGGAATTCCACGATAGTGGGCAGTAGAAATTAGTGAGGAATCTCTTTGCTCGACTTGGTGCGGTGAGGCTGGGGGCAGCTGGAGAACCAGTGGGGCTGCTGCACGGGTTCGTCCGCCGGAGAGCACTCACCTGGTTCTTGTCAGAGGGAGTGGCTGCATGAACCGGGCCCAGAAGCCTGTCGGGAGGGACTGAACTGAGCACCTTTGGAGCAGAAGCTGGAGGTTTTGGGATTGTTGTTCCACTGGTGCGGAGATTGCACACGAGCGGAATACAGGAGGTCGCCATTTTTTCAGGGTTGGGCCCTCCCACGGAGGGTCAGAGCCGGGATCCCATTGGTCTGGTGAACTTGGCGCAGGAGTGCGTGCATGCGTGAGTGCGTGCGTGCGTGTGCATGCATGCGGCCTTGGATTCCCACCCTCCGTCTGCCCTGCTTGTGTTGCGTTGCCAGGGAAATGCCTGGCGGGTGCCTTCCGGCTACATCTGGCTGCTCACTGAGACACAGGAGTGCGCGAGCGGCTTTGGGTCCCCACCCTCCGCCCTGCTTGTATTGTGTTTCCAAAGAAACACCGGGCGGGTGCCCTCTGGCTGCATCAGATTGCTCACTGAAACGTGCCTGAGCCACCTTGGGTCCCCACCCTCCGCCCTGCTTGTGCTGCGTTTCCAAGGAAACGCCAGGTGGGTGCCCTCCGGCTCCATCAGGCTGCTCACTGAGATGCAGGAGTGCGTAAGCCACCTTGTATCCCCACCCTCCGCCCTGCTTCAGCTGCATTGCCAGGGAAACGCAGGGCAGGTGTTCTCCAGCTACATCACTCTGTTCACTGAGACTCAGTAACAGACAACCTGCAACAATCTTTGAAGATTTTTTTTTTGGGGGGGGGAGTGAGCACGATTCCAGAGCACACAGCAGCTAATTGTGGAAAGCTCACTGCAACCCTCAGAAAGTGGTCTGCAGATTAAAGAGGACAGAGAGCCGCCCCCCACCTCTTTTCTTTTTTTTTTTTTCTTTTTTCTTTTTCATTTTCTCTTCTCTCTAGGTGATCTATCTAATACATCGAAGCATTCACAGAACGACAGCCAGAATGAAAAAACAAAGAAACATGTCCCAAGTAAAAGATCAGAAGAAAACTCTAGAAATGGAACTAAATGAAACAGAGGTATCCAAACTTTCAGAGACAGAGTTTAGAACACTGATGATAAGAATGTTTAAGGAACTTAGCGAGGACATAAAGCAAGATAGGGAAACCATAAAAAACAACCTGTTAGAACTAAAGTATACAATAATTGAAATGAACAACACACTCGAACAAATCACCAGTAGAGTAGATGAAGCAGAGGATTGAATCAGTGAATTAGAAGACAAAATAGAAATCACCCAGCTGGAACAACAAAAAGAAAAAAGAATAAAAAAGAATGAAAATAGTTTAAGAGACCTCTGGGACAACATGAAATGCAGCAATCTTTGCGTCATAGGAATACCAGAAGGAGAAGAGAAGAAGCAAGGGATTGAGAGTGTATTTAAAGAAATAATGACTGAAAACTTCCCTACCATGGTGAAGGAAATCGACATACAAGCCCAGGACGTACAGAGAGTTCCTAACAGGCTGAATCCAAACAGGCCCACACCAAGACACATCATAGTAAAAATGGCAAAGGTTACAGACAGAGACAGGATCCTAAAATCAGCAAGAGAAAGACAGCAGTTTACACATAAAGGAACTCCTATAAGACTAACAGCTGACTTTTCTTCAGAAACACTGCAGGCCAGAAGGGAATGGCAAGAGATATTCAAAGTGACACAAAATAAAGGTCTACAACCAAGATTGCTCTACCCAGCACGGCTATCACTTAAAATTGAAGGAGAGATAAAGAGCTTCTCAGAAAAGAATAAGCTGAAGGAGTTCATTACCACCAAGCCAGCATTGCAGGAAATGTTAAAAGGGCTTTTTTAAACAGAAGAAAGGGGAAAACAAGCTAACCCAGGAAGACAAGAAATACAAATAACAAAATGGCAATAAATATGCACCTATCAGTAATCACATTAAATGTGAATAGGGTGAATGCTCCAATCAAAAGGCATAGAGTGGTTGAGTGTGTAAGAAAACAGGACCCATGCATATACTGTCTACAAGAGACTCATCTCAGATCAAAAGACACACATAGACTGAAAGTAAAGGGATGGAATAAGATATTTCATGCAAATGGAAATGAGAAAAAAGCTGGAGTAGCAATACTTATTTCGGACAAAATAGACTTTAAAATGAAGACTACAATAAAACACAAAGAAGGGCACTACCTAATAATAAAGGGATCAATTCAACAAGAGGACATAACCCTAGTAAACATCTATGCACCCAATATAGGAGCTCCTAAATATATAAAACAGATTCTGATAGACATAAAGGCAGACATCAACGGTAACACTATCGTAGTAGGGGACTTCAACACCCCGTTGTCACCAATGGACAGATCCTCCAGACAGAAAATCAACACGGACATAGTGGCCTTAAATGACACTTTAGACCAGCTGGATTTAATTGATATTTTTAGAGCATTTCACCCCAATGCTACAGAATATACATTCTTCTCAAGTGCCCATGGAACATTCTCCAAGATAGACCACATGTTAGGCCACAAAACAAGTCTCAACAAATTTAAGAAGATTGAAATCATATCAAGTGTCTTCTCTGGCCACAATGCTATGAAACTAGAAATCAATTATAAGAAGAAATCTGGAAAGCTTACAAATACATGGAAGCTAAATAACATGCTTCTAAATAGTGAGTGGGTCAAAAACGAGATCAAGTAGGAAATCAAAAGATACCTCGAGACAAATGAAAATGAAAACACCACGAACCAAAATCTCTGGGATGCAGCGAAAGCAGTCCTAAGAGGGAAGTTCATAGCAGTGCAGGCCTACTTAAAGAAGGAAGAAAAATCTCAAATCAACAGACTCTCTCTACACCTAAGGGAACTCGAAAAAAAACAGCAAAACAAGCCTAACGGGAGCATAAGGAAGGAAATAATAAAGACCAGAGCAGAAATAAATGAAATACAAAACAAAAAAACAATACAAAAGATCAATGAAACCAAGAGTTGGTTTTTTGAAAAGATAAACAAAATCGACAAACCCTTAGCACGACTAACAAAGAAAAAGAGAGAGAGAGGACCCAAATTAATAAAATCAGAAATGAAAGAGGAGAAGTGACAACAGATACCACAGAAATAAAGAAAATTTTAAGACAATACTATGAGCAACTATATGCTAACAAATTCAAGAATCTGGAAGAAATGGATAAATTTCTAGAAGCATACAATCTATCAAGTCTGAACCAAAAAGAAACAGAAACTCTGAACAGACTGATTACTGCCAAAGAAATTGAATCAGTAATCAACAATCTTCCAACCAACAAAAGCCCTGGACCAGATGGCTACACAGGTGAATTTTACAAAACATTCAAAAAAGAATTAGTACCTATTCTCCTCAAACTATTCCAAAAAAATACAGAAGGAGGGAAGGCTCCCAAACTCTTTCTATGAAGCCACTATCATCCTGATTCCTAAGTCAGACAAAGATATTACAAAAAAGGAAAACTACAGGCCAATATCACTAATGAACATAGATGCAAAAATTCTCAACAAAATACTAGCAAACCGAATTCAGCATCTCATTAAAAAGATCATACACCACGATCAAGTGGGATTCATTCCTGGTATGCAAGGTTGGTTCAATATCTGCAAATCAATTAACGTAATACATCACATTAACAAAATGAAAAATAAAAATCATATGATCATATCAATAGATGCAGAAAAGGCATTTGACAAAATCCAGCAGCCATTTATGATAAAGACTCTTAACAAAATGGGAATAGTGGGATCATACCTCAGCATAATAAAGGCCATATATGATAAGCCCACAGCAAACATCGTTCTCAATGGGGAAAGGCTGAAAGCTTTCCCCTTAAGATCAGGAACAAGATAAGGCTGCCCACTTTCACCACTTCTATTTAACATAGTTCTGGAAGTTCTAGCCACAGCAATCAGACAAGAAAATGAAATAAAAGGCATCCATATTGGAAAAGAGGAAGTCAAATTGTCATTATATGCAGATGACTTGATACTATATATAGAGAATCCCAAAGACTCCACCAAAAAACTGCTAGAACTGATACATGAATTTGGTAAGGTAGCAGGATAAAAAATTAATATTCAGAAATCAGTGGCATTTGTATACACCAATAATAAATTATCAGAAGAAGAAATCAGGAAATCAATCCCTTTTACAATTGCTTCAAAAACAATAAAATATCTAGGAATCAATTTAACTAAAGAAGTAAAAGACCTGTACTCACAAAATTATGAGACACTGAAGAGAGAAATCAAAGAAGATACAAATAAATGGAAATACATACCATGCTCATGGATAGGAAGAATTAATATAGTTAAAATGTCAATACTTCCTAAAGCAATATATAGATTCAATGCAATTCCAATCAAACTACGAAGGACATTTTTCTCTGAAATAGAACATAGAATCCTAAAATTTATATGGAGTTACAAAAGACCCTGAATAGCTACAGCAATGTTGAGAAATAAGAACAAAGTGGGAGGCATCACACTACCTGACATCAAAACATACTACAATGCTACAGTAATCAAAACAGTATGGTACTGGCATAAAAACAGACACATAGACCAATGGAATAGAATAGAGAGCCCAGGACTAAACCCATCTATATACGGTCATTTAATCTATGACAATGGAAGCAAGAATTTACACTGGAGTAAAGACAGTCTATTTAATAAATGGTGCTGGGAAAATTGGACTGACACGTGCAAAAAAATGAAAATAGACCATCTGCTTACATACACCATATAGGAGAACAAACTCAAAATGGATTAAAGACTTAAATGTAAGACCTGAAACTATAAAACTCCTAGAAGAAATATAGGGAGTAAGTTTGGAGACATTATCCGGAGTAATATTTTTACCGATATATCCCCTCGGGCAAGGGAAATGAAAGAAAAAATGAACATATGGGATTACATCAAACTTAAAAGTTTTTTCACAGCAAAGGAAATCATCAATAAAACAAAAAGGCAGCCTACTGAATGGGAGAAGATATTTGCCAATGATATATCTGATAAGGGATTCATATCCAAAATTTATAAAACACTCATGCAATTCAACACCAAAAAAACAAACAACCCAATTAAAAAATGGGCAGAGGATATGAGGAGGCTTTTCTCTAAAGAGGACATACATATGGCCAACAGGCATATGAAAAAATGTTCAACTTCATTAATCAGAGAAATGCAAATAAAAACCACAATGAGATACCATCTCACTCCAGTCAGAATGGTTATCATCAATAAATCAACAAACAACAAGTGTTGGCGAGGGTGTGGAGAAAAGGGAGCCCTGGTGCACTGTTGGTGGGACTGCAAATTGGTGCAGCCATTATGGAAATCAGCATGGAGGTATCTCAAAACACTGGAAATGGAACTGCCGTATGACCCAGCAATTCCACTCTTGGGAATCTACCCAGAGGAATCCAAGACGCTAATTCAAAAACATATATGCACCCCTATGTTTATTGCAGCGCTATTTACAATAGCCAAGACTTGGAAACAACCAAAATGCCCACCGGTAGATGACTGGCTTAAGAAACGGTGGTACATTTATACAATGAAGTACTACTCTGCTATAAAGAAGAATGAAATTGTACCATTTGCAACAATATGGATGGACCTAGAGACTATTATGTTGAGTGAAATAAGTCAGTCAGGCAAAGACAAATACCATATGATCTCACTTATATGTGGAATTTGAAAAACTGAATGAATGAGCATAAGAAACAGAAATAGTTTCATAGATATAGAGGAAAAACAGGGTTGCTAGTTGGGAGAGGGGTGGGGATGAGGGAGAAGGGGAAAGGATTAGACAGCATAAATAGGTAATTACAGTATTGTCACAGGGATATGAAAGACAGTTCGGGAAATATAATGTCGTTTAAATTTTGTGGGGTGTCAGATGGTCACATATTTTGTTAGGGAGACCACTTCATGGATGGAGTAGAGGCTTGATCATAGCACTGTATACCTGAAATTGATGTTGTATAATATTGTATGCCAACTGTAATTGAATATATAGACAGTCACGGGGTGTGGATTATATGGTGGAAGGGAGTCAAAGGAATTGTAATAGACAGTATGATATGGGGGAGAGGAGTGGGGTGGCGAATTTGGGGAGGAGGGTTGTCACTTTGAGGGGTAAAAAGTATAACTATTGCACTTTGTTGTACACCTGAAGCTAATTAAAAGTATATATGAATAAAATAAATAAATAAATAAATAAAATCAGAATAAATAAATAAGTAAATAAATAAATAAAATATTTGCCACAAAGTATCATTGTAAAAAAAAAAAAAGAAAGTCGTCAATTCTTCTTTTCCCTCCAATCTATCCCAACAAAGTTCTGACCTTAGAAGGAAATATATTAGAACTTTGATATGCCATCTTCCAAAGATTTCTAGATACTGACAGGAACCCGATCAGAGTCACTGTGGTAGAAATCATTAGCTGTTCACCAGTCATACTCCACCTTCCAGTGACAAATTGCTCAGCTAAGAGCTACATTTCCCAGCCCCACTTGGAACCAAGTGTGGCCATCCATATGACCAGTTTTGCCCATTAAGTGAGACTAGAATGGATAGTTTTCAACTCAGTGTTTGTAAGAATGGGTTGGAGTACTTTCACTGTGCTGTTTTCCTCTCACAAGTTGGATGCAGAGGGTTCCCAGGGCCCTAGCAGCTGGCAGATCCACAATTTGGCAGAAGCCTGAATCCCTAATTTACTATGAAGAGCAAATCCATCTACTGACTAGGAACTGCCATATTACACTGTAAACTTGAGCTAAATATAAGCTTTTTTTTTTTTTTTGAGGGCAGTGTCACTGGCCCTCATATGTAGGACCGAACCGGGGCCGCTGGCTTCCCAAGCCAGCGCTTAACCACCGCGCCACTTGGCCGGCCCCTAAATATAAGCTTTTTAAAGCATTAATCACTCCTAGGTATGGCAGCTAATGTTACCCTAACACATAAAACCAACAGAAATAATTAAAACATCACCAATTATAATGATGATAAAATTGGAGGAAAAACTATCTGCTAAATATATATATATATATATATATATATATATATATATATATATATATATATGATTCAGCTAATATATATATATTATATATATGTGATTCAGCTAATATATATATTAGCTGAATCACAGGAACCTATGAGGGTGATGTAATTCCAGGTTGAATTAAGCTGATTTGCACAATTGAGAGCAAAGGCATCAGCTCAGTCTAATCCTAGATCAATACAAACTGAAGGTTAGGCTTCTGCTAAATGTTATGCTGACCTTTTAGAGTGTTCACCCTATGCAGTTCTCTGTGTGGACATGTGTGTGGCTACCTAAAGGTACCCAACATGTGAAAGAAAAACATATATATATTTTTTTTTACCTACTATGTTCTACATAATGAGCTGGAGACACAACATAAAAACAACAACAAAAGACAACAATTCAGGGCCGGCAGAGTGGCTCATCAGTTAAGAGTTGGCTTGGGAGCTCGAACTCTGGGCAGCAGGGCCACTGGTTCAGATCCCATATGGGCCAGTGATGCTGCCCTCTACAGCTAAGATGGTGAACAACAGCTTGACCTGGAGCTGCGCTGCCTTGGGTCACTGGTAACAGCATAGGCTGACTGGTAACAGTCAGGCTGCAGTGGGCTGCTGTGAGCCGCTGTGAGTGGCTTTCCAATGGCTGGCAACCAATCTGCCTCAGCCGGGAAGAGCACAATGATCATAATACCAACATGGGACAATGAAGCAGCATCCTCCACAACTAGACTGAAGAACAAAAAGACAGCAACTTGTCTGTTCTGCTTCCTCAATTCCCCAAAGCTGTTCCCTCCCCCAATTACCCAATAAAATCTTAAACAAAACAAAACAAAACAAAAAACAAAACAAAAAACGATTCAGTTTAAAATCTAACAACACTGGTAACCCATCTATAAAAATAGCAGCCTAATCAGAATGCCATTGTGCAGTTTCCCATCTGATCCACTCACATTTTGTATGTTTCTCTCCAGAGTTGGTAGTCTACAAGTGAAGACAAAGGTGAAGAGCAATTTCCAGACCCTCCATGATTTAATAGTTCCAACTGTCAGTAGTCACTTATTGATTTAGCTGGCAGAACTGGAATGTGCTCTTTAAGCACTGTTGTTCCCATGTAATCTCTGTGTATGCATTTTCTGCCCTGGAGGTATGTAGTGATACCCATCTGTCCACTCCCAGCAAGGGAAGAATTATAATCCCATTTCAAAGACTGAAGCCTGCCATCTGCTAAGGGTTCAAGTGTGCCTTTTTAGATATTTCACTAAACTAATAAGGGATGTGATGACATTATCTCAAATTTGGTGAGTTGCTATGAAGTCATAAATTAAATTAAGCACAAGGCTGATGTTCTCACTATGAAATAGTAAGTTTCTTGTCTGGGTATTTGTTAACCAAGCAATTCTTCTGGGAAGAGAATGAAAAATGTTTTATTATTTTATTTTATTTATTTTATTTGAAATCTCTTTTCATCACTTGTACAAGACTAACAAGTTGTCATGATTTTACCTGGAAAATTTGGTATTTAGTATCAAGTATGTGGTTTTATATTCCACATTTTATAATTGTAAAATTCTTCCAGCTGCTCAATACATCCCTTTCCAGTGAGTTTTTACAATACAAATGCTAGTGAGAAAGGAAGTTGTTGTTGTTACAGAAAAATTAAAATTACAAGAAAGTGAAAATTGAACAAAAATCACCCTTAATCCTACTTTTAACGTTTTTCTGATTTTCCAGCTAGGTTTTTTCCATACATATTTGTACATGATCGAGAGCAAACTATGCACAAATATATGTCCGGTTATTTTCACTACATTTTTAAAACTAGTTTCTCATTTATTGCTACAACCTTTTTCTGTTTGCTGCCTTCAAGTGTGTCAGGCATTTGACTTCTACCTGGAACGTTCTTCTCTCATCTGTAACTATGCTTTGCTCTTTTACTTGGTTTAGATTTTCATTCAAATCTCACTTTCTCAATGCCACATTCCCTCCTTTATTTTTATCCCTAGCTTTCATCAGTATTCAATGTGTCATTTACTTTACAAATTTATTTTCCCCCAGAATGGTGGTAATAATGTTTTCATAGTGATTTGGGACTTTCAGTTGTAGTCCTCCCTGGCATACATAAGGCTTCTTTGTATATCTTTTTGTTTCTGAAGGATGTACCATTTACCAGATTTCATTATTTCTTCAAAAATCTCCTAAAACATTAAAATATTCTCTAAGAAAATACATTTTAAAACGACTACCTTTAATTACTTGATATATAGGTTATTATGGAATTACAATGCTTTCTAGAAGCTCAGACCTTAAAGGGTCATCTGACATCCAACTGCTTTAACAGAAGAGATTTTAAAGAGTAGTAATGCCAATGGGTTACTTGGAAGTGTGCAAATTAACCCCTTATGCAATATCAGACATTCCGTAAGCCACTTGAAAGAAATCACAGTGTACGTGTGCTTGCAGTCAAACCAACTACAAAGCAATTCACCTACCCAGACTTACTGAGCTGGTTACTGACCTCAAGCTCTGACTTCATGCCAATTTTGGAGCTGCCTCTTGGTTTGCAGATGTTCTGAACTGTACTGTTGCCAATTAGGACCTCTTGAAATGCCTATATCATGAGTCTAGTTCAGCGTGTGTGCATATGTGTGTGTCTGTAGTGGAACATTTAGAGAGACATAGTAAGCTGCTTGAGAGGCTGGACACAGGTGGCCTTTCTCGTAATTGAGAAACTAGAGACAGAGCTTGATAAATTATAAGAGGACGAAGACTTTGCAGCTCCTAAAGATAATTGTTTTGTTTGTTAGTATGATTCTGTTAGGTTTTATTTTAGTTTGCTTTCTCTTTTTTGGTTACCAAGGAGCTTAATGTTATAAGACAATGAATAAATGAATTTAGGGAATTCATTAATCCAGTGGTTATCCTTCTTAGGCTGACAACATTCTTTTTAAAATTAGTATTTTGGTGGCACTCTTAAAGGGATCAATGGGGGGAAAAAACCTAAATAGGTCAGTAATAATTACCTCACTATCACTATTGCAGTATAGCAATGTTTCCTAGTGTCTGGAAAAATAAATTTTCTTTTTTTTAAATTAAATTTATTGGAATGACAATGGTTAGTAAAATCACATAGATTTTAAGTGTACAATTAATAAAAAAATTTTATTGCTTGTTAGAACACTTTTTGCTGTTTTGCTAGAACTGCTCCCTGCAGTTTTATTCTTTTAAGAAGCAAAGCTCTGTCACACATTTTCTTGTAAGTCCATTATCTACATATACCAAGTCACATAACCTGCTCAGAACAACATTCCATTGAATGGTTACCATAGCAATAGGTAAAATCAGTTGCAACAAGAAAACTGAATACATTAATAATAATATGCAAGCAAATCTCTGATGATTCCTGGTTCACCAGTATCCTTTGGCACATCAGTCATGGACCATTTCAATAACCCAGTGGTACAGTATTAGCCAGTACATTATTCAAGTTCCTTCTTATTTTTTTTTTTTTGAGGGCAGTTTCACTGGCCCTCATATGTGGGACCTGAACCGGGGCCTCTGGCTTCCCAAGCCAGCGCTTAACCACCGTGCCACTCGGCCGGCCCTCAAGTTCCTTCTTGTGTTATTCATGCAACTTGTAACACCATGCATGCTGTAAAAAAGGCATGTATAATTATATGTTCTTTATCACTGTGCATGCTATGCTCTTCTGTGCTTGGTTTTATGTAATATAAATAGAACATGCCAAGCACATTATTTGCATAGAACCTAACATACTATGCAATCAATAAGTGATACGAGTATATTGGAAGTTTCACCAAGAAAGCAATCTTGTGTCTTTGATTGACCCAAGCCCTTTTCACTAGTTTCTCTATAATTCTCTACTAAACTGAATTCAATGGAATATGGGCAGAAAACAAAAAAGAGAATATGGTCAGAGTAAACCAAATTTATAATAAATGGACACAGGGTATAATAAAGATGAAATTTGAAGTTTCTAAATATAAAATAGCCATATTTGGGAATTCTTCCATTAGCATAGATAGTTGACAACTGAATAGTGTTTCATCTAAAATCGTGCAACTCTTCTTTTCTTTCATAAGCTTCTAGGATTTCAAACTAAAACCAATTTTTCCTCTAACTTTCATTTCAAGGCAATATTATATAGAATTTAAAGAAACTAAAAGCATATGTCAAGCTATTATCTTAATTTCTCTCTTACATAATGCTTTATATTATCTCTGATTATTTTATTTTTATTCATACATAAACCATCCAATTTATGTATAACTGGGGCTGTTAACATCACTAATTATATTACATACTTTTTATGAAACAATTTTTTTTTTTTTTTAAGATTTTATTGGGGAATTGGCGGAGGGGAACAGCGTTGGGGAATCGGGGAAGGGGAACAGACAAATTGCTGTCTTTTTGTTCTTCAGTTTAGTTGCGGAGGATGTTGCTTCACTGTTGGTATCGTCATTGCGCTCTTCCCGTATGAGGCAGATCGGTCGCTGGCCTCTGGATGTCGCTCACCGCAGCTATTGACAGCTCACGCTTGGCTGCCAGCCGCTCACGCTGGCTGCGGGCCATTCACTGTAGCCTATGGCAGCCCACTGCAGCAGGGGCTGCAGCCCACACCATCACCGGGGCTCGCACAGCCCAGCTCCAAGTGGAGCTGTTGTTAGCTGTAGAGGGCAGTGTCACTGGCCCTCATGTGGGATCCGAACCGGGGCCGCTGGCATCCCAAAACCAGCGCTTAACCAATGCGCCACTCGGCTGGCCCTATGAAACAATTTTTAATGAAAACAGTTGTTTCTTAAAATTCTCATATTAGATGCATCTCATAACTTTATTATTTTAATGCCCGCATAATATTTCACTGTGTCCACCCACTGTGTTATTCCTCTGTTGTTGGATATTGAGATGGGTGACACTACATTTTTACTATAGATAACACTAAAATACACCCAGTCATATACATATATTTTCTTCTGAATTACATAATTATATAAATCATGTATATTTTTCTTCTGTTACTTATGTAAATTAGCTGAATTACAGGAGCAAAGTATATATTTTTCTTTGTGTTTTCTCTCTTTCAACTCTCTCTCCTTCACCACTATGCTACAGGCTTCAATGTGTTTCTTTTCGCAATGTGCTTTTTCTTAATTTAGAGGAAGTTCATCAAATTTCTCATAATATTCAACTAAAATTTTATGAAATTACAAAATGATTTTTACTGTTTTAACTGTGATGCACAAACACTGATCTGTAGTGTTTACTATTATCAACCATTTTTAAATGTTTTAAAATTTTTCCATTGTGAATTTTTTAACATATGGGTTATTTATTAATACATTTTATACCTTGCAAACATATGGGATATTTTATTGTAGTTATCCTTACATTTGGGGGCTTTTTTGTCTTTTATGCATTTATTTACTTATAAAATGTATTTTTTAAATTTAGATTTTACCTTTTTAGAGTAGTTTTAGTTTCATAGAAAAATTCAGAGATTGCCCATATACCTCTGCCCCACACATGCACAGCCTCTCCCATTATCAACATTCCCCACCAGACTGGAACATTTGTTAGTTGATGAACCTACATTGTCACATCATAATCACCTAAAGTGCATAGTTTACATTAAGGTTCACTCTGGGTGTTGTGGGTTTGGACAATGTATAATGATGTATCTACAATTACTATAACATACAAAATATTTTCACTGCCCTAAATATCCCCTATGTTCCACCTATTTATTCCTCCTCCCATTCCCCTGGCAACCAAAAGCTTTGCTTTTCACAGAATGTCATATAACTGGAATCACAAAGTATATAACCTTTTCACCTTGGCTTCTTTCACTTAGTAATATGCATTTAAATTTCCTCATGTTGTTTTTTGGCTTGATAACGTATTTCGTTTTAGCACTGAATAATATTCTTTTGTCTGTATGTACCATAGTTTATTTATCCACTCACCTACTGAAGGAAATCGTGGTAGCATCAAATTTGGGCAATTGTGAACCATGTGCAGGTTTTTGGTGTGGACATAAGTAAGTTTTCAACTCATTTGCATGAATACCAAGGAGTATAACTGCTGAGTTGTGTTGTAAGAGTTTGTTTAGTTTTGTAAGAAATCACCAAACTGTCTTCTAAAGTGGTTGTACCATTTTGCATTCCTATCAACAATGAACAACAGTTCCTATTGCTCCACATCCTCACCAGCATATGGTGCTGTTAGTGTTCTGGATTTTGGCCATTCTAATAAGTTTATAATGGTATTTTGTTTAAACTTGTATTTTCCTCAGCATATGATATGGAATATATTTTCATATGCATATTTGCCATCTGTATATCGTCCTTGAGGAGCTATTTGTTATGGTCGTTGGCCAAATTTTTAATCAAATTGTTTATGTTTTTTCTTATTTTTGTTATTTATTGATGTATAACACATTTACCTCAAAACTTAGTAGTTAAAAATAACCATTTTATTAAATCATGGGTTTTGTAGATCAGTGATTTAGATTAAAAAGGGAACAGTGAGGTTTTCTTATTGTTTAGTTTTAAAAATTCTTTGTAAAGTTTGGATAAGAGTCCTTTATCAGGTGTCATGTCCCACACACAAGAGCAGTGAGACTCGAGAAAGGGGCGGTGCAGGGTTAAAAAAGACAGGATCCAATAATAGATTGTAAGTGGGTAAGTGGGGCCAAGGGACTCACATCTTGGGACTGGGAGTCCCCAGTTGGGCAGAGGCAAAGTTTTTATTGATAAACATACAAGGAAGTGATCATTGTTTTTTCCATGGTCTGTGAATTTCGTGCCTGCTGGCTGCTTCCCCTGATCGTCCCCATTGTGCTCCAACACAATTGTGCCTTCACACATACGCATCACCCCAGGGAATGGAGTCAAAATACTGAAACCATCTGATAAGGGAGATTGCCCGATATCATTCCATGGGTCTCAGCATTCAGAGACAGGTCCTTAAGATGTCACTTTTGACATGGGGTTAGCAGGGGGCGGGGGGGGGGAGGGAGAGGGGGGCGAGATGGAGGGGAGGCAAACAGTTTGGCAGCTGTAAGGCAACAATCAGGTGTGTCTTTTTTTTCCAGCTTTATTAAGATATTATATAATTGACAAATAAAATTGTAAGAAATTTAAAGTGTACACCATGAGGATTTGATATACGTACTCATATACATTGTGAAAAGATTTCTCCCATCTATTTAATTAATACATCCATCATCTCACATATTAATCTTTTTTTTTTTTGGTGACAATATTTAAATTATACAATAGAATGTTATCACTATAGTCACATGTTTTATTTATTTATTTATTTATTTATTTTTAATTTTTGAGTGCAGTGTCACTGGCCCTCATATGTGGGACCCGAACAGGGGCCGCTGGCTTCCTAAGCCAGCGCTTAACCGCCGCGCCATTCGGCCAGCCCTCACATGTTATACTTTAGATCCTCAGATTTTATTGATCTTTTAACTGAAACTTTGTACCCTTTCATCAACCTCTCCCTATTTCTCCTGCCACTCAGTCCCTGGCAACCACTCTTCTACTCTGATTCTGAATCTGACTTTTTATTTAGATTCTACATATAAGTGATACCATGCAGTATTTCAGTATTTGTCATTCTCTGTCTGGTTTACTTAAGTTAGCATAATTTCCTCAAGGCCCATCCATGTTATCCCAAATGGCAGAATTTCCTTATTTTCCGTGGATGAATAATATTCTTCTCTGTGTGTGTGTGTGTGTGTGTGTGTGTGTGTGTGTGTGTGTGTATGTGAGTTCTTTATACATTCATCAATTGATGGACACTTAGTTTGTTTATCATATGAGGCTATAGTGAATAGTGTTCCAGTGAACATGGGAATTCAGGTATCTCTTTGAGATCCTGATTTCATTTCCTCTGGAAATATACCCAGAAGTAGGATTGCTGGATCATATGGTCAGATGTGTCTTTTCCAAATGTTTTCTCCCAGTCTGTCATTTGTCTTCTTATTTTCTTGACACTGTATTTCAGAAAACAGAATTTTTTAAATTTTAATGAAGTTCAACTTATCAATGATTTCTTTCATGAATCAGGTCTCTGGTGTGGTATTTTATCTGGTATTTCTTTTTATCAAAATGACTGTATTTTTCAGAATAGCTCATTCTTTATTATTCATCCTTTCATGCAGATTGATGCTCTTTTATGGCTTAATACAGATTCTATTTTGGTTAATATTGTAATCTTGATAAAAATATTTTTCTCTGTTTGTTGCATGTAGAATTATATTATTTATATATACAATATGCAGAATTATATATGTAGATATATATTACATTAAGTTTATTACATTAACTTATTACATAAGTTAAATTGTGTTGTTTAGGAGTTTTATATTGCTGCATAGCTTTATCTGCTAGTACTTTCAGTTTATGAAAGGAGTGTACATTTCAAAGAGAACTGGGGATGTAATGTATGTTCACCTCTGCAATTATATCAGTTGATGTTTAATATGTTTTGAGGATGTATTATATTTTGTATATATTTTATGATGTTTATTTCATATTGTTCACTTATTCCATATATATCTATATCTATATCTATATATCTTATTGCACATGTGTAATATATATTCTTATTCTCTCTCTCCATGTATCATCTGAGATATTCACCTATGATCTTGCAACTGCCAAACTGACTGTTCCCCACACGCTGATTTCATGAAGTCATAAGGAAGTGTCTGGGAATGCTGAGACCAAGGGAATGATCTTGGTACAACTTCCTTATCTGATGGTCTCGGAATGTTGAGTCCATCCTCTGGGATCATGCATGTGTGTGAAGGCACAGTATGTGTTGAAGCACTATGGGGTTTCGAGGAAATGGTTCCTAGGCACATAAATTCAGCAGACTGGGATGAGAAAAACAAATTTACTTCCTTGTAGTGAACATAGTAAAAGTTATGTGTCAGCCAGACTCGGAGCTCAGTCATTGAGGCTTGAGTCCCCTGGCCCATCTACACCTAACACTTTGCTTCTGCCTTTCTTAAACCTTCACTGTCCCTCTTGCATCCCACCGCTCTTGTTGAGCAGGACGCAACATCTGGCACCCAACGTTGGGCACGAGAGGGAAGGTCGACTACCAGTCAGAACTGAAAAAAGATTCATGGCACGGGGCCCAGGAGGGCAACAACTACAAGACAGGGAAGACCTCAGGAATTCACCAGGGTAATGGGGAATGCTATAAGCCAATATAGACCTTATATTTGCTTGCTTAAGCAGCTTATTAAGGCTGAGGAGCCCGAGTTTCAGACCAAAGGTTAGAGGAACTTTTAAAGGCAATTGAAACTCACTGTTCCTGGTTCCCAAACTTAGGGACTCTAGACTAAAAAATATGGGAGAAGGTAGGCATGGAACTCCATGGAGGAGTATATCATAAAGGAGTTTCACTCCCAGTCACTATTTGGGCCACATGGCAACTAGTTTGGTCAGCTTTAGAATCTTTGCAGACTGATATGGAAGATGAAGGGGAAGAGGACGTTTCAGAATCAGGAGACAAAGAGGAGAGGGCTGCAGAAAAGGAGGAAGGGTCTCTGGAAGCCCCCACAGTCACCACTAAGTTCATGTATCCACCTTTGGGAGGCTGCTTGGAGGATTGTTGTTCACCCTCAGCTCCTCTGCTGTCCCCCACTGCCATCCTTTACAGCGCAGATATGGGATCCTCCCTTGAAACTGGCAAGAAATAGAAATCCTTTTCTTTCTGTCACTCGTTACCCTCCTTTAAGAGGTTCCCAGATACCACTTTCTGCTATAGAATGAGGTATCCAACAGGCACAATTTGAGGGTGATTTGGATGCTTTGGCTTTCCCTGTTACTATTCATGAACGAGTTGCTCCTGACATTGATCTTCAGAATCCCAATGGAGTTTATGAATTTCATCATAAGACTTTGCCTTTTAAGATATTAAAAGAAATAAAACTTTCCATAACTCAGTATGGCCCTACCTTTGCATTTTCTGTAGCCTGGCTGATGGAAATCGATTAATTCCTGTTGATTGGCATGCTGTGGCTAAGACGTCTTTGCCAACTCAATTTTTACAGTTCAGAACATGGTGGGTTGCTGGTGCAGAAACTCAAAGCAGACATAATCAGGCTCATAGTGTCACCATTTCACACGACCAATTGTTGGGACAAGGCAATTGGGAAGGTACTCAAAATCAGCTCGCTATGGATGATCAGACAATATCTCAATTAAGACAAAATTGTTTGATTACATGGGAAAAGATAGAGTCGGATGGTAAGGCACCAGCAAGGTCCCTTGCAAGGTCCCCTGGAGCCTTATACAGAATTCATAGCCTACCTTCAGGATGCAATAAGAAAGCAAATAACTAATTTAGAAGCAGCTGATGTGATTCAACAAATCCTGTCCTGTGATAATGCCAATGATGACTGTAAAAAAGCTATTGGACCCATGGAAAGGAAAACTGATTTAACAGGTTATATTTGTTTGTGTCAGAGAGTTGGGACAGAGCAATACAAAGCCACTATGTTAGCCCAAGCTATGGCAGGAATGAAATGTGGATAAAATAAATTCCCCAGTAGCTGTTATAATTGTGGAAAATCTGACCATACTAGAAAGGAATGCCAAAAGAAAAATAGAAACAGCTCCCATCCACCCAATACCTCCACTCCAATGGGACCTAGACAACCTGGATTGTGCCCTAAATGCCAAAAAGAAAATCACTGGGCCTCTGAGTGCTGGTCAGCTTTTCATAAGTATTGCACTCTGCTCCAGGGAAATGGGAGAAGTGGCTGGCCCCAGACCCCGATAACAACAGGGTCATATGTGACTCAGGCCATGCCTCCCCCAGATACACTGTCCAACAATTAAATCTCGCCACAGAGGGGAGTGCTGTGGTCTATATTTTTTCAGCTCAGGATATTTTACTACTTCCTGGAGAATCCCCCGTTTGTGTGTCCACAGGACTGTTTGGACTGATTCCCCTAAATACAGTTGGACTTCTCCTTGGCCTCTCTAGTTTGACTTCCAAAGGAGTTACTGTCCTTACTGGTGTCATTGATTCAGAGTATGAGGGAAAAATTCAAATCATAATGTCCTCATCTCTTCCTTGGTCAGCTAAAAAGGGAGAACAGGTGACTCAGTAATTTCTACTTCCATATACTCTCCCAGGAAAAAAGGGAATGCAAAAAAAAGGGGAACCAGAGGATTTGGCAGTACGAGACATGCAGGCATTTTTTTTAGCAGAAAAAATATAGGAATTCACCATTTGCCAAATTGAAATACAAAGAAAAAGGTTTAAAGGTCTTTTGGACACAGGGGCTGATGTATCCATAATTAGTTCTCAGGAATGACCAAAATATTGGAAGGTGCAAGAACCAAACATTAACATTGTTGGGGTGGGCTGAGCTTTAGCCTTGCACCCAAGTGTCTGCATTCTCCCCTGCCCCGGATCTGAGGGACAAAAGGATTTTTACAACCGTACACTGCTGATATTCCTGTCAATTTATGGGGTCGAGATCTGCTTACTCAATGGGAGGCAGAAATTTGGATATATTCCTTAGGCAATACAGTCCTCAAAGTTTATAGATGATGAATCAAATTGGATTTACACCAGGAAAAGGTTTAGGAAAATTTAATCGAGTAATTATTCAATCTATTCAGCTTCTGTCCCAACAAGGACCGGAGGGCTTGGGATATAGAACAAAAACACAGGAACCTTTTTTGTAGGGTCCACTGTTGCAGAACTATGGACCCTCATAGCACTTAAGTGGATAAATAATAAGCCTCTTTGGATAGAACAGTGACCCCTCTCTCAAGAAAAGTTAGAGGCTTTAACAGAATTAGTACAGACTCAATTAGAACAAGACCATATAGAACCTTCTACTTGTCCCTGGAACTCTCCAGTATTTGTTATTAAGAAAAAATCAAGAAAATGGTGGATGCTCACTGACCTTCGAGTTGTTAATGCCCTCATTGAGCTGCTGGGTGCTTTACAACCTGGACTTCTACAACCTGCTATGATTCCAAAGAATTGGCCTTTAATTGTTACTGATTTACAGGACTGTTTCTATACAACTCCCTTACACTCTCAAGATTGTACTCGGTTTGCATTTTCCATTCCTTCAACTAATAGTAAGGAACAGTGGAAAATTTGCCACCAGGATGCTAAATAGCCCTACAATATGTCAGCTGTTTGTAGCACAAGCTCTTTTACCTGTTGGAACAAGTTTCCCAGATTGTTTTATCATTCATTAAATGAATGATATTCTGTGTGCTGCATCCTCTGTAGAGCAGTAAACAGTCTGCTTTGAATTACTTAAAAAATGACTAGATTGAGCAGGATTTTGTATTGCTCCAAATAAAATTCAAACCACCACACCAGTACAATATTTGGTAGCTATTGTGGATACACAGACTATCTGACCTCAAAAAGTCCAAATAAGAAGGGATCAGATTTCCACTTTAAATGATTTGCAAAAATTATTATCGGATATTAATTGGTCACATCCTACTTTAGGAATTCCACCTATGCTCTTAGTCATTTATTTGGTCTCTTATAAGGATCCCCCCTGCTGTATAGCTCTCGTACATTGACCCTCAGGCTAATCAGGAATTAGAATTAGTAGAACAGAAAATACAAGAGGCTCAAATTCAGCACGTAGATCCCTCTCAACCTTTACAAATCTTAATTTTCCCCACGCCACATTCGCTGACGGCAGTAATTGTTCAACAAAATAATCTGGCAGGGTGGCTTTTTCGTCCTAATAATTTTGTTAAATCACTCCTGAACTACATTGAGTTAATTTCCGAACTCATATCATGAGCTCATGCCAGAATCCTTCATCTTTATGGACAAGAACTCAGTCAGAGAGTTCCCTTTAAAAGACAACAAATAATGCATTTGAATCGTCATTTGGATTCTTGGAAGATTGTTATCAGTAACATTTATGGGATTATTGATAATCATTACCCCAAAAATAAATTATTTCAATTTCTTCAAAAAACTAATTGGATTTTACCTAAGAAAATTAAGCAGACATCTATTCCTCAGGGTTTCATAGTCTTCACTGATGGGTCTAGCAATGACAAAGCCGCAATTGTCAGTGAAAAGGGCCATCAAGTAATACAGATCAATTGTACCTCAGCTCAAAAAGCTGAATTGGTAGCTGTTTTAACTGCTTTACAGATGTTTCCTAGTCCTTTAAATATTGTTTCTGACTCTGCCTATGTTGTACACACAGTACTAAATATTGAGACAGCACTGCTTTCCTACCATTCTAATCAATCTCTTCAGATTTTGTTTACTTGACTCCAACATATTGTAAGAAATTGCCAGCACCCTTTCTTTATCATGCACATTTGTGCACATACCACTTTACTGGGTCCTATGACTCACGGGTAATGCAGTTACCGATTCCTTAGTGGGGAGTGCTCATGTTGCCAAGGCAACTCATTTTCATTCTTTGACTCATATTAATGAGGGCATCTCCGTTCCCATTTTCCTATCAGTAACAAACAGGCTCGGCAAATTATTCAAACCTGTCCTACTTGTCAAATCCTTAAAGTTCCACAGGAATGTACTGCAGGAGTAATGTGATCATACAGCAGCCTAGCCGTCTGCCCCCATGCACCTGTCCTTAATAACAGATCCTCATGGAGACAGTACTTTCACTATGTTTATGGCCATTCTCCATGGGACCCCAAGAAAGAGGGCTGATAGTCAAAGACACAGTCCAGGGGAGGAATCATGGAGGTGAAGAATATAGGCAGAAGACTGCTTGTCTATAATGCTAACAGACTGCTTGAGAAGTGAAACCTGAACAAATGATAACATCTGTCCTCCATGCATTCTTGCCCTTAGACCTCTTAGTGAGCAGTTTCTGTCTCCCAGGAGGTACACATATACAGACCATGGGACTTTTTGTAAAGGCAGCCTGCAGGCCATGGGGTGATTTGACTTAGAGCTAAGTTCTCTGGAACAATGTATGTGACTTACAGACCGTGGAAAAATACAATACTACTTCCTTGTGTGTATCCCAATACAAGCTGCAGTCAAGCTTGATTTGGGGTTCTTTGTCCTAGAGGCACTGAGTGCCCTGGCTAGCACTGCTTTTGAACTATCCTTTGTCTCTTGCCTATCATTTCTGTTTCTTAGTCTCCGTCAGCCCTCTCAAAGTGCCCAACCCAGTTGTGCTTGACGCAACAGAGTAAACCTTGGGGTGTAACCCCCAATGCTATCTGGCAAATGGATGTTACCCATGTCCCCTCCTTTAGGTGGTTATCGTTTGTACATGTCACTATTGATACTGCCTCTGGTTTTCTGATTGCCACTGCCCCGACAGGTGAAACTGCAGCACATTCCTGTCACCATTTGCTGTTTGCTTCTCTATTATGGGCCTTCCTCACTCCATTAAGACAGACAATGGCCCTGCATATGCCAGTGCCAAATTTGCATAATTTTGTTCTAGTTGGCATATTACTCACACCATGGGTATTCCTTACAATCCACAGAGTCAAGCCATTGTTGAACGTGCTAATTCTACTTTCAAAAAACAGTTACAAAAACAAAAAGAGGAAGACAGCAAGGACTCCCCCACCCCCGCCCAGATACAACTAGCAATAACTGTTTACCTTGAATTTTTTTAACTTGTCTGGCTCGAACACCAAGCCACACCTCAGGCGTACAACAGCAGAAAGACATCTTAATAGTCTTCATAGTCATTCTTCATAGGAAAATGTTCCTATGTGGTGGAAAGATATCCAAACTAATCAATGGTATTTAGGAACTCTACTGATATGGGGACAAGACTTTGCTTGTATTTCTCCAGGTCCAGAGGAGCGGCCCTTGTGGGTGCCTGGCCAGTGTGTCGAACCCTACCATGAGCGACAGCTCATGGAAGAGGAGATTCGCAGGGATCATGGACATGGAGCCTCCCGTGTTCCAGATGTCTGGTCTGTCGTTAACAACCACCCTGAAAACTACCCAGATCGGCCCTGCTCCAGAAACCATACTCCAAAGATGTAGGCTGCTCAACCTTCTACTTGGTGGCAGCTGAAAAAGCTGTCACAAGTGGCAGAAAGCAACTTGGTTGAAAGAGGCGTACCCAGAACCAATCCTAATATTTGGTATCCATAAAGGCAGCCCTTGCCATTGTAAGTTCTCTTCCGTCAGGCACTGCCGTAGATAATTTTACTTACTGGGCTTATCTACCCAATCCTCCTTTGCTAACCCCATTGACATGAAGTGATGACCCTCCCCTAATATATATTAATGATAGTTCTTTGTTTTGTTTTGTTTTGTTGTTGTTTTTTAGGGCAGTGTCACTGGCCCTTATATGTGGGATCCGAACTGGGGCCGTTGGCATCCCAAGCCAGCTATTAACCACCGCACCACTCGGCCGGCCCATAATGATAGTTCTTGGTTTCCTGGACCAGAGGATCAGAGACGTCCAGAGTTCCCAGAGAAGGAGGGTCATAGTTTTCCCCTTTCTAATCATATGGCCCTAGGCTATTTGCAAACACCTATTGGTCTCAAACCCCCGTGTCTTTCCCTTTCCCACCAAGTATGGGAAGTTCCCAGAGAAAAAGGAAATGACACATTCAGAGATATGTTTATGATTTCTGGGAGAGGATTCAAGGTACAGGAGGCAAGTACTCAAAGCTTCCCTTCCCTTATTCCTCTGTGTACCCGTCAAAGTAATTGGATTGATGGACAGTCCCATATCCATTGGTAAGAGTGTCAAGGGAGCATGGATTGGGTGATATTTAATTATTCCTATAGAATAGTAATAGACTGGGGCCGTCATGGGGCTGCAGTCCATAATTGCACCCAATTTAATTGCTCCAAATATCAACTCCTCAGATGGCAGGTACGTACACATAATGCTTCTGAAATTATTGATACTCAATCCAATTTTTCTATAACCTGGATTGATGGAGCCTTTGCTCCTCCTCAACTATGAATAATTAGTCCCTTCCGAGGTCCAATTCAGAAAACTTTATGGAATGTAGCTCTTAGTCTTGGTCTGAGCAAAGTTTGGAAAGGGAATTATTCCCGTTTAAGCAGCAGGAATTATACCTTTACTTTCAAAGAAACTCAGAGATTTTATTTGGAGGCATGTCTTAAAACCCCTTTTGTTTTTCAGGTAGGAACCATAATTGTTAACCAGATGGCAGAAATAGTTGAATGCCCTCAATGCTGTCTGTATACTTGTCTCAATTCCTCAATTTATAATGCCTCCCATGATCAAATAATTATCCTCAGAAGGAGACGAGGGTTATGGCTTCCCATCCAGGCCCCACTAGTATGGGAAGGTTGTCCAACTGTGCATATTATACTGAACTGCTTCATAAGATTCTACATAGAACTAAGAGATTTATAGGACTTTTAATTGCAGCCATCATGGGAATTATAGCTATTTCTGGAGTAGCATTACAACAAACGGTGCACACTACTCAATTTGTACAGCAATGGCTTGAGAATGCCAGTAAGGCTTGGAGTCAACAAACTAAAATTGATCAAGAGATTAGTGTTAGACTAGCTGATTTGTCATCTTTCTCAGAGACCAATTAGAAAACCTCTGAACTATGATTACTTTAAAATGTGATTGGAATATATCTACTTATTGTATAACTCCTTTTTCTTATAATCATTCATGCACTCTGTGATCTAGTGTACAAGCTCATCTTTTAGGACATATTCCTAACCTTACTGTGGATATTCAACAGCTACAATAGGAGGTGGACTTAATATCCTATGCTATCTTACAGCTCCTCCCTGGGGAGGAAGCATTTTCTGCAACTGTGGAAGAGCTCTCTATCTTAAACTCCCTCACTTGGGTGAAATCCCTTGGAAGAGGATTTGTGGGTGCATTTATAATCTTATTAATTTTGCTTATATTGTTTTACCCTCAAGTGAATCATAAATCAAGAAACTGCCAAGTTTGCATTCCTCCTGTTACAAAAACAAAAAGGAGGAGATGTGACCTTGCAACTGCCAAACCGACTGTTTCCTATGCACTGATCCCATGAAGTCATAAGGAAGTGTCTCAGAATGCTGAGATCCGAGGGAATGATCTCAGTAAAGCTTCCTTATCTGATGGTCCCAGAATGCTGAGTCCATCATCCAGGGTCGTGCATGCATGTGAAGGCACAGTATGTGTAGGAGCACAATGGGGCTTCGGAGAAAACAGTTGCTAGACATGTAATCTCAGCAGACTGGAATGAGGAAAAAAATTTACTTCCTTGTAGTGGACATAATAAAAGTTATGCATCAGCCAGACTTGGGGCTCAGTCCTTGAGGTTCGAGTCTCCTGGCCCGTTTACACCTAATACTTGGCTCCTGTCTTTCTTAATCCTTCATTGCTCCTCTTGCATCCCACAGCTCTTGCTGTGCAGGATGCAACATTTACCTATCTATTCAGATATAAATATATATCTTTTGAAACTTATGCCATGTTTAGGTTTAAATTTTACTTTGTCATATGTTACAAATACTAACCCTGGTGTCTTTTCTATATACTTACAAGGCATAATTTTTCAATCTTTTATTTTCAACCTTTACTATACCTTTTTGATAAATGTGCCCTATTAATTTTGTTACATCTTGTGTCATTTTTAAATCAAGCCTGAGAACCACTGACTTTAAGTTTAACCAATCTTCATTTATTTTAATTATTATTTAAGTAATTATTCTTGGCATCTTAATTCACTTTTCATATATTGTATATTCTCTCTGCTCCTTTTGCTTCACACTCACTTTCTATTGAGTGATCAAGTTTTCTGTTTTTGGACGTTTGTCTATGAAATGTAAAAATTTTAAAGGTATATGATTTATTTATTGTTTGTAACTTCTTTAACTTATAATTATCTTTTTCTCCCTAAGAAGACAAGAATTTTAACACTCTTGGGTAGAGACCCAATATAATGTGTGTATTTGTACCATAAAACATGTACAGAGAAGTTTAACAGCTTTTTTTTATAATACCAAAAACTAGAAACAATCCAAATACCAATTAAGACTATGATTCAAAAGTTTTCTGATCAAGATAGCAGAGTAGGTAAATGCTGTGGTTGCCTCCTTTCATGCCCAGATCAAAATTATAAGTAAACTACAGAACAACCATCACTGAGAATCTCAACCATCATTGAGAACCACCTGAAGTCTAGTTGAACTGAAGCCCTACAACTAAGGACATATAGAAGAAGCCACCATGAAACTGGTAGGAGGGGAGGAGACACAGAATGGTCTGATTCCATACCCATGAGTGACCCTTAAAATTGACAGGGATATATTGGCTACCTCCCAGACCAGCAAGAGCGAGAACTTCAACAATGAGATAGGAAGCATAAAAATGGACATAGAGATGGAAAACATAAAAAAGAACTAGTCAGAAATAAAGAATACTATAACTGAAATGAAGAATATGTTAGAGGAAATTAGCAGTAGATTACATGAAGCAGAGGATCAAATCAGTGATTTTGATGATAAGGTAGCAGAAAACACCCAAGCAGAATGGTAGAAAAAAAAAACAAATCCTCCCCCCCACACCCAATAAGGATAGTTTAAGGAGCCTCTGGGACAACATTAAGACATTAAGTGTGCCATGATTCACATCAGAAAGGTACCTGACAGAGGCGAGAGAGCAAGAAATTGAAAATCTATTTAAAGAAATACAGACTTCCGATAAAATGGCGGAATAGACAGCCGCTGTGCTAACTACCTCCCAGGATCACACCAAAATTACAAACAAATTATACAGCATTCAACCCTGGAGGTTCCCAGAACACTAGATGAACAGAAACACTAAATGAAGAAGTTAAAGAGAAGGCCACGTCGGGTTTGGTAGGACAGGTGGAGATGAGAGAGGGCGAACCCCGTGAGGGAAGCCCCAGCTGTGGGGAGGCTTCTCTGGTTGGGAGAGAGACCCTCCGGCTGCACACCAAGCTCACCAGCCCAGAGTTCCTTTGCCGGGAAGAGAAGTTCCAAGATAGCTGGCAGTAAATTAGTGAGTGAGGACTCTCTTTGCGGAGCTCGGTGAGGCTAAGAGCAGCTAGAGAATCAGTGGGGCCGACACATGGACTTGCTCGCTGGTGAGCACTTACCTGGTTCCTGGTGGAAGGAGTGGCTGTGTGAGCCAGGCCCAGGAGCCTGTGGGGACAGACTGAACTGAGCACCTTTGGAGCAAAGGCTGGAGGTTTTCAGACTATTGTTCCCCTGGTATGGAGCCTGCACACGGGTGGTGTAGGGAGGGCACCATTTTGTCAGGGTTGAGTCCTCCCACAGAGGCTCAGGTCCAGGACCTCATTGTTCTGGTGGAATTGGCGCAGAAGTGCGTGAGTGCGTGCATGCGCGTGCATGCGGCCTTGGATCCCCACCCTCCACCCGGCTTATACTGTGTTGCCAGGGAAAGGCTGGGCAGGTGCCCTCTGGCTCCAACAGGCTGATCACTGAGATCGGGGAGTGCGCAAGCTGCTTCAGATCCCCACCCTCCGCAGGGCTTGTGCTGTGTTGCCAAGGGAACGCCTGGTGGGCGTGCTCCAGCTCCAACAGGCTGCCCACTGAGATTCGGGAGTGCACAAGTTGGCCCGGGTCCTGGCTTTCCACACTGTGCTTGCAGAGTTGCCAGGCTGGTGATTGGTTGTCAGGCTGCTTGGCCTGATCTGCAAGCGGCTGATTGGGACAGGCTGAGACTGGAAGTTTTCCTGGGAGTGTTGGGCCGAGAGCTGTGTGCCTGCCTGATCCAGGCAGGGCTCTCCTGGTGATCTATCTAATACATCAAAGCAATCCCAGAGCGACAGCCAGAATGAGGAAACAAAGAAACATGTCACAAGTAAAAGATCAGAAGAAATCTGTAGAAATGGAACCAAATGAAACAGAGGGATCCAACCTTTCAGAGTTTAGAACACTGATGATAAGAATGTTTAACAAACTTAGTGAGATATAAGGAAGGATAGAGAAATCATAAAAAAATAAAGTTAGAACTAAAGAATACAATTACTGAAATGAACACACTCGAAGGAATCATCAGTAGAGCAGATGAAGCAGAGGAGCAGATCAGCGATTTGGAAGACAAAATAGCAGAAATCACCCAGTTGGGACAACAAAAAGACCAAAGAATAAAAAACAATGAAAACAGTTTTAGAGCCCTATGGGACAAGATGCCTCACAACAACTCTAGACTCATAGGAACAGAAGGAGAAGAGAAGAAGCAAGGGGATGAGAATGTATTTGAAAAAATAATGACTGAAAACTTCCCTACCCTGCTGAAGGAAATCAACATACATGCCCCAGAAGTGCACAGTGTTCCAAACAAGCTGAACCCAAACAGTTCCACACCAAGACACATCATAGTTAAAATGGCAAAGGTTAAAGACAGAGACAGAAGCCTAGAGGCAGCAAGAGAAAGACAGCAGATTACATACAAAGGAACTCCTATTAGACTAACAGCTGACTTGTCTACAGAAACTCTTCAGGCCAGAAGGGAGTGGCCGGAGATATTCAAAGTGACACAAAATAAAGGCCTACAACCAAGATTGCTCTACCCAGCATGGCTATCACTTAAAATTGAAAGAGAAATAAAGAGCTTCTCAGAAAAGAATAAGCTTAAGGAATTAATTACCACCAAGGCAGCATTGCAAAAAAATGTTAAAAGGGCTTTTTTAAACAAAAGGAAGAGGTAAACAAGCTAACCCAGGAAGACCAGTAATACAAATAACAAAATGCAATATATATGCACCTATCAATAATCATTTTACATGTGAATGGGCTAAATGCTCCAATCAAAAGACAGAGAGTGGCTGAGTGGATAAGAAAACAGAACCCATGTATATGCTGTTTACAGATGGAATAAGATATTTCATGCAAATGGAAATGAGAGGAAAAAAAAGCTGGAGTACCTATACTTATTTTGGACAAAATAGACTTTAAAATTACTACAATAAATGACAAAGAAGGGCACTATAACCCTAATAAACATCTATGCACCCAACATAGGAACTCCTAATTACATATAACAGATTTTGACAGACATAAAGACAGAGATCAACAGTAACACTATCATAGTAGCGGACTTCAACACCCCATTGTCACCAATGGACAGACCCTTTAGACAGAAAATCAACACAGAAAGAGGGGCCTTAAATGACACTTTAGACCAGCTGGACTTCGTTGATATTTTTAGAGCGTTTCACCCTGAACAAACAGAATATACATTCTTCTCAAGTACACATGGGACATTTTCCAAAATAGACCACAGTAGGCCACAAAACAAGTCTCAGTAAATTTAAGGAGATTGAAGTCATATCAAGCAGATATATAGGAAAAACTGATGGTTGCTGGCTGGGAGGGAGTGGGGAAGAGGGAGAAGGGGAAGGTTTTGGACAGTGTAGGTGGGTGACTACAATGTTGCCGCAGGGATATGGGGGCAGTTCTGGGAATGTAGTTGATAATGTTGTGAAGAGACTATTATGTTAAGTGAAATAAGTCAGTCGGAGAAAGACTAATACCATATGTTCTCACTTATATGTGAAATCTGAAAAACTGAATGAACGAGCAAAGTAAACAGACTCATAGATATAGAGGAAAAACTGAGGGTTGCTAGTTGGGAGTGGGGTGAGGATAAGGGGGAAGGGGAAGGGGTTAGACAACATAAATAGACAACTACAATATTTCTACAGGGATATGAAACACAGTTCGGGGAATATAATAATGTAAAAATTTTGTGGCATGTCAGATAGTCACATGTCTTGTTAGGGAGACCACTTCATGGATGGAGTAGAGGCTTGATCACTGCATTGTACACCTGAAGCTGATGTTGTATAATATTGTATGCCAACTGTAACTGAATATATAGATAGTCACGGAATGTGGAGTATACTGTGGAAGGGAGTCAAAGGAATTGTAATAGAAATGTATGATGTTGTGGGGGGAGTGGGGTGGCAACCTGGGGGAGGGGGTTTGTCACTTTGGGGGGTAAAGAGTATAAGTATTGCATTGTGTTGTACACCTAAAACTAATAAAAAATAAATTAATAAATAAATAAAAAGAAATTATGATGGAAAACTTCCCTAACCTGAAAAAAGAAATACATACAAGCTCAGGAAGCCCAGAAAATCCCAAACATGAATAACCCACAGAGATCTACACCAAAATACATCATAATTAACATGTCACAGATAAGAAGAATCCATTCCCTTCAGGACCAAGCAATATTACATTGTACATGGTCTGACAATTATGTTTGTGAACTTGTTGCAAAGATGTTGCTAACCTGTTTAGATATCAGAGGGATTCTTCATTATAAATTTGTACTAACTGGACAAACAGTTAACCAAGTTTAGTATTTTGAAGTGCTGAGAAGGTTGCATGAAAAGTTAGATGACCTGAACTTTTCACCAACAATTTACCAGCGACAATGCACCAGCTCACACAGCACTGCCTGTGAGGGAGTTTTCAGCCAATAAACCAATAACTGTATTGGAACACCCTCCCTACTCACCTGATCTGTTCCCCAGTGACTTTTTTCTTTACCCAAAGATAAAGTAAATGTTGAAAGGAGACATTTTGATGACATTCAGGACATCAAGGGTAATACAATGACAGTTCTGATGGTTATTCCAGAAAAAGAGTTAGAAAATTGCTTTGAAGGGTAGATTAGGCGCTAGTGTCAGTGCATAGCTTTTCAGGGGTAGTATTTTGAAGGTGACCATAATGATATTCAGCAATAAGTTATGTAGCACTTTTTCTAGAATGAGTTTGCAAACTTAATTGTCCAACCTCATATTGTGCCATTTGAGTAATAGACTAGTCAGAGGGATCATTCTTTTTTTTTTTTTAAAGATTTTTATTGGGGAATTGGGGGAGGGGAACAGCATTGCGGAATCAGGGAAGGGGAACAGAAAAATTGCTGTCTTTTTGTTCTTCAGTCTAGTTGCGGAGGATGTTGCTTCACTGGCCCACGTTGGTATCGTCATTGCACTCTTCCTGGATGAGGCAGATCGGTCGCCGGCCTCTGGATGGTCACTCACCATGGCTATTGGCAGCTTACACTGGCTGCCAGCCCCTCACACTGGCTGCCAGCCACACACTGTAGCCTATGGCAGCCCACTGCAGCCTACACTGTTGCCGGAGCTCACATAGCCCAGCTCCAGGTGGAGCTGTAGAGGGCAGTATCACTAGTCCTCATATGTGGGATCCGAACCGGGGCCTCTGCCATCCCAAAACCAGCTCTTAACCAATGCGCCACTTGGCCCGCCCCAGAGGGATCATTCTTAAATTATATAAACGTTTAACCACTGTGCTTTATACCTGAAATTAATATAATATAATATCGAACATCTACTCTAATTGAAAATTTTTTTAAAAGGGGGAAAGGTGAAGGAGAATGAGAGGCTCAAATTTCCAGGTATCAAACAATAAGTCATGGGGTTGTAATGTACAGCATAGAGAATATTGTCAATAATATTGTAATAGTGTGTATATTGTCAGATGGTTGCTGGATTTATCATGGTGATCACTTCTTTAGGTATATAAATGTTGAATAACTGTGGTGTACCCCCGAAACTAATATAATATTGTGTGTTAGCTATATTTTAATAAAAAAAAGAGTATGATTTTAAAAGATTTGATATATTCATGGTACAGAATGCTATTTAATATTTTATAAGCTACTGCTATATTCAGTAAAATAATAAATAATATAATAATATATGATATATAACAATACATATAATATGATAAATAAAATGTTTAATAATAATTAATAAAATTAATATTAATAACAATGATAAAGTTCTGCTACATGCAATATAAATTTCTGAATATTTCCATTCAGTAATTTTGAACTACACATACCAAATACAAAAGAGTATGATTCTACTTATATGAAGTTCAAAAACAGCCAAAACTAACCTGTTGTTTTCTCTGGGCAAAGTAGAGTGGGTTGGGGCAGATAGGAAGGTTTGTGGATGTTGGTAATGTTCTTCATTTTAATGTTGATGCTTGTAATATTTTGTCTTGATCTGGGCAGTAGTTACATTCATAATCATTTTCCAAGCTGTACATTCACTGTTTATGTGTTTTAAAATATATATAAATGTCCCCCAAAATAGTAAGAATAAAAGCTTAACTCCAACTTTTCTTCTTACTGCTGCTTCAGCCTACCCTCTTCCCATGTAATCTATAACCATTCATCTTCCAGATATAAACAGCTCAAAACACAGTCAATGCCCTGAATAGGTTACTTAAGCTTTTTTTGTTTCTTTCTTGGATCGGTATTTCTCTTTTGTTTGTCTTGTTCCTTCAGAATTGAATTTTATGGAAGAAGTCAATAGCTGATATGTGCCCATCATCACGAAATTAACCAGTAGCTTCCTAAAGTGAGTCTTACAAGCATTTTAAATGGCTGTTGATATGCCAAAATGCTTTCCAAAATGAACATGTAAATTTACCAGTCTATAAACAATGCAGCATTACTTTGGATTTAATGTATTATCACAAGCTTTGGAAGCACATTATATTTTAAAGTTTATGCCTTCTTTTATTATACCTCATTTTTGTTTTAATTGGCATTCATTTCAATGCAAAAAAAAAAGAAACAATGTCTAATATATGTTTATTATTTTCATTTCCTTTTCAGTCATTTTACTGTTTGTGTTCTTTGCATACATTAATTATTAACATCATGATGTACTTATGATTGGAAATAAACATTTTTCATTTTTCTGATATTCTATATTTTACTTTGATAGTCATAGGAAATAAATGAAAACATTTTGAAACGTTATGACTCAAATGTAAGATTAAGGAAATCAGACCTCCTGACTATCTGTCAGGAAGCAGGGAGTAAGGAATGTGCTATTTTAATCATTGTAATCACATGTGCTTCTACATCCACAAGGTACAAGCAAACACTATATATAGTTTATTCATTTCAGAACCTAGTTTCTGTGTTGATGGTGTTTTTTTTTTTGTTTTTTTTGTTTGTTTTTTTTTCAGAAAAGAAGCTAAAACACTTGAAGTTTCTACCTTTTTGTAGTCTCACTTTACTTGGTGAGATCTTGGCACTAAAGCATCTGTCAAGTGTAACAGCTGTTGCCAGGAACAGAAAATTCTCTGCAATCAAGTTTCAGTCCACTATTTGCATATGAGCACATAAATTGCAGCTTCATTTCAACAGAAGAAAGACAGTTTATTTAACCTGCAAGTATATTCCTTTTTCAGCATCTAGAGAAAAGACAAGGGTTGATTTTCTTATTGTTATTCAAGAAAATATAAAAAGAACAATTTCCACAAGAATTCCATAGATTTAAATGTTTCCCTGTAAGATATGATGTTAAAGTGGATTTTTTAAGCATAGACAACATTGAATATACAAGACTGGCTTCTTTGGTCGGCTTCTTCAGAATTGTGAAGGCAGAATTGTCTAATAATATGGCTTGTTTTTATATTGTTTTAAGAAGACGTAAGTCAAATATGCCTCATATTTGCTTCAAGAAAATAAATGCCTCATAGCTTAAAAGGATGTGCTCTGTAGTACTAACTTTATTGGGAAACCCATAGCACAATATGTTTACTTCTTTAAAGAAGCCTAAAACTGTGGGTAGCAGGAGGAAGAAGAAAAAAAAAAAAAAAAATATATATATATATATATATATATATATATATTTATATATTTATATATATATAACATAATATATATAGCACATTTTAGTAGAATACAAATTATATCATATTTTTAGTATCCTATTTTTCAGTAATTAAATTCTAATCCCCTATAGTTAAGAGAGAAACCTTATGAGTTATAACAGCTATAGCTATTTCTTTTTTGTTCTTAATTTTTATTATGGTGAAATATATAATATAACATTTGCCATTTTAATCATTTTAAGTGTATGATTCAGTGGCATTAATTTACATTTACAATGTTGTGCAACTATCTCCACTATCTATTTCTAAACTTGGTCATCATCCTAAAGAGAAATTATAGCCATTAAGCAATAGTTCTCCATTCCCTTCACTTTCCTCCTGGTAGCCTCTAATCTGCTTTCTGTCTCTACTGAAATTTCATAGAGAAATTTCATATAAATGAAACTATACAATATTTGTCCTGTATCTGGCTTATTTCACTTAACATAATGTTTTCAAGGTTCTTCCATGCTGTAGTATATATCAGAACTTCATTCCTTTTTGAGGCTAATAACATATCATTATATATATATTTGTTTACCCATTCATCTACTGATGGACACTTGGGTTGTTTCCACTTTTGACTATTTGATTTTAACTGTTGTGATTGTGAATCATACTGCAATGAACACTGGCATACAAATACTTGCTTGAGTCCCTGATTTCATTTTTTCTTATTTTTCAGAAAATATTGGTTTTGTACTATTGATGAGATTATAAATTGGAACAGTCACTATAAAAAACATTATGGAGTTTCCTTTAAAAATTAAAAATATTACTATAATGAGATCCATCAATTCCACTTTTTATTTATCCAAAGAAACAGAAGACACTAATCTAAAAAGATATCTGCATCCCTATGTTCATTGCAGCATTATTTATAATAGCCAATATATGGAAGTTGTAGTATATAAATAGACATATGTACAATGGAATATTACTCAGCCATAAAAAGAATGAAATCTTGCCATTGGGATAACATAGTTAGATCTAGAAGGTGCTAGGCTCAGTGAAATAAGTCAGACAAAAAACAAATGCTGTATGATTTTACATACATGTGCAATCTAAAAAAAATCACAAACAAAAACAAATGAACAAACACAACAAAAACAGACTCATAGACACAGAACAAACTGATGGCTTCCAGAATGGAGGGATTAGGGGATAGGCAGAAAAAGTGAATGGGGATTAAGAGGTACAAACTTCAGGGTGTAAAATAAATCGGGATTTAATGTATAGCATAGGCAATATAGTCAATAACATCATAACTTTGTATGGTGACATATGGTTACTAGACTTATCACAGTGATCACTTCACAAGGTATATAAATGTCAAATCACCATGTGTACAACTGAAATTAATATAATGGTATATGTCAACTATATTTAAATTTAAAAATATGCTTCACATAAAAAAATTAAAATGTTTTTCTTCTTTGATGAATAATTTATAGAAACCCTCCCAATGACATTTGATCAACAGAAATAAGTTTTTAGGATTTTTTTGAACATAATCGGTATACAACAATCTGGCAGATTGAATAAGTTTCAGTTGTGAGATGTCCCATCTACTAAATTCTATTGCTTTCAGTTTTCTAATACATGACCCAGGTATCAAGCAAGACAGAAATACACCAAGTGGTTATTAACATAATTTTTACCACTTATATCTATTGATATTCTACTTCTATTCAGTCTATGAAGAGCATTGGGAATTTCACATTGAGACTTGAAATTGGCTGTTTCATTTCTAAGTCATTGACTTTTTTGTGTCAGTCAAAACTTAACAGATGGCCTCTATAAATTAGTCTATGCAACTAAAAAATACTTAAGCATAAAGATAAAGTCAGAAGGTGTTTACATGCATAACCATGAGTATGGTCTGAAATAACAAAAAAGAAAGAAGAAAGAAAACAAATGTACATTCAGCTACAATCTGTGGGTGTTTTTTGTTTGTGTAACAGTTAAGACTGAGCTGTCATCTGAATTAACAAGGTACAGCAGATGATTTTAAAGCATTTAAGCCATACATATACTTTAATGTTTTAATGATTTTTAATGAAATTAGAGTGTTCTTTTTCAGTGTAATAAAAAGAAAAGGGAATATCATACTGGGTTTAGAGACCACATATCAAAGAGCATGGGACCCTAGATTAACCCTTTAATGTATAGCTCTCTTTTTATACATGTCAATGGAAAGTGTGTGTAATTATATTTTGAAAAAAAAAAAAGATATTGCTGAATTCCATTAGAGGTATTGTTGTGAAAAATTAGAGCTGACTTCTGGAATGTTTGGTCATGGAAAGGTGAGTCATGGGAACTCCTTTAGCATAAAGATGAGCTGCAGCCTTAACCCCAGACATTTGATCTACCTAACTTTTTTGCAGAGACCATAATTATACTCTAATACTAATCTGCTCTTGACTAACAGATCATCAAGTCTGTTCATTTGGGAGAAGTCAATGTGGACCAGGGATGGACCTGCCAGACTTCTTGGGTCAAGAACAAAGGAGATGAAATAGGATATAAAGTTGTTTTAATCCCTTGAAATGCATAAAGGTCAGATCTATGGGAATAAGGGTTGATGTATAACATGTATTAGTGAGGGGCATAGTAGTGTGCAAAGTAGAAAGATATAAATGAGACATAGGAGAAATATAGGAACTCAGGGCCAGCAACAATACACCTTTTATAATTAATTGTAGACCTAAATGAACAAGTAAAGGGAATAATCATCAAGACCCAGAGGGAGATAAAAATAGAGTTAGCCACGTTGAGGCAAAGTCAGTTTCACAAAGCTAGAACCAGACAATACATTTTTTGCCTGTCTTTCTGCTCTCTCTCCAGTTTTCTGCAGGCCTCCTCAACTGGAAGTCAAAAGACAAAGGAACTATTGCAATAGTTTATACATTTCATCCTTCTGGGGAAAAGAACAGAGTGGAGGAGTAAACTGGAGGGATTAAGAAAAATACCTGGCACAAATCCTATCTGGCATTCTATTATCCTCCATCTACCATCTGTGTTTCTACCTACCCCTCCCATAACCACGGGCAGTGAGATTATCAATCTATTCTCAATTCCATGTCTCCATTGTCATGTACTTCCATTTTTTCTTTTTATTTTAAGTCTCTGCTTTTGTGATAGTTGCAGGTGATAAATGTAAAAACGATATTACTTAACTAAATATATAAGTAAATCCCAGCTACTAAAATGTTACCCAATTCGGTTAAAAGTAGGCATATATATTATGAAAAGGTTCTTAAGGTTAATGGATATATTGCTTTCTGTTTTAGAGTAGGCCAAATTTCTAGATCCTTTCATATGTCTGGAAACATCTCAGCCTGTATTCATGAATGAATACAATCATTATTGATCATCTACGGACATTATTATATGTGCTAGAGACATAATTGACATTAAAAAGCAGTCATCCCATTCAAATATCCTATAGCCTATCTAGGAAAACAGGAAAATGAACAAAAATGTTTTATTTGCTGTAATAGGGATGTGGATGACATGGAGGCAAGCGACTTGGATCCGTCTTCAAGAAGGGACTTGTTCACCAGTGAAGAATGCAGGTAGCTCACAGCCTTCAGCTACAGTGCCTTTGGGATCAGCCTCTATATGTACTCAGTCTGAAGCCATTACACTCTTTCCAGGTAACCAACAGCCAATCATCCAGCATGGATATGGTGAGTGGAGGGGATAGGGTTAGGTAGGGTCTGGCCTTTTCAGCTCAACATTAGATTCTTCTGATGTTTGTTCTAGATCTCTCCTTTGTGTTGCCTGAGACATTTTTCAGATCTTCACTGTCTGAAACCCTCCCTGTCCATTTTTCTTTTCTTTCCTCTTTTATTTCCACAGTTTGCAAATATTCATTGCTGCTATGAATATCTGTTCAGTCCTGTTCAGTCCTTCTTTCTCCTCCTTGATCTTTACTTTACTCCCTGGTAAACTCTTCGCATTCCAAATCTGTTTCAGTATCTGCTTTTCAGAAGAATTGAACAATTGAACAAGACTAGGGTTATAGAGTAAGTATAGCACACTGTGAAATCAGGAAGCAATGGTCCATGAGAACCTGATCATACTTGAAATGCCAGACTTCATTACATATATAAATTTCCATTGTTTCATTAAACTCAGAGCATCTCAGATCTAGAGAAGTTTTATGATCTGTTTTACCATATGTCTGATGCTTGAATTTCCTTGCTCTTCCAAGAAATCACATAGGATATGTTCCTGAGATATAATTTTTCATTTTTAGATAACTGATATTAACTTCTAGTGTCTGCTTACCTGTGGTTTTAATGCTTTATGCCTAATTTTTGCTCCTAGGATGAAAAATAGTAAATCTTTCACATGACTGCTCCCACAGTTGATTGAAGGCATTGATTATGTCTACTCACAGGGACTCTAAGACTATTCATCCTTTGCTTCTTCAACAGTATTTTTCACATGATAATCTTTAACACAGTGCCTGAAATACATTGTATTATTATTGTATAATTAAATGATTGATAATTGGATTTGAATTCCTTCAATATCATTGCCTCTCCCTTAGGTATTCTTAGTTTATGTTAGCACTTATTCAACTGTGGATCTCAGAACTAAATTGAAAAACCTGATACACCTAGTCAGTGTACAAAAATGAGTTGTAAAATCTCTCTTTTCTCGATAACATATAAATTAGTGTGACGTAGGATTATTAGCTACCATTTATTGTGCACTTAAAATCTACTTATAGCTGTGCTAAATACGTTACATACTACCTCATTTAATCCTCACCTTGATTTCTATTTTTCAATGAAGGAAGGTGAGGGCAGAAAAGCAAAACATGTGTCCAAGATCACATAGTTATTTAATGGAGGCACCAAGAATAGAGACCAAATTTGTCTAATCTCAAAGCTCATACTTTTATTTATATAATAAATATAAATAACTTTATATTTATTGTCCTTGTAGGTCCTTGGCAATATCATTAAAACTGACACATGTTGGGTTTGCTGTCAGTTATATTTGTCTTTTTCACAAGTGCTGTACATTGCCTCTTTTCTTGATCTATGCAATTATTTTTGTTTTGTTAAAATTTAACTTGCATGGCACTCAGAAACTGGACTGAATCCATTTACTGCCACTTGATCTGCTCTAAGAACGCTGATTTACAGAATATCTCTTATTCTGTCTCTCCATACAAAAAAAAAAAAGGGAATAATAGTATTGATGCCTACAGGCCTGCATAAGGACCAAGATGTTTATCTGTTTTGTTCACTGATGTATCTTAAACAGGTAGAATAGAGCTTGGTCCATAGTAAATGCTCAAAAAATAATTGTTGACTGTATTACTACAATTTAAAGAGGTGTTTTATATGTGTGCTTAACATAATATCTTGTGTTAGCACAATATCTTTTGCTCTCAATAAATGGTAAAAATTATTATTAACTTGAATTTTGAAAATGTAAAGGACAGCACATGTGTTTGTTGTTATTTTTTTCTTATTTTTAAAAACTAAATTTATTGGAGTAACATTGGTGTGTTAATAACATTATACAAATTTCAGGTGTACACCTTTATAATATACAACATTTGTGTATTCTATTGTGTGCTCCCCACCCAAAGTCCAGCTTCCTTCTGGTCACCTTGTATTTGACCCCTTTGACTCTCTTCATCCTCCTCTCACCCCCTTTCTCCTCAGGTTACTACCATTCTGTTGTCTACTGTTATATTTAATTTTTTCCATGAGTCAGCTTATTGAGATGTTGTGATTTTTTAAAAATTTTTCCTGCAACATATTTATCATTGCTTCTATTTCTGTGTTACCAGACGATGCCTCTTCTATATTTTTTTTAGTTACTTATAAAAATATAGAACTATATATTTTTTAATTAGTTATAAAAATATAGAACTGGACAGGTCTTAGAAACAGAAACTGGTAACAGAATAAAATCTCTCCTCCAAGCTAGCAGTAGACTCTGGATTTAGGCTTCAGTATAGATGACTGTTTATTCTTTTAGATGTCTGGAGATTTATAACTGACAATAGTCCTGATAAATCACCAACATCTTAAACCTAACAGCAAAGCAATTTTTAGCAAATGATTACCTTTCCCTCACTATCTCCCTTCTGACCATTCTCACCAGTTTCCTGTATGTCAAAAAGCATCTGGTAGAAGACTGAAGACTTCTCTCCTGAGATGTCTTTTGACCTCATTTGCCATTTGCAGTAAAGATTTATCAGCTCTAAATTGAAAGAAATAGGAATTGATTGTGAAGGCAAACATCAGGTCTGCAATCTGAAAGAGAAGGAAAACAGCCCTGACTTCAAGTGAAAATTTTGTCCAAATGTTATAAAACACAAAGAAAAAACACCCGGATTAGTTTCCTATTATGTTGATCATTCCAAATCACTGATAAAATTAAAAATACTATTTTTCTTTTCCTAATTAACTGATTATTAGTGAAGGCTATGCTAGTCACAAAATCTAATAGCTTTTAAATTTATCTTCCTTTTTTATTATTCTATTATAATTTGTTTTGAAAACTTTAGAAATGACATAGGGCCTCATTTTAAAAAACCAATACAGAGACATGGTTAAATAAACCAGGCTGGCTGCATGAATATATCTTCTCTTCTTCCTAAAACGTATTAAGGTGGCATAGAAAAATGAAAAAGAAAATTAACTATCCAGGACAAAGGCAATGAAGGATGAAACAAAAGCATAGGAAGATCTCAAATGATATTCAGAACAATGGATAGAGTTTTCATAAAAAGCTCAGAGAGCCCAGGAATTTTAAAGGTAAGGATTTGTCAAGGATTTCCAGTGAAAATTGAGTTCTTAGACTGCCTAAAAAAAAAGAGATAAGAAAAGTGCTGGGGAAAAGTGGGCTTATTTGAAAATTTATGTACAAAAAGCTGAGACATTCAGATCCACACCTACATCCTAGGGAGCCAGGTATTCATGTCTCTGCCATCTCTAGAAGATAATAGAATTAAATTCTTTGTAGAAATTGAATTAGTAATCTCTTTTTTTTTTTTTTTTGAGGACAATGTCACTGGCCCTCATATATGGGACCGAACCGGGGTCTCTAGGTTTCCCAAGCCAGCAGGTAACTACTGCGCAACTCGGCCGGCCTGAATTAGTAGTCTCTTGATACTAGAAAGTCAGGTTTAGTGGATTGCAGATGTGAGGAGCTGGATTGTAAACCAGAAAATTTAGGAGCGAAGTTACCTCACATGCATGGTAACTTGATGACTCATTGTTAAATATCTAGATTCTGTTAAGTTCCAGAAGCAAGCAGCCAAAAGGTTTTTGTCAAAAGGAAAATAAATATCTACAGGGAATGGCAGGGATTTGCTCCAGAATCCCAAGTCTTCCTGTCATTCACCTCTAGGAGCCTGCCAAAGGCTCCAAACCTCATCTCTATGTGCCACTGACACTTCAAGCACAACTGAATCTGTAGATTACATGGTGCAAGTGACAGAGGCTACTCTTTTTCTAGGTCCCCTCAAAACTAACAGCATTTGGGGTCAACTGATAATGGGCCAGAGTAGGACATTCAATGAGGAATAAGTTGCCTCTGAAATTATCTTTACCTTTCATCACTTTCTCTAATGCAGTTAAGAACAACTAAGCAATCCCATTATACTGGTTAGTTAGAGAGAAAAAAATGTCTGAGATATCCAATACATGGTCAACCAGAACCTTGCCTGTGATAAGTATTTGATTAGTAGTATTCAATATTTTGTGTATACATACTGTCACACCATGGACTGTCGTTGCCTCCTTTACCACTAAAAATAGAATTATTAGTGTCTTTAAATCAAAGCAGATTAGAGAACCAATTCCAGAAAATGCAGAATCAATTCAGACAACTTCCAGATAGATAGATAGATAGATAGATAGATAGATAGATAGATAGATAATAGATAGATAGATAGATAGATAGATAGATAGATAGATAGATAAAGATATTTATTGCAAGAAATTGGCTTTACAAACTTAAGGGAGGTCTGGCTAGTTTCACATCTGCAGTGCAGGCCACCAAACTATAAACTCATTGGCAGAAGCTAAAGCCACACTGCATAAGTGGAATTTCTTCTTCCTCAGTGAAACCCCAGTTTTGTTCTTGAGGTCTTTTTACTGGTTAGGTAAAGCCCACCCAGATTACAGAGGATAATGCCCTTTACTCAAAGTCAACCTCTATAAAATACCTTCACAGCAACACCTAGTTAGTGTCAAATTGAATGAATGGATACCATAGCCTAATCTACCTGACAAATAAAACTAAACAGCACAATAAATAAAATGAATAATGATATTAGACAAAAGATGAAAGAGTGGTGAATGGAGTTAAAGTATTAAAAAATTCTAACATTTATTTAGATGTGGTAAAGCAAAAATCAACATTTATAATGGAATAAGTTAAAGATTCTTAATTTCTTATAATTTAGAGTCATCATTAACAGAATACTGAACAAAAGTATAACTATCATGCTGATAGAGAGTGGACATGGAATAATAATAAAATAATTGGTTCACATAAATTAAAGAAAGACAGAAAAAGGAACATAAAATTGGTAACTCAATTTTCAAATAGTAAAATGATAAAAAATAAATCCAAGTATGTCAGTATTTTCTTAAATGTAAAGGATTAGATTCTCAAATTAGAATAAATGATTATAAAGCTAAATAAAAATAAAACCCTAACCACATTATTCTTGTGACATTCTAAAAATAAGAACAGTGAAAAGTAAAAGATGTAAGAAATTATACCATCTGAACTCCAACCAAAAGAAAGCTGGTATAGTTATACCAATATCAGTCTAAGTCTACTTTAAAGCAAGAAGCATTAATAAAAAATAAGAATATTCAAAATGATAAAGGAATAAATCAACTAGGAAGATATATTTCTAAAGAATGTATCCAATAGCTTATCCTCAAAATAATGGAAATAAAAGTTGACTGAATCAATGGAGAAATAAACAAACCCACAACAAGAATGGCATATTATAACATACCTCTCAAAACAGATGATTTGGAAAGAAGACTAGAATGAATAAGCATATAGCAAATCTAGAAAACACAATTACAATTCTTGGCCTATCTATCCCTAAGGAATAGATACCAAATTTACTAAAATTAATCACATGCTTGGTTACACAGTAAGGTTCAACAAATTCCAAAGAATGTAAATCTGAACACGATGGAATTAAGGTAGAGATGAATAAAAATAAAAAATTCTGAACAGACTTTCAGTTGCAACTTCAGACATGGAAGTCATCATTACCATTATCCAACAAGCAAAAGCTAAACAAACTGAAAATCAATGACTTTTTCCATCAGAAAACTGAGGCCACAGGGCAAACTATTACCTTGAAAACTAGAGAGTTAAATGAATCCAGAATCCCAGCTGATATCTTTTCACCTGGAAGAGAAGCCATTAGAACTGTATACTGGTAGAAACATTTAAATGATAATTCTGATGAACTACTGAAGACTGAGTGTTGACTTGTATGTGAGGGGCACATGGGCAATAGACACTTTTGTAGGTTTTACCTCCAGTAACCCCAGCAGGTTCTTACAGTGAATATCTGAGAAAGATACCCCTTTAGAGTAATCTAAAGGAATCGGGAAAGAGTGAGCACTGTGAAATAGAAATTCTGTCCATATCAAAGTCCCAAACATCAGGATTAAATTTTTTATCCCTAGGGGAAGCTATTTCCTTCCACTTCCAGCACTCTCAAGCCTTCCTGTATTATGTAAGGACTGGAGAAGCTAAACGCTTTTGTGGTCACAGCCTAGATACATAAACCCACTAAATGGGTTTATGAGGATTAGTCATAAGATAATAGAAATTTTCCTCTGCCCCACACTTTACTGGCACATCCACAGGAACCTGATATAGTAGTAGTGAGTTATAGCTGAGAGAGTACTCTCTGAAGAGAGAACTTAGGCATAATCAAAGTCAAGAACAGAGGCAAAAAAACAATGATATTAAAGGACTTTGAAGACTCTGACATCTACAATTAGGACAGATATTAAATACACTCAAGGCCTATTTACCTCAGTCCCTATTACCTGATACATAAGATATATAACATCCAGTTTTCAACAAAAATTACAGGACATGCTAAAAGGTACAGAAAAAAAAAAAGGTTAAAGAGACAAATAAGTATCAGAACCAGACTCAGATATGGCACAGGTATTGGAATGATCAAACAGGGTACTTAAAATAATTATGATTAATATGTTAAAGGCTCTAATGGAAAAGCAGATTACCATGCAAGAACAAATTACTTATATAAGCAGAGAGAGGGAAACTAAGAAAGAACCAAAAAGAAATGTTGAAAACAAACAAAGAAAAAGCAGCAATAGAAATAAAGAACTCCTTCAAAGATCTCATCAGTAAACTGGACATGGTTAAGAAAATCGGTGAGCTCAAACGTAGGTCAATAGAAACTTCCCAAACTATAATGCAACAAGAAAAAAAACAAAACAAAACTAAAGGAAAAAATATCCAAGAAGGGTTAGATAACTTCAAAAGGTTTAACACGTTCATATTATAGTTGGAATACTAGAGACAGAGCAATAGATTATAGAACAAAAGAAATAAGTACAATGACAGAGTACAATTCTTCAAGCTGAGAACTTTCCAAAATTAATGCAGGCAGCAAATCACAGACCCAGGAAAGTCAGGGAATTGCAAGCAGAATAAAAAGGGTGGAGTGCGGGAGAGAGAGAGAATATGGAAAGAAGGAAGGAAGAGAAGGAGGGAGGGAAGGAGGGAGGGAAGGAGGAAGGAAGAAAGGGGGAGAGAGAGAGAGAGAGAGAGAGAGAGAGAGAGAGAGAGAGAGAAACACAAGTATATCATATTCAAACTGCAGGAAAGCAATGCAAAGAGAATATCTTGAAAGAAGCAAACAAAAAAACAAACAAAACCCTTAATTATAGAGGAATAAAGATAAGAACACAGCAAACTTCTCATCAAAAGCTACACATGTGAGAAAAGAGAGTGGAACACCATGTTCGTTCTAATTAGAACATTTCTACCCCTATCCATATCGTCAGTGTTCACTCTCTCTCATGTCCTTCAGGTTTTTGCTCTAATACCACAGTATTAGTGAATCCTTTCAATGACAACTCTACTTAAAAACATAACGCTCTAGGGCCGGCTGAGTGGCGTGTTGGTTAAGAACTGGCTTGGGGTGCCAGCGGCCCCGGTTCGGATCCCACCTTAGCTGCCCTCTACAGCTAAGATGGTGAACAACAGCTCCACCTGGAGCTGGGCTGCTCTGAGTCCCCGGGGCGGCATAGCTGTAGCCCCTGATGCAGTGAGCTGCCATAGGCTACAGTGAGTGGCCGGCAGCCAGCGTGAGCAGCTGGCAGCTAGTATGAGCTGCCAAGAGCCTCTGTGAGAGGCTGTCTAGAGGCCCGGGACCAATCGGCCTCACCCAAGAAGAGTGCAATGATGATACCAACATGGGCCAGTGAAGCAACATTCTCCACAACTAGACTGAAGAACAAAAGGACAGCAACTTGTCTGTTCCCCTTCCCCAATTCCCCAATAAAATCTTAAAAAAAACAAAACAAAACATAATGCTCTATCCCTCATTACCCAAAGCCCAAGCACTCTGTGGTCCCATTCCAAACTTTATTTTTTTCATTTGAACTTATTTACTTTTATCGTGTTATGTATTTTGTATATTGCTTATTATCTCTCCATGCAAGAGAAGCTCCATGAGGGTAAAGATTTTTGTCTGTTTTATTCACTGCTACAGTTTAGAAGACTGTCTGACTTGTAAAAACTGTTGTAAAAAAATATTAAATAATTGAATTAATTACCTGGAACAGTCAGAAATAAAAGAATAACCTATTCAATACTGATGATAATAATTGTAATAGAAATTATTCAATACCTAGTATGTGCCAGGTCCATAAGCTAACAGCTTTTTCATATTTTTATCATTTAATTCTCAAAATAACCCAATAAGGTAGGCGTCATGCCAAGTGGGTCCTTGCAGAGCAATGGGTTAGATAAATTCCATGTTACATGACATGGATTATGGAATAGCTCTTATGAGAGGGAAGTTAGCTCAAATAACCAAAAGTCAACAGGCAGAGAGCATATGGCTCCCTAATCTTCCCATTACTTCAGGTCACAGCCAGGAGGTCTGGTAAACATGCTTATTTGAAGAATTCTCTCCTTCCTCATCGAGTATATTCTTTCTAAGAACATAGAGATATGGACTTATCAGTGGGGAAATACGCACATTGTTTGGTGATCAAAAGTCTGCATTTTGGGTGCCAACACTTACGGAGTTTTCTGGGAAAGACAGCTGCCCTCTAGTTGGTCACTTTAAGATGACTAGAGACCTTGGAGTTTATATACAGTCTTAGATCCTCCTGTTAGGAGAAAAAGTCTGGAGAATCTGAGCTCCAGTGCCATTCTTCAAGCTGGGAAAAGAATAGCCATGCTTCACTCCTCTGTGCAAATTAATTGAGTTGTGGTCTTGCGAACAGGGAGAGAAGCCAAATTGTGATGCAGTTGCAATAGAGCTTTCAGAATATCTATGGCAAGTTCTAAGCTGAGATGGCCCTTCAAAGATGTCTCAAATTGGGACTGGGTCTGGGTTTTTGTTTTCTTAAAGTAACCAGTCTTTTTTGAAGGTTGCCCCAGGAATAAGCACAGACTTGAGTAATCAAGCTCCCTTGGTAGAGAGTAATTCCCAAAAAGGGGTTGATCTGAGGATTGTCAGTAACCTAACTTGCTGCTGGAGAAATAAATGCCTCAGTTATAAAGTTGGGGATTTGTCCAATGTACCACAATGCATACTACAATCTCTGTTGATCTTCTTAATCAAAATGCAATGATTATTTAAAATACTGAGCAACTAAAAAGGCAATTACACAGAAAAAGAAATCAACACTATAAAAAGTCTATCTTTGTAAAATAATAAACAATAAAATAATTTGGTAATATTTTTATAATGCAATGCTTCCAATAGCTCAAAACACAAAATTTTATTGAGAATTATAAATATTTAGAACCAAAAAGAAATCCTAAATTCTTAAAAGTTATATGCAAATAATAATTTATTCATTGCTTAGAGGATGAATTATTATAATCTATCATATTAATTTGTATTTAGAAAGTGATTCAAAAGGAAATTGTTATTAAGCAATCTCTTCAGTTACATAAACTAAATTATTGTTGTGTGATGAATTTGTGTAGCCAAGAATTTTAAGCAGAATTCTGTGGGAATTGAACCATTGAGTTATATATCAAAATCACTGATTATTTTACAGTGAAAATGCATGTGTGCCTGCATGCACATACAGCCTTGGATCCCCACCCTCAGCCCTGCTTGTGCTGCGCAGCCAGGGAAATGCCTGGTGGGTGCACTCCAGCTGCAACAGGTTGTTCATTGAGACGCGGGAGTGCGTGAACCGTTTTGGGTCCCCACTCTCCATACTGCACATGCAGAGTTTCCAGGCAGCTTACTAGGACAGGCTTAACTGAGAGTTTTCCTCGGGGAGTTGGGCCATGAGCTGTGTGCCTGCATGTCTGGCCGGGGCTTTCCTGCCTAGTTTGTGTGGGCTGGTTTCTGGTGCAGGAGTGCATGCTGTTCTGAGTGCCTGGGGCCACTGACCACACCCTGTGGTGCTTGCGGGCCTGCCCCGCCCACCTACAGCTGTGTTGCCAGAGGCACCCTCAGTCCCTGGTGCCTGGCCCCCATCTCCACAAGCCACAGAGAGTTGTTGGCAGCAGCAAACAACCAACAACAACATGTGAGGATTTTTGGTGATGACACGGTTCCAGAGCACAGAGCAGCTAATTGTGGAAAGCTCACTGCAAACCTGAGAGGGAGGTTGGCGCATGACACCTTGAGCCCTTCCCCGCAACAGCTGGTGCTGAGTTACCCAGAGACTCTCTATTGCTGAGAAACTGGTCTGCAGATTAAAGAGGATGGAGAGCCCCCTCCTTTTATTTTTGTTCCCCTTTCTTTTTCTTTTCTTTGTTCTTTTTTTCTTTTTTTCCCCTCTAAGTGATCTATCTAATACATCGAAGCAATCACAGAGCAAAAACCAGAATAAAAAAACAAAGAAACATGTCACAAGAAAAAAATTTTAAAAACCCTCTAGAAATGGAACTGAATGAAACAGAAGGATCCAACCATTCAGAGAAAGAGTTTAGAACACTGATGATAAGAATGTTTAACAGATTGGGAGGGGCAAGATGGCGGCTGTGAGGAGGGCTCCATGAAATCTCCCCTGGAAATATCCACAATTTGAACTTCTAATACGCTTCAAAGAGACATCTACTCATCACACAGAGCGACTAAGAGTTCCACACAAGGATTGCTGGAAGGTGGGCAGGCCGGGCGAGTAGGGGAAGAAGGCGGCGAGACGCGTGAGGTGCAGCCCGCACCCGCGGCTGCTGAGTCACGGTGAGTGTTGCCCGGCTCGCTCCCTGCGGCCCGCGGCCCACCTAGAGTTCAGCAAGAGCGCGTTGGTTTGCAGTCTGAGGCAGAAGCCTCAGGCCGGGCAAGTGCGGGAGGAGAGAGAGAAGACGACTGTGCAGAGGTACGAGCTGCACCCGCAGCTCGCCGGGTCCCCAGGAAGCAGGGTGCAGAGCCCCGCAGCGGCAGGGCAAGATCAGTCCCTGCACCCGCCCGGTTCAGGGATCAGTCTCTGTGCCCACCGGGTCCCGCGGAGCGCAGAAGCCTGAAACTGGGGAGCAGGGGAAAACAGAGGACTTGCCCGCGGAGAAGCAGTGCGTGCTGGGCGGAGACGCAGGTCCCCGAAAGACGGAGTGGGGATCAGAGCCGCGTGGAAAGGTGCGCGCAGTCCCCTGAACCCCGGCGGCAGTCCCTCCAGGAGCGCAGCAGGAGAACGGCGTGGGCATGCGCCGGCTCCGAGGCAGAAGCCTTAAACCCGGGAGCAGGGGGAAACAGAGGACTCGCCCGAGGAGACGCAGCGCGCCGGCCGGAGTCACAGGTCCCGGAGAGACGGAGCGGGGATCGGAGCCACGCGGCACGGTGCGCGCAGTCCCCTAAATCCCGGCAGACCATTTGGGAGAGCAGCAGGAGATCCGCGTGGGCGCGCCAGCTCCGAGGCAGAAGCCTGGAACCCGGGAGCAGGGGAAAAAGAGGACTCGCTCGGACAAGCAGCGCGCCGGGTGGAGACGCAGGTCCCTGAGAGACGGAACGGGGATCTGAACCTCGGGGCAGGGGGTTTGCAGTCCCTTAAACCCCGACAGTCTCTTCGGGAGAGCAGCAGGAGCACCGCGGGCGCACGCCGGCTCCAAGGCAGAAGCCTGAAACCCGGGAGCAGGGGAAAAAGAAGGCTCACTCGGACACGCAGCGCGCCGGGCAGAGATGCAGGTCCCCGAGAGATGGAGCGGGGATCTGAGCCATACGGTAGGGTGCGCGCAATTCCCTAAATCCCGGCAGACCCTTTGGGAGAGCAGCAGGAACTCCGCTGGAGCATAAGAGGCAAAGGCCTTAGCTTGAAACAGTGTTGGAACTGTGGCTTTGTTTATTTTTATGTTTTTTATTTTTTTTCCCTTTTTCTACTCTTGAACAGAAAGCAAAACAAAAAAACCCAATAACTCACCCACTCCCACAAACTTTGTCCCCCGCCAAGACAGTCTTAAACTGACTCCTGAAGGGAGCAATAGGGGCAGACTAGGAAGATATCCTTACCTGCAGGGGGTTGAGAATTTCCACCCAGTAAAGGCTGCAGAGTGAGACTACCCACCCCGCTCCCACCTTTAGGCAAGGCTTGGGAGGCAGGGCAGGTTCATCTGCTGAGGCACTAATTAACAGATTCTTAGCAGCAGGCTTTTGGTAGTGAGGAATTCTTTAATTCTTCACGGCTGTCAACCCAAAGGGTGCCCAGAGACACTCATTGAGCCTTTGGGGGTGCAGCCTGCCTTGGGACAGGCAAAAGCAAAAAGGCAGTGACTTTGTAAAAACCACCAATCACACATCACAACCACACTCAAGTACAGCAAACCTGCAGTGCCAGGGTTACGCTAGGCATCAGGTGGCCTATTGTTCCCACAAGACGCACAGAAATTTTTGTACAGCAGACAAACTGAAGAGAGCTTGGTGGACTTTAGCCTAGACCAGCACGGGTATTTTTGGTTTGTTTGGTTTTATTCTGTTTTGTTTTCCCTTTATTGGCTGCTTATCTTGGTTGTTTTTGGTTTTTATTTCTATTTCATTCTAATCATATTGTAGTTTTTAATATAGGCATATATATATATAGGTGTATATAGGTGAATATATGTCCATATATATGGGTGCGTAGACAAATATATATTTTTTTTTTCCTTTTTTCTTTTTCTTTTTCTTTCTTTTCTTTTTCTTTTTTCCCCACCCTCACTTTCTCTCTTATTTTATTCATTCTTCTCACTGCTATACTTTTCCTCTTTTCCTTTTTTCTGCAAATTTTATTTTTTAAATTTTTCTTACTTTTTTTATTATTATTTTAGTTTATTTTTATTTTTTATTTTTTAGGTATAGCTAATTGGTTTCTCATGTTTATTCTATTTTTTATTTTAGGATATTGTATTTTATTTTGTTTCCTCTTCTGTTATTATTGAGTATGTGGTTTTTGTTTTGTTTCTGTTTGTTTTCTTCATTAGTATGATTGATATTTCTGTACAAGTTGACTGTAGTTTGATGGTTGGTTGTTTTTACTTGTGTGAGCATTTGGTTTCCTTTGGTGGCTGCGGAGGTTGTTCTTGTTGATCTGTTATGCTCTAAAATCACTCTGCAGCAGTGGGTCCAAACAAACAGACACAAGAATCATCATACCCGGAGGCCAACTTTAGATAAAACCGGAGCATTTCTGGGTTTGACATACAAGAGTCACACCCAAAAAGAAGTTACTACAGGTACTAAGACCCATAGGGTCCAAGTTTCATCAGAGGGGTCAATCCTCTCACAGCAGCTCATAAACTGCAGAAGCTGCTGATCCTCACAGCTAATCAATCTGGGAGTCAATCCCACCTACTGACAAACCAAAAGTAATCAAAACTAAAACTTCAACAAGTGAGGATGCACAACACAAGGAACACCTCAGATACAAGCACAGGAGAATAGGGAGACTGAGTAATTCAAATATAAAGGACACACACCATATAAGTTTACCCAGAAAAGACTGAGAAATCTGGGGGATCTATCTGTTATATTGAAGCAAACACAAAGAGTAAGCCAGAATGGGGAGACAAAGAAACTAACACAAATAAAAGAACAGAAAAAACTTCCTGAATCAGTGGAAATAGAGGAAATAGAGGTAACCAACCTATCGGAGACAGAGTTCAGAACACTGATTATTAGAATGTTCAAGGAAATTAATGAAAATATAAAGAAGGATAGAGAAATCATGAAAAGCAACCAGCTAGAACTTAAGAACACAATTACTGAATTAAATAACAAACTTGATGGAATCACTAGCAGACTGGATGAAGCAGAAAATCGAATCAGTGACTTAGAAGACAAAATAGCAGAGATGACCCATGCGGTACAACAAAAAGAAAAAAGAATGAAAAACATGGAAAATAGTTTAAGAGAGCTGGGGGACAACATCAGACGCAATAACCCACAGGTCATTGGAGTACCAGAAGGAGAAGAGAGGGAGCAAGGGATTGAGAATATATTTGAAGTAATAATGTCTGAAAACTTCCCTAACCTGGCAAAGGACATTGAAATACAAGCCCAGGAAGTGCAGAGAGTTCCAAACAGGATGATTCCAAACAGGCCCACTCCAAGACACATTATAGTGAAAATGGCAAGGGTTAAGGACAAAGACAGAATCCTTAAAGCAGCAAGGGAAAGGCAGCAAGTTACTTACAAGGGTACCCCCATAAGATTATCAGCTGACTTTTCTACAGAAACTTTGCAGGCCAGAAGGGAGTGGCAGGAGGTTTTCAAAGTGATGAAAAATAAAGGCCTACAACCAAGATTGCTGTATCCAGCAAGGTTATCATTTAAAATCGAAGGCGAGATAAGGAGCTTTGCAGAAAAAAATAAGTTAAGGGAATTCATTACCACCAAGCCAGCTTTGCAGGAAATGCTAAAAGGGCTTCTTTAAGTAGAAGAGAAAAACAACCTACGAAAGACTACGAACACAAATAAGAAAATGGCAATAAATACACACCTATCAATAATCACATTAAATGAAAATGGATTAAATGCTCCAATAAAAAGACATAGGGTGGCTGAATGGATAAGAAAGCAAGACCCCAGTATATGCTGTATACAAGAGACTCACCTCAGATCCAAAGACTCATACAGGCTGAAAGTAAAGGGATGGAGTAAAATATTTCATGCAAATGGTACTGAGAAAAAAGCTGTAGTAGCGATACTTATATCAGATAAAATGGACTTTAAATTGAAGAATATAACAAAGGACAAAGAAGGACACTTCATAGTAATGAAGGGATCGATCCAACAAGAGGACATAACTCTAGTAAACACCTATGCACCTAACATAGGAGCCCCTAAATATATAAAACATATATTGTCAGACATAAAGACAGAGATCAACAGTAACACTATCATAGTAGGGGACTTCAACACCCCGCTGTCACTAATGGACAGATCCTCCAGACAGAAAATCAATGTGGAAACAGCGACCTTAAATGACACATTAGAACAGCTGGATTTAACAGACATTTTCAGAGCATTTCATCCCAAAGCTACAGAATATACGTTCTTTTTAAGTGCACATGGAACATTTTCTAAGATAGACCACATGTTAGGCCACAAAACAAGTCTCAATAAATTTAAGAAGATTGAAATCATTTCAACTGTATTCTCTGACCACAATGCTATGAAACTAGAAATCAATTATAAGAAGAAATCTGGGAAGCTGACAAATAAATGGAGGCTAAACAATATGCTATTAAATAGTGAGTGGGTCACAAATGAGATCAAGGAGGAAATCAAAAGATACCTCGAGACAAACGAAAATGAAAACACCACGACCCAAAATCTCTGGGATGCTGCGAAAGCAGTCCTAAGAGGGAAGTTTATAGCAGTGCAGGCCTACTTAAAGAAGGAAGAAAAATCTCAAATCAACAGGTTATCCTTACACCTAAGGGAACTGGAAAAAGAACAGCAAAAGAGGCCCAAGGGGAGTACAAGAAAGGAGATAATAAAGACCAGAGCAGAAATAAACAATATAGAGAACAGAAAAACAATTGAAAATATCAATGAAACCAAGAGCTGGTTTCTTGAGAAGATAAACAAAATTGACAAACCTCTAGCCAGGCTCATCAAAAAAAAAAAGAGAGAGGACTCAAATTAGCAAAATCAGGAATGAAAGAGGGGAAATGACTACAGACATCACAGAAATAAAAAAAATTCTAAGAAATTACTATGAGCAACTATATGCCAACAAATTTGACAATCTGGATGAAATGGATAATTTTCTAGAAGCATACAACCTTCCAAAGCTAACGCAAGAAGAAACAGAAAATCTAAATACCCTGATTACTACCAAGGAAATTGAATCAGTAATTGACAAGTTCCCAAAAAACAAAAGCCCTGGACCAGACGGCTTCACAAGTGAATTTTATCAAACATTCAAAAAAGAACTATCACCTATTCTTCTCAAACTATTCCAAAAAATCCAGAAGGAGGGAAGGCTCCCAAACTCTTTTTATGAAGCCTCTATCACCCTGATTCCAAAACCAGATAAAGACATCACAAAAAAGGAAAACTACAGGCCAATCTCCCTGATGAATATAGATGCAAAAATTCTCAATAAAATATTAGCAAACAGAATTCAGCAATATATTAAGAAGATCATACATCATGATCAAGTGGGATTCATCCCTAGTGTGCAAGGCTGGTTCAACATCCGTAAATCAATTAATGTGATACACCACATCAACAAAATGAAGGATAAAGATCACATGTTCATTTCAATAGATGCAGAAAAAGCATTTGACAAAATCCAACAGCCATTTATGTTAAAAACCCTTAGCAAAGTGGGAATACAGGGATCATATCTCAACATAATAAAAGCCATATATGATAAACCTACAGCTAACATCATACTCAATGGGGAAAAGCTAAAACCATTCCCCTTAAGATCAGGAAGAAGACAAGGCTGTCCACTTTCTCCTCTTTTATTCAACATAGTGCTGGAAGTTCTAGCCACAGCAATCAGAAAACAAAAAGAAATAAAAGGCATCCAAATTGGCAATGAAGAAGTAAAATTGTCATTATATGCAGATGACATGATACTGTATATAGAGAACCCCAAAGACTCCATCAAAAAACTATTGGAACTGATAGACGAATTCAGTAAAGTAGCAGGATATAAAATCAATGTTTAGAAATTGGTGGCATTTGCATATACCAATAATAAACTAATGGAAAGAGAAATTAAGAAAACTGTCCCATTTAAAATTGCATCAAGAACTATAAAATACCTAGGAATAAATTTAACCAAAGAAGTGAAAGATCTGTACTCAGAAAATTATAAGACACTGAAGAAAGAAATCATAGAAGATACAAATAAATGGAAACACCTACCATGCTCATGGATAGGAAGAATTAATATAGTTAAAATGTCCATACTGCCTAAAGCAATATATAGATTCAATGCAATTCCTATCAAACTACCAAGGGCATTTTTCACAGAAATAGAAAATATAATCCTAAAATTTATATGGAATCATAAAAGACCCAGAATAGCCTCGGCAATTCTGAGGAATAAAAACAAAGTCGGGGGGATCACGCTACCAGACATCAAAACCTACTACAAGGCCACAGTAATCAAGACAGTTTGGTATTGGCATAAAAACAGGCACATCGATCAGTGGAACAGAACAGAGAGCCCAGAAATAAATCCAAGCATTTATGGACAGTTAATCTATGACAAGGGAAGCAGGAATTTACACTGGAGTAAAGATAGTCTATTCAATAAATGGTGCTGGGAAAATTGGACTGACACATGCAAAAAAATGAAACTGGATCATCTCCTTACGCCTTATACAAGAACAAATTCAAAATGGATTAAAGACTTAAATGTAAGACCTGAAACCATAAAAATCCTAAATGAAAATATAGGGAGTACATTTGCAGACATTACCGGGAGCAATATTTTTACTGATACATCCCTACGGGCAAGGGAAGTAAAAGAAAAAATGAACATATGGGATTATATCAGACTTAAAAGTTTTTTCACAACAAAGGAAACCATTAATAAAACAAAAAGGAAGCCTACTAAATGGGAGAATATATTTGCCAACGATATATCTGATAAGGGGTTAATATCCAAAATGTATAAAACACTCATGAAACTCAACACCAAAAAAACAAACAACCCAATTAAAAAATGGGCAGAAGATATGAAGAGACATTTCTCTAAAGAGGACATACAGATGGCCAACAGGCATATGAAAAAAAGTTCAACCTCACTGGTCATTAGGGAAATGCAAATAAAAACCACCATGAGATACCACCTCACTCCAGTCAGAATGGCTATCATCAACAAATCAAAAAACAACAAGTGCTGGCGGGGCTGTGGGGAAAAGGGGACCCTGCTGCACTGTTGGTGGGACTGCAGATTGGTGCAGCCACTATGGAAGTCAGTATGGAGGTATCTCAAAGAACTGGAAATAGAGCTACCGTTTGACCCAGCAATTCCACTCCTAGGTATTTATCCTGAAAAAACCAAGACACTTATTCAAAAAAAGTTATGCACCCCGATGTTCATAGCAGCACAATTTACAATAGCTAAGACTTGGAAACAACCAAAATACCCGTCAGTAGATGACTGGATTAAGAAACTGTGGTATATTTATACAATGGAGTATTACTCTGCTATAAAGAAGAATGAAATCGTGCCACTTGCAATGATATGGATGGACCTAGAGACTATAATGTTGAGTGAAATAAGTCAGTCAGAGAAGGACAAATACCATATGATCTCACTTATATGTGGAATATGAAAAACTGTATGAATGAGCAAAGTAAACAGAAACTGTCTCATAGATATAGAGAAAAAATCAGGGTTGCTAATTTGGAGAGGAATGGGGATGAGGGAGAAGGGGAAGGGATTAGACAGCAAAAATAGGCAACTACAATATTGCTACTGGGATAGGAAAAACAGTTTGGGGAATATAATTAATAATGTTGTAAATATTCTGTGAAATGTCAGATGATCATAGGTCTTGTTAGGGAGACCATTTCATGGATGGAGTAGAGGTTTGATCACTGCACTGTATTACTAAAGTGGAGGTGGTATACCTACTGTAATTGAATATATATAGATAGTCACGGGATGTGGATTATACTGTGGAAGAGAGTCAGAGGAAGAGTAATAGATATATATGATATGGGGGGTGGGGTGGTGTGGTGTATTGGGGGTGGGGGGTTGTCACTTTGAAGGGTAAAATGTATAAACTATTGCACTGTGTTGTACACCTGAAACTAATTAAAAAAAAAAAAAGGAATGTTTAACAAACTTAGTGAGGACATAAGGAAGGATAGAGAAATCATAAAAATCAACCAATTAGAACTAAAGAATACAATAACTGAAATGAAGAACATACTCGAAGGAATCACCAGTAGGTTAGATGAAGCAAAGGATTGCTTCAGCAATTTAGAAGACAAAATAGCAGAAATTACCCAGTTGGAACAGCAAAAGGACCAACGAATAAAAAACAATGAAAATAGTTTAAGAGACCTGTGGGACAACACAAGCAAAACAATATTCACATCATAAAAGTACCAGAAGGAGGGCCAGCCGAGTGGCACGGAAGTTAAGTGCTGGCTTGGGAAGCCAGCAGCCCAGGTTCGGTCCCACATGTGAGGGCCAGTGATACTGCCCTCAAAAAAAAAAAAAAACAAAACACAAAAACAAAAACAAAAAACAGAAGGAAAGGAGAAGAAGGAAGGGATTGAGAATGTATTTGAAGAAATAATGACTAAAAAGGTCTCTATCCTGGTGAAGGAAATCAACATACAAAAACAGGAAGTGCAGTGAGTTCCAAACAAGCTGAACCCAAACAGGTCCACACCAAGACACATCATAGTTAAAATGGCAAAGCTTAGGGCCAGCCGAGTGGTGCGGTGGTTGAGCACTGGCTTGGGAGGCCGGCGGCCCCGGTTCGGGTCCCACATGCGGGTACCAGTGACACTGCCCTCAAAAAAAAAAAAAAAATAAAATGGCAAATCTTAAAGACAAAGACAGAATAGGATTCTTTTAGGAAAGCAGCAAGAGAAAGACAGCAGGTTACATACAAAGGAACTCCTATAAGATTAACAGCTGACTTTTCTACAGAAACTCTGCAGGCCAGAAGGGAGTGGCAGGAGACATAAAAAGTGATGCAAAATAAAGGCCTAACCAGCACAGCTATCATTTAAAATTGAAGGAGAGATAAAGAGTTTCTCAGAAAAGAATAACCATAATGAATTCATTACCACCAAGCCAGCATTGTAAGACATGTTAAAAGGGCTTTTTAAACAGAAGAAAGAGGAAAACAAGGTAATGAAGAAAGACCAGAAATACCTATAACAAAATGGCAATAAATATGCACTTATCAATAATCACTTTAAATGTGAATGGTCTAAATGCTCCAATCAAAGACATAGAGGAGCTGGATAAGAGAACAGGACTGATGCACCCATGCATATGCTGTTTCAAGGGATTCGTCTCAGATCAAAAGACACACAGAGACTGAAAGTAAAGAGATGGAATAAGATATTTCACTCAAATGGACATGAGAAAAAAGCTGTAGTAGCAATTTATTTGGGGCAAAATAGACTTTAAAATGAAGACTACAATAAAAGACAAAGAAGAGCAGTACATAATAATAAAGGGATTGATTCAACAAGAGGACATATCCCTAGTAAACATCTATGCATTCAACATAGGAGCACCTATATATATCAAACAGATTTTGACAGACATAAAGACAGAGATCAACAGTAACACTTCGTAGTAGGGGACTTCAACACCCTGTTGTCACCAATGGACAGATCCTCCAGACAGAAAATCTACATGGACACATTGGCCATAAATGACACTTTAGACCAGCTGGATTTAATTGATATTTTTAGAGCATTTCACCCCAAAGCAACAGGATATACATTCTTCTCAAGTGCACATGGAATATTTTCCAAGATAGACCACGTTAGGCCACAAAAAAGTCTCAATAAATTTAAGAAGATTGAAATCATAACAACTGCCTTTTCTGACCACAATGCTATGAAACTAGAAATCAATTATAAGAAGAACTCTGGAAAGCACACGAATACATGCAGGCTGAATAACATGCTACTAAATAGGGAATGGTTCAAAAATGAGATTAAAGAAGAAATCAAAAGCTAATTTAACACAAACGAAAATGAAAACACAACAATCCAAAATCGATGGGTTGCAGCGAAAGCAGTCCTAAAAGGGAAATTCATAGCAATGCAGCCCTATCTAAAGAGAAAAGAACAATCTCAAATCAACCGACTATCTTTACACCTAAGGGAAGTGGAAAAAGAAGAGCAAAACAAGGCAAAGAGAGTACAAGGAATGCAATAATAAAGACCAGAGCAGGAATAAATGAAATAGAGACCAAAGAAACAATTACACACTGAAGAGAGAAATCAAAGAAGATAAAAATAAATGGAAATACATACCATGTTCATGGATAGGAAGAATTAATATAGTTAAAATATCAATATCACCTAAGGCAATATATAGATTCAATGCAATTCCAATCAAACTACCAAGGACATTTTTCTCAGAAATAGAACATTAATTCTAAAATTTATATGGAACCATAAAAGATCCCGAATAGCCACTGCAATCTTGAGAAATAAGCACAAAGTGGGAGGTATCATGCTACCAGGCATTAAGTCATACCTCAAGGCTACAGTAATCAAAACAGTATGATACTGGCATAAAAACAGACACAGATCAATGGAACAGAATAGAAAGCCCAGAAATAAACCCATCCATATAGTCATTTAATCTATGACAATGGAAGAAAGAATTTACATTGGAGTAAAGATAGTCTATTTAATAAATGGTTTGGGAAAATTGGACTGACTCATGCAAAAAAATGAAAATGGACCACCTACTTACACCATATATGGGAACAAACTCAAAATGGATTAAATATTTAAATGTAAGATCTGAAACCATAAAACTCCTAGAAGAAAACATAGGGAGTAAATTTGCAGACATTATCCTCAGTAATATTTTTATTTCCCTTGGGCAAGGGAAATAAAAGAAAAAATAATCATATGGGATTACATCAAACTTAAAAGTTTTTTCACAGCAAAGGAAATCATCAATAAAACAAAAAGTCAGCCTACTGAACAGGAGAAGATATTTGTCAATGATATATCTGATAAGGGGTTAATATCTAAAATTTATAAAACACTTATTCAACTCAACACCAAAAAAGAAACAACCCAATTAAAAAATGGGCAGAGGATATGAAGAGACATTTCTCTAAAGAGGACACGCAGATGGCCAATAGGCATATGAAAAAATGTTCAGTCTCACTGATCATTAAGGAAATGCAAACAAAAACAACAATGAGACACCATAATGAGACTCCAGTCAGAATGGCTATCATCATAAAGCAGCAAACAAACAAGTGCTGGCGAGGTTGTGGTGCACCGTTGGTGGGATTGCAGATTGGTGCAGTGATTATAGAAATCAGTATGGAAGTATCTCAAAAAACTGGAAATGGAACTACCTTATGCCAAGCAATTCCACTCCTAGGCATACATCCTGAAAAACCCAAGACACTAATTCAAAAACATATACACACCCTATCTTCATTGCAGTGCTATTTACAATAGCCAAGACTTGGTAACAATCGAAATGCCCATCGGTAGATGACTGGATTAAGAAAATGTAGTACATTTACACAATGGAGTATTACGCAGCTATAAAGAAGAAAGAAATGATACCATTTGCAACAATATGGATGGGCCTAGAGAACATTATGCTAATTGAAATAAGTCAGTCAGAGAAAGACAAATACCATATGATCTCACTTATATGTGAGATCTGAATAAATGAATAAAAGAACTGAATAAATGAGCACTGTGAACAGAAATAGTCTTAGAGACCCAGAGGAAAAACTGATCATTGCTAGATGGGACGGGGTGGGCATGAGGGAGAAGGGGAAGGGACGAAACAACATAAATTGGTAACTACAATATTGCCACAGGGATAGAAAAGACAGTTAGGGGAATATAATCAATAATGTTGTAAATAGTTTTTAGGGGACCAGATGGACTCATGTCTTGTTAGGGAGATCACTTCATGGATGGAGTAGAGGCTTGATCACATACACCTGAAGCTGATGTTGTATAATATTGTATGCTGACTGTTATTGAATATATATATATATATATATATATATATATATATATATATATAGTCATGGGATGTGGAGTATAGTGTGGAGTGGAGTCAAGGAGTCAAGGGAATTGTAATAGATATGTATGATACAGCGGGGGGAGTGGGGTGGTGAATTGGGGAAGGGGGGTTTTCACTTTGAGGGGTAAAAAGTATAACTATTGCACTGTGTTGTACACCTGAAACTATTTTTTTTAAATGTTTATTTTACAATAAAATATTTTTTTCAAAAAAGAAAATTTAAAAGTTCCATTTATGGATACACAATATCTGAATACTTTGAGAAAAATTGTATGGTCTGAGATGGGAATGATTTAAAAAGTGTAATGTTCACTCTTAATATCCACTGAGTATAAATGAATCAAGAAGCTTCTCTAGAGTTAAATGGAAATTTTATTCAACAGTCTTAAGATTTGCTAATTTGGAAACAGTACCAGGTAACACCCCAAGTGTTCTGAAGAAAAAAAGTTGAAAGTTTTTACTGGAGAATGTACAGTCTTGAGAAGAATCAGTCCTGCATTCTTAGTCTCTGTATTAGTCTGAAATGGTGATCTTCCAGATTTCACGTAGTCTAGATAATGAACGCCAGGTGGTCTGGATAATGGAAGCCAAGAAGTCTAGATACCTGAATATCATATATATAGAGTCAGGTCCAAGTGTTTCAAGCAGGGATGGTTTTTGGTGGTGAGGTACCAAAATGTAAAAAAACCTTGCAGTGTCTTTACCATGAATGCAGCAACACTTTTATTCAGCAAAGGCAAAACAGCAGTAGAACTCAGTTAAACAGCAGCAGCAGAGACAGAACTCAGAACCCAGCAGCAGAGCAGGACAACACAGAACCCAACCCCGTTATCAGAACTGGTTTTTTTATAACACAATAAATAGTGTTATGGTGGCAGCACACATGTGCACTAAAAGCAACTCACATAAACAAGATGTTTTCTTGAAGCCCCACCTGGGCCTTGGGGAGTCAGGGCTGCCTGTCTCCAAAGCCTGTAAATATTTCCTGATCCTGGGAGGCCCTAACATCTGGGCTCCCACATAAATTATATATATATATGAAATAGATATATAGATAGATACAGATATATTAATAGATACACAGAGAGACATTGTTGCACAACTGAAAAGTTAAAAACTTTAAGTCCTCAGACTAATTACAGTAAAACTAAATCTATCCCTTTTTATGGAAGAAGAAAGTTTCCTGTATAATTAATTAAACTCTGTAAAGAAAGAGCAAAGGACAGGGGTTGACACTGGCAGATATCAATTCATATCACAAAGCCACAGTAATATAAAACTGTATACTTGGGTAAAACCAACAAATATCCTAATGGAACATATAGATTCCACAAAAATCTATGTAAATCTATTAGGTAAAAAACATAGCATTTGCATCAAGAGGGAAAAACATAATTTTGAGTAAAAGGTGCTGGGAATATGGGCACTCCACGTGAAGAAAATCCTAATTATACCACATGGAAAACTGATTCCAGATAGATTGAAGACCTAATTGTCTTATATAGAAGAATATCTTTCAACATAGGACACCTAAATAAAACCCCAACAAACTATAAGGCAAAAATGGCTAAGGATATAGTATAAAAGTTAAGAATTTATTTCCAGTGAATGATGTAATGGGCAAAAGTTTTTTAAATGACAAATTAGAAAATACATTTACCATATATAAAACAAACAAGGGATAATGTTTAGGATTTGAAGAAATTCCTAGAAATCAATAAATAAAGGAAGAACTCCTAATAGAAAAATAGTCAAATCATATCAATAGGCAGTTCACAAATGTTTAACCCCAAAAGTTAACAGTATATGATTTGATATTTAAATTCATTAGTGATTAGAGAAGTGCATATTGAAACAATAATTTGCACCTATCAGATTGGGGAAAAAAGAAAGTTTAATAACACGAAATATTAAACAATCCAAAGTGATACTAAACATGTGTATAATTTATGATCCAGCTTTCTACTCTTGAATATACATTCTTGAGAAATTTTCATACCAGTCTAAAGGAATAATTATTAAGAGTTACCTGTGTTAGGGTGGGCCAAGTGGCGCGGTGATTAAGCGCTGGGTTGGGAAGCCAGTGGCCCCAGTTTGAGTCCCACATATGAGGGCCAGTGACACTGCCCTCAATAAAAAAAAAAAGTTACCTGTGTTAGTAAGAAGTTGGAGGCAATCTTGTTAATTATCACTATGGTACATTTTAGTGGGTGCACATTGTAAAATACTGGGCAGGTCTTAGAAGCAATAGACTAAATAGATCTTCAACTATATTCCTGAGTTAACAAATGAGAATAAGAATGAGTTCTATTGTACAATTAATTATATTTACATCAATTAGATTTAAACGACAGAATTTACATTCTTCTCAAGAGCACATGGGACATTTTCCAAGAGAGACCACATATTAGGCTACAAAACAAATCTCAGTAAATTTAAGAAGATTGGAATCATATCAAGCAGATATAAAGGAAAAACTGATGGTTGCTGGCTGCGAGTGGGTGGGGATGAGGGAGAGGGGGAAGGTTTTGAACAGCGTAGGTGGGTGAGTACAATGTTGCTACAGGGATATGGGGGGCAGTTCAGGGAATGTAATTGATAATGTTGTGAATGCTTTGTGGTGTGTCAGATGGTCACATGTCTTGGGAAGACCGCTTTGGGGAAGGGGTAGAGGCTTGATCACTGTGCTGTACACCTGAAGCTGGTGTTGTATAATATTGAATATTAACTGTGATTGAATGTATACATATAGTCACAGGATGAGGAGTGTAGTGTGGAAGTAGGGTCAGGGGAGTTGTAGCAGATATTATGATATGGGGGGAGTGGGGCGGTGGATTGGGGGAGGGGGTTGGCACTTTGAGGTGTAAAAAGTATAACTATTGCACTGCTGTAAAAGATAAATTAAAAATTTTTTTAAACATTCTTATCCCAGTGTTCTAAACTCTGTCTCTGAAAGTTTGGATCCCTCTGTTTCATTTAGTTCCATTTCTAGAGGTTTCTTCTGCTCTTTTACTTGTGACATGTTTCTTTGTTTCCTCATTCTGGCTGTCGCTCTGGGATTGCTTTGATGTATTAGATAGATCACCAGGAAAGCCCTGGCTGGATCATGCAGGCACACAGCTCATGGCCAAACACTCCCAGGAAAACTCCCAGGTTCAGCTTGGGCCAATCAGCCACTCATAGTTCAGGCCGAGCAGCCTGACAACCAATCATCAGCCTGGCAACTCTGCACTCACAGTATGGAAAGTAGAGACCCAAGGTGGCTTGTGCACTCCTGAGTCTCAATGAGCAGACTGGTGCAGCTGAAGCTCACCTGTCCGGTGATTCCCTGGCAACACAGCACAAGCAGGGAAGAGGGTGGGGTCCAAGGCCGCATGTGTGCACATGCACACATGAATTCCAGCGCCAATTCCACCAGACCAATTCGGTCCCATACCTGACCCTCTATAGAAGGGCCCAACCCTGAGAAAATGGCGCCCTCCTGTATACCACTCGAGTACAAGCTTCACACGAGGGAAACAATAGTCCCAAAACTTCCATTCCCGTGCCAAAGGCACTCAGTTCAGTCTGTCCCTGCAGGCTCCTGGGCCCCGCTCACACAGCTACCCCCTCCACCAGGAACCAGGTGAGTGCTCACCAGCAAGCAAGTCCGTGTGCCATCTCCACTGGTTCTCTAGATGCTCTCAGCCTCACTGAGCTGAGCAAAGAGAGTCCTCACTAATTTCTACTGCCAGCTATCATGTAACTCCTCTTTCCAGCCAAGTAACTCTGGGCTGGTGAGCTCTGTGTAGGGCCGGAAGGTCTCTCCCCCAACTGGAGAAGCCTCCCCACAGCTAGGGCTTCCCTCATGGGGTTCACCGTCTCTCGTCTCCGCCCCTCCTACCAGACTGGACGTGGCCTCTTCTTTAGGTCCTTTGTTTAGAGGTTCTGTTCATCTAGTGTTCTGGGAACTTCCGGGGTTGAATGTTGTATAAACGATTTGTAATTTTGCTGTGATTCTGGGAGGCATTTGGCACAGCATCTGTCTATTCCACCATCTTACCGGAAGTCAAGATTCACTTCTTGTTAAAAAAAAATGATGCACATTCACAAAGAATTTTGCTCCTTGGTTATCATTTCACTAGCTGGTTTTTCTACTATAGACCTCAATCCCAAGGCCACATTCTTATGGAGTCCTTTTCTGATCACCAAATCCAAAATAAAACCCTCATCATCTCAATGTTGATTTTCTTGATAGTATGTACTATTTGAATTTCTTTCTTTCTTTCTCTCTCTCTGTCTCTCTGTCTCTCTCTCTCTCTGCCTTCTTGCTTATTGTCTCTAGAATATAAGTTCTACAGAAACCGCCTTACCTGACTCTTTTTTGCTATATCCTCAACTTGTAAAACACTTAGTATATGACAACCATTCAAAAAATTTGTTGAATGAATGGTGCTACTGTGAAGGAACAATTAAATTAATTAGATTTGACACAATTTTTTAAATTGACTCCTTTGGTGCTATTGTCAAATAGCATACACATTTTAAAGTTTTTAAAAAGTAAATTAATAGATGTATTTGATTAAAAATCGGCAGATTTTATAATGAAAAGAAACAGCCCTCTACTCTACTCCCCTCTTCCCCTACTCCTAAATATCAAAGGCAACAATTGGGGGCATTTATGTTTTTAATTTTTCCAATAGTCATTTTCATATCTTTCAGTGTTATGCTTGTACTGGTATATATGGGTCAAACTTTTTACATTATCTATTGATTTTCTCCTGAAATAAAGATCTAGATCACTTATACTAACTTTGCTCTCTGAACCCTACCGTTAACAAGTAGCACTCCATCACAATGATCACCAGTGAGCTCTGCATCTTCAAAAACAATTATTAAACCTTGACATTTTTTTTCTGTGAACTATGAACAACATCTTTAATTTGCTAATCTTCCTTCCTTGTCTTCCAACCCATCATCTATACATTTACTTTGTTTTGACATGGTTGATAATACTACATTTTGTGATTTAGGCACAGGTTGATTCTAAGAATAAAAACATTAGTGTTTCCTTTTTTATGAGAATAGTGTTTACCACCGAGCCAAGCCACATACAAACATTACAATTTTTTCTACAATTCCAAGGTCACACAATGTTAAGTTGGAAAATAGTCAAATATTTTTTAACCCTCCCACTAATGCCTTGATGCTACCTCATGTTTTAATCACTTTGCACATGCTAGCAGTTTCTTTTCTTTACTGAATACTTCCCACCTAGATGTGTCCACTTTCCAGCATTGGCCTAAAATGGATGCACACCTGTATTTCTGAGGCAGGAACTAACTACTCACTCTGTTCATATAGTGTTTTCTTGGATTCCAAGAAAACTGTCTTCTTTCTGGATTTATTCCTTGCTTTCTAAGAGTTTATTCTCAATTAAATGACTAACAAAATGTTAATGGGAGGAACTTATTTTAGTTTATTTGGTTTCATTTTAGCTTTTCTATGTTTGAAATGTCATTTTCTCACTCATATTTGATGGTAATTTGTCTGGATATAAACACTAGTTGAATTTTTTTCTCTTCAGAACTCAGAAAGCCTATTACATTGCCCTCTGTTATCCTGATATAGGTAATGACAAGTCACCAGTCTGATTCTTGATCTTTGGTAAAACATCTGTTTATTTCTTTCTGAAAGGTTTTTTGGAAAATTTTATTTTTGCTCTGGAGAAATTCATCTACTCTGTCTTATTCATAATGCTCTCCTCTATTTTCTCTGATCTCTCTTCACCAGTGAAGTATAAAACCTCTCTTAATTTTTCTATCCTGGTACTAGGCTTTATTTTGCAAATTCACTTTAATTTTCAAAGTCTTGTAATTTTCCTTTTCTGTAGCATTTGATAATTAAGAATGCAATAGGTTCTTGAATCTAAAGATATATTTTAGTGCTTTCCTTTTCATTGCTCTGAACTATATCATTTTGTGGTGTCTTTTTTTCCTCCTGTTAGTTTATGTTTGCCTTTCTCATTTATATTCTTTGCTTTCTGTAAATATGTGGAGATCCTGACTTGAAATTTTATATTCAAGAAATCTGCTTTTCCAATTCTAAGTAGTTGAGTGGGGCTTGCTTTATGGTGAATGAATCAAAAACCAGCCATGCCCAAAAGCTGAGGTTTCGCTATTGAGTGTCTACGATCTTGCTAGTTACCATAGTTATTGTGTGAGATTACTTTAGGAGTTACTGTTTGAAACACATGGTCATTCTTATTTGTCAGGACTTCTACTGAACTAGCTAAACAATCACTTTTGAAAATTCTCCACTGATTTTTACCTTCTTTCCATTAAACTCACAACAGAAACTCATTACATAAATCACGTGTCCACTCTGAACATCAGAGGTAAGCACATTGTTTTGTGCACAATTAAAATGCTACTCTTGTTGTCACAGGGCAGCAAAACAAAACATCAAAGCAAAGATGTAATTTGACATTGGTAGAGTGGTAAATTGGCATATGTGTTGTATATCAACATGTCGTATAACAAAAAATACAGTATTACTAAATTTCCTTCAAAAACTTACAATCATTTTAAACTTAAAACAGTGGGGAAAAGTGCCTGTTTTCCTCATTCCATACAACATTGTGTGTATCAAACTTTTAAGCCTTGCATTACCTCAATTACATTTTTTTTAATTCTTTCATTGTGAAATAAACATTTTTTTAATTAGCTTCAGGTGTCCAACACACTGCAATAGTTATATATTTTACCTCTCAAAGTGACAACCCCGTCCCCCAATTTGCCACCCCACTCTTCCCCCCCATATCATACATATCTATTACAATTCCTTTGACTCCCTTCCACAGTATAATCCACAACGCGTGACTATCTATATATTCAATTACAGTTGGCATACAATATTATACATCAATTTCAGGTATACAGTGCAGTGATCAAGCCTCTACTCCATCCATGAAGTGGTCGCCATAATAAAACATGTGACCATCTGATACCCCACAAAATTTTTACCACATTATTATATTCCCCAAACATTCTTTCATATCCATGTGACAATATTGTAGTTACCTACTTATGCTGTCTACTCCCTTCCCCTTCTCCCTCATCCCCACCCCCCTGCCAACTAGCAACCCTGTTTTTCCTCTGTATCTATGAGACTGTTTCTGTTTCCTTTGCTCATTCATTCAGATTTTCAGATACCACATACAAGTGCGATCATATGGTATTTGTCTTTCTCCAACTGACTTATTTCACTTAACGTAATAGTCTCTAGGTCCATCCATATCGTTGCACATGGTACGATTTCATTCTTTATAGCGGAGTAATACTCCATTGTATAAATGTACCACAGTTTCTTAATCCAGTCATTTACCGATGGGCATTTTGGTTGTTTCCAAGTCTTGGCTATTGTAAACAGCGCTGCAATAAACATAGGGGTGAATATATTTTTTCGAATTAGCATCTTGGATTACTCTTGCGTATATCTATCTGCGTAGATACCCAAGAGTGGAATTGCTGGGTCATACGGCAGTTCCATTTCCAGTTTTTTTAGATACCTCCATACTGATTTACATAATGGCTGCACCAATCTGCAGTCCCACCAACAGTGCATCAGGGTTCCCTTTTCTCCACATCCTCGCCAGCACTTGTTGTTTGTTGATTTGTTGATGATAGCCATTCTGATTGGAGTGAGGTGGGATCTCATTGTGGTTTTTATTTGCAATTCTCTGATGAATAGTTAGGTTGAACATTTTTTCATATGCTTGTTGGCCATCTGTATGTCCTCTTTAGAGAAATAACTCCTCATATCCTCTGCCCATTTTTTAATTGGGTTGTTTGTTTTTTTGGTGTTGAGTTTCATGAGTGTTTTATAAATTTAGAATATCAACCCCTTATCAGATATATTGTTGGCAAATATCTTCTCCCATTCAGTAAGCTGCCTTTTTGTGTTGTTGATGATTTCCTTTGCTGTGAAAAAAATTTTAAATTTGATGTAATCCCATATGTTCTTTTTTTTTTTTTTTTCCCCTTGCCCGAGGGGATATATCAGTAAAAATAATGCTCAGGGTAATGTCTGCAAACTTATTCCCTATGTTTTCTTCTAGGAGTTTTATGGTTTCAGATCTTATATTTAAGTCTAATCCATTTTGAGTTAGTTCTCGTATATGGTGTAAGTAGGTGATCCATTTCACCTTTTTGTACGTGTCCGTCCAATTTTCCCAGTACCATTTATTAAATAGACTGTGTTTATTCCAATGTAAATTCTTCCTTCCAGTGTCATAGATTAAATGACCGTATATAGATGGGTTTGTTCCTGGGCTCTCTATTCTATTCCATTGGCCTATGTGTCTGTTTTTATTCCAGTACCATACTGTTTTGATGACTGTAGCCTTGTAGTATGTTTTGATGTGAGGTAGTGTGATGCCTCCCACTTTGTTCTTATTTCTCAACATTGCCGTAGCTATTCAGGGTCATTTGTGGCTCCATATAAATTTTAGGATTCTATGTTCTACTTCTGAGAAAAATGTCCTTGGTAGTTTGATTGGAATTGCATTGAATCTATATATTGCTTTCGGTAGTATTGACATTTGAACGATATTAATTCTTCCTATCCATGAGCATAGTATGTATTTCCATTTATTTGTATCTTCTTTGATTTCTCTCTTCAGTGTCTCATAATTTTCTGAGTACAGGTCTTTTACTTCTTTAGTTACATTGATTCCTAGATAGTTTATTGTTTTTGAAGCAATTGTAAAAGGGATTGATTGCCTGATTTCTTCTTCTGATAGTTTACTATTGGTGATTACAAATGAAACTTATTTCTGAATATTAATTTTGTATCCTGTTGCCTTACCAAATTCGTGTATCAATTCTAGCAGTTTTTAGTGGAGTCTTTGGGATTCTCTCTATATATAGTATCATGTCATCTGCATATAATGACAATTTTACTTCCTCTTTTCCAATTTGGATGCCTTTGATTTCATTTTCTTGTCTGATTATTGTGGCTAGAACTTCCAGAACTATGTTAAATAGAAGCAGTGAAAGCGGGCAGCCTTATCTTGTTCCTGATTTTAAGGGGAAAGCTTTCAGCCTTTCCCCATTGAGTACGATGTTTTCTGTGGGCTTATCATATATGACCTTTATTATGTTGAGATATGATCCCACTGTTCCCACTTTACTAAGAGTTTTTATCATAAATGGCTGCTGGATATTGTCAAATGTCTTTTCTGCATCTATTGATATGATCATATGATTTTTATTTTTCATTTTGTTAATGTGATGTGTTATGTTAATTGAGTTGCGGATATTGAACCAACCTTGCATACCAGGAATAAATCCCACTTGATCGTGGTGTATGATCTTTTTAATGAGATGCTGAATTCGGTTTGCTAGTATTTTGTTGAGAATTTTTGCATCTATGTACATTAAGGATATTGGCCTGTAGTTTTCCTTTTTTGTAATATCTTTGTCTGACTTAATAATCAGGGTGATAGTGGCTTCACAGAAAGAGTTTGGGAGCCTTCACTCCTGTATTTTTTGGAACAGTTTGAGAATAGGTACTAATTCTTTATTGAATGTTTTGTAAAATTCACCTGTGTAGCCATCTGGTCCAGTGTTTTTGTTTGTTGAAAGATTGTTGATTACTGATTCCATTTCTTTGGCAGTAATCAGTCTGTTCAGAGTTCTTGTTTCTTTTGGGTCAGACTTGGTAGATTGTATGCTTCTAGAAATTTATCTATTTCTTCCAGAGTGTCAAATTTGTTAGCATATAGCTGCTCATAGTATTTTCTTAAAATTTTCTGTATTTCTGTGGTATCTGTTGTCACTTCTCCTCTTTCATTTCTGATTTTATTAATTTGGGTCCTCTCTCTCTTTTTCTTGGTTAGTCGTGCTAAGGGTTTGTCGATTTTGTTTATCTTTTCAAAAAACCAGCTCTTGGTTTCATAGATCTTTTGTAATTTTTTGTTTGTTTGTTTGTTTGTTCTCTATTTCATTTATTTCTGCTCTGGTCATTATTATTTCTTTCTTATACTTCCTTTAGGCTTGTTTTGCTGTTGTTGTTTTTTCGAGTTCCCTAAGGTGTTAAGAGAGTCTGTTGATTTCAGATTTTTCTTCCTGCTTTAGGTAAGCCTGCATTGCTATGAATTTCCCCCTTAGGACTGCTTTTGCTGCATCCCAGAGATTTTGGATGGTTGTGTTTTCATTTTTGATTGTCTCAAGGTATCTTTTGATTTCCTCGTTGATCTCATTTTCGACCCACTCACTATTTAGTAGCATGTTATGTAGCCTCCATGTATTTGTAAGCTTACCAGATTTCTTCTTACAATTGATTTCTAGTTTCATAGCATTGTGATCAGAGAAGACACTTGATATGATTTCAATATTCTTAAATTTGTTGAGGCTTGTCTTGTGGCCTAACATGTGGTCTATCTTGGAGAATGTTCCATGTGCACTTGAAAAGAATGTATATTCTGTAGCTTTGGGGTGAAATGCTCTAAAAATATCAATTAAATCCAGCTGGTCTAAAGTGTCATTTAAGGCCACTATGTCCGTGTTGATTTTCTGTCTGGAGGATCTGTCCATTGGTGACAACGGGGTATTGAAGTCCCCTACTATGATAGTGTTACTGTTGATCTCTGTCGTTATGTCTGTCAAAATCTGTTTTATGTATTTAGGAACTCCTATATTGGGTGCATAGATGTTTACTAGGGTTATGTCGTCTTGTTGAATCAACCCGTTTATTATTATGTAGTGCCTTCTTTTTCCTTTATTGTAGTCTTCATTTTAAAGCCTATTTTGTCTGCAGTAAATATTGCTACTCCAGCTTTTTTCTCATTTTGATTTGCATGAAATATCTTTTTCCATCACTTGTTTTCAGTGTGTGTGTGTCTTTTGATCTGTGATGAATCTCTTGTAGAATGCATATGCATGGGTCCTGTTTTCTGATCCACTTAGCCACTCTGTGTCTTTTGATTGGAGCATTTAGCCCATTCACATTTAAAGTGATTACTGAAAGGTGCATATTTATTGCCATTTTGTTATTTGTATTTCTTGTCGTCCTGGGTTAGCTTGTTTTCCCCTTTATTCTGTTTTTAAAAGCCCTTTTAACATTTACTGCAATGCTGGCTTGGTGGTAATGAATGAACTCCTTAAGCTTATTCTTTTCTGAGAAGCTCTTTATCTCTCCTTCAATTTTAAGTGATTGCCTGCTGAGTAGAGTAATCTTGGTTGTAGACCTTTATTTTGTGTCACTTTGAATACCTCCTGCCATTCCCTTCTGGCCTGCAGAGTTTCTGTAGAAAACTCAGCTGTTAGTCTTATAGGATTTCCTTTGTATGTAGCCTGCTGTTTTTCTCTTGCTGCTTTTAGGATTCTGTCTTTGTCTTTAAGCTTTGCTATTTTAACTATGATGTGTCTTGGTGTGGGCCAGTTTGGGTTTAGCTTGTTTGGAACTCTGTGCACTTCCTGGGCTTGTATGTCGATTTCCATTACCATGGTAGGGTATTTTTCAGTCACTATTACTTCAAATATATTCTCGATGCCTTGCTTCTTCTCTTCTCCTTCTGGTATTTCTATTATGCCTTGTTGTTTTGCTTCATCTCGTTCCACAGGTCTCTTAAACTATATTCATTGTGTTTTATTCTTTTTTCATTTTGTTGTTCCAACTGGGTGGTTTCTGCTACTTTGTCTTCTGATTCACTGATCGGCTCCTCTGCTCCATCTATTCTACTGTGGTTTCCTTCGATTGTGTTCTTCATTTCAGTTATTGTATTCTTTAGTTCTAACTGGTTGTTTTTCATGGTTCCCTATCCTTGTTTATGTCCTCACTAAGTTCCTTATACATTCTTATCAATGGTGTTCTAAACTCTGTCTCTGAAATTTTGGATCCCTCTGTTTCATTTAGTTCCATTTCTAAAAGTTTCATCTGATCTTTTACTTGGGACATGTTTCTTTGTTTCTTCATTCTGGCTGTCGTTCTGTGAATGCTTTGATGTATTAGATGGATCATCTAGAAAGTAGAGAGAGAGAAAAAAAGGACAGAATAGAAAAAAAAAAAACAAGTTGTAGGGGGCTCTCCATCCTCTTTAATCTGCAGACCACTTGGTCAGCAATAGAGGGTCTTTGGGTGACTCAGCACCAGCTAGTGGGGGGAAGAGCTTAACATGTTATGCGCTGGCCTCCCTCTCAGGCTTGCAGTGAGCTTTCAGCAATTAGTTGCTGGGTGCTCTGGAACCGTGCTCACTACCAAAAACAAAGGAAAAAAAAATCTTCACAGGTTGTTGCCTGTTGTCTGCTGCTGCAAAAACCCTCTGTGGCATGCGGAGGTGTGGGCCAGGGACCAGGGGCTCAAGGTGCCTCTGGCAACACAGCTCTAAGTGGGTAGGGCAGGCCCCCAAGGCACCACTTGATGTCTTCAGTGGCCCCCACCAAGTCAGAGCAGCATGCACTCTGCACCGGCAGCCAGCCCAAGCAAACTTGCCTGAAATCCTTGATCAGATCATGCAGGCACTCAGCTCCCAGCCCAACTCGTTCAGGAAAACTCCCCGTCCCAGCCTGTCCCAATCACTCCCTCGCAGATTAGTCTGAGCAGCCCAACAGCCAATCCCCAGCCTGGCAACTCTGCACAAACCGTGCAGAGAATAGGGACTCAAGGCGGCTCACGCACTCTTGTGTCTCAGTGAACAGCATGATGGATCCAGCGCACACCTGCCCGGCGTTTCCCTGACTGCACAGCACAAGCAGGGCAGAGAGTAGGGATTCCAGGTGACTCTTGCACTCCTGTGTCTCAGTGAGTAGCCTGTTGGAGTCTGAGTGAACCTACCTGTCATTTTCCTGACAACCCAGCACAAGCAGGGCAGAGTGTGGGACTCCAAGGCTGCATGCGTGTGCACTCACACATACTCTCCTACGTCAATTTCACTAGTCCAGTGTGGTCCTGCATCTGACCCTCTGTGGGAGGGCCAAACCCTGAAAACATGGCAGTCTCCTGTATACTACTCATGTGCAAGCTTCACCCTAGGGCAACAACATTCCCCAAACCTCCAGCTTCTGCACCAAAGGCGCTCAACTCAGTCCGTCCCCTCAGGCTCCTGGGGCCGGCTTACACAGCTACTCCCTCCACCAGGAACCAGTTGGTGCTCACCGGTGAGGGAGCCCATGTGCCAGCCCCACTGGTTCTCTAGCCACCCTCAGCCTCACCAAGCTGAGCAAAGAGAGTCCTCACTAATTTCTACTGCCAGCTATCAGGGAATTCCTCTTCCTGGCGAAGCAACTCTGGGCCAGTGCGCTTGGTGTGGGTCTGGAGGATCTCTCCCCTAACCAGAGAGGTCTCCCCACTGCTGAGGCATCCCTCATGGGGCTCGCAATTAAAGAACAGTAGAAGAGGAAATACATATACCATCTTTTTACCCCTCTTTGGAGAAGAAGAAGCTGAATCTCAGATAGCAATACTGAATCATTCAACTATTAGGAAAGAAAGAAGGGGTTAGAACCCTGCTAATCTGTCTCTGAATATAAGAATTGTTGCATTTCATTCAGGAGCATAAATTTTTTGTCAGAAATCTGTGAGGCATATTCACTTGTAGATATTACGGAAAACTCAAGTTGAACATACCCAAAACTGAAGTAAACGTCTTTCCTGGAAATGAGGTTTTCTTAATTTAATTTGTAATTCCATCAGTGAATCATCATCCTCTTGACTATCTATACTTGGGAATTGCCCCACACCCCTCCCTTTCCCTGTACCCCATATCTGATCAGCCAATATATTGCATTAATGTTTTTTAACTTCATTTTAATTGATTTCCTTCTATCCATGCTCCTTTATCATTATGTGTTATCTGGTAAGAATCTGAACTCTTTTTCTTTTTTTTGAGGGCAGTGTCACTGGCCCTCATATGTGGGATCTGAACTGGGGTCACTGGCGTCCCAAGCCAGCTCTTAACCACTGTGCCACTCGGCCAGCCCGAATCTTAACTCTTTCGTATTATTAAAAGTTCTCTCTCATATGGCTCCTACCTAAGTCTTTTGCTATCCTCTCTCATCCTAGCTCTGTGTTACCTCAGTTCCTACATGCCAGGTGCTTGCAGGTATGCACCTGTTTTACTGCTTAACCTCTTGGAGTGCTCTCCAACCTCTCTTAGTCTCTCCATTCTGACATTATTAAAATACAACTCAACAATTAAAGGAAAAGAATTATATATTGCTGTTATTGTATATCCCAGCACCTGGAGCAATATTTGACACATATGTATATTTAGTGATTTAATTAATTAATTCCTTTGACACCCTAAATTGAAAAAGGCCAGGGGAGGATATATTTCTAAGTTTCCAAATTTCCACCATGGTTAAACAAAAGAAAAAATCAAAAAAGAAAAGAGAAAAAAGAAGTAGTTATATGGGTGTTTTGGGATTTTTCTAATGAAAAACGTGGTTCACATTAATTGTGTAAGTAAATTCTTTTTCTATTTCATCAAGTATCCAAGCATCTAATATTTATAATCAGGAAATATGGAATGATAAATTTATGCAAGCACCAACTTAAATAAATATAACTTGAAACAAAAAAGAGAGTAGTGAAACAAAGAAAGATTATGTATGAAAACAATGGAATTTTTATGCCCCAGAAAGTTTGATGATTTGTGAAAATTATTAGATAACTATTTCTCTTTAAATTAGTTCACGTGATGAATCTTATGGGGTCATTCTTTTCTGGTGTATACAAGAACCAAGAGGGAAAATAGAGAATAATTATATTCACTATTTATGATGAATAATGAATTATTTTATTTGTTTATTACTTGTGAATCACTAGAATAGAATAAAAAAGAGAGAGCTAGATAAGAATATTTAAATGATTCAATTTTTCCTCTTCAAAAAAATGTTATTTTATGTTCAGTTTTTAACTGAAAACTTTTCTGCACTGTTACTTAAAATGTTCACTTTGTTCAACTTCCTTTGTGAAATTTGATAATTTCATTTTCCTCTAACTTCAAAAACATACAAAAATAACCTCTCCAGCATCATACAGACACTTTGGAAGTAGAAAAAAAAAATTCTAAAGTTTAAGTGGGATGAATGTCAAAAAGTTTTGCAGATAGCTATTTGCCTGATACTGACTTTTTTTTTTCCTTCTTATTCAGTGTTGCCCTGTTTCCTATAAAAAAAAAACTTTCTTCTTTCTCTCCCAGGTTCCTGCACAATGAGATTTGTGCTGATGAGTTCCTTGGGAGAAAGATCAGTCTTGAGTTTCTTTGAAATATTTTGTTAAATCAGCAAGAGCAAAGATTATCTGAGCTCTGAGTGGGTTTTTTGCATTTATTTTTCTGCCAGCCTAAAGATAGTTCATGTTTGTAAAACTGTATATTTGAAATGGTCTGATTTCAATTTTAAGAATCGTATATGCAACACAAAGACACAAAATATACGACATTGTGAGTAGCAAATAGCATTGTTGTTTGGTATATGATAGTAAAGTTCAGTGAGGAAATAGATAGTAGTTAGATCCTCTAACATTTTAATATAAATATTTTGTGAAATTGTGTGATACTAAAAATTGGGCACCACGGACTCACAATAAAGAACACAGTTTATTGATGCAAACATTAAAAAGTACACAGGAGGGCCAGCCAAGTGCAGCAGTTGATTAAGAGTTGGCTTAGAGTGCAGGCTCTGAGCAACAGGGTCACCAGTTTGATTCCCACATGGACCAGTGAATGCTGCACCCATGCTGAGCTGTCGCTGAGCTGCCAACAGGTGCCAGGATGGCTCAGCTTGTGTAACAACAAGATTGCCTGTTCGATGGTGGGCTACGCCCATCTGCAACTAAGACTGAACTCAGCACCTTGAGCTGAGCTACTTCCCGGATGGCTCAGTGGATAGGGCGTGCGCTCTTAACAACAAAGCTGCTGGGTTCGACTGTCGCATGCTATGGTGGCTACACCCACCAGCAACTAAGATTGAACACAGCACCTTGAGCTTAGAGGCCACGAGCTGCAGACAGGAAACCAGATGGCGACTGGTGCCCTCCACAACGAAGATTGAAGAACAACAACTTGGCTGGTCCTCTTCCCCAACACTGTTCCCCTCCTCCAACTCTCCAATAAAATCTTAAAAAAAAAAAAAAAAAAAAAAAGGAAAAGGAAACTGCTGTGAAAAACAAAAAAAAGAAAAAGTACACAGGAGCCATTTGGACTAATTCGTTTACTTTGTTTATAAAACAATCCATTCGCCACTATTAAGTAACTGAATTTATGCCACTTTCTTAAAGCCTACAAAAACAGCAGTATTTAACATAAGCAGTAAACCTCTTTTAAGAGACCGTTTCCTGAGCACTTTTACTATTTACAATGCTACATAAAACCTCTTTTGCCTCAGGATGTTTAAGCCATCTTTTTGCCTTATATTACTTAAAAGCCCTAAAGTTTTTTGATACAGCATAGATTCTGGTTCTGTGGGTCTCAGAGCCTTGTCCATTTTGTACTCTCCCCCAAAACAAAATTATATATCAACAACAAAAGTATACAATTTGCAAAACATCTTAAACCTTTTTTTTATTTATAGAAAATATCTATGAATTCTATTTAATAATTACATCCTAGAACAGAGGTACCTCTTAATGTTCCAAGTTAAAAAACAAACACATAAGACTAGTTGTAATCACTGTCAGTTGTCTCAGTCATTAAAGAGGGAATACGATCATCATGCTCCTTGAGAGCAGTGACCAAAATTGACCATGGGTCAACCTTTTTTTGTCCACCCTCCTAAATGATGAAGTGGTCTCTATTATACAGACTTTTGAAACAAAAGAAACTATGTTTGCTGCAGCTGAAAAAGCAGTGAAAGAGTATCAGAATATTGATAAATATTATTATGCATAGAATGACCCTAATTTAGACTGATTTCCACTTCTTGAATCAGAAATGTTCACTGACTTATAATTAATTTCCTAAGGTCTACACAGTGAATAAAGGGCTTTTATCCCTTTTCTATCCATCATTCCCTAAAATACCAAGTAAACCAAAACATAAAAATATATAAGTTGAATATTTTAAAGATATAAAATGTTTCAAATATATAAACCTCCCTTGTCTTGCACCCTCCATCTTTTAAAAAAATGCTTTAAGAAATTAAGAAGCCATAAACCTTCCTGGTCATCCATTCAAGAAAAAAGCTACAGAGAAATTTAGTTAAAAAGAACATAGAAAACTAGAGTTAAATTCAGCAGGGATCAATGTTTCACTTTAGTCTTACAAATAAACTTAGAAATAAAAGTGGTATTATTTATACCACTAAGCTCATGAAAATTTAAGTATCATAGAATGATAACTTACTATGGGTACTCATGTTACTCTCAGTAACCCATGTTTGTAGAGTTTTAGCCTTTTGACCTATGAAATCAAAGTCAGATACCTGTTGGCAGGTTGGTTCTAAATAATTATGAATTCCTTATTCAAATTCTCATATCTCAAAGTCTTCTAATGTAAAGAAGTTTCTATTGAAATTTCTACTCCTTTGTCACTTTTTTGTTTGGCTTTCATGTAAGTCTGTAGAATTCCTTCTTCAATTCTATGAAGAGCAGTAAAAGGTAGAATATTTGAGAATAAAAATTAAAGTGACATTTTAACATGTATGGAGTTCAGTGAAAGCCTTCATGATGAAGTGGAATTTCATTTGACCTAAATGCTTTATATCTTGAAAATCATACAACTGGGTTATCTATTCTGTGTCTTGCATTTTCAAATATTATTCAAATATTTGCTCTTTCTTGAGTCCATCTTGTACTTTGTAACCTAAACCCACTATGGCTAAATGTAATTTGGATATACTGCTCTACAAACTCAAGAAGCAAATGCTTAAATGTTTGAAAAATATTTCCAATTATTGACTCAAGCCCTCACCTATCTCATTAACCAAAATGTCTCTAATATTCATTCTCCTTCCATGATCTCACGGTCCTGAGTTTTTAAGAAGCCTGGGACCAAGGTGTGCTCTCTTGGGTTCAGCCTCCACATCCATCTAGGAGAACACAGGCCAACACACAGCTGCAGTTGCTACTTAGTGCTTCGCTAAACCTCCCACTAGTGACACTGTCCTTTCCTAACGCCATATTCTTGGATCCAAATCTGACACAAATGCCTATGTCTCTGTGAAAGCAAAACCACATTCTCTTGGTGCTAATTTTGGCCACAGGATTTCATGCTTGGACTGTAGTTCTTATAGGTTTCCTCCTTGCAAGGTGACTGACTCTCTAGCAGCTTACTAATCAGGGCTGGTATCAGATGATTCCCTTTCAAGACATCCACCACTAGGGTTCAGAAACATTTTCCTTTTAAATCTTCACATATTAAGGATCTGATAACTTCCCCTTTACTTGGAAGATGAGGCTTTCAGACAACTTTCTGAAAGAAAGCAAACTCATTGCTTCTGGAAAAGTTTGTGTTCATCACTGAAAGGGATTCCAAGGTTAATTTTTAGCATATTTCTTTCTGGGAAAAGAAAGAAATTATCCTGTCAGAGCATCCTACATCATGAAGAAATAATTGATAACTGCAGTTTAACTATGAAATAACACAAGTAAAATATATTTACTGTAATTAATACAGTGGAGCCTCTAATAATTAAAGTGGCATTAAACATATTAATTTAACTACATTAAAATAAAACATAGTCATAATACACATATAATATGCTGAATTAGATGCCTATTACTTGATTTCAGGTGCTGAATGGACATTTATCATTCTATATTTTACATATTGACCTTGTATATATTCACTTTGAACTTCACATGTTGAATGAATCTGGACTATGAGGTGATATGATGTATTTTTTAAAAGATATGTTTAGTGATTACTATGTGTCAGGCAATTAAGAAACAGTAAAATAATTCTTGTTTAAATGTTTAGGTGCTGGAGATACAAAAGGGAACTAAGACAAAAATCCATGCCCTCATGAACTTACATTTCACTTTTTTGAAGTGTGTCCCTTTAAAGTATATTCTGTGGTCTCTTATGTGACCCTGAGTACCTGATAACTTTCCACCCATAAATGATGAGATTATACTCATTGCTGGGTAAATACGAGTATATTCTAAATATAGTGATAAGTAGCTTTCCATGATTAGAATATGAGACTTAATATCTTACTTAAATTTTGGAATATCAACTACAGAGAAACCACACAACTATTTAAAAAACACTCATTTGCAACCATTTTTTATTTTATTTAAGATTTTATTGGGGAATTGGGGGAGGGGAACAGCGTTGGGGAATTGGGAAAGGGGAACAGACAAGTTGCTGTCCTTTTGCTCTTCAGTCTAGTTGTGGAGGATGTTGCTTCACTGGCCCGTGTTGGTATTATCATTGTGCTCTACCCAGTGAGGCAGATCTGTTGCTGGCCTCTGGATGGTCACTCACAGTGGCACTTAGCAGCTCACACCTGGTGCCGGCTGCTCATGCTGGTTGCTGGCCACTCATTGGAGCTTATGGCAGCCCACTGCAGCAGGCACTAGAGCCTATGCCATCGCCCGCAACTCACTGCAGCCCAGCTCCAGGTCGAGCTGTTGTTCACCATCTTAGCTGTAGAGGGTAGTGTCACTGGTTCTCATATGTGGGATCCGAAACGGGGCCCTGCTGCTCAGAGCTGGCATCCCAAGCCATCTCTTATCCAACGCACCACTGGACGGGCCCTACAGCTATTTTATTAGTTATTCTGACGTGGCTCCACATCTGACAGAAGTCAGCTTTATCTTCTTTGGAAGAACGCTGAATGGACTAAAGTAGAAATACCACCAAGTAAGTGACTGGAGGTGTAAAATACACAATGAACACCATTTGCCACTATTTTTGAAACATTTTCATTAAGGAAAGATAAAATCTTTAAAATTTTTCACATCTTCCACAGCAAGTAGCGTTTATCAGTTTCTTGAAAATCTTTGATAGATAAATATACAGCTGAACGAATGAGGTGAAGGGAATCATGGGTTTCAAAAGTTCGTATTCCAGTGAAAGCAGCTCATATCCACTGCCTTGGTCTGTTGAGAAATAGAAAAATAATTCTTGTTTAAAAGAAGCTCAACTACTTCCCCCTAATTTCTTTTTTTTTTAATTTTTTTCTTTTTTTTAGTTTAATTTAATTTAATTTTAATTAGCTTCAGGTGTACAACAAAGTGCAATAGTTATACTTTTTACCCCTCAAACTGACAAGCCCCCTCTCCCCCAATTCTCCCCCACTCCTCCCCCCACATCATACTATCTATTACAATTCCTTTGACTCCCTTCCACCGTATAATCCACATCCCGTGACTATCTATATATTCAACTACAGTTGACATACAATATTATACAACATCAATTTCAGGTATACAGTGCAATGATTAAGCCTCTACTCCATCCATGAAGTGGTCTCCCTAATAAAACATGTGACCATCTGACACCCCACAAAATTTTTACCACATTATTATATTCCCCAAACTGTCTTTCATATCCCTGTGACAATACTGTAGTTACCTATTTATGCTGTCGAATCCCTTCCCCTTCTCCCTTATCCCCACCCCCCTCCCAATTAGGAACCCTGTTTTTCCTCTGTATCTATGAGACTGTTTCTGTTTCCTTTGCTCATTCATTCAGGTTTTCAAATTCCACATATAAGTGAGATCATATGGTATTTGATTTTCTCCGACTGACTTATTTCACTTAACATAATAGTCTCTAGGTCCATCCATATCGTTGCAAATGGTATGATTTTATCCTTCTTTATAGCAGAGTAATACTCCATTGTATAAAAATTCCATAGTTTCTTAATCCAGTCATCTACCGATGGGCATTTCGGTTGTTTCCAAGTCTTGGCTATTGTAAACAGCGCTGCAATAAACATAGGGGTGCAAGATTCTTCGGGGCTCTAAATGGATAGTATGGTATAACTGAATGAAGCCTGTACAGAAACCTTAGTCTTGCCACGGAGTATTTATGTAACCCTGAGTAACATAAATGGTTAGATTATACTAGTTGGGGTGTAAATGTGAATTCTAAAGAGTAAGTGATAAGTAGCTTTGTCTTATGGGCACAATTTGAGACATTTCTTATTATAGTTTAGAACATTAGTTGCAAAGGATAAAAACAATCATTCACTGGATATTAAGACTTCACTTCCTCAGCACAAATACTGAAACTGGAGCAATTCAAAATATATTGGCAAAAGCCCTACACAAATAATTTTATGAATCAGTCGATACTTTTATGCTACTTGCTCCACAAAACTTGCCATGATTCTCCAGCTTGGAGCAGTATCTCCCTTCTTCAATTGTACTTTATGTATCTTTTACATGTAATATGATTTTTTGTATGTGTCTTTATCCCCATCTATTCAATTACAAATAGAAAGCAGTAGAGCCACATACTTCTAGTCTATCAATCTGTCTATCTATCTATCTATCTACCTATCTATCTATCTATCTATCTATCATCTATCTATCTATCATCTATCTAATCTGTCTACAGTCTATCATCTGTCTACCTATTTACTTATGTAAATTAATATAAACACTGAGAGTATATAAACTGATATAAACAGTGGTTATCTTTCTATGATATTATGAATATAAATTTCTCTCATAATCATTAGAAACAATAATTTTAATTTGGGTTAAAAAAATAAAAATGAAACAAGCAAATAAATCATCAAAAGCCTCTCTTATTACACAAGGTAAAATCTGAACTTCTTAGATGTCATATAATGCCCTTCACCATCTGGCTCCAACCTACATGTCCAGACTGAGCTCCCATCATATTTTCTAATAAATTCTGTTCTACAGACACAATGGAATTTTCTGGTTTCCTGAGCATATTATATACTTCCATACCTTTGTATCTTTAAACATATTGTTCTCTTGGCATAAAAACATTTCTTACCATCTTCACTTGAAAAAAAAATAAAGTGAAATCAACATGAAATGCAAAGCCAAACTAAAATGTGCTCTTCTTTGTGAAGCTATTTTCTGCTCCCAACTTTAAAAATATAGCAAGGCCTAAAGATTAAGTGTGTGTGTGTGTGTGTGTGTGTGTGTGTGTGTGTGTGTGGTTTGTTGTTGTTTTTTTTAATCCTATAGCCTCTCCAGAGTAAGAAATGTCTTATTCCTTCATATCCTCTGTGATTAAAGTAATAGATAATAATAATGATGATGATGATAAATGAATAAGTGGATGAATAAAAACACATCTGTACACTAAGAATTGGTTACCTACTTTCTGTTTATTATAGCCTGCTTACATAATAACCTTCTGTTCATTTCCTGTCTCTAATTTCTTATTAGATTACCCATTCTACAATGTACATGGTCACATACTTTTTTCTTTCTTCTTCATGGTTTCACCCTTGTTTAATAATTCACAAATTTTCTACCAAATTATTTGGTTCTCTGGTTAGTATTCTGGTTACTTTATGAGAATTTTGTTTCAGAGGTCCTATACCATTTCCCATTTCTCTCTATCCCAAGAATGTGCCTCCTCTGTAGTACTTCCTCTCTCAGACACCATTTGCTTGGTTGAGGAATGCATAGTATCCTAGACATACAAGATCTTCAAGTACCTTCCTCCCATCCAACTTCCCAATAGCACATATTTAAGTTTGTTAAGCTTCCTTCTGTGTAAAGAGCAATCATGCTCAGTGGCCTTGAAAGATAAAGGGAGTATATGAGATGGTATTCTTCAAGGGAAGAAATATCAATATTTGTTAGCTTACCCACTACCTACCAAATCCAATTCTTATTCTGACATATCTGTTTTGTGTTTTATTTCTTTCTCCTGAGGAGGAAGTAGTCCTTAGTAACTATTAGAAAAATTAATGAGGGGAGTTACAGATATATACATTATTTGACAAAGAAGTGAATATCCTCTTTGGATAATGGAGAAAAAAATGATAAATGAATCAAAAATGGATGTGGCCACCGATCAGCCATGGAAAGGTTAAGATCAGGTCTACAGGTCTTCTTAATTGGACTAGATTTAGAGAATATTGAAGTTGAGTTACAAATATTATTAGGGTAAAAGGTGAGGAAATAGAAAGGAATGAGGAAAACACTAGGAAGTCCAGCTTTCTAAACTGTTAAAATAATAAATAGAATTAATAAAGTACCTGCTACTTACTAAGAACTTTATATTCATTATATCTACTTGTCACAACTACCAAAGAAGGTATTATTTTTATTGTTCAGATACATGAACTGACCTTTAGGGAGGGCAGGTCTCCAGGCCAAGGTCACACAGAGAGAGAAAAGCAGGGCCATGATAGAAACTCAGGTCCATTTCTGATCTCCTTTCATTTTGTGTTTTCATAGTACCAGCTAAATTCATGCTAAGATTGATAGCACCCCTAGCCTGGTAACATTCAGACACAGTGATTGTAATTTGGGTCACAAGACATAAAGACAGTAGAATCTGTAGAATATTTTAGTGAGAATAAGTCAAAAATGACTGGTTAGTGATAGGAGAAATATTGAAGTCAAATAACTACTTGAAGCCATAAAACCATATACATCTCTATTTCCAGGGCTAACTTAATATTTCATATGCTTAGTCATTAATGGTTTCTGTGGCTTGCTACTTGGCTTACCTTAAAGTGCTGCAAAGTCAATTGCCAATGATTCTTCCCATGCATGAAAACCTAACAGTTACTGAATTTTGCCCTGGGCCAGAGGCTATGTTAAGCACATAATGTGGATTATCTCATTTAATGCTCACAAGAGATTTATAAGTTGGATAATATTATTAACCCTATCTTATTTATTGTGTAAAGGAGGCTCAGAGTCTAAGTAACTTGTCTGAGACTCTATAGATAAAACTATATTGAAGGCACCCTATTGAATCATAATGTCATTGAGTTAAATCACACACTTAGCATTTCAGACATAAAAATTATGTCATCTCAGTTGAAAAGAAATGTCATTTATAAAACAAATGCATTAAAACCACCATTTTATGAGCAAAATTAGAACATAATGAACAATAGTTCAGCAAAAATTATATACTTATTGCTTTTGGTGGGATTTTTTTATTTTACACTACAAAAGCTAGAGTGGTAAAAACCCCTAGCTACCTAAGCTAAGGTAGTTTTACTGAAACCAAATTGTGTATATGAAAATAGTATACCTTACAAGCACTGTATAGGTACTGGTCAGTAACAGTGTCAGTTTTACGGTTCCCATCAGTGACAATGGCTGTATCCATAACAACAGCTGCTACAAATGCACTGAATTGTTTTAAACATTTCAGACTTAGTGATTTTCTTCATCCAGGTTAAAAGAAAATAGTCTTCCTCTCACTTAAACAAATAGATGAACATAAGCCTCTATATCAATATGAAAAGTGGTTCAATATCTTAAGATTTGATTTTTGTTTGTTTTATAAATAAAATATATATAATATTTTCAGGATTTTTGAGTAAAAGTATTTTTATTTTATACTAAAATTCACCTCATTCAATCTCAAATTTTGTTTGGTTAATTTCAGATATGCATGATTGTGTTGACTTTTAAAATATTAATGTGGATATAATTCCTGACATCAATTATTTTCACTGTTTTCTTGTGTACATTGAAAGTGCTGCTACCAATTAGCCTTGGTACTCACAGACCCCAAATTAGAATGTTTTCTTAATAGTCTTGTTTTGAAAATCATATTTCTCAAATGGTATTATTTAGTTACTGAAAATGTTTTACATCATGATGCCAGTAACACATGTTGATTTCTCCTGTCCACCTTTCAGATGCTGTCCACTTATGACTAAATAGGGACACATGAAGACACTGGTTCCCTAGAAGATCCTGGGTCCCTCCCCAACCGTGTCAGAGAAAAATCTCATCAACAGTATTCTTCTTGAGAATCCTATGATGTCAGAGACCCATTTGCAACACCTCCAGAAATTCTTGTATTGTGCTAACTGCCTGGCTTATGAATCTCTAGACATTATTTTTCTTTCTAAATGTCTAGATAGAGAGGGGAGTTTGAGAATATTGGATGCAGAAAGGAGAAAGCATATCTTTACCTCTATGTAATTAATTTCCCTACGCAGGAGCAAACAGCATTTAAAATTTTTGTCTGTAAAACCATGGCTTGTGCAGATTTCTAAATAGCTTCTCTCTCTCTCCATATGTATGGGGGTTTTTTTGTGATAGGAAATTACCTAATATCACTTTGATTATGGCTTTTTTATGAGAATTTCAGAGAAAGGAATGAAGAGAGGGAGGGAGGGAGGAAGCAGGGAGAGAGTTTTCTCTACCCTCAGGTATCCTAATAAAAAGTGAAAAGTGTGGAGCAATAATAAACCTTTACTGCATTCATCCCATTGTCAAACTCATCCCAAATTAGAGAAAGAGTATCACATTATAGCGTGCCTATCTGCCCCCATGCACCTCTCCATAATGACAGATCATTACTTCAACATTATGCCTACTCTGTTTGTATCCCTATTTAGCCCCACAAGATAGCTGGTTAGTCAAAGATGGGTAATATTCCTCAAGGACGGAACAACCTAAGAGGCATACTCAAGTGGGCTCCATAAAAAGAAATCACAGAGTTGATGAGAGCGGGCACAGACCCCAGTCTTAGAGATGACTGCCAGTTTATGGGCTTAATGATGTGATAACATCTGTCCTCCATGTAATCCTATCAGTGGGCTTCGGCATAAGAGGTTTCTGTCTCTGAGGGAGGTTCATGTAAGCAAATCATGGGACTTTCAGTAATGGCAGCCTGCAGTCATGGGTGATTTTGCCCAAAGATTAATTCTTGGGTGTGAGATACACAGATCATGGAAGATACATTGATCCTTTCATGTGTAAGAGTGTAAGAGAATAAAAGGAACAGTCAGGCCTGATTCAGGACTCCAGTCCATGAGGCTGGGGTCCCCTGGTCCCAAACTACTTTCTCTCTTTTCTTGTGTCTCTCTCTCTTTCTTAACCTTTCGCCATCACTTCTCCACTCCCACCTACGTTGTCATGCAGGATATGAATAAAGAGGAAAGGTTCTACAATTTAGCAGAGGCAGGGAGGCCATGGGCAGATAGTAGGCATAGTTTAGTTTCCCTAGTTACTTCATGGCCATCACAGACCTCAGGCCTTCAGAGTATGGGAATCTGGGTGACTTTTCCACAGCAAATGATTTTAGTAGCAATTCAAAGGGCCGGCACTGAAGAGAAAATGCTCAACCTTATGAAGTCCTCCTTTTCTATTAACTTGAATTTTTTTTCTATCAATTTACAATTATTCCTTTTCTATTTGACAAGGGCTGCAGTTATACTGTTTTTAAGTATGGGTTGATAGCTATGAAAATTATGAATTAGAAAATAGTTGTATGAATTAATGAACTATAGGTTAACTAAAACTCTTGATCAAAATTGGGGACTGAAATAAAGCTTGGGGAAAAAATATGAAAGTACAAAGGTGCAGGGTGCAGAGGGGATGGGGTGGGACACCCTGAGAGAGAAGGGACTACACTGGAAGCCCGTCCTGGGTGAGAGTTAAACAGATCCAGATTCTTGTTCATAGTTTGCATGTTAAACTCTACCAACCCTTCAGCAAGAACCGTGAGGACCAGAGGATGCAGCCCACACATGGCTAATTATAAGCCCATTCCATGAATTTTATAAGGTCCCCATTTCTTAGCACTTTGAAACATTCTGAGGAGGCCTTACCAGACTCTTATCCAGTTTAACATCTTAATCTAGACAAGAAACTTGCAAGTAATACATTACCATTCACGTTTACTGAGAGAAGACACTGGGGCTCTTGAGAAATTCAGTATGAGCCAAGATTGATTAGTCCAAAGCACTTTACCCACACTGTACAGCCACTAAACAATGCTGTTGGTGCTCCTAAAGCTAGAGACAGGGAGTCTTTGATGCTTTCCGACCTTAAAAAGGAATTCATTTTCAATGAAAAAGACATTGCATGAACATATTTATTAACTTATGCTTATTCTTTAAAATACATATGTACTGCTGATTTCTTAAAACAATAAGCTACTCAACCCCCTACACATACCACTTTCTTCACTGTGGCTCTTGATATACCTACATCCAAGGTGTGATCAACAAATATGGTGAATGCTGCTGCCGAGTGCCATCCAATGGAAAGGCAGGGATCTTCAATACAGGGAGCAACGTGTTGAAACTTAGTAACTGTGTGTGACAAGTTTCAATTTGTTCGGTGCAGTCACTCAGGTGTGAGCTACAGTTGAGAGTGTGTTTTAAAGTGTGCCATAAATCATGGATCTCGAACAACACATTAACATGAAATGGGCAAATGGTTTCATCCTCCATCATGACAATGCTCTGTGTCACACGTCGCTTCTGGTATGGTAATTTCTGTCAAATAAAAAAAATTATGGTGTGTCCTCATCCACCTTGTTCACCAGATCTGGCACCATGCAATTTCTGGCTCTTCCCCAAAGAAAATGATGAATCATTTTCTCGAGGCAGCCATGACAGCACAACTAAAGACACTCATGAAAGAGGACTTTCAGAGCTGCTTCAGAAAGTAGCAAGAACAATGGGATAAGTGTGTTAAAAGTGAAGGGGAGTATTTTGAGGGGGATTAGTGGCAATGTGTCTTTTACTGTAATGAATTTTTTTAATGTGAACATTCACTGTATGTTTTTATCACACCTGTATAAGTATATATAATTAAATGGAAATTTGAATATTCATGCCAGGTACAAGTTAATGTTAAATGTCAAGTAGAAATAGGATACAATATTTGCATACATGTAATCGTATGGGCTACCTTGAGAAAATGGTAATTTTTATATAAAAAGATATAAACATATATCTTTTATATGTTTATATATAAGAGATACATAAAATATATCTTTTTTATGTGTACATGTGTATATATGTGTATATACATGTATATACATGTATATATGTGTTTTTAAGTGTATATGTGTGTATATATATATATAAAATACACAATTGTTGTGTGTGTGTGTGTGTGTGTGTGATGAAAGAAATCGCATCAGATACTGGGGCATGAGAAGATGTCATCGATATTTGAGAAAACGAATTTTAATTAGGTAACTGTGTCCATAGTGTTCAAATATAGTAAAATGGTCATCACATTGTGCACTTTAAATATCTTACAGTTTTATTTGGCATTTATATCTCAATAATGCTGAAAACATGGTAAAATGAAACAAGGATATAAACTGTGAAGAAACTGGGTGTCAGCAAAAATAAAAAAAGAACAGTAAAGTGTCAAAGTCTTAAACTTTATACCACTAGGCTGCTATTTGCCTATTATTTCAGCCATAGATTGTAAGCTCATGAGAGTTGAGAATGAAATAATTTATTTTTTATTTTGTGGCCCTTTCCCTCCACTTTACCTCTAGCACATTGACTGACTAACCAATCAGATGTCCATTATCTAACTCCAAATACATTCTCAGAGAGGAAGGAATGGCTATCATGTAGAAAAGAAACATCATTAGTCAGTGCTTTTTCAATATATTCAATGATACCTAGCAAGTATTTGAAGTTTTAAAACATCTGAAATATCAAAGAATGTAGGACAATAGTTATATTCTATACATCTCTTTTTATTTATTTATGCAAAGATATATGTTTGCAGATGACAATTAGAACACGAAGTTTCCATCATTCAGCATTTAAACTAGTTGGAACAGTAAGATTAATGTTAACAGGAAGACTTCAGTCAAGGTTACTGTGGAGAAAAATCATTAATAGCATTTTTACTTATTTTTTAACCAAACATGGGAAAAGGCAGAACTATAATTTTTCCATAGTGAATTTTTTATTTTATTTTAAAGGATTTTAATGTGTTTCTTAAACTCTTAATGTACAAGACACCTTGTCTTACTACCATGGAGTATTTTTTTCTAAAGCTAAAAAGTAGTTTTAGATTCTATCAATTGTCACGGTCCCTTGCAAACCCAGAGCTGTTAACTAGACAAAGCTTTAGTGGTTTCAGGGGCCTCTCTCAAACTGGGATGCAATTCTCTAACCTTAAATAGCACTGGCTTTCAGCTAAATCTCTATTTCAGATGGCATGCTTCTCTCACTGCTGTGGAAAAAAAAGAAACATGTACAGACAAAGAAATCCAGGCTGTTGCATGGCTTGTTGTTCTCTAGTATTTTCTTAATCTACTAGTGTCTGGTGCTTTTCCTTTGAATAGAAAAAATAAAAAGTCGGGGGGCAAGGAGGGGGACCCCTCAAGTTGTCTAACTTTCTTTTTACTATGTTTGAGATTTAGAAGTAACCAGTGGCTGGAAAGCAAACAAACACTGTGTTCCTTATCTGTAGACTGATGGTCTTAAAGGATTCAAGCATATCTTGACCCCACAGAGCAGTCGATCTATCCAATATAATATTTTTTGGCAACCGTAAGGAGATTATTGTACTTCTCTTATGTGCAAGTGACAATTTCTCTTGAGTGTAGATTGGGAGAGGTGTTTAGAGAAATGCCTCACTATAATTTTCACAACTGAAGGAGCATCATGACATACAGAGAGAAAGCACAGTTCTTGCCACTAATCCTATTACAGGTGGCAGCCTGCTCCTGTGACACTCTGGCAGTTTGGAGGTGGTTGTTGGCAGGAAGAAAGAGATGAGTAAAGTGACTTTCGCAATTCTTATCTTGCAGAAATTTTTCCCTCAGCCGAATGAAAATAAAAACAGGAACGCCAATTCCTGCCAGATGTAGTAGGCATCTTGGAACAATGAGATTAATGCAGCACATTTATTAATACCTAGATTCTGTCACTCTCATAGGACCAGGTCTTCAGCTCCACATTTCCAAGGTGTTTGGAGGACAGAAGCATCTGAGATAGGTGCCAGATATTAAGATGGAGAGGGCAATTGGGCAACCTAGTGTGTTATTATTACTAGTCTGGTCCATAGACAAGCAGCATAGTTACTGAGTGCATGATAGACAGACAGAACCTCAGCCCCTATCCCACAGCACGTCTTATGGACTCACAGTCTGTATTTAACAAACATACTTCTCGTGTGATTTGTATGCACAGTAATGTTCAAGATGCCCTAACTCATGGTATTCAAAGAACTGGGCAAGCTCAGACATGGTTTAAGAGAGTGTTATTTTGCAGAGGGGAATTCAACAGGACGAATGCGGTAAGAGAAGTATAAAAGGCAGCAGTAATCCTAGAAGTCAGGCAGTCATTCTAAGTTCACAGGCATACTGCTCCCTGACAGCAGGACACCTGCACTCTGAAGGCTGCTGCGGTCAGTGTATAGAGCACCCCTGGAAGCTAGTAGAATGAGTTTTGTGTGAGCAAGAATGACTCCATTTTTTTTTTTTTTTGAGGGCAGTGTCACTGGCCCTCATATGTAGGACCCGAACTGGGGCCGCTGGCTTCCAAAGCTAGCACTTAACCACTGCGCCACTCTGCCGGCCCAAGAGTGACTCCATTTTTGAATGAGCAAGCATAACTCCATTTTGGACATGCGCAAAGAACTTAGCAGACAATGACCAGGGAGCTGCCTGGCTGCCCTGGTAACGAGCTACACCCTGAAGGTCTGTTACTGAAGATATGAGGCCGTCAGGGATGCCGGCTGGCTGCCCCATAAGGTGACATCAGAAAGGCACTCAACTGCATAAGAGGACTTTTTCAGCTCAGAAAGCCAGTCTTGACTTAGAGGTGACCACGCTGCCACTCTGCTCTTTAGAGCTCTCCCCTCTGCTCCACTCCACGCCAACCGAACTTCTGCTGGAAGACCTCCCAGACCAGTCACCCTTCCTCACTCCACCAGGACTCTGACTTTGGGAATGATTTGTTGCTCTATTTTACCCAATTATTGTATTACTCTGTATGTTTTACTGTTTAGTGTATTGATGATTGATGTTTGAGTAAAGAGCATATTGAAAGGCATTTAAGATATTGCGTGCTCCGTTCTTCTCTCATGCCATGGCTACCACGGAGGCCTCAGTCAGTGCCAGGTAGATCCTGGGGATCTGATAGTCTCTCAGGGGTTAGTCCCCCTGACTTTCAGGGAGAGACTGCAGCACGGACTGTGAGCCTAGCAGTCGCTCATGACAGTCAGTGTTTGAGATAGGGGTTGCGGAGAGAGTTGGGGGTTATAAAGGGCAATATTCAACCTTATTCTCTCAGTGGGTGGTCAAGTTCTTGGCTGAAGGTTTGGGTTCTCACAAAGGCTGGACTTCAAGTCAAAGTTCCATTACTAAGTAGGAAATTAAGACTCTAGTTAAAGGAAATGTAGTTTTAAAAGTCTGATAATTTGAATATTTGAGCTTAAGAAGATTCTGAATTTGAGAATCTTGAAACTCAGAGTCCACTCAAACACCTCAAAGAGCACATCTTTGATATACCTGACCTATTTGCAACAATGCTTAATTTCACAACTCATCAAAGGGTAATGATGAATCTCCTGATACACTTCTCTCTCTAATTAGAATTACCTCTCCAACCTGAAGGCAGAGGCCATGGATAGAGTTCACAGGACTTATAGAAAAAAAGGGAAGGAGAAGAAGGAGGACAAGGGATAATAAATTTGCCAAGGCACTATCAGGTAAGCAGCACAAAGTATTCAGAGCTATTTCTCTCCATCATAAATATTTATTTTATTGTGACAATTTGGGAAGCATTAGGTTTTTGAAAAGTGTTGTGAAAACAATTTGCCAGGGGCTGCTGAAAACTCAGAGCAAAGATGGTACTTTTAAAAGTCCCATACTGTTGTTAATTCTGCACACACAATATAAACACCAAAGGAGCTTTTTAAAATGGCAAAGTCAGTATCCCCCTCACCCCACAGAGTTGACAACCACTGTCTTAAGAGATCCTTGGTACTCTTGGGCAGAGTAGTTGAGCATAAGACATTTTTTAAAAGTATCTATCAATACACACACTCTTAAATTCCTTTAAAATACTCCTGACTGTATAAATAATTAATAATAATATATTTTGAGGCTTATGACATAAGTAGAATTTAAATATATAACAATAAGAACACAAAAAAGGGAGATGTAGAATTATTGTTACATGAGCTACATTGCTCAATTAATATCTGCAGATAGGCAAAACACCAAAAACACACACACACAGCATTATGGCTAAAAATTCAGTAAATAAAAGAAGAAAAGGAGAAACAGTAAAAACAGTGACAAACAGATCTATAAATACATAAATTAATTGTTAATGGACTAAATGCTGCAACTTAAAGGAAGAGTTTTCAGAAAGCCTGTAAAAGAGCAACATTCAACTACACATTGTTAAAAAAAAACTTTAAATATAAAGGCACTGACAAGTTGAAAATAAAGGGATGAAAAAGGATTTTCCACATAATGGTAAAAGGGACATTTCACAATGGTAAAGGGGTCAAGTTGTTAAGGAGATCTAAGAATCTGAGTGTTTATGTATTAATAACAGTGTTTCAAAATATATAAAACAAAAATTGGTAGGATCAAAAAGGTACACATGCAAAAACCACACTAATAGTTGAAGACTTAAACAACTCTCTCTCCCCTGGAGTTCATAGAACAAGACAACACAATATCAGTAGGTATATAAAAGACTGGAACAATACATCAACCATCTTCCTCTAATTGTCATGTGCAATACACTAAACTCAACCATTTTAGAGTACACATTCTTTTTGAATGAAACATGCATAGTTAGATCAGAAATGGGCCCTAGAACAAGTCTTAATAAAATTTAAAGTATCTAAAGATTTTAAAGTCATATGAAGCTAAACCAGATTTTATTGTTTATTGCTTAAAGGCTTGTATCTGTTTATGTAAAAAAATTAAGATTTGAGCATAAGTATATATAAGAGCAGAACAAAAATCATATATTAGACTTGGGGGGAGAAGATACCACTAAGCATTTCAGATGAAATGATTACCACATTGTATCTTGAACTGAGCTAGTTTTCCTGAGTGAACATGAAAGGAAAGATTAATTTTTGTTATATAACTGTTTTTTTTTATAATAAAGAATATACAACTTGATTTACAGAACCAATTTTCTGAGAACTAATCACAGAAATGTTTATTACATTGTAATTCATAAAAAATAACTTATAAAACACAGCGAACACATTTTCAAATATATCTTTACAAAATTCTACATCCCTAAACTATACCAGTTTTAAAGTTCCAGGAAAATTATGTAAGTAAATTATCAATTTCTTCATGCTATGTTAATTTAGTAGCCCCAATACAGGAGAGATAATTGTACATTTCAAGCCTATTCATTAAGGTAAGGTCATCACATTGAGATTGCATTGCAGGATTGTGTGTGTGCATGTATGTGTGTATGTTTGTGTGTTCAGTTGATTTCCCATACCTTTAAGAGTGTTATACTTCTATAGCCTTACACCCATGATCTGTCTAGCCTTGAAGGCATCCAGTATGATTTCCTTGTATTTATAAAGATGTGCTTTTAGTTCATTTATATAAGAGAAGGCATGTTGTTAGGGAAACATGCATAGTCACTCAAGTCAGAGCCCATAGGTTCAAGTACCAATTCTACTATCCAAGCTGTGAGACTGCAGCAGGTTTTGTCATAGAGAAAGGGTAAGTGGTGTCTGTACTTGGTAGGATGATATTAAAATTTAAATAACATAGACATATACAAAAACCACTTCTTAATTTATAAAATATATGAATATCACTAATATATAACCAACAAAAACCATGGTTTTCAAGAATAGTTAACATTAAGGGGAAATGCCATTGATAAAAAATAGTATACAAAATTATAAAAGTTTAATTTTAACATATATATCTATGGAATCCAGATGTGTCATAAACTTGCATATCATGCACAGTTGAATAATTTATTCCACTTAGTTTACATTAAAATGAGCATTTTGCCTCTTCTCTTCTAGTTCCCACCAGTTTATGTAGAATCCTCAGTCTTAATTGGAGACCTTTTGTGACTCAGTTACCTCTGGAAGACCCCAGGGTTGCGTCATATGTGAATACAGCCTGTCAATTGCCATCACACCTGTGTATCAGGCATTGTTTCCAGACCCTCCATAAGATGGCCTTGAAGGTGGCAGAGTGGCTCTAGGCTCCAGTCTAAACTGGACAAAGTCAAGTCTATACCTCAAACCTATGCCATACATTGTCATCTGACCCCACTGCAGCACTAATTGGAATTTTCCCCTGAAAGAGTTCCTCCAGATTTTGGCCTTACTGACTCTTCTCAATGGGGCTCAAAAACAGTTCTAAAAGGCAGACAAAGCACAAATTTAAATCCATGCATATCTTCTCCATCCATATATATTTTTACTTAATGCTTTGTACCAAAAATAACATAAACAAATAAATCCCTCTTCCCCACCAATTCCACCTTTGCAGAAAATTTTAAGCTCTCTTGGTTATCAGCTCTGCAAATAAACATAAGGCCTTTCCATTATCCTTAACCCTTCCAAATGGGTTAGCCTACCATTTCTCCTAGAATATACTTGTGTCTATTACCACTGGTCCTGGATTATGAGACTTTCTTCTTTGCCATATTGTTATTTTTTTTGACATATCTAGACATTCAAATTTAATTCTGTGGGCCTGCCAAGTGGCGTGTTGGTTAAGAGTTGGCTTGGGATGCCAACTCTGCACAGCAGGGATGCAGTTCGCATCCCACATGAGTGCTAGTAACACTGCACTCTATAGCTAAGATGGTGAACAACAGCTCAACCAGGATCTGGGCTGCCATGAGTCACCTGTGATAGCATAGGCTGCAGTGGGGCTGGTTGGCAGCTGGTGTGAGGTTTCATGAGCTGCTATGAGCCACCATCCAATGGCCGGCAAGTGACTGCCCCACCCAGGAAGAGCACAATGATAATTCCAACATGGGCCAGTGAAGCAATGTCCTCCACAACTAGACTGAAGAACAAAAGGACAGCAAGTTGTTTGTTCCTCTTCCCCAATTCCCCAACGCTGTTCCCCTCCCCCAATTCCCCAATAAAATCTTTTTTAGAAAAACAAATTTAATTCTACGATAACATTCCAGTAGAAAAGGGGAGTGAACTCAGAAAAAAAGAGGGAGAAATCCAAGTTTTTATTTCAAGCCCTAATATGTGCCCATGGAACTTAAATACAAGTGAAGATGCATACTTGTATATCCAATTATACCTCTGGGATGACTTCTCCTCCTCCTCCTTCCCCTCTTCTTCCTCCTCCTCTTCCTCCTCCTCCTCCTTCTTTTTCCTCTCCTTCTTCTTCTCCTCCTCCTCCTTCTCCTTTTTTCCCTCCTTTAGTACTATAAGACAGAATAATTCCCCATTCCTTCTGGATTTGTTTGTTTTGAGAACTCTCTACAAATAACTTCACTGAGAAAAATTCAATTCTATGGAAACATGACCAAACAAAATTATTCCTCTTCATTCTAGTTCAGAGATGGCAATCTAAATTCAATTTGTTCTAAAGGTTATTTCATTTCAAAACTCACTAAAAAATAAATAAATCATACATTTTATTTTGATATTTTAAATATTGCAATTGACTCTTGGAAATACCTACTTTCTGTTGGGATGACATTCTTCTAAATGGTAGCTTTTGAAAGCCCCAGAGTTAGAAGTCATAATATACTGCTCATTAATCTTTAGATCCATGTAATAGCCCTGGTTATTGCCTAAACTTTTACTGGGAGACGTCACAAAAATGATCAAAGGACAGGAATGTATTGTAGCCCAAGATACCTCTTGTGTTAATATGAAACAATAATTTTGGAGAATGACTGCTTTCCAGAAACACACCTCCTAATCCCATCTGTTCTCCTGTATCAATAGCAACATTAGTGTCTTTTAGGTTTTGCTTCTGCTGCAGTGGGCTTCCCATAGACTACAGTGAGTGGCTGGCAGCCAGTGTGAGCTGCCAAGAGCTGCTGTGAGCTGCCGTCCAGAGTCAGGTGACCAATCTTCCTCACCCGAGAAGAGCGCAATGACGATACCAACATGGGCCAGTGAAGCGATGTTCTCCACAACTAGACTGAAGAACAAAAGGACAGCAACTTGTCTGTTCCCCTCCCCCAATTTCCCAACGCTGTTCCCCTCCCCCAATTCTTCAATAAAATCTTTAAAAAATAGAGATTATGATGGTGCCTACCACACAAGGGTATCATAAAGATTAAACAAAATATTGTATGTAAAATATCTAACACATAGTAAATAAAATAGAAATGTTTACTATCATTATATAAAGTACATTATATTTAAGAGTTAGTATTTAGACTACATATAATCTGAATGATTTTTATACTGATAAAATGTAAAAATTCATTTTTATAAGTGGGGATTTGTACTATATGGATATTCTTAATATATCAAAGTTTAATAAGGAAGAACAGAAAGAAGAAAATTATATTAATAACCGTTGGAAATTATCTTCCAGCATTTTTGCAATTGGTATATTTTATTATTTAAATTATTAATAAAAGAATGATTTTTTCTAAAACAAATGAAACTTTCAAAATACAAAAAATACTATCATACATGTTATCATTATACACAATTTAATCTACAATTTATTTTTATCTTACTTTCTATGAGGTTTACACATGATTCCTTCCTTTTTATTTAAAATACTATCAGTTATACCATATGCAGTAAGTCAAAACTATTTCTCAAAAAAAGCAACTCAAACACAAAAATGTTGCTAAACTTTTTAACAACTAACAATACTTACTTTGCAGTTTTATATAGAAAAGCACTGTTTTATAGTGCAGTTGTATAAAAATAGTCCATGTGACAAATATGCATTTTAGAAAATTTATCCACCACTCACAAACCAAGCAAGATAAGGGATAATATATGATAAGTTTTAAAGTAAATTTGGGGATTAAAATAAATTGGCAGTCATTGAAAACCTCATTTAAGTCTTCATCACTGATGTATGTTATAAAATGTTGATTAAATGATATCTTGTGGTTTCCCCACCTGTCTTAATTCCCCTTGCGCATGAGTATTAAACACTTTTAAATAGTTTTTACCAAATGTCAGAAAACATTTTGCATATTAATTAGAATATAAGTGGTCTGAGTGGAGTGGCGAATTGGGGGCATGGGGTTGCCACTTTGAGGGGTAAAATGTATAACTACTGCACTGTGTTGTACACCTGAAGCTAATTTTTAAAAAAAGCAAAGTTTATTTCACAATAAAAGAATAAAAGAAAAAAAAATGAATGAGTGGCCTATTTGAAGACAATGTCAGGACTGTCTCTGGAATGGATAATGAATGATTCTATAAGACCAGATTAGATACCATTTGGTCAATAACATTAAGTATCATTTGTTTGTCTAGCTGCCTCATTGTACTGGATGGAACAGGCACTTCTAATGTAATGTTCAGTTCAGTGTCAGAAGAATAAATTAATCTTAGTAGTCATGAAGGATGTTTGTGTGTATAATTGTGTGTGTGCACTGGGATCGTGGTCCCATGGAACCGAAGAATGGAGACACGGACCAGAGAGGTAAATTTGCAGAAAAGGACAGTTAATTAGAAGAAAAAATATATTCCAAAGATGCAGAAGCAAGCCTGAACCATAGAGAATGGCTCAAGGGCCATTATTAGAAGAGAAAACACACTCCAAAGAGTTTGGAGCAGGCCAAGCATAAGAAGCTCAAAAGGCCCTGACTGTCCAGGACTTGGAGTTTTTATCCATTTTTTTTCTAGAATGGGCTGTTCCTTTCTAGGTATGGGACCATTTGATTAACACCTGTGATTGACAACAGGCTATTACCTCATCTCTTTAGACTGCCCATGTTCCTGCCCAGATTTCAGTCTGTTTTAATGATATTAATGAATTCCCGGGCATATGTATGATATTATAATGATGGTATAATGAGGCCCAGATGAAATGAGGGTCGTTATGGCCTTTATTACACAGGTGTGAGTGACTGGTCTAATCCAGTTGGGTATTTTGTACCCATTTGTTTCCCCTTAAGGGTAGATAATTACAATGAAAAGAAGAAGCTTTGGGTGGAGAGGGGAGGTCTTTTTTTTTGGCAGGGGGGTTCACATTCTGTGGGACAGTTACATTCTGTGGGACTTGCATGGGATGTGCAGGAATGCAGAGACCCAATGTTTGCCTCTAAATGTCTGCCCTATCCCTTAAGAGACATGATCCTCATAAATCTCTATGGGAATTGAGGAACAGGAGGTCTTTTCTTCTGTATCTACTTCCTGCTGGGCAGGGCCATAGAGCTGTCCCTGACTGTTTGGGGGATTCATGGAACTCTCACCATATCTGATCTCAGATGAGATGAAGGGGTCTCGAAATTCTCCTGGAAGACCGTGTTGGCTTCTTTGGTTGGGACTGGCAATCTTGCTGGGGTACCCTCTGTATTCCCAAAGTCCCTAAATGAGGAAAAATAGATTTTAATAAATGCCTTAAAAAGCAGAGCTCAAAGCTATTGATGTAGGGTGGCTATGAGTTTAGAAAGAACATTAGCTTTAATGATTACAAACAATAAGTACACTGGCCTGGGGAAATGTTAAAATCTATTTAGTCTGTGGGAAGGGGTTATTCAAGAGTTAGGGCCAAAATGGCTTGGGGAATGTTGGGAAGTCACAGGCTTTTAAGTAGTTATCCAAAGCAGGGGTGAGAGATATTCTGTGATTCAGTCTAGGGGCAATCTTTAGTCTAGGATTCAGAAACTGATTAGAAGAGTATCAAAGCCAGGGGCTAAGGAACTAGAAAACTAGGGAAGAGGAGACTTAAAATTTCTATAGGAAAGAAAACTTAAAAGTTGTTTTGGGGGGGGTGAAGTGGGTGAGGGAACTACTCGCTTGGTCCATATCAGTAGAGCTTACCAAGTCCTATTTATTGTGCTAAAAAGCAAGTAATAAAGCAAGCTGATGTATAAAAAAAAAAAAAGGAAAGCACTAAAGAGATGTTAATTAACATACTTCTTGTTCCATGATGTTATTCCTATCATTCCATTTTTAAAATCCTGTTAAAAGGAAGTAATAGTTCACTGCAGCATACTTATTTCCCTCTAGTTGACTAAGTAATGTCATTGAATGTGCTCAGTGACCAGTCTTAAACTACATCTTTTACCAAAGTAGCCCTCAAATTATTTCCTCTATAATATGTATATGAATATAACCCATATATTATTTCTACTAGTACTAATGATATGGGCCAAATGAGTAGCCCTCCCATTGGACATCTTTTAAGGTTTTCTTTCCTATAGAAAATTTAATTCTCCTCTCCCATAGTCTCTTAGGCCCTGGCTTTGATTAATCTTCTAATCAGTTTCTGAAACCTAGACTAAAGATTGCCCCTAGACTGACTCATAGAATATCTCTCACCCACTCAGGTCTTAAATAACTACTTAAAACCTGTGACTTCCCAACATTCCCCAAGCCATTTTGGCCCTAATTCTTGGATAATCTCATCCCAGAGACTAAACAGATTTTAACATTTCCCTAGGCCAGTATACTTGTTGATCTGTAAGCATTAAAGGATAATGTTCCTTCCAACCTGTAGTCACCCTACATCAATAGCTTTGAGCGCTGCTCATTAGGAAATTAATAACAACCTATTTTTCCTCATTCAGGGGCTGTGGAGATAAAGATAGTGCCCAGGCAAGACTGCCAGTCCCAACCAAAGAAGCCAACATGGTCTTCCAGGCAGGTCTCGAGATCATATAGGGTGAGAATTCTTTGAATCCCCCAAATAGGCAAGGACAGCTCTATGGCCCTGCCCAGCAGGAAGCAGATGCAGAAGAAAAGACCTCCTGTCTCTCAACTTCCCATACAGATTTTATGGGGGGTCACGACTCTCAAGGAGAAAACAAGGCAGGCAGTTAGAGGCAGACATTGGGTCTCTGCAGTCCTGCATGTCCCACAGAATATGACCACCTAAAAGACCTCCCCTCTCCACCAAAAACTTCCCCTTAAGGGGAAACAAATGGGTAGAGAATACCTAACTGGATTAGACCAGTCACTCACACCTGCATAGTAAAGACCACAACAACATTCATTTCACCTGGACCTCATTATACCATAATTATAATATCATACATATGCCTGGAAATTCATTAATATCATTATAACAGACTGAATTCTGGGAAGGAATATGTGCATTCTAAAGAGATGAGGTAATAGCCTGTTTTCAGTCAAGTGGTCCCATGCCCAAAGAGGAATGACCCATTCTAGAGAAAGAAGGGATAAAAACTCCAAGTCCTGGCCAGTCAGGGCCTTTTGAGCTTCCTTTGCTCAGCCTGCTCCAAACTCTTTGTCATATACTTTTTTTTTTTTTTCTAATAATGGCCCTTGAGCCATTCTCTACTTTTTCTCCTGCTACTGCTTCTTTGAAATGTTTGTGGTTTTTTTCCTAATAAACTCCTTTTCTGCAAATTTACCTCTCTGGACTGTGTCTCCATTCTTCTGTTATAGGAGACCATGACTCCAGCACAAGAAATATGCTACATCATTACGTGTGCCGGGGTCATAGTCTTATGGAGCCTAAGAATGGAGACACGGACCAGAGAGGTAAAGTTGCAGAAAAGGAGTTTATTAAAAGTGAAAATACATTTCAAAAAAGCAGAAGCAAGCCTGAGCAGTAGAGAATGCCTCAAGGGCCATTATTAGGAAAGAAAGTACACTCCAGAGTTTGGAGTGGGCCAAGCAAAGGAAGTCCAAAATGTTCAAGGGGACCCAGGGCAAGGGTCAGGGCCAGGGAGTCATTATTAGGAGAAAAAGTACACTCCAAAGAGTTTGGAGCTGGCCCTGAGCAGTGGCAAGGCTCAAAATGTTCAAAAGGATTTGACTGGCCAGGACTTGGAGTTTTTAATCACTTCTTCCTCTAGAATGGGCTGTTCCTCTCTGGGTGTAGGACCAGCTGATTGATCTCACCTCTTTAGAAAAGGAATTTATTAGAAGAAAAGAAACGTTTTGGATGGAGAGGGGAGGTCTTTTGGTCTTTTAGGTAGTTGAATTCTGTGGGATATGCAGGAATGAAGAGACCCAATGTCTGCCTCTAACTGCCTGCCTTGTTTTCCCCTTAAGAGAGGTGACTCCATAAAATCTGTATGGGAAGTTGAGGGACAGGAGGTCTTTCCTCTGTATCTACTTCCTGTTGGGCAGGGTCATAGAGCTGTCCCTGCCTATTTGGGGGATTCACAGAACTCTCACCATATCTGATCTCAGATGAAAGGAAGGGGTCTCGAGATCCCCCTGGAAGACCGTGTTGACTTCTTTGGTTGGAACTGGCAATCCTGCTGGGGTACCCTCTGATTTCCCAAGGCCCCTAAATGAGGAAAAATAGATTTTAAGTAATAAATTTATTAAAGAGCAGACCTCAAAGCTATTGATGTAGGGTGGCTATAGGTTAGGAAAGAACATTAGCCTTTAATGTTTACAATCAACAAGTATACTGGCCTGGGGAAAAGCTAAAATCTGTTTAGTCTCTGGGGTGGGATTATCCAAGAGTTAGGTACAGAATAGCTTGAGGAATGTTGGGAAATCACAAGTTTTAAGTAGTTATCTAAGGCCTGGGTGGGTAAGAGATAGTCTATGATTCAACCTATGGGCAAACTTTAGTCTAGGTTTCAGAAACTGATTAAAAGAGTAATCAAAGCCAGGGGCTAAGAAACTAGGGAAGGGCTGGCCGAGTGGCGCTGTTGGTTAGGAGCTGGCTTAGGACGCCAGCTCTGAGAAGCAGGGCCCCAGTTTGAATCCCACATATGAGGGCCAGTGACACTGCCCTCTACAGCTAAGGTGGTGAACAACAGCTCCACTTGGTTGTCTCTATAGCTAAGATGTCCAGGGACGGTGTGGGCTGCAGATTCTGCTGCACTGGGCTGCCATAGGCTACAGTGAGTTGCTAGTAGCCAGCGGCTGGCAGCCAGCGTGAGCTGCCAAGAGCTGTTATGAGCGACCATCCAGAAGCTGGTAAATGACTGACTCACGCAGGAAGAACGTAATAACGATACCAACATGGGCCATGGGCCAATGAAGCAACGTCCTCCACAACTAGACTGAATAACAAAAAAGGACCGTAACTTGTGTGTTCCTCTTCCCCGATTCCTCTACGCTGTTCACCTCCCCCAATTCCCTAATAAAATCTTAACAAAAAAAAAAAAAGAAAAGAAAAAGAAACTAGGGAAGAGATTTAAAGGTGTCCAGTAGGGTGGGGGTTGGGGGAAGGGCTACTCGCTTGGACTGCATCAATACAATCACACATCAAAAACATCCTGTTTCACTCTTAGTCCCCTAGATTTATTACTTCTAACCCAGACTTTTGTGCAGTGCTATAATAATTAATCTTAACAGATGTATTCGTCATTCTGTTTTCAACAGCTTTCATCAGTCCTCTATTTATTATCTATAAATTTAAGTTCAATAGCACCTATAAATTGAGGTCTACAACTTACCCTCCAACCCTTCCAGCCCATCATATGCCAGACCAGTCTCTTTATTGCTCTTGAACAAATTTTGTGCATTCTCACTCCTTTATTTCTACATTTATTTCATTATCCTCAAAGATCTACCAGTTTAATTCTTATCCAGCCCTTAAGAGTCAGTGAGGTATTACTACCTGATCACAGTAACCCATTGTAATTGGCACTAATTATCTTTTCTACTGTCACAAAATGTCTGGGGTCTTATATCTTTGTAGCATACATGTCTCAGTTTTCTAAATAGATAAAGAATGTCTTGAGGATAGGTATTTCTTTTGACATGCTGTGGCAGAGGGCCCTAGACAAAGGCTTTCCCAGACCACTTGGTCACCAAGGATTTTGCGCTATAGCAGGGAGCTTCAGACAAAGACATTCCTAGACCATATGGTCATTAAGACGTCCATGTTTAATATTTCCAAATTCCTATCTCACCCAGGAGCCAGTCAGAAACTAACACAAGACCACATGTCCCAATAATAAATCTTAGCTGCCAACCTGGAAACCTCAGGGTATATAGCCCCAAGTACCACCTGGGTCGGGGCTCAGCCTTGGATGTAAATCCACTGAGCCAGTGCCAGCATCAATAAACACTGCTTCCTGAGCCTTGGTGTCCCATCTCTCTGTCCATGTATCCCACAACATAACTGGGGGCTCACCCGGGAGGAGGAGACGAAAGGGAATGCGAACTCTACTCGGTGCTAGTGGACCCTTGTCCATTAGTAGGGACATCTCCCCTGCAGGCTACGGGGGACTGACCCGGGAGCACAATGGAAACTGGCAGACTACAGGAACCAGCTTGGGAGCGCTGCCCAACCAGACAGGTAAGGCCCCGGGTCCCCTTAAGGCAGCTTGTCCATCAGTGGACAGAAGGGGAGAGTGATTAACTCCCAAAGTCAGCTGAGTATTTCAATTTCTGAGAGAAACCATGATTCCCAGGAACAGGGCTGCGGGCGGAGAATGAATCTGTTTGAGTCCATGTGAATGAGACGAAGTCTGTCTGTGAAGCGAGTGTGGAATTGTGATCTGAGGATACCGGGCGCCGGGGGCAGGGCACCAGAGAGCGATCGCTGCAAAGATGGTGTTGGGACTGCACAAACTTTGGCCACCCAGGGGCTGGATGGTGGTCCGTACACGTCTGTGGGTCCGTGGGGCTGGGGGCACTTGCCGCCAGGACCACTTCCTGCCGAGCCCACTCGGGAATGGAGCCCGGGTGGGGCACACCAGCCACAGCCAGTTTGGGAGAAGTGCCCAGCGGATCTGGGGTGGGGGCTGGGGACTCCGGGTCTTTGCCTCCGTTGTATACACCGGGTCCGCAGGGCCCTGCTATTAACGGCAGCTTTGTAGGCTTAGTGAGCTCCCCTGCAGGAACCAGAGCCACGGGACCTGGGAACGTGGGCAGTGGTGGCTACAGTGGCGGCGGTGGGAGCCCAGACACCATCTGCGAGTGTCCTGGTGTGGGCACACAGGGCCTCCCAGGGAAGGTCCCAGCTTGATGAGGTTGTGGGCGGCCACTGGGGCCAGGTTCCGGGGTGCTCTGGAGGGGAGTGAGACCACTGCTGTGTCTCCTCCCAGGACTGTCTGTCACCCACCCAGCTGGAGCCACAACCCACCACAGGAGGGGCCTGCATGCCCACCCCACCCCAGAATTCCCTCAGGAGTTAGAGGAGAACAAGCTCTACCCCCCAGTCCCTCCCTGGGACCTCTCATAGCTGCAGGGTCTACTTTTTAATGGGGGAGAGGGGAGTCAGTGACCCTGGACCCCAGGGGTAGAGGAGAGTCCCACTGTTGTCAGAGAGTTGGCCCTTCTCAGTGCAAAATCCAGTCCTTGGCAACCCAAGCAGAGAGGTGAACTAGATACCAGAGTAAAGCAGTAAAAGTAGTTTGTTTCGGTTGGGGGGTGGGGGGGTGGAGGTAGGCCTGAGCAGTAGGGAATGGCTCAGGGGCCCATTATTGGAAGAGAAATTATTTCAAGTAGTTTGAATGGAGCAGGCCACACATAAGGGCAAGGCCCAAAAGACTCGAAAGGAAAGGAGGGGACTCAAAAGGGAGAAGTGATCAAGAAGAGCACGCACTTCCTAGGACTTGGAGTTTTTGTCCCTCTTTCTCTGGAATGGGCTGTTCCCCTCTAAGCGTGGAACTACTTGATTTGCACCTGTAATTGACAATAGGCTATTCCTTTACTGCACAGGTGTGAATGACTGGTCTAATCCGGTTGGGTGTTTTGTGCCCATTTCTTTTAGGGGTAGATAATTACAATGAATGAAAGTTTTGGATGCAGAGGGGAGGTCACCCAGGTGGTCAAATTCTGTGGGACATGCAGAAATGCAGAGACCTGGTGCCTGCCTCTAGCTGCCTGCCTGGTTTTCCCCTTGGGAGATGTGATCCCCATAAAATCTCTGTAGGAAGATGAGGGATAAGAGGTCTCTTCTTCTGTATCTGCTTCCCTGCCTATTGGAGGTTCACAGAACTCTCACCCTAGCTGATCTCAGATGGGAGAAAGGGGTCTCGAGCTCCACCTGGAAGACTGTTGACTTCTTTGGCTGTGACTGACAATCTTGTTAGGTCATCCTCTGTATCCCCAAGGCCCCTAGATGAGGAAAAATGGATTCTAATTGATAAATCTATTAGCTCTAATGAAGCCTGTGGCCATTCAGCCTGTCACTCAGGTGGTGTCAGTTATCTGGGCCCAGAACAGATTTGACATTTACCTTACTGGCCTGGGGGATATTAGAAATTCACAGGCTTTTAAGTAGTCATCTGAAACAAGGGTAGGAGATTTCTATGAACTGTCTACTGTTTAGGATTCAGAAACTGATTAGAAGAGTAGGAGCTAAAGAACTAAGAAATTGGGGAAGAGACTTAACATTTCTATACTTAACATTTCTATGAGAAGGAGAACTTAAAAGCTTCTCAATGGTGGGGGTGGGGTGGGACTGCTCTGTTGGCCTGTAACACCGCCACTCAAAGTGCCTCCAAAAAAAAAAAACTGCCTATTGCACTAAAGCCACAACAGGGTCCCTGGGGATGGCTGCCCTCCCTGCCTGTCCATGGATTTGTCAAGAATGTTGATAGACCCCGGTTTGAAGTCACAGGGGAGCCAATCCTGGGTGTACGCTGAGGAGTTTCAGGGAGGGGCCTCCCTGCCCACACATAGTCTGATGGGTCAAGGGCCCAGGGCTGACATTAGTACCATGTTTACAAAGTTAAAGTGTCCTGCCAAGCGAGAAAAAAAAATTTAAGAAGGGGTTCTTGGGGAATTATGACACTGACATGACCTCCCAAAAGCTCCACACCTTCTGTAAGATTGATTGGCCATCATTTGATGTTGAATGGCCAGCAGAGGGAAGCTTTGATAGGGACCTCATTAGGAAAGTCTATCTCGTTGTTACAGGCATCCTCAGTCACCCTGACCAGTTCCCCCATATCAACTCATGTGAGGCTATTGCACATACCAGACCCCCTTGGTTGAGGTCCTGTTTGGAAAACCAGGGTAGGGTTCTTTTAGCCCAAGCAATGATCCCCTCCCAGATGCCACCTACAGACAAAACAGAGACAAAAGCTGGTCTCCAGGACCCAAGGAGAGCCCAAGCCAATTTTATGAAAGACTCTGTGAAACGTTCCATCTTTACATTCCTTTTGACCCTGAGGCCCCCGAGAATCAGTGGATGATCAATGCTGCTTTTGTTGGGCATTCCCAGAGTGACATCCTGCGGAAACTTCAGAAACTGGATGGATTTGCTGGCATGGATATCAGTCAGCTCCTCGAAGTAGTGACCAAAGTCTATGTCAACCATGACCAAGAGGCTTGTTGAGAGGCGAATTGGAAGATTTAAAAAAAAGGTGGACTTGCTTGCTGCTGTGCTTGTCGAATGCGCTCGGACTCCAGGACAAAATTCCATCCCAAATCTGGGACAACCCCAGCGGGGGTGACATTAAGAGGGGCCACAAGTCGGGAGATCAAGGCTAAGACACGACCAATGTACTTACTGCCATGGATGTGGCCACTGGAAAAATGAATGTCCTCAACAGTTGGGGAAGATGCCAACAGGTCCAAATCCCCAGTGACTGGGTCGAATCATTCATGGCCATTACCAGTCGCACCTACAGATGCCACACCCTTCTGGAGACGACTTCATCAGATGCGCTGGAATGGAAGAATATGGGGGAGAGTAGGCCAGACTTGGGTCTATCCAGCCTATGGTACGAATGTGAATTGGGGGCCAACCCATTGACTTTATGGTTGACACAGGCGCTGAACATTCCATCGTGACACAGCCCTTAGATCCCCTCTCCCAAAAGCAGGTCACCAATACAGGTACCACGGAAGTACAAGTCTGTTGGCCCTTTTTACAGCTTCAACAATACACCCTCGGAGGCTAAGAAATTACCTGCCAGGCTGTCCTATAGCATTATTGGGTAGAAACCTACTAGGAAAACTCCAGGCTCAGATCACCTTTAACCACAGTGGCAATGCCGAGCTTACATTGGGCTAATCAGGGGCTAAGATTATGTCCCTCACCATAACTCAGGAGGAAGAATGGTGACTCTTAGGTCTTATAGAAGACTCCCAAGAGGGACCTGAACTCCCCTTCTTGATACCAGGAGTTTGGGCAGAAGACAACCCATCTGGCGTGGCACAGCATGTGACCCCAGTAATTGTGGAGCTAAAACCTGGGGCAGAACCGGTGCACCACAATCAATACTACATCCCCCATAAAGCACAAGTTGGCATCCAAAAACATTTGGACAGGCTCCTAAAATATGGGAATCTCCGTCCCTGCCAGTCACTTTGAAACACACCTCTGCTTCCAGTCCAAAAGCCGGGAACTGAAGATTACGGTCCGGTGCAGGACCTGAGAACAGTAAACCAAGCAAAGGTTACTCTACACCCAGTTGTTCCTAATCCATATACTCTTCTGGGCCTCATCCCAGCTGAAGTAACCCACTTTACCTGCCTGGACCTCAACGATGCCTTCTTCTGTATTCGACTGGCCCCGCAGAACCAACCACTTTTTGCCTTCCAATAGGAGAACCCTAAAAATGGGGACAAAAGCCAGCTAACATGGACAAGGCTACCACAGGGCTTCAAAAACTCCCCAACCATTTTCAGTGCCTCCTTGGCTTCGGACCTAAAGCCCTTCCCAGCCAGTCAAACCGGTTGTTTACTGCTCCAATATGTACATGACCTCTTACTAGCCAGGAAGAGCTACAATGACTGCATGCAGGGTACATATCACATCCTTAAATTTTTGTGGGAAGCAGGCTATGAGGTCTCCAAGAAAAAGGCTCAGATATGCCAAGACAGGGTCAAATATCTTGGTTTCCACCTGTCACAAGTACAACGCCAGCTCTGCCCAGAAAAGAAACAGGCAATATGTACCATCCTGGTCCCTACTACTCGGAAACAGGTACATGAATTCTTAGGGGCAGCAGACTTCTGTAGAATCTGGATCCCCAACTTCTCTACTATAGCCAAACCTTTTTATGAAGCCACAAACTTTTTCTATGGGAGTCTCCACTACAGAAGGCTTTTAATGGGCTTAAACGGGCTCTCATTCTTGCCCCTGGCCTAGGGCCCCCGGACATCACCAAGCCTTTCTTTCTCTATGTATATGAATAATCTGTAAACAGTGTCTTGTTTGTGCTTGCAACAATGCATGTCAAGGACCGATCCTACCCCCAGGAGTCCACCATACTGGCAGCGCCCCATTTGAAGATCTCACAATAGATTTCACTGAGATGCTATGCTCCAGGGGACTTAGATATCTCTTAGTGTTTGTATGCACCTACTCAGGATGGGTGGAAGCCTTCCCTACCTGGACAGAAAAAACATGGGAAGTTGCCTAGCTAATGCTACAGGAAATAATCCCTCGCTTTGGGCTGCCACTCTCAATAGGCTCTGACAACGGCCCACCTTTACAGCTGAAGTAATTCAGCTCTTAGCCAAGCTCCTCTGCATCACTTGGAAGCTACATCCAGCCTACCACACACAGAGCTCAGGACAAGTAAAACACATGAATCGGACCCTCAGGTCCAACCTGAAGAAACTGTCAGAGACACACTTCCATGGGGACAAGCCCCTTCCAATAGCTCTCCTGAGGATACGCTCAGCTCCTACCAAAAGGATGAGCCTTTCCCCTTATGAAGCATATACGGAAGGCCACCTCCACTCATTAGAGGCCTCCAAGAGGACCTTTAAAAAAATAGGAGACCTAACCTTAAGACAACAGCTTGGGGCGTTAGGGTCTCTCTTACAGAACCTCAACCAATGGGTACAGAAAAGGCTCCCCATTAGCTTAACAACTGAAGTTTATCCCTTTAAGCCTGGGGATTCAGTTTGGGTTAAAGAATGGAAACTCCAGCCCTTAAAACCCCTGTGGAGGGGCCCCCTTACTGTCATTTTGTCTACCCCCACGGCAGTTAAGGTTGCAGTGTTCACTCCATGGATACACCAGAGCAGATTAAAAACCTGCAGCAACTAGCTGGAACTGTAACTCTGATCCCTCTGAGCCCCTCAAGATCACTCTCTGGAGAAAGATGGCCAGTGGTATTACCAGTCCTTAGGAGGCGATCATCAGCGCGCTTTGGTCACACCCGAAGCTGACCAATCCATGTGCGGCCGAAGCTTGAGGAATTCATCCTTACAAGGTGCTTATCCTATGGACTTTAATCCTTACCCTCACACTTTTCTTCCCAGTCAGGAACAGTGGCGTCTATGACAAATTTAATCAGTTGGACTGTTGTCTACAGATTAAAGACACTGACAAAGCTATCTCCGCTATCACTACAAATATTAGAAAACTTGCCCATGTGCCAGTTCAAAAATGGTCAGGGTGGGACCCCAAGAGCTTACTTGGAGGATGGTTCTCCACCCTTGGGGGATTTAAAGCATTAATTGGAATCGTCTTCCTGCTACTTGGGGCTTGCCTCCTTTTACCCTGCATTCTCCTCCTTATCATTCGCTCTACCTCATCCTTCATAGAGGCCATTATAGAACATAAAACTACCACTAAGTTCCTCAGGTTATGGAAGTACCAACAGCCTGTCGAAGGAGATGATGTTCTCTAACCCATGTATGGGTTTGAGCATCAAATGGGGGAATGTGGCAGAGGTCCCTAGATGAAGGCTTTCCCAGACCATGGGGTCACCAAGGAGTTCGTGCTGTAGCAGGGAGCTTCAGACAAAGACATTCCTAGACCTTATGGTCATTAAGATGTCCACGTTTAACATTTCTGAATTCCTATCTCACCCAGGAGCCAGTCAGAAACTAATACAAGACCACATGTTCTAATAATAAATCTTAGCTGCCAACCTGGAAACCTCAGGGTATATAGCCCCGAGTCCCACCTGGGTTGGAACTCAGCCTCTGGATGTAAATATGCTGAGCCGGTGCTGGCATCAATAAACACTGCTTTCCAAGCCTTGGTGTCCCATCTCTCTGTCCGAGTATCCCACAACAATTGTACTGAATAATCTAAGCAAACATATGAAACTAACAGATAACTCTGTGTGGTGTTATTATAATTTTTCTTTATTTATTATCTTATTTGTCTATAAATCCCTTAACTTCTACATTAACAGAGATTGTTAAAAACAAAAAAATAGACTTCAAAAATTGTTCAACGGAAATAGTTTGTTTTTCTTTTAAAGATTTTATTGGGGAATTGGGGGAGGGGAACAGCATTGGGGAACCAGGGAAGGTGAACAGACAAGTTGCTATCTTTTTGTTCTTCAGTCTAGTTGAGGAGAACGTTGCTTCACTGGCCCATGTTGCTGTCGTCATTGTGCTCTTCCCAGATGAAGCAGCCTCGGGATGGCAGCTCACCACAGCTATTGGCAGCTCGCACTGGCTGCCAGTCGCTCACTGTAGCCTATGGCAGGACACTGCAGCAGGGGCTGCAGCCCACACCATCACTGGGGTTCGCACAGCCCAGCTCCAGGTGGAACTGTTGTTAGCTGTAGAGGGCAGTGTCACTGGCCCTCTTATGTGGGATCCGAACCGGGGCCGCTGGCATCCCAAAACCAGCTCTTAACCAATGCGCCACTCGGCCGGCCCAGAGTTTTTCATCAGAGGAGATTCTTAAAAACTTAATATGGGCCGGCCGAGTGGCGCGGTGGTTAAGCGCTGGCTTGGGAAGCCAGTGGCCCCAGTTCAGGTCCCACATATGAGGACCAGTGACACTGCCCCCCCCCCAAAAAAAAAGCAAAAAGTAAAAAACAAACAAACAAACAAAAAACCCCAACATGAATGGACATTTTTCTGATATTTAAGAAATACTTTCTTTTTTGAGGGCAGTGTCACTGGCCCTCATATGTGGGACCGAACCGGGGCCGCTGGCTTCCCAAGCCGGCGCTTAACCGCTGCGCCACTCGGCCGGCCCCATTTTTCTGATATTTAGACTAGATCTCAAACTTCCCATTTAGATAAAGAATGTTATCTTAAAGAATTATAAGGAGAGAGGGTCTCTATTCTCAAATTAAAACACACTCCTCATTAGCATTCCTTGATATTAAGTTAAATGTAAATGTGACTAGACTTTTCTTATTCCTTTTTCCTGCAGTTTTTTCTCATTTCTTAGATCCAGAAGAAATAGTCTATTGAAGGAAAACTCCTGGAGTGGAGGAGGGAGATCATTGAAAAATTGTAGATAGGTAAATAGATGCAGGTCAGTGTTCCCTTTAGACATTAAACTACAGGTACCTTTAGAAATGTCACCTGTGAGAACCTAAATAGACAAAGGCATGAAAATCAACATATAATGTCAAATATAGCTATGTGTTAAGCTCCATAAGGTCAGGGGCTTTGTCCAGCTCACTCAGCACTTCATTCTCAATATCTAAGACAATTTTTGACATATGGTAGGCATTCTTGAGCATTTGTTGACTGAATGAATAGAGGATTATGAATAAATTTTACCTTCTTCAGCTGTGAATATTTTGATAACATTAAAATTAGAATAATATTTATCAAGAATTTAATGATATGAGATTTTAGTGATATATATAGTATTTTCTTATTTTTATAGTTCAAAACTAACTATAGGAAAACTTTCATTTTTTAATTATTTTATATATATAGTGTTTTCTCTTCCCCTCTGACAATCACACCATTGCTTACTAGTCACAGCTTGATGATACTGGACCTTGAATATCCTCTGCATGCAATTATATGTTTTTCTCTCTTTGGTTTGAGAGATTAATAATTTTTTAAAATTAATTCTCCTTTTTTTTCTAAAATATAGCTAGTCTTGCTTAGCAATCATTTTAGAATAGGGAAAACAAAGAAAAGTCTTTTGTTCAAATTGATGTAGGATATTTCTTTTGCTGGGATCATAGCTTCATGAAGCTGAAGAATGAAAACATGGACCAGAGAGGTAAAGTTGCAGAAAAGGAGTTTATTAGAAGTAAATATACATTTCAAAAAGCAGAAGCAGACCCAAGCAGTAGAGAATGGCTCAAGGGCCATTATTAGAAAGGAAAGTACTCTCCGAAGAGTTTGGAAAGGGCCAAGCAAAGGAAGCTCAAAATACTAAAAAAAAAAAAAAAAAAAAGGCTCAAAAAAGGCTCTGACTGGCCAGGACTTGTAGTTTTTATCCCTTTTTCTCTAGAATGGGCTTTTCCTCTCTGGGCATGGGACCATTTGATTGACACCTGTGACTGACAACAGGCTGTTTGTTAGCTCATCTCTAGATTGGGCATGTTCCTTCCCATAATTCAGTTTGTTATAATGATACTAATGAATTTCCGGGCATATGTATGATATTATAATGATGGTATAATGAGGCCCAGGTGAAATGAAGGTTGTTGTGGTCTTTACTGTGCAGGTGTGAGTGACTGGTCTAATCCAGTTAGGTATTCTCTACCCATTTGTTTCCCCTTAAGGGTAGATAATTACAATGAAAAGGAGAAGTTTTGGGTGGAGAGGGGAGGATTTTTGGGCGGTGTATTCTGTGGGATATGCAGGACTGCAGAGACCCAATGTCTGCCTCTGACTGCCTGCCTTGTTTTCCCCTTGACAGATGTGATCTCCATGAAATCTGTATGGGAAGTTGAGGGACAGGAGGTCTTTTCTTCTGCATCTGCTTCCTGCTGAGCAGGGCCATAGAGCTGTCCTTGCCTATTTGGGGGATTCACAGAACTCTCACCGTATCTGATCTCAGATGAGAAGAAGGGGTCTCGAGATCCACCTGGAAGACCATGTTGGCTTCTTTGGTTGTGACTGGCAATCTTGCTGGGGTACCCTCTGTATCCCCAAGGCCCCTAAATGAGACAAATACATTTTAATTAATAAGTGTCTTAAAGAGCAGAGCTCAAACCTATTGATGTTTGGTGGCTACGGGTTTGGAAAGAACATTAGGCTAGAGTTTTTACAATCAACAAGTATACTGGCCTGGGGGAATGTTAAAACCCACTTAGTCTCTGGGATGGGATTATCCAAGAATTAGGGCCAAAATGGCTTGGGGAATGTTGGAAAGTCACAGGTTTTATGTAGTTTTCTAAAGCCAAGGTGGGTGAGAGATATTCTGTGATTCAGTCTAGGAGCAATCTTTTGTCTAGGTTTCAGAAACTGATTAAAAGAGTAGTCAAAGCCAGGGGCTAAGAAATTAGGGAAGAGGAGACTTAAAAGTTGTCCAATTGGGGAGGGGGAAACTACTTGCTTGTCCCATATCAAAATCATCAAATTCTTGATACCACTTCAGGTAAATAGGATGGCATAGCTAAAGAATCATATAATTGAAAGAAAGGAATCATTAAGATAAAGGGCTCCATAACAAATCTTCTGGCATGTTTCAGAGAAAAGCAGCTGGATTTTCATGGCAATAAAACATATTTGAACCTATTGGTAAAATGTGATGACAAGTGCTTTCAATATGTTCAAAAATGTGGTCAGTCAGCAACCATATGTTTCAAAGTGTTTGAAAGTATTTAACAAGAGGATATAATGACTTGAAAGACCACATTTTTGACTCAAAAATAATAGCTATATTTTAATTGCTATTTTTATTTAAGATTTACGAAATGTAATATTAAGAACATTATTTCTCTATTTGTAAATTTTGCTAAAACATTTTTTTAATTCACTAAAACTAAATGTTTTAGTGACTTTAAGATTTTCTTAATTAAAGGGTAAAAATTTTAGGAGCTTGATACCATTTGATTTAATGCAGTGGTCTGAATATTTTAGCACCATTATGAAAAATGACCAAAACAAAGGTAGAATTACAAATGTAATGATTGTGGCACAATTATTAAATGGAAAGAACATGGCTCAGTAACTAAGCAACAGATTAGAAACTGAGGTTTAACATCTAATTCTGATTTTTTTCTGGGTGCTAGCTTCGTTTCATCAGCAAACTATGTAATACTAAGTTAACTTATCTAGGTGAAGGGTAAAAAATGGTGCAAATGAACTAAGATAGAAAATAACTTCCCATAATATTTAATTTTGAAATTTCTTAAATTTTACCTTAGAGTTTGTGGAATGTAGTTGCTATTTTAGAGTATCACAACACTTCACAAATACATGATGAACTTGCATATAAGACATTTTGAAAAGCTATGTCTTTATCTTCCTACTACTCTATTCACTGATCCTTACAACAGCACCACCTAAGTGCCAACCATGGAGGAGGCTGCCTTTTTTCTGTGTTGTCTGGCTATTTGATTCAAACACTCCCAACTTGAAAAAATATACAATTTCAAACTGTGAAAAATATTTCAAACTTTCTACCTTTCTGTTTTAGTCAGAATGAAATGGTAATAAAGGAATTGAAATCTGGATCTCAAAGAAATTCTGCACTCCCATGTTCGTTGCAACATTATTAATAATAGTCAAGATATGGAAACAACTTAAATGTCTACAGAACAATGAATGGATTAAAAAAATGTGGTATACATACAATGGAATGTTATTCAGCATTAAAATAAAAGAAAAAAAATATTGCCATTTGTGCCAACATAAATGAACCTGGAAGACATTATGCTGAGTAAAATAAGCTGCATGATCCCACTTATGGAATATGAAATAGTTAAACTCATAGAAGCAGAGAATGATAAGTAGAATGGTGATTGCCAGGGGTTGGGGTGAGGGAAATGGGAAGCTGATGGTCAAAGAGTGCAAAGTATCAGTTATGCAAAATAAATAATTAATAGAGATCTAATATACAGCATAGTGCCTGGAGCTAACAATACTGTATTGTATACCTAAAATTTTCTAAAACGGTAGATCTTATGTTGTGTTTATAGCAGACACACACACACACACACAAACATAATAACAATAAAAGGGGTGGGAGAAAGCTTTAGGAGCTGATGAATATATGTCTACAGCTTTGATGGTAGTGATAGTTTCATATGAAACTATCCCTGAACTAATCGAGTTATATACATTAAGTATATACAGCTCTTTACATGTCAATCATATGGCAATAAAGTGGGTTTTCTTTTTTTTTTTAAATGAACCAACAAAACACTAATAGAAGAGAATATGATAATGCCATTAAAATATTAACACGTTTTCACAGGTGAATACATATACATCCATTTCTTCAATTTCTCTATTTGAAAAAATAAAACTATAAGTTTTAAAAAAAACTAATGATGAACTTATTGTGAAGAGTAATAGTCATTCAAATGCTAGGAGACTGCCTCAGACATTTACTATTCTTCTCCAGGCCAAAACCTTTAATTCTCCATTAAAAAAAAAATGTAGCAGTATATCTGTCATCAAGCTTTATGGATGCAAGAGTGGTATTTCACAGGTTCTGCAAATGTCTCTGTTGTCTGCCATAATTGGAGTCATTGAACCACGTGGTGGATCCAGGCATTACCTAGTGAGTATTCAACAATTTTAATTTGGCATTGTAAACTGACTTCGTGTAAGCTAACATTGGTTCAGTATGTATCATATGCTGACATCTAGTCAAGAAGATGAGATTTTTATTTAATTCCAGTTCCTGTCCTCTAGTAGATTATAGATATAAAGTACATTATTCTGAAGGAACATAGCAGGAAGGTTACAGAGAGTGGGTTTGTTTTCTTTGTTAAATCTTCTATTTTATTATTCATTCATGTCAATAAATTTATCTGTATTGATACCAATCACTGAGCTTAAAACAGAATATACCAAGATACATGAGATGCAACCAATTCAGCTAAGGAGCAATCAGGGAAATGCAGAGAAAGACACTTAAGAAAAAGAAATTCTGTAGCTAAATTGTTGTTTTAAGTGTAGTGGAAACAGAGATGGAGTACTTAAATAAATATTAGAAAATGGAGTAAAGCTTCACTGAGAAGTAGGCATTTTAACTCTTATAGAATCAGAATGGGTCTGAGAAGATAAAATTAGTAAAGGAAAGAAAATTCTAGACAAGAGGAGCTGTGTGTAGAAAGAGCATGATATTGAGTTTTGCTGCTATTTTACTTTAATTTTTGATTGCTCATAGGAGAAGAAACAGGAAAAGCAAAAAACCAAGAGATGTGAACACCAAGAGCTATTATAAATTTAGAAAGGGAGAAACTTTAGGAAAGGGCACATCTGAGACTGCCTAGGGATCCTTTGTTCAAGCAAACTGGCCGTGTAACAGAAATAGAGGGTGAAGAGGTGGGGAAAAGGCTTATGACAGAGACAAAATAATTAAGACATGAATCCCAACAGAATGAGTTGATTCAGAAACTTCACCCTGGACTCCCGGTAAAATGGCGGAATAGACAGATGCTGTGCTAACTACCACCCAGGATCACACCAAAATTACAAAAAAATTATACAGCATTAAACTCTGGAGGTCCCCGGAATCCAAGATGAACAGAACACCTAACCAAAGAACTTAAAGAGGAGGCTACGTCAAGTCTGATAGGAGGGGCGGAGACGAGAGAGGGCGAGCCCCGTGAGGGAAGCTCCAGCTGTGGAGAGGCTTCTCCAGTTGGGGGAGAGACCCTCCGGCCCCACACCAAGATCACCAGCCCAGAGTTCCTTTGCAAGGAAGAGGACTTCCAAGACAGCTGGCAGTAAATTAGTGAGGACTCTCTTTGCTCAGCTCGGTTTGGCTAAGAGCAGCTAGAGAATCAGTGTGGCCAGCGCATGGGCTTGCTCGCCGATGAGCACTTACCTGGTTCCTGGTGGAGAGAGTAGCTGTGTGAGCCATGCCCAGGAGCCTGCGGGGACGGACTGAACTAAGCACCTTTGGTGCAAAGGCTGGAGGTTTTAGGACTATTGTTCCCCTGGTGTGGAGCCTGCGCATGAGTGGTGTACAGGAGGGCGCCATTTGGTCAGGCTTGGGCCCTCCCACAAAGAGTCAGGGCTGGGAACTCATTGGTCTGGTAGAATTGGTGCAGAAGTGCGTGTGTGTGCACTCGCGCATGCGGCCTTGGATCCCTACCCTCCGGCCGGCTTATACTACGTTGCCAGGGAAACACTGAGCGGGTGCCCTCCAGCTCAAACAGGCTGTTCACTGAAACCCAGGAGTGCATGAGCTGCCTCAGATCCCCACCCTGCACATGGCTTGTGCTGTGTTGCCAGGGAAATGCCTGGTGGGCGAGCTCTGGCTCCAACAGGCTGCTCACTGAGATGCGGGAGTGTGCTAGCCGCCTTGGGTCCCGGCTCTCCACACTGTGCTTGCAGAGTTGCCAGGCTGGTGATTGGTTGTCGGGCTGCTTGGCCTGATCTGCAAGAGGTTGATTGGGACAGGCTGAGACTGGGAGTTTTCCTGGGAGTGTTGGGCCGTGAGCTGTGTGCCTCCATGATTCAGCTAGGGCTCTCCTGGTGATCTACCTAATACATCAAAGCAATCCCAGAGTGACAGCCAGAATGAGGAAACAAAGAAACACGTCACAAGTAAAAGATCAGAAGAAACCTCTAGAAATGGAACTAAATGAAACAGAGGGAGCCAAACTTTCAGAGACAGAGTTTAGAACACTGATGTTAAGAATGTTTAAAAAACTTAGTGAGGACATAAGGAAGGATAGAGAAATCATAAAAAAAACAACCAGTTAGAACTAAAGAATACAATAACTGAAATGAAGAACACACTCAAAGGAATCACCAGCAGAGTAGATGAAGCAGAGAATCAGATCAGCATTTTGGAAGACAAAATAGCAGAACTCATCCAGTTGGCACAACAAAAAGACAAAAGAATAAAAAACAATGAAAATAGTTTAAGAGCCCTATGGGAGAAGATGAAGCACAACCAGTAATGCATCATAGGAATACCAGAAGGAGAAGAGAAGAAGCAAGGGGTCGAGAATGTATTTGAAAAAATAAGGACTGAAAACTTCCCTACCCTGGTGAAGGAAATCAATATATGTGCCCAGGAAGTGCAGAGGGTTCCAAACAAGCTGAACCCAAACAGGTTCACACCAAGACACACCATAGTTAAAATGGCAAAAGTTAAAGACAGAGATAGAATCCTAGAAGCTGCAAGAGAAAGACAGCAGGTTACATACAAAGGAACTCCTGTTAGACTAATAGCTGACTTGTCTACAGAAACTCTGCAGGCCAGAAGGGAGTGGCAGGAGATATTCAAAGGGACACAAAATAAAGGCGTACAACCAAGATTTCTCTACCCAGCATGGCTATCACTTAAAATTGTAGGAGAAATAAAGAGCTTCTCGGAAAAGAATAAGCTTATGGAATTCATTACCACCAAGCCAGCATTGCAAGAAATGTTAAAAGGGCTTTTTTAAACAAAAGAAAGGGGTAAACAAGCTCACCCAGGAAGACCAGGAATACAAATAACAAAATGGCAATACATATGCACCTATCAATAATCATTTTAAATGTGAATTGGCTAAATGCTCCAATAAAAAGACAGAGAGTGGCTGAGTGGATAAGAAAATAGGACACATGTATATGCTGTTTACAGATGGAATAAGATATTTCATGCAAATAGAAATGAGAAAAAAAAAGCTGGAGTACCAATACTTATTTTGGACAGAATAGACTTTAAAATGACTACAATAAATGACAAAGAAGGGCACTATAACCCTAATAAACATCTATGCACCCAACATAGGAACTCCTAATTACATACAACAGATTTTGACAGACATAAAGACAGAGATCAACAGTAACACTGTCATAGTAGGGGCCTTCAACACCCCATTGTCATCAATGGAGAGACCCTTTAGACAGAAAATCAACACAGAAAGAGGGGCCTTAAATGACACTTTAGACCAGCTGGACTTCATTGATATTTTTAGAGTGTTTCACCCTGAAAAAACAGAATATACATTCTTCTCAAGTACACATGGGATATTTTCCAAAATAGACCACGTTAGGCCACAAAACAAGTCTCAGTAAATTTAAGAGGATTGAGTCATAGCAAGCAGATACAAAGGAAAAAGTGATGGTTGCTGGCTGGGAAGGAGTGGGGCTGAGGGAGAGGGGGAAAGTTTCGGACAGTGTAGGTGGGTGACTACAATGTTGTTGCAGGGATATGGGGGCAGTTCTGGGAATGTAATTGATAATGTTATGAAGAGACTATTATGTTAAGTGAAATAAGTCAGTCGGAGAAAGACAAGTACCATATGATCTCACTTATATCTGGAATCTGAAAAACTGAATGAACAATCAAAGTAAACAGACTCATAGATATAGAGGAAAAACTGAGGGTTGCTAGTTGGGAGGCAGGTGGGGATAAGGGGGAAGGGGAAGGGATTAGACAGCATAAATAGCCAAGTACAATATTGCCACAAGGATATGAAACACAGTTCGGAGAATATAATGATGTTGTAAAAATTTTATGGCGTGTCAGATGTCACATGTCTTGTTAGGGAGACCACTTCATGGATGGAGTAGAGGCTTGATCACTGCACTGTACACCTGAAGCTGATGTTGTGTAATATTGTATGCCAACTGTAACTGAATATATAGATAGCCACGGGATGTGGAGTAAGTATACTGTGGAAGGGAGTCAAAGAAATTGTAGTGGATATGTATGATATGGGGGGGAGGAGTGGTGTGGCGTACTGGGGGAGGGAGGTTGTCACTTTTGGGGGTAAAGGGTGTAACTATTGCATTGTGTTGTACACCTGAAACTAATAATAATAATAAAAAGAAATAAAATAAAACTATAGGGGAAAAAAGAAAAAGAAAAAAGAAACTTCACCCTGACATGTAGATGCTTCAAACTGAGTGGTTCTGTAAAACTCTTGGTAAATAACAAAGACTCCAGAAATACAAAAGGATATTCATAAAACAGGAATCTAAAGTATCAAGCAGTAGAAAAGACTAGGAGGAACATTAAGAAAAATGAATTGTCAAACATGTGTTGTGAAAGTACATAATTCCAATGTTATGATTTCTGATGGAACCTAAATTCTTCTGGTTCGCAACTTGACATTTAGAGTATCTTTAAATTTTCACTAAGAATCCAGTGATTCAATCACTGAATCCTTAATTCTACAGATTTTATGACCTTAATTCTTAGCTATATTGTGGAGGCCTTTCTGACCTCCTGTGTCTCAGTTCAATCATGCATAGACTGGGGGCAATCTCCTAATGTGGCTCAAAACAGGCTGCTAGAGTTCAATAAATATTGATTGATAGTAATTGAGACAGTATCACTCTTTTTAGATACATTATCACTCTGCCTTTAGGAAATCACTGAGAGTCTGTGCTAGTCACGACAGTTTCCATGACAGCGGAAATTAAATGCCAGAAAAATTGAAGCTACACAAAAGTCATGGGGCAACATCACTCTGAACTTTGCATCATTCATGAATTTTTGTATTATCTCAGAAAAGACCCCCAATTTTTAATATGTTTACACTGTGACCAGTAATACTCTGTAATGACTATGCCATGTCTTTCATGGGATTATAAGCTTTCAAAGCTAAATTATAAATTATTGGAGTGGGGGAAAGTGAAGCACATAGTCTTTCTCGTATTTTAGCCTCAGGCCACAGAAAAGAGAATTTTTCTGGACTTCTTGAGACTACATTGAAGAGAATATGTCTAGCCTCTCTCTGAGTACACTTATTTGCACCTTCCCTGAGGTACAGTGGCCAATCTTATTGGGCAGAATTTGACATATTCACTGGGCTACACCACTAGTGGTTGAGACACCATTCTCTAAAAAGGCATCTCTCGGGCCGGCTGACTGGCGCTGTGGTTAAGCGCTGGCTTGGGAAGCCAGCGGCCCCGGTTTGGTCCCACGTGTTAGGGCCAGTGACACTGCCCTCAAAAAAAAAGGCACCTCTCATGCTCAGTTCCTTCCTGAACTTTCTGTCTCTATCATCCTGGATGTTTTCATCTGTGACTGTGCAGATACCATCCTCACTACTACAATTGACGGCTCTGAATCTGCTCTGAAAAGGGACAATTTTCTAGTTCTCTCTCTCTGTCTGTCTGTCTGTCTGTCTGTCTGTCTGTCTGTCTCTCTCTCTCTCTCTCTCTCTCTGTCTCTCTCTCATCTCTTTACACACTCCTAAGAGCATAAAGAGAAAAATAAATCTATTCCTAGTTTTACTTCATCTTTAAACCTAAGACAAGATATTTTTAGCCAGCTTTTGCCAGTACTTTCCATTGTTATGATACATTAATAAAACGAGCAACCTACAATTCTCATGCAACCCATGATCAGAATCCCAGAGTGGGAGGTCTGAGTGGAGTATCTATATTTTCCATTCAAAATTAAATTTTTTGATTCAATATACAATAGTAACAATAATAGCTAACTTGCTAGGTATTCCTTTCAGAATTTTACACACATCAACTAATCCATTCATCAAAACAATTGCATGTGGTAAATTATTATGATATCCATTCCAAATACACATACATTGAGGCATAGAAAAGTCCAGTAACTTGCCCAAGGTACACAAAAAGTAACTGTTTGAGACAGAAGTATAAACCCAGGCAGGACTCAAGAGCCTAAGTTTTTAAATGCTGCCGCATGAGTAAACTAAAACGTACTGAGATGGTGAAACTTATAAAATTTTGAATTAAAAAAAATTCAGTATATACCAAATATTTTGAATTTTTCAAATTGCTGAAGTCCAGACAAATGGAAAGGACTCTATAATGATGGTTGAGTACCATTGAAAAATATACGCATGAGCAGAAAGCAGGAAGCAGACTAAAAGATGAGCACTGTTCTTTCAAATGTTATTTATCTTCAAAAAGGATTTGTTTCATGAACCTTTGGAGGTGATATTATGAAGTAAGTTTGAAACTTCTGCCACCATTTCTTATTTTGGTAAATTACTAAAACAATGTACCTCAGTAATAGTACCCTCTGTTAGTTTACTAGAGGAGAAAATTTTAACCTTAACATTCATTGTCACTAGTAAGTATTTAATGAACTGTGAATTCTGCTACCTTCTTGGAGAATATTAACAAGTATTTCATTTAAAAACTTTAAAATTCCCTTTGACCCAGGAATTCTGCTTCTAAATATTTACTCTAAAGAAATAGAGATACATCAGTTATTTAAGTATAAATTATTGTATCAGTAATATCTAAAATACTAAATAATTGGAAACTGTCCTCTAATAAAGTAATCTGGTTAAAAGAAACTAAATATTACATACATGTAATAGCAGACTATGCAACAATTAAACCAGGGCTGTAAAAGATATTCAACAACAATGTATACTTGGGTTTCCTTTAAAAGCAAGCAAAAAATGTTATATAATAAATGATCCCAACATTTAAATGCAAATTTGTTTGAAAATAAGAAATACAAATAAAATATTAGTAATACTTGAAGTTGAGTCTTAAGGAATATTTTTATTCCTTCTTAGTGTTTATCACAATTCTATAAATTTTCTTCAATGTACATTTATTTTCCTTAAAATTAAATTAAAATTTATATAACCTGAAAATGAGTTACCTCTAAACATAACATTATAATATATTTCAAAGCAAAAACTACACCTGTAAAATTGGCTTTATCCTTTTTGCTATGATAGGCTATTAATAAATTATGGTATAAACCGATAGTAATGTGAATTAAAATTGTTATTATAATATAATGCTAAAAAATAAGTCAAGAGTAATAGATAAAGCAACAACACTTTGAGTCAATAATAATCTTCAAATATTCTAAAATAGAAGTCACTAAATAACATTTTTCAAAAGTGGAGGGATATAGTATGGACTAAAACTCAATCTTTAGAAAAAGAAAAGGACAAGGAAGAATAAAAGAAAGGATAAGATGATAGAGAAAGGGTGAAGAAATTATTTCCCTTCTTTTCACACTCAAAAATGTAACATTATTATTCCATAAAACTAACTTTATTTCTACTCATTGAATCAAGCAATTTGCTTTTTTTTCCAAAACTTGCTTCAGTAAAACCTCCTCTATGAATAGATGTAAGGGTCAAGAGTTAATAGGAAAATTTTCCATTTGCAGAAACCTGAAGTGCATAAATCCAGACATCCCTTTTTCTGAAGAAAAAAAAAAAAAGAAAAAAAAAGAAAGAAAAAAAATATATATCATATTATATATAATATCTGTAACTATATATTATATATAGTTACAGATATTATATATATATATTTATATATATTAAAGAGAGAGACATATTTGCAAACAAGTTTTTTTGAATGGATTTGTGAGATGAAAAAAAAGGAACTCATACTAAAAACAGGTAAATTATAATGGTGGGAACTCAGAATTAAGTGAAGTAGTAGAGTCGATGTATCTTGACACAATTTATTGAACCAGATAAAGTCAAGTTTAATTTTTTTTCATCTTATCGGTCTTGAAAGTACAGAAGACTAAAGAGAGGCATCCTATGCTTGGGATATTATTAGAACAACTCTTCCCTTTTGGCCCCCTTTCCTCATAAAGCCAAAAACACAAAGGGATACATATAAGTCTGCAGGGGATCGGGAGAGAAAGTAATACCCATCCACTAGAGGAACTAAAGTCTTGGTGTGGATTTCAGGGTGAGAAAATCTTCCCCAAGAATGTACATTTTATTAGGTTTCATATGGGTTTGCAACCAAACTTTAAATTTCTTTGAATTTTCTGAAGAATCTCAGGCTAGGAATTAAGTTCAAAGTGGCCCCAAAAGCTATGTAAGATTCTGTTGTAACATTGCTCATATTGAGAAACAAGGATTGGAGAATTTCTAGGGTCTATCCCTTTGTATCATTTGAATGTTTAAACATCTGCATTATAAAATTATTATTATTATTATTTTATTTTATTTTTTTTAAAGATTTTATTGGGGAATTGGGGGAGGGGAACAGACAAGTTGCTCTTTTTGTTCTTCAGTCTAGTTGTGGAGGATGTTGCTTCACTGGCCCATGTTGGTATCATCATTGCACTCTTCCCTGATGAGGCAGATTGGTCGCCGGCCTCTGGATGTCACTCACTGCGGCTATTGACAGCTCATGCTGGCTGGCTGCCGGCCACTCATTGTAGCCTATGGCAGCCCACTGCAGCAGGGTCTGCAGCCTACACCATCGCCGAGGCTCGCACAGCCCACCTCCAGGTGGAGGTGTTGTTAGCTGTAGAAAGCAGTGTCACTGGCCCTCATGTGGGATCCGAACCAGGGCCGCTGGCATCCCAAAACCAGCTCTTAACCAATGTGCCACTCAGCCGACCCTAAAATTATTTTTTTTTAATGAAAAGAAAATAAAGTGATCCTAGGCTGGAAGTGTCTCTAGTATGTTTCTGCTTAAGGAGTGCTTATAAAAATATTCCCAGAATGTTTGGATTTCTGAAGAATGGCTCCTTGGAATATATTACACAGTATAGAGTATAAAATGGAGATGCTCAATAAATTAAACACTCCCTACTTTGTGAAATAATATGACAAAATCTCACTTGCAGACCTCATCTATAATTCTGAAATCAGACAGTGGTTATTTTATAACATATGAGTAGAGTAATATGCCCAATTTTTTTCTCAAGTTATTTTTAATTTCTTTGGTATCTGAAAGATACCCTGGAATCAGAACTGCCTCTACAAATTAAAAAGACCTAAAGTTATTCAGTGGCCTATGTGTTTGCTTGTTTTCTTGCTTTTAAAGAGTTTATTGGTTTCAAAAAACAAAGCAAAGCAAAACAAAACAAAGAAACCTAAGGATGGAAAGGAAACTTTCAGTCACAAAAATAAATAAAATTTCTAGTTGCAAGAAAGATGTTAATACCTCTGCACCAACTCTAAAATAAAGTCTAATAAAAGATGCCTTAAAAAATGAATTTTAATTTCAAGCTATATTTAATGGATTTACACACACACACACACACACACACACACACACACACATACACAAAACATGTATAAGACAGAAGAGAGCATTTTTGAAACTATATAAATTCTGAGTGAGGGGTCTTAGGTCACTGGGACCAGGGCAAGTCAGAATATATAAAGCAAAGGATCTAAAAAGAGAAAAGGAGTATACATGTGGAACATCCTAGAGGTAAGAGCCCTATATTGGTAGCTGGGGCAAAGGGCAAAAGAAGCTGGACTAGGGCACTGTGTCCAGTCTTTTGTCTCTGTCTCTGTAATTTATATACAGAATAAATAGAGTATGCACCTTTTGAAGCCTATTTTAAAAAGTGCGTATTTATCAAGACTTACAATAGGTCACATCTATTCCCCAAACTACAACATTCCCCAGCACCTTGCTAGTTTAACATCATTCTCATTGTCTTAATGTCTGAAATCCCAGACAAGCAAGGAGGCACTCTGGGGACAAGACAGAGAAGAGAGAAGTGGAGAGCAGGAGAGTAAGCTACTGCCAAATAAGGTCACTGAAGCAGGTGGGAGCTCCCAGGAAGGTGAGTGGGTCATAACAATGGGCTTTGTGGACTGGGGGGAGGGGAGGGGTATAATCATCTAACAGTAAAAAAGGATAAATGCAAGGAAGGAAAATTTTGATTTCTCCTCTTTGAGTCAGTGGGAACAAAAGAAGGAGTGGCTCTTCATCAGAAAGTTCTTTAAAGGATATTTTGGTGTCAAGGGAGAAAGCATTGAAAAAGAAGAGAAGTTTCCCTCATTCAAAAGCAGAGTGAAAAAGATTAGTAGGGAAAATGATAGGAGACTAGTGGTCTTTGGGAGGGAGAATAATATTAATAGTAATCAACCTGTGGTTTGTGCCTTGGATTGGCTTTCAACTGCTCAAGGGTTTAAGAAGTAGACTATTGGGGATATAACCAAAGAAACTGGTTATGTGTAACAGAAAAGAATGCTAACTAAGTTAACAAATTTATTTATTAGAGAAGTTTATAAAATTCACCATTTCCTAAGTTACAAATGAAAACTCAAGAGCTATGCTCTGGATGTGACAGAAATTACTAGGTATCCCTTAATACTTGTTCTCCATTTGCTCTTTCTCTCCTGTTAATAGAACTCCCGATTCTAACCGGGCACATGGCTGTGTAAATAAATACACATTTTCTAATCTCCCTTGAAACTAGATGAGTTCATATGACTAATTTATGACCAAGAGAATGTAGACATGAGTGGAGTGAAAAGTTTCCGGAAATATCCTTTATTGCCCCTTTTTCCAATTCTTTTTCCAGTGGTGACTGGGACCTTTTGCCAATGGTGACTGGAACTGGATCATGAGATAAAAAAAACCACTTGCTGAGGAAGGAGAGCAGCAACATAGAAAAGTCCCTGGTGATTTTGTGAAGCCATGATACCAGAGCTCAACTGCCAACCTCCAGTCATCTTTTTCATGAACAAGAAGTAAGCATGTTGTTTAACCCACTGTCATTTGTAGTTCTCTTTCACTCACAGCCACAAACAGTCCTAGAGGACACATTGATCCTTTGCTTTAATAGCAAAGCCTTAGGATTGGGCATTGGCTATATTGTGTTTACCACTAATATGAAGTTGAGTGTCACAAAACTGCATCAGGTACAGAGGCAACTTGAGATGAAAATATAATAAATAGTATTCTTGGACAAAAACATGCCATTATAGTTGAAACACATGAAAATTGTATAAAACTCTCATGAGACTAATTTCAAAAATAAGAGGTAATGAAGCATAGTGGTCAATAGTAGTTTCTAAAAAATAAATCCTTCCTCTGTCACATACTGTGTAAATTTGGTCAAATTACTTTGCTTCTCTTTGCCTCAGTTTTCACATCTGTAAAATGAGAATAATTACAGAACCTATTCTCTAGGCTTGTTGTGAGGATAAAATAAGTTAATATATGAGGTGTGGCAATTAAGTTTGCAAACTCATCCTAGAAAAAGTGCTACATACCTCATTACTGAATATCACTATGGTCACCTTTGAAGTACTCCCCTTGCGAAGTTATGTATTGATGCCAGGACCTAGTCCACCCTTCAAGGCAATTTTGGAACTCCTTTTGTGGGTGATCATCCACAAAAAAGAGCTGTCTACCCTCCAAAGCAATTTTGGAATTCTTTTTCTGGAATGGCCTTCAGAGCTGTCATCGTATTACCTTTGATGTCCTGAATGTCATCAAAATGTCTTTCTTTTTTTTAAAATTTATTTATTTATTTATTTATTTATTTATTTTTAATTAGTTTCAGGTGTACAAAAATGTCTTCCGTTTAATATTTCCTTTATCTCTGAGTAAAGAAAGAAGTCACTGGGGGCCAGATCAGGTGAGTAGGGAGGGTGTTCTTTGTTTACTGGCTAAAAACTTCCTCTCAAACAATGCCATGTGAGCTGGTGCATTGTCGTGTTGCAAGAACCATGAATTGTTGGTGAAAAGTTCAAGTCGTCTAACTTTTTCATGCAGCCTTTCCAGCACTTCCAAATAGTAAACTTTGATTAACTGTTTGTCCAGTTGGTACAAATCCATAATGAATAACCCCTCTGATATCAAAAAATGTTAACAACACCATTCTGACTCTTGCTTTGGACTGATGGAGCTTTTTTGGTCATGGATAATTGGCTGACTTCCACTGTGCACTTTGACTCTTTGTTTCAGGGTCCACCCATGTTTAATCACCAGTGATAACAAGGCCCAAAACATTGTCTTGCCTCTCTAATAGAACTTGGTGAACTTCGACTCTCCTTTGCTTTTGTTCATTGATGAGCTCCTTCGGGACCATTTTTGCACACACCTTTCTCATGCCAAGATTTTCAGTTAAGATTTTCCTAATGGTTTCTCTATCAATTTTTACTAGGTCTGCTATGCTTCTCACAGTCAGCCAACAATTTTGACGCACAATTTGATGAATTTTTGCAATGTTTTCATCAGTTTTGCTCATTACTGGCAGCCCTGACCTCTCTGCATCAGTGATACATTTTCTCCCCTCAGAAACACAATTAATCCATTTGTACACTGCTGTTTTTTTTCATGGCATTATCCCATAAACTTTGACTAACAGGTCCCTGATTTCACTTCCACTCTTGCCAAGTTTAACAAGAAATTTAATGTTTGTTTGCCACTCTTATTCAAGCTCAGGCATTCTCAAGATGGCACACAAAAACACACCACAAAAATAATGAATGCCTTTCAGCAAGACACTGCCACATGTCGATATGTACATAGCTGTGAGACACTGATATACCAAGGTTATGAAACCTTACTGAGCTGTGTGTACAGTGCTGCCAATGTAAACACTTGCTGGCAAGTTGGCAAAATTAATTGTCACATCTTGTATGTGATATGCTGGCAAATAGTCTGGTGATAATAACCAACCTTCCTAACTAGTTAAAATATTTCATTTCCATGAAGAGCAAAATTGAAGGTTAGACAATAGAATGTATTCTTTGACTAGTAGAACAAAGTTAATAGGAGATGGCACCTGGTATTACTCCATACAGTTTTTTTTGTTTGTTTGTTTTTTGTTTTTTGAGGGCAGTGTCATTGGCCCTCACATGTGGGATCCAAACCTGGGCTGCTGGCATCCCAAGCCAGCTCCCAATCACTATGGCACTCGCCTGGCCCAACTCCATACAGTTTTGGAAAGAGAATTTGTCACCTGTGAGCTAGCCTTCCCATGGAACATTCCAAATGTGTAGACAGAACTGGCTTAATTCAGTTACAGGGTTTGCAAATGTCACTAAGACTGTCAATAAATGGAAAATTCTATAATATATTTAAAAAATAACCTGAAGTATCGTTTTCCATTAATTGGTTGCCTCCCAATGCTGACTGTTCTAGTTAATAACGAATAGCTTTGTAATTATGTAATATGATTTTACTATCTGTTTTATTGATATGCAACTGGGCATAAAATAAGTCTGAAAGTAACTGACCAAATATTTTTTCAAAAGGTCTTCACATTTTTTTTTACATCCTGCAAGAGGAAAAATTTTAATTTTCTGTAGAACTTTCACAGGAACTTCAAAATATTACAGATATGGAAACTTTTTAACATTTCTTTTAACCTATTGATTTTTGTATAAAACAAACAGAGTTATGACAACATCTTTTCAGTAAAGTGAATAGTTAAAACATTGTGACTGTCAGAACAATAGTCAAGGACATTCTTTTCCCCTCATCTTCCCTTATCCGCAGGTTTTATTTATTTATTTATTTATTTATTTATTTATTTATTTAATGTATTATCTCAATCTTTACATGACTTCTCTTCACATTGAATGAAAATATGATGGCCAATTCAAATATTTGTCACCACTTAATACACTAAAGGTAAATTTATAAATAGGAAGCTTGAAAGGTCTAGCTGGGGAAATACAAAAGCTCAAGGAGGAATCACGCAGGATGAGCAGCTGGCTTTTCTTTTTCTTGGAGAATTGCAGTTATAAACTTCCTCTCTCTATGAGGCTTTTGCACCATACTGGGAAACTTCCAAATATAGCTCAGTTATAGGACCATCTGAAGAAGCTAAAAACATCCATCTGATCCACAGCATAAAATATATGATGTTCAATATTTGTCAAAATATTTCACATTTGCAGCTGCTGAACCTATAATGTCAAGGGCTAAGAACTGATTGACAATAAGAACACAATTAATATTCACTAGAGAAAGTTGAAGGGAAATTTGAAATAAATCTTTAAGTGTAGAAGACATATTTTTAAAAAACAATGCCTTTTGAATATTTAACATATATTAACATAATTTCCTACCATTAATTATTTTAAAGTTTTAATTTTTTTCCCCAGTGTACATATCTTGACAGTCAATATTTATTAATTCCTCTTGTACTTGGAACTTTACTGGGCATCTTATAGTTTATTTTTGCTCAGAAATATATTCTACCAAATTTTGCCCATTCCAAACCTACAAACACTGACTTGTAGATGCTGAATGAGCACCAGACCTCCTGGTCTGAGTAGGCTTGGCTATTGCAAAGAATTGATATTGTGCTATTCAAGCTTCATAATTAGTATGGGACAATTAATTGAAGGAGTGTCTTTAAAAATCAATATAGGGTTACTCAGAAGCATGCCCAGAGAATACCTGAAACTTTTTCTCCTTGTTTGTTTTTGAAATTTCATTGGGTGAGATTTTATTTTTAAATTGTGCTTCCATGTGTTCCAGTCAGAGTTCTGCTTGAGTTACTTTGGTAACTAAAGAGTACCAGAAATCTCACAGACTCAATATAAAGGCTGAAGAAGCAAGATTTGAAAATGGACCAAAAACAATGGAAGCCAAGTAACTGAAACTTCAATTGAAATCATGTCATCAGATGAATCTGGTGAAAATGTCACTGCCACTACCACTGGCATGGCTGAACTAATGACACTGGATACCGCCACTGCTGCCAGGATAACAGCCAATGTGTGTATAAAACACTGAAGCTCACCATTACCAACACTTCCATTAGAGTTCTTATGTCACTGCTGTATGGTACTGTTAGCATCCCTGCCTTTAGACACAAGATGCTACTGCCACACCCAACTGACAGAATTCTGAACTTTTTTCTTTCTTCTTTTTATTTCTTCCTCTAGATAACAAGTTTATAAATTGGATCATGTGATTGGTTTAATCTAAAAATCCAAGTGCCACCTGAGAGGAAATTAGAAAAAGGAAAATCTACCTCCTCTTCTTCACTCCAACTATTTTGGAATTTTCACAAATGAGAATTGCAACTACTAAAAAACAATTTTAAAGAAATATATATATATATATATATATATATATATATATATATAGAGAGAGAGAGAGAGAGAGAGAGAGACAGAGAGAGAGAGACAGAGAGAGAGACAGAGAGAGACAGAGAGAGACAGAGAGAGAGAGACAGAGAGATAGAGACAGAGAGACAGATGAGATTAAAAGTAACATAAAATGCTTAATTAAAACAAAAGAAGGCAAAAGAACAGGAGAAAAAGACACAAAGAACAAAAGCAATGAATAGAAAATGGAGACATGACAAATAATAACAACTACATCAGTAATTACTTTAAATGTGAATGGTTCAAACCATTTGCATTACAAATTGTGATTAAAACAAAAATCAACTAAGACCAATTCCTTAAAAATGACATAAACTGCTTATACTCAAAAAAGGAGAAATAAAAAATCTGAATAGGTCTAAAACATTAAAGAAATCGAATCAATAATTAATAATATCCCCCCACCTCCCCCCAAAAAAACATAAGGCCCAGTTCATTCACTGGAGAATGTAACAAAGAAAATATACCAGTTTCCATGATCTGTTTCAGAAAATACAGGCGAAGAAAACACTACTTAACTCTGTTTATGAGGTTAACACTCACTGTAATAACCAAAAGATAAGAACATTGCAAGAAAGGAAAACAGAATACCAATATTTGTCATAAATATAGATACAAAAATCCCCAAGAAATATTGGCAAATTAAATACAACAATTTATGGAAAGAATTATGCATTATGATCAAGTGGTAGTTATTCCAGGTATGCAAAGCTGGTTCAACATTTGAAAATCAATTAATGTAATTTACCACATCAGCAATCTAAAACAGAAAAATAATAGCATAATACTATTTGTGCAGAAAAAAATTTGACAAAATCCAAAATCCAGTCATGATTAAAACTATCAAAAAAGTAAGAATAGAAGGAGAACTTTCTCAAGTTCGTAAAAAACATCTGCAAAACAACCCATGGCTAACATCATACTTTATGGCGGGAAATGATATGCTTTCTTCCTAACAAGATGGTCTGATCTCCTCATGAATATCCTCTCTCACCACTCCTATTTGAAATCATCCTGAAAAATCCTAGCTCATGAAATAAGACAAGAAAATATATACAGATTGGAAAAGAAGAACCAAAACTGTTTGCTTACAGATGTCAGGATTGTTTATTTTAAAAATCCCAAATAACCAATAAAAAAATTATTGAAACTAACAAACAAATGCCATAGTGTGGCAGAATACAAGTTTAATATGCAAAAATCAGTTGTTTTCCTGTATATCAATAATGAGTAATTGAAATTTGTAATTAAAAACACAATATAATTTACCATAGCATCCAAAAATTAAATACTTATGTATAAATCTAAGAAAACATGTATAAGATATATATATGTAGAAAGCTAGAGAACTCTGATGAAAGACATCAAAGAAGATTTAATAAATAGATACTTTGTGTTCTTGAACTGGAAGACTCAGTATTGTTAAGATGCCAGTTCTTCCCAAGTTGATCTACAGATCAACAAAACTCCAATCAAAATCCCTGCAGCCAATTTGTAGATTCAGACAAACAAGTTCTAAAGTTTATATGGAAAAGCAAAAGACGTAAATAGGTATCAAACTTCTGAATAGCTATCAAAATTCTGAAAAAGAAAAATAAAGTTGTAGTGATATCACACTACTTGATATCAAATTTACTCTAAAGCTATAGTAATCAAGCCAATGTGATATTCGTTAAAGAATAGATATACAGATCAATGGAACAAAATAGAGAGGCCAGAAATAGACTCAAAAAAATATAATCAATTGACCTTTGACAAAGGAACAAAGGCAATTCAATGGACAAAAACATTACCTTTTCAACAAATGGTACTTGAACAATTGGGCCTCCATATAAAAATAAATCTAGATATAGACTTTAAGTTTTCATAAAAACTAACTCAAAATAGATGATAGAATTAAATGTAAAATGCAAAATCATATAACATCTAGTAATAAACTTAGGTTTCCAGTGACTCAGAGCGAGGATTATTTGTATGAAGCACATTGGGGTTTTTTTTGTGTTTTTTGTTGAGGGCAGTGTTACTGACCCTCATACGTAGGATCCGAACCGGGGCCTCTGGCGTCCCAAGCCAGCGCTTAACCAACGCGCCACTCGGCCAGCTCACATTGGGTTTTTTAACAATGAAACTATTCTGCATGATAACAATGAAACTATTCACAATGAAACTATTCTGCATGATTCATTCCAAGAATGGGAAGGATAGTAACAGAGTAAGTGTAACTTTAGAGTGGAGAAAGCTGACAAGCATCATCAGTCAGGTTATCAAGGTAAACATCAATAGCAATAAGTCATGTTGATAGTATGTCCACTTGATATGATGCAATGAAAATAATACTTTATAACTGTGGTCTGCCCCACCAAAACTAATGACTCTGATCATAAGAAAAATATTAGACAAATTCCAGTTTAGGAACACTCTTTAAAAATACCAGTACACAGACCAGCCGAGTGGTGCAGTGGTTCAGCGCTGGCTTGAGAAGCCAGCAGCCCCGGTTCGGGTCCCACATATGAAGGCCAGTGACATTGCCCTCAAAAATAATAATAATAATAAAAATAAATAAATAAATAAAAATAAAAATACCAGTACTCTTCAAAATTCTCATGGTCATTAAAAACAAGGCAAGTTTGAGAACTGTCACATTCAAGAGAAACCTAGTGAAATATGACAACTAAACACAGTGTGGTATCCTGAATGGGACCCTGGAACAGAGAAAGAACGTCAATAAAAACTAAGGAGATTTGCATGTAGTTTGCATTTAAGTTAATAATATCTAAATATTGGTTCATTAATTGTACTAAGTGTACCATACTAGTAAAAGATGTTAATAACTGGATGTGTGTTAATAACTCTGTGTTATCTTGAAATTTTTCTCTAAATCTAAAATGTTCTTAAATAGACCCTGAGATTTGGAGCAGTTAATACATTGTCAACCATCTTTCTACTTTTGGGAAGCTAAATACTGAAAGCAATAAGGCAGAACCAATCCAAAATAGCAACAATAGATAATGAGGAAGAAAAGAGCCAGTAGCGGGAAAGACACAGAGATTACTTTAATTAATCTAGCTACCATATTGCCATTAAACATATAAATCACATGGAAAAAGAGAAATTTCCCAACATGAGAAAGGCAAAATGCAGCTCTAAACTTGCATAAAATATATAAGGAGTAGATTCTAGGCTATCTTTGTTTAATTTACCATGTTTTCAACATGAGTCTCTTGATTTATAGTAGATTGCCTGGGATTCAAACAGACCTATTATTAAATTCTGAATTTACTACTTACTAATTGACTTTTGCAAAGTGACACAAAGACTATGAGTCTCAGTGTCTTAATTTACAATTGAATATTTAAGTCACTAATTTACAGATATGTTTCAAAATATGTTCCTATGTAATGAGAAACAAAGAATGGGGCTCATCCAAGAGAAACAGAAGCCAACTTGAAAGAGCTCCCACTGGCAAAAACTATAATAATTTGAGCAACACATTTTTTACAATGTAGTGTTGAATCTTACCTTATATAATATGAATATACATGAGTTCATATAGATATCAATAAATGATTGAATGAATAAATAATAGGGAAAGAAGGGACAATCATCCTTCTAGATGAATTTTAAATAATGTAATATAGTTACTACCCTTTCAGGAGGTGGAGCTTAAGCCTTTTCTAAAATGTGAGCAGGACTTAGTAACTCATTTCCAAAGAATAAATAATAAATTATATAACATTCTGAAAAAGGCAAAACTATAGAGTTAGCAAAAAGATTAGTGGTTGCTAGGGGTTGGGAGGTGGGGATAAAAAGGCAGAGCACATCAGATTTTTAGGACAATGAAAATATTCTGCATGATACTATAATGATAGACACATATCATTGTATATTTTTTCTAAATCCATAGAATGTACAACACCAAGAGTGTACCCTAATGTAAAGTATGGTCTCTGAGTGATAATAGTGAGTCATTGTAGGTTCACTGATTATAATAAATGGGCCACACTGGGTGGTGGTAGATATTGATAATGGGGGGGACGGAGGAAATTTATGGGAAAGCTCTGTATCTGCTGCGAACTTTGAACTACTCTAAAAAATAAAGTCTATTTTTAAAAAAGGAATAAAGCACGGAAAGGGAAAAAGAGTTTAACTTTATAGCGGAGAACCTGGCAGATATCACCTTAATTAAGTGATTCAATTATTTTTTTAATGTTTTAATTGAGATATAATTTAAATATATTAGTTTCAGGTATACAACATAATGATCTGATATATGTATATATTGTTGATGACCAACACAATAAGTCTAGTTAATATTCATAACACACATAGGTAGTTACAAAATTTTTTCTTATGATGAGAACTTTTAAGATCTACTTTCTTAGCAACATTCAAATATACAATACAACAATAAGTATTATTAACTATAATGACCATGCTGTACAATACATCCTTAGGACTTATTTATATTATAAATGGAAGTTGGTATCTTTTGACCACCTTCACCCATTTCACTCACACCCTCTGCCCTGCCTCTGGCAATGACAAATCTGTTCACTGTATTTATGAATTCAGCTTTGTTTATTTGTTATTTCAGATTCCATATGTCAGTGAGATCATATGATATTTGTTTTTCTCTATCTGACTTATCTAGTTTAGCATAATGCCCTCAAATTTCATCCATGTTGTTGCAAATGGCAAGATTTCCTAACTTTTATGGCTGAATAATATTACATATATGTATATCAATATTTTCTTTATTCATTTATCAGTGCACACTTAGGTCGTTTTGATGTTATGGTTATTGTAAATAATGTTGCAATGAGTATAAGTGTGCAGGTATCTTTTTGAGTAAGTGTTCATTTCTTCAAATAAATATCCTGAGGTAGAATTGCTAGATCATATGGTAGTTCTATTTTTAACTTTTTCGAAGAATTTTTATAATGTTTTCCATAGTGACTGCACCAATTTACACTTCTACCAACAGTGCACAATTATTTTTTTCTCACATCTTCACCAACACTTATTAGTTCTTGTCTTTTTTATAATAGTCATTCTAACAGGTGTGAGGTGATATCACTTCGTGCTTTTGATTTGCATTTCTCTGATGGTTAGTAGTGTTGAGCATCTTTTCATGTACCTGTTGGTTGTCCATATGTCTTTGGAGAGATGTCTATTCAGATCCTCTACCCATTTATTAATCGGATTGTATGGTTTTTGCTATTGAGTTATATGAGTTATTCATATATTTTGGATATTATATCTTTATCAGACATATGATTTGCAAATATTTTCTCCCATTCAGTAGGTTGACTTTTCATTTTGTTGATGTTTTCCTTCATTGGGCTGAAGCTTTTTAGTTTAATATCCCCAATTTGTTTGTTTTTACTTTTGTTGCCCTTGCTTTTGGTGTCAAGTCCAATAAGTTATCGAAAAGACCAATGTCAAGGAGCGTATCTCCTATGTTTTCTTCCAGGAGTTTTATGGTTTCAGGTTTTATATTCAAGGCTTTATTTCATTTTGAGTTGATTTTTGTGTATGGTGTAAGATAGTGGTCCAGTTTAATTCTCTTGCATGTGGTTGTCTAGTTTTTCCAACACTATGTGTTGAAGAGACTATCCTTTCCCCATTGTATATTCTAAGCTCCTTTGTCATAAATTAATCAAATATAACACAAATGATAACCTTTGACCATATATGTGTGAGTTTATTTCTGGGCTCTGGTTCTGTTCCATTGATTTATATGTCCGTTTTTATGTCAATACCATACTATTTTGATTATTATAGCTTTGTAATATAGTTTGAAATCAGGGCACATGATGCCTCCAGCTTTTTTCTTGTTTTTCAAGCTTGTTTTGGCTATTCTGGGTTATTTTGTGGTTCCAAAAAATTTTAGGATTGTTTGTTCTATTTCTGCAAAAAATGCCATTAGAATTTTGATAGGAATTGCATTGAATCTGTAGATTACTTTGGGTTGTATGAACATTTTAACAATAGTAAGTCTTTTAAGCCATGAGCACAGAATATCTTGCCATTCATTTGTGTCTTCTTCAATTTCTTTCATCAATGTCCTATAGTTTTCAGTATCCATGTCTTCCACCTTCTTGGTTAACTTTATTCAAAGGTATTTTGGGGTGGCAGTGGGGGGAAAAGGGAGCGCAATTATAAATGGAATTGTTTTCTTAATTTCTCTTCCAGATAATTTCATTAGTGTATAGAAATGCAACTTATTTTTCATATTGATTTTAGTAAAAGAATTTAATTTTACATATTTTCATATTCTACATTGATCATTCATATAATTAAATTCTCATTATTTTTTTAAATTAGAAATTGTGGGAGGATCACTCTCTGGTTTAAAATAGTTATCCTAGTCTCTCTTATGCCAAAGCCTACCCTAAAAATGAAAAATTAAACAAAATAAACTAGGATCAAGAATTAATCCTTTGGCAAAAAAGACAAGATTAATTTATAAAGCAAATAAAACAAAATTAAAGCTTCTGACTTTGGATTATTTCATTTTATTGGGCTGGTGGGGCAGCTCACTAAGTATAAGGTCTTTAATCATGGTCTGTCCTTGGATCAGCAAACAGAAAATGAGATGCTGATTCTTTTCCTCTGAAAGGGCTGCTCTTGAAGTTGCCTCCTCTGTATGCTCCTGATTCTTCTCTATTTATATTCCTAGAGATTAGGACTTTAGAAAGCAATTGTATGGTGTGTATCAGCTTTGCCAGTGATGATTTAGGAGATGGTGATGGAGGTGTAGTGAAGGAAGTGCTTGTGGTTGTGGCATGTTGAATTCTGGAAAATATAGCCCCTCCAAGGCAAGCATAGTCAGAGGATATAAGGGGAGAGTTACAGAAGAAGAGCTCTGCTACTAATAGCTTCTGAGATTGTAATTTTTTCATACATTTATGTGCTCAAAATTTCAAAAAGAAGTGAAGTAGAAGTAGGAGATAATTGCACAGATATGCACTATCTAGATAATCTGGAATATGTTAGGAGCTGTACAAATCAATTTCTGGTTCAGTTCTCAATGTGGTAAGAACAATAGGACAGAAACCAATTAAATAGAAATGGACGTAAAGCAATTCATATAGTTTATTTGTTTGAAAACACTTGGCAATTAATAAACAGGAAAAAAAATGTGGGATCTATCAAATATATTATAAATAAAAAGAAATGAGCATCATTTGAGGTCCCCAAAGAAAAGTATACTTGGTGAGATTGATCATTTTTGATGTAAGAACATCCTTAGAAAAGATGTACTTTAAAAGCCAAAGAAATAAAAAGTAAGACATATAGGATAACAAAAAAGTAGAACAACATTTTTTTTAAGGGTTATAGTGGATATTTGCTGTTTCGTTTGCTCAGTCTCACTTTCCTTTTTCTTTGATAACAGGCATTTTTTTTTGTAACTTGAATGTACTCTTCTCTCACACGGTGAGACTATCAATCCCACGCTGGATTCCATGCCTTGTGAAACCAGGCTGGGTCATCTGAGGGTCTCTTTGACCTTGAAACTCTGAGGGTCTTTTTGACCTTGAGACTCTAACCACAGGTGGTTAGAAAAAAGTCCTTTTTTTTCAGGTACAATATAGAATCCTGAGGGGAAGGAATCTCTCTTTTTCTGAGATGAGAGGTTGCCAGGAATCACATGAACCAGGCAGTTGTTTGTGCTCATAATTTATCTCACAATCACAAAGACAACTCTAAGATACATAAGCTCCTGTTCACAGATGAGAAAACAGGACTCAGTGAGATGAACAGCCTCTTAAAGTTCAATCAGGGGTTAAGCAGAATCTTGGGAGTCTTCAGAAGATACCATTAACTTTTGATTATTAAGAAAATCACACATGATTTTTTATTTCCACTCCTTTGACCTTCTGCTCAACTTTTGAAGATCTTAAGCTTCTTAACACCTTATCACTGAAACAATAAAGGAACAGCTATTTCCAAAGTCATTCAATCTTGTTCAGACTCACTATTCTATATAAATTGGGGAAAAAAAGTGAGAAGAGAATGAAATAATTCCCCATTATCATACATAATTTTGACTAAGCTTAAGAATGCTTATGTCTTAGATTTAAATAGTATCATCCACATCATCTCATACTTTCCAAAGGGAAACAGATGTCTTCATTTCAAGCCTCTCAGAGTTCTTAGCTTGCACGGTGTTGTTACTATTGCCATGCACTCTGTCACAGCATATGCCAGCAGTAGAGCAGTTACCTAAGCAACACTTGCCCTTAAATGTGAGCAACAATATCAGGAAATCCCTCTACTACTTTTGCTTTGATTTACTCTGCCAACTTATCCTGTGTTCTCTTTCCAGGCTTGGGTAATGTATGAAAATGTGGCCTTTGACTATACCTTGTGCAGTCCATGTCAGTAGTATGGCAGCCCCAAATAAGCTGAGAATTCAAACTCTATGCTCAGGAAACCAATATTAGCCATGAAAACAAAGTTGCCTCCAGCAGTCCCCCAGTATTAAAATGTTTGTGACAGAGTCTTACTGATTTGCCATCTATCAGTGAATCATTTGGCAGGGAATTTTCTCCTATGTTATAATTTAATTTTCACATATACCCACAACACCAAGGGTAAAAGCAAAACAGATTCTGTACTAAGAACTAACATATGCCAGAAATATTCATTTAAAATACTCTCTTGGGTTTAATCTTGCCTGATACCCTTTAAGTCTCCTATGTTTTTCAAATGAGAAACTAAATTCAGAGAGGTTAATAAGTTAACAAGGGTCACAGATCAACAAGGGACAGAGCTGGGAATGAAACTCAAGCTTTCTAGACCAAGGGCAAAACTCTGTATTACAGCCAATTGTTAGAGATATGTGGCATATATACTAATGCATATATTATTTTTATGGATTTATAACTGATTCAATTCATCCTGTGAAGGTTTTGATTTCCACATTTTTTAAACTTGTTGGGGATCTTTTCTTGCATCTTATTTTGACTTTGTTGTTTTACATTATTATCATTAATGAGTAAAGTTATAGAGGACATATATATCAAATTTGTGTATTAAATCAATTATATATTATATATATACTAATGCAAATATTATTTTTCAACGAAGGAAGTTGAAAAAAATATATGCAAACACTGTAGGGCTACAAAAATTTATAGGCTTCCAAAACATATTAGACAATCTCTTTCACCTTCAAGTCAATACAATAAATTCTTCTAGGGTGGCCTGACTGGTGATTGTGCAATCTCAGAACACTCCTGTGGGCACAGTGACAAAGAATACACTAAATTATAAAATAACCCAATGTTTGAGAATTCCTAAATGTAAGAAAGTTTTGTTTTGTTTTTTGTTAATTTGTTTTTTGGGTTTTTTTGAACACTGAGCAAAAATTTCCCTGTGTTGAATGCCTATCTTTTCTAGTCTCAGGTCACACTGAATGAAGTTAGTACTTAGTTCACATAATGATATCTTCAAAATGGAAAGACAGGGATAATATCTCCCAAAGTCCTCCTTTGAGTAAATTTCTCACATATTATTCTACATCCTGTATTTCTGTTTATATAGGCCAAAATTAAATTTATTGTTTTTTATATGTCAGTCATGCCTCATTGTTGATTCATAATGAGTTTGGACTTAGTTAAAACCCATGATCTCATATAAATAGCCAATAAGTCAAAGCAGTATATGACAGCTAATATTTAAACTAAGACATAAGAGTTAACAATTATCCTCTTTAGATTACACATTGTTAGTTCAGGACTAACAGCATTTTTTAGGTTTATGATTCTTTAAAATCATAACTCTTAATAACTAAGAGATATATTTTAATGTCTATAATTTCTCAGGTATTACAAGTCTTATCTAATAAATTTCCAAAACAGCCCTACAAATTAGATATTATTATTCCCTTTTTACATATAAGGAAAGCTATAGTCAGCCAGAGTAAGTTTCCACAAAGCGATTACACGTTGCAGTAAAGTTTAAATATATACACTGAGGTGTATCAGATTCTAAAATCTTAGTTCTTTCCAGTATTGTACAGCTTTGTGTAACTTCACAAATTTGATACATTTGTCCTCTATAACTTTACTCATTAATGATAATAATGTAAAACAACAAAATCAAAATAAAATGCAAGAAAAGATTCCCAACAAGGTTTAAAAAAATGTGGAAATCAAAACCTTCTCAGGATGAATTGAATCAGTTATAAATCCACTTAGCATTATTATTTTGTCCAGCATTATCTATCACACTGGCTGGGATATGACAGTAATCTTGGCCAAATGTCTTATAGAATCTCAATTCAATCTGTACATATTTTGTAGTTCTGAAACTATTAATCTTATTTAAAAAGAAAATGTTAGCATGTGTTACTTTGGTTTATTTTAATAAATTCAGGTTATAGTCCAATTATTATTATTTCAGTTTTTAAATATTTAGAAATGTGTATTTAATAACTTGATGTAAAATTTTGCCATATTCAATATTAAAGACATTGATTTATATTTCCAGAATTGAGTTCCTCCTTTCTTTCCTTTCTTCTTTCCATACATAAAAAGCACATTAAATACCTACTGTATGCTAGGCAATATGCTTGGTGATAGAAAAACATACACACAAACAAATTAGAGTTTAATAGATTAGTGCAAGAGAGACATGCTAACAAGTAAGCATAGCAATTTAACAAAATATGTACAGTTTTATAAATATATATACTATAATATGTACACTATAACAAAAATATGTACAGTTTTATGTTAATAAGAAAAAAATGCATAATCTTATATGGGACCATTAAGTTTACATTTGAGCCAAGGCTTTGAAAATAAGGAGATGTTCTCCAGTAGAACACACCAGGGGAAAGACAACTCAGACAGAGGCAACAAGAGAAGCAAAAATCAGTGAGCCATCAGTTGAAGATGAGACATGACAGCCAATGGCATATTTTGAAGGATCTTGGAGTCCATGTTTAATTCTGGTCTTTGTCAAGAATCATAAGAAGCCATTGAAAGATTTTAATGAGATCATATTTGTCTTCTGAAAAAAAATTTCTCTGTTAGCCATATGAATACCTTGGAGGGAGATGAAACGAGAGTTAAAAAGACCAATTTATAAGGGTATTGTACTAGATCAGGTAAGAAATAATGAAACTCTAGTCTAAGAACTTGGTAGAGAAAGACTTGTGAACCATAGTGTGCCATTGGTATCCATGGTTAAGAACATGGACCCAGGAGTCATACATTCACAAAGCCATGTAATCTTGGGTAAAGTATTTAATATTCTCTCACTTTGTGCTCATCTGAAAATGAAGCTAATAGTAGTCATGTATATTAAGCATTTAGGATAGTTTTCAAGAGATCATAGCCATTAATAATGTTATGAAGAAGAAGGATCAGTTTTAAGGTTCAGATGCAAGATATTGAATTCACATACTGAATTTTATTGTTTACTGAGTATTCACTGGAGCTCCCTAGAAGGCTGGATACATTTTCATCTCAAGAAGATGCAAAGTTATAGGTCTGTGGCTCTCAACACCATCAAGATAAAAGAAATAATCCAGTAAAGATTAAGAGGAGAACAAGGCTAAGGTTGAGATTCAAAGGAAACAGTCACTTAAAGGTAGAAGCAAAAGGAAGAGAAGTATGAGAAGAAACTAAATCAAAGGGAGTAGAAAGGTTGTAAACCAAAGAATTGCTCAATAAGATCAAAGATGAGAAAGAGGATAGATAACATGAACACTGGCAGGGAAAATAGGAGGAACTGGCAGAATGTAGAATGTATGGGGTTAAGGAATCAGGTTAAGAGTTTAGTGACTTAGGAAATAGCAAATAATTTTAAGTTGTATATGAGATTGGAGGAATGTGGATTCAAGACACAAGTAGGGAGTATAGCTTGATAGAAAGATAAATGTTTCCACTGAGAAGAAAGAAAATGACATAAACACAAATAATATTGCAATTTGATAATGTAGATGGACCCTCTATTTTCTCCATGAACTAATGTTGCCTTACAGCTACCAAACCTTTTACCCCTCCCACCTCCATGCTAACACCATGTCAAAAATGACATCATAAGGAAGTGTCTGGGAATGCCAAGACCCATTGGAAAGATATCGGTAAAGCTTCCTTAAGGGAGTGTCTCGGAATGCTAAAGCCTGATGGAACGATATCAGGTGACCTCCCTTATCAGATGGTTTCAGTACTGTGATGCCATCCCCTCGGGTGATGTGTGTGTGTGTAAAGGCACAGTATGTGCCAGAACACAATGGGGATTTTCAGGGAGGTAGCCAGCAGGCACGTAACTCACAGACCTTGAAGAAAGCAAATATCATTTCCTTTGATGTTCATCAATAAAAGCTTTGCCTTGGCCAGATTTGGGGCTCAGTTTGTAAAGAGGCTGCAGCCCCTTGGCCCCACTTATAATTTAATCTTGGTTCTTGTCTTTCTTAACCTTGTGCTGCCCTTCCCAAGTCTCATTGCTCTTGTTGTGCTGGAAGCAACAATTGGCGCCCAATGTGGGGCTCGAGAAGGAAAGTCGACTAGGAGTTGTAACTAAATGGAAAATCAAGGCACATAGCCCGGGAGGCGCTGCAGCAACTACTGAGAGAAAATAGGGAAAATCCCGGGAATTTCAACCAAGGTAAAGGGGAATTTGCCAAATTCTGTATGCAAGGGCATGGATGTGTGTATGTTTGCTTGCGGTTCCGCAGCTGAAGCTATGGAACTTGAGTGGGCCCTAATCTGCAGTTCTGTAGTCACGTCATAAGGCAAAATGGGGACTTGGTGCTTGATGGCATGAACCAGGCCCAGGGTTTATACAGGTGCACTATAAGCCAAGACAGACCTTAAATTCCCACGAGGAAAGTGGCCAAACAGACATCTGAGTGAACATTGAGTGAAACATCTCTTTCTCTCTCTTTACGATAAAATGAGGAATGTTAACAGCCACTATAGGCCTTACATCTGCTTGCTTAAATAGGTTATTAATGCTGGAGGAGCCAAGTTTCAGAACAGAGGTTAGAGTAACTTTTAAAGGCAATTGAAACTCATTGCTCTTGGTTCCCAACCTTGGGGACATTAGATTTAGAAACATGGGAGAAAGCAGATACAGAACTCCAAGGACTTTATCATAAAGGAGTTCATCTCCTGGTAGCTATTTGGACTACTTGGCAACTGGTCAGGTCAATTTTAGAATCTTTGCAGACTGATAGGGAGAATAAAGGAGAGGAGGATGTTCCTGACTCAGGAGACAAAGAGGAAGGAGTAGAGGAAAAAGAAAAAGGGTCTCTAGAAGTTCTCACAGTTGTTCCTAAATCCTTATATCCATCCTTAGAGAAGTGCTGTCTGCCCTCCAATCCATGTGATTTGCCACCGCTGCCTCCTTCATTTATGGCGTGGGAGCAGGATCTCCCCTCAACCTTGAAACAGGGAAAAAACAGCAACCCTTTCCTTTCTGCCACATGTTCACCTCCCCCTCCTTCCAGGAGCTCTCTTGCACTGCTTTCAGCCATAGAAAGAGGCATCTGACAGGCACAATTAGAGGGAGACTTAGAAGCTTTATCTTTTCCTATTGTTATTCAGAAACGTGTTGCCCCTGGCACTGATGCTAATTACCCCAAAGGAGTTCATGAGGCTGTACATGAGCCCTTTTCTTTTAAAATACTAAAGGAGCTCAAACAGGCAGTAACCTAGTATGGCTCTAATTCTCTATATACAATGGGCCTCATATGGAGTGTGGCAGATGGCAATCGATTAATCCCCGTAGATTGGAATGCTATGGCTAAAACTTGTCTCTCATCTTTTCAGTTTTTACAATTTAAAACATGGTGGATTGATGATGCAGAAACTCAAGGCAGACATAATCAAGCTAATAACATTGATATTACCAAAGATCAACTATTAGGAAATGGAGATTGGATAGCAATTGAAGACCAATTAGTAATGGAGGATCAGGGTATAGCACAGTTAAGAAGGATTTGCTTAATGGCTTGGGAAAAAATAGAAACAGATGGTAACATTCCCAGCTCATTTCAGAAAATCTTCCAAGGCCCTAGAGAACCTTATCCTGAATTTGTTGCCCACTTGCAGGATGCCATAAACAAACAGGTAACCAATCCACAAGCAGTCGATATAATTTTACAAATTATAGCTTATGATAATGCAAATGAAGACTGTAAAAAGGCCATAGGAACCATGAAAGGAAAGACTGACATGATGGGATATATCCATTTGTGTCAAAGAGTAGAAACAATTTAGGCCACTATGCTGGCACAAGCCATTGCAGGAATTAAGTTAGGGCAAGATAAGTTTCCTGGCAATTGTTACAATTGTGGAAAGTCTGGTTGCCAGGTGCCGACATCTGACAAGGTCACATTGCCCTGCTCAGCACTGGATGTTTGGAGTGCTGCCTTATGGTTGGTCATGTAATGTCTCCTGCCTCTAAGAATCCATGTGCCTTTCCTCCTATAGGAGACAATATATTCACTGCATTTGTGACAAGTTCTTGTGGTACCCTGATGATAGCTGGTTGTGTAAGTCAACGATGGGGCAAGATGTCCTAAAGAGAAGAAAACTCCCTAAAACAGACTACAACCCGAGGGGACCCCTGAACTGAGATATTGGCGACTCAAACCCCTTGGAAACTGAGGCACAGACCTCTGACAACATAGGCCAAGAAACCTGCCTGTGGCCTAAGGGCCCTGCTGTGAAGTCTCCTTGAAGATTAAAAGTCTTCAAGCCATGAGAGTTCTGCGTAAGAGGCAGCTAGCTGACCATGGGGTATGTTAATTAGCCTTGTGTGAATTCCTTTGCCCAGTGCCTTGTTGCAGCAACAGATAATGAAGCTTTGACTGAGAAACAGATGCTACCTCAGTAGGATAAGAGAGGTGTGAAATCCCCTTTGGTTGCTAGGTATTGTATTTACATAGGAATAGATTTTAGATGCTTTTACCCTAAACACAGCCACTCCTAGTCTTTTGGTATAGCTCAAGTATATGTCCTGTGAGTTTTATGATTGTGTTTAACTGCTAGGATTTAGGATAATTTCTAGATAGTTAAGATAGTCATAGTAAACATTCTTTAGGTGATATACAGAAACGAAGTCTGGGTTTCATGGTAATTATCGTAATAAAGACAAGGTAATCCTTTAACGGAAGAGTAGTCACAATACACCCTGGAGAGAGCAATTACAGGGAAGTAAAGACTGAGTAAATCCTGGGAACTAGAAACCACCAAACTCAGTGATTGAGGTAATGGTCAAGAATCCATATAAAATGAACATGCGCTGGAAATAAAGTGTGACACTTTTTCTCTTTAACTCCCCCGGTGTCTCCACTGTCTCCCTTCTTTATTTTCCTCCCCCACCGACGCCGTCTCCACCTGAGGGAAACCCTGGTCAGCGGAGGCTGGTCCCCCGCATCTGGTCATACTAGAAAAGAATGCCAGAAGAAAAATAGAAACAGTTCCCGTTCACCTAATGATTATACTTCTATGGGACCTAAACAACCTGGATTGTGCCCTAGATGCCAAAAAAGGAAAACATTGGGTCCCTGCCTGCAGGTCCGCTTTTCATAAAAATGGAACTCCCTCTTCAGGGAAATAAGAGGAGGGTCAGCCCCAGGCCCCAACAAAAAACGAGGCGTACATGACACCAGCCTTTCCTCAAAATTACCAGGCAATATCTCCCCCAAACTTTCAGTTCAACAATTAAGTCCCACAACAGAAGGGAGTGCTGCAGTGGATATCTGTTCAGCTCAGGATATTCTACTGCTTCCTGGGGAATCCCCTCTCTGTGTATCTACAAAATATTTGGACCAATTCCCCCAAATACAGTTCGACTTCTCCTTGGTCGCTCTAGTCTAACATCAAAAGGAGTTACAGTCCACACTGGGATTATTGATTCTGATTATGAAGAAGAAATTCAAATTATAATGTCCTCATCAGTTCCTTGGTCAGCTAAAAAGGGAGAATGGATTCCACAGTTATTTCTGCTTCCGTATATCCTCCCAGGAAAAAGTGGAACACAAAAAAGAGGAACTGGAGGATTTGGAAGTACCGGACAGGCAGGTATTTTTCTAGCAGAAAAGATTTCAGGAATTCGTCCTGTTTGCCAAATTGAAATACAAGGCCAAAGATTTAAAGGTCTATTAGACACAGAAGCTGATGTTTCTATAATTACCTTTCAGGAATGGCCAAAGAATTGGAAAGCACAGGAACCTAACATTAACATATTGGGGTGGGGCCAGCTTCAGGCTTGCGCCAAAGTGTCTGCATTCTCCCCTGCTTCGGACCTGAGGGACAAAAAGTATTTTTACAACTCTATATTGCCCGATATTTCAGTTAATTTATGGGGCCAAGATCTGCTTATCCAATAGGAGGTAGAAATCTGGATAACCCCTGGACAATATAGTCCTCAATGTAAAAAAATGATGAGTCAAATGGAGCATCAGCCAGGAAAAGGATTATGAAAATTTAATCAGGGAATTACTCAGCTTATCCAGCTCTTGTCTTAACAAGGACAGGAGGGTCTGGGTTTTCAAACTGAAACCCAGCAATCATTTTTATAGGGGCCACTGTTACCTCTTAAATGGACTAATAATAAGCCTCTCTGGATTGTACCGTGGCCCCTCTCTCAGGAAAAATTGGAGGCTTTAACAGAATTAGTACAAATTCAGTTAGAACAAAATCATATAACATTTTCTACTTGTCCCTGGAACTCTCCAGTGTTTGTGATTAAGAAAAAATCAGGAAAATGGCAAGTGCTCACTGACCTTAAAGCTGCTAATGCAATCATTGAGCCCATGGATGCTTTGCAACCTGGGCTCCCACAGCCTTCCATGATTCTAAAAAATTGGGCTTTAATAGTTATTGATTTACAGGATTGTTTCTATACAATCCCTTTACACCCTCAAGATTGTCCAAGATTTGCATTTTCTATTCCATCTACAAATAATAAGGAACCGGTAAAGAGGTATCAATGGAAAGTCCTTCCACAGGGAATGCTAAATAGCCTGACTATATGACAGCTTTTTGTAGTCCGAGCTATTCAGCCAGTTAGAATGAGTTTCCAGATTGTTATATTATTCATTATATGGATGATGTTCTCTGTGCTGTGTCTTCAATGAAATGTTTGGAAGCATGTTTTGAATTACTCAAAATACAATTAGATTCAGCAGGACTTTGCATTGCTCCAAATAAATTCAGACCACCATGCTTGTACAATATTTAGGAGCAGTGGTGGATAGGCAGATGATTCAATCTCAAAAAGTACAAATCAGGAGAGATCAACTTTCCATATTAAATGATTTACAGAAATTATTAGGAGATATCAATTGTCTATGTCCAGCCTTAGGTATACCCATTTATGCTCTCAGTAATTTATTTGGTGTTTTGTGGGGCTCCCCCCAGCTCAATAGCCCTCATACATTAACTCCTCAGACTAATCAAGAATTGGAATTAGTAGAACAAAAAATACAAAAAGCTCAAATTCAGCATATAAATCCAGCTCAAACCTTACAGGTCTCAATTTTTCCTACTTCACATTCACCTACCGTGGTGATTGTTTAGCAAAATGATCTGGTAGAGTGGCTTTTCTTCCTTTTTTTTTTTTATAAGAGGGCAGTGTCACTGGCCCTCATATGTGGGATCCGAACCCGGGCCGCTGGCATCCCAAGCCAGCCCTTAACCACCGCGCCACTAGGCTGGCCCAGGGTGGCTTTTCTTATATAACAATTTTGTTAAGTCACTGCCGAGCTATGTGGAATTAATTTCAGAACTCCTATCACGAGCTTGCACCAGAATCCTACACCTTAATGGACAGGAACTCAGTCAACTAATAGTTCCCTTTAAAAAACAACAAATAATATATTTAAATACTCATTGTGAACATTGGCAAATCGCTATTAGTAATTTTTATGGAAATACTGATAATCATTATTCAAAAAATAAGTGGTTTCAGTTTCTTCAAAAGACTAATTGGATTTTACCTAAGAAAATTAAGCAAACACCAATTTCTCAGGGTGTCACAGTCTTTACTGATGGCTCCAGCAATGGCAAAGCCACCATTGTCAATGAAAATGGCCATCGAGTAATACAGACTAATTGCACCTCAGCTCAGAAAGCTGAATTGGTGGCTGTTTTAACTGCTTTACAGATATTTTCAAACCCTATAAATATTGTCTCTGATTCTGCTTATGTCGTATGTACTGTATAAAATATTGAAAGGGCATTGCTTTCCAATAATTCTAATCAGTCTCTTCAAATTTTGTTTAACCAACTACAACTAGTTGTGAGAAACCATCAACATCCCTTCTTCATCACGCACATCCATGTACATAGTCCAATAGTGGGTCCTATGACTCTCGGTAATACTGTTGCTGATTCCCTAGTGGGGAGTGCCCACATTGCTGAGGCAACACATTTCCATTCTTTGACTCATACCAATGCGGGCGGTCTCCTCTCTAGGTTTCCAATTACTAACAAACAGGCTCGTTGTATCATTCAAACCTGCCCCACTTGCCAAATTCTTAATGCTCCACAAGAATGTCCTGAAGGAGTTAACTGCCAGGTTTAACCCCCAATGCTATCTGGCAAATCTGGACGTTACTCATGTCACCTCTTTTGGAAAATTATCATTTGTTCATGTGACTATAGACACAGCTTCTGGCTGCCTTGTTGCTATTGCCCAAACTGATGAAACTGCTACACATTCTTGTTGTCATTTACTTGTTTGTTTCTCTATTATCGGACTGCCTCAAACCATTAAAACAGACAATGGCCCTGCATATACCAGTACAAAATTTGCTAAATTCTGTAATATTTGGAAAGTTACTCACACCACTGGCAGCCCGTATAATCCACAGGGTCAGGCCATTGTTGAAAGGGCCAATTCAACCCTGGAAAAAAAACCCACACAATTACAAAAACAAAAAGGGGGAGACAGCAAGGAACATACCACCCCCACCCCACCCCCCGGTAGATACAATTAGCAAGAGCCATGTTTACTTTAAATTTTTTAAATTCCTCTGGTTCAGGCTATGAACCACACCTTGGGTGTATGTTGCAGAAAGACATTTTAATAATTTTCACAGCCCAAAACCATTGGAAAATGTCCCCATCTGGTGGAAGGATATCCAAACCAATCAATGGCATTTGGAAACTTTATTGACATGGGGATGAGGTTTTGCTTGTATTTATCCAGGACCGGAAGAATGTCCTTTGTGGGTACCTGGCCAGTGTATTAAACCATACAATGAGTGACAACCAAAGGAAGAGAAAGAACTCACGGCTAAAACCGTTTGCAGGGAATGAGTACACGAAACCTCCAATGATCCAGATGTTCAACCTCTCGTTCCAGTCAACTCATCCGGTGTCATCTGCTTAGACAGAACCCCTGACCATCCATCCAATTTGCCTTCTCAGGATGGGTACTCCACGGACAAGAAATGCCCAGCTGCCCAGTTGGGGCCAACTGAAAAAACTAGCCCTAGCGGCTGAACATAGATTGCTTGAAGAAAATGTGGCAAAAACTGACACAAGTATGCTGGTGTCTATGTTGGCCATCCTCTCTGTTGTAAGTTTTCTCTCCCTCCGCATTACAGCCATTAATTTTACTTATTGAGCTTATTTACCCAACCCCCCTTTATTGACTCCTGTAACTTGGAATGATGATCTTCTGTAATCTATATTAATGACAGCTCTTGGTTTTATGGACTGGAGGATCAGAGAGGCCAGAATTTCCTGAGAAGGAGGAAAAAATTTTTACTCTTTCTGGCAATACCTCTTTAGGATTTCTATATACACCCCCTTTGTATTGACCCGGTCCCTCTGTGTGTCTCTCCAATTAACCATTTCAGAGAACTTTATGGAAAGTGATCTTCAGTCTGGACAAAATAAGATTTGGAAAGGAAACCTTACTAAAAATAATAACAAAAACTATACTTTTCAGTTTGAAAAAACAGAAACATCATATTTACAGGCATGTCTCAAAATTCCTTTTGTCTTTTTAGTTGGAACAATAATTATTAATTAAATGGCAAAAATACTTAAATGTCCTCAAAGACATCTATGTACATGTCTTAATTCTTCAATTTATGATGCCTCCCACTACCAAATTATAATTTTAAGAAGACAAGGAGTTCTGGCAAGATGGTGGAATAGACGGACCCTCTCCAAACTGCCTCCCAGGATCACATCAAAATTACAAATAATTTATACAGCATTTAACCTCAGAAGTACCCTGAACACTAGATGAACAGAACCTCTAAACGAAGGACCTAAAGAGGAAGCCATGTCAACTCTGTAGCGGACAACCTGCAACAACGTGTGAAGATTTATTTATTTATTTTCTATTTTTTGGTAGTGAGCACAGTTCCAGAGCACACAGCAACTAATTGTGGAAAGCTCACTGCAACCCTGAGAAAGTGGTCTGCAGATTAAAGAAGACGGAGAGCCACCCCCATCTTTCTTTCTTTCTTTCTTTCTTTCTTTCTTTCTTTCTTTCTTTCTTTCTTTCTTTCTTTTTTTCTCTTTTTTTCTTTTCTTTCTAGGTGATCTATCTAATACATCAAAGAATTCACAGAACGACAGCCAGAATGAAAAAACAAAGAAACATGTTCCAAGTAAAAGATAAGAAGAAAACTCAGGAAATGCAACTAAATGAAAAAGAGGGATCCAAACTTTCAGAGACAAGAGTTTAGAACACTGATGATAAGGAAGTTAAAGGAAGTTAGCGAGGACATAAAGAAGGACAGGGAAACCATAAAAAACAACCTGTTAAAACTAAAGAATACAATAACTGAAATGAAGAACACACTCGAAGGAATCACTAGCAGAATAGATGAAGCAGAGGAGCGGATCAGCGAATTAGAAGAAAAAATAGCAGAAATCACCCAGCTGGAACAACAAAATGAAAAAAGAATAAAAAAGAATGAAAATAGTTTAAGAGACCTCTGGGACAACATGAAACCCAACAACGTGGCATCATAGGAATACCAGAAGGAGAAGAGAAGAAGCAAGGGATTGAGAATGTATATAAAGAAATAATGACTGAAAACTTCCCTACCCTGGAGAAGGAAATCGACATACTAGGCCAGGATGTACAGAGAGTAGCAAATAGGCTGAATCCAAAGAGGCTCACACCAAGACACATCATAGTTAAAATGGCAAAGCTTAGAGACAAAGACAGAATCCTAAAAGCAGCAAGAGAAAGACAGTAGGTTACATACAAAGGAACTCCTATAAGACTAATGACTGAGTTTTCTTCAGAAACTCTGCAGGCCAAAAGGGAATGGCAGGAGATATTCAAAGTGACACAAAATAAAAGTCTACAACCAAGATTGCTGTACACAGCACGGCTATCACTTAAAATTGAAGGAAAGATAAAGAGCTTCTCAGAAAAGAATAAGCTTAAGGAGTTCATTACCACCAAGCCACCACTGCAGGAAATGTTAAAAGAACTTTTTTAAACAGAAGAAAGGGGAAAACAAGCTAACCCAGGAAGACAAGAAATACAAATAACAAAATGGCAATAAATATACACCTATCAGTAATTACTTTAAATGTGAATGGGCTAAATGCTCCAATCAAAAGACACAGAGTGGCTGAGTGGATAAGAAAACAGGACCCATGCATATGCCGTCTACAAGAGACTCATCTCAGATCAAAAGACACACAGAGACTGAAAGTAAAGGGATGGAATAAGATATTTCATGCAAATGGAAATGAGAAATAAGCTGGAGTAGCAATACTTATTTTGGACAAAATAGACTTTAAAATGAAAACTACAATAAAGGGAACTATAACTCTAGTAAACATCTATGCACCCAATATAGGAGCTCCTAAATATGTAAAACAGATTTTGACAGACATAACGACAGAGATCAACAGTAACACTATCATAGTAGGGGACTTCAACACCCCGTTGTCACCAATGGACAGATCCTCCAGACAGAAAATCAACACGGACATAGTGGCCTTAAATGACACTTTAGACCAGCTGGATTTAATTGATATTTTTAGAGCATTTCACCCCAAAGCTACAGAATATACATTCTTCTCAAGTGCACATGGAACATTCTCCAAGATAGACAACATGTTAGACCACAAAACAAGTCTCAACAATTTTAAGAAGATTGAAATCATATCAAGTGTCTTCTTTGACCACAATGCTATGAAATTAGAAATCAATTATAAGAAGAAATCTGGAAAGCTTACAAATACATGGAGGCTACATAACATGCTACTAAATAGTGAGTGGGTCAAAAATGAGATCAAGGAGGAAATCAAAAGATATCTCAAGACAATCGAAAATGAAAACAGTACGGCCCAAAATCTCTGGGATGCAGTGAAAGCAGTCCTAAGAGGGAAGTTCATAGCAGTGCAGGCCTACTTAAAGAAGGAAGAAAAATCTCAAATCAACAGACTCTCTTTACACCTAAAGGAACTTGAAGTAAAACAGCAAAACAAGCCTAAAGGGAGTATAAGGAAGGAAATAATAAAGATCAGAGCAGAAATAAATGAAATAGAGAACAACAACAACAAAAAACTAATACAAAAGATCAATGAAACCAAGAGTTCCTTTTTTAAAAAGATAAACAAAATTGACAAACCCTTAGCACGACTAACCAAGAAAAAGAGAGAGAGGACCCAAATTAATAAAATCAGAAATGAAAGAGGAGAAGTGACAACAGATACCACAGAAATACAGAAAATTTTAAGACAATACTATGGGCAACTATATGCTAACAAATTCGAAAATCTGGAGGAAATGGATAAATTTCTAGAAGCACACAATGTACCAAGTCTGAACCAGAAAGAAACAGAAACTCTGAACAGTCTGATTACTGCCAAAGAAATTGAAACAGTAATGAACAATCTTCCAACAAACAAAAGCCCTGGACCAGATGGCTATACAGGTGAATTTTACAAAACACTCAAAAAAGAATTAGTACCTATTCTCCTCAAACTATTCCAAAAAATACAGAAGGAGGGAAGGCTCCCAAACTCTTTCTATGAAGCCACTATCACCGTGATTCCCAAGTCAGACAAAGATATTTCAAAAAAGGAAAATTACAGGCCAATATCCCTAATGAACATAGATGCAAAAATTCTCAACAAAATACTAGCAAACCGAATTCAGCATCTCATTAAAAAGATCGTACACCACGATCAAGTGGGATTCATTCCTGGTATGCAAGTCTGATTCAATATCCGCAAATCAATTAGCGTAATACATCACATTAACAAAATGAAAAATAAAAATCATGATCATATCAATAGATACAGAAAAGGCATTTGACAGAATCCAGCAGCCATTTATGATAAAAACTCTTAGCAAAGTGGGAATAGTAGGATCATATCTCAACATAATAAAAGCCATATATGATAAGCCCACAGCAAACATCATACTCAATGGGGAAAGGCTAAAAGCTTTCCCCTTAAGATCAGGAACAAGACAAGGCTGCCCACTTTCACCACTTGTATTTAACATAGTTCTGGAAGTTCTAGCCACAGCAATCAGACAAGAAAATGAAATAAAAGGCATCCAAATTGGAAAAGAGGAAGTAAAATTGTCATTATATGCAGATGACATGATACTATATATAGAGAATACAAAGACTCCACCAAAAAACTGCTAGAACTGATAAACAAATTTGGTAAGGTAGCACGATACAAAATTAATACTAAGAAATCAGTTGCATTTCTGTACACCAATAATAAACAATCAGAAGAAGAAATCAGGAAATCAATCCCTTTTACAATTGCTTCAAAAACAACAAAATATCTAGGAATCAATTAAAAGAAGTAAAAGACCTGTACTCAGAAAATTATGAGACACTGAAGAGAGAAATCAAAGAAGATACAAATAAATGGAAATACATATCATCCTTATGGATAGGAAGAATTAATAGAGTTAAAAAGTCAATACTACCTAAAGAAATATATAGATTCAATGCAATTCCAATCAAACTACTAAGGACATTTTTCTGAGAAATAGAACATAGAATCCTAAAATTTATATGGAGCCACAAAAGACCCTGTATAGCTACGGCAATGTTGAGAAATAAGAACAAAGCGGGAGGCATCACACTACCTGACATCAAAACATATTATAAGGCTACAGAATTCAAAACAGTATGGTACTGGCATACAAACAAACACATAGACCAATGGAATAGAATAGAGAGCCCAGGAATAAACCCATCTATATACGGTCATTTAATCTGTGACAATGGAAGCAAGAATTTACACTGGAGTAAAGATAGTCCATTTAATAAATGGTGCTGGGAAAATTGGACTGACATGTGCAAAAATACGAAGATGGACAACCTACTTACACCATACATGAGAACAAACTCAAAATGGATTAAAGACTTAAATGTAAGACCTGAAACCATGAAACTCCTAGAAGAAAACATAGGGAGTAAGTTTGCAGACATTACCCTCAGTAATATTTTTACTGATATTTTCCCTTGGGAAAGGGAAATAAAAGAGAAAATGAACATATGGGATTACATCAAACTTAAAAGTTTTTTCACAGCAAAGGAAATCATCAATAAAACAAAAAGGCAGTCTACTGAATGGGAGAAGATATTTGCCAACGATATATCTGATAAGGGGTTGATATCCAAAATTTATAAAACACTCATGCAACCCAACACCAAAAAAACAAACAACCCAATTAAAAAATGGGCAGAAGATATGATGAGTTATTTCTCTAAAGAGGATATACAGATGGCCATCAGGTATATGAAAAAGTGTTCAACCTCACTGATCATTAGGGAAATGCAAATAAAAACCACAAAGAGATACCACTTCACTCAGGTCAGAATGGCTATATCAATAAATCAACAAACAACAAGTGCTGCCAAGGGTGTGGAGAAAAGGGAACCCTGGTGCACTGTTGGTGGGACTGCAAATTGGTGCAGCCATTATGGAAATCAGTATGGAGGTATCTCAAAACACTGGAAATTGAACTGCTGTATGACCTAGCAATTCCACTCTTGGGAATCTACCCAGAGGAATCCAAGATGCTAATTCGAAAAAATATATGCACCCCTATGTTTATTGCAGTGCTATTTACAATAGCCAAGACTTGGAAAGAACCGAAATGTCCATCGGTAGATGACTGGATTAAGAAACTGTGGTATATTTATACAATGGAGTATTACTCTGCTATAAAGAAGAATGAACTCGTACCATTTGCAACAATATGGATGGACCTAGAGACTATTATGTTAAGTGCAATAAGTCAGTCAGAGAAAAACAAATACCATATGATCTCACTTATATGTGGAATCTGAAAAACTGAATGAATGAGCAAAGGAAACAGAAACGGTCTCACAGATATAGAGGAAAACCAGCGTTGCTAGTTGGGAGGGGAGTGGGGATGAGGGAGAAGGGGAAGGGATTAGACAGCATAAATAGGTAACTACACTATTGTCACAGGGATATGAAAGACTGTTTGGGGAATACAATAATGTAGTAAAAATTTTGTGGTTTGTCAGATAGTCACATGTTTTATTAGGGGGACCACTTCATGGATGGAGTAGAAGCTTGATCACTGCTCTGTATACCTGAAATTGATGTTGTATAATATTGTATGCCAACTGTAATTGAATATATAGATAGTCACGGGATGTGGATTATATGGTGGAAGGGAGTAAAAGGAATTGTAATAGATAGTATGATATGGGGGGAGGAGTGAGAGAGGAGAATTGGGGGGGTTGTCACTTTGAGGGGTAAGAAGTATAACTATTGCACTGTGTTGTACACCTGAAGCTAATTAAAATAAAATAAAATTTAAAAAAAAAGGAAGACGAGGACTATGGCTCCCCATCCAGCCCCTCGAGTATGAGAAGGCTCTCCTACTGTACATATTGTTTTACAACTCTTTGATAAGATTTTACATAGAACTAAGAGATTTATAGGACTTTTAAACACAGCCATTATGGGAATCATAGCTATAACTACTGTGGCAATACATAATTTTAAAGGGATCTATTCAACAAGAGGACATAACTCTACTAAACATCTATGCACCCAACATAGGAGCTCCTAAATATATAAAACAGATTTTGACAGACATATAGACAGAGATCAACTGTAACACTATCATAGTGGGGGACTTCAACAACCCCTTGGAACCAATGGACAGATCCTTCAGACAGAAAATCAACATGGATACAGTGGCCTTAAATAACACTTTAGACCAGCTGGATTTAATCGATATTTTTAGAGCATTTCACCACAAAGCAACAGAATATTCATTCTTCTCAAGTGCTCTGGGAACATTTTCCAAGATAGACCGACCACATGTTAGGCCACAAAACAATTCTCAACAAATATTTAAGAATATTGAAATCGTATCAAGTGTCTTCTCTGACCACAATGCTATGAAACTAGAAATCAATTATAGGAAGAAATATGGAGAACACACAAATATGCGGGCTGAATCACATGTTGCTATATAGCGAGTGTGTCACAAATGAGATCAAGGAGGAAATCAAAAGATATTTTGAGACAAACGAAAATGAAAACGCCATGACACAAAATCTCTAGGATGCAGTGAAAGCGGTCCTAAGAGGTAAGTTCATAGCAGTGCAGGCTTAAATAAAGAAGGAAGAAAAATCTCAAATCAACATACTATCTTTACACCTAAGGGAACTTGAAAAAGAACAGCAAAACAAGGCTAAAGGGAGTACAAGGAAGGTAATAATAAAGACCAGAGCAGAAATATTGAAATAGAGGCCAAAAAAAACAATACAAAAGATCAGTGAAACCAAGATTTGGTTTTTTGAAAAGATAAATGAAACCAACAAACCTTAGCAGGACGTACCAACATAAAGAGAGGACTCAAATTCATAAAATCAGAAAAGAAGGAGGAAAAGAGACAACAGATACCACAGAAATTCAGACAATTTTAAGAAAATACTATAAGTAACTATATACCAACAAATTTGACAATCTGGAGGAAATGGATAAATTTCTGGAAGCATACAATCTACCACGTCTGAATAAAAAAGAAACAGAAACTCTGAACAGACTGATTACTAGCAAAGAAATTGAATCAGTAATCAACCAGCTTCCAGCAAACAAAAGTCCTGGACCAGATGGCTTCACAGGTGAATTTTATAAGACATTCAAAAAAGATTTAATACCTATTCTCCTCAAACTATTCCAAAAAATACAGAAGAAGGGAAGGCTCCCAAACTCTTTCTATGAAGCCACTATCACCCTGATTCCAAAATCAGACAAAGATATTACAAAAAAAGGAAAACTACAGGCCGATATCCCTAATGAACATAAATGCAAAAATCCTCAACCAAATACTTGCAAACTGTATTCAGCATCACATTAAAAAGATCATACAGGGCCAGCCGGGTGGCATGGTGGTTAAGATCTAGCTTGGGACACCAACAGCCCTGGTTTGGATCCCACATATGAGGGCCAGTGACACTGCCCTCTTAAAAAAAAGATCATACACCACGATCAAGTGGGATTCATACCTGATATGCAAGGTTGGTTCAATATCTGCAAATCAATTAACGTAATATATCACATTAACAAGTGAAAAATAAAAATCACTGGATCATATCAAAAGATGTAGAAAAAGCATTTGACAAAATCCAGCAGCCATTTAATAAAAACTCTTAGCAAAGTGGGAATAGTGGGATCATATCTCAACATAATAAAGGCCATATATGATAAGTCCACAGCAAACATCGTACTCAATGGGGAAAGGCTAAAAGCTTTCCCCTTAAGATCAGGAACAAGACAAGGCTGCCCACTTTCACTACTTTTATGGCATCCAAATTGGAAAAGAGGAAGTAAAATTGTCATTATATGCAGATGACATGATACTATATAGAGAGAATCCAAAAGACTCCACCAAAAAACTGCTAGAACTTATACACAAATTTGGTAAGGTAGCAGGATACAAATTAATATTCAGAAATAAGTTGCATTTGCAATCACCAATAGTAAACTATCAGAAGAAGAAATCAGGGAATCAATCCCTTTTACAATTGCTTCAAAAACAATAAAAAATTTAGGAATCAATTTAACTAAAGAAGTAAAAGACTTGTACTCAGAAAATTATGAGACACTGAAGACAGAAATCAAAGAAGATACAAATAAATGGAAATACATGCCATGTTAATGGATAGGAAGAATTAATATAGTTAAAATGTCAATACTACCTAAAGCAATATATAGTTTCAATGCAATTCCAATCAAAGTACCAAGGACATTTTTCTCAGAAATAGAACATATAATACTAAAGTTTATATGGAATCACAAAAGACCCCAAATAGCCACAGCAATCTTGAGAAGTAATCAAATAAACAGTAATCAAAACATTATGGTACTGGCATAAAGACAGACATATAGACCAATGGAACGGAATAGAGAGCCCAGGAATAAACTCGTCCATATATAGACATTTAATCTATGACAATGGAAGCAAAAATTTACATTCGAGTAAAGACAGTCTATTTAATAAAAAGGTGCAGGGAAAATTGGGCTGACAACATGCAAAAAAATGAAAATGGACCACCTACTTACACCATGTATGAGAACAAACTCAAAATGGATTAAAGACTTAAATGTGAGACCTGAAACCATAAAACTCCTAGAAGAAAACATAGGGAGTAAATTTGCAGACATTACCCTCAGTAATATTTTTACTGATATATCCCCTTGGGCAAGGGAAATAAAAGAAAAAATGGACATATGGGATTACATCAAACTTAAAAGTTTTTTCACAGCAAAGGAAATCATTAATAAAACAAAAAGGTAGCCTCCTGAATGGGAGAAGATATTTGCCAACGATATATCTGATAAGGGGTTAATATCCAAAATTTACAAAACACTCATGAAATTCAACACCAAAAAAAACAAACAACCCAATTAAAAAATGGGCAGAGGATATGAAAAGGCATTTCTCTAAAGAGGACATATAGATAGATGGTCAACAGGCATATGAAAACATGTTCAATCTCACTATGCATCAGAGAAATGCAAATAAAAACCACAATGAGATACCACCTCACTCCAGTCAGAAAGGCTATCATCAATAAATCAACAAACAACAAGTGCTGGCGAGGTTGTGGAGAAAAGAGAACCCTGGTGCACTGTTGGTGGGACTGCAAATTAGTGCAGCCATTATGGAAATCAGTATGGAGTTATCTCAAAAAACTGGAAATGGATCTACCATATGACCCAGCAATTCCACTCTTGGGAATCTACCCAGAAGAATCCAAACACTAATTCAAAAAAATATACACACCCCTATATTTATTGCAGAACTATTTACAATAGCCAAGACTTGGAAAGAACTGAAATTCCATCTGTAGATGACTGGAATCAGAAACTGTGGTACTTTTACACAATGGAGTATTACTCTGCTATAAAGAAGAATGAAATCGTAACATTATTATGTTAAGTGACATAAGTCCGTCAGAGAAAGACAAATACCAATCGATCTCACTTATATGTGGAATCTAAAGAACTGAATGAATGAGCAAAATAAACAGAAACAGACTCATAGATATAGAGGAAAGACTGATGGTTACTAGTTCGGAGGTGGGTGGGGATGAGGAAGAAGGGGAAGGGATTAGACTGCATAAATAGGTAACTACAATATTGCCACAGGGATATGAAACACAGTTCGGAGAATATAATAATGTAAATATTTTGTGGGGTGCCAGATTGTCTCATGTCTTTTTAGGGAGACCACTTCTTGGGTGGAATAGAGGCTTGATCACTGCACTGTACACCTGAAACTGATGTTGTATAATACTGTATGCCAACTATAATTGAATATATAGATAGTCGTGGGATGTGGAGTATACTGTGGAAGGGAGTCAAAAGAATTGTAATAAATATGTATGATATTGGGGAGGGAGTGTAGTGATGAATTGGGGGCGGGGATTGTCACTTTGAGAGGTAAAAAGTATAACTATTGCACTGTGTTGAACAGCTGAAACTAATTTAGAAAAAATGTTTATTTCCCAGTAAAAGAATTAAAAAAAAAAAGTACAAAAAAAAAAAAAAAAGAATTGTTATGCATTAGGAATTGCCCTTGTGGGAAAAAGAGAACAAGCTAAAAAGGAATGTATAAATGATTGCCATGTTGCTCTGAGGACCAGACTTAGGTTGGAAACCATAATGTCTGTATTGTTATGTGATTTTCTCTGTTAATAGTTGAATGTAACATGTGTCATGCATTTTAACCTATTTTTCTCCTGAGATGCCTAGAAATGTGCTTTGCACATATTTGTTTATTTTATTTGTTATGATCTTAAATTGATGACTCCACAATCAAGCTTAGATAACTATTAAAAAAAAAATAATCTAGTGGAATTTGTTTCTCTAAATCCTGGCTCTTAGAAATGCCTTAAATACCCTGTGAGAGAATCATGCTTGTACATGGAAATGAAAGTAAATCCCAAATTCTTTAATAAATGTTACTCTTACAGTATAAATGATTTTTGAAATGTATTCGTTAGTATATTTGGTGAGCCATCTGGGATGGCTTCTGGCATTTGGAGTTGCACTTTTGTTCCCAAGTCATGGTGGTTCAGCCAACTAGAGAAAAGGCCATTTGTAAATTAATAAGTGCCATCTTTATGTGTTATTTCCACTCAATATTCACTGTCATGCCATTAGCTGATTTAGAGTTTTTACATTTTCTAATAAATACTTTTAACAGACTTTTTTTTCACATTTCTAAATATTTTTGTTACCACCTAAAAAAACCAAAATGTTCTACATTTAATAGTGTGTTGATTGTAACTAGTTTTGCTGGGTCTATTCTTTGCTCTGTTCACACATGCAGATAAACAGTCTAAATGGAATTGAAAGTCATCTATTTTTGTCATTCTGGATGTGTGTTTTTTTTTCCATCAGGATGAGAAATTGACGATTTTTCTCTCTAAAGAAAGGAGGCTTTTGCCAAGTCAATTTTATAATACCTGGGTGTTTTCTTTTTGTCTTTTAAGGCAGTAAAATTTAGCCTACAATCTTTCTGTGATCTTAAAATAAATATTATATAGGGTTTATAGGATTGTTTATATCTGCAGAGAATGGACTCATACGATAAGCTATAATGAGTTTCATACAATGTAGGTGATCAATACATTTGAGTGGTTAAGATTTTATTACAAAATAATATGCAATTATTAAGGATTAATTATTTAAGATAATTCCCATAGGGATAAAAAATTATAGTTGCAGTAAAATTGCATCTACAATTTAATATTCAACTCTATATTTACAACTCATCTGTATTGTCACTTGTTAATTCAAAGTTCTCTTTTTTTTATGACTACTCTGATTTTCCAGAATAAGAAAAAACATAAATATAAGTGGCTCTTTTAATAAGTAGATAAGGAATACCTTTTATTTTATTTTATTTATATTTTTTAAAGGTTTTATTGGGGAATTTGGGGAGGGGAACAACGTTGGGGAATCGGGGAAGGGGAACAGACAAGTTGTTGTCCTTTTGTTCTTCAGTTTAATTGTGGAGGACATTGCTTCACTGGCCCATGTTGGTATCGTCATTGCATTCCTCCCGGATGAGGCAGATCGGTCACTGGCCTCTGGACAGCTGCTCACAGTGGCTCTTGGCAGTTTACGCCAGCTGCTGGCCACTCACACTGGCTGCTGGCCACTGAAGCCTATGGCAGCCCACTGCAGCAGGAGCTGCAGCTACGCGGTCGCCCAGCAACTCACAGCAGCGCAGCTCTAGGTGGAGCTGTTGTTCACCATCTTAGCTGTAGAGGTTAGTGTCACTGGCTCTCATATGTGGGATCCGAACTGGGGCTCTGCTGCTCAGAGCTGGCATCCCAAGACAGTTCTTAACCAATGAGCCACTCGGCTGGCCCAAGGAATAGCACTTTTTTTTTTTAAAGCTGAGCCATCCTACCACCCGTTAGCAGCTCAGTGGCAGCTGAGCTCGGGCTGGGCATCGAACTGCTGTTGCTCAGAGCTCAGCTCACACTCTTGAGTGAGCTCTTAACCAACTGAGCCACTCGGCTCACCTCCAAGGAATACCTTTTATACTAAGACTTTCTAACTCATCTCTTAGAAATTGTTAATAATTAAGATTAGTTCATCTTGGTTCTTTTTCACTTCTTGTGACAAAAAATAGGAAAAATTCTTGTCAAAAAATATGCTCCCTAATGGTGGGTCTGGTGTTACTTAAGGCTAAGACATTATCTGGTAGCTGCTTGAATCAGCTTGGATCAGATCCAGACCCATTGTCACTCACAGATAGCTCTAAATAAATACTTAATGATTGCTATGGATTGAATTTCTAGTGTCAGCTCTGCCACAACTACCGATGTGACTGTCATAGATAAAGAAAGGAAATTTGTAAAAAGATCTGTTCAATAGAAAAATATAAACTAATGTACAGCTATACATACAACTTCACACTCCATGGAGCAAAAGCATAGTAGATAAATCCACAAACAGGAGGGAATTTTGGCAAATAATTATCAGTTGCTGATATAATAGGCATGCAAAACTATCAAGAAAGACATAGAATATTAAAACACTAAATAATTTATATGTAAAAGCAGAATCCAACAACTGCACAATATATACTACTATCAAATACACATGGAACTTTTGCAAAAATTGCCCATATACTACCCCAAAAAGCAAATATCAATAAATTTCAAAGCAGTGATATAAAACATATATTTCTGATGTCAGTAGATTTAAGCTAGAAATTAATAATAGAAAGGAACTAGAAACGCCATAAATGTATGGAAATTATGTAATATAGTTAAAATAACCCATGGGTCAGAAAAAAATTAAAATGAAATTTAAAAATATTTGAACTTAAAGAATTAATGCGTAGCAAGTGAAAATGTGTGGGATTCAGCTAAAGTTCTCAGAGAAAACTTTATAGTATTAAATAAAAAAACTGAAAATCAATGATCTGAAGATTAATTTCAAGAAGCTAGAAAGAGAATGGAAGTTTCTGTTCAAAGAAAATTGGAAAAGAAAATGAATCAGTGAAATGGAAATCAACAAAAAATAAATCAACAGAGCCAACAGTGGTATCTTTGAAGGCTCACAGGGACATCCAAGAGAGGACTAAAACCAGAGCAGCAGTAACCAGATTCTTGTCTTCACATGAAAAAGAATCAAGAGTGAGATGCACAGAAAAATATGTTGAAATGAAGTACACACTTGAGAGGGAACTGCGGAGGAATTCAGGGGCTGAGTCACACTGAGGAAGTCCTGACCATGGGTGTTTATACCTCCCCGGGCAGGTTTGGGTAAGGTCCCATTGTAGTAATGGCAATGTAAATAAGATTATAATGACATTATGAATTAGATGAAGGTCAGGTCCCTGTCATAGAGATTAGTGTTGCTTGATAAAGCTGGTTCTTGTTCTTCTCCAGCTACAGGTGTTGGATACAGTCACTTTTACTTGTGTAACCAAGTGAGGCACCTCACGTTATATCATGGAGGAGGTGGTCAATATCCCAGGCTACCTATCCTGCCACAGTTGGCTTCTTGATAAATTCCTCACAAAATTGATCAAGAAAAAAAGATGAGAAGGCTCAAATAATCAACAACAAAAATTTAAAAAGAGAACATGACTAAAGATTAGATAGGTATTTTTAAAAATTATATACATTTATATATGAAATTATGGAAAAAATTTTATGTCAATAAGAGATGAGTTAGATGAAATATCCAAAATCCTAGTAAAACACATTTTTAATTGACTCTAGATAAAATAAAAGAGTCTTGGGCCAGCAGAGTGGTGCATTGGTTAAGAGCTGGCTTGGGACTCCAGCGGCCCTGGTTTGGATCCCATATATGCGGGCCAGTGACACTGCCCTCTACAGCTAAGATGGTGAACAACAGCTCCACCTGGAGCTGGGCTGCTGTGAGTCCCCAGGACGGCATAGCTGCAGCCCCTGCTGCAGTGGACTGCCATAGGCTACAGTGAGTGGCCGGCAGCCAGCACGAGCAGCTGGCAGCTGCTGTGAGCTGCCAAGAGCCCCTGTGAGCGGCCATCCAGAGGTCAATGACTGATCTGCCTCATCCGAGAAGAGCACAATGATGATACCAACATGGGCTAGTGAAGCAATGTTCTCCACAACTAGACTGAAGAACAAAAGGACAACAGCTTGTCTGTTCCCCTTCCCCGGTTCCCCAACACTGTTCCTCTCCTCCAATTCCCCAATAAAATCTTAAAAAAAAAAAAAGAGTCTTATCTAGTAAAGATATTACCAAACTAATATAGTTAAATATAACAATGATAATACACCACGACCAAGTTTGCTTTTGTTTTTCTACTTATGTGTTTTCTTGGCTAAGACTGAAAAGCTACTTTAACATTCAAAATCAATGTGACTCATATCATTAACAAAATAAAGAATAAACATGTGACAAAATTCAATATCCATTGATGGTATCATTTAAAATCTCATACTAAATTAAAAATAAAAAGCACCCCCCTAATATGATAGTAAATATCTTCAAAAAAGACTATGGATAACATATCTGTTGATGAAATATTGAAATCATCCCTCTGTGATCAGTATAACTATAATGTAAGGATGTCTGCTATCATGACACCTATTCAAATTATTCAAATTAATGAGTGGATTTAGGAAGAATGCTGGGTATTAGTTTAATGTACAAAAATACTTGACATTATTTCAACTGAGCTCTTATCATCAACAAATAAATAGAAAAATAAACATTAAAATTATACCATTTACAACTATATCCAAGAAGTCAAATACCTAGGAATAAACCTAATAAAAGATGTACATTATGTTTACAGAGAAAATTACATAAAGTTACTGAGATAAATTAAAGAAAACCTAAATTAATGAAAAAGATATACTTTATTCATGGACTGTAAAGATATTAATTCTCTCCAAATTGTTCTATAGATTTAATGCAGTAAAAGTCAATTCTCTTAAAGCCTTCTTTTTATGGACATTTACAATCTGATTTGAAAGTTTATTTTAATTAAAAGGGTCAAGAACAGCCAATACAATTTTGAAAGATAAGAACATCTTGATTAAACACATGTGAAATTGACCTACAATCATTCTCTATTAAGTGCTGTTAAATCAATTAGATTTTATTTCAACAAGGTGTGTGATGTATTAGAATAGTTTTTAAAAATAACAAAAGATCCTCAAATTTTTAAAAACTGTGATCTTTGGAAAAAAATGAAATTGTTAAATTTATGTTATCCAGAGTAATTTTTATAAAATATTTCTTGTTATTTCAAAGCATACCAAAAACATCAAGCAGATTCAAGTTTTACTCTTTAACTTATAATAAGATTTTTTAAATATCACTTAAAAGTTTTTGACACAAAATTTTTCAAAATGGAAACTATATAACAACGCAACAAAAGTGACATCCCAATCAAATTTAAATAAACTAGAAAAATGAAACAAAATCATTTTCAAAAAGTAGAAGATTTATGTGCAAATAATCCAGAACGCAATTAATTATTTTTCAGCTGTTATCAACAAATTTCTTTCTGAGAGTTTCTTTGTATTTCCCATCAAGGACTTTATTCCTAATTAGTCCTCTGATTCTAAGCTATATGTCAGTGATATAGTTGTATTACAATAATAAATAATGATCATGTATTGTAAATAAACTACATCTATAGTCAATGAGCTAGATCACAATGTCTTATTATTATTTTCGAATCATTAAAAGATGCCAAAACATTTTAACATTTACTATGTGGAAAGCACTATGGTAGTAGACACTGTAAAAGAGGCTAAGAATTGTGAGACAATTGCTCTTAAATCCTTCCTCCTTTCTTTCCTCCCATCCTTTTCTCTTTTCTTCCTTTCTAAGATAGTATACCCTTAGTAATTCAGACCTTTGTTTCATATAATTGTTATTTCACCTTGATGATGACTGAGAAAGGGAGATAAATATTTTCTTCCCAAGAGCACCTTCTTCAGTAGATTCTCCTCTACATTGCATTTCTTTAGCAATCCTTTAAAACACTCATCAGGAAAAATAGTTCCATCAACTTTGGAAACTACTTTGTCAAATGTGTATAACTGAATAATCAATAAAATTGAAACAGAATATTAGAAAATAAGTTTTCTTTAGAATCAATTCTTTTTTTCTCCTTAACTATTTATCTTCAGTTATAACTTTAGAAGAAAAGCTACTCAACATTCATAATATCTACAAAAACCAAATGTGATTTTATTGTACTTCATAGTAATTTACTTTTCCAAGTAAATACCATTAAAAATCCCTATATGCATCATTAAATTATTTTATTACCAACAGTAAATGTTTTTTGACATATCAACTAATGTAAATAGATAAGGGAATTGAGTTTTACAGTTATGTCCTTTAGGGCACAGACCTAGTAATTTTCTATATATGTGTCAGACTGAAAACCATTTTTATCTATTTGCAATGTAACTGTTTTTATTAAAATATTCATTAAATATTTTCACAGTAATTATAACTTGTTCCTTTGAGTTTAATGTTAATGCTCAAAAATTATGGGGGCCAGCTGAGTGGCTTGTTGGTTAAGAGATGGCTTGGGATCGCGAGCTCTGAGCAGCAGGGCCACCAGTTCGGATCCCATGTGGGCCAGTGATGCTCCATCCTCCACAGCTAAGATGGTGAACAACAGCTCCACCTGGAACTGGGCTGCTGTGATTTTCCAGCATTGGCGTAGGCTGCAGGGGGCTGCAGTGAACTGCCAGAAGCTACTGTGAGCAGCCGGCAGCCAGCGTAAGTGGCTGGCAGCCGCCTGAGCTTCCGTGAGCTGCCGTGAGCGGCCATCCAAGGGCTGGTGACCAATCTGCTTCAGCCGGGAAGAGCTCAATGATCACAATGCCAACATGGGCCAGTGAAGCGAAGTCCTCCATAACTAGACTGAAGAGACAAAGGACAGCACTTGTCTTTCCCCTTCCCCGATTCCCCAACACTGTTCCCTCCCCCAATTCCCCTAAAAAAATTCTTTAAAAAAGAAATTATGACTACTGCTAATTATTCAAATATGAAAAGCAACTACAAAATTTTTTAAAAATTTACATTTATCAAAAATTAGGTTTCACAAAAGAAATTTTCTGTTTTTATTGAGAACATAATTCAAAATATACACTAGCTCATGCTCATAAATAACAAAAGACAGCTTTGCTGAGAAACTTGCAGAGTTGATCCTGTTTTTTTTGTGATCTTCTGTAGCCAGGACAAGTAAAATGTTTCATATGACCTTTAATTATTGTTATATAACTTAGCACATATCAAGACTCCAAATTGTACTAAGAATACACACACACACACACACACACACACACACACACACACACACACACACCGAGGGTGCCCCCCAAAATGTATACACATTCTAAGAAAGGAAAACTGTATTAAAATTGTAATACTTAATATATACCGATAACAAAAGATGAATACAAGTCACATTTGACATCTGCCATTACAAGGGGTGCTCAAAGTGGTTACCATCAGCATGTGGACACTTCTCATTAGGGCGAACTACTGCTTGAGCAAGGATGGCCAAAGTGTCCACTTGTATACTTTTTTTTTGGCACCCTCAACTACATGGTAGTTTGTAATCCTGGCTCTCCTCTTTCTATAACACTCTTCTCTTTTCCCTCAAATTCCTAAAAGTAGCTCCACTGTGAAATGAATGAATCAGAGTGTTACAGAACAGAAAGAGTCCACCTACCCAGTGCTAGCAGAGTCAAACACCAAACACTACCTAGAACTACTGGAAAATATTGACCATTTTATTATGAATGATGCCAACCAGCAGAACTGTAAGTTAATGTGTAACAGCCCAAACTCCTAGATTCAGGGTTCTAGGGGCTGGTTTTTAAGGGCATGGGGAAAAGGTATATGGAAGCACTTGCAAGGCAAGTTTTAATTGGAGGGCCTTGGAGCTTGGCCATTTATGGTAAGGGGAATCTTCCTGGGCGATGGATCCTCTGCTTCCAAAAGTGCTCCACTGTTCAAGTTCCAACTTTCTCAGTCCTTTGGTTCCATGTGTGTGTGAGGGTGAGAAGTGAGACTTTGATTTTAGGTGCAACTGAAGGTCAATGTTCTCCCCTCTGAACATGCTATGGCTGCATGACTTGTAGTTTTGGTGTGTTGTCTCTGAAAAGCAACTCAGTATCTCATTAAACAAGTTAAAACCATTTAGAGTTGGTTCAGTGGTTAAAATAGCAGTCCCCAAAAGACAGTGCAAACTATTAAGAATATGCCAGAGTAAGCTGGCCAAAAGAACTCAATGGAATTCAAATCACTCAGTAAGACACTGTATTAGGCTGAGTTCTCGAGTGAAACAGAACCAATAGGAATAGGAGATCTTATATAATGCATAGTTATACTTTATTTATATTTGTCTTTGTCTTTGTATTTATATTTAAAGAGATTTCTTTTTTTTGTTTTATTTTTGGATTATGAGTATATTACTCATGTGTCCTAAATTTTATAGTAAATAGACATTAACTTCACAATAACTGTAATTTTATTTTAACTTGGTTGTGAAACACCAATATTTAAATATTGAAATAGTTTTATAGGCATAGCTGCCTTTCCTAGTGCCAAATTAAGCACCATATTTTCATTTTATTTTACTCCCACAGGGGGAAAAAAAAGAAAGAAAATTATCTAATTGTGCATTGAAAACAGAGATGTATGTTTTCACTTCTAATTTTGGCCAGTCTAATTAATGGAATTATCTGTTTCCTCCACTTTCATCTTGAGAATCTCTGACCATTTGTATTTCTTTCCTTTATTAAATTTACTGGGATGACATAGGTTTCAAGTGCACAATTCTATAATACATCATCTGCATATTGCATTGTGTGTTCACCACCCCAAGTCAAGTCTCCTTCCATCACTATATATTTGACATCCTTTACCTTTTTCTACATTACCCCAAACCCCTTTCCCTCTAGTAACCACTGTACTGTTATCTGTGTCTATGAGTTTTTGCTTGTTTATCTGTTCATTTGTTGCTTGCTGGTGGAAATGCAAATTGGTACAGCCTCTATGGAAAACAATATGGAGATTCCTCAACAAATTAAGAATAGAGCTACCATAAAACCCATCATCTGTCGCCTGGGTATCTACCTTTTTGAACGTTTATTCATAAAGCAACATATAACTCTGAAGCAGGATTTTTTGATGTGGGAGACACAGACCAGAGGTAAAGTTTGTAACAGAGGACAGTTTATTAAAGCAGAAAATAACAGCTCTTAAAATGAGAGGGGGGTCTTGACTGGGGTGCCCACTAGTTAGAACAAAGGATTTGTTTTTAAACCTTTGTATGTCTGGGGAGAGGGGCTGGGTGGTGTCTCTTGGCACTATTATCAGATTACATTGTTGCTTAGCCAAGAGGAAGCATTTTCTATCTAATTTCCTTAAAGCTTAATCAGCTTAATCATTGTCTGCCCTGAGAGAGTATGTTAGAGGAGACTGGCTTTGAAGATAGGACTCCTGACAGTCTTGTGATGTTAAATAACACCTTTGAAGATATGCATTCTACCTGGGGATCCCTGACTTGGAAAAAGAGGCCATCTTCCTCCACCACCTGGGCTTGTCACTCTGGTAGGTCCTGTGACTTAAACCTATCTGTCAGCTAATAAAATTATTTCCCTGGCTCTTTTATGATTTCCACCCTTATTCCCTCTACCATGGCAATTTCCTGACTGTCTATAATTTTTTTCTACCTCCACTCTATGTTCATTGCAACATTATTCACAGTGGCCAAGACATGAGAACAACTGAGGTGTCCTTTGATAGATGATTGGATAAAGAAGAGGTGGTACATATATATAATGGAACATTACTCAGCCATAAGAGAAGATAAAATACTTCCATTTGTAACAACATGGATGGATCTTGAGATTATCATGCTAAGTGAAATAAATCAGATTGGAAAAAGTAAAGAACCATACGATTTTACTCATACATGGGATAAAACTAAAGAACAAGACAAATACATAAAGAAACAAAAACTCATAGACACAGACAATAGTTTAGTGGTTACCAGAGGGTAAGGGGGGAGAGGGGTGGTAGATGAAGGTAAATGGGGTCAAATATATGGTGATAGAAGAACTGACTCTAAGACAGGTTAGTTAGTGTAACAATTAGGCAGTTAGGAATTCCCTGTTAGAATAAATAAAAGATAATTAACTCCTTCCAACCAGAGACATCAATCACACACTGAGGCAACTGGACTTACAAGACCTCTGCCCCTCAGCCCTGACCAAATGGTCACAGCCTATAAAACAGTTAATCTCTTCCCTGAGCCCTGACTTGATTCTTTTGTTTTGAAAAAGCCTCCTTCAGGCTGAAACAGCCAATGAAGCAACTGGACTTACAAGACCTCTGCCCCTCAGCCCTGACCAAATGGTCACAGCCTATAAGACAGTTAATCTCTTCCCTGAGCCCTGACTTGATTCTTTTGTTTTGAAAAAGCCTCCTTCAGGCTGAAACAGCCAATGAAATAAATCTAACCTGTTAAAGCAGGCGCCAGTTTTCTCCCCAGATAGGCTAGGAAAAACATATAAACAGAAGCCTCCTCCCCTAGTCAGTGGGCACTCCAGTTTCAGATGCTCCTTCTTGGTTAGAGAGCTGTATCTCTTTGCTCTAACAAATTTGTTCTTTCTGCAAACTTTGCCTCTCTGGTCCTCCATTCTTTGATGTTACAAGACCACAAATCCCAGACATTCACAAATCATCCTGCATCAACTCTGGGTGGTAAACACACAATGTGATATATATAGATGATGTATTACAGAATTGTACACCTGAAATTTATGTAACTTTGCTAGAAGTTATCACCCCAATAACCTTTAATTAAAAAAATTAAAAAAAATAACATGATTATAGAGGCTGAGAGTCCCAAGACAGGCTGAGACTTAGGAGAGCTTAGGGTATAATTCCAATTCAAGTCCAAGTACAAAGGCCAGAAAGGACTGATATCCCAGCTAGAAGTCAGTCAAACAGTGAGAGAATACATTTTCTCTTACTCAGCCTTTTGGTTCTATTCAGGCCTTCAGTGAATTGTAAGTGATGCACCATATTGAGGAGGGGAATTTATTCAGTCTACTGATTCAAATGTTAATCTCATCCATTAACACCCTCATAAACACACCCAGAATAATGTTTAACCAAGTGTCTGGGCACCCTCCTGGTATAGTCAAGTCGACACATAAAATTATCACAGGCTGAGTGGCATAGTGGTTAAGCACTGGCTTCGGAAACCAGCAGCCCTGGTTCCGGTCCCACATGTGAGGGCCAGTAACACTGCCCTCAAAAAAAAAAAATTATCACAGAAACACCATATTAAATAATATTCTGATATTATGCCAAAAATGAAAAAAAAAAGTTATATGAAATTACCAATGCAGCAATTGCAAAAAAATTTTTAGCCAGAATATTTTATTAAAATCTCAATTTATGTTTTTTTTCTCCCTTTATATGGCCTTCTGCCAACACACACACACACACACACACACACACACACACACACACAGTCATTTTGAAAGATCTCCAGTCGATGGCTTGCTTTTTGGATAGACAGCAGAAACACTTTGAAACAATTTTTGGCTCTTTCTCTGCTATAAAAGGCTAAGCACTGTGTTAGTTTGCCCATGATTTGAAGGAAGAAGAAGGTATATGAGGGCAAAAAGGTGATGTAGGATATTTTTCTTGTGCTGGGATCGTAGTTTCGTGAAGCTGAAGAATGGAGACACGAACCAGAGAGGTCAAATTTACAGCAGAGGATAGTTTATTAGGGTAGAAAGTTACAGCTCTCAAAAAAATGAGGTGGTCCCAACTGGGTTGCCCACTAGTTAGGGCAAAAGCTTTGGTTTTTATACCTTTTGTATGTCTGAGGAGTGGGGCTTGGCTGGCGCTTTTTGGGGCCACATTTGTTGCTCAGCCTGGAGGAGGGGTTTCCTCCAAATGCCCAATTTCCTTAGAGTTTAATCAGCTTAATCAATGTCTCTGCTCTGAAAGGAGCTTGTTACTGGAGACTGACAGTCTTATGTTATGCTAAATAACCTCTTTGGAGATATGCCTGGGAATCCCTGGGATCTACCTGGGAATCCCTGACTTGGAAAAAGTGGCCTTTTTCCTCCCCCACCTGAGTTTGCCATTCTGGTGGGTCCTGTGTCTTAAACCTGTCTATTAGCTAATAAATTATTTCCCTGCCTTTGTTATGGTCTTCACTCTGATTCCCTCCACAGTGACAATTTCCCTGATTTTCTATAATTTTCTATCTCAAAGGGGATAAGGGAAAGACTGCCCTAGACTGGAAACAGCACCAAGAAAAGGTGAAAACTCCTAAGTGCAGATGTAATTGAATAGACTAATCCTCTCATTACAGACTGCTAGTAAACAGAATAAAATAGGTAATTTTTATATAAAAATGGATACATAACATAATAAATATAAAAACCAACTATTTTCAGATGTTTTACCACAGGTAATAAAGATTGTGTTCCTTAAGAGAAGGGGAAAAACTAGCTGAGCCAACAATAGCTCTCTGACTTAAGGCATTTTACAGCAGGGAGCTCTAGCACAAAGAGCCCAAGCAGAGTCTGTTGCCTTGAGCTGGGGAAAGAGACGTCAGTCACTGCTGGGAGTGGCTGAAGCACCTGGGTTTGCATGAACACATACCAGAGATGAGGCAGCTGCACAGAAAGCAAGCTCTAGAAATCTTCACTGGATACCAAAAGGTATGCTGTGCTTGCATCACTGAGGCCACTAGAGAAATGCCTTCACAAACCTTAAAAGCAAGCCATTAGACTTGAAGAAATGTGATAGAAATTAAAATACATCTGGGCTACCTATAAATATCAAAATACTAATTATCAGCATGAGTTCTTCTTCAATCAGTTTATTTAGATGACTTTATAAATTTCCAAACATATGCACTTTTTTGTTATCTTTGCATTGTTGATCTCTAAATTATTTGCATTGTTGTAACCATACATGAACTTCATTTCTTTAGCATGCATTCTGCTTTAATCCAAGCTAACTTTGTTTATCCTGATAGAACTATAATTTACCTGCATTCTTTCCCCAGATCCTCCTATCTGTTCTTATGCTGTATGTCTGCTTCTTTTAATCATGAAGCCCTTAGGACACTGGTTCTGGTCTACACCAAATTCACTGAAGAATAAAGCTTCAGGTCTGTCAACCAAGACTAGGATATAATAACTAAACCTCAAACAATGAGTAAGAGTTTAATACAACAAAGTTAATAGCTTAGCCTCAGATAAGTTTCAGCTCTGGACACGTGAGAGCAGAATAGTCCCACTGATCATCCCCTGGAAACCAGACTGAACAATGCTGACAGACATCAGGACCTGAATCCATGACCAATCAATCCCTGCCTTAGCCCTGACCAATCAGTGAACCCCCATGCCCCAACTCCCATAGCAACCATAATTAATGCTTTTCCTCTTATATAATATATCCACTATAGGCCATCAGGAAGCCAGGTTTTTGAGAGTGCTAGCTCACCCGTGTCTCTAGACTTGGTGCCAACTCCTTAAATAAACCTCTACTTTCTTTGCTGCAAACTCCTGCTCATGTTTTCTTTTGGCTTGGATGCGCACAGGCAAGTGGACCTCTTCCAATCTGTGATAACATTGTGTTGAGATAATGTTGTCTATATGATAGTTGATTTATTGAAATATGTTGAAACTTGTTCTGTGGCTTAATATGTTTTCATTTTGCCCACTGATTAATAATGTGTTTGACAGGAATGTAGATTTTCTGATTAGAGCCTGTTAAACTCTACATTTTGCCAGTATATCAAACTTAATTATGTTGTCTAACTTTCTGATTAATTATCAATTACTGAAAAAGATATCCTAAAATCTCCCACTATGATTTTGGAGGTGTTAATTTGTCCTCAAAATTGGTCAATTTAAACTGTATGTATTTTAATCTATATTATTGGTAGGCACAAGTTTTGATTTTGTATAAATTCTTGTCAAATTTCCCTATTTATCATTTGTAATATCCATGTTCTCTTTAAATGATGCTTTTTGTTTTAAAGTTTGTATTTTGGATGACTTTTTTTTAAATTAGTAGTTGTCTGGCATAATTTCTTTTCATCTACCCATTTTCAAAATTTCTGTTCTTTTTTTTTTATATATGATCCTTAAACACAGCATATAACTTATACTATGGCTTTATCTTATGTATTTCTGTAATTGTTACATTCAGTTCATTTGTAATGATTTTGATGGCCAATATATTTGAATTTATTTCTATCATTTTGTATTTTCCATTTATACAACTTTTTCTGTACTTTTCTTCTTTGCTTTCATTTTAACCTTAAGAGTTTATCTAGGGCCGGCCGAGTGGCACGGTAGTTAAGCACTGGCCTGGGAAGCCAGCAGCCCCGGTTTGGTCCCACATATGAGGGCCAGTGACAGTGCCCTCAAAAAAAAAAAAAAAAAAAGAGTTTATCTAGGCATCAACCCTGGGCACCGAGGTCCGTCGCGCCCTATCAGGCCCTAGGATAGTAGCCCCACGGAACCGGCATGCTCCCGCCTGCAGTGGGATGGCGGACTGGGCACCAGGACGGCCAGGTCGCGGCAGGCGCTTTTACTCTTTCACCTTCTTCCCTGTGAGGCCGGTGAGCTGGCGGCTGCCACAGTATATGGGAAAGCTGAACCACCAAAAGGATTGATGACCAGCAATCTCATGATAAATCTGGATGATAGTTCTCATGCCTTGGGAAATCCAGTTGGGAACTCTCCATACCAGCTCCTGGGATCAGACTTTCATCCATTATAAAATTCTTTGCCTGAACTACTAAAGCCAGTCCTAGCTAACTACGAACCCAAAGGAAACACTCGGTGGAAGATTTCAATCCTTACATCACCTGCTATATCTGCAAAGGGTGTCTGATCAAGTCAATACAGTACCGGAATGCCTCCATACCTTCTGTAAGACTTGTATTGGTCAGCACTTTGAAGATAGCAATGATTGTCCAAGGTGTGGTAACCAAGTTCATGAGACAAATCCATTAGAAATGTTGAGGTTGGATAATACATTAGAGGAAATCATATTTAAACTGGTCCCTGGACTGCGAGAACAAGAACTTGAGCATGAATCTGAATTTTGGAAGAAAAATAAGCCTCAAGAAAATCGACAAGATGATACTTCAAAAGGTGACAAACCTAAAGTAGATGAAGAAAGTGATGAAAATCAAGATGATAAAGACTATCACAGAAGTTACCCACAAATTGCTATATGTCTAGATTGTTTACAAAATGATGGACAATCAGGAGACAATGTAGTAAAGGGTTTAATGAAGAAATTCATTCAATATTCTACACGTGTAACTGTGGGAACTATTAAAAAATTTCTGAGTTTAAAACTAAAGCTTCCAAGTTCTTATGAGTTGCATGTGCTGTGCAATGGTGAAATTATGGGGAAGGATCATACTATGGAATTCATCTACATGACAAGATGGCGACTAAGAGGCAGAAACATAAATTGCTTTTATATATACCTGTGTGCATATTTAGTTGTATACTATTATGTTACTCAAACTTAACAGTATTACTTAGAAACTAAAAGAACAAACTAGCTTGAGAGAGAGAAGAAACTGGTTCCTCTTACTGTTTCTCCTAGCTACTCCATTATAATTGATCTCAAGTATAAGACCCAAGGTCTGTGTTAAATGTGTATATTTAAGATGATTTAAAACCCCATCTAAATATGTTCAGAACTCTACTAACCTCAAGACAGAGAAGATGGCACTCACAGTTTTTAAAAAGCCCAATAAAATACTGGAACTTTTAACTATTAAAAAAAAAAAGATTTTGGGCCGGCCGAGTGGCACGGTGGTTAAGTGCTGGCTTGGGAAGCCAGCGGCCCTGGTTCAGGTCCCACATATGAGGGTCAGTGACACTGCCCTCAAAAAAAAAAAAAAAAAAAAAATATATATATATATATATATATATATATATATAAAATAAAAAAGATTTTATCTAGAGTATGATGGTTTCACAGGTGTAGCCATATGCCAAACTTACCAAATTGTATACAGTGAATAGGTGCAGGTTCTTTATATAGCAATTACACTCAATAAATTTGTCTTTAAAATAAATGAGTTAAACAATCCCATTGTTATCCCTTTGGTAAGCCCCATCTTGTCTTAATTTTAGAATTTTAGTTTTATCTTAAATTTTTCCTACTCATTGTTTTAAAAACAAAACAAAACAAAAATAAAAATGTCCTCAGCTGAAAGCTTTTCTGAAAGAAAGGGGTTACTGTGCCAAATGCTAGCCAGAAAAAGGACCAGGTCCTGGGACATGCAGTCTAAAGCACCAGCAGCTGGGCTAGATAAAGATGAATATGGGGCCAGCCAAGTGGCACGGTGGTTAAGCACTGGCTTCGGAAGCCAGCGGCCCCGGTTCGGGTCCCACATATGAGGGCCAGTGACACTGCCCTCAAAAAAAAAAAAAAAAAAAAGATGAACATGACTACTGTCTTAGAGCTGATGGGGCTCTTTTACAATGGGTTTGGAAGAAAGATGTAAGTTGTTTTAAAATAATTTAAATTGGCTATAAATTCAGAGAACAGGAAAAGACGATGCAAGGGTCGTTCTAGGATAGGTGCATAGTGTTTTTCCTACTTTTGGATTGGTTGTGGGCTATAGTGTGGGAAGTTCATGCATAAACAGGATGGTGTAGCATCTGGTGGTCAGCTATTTTTTTTTTCTTTTAAGATAGTCACCTGGAAGTTGATTCAAAGTTTTAAGATACATTCAAGAATGTGAGCTGTCTTTTGTTGGTTTTGGTCAGTGGCTCTGTTAACTAATTAACCTTTACCTCTTTATCCCACCTTCTGGCCTGCTGTAATTTATTTTATGACATCTCAGAATTTTTCTCTTGTCATGATATTAGTCATTATTGCATTATTTCTTTTTTTTTTTTTTTTTTAAAGATTTTATTGGGGAATTGGCGGAGGGGAACAGCGTTGGGGAATTGGGAAAGGGGAACAGACAAGTTGCTGTCTTTTTGTTCTTCAGTTTAGTTGCGGAGGATGTTGCTGCACTGTTGGTATGTCATTGCGCTCTTCCCGGATGAGGCAGATTGGTCGCTGGCCTCTGGATGTCGCTCACCGCAGCTATTGGCAGCTCACGCTTGGCTGCCAGCCGCTCACGCTGGCTGCGGGCCACTCACTGTAGCCTTGGCAGCCCACTGCAGCAGGGGCTGCAGCCCACACCATCACCGGGGCTCGCCCAGCCCAGCTCCAGGTGGAGCTGTTGTTAGCTGTAGAGGGCAGTGTCACTGGCCCTCATGTGGGATCCGAACCGGGGCCGCTGGCATCCCAAAACCAGCTCTTAACCAATGCGCCACTCGGCTGGCCCTACATTATTTCTATACAGTCAGTGTTTGTTGAGTTTTGCCCACAAGTTTTTATGTTTCTTTGTTCAATCTCCTTTGTGAATATAATATTTTTGTTGCGGGATACTCAGGTAGAGAGACGGGACACCAAGGCTCAGAGTGGGAAGCAGCGTTTATTGATGCCAGCACCGGTTCTGCGGATTCATATCCAGAGGCTGAGCCCCGATCCAGACAGGACTCAGAGCTTTATACCCTGAGGTTTCTGGGTTAGCAGCTAGGATTCCGTATTAGGGCATGTGGCATTGTGTTAGCTTCTGACTGGTTCCTGGGTGAGGTAGGAATTAGGAAGTATTGAACGTGGAAGTCTAGGTAGCCATGTGGTCCTGGAAAGCTTTTGTCTAGGGCCCCCTGCCATATTCCCTTTGATGCTTGAACCCTTATGTGGGTTAGAGAGCATCATCTTCAATGGGTTGTTGGCCAAAGGGTTGGTACCTCTATAACATAAGGACCTTGGCAGCGGTTTTACGTTCTATAATGCCTCTATGAGGGAAGAGGTAAAGTGAATGATAAGGGGGAAAATGCAGCATAAAAGGAGACATGTTCCAAGGAGCAGGAGGACAATTCCAATTAATGTTTTAAATCCCCCAGGGTGGAGAACCATCCTCCAAAGAGGCTTTCAGGGTCCCACCCTGACCACCTCTGAACTGGGACATGGGCAAGTTTTCTAATATTGGTCCAGTGGCAGAGACGGCTTTGCCATTGTCATCAATCTGTAGACAACAGTCTGACTGATTGAATTTGCCACAGACACCACCTTCTTTAGCCAGTAAGTAGTCCAGTGCTAGGCAGTTCTGGTAAATAGCGACCTGCATCTGGGTCTGTTGAATAGCAAGGAGCTCTAAAGCTATCAGTTTCATTGGTGATTATTTCCAGAACAGCCTATAATCTGATAATACGGTTTAGCATGTAGATGGGGGTACAATATCCCCAACTCCCATCTTGAGCCCAAGTAGCTGGACCATAATATTAGATCATCCACTGGGGAGGCCATTCATCTTCCCCCCAGGTCTTATGCCCTCCTACATCAAGAGACCTCCTGGACCTTATCTGTAAATCCTGGTATAAGGGGATGTCTAGTTCTTGGCCAGTTTGGTTAGGAAGCAGGAAGAAACCAGGCTGAATTACACCAAGTGTACAGCTCCTGGACCAGTTAGAGGGGAGATGGGAGTACGCCCGTTTGCCGCAGATACAGAATAAGCCATCGGGTGCTGCCCAGTGGGTGTCCAGGGTGGAGTTTAAGTTATACCATATAGTACTAAGGACCAGGATTGTGTGGAAGGGGTTGCTGCTGCCATTGGGAAAGGTGCAGTTGGCGACAGAGGAGCTAGGATCTAAGAGGGAAAAGAAGGTGGAATTGACGATAGGGCTCCAATACCAAATCGGGGCTTCTGGCCACCAGCTGAGAGATGAACCATTTAGGTTCTGGACTGTCCTGCATGGGTTATCTCCTACCCACTGGGTGTAGGGTATGCCTGTCCAGCTAAGACATTCTTCTCCAACTGCTTTGGAGGAGAGAACCCATACTAGGGGCCCTTTCTATGAAGGTTGGTTTGTGGTGCAGTTCCATTAGAGGAGGTCAAGGACAGTTAGGCTAGTTCCCTTCCATGACCATCCCTCACTCATGAGTGCTTCTCCACATACCCAGCACCCCATGACATTAAGTTCCTGGGCTATGCATTCGGCGAGGTCAATAAAGAGGTTTTTTTTCCCCAGAGTTGGAAAACCCAAGATTTTACCTAATTTAGTCTTGAGTTGTCCATATAGTTGGGGCCCTGGAACCTGTCGGTGGGAGTTGTCCATATAGTTGGGGCCCTAGGACCTGTCGGTGGGAGGGAAGTTTTGTGGCAGTTTGGTTGATAAGCCATTTAACCTTCTCCTGTACTGCCTCCTTTTGGGCCTGATCTTGGACGTGTCCTCCATCAGAGTATCCGATCGGTATGGGGCAGATCCAACAGATAACCTGATTGGCATTCTTGACCCCTGGGCAATTGTGGCAGGCTATGGATTTTTGAGGATTGGGGCAGGACCAGTAAGATCTGTCGGCATAGGTACAAGCCTGAGGAGTTTTACTTTGGTAGCATTGGGCAGGCATGTAAGTGTAGGAGACAAATGATACCTGACATGTTGTTCCTATCTGAAAGGACTGGAAGCATGATTTGGGGTGGCAATACTGTTCCCGACTAGGAAGAAAAGAGCGAGGATAGGGATCGGAGTCCTTAGGGTATGCATCTTGCAAGGAAGAATTCCTCAAGCTTCGGCCGTGCGTGAATTGGTCAGCTTCCGTTGTGACCAAAGCAGGGCTGATGATCTCCTCCTAGGGACCAGTATCCTCATTGGCCATCTTCCACCGGAGAGTGATTTTGAGGGTCTTGGGAGGGTCAGAGGTGCAGTTCCAGCTAGCGGCTGCAGATTTCAATCTTTTGTGGTGTATCCATGGAGTGATCTCTGCAACACTGACTGCCGTGGGGGTAGACAAAATGATAGGAAAGCGGCCCCTCCACAGGGGTTTTAAGGGCTGGAGGTTCCATTCCTTGACCCAAACTGAGTCCCTGGGCTTAAAGGGGTAAACTTCAGTCATTAAGCTAACGGGAGCCTTTCCTGTACCCATTGGTTGAAATTCTGTAGGGTAGACCCTAATGCCTCAAGCTGTTGTCTTAAGTTTAGGTTTCCTATTTCCTTAAGGTCCCTTGTGGGAGGGGTTTCGAGTCAATGGTGGTGTGCATATCCAGCCAACTGCCTATTTCCCTAGATGTAGCTGTTGACATCAGTATAGTATTCTTCATCAGGGTCTGTAAGAGGTCGATCAGTCAAGTCTGGCCTACTGGAGAACACTTCATCCATGACTTCGATGTAGTTGTGGTCTGGGGGCCCAGGCCCTACAGGCAGTAAAGTGTCTAGGTTTAGGGTCTGTGCTATCTCAAGACGGACTTGTAAGTTTTCACATAGTAGCCCGTGATACTTGGCAATTCGGGAGTTACTAAGACAATAGTATCCCTTATGATCTAATGGAGCCTGGACCGAGTGCGGAGCCCAGACAGTCAATTTCTGACCCAGGGTCAGCTTGCCAGCTTCAGACACTAGGAAGACCATTGTTGTGAGCTCCCTCAGAAAAGGTGGCCATCCTAATGCCACTGAGTTGAGTTGTTTTGAGACTAGCAGCCGCTGCCAATCCCCTAAGAGATAGGTGTGATGTCTGGAAGCTCTCGGCCAGGGGCATGAGTGAAAGCCCGTTTAATTTCATTATGTGGAGACTCTTACAGGAAATGTTCACATTCACCCTCCCTTTGTGGCTTCATAAAGGGGTTTGGCCATAGTGGAGAAGTTGGGGATCCAGATCCTACAGAAGCCTGCCACCCCTAAGAATTTGCGGCTTGATGGGGCAGTTGGTAATGGCCGTGAGTGATTCCACCTGGCCTCCGGGGATTCAAACCTGTTGGCATTCTTCCCAACTGCTGAGGACATTCATTTTTCCATTGCTCTCGTTGGTGGCAGTAAACACATTGGTCTTGTCCCAGCCTTGGTCTCCCGGTGGTCGTCTCCCCTGACATCACCCTCGCTGAGGTGGTCCCAGGTTTGGAACGGCATTTCATCCTGGGGTCCCAGTCCTCTCGACAAGTGCAGCAGCAAGCAAGTCCACCTGTTTTTTTTATCTTCCCATCTGCTTCTTGACGAGATTCTTGGTCAAGGTTGATGTAAACCTTGGTTGCCACTTCGAGGAGCTGGCTGATATTCACGTCAGCAAATCCATCCAGTTTCTGAAGTTTTCACCAGACGTTTTCCTGGGACTGTCCAGAAAAAGCGGCATTGACCATGCACTGATTTTCGAGGGCCTCAGGGTTGAAGGGAGTGTAGAGATGGAACATTTCACAGTCTTTTATAAAATTGGCTTGGGCTTTCCTCGGGTCCCTGGAGGACTTCATAGATCTTGTTCATATTGATGGCTCTTTTGCTACCATCCTTCAGGCCTCTTATAAGGGCTTCTTGATACCGTTCCAACATCAGGAAGTCCCAGTCATTAATGGGGTCCCATTGGTGGTCCTCCTCAGGGAAATGGTTCTGTGCATACATTTGGATGTTTAAGGTCCCAGGCGGGGCATGTTCCTCCAGCCACTTTATGGCTCCGTGTGACTCGTTGGCACTCCTTAATGTTGAAGAGAGTTAAGATGAGCAGACGACTATCAGCCCAGGTGGGTCAATATATTTGAGTGATTGAGTGAAGGAGGTCAGTCAAAGCCTAGGGTTTTTCAGTATATGATGAGGTATGATTCTTCCAATTTAAGAGATTAGTGGTTGAAAAGGGCTGGTACACAAACATGCACCAGCCTCCCTGAATTTTTCCATCCTGATCATAGTAGACAGGGCCTCTGGTTTCCTGGATGGGGAGCTGGAGAGCATCCGCCTTAGGGCCCTTTGTCTGTGGCTGTTTATCTGTGGACCCAGTACAGGGTCAGGACTGGCAGCAGTGGCTTAGCAGGAGGCTCTGAAAGGGGGGTAGCGGGCAGAAGTGGTAAGGCTTTCAAGCGGGGCACTGAAGGCTGGACTGGCAGATCAGGGGCCCGTGGAAGGGGTGGGTAGATAGGCGAATAAGATGGTGGGATCTCCTCTGGGTCTGAAGACAAGACCGGCTTTGGTTCCTTTGTTTGCCCTTAAGTGGCTTCCAGGAGGGGACCATAGCTTGGACTCAAGGAACCTTACTTTCTCTTCAAAACAGGACCTCAACCAAGGGGGCCTAGTGCGTACAATGGCCTCCCATGAATCGATATAAGGGAACTGGTCAGGGTGACTGGGGCTACTAGTAACAACAAGATAGACTCTCTGAATGAAGTCCCTATCAAAGCTTTCCTCTGTTGGCCATTCAACACCAAATGATGGCCAATTTCACAGAAGGTGCAGAGCTTTTGGGGGGTCATCTTAGTACCATAATCCCCGAGAATCCCTTCTTAGAATTCTTTAGCATACATCCTAATGGAGTCTGGGTACTCTGTTGCCCACCCATGGGAGCCACCCAAAATCTGCTCAACACACGATCACTTAGAGATTCGCTTTGTCCGTCTCCAGCTGCTCCCCTCATGGGGATATTTCAGGCACCTCTTAGCAATTGGTGGGTTGGTATAAGCCCCCAACTTGGATCATTAAACCATAAAAGACAATTTAGTGATACCACCCTAAGCCATACGAGGTTCGCCACAGACAGGTGGATTGGGACTCAACACTCCCTTTGCAGACAGGCTGCATCTCACTCACACGGACTCAGACAGATTCCTTCTCCACCCACTGCTCTGTTCCTGGGAGTCATGGTTTCCTCTCAGAAAATGAGATACTAGGGTGATTCTGGGAAGTGATTAGTCTCCCCTTCTGTCTGCTGATGGACAGGCTGCCTTAAGGGACCAGGGTCCTTACCAATCTGGTTGGGTAATGCTCCCAAGCTGGTTACTGCAGCCCTCCAGGTTCCGTTGTGCTCCTGGGTCGGTCCCCCATGGCTGGCAGGGGAGATGTCCCCACTAATGGACAAGAGTCCGCTGATGCCAAGTAGAGTTTGGGTCCCCTTTCGTCTGGAGGTGCCAGGCCTCGGGGACAAGGAAGGCAGAAAGTATCGCCATCTCTCTATCCCGGATGAGCCCCCAGTTATGTTGCGGGATACTCGGATAGAGAGACGGAACACCAAGGCTCAGAGCATGAAGCCGCGTTTATTGGTGCTGGCACCAGCTCAGTGGATTCATATCCAGAGGCTGAACCCCGATCTAGACCAGACTGGGAACTCTTTATACCCTGAGGTTTCTGGGTTAGCAGCTAGGATTCCATATTAGGGCATGTGGCGTTGTGTTAGTTTCTGACTGGTTCCTGGGTGAGGTAGGAATTAGGAAATGTTGAACGCAGAAGTCTAGGTAGCCATGTGGTTTGGGAAAGCCTTTGCCACATTTTTATTTCAGAACAATATATTATGAAATTCTTCCCGAGTGCATCTGTTGTCTAGGAGTTCTCACATTTTATTAGTCATAGCATGTGTTTTTTTCACTATCACTCTTTAATGATAATACAGTCATGTTTCGTTAGGTTTTATTTATGGAAATCCTGTGCAACAGTAATTCAGGTGAATACATTTAGATTTGCTTCTACAACCTTACCCTGGAATACTATCCCAGATCCATTTTTAAATAAACATTTTTTTTTTAATTGGGGAATTGGGGGAGGGGAACAGCGTTGGGGAACCAGCGAAGGGGAACAGACAAATTGCTGTCCTTTTGTTCTTCAGTCTAGTTGTGGAGGATGTTGCTTCACTGGCCCATGTTGGTATCATCATTGCGCACTTCTCGGGTGAGGCAGATCGATCGCCGGCCACTGGATGGTCGCTCACAGTGGCTCTTGGCAGCTCACGCTGGCTGCCAGCCGCTCATGCTGGCTGCCGGCCACTCACTGTAGCTTATGGCAGCCCACTGCAGCAGGGGCTGCAGCCTACACCATCCCAGGGACTTACAACAGCCCATCTCCAGGTGGAGCTGTTGTTCACCATCTTAGCTGTAGAGGGCAGTGTCACTGGCCCTCATATGTGGGATCAGAACCTGGACCGCTGGCATCCCAAGCCAGCTCTTAACCAATGTGTCACTCAGTCGGCCCTAAACTTTTTTTTTTTTCAGTTGAAGTATAATATACACAAAGACCACACAAGTCAAATGATATCAACTCAAATTCCATTAAAGACTTAAGTCTAAAACATGTTGGTGGGGTGAGGGGAACTGTCCTCTACCCTCAAGGTTTTTTTAGGTAGTCTAATAATCAAATAGACATGAGAGAGATTGACAAGAGAAAATAACCAAATATAATATTACATATGTATGAGAATTCCACATACATGAGAAAATCAGAGATCCCATATGCATGAGAGGTTCTGAGGTAGAAAAGGCAGGGAGCGTTGAGGTATATAAGACATTCTGAGCTAAGGATGAGGTAATGCACCTGGAGAATTTCAAAGGGTCATTGCAGGATGATAGGAAGAGTACATGTTTAGTAAACAGAAGTTTGTCCTGCTCTCCAGACAGGTCAAAAATAATCTGATTATTGGTAAAGTCTCTAATTCAAGTTCTTCCAGGTAGTCAAGGGATAGGCAGAAGTTTCTCTGGAGCCTACAGCCAAAGTTGCCCTTAGCTTAAAACAATCTGCATACCACAGAAGCACATTTTGGGCTGGCTGGCTCTGAACCCCCACAGACCTAAAACTGTAAAATTCCTAGAATACATAGGAGAAAACCTTCATGACATTGGTCTTAGAAATGGTTTCACAGATACGATACCAAAAGCAACAAGACAAGTGGGACCACATTTAACTAAAAAGTGTCTGCTGGGCAAAGGAAAAGATCAATAGAATGAAAGGGCAACTTACAGAAGGAAATATTTGCAAACCATATAATATCTCATAAGGTGTTTATTTCCAAAATACATAAGAAACTTGTACAACTTAATAGCAAAACAAAACAAAACAAACAAACCCAAAAAAACCTGATTATAAAATGGACTAAGAACTTAAATAGATATGTCTCCAGAGAAGACATGCAAATGGCCAACAGGTATATGAAAGGTGCTGAACTAATCATCAGGGAAATGCAAACCAAAGTCACACACAAACCACAGTGAGATAGCACTTCATACCTATCAGGATGGCTATTATCCAAAAAACAAAAGACAGCAGTGTTGGTGAGAATGTGGAGAAATTGAAACCCTTGTACAATGCTGGTAGAAATGTAACATGTTTACTTTTTTCATAAATTCTGTGCATCAGGAATTCAGACATGGCTTGTCTTTGCTTAAGCATATCTAAGGCCTCAGGTGGATTTTCATACATGTTTTTAAACCACCACAAAATCTTTCACATATTTTATTATTTCGAGGTATTTGATACCTAGGTATTCCCAGGTATTATTCCTAGGTACATATTTTTAGTTTAGTTATTGTTTGTGGCTAGTATATAAAGATACAATTGACTTTTTGTATTGACCTTATATATAGTGACTTTGCTAAATTCACTTATTTTAATAGTTTATCTAGAGAGTCTTCTGGGTGGTTTTTTTAAGATTTTATTGGGGAATTGGGGGAGGGGAACAACACTGGGGAGTCGGGGAAGGGGAACAGACAAGTTGCTGTCCTTTTGTTCTTCAGTCTAGTTGCGGAGGACGTCGCTTCACTGGCCCATGTTGGTGTCATCATTGCACTCTTCCCGGATGAGGCAGATCTGTCGCCAGCCTCTGGGTGTCACTCACCAGGGCTATTGGCAGCTCATGCTGGCTGCCAGCGGCTCACGCTGGCTCCCGGCCACTCACTGTAGCTCATGGCAGCCCACTGCAGCAGGGGCTGCAGCCCACACCATCGCCAGGGCTCGCACAGCCCAGCTCCAGGTGGAGCTGTTGTTAGCTGTAGAGAGCAGTGTCACTGGCCCTTATATGTGGGATCCGAACCAGGGCCGCTGGCATCCCAAAACCAGCTCTTAACCAATGCGCCACTTGGCCAGCCCTTTAAATTAATACAATATGGTATTTATTAAACAAGAGGGATTGCCTACTTTATATTTAAGATAATTGTCAACATAAGAAACATCCAAACCTATAGAGATTTTTTTTATAAGAGTTTATTTGAGCTAAACATTTATTTGAGCTAAACTGATGACATATGCAAGAGAGCAAGAATTCATATTCCCCAGAGAATAACAATTTTGCAATTTTTAAATGCATTTGAAGTTAAAGGGGGAACTATGAGAAATTACATGAAGGTGGGAGAAAGCTAGGCAAGGATCAGTTTATAGGATATTTAAAATTATGTGCTGTTTTAGGGTGGTAATGCTTCAGAAGGAAGGGTCTGAAAAGAAACATTTCAAAGGTGTGTTAATCTAGCTGTGCTAAAACAATGGACGGGCTTGTTTAAGGCAAAGATAAATCTTTCAGTAAAGAAGTTATATGCCTGGGGCGTGACTACTCACCAAGACTTACCCAGTTAGGAATTTATGATTAGATTATCCTGTGAGGTTACTTTCCATGGAACTTCTTTTCCATCCACATAATTAATGATATATTTGGGTTTAAATTTACCATCTTACTGTTTGTTTTGTTTGTTTGTTTCTTTTTGTATCATCCATTCTACTTTCTTACTTGCTGTTGTATTAATCATGTATTTCATATTATTTCACTTTTCCTTCTATTTGTATATGATTTATACTTTTACAATGCTCTTACTGGTTATATTTGAGATTATTAAAACATGCATTTTTGGATGTCAATAAAAAGTAGTAATCTTATACCTTAGTAATGGACTCATCTTCAGTTGTGATAGGTTGTATGTTAGAAGCAGGAAAGTCAAATACTAGATGGCAAGACCTCATATCCAGATCTGTGACTCCTGGACACCTGTATGTTGTTGGTGTTATTTCCAACTATATCTAGAGCACTACTTCAGAAAACAAAAAGAAAGTCAAAAGATTGAAAGGTCCTCCAACAGAAGTGAAAAATAGACATTTCACCAAAACAAACCAAAAAACTGTTAAGATAAACTGAAGATCAGGGTGTCCGAAAGTTATCCTTAATGCTAAGCTGACTAAAGTAGTTTAAAAGAGATAAAGATGTACATAAAGAAGTACAAATCTCCAAAGGGAATTGACTCAGTTTTGAAGTTGATCAGATGTCATGCTAATAATATTTGGTGGGTGAGATTCAGAGAAGAAAAGAAAAACATTGACGTGGGAGATGCCCTAACTTTACTAGAGTCTTGGAGTCATCAGTGTGAATAATGAGCATACTTGGCTGCAGGAAATTACAAGGGACAATAAGACTGAGAAGAAAAGAGGACTAAACCTTAAGGACAAGCTCCTCTACTTATTAGAACCTTAGAGCATGGGGTAAGCTGCATTGTCCAATATGGTTGCAATTAGACCATATGTGGCTATTTAATTTAATTTTAAATTAATCAGTTTAATAAAAGTTTAATAAAACTTAAATTGAAATTTTATTTTCATTGAGGTATCCATTAAATTGAATTTCAGTTTAAATTGATTAAGTTTAAAAATTCATTCTCTGACACATGAACCTATTTGAAGTCCTCAATAGTCCTGTATTAAAGAACACTTCCATCATCATAATGTTCTACAACAGTACTGGCCTAGAGGGCAGAGATCATCCCTATGGGGGCTCTCTTTGTCTCCAGAGCAAGCTCTGTAGATTCTGGACAGACAAAATGGGGTTAGAAAACCTAGCTTATTTTTCTGATTGAAGTTTGGAGGGAATAGAAATGAGGTACGGGGTCAAAGAGGATGTTTTTGTCAGAGAAGATGATTGTCTGAGGCAGAGCTAACTAAATCATGAAGGATGAAAACAAAAGAAAAGTAGAGACCTTGACATTTGAATGTCTCCTTAAGGGAACATAAAGGAGTTAATGAGGAGAAGAATATACCTGATGACCACCACTGGAGCCCCTTTGGGCCATGGACATGTAGTTAATATCTAGCATGAAGTGGTTATCAGACATCAGTAGACTGAAGGAAGGGAGGTGTATGGAGTTTGGAACCTTCCTTTCATATGTCCAGAGGGTTGGTTCTTCATGAGCTAGGGGAATTAGAAGATTATTAAAGTTTTGGCACATAACACTCATTTTTAGAGTTCTTTATTTATCTTATGAGAAAGCTACTTTTGGAATATGGCAATCGACATTATGGTATAGGTTAGAAACTGAACTGCAAAAAGAGAATAGTCATTTAAGTACTTTTTTCATAATAGTTAAGTATATTAAGGAAAATTATGACAGATATTGCTGGCAAATGCATGCTAAAGATTTTCACAGTTTCCACTGAAATGAAACTATGCTTTCAATATTTTTCTAGTAATTGCTTTCTCTCTCCTTTTTGAAATCTGGTAAGATGAATTTGGTTAAGATAAATTTAAGAATATTCCACCAAACAAAAAGGTTTTTAGAAATTTGTATTTTATTTATTTATTTTTTTTGTGGCTGGGGTTGGGGCAGGGAAGAGTATGGAAGGGTATAATCCAAGGTCCTGGTGGTTAAAAGGAGCTTCAACTTTTGGCTAAACTACCAGGAAATACTTTTGTCAGTAAAAATTCCTGCCACTCCAGAGCAGTGAAGTTTATTTGACTCTGTCTGCAGAGCTGCTTTAGATATCTTAGGTTTTTTTGTGTGTGTTTGAATATTTGTGATAATCTTTGAAATCATAGATATTTATGATATATGCATTCAGAAATTTCATTTGATTCCCTAAGAGTAGAGTGCATCACCTCTTAAGGGATATAAAACAAATATATATATTTACCACAGGGTAAAAGTACAGTGCATTTGGATAATGTGCTTCATTCTTCACAATTTACCCATTTGGGAACTGCTGAGAAAAATTGTATAAAGAATATTATACATAAAGAATATAAACTCAAAGAAATATTAAACTTTTTCATAAAGATGAAATGTTGATATTGATACCTTCTAAGCAGATCTTTCCTTAGACCTGACTTTATTATCAGCATCTATTTACATTTAGGAGGACAAATGGTTTTACCTGATGACATAGAATGTAAGTCATCATTCCACCACTTGTAACAATAACACACAACAAAAAGTCAAATTTCTTGTTCAGCTTAAAAGAATAAGACTTAATTCATTGCTATATTCTTAAGAACAGAAGTTGTTTTCTATTGCAACTTTTATTGTCAAAGATTGAGTTTTTCCCTTTTCTTTTTTTTAATGAAACTCTTAATATCCAGCCATTTTATTTTCATTCTAGGTGACAGAAACAAGAAATGACAGCAGGACAAGCAGCTCTTCTTTTTTAGAAGTTTTCCAGCCATCCTACACTACATGTCTGTTTATATTTCATCCATCAGAAGTTAGATATACAATCATATCTATTTGCAAAGTAAGCTAGGAAAAACAAAACAAAACAAAATAGTGTCTTAACTATGTGCATTTCTCCCCTGAATAAAATCAGGAAATACTGATGTAGGATTGACAAATAGTAGTCTCTGTCTATAAGTGCTATAAATCATCAGAAGGAGAAAAACTAACACAATGTCAATACAGAGAAAAATAAAGTAATAAAAACAATTAAAAAGTAATATAAAATAAAAATATATTGAACAAATAACATGAATGAAAAAAACCAAACTACTTAAAGAACATAATTCTCAGATTAGGTAAACAAACAAAAAGAATCAAGTTGTGCTATGTATGAAGAATACACAAAACAAATTAAATCCCAAAAATGGAAAAACCATACTAACAAAATGCAGCAATTAGATAGCTGAAATAAGAAATTTTATACATGGAACTGTTGAATTAAAGGTAAATGAATGCCTGAGAAAATAATTGGCGTTCTATAATAAATGTTATTAATATATATAAATAAGAATATATTTGATATCTGTCATAAGTGTCTATAATATATAATATGTTAGTTAGAATATTTAAATAGAAAGTTATAAGAAAGTGCAAGAGAAATCTTTAAAAATATTGTGGAAAAGGAAAGTATTACTTTATCTCTGACAGAAAAAAAAGCAATTGAATAACCAAAATATAAAGATTTTGAGAGACAAGTAAAATCAAGAATGATATATATAACCTTTTTATACTGATAAAAAAACTAACTTCTCAATATCGTGAAAATTTAAGAAATTGGCCTGATATTTTATCACAAAGAATACATGGACAAGCTCCAAAGTACAATAGTACATAATATATTCTCTGAAAGAGAACAATAAACTAGAAGCTAACAAAAGGGAGTGGGTAGATAGGGGAAGAAAAATTTAATTACTTAAAAAGGGGTAAACTTATTACTCAAAAATCTTAGGTAAATAGAAGATCAAAGTAAAAATTACAGAATAATTAAAAAATACTGGTAACAAAGACATGTCATATTAAAATCTCTAGAAATTTTACTTCTGATAACAGATAAAATTCTACTGGAAAGACCTTCCAATAACAGCTAAAAATCCTGGAGATTATAAAATGATAGCTATGTGATGACACAGCACAGTTAAATGAAACTTGGACACTTCTGGCAAGAAGTACATAAATATAGGAGAGCAGTTGTATGTTGTAAATTGACAACTTTATTTTTGATTTGTTTTTATTTGTTTTTAGCATGGACTAGATACAGTTGGTGTGGCATGTGGACTAGTGAAGGCATTGGTGGAAAAATTACAGTGATTTTTTTTCTAGGATTTCAAAAGAGGAAATCCAGGAAAACACTGGCACTGGAGAAAAGATCAGTCCTCAAGGAGAAAGGGCTAGAAGATCACTAAATTTTATTTACTTTTATCTGTGGCTGCGTTCAGAATGATAAATATCCAGGGTGAACTCAGAATCAGCCAGCTAATGACAGATCTGACCTCAGATAGAGCTGCTATCCAAGAAACTGAGTTTGTAGTTCAAGTTTAATCAGTATAATTGCCTGATAAAACAAAGTAACATTAATTACACAAAAATAACATAATCTGATGTCTCCATAACTTAAGTGTCATAATATTCAATACGCAATTCAAAATTATGTGACAGCTGATAAATCAGTATAATTATATAAAGTTTTAAGAGAAAATAAAAATCAATGGAAACAATTCATGTTGGAATTAATAGGATAGAATTGTAAAGCAGCTATTATAACCCCCCATTCTCACAAATGCAAAAAAAAAAAAAAAAGGCATGTGATAAATCAAAAGATAGGAAATATTTTCAGATAAATAGAAATGATTTTTAAAAGACCAGCTGGAAACTCTAGAAATGGCAAATACAATATTTGAAATACAGTATTCGCTGTGGAAACTTAATAGCAGATTAGAAATGACAGAGGTAAGAGTAAGTGAATCTGAATATAGATTAATAGAAACATCAAATGTGAAGAGCAGAGATGGATTCCTGGTCAAAATGGCCACTGCATAGGTAAATGCTGTACTCACCTCTTCTCAGGACCACATCAATTACAACTATACCACAGGTGATTATTGAGAATTACCTGAAGTCTAACAGAACTGAAGGACTACAACTATAGGCTTGTCCAACACCTGTGTATAATCATTAAAAATATGGAGGGATATCTTGACTACAGAGGTTTCCCGCAGCCCCTTTCAGCCCAGAGTTTAAGTGCTAGGGAGAGAAGTCCCCATAATTTCTGGCTGTGAAAATGAGCAGAGATTGTGGTGGCTGTGTGAGATGGTGGACAACTGCACTCCCAAGCACTCTTCTTAAAGGGATTGCACATGAACTTACTCGCTGATGGGCACACTAATTTTTGCTCTGGGCTCCAGCACTGGGGCAACAGCACAAGAGGCACCAGGTGCATACAGGGAAGAACTGAGTTGTCTGGCTATGGAGTGAGGGCTAGAGGGGTGGCTTTCTCCAGGACAAAAGAGTTGGAAGATGCCATTTTTTCTTTGTTTGGCCCTCCCCCCATCCAGCATGCAGATGCATGCAGACATCATGTCTGAGTCTCCATCAAACCTGCTATAGCTTTTGTTTGCCCCACCCTACTGGTTCCCTGAGACCACGTCCCACTGAACTTTTGGGCACACCCAAGCCACTTTCAGTGGCTTTTCTGTATAAGCAGCCTGCCTTGGTGCATGCTGTGGACATTCCTAAAATCTCTTAAAGGTTCACAAACCCAAACAAGTGGCATCTGGCTTCAACATGTTCCATACCTCTGGCTAAACTAAGCCTGGCACTAGCAACAGCTGGCCTTTGTTCCTGGTTTGGCCTCTCAAGGCAGCTCTAAGCACAGTGCAGGCAGTGGCCATCTCTGGATTGCTCTGTGGCTCATGCCAGGTGGCCTGGGGCAGTGCACATAATGTGGCTGAACTTGGCCCATAGCAGGTCCTCTCTCAGGAGGCCCTGGGGATTGCAGGCTTAGTAGCCAGCTTCAAACTGAGCCAGAGTATCACCTGGACACATCAGGCAACAGAGACTGGACAGGAAACAGAGCCCTATTAAAGTGAACCCTGTTTTGTAGGGCCAACTGTTGCACAAGGGCTACTCCACTGTAGTCACATCCAGTCCTCACAACCAATCGGCCTGAGGGTCAATCCTTCCATGTGATGTGCAAACAGCAATCAAGTCTCAATTACATCAGGAGGAGGCACACAAGGACACACCTAGAGCACCTGGCTCTGGTGACCAGGGATATTGCACCACTGGGTCCCACAGGACACCTACATAAGGCCACTCCACTAAGATCAGGAGGAATAACAGCCCTACATAGAAACAAACACAGGGAGACAGGCAAAATGGGGAGACAAAGAAACATTTCCCAAATGCAAGAACAGAACAAAGCTCCTGAAAAAGAACTAACTAAAATGGAGTCAGGGAACCTAACAGACGCGCCGTTCAAAACACTGGTTATAAGGATATTCAATGATCTCAGGGAGAACTACAACAAAGAGATAGGAAGCATAAAAATGGAGCTAGAAAACATAAAAAAGAACCAATCAGAAATAAAGAATGCAATAACTGAAAAAGAAGAATAGATGAAGCAGAGGATCAAACCAGTGATTTAGAACATAAGGTAGCATAAAACATTAATCAGAACAGCAAAAAGAATCCAAACAATGAGGAGAGTTTAAGGGGCCCCTGGGACATCAAGTGTACCAACAATAGCATTATAGGGGTACCAGAAGAAAGGAGAAAGCAAGGAATTGAAAAACTATTTGAAGAAATAATGACTGATAAGTTCCTTAACATGGCAAAGGAAGTGGATATTCAAGCCAAGGAAACTCAGAGGGTCCCAAACAAGATGAACCCAAAGAGACCCACACCAAGATACATTATAATGAATATGCCAAAGGTTAAAGACAAAGAGAGAATCTTAAAAGAAGCAAGAGAAAAGCAGTTAGTTATCTACAGGGGAGCTCCCATAAAACTATCAGCTGATTTCTCAACAGAAACTTTGCAGGCCACAAGGGGTTACAGGAAATATTCAAAGCGATGAAAAGCAAGGACCTACAACTAATATTACTCTACCTAGCAAAGCTATCATTTAGAATTGAAGGACAAAAGATTCCCAGACAAGAAAAAGCTATAGGAGTTCCTCATCACCAAACTAGTATTACAAGGAATCTTGGAGAGACTTTTTTAAGACAAAAAAAGGATAAAAAATATAAATAATAAAATGGCAATAAATACCTATCTATCAACAATTACTTTAAATATAAATGGATTAAGTGCTCTGATCAAAAGATAGGTGGCTGAATGGATAAGACAAAAAGACCTTTACACATGCTGCCCATAAGACACCAGATCAAAAAACACACACAGACTAAAAGTAAAGGAATAAGAAAAGATATTTCATGAAAATGGAAACAAACAAACCAAAAAGCTGTGGTAGCACTATTTAGTCAGACAAAAGTAAGCTTTAAAACAGAAGCTATAACAAGTGACAAAGAAGGACCCAGTAATCCCACTTATGAGTAATTATCCATAGAAACTCAGAAGGCTACTTCCAGGAGATGTATGCATATGTTCATGACAGCATTGTTTACAATGGCCAAGATGTGAAGGCTGCCTGGGTGCCCACGATTGATGAGTAGATAAAGAATAGGTGGTACATATATACAATGGAATATTGCTTGGCCATGGAAAGGAATGGGTTCTTGCCATCTGTGGCAGTATGGATGGATCTGGAGGATATTGTGCAGAGTGGAGTATGTCAGACAGAGAAAGACAGATGCAATATGATTTCACTTATGTGTGAATTCTAAAGAACAAACAAACAAAAAACAGAAACACCCTCATAGATACAGAGAACATTTTGATGGTTGCTAGAAGGGGCGGAGGACTGGGAATGGGTGAAAAAGGGGAAGGGATTAAGAAGTACAAATTGGTTGTTACAAAGTAGTAATGGGGATATAGGGTATAGCATAAGGAATATAGTCAATAACGTAGTAATAACTATTTCTGGTGTCAGATGGATACTAGATTTATTGGGGTGATAGATGGTAGGGGTGTTGGGGGACAGAGTGAAATAGATGAAGGCATAAAGAAGTACAAATTGATAGTTACAAAATAATCATGGCGATGTAAAATAAAGCATAGGGAATATAGTCAATAATACGGTAATAACTATGTATAGTGCAGGTGGGTACTAGGTTAATCAGGGGGATCATTTCTTAAATTATATAAATTTCTAACCACTATGATGAAATTAATATAAAATAATATTTAATATCAACTATAATTTAAAAAATATTTTTAAATTGTGGGTGTGTGTGAAGGGGAATAAGAGGTCCAAGTTTCCAGGTATAAAACAAATGAGTCATGGGGATGTAATATACAGCATAGGGAATATAATAACTAATATTGTGATACCATGGTACAGTGTCAGATGGTTGCTGGACTTACAATGATCACTTCTTTAGGTATACAAATTTTGAATAACTATTGTGTACACCTAAATTAATATAAGATTGTATATTAGCTATATGTTAATAAAAATCTTTTAAAAATGTGAAGAACAGAGAGACAAATGAGCTTGGAGGCCCATTATAGATAATATCAGAGCCTCTAACATACAAGTAATTGGAGCTCTAGATAAAAGAAATGATAGAATGGACCCCAAAAAAGTGTGTCTGTGGTTGCGTGCATATGTGTGTGTCTGTGTGTGTATTTGATAAATTATGGCCAAAATTTTCCAATTTTCATATATATACTTACACATTTAAGATACCCAATGAACTCCGAGGAGGATAACCATATAGAAGATCATGGTAAGACACATTACATTCAAACGATGAACAATGAAAGCTCATACTAAACAAGTGAGAAATTGGGGCAGATCATTTTAAATTTTCTTCCAGGGGAAATGGTCAGCATCCATAATTTGACCAACACCTCTCCTTAATTTTGTTTTGGCAGATTTTTCTTTTCTTCTCCCTTTCTTTCTTTCTTCCCCTTTCCTTCTTCCTTTCTTTCATTTTCTTTTCTTCCTTACTCTCTCTCTCTTTTTCTCTCTTCATTTTTTTTTCTCCAGAGTTAGAATCAAGAAATTGTGGATGAGAACATATGTGACTTACTCAATTTTTATTTATTTATTTATTTATTTATTTATTTATTTATAATTGAGGAATTGGGGGAGGGGAACAGCGTTGGGGAATTGGGGAAGGGGAACAGACAAATTGCTGTCTTTTTTTTGTTCTTCAGTCTAGTTATGGAGGACGTTGCTTCACTGGCCTATGTTGGTATTATCATTGAACTCTTCCTGGATGAAGCAGATCGGTCACCCTCCTCTGAAAGGCCGCTCACCGCAGTTATTGGCAGCTCGCTCCAGCTGCCTGCCACTCACACTGGCTACCGGTCATTCACTGTAGCTTATGGCAGCCCATTGCAGCAGGGGCTGCAGCCTATACTGGGACTCGTGCAGCCCAGGTCCAGGTGGAGCTGTTGTTCTCCATCTTAGCTGTAGAGGGCAGTGTAACTGGACCTCATATGTGGGATCTGAACAGGGCTGCTGAAGACCCAAGCCAGCTCTTAACCAATGCGCCACTCGGCTAGCCCGATTTACTCAATTTTAAAGTTTGCATGCTGAGGTCAAAAAACAACTAAAAAAATTATACTTGATACAAAGAAAAAAAAGGAGTATGATCATCACCAAGAGTTAGATGAAATAACCAAATCCTAGCATAGGAATTAAAAAATATATATTTCCTTATTAAATAGAGATGTTAGAGGTAGAATGGTAGACCTAAGAAAATGTCAGTAGCCCCACAATTTTCATTCCATTTCCCAGAATATTATCACAAGCCTCTTGCACACTACACTTTTAAATGCCTCTCTGGAGAAGAAAATCCAACTGTTTTTGATTTATTCAAAACAGAAATAACAAAAATTGATCTTTACTGTAGTATATTATAATAAAATCTGTTTCTTTATATTTTGTGGAATCTGCTTTATGGAAACCTTTACTAGAAATGTAAATGTTTAAATGTTTCTTGTCATACATTTTTTTTTTCTCTCAATATTATTCTCAGGTAAAAATGAATGCAAGTGTAAGCCACAATTAGCTCCATAAAAAATGTTTCCTGCTCATTCGTATAAGAGGTCATCCCTAGGTTGCTTCTACCTTATGAGATCGAGATAAGCTCCAGTGGTTTTCTTTTATAGGCTCTGCTGATTATAATGTTAACTTTTTTTTAATTCAGTTTATTTTTGTTCTTAATAGATATTTCTTTTATGGTCTAACTATATCCATGGTCTGGAATTTCTTCTGCTTCAATTTCTAGAATTTCTGAAACATAAAGCAATCCATGAGGTGATATCAAACTGCTTACCACATTTGCCTGTAAGCCATGATAGCTGCATGTCAGTTGGATTCTACAAAAGCAACAAAAAAGAATTTGTTGAAATCCTTGGTTTAGTGGTAAGAAAATGTTAACCACTTCTAAAAGTACATTTTTCCACAAACTCTTGTCTGCCAGCTCCCTATGGAAAGAACTTTGGAAAAGTGTGATGTCAGTGAAGACCATTTTATGCTGGCTCCACTTTCCGATTCTGTGTTTCTCTCACCCAGTAGTGCCACCTTGCTTCACCTGCTGATCACCCCCAAACTCCCACTATTTATATATTCTGGCTCTGCCTCAGAACATTTTCAAAATCTTTGATTATAGACTTCTTTCATATTTCATTGGAAATAATACAGAAACTCTTTAAATGTATAAATACTCATACTGTGTACAATCTAACAGGGAGCAAAACCTCCAAATCTAACTCCAGATGAGTAATTTCAGGCATTAGTTTGACTGACCTCTCCTGATTACCCTGAAAGCATAATCTGGCAGTGATTTCTGAGCTGGAGGTTGTTCAAACCAGTTTAGCAATTCTGATTTTATCAATAAACAAAGCCACTCATGTTCTTGAACACTAAATAGAAAATCAGTGTTTGTACTGTTTGAGAAGAGGGCAAAGATAATTATTAAGGCTAGAATCTGGGCCACCCAAGTAGCTCAGTTTGTTAAGAGTGCAAGCTCTGAGCAACAGGATCACTGGTTCGATTCCCACATGGGCCAGTGAGCTGTGCGTTAACTGAGCTGCTGCTGATCTGCCAACGGGTGGCAGGGTGGCTCAGCTGGGGAGGGCACGTGCTCCTAACAACAAGGTTGCTACTTCGACTCCCACATGGCATGGTGGGCTACTCCCACCCGCAACTAAGATTGAACATGGCATCTTGAGCTGAGCAGCAGTGAGCTGCTGATGGGCGGCTGGATGGCAATTGGACTTGGAGCTGAGCTAGCTGCACCCTCCACACCTAAGAGTGACAACTAAGATTGAAGGACAACAACTTGGATGTTCCCCTTCCCCAACTCCCTAACACCATTCTCCTTCCTCAATTCCCCAATTAAAAAAATCTTTAAAAAAAAGCTGGTTCTAATAAATAAATAAATAAATAAATAAATAAATAAATAAATAAATAAATAAATAGTTTGCTTATCCTGTATCTTTAGCCTTCTTTAATCGGGAACATTTCCACAGACTTTTTTTTGTCCCTTATGGCATTCACATTTTTTTGAAGAATGAAACCTCGATCTTTTCTTTTTCATAGAACATTTATTCATTTGGTATTTGCCTGGTATTTCCTCATAATTAGATTGAGGTTATACATTCTCAGCCAGAATAATTCATAGGTGAGGTTGTATACTTTCCAAAATATTATATCTGGAAACCCATTATGTCCATCTGAGTCTCTTAGGTAATGTTAATTTTGATTGCTTGATCAAGGTAATGCCTTTTTTTACTCCACTGAATGATTACTACTTTATTTCTCCTTTGCAAGTAGTGTGTGGAGAGACTATTTGAAACAATGCAAATATCCTACTCCTCATTGAAATTCACTGCTAGATATAACATTCATCAGTAATTCTTGTCTGATCCAAGTCTTTACCATGATGATTGGTCAAGTGATGATTTTTTATCTCTAGCATCCCCTTTACACCTATTAGTTGGCTTTTAGTATTCTTCTGTAAGCAAGAGCCTTTCCCTCTCCCCTACTTATTTATGTATCTATTTACTATAGGTTTGGATTCATAAATATTATAGGTCTGAATTTCATAAATTGTTTTTGAATGTGAATTCATAAATTAGTTTTCAACTGTTATAATTCATTACTCTACTAAATTATTTTGGTACTCAAATAGCCCCAGATTTGGTCAGTGTGACCCTCTTTAATGTGACTCCTGTGTCTTTGTAAATAAGATGTCTTATCTTTTTTTTTTTTCTTTGAGCACTTCCTGACTTTCTGGCATAACAAGATGTTGCAGGTTCATCTTACATCTATCCTACTCCAGTTCCAGAATCAGTCATTTCTCTGAAGACTGTGGTTCCTTTAAGTGGGAATGATGTTGCAGACCAAGACCTGGGTGTCAAGTGTGCTTATTGTCACTGGAGTGTCTTAGTTTCTTGGCCCTTTCACTGGAAAGAGCTTGGAAAATATATATACACATTCACATACACCTACATGTACATATACACACATGCAAATAATCATGCATATACACATAATATAAATCATGAGTTCACATCAATGCCATCCCTACAGTTCTCTTTCTTGCCTTTCCCATTTCATATTTGTAGGTCCATTACTTCTACAGAGGGAACTCTGGCTCCTAATAATTTGAACACATTTACTCATTTGCTCAATCCTTACACATCTAAAACAGTTCAATGCATCTCACATACCACAAAAAATCTACTAGAAATAATTCAGAATTTGTTTGTAATTTTTCTCCACATCTCACACCCCACTGTACGCAAGATGGAAAACATAAAGTTAAATGCTGTATCCATAAGTATTTTACCAAGTGAGTCAAATGTTACAGTGTAGAAAGCACCAGTTCAAAAAACAAATCTGCTCAAAAACTCCAACTCAGATACTCAACAATATTAGGGGTTTCAGCTGGCTACCCACAATGTGATAGGACAAGGGTTCCTGATTGGAGTAACTCTGTCTAAACTCTGAAACGTAACTCAATGCTCCTACACACAGTCCAGTCCTATGTAACCCAGGGATTATGGAGTACAGTTCTCAGTCAGGAATAGTCAAAATTACCAGGGAAAATCCTTGAAGAGGGTATGCTGGATAAGACCACACCATGTCTCAAAAGCCCAACTGAGTCCATTTCTCCTTTCAAACGCTAAACAAAATCGCCTTCCTCTCAGGCTGAACCCAACAGCGATGTTGTGTCCATAGGTATTTTAATTAGCTCACTCTTTTCTTCCTTTCTTCAAGTGTGATTATACATTTGTTTGTTTCACTTTCCTCTCAGTTTTCGGTATCCCACCTTCCCATTCTTATTTGTTAATCTTACTTTTTAAGCATGTAGAATACATGTGCTTTCAAAAGTTAAAACTACACAAAAATTGTGCTGAGAGAAATGTTACTTCTTTCCATAGCCCTTCCATCTCAGTTCCTCTCTCTAACCATTTTAGGTAACACCTTCATGTTTTCTCCTTTATTTTTCCTACACGTCTTTTAGCTATAAGCATACACTTGTGCTGCTTTTTTTGTTTTATTTCTTCTTTCAAAAATGTTCAAAGGTAGTGTGTGCCATATATATCCTTTGCTGTTTGCTTTTTCCAATTAATTTTTATTTTCATAAAAGTTCATAGAGCTCTTTCTCATCTTTTTTTTATTTTATGGTTGCACAGCATTCCATTTTATTCATGTACCAAAGCATAGACAGCTTTCAGTACATCAAAATTACAAATAAGGCTGCAATAAACAGCCTTGTACATATGTATTTGCTTTTTGTTGGATGCATATTTTTGGTATAATTGCTAGAATTGAATTGTTGGGTCAAAGAGTAAATGGATATGTAGTTTTATTAGTTATTGCCAAATTACCCTCCTTAAGGATTGGAACATTTTGCATTTTTATCAGCATTCTATGAGAGTGGTTGCTTTCCTGAAGTGTTGCCAATGGAGTGCATTACTAAAGTGTATAAAACATTTTTGCCAATATGATGTGTAAGGAAATTATATCTGGGTCAGTTTTTCTTTATTATAGCTTTAATGAAGTATAATAGGCATACAATAAACTGTGCATATTTAAACTGTACACTTGATAAATACACACACACACACACACACACACACACACACACACACACAACATTCATGGAACCATCCACCAAAATCAACTAATAGACAGGTCCATCACTTTCAAAAGTGTCCTCATATTTCTGTAGTCACTCCCACCTTCTTTTATCTCCTCACCATCATTAGGCAACCACTGATCTGCCTCTTATTGTTAATTTGCATTTTCAAGAATTTTATATAAATGACATCAGACTATTTTAGTCTGGCTTCTTTTACTCAAAAATTATTTTGTGATTTTTTCCATATTGTAGCATGTATTAATAGTTCATTCCTTTTTATTACTAAGAAGTATTCAATTATATGAATATAATAGAGTTTTTCTATTCATCAGTTGATGGACACCTGGGTTGTTCCCAGTTTGGGGCTATTAGAAATAAAGTTGTTATGACCATTGTGTACCACTCCTTGTATGGGCATATGCTTTCATTTCTCTTGGATAAATAACTAGGTGTGGAATAGATAGGCCATATGATAGGTATAACTTTACTTTTTTTAAGAATCTGGCAAACTGTCTTTTAAAGAAGTTGTCTCTGCAGCAACGTATAAATGTCCCCTTTTCCACCACATCCACTCCTACACTGGGCCTGGTCCATCTTTTAAGTTATTATACTAATATGTATGTAGTGATTTCTCAGTGTGGTTGTAATTAGCATCTCTCTTTTCATGAATGAAGTTTAAAACCTTTTTGCATGTTTAAGGGCCATTTTTAAATTCTTGTGAGTTGTCTGCTAATGTCTTTTGTCCATTTCTCTACAACATTTATGGCCTTTTTCCACTATTATAAAAGTTTAAAAAATAATTTTTGGATTTTAACCCTTTATATTTGTAGTAATATTTTTTCCCAGTTTGTCATTTGACTTTGAATATAGTGTCTTTAACATCCAGATTTTAATGTGTTCTTATGTTATTATTACTTAGTCAAATTTACTTACCTTTTCTTCTGTTGCATCTAGAACTTTAGTCATTGTCAGAAAACCCTTGCCTACACCTAGCCTGTAGAGGGATACACCCATGTTTAATTGCAGTAACTGTACAGTTTTATTTTTTACATTTAGATATCTAATCCTTATGAAGTTTATGCTGATGCATGATATGAAGAATTAATCTAATTTTATTTTTTTCCAAATGGCTATCCTGTTGTTATAAACAGTATTAATTTAAAAGGCTATGATTGCCCTGCTGATTCAAGAGGCCGCCTTTATAATACACTAGATTTTTATAGGTAGTTGCCTTTATTTCTATACTATTTTATTAATCTGTTTATTCATGTGACAGTAATACAGTTTTAATTATACAGTGATATATATATATATATATATATATATATATATATATATATATATATATTATGCTTTAAAATCTAGCAGAGTTAGACCCCCTTGGATGGTTTTTCTTCAGCATTTTCTTATCTAATATTGTCTGTTTTTCCATTTGAATTTAAGGTTCAACTTTTCTAGCTTCATGAAATAGCTCGTTGAAATTTTTATTGGGTTGTATTCAATTTTAAGTAAACTAGAATGAATTTATCTTTTGATAATATTAAAATATCCTAACAAAGAATAATGGATGTCCTTCCCTTTGTTCAAGTCCACCTTTGTGTTGTTCAGTAGTGCTTTATAGTTTTGTTCATACCGGTTTCAAACATATCATGCCAAATTTATCCCTAATAATTTATATTTTTGCCATTATAAGTAGAACTTCCTCATTTATTATATTTTCTAACTGGTTATTATTTATATATGTTCATGCTATTAATTTGTGTAAGTTAAATTTGTATCTTTGCTGAATGCTTTTATTATTTGAGTTTATCATTGATTTTCTTAGGAAATAAAAGTATATTGGTGTGCCATTTGAAATATAGTATTTCTTTTTTTCCAGTTCTTATCCTTTTGTGTTCTCTTCTAGTTTAATTGGCTAGTAACTCCAAAACAAGGTTAAATAGTAATACAAATAGTGAACTTCTTTGCCTTCATTCTGATCTTGCTGTAATTGCAACAAGTAATTAGTGTTCCCAGGTACGTGATATATAGAGGGTGCCAAAAAAATTTATACACATTTTAAAACAGGAAAAAAATTGTTAAAATTGTAATAATATATACTGATAACAAAAGATGAACACAAGTCATGTTTGACTTCTGCAATTAACAAGAGGTGCTCAAAGTGGTTACCATCAGAGTAATTTTAATACAGTTTTTCCTTTCTTAAAATGTGTATATATTTTTTTGGCACCTTCTGTATTTTTGCCCATCCCTTTATTTTTAGCCTTTTTGAATCTTTGTGTTTCAAGTTTGACTTTTGTATAGAATATAGAGATGGATTTTTCTTTATTATGCAATTTTAAACTCATTTTCTTTAATAGGCAAATTCATTCAGCCAATGTATGTTTATTGATCTACACTTGGCAATTTTTTTATTATAAAAAATTTCATAGTTACAAATGGCTCTTAGATTAGTGAAAGATAGGATATGTTTCTGTTTTTCATTCTTGTTGTTTTAGAGTGATTTCCAAGTGGAGAAATATGTAAAGTCAACTCAGATGGAATTAATGGGAAAGCCCCATATGGAATAGATGCCACGTTGTTCTCTGAAAGAAAACTTTCAAATCATGATAATAGGAATTAAGATCTGAAAACACAGCAATATAAAATTCCAAATTAGTCCTAAAATCATGGAATATTTTTTCCTATAAAAATAACATTTGTTGTTTCAACTTTGCAACAGAACAGGAGGCATGTTGCATATTTCCAGTAGCATTGAAGTATTAAGAAAAGTGACTAAATAAACTCATAACTAAAGGCCCAAAATTTTTAATAAGAAGCTATTAGTTTAAAGTTGTTTATTTTCAGGGTTACCTACATATCTTAAATGCAAGAAAACTAGCTTAAAATAGGGAGGATAAGAAGAGAATCAACTAAGATGACAAATACTGGGCTTTGTTTACTAATACCTGAAAAGTTGTTGAGTTTTTCTATTTTATGTAAAAGTGCATCTTTAAGATGGAGCATAATTACTAAGCAATAAAACTGTCTTGCCAAGTGGTTTTAAAAGCCTAGCTTATTAATGGTGTGAGAAGAATCTGCATCAAGTTAGAAAACACTGCTTTACATTACACATGATCTTATAATTTTGGGTTTTATAGTTTTAATTGAATGTTTGCACCACTTATAATGTCACAGTCTTTAAGATTTCACTTAATAATTGCTATCTGAAATTTCTCACATTATTTTGTGTCTTAACAAGGCTGAGTGTGTGTGTGTGTGTGTGTGTGTGTGTGTGTGTGTGTGTTTTCCTTAGGTAATGTTTTTAAATAAAAAGATTAGGCTTTTAGAAAGGCACATCAAAACATGTTTTTCTGATTTTAAATTTTTTGCAGTGACATTTATTATTTATTCCACATTTATTGAGCACTGAATATATACTAGATATCAGGTTGTCACTGGCTTACTAAGATAAATATGTCACACTCTTGCACTGGTGAAATTTACAAGCTAGTGAGGAATACAGATATGCAAACAAATAATATCTTCCCAGGAATCACTTTTACAAGATTGATCTAAATCACTTTGAAATTCATTTTTTATCAGATGATTTTAGTTTTTAGAACTAAATAGGTCTTTAAAACTCATTTAGTATAACTCATTCAGCTTTTAATATGAATAATGACGTACCAGCAGACTATTATTTTCCCAATTGTCCTAACAACCCCAGAGCTAGAAATAAATCTCCAATTCAAATCTAAAGGTTTTTCTGTTGATAAAAAATCATAAGTGCACTGTTTATGATAGATCACCAAGCCCCGTTATATCTTTGGTATGTATCAAAGACACCTTATTAGAATGATTTTTCTCATTTTATATAAAATATAGTTTTATATAAATATGAACAAAATTTATATTATTGAAGAATTTTCATTTGTTACCAGGATTTTATTTTTAAATTATCATTTCCTATTTTTACTAATTTGCTAAACTACCTTGAAATCATTTTAATTAATTTATGCTCTATGGATTTCAACTTAATTATACATATTTTTACTTAATTTATACTTATATTTATACTTACATATTGTACTCAATTTATACTTAGATATACTTATGTGTTATATTTAATTTATAGTTATATATTAGTATATACATTTATACATATTTTCTGTTTTGTACCTTCAAAAATGGTATAAAGTGACACATATTTGCAAATTACTTCAGACACTTAGATGAGGGGTAAAGTAGTAATGAAACTCAAATGTGCTTGCATTTGTATAAATAATCATAAAAATATTTAACTTAACCCACACGAGGGTATGTTAACTCCTAAAAGAAATCAGAGCTTTAAGAAAGGTCCAATATCATGTTATATATACTTTTTGTCTGCTCTATATATTAAATACTACTACTAAATAACAGTTCTTTTATTTTTATGGTCCTTATAAATACAACTTGCATATTGAAAGTTTTTTTTTTATTTTTTTAAATCTATAATTGTTAAGAGGCACAGAATATGTCTCCATAGTACCAGGGGAAATATTGGGAACCAAAATATGCTTGATCAGTATAAAAAAGCTACCAGTCTAGACCAGGGGTCGGCAAATTGCGGATCACGAGCCACATGTGGCTCTTTGGGTATGTACATGTGGCTCTGAAGTAAAATTGAAAATGAAAATCAAGCTGTCATAGTTTCATTTATAAAATTTTTAAAGAATATTATTCACATAATAGTGATTTCTTTTGTTTTATCGGTCTCGCAAAACTTCGAGGGACAGGATTGGCTCTTCTGTATCAAAAGTTTGCAGATCCCTGGACTAGACCATTTGGGCCTCCAAAGGCTTATATCTGAGTAATCCGGTTGATTGCATACTTTTAATTAAGTGGATACTTATAAAATTAACACTTTGAGATTTCATATATATAAATCAAATATATATTATATATTTTATATAACATGTGTATACATACACATATATCCTGTAAGCACATAGTGGAAAGTTCCCAAACTTCATTGTCCAACCTCACATACCCCAGTTGCCAAAAAAATGTATACAAGTGAACACATTGGTCAACGTTGCTCAAGCAGCAGTTCACCATTATCAAATGTGTCTGGACTCTGATGGTAACCACTTTGAGCATCTCTTGTAATTGCAGAAGTCAAACGTGACTTGTATTCATCTTTTGTTATTGGTATATATTGAGTATTACAATTTTAGTAGTCTTTCATTTCTTAAAATGTGTATATATATATATTTTTTGGCACTTTCTGTATTATCAATCAGTCAACTATATACCTATATACTGATCAAATATGTATCAATTATATATATATTTGAATACACACATATGGGTGCAATGTCTGACAATTAAGTTCGTGAACTTGTTTCAACGATGTTGCTAAACTTTTTTTGATCAGAGGGATTATTCAGTAGAAATTTGTACCAACTGGACAAACCGTTAACCAAGTTTACTATTTGGAAGTGCTGAAAGGGCTGTGTGAAAAAGTTACACGAATGCAATCTGAATTTTTCTCCAATTCTTGGCTCTTACATCACGACAGTGCACCAGCTTACATGGCATCGTCTGTGAGGGAGTTTTTAGTCAGTAAACAAATAACTTTATTAGAACACCCTCCCTACTCACCTGATTTAGCTCCCAATGGCTTCTATTTTTACCTAAAGATAAAGGAAATAGTGAAAGGAAGATGTTTTGATGACATTCAGGAGATCAAGGATAATACAATGAGAGCTCTAATGGCCATTCCAGAAAAAGAGTTCCAAAATTGCTTTGAAGGGTGGACTAGGCACCGGCATCAGTGCATAGCTTCCCAAGGGGAGTACTTCAAAGGTGACAGTCGTGATATTCAGCAATGAGGTATGTAACACTTTTTCTGGGATGAGTTCGCAAACTTAATTGTCAGATCTGTGTGTGTGTGTGTGTGTGTGTGTGTGTGCGTGCGTGCGTGCACGCGCGCGCAAGCGCAACAGTGATCTATTTGAAATATTTACATATAGGCCCAAAGAGAAATCTAACAAAGAATACCTTAATTTAACATCCCAGGGAGTGGTTAAATTATTCTTTTGGTTGCAAGGTACAGTTCAGAAACAATGATAGGAAAAATTCTTTCCATAATGAAAAGTACATATGCGTTCATTACAGAGTTAAGAATTTGGGCCTAATGATATTTTCTTTATATCCTGAACTGGACAATATCCTTAAAACCATACAAAGCAATGATGATTCAGATGAGGGCATTTCCTAGGACTGGACAACAAGCTGGATGGCACCTGATGTCAGTAACACATTGATTCCACAGGAAATGTTCTGTTATAATCAACAATAGTATCATAAATTGAAGATATAAAAGCTTCATTTTCTACTGAGCAAGAAACTGTTGTGTACCTATCTATGTGCCAGACACATTTCATTTATTGTGAATATAGGCATTATTTACCTAATTTTGAGTATAAGGAAATTGACATTAACCCCAAAATGAGTAAGTCAATTGCTTAAGGAGACAAAGCAGGTAAATTACTGAAAGTTCTTTTTAACTCTAAATTCTAATGTCTTTCTCTATGTTTATTTGCTCAGGCAATCTGAAGCAGGAACATATTCTCTGGTCATATTAGTCATATCATTTCCATAAACTATTCAATGATTTACAGGCTATATTTTATGAACCATTTAGAAAGAAAAAAATGTTGCCATTAAATATATGGCCAAAGCACTTTCTTTTCTGTGATTTAAATTCCCTGCAGAAGCATTATGGCAGAGAAGGCAAATGCATTTGCAGAATATGTGTCTATCTCAGTAAGGATGAATCTCCTCCACAATGGAAGAAGCCAATGTAATCAACCACCCACCCACAAGGTGACTGGCTGGTCCCCTAAAGAATGGTGTCATATTAGGGACTCAATAGTATTTACTATTAGCAGATTGGACATTCATCAGTAGGGGTAGCCAGGTCAGACAAAGTAAGGGAAGTCTATGTTGTAGATCTCATATATAGCCTTCATCATTTCTACCATGATATTTTACTCATGGGCCTATTGTGTAAGCATGGTGTGGCTGATGAAAGGGATTGACATCTTCACAGTGCTTCATTTTGTTCTTCTAATTATTAACAGCCTCCTTAATAAAATACCCTTTTTTTGTATTCACATGAGGCACAAATACCTTCACAATATGCCAACTCCAAGTGATCCATCTCCCCTAGACTTCCTTTTTACCTGTTTTACAATCTTGTTTCTTCCAAGTCTCTGACTATCCATTCACACTGTTGCTAACTGCCTTCAAACATTGAAGACCTATACTTCTGGCAACTCACTCCAGACAAACTGAACAAATTTTTCCCACTGGAAAAATTTTCCTTTGCTGCTATCCTTCAGAGTCACTGCTGAGTCAAGCTATAACGCTAATCCATGTTCAGCTGGTATCAGCATTTCTTACAGGCCTATTTATCTGTAAATACACCTGAGTTTTTCTTCTGTCATCTGGTCATAAGACACATCATATGATGAATTGAGAATGAGGGGACAGTGCAACAGGAATTGGTGTTGAAGGAGCCTGAGCTGCCCACTCATAGAACTTGTTTGTACCTTCTATTCCTACTTAACCCCATTGCTTTTTATAGCCTTTTCACTTGGTGATAAATTGCTACTGTTTATACCCACGTGTATGGCTAACTGAGTAAGATGACATCTAGTTCATGATAGCAAACTTAGGCTACATGGTCAACTGGTATTCCATGGTGAAACACTCTCTTTCTAGCAACGCCCAGTAGCAAGCACAATAGCTTGTACCAAGCCTGGTAGCAAACATAGCACAAGGTCCAGTAGCAAATACCAGGAATTTAAAACAGTACTATTGAATGTGTTTAATTATTTAAAGGAATAGACATAATAAAGAAAACATAATGAATAATTCCACTTATACAATTTTCTCCAAAACCGATCTATAGATTTAATGCAATTCCAGTTAAGTCTTAAGAAGCTTTTCATAGAGATTAACAAACTAGTTCTAAAATCTAAATTGAAATGAAAGGACATAAAATCAAATTTGAAAAAGAAGAACAAGGTTTGACCCTGATTTCAAGATTTAATTTAAAGCTATAGTAATCAATGCTATACAGTATTGCTATAAGGATAAGTATATAAATAAAAAGAACAGTATAATAAAACTGGACATACTCAGACATATAAGGTCAATTGTTTTTCAACAAAGTAATCAACACCTTTGGACATTGGGAAACTATAGTCTTTTTAACAAAGAGTCTCAGAATTACTGATAATCCACTTAGGCAAAAAAAGTAGTAAACCTTGATCCTTATCCTACACTACACACACAAAATTAAATCACAATGGATCATAGAGCCAAACACAACAGCTAAAACTCCAAAACTTTTAGAGAATACTGGGGAGAAAATCTTTCAATCTTAGAGTAAGCAAAGATTTCTTAGCCAGGTAACAAGAAGCAAAACCCTCCAAAATAATTGGTAACACAAACTAAATTTAAATTGAAAAAATATATATGCTCTTCAAAGAACATTAATAAAAAAACAAAAATGCAAGCAAAGATGTGAATGTCTTGTGAATGTATGTGTATTCTGCAGTCTTCAGGTTAACAGAAAACAAACATGGAATAAATAAAATTACCAAAGCCAAAAGTTGATTCTATAAAAAGACTAATAAAATTGATAAATTTCTGGCAAGACTTAACAGAGAGGAAGAGAAAGAGAAAGTGTAAAGACAGAGAGAACAAAAAAGATTATTAAAAAATAAAAGGAGTAGGGAATGGCTGGTTAGCACAATTGGTTAGATAGAGCCCAGTGCTCCTAACACCAAGGTTGCCAGTTTGATCCCCACATGGGACACTGAGATGCGCCCTCCACAACTAGATTGAAACAACTATTTTACTTGGAGCTAATGGGTCTTCCCCAACCACAAAAAATGGGGTGGTGGTGTATATTAACCTAAAAATAAATAAATAAGTAAATAAATAAATAAATAAATGGAGTATAACTTTGTTATAAACACATTAACAACATTATAGTAGAATGTTGTGAACATTTTTGCAAGAATAAAATTAAAAACTTAGATGAAATGGGCAGATTCCTAAAATATATATAACTTAAAAAATCACTGACATTTTGAATGAGAAATAACTCGATAATTCCAATCTTATACAAATTACTCAATGGTATAGAATAAAATGAAACATTCTCCATATCACCTTTGGGTTGAGAAAAATCTTCAATATCAAAATCAGATAAAGACATTAAGAAAAAGAAAAGTTGCTTGACAATCACATTCACAAACATAGATGAAAAGTCCTAAAGAACTGTGTAAATTAGCAACCAAATTCAACAAGTAAAACAGATTATACCTCTTGACCAAATATACACCAACAGATCAACATTGAAAATTACATTAACATAATTTACTTTATCAGCATTGTTCATAAGGAATATTATGTGTCATTCTTTAATAGTAAAAATTCTTTTTTTTTTTTTTGCTATTTCCTTTTTATTTTTATTTTTTTAAGATTTTATTGGGGAATTGGGGGAGGGAAACAGCGTTGGGGAATAGGGGAAGGGGAACAGGCAAGTTGCTGTCTTCTTTTGTTCTTCAGTCTAGTTGCGGAGGATGTTGCTTCACTGACCCATATTGGAGTCGTTATTGCGCTCTTCCCGGATGGTCATTGCATTCTTCCCAGATTAGGCAGATCGGTCGCTGGCCTCTGGATGTCGCTCACCACAGCTATTGGCAGCTCACACTGGCTGCCAGCCACTCACTGTAGCCTATGGCAGCCCACTGCAGCAGGGGCTGCAACCCCCACCATCGCCGGGTCTTGCACAGCCCACCTCCAGGTGGAGCTGTTGTTAGCTGTAAAGGCCAGTGTCACTGGCCCACATATGTGAGAACCGAACCAGGGCTGCTGGCTTCCCAAAACCAGCTATTAACCAATGCGCCACTCAGCCGGCCCAGTAAAAATTCTTAACAAAGCAGCAACCATAAACTAAAAAAATATCTATACAAAATCTACAACACACATTTCACTTAAAGGTGCAAAGTTCAAAACAGTACTTTTAATATAGAGTATGAGACAAAGTTATCAACTATCACCAGTTCTAATAAATATTATACTGGGGATCCCTGACAACATACCACAAAAGAAGTAAAATTTATAAGGTTAGGAAGGAAAGAAACAGTACTGTCATTTTTCTGCAAAGACATCTACATGAGTTATTAAAATTGTTTCAGTTTATCAAACTTTCTGGATTAAAATTAACATGCAAAAATTAATTATTATCCATATGACAGGAAAAATATTTTTAAAATGAAATTAAAAACATACCATTTACCATAACAGCCAAGACTATGAATAACATATAAATTAATCAAACATAAGAATTCTACAGAGAGGGCTGGCCGAGTGGCACATTGGTTAAGAGCTGGCTTGGAACGCCAGCGGTACAGGTTCGGATCCCACATATGAGGGCCAGTGACATTGCCCTCTACAGCTAAGATGGTGAACAACAGCTCCAACTGGAGCTGGGCTGCTGTGAGTCCTCAGGGATGGCATAGCTGCAGCCCCTGCTGCAGTGGGCTGCCATAGGCTACAGTGAGTGGCCAGCAGCCAGCATGTGAGGCTGGCAACCAGTGTGAGCTGCAAAGAGCCGCTGTGAGTGGCTGTCCAGAAGCTGGCGACCGATCTGCCTCACCCAAGAAGAGCACAATGATGACACCACATGGGCCAGTGAAGCAACATCCTCCACAACTAGACTGAAGAACAAAAGGACAGCAACTTGTCTGTTCCCCTCCCCCAACTCCCCAATAAAATATTTAAAAAAAAGAATTCTACAGAGAAAGCTATAAAACTTTAACAAGTATATTAAGAAAATACCATACTTATGAATTGACAGTCTCAGTATAATAAGGATGTCAATTTTCCCTAAATTGATCTATAGTTTCAATACCATTCCAATAATACCTTAGCAGTTTGTTTAAGAAGCTTGGAAAGCTGACTTTAAAATTGATATGGTAGAATAAAGGGCCTAAAATTTCAAAACAATGTTTTTAAAGTAAAAAAGTAGTGAGAATTTTCTTAACAGATATCAGCAATTGCCATAAAGCTATCATAATTAAGCCAGTCACAGATAAACTGGATAGTAGAATAAAACAAAGACCCTAGAAAAAGATTTCCTAATTGTCAGGAATTTGCTTTAATCACAGAGCTATAATTTCAAATATTTGGGGGAAGATTTTGTTTTTCCCAGTAAATGAACAGCAATTAGTAATCTACCTAAAGAAAAACACGAAATTAGACTCCTCTATCTCACTGTACATAAAATTCAAGTCCAGTGTAATGAAGATCTAAATGTGAAGGGCAAAATTATGAAATATTATAAGACAATAGAAGAAAAAAATTTCTGTGACCTTGGGAGAAAGATTTCTTAAACAAGATATAACAGTTTATACTAAGGCAGCCACAGGACTGAGGCTATAGCATTAAATGGACCTTGCACTTGGATTTTGAAATATCACAGGCTATGTAGAGGACATGAAGTAAAAAAGAGGAGCAGTGGTTGGAACAAGGAAGAAGATGAGGAAGAAAATGACATATGAAAATAGCCTTTAAATCAGTAGATGACAAAAATAAAAAGAAATAAAATGCCAAAACTCAGGAGTGCAGGCTGCCTAGAAAGTTGTGACTTGGGGGAACACTGGATTTTCTTACTGCCAAGAGGATAAAGAACAGAGGACTAAAAAAATAGGTGTATTTATTTATAACAGATTGTGTATCATACAAGACATAGTAAAATATGTTTGGAGGCAAAGGAAAAATGGGAAGAAAATAGGAGTAGATGAAGCACATAACACAAAGGCAACTGTACCTGAATTCATTGCAGACCTTAACATATTATTATTGCTAGCATAACATAACTGGATGTGAGAAGCATGGCAGACTTAGTTGATCCAGATTGTAGCCAGAGGCAAATCCCATGTGTTATGTGAAGTATAACAAGGTCAGTAATGTAAGCACCTGTTCAGAAGCCTCTCTTTCTGCTTCAGAAATTCAAATAGAATGTTGGTGAGCGTTGTTTGGAGGTTCCCAAATGGGTGGCCCTGGGGGACTCTGGAGGGATAAGAAAAACCAGGTTCTGAAGAGGACTCAGTTCAAATGATGGAAGGAGTGTGCTGTCCAAGAAAGTTGACCTCATACTGCACACCTTGGCTTGTAAGTATGTTGTTGCCTGGTAGAACCAGAGACAAATCTTTAATAAATCAAAGGATATATCAAGGCATAACTGGGGGCTGGAACAAATATTGCATTATGAGATTTGAAGAGAAGTTTAAATAAAAATAACAGTGATTTAGATTTCTGCAGAATGGGACTTAAACTAAGCAGGTATTTTTCATAGTTATTCAAGTACAGCTGAGTGAGACTAATTAAATATTGATCTAAGTGAGATTGAGCTGATGCATCAAGAGTAAATTATTTATGTTTTTAAACATCAAATTCCAGTTTATGAAGCTTTAAAAACTGTTGTTTGGATTTTCCCCTTGATTGCCCTTTTTATTTTTTAACAGGAAGAGTGACTATTCTTTGCAGGTGTCAGGACACTTACATCTGACTCAGATGTTCCTTGCCTTTTGCTACACCTGGGAAATTGTAGAAGAACCACTACTGTGTCATATCAAAGCTCCAGTTGGATTTCTTGAGTTTTATTATTTCCATTAATGTCTCTCCTTCATCACAATCAGTTTTCTGAGCCTTCATCCCTATAATTCGTAGTTACATCCAAAATACAATTTCTCGCTTCCTCCCCATTGCCCTATGCACAGGTAATAATGCATATTCATAAGCATATTATGGAATAGTAATTTAAAGCAGAAAGTCAGAGCTGAGTTTAAATTCTAGCCCTATCTCTTACTATGTTCATGTGTAATTTAACTTTTCATTTTCTTTGTCTGGAATGTGATGATTATACCTCATAAAAACATAAACTAAATAGAATACTGTATATAAGCTATTGTTTAGAACCATTCCTGACATGCAATATATTCAATTAACAGAAATTCTTGATATGATCCCTGATTTCATTTGCACTATTGCCAAATTTAACGAGGAATTTAATGTTTGTTGCTCTAATTCAAGCTCAGGCATTCTTGCGAGGGCATACAAAGCACGCAACAACAATAATGAACACCACTCAGCAAGACACTGCCACGTGTCAACAGGAACACTGCTATGAGACCCTGATATACCAAGGTTATGAAACCATACCGAACTGTTTGTATACTGCTGCCAATGTAAGTGCATAGAGGCAAGTTTGCAAACTTAATTGGCACACCTTGGTATAGGGATTTTCAACACTTACATGTTGCTTCTATTTATTTGGCAATGACATAAGATTTAGAGTAAGTGGTGTCAACCTGAAGACTTGGATTGAAGAGGCTTAAAACTTTTGCTGCTCAGGTAGTTAATTTTGAAGATTGATGGAATCTTATTTTTAGATCATGAAAAAAATATAGGCACTTATTGTAACACTTATTAATGGCAGCTGTCAGGCATACCACTATTGACTGAAGATGAGTCAAACTGACCATGAAAAACACTTGAGTCCTGAACACAAATAGAAGAGAAAAGGTCTTGTAATTGTTTATATAAGGTCACCAAAGAGTCTGCTAATTAAATATTGGAGCATTTACCTGCAACAGCCATTACAGGAAACTAATGAACTTGTTCAAAGGATGCAAACAAGTTATCACCTTTCCTGTCAGTCAATAATACTGGAAAGAAGCAATTTCCATCCCTGTAGGGACACAAAAATTAATTCAAAATCCACCAGATTTTTAAGAGTTTCAAAGCCTACATACTGTGTAGTAAAATTTAGCTATTCACCTTTTGTCATATAAAAGTCATTTTTTAAAATATATAAAACATGGCATAAAATTGTCAGTCTCTGTATTATTCATTCTATCTAAAAAAGGAAGCGGAGAAAGATAAGAATAAAAGAGAGAGAAACATGGTCTGTTTTGCTAGGGCAAAGAACAGAAGAAACTGATTAAAAATAAGTGATTTAATCAAAATCTCATTGTTTACTATATATTATATCTAAAATCTTAACAGAAAACGCTAACCCTGGCACAGTAATAAGAACAGTGTGAGCAAGAGATATCCCCCTACCCCATGTATGCTAGCTATAATGTATTTAAAAACTATAAAGTTATATTTAAAACAAGCATTTAACACTGAATAATATAAATTATTGAGATTACTTTAAAATGAAATCATGTAGAACAATTGATTTATAGTTAATTATTAGGTTATTAAGGAGAATAAATTTATTATATTGTTATAGGGAGAAAGGACAAAATCCCAACATCTAGCAGTGTAATTGGGAAGGAAAACCTGAAGCTATGATATTTGTCTTGGGATCTAAAACAAAGTAAGAAATTTATCCAAAGCAAAGTAAAAAATTGAGTTTTCAAAAAATTTCTTTACCATGCATCAAAAAATTATCAATAAGAACATCTACAAAATAGTCACAAAATCATGAATGAAATTACGATTAGATTGAGCTTCTATTTTTAGTCTTTGGCTATTAAAAATAAACTGCTATGAACATTCATATACATATTAGTTTTGTTTTTTTAATTTTGTTGATTTTCTCATTGTTATTGCATAGAAACAACTGACTTTTGAGTGTTGATTTGTATTTTGCAATGTTACTTAATTTATTAGTTTTATTTTTGTGGAATATTTACAGTTTTCTACACATAGGTTTATGTCATTTGTGAACAGAGAAAATTTTACCTCTTTCTTTTCAATTTAAATGTTTTTTGCTTCTTTTTCTTGTCTGATTGCTCTGGCTGGAACTTCCAGTGGTATGGGTAACAAAAGTGGTAAAAGTGGGCATGTTTTAAGGAAAAAGCTTTCAGTCCTTCACCATTAAGTATGATATTAGCTGTGGGCCTTTTATTTATGGATTTTATTATTAAAGAATGGATGTCTTATGTCACCATGGCCTTGATCACTATAATGTGTGAATAAGTCTTGAAATTGTAGTTTTAGTCTTCCAACTTTGTTTTCTTTTTCAAAATTATTTGGGTAATTTGAGGTCCTTTTTTATTTCCACCTGAATTTTAAAACAGTTAGTTTCAACTAAACAACGAAAAGTTTCCAATATTTTGAATGTGATTGCATTGATTCTTTAGATCAACTGGGTGGTACTTACATTTTTATAATATTGAGTTTTCTTACCCAGGAAGATATTATGTCTCTCCTTTTATCTAGGTTTTCAAATTCTTTCAGCACTGCTTTGCAGTTTGTAGCATATAAGTATTACATATTTTTATTGGTAAAGTCATATATTTTATTTTAATGCTATTGTTTGTATATAAAATACAATTAAAATTTTTATAATAATCCTTTATCCTACAACTTTGCTAAACTCATGTCATGTGTGAATAAAAAGAGTTTTACCTCCTCCTTTCTAATCTGAATTCCTTTTCTTTCTTTTCTTTCTTTCTTTCTTTCTTTCTTTCTTTCTTTCTTTCTTTCTTTCTTTCTTTCTTTCTTTCTTTCTTTCTTTCTTTTTTGCATTAGCTAGAACCTCCAATAAAATGTTAGATAAAAGTGGTGAGAGAGATTTTAAAAAAATCTTCCTGAGTTTAAGGGGAAGAATTTGGTCTTTCACCATTAAACATGTTAGTTGTGGGTTTTCATAAAACTTCTTTATCAAGTTGAGAAAGTTTCCTTCTATTCCTAATTTCCTGAGGGTTTTTAATCATAATAGATGTTAGATTTTGTTAAATTCCTTTATTAAAAAACAGGACATAATATTGATTTTCTTTTGTAGTTTCTTAGAATGGTGAGCTACAGAGATTTATTTTTAAATGTTACACTAACCTTGCAATTCTGGATAGAGCTCATATGGTCATGATGTATTACTTATATAATGTTGGATTTAACTTGCTAAATGTTTGTTAGAAAATTCTGCAGCTATATGCACAAGAAAAATTGTCCTGTAGTTTTCTTTTTTTATATACTTTTCCTGGTTTGATTATCAAGATAATTCTGGCCTCATGGAATGAATCAGAGAGTATTCCATCATCTTTAATTTTCTGGGAAACTTTGGGGTAGAATTAATATTATTTCTACTTTAATATTTGGTTTACTAATAGTTTTCTGATCCTAGAAGTTTGTTTGTTTTTGTGTGAAGGATTTTAACAACAAATTTAATTTTATTAATAGATATAAGACAAGTCAGATTATAAATTTTTAAAAAAATTACTTTTGGTAATTTGTATATTTCATCTAAGTTACTTAGTTGAATTTATTAACAAACAGTTGTTTATAATATTCCCTTATTATCCTTTTTATGTTTGTAGAATCTGTACTGATGCCACCTCTTTCATTTCTGATTTTGGTAATTTGTTTCCTCCTTCTCCCTCTTCCCCTCTCTCTCGTTCTCCCTCTCTTCTTCCCTCTCTCCCTCTTCACTGTCTGTCTTCTTCCCCCACCTCAAATCTATTTCTATTTATCTCTATCTCTATCATCTCTACCTCTATCTCTACCTATCTCTATATCTGTCTCTCTCTATATCTCTATCATCTCTATCTCCATTTCTTTCTATCTCTTTATTGCCTGATAGAGGCTTATCAATTTGATTAACTTCTCAGAGAATCAGTTTGTTTCCTTGATTTTCTCTATTTTTTTTCTATTTTATTAACTTCTCTGATCTCTGTTGTTTGTTTTTGCTTGCTTTGAGTTTAATTAACTCTTATCTTCCTTGCTTTTTCAGATAGATGTTCTTGACATATTCTTTTTTGTTTATTTTTCCTGAAGTGCTACCAGTTTGACATACTCATCTCTCTTTATTTTAGTTGCATACACCAACACTCAACTACCTTGAGCTCAACACTGACATTAAAGAAGATGAATGCAACATTTGCCCTTCATAGTTAATCCAGAAGTAACTTAAAACTTTTTTTCAGTTTTAAATATTTTCTGGGAGATTCCTGATAGGGGAGTAAAGGCTAAACACAGGCAACAAACATGGTACAATCACCCATAATTCTCAAAAACGATGTTTAAAATTTCTCCTTGTTTATATTGAGAAATCAATAAACTTAAGAGGATCCTAACACTGTTTCTTAGATAATTTTTAAACCTCTTTAAGTTAATTTTTCTCATGATTCTGAATGAACCTTCAGATGCCTCCCCATTCTTTATCATTTTTCTCTTTTTTTGGGCTTCTTGGACTTGTGTTGTTATATATATTTAGATTGCTTGGGTTTATATGGTAGCTCTACTATTTTTCATGACTAGACTTTAACCTCTTTATCTAATGCTGTATAACAAACCGCCACAAAACTTGGTTATTTAAATTACAATTTATTATTATTTTATCTCTTAATTTTATAACTCAGGAATTCATTCGGTGTGTCTCTCTGTTTCATAACTTCTGGGGACCCACTAGGATGACTTAAATGACTGGGGGCTGCAATCACTGGGGGCTAGTTGGGCATTTTCCTTTTTCTCCATTTAGTCCCCACATGAAACTTACTTAGAATTCCTCATAATACGATGGCCTCTGTGAGTTGAAGAGAGCAAGTAACGGAGTGCAGGGCTGTTATAGGCTGAGTCAAAACTGGCATAGTGCCACTTTTATCATACTTCATCTTCAGAAGGATCACAGGTCAAGGAGAAGAGAAGTAGACACCACTATATAGATAGGCATGTCCACAAATTTACAGTTTTTTTCCCCCCTCTTTTTCTAAATTAAATTTATTGAGGTGATATTGGTTGGTATAATTATACAGATTTTGTGTACAATTCTATCATACAACATGTATATATTTCACTGTGTGTCAATTCTCCACCCAGAGTCGGTTCTCCTTCCATCACCATATATTTGACCCCCTTTACCCTCTTCTACCATCCACCTTCCTACCTTACCCTTTGGTAACTGCTGAATTTTTGTCTGTATCTATGAGTTTTTCTTGTTTTATTTGTTTGTTTTGTTCTTTTGTTGCTTTCAGTTTTATATCCCATATATGAGAGAAGGCATATAGTTCTCAACTTTTTCTGTCTGACTTATTTCGCTTAGCCTAATAATCTCAAGACCCCCATGGTGTCACAAATGGCAGTATTTCATATTTTCTTATGGCAGAATAGTACTCTCTTATGTATATATACCACATGCTCTTTATCCAATCATCTATCAGGAGACACTTTGGTTGTTTCCATGTCTTGGCCACTGTAAATAATGCTGCAATGAATATCAGAGTACATATATCTTTACGGATAAATGTTTTCAGATTTTTTTGGTAGATACCCAGGAGAGGGATTGCTGAGTCATATGGTAATTCTATTCTTAATTTTTGGGGGAACCTTCATACTGTTTTCCATAGCAGCTATACCAATTTACATTCCCACCAACAGTGTATGAGGGTTCCTTTTTCTCCACAGCCTCTCCACCACTTATTATTTGCCTTGTTGATGATAGCCATTCTAACTGGTGTGAGGTGATATCTCATTGTGGTTTTGATTTGCATTTCCCTAATAGCTAGTGAAGTTGAGCATTTTTTCATATATCTGTTAGCCATTTGTATCTCTTCTTAGGAGAAGTGTCTGTTCAGGTCCTCTGCCCATTTTTTAATTGGATTTTTTATTTTTCTGTTATTCAGTTGGTATGTGTTCTCTATATATTTAGTATATTAGCCCCTTATTAAGGTGTTTGCAAATATCTTCTTCTATTCGGTTGGTTGCCTCATTGTTTTGTTGATGGTTTCTTTTGCTGTGCAGAAGCTTTATAGTTAGATATAGTCTCATTCATTTATTTTAGCTTTTACTTCCCTTGCTTTGAGGTCAAATTCATAAAATGCTCTTTGAACCCAAGGTCCATAAGTTTACTACCTATGTTTTCTCCTATGCAGTTTGTTGTTTCAGGTCTTCTGTTTAGGGCTTTGATCCATTTTGAGTTAATTTTTGTACATTGTGACAGATAGCAGTGTAGTTTCATTCTTTTGCCCATGGCTTTCCAATTTTCCCAGCACCATTTACTGAAGAGGCTTTCTTTTCTCCACTGTATGGTTTTGGCTTCTTCATCAAAAATTATCTGCCCATATATATGTGGGTTTATTTCTCGGTTTTCAATTCTATTCCATTGGTCTGTGTGTCTGTTTTTCTGCCAATATCATGCTGTATTCTTTTTTTTTTTTGAGGGCAGTGTCACTGGCCCTCATATGTGGGACCGAACCGGGGCCTCTGGCTTCCTAAGCCAGCGCTTAACCACCGCGCTATCGGCCGGCCCTCATCATGCTGTATTGAATACTGTCATTTTGTAGTATGAGCTGAAGTCAGGGAGTGTGATACCTCCAGCATTGTTCTTTTTTCTTAGGATTGTTTTTGCTATTTGCAGTCTTTTGTGATTCCACACAAATCTGATGTTTTTATTCTATTTCTTGAAAAAATGCCATTGGGATTTTGATGGGGATTGCATTAAATCTGTATATTGCTTTGGGTAATATGGCCATTTTAACTATGTTGATTCTTCCAGTTCATGAATATGGAATGTCTTTCCAATTCTTTGTGTCTTCTTCAATTTCTTATAAGAATGACATAATTTTCAGTGTATACATCCTTCACATCCATTGTTAAGTTTATTTCTAGGTATTTTATTTTTTGTTGCAATTCCAAAAGGAATTTTTTTAAAATTTATTTTTCTGAAATTTCACTGTTAATATACAGGAATACAATGGATTTTATACATTCATTTGGTTTCCACCAACTTTACTGTATTTGTTTATTGTTTCTAATAATTTTTTGGTGGAGTCTTCAGGGTTTTCTATATAAAGAATCATGACATCAATTTGAGGGTCTTTTTAATGCAGCACTATGCATGTCAATATTTCTATATTAGGAATATTAGGTACTAATATTCCTAGACAACTTGTGATTATGTAACATTTCCATGTTCATTAATATTAAGATGGCTTTTCCTTATAAGCTATCTGGATATCACTAGTTTTTAAATAAAAGGTTAATTGCTGACTGATTATACAATTGAGTCATGTATACTATTGGAAATTTGAAAATCATAGCAAAAATTGAAGAAGAAGAAGAAGAAATAATTTAACAATAATCCATTTATAGGAAGCCAGTGTTAATAGTCTATAAAGTTTCTGCAGCGTTTTAGTTTCTTTATAGTTTTTCTTGATATAATAGTGATAAGTATTGAAATTTTGAAGGTAAAATAATAAAAAAGAAAAAATATCCTACCTTAGAACTAAGGATAACAGTTTATTAAAATCCTTCCTACCCTTTTTTACTACACTTATACTATTATACATCATTGAAATAATATACAATGTTAATATTATGCATGTATTTGTAGCATTTTCAAATATTTTTCTCTTAACTAAAATATAACTAAACTCATTCACTTATCAAACATGTTGAGAGCCTCATATATCAGACACTCTTCTAGGTTGTTGGGGAACTTGCAATCTAGTGGTAGAAGACAAACAATATACAAATAAATAAGAAAATACATGAAGTGATGATTGCTGAAAAACTAAACAGAGTGCTGGGGATGGACTTTGCAGCTTTGCATGAGCAGTCAAGAAAGCTGTCACTCATGAGATGCTATGGAATTTGTAATCTAAATGATTAGGAGCCAGCCATAAAAATATGTAAGAAAAGAGCATCCCAGGAAGAGGAGGCATCATATGGAAATGACCCAGGGCATTGATGAACTTGGTCTGTTTGAGAAGCAGAAATAAGGTTATTATGACTGGAATACACTGAGCAAGGAGAAGAGAAGCACGTTGTGTGATTAGAGAGTCAGAAGGAGCCAAGACCACACAGGACCTTGGAGACAGAGTAGAGATAGGACTTTATCACAAGTGCCATAGAGAGTAAAAAAGGACTTTAAATAGGGCTTTGGTATACCTCATTTATTTAAAAAAAATCACTCTGGCTACTACGTAAAGATTGAAACATAGGAGGTCCATTGGAAAAGACAGAAAACTAATTTGAAGACTACCATAGCAGCTTAGGCAAGAGCATTGGGTGTTACAAATAGGGCAAAAGGGGTTTAGAAAAAGTAGTCATACTTCAAATACAATTGACAACGCTCCTTTATGCACTGGTTTTGGTAGGGGCAGGAGGGAAGGAAACGATGATTAAAATCATTTAATGTAGGGCCGGCCGAATGGCGCGGTGGTTAAGCGCTGGCTTGGGAAGCCAGCGGCACCGGTTTGGTCCCACATATGAGGGCCAGTGACACTGCCCTCAAAAAAAAAAAAAATCATTTAATGTAATGATTAAAAGAACTAGGCCATAGTACATCTGAAGCTGATATTGTATAATATTGTATGTCAACTATAATTGAACAGATATATAGTCAAGGGATGTGGAGTATAGTGTGGGAGTTGAGTCCATTGAATTGTAATAGATATATATGATATCGGGGGAGGGTAGTGGGGCAGTGGATTGGGGGAGGGGGATTGTCACTGTGTTGTATACCTGAAACTAATGTTTAAAAATAAATAAATAAAAAATAAAAGTAGGCTATCTATAGCATGTTTCACTTCTAACTCAATTACCTGTGCATGATATATTTCTATTTCTCTAGAGCTATATGAATAATAAAGTAATATATTTAAATATCACCCACCTTTAAGGTTCATTTGCTAGTATTGGTATTTTTAAATGAATTCAATTTCAACTACTCTATTGAGTAAGTCAGGGAAATTAGTGGCTTGAAGATGAATGGGTTGTCAATGCAGAAAGTCACTACCACATTATATTAAAATATATTGATTGTTTTTAAAGGGAAAGAATCCAGACTTGGTAAAAATGTGACAAATTACAAGCTACTAAAGTAGTGGTATCTAGATTTTAGTGTCATGTGGGGAAAAAAAAGTCAACAGTATTTCTTCTTTATTATATAATGACCTCTGGTGCTCTAACCTTTACTTAGTAGTTGAAGGTTCACAACCAACAAGGAGGAGTAACAGCTTGACTTAAAGAGACATAGTTTTGCATAAGAGAAGAGAGTCTTAAACTTTCTTCATCTGGATTTTACACAAATTTTTCTTTCCAATGTGGAAATCTCTTAGCAGAAAATGTATAACTTAGAAAAGAAGCTCAGAAATCATTTGACCTCTGAAAAATTAGCACCCTTTTCTCACCACTCCCAAGCAAACTGCAAAGGTTGAACATGTGTTGTTAGTTCTTAGGTAGTATACAGTTACGAATGAATCATAATTTAAAAAGCAATCACTTGTATACCATTGCAAGAGGCGATGCAAACAAATAATAAATAACTTTGGCTTTTTCAGCAGCAGAGACAAGAAAGACTGTAAAATTAAAAGGTAAAATGTTGATTTAAATGCTAATGTAAGCCTTCTCTGAAGAATTACTTAACTTTTCATCCCCATTTGAATTTGTGACTATATTAATCTATTTCCCCCAAACCTGAAATTCTATATTGAGGTCAGATTTGATAAGGTAAAGAGCTGCAGGATAATTATGTACTTTGTTTTATTTTCATTTGTAAAATTCAAATAAAAACAGAGATGGTATTCCATGATATCTAAGAAACGTAACAAAACTGGGTGTGAGTCCTGGCTCTGCTGAGAATAACAATGCGAACTTGATGTTGTCAATATCCCTGCTTTTCCCCTTGCAAAATTAAGATAATAATGGAACCATCCTCACATACATGGTAAAGATTAAATTTAAAAAATATATATATATATATTTCAGGTACATAGTATGACATTATAAGGTCTGCTTTCTTATATATTGGCACCATTGTCAGGCACTTTTGCCTCTTGGTGGAAAATTGTAAGCAGCTTACATCACATGTTAGACTTTAAAAATCTCACAGAAAAGTAAGAATGACTCTTCCCCTATGTCTCCATCAAAGGCCCTACAATTGGTCCTATATATGGACTGAGTCATTGAGAATCAGAGATCTTATGTACTGATTGAGCAGGACAGGACTACATGCCCAACCTTGGATTCAGAAAGAAAATCCAGATCCTCCCAAATCACATACACCGAGGAGGGGAAGAAACTGCTTCCCCAGAGAATCACAAGTGTCTGCCACAGAATTCAAATTCTACAGTTCTAATTCTAAATCCCTAACTATATGTATTACCTTTAAAGTTATCTCAGGATACTCAATTTTAAGATAACGTTGCTGTGGTAAAGTTGCTGTGAAATTTTAATGAAATTATGTGCATACACATTAAATAAGCAAATCAGGTTGGGCACACGGTTGTAACTAAACATGTTAGTTCTCTCTCTCTCTCTCTCCCTGTTCTCTCAGGAATGATACAGAATAAGCATAGCATGTATTGATGCCTGAGACAGCTATAATGAATGTCTTCACCAGCTTTTATTTTTATTTTTTTAAACTACCGCAGGCTCAGAGTCATCCATTTATTGTTTTTCTAATATTTCTTGGTTTTTGAGATAGTTCATTATCCTATTCTCTAGCTTTTCTTCATTCCACTTGAAGTGCAGTGCCTACATCAGAATACAATATTGTAGGTATGATTTGTCCAGCACAAACTTAGTTGCAATGTTCTTTGACCTGAAACATTTTCATTGATGACACCTGAGATTTCCATGACAGTTGGTACAGGATATTACTCCCCACAAATATGAGTTTTACCCAGGCTTTCTTTATAAACTCCTTTGATAACCTATATTTCTTCTGATCTGTGCCTGTGAAATTGCACTTTGAAGCATATGCTAGGAAATTTATTCTTGTTCAATGTTATCCTATTAGACATTGGCAACCATTTATGCTAATTCATTTGACTATTGACAGCCTCCTTTTCAGTATGGATCAACGAATCATCAAAGCACATAGCATGTACAAATTTGACCAATGTTCCCCAGTGTCTTTTTTTCAACAAGAAAAAAATCAGGACACAACAGGGTACAGTGTCCTTCAGCACAGCACAGATTTCCTTCTAATTTGGCACTAGCATCCTAATCATCCAATAAATCTTGAATCCCACTGAAGTACTATGATCCAACCGACATGTAAGTTACTTATAAAGGATTGTGGCAGTTAAGATAAGGACAGAAAATTCTATCTAGTTGCTACATATATATAGTTTTATTAACTTTATCATTCAACGAGCATTGCTTCATGCCTTTGTCACCATTTTCTTATACTTCCTTCACAATAAGAGCTTATCAGTGTAGGAATTCATAATATTTAATCAAAGCAATTAGTGTCTAGCATGTGCAAAAAGTGGCACATTTAAGCCACTAAATGTCAGGAAATAAAGGTTATAGCCACTAAGACAGTATATCAAATAGTTTTCAGATGAAATCAATTAAAATATAGGAAATAGGACTGAAGACCATACTGAAGAGATTTCAAATATTGAGTGATAGATGTTCATTGAATCTGTTTCCAATGGAGCAGAATCTGTTCTCAATGGAGGTTTGCTGGACTCACTGTCATGAGGAAAAAAAAGGTCATTTACCAAATCTGGTCTCTCTAACCCCAAATAGTGTATGCTATTTTATTTGTAACATATTGCAACTCAAAGAACTCTGCTGTGAGACCCCTCCAGAATGATGGAAACTGCAACATTTGAAGCTGTTGAGCACAGTGACATGTGGCATGGCCCCAAAGTCTCCCAACTAGTAATCCAGAGCATTAAGGAAGTGGATCATTCTCACTCTCAGAGCACAGGAAATCTTCTGTAGAAACTCCCCAGAAAATGAGAAAGGGGAGACCTGCTGGATAGAGAGCTTGGTCCCTGCACTTGTACAGATGGGAGAGTTGCCACAACTACTAAGTGTAACTAATAATCTGACCTTATTTGTATCTCTTGGATGGGGAGAACTTGGAAAAATTTGGGAACATAGATAGATAGATAAATGGATAATAGATATAGCTAACAGATAGATATAGACATAGACATAGATATAGATATCTTCAAAATACTAACAATGATTGATTATGGCTATGGTTATTTATGGGCATTGAGATTGTGAACAATGAGTAATTTTATTATTTCATGTATTTATACCCATATTCTTTTTTATTTTCTTTTATTTTCAATTAGTTTCAGGTGTACAACACAGTGCAATAGTTATACATTTACCCCTCAAAGTGACAACCCCCCAATCCCCAATTCGCCACCCCACTCCCCCCATATCATATATATCTACTACTCTTCCTCTGACTCTCTTCCACAGTATACCCATATTCTTTTGAAATTTCCTATAATGAGCTTCATTTTTTAATTAAAGAAAATATTCATAAAGTGAAATAATATAACTTACAAAAACATAGTAAGATTGCCAGATGCTTCATTAGTTTGCATGCTTTATTATCAATTTTTCTATCCAACAAGCAGAATGGTTTAGTCTTGACAATTCCCCTCAGTGCAAAAGAAACAAAGTTGGAAACAAGGTGTTTTATTTTAAAAGAAGAACAACAACAACCAGCAGAAGTTAATAAAGACACTAAAATATAATTTCTCATATCCAGGTGCATTGTCTTATTCCCTCCCAAGTACCTGCTTGCTTTCATAAGCATGCAATAACTTTCTAACAAAATGTTATAAAGTGCTATTGTACACATATAGACATGTAATTATAGCAATAAAAAACAGGAAGGGACATTTAATAACTAAATCACACTGGAGTCCTGCCTGTGTAGGATACTATATGAGGAGTAGAGACATGATTACCCCCAAATAATTTCTATGTCTATGAATGCTAATTACCCAAGACTAGTTTTGAATTCTATACAAAGCACCAAATTGTACAACAGCACATACTAATAAACTAAAATGGAAAATTCACAAACAGAAACTCTTAAATAGCTCAACATATTCCCAATGTAGTCACAATTATTGAACTTGTAGCACTTGAACTTTTACACAAGAGAGTTTAAGTTTATTTTGCTTCTTAAACTTATATTGAAAAAAATGTGACAATAACAAAAACTCTCCAGACAAACCAAGGCTTGATTATAAAATACTTTGGGTGCTCTTTTCAGGACAACACAATACCATTTATTACCAGAACCAAAGGATATAGTGTGTAAGCAGACAGCAAAGTTCCGAGTTTATAACCAAAGTGACACCAAAGCATATTCATACTATTTCTCAGAACGCAAATGAGTTATATTTACACATATTGCAAGGAAAAAAGCTCCTCCCCAACTTGAACTTTGCAGACAAAAAAAGATGAAGGGAGAAAAGGAAGGAGAGAAAGATGAAGGTCCTTCAATAAGAAACCAGGTGGAAACAAATGTTTAAATAGAACTATCTGGGGGAAAGTAAGCAGGGTCAGAGATATGTTGTCATTTCACGTTTTTGTTTGTTTGTTTGTTTTTAAGGGCAGTGTCACTGGCCCTCATATATGGGACCCAAACCAGGGCCGCTGGCTTCCCAAGCCAGCGTTTAACCACCATGCCACTCAGCCGGCCCTAAAGTTTTAATTGTCATCCTTAGTTGCAACCAAATACACAACAACTATAGTAACTAATTCACAAGAATGGATATTTTTAAAATTAATAATAAAACCTGTGTTTTCTCCCTTTAGCATCTGGACTCTGGAGAACAAATGACCCAAACATTCCCAAATAGTTACTATTCATTAAGAAACACTTATTATTTCCTATAATTTCAAGTTAGTTTGACAGAAATTGTGGGAAATTGGGGAAAAATAAAAGAGATTTAATACTCATATATGCATAAAGGTTGTAATTTAAGATTTATTATAATAAATGACCACTTGATAATTCAAAGAACTATAGAAGTTCAAAGGGGAAAGCCACTACTATTAGTCAGGTATTTAAAAATGGCATCAAGGGCCGGCCAAGTGGCGCGGTGGTTAAGCGCTGGCTTGGAAAGCCAGCGGCCCGGTTCGGTCCCACATATGAGGGCCAGTGATGCTGCCCTCTTAAAAAAAAAAAAAAAAAGGCATCATAAGCAAGAAATCAGGGGAAACTGTTTAATTTAGGTACCATTGTGGGAAACTACACAGTGTGAAGAAACAGAAATAAGCAGGACACTGGCTGATGAATTATAAAATAAATAGTACAGTAGATAGTGATTACAGTGTAAGAATTTTTTTTTTAATTCTTTTATTGTGACATAAACAGTTCCTTTTTTTAAAATTAGTTTCAGGTGTACAACACAGTGCAATAGTTATACTTTTTATCCCTCAAAGTGACAATGCCCCCTACCCCAATTCACCACCCAGTCCTCCCACATATCATACATATCTATTACAATTCCTTTGACTCCCTTCCACAGTATACTCTACATCCCGTGACTATCTATATATTCAATTACAGTTGGCATACAATATTATACAACATCAGCTTCAGGTATACAGTGCAGTGATCAAGCCTCTACTCCATCCATGAAGTGGTCTCCCTAACAAGATATGTGACCATCTGTCACCCCACAAAATATTTACAACATTATTATATTCCCCAAACTGTATTTCATATCCCTGTGGCAATACTGTAGTTACCTATTTATGCTGTCTAATCCCTTCCCCTTCTCCCTCATCCCCACCACCCTCCCAACTAGCAATCATCAGTTTTTCCTCTATATCTCTGAGACTGTTTCAGTCTACTTTGCTCGTTCACTCGGTATTTCAAATTCCACATATAAGTGAGATCATATGGTATTTGTCTTTCTCCAACTAACTGATTTCACTTAACATAATAGTCTCTAGGTCAATCCATATTGTTGCAAATGGTACGATTTCATTCTTCTTTATAGTGCAATAATACTCCATTGTGTAAATGTACCACGGTTTCTAATCCAGTCGTCTACCGATGGGCATTTTGGTTGTTTCCAAATCTTGGCTATTGTATATAGCGCTGCAATAAACATAGGGGTGCATATATTTTTTCAGATTAGTGTCTTGGATTCTTCTGGATAGATACCCAAGAGTGGAATTGTTGGGTCATATGGCAGTTCCATTTCAAGTTTTTTGAGATACATCCATACTGATTTCCATAATGGCTGCACCAATCTGCAGTCCTACCAACAGTGCACCAGGGTTCCCTTTTCTCCACAATCTCGCCAGCACTTGTTTGTCGATTTAATGATGACAACCATTCTGACCAGAGTGAGGTGATATCTCATTGTGGTTTTTATTTGCATTTCTCTTATGATTAGTGATGTTGAACATTTTTTCATATGCCTGTTGGCAATCTATCTGTATGTCCTCTTTAGAGAAAAGCCTCTTCATATCCTCTGCCCATTTTTTAATTGGGTTGTTTGTTTTTTGGTGTTCAATTGCATGAGTGTGTTAGAAATTTTGGATATTAACCCCTTATCAGATATATCATTGGCAAATATCTTCTCCCATTCAGTAGGCTGCCTTTTTGTTTTATTGATGATTTCCTTTGCTGTGCAAAAAAAATTTAAATTTGATGTAATCCCATATGTTCATTTTTTCTTTTATTTCTCTTGTCTGAGGGGATATATTAGTAAAAATATTACTCAGGATAATGTCTGCAAATTTACTCCCTATGTTTCCTTCAGGTCTTGCATTTAAGTCTTTAATCCATTTTGAGTTTGTTCTAGTACATGGTGTAAGTAAGTGGTCCATTTTCATTTTTTTTGCAGGTGTCAGTCCATTTTTCCTAGCACCGTTTATTAAATAGACTATCTTTACTCCAATGTATATTCTTGCTTCCATTGTCATAGATTAAATGACCAAATATGGATGAGTTTATTCCTGGGCTCTATTAGGCTCTATTGGTCTATGTGTCTGTTTTTATTCCAGTACCATACCATTTTGATTACTGTAGACTTGTAGTATGTTTCTATGTCAGGTAGCATGATGCCTCCCACTTTGTTCTTATTTCTCAAGATTGCTGTGCATATTCAGGGTCTTTTGTGGTTCCATATAAATTTTAGAATTATATGTTCTACTTCTGAGAAGAATGTCCTGGGTATTTTGATTGGAATTGCGTTGAATCTATATATTGCGTTAGGAAGTACTGACATTTTAACTATATTAATGCTTCCTATCCATGAATATGGTATGTATTTCCATTTATTTGATTCTTCTTTGATTTCTCTCTTCATTGTCTCATAATTTTCTGAATACAGGTCTTTTACTTCTTTAGTTAAATTTATTCCTAGATTTTTTATTGTTTTTGAAGCAACTGTAAAAGGGATTGATTTCCTAATTATCTCTTCAGACAGTTTATTATTGGTGAATACAAATGAAACCGATTTCTGAATATTAATTTTGTACCGTGCTACCTTACCAAAATCGTTTATCAGCTCTAGCAGTTTTTTGGTGGAGTCTTTGGGATTCTTTATATATGGTGTCATGTCATCTGCATATAATGACAATTTTACTTCCTCCTTTCCAATTTGGATGCCTTTTATTTCACTATCTTGTCTGATTGCTGTGGCTAGAACTTCCAGAACTATGTTAAATAGAAGTGGTGAAAGTGGGCAGTATTGTCTTGTTCCTGATCTTAAGAGGAAAGCTTTCAGCGTTTCCCCATTGAGTATGATGTTTGCTGTGGGCTTATCATGTATGGCCTTTATTCTGTTGATATATGATCCCAATATTCCCACTTTGCAAAGAATTTTTATCATAAATGGCTGCTGGATTTTGTCAAATGCTTTTTCTGCATCTATTGATATGATCATATGATTTTTATTTTTCATTTTGTTAATGTGATGTATTACGTTAATTGATTTGCGGATATTGAACCAGCCTTGCATACCAGGAATACACTTGATCATGGTGTATGATGTTTTTAATGTGATGGTGAATTTGGTTTGCTCGTATTTTGTTGAGTAATTTGCATCTATGTTCATTAGGGATATCGGCCTGTGGTTTTCCTTTTTTTTGTAATATCTTTGTCTGATTTTGGAATAAAGGTGATAGTGGCTTCATAGAAAGAGTTTGGGAGCCTTCCTTCTTTCGGTAATTTTTGGAATAGTTTGAAGAGAATACGTATTAATTGTTTTTTGAATGTCTTATAAAATTCACCTGTGAAGCCATCTGGTCCAGGACTTTTGTTTGTTGGAAGCTTCTTGATTACTAATTCAATTTCTTTGGTAGTAATCAGTGATTCAAAGTTTCTGTTTCTTCTTGGTTCAGATTTGGTAAACTGTATGCTTCTAGAAATGTATCCATTTCTTCCAGATTGTCGAATTTGTTGGCATATAGTTGCTTGCAGTATTTTCTTAAAATTTTCTGTATTTCTGTGGTATCTGTTGTAACTTCTCCTCTTTCATTTCTGATTTTATTAATTTGGGTCCTCTCTCTCTCTTTTTCTTGGTGAGTCTGGCTAAGACTTTGTTGATATTGTTTGTCTTTTCCAAAAACCAACTCTTGGTTTCATTGATCTTTTGTAGTTTTTTTTTGTTCTCTATTTCATTTATTTCTGCTCTGGTCTTTATTATTTCCTTCCTTGTACTCCCTTTGGGCTTGTTTTTCTGTTCTTTTTCCAGTACCTTTAGTTGTAAAGATAGTCTGTTGATTTGAGATTTTTCTTCCTTCTTTAGGTAGGCCTGCACTGCTATAAACTTCCTTCTTAGGACAGCTTTCACTGCATCCCAGAGATTTTGTGTCGTAGTGTTTTCATTTTCGTTTGTCTCGAGGAATCTTTTGATTTCCTCCTTGATCTCATTTGTTACCCACTCGCTATTTAGTGCACGTTATTTGGCCTGCATGTATTTGTGTGTTTTCCATGTTTCTTCTTTTAATTGATTTCTAGTTTCATAGCATTGTGGTCAGAGAAGAGACTTGATATGATTTCTTAAATTTGTTGAGACTTGTTTTGTGGCTTAACATGTTGTCTATCTTGGAAAATGTTCTATGTGCACTTGAGAAGAATGGATATTCTGTAGCTTTGGGGTCAAATGCTCTAAAAATACCACTTAAATCCAGCTGGTCTAAAGTGTCATTTAATTGTTGATATTCTGTCTTGAGTTTCTGTCCATTGGTGCCAACGGGGTGTTGAAGTCCCCTCCTATGATAGTGTTACTGTTGATCTCTTTCTTGTCTGTCAAAATGTGTTTTATATATTTAGGAGCTCCTATGTTGGGTGCATAGGTGTTTACTAGGGTTATGTCCTCTTGTTGAATCAATCCCTTTATTATTATGTAGTGCCCTTCTTTGTCTTTTATTGTAGTCTTCATTTTAACGTCTATTTTATCCAAAATGAGCATTGCTACTCCGCCTTTTTTCTCATTTCCGTTTGCATGAAATCTATTCCATCCCTTTACTTTCAGTCTGTGTGTGTCTTTTGATCTGAGATGAATCTCTTGTAGACAGCTTATGCATGGGTCCTGTTTTCTTACCCACTCAACCATTCTATGCCTTTTGATTGGAGCATTCAGCCTATTCACATTTAATGTGATTACTGATAGGTGCATATTTATTGCCATTTTGTTATTTGTATTTCTTGTCTTCCTGGGTTAGCTTGTTTCCCCCTTTCTTCTGTTAAAAAAGCCCTACTTGGACCGGCCGAGTGGCGCATTGGTTAAGCGCTGGTTTTGGGATGCCAGCGGCCCCGGTTCGGATCCCACATGAGGGCCAGTGACACTGCCCTCTACAGCTAACAACAGCTCCACCTGGAGCTGGGCTGTGTGAGCCCCGCTGATGGTGTGGGCTGCAGCCCCTGCTGCAGTGGGCTGCCATAGGCTACAGTGAGTGGCCCGCAGCCAGCGTGAGCGGCTGGCAGCCAAGCGTGAGCTGCCAATAGCTGCGGTGAGCGACATCCAGAGGCCAGCGGCCGATCTGCCTCATCCGGGAAGAGCACAATGACGATACCAACAGTGAAGCAACATCCTCCGCAACTAAACTGAAGAACAAAAAGACAGCAACTTGTCTGTTCCCCTTCCCTGATTCCCCAACGCTGTTCCCCTCCGCCAATTCCCCAATAAAATCTTAAAAAAAAAAAAAAAAAGCCCTACTTAACATTTCCTACAATGCTGGTTTGGTGGTAATGAATTCCTTAAGCTTATTCTTTTCTGAGAAGCTCTTCATCTCTCCTTCAATTTTAAGTGATAGCCATGCTGCGTATAGCAATCTGGATTGTAGACCTTTATTTTGTGTCACTTTGAATATCTCCTGCCACTCCCTTCTGGCCTGCAGAATTTCTGTACAAAAGTCAGCTGTTAGTCTTATAGGAGTTTCTTTGTTTGTAGCCTGCTGTCTTTCTCTTGCTGCTTTAGGAGGCTGTCTTTGTCTTTAACATTTGCCATTTTAACTATGATGAGTCTTGATGTGGGCCTGTTTGGGTTCAGCTTGTGTTGATTTCCTTCACTATGGTAGGGAAGTTTTCAGTCATTATTTCTTTAAATACATTCTCAATCCCTTGCTTCTTCTCTTCTCCTTCTGGTATTCCTATGATACCAATGTTTTTGTGTTTCATGTTGTCCCACAGATCTGTTATACTATTTTCATTGTTTTTTATTCTTTGGTCTTTTTGTTGTTCCATCTGGGTGATTTCTGCTATTTTGTCTTCTAATTCGCTGATCCATTCCTCTGCTTCATCTACTCTACTGGTGATTCCTTCGAGTGTGTTCTTCATTTCAGTTATTGTATTCTTTAGTTCTACCTGGTTGGTTTTGTTTGTTTGTTTGTTTTTATGGTTTCCCTATCCTTCCTTATGTCCTCGTTAAGTTCCTTAAACATTCTTATCATCAGTGTTCTAAACTCTGTCTCTGAAAGTTTGGATCCCTCTGTTTTATTTAGTTCCATTTCTAGAGTTTTCCGCTGATCTTTTACTTGGGAGATGTTTCTTTGTTTCTTCATTCTGGCTGTCGTTCTGTGATTGTTTCAATGTATAAGTAGATCACCTTGAAAGAAGGGAGAGAGCAAAAAAGAAAGAAAAAGGTGGGTGGGCTCTGCGTCCTCTTTAATCTAAAGACTACTTGCTCAGCAATAGAGAGTCTCTGGGCAACTCAGCACCAGCTGTTGGGGGGAAGGGCTTAAAGTGTTATGTGCCCGCCTCCCCCTCAGGCTTGCATTGAGCGTTCTGCAATTAGGCACTGTGTGCTCTATAACTGTGCTCTCTACCAAAAATCTTCATAGGTTATTGCAGTTTGTCTGCTGCTGCCAAATACCCTCTGTGGCCTGTGCAGGTGGGGGCCAAGTAACAGGGGCTCAGGGTGCCTCTAGCAACACAGCTCTATGTGGGCGGGGCAGGCACAACTGGATGTGGTCAGTGTTCCCTACCAAGTCAGAGCAGCATGCACTCTGCACCAGCAACCAATCCACACAAGCTTGCCAGGAAAATCCGAACCGGATCACGCAGGCACTGAGCTCCTGGCCCAACACTCTCAGGAAAACTCCCAGTCTCAGCCTGTCCCAACCAGCTGCTCGCAGATCAGGCTGAGCAGCCCCACAGCCAATCTCCATCCTGGCAACTCTGCACAAGCAGTGCAGAGAGTGGGGACCCAAGACGGTTCACACACTCCTGCATCTCAGTGAGCAGCCTGTTGGAACTGAAGCACACCTACCCAGCATCTCCCTGGCAATGCAGCACAAGCAGGGTGGAGAGTGGGAATACAAGGCCGCATGCATGCCCACAAACACAGGCACTCCTGCGCCAATTTCACCAGACTAATGGGGTCCCTGATCTGACCCTCTGTGGGAGAGCCCAACTCTGAAAAAATGGCACCCTCCTCTACACTACTCATGTGCAAGCTCTACACAAGGGGAACAATGATCTGAAAACCTCCAGGTTCCACACAAAAGGCACAGTTCAATCGGTCCCCTTAGGCTCCTGGTCCCAGTCACACAGCTACTCCCTCAACCAGGAACCAGGTGAGTGCTCACCAGTGAGCAAGTCCGTGTGCCAGCCCCACTGGTTATCCATCTGCCCTCAGCCTCACTGAGCCGAGCAAAGAGAGTCCTCACTAATTTGTACTGCCATATCATAGACTTCCTCTTCCTGGCAAAGCAACTCTGGGTTAGTGAGCTCTGTTTGGGTCCCAAGGGTCTCTCCCCCAACCAGAGAAGCCTCCCCACCGCTGGGGCATCCCTCATGGGACTCACCCTCTCTCGTTTCCACCCCTCCTACCAGACTTGATGTGGCCTCTTCTTTAGGTCCTTCATTTAGAGATTCTGTTCATCTTGCGTCAGGGGACTTCCGAGGTTAAATGTTGTATAAATTATTTATAATTTTGGTGTGATCCTGGTAGGCAGTTGACACAGCGTCCGTCTATTCCTCCATCTTATCAGAAGTCCCAGTGTAAGAATTTTTGAATGGAAGCTTAAAGAGCTTGGTGTAAAACAGTGAATCATTTTCTTTTTAAAGAAAATAGTCTGGAATCAAAATGGTGATCTACGGAAGTTAATTTGGCATTAGGGGAATGATCAATTGAAGAGAAGAGCAATTAGAAGTAATGTGACCCCATAGGAAGTTATTGCAACACTATACAAAGGAGTTAAGAAGAGTCTGAACTAGAATTGGGTTACAAGAATAGATAAGGGATGAAGTATAAGAAATTGATTAAAGAGGGTGTACTACATAGGTCATATGCTGAAAATGAGAAAATATAAAAAGAACTATCAAAGGTCTGAATTCATAGAAATGGTAGTTGCAGCTAATCAGATAAATGTCAACTTCTAGACAAAACATGTGGCAAGATGGAAACAGTAAGTTGAGGGAAATCTTTGGGGGAGGTTGGAAAGTCAGAGGAGGTCAAGTCATTGATGAGGAAGTCAGTAAAATAGAAGTACCTGAATCATTGAGTTTGAGAGAAGGCAAAAGTTAAGAATCAGGTAGTTAATAGTATCCAATAATGCAAAGAAGACAAGAAAGATGAATAGAGAAAAAATAAAGGCATTCTATTTCATGAATACATTATTACTAACTGTTTAGTAAAGAATTTGTATGAACTGTGCTTTGGGGAAAGGTAGATACCAGAACTTTTGGCAATACTCATCAAGCCAGCTGTAGGTTCTGAGACCAGCACTGTGATTATGGTTAGATAACCTGACAAGGTCCTGTGAAAGCAAAGGGGGATATGCTTTCAAAGGGGAATATAAAGAGAAGTAGAATTTCAGAGCCTTAAAATGCAGCTAACATAGGCAACAACATGGAAAATGGAGACTGTCTAACAGAGACCAAGGGAGATGTTAAAAGAGAAGAGATCAATTTTGCAAAAGTACAATTTCAATTGTAGTTTTTCTTTTGTATATGGCTTAGCACTTTCATCCTGAAATACAAATTTAGTCTGAAGCTAGGGTGGAGGGTGAGGGATGATAAGTAGTATGTGTTGAAAACAAACAAACAAACAAAAACAAACAAACAAACAAACAAACACAGGCCCAAATGGAGTAATTTGTGTTAAGCCCTAAGTCAGAAAACCAAGACTTAATTGCACTTTCAATCTCTCCCAGAAATGAGACCTTTAATCAGTCAATCTGGAATTTCCTTAGCATTACCAGTGAAGCAATCTACATGACAGACTTGCCTTTCCTTCAAAGAAGGGTACCTTGCCTGAAACAATCATTTCTTTTCTTTTGCTAATTACTTCCATGTCCAGCCCCATTTCTGCCTATAAAAGCCTTCCATTTTGTACATCTCCTTGGAGCTCCTTTCTACTTGCCAGACAGGATGCTGCCCAGTTCCTGAACTGTTCAGTAAAGCCAATTAGATCTTAAAATTTATTCAGTTGAATTTTTGTTATTTAATATATGTATAGATTACAGTTTTTGAAGTCTTAGAATGAAATAAAGAGTAAATGATTTACAATGGCCAAGAAATTTTTAAAGCAATATGTTTTATTATGGTTTTATTTTTAAAAAGAGAGAAAATCTAACTGATAGGAAACTATCATATATGCAAACAGGAGAGGAAATTATGAAACAAAATTTAGATGATGTAAAAAAATAGATATGAGCTAGCACAGGTAGCAGAACTAAACTTGAAAAGGAAAATAGATTTAAAAGAAAGAAAACTACCAACCAAAATAGTCTTAATGGGGAAGATGAGGAGGAACAAACGTTTTGAAGCTAAGAAAAAGTAGTTCAGGCAGCTTTATTCTTCTCAATGAAATTGAATTTTTTATATCTTCTGCTAAGATTAGTAAGAAACAGGATGGAATTGTTGACCTGAGGTGAATGGTAAATGTGAGGTACAACTTGTGAGGAAACAGAAGTGATGTGAGATAAATAAAATGAATTAAAGAACAGCAAAGTGAAGTGAAGTAATGAGAATTTTAGTGGATGCAGTCAGGAAATATAGGGTTGTGTGTTTGTTTTTTGCAGTGCTTAGCAGCTCGGAAACAGAAAATTGGATGGTGCCTGTGATCTAGGACACAGGCAACAAAGGTTCATTTGCTCCCTTTTAGTTCAATTCTTCTGGATATGCAACTTGATCAACTTATATTTGAACTTTAATCTGCATGACTGCTATCACTTCCTTTTGTTTGTACTTTCCCTTTCATAGTCACATGCTGTGGTTTTCTTTTTGCCAAAAAGAAAAGTATTTGGCTCAAGAAAACATATAATGTAAATAAAATTTCCCTACATCAAGGAAAAGGCTCTCCTGCTGTGACCTGTAGCTCAAGAGCAGAGGAAGACTAGAGGGACTTAATTAATATTAATTCTCAGCCACTGGCTGAAGGTTTTTTTTAAGAAATTTTATTTTATTGTTTTAGAGGGCAGTGTCACTGGCCCTCATATGTGGGATCTGAACCAGGGCCGCTGGCTTCCCGAGCTAGCTCTTAACCACTGCGCCACTCGGCCGGCCCTGGCTGGAGCTTTTAAGCAAAGTCTCCAGGCATTGGGGGAAAACTACACAGGGTTCAGCATAGCAGGTGTGTGGCAGAAATTTATGTTTTTTATTTAGAGGAGGACAGGTTTCATTGAATTTCTTACAGGAATTTCATCTACACCATTTAATAAGGCTTATGGTAGATAACCTCATATGTGTTTTTAAATCTTCACAAATAGTGTTTCTTTGGTACTTGGGGGAATGCCCACTAAAGACCATAGGAGCCCTGAGGTCCCATCAACTGCTCTTTTCTCCTGCATACAAATGTGTAAAACCATGTGTTGGGGTTTTATTAGCATGAAGAAATTAGTTCCAGCTTGATAATGACCTGACATTTTCCCTGACGTACATGATGAAATAACCTGAGGCAATTCATTAGAGAATAATTTGCATTTTTGAAAGCCACTATTAGGAAATTTATACAAAGAAAATAAAATCTTAAGTTTGTATTTTAAAATAAAATTTTAGGGGCCGGCCAAGTGGCTCAGTTGATTAAGAGCTCGCTCAAGAGTGGGAGCTGAGCTATGAGCAACAGCAGTTTGATGCCCAGCCCAAATTGAGCTGCCATTGAGCTGCCAACAGGTAGCAGGATGGCTCAGCTAAAAATAAAAATAAATAAGTAAATAAATAAAATAAAATTTTAGACTGGAACCTGAATTATGACAATAGAAGTGTCTTTTGGGTCCTGGTACCCCCACCAAATAAATTACATTTATCATGCCTTTAAAATGTGAAACAGTTCACAAATATTTTTGGATATTATTTATAAGGGAATTATTATTATATACATTTTACTAGTGAAAAGTTGAAATCTAGAATGGCGAAGTGGTTTACCCAAGTTTGCATGGCTCCTAAGTTGCAGAGCCAGCCTGACAAAGAAAGAGTCTAATTTTCACTTCAGCCCTCTTTCCACTGGATTCTATAACAAAGTCAGGTGTACAATTCTGCAAATCACCATTTTGGTTACTTGCCAGTCAAAGTAGGTCACAGTTCAGATATTCAGATTCTAGATTCAGTTAGGTTACTAATGAGGTATGTGATCTTGGGAAAGTCGTTTTATATTCTTAGACACCAGCTTCAGTTTCAGTTTAAAAATAAAAGAAAACAAAAGAAAGAAAGAAACTAAACTAAACGCTATTTCATTTAAGAACAAAAAAAGGTAAAGCAAATGAACTTGTCATTCAATGATCTAGAATCCTCTTCCAAAGAACCAGAGTCATTTCTAATATCTCCTTCACTGAAAATGGATTTCAGATAAAAGGAGAATGAAGAGTGAATGCTCCAAAGAGCATTACATCTTACTTCCAAGATTTTTCAAATGGAACATTACATCCGTGGTTGAATTGATACATGCATCCACCAGTCAACAGTAAGGTTCTTTACTTGCTCTTGATCACTTATCCTCTGTGTCTGTTATCAGTCTATTTAGAGAGAATATCTCAGGGTAGGCAGGATTTCTCTGACAGAAAGAAAACAATGAGAATTCTTAATAAAATTCCTGAGGATTCCGTTCAAGGATCCACCACAAACAGGTGACTTAGAGGGACAAGGTGCAAGAGACTGTCACCTGGGAAAATATCTTGAATTATTAACAAGCTTGTAGGATGTTGCCCAGGAGTGGGGCAGATTTACCTATGGGAGAAGTTAAACTGGTACCCAGCAGAGTAGAAAGTAATTCATATCAACAAACCCCTTACAGGAGACATAATAGATGATTTTATTCAAGTAAGGTCATTTCCCTGGCTCTGTTTCTGAGATAGAATGGTGAATTCAAGGTGGCACAGAACTACTATATGTCCAGTTGCATGGAGCAAGGAGTATAAAGGCTAAAGCATATGTCCAAAGTGACAACCTGCATCCCCTGGAAAAGAAGTTATAGCAAACGGGAACAAACGGAACCGACAGAACTATCCCGTGAGCCTTCTCAATGAACTATCTCTTGTAGACTATGTTCACAAGTTTCCAAGCAAAAAGTCAGATGTAATGAGATTGATGATGTCTTCAGCCCAGTTTTATTTTTAAAATGTTAATGAGAGGATATGGGAAGTATACTTCATGACCACTGAAGAGGCAGAAACAATCAGACTAACTTCATAGTGTGGAAGATAGGGAATATCCAGATGAGGATAAGGAGGATCCAGACTTCAAAACTGTATATTCCTCATATGATATCAAGATCACAAATTGTCATTCAGTACAGCTAACTTTCCAGAGGTTGGTAGTTAAGGAAGACATTTTGATTGAATAAAAGCAACCTCCCCCTTTAGCCAATCCTCTACCCATTCCCCGAATAATTCCAGCATCACAGGGATGAGGAAACTTACTATTGGAATATCCAAATATCTGCCAATCAATAAATGCAATATCCTACAGTCTAGGTATCTCTTCCACACTTTAAAAAATTTCCTCTACTGTTATGCTCTCAGCAGTTGGGGAAATCTTAATACATCCACCTGCAGGACTCTAACCTGCAGGCCAGCAGTTGGTGGGCCAAAAGACCAAAGCTGAAAATATTACCTTTACCTTGTCCGATGTTTTGCCTTTTCCTGACCTCAGGCTACAGCTATAGGTGCCAGCCTTGTCAACACCACTCTTGCTAACCACTGCCTGGCCAACCCCACAACCAGACCTGACATTTTTCCAGCTGCACTATGTGCTCCTTGTGAGCAGGAGAGTGAATTGACAGGTAAAGTTTAACCTGTTCCAGTTGACTCTGTGATTTCCTGAAATTTGACATCCCAGAGAAGGAGTTGACTGCCTGCAGAGACCCAAAGAAATCTGTTACAGCCAAGTGCTGAAGGCAAACAGTCTAGGCAAATTGCTAGGGTTATGATTATAAAACCTGGACCCTGGCCACACGAGGGTGGAGCTGGTACTTCTCCAATCATCCAGCCCCTAGTCATGTCCTTCTCCCAAAGTTTGTGCACTGCCTAGAATGGAATGAGCACTGGGAAAGCATACACTTCTATCCCATGAGTTTTTCCTGATAAACACTCTGTTGGGAGCCGTCAGCACCCCAATATATGACAAGGTTTCATGGTCAGTTATAGTCTTCACTCCTGTGAACCCATGTGCCTTTCCTCTACATCAGAATCTATAGGACACAGTAATTTCACTGTATTTATGGCAAGTTCCTGTGGTACCCCAACGAGATAACTACACAGCCAACAATGGGTAAGATCTCCTAGAAAAGAGGGGAGACAACCTAAGCCAGGCGATAGTTCCATGGGGACCCTGGGACTAAGAAATAGGGGACTCAAGCCCCTTGGAAACAGAAGCTCAGACCCCTGGCCACATAAGCCAAAAAGCCTGGCTATGAGAAACTGATAATAACATAATCTGTTAAACTCGTTTGCCTAAGATAATCACAGTGAAAAGTTTCCCTGGAGACTAAAAGTCTCCAGGCCATGAGAGTTCCAATAAGAGACAAATTCCTGACCATGAGCTATGTTAATCAATAGCTTTAATTGGATTCTTTGCCTTGTATGTTGTTGCAGCAACAGACACTGAAGCTTTAGCTCAAGTATATGCCCTGTGAGTCTTACTGCTGGAATCCGGGACTAGATAGTCAAGGTAGTCATGGTAACCATTCTTCAGGTGATATGTAGAAACTGAGTCTGGGTCATAAAGAGATTATCATAGAAGAGATTATCCTTAAAGGTAGAAAAGGTCACAGTGTGCCCTGGGGAAAACAATTATAAGGAAGTAAAGACTAAAGATCTTAAGAAAGAAAAATACATCAAAACTTTGTGGAAACTCAAATTTGTGATTGAATAATGGTCAAAAGTCCCTACAAAGAGGACATGTTATTGCAAAAAGGTGTGACACTACTCTGAAACTCCCCCAGTGTCTCCACTCTTTCCCTTCTCCCTTCTTTCCCCTCACTGACTCCCTCTCCACCTGAGGGAAGCTCTGGACTCCGCGGAGGCTGGACTCCCGCAACACTCTTCTAGAAAGTCTGATGTATGTCTTTAGGTCATTAGCTTCAGTTTCCTCAAAACCTTCTATATTTTAATTAGTTCCAAGAATTTTGAAATATTTTTAGATAATGATTTAAAGTAAAACAAAAAATGGATAGTAAGAAAGTAATTACTGATTAATTCAAACTTTGAATTAATTTGTGAAGGAATCGCAGAAGACATGATATGTTCCCATCTTTGAGACTTTGTTTTCTAGCTATAAAAAGCTCCATTAATCTCCTAGTGATTGAAATGAGCAATTTTATTTGTTACTCTTCTTGGCAAAAATTTCTCTGATAATTTTCTTTAAAATGAAATGTAGCAAAGATTTTAGTTTAGTTTCAGTTTTGTTGTTTATTTTTGTTTTCTATCTTTAACACTTGCAGACAAGGGAATTATAACTAATAGAGTCACTTGTCCCAAGAGTCCTGTATCAATTTCTCTATCTCCTCACTGGATCCATGTTTGACTGGAGTGAGACAGTTGGATAAAGAGATAAGTGGAGTCATGAGCAAGCCAGATTGGTAATGATTGCATACATTCAGGAAACATATTTTATTTGGGATCCTGGAGAGACTACATTGCAGGTAGAGATAAAACCACAAACTCAATGTCCAGAGGTAAAGCCAAGCTGGAAAAATGAAGCTATCCAGATATCACCAAAGAGAAAAAACCAGGAAGAGGGTTGAGGCCTGGACTGAATCATAGTGAATTTCTACAGTTTTCTGTTATCTCCATTCCTAATTTGATTGATCCAAGCATTTTTGTAGCAGCTCTGTCCTAGGATCATTGCTCTCTGAGTGTCTCCACTGTCAGGCCTCTTGTCAGGGTTAAGAGTGCGGAGAACTAGAAGTGTACCTGAAACAGTGCATTACAAACTTGATGTACATCTCAGCAGTAGCAACATGCAATACTCCAGGCAGAGAGACAGGTAGGCATCAGGGAGATTCAGTAGTAGACAAAAGGCAAGGTCCAAAACAGGGATAGGGGCCTCAGAGTGTTGCAGCAAGTTAAAGTTAGATGTTCAGTCAGGTCTCTTTTCGGGACATGTGCCTTGCTGTGGAAGAGCTCCATGTTACTAGGTATGGAACAAAGAACCAATTCAGATAAAAAGGAAAAGATAGTGTGGTATGCTGAATAAGGCTGCAGCCAAAGATGTCCTTCAGATCACCAAAATCTGTAAAAATGTTACCTTCCCCTATAAAAGGGACTTTCCAGAAGTGATTAAAGATCTTATTCTGTATTATCCTGGTGGACCCAATGTAATAACAAGAGTCTTTGTAAGAGTTTTCAGGAAGGTTTAAGTCAGCAGGAGAGATGGAGTAGGGTGGGGAGAGTGGGAGTGAGAGAAAAGAGAGAAAAAGATTTAAACATGTTACACTGCTGGCTTTGAAGATGGAGGAAGGAGGCCACAAGCAAGGAATACTGGTGGCCTATAGAATCTGAAAAAGGAAAGAAACAGATTTTCTCCTAGAGCCTCCAGAAGAAACACAGCATTGCTGACATCTTTATTTTAGACCATTGAGATCTATTTTCGATTTTTTTTTATTAATTTCAGGTGTACAACACAATGCAATAGTTATACTCTTTACCCTCCAAAGTGAAAACCCCCCTCCCCCAGTTCGCCACCCCACTCCCCCCCCCATATCATACATATCCATCACAACTCCCCTGACTCCCCTCCACAATATACTCCACATCCCATGGCCATTCACATATTCAGTTGCAGTTGGCATACAATACTATACAACATCAGCTTCAGGTGTACAGTGCAGTGATCAAGCCTCTACTCCATCCATGAAGTGGTCTCCCTAACAACACATGTGACTATCTGACACGCCACAAAATTTTTACATTATTATATTCCCGGAACTGTGTTTCATATCCCTGTGGCAATATTGTAGTTGTCTATTTATGCTGTCTAATCCCTTCCCCTTCCCCCCCAACCCCACCCCGCTCCCAACAAGCAACCCTCAGTTTTTCCTCTACATCTACGAGTCTGTTTACTTTGATCATTCATTCAGCTCTTCAGACTCCACACACAAGTGAGATCACATGGTACCTGTCCTTCTCCGACTGACTTATTTCTCGCAATATAATAGTCTCTTCACATTATCGATTACATTCCCAGAACTGCCCTCATACCCCTGCGGCAACATTGTAGTCCCACATACACTGTCCAAAACCTTCCCCCTCTCCCTCTTCCCCATTCCCTCCCAACCAGCAACCATCAGTTTTTCCTTTATATCTGCTTGATATGACTTCAATCTTCTTAAATTGTCTCTCTGGGTTAGCTTGTTTACCCCTTTCTTTTGTTTAAAAAAGCCTTTTTAACATTTCTTGCAATGCTGGCTTGGTGGTAATTAATTCCTTAAGCTTATTCTTTTCTGAGAAGCTCTTTATCTCTCCTTCAATTTCAAGTGATAGCCATGCTGGGTAGAGCAATCTTGGTTGTAGGCCGTTATTTTGTGTCACTTTGAATATCTTCTGCAACTCCCTTCTGGCCTGCAGAGTTTCTGTAGACAAGTCAGCTGTTAGTCTAACAGGAGTTCCTTTGTATGTAACCTGCTGTCTTTCTCTTGCAGCCTCTAGGATTCTGTCTCTGTCTTTAACCTTTGCCATTTTAACTATGAAGTGCCTTGGTGTGGACCTGTTTGGGTTCAGCTTGTTTGGAACCCTCTGCACTTCCTGGGCACATATATTGATTTCCTTCACCAGGGTAGGGAAGTTTTCAGCCCTTATTTTTTTCAAATACATTTTCAACTCCTTGCTTCTTCTCTTCTCCTTCCGGTATCCCTATGATTCGAAGGTGGTTGCGCATCACCTTGTCCTATAGGGCTCTTAAACTATTTTCATTGCTTTTTATTCTTTGGTCTTTTTGCTGTGCCAACTGGGTGAGTTCTGCTATTTTATCTTCCAAATCGCTGATCCACTCCTCTGCTTCATCTACTCTACTGGTGATTCCTTTAAGTGTGTTCTTCATTTCAGTTATTGTATTCTTCAGTTCTAGCAGGTTGTTTTTTATGGTTTCCCTATCCTTCTTTATGTCCTCGCTAAGTTCCTTAAACATTCTTATCATCAGTGTCCTAAACTGTGTCTCTGAAAGGTTGGCTCCCTCTGTTTCATTTGGTTCCATTTCTGGAGGTTTCTTCTGATCTTTTACTTGTGACATGTTTCTTTGTTTCCCCATTCTGGCTGTTGCTCTGGGATTGCTTTGATGTATTACATAGATCACCAGAAGAGCCCTGGCTGGATGACCCAGGCACACAGCTCACAGCCCAACACTCCCAGGAAAACTTCCAGTCTCAGTCTGTCCCAATCAGCCGCTTGCAGATCAGGCCGAGTAGCCCAACAACCAATCACCAGCCTGGCACCTCTGCAAGCGTAGTGCTGAGAGCAGGGACCTGAGGCGGCTTGTGCACTCCCGGATCTCAGTGAGCAGCCTGTTTGAGCCGGAGGGCACCTGCCCAGCGTTTCCCTGGCAATGCAGTATAAGCCGGGCAGAGGGTGGGGATCCAAGGCCGCAGGCGCGCGTGCACACACGTACTTCTGCGCCAATTCCACCAGACCAATTAGGTCTCGGACCTGATCCTTCGTGGGAGGTCCCAAGCCTGACAAAATGGCATCCTCCCCACATCACTCTTGTGCAGGCTCTGCACCACGGAAACAACAGTTCAAAAACCTCCAGCCTTTGCACCAAAGGTGCTCAGTTCAGTCCGTTCCCGCAGACTCCCGGCTCACACAGCCACTCCCTCCACCAGGACCCAGGTAAGTGCTCACCGGCGAGCAAGCCTGGGTGCAGGCCCCACTGATTCTCCAGCCGCTCTTAGCCTCACCAAGCTGAGCAAAGAGAGTCCTTACTAATTTACTGCCAGCTGTCTTAGAACTTCTATTCCCGGCAAAGGAGCTCTGGGCTGGAGAGCTTGGTGTGCGGCCAGAGGGTCTCTCCCCCAACCAGACAAGCTTCCCACGGCTGGGGCTTCCCTCACGGGGTTCGCCCTCTCTCGTCTCCGCCCGTCCTACCAGACCCGATGCGGCTTCCTCTTTAAGTTCTTCGTTTAGTGGTTCTGTTCCTCCAGTGTTCCGGGGACCTCCAGGGTTGAATGCTGTATAATTTGCTTGTAATTTTGGTGTGATCCTGGGAGGCAGTTAGCACAGCATCTGTCTATTGCGCCATTTTACTGGAAGTCCTATTTTCGATTTTGAACTCCAGAAATATAAGATGTTGAATTGCATTATTTTAACTCTTTCACTGCATTAATTGATTTCAAGTTTTTGTTTCAAAATGTGTCAAAAATCCACAAAAAATAAAAAGTTGATATTTTGACTATTTTATGCATTTAATAACATTTTGAGCTGCTTTGTACATAAATGACAAAAAATAAAAAAAAATTATTTTTATTTCAAACTTTGTTATATGGTAATAAATTTACCATTATGTTGAATTCTAGCAAAAATATTCAAAACATACTAAGTGGCATCAGTTAAATTTAACTATAGATAAATTAGAATCTAATGGCATTGATGGCATAAAAAATCATTACAAAATGTTACACATTATGGCATATAAAGCATCTTTGTTGTTGATAGCGCAAGCCACAGGAAAACACATCCAAATGTCACAGCAAAAATGTTAATTAAGTTTGTGGTAATTTGCAACAACAGCAATGGGAAACTAATACAAATAGGTATATACCTATTCTTAAACATGGTATTATAGGGTATATGGTGTTTGTTGGCTGAAACATAAAGGCCTAAACACTTTAAAGTGGAGAGACTTCCGATAAAATGGTGGAATAGACAGATGCTGTGCTAACTACCTCCCAGGATGACACCAAAATTACAAGGAAATTATACAGCATTCAACCATTGAGGTCCCTGGAACACTGAATGAACAGAACCACTAAACAAAGAACTTAAAGAGGAGGCCGCGTTGGGTCTGGTAGGACGGGAGGAGACAAGAGAAGGCGAACCCCATGAGGGAGGCCCCAGCTGTCAGGAGGCTTCTCCGGTTGGGGGAGAGACCCTCCGGCCCCACACCCAGCTCACCAGCCCAGAGTTCCTTTGCTGGGAAGAGAAGTTCCAAGATAGCTGGCAGTAAATTAGTGAGGACTCTCTTTGCTCAGCTCGGTGAGGTTAAGAGCGGCTTGAGAATCAGTGGGGCCGGCGCACGGGTTTGCTCACCAGAGAGCCACTTACCTGGTGGAGGGAGTAGTTGTGTTATCCTGGCCCAGGCGCCTGAGGGGACGGACTGAACTGAGCACCTTTGGTGCAAAAGCTGGAGGCTTTTGGACTGTTGATCCCCTGGTATGGAGCCTGCACGCGAGTGGTATAAGGAGAGCACCATTTTGTCACGGTTGGGCCCTCCCACAGAGGATCAGGTACGGGACCTCATTGGTCTGGTGGAATTGGAGCAGAAGCGTGTGTGTGCATGCGCACACGTGCGTGCGGTCTTGGATCCCCAGCCTCTGCCCGGCTTATACTGCGTTGCCAGGGAAACACTGGACGGGTGCCCTCCAGCTCCAACAGGCTGCTCACTGAGACCCAGGAGTGTGCGAGCTGCCTCGGATCCCCACCCTCCACAGGGCTTCTGCTACGTTGCCAGGGGAACACCTGGTGGGAGTGCTCCAGCTCCAGCAGGCTGCTCACTGAGATGTGGGAGTGCATGAGTCACCTTGGGTCCCCGCTCTCCACACTGCACTTGCAAAGTTGCCAGGCTGGTGATTGGTTGTCGGGCTGCTCGGCCTAATCTGCAAGCGGGTGATTGGGACAGGCTGAGACTGGGAGTTTTCCTGGGAGTGTTGGACTGTGAGTTGTGCGCCTGAGTGATCCAGCCGGGGCTCTCCTGGTGACCTATCTAATTCATCAAAGCAATTCCAGAGCAACAGCCAGAATGGGGAAACAAAGAAACATGTCACAAGTAAAATATCGGAAGAAACTTCTGGAAATGAAACCAAATGAAACAGAGGGACCCAAGCTTTCAGAGACAAGAGTTTAGAACACTGATGATAAAAATGTTTAACAAACTTAGTGAGGATATAAGGAAGGATAGAGAAATCATAAAAAACAACCAGTTAGAACTAAAGAATACAATAACTGAAATGAAGAACACACTCGAAGGAATCACCAGTACAGTAGATGAAGCAGAGGAGCAGATCAGCGATTTGGAAGACAAAATAGCAGAAATCACCCAGTTGGCACAACCAAAAGACCAAAGAATAAAACACAATGAAAATAGTTTAAGAGCCCTATGAGACAATGTGAAATGCAGCCACCTTTGACTCATAGGAATACCAGAAGAAGAAGAGAAGAAGCAAGGGATCGAGAATGTATTTGAAAAAATAATGACTGAAAACTTTCCTACCCTGTTGAAGGAAATCAATATACGTGCCCAGGAAGTGCAGAGGGTTCCAAACAAGCTGAACCCAAACAGGTCCACACCAAGACAAATCATATTTAAAATGGCAAAGGTTAAAGACAGAGACAGTATCCGAAAGGCAGCAAGAGAAAGACAGCAGGTTACATACAAAGGAACTCCTGTTTCACTAACAGCTGACTTGTCTACAGAAACTCTGCAGGCCAGAAGTGAGTGGCAGGAGATATTCAAACTGACACAAAATAACAGCCTACAACCAAGATTGCTCTACCCAGCAGGGCTATCACTTAATATTGAAAGAGAGATGAAGAGCTTCTCAGAAAAGAATAAGCTTAAGGAATTCATTACCACCAAGCCAGCATTGCAAGAAATGTGAAAAGGGCTTTTTTAAACAAAAGAAAGTGGTAAACAAGCTAACCCAGGAAGACCAGGAATACAAATAACAAAATGGCAATGCATATGCACCTATCAATAATCATTTTAGATGTGAATGGGCTAAATGCTCCAATCAAAAGACAGAGAGTGGCTGAGTGGATAAGAAAATAGGACACATGTATATGCTGTTTACAGATGGAATAAGATATTTCATGCAAATTGAAATGAGAAAAAAAAAAGAGCTGGAGTACCAATGCTTGTTTTGGACAAAATAGACTTTAAAATGACTATGGTAAAAGACAAAGAAGGGCAGTATAACACTAAGAAATATCTATGCACCCAACATAGCAGCTCTTAATTACATGTAACAGATTTTGACATAAAGACAGAGATCAACAGTAACACTATCATAGTAGGGGACGTCAGCACCCCATTGTCACCAGTGGACAGACCCTTTAGACAGAAAATCAACACAGAAAGAGGGGCCTTAAATGACACTTTAGACAGCTGGACTTCGTTGATATTTTTGGAGCGTTTCACCCTGAAAAAACAGATTGTACATTCCTCTCAAGTACACATGGGACATTTTCCAAGATAGACCACGTTAGGCCACAAAACAAGTCTCAGTAATTTTAAGAAGATTGAAATCATATCAAGCAGATAGAAAGGAAAAACTGATGGTTGCTGGCTGGGAGGGAGTGGGGTTGAGGGAGACGGGGAAGGTTTGGACAGCGTAGGTGGGTGACTACAATGTTGCAGCAGGGATATGGGGGGCAGTTCTGGGAATGTAATTGATAATGTTGTGAAGAGACTATTATGTTAAATGAAATAAGTTGGAGAAAGACAAGTACCATATGATCTCACTCATATGTGGAATCTGAAAAACTGAACGAACGAGCAAAGTAAAGAGACTCATAGATATGGAGGATAAACTGAGGGTTGCTAGGTGGGAGGCGTGTGGGAATAAGGGGAATGGGGAAGGGCTTAGACAGCATAAATAGACAACTACAATATTGCCACAGGGATATGAGACACAGTTTGGGGAATATAATAATGTTGTAAAAATTTTGTGGCATGTCAGATAGTTACATGTCTTGTTAGGGGACCACTTCATGGATGGAGTAGAGGCTTGATCACTGCACTGTACACCTGAAGCTGATGTTGTATAATATTGCATGCCAACTGTAACTGAGTATATCGATAGTCATGGGATGTGGAGTATACTGTGGAAGGGAGTCAAAGGAATTGTAATAGATATGTATGATATGGGGAGGAGCGTGGTGGCGAACTGGGGGAGGGAGGTTGACATTTTGGGGGATAAAGAGTATAACTATTGCATTGTGTTGTACACCTGAAACTAATAAAAAAGAAATGAGGGGAAAAAATAAAATAAATTGACAAAAAAAAGAAGAATAAGTTGGTTAAGTTTCTTTTTTTTTTTTTCCACTGTTTATTTTTTTCATTTATATATATTTTTAATTAGCTTCAGGTGTACAACAAAGTGCAATAGTTATACTTTTTACCCCTCAAAGTGACAGCCCCCTTTCCCAATTCTCCCCTCCCACTCCTCCCCACCATATCATACTATCTATGACAATTCCTTTGACTACCTTCCACCATATAATCCACATCCCGTGACTGTCTATATATTCAATTACCGTTGGCATACAATATTATACAACATCAATTTCAGGTATACAGTGCAGTGATCAAGCCTCTACTCCATCCATGAAGTGGTCTCCCTAACAAAACATGTGACCATCTGACACCCCACAAAATTTTAACATTATATCCCTCGAACTGTCTTTCATATCCCTGTGACAATTCTGTAGTTACCTATTTATGCTGTCTAGTCCTTTCCCCTTCTCCCTCATCCCCAACCCCCTCCCAACTAGCAACCCTGTTTTTCCTCTATATCTATGAGACTGTTACTGTTTCTTATGCTCATTCATTCCGTTTTTCAAATTCCACATATCAGTGAGATCATGTGGTATTTGTCTTTCTCCGACTGACTTATTTCACTCAATATAATAGTCTCTAGGTCCATCCATATCGTTGCAAATGGTACAATTTCATTCTTCTTTATAGCAGAGTAATACTTGATTGTATAAATGTACCACAGTTTCTTAATCCAGTCATCTACTGATGGGCATTTCGGTTGTTTCCAAGTCTTGGCTAGTGTAAATAGCACTGCAATAAACATAGGGGTGCATATATTTTTTCGAATTAGCATCTTGGAATCCTCTGGGTAGATTCCCAAGAGTGGAATTGCTGGGTCATATGGCAGTTCTATTTCCAGTGTTTTGAGATACCTCCATACTGATTTCCATAATGGCTGCACCAATTTGCAGTCCCACCAACAGTGCACCAGGGTTCCCTTTTCTCCACACCCTTGTCAGCATTTGTTGTTTGTTGATTTGTTGATGGTAGACATTCTGAGTGGAGTGAGGTGGTATCTCATTGTGGTTTTTATTTGTATTTCTCTGATGATTAGTGAGGTTGAACATTTTTCATATGCCTGTTGGCCATCTGTATGTCCTCTTCAGAGAAATGCCTCCTCATATCCTCTGCCCATTTTTTATTGGGTTGTTTGTGTTTTTGGTGTTGAATTGCAGGAGTGTTTTATAAATTTTGGATATCAAGCCCTTATCAGATATATCATTGGCAAATATCTTCTCCCATTCAGTAGGCTGCCTTTTTGTTTTATTGATGATTTCCTTTGCTGTGAAAAAACTTTTAAGTTTGATGTAATCCCATATGTTCATTTTTTCTTTTATTTCCCTTGCCCGAGGGGATATATCGGTAAATATATCACTCAGGGTAATGTCTGCAAACTTACTCCCTATATTTTCTTCTAGGAGTTTTATAGTTTCAGGTCTTACATTTAAGTCTTTAATCGATTTTGAGTTTGTTCTCGTATATGGTGTAAGTAGGTGGTCTATTTTCATTTTTTTGCTGGTGTGAGTCCAATTTTCCCAGCACCATTTATTAAATAGACTATCTTTACTCCAGTGTAAATTCTTGCTTCCATTATCATAGATTAAATGACCGTAAATAGATGGGTTTATTCCTGGGCTCTCTATTCTATTCCATTGGTCTATGTGTCTGTTTTTATGCCACTACCATACTGTTTTGATTACTGTAGCCTTGCAGTATGTTTTGATGTCAGGTTGTGTGATGCCTCCCACTTTGTTCTTATTTCCAGGATTGCCATAGCTATTCAGGGTCTTTTGTGGCTCCCTATAAATTTTAGGATTCTATGTTCTATTTCAGAGAAAAATGTCCTTGGTAGTTTGATTGGAATTGCATTGAATCTATATATTGCTTTAGGAATTATTGACATTTTAACTATATTAATTCTTCCTATCCATGAGCCTGGTATATATTTCCATTAATTTGTATCTTCTTTGATTTCTCTCTTCAGTGTCTCATAATTTTGTGAGGACAGGGCTTTTACTTCTTTAGTTAAACTGATTCCTAGATATTTTATTGTTTTTGAAGCAATTGTAAAAGGGATTGATTTCCTGATTTCTTCTTCTGATAGTTTATTATTGGTGTATAGAAATGCCACTGATTTCTGAATATTAATTTTGTATTCTGCTACCTTACCAAATTCGTGTATCAGTTCTAGCAGTTTTTTTGTGGAGTCTTTGTGTTTCCCTATACATAGTATCATGTCATCTGCATATAATGACAATTTTACTTCCTCTTTTCCAATTTGGATGCCTTCTATTTCATTTTCTTGTCTGATTGCTGTGGCTAGAACTTCCAGAACTATGTTAAATAGAAGTGGTGAAAGCGGGCAGCCTTGTCTTGTTCCTGATCTTAAGGGGAAAGCTTTCAGCCTTTCCCCATTGAGAACAATGTTTGCTGCGGGCCTATCATATATGGCCTTCATTATGTTGAGGTATGATCCCACTATTCCCACTTTGTTAAGAATATCATAAATGGCTGCTGGATTTTGTCAAATGCCTTTTCTGCATCTATTGATATGATCATGTGATTTTTATTTTTCATTTTGTTAATGTGATGTATTACATTAATTGATTTGTGGATATTGAACCAGCCTCGCATACCGGGAATGAATCCCACTTGATCGTGGTGTATGATCTTTTTAATGAGATGCTGAATTCAGTTTGCTAGTATTTTGTTGAGAATTTTTGCATCTATGTTCATTAGTGATATTGGCCTGTAGTTTTCGTTTTTTGTAATATCTTTGTCTGACTTTGGAATCAGGGTGATAGTGGCTTCATGGAAATAATTTCGCAGCCTTCCCTCCTTCTGTATTTTTTGGAAAAGTTTGAGGAGAATAGGTACTAATTCTTTTTTGAATGTTTTGTAAAATTCACCTGTGTAGCCATCTGGTCCAGGGCTTCTGTTTGTTGGAAGATTGTTGATTGATTCAATTTCTTTGGCAGTACTCAGTCTGTTCAGAGTTTCTTTTTCTTTTTGGTTCAGACTTGGTAGATTGTATGCTTTCAGAAATTTATCCATTTCTTCCAGATTGTCGAATTTGTTAGCATATAGTTGCTCATAATATTTTCTTAAAATTTTCTGTATTTCTGTGGTATCTGTTGTCACTTCTCCTCTTTCATTTCTGATTTTATTAATTTGGGTCCTCTCTCTCTTTTTCTTGGTTAGTCATGCTAAGGGTTTGTCGATTTTGTTTATTGTTTCAAAAAACCAACTCTTGGTTTCATTGATCTTTTGTTTTGTTTTTTTTTTGTTCTCTATTTCATTTATTTCTGCTCTGGTCTTTATTATTTCCTTCCTTATGCTTCTTTTAGGCTTGTTTTGCTGTTTTTTTTTTTTTCAAGTTCCTTAGGTGTAGACAGAGTCTGTTGATTTGAGATTTTTCTTCCTTCTTTAGGTAGGCCTGTACTGCTATGAGCTTCCCTCTTAGGACTGCTTTCGCTGCATCCCAGATATTTTGGGTCGTGGTGTTTTCATTTTCATTTGTCTCGAGGTATCTTTTGATTTCCTCCTTGATCTCATTTTTGACCCACTCACTATTTAGAAGCATGTTATTTAGCTTCCATGTATTTGTAAGCTTTCCAGATTTCTTCTTATAATTGATTTCTAGTTTCATAGCATTGTGGTCAGAGAAGACACTTGATATGATTTCAATCTTCTTAAATTTGTTGAGACTTGTTTTGTGGACTAACATGTGGTCTATCCTGGAGAATGTTCCATGTGCACTTGAGAAGAATGTATATTCTGTAGCATTGGGGTGAAATGCTCTAAAAATATCAATTAAATCCAGCTGGTCTAAAGTGTCATTTAAGGCCACTATGTCTGTGTTGATTTTCTGTCTGGAGGATCTGTCCATTGGTGACAACGGGGTGTTGAAGTCCCCTACTATGATAGTATTACTGTTGATGTCTGCCTATATGTCTGTCAGAATCTGTTTTATATATTTAGGAGCTCCTATATTGTGTGCATAGATGTTTACTAGAGTTATGTCCTCTTGTTGAATTGATCCCTTTATTATTATGTAGTGCCCTTCTTTGTGTTTTATTGTAGTCTTCATTTTAAAGTCTATTTTGTCCAAAATAAGTATTGCTACTCCAGTTTTTTTCTCATTTCCATTTGCATGAAATATCTTATTCCATTCCTTTACTTTCAGTCTATGTGTGTCTCTTGATCTGAGATGAGTATCTTGTAGACAGCATATGCATGGGTCCTGGTTTTCTTATCCACTCAGCCACTTGTGTCTTTTGATTGTAGGATTTAGCCTATTCACATTGAAGGTAATTACTGATAGGTGTATATTTATTGCCATTTTGTTATTTGTATTTCTTGTCTTCCTTGGTTAGCTTGTTTTCCCCTTCTGTTTAAGAAAGCTCTTTTAACATTTCCTGCAATGCTGGCTTGGTGGTAATGAACTCCTTCAGCTTATTCTTTTCTGAGAAGCTCTTTATCTCTCCTTCAATTTTAAGTGATAGCCGTGCTGGGTAGAGCAATCTTGGTTGTAGACCTTTATTTTCTGTCACTTTCAATATTTCCTGCCATTCCCTTCTGGCCTGCAGAGTTTCTGAAGAAAAGTCAGCTGTTAGTCTTATAGGAGTTCCTTTGTATGTAACGGGCTGTCTTTCTCTTGCTGCTTTTAGGATTCTGTCTCTGTCTGTAACATTTGCCATTTTAACTATGAAGTGTCTTGGTGTGGGCCTGTTTAGATTCAGCCTGTTAGGAACTCTCTGTACATCCTGGGCTTGTATATCGATTTCTTTCACCATGGTAGGGAAGTTTTCAGTCATTATTTCTTTAAATACATTCTCAATGCCTTGCTTCTCCTCTTCTCCTTCTGGTATTCCTATGACGCAAAGATTGCTGCGTTTCATGTTGACCCAGAGGTCTCTTAAACTATTTTCATTCTTTTTTATTCTCTTTTCTTTTTGTTGTTCCAGCTGGGTGATTTCTGCTATTTTGTCTCCTAATTCACTGATCCCCTCCTCTGCTTCATCTACTCTACTGGTGATTCCTTCGAGTGTGTTCTTCATTTCAGTTATTGTATTCTGTAGTTCTAACAGGTTGTTTTTTATGGTTTCCCTATCTTGCTTTATGTCCTTGCTAAGTTCTTTAAACATTCTTATCATCAGTTTTCTAAACTCTGTCTCTGAAAGTTTGGATACCTCTGTTTCATTTAGTTCCATTTCTAGAGTGTTCTTCTGATCTTTTTCTTGGGACATGTTTCTTTGTTTTTTCATTGTGGCTATCCTTCTGTGAATGCTTTGATGTATTAGATAGATCACCTAGAAAGAAGAGAAAAGAAAAAAGAAAAAAAAGAGAGAAAAAGAAAAAAAAAAAATGGAAAGAGGTGGGGGGGCTCTCCGTCCTCTTTAATCTGCAGACCGCTTTCTCAGCGTTGCAGTGGGCTTTCCACAATTAGCTGCTGTGTGCTCTGGAATCGTGCTCACTTCCCAAAAAAAAAAAAAAAAAGTCTTCATGGGTTGTTGCAGGTTGTCTGCTACTGAGTCTCAGTGGACAGACTGGTGCAGCTGGAGAACACCCTCCCTGCATTTCCCTGGCAATGAAGCTGAAGCAGAGCGGAGGCTGGGGTTCCAAGGCGGCTTACGTACTCCTGCCTCTCACTGAGCAGCCTGATGGAGCCAGAGGGCACCCACCTGGTGTTTCCTTGGAAATGCAGCATAAGCAGGGTCTAGGGTGGGGACCCAAGGTGGCTCACGCACGTTTCAGTGAGCAATCTGATGCAGCTGGAGGGCACCCGCCCAGTGTTTCCTTGGAAACGCAGTACAAGCAGGCCGGAGGGTGGGGTTCTAAGGCTGTTTGCGCACTCCTGTGTCTCAGTGAGCAGCTTTATGGAGCCAGAAGGCACCCACCAGGCGTTTCCCTGGTAACGCAACTCAAGCAGGGCATAGGGTGGGAATCCAAGGCCGCATGCGCATGCACGCACGCTCTCTTGCACTCCTGTGCCAAGTTCACCAGACTAATGGGATCCCGGCTCTGACCCTCCATGGGAGGGCCCAACCCTGAAAAAATGGCGGCCTCCTGTATACCGCTCGTGTGCAAGCTCTGCACCAGTGGAACAACAATCCCAAAACCTCCAGCTTCTGCACCAAAGGTGCTCAGTTCAGTCCCTCCCAACAGGCTTCTGGGCCCAGCTCATGCAGCCACTCTCTCCGACAGGAACTGGGTGAGTGCTCGCTGGCGAGCGAACCTGTGCGCCGGCCCCACTGGTTCTCCAGCTGCCCCCAGCCTCACCAAGCCGAGCAAAGAGAGTCCTCACTAATTTCTACTGCCCACTATCGTGGAATTCCTCTTCCTGGCAAAGCAACTCTAGGCTAGTGAGCTCGGTGTGGGGCCGGAGGGTCTCTCCCTCAACCGGAGTAGCCTCCCCACACACCTGGGGCTTCCCTCACCGGGCTCGACCTTTCTCGTTGGCGCCCCTCCTACCAGACTTGACGTGGCCTCCTCTTTAGGTCCTTCGTTTAGAGGTTCTGTTCATCTAATGTTCAGGGGACTCCCGAGGTTAAATGTTGCATAAATTATTTGTAATTTTGATGTGATCCTGGGAGGCAGTTTGGAGAGTGTCCGTCTATTCCGCCATCTTACCGGAACTCCACTGGTTAAGTTTCTTGACCTCAAGGAATTATGAGTCAAGCTGCATAGAACTAAAGTGACACCCTTCTCTTTCAAGATCATGCTCCTCATTTTATTGTTTGGAATTGTCAAAACATGCCCAAACAGTTAAACAGGGATGCTCTGTTGACATCAAACTTGAACTAGCACAGGCAGATTAAGTATAGTCATAAAAGCAGGATTTTATAACCTAAGTACTGAATTCTGTAATCCACATCATGGACAAAAAAATAAGGAAGAGCTATAAAATGATTTTAATAGAGACAAATAACATGGACACTTAGATTTAAAACAAACAAACAAACAAATAAAAAAGCTCTCCTTCAGAGGCCTTGAAGTCACACAGAATCCCATGTTGGAAGGCTGCAAAGAAAAACAAAGTATAGGGCTATATTAGGGACTTTACCAAGCAGAAAGAAAGAGGGCAGCTTGAAATTTGAACCATGTTGAGGAGAATGTAGATTCTAAAAATGGTTGGAGAATCATTTAGGAAAGATAGAAAACCTCCAACTATGGGCTCGATATTAGAATGCAACATGAAGGAATAAAAAGGAGAAAATCGAAGCAGGGTTTCTCCAAAAGGTTCCAAAAGGAAGTGGACAGCAGGGCAAGACAATCCTTTTCTGTTAAGGGCTAGATAGTAACCATTTTATTCTTTTCAGCCCACAAGTTTTCTGTCTCAAACTACTCATCTCCACCACTGTAGTGTGAAAGCAATTATAGATAATATTAGAAACGAATGGGTGTAGCTGTATACTAACAAAAGTTTACTTGCAAAAACAGGCAACAGGCCATATCTTGTCCACTGGTTATAGTTTGCCAACCTCTTCAATAAGTATAGCTCATTTTGCAATAAATTTAAAACCCAAAATCAACTCAAATGTGTGACTTTTGTGCTACCTTCCCTCCCTGCTATATTTATGGCAAAATTTCTGTATGATGTTCAGCAAGTGTCTTAACTTTAATAAGCCTCTGTTTTTTTTCACATTGTAATCTTATCTATGCCATAAGATTGCTGTGAAGAATGAATGAAATTCTGTGTTAAAACAGTACCATGCCTGGACCATACTAAATAAATGACAGATGGCAGCTATTCTGTTGTCATTGTCATCTCCAACAATCAATTATCACACTCCACTAATAAGTAATTGTGCTCATTCCACTGCTATAGGTGTTATCAATTGATCTATCTTGGTACTGCAGTTGAAACCCAGGTTTCAGTTCTGTTCTTTGTCTCCTTTGGAGCTATTCAAAATTCTACACCTCCTTGTTTCACACTGGTTTGTTTTCTTGCCTTTTTAGCTAAATTTAAAAGCTCTGAATAGCTGAAGTAGTTGTATAATACCTTGAAGGATACAGATGGCTATAACCAGTGTTCTAAGAGTTTCGTTCAGGTTTAAAAAGGACCTTGAGGTGGGATAAAAAAACCTCAGCAGAAATAGTCTTTGAGGATAGAAAGAAGGTAAACAAGTTATTTACAGAAGCAAGAGAGCAAACTGAGAGCTACAGAAATAGGCCAGGGACTCAGGGCCTAGGGTATTTCTGCTAGTGAACATGACATCACAGGAATACAACCTCCTTTTATAATTTCTGTAAGCCTTAGGTTCTTCTGAATAGAGTCAGGTATCATCAACTTTTACAGATAGTATACACATGCAGGGAGAAGCAGGTGCTGCCTTTTGAGATTATTAGTCTTTTATTTGGCACAGAAAAAAAGAATGACAGGAATTTCTTCTGAATACATATATGAAATTCTTTTCTGGCCTTTGCATTCTACGTATTCTTCTTAAAAGCCAAGACTGGGTGTAATAACTCAAAGAATAAACCTAAGTTTAGGAAGTCAGTGGCTACTTATTGTGTGCACCCAGAAGCTCCTTCTCTTCTGGGAACTGCCTGTCTCCTCCTCATTTACCTCCCACTTTACCATCATGGCACATACAGGAGTGGATTTAGAACTGATTGACAGCTGGATGGAAAAGCTTGAGCTTTATCTCTGGGGGCATCTGGATATCTGGTGTTTGATTCTTGGCCAAGAAAAGGGCAATGGGATTTATAATGTACTGTTTAAGATTTCTCCCCACAAAAAAAGAAATGATAATTATGTAATGCGATGGAGGTTTAGCTAATGCTAAGGTTTCAATTATTTTGCAGTTTACAAGTGTGTTAAATCAGCATGTTGTACACTTTAAACTTATACAATGTTGTGTCAATTATATCTCAATAAAGCTGGAAAACAACAACAAATGCAAGGGGAGGGGTGGAAATCAAAACCTCTTGGGGGCCACGCCATTCCCACCTCTACATAAACACGTTTCAGATGTTCTGGAGCATGTGGGTAATACACATTATAAACATGAATCCATGTGAGGCACAGACCTACAAATAGAATTCTCAGGGTAGAATCTTTGTTTATCTAGGTCCAAAGCAAAAAAGGCACATTTCTTTGGTACTTTCACTGAATTCTACCTATTTTAATCAGTTCTAATGTTTTCATTTACAATGATGCATGTTTTGACACATGAATTATCATAAATAAATGAAGATCTTCAACTTCACTGAAAGTTGGGGATGAAATAAATAAAACAAGATATCACCTAATTTCCTTATAATGGCCAAAAAATTGTTTAGGTGGAGATGTGGAGATAGAGAAATTCATATACTTGTATACGTGTAGCTTGTAGAAAAGTAAATTGATGCAACTGTTTCAAAGAACAAATTAGAAACACCTGGTAACACTGAAGATGAGAGACACAAAATCTATGTGTTTGCAGTTCCAACTCTACAATTTTCTCTAGAGAACACACACAGGTGTAAAAAGATGTTTGCACAATCTTTATAATCACAAAAAGTAGCACACAACTGAACATGGATTACAGCTTATGCTTTAACAGATACTATAGATCACTTAAAATGAATCAACTATAGCTATGCATGTCAACAAACAGAACTCAAAAGTGATGGTAAATGGGGAGAAAAAAAAATTGAAAAGGATGTGCATCCTATGATACAATTTATGTAACACTTAAGTTCCCCAAATAGTGTTTAGCATCTATAACATTCTATGTAGGAAAATACAGATATGTATGTTAAAATTATATTCAAAAATTTCAGTCCTGACTTTTAACTTAGAACCATCTAAAGAGAGCCAACTATGCATCCATAACTAATCACATAGGATACCCCACTACTAGTTAGCCTGTCTACATGTAGCTTCCTCATGCCAACAGCTTTCAATCAGGACATGGCTAAAGCATGCCCCTTTTTTCCATGGAAAGACTTCCTACTCCTCAGTTTGCCTTCAGATCTCTGCTAAAATACAAGTGATCAGGGATGACCCCTCAGCAAGTTTGAATAGTGATTATTCAATATAGAGAGAGATAAGGGCTTTAGAAAAGTACCACAAAATGTTAATATAAGCTAAATTATAATGATGGATATATAGTTGTGCGATATAATATTGCCCATAACTTCTTTATGTTTGAAATGTTTAATATATATATATATATATATATATATATATATATAACAAACATATATAGAGATATAGAAATAGATATATATATAAATATAGATGATATAGATACAGGTATATAGGTATAGATACAGATGATATATTGTAGATAATATCAAATGAAGCTGATATGCTACTGTACAATGAGTCATTAAGATAAAAGATATAGAAAGCAATAGACATTCATGGGCCCACACATTGCTCAAGTTCATTTATTGGTTTTAACGTCGAAACTGGATTATAGAATATACTCCAGTTACTCTACAAAACTCTGTTGTAGTTTTGTTTTGTTTTGGTTTTGTTTTTTGAGTTGAATTTCTGTTACTGGCAACCAAAAAACACTTCTATGTAATCTTGAAAGGATTGGAGGTTTTAGAGAATTCTTGCTTTCCTGCAACCCCCAAGCACCTTGACCATGCCAGCATGTTTGTTTGGGGGTGTAAGGGAAGCATATTTGGCATTGCACATTCTGCTACCCTTCATGGGCATACAGCCTCTGAGTGTCCATCTTATGTCATGATTTCTGTGCAGACTTCCAAGGAGTATAAAGGACATCAAAGACTTGAAGATCCAAATTCAATTTAGAAACAGGCAAGATCCAAATAGATTAAAAACAAAAGTAAGACATATCAGCTTGTGGGGTTTCAGGACTCCCCCTCCCTTGGAGGGGTGAAACAAATGTGTGCTTAGTAGAGCCCCCTCCATTCACTACATTATTGGAGTGTTCCCAAGTCTGGATAGAAGAGAACTCCTCTGCAGTTTCCCACGAAACCAAGTCCTGAATTGCATCTGGAGTTTTGTATGAGCTTCTGTTCCAGGTGATAGAGTGGCCGCTAAATTATACTTATCATTCAGGCATTTATTCAGGGCATTCACTGAGGTAAAACAAACCTGTTTGAGCTAAGACATGTTCCCCTTCATTCTCTAATGTCCTTTTGGTCAGATTGTCTTCTTAACACATTTGCACTCACCTCAAGAGTACCACTGTATTGTAACCCCTGCTTCCTTGTGCTTCCATCCAATAATGTCATAACAATAGATATATTTTAGTGTAACCCTTTGAAATTGATATTCTGTTCTCAGTATAGGATATAAATATAAGAATTTGAAAGTATTTTACAACTTTAATCTCAGAATGATTTCCCAGATATAATTGGTAATATTATGTGTCCACTTGATTGGCTGAGTAATGCCCAGATAGCTGGTAAGACATTATTTCTGAGTGTGTCTCTGTGGTTGTTTCCAGAAGAGATTAGTGTTTGACTGATTAGACTGAGTAAAGAAGTTCACTCTCACCAGTGTGGCTGGGCATCATCCAATCCACCGAGGGTCTGAATAGAACATAATGGCAGAAGAAGGATGAGTTTACTCTCTTGCTTGCACTGGGACATCCATTTCTTCTGTCCTCATACATGGGCATTCATGATTCTCAGACTTTTGGACTCAGACCAGGACTTATATCATCACTGCCTCAGGACCCTCATTCTCAGGCCTTCTGACTCAGACTGAATTATACTACTGAGTTTCCTGGTTCTCCAGCTTGCAGACAGCAGATTGTGGGACTTCTCAGCCTCTATAACCATGTGAGCTGATTCCTACAATAAATTTCCTCCCATGTGTATATATGTTCTATAGGCTGTGGTTCTCTGGAGAACCCTGACTAATACACCAATCTTTGTTTTTAAAAAGACAGTACTATTTTAGAATCTAGTTTTAATTTTTCCATGGTTTCTTTCTCTGTAGTCCATTTAGTCCCATTGTTTTGCTCTGTTTTTAACTGGGTTCAAGCAAATTTGTCACATTGGTTTGCATAATGTTATCTGAAAACCCACTTCTCATTGTTTCATATTTTTCAGTTATTTTGAAGTACTTGAATAATTGATTGCATTTCCCAAAAACAATGTGGGTTTTTTAGAAATCTTATCACTCAATTTTTCTCATGTATATCACCAATAATTCATGTAAATTATTTCAGTGGCTTTAACAACGTGCATAAAATAATTCATGTGTAATATTTTTCTAAGTAGGTTCTCAGCAAATTAGAGGATAGGAAAAATGAAAGTATGAACATACATTACAGAAATGACTACAGTTTTATCATTGCACATCACTTAGGGGAAATTCTTGGCCAATAATCAGGAAAAGGGTGTTCTCCTTCCTGGCCCTAAATTGATTAATTGGTTAATTTTAAAAAGCAGTGAATGAGAAAACTGGCTCAAAACTCCAAGAGATAAATGCGAGTCACAGGATTTTTGACAAGGCTTTTTATGTATATAAATTTAAAATAATATTAGCTAATAATCAGGTATTAACCAGAGTGTTTTCTCAGCCCTCTACTCATGTGGTTTTATTCAATGATTCCACACTTCTAAGCAGAACTGAAGATCCTTACCACACACCAATGAACATGTCCTCATCTGCAGAGGGTGGACAGAAAAGGTCTGTGTGCAGTGAAGCCTCCATGGATACAGACTGTGCGTCTTCCTTACAAAATAACCTCTCTCCAAATTTTACACCCTAATTCAGAGTAATGACCCCCAATTACAAATTTTCACTTCTATTTGGGATGCTGAAAGACTATCTACATCAGGTCTCTACTTACAAATATTACAAAATAGTTAACATACAAAAATTCTCACAATACAGTAGGAAATGTAAAGAATAACGACAATTTAATTCATTCAATTCTTGCTTTAGTTAAATTAATTTAACTAAAGCCAAAGACTTCCTGGCATATCCCCCACTTCAGTTCTTCCTATCAATGGCTGCAGTAGCTTAAGGTCATATAAAAGTCCTGCATTTGACCAAGAAGGTTGTCCATCTGGTTGGACAAAATCATGACGTTCAGCTTGAAAATGACAAAAGTTTCAGTTTTCAGTAATGAGTATATTCACCCCAACAACACAGAAAACAATATTTGCAAGTTGTGTCTCAATAGATTACTAATTTATACAATATTTCTGGCTTGAGGTTGAGTTTATTTTCCAATTCTACATCCTCTGCAGTTTTAATTAACTTTTACTTATTGCCAGAAAATAATATTCAAATTCAGCACAAAACTATCTAAAACTGAAGTGAATCCAATTCCATCTCCATTCTTAGGGTCCAAGAATGATAATCTTGGCTCTGATCATCTGTTACCCAAACACCAAGGAGCTGTAATAGGTTGTACTTTCTTCAGCCAATAATAATATAAGTATCATTAATTAAGACCTCTATATCTTAATAGATGTCCCTCAAAAGGGCACTGACAGTAGTATCATTTCCTCAAATTAACATGTCATGCCCAATTTTTGATGAACTGTTAGAATTGTCCAGCCTTTTCTGTATTGTCAGTAATACCTGGAGATTCAAGTATTTTTACACTCTACAATGAATAAGACTACAAATTTAATAAAAAAGTTAGAAGGATAAAAAATCATTTGATATTTCTGAGTCCTATCTTGACAACAATTCACGGCTCTTGCATCACAACAATGCACCAGCTCACATGACACTATGAGGGACTTTTTTGCCAGTAAAAAAATAACTGTTTTAGAACACCCTCCCTACTCACCTGATCTGTCCCCCAATGACTGCTTTCTTTACCCAAAGATAAAGGAAATATTGAAAGGAAGACATTTCAATGACATTCAGGACATCAAGGGTAATATGACGACAATTCTGATGGTCATTCCAGAAAAAGAGTTCCAAAATTGCTTTGAAGAGTGGACTAGGTGCTGGCTTCAGTGCATAGCTTCCCAAGGGGAGTTCTTTGAAGGTGACTGTAGTGATATTCAGCAATGAGGTACATAACACTTTTTCTAGGATGAGTTCGGAAACGTAACTGTCATGCATCTTACATTGCCATAAATATTTCATGAAAAACATAATTTTAAAAGGTTCTATCTGCCATGCCAGTTCAAACTACCACAAGTGTTTTCACAGACAGTGTATGCTGAAATTCATATTGTCTAGACTTTGTATTGATTTAGTGTACTAGGAAAAAATCAGACAATCAATCACTTGAGTTTGTTGATAAATTTAGGCAAAATAATGTACTTGAGAAACCTAAAAAGACACATTGTAAGAATAAAGGTAGAGATCCAATATATAGATAGCAAGGGTTCTCAAAGAGGGGAGAGAAGATGGTAGAAAAGGATAAAGGGGGTCAAATATGTGGTGATGGAAGAAATAACTCTGGGTGGTGAGCACGGAATGTGACATATAGATGATGTATTATAGAATTTTAAACTTGTAACTTATGTAATTTTGCTAACCATTGTCATCCCAATAAAATTAATTTCAAAAAAGAAGGCAAAAAAAATCTGGTTCTGCTAATCAATTTTTTTTTTTTAATTAAAGTTTATTGGGGTGACAACTTTTAGCAAAGTTACATAGATTTCTGGTGTACAATTCTGTAATGCATCATCTATATTTCACATTTTGTGTTCACCACCCAGAGTCAGTTCTCTTTCCATCACCATATATTTGATCCCCTTTACCCTCATCGACCACACCCCTCCCCCCTTACCCTCTGGTAACCACTAAGCTATTGTCTATGTCTATGAATTTTGTTTCTTCATTTGTTTTTCTTGTTCTTTCGTTGTTTTCAGTTTTATATACCACATATCAGTGAAATCATATGGTTCTCGACTTTTTCTATCTGACTTATTTCTCTTAGCATTATAATCTCAAGATCCATCCATGTTGTTGCAAATGGCTCTATTTTATCTTTTCTTACGACAGAATAGTATTCCATTGTGTATATATACCACAACTCCTTTATCCAATCATCTATCAAAGGACACTTTGGTTGTTTCCATGTCTTATTTACTATGAATAAAGCTGCAATGAACATCAGAGTACATATATCTTTATAGATAAATGCTTTCAGATTTTTTGGATAGATACCAAAGAGAGGGATTGCTAGGTCATATGGTAATTTTATTCTTAATTTTTTGTTTTTTTTTGAGGGCAGTGTCACTGGCCCTCATATGTGGGACCGAACCTGGGCCGCTGGCATCCCAAGCCAGCGCTTAACCACTGCGCCACTTGGCCGGCCCTTATTCTTAATTTTTTTGAGGAACCTCCACACTGCCTTCTATAGCAGCTGCATCAATCTGCATTCCCACTGACAGTATATGAGGGTTCCTTTTTCTCCAAGCCTCTCCAGTGCTTGCTATCATTTGTCTTGTTGTTGATAAGTATTCTTACTGGTATAAGGTGATATATTGTTGTGGTTTTTATTTATATTTCTCTAATGATTAGTGATGTTGAGCATTCTTTCATATGTCCATTGGCCATCTGTATGTCTTCTTTGGAGAAATGTCTGTTCTGGTCCTGTGCCCATTTTTTAATTGGATTGTCTGTTTTTTATTGTTGAGTTGTATGAGTTCCTTATGTATTTTGTATATTAGTCCCTTATCAGAGGCACTGTTTTCAAAAGTCTTTTCCCATTCGGTTGGTTGCCTCTTTATTTTGTTGATGGTTTCTTTTGCTGTGCATAAGCTTTGTAGTTAGATATATTCCCTTTCATTTATCATAGCTTTTACTTCCCTTGCTTTGAGGTCAATTCATAAAATTCTCTTTGAACCCAAGGTCCATAAGTTTAGTACCTACATTTTGTTCTATGCAGTTTATTGTTTCAGGTCTTATGTTTAGGTCTTTGATCCATTTTGAATTGATTTTGGTACATGGTGACAGATAGCAGTCTAGTTTCATTCTTTTGCCCATGGCTTACCAATTCTCCCAGGACCATTTATTGAAGAGGCTGTCTTTTCTCCATTGTGTAGTTTTGGCTTCTTTCTCAAAAATTATCTGTCCATATTTATGTGGGTTTATATCTGGATTCTCAGTTGTATTCCATTGGCCTGTGTGTCTGTTTTTCTACCAATCCCGTGCTATTTTGATTATTGTTGCCCTGTAATACAAGCTGAAGTCAGGGAGTATGATACCTCCAGCATTGGTTTTTTTTCTTAGGATTGCTTTGGCTGTTAGGTCTTTTATGGTCCTATACAAATCTGATTATTTTTTTGTTCTATTTCTTGAAAAAATGCCATTGGGATTTTGATGGTTTCAAAACCTGTGTATTGCTGTGGGTAAGTAATATCGCCATTTAAACGATGTTGACCTTCCAATCCATGAACACGGAATGTCTTTCCATTTCTTTGTGTCTTCTTCAATTTGTTTTAAAAACGTCTTATAGTATCAGGTGTATAGGTCTTTCACATCCTTGGTTAAGTTTATTCCTAGGTATTTTATGTATTTTGTTGAAATTGCAAAAAGAATTGTTGTCTTTTATTTCTTTTTCTGAGGTTTCATTGTTAGCATATAGGAATGCAACAGGCTTTTGTACGTTGATTTTGCAGCCGGCAACTTTACTGTATTCGTTTATTGTTTCTAATAGCTTTGTGGTGGAGTCTTTAGGATTTTCTATATATAGCATCATGTCATCTGCAAAAAATGACAATTTAACTTCTTCATCCCCTATTTGGATGCCTTTTATTCCTTTCTCTTGTCTGATTGCTCTGGCTAGGACTTCCAATACTATGTTGAAAACCAGAGGTGACAGGAGACAGCCCTGTCTTGTTCCTGAACATAGAGCAAAGAGCTTCAGTTTTTCACCATTAATTATAGTATTAACTGAGGGTTTGTCATATATGGCCTGTATTATGCTAAGGAATTTTCCTTCTATACCCATTTTATTAAGTGGTTTAGTCATAAATGTGTGTTGTATCTTGTCAAATGCCTTTTCTGCATCTATTGATATAATCATATGAGTTTTGTCCTTTATTTTGTTTATGTGGCATATCACATGTATCGATTTTCATATGTTGAACCATGCTTGTGCCACTGGGATGAACCCCACTTGGTCATGGTGTATAATCTTTTTAATGCATTGTTTTATTTGATTTGCTAGAATTTTATTTAGGATTTTTGCATCAGTATTCATCAGAGATATTGGTCTGCAGTTTTCTTTTTTTGTGTTATCCTTACCAGATTTTGGTATCAGAGTAATGTTGGACTTATAAAATGAGTTAGGGAGTATTGCCTCTTCTTCAATTTTTTGGAAGAGTTTCAATAGGACAGGTATTATATCCCCTTTGAATGTTTGGTAGAATTCACAAGTGAAGCCATCTGGTCCTGGACTTTTGCTTTTGGGAAGTTTTCGGATGACTGATTCAATTTCCTTATTGTTGATTGGTCTATTTAGATTTTCTAATTCTTCGTGATTCAGCTACGAAGGCTATGTGTTTCTAAGAACATGTCCATTTCTTCTAGGTTATTGAATTTGGTCACATATAGCCCTTCATAGTATTCTTGGATAATACTTTGTATTTCCATTGCATCCGTGGTAACTTCCCCTCTTTCATTTCTGATTTTGTTTATTTATGTCTTCTCTCCTTTTGTCTTAGTGAGTCTAGCCAAGAGTTTGTCAATTTTATTTATTTATTTATTTATTTATTTATTTATTTATTTAAAGATTTTATTGGGGAATTGGTGGAGGGGAACAGCGTTGGGGAATCAGGGAAGGGGAACAGACAAGTCGCTGTCCTCTTGTTCTTCAGCCTAGTTGCGGAGGATGTTGCTTCACTGTTGGTATTGTCATTGCGCTCTTCCCGGATGAGTCAGATCGATCGCCGGCCTCTGGATGTCGCTCACCGCGGCTATTGGCAGCTCACGCTGGCTGCCAGCCGCTCACACTGGCTGCCGGCCACTCATTGTAGCCTATGGCAGCCCATTGCAGCAGGGGCTGCAGCCCACACCATCACCGGGGCTCGCACAGCCCAGCTCCAGGTGGAGCTGTTGTTAGCTGTAGAGGGCAGTGTCACTGGCCCTCATATGTGGGATCCGAACCGGGGCCGCTGGCATCCCAAAACCAGCGCTTAACCAATGCGCCACTCGGCCGGCCCCTGTCAATTTTATTAACCTTTTCAAAGAACCAGCTGTTTGTTACATTCATTTTTTCTGTTGTCTTTTTGTTCTCTATTTCATTTAGTTCTTCTCTGATTTTTATTATTTCCTTTTTTCTGCTGACTCTGGGTAGCATTTTCTCTTCTTCTAGTTACTTAAGGTGTAATGTGAAGTTATTTATCTGAGATTTTTCTTGATTTTTGCGATAGGCCTGACATAAATTTCTCTCTTAAAACTGCTTTTGGTGCATCCCCAAAATTTTGGTAGGATATGTTTTCATTCTCATTTGTTTCTATGTATCTTTTGATCTCTCCTCTTATTTCTTCTTTGACCCAGTTGTTTTTTAAAAGTATGTTGTTTAATCTCCACATATTTGTGGGTTTTCCCACTTTCTTTTTGCAGTTGATATCCAATTTCAAAGCCTTGTGATCGGAGAATATGCTTGGTATGATTTCAATCTTTTTAAAATTGCCTAGGCTAGTTTTATATCCCGATATATGGTCCATCCTTGAGAATGTTCCATGTACACTAGAAAAGAATGTAAAGTCTGATATTCCTGGATGAAGTGCTCTATAAATGTCAATTATGTCCATTTCATGTAATATGACATTTAGGGCTGACATTTCTTTATTTATTTTCTGTTTGGATGATCTGTCCATAGCTGTCAATGATGTACATTGGTCCCCTACTATAATTGTGTTTTGGTCAATTTCTCTCTTTAGTTCGGTTAATAGTTCCTTTGTATATTTTGGTGCTCCCTGATTGGGGGCATAAATATTGGTGACTGTTATGTCTTCTTGTTGTATAGTCCCCTTTATCATTATGAAATGTCCATCTTTGTCTCTTGTTACCTTTTTTATCCTGAAGTCTGTTTCATCTGATATCAGTATAGCTACACCTGCTTTTCTCTGAATGCCATATGCTTGGAGTGTCAATTTCTATTCTTCACTTCAAGTCTATATTTGTATTTATAGCTGAGATGTGTCTCTTGGAGGAAGTCTATGGTTGGGTTTATTTTTTTGATCCAATCTGGTACTCTGTGCCTTTTTACTGGTGAATTCAGTCCATTGGCATTAGGGTGATTATTGATATATGGGGATTTCTTTTTTTTTAAAGTAATCCTTATTTTATTATTTGTTTATTTATTTATTTATTTATTTATTTATTTATTTATTTATTTAGAGGGCAATGTCACTGGCCCTCATATGTGGGATACGAACCGGGGCCGCTGGCATCCCAAACCAGCTCTTAACCACCGCGCCACTCAGCCGGCCCCATATATGGGGATTTCCTATCATTCTGTCTTTGGTTTTCTGGCAGGACTGTGTCTCCATTGTTTCTTTGCCTTTTTGTTGCTGTCTGTTATTTCAGTGTGGTGGTATTCTATGATTGTTCCCTCTGCTTCTCCATTTTTTTTTATGCTATATATTTCAGTTCTGGATTTTTTTTTGTGTGGTTACCATTAAGTTCATGTAAAAGAAAGTTTCATGTTTATGGTATTCCATTCTCTTGTGCCAGTTCAGATGTTTATCCTCTTCCCTTTTATGTTTTTGTTGTCACAAATTATCCCTATTTATGCTGTGAGTTGATTTCTGCACTATAATAGCAAGTTGCCTTTTTCCCCTTTTAAAAAAAAATTGTGTGTGTTTTTTTTTCTTTACCCTGTATGTTATGTTTAAATGTATAGTGTCTTACTTGGTGTAGGGGTTGCCATTTCCTGCTTCTGTCTGTCTATTTGTAATACTACTCATGGTTTTGTATTCTTTTGCTTTTTTGCTTCAGGTCAAATAGCCTCCTTCAGTATTTCTTGTAGTGCAGATTGTGTGTTAGAAAACTCCCTCAGCTTCTGTATGTCTCAAAAGGTGTTTATTTCTCCTTCATATCTAAAGGATATCTTTGCTGGATATATTGTTTTTGGCTCATAATTTCTCTTTCAATAGTTTGAATATTTTATTACACTCCTTTCTGGATTGTAGAGTTTCTGCTGAAAAATCTGATGATAATCTAATGGGCTTTCCATTGCAGGTTACCATCTTGTTTTCCCTGGTTGCCTTTAGGATTCTTTCTTTGTCATTAATTTTTGATAGCTTCAATACAATATGCCTTAGTGAGGGCCTGTTGGGATTGAGGTAATTAGGTGTTCTATTTGCTCCTTGGATTCTTTCCACAAATTTGAGAAGTTCTCTTTGACTGTTTGTTTGAATATACTCTCCGTTAACTTCTCCCTTTCTTCTCCTTCTGGTATGCCATTCTTATAATGCTCTTTCTGATGGAGTCAGAAAGTTCTTGTAGAGCTCTTTCATTTCATTTAATGCTCAAGTCTCTCTCTTCTTCCATCTGTGTCATTTTCAGATTTCTATCTTTGCTCTCACTGCTCTATTACCTTTGCTGGCTATTTCATTTTTCATTTATTTTATTGAGTTCTTAATCTTCAGAAATTCTATTTGGTTCATTTTTAAAATTTCACTCTTTGGTAAAATATTTATTTTGTTATTTGATTGTGTTTCTGAGTTCATTAAACTGCTTGTCTGTGCTTTTTTGCATCTCCTTGAGTTTTCTCCAAACTGCAATCTTGAATTCTCTGCCATTTAATTCACATATTTCCATGTCTTTAAGTTCATTTTCTGGGGACTTTTCCTTTTCTTTCTGAGCTGCCTTGTTACCTTGGTTATTCATGGAAGTTAATGAATTATTATTTCTTTTCCTAAGCATCTATAGAAGTGAGTTCTGCAACAAGTTGGTAGGAAGAGGTCTTTCTTTTGCTTTCCAGTAGGTGTTGGTAGAATGCTTTATTTTCTCTCCTACTGAAGTTTTTATTCTCTCTCATGCTGTAATGTTATATTTTCTCTACACTGTTCCAACTTCTCATACAATGGGGAAATTCCCTGGAAGGTGGGCTTCTCCTCTGTGAGCAGGCCACCTGGGTTTCAGGGCACTGCCTCCATTAGGGGATATGGAGAGCTTCTAAAGTTCCGAAGCTCTTCCTGCACCAGATTCAGGGCCTGTGTGTTCAGAGGCTCTGTTTATCCCTGCAGGGGTCTGCCCAGATAGTTGAGGGCAGGATGGGGTGGGTTGTGAGAGGTGGCTTTGAGCAATGGTGGCAACCACCAGCACAACCAGTTCTGAACACAAGGCTTTCTCCCTTTCTCTGGAACTAGTTGGGCTATGAGTTTGTGGTTGTGGGCCACAGTTTTCAGAACTGCAAATATTCTGTTCTTTTGATCTGACACGGTACTGTTTCTCTTCTAGCACTGGGCAGGTAGGGGTGGGGTGAGCTCTGGGAGGGTGGGGAAGAGACGGCTAGGCTCCCTGACTAGGTCTTCTGTCCTCTGCTTGGCAGTGAGGGCTTAAACCACTGTTTTCACCTTTCTTCCATCAAGCTTTTCTCCAAGATCTCTGACATGAACGTTGGGTTCAGCAATGTTATATGCCGATCCCTCAGGCAGGACTGTGGGCCATAAGGGGAATGTTAGCAGTCCAAATTCTTCCCTTTCCTGTGACTGTGGTAGCTCTGGAATGCAGGGATCTGGGAGCTTGGAGCTCCAAACTCCAGTCCAAACCCATGCTGCCCGCATCTCTGATCTTCCCCCTTGTCTCCTTCCCCGCTCACCCAATTTGCCCACCTTTAAATGATTTTAGTTGCACATCTCTTAGTCTTGCCTGTCTGCTGCACAGGAAGTCCTTTGTGCAGCAGTTGTCCAATTTGTTGTCCAATTTGTTGTAAATTCCAAAGGAGATTTCAAGGCCGCCATTGCTATGAAGTCATGCTAATTAATCTTGAAGTTTGAACTGCTAGAAGTTCCAAAAGAAACAATGTCTTTATCTTTTCTTACATACTAATTTTATATCTCTACTGTACACAGTAATTTTTTCTCAGAAGTTTTTTCCTTAAAAATTTTATGGACATTTGCATCATCTTCATCTGAAAAAATATATATCCATAGGAATATATGTATATAAATATATTTTTAACAGAGAATGATGATGCCCCCAGTTTTGTATTTCCGTGGCAAATAAGCTATTTATTTCTGTCTATATTATTGTTTTCTTTTTTAATCCTGAATAATGGATGGATAGTAAAACTGTCATTCAGTGAATATATTTTAATTATTTTAGCTTTATATTTGGGGCGTTTCTTCAATGTGAAAACCTAAATTGTTTAGAATTTTCTTGAATAATGACCATAGCTTCTTTGCATCACATTACTTATCTTTTTGTCATCTTCTCTTATATAATGTATGTGTATTTTAGATCTCTTACTCTTTCTATATGTATATAATAATTTAGTGTATGTATAGAAAATTTTATTTGTGAATGTATTTTAGTTTTTTTTTATTAAAGTCTCTCATCCTTTCATTAATGATTCCTGTATTCATCATTTTCTTCTAAATTATTGGAGAAATTATAAATCCCATCTTGAAAATCACTGATTTAGTTTCCTGAAGTCACTTAAATACTTCTGATTTAGTTCTGCAACCCCAGAGGGAAAATGCAGAGCAAAAGAAGGAATTAATTGTAGGGAAACAGAAAGCCTGTTCAAATAAAGGCTTTCAACTTAGGGTTGTCCATGGGTAGAATTAATGGATGCCCATTGACAGGGCCTGGCACGTTCAGGCGCACGCCTGGAGGTCCTGGGACAGGGCCTGGGAATGTCCAGCTGTGTACAAGATGACGGTGGAGCTCGACCCCCGGCCGGCCAGCCTTGACTTTGGAGCCTGCTGTGCAGGCGCCGGACTCCAGTTATATAAGCCCTTTTGATAAACATGCTTTGCACCTGTAGGAGGGAGCATGCGCACTCCGTGCACTGTCCTCCCCTAAAACCTCTATATAATAGTTGTTATCGCTGATTAAAGATGCTGGTTCCTCCTCATGTTGGCTCCGCATGCCTTCTTTACTTTGGGTATCTCACCCCTGAGACCGCACCCCCAAGCCCCTGGAGACAACACTTGGTGTAGTCAGCAGGATGATGTGAGTGCTCCTTTCTCCCTGGTAGAGGAACCGCCCAGGTGGACAAGATGTGGCCCCTGACTTCCTCCTGGTATCTGGTCATGGCATACTTGCTGGCGTGGACTCTGCCAGAGGACTGGGACATCATACGTCCCTGACTGGAAGATGTCCAGAAAGCGCTGGAGGCGTTGGAGCCAAATGTCCTGCGGGCGCACCTGGAGGCAGTTGGCCAGGTTACCTGGATGTTCCTAGCAGTCTTATGACATGCTGGTCATGACACTCAGGAGTACACAAACTGGGTCCAGAACTTACAGTGCCGGGAGGAAGACGAAGGAATGCCTGGCGGCGGCTGAACATATGCTCCAAGGATCCCGTGAGTCAGAAGTGCCCTCCCGGGCTAGCAGCCCACTGGAACTGGTGTGGTGTGCCTGACCAGTGGTGCGACAAAGGGTGGAAGTTGAAGAGCCACTGGCTTCTGAGGGTGTAGCCGCCGGACCGTGACAGTCTGTGAGCCATATTTCGTATACCGCTTATACAGCTATGGAACTTCGAGAGCTCGCGAAGCAGTGCAAACAGCACTTGAGTGAGTCAGTCCCCACATGGTTGTTGCATCTGTGGGATGATGGTGCAGATAACATGGAGTTAAGCCCCACCGAGATGGCGCAGCTAGTCAGCGTCATCACAGTGCCCTCCCTGTGGCAGCGTTTGCAAAATGTGCCCCAGACCAACCTCCAAGCTGGAAATCGGACCATAATTAACTGGCCTATGGCTGCTGTCCACATGGTCTGGGACAATGCAGAGGACTTGCTGGAGCATGTGAGTAAATGAAGCACTTAATTGGACTTGGTGCAAGTCATAAGGGAGATGGGAAGATGTTTGTGTTACAGTATAACAGTCCTGATGAAGAGATATTTACAGCCCGCATGAAAGACCTTATCCTTGCTAACAGCCCGCTGGGAAATTTTGGGACTATAGCTGCTTTATTAGCTCCCTACACAGACCAGCCCAGCCATGAGGTCACAGGGGCTTTGGCTGGACTGGGGGATGTGAAAGTCTGCCAGCAAGGCCAGACTGGGCAGGCAAGGGCTGTGACTGAAAAGGGCGTGAGTAGCTCCCATCCTCCAAAATGGGCTACGAAATCCACGCCCAAGAGTCAGGGTGAAGGGGGGGGTGTCCCTGTTAAGGTGAGTTGCTGGCAAATGTGGTTTGATCTGGTGGCCGCTGGGCTGGCTGAGGAGAAATTAGACGGCCAGCCTCTCGAGGCCCTCTTGGCTCTCTAGCGGAAGCTATGGCCTGAACAAAAGTTCACCATCCTGCTCTCAAAGGAGCAGAAGGGGGTTGCTCGGGAGTTGTGCCTAGCTCACTTCCTCCCTGACTAGGGAGTGGGCTGGGGCATCTGGTTGACGGGGGAGCTGGATGACCTGAGGCTGCACATTGAACTCACCATATATTGGTCCCCCCGGAATGTGCAGCAAGTGCTGGCCCTCTTTGACACTGGGACAGACAGCACCCACATACATAGCAATCCAGATCGTTTACAGGGCCCCAAAGCCACTATTGAGGGCTATGGTGTCCTGCACATCATGGTGCATAAAGTCTCCCTCACCCTGGGCATTGGACTCCTCCACCCCAGGGCTTATGAAGTCTACATATCTCCTGTTGCTGAATACATCCTCTGGGTGGATGTACTCAGGGGACTGACTGTTATCACGATTGTGGGAGAATTCGCTTACTAGCGCGTGTGGTAAAAACAGTGGTTAGAGGACATCCTCAGCACGTAACCCTCCACCTGCTACAGGCCACCGAGTGATTAACATCAGAAAATATTGCTTGCCTGGGGGCCATGAGGAGATTGGGCATACAGTCTTAAAGTTGGAGGAGGCAGGTGTCATAAGGTCCACCCACAGCCTCTTCAACTGCCCAGTTTGGCCAGTACGGAAACCAGATGTTTCCTGGAAAATGACAGTGGACTACTCGGAGCTGAACAAGGTGACCCCCACTCCACGCCACAGTTCCAAACGTCCAAAAGTTGATGGATTCCCTCTAATAGAAATTGGGATAGTTCCACTATGTGGTAGACTTGGCCAGTGCCTTTTTCTCCATTGACATTGACACTGCCAGCCAAGAACAGTTCGCTTTCACCTGGGAAGGCAGACAATGGACCTTTCAAGTGTTGCCACAAGGCTACCTACACAGCCCAACCCTGTGTCATGGGCTGGTAGCTACAAGGACTTAGCCACATGGACCAAGCCCGTGACTGTGCACTTGTTTCACTATATAGATGATACAATGTTAACCACTGACTTTTTTGCAGATCTGGAAACTGCCGCCCGCAGTCTCTGAGATGCCCTAATGGGTTGGGGGTGGGCCGTCAACGAGGACAAGGTCCAGGGCCCTGGCTACTCTGTCAAGTTTTTGGGAGTTGTTTAGTCGGATAAAACAAAAGTAATCCCTGAGGCAGTTGCAGATAAGATGCAACATATCCCTGTATGGAGATGGTGAGGCAGCTGCAGACTACTCAGGTTCTGTCGCACCTTCATACCACATCTGGCAATGTTAATGCGACCTTTGCACCGGCTGGTTCACAAAGGGGAGCACCGGGATTGGTCCCCTGAAGCCAAGCAGGCGTTCAGGACGACAAAACCTGTTGTAGCACAATCCCAGCCCTAATGGTCATTGACCCAACCCTGCCATTCCCCCTGACGGAGGACTCTGGGTTTGGCTGGGGTTTCTGGCAGAAACAAGGTGTGCGAAAGACTCCTATTGGGTTTTGGTCCCAGCTTAGGGAGCCGAGGAATGGTACTCCCTGGTGGAAAAGTAATTGGCAGTGGTGTATGATGCCCTCCTGGCCTGTGAAAGCATCATGGGCCCATACTCGGTCAAGGTACAGATGACTTACCCAGTGGAAGGCTGGCTCTGGCCTCGGGCAATGAGACTGCTAACCGGCATGGCACAGACACCAATGCTAACAAAGTGGGGAGCCTATTTAGAGCAACAGGCTCAGTTCTCCACTAGTCCATTGACCCAGGAGCTACATGCTTTATGGGGGCCTATCGCTTTCTGTTCTGAGCCAGCAGAGGACACCATGGAAACGGGAGAGACTCCTAGTCCCTTTGAGGAGGGCAAGTCCCCAGTACACGCTGACTCCTGGTACATGGACGGGTCTTGACGAGGGCAGCCCTCCACTTGGGCAGCTGTAGTCCTTCAACCCCTCACTGACACCTTTTGGTATGACACAGGTACTGGAAGCTCTAGCCAATGGGCGAGTTATGAACGGTCTGGATGGTTTTGACAAAGAAACATGGCCCAGTACATGTCTGCACTGACAGCTGGGTCATGTATCAGGGGTCTGATGCTGAGGCTGCCTAGGCGGGCAGCCCAAGAGTGGCTAACCGGCCATCAGCCTCTATGGGGCAGGGAACCTCTAGGAGGACCTGTGGAAATGGGGCCAGAACACAGGTGCTACAGTATACCATGTCTCAGGCCATCAACGATTGCAGGTGCCTGGAAATGATGCAGCTGATGCCTTGGTATGATTGTGCTCGCTTGCGGCACCCCAGGGTCCGCTGCCATGGCTACTTGGCTTCACAAAAAGCTAGGCCTAGGGCCGGCCGAGTGGCGTGGTGGTTAAGCGCTGGCTTGGGAAACCAGCGGCCCCGGTTCGGTCCCACATGTGAGGGCCAATGACACTGCCCTCAAATAAATAAATAAATAAATAAATAAATAAATAAATAAATAGCTAGGCCATGTGGGTGCCCAGAATATGGGGCTAGTGGCTACCTGCTGGGGCTTACAGCTAATGAGAGCTGAGGCACAACAAGCTATCCAACAGTGTCCTTGTGCAGAGCACCATCCTCAAAAACGGTGTCTGCCCACTTCCCTGTAGTCCATACCCCAGGGAGCGTGTCCCTTGCAAAAATGGCAGGTAGATTATATTGGTCCACTCCCTATGGACCAGGGAGCCCGATATGCCCTGATGGTAATACACAATGCCACCGGACTGGGCTTTGCTTACCGTGTGGCCCAGGCTGACCAACAGCACGTGCTCCTAGCCTTGGAGCACTTGTTGACTGCCTATGGCTGGCCTTGCTTATTGCCAGTGATCGAGGCACCCAGTTTACAGGTTCACAGGTTCAAAACTGGATGAAGGACAATGATGTCCAATGGCAACTACACATTCCTTACCGACCCCAGGTGGCCAGTATGGTTGAATGCTTTAAGGGGTTGTTGAAGGAGAAGTTAAGGATATTGGGCCCCAGGTGGAAACATTGGAAAAACCAGGTACCAGTAGTTGTTCACCTGTTGAATGAGCAGCCACAGAAGACTGGTAAGGCTCCTTTGGATAAGGTAACCAAGGGGTGCCCGCAACTTCTGCAGGTCACAGGGACTAGGGACCCAGAACACAGGCTACAGAGGGGATGGTGATCCTACCTGCTCCATCCACGGTAGCCCACTGTCGGATGCAGAAATGGACCTGGCCTTGGCAGGCTCAGGTCCCATGAGCCATGGGTTGCCCTGCTTGAACCCTGGGAACAGGGTCTAAAACAGGGCCTGGAAGTTACGCCCTGGCATGGGCACTGGACCTTCACAGTACAAGTGACTTTACCAGCCAAGGCATGCAGGGCCTTTTTTCTTGGGACCGCCATGCTACGCCCCCTTACCAATGACCCACGGAGCCCAGGTGTGGTACCACTGACCAGGAGCTGCTCCTATACTGGCTAGGGTGCTATCTTGCCAGAAGGCCATAACTTACCCATGATGGTCTTTTTAGCTGCTCTGTCCGCCCAGGTTAGCTACAGGAAACAGCATCCTATCCTGGGTGCACACCTTTGCCTGGGTGCACAAGGCCTTACACTGGGTGTGCACAGAGCTGCCAGTGGAGACTGCTGAAGGACTGCCCTGGTGAGTTGCCCCTGCCACCCATACCAATTGGACAGACCTCCAGCTCTGGGACCAGAGCAGTCTGGAGGGGAATGCTAGCCGCCAAGCTGTAGAAGACCTCTTGCGGAAGCAGTGCCACAACAAACCCCCTCTCCTCGGCAAGGCTGTGGGCAATGGCTGGGGATGGTTGGTGGGGATTTATGTGACATTGTGTAACCATGCTCCTCTGTATGTCGAAAGACACCCCATAGTTCCAAACCTTATGGTGGGCTTGTTACCCAAGAAGCTCTGCCTCAATGTTACTGTTGTAACAAACCCTACTCACTGGTGGGATGGATGCCATCTAGTGGAAACGATGCCCACTGACTTTCTATCAGGTGATGCTATCTGGGTTTGTGGCCGCATGGCTGGCCATACCCTCTGGCCCAGTGAACAGGCTGCTGCACTTGGGGGCGCCCCTTTATTCACAGCTGCCTCCTGCCCACATTGCCCAGAGGCTGGCCAGTTGGGACCCTGTTTACCACAATTGGCACCAGAAAAAGCGGGTGGCCTGGTGGTTTCACCCCTTAGCCATCTTGTTGCCAGGGGTGAAGTAATAGAGGTAGGGGTACAGGTGGAAGCTCTTGCCTAACATGTTGCAAATGCCCTGAACATCACGTGAGCCTCTTTAGCCCTGCTCCTTGATGAAACAACCCAGATGAGAAAGGTGGCACTGTGAAACAGGATGGCCGTAGACCTGTTAACAGCTGCACAGGGGAAAACATGTGCCCCTTGCATGTTTAATGCTGTGTTTACAACCCAGACCACCAACAAAAGGTACAGGAGGCCTTGCAGGAAATAGACACCAATGCTTTGGTGATCCAGGCCCTGCAGGTCAACCCTCTTAAGTGTTGGTGGAGCTCCCTTGGCCATTCATGGCAGCGGGCAGGCCTTATCTTGGCAGGTATTGCCATTAGCCTCATGGTCCTCTGTTGCTCTATGTATTGCCATTGTGGCCTTTGTACACAGAGACATGCTCTTTGGGTCAGGTCCCGAAGCATCACCCTGCAGGGGGTGGACTGACAGGGCCTGGGTACATTCAGGCACCCACCATAGAGGTCCTGGGATGGGGCCCAGGAATATCCAGCTCTGTGCAGGCCAACACTCGGACCCTGACCCCGGCCGGATGGCCTTGACTTCAGAGCCTGCTGAGCAGGCACCAGGCTCTGGTTACATAAGCCTTTTTGGTAATCATGCTTTGTACCTGGGGGAGGGAGCATGAACAATCCATGCATTTTCCTCCCCCCAAACCTCTATATAATGGTTGCTATGGCTGATTAAAGATGCTGGCTCTTCCTCATGTCGGCTCCATGTGCCTTCTTTACTTTGGGTGTATCACCACTGAGACCATACCCCCCAAACCCCCCAGTGATGACACCCATGGATTTGGATGGGAGGAAAATCACTTCTTGTTAAATTTAACAATTTTTCCATAGTTTACAACTAGAGTAGAGTTAGCAGTGCCTGTGAGTTTTTGCACCAATAGAAAATACAGTTATTTTAATGTTAAAAAACAGTTGTTATGTATATCTGAAATAATAATTTACACTTTCAATACTTTGAAATTATAAAAGTTATTTATCAGCTCTTCACATAAAGTAATTCCAATCAGTATGTCAAAATGGTTGCTCATGGAACTTGAACATCAATGCTGAAATTCATATAGAAGACTGAGGGCCAGAGTAGTCACAAATATTTTGAATAAGAAATAAAGAGCATAAATATCAAGTGATAGCAATTTCAGGAAAAAACAATGTGGTATTGGTATATAGAGAAGAGAATGGAAAAGAGGGAATAGACATAGATCCGGAATCTATCAGAGGTTTGTAATTGTCATTACAAAGCAGCAAGAGAAAGTACAAACTATTTTAAAAATGACCCTGGAACATCTGGGTACACATACAGGAAAAAAGAAAAGGAGGGGACTCAATCAAATATAAAAAAGTATAACTTCCAGGTAGATTAATAATTTAAATCCAAAAATCAAAACTTTAAAAGTTGGAATCTCAGGGTTAAAAAAGAACTCCTTGAACATTAAAACACAAAATGCACAAGAATGCAAAAGAGGGGCCGGCCGAGTGGTGCATTGGTTAAGAGCTGGTTTGGGGATATTAGCAGCCCTGGTTCGGATCCCACATATGAGGGCCAGTGACACTGCCTTCTACAGCTAACAACGGCTCCACCTGGAGCTGGGCTGTGCAAGCCCTGGCGATGGTGTAGGCTGCAGCCCCTGCTGCAGTGGGCTGCCATGGGCTACAGTGAGGGGCCGGCAGCCAGCGTGAGTGGCTGGCAGCCAGCGTGAGCTGCCAATAGCCGTGGTGAGTGACCATCCAGAGGCCGGCGACCAATCTGCTTCATCCGGGAAGAGCGCAATGATGATACCAACATGGGCCAGTGAAGCAACGTCCTCCACAACTAGACTGAAGAACAAAAGAACAGCAACTTGTCTGTTCCCCTTCCCCGATTCCCCAACGCTGTTCCCCACCCTCAATTCCCCAATAAAATCTTAAAAAAAAAAAAGAATGCAAAAGAAGAAAGACATGAAAAGGAAAAAAATATTTTCAAACCATGGAACCATATGGTTATAATCCATAATAAGATATCTCAATAGCTTATAAGAAACAACAAAAATAGGAAAAAATAGCAAATATAACAATATGCATTTCATAGGTTATTAATCTCACTAGTAATCAGAAAAATGGCAATGAAAATAATAGTAAAATGTTATTTTACATCTATCCTGTTGGAAAATATTAAAAGCTTGATTATACCATTTGTTGATAAGAATGTGGGAAACTGAGGCTTTTCATATTCTACTGTAGGGAAAATAAACCCTTACACATATTGTGGAGAAAATAATGGCTATATGCAATAAAGTTGATGATACACATAACTAATGACCCAGCAGTTTTATTTCTAGATATATACTATAGAGAAACTCAGGCAATTGTACAAAGGGTCCTGTCAGTGACACTTACAAGCTTTGGATATAGCAAAAAATACAAATACAAAAAATAGCTTCCCAATAGAAAAATGAATAAATATATTCATTGTGGTAGAAATATGTAATGAATTTCTTTATAGTAACAAATATGAATATACCAGAGTCACATATATTAACAGGGGTAAATCTTAAAAATGTAATATCAAGTAAACAAACCAAATACTTAAAAAATATATACAGAGGACAACATTTATGCAAATTTCAAAGATTTTAAAATTAGTATTACATATTATTTAAGGATATATACATATAGAGAAAATATCTAAAGTATAACACCAACCTCAGAATAATAGCTAACTCTAGGAAAGGAGAAATAGGAATAGGATAGAAAGTCCCACAGCATGAGTTCCAATTCTATTAATATTTTAAAATTTGAAAACCTCGGTAGTAAAATTATCTTGAGAAGTAACATTTGGGGGCCGGCCAAGTGGCGCGGTGGTTAAGTGCTGGCTTGGGAAGCCAGCGGCCCCGGTTTGGGTCCCACATATGAGGGCCAGTAACATTGCCCTCAAAAAAAAAAAGAAGTAACATTTGGGCTAACAAGTGACGGCGAGCCCCATGAGGGATGCCCCAGCTGTGGGGAGGCTTCTCTGGTTGGGGGAGAGACCCTTTGGCCCCACACCGAGCTCACTAGCCCAGAATTGCTTTTGCCAGGAAGAGGAGTTCTACGATAGCTGGCAGTAGAAATTAGTGAGGACTCTCTTTGCTCGGCTCCGTGAGGCTGAGAGCAGCTGGAGAACCAGTGGGGCTGGTGCACGGGCTCACTCGCCAGTGAGCACTCACCCTGTTCCTGGTGGAGGGGTACCTGTGTGAGTAGGGCCCAGGAGCATGGGGTGAAGGACTGAACTGAGCACCTTTGATGCAGAAGCTGGAGGTTTTGGAACCGTTGCTCCCCTGGTGTGGAGCTTGCACAGAATGGTGTACAGGAGGGTGCCATTTTTTCATGGTTGGGCCCTCCCACAGAGGTTCAGATCCAGGACCCCATTGGTCTGGTGAAATTGGCGCAGGAGTGCTTGCGTGCATACATGTGCATGAGGCCTTGGACTCCCACCCTCCGCCCTGCTTGTGCTATTTGCCAGGGAAACGCTGGGCGGGTGCCCTCTGGCTCCAACAGGCTGCTGACTGATATGTAGGAATGTGCAAGCTGGCTTGGACCTCCCCCTTCACCCTATTTGTGCTGCGTTGCCAGGGAAACGATGGGCAGGTGCCCTCTGTCTCCATCAGGCTCTTCACTGAGACAGGAATGCTCAGGCCGCATTGGGTCCACACACTCCACCGTGTTTGTGCTGTGTAGCCAGGGAAACGTAGGGTGGGTACTCTCCAGCTGCATCAGGCTGTTCACTGAGACTCAGGAGTGTGTCAACCGCCTTGGATCCCTGCTCTCTGCACTGTTTGTGCAGAGTTGCCAGGCTGGGGATTGACTTTTGGGCTGCTTAGCCTGATCTGCAGATAGCTGATTGGGACAGGTTGAGATGGGAGTTTTCCTAAGAGTGTTGGGCCGGGAGCTGTGTGCTTGCGAGATCTGATCGAGGCGTTCCTGGCGAGTTTGTGTGGACTGGTTGCCGGTGCATAGTGCATGCTGCTTTGACTTGGTGGGGGCCACTGACCACATCAAGTGTTGCCTTGGGGGACTGCCCCACCACCAAGAGCTGTGTTGCCAGAGGCAACCTGAGCCCCCGGTGCCTGGCCCATATCTCCACAGGCCACAGAGGATTTTTGTTTTGTTTTGTTTTGTTTTGCAGCAGCAGGCAACCTACAACAACTTATGATGATTTTTTTTTTTTTTTGGTAGTGAGAAATGGTTCCAGAGCACACAGCAGCTAATTGCAGAAAGATCACTGCAAGTCTGAGATGGAGGCAGCGCATAACACGTTATCTCTTCCCCACAATAGCTGATGCTGAGTCGCCCAGAGATTCTCTATTGCTGAGCAAGTGGTCTGCAGAATAAGGACAAGAGCCCCCCGCCCACCTTTCTATTTTTCTCACTTTTTTCTAGGTGATCTATCTAATGCATCGAAGCATTCACAGAACGACAGCCAGAATGAAGAAACAAAGAAACATGTTCCAAGTAAAAGATCAGAAAAAAACTCTAGAAATGGAACAAAATGAAACAGAGGGGTCCATGCTTTCAAAGACAGAGTTTAGAACACTGACGATAAGAATGTTTAAGGAACTTAGCGAGTACGTAAAGAAGGATAGGGAAACCATAAAAAACCAAAACGACGAGTTAGAACTAAAGAATACAATAACTGAAATGAAGAACACACTCGAATGAATCACCAGTAGAATAGATGAAGCAGAGGAGCGGATCAGCGAATTAGAAGACGAAATAGCAGAAATCACCCAGCTGAAACAATAAAAAGAAAAAAGAATGAAAGTAGTTTAAGAGAACTGTGGGACAACATGAAACACAAAAACATTGGGATCATAGGAATACCAGAAGGAGAAGAGAAGAAGCAAGAGATTCAGAATGTATTTGAAGAAATAATGACTGAAAAGTTCCCTACCCTGGTGAAGGAAATCGACATACAAGCCCAAGATGTGCAGAGAGTTCCACACAAGCTGAACCCAAACAGGCCCAAACCAAGACACATAATAGTTAAAATGGTAAAGGTTAAAGACAAAGACAGAATCCTAGAGCAGCAATTGAAAGACAACAGGTTACATACAAAGAAACTCCTGTTAGACTAACAGTTGACTTGTCTACAGAAACTCTGCAGGCCAGAAGGGAGTAGCAGGAGATATTCAAAGTGACACAAAATAAAAGTCTAAAACCAAGATTGCTCTACCCAGCACAAGGCTATCACTTAAAATTGAAGGAGATATAAAGAGCTTCTCATAAAAGAATAAGCTGAAGGAGTTCATTACCACCAAGCCAGCATTGCAGGAAATGTTAAAAGGGCTTTTTTAAACAAAAGAAAGGGGTAAACAAGCTAACCCAGGAACACCAGGAATACAAATAACAAAATGGCAATAAATATTCACCTATCATTAATTACTTTAAATGTGAATGGGCTAAACGCTCCAATGAAAAGACACAGAGTGGCTGAATAGATCAGAAAACAGGGCCCATGCATATGCTGTCTACAAGAGACTCATCTCAGATCAAAAGACACACATAGACTGAAAGTAAAGGGATGAAATAAGATATTTCCTGCAAATGGAAATGAGAAAAAAGCTGGAGTAGCAATACTTATTTCGGACAAAACAGACTTTAAAATGAAGACTAAATTAAGAGACAAAGAAAGGCACTACATAATAATTAAGGGATGGATTTAACAAGAGGACATAACCCTAGTAAACATCTATGCACCCAATATAAGAGCTCCTAAATATATAAAACAGATTTTTACAGACATAAAGACAGAGATCAACAGTGACACTATCATAGTAGGGAACTTCAACACCTCGTTGTTATCAATGGACAAATCCTCCAGATGGAAAATAAACACGGACGTAGTGGCCTTAAATGATACTTTAGACAAGCTGGATTTAACTGATATTTTTAGAGCATGTCACCCCAAAGCTATAGAATATACATTCTTCTCAAGTGCACATGGAACATTTTTCAAGACAGACCACATGTTAGGCCAAAAAACAAGTCTCGACAAATTTAAGAATATTGAAATCATATCAAGTGTCTGCTATGACCGCAATGCTATGGAACTAGTAATCAATTATAAGAAAAAATCTGCAAAGCTTACAAATACATGGAGACTAAATAACATGGTACTAAACAGAGAGTGGGTCAAAACTGAGCTTAAGAAGGAAATCAAAAGATAACAGGAGACAAATGAAAACACCACGACCCAATATCTCTGGGATGCAGCGAAAGCAGTCCTAAGAGGGAAGTTCATAGCAGTGCAAGCCTACCTAAATGAAGAAAAATCTCAAATCAACAGACTATCTTTACACCTAAGGAAACTCGAATAAAAACAGCAAAACAAGCCTCAAGGGAGTATAAGGAAGGAAATAATAAAGACCACAGGAGAAATAAATGAAATAGAGACCAAAAAAAAAAAAAATACAAAAGATCAATGAAACCAAGAGTTGGTTTTTTGAAAAGATAAACAAAATCAACAAACGCTTAGCCCGACTAACCAAGAAACAGAGAAGACCCAAATTAATAAAATCAGAAACGAAAGAAGAGAAGTGACGACAAATACCACAGACATACAGAAAATTTTAAGAAAATACTACGAGCAACTATATGCCAACAAATTCGACAATAGGAAGGAAATGGATAAAGCACACAATCTACCAAGTCTGAACCAAAAAGAACAGAAACTCTGAACAGTCTGATTACTGCCAAAGAAATTGAATCAGTAATCAACAATTTTCCAACAAACAAAAGTCCTGGCCCAGATGGCTTCACAGGTGAATTTTACAAAACATTCAAAAAAGAATTAGTACCTATTTTACTCAAACTATTCCAAAAATACAGAAGGAGGGAAGGCTCCCAAACTCTTTCTATGAAGCCACCATCACCCTGATTCATAAGTCAGACAAAGATATTACAAAAAAGGAAAACTACAGGCCAATATTCCTAATGAACAGATGCAAAAACTCTCAACAAAATACTAGCAAACTGAATTCAGCATCTCATTAAAAAGATCATACACCACGATCAAGTGGAATTCATTCCTGGTATGCAAGGTTGGTTGAATATCCACAAATCAATTAACGTAATACATCACATTAACAAAATGAAAAATAAAAATCATACAATCATATGAATAGATGCAGAAAAGGCATTTGACAAAATCCAGCAGCCATTTATGATAAAGACTCTTAACAAAGTGGGAATAGTGGGATCATATCTCAGTATAATAAAGGCCATAGATGATAAGCCCAGAACAAACATCATACTCAATGGGGAAAGGCTAAAAGCTTTCCCCTAACAAGACAAGGCTGCCCACTTTCACCACTTGTATTTAACATAGTTCTGGAAGTTCTAGCCACAGCAATCAGACAAGAAAATGAAATAAAAGGCATCCAAATTGGAAAAGAGGAAGTAAAATTGTCATTATATGCAGATAACATGATACTATATACATAGAGAATCCCAAAGACCCCACCAGAAAAATTCTAGAACTGTTCACCGAATTTAGTAAGGTAGCAGGATACAAAATTAATATTCAGAAATCAGTTGCATTTGTATACACCAATAATAAGCTATCAGAAGAAGTAATCAGGAAATCAATCCCTTTTACAATTGCTTCAAAAGCAGTAAAATATCTAGGAATCAATTTAACTAAAGAAATAAAAGACCAGTACTCAGAAAATTATGAGACACTGAAGGGAGAAAACAAAGAAGATACAAATAAATGGAAATACATACCATGTTCATGGATAGGAAGAATTAAAATAGTTAAAACGTCAATACTACCTAAGGCAATATATAGATTCAATGCAATTCCAGTCAAACTAGCAAGGACATTTTTGTCAGAAATAGAACATAGAATCCTAAAATATTTATGGAACCAGAAAAGACCCCGAATAGCCACGGGAATCCTGAGAAATAAAAACAAAATGGGAGGCATCACACTACCTGACATCAAAACATACTAAAATGCTACAGTAATCAAAACAGTATGGTACTGGCATAAAAACAGACACATAAAACAATAGAGCAGAATAGAGAGCCCAGGAATAAACCCATCTGTATATGGTCATTTAATCTATGACAATGGAAGCATGTATTTACATTGGAGTAAAGATAGTCTATTTAATAAATGGTGCTGGGAAAATTGGACTGACACGTGCAAAAAAAAGAAGGTGCATCACTTACCTACACCATATATGAGAACAAACTCAAAATGGATTAAAGACTTAAATGTAAGACCTGAAACCATAAAACTCCCAGAAGAAACATAGGGAGTAAGTATGCAGACATTACCCTTACTAATATTTTTACTGATATATCCCCTCAGGCAATGGAAATAAAAGAAACAATGAACATTTGGGATTACATCAAACTTAAAATTTTTTTCACAACAAAGGAATATATCAATAAAACAAAAAGGCAGGCTACTGAATGGGAGAAGATATTTGACAGCGATATATCTGATAAGGGGTTAATATCAAAAATTTTTAAAACACTCATGCAACTCAACACCCAAAAAACAAACTACCCAATTAAAAAATGGGCAGATATGAAGAGGCATTTCTCTAAAGAGGACATACAGATCCCCAACAGGCATATGAAAAAATGTTCAACCTCACTAATCATCAGAGAAATGCAAATATAAACCACAATGAGATACCACCTCACTCCGGTCGGAGTGGCTATCATCAATAAATCAACTAACAACAAGTGCTGACGAGGGTGTGGAGAAAAGGGAACCCTGGTGTACTGTTGGTGGAACTGCAAATTGGTGCAGCCATTATGGAAATCAGTATGGAGGTATCTCAGAAAACTGGAAATGGAACTGCCTTATGACCCAGCAATTCCACTCTTGGGTATCTACCCAGAAGAATCCAAGACGCTAATTCGAAAAAATATATGCAACCCTATGTTTAATGCAGCACTATTTACAATAGCCAAGACTTGGAAACAACCAAAATGCCCATCGGTAGATGACTGGATTAAGAAACTGTGGTACATTTATACAATGGAGTATTACTCCGCTATAAAGAAGAATGAAATCGTACTATTTGCAACGATATAGATGGACCTAGAGACTATTGTGTTAAGTGAAATAAGTCAGTCAAGAAAGACATATACCATATGGTCTCACTTATATGTGGAATGTGAAAAACTGAATGAATGAGCAAAGTAAACAGAAACAGTCTCATAGATACAGAGGAAAACAGGGTTGCTAGCTGGGAGGGGTGTGGGGATGAGGGAGAAGGGGAAGAGATTAGACAGCATAAATAGGTAACTACAATATTTCCACAGGTATATGAAAGACAGTTCAGGGAATATAATAATGTGGTAAAAATTTTGTGGGGTTTCAGATGGTCACATGTCTTGTTAGGGAGACCACTTCATGGATGGAGTAGAGGCTTGGTCACTGCACTGTATACCTGAAACTGATGTTGTATAATATTGTATGCCAACTGTAATTGAATATATAGATAGTCACAGGATGTGGATTACACTGTGGAAGGGAGTCAAAGGAATTGTAATAGATATGTATGATATGGGGTGGGGTGAGGTGGCGAATTAGGGGTGGGGAGTTGTCAATTTGAGGGGTTAAAAGTATCACTATTGCACTCTGTTGTACATCTGAAACTAATTAAAAAAAACCATGTTTATTTCACAGTAAAAGAATTTAAACTGAAAAAAAATTAAAAAATAAAACCACGTTAATCCAAAAAAAAAAAAAAAAAGGATGTAACGTTTGTTAAATCTGTATCATGGGCACATAATTATTCATTATATTATTTCCTATTTGTATCAGTATGTTTTAAATATTTTATAATTAAGAATAACTTTCTAATTGTGATGTTTACATTAGTCTACATAAACTATAAAACATATTCTCACAAGTGAATGTATTTTTTTGCTGCTGGATATATCCAGTTATCTTTTTGTCTTTCAAAAAGATTTTATTGGCTTTGTGGTATTTATTTAATCACATTGCCATCAAAATACATTGTGGAAGTATTCTACTCAAATTAGCTTTTCTCTTTTCTGAGAAATGGAAAATGACAAGAATGGTGTATATTCTTATCCTGACTTGTTTTTGGCTTTTCAATTATTTTATGTTATAAAATTCAAGTTAAAATATTTTCATGAGCTCTTACACTATATAGACATCTTAAGATAGTCAACTATTTTTTTTTAAAGGATGGGAATAAAGTCAATATTACTTATCTATTCCAGAAAGGTATACATAGGTAATGTGATTCACCCTATACATAGCAACAAAACAATATTTTTCCAAAATGTGAATAAGTATTCTTACATTGTAGATTAAATGGCATTAGTATAAGGATTGATGTATTGTCTGTGCATTATTATCTACAATAGGAAAATAAAAATTTAACAGATAATTGTATTATATCTCAATAATTTTATTTGATTTTAATCCCTAATATAATTAGGCATTCTCATTTTGTCATCAAGCTTTTATTGCATATAATGAAAAATTCAAAAATACAAAAGTGCAACTATCTTTACAAGTAGTTACAAATATTATAATCTCACTGCTTTACCCATAATTAATACCTAAGAAATTAGAATAAGAATTAGTATAAGAATTAGTATTAGTATAAGAATAAATGAACCATTCTTAGATCTTATGATTAATTCTTGAATTAATTTACTGTTTAAAATAAATCAGAGCAACTTTCTAAGCCAATTTGAATCCCAAGATGCAGTTTATGTATCTTAGCTGTTATTTTATGTCATCCATCTTGGGGTTTGGACCAAGTGGATACAGTGTCAGTGCTATGTTCTACCATGGTAATTATCATAGTATCATATAAAGGACACTTATTTTGCATTTATCAACACACATGGCATAATAGAGCCCCTGATCTTCACTATCTGTGATGGATACAAGGCAAGAGCAATTTTTGGAAACTAACTATAGTTAATTAGCCAACTAGACCTAATTGATATTTACCACACACTCCCCCAACAACAGGATAACACACATTATTTCCAAGAGTACATGGAATATTCACAATTATAGATTGTATCCTAGGCTATAAAAAATATTCTAAAAATTTAAAAGGCTTGAAATCATGCAGCACATACTCTGGCTACAGTACATTTAAACAAGAAATCGATAACAGAAAGACACCTTTAAAAGTCCCGAGGGCCGGCCGAGTGGCGCGGTGGTTAAGCGCTGGCTTGGGAAGCCAGCGGCCCCGGTTCGGTCCCACATATGAGGGCCAATAACACTGCCCTCAAAAAAAAATAAAAATAAAAATAAATAAAAGTCCCGAAATATTTAGAAATCAAAAGAACACTGTTTTAGTTTCCTGGGGCTGCTATAACAAATTAACCCAAATTTACTGACTAAAAACAACAGAAATTTACCTTCTCCCAGTTCTAGGGGCCAGAAGTCTGAAATTAGTTTCGCTGGGACAAAATCAAGACATCAGCAGAGCCACGCTCCTGCTCCTGTAGGTTTTAGAGGACAATCTGTTCCTTGCCTCTTCCAGCTTCTGGTGGCTGCCTTAACTTGTGGTAGCATCTTTCCAACCTCTATCTTTGTGATCATATTCCTCCTCCTCTGTCTCTGTGTGCATCAAATCTCCCTCTGCCTCTCTCTTATGAGGACATTTAGGATTATTAGGGCCCTCCTGGAAAACTCATGATAATATTCCTGTGTTAAAATTCTTAACATTCTCATATCTGCAAAGATATTTTTTTTCTTTATAAAGTAACATTTACAGGTTCTAGGAATAAAGTCTTGCTATCTTTAGGTGACCATCATTTATCCTACTACAAACACACTTCAAGGTAACTCCTGGGTCAAAGATGACATTACAAAAAAAAAAAATAGGAAATATTCTGAATTGAAAATAAAGCTACAAAATTCTGACAATTTTGAGGTGCAATTAAAGCCATGATTACAAAGAAATTTATAGCATTAAATGCTTATATTAGAAAAGAAGAAAGAGCTTAAATCAATGACCTGAACTTAAAACTTAAGAACTTAAAGAAGAGCAAATTAAAGCCAAAAGAAAGAAAAAAGTTAAAAACAGGACTAGAAATTAATATAACTGAAAATAAAACAAATAAAAACAATGAAACCAAAAGCTCTGTGATACTATTATAATTAACGTGATAGAATACAATATTATCATTGCATCTAATTAGTCCAAATGCCAATATGAATGGTATTATCAACATGAGAAAATCTAACCCAGCAGAGAATTTTTATAAAAATTGTATTTGAGCCAAAAACAGGATATCCTTGGAAGCAAGATCTCAACAGACTGAGAAATGCTTCAGAGAATAGCAGTTTGAAGTTTCTTCTATGCATTTGAAATCAAGGTTACAGGAAGGTGGGAGAAAACAAGACAGGGATTAGATTATAAAATAGTTTAAGTGCTCTCTTGCACCCTTTAGAAGGAGGGTTCTGAAAGGGGGCATTTCAAAGGTGTGTTAACCTACATACACCTATGAGAGGGCTTGCTTAAGGCAAAGATAAGACTTTTAGTAAAAAAGTTATAAGCCTGGGGAGTGACTATTATCACCTGCCCATTTAGAAATTTATGATCAGATCACTCCGTAAGGTAATTTCCCATAGAATTCACGTTTTAAAAATTTTGTCCACAGTATAAAATAGCTAAGATACATGAACTGCATTCCTTTTCATTCTTTGAAAGAATGATAGATACTATTTCAGACAAATTGATTAAAAAAAAAAGTAGTAAGCACACATTATCAGTTTCAAGAGTGAAAGAGTAACATCACTGCAGATCATACAGACAGTTAAAGAAAAACAATACAGAAAATTTTTATCCTTTGACAATTAATTCAAGAATTTACATGAAATTCACACATTCCTTTAAAGATATAATATTCCATATCTATTAAATAAGTGAATTTGTAATTTAAAACATTTGGATAGAAAGAAAATTCCTGAATACCAGTACGCAATCCTAGGTGACCATGAATATCATCTGAATGCATATCCCAACAATTTTCTACATATAAATAACTTGTGTTTAACTACATATGGTATTGTTTTCTAAGCTTTAAAATTTATATAATTTTCTTTTTAAAATACCTTTAACCTAGCATTATATTTTGGGATATAGTCACATTGACATATGTTATATTTGTTTATTTCCTTTAATTCAGAAAAGTATCCGTTTTATGATTCTATTAAAATATATTTATCCATTATCCTTTTGATGGGCATTTAGCTTAATTTTTTTGCCATTCAAACAATGCTGATAAACATTTCCCCGAGCTCATGTGCAAAATAGGTATGTACATCACCAACTTCAATTTCGGTGTTTATGAGTCTTAGCCCCCAAATGTTATAAGATTGCATAACTTCAGTTTTAGCAATACCTGTCTTTCAACTATTAGATCAACACCACTTTATACTACACTGTTACTATTACCTGTGACTATTTTCATTGACCTAAAACTAAATCTAAATATTCTGTGGGTTAAGAGCTCCAGAAAAATTCCATCCATGTTAAATGTACCTATACAGTTACTGAGGTATCATAAGCCTAGTTTCTGTCAGTTTTGTAGCTAGGAAATAAATTTTAGGAAAAGAACCTATTACCTGCTGACATCATCAGACAGCTTGAAATAGGTTGTTTGGTATTGTGAAGATCAACATAGAGATAGTGGTTCTAGTCTGTCTTGAATACTTGTATTATAAAATGGACAAGAAGAATGAGAATGTTAATTAAATCTTGTTAAACATTAAAGAGAGATGGTGTATAGTTAATATTTCTATAGTTAAATTATTTACCCACTTGGAGGAAAAGGGCATGGTTTCAAAGAAATATGATTTGACCACATCTCCCTATTTGTCTGACTTGTGTACTTTTCTAAAGGAAATAATTTCCTTTGTCTCCTCTACACCTATAAAATACCAATCTCAGAACTTCTTTGACCTCATCTTTGTTATCTAATGAAATAGCTTCCACAAGAAAAACTATCACGATCAGCCACAGCTCATCTATTAGACATTTTCCACCTCTCCCCTAGGCTAACAAACATTGAACTAAACTTATCAAAGTATCTTTTCCTACCTTTCAAGAATATTTTTGCAGTTTTTTGGCTCCAATCTACCTGTATTAACTGGATCAAACCAGAACCATGAATTTCAATTCAATATAGTTGGTCTTTTCTATTTCCTCAAATGTTGGGAAAACTAAATTTTCTCCAAATTACAAAAGTCAAAATTCATGCTTCCAGAGTCAATTGTCAAGCTATCATCAGCCTCCAACAGTATTAATAGGAACCCCTGAAGAGTCTCAGATAACTAATTATTGGGCATGCTTCACTAAAGTAGAATACATTTTTCTCATTTAAAATAATTGTTCTAATGTCCCAATTTAAAATTAAGTAATCCAGGGGCCGGCCGAGTGGAGCATTGGTTAAGAGCTGGTTTTGGGATGCCAGCAGCCATGGTTCGGATCCCACATATGAGGGCCAGTGACACTGCCCTCTACAGCTAACAACAGCTCCACCTGGAGCTGGGCTGTGCGAGCCCCGGCGACGGTGTAGACTGCAACCCCTGCTGCAGTGGGCTGCCATGGGCTACAGTGAATGGCCGGCAGCCAGCGTGAACGGCTGGCAGCCAGTGTGAGCTGCCAATAGCTGCGGTGAGTGACCATCCAGAGGCCGACGACTGATATGCTTCATCTGGGAAGAGCACAATGACCACACCAACATGGGCCAGTGAAACAACATCCTCCGCAACTAGACTGAAGAACAAAAAGACAGCAACTTGTCTGTTCCCCTTCCCCGATTCCCCAATGCTGTTCCCCTCCCCCAATTCCCCAATAAAATCTTTAAAAAAAAAATTAAGTAATCCAAGAACTAGAGGATGTATGAACCCTTTTTGTCTGTAGGTTAACCAGTAAGGTAACAATTATTTCTCTTAAAGAGGATCTGATATTTATGTTATCCCTATACAATGCTTTGTTTTTCAAAACCCTAAGAATTACAGAGTGTTTATATTAAAATACACACACACACACACACAAATTCACATATGCAAAAGGTACAGATGATCACTTTTGTATATGCACATCCTTTTATATAACCCAGTTACTAGCTAAGCCTTGCTTGAATTGAGCCCCCAATCATACAGCTTGTGAGTTGTACTCCTATAATTGTAACTCTCCTAATTATAGTCCCTATAGTCCCCCTAATTTCAATACCACAGATATGCTATCTGTATGCACTCTCCGCAAAATCCCCAGAACTTGATTTTTCATCATTTCTCTGACATCCATGTATGTGTGCTATCTTGATTTTGATCATATTAATTTGCACAGCAAACCAAATGTTCACTAATGCCTACCAAAAAAATATACTTAGGTTCAAACCTTGTAAAGTCTTAGTAATTTTACATTTATTCACACTCATAACTGTGAAAAAAAGTAAGAGTAAGATGCCATCAAATACCATACAACCTCCAACTCTTTCGAGTCCTTTTTTTTATTTTTTAAAGATTTTATTGGGGAGTTGGGGGAGACGAACAGCGTTGAGGAATCAGGGAAGGAGAACGGACAAGTTGCTGTCTTTTTGTTCTTCAGTCTAGTTGTGGAGGACATTGCTTCACTGGTACATGCTGATATCATCATTGTGCTCTTCCCGGATGAGGCAGATCGGTCGCCGGCCTCTGGATGGTCGCTCACCACAGCTATTGGCAGCTCACACTGGCTGCCGGCTGCTCACACTGGCTGCCAGCCGCTCACTGTAGCTTATGGTAGCCCACTGCAGCAGGGGTTGCAGCCTACACCGTCGCCGGGGCTTGCACAGCCCAGCTCCAGGTGGAGCTATTGTTAGCTGTAGAGGGCAGTTTCACTGGCCCTCATATGTGAGATGCTAACCGGGGCCGCTGGCATCCCAAAACCAGCTCTGAACGAATGCGACACTCGGCTGGCCCTCAAGTCCTTCTTAAAAGCTTTGACCCCAACATACAGCCATACTATTTCAAATTAATTTATCAAGTCATCTTCCCAATAAAGGTGATTTTCTCATTGTGAGGAATTTTTATACCATTTGATAAAAGTATAATATTCTTCTTCTTTCTTTGCACTCAAATACTGAGTCAGAGAGAGAGAGAAATAAGCAGCAGGTACTATTTCACTCATAAATGATAACACTGACCTATTTGCAATTCTTTCTTTAGTCTACTGATGAATCTGTAGAAGACAGTCTTCATTTCTGTCATAGTGTTTTAATATCTAGCATTTCCTTTTAATTCATTTTTTAAAAATTATTTTATTTTATTTTATTTATTTTTATTAGTTTCAGGTGTACAACACAATGCAATAGTTATACTCTTTACCCCCCAAAGTGATAACCCCCCTCCCTCAGTTCGCCACCCCACTCCCCCCCTATATCATACATATCTATCACAACTCCCTTGACTCCCCTCCACAGTATACTCCACATCCCATGACCATCCACATATTCAGCTACATTTAGCATACAATACTATACAACATCAGCTTCAGGTGTACAATGCCGTGATCAAGCCTCTACTCCATCCATGAAGTGGTCTCCCTAACAAGACATGACTATCTGACATGCCACAAAATCTTTACATTATTACATTCCCCGAACTGTGTTTCATATCCCTGTGGCAATATTGTAATTGTCTATTTATGCTGTCTAATCCCTTCCCATTCCCCCCATCCCCACCCCCCTCCCAACTAGCCACCCTCAGTTTTCCCTCTACATCTACGAGTCAGTTTACTTTGATCATTCACTCAGCTCTTCAGACTCCACACACAAGTGAGATCACATGGTACTTGTCCTTCTCCGACTGACTTATTTCACACAACATAATAGTCTCTTCACAACATTATCAATTACATTCCCAGAACTGCCCCCATCTCCCTGCGGCAACATTGTAGTCCCATCTACACTGTCCAAAACCTCCCCCCTCTCCCTCTTCCCCACTCTCTCCCAGCCAACAACCATCAGTTTTTCCTTTATATCAACTCTTTCTGTGTTGATTTTCTGTCTAAAGGGTCTGTCCATTGGTGACAATGGTGTTGAAGTCCCCTACTATGATAGTGTTACTATTGATCTCTGTCTTTATGTCTGTCAAAATCTGTTATATGTAATTAGGAGTTCCTATGTTGGGTGCATAGATGTTTATTAGGGTTATAATGCCCTTCTTTGTCTTTTATTGTAGTCATTTTAAAGTCTATTTTGTTCAAAATAAGTATTGGTACTCCAGCTTTTTTTTTTTCTCATTTCCATTTGCATGAAATATCTTATTACATCTGTAAGTAGCATAGACATGGGTCCTATTTTCTTATCCACTCAGCCACTCTCTGTCTTATGATTGCAGCATTTAGCCCATTCACATTTAATATGATTATTGATAGGTGCATATGTATTGCCATTTTGTTATTTGTATTCCTGGTCTCCCTGGGTTAGCTTGTTTACACCTTTCTTTTGTTTACAAAAGCCCTTTTCACATTTCTTGCAATGCTGGCTTGGTGGTAATGAATTCCTTAAGTTTATTCTTTTCTGAGAAGCTCTTTATTTCTCCTTCAATTTTATTTATTTATTTATTTATTTTAAGTATTTAAGACATAATTTATTCCTGGATATTGGTTACAAGTTGAGCTTCCCATAAGTTAAAACTTTATTATCTATAAGGTTATAAATGACAATGGTGTTCCTTTTTTTTGTATGACAATGGTATTCCTTTTTTTAAAAAACTTTATTTATTTTTAATTAGTTTCAGGTGTACAACATAGTGCAATAGTTATACATTTTACCCCTCAAAGTAACAACCCCCCACCCCCAATTCGCCACCCCACTCCCCCCCCCATATCATATATATCTATTACTCTTCTTCTGACTCTCTTCCACAGTATAATCTCACTCATATGTGGAATCTGAAAAACTGTATGAATGAGCAAAGTAAACAGAAACTGTCTCATAGAAAAAGAGGAAAAATCAGGGTTGCTAATTGGGAGGGGGATGGGGATGAGGGAGAAGGGGAAGGGATTAGATAGCAAAAATAGGCAACTACAATATTGCCACTGGGATATGAAAAACAGTTTGGGGAATATAATTAATAATGTTGTAAATATTCTGTGGTCAGATGGTCATAGGTCTTGTTAGGGAGACCATTTCATGGATGGAATAGAGGTTTGATCACTGCACTGTATAACTAAAGCAGAGGTTGTATACCTACTGTAATTGAATATATATAGATAGTCTCCTTCAATTTTAAGTGATAGCCGTGCTGGGTAGAGCAATCTTGGTTGTAGGCCTTTATTTTGTGTCACTTTGAGTATCTCCTGCCACTCCCTTCTGGCCTGCAGAGTTTCTGTAGACAAGTCAACTGTTAGTCTAACAGGAGTTCCTTTGTATGTAACCTGCTGTCTTTCTCTTGCAGCCTCTAGGAGTCTGTCTCTGTCTTTAACCTTTGCCATTTTAACTATGATGTGTCTTGGTGTGGACCTGTTTGAGTTCAGCTTGTTTGGAACCCTCTGCACTTCCTGGGTATGTATGTCAATTTCCTTCACCAGGGTAGGGAAGTTTTCAGTCATTATTTTTTCAAATACATTCTGGACCCCTTGCTTCTTCTCTTCTCCTTCTGGTATTCCTATGATTCGTTGGTGCTTGCATTTCACCTTGTCCCATAGGGCTCTTAAACTATTTTCATTGTTTTTTATTCTTTGGTCTTTTTGCTGTGCCAACTGGGTGAGTTCTGCTATTTTATCTTCCAAATCGCTGATCTGCTCCTCTGCTTCATCTACTCTACTGGTGATTCCTTCGAGTGTGTTCTTCATTTCAGTTATTGTATTCTTTAGTTTTAACAGGTTGTTTTTTATGGTTTCCCTATCCTTCTTTATGTACTCGCTAAGTTCCTTAAACATTCTTATCATCAGTGTTCTAAACTCTGTCTCTGAAAGGTTGGCTCCCTCTCTTTCATTTAGTTCCATTTCTAGAGGTTTCATCTGATCTTTTGCTTGTGACATGTTTCTTTGTTTCCCCATTCTGGGATTGCTTTGATGTATTAGATAGATCACCAGGAGAGTCCTGGCTGGATCACGCAGGCACACAGCTCATGGCCCAACACTCCCAGGAAAACTCCCAGTCTCAGCCTGTCCAAATCAGCCACTTGCAGATCAGGCCGAGCAGCCTGACAACCAATCACCAGCCTGGAAATTCTGCAAGGGCAGTGCGGAGAGCGGGGACCCGAGATGGCTTGCGCACTCCCGTGTCTCAGTGAGCAGCCTGTTGGAGCCGGAGCACGCCCACCAGGCATTTCCCTGGCAATGCAGCACAAGCCGTGCGGAGGGTGGGGATCTGAGGTGGCTTGTGCACTCCCAGGACTCAGTGAGCAGCCTGTTGGAGCCAGAGAGCACCCGCCCAGTGTTTCCTTGGCAACGCAGTATAGGCTGGGCAGATGGTGGGGATCCAAGGCTGCAAGCGCGCGCACAGGCACACACGCACTTCTGCGCCAATTCCACCGACCAATGAGGTCTTGGACCTTATCCTCCGTGGGAGGCCCCAAGCATCCCTAAACCACTCGCGGGCAGGCTCCACAGCACGAGAACAACAGTCCAAAAACCTCTAGCCTTTGCACCAATGGTGCTCAGTTCAGTCCGTCCCTGCAGGCTCCCTGGCCCAGCTCACACAGCCACTCCCTCCACCAGGCAGCAGGTAAATGCTCACCAGCGAGCAAGCCCAGGCGCCGGCCCCACTGATTCTTCAGCCGCTCTTAGCCTCACTGAACTGAGCAAAGAGAGTCCTCACTAATTTACTGCTGGCTAAATTAGAACTCCTCTTCCCGGCAAAGGAACTCTAGGCTGGTGAGCTTGGAGTGCGACTGGAGGGTCTCTCCCCCAACCAGACAAGCTTCCCACGGCTGGGGCTTCCCTCACGGGGTTCACCCTCTCTCATCTCTGCCCGTCCTACCAGTCCCGACGTGGCCTCCTCTTTAAGTTCTTAGTTTAGTGGTTCTGTTCCTCCAGTGTTCCAGGGACCTCCAGGATTGAATGCTGTATAATTGGCTTGTAATTTTGGTGTGATCCTGGGAGGCAGTTAGCACAGCGTCTGTCTATTCCGCCATTTTACCAGAAGTCCCCTCCTTTTAATTCTTTCTAATAGCTTTCATTTCTATATGGACACTACCCATTCAGTCTTGAAAATTGTCTGTGTTTTTATTAAAGTCTTTAACATATTATTCACAGCTATTTTAAATTCCTTGCTAATAATTCCAACATCTGTAGCCTATCTGGGTTTGTTTCTGATGATTTCTTTGTCTCTCCAGACTGTATTTTTTTTCTATCCTTTGAGCATCCCTTGTAATTTTTTTGTTGAAAACAGGATATTTGTATCTTGAATATATATGGAGGTTAAATAGGCCTTTTGTGTGAGAATTTCGTTAATCTGGCCAGGAGTTGGGCTGTGTTTGATATTAGTTATGACTATAGACACCAGAGGCTTGAAATTCCTCTAATGAACTTGTTTTTTGTCCCCTTTTGGCTGTGGAGCTTCCCTTCACTCCACTCCACTGAGAGTCTTTATCTTGCAGCACTCCCAGCTAGAATCCATTGTTATTATACTAGCGGCTTGTATGTATGGTGGTGGAATTTGAAGGAAGGGAAGCTTTCTAGAATCTAATTAAGCCTCACTCTTTTAGTGAGCTTGTGTCTTAGAGTGTGGCCTTTGCAAATGCTTCTGTCCTTGTTCTAGGACTATAGCTCTCCCCTGCTGACCTCCTCCTCCATCCCTGGCTACAGTGCTCCAAATCTATTTCTTTGAAACTTGGAATCCCGTTGACTGTATTCCACCCCCGACCTCACCTTAGGTGAGACAGGAAGTCTGAAATCATCTCCAGTGGGGCAAAAATCCTTCTCCTTATAAATTCCCCCAGCTGGGATAAAGTTTTAGTATTGTCCTCTGGTGAAGTAGTGTCCCCTGGAGAATAAGTCTGTATTATAGAGAAGAAACAGGGAAGATTACACAATAGCAATTTTTCCTTTCTTTGTGCCAGGGCCACGAGGGGATTTTTCTTGGATCCTTATCCTGAGGTTCTGCTAGGGTTCATGTGAAGTGTGAGATCTCCCTAAGATTGTATTCAGTAGTGTCTCATTTTCACAGTATTCCACACTTCACCTCCAGCAAATTCTCCAAATGATGACTGGTTCTACCATGTTTTGCAAGAATGATGAGCTTCTGCCCAAGGGAAGCAGATTTCAGCTGTGTCTCACTAAATTTGCCTGACCTGCATTTTAATGTGGTGGTATGCCCTGTAACCTCACTTCTCTGAGTCCAAGAAAAGTCATTGATTATCAATTTATCCAGCTTTTCTTTGTTGTGAGAATGAGGGCAATAAAATCCAAGTTCTTTATATGTTGGAGCTGAAATCGGAAATGGAATGACTGGTTTCATTCTGTTCGGCAAATTTTTGGCTTTATTTTATTTTTCCTAGGATTGCAGTTACCCATTGTCAATAAATGGTCCTAATATTTCTTTTTAAATGAAGTATAACCTGTAAACATAAATGTTCCACAAAACAACTTAAAATATTTCCTTACCAAAAGTGTCAAAGTTGTCTAAAAATATTACAGTGTCTCGACCATTTTAAAAACTAGTAAGAGAAAGGGAATTTTGATTTTATTTCTTATGAATCATATATACTGGAAGAAATGCTTGAAAGCATGGTATTTAGTTAAGAGAATTGATTCCATTGTAGCACTGTCAGCTACATGAGGGATTACCAGCTTGACTGCCACATCATTAATTCAAGTTTTTGCAGGAATAATTAAGTTCCCAGGTGACTGAAACAGGGTTTAAATTCTAGTGTTGGGTTTTAGTTTTAATTTCAGTCCTTGTTTATTTCACCCATCTCTTTTCAACATTTTTTTTTTTTATACCGGTCCATCCTCTTCATTAGTTTTCTGTTTCATTTTCATATCTTCTTTCATGTCATAAAGGACACCAGTCTTCTGAAATATTTCCTTAATCCTTCATTAGATCCTTTTCAGGAGCATGCCCTTCTTGAGTTTTCTAGATGTTATTCCCATTTTACTTTGTTACACTGTTGTTTCTCTTTCATATTCTCTATGAGGCTTTCTTTGTTTTTGCTGTTGTTTTCTTTTCTTATCTTCAAACAAGGCAGTATTTTTTTAGATATAAAAGGTATTTATGGCCACAGAGGGTTTGGGATCCCTTTGGTCCTACCTTCTACCCATTTATCAAATATCAGAATCACCATTTCATGCCTGAGTTCTGAGAACATGTCTGAAGTCAGACTGCCTAGATCTGAGTCCTGGACATCATAGTATGCCCTTAGTAAGTTCCTTAATGTGTTTGTGCCTTACTCTCATGAATTGTAAAATGAGGTTAATAATTGTCCATACACCTAAGGTTGTTTACAGGATCATATGAGACAATGCATGTTAAAAATCAGAAACATGCCTGGAACACAATAAGTGCTCAAAAATGTTAGCTATTATTATCTGGAAACCAATGCCCAGGCTGTTGGAGCAGCCTGCCCCAGGAACTGCAGGAGTTAAGAGCGTGTGTTGTTTGTACCTTGGACTGAGCACCACCACACCTGGTGTGACCCACCCACACATGGTATGAATGGAATGATGAGTCCAATTCTCTATATCTAACAAGGTTTCCTCTTCTGCGCTTGTACTATGCTGAGGCAGGTAAGGTCTTTTTCCCGGCCAGCTGGCTCTGAATGATATTCTCTACATATAGTATAACTTAAAACAAAACACAACAAAACAAAATCTGATACTGATATTTTCACATTTACAACTACCAGAAATCTTCCTATCTCCGTCTCATGTATGAAGATGTTCCTGTACAGGATATAATTGTCTGCTTCTGCCAATCTTCTTCTACTTCTATGATTTTAAATGTGGTTTCCTTTCTTCAGATGTTCTCAGACTTGGAAGATAAATGTTGGCTTCTTTTTCATTTTATTTTTTCTCAAGTCAGTTCAATTCAGTGCTACCTGGTTCATAGCAAGTAGAGATTTTGCCCATATTGTGACAATGAAGTCATGTTTGGGTCCTTGATTGGGGTGTGATTATGTGTTTTCATTTTGTTGTTATGGGTTTAAATTGGATATATTTTAGTAGGAAGCTGGAAAAGCCTGTACTGCCTTAAACCATTAAAAAACAGAATTTAAACTTAAATTTTGAAAAAAAAAATATGTAAAGAAAATATGAAATTTTAAGGTAATTTCTCTGTAGCTGTTCTTAATAAATTTCAACAATGCAAGTGTTGAAAATGTAAGAGTTCTTTTTTTCCAGAACCCTTACATGATCTGTTCCCAAACAATTGCTAGGCCCAAATCAATATAGCTCTAAGACCACTCCTATACATTTGTCTTAGAACCATTGTGTTATGGGGGGTTGGGTTATTTATTTTGATTTTGAAAGTCTAAAATACCATGTATTTTATTCTTACATCATTTTACAGATGAAAAACAAGAGGTTAAGTAACACTGTAAGGATTTCACATAACCAGTTAGAGGCAAAACCAGAACTAAAATCCAGGTCTCCTTGAATTATTTTTATTAGAGCAACATGAGTTGAAATCCAACTCCATATACTAATTATATCTTACTATTTTCGTTTGAACACATCTTCTATATGGTTTGGATTCTCACTTTCTGCTCAATGTTAAATTCTGATTTTATGCTGAAAGACCTAATTGGTGCTGAAATGGTTCAGTTTATATAGGGCAGGCTAATCTAACTGTGGAAACCATCTGGTTCTGATGATATTATTTGCCTGGTTTATCTCAGATGAAATTCTCACTTTCTGGCTATCAATTGTAGATCCTCTACCCTCTATCTTCCTCTAAGATAGGGCCCTGAAGTCTCTACAGGACTGGTATGGAAGGAAATTTCTGCCCTTTGTATTTTATTTCTCTCTTCATTTTACTGTAAATTACCCCTTCGTGCAGAAGGAACTCCCAAAAGATTCTTACTTGTAACTATCTATATTCTTACAATGAATCCTGAGTTATCATCCACTAATACATTAAGCTTTGTAGATGGTAACAAGAGTGCAAATATCCAAAAACAAGTTGGAAAAAAATTCCACTGCCTTGTTGGGAGGCAGGTTTAAAGCTCACAAGTGCAAGAGCAAGAATATACAAAAGTGAAATATGTTTTCCCACCAGCTGGTTGAAATGCAAGGGCCCATTAAACTCAGAGCTATAAGAAGGGAACACAAAGTACACTTTCTCTAGTCTTTTATTGTGGCAGCTTCAGCTTCATGATATTTGCTGGTGTACTTGCTACCAGCTGATCCACTTTCATCCAAACTTTCTCTTCATGTATAATTATAAGGTTTTACTTTTAACTACCACATCCTCTAATTTTCTAGTAAGAAATGTTTTGGTGTATTTAGAGTAAATTAATCAAGATGATTGTCTCACGAAATTAAATAAAACTACAAATGGTAGTAGTCTCTGAAAGCTGACATTAAAATAATATTCTTGGGAGACTGGACTGTTCTAACAGAGTGCAAAAAGAAATAAAGATAGTGTATGTCATAAAAGGTGTTAGATTCAACCTTAAAGGGAGGCTAGTAGAATGATTTGTTGTGGTTGCAGTCACTTTAAGCTGGGTAGTGAAACTAAATGGTTCAGCACCATCCATGTATATTAGGCCAGGAACTATGTGTAGAGGAAGAGAAGAGACCCTTCACATTCAGGGAAACATTCAAATCAGGAGAAATATTAGGTCATTGGAAAAGTCATGACGCATATTTGCAATGAAAAACAGAAAAAAAATATGTCATGACTTTTCTGACAACCCAATAATATGGAATAAGAACAATGCTTTGGGATTAGATGTAATAAATAAGATGAACATTCTGAAACTAAAGCTCAGAGATGCCGTCTGTCTAACTGTTTTACCATATCCACTGTAATTTGGAATCACATATATGGGATTATAACAACCCAACTTAAACAAAGCCCCATTAACTTATTCTAAATCATGACACCATTCATAGCTTTTGTCCTCATGGAGCTTTCAGTCTAACTATGTGATCTGTAACAAATTGCCACATACATAATAGCTTTTAAAACAACCCATTTAGTAGCTTGATTTTTTTGCAGGCAGAAGTATGGTGAACTTAAGCTGGGTTTTATGTTCAGGGGATCACAAGACCAAAATCAAGGAGTTAGTTGGGCTGAGTTCTTACCTGGAGGCCCTAGGGCAGAATCTACTTCCAGGCTCACTCAGGTTGTTGGCAGAATTCAGTTCCTCATAGTTGTAGGACTGAGGGCTCTGTTTCCTTGCTGGCTATTGGTTGGGATTTATTCAGAGTTCCTAGACTCTCTCTATGGTCTTTGCATGTGGCTCCCTCCATGTTCAAAACAAAAACAGTGTGTCCAATTCTTATCATGCTTTAAATCCCTTGATTTCCCTTTTGCCTTCTCCTTGCCACTGGCCAGAGAAAGCTCAATGTTTTTAAGAGATCGTGTATAAGATCAGGCTCACCTAGATAGCTCACTATCTTCAGGTTAACCATGCCATATAACATAACAAAATCAGAGGAGTGACAGCTCACCATTTTAGCAGATTCCAGGGATTAGGGCATGGCATACTTCCATATTATACAAAAGCATATATATTTAACATCTTATACAATACTGGAATTTAATCACTGTTGGGGTAGCAAGTTGCCAAAGTCAATAAAAGCTAGGCAGAGGTGGAAATAAAGCCAGAAGACAGGAATAGTCAGTTCATTCAGAATATTCAGGAGCCAAAGCAAGGGTGATGTTGCTCTAAGAAACAGAATCTGCAGGTCACAAGATCTGTTACTAGTACTTCATGAGTGGGTGAGTTGAAGTGAAACCACCAAAGACATTCTGAGAAGTATGATTCAAGAAGGGGGCTGTAAAAAGAATCTGTGGAATGTTGCAATGCTTAGGAATGAACCTTTCTCCCTGCCTGGCTCTGATTTTTGCAGGTGTGCCCTCAGCATGGGGTAAAGAGCCCCTGATTATCCTCTACTCAGACAAATATTTTATGAAATGCATAGGTATTTGCCATTTGCTCTAGAAACCAACCCACCATATGAAATGTTTCATGATGGGATTTTATCTAAGTGGAAAGAAAATTTCTTGACCCTATAAAGTTCTGTCAAAGGATGTAGTGGATATTTTCCATTGTGCTAGAGATATCTATTCCCTATTCCCTCCTGTTCCCTTCCCAGCAAATCCCAGACTGTTACTTTGGGAAGCCATCCTTCTCCATATGAATTGCTGTCATGTGGTTTGAAGGGATATTTACCCTATCCCTTTCTCTAGATGTAAATGTATCCTCCTTGTCACAGTGATAGGATCAGAGACAGGAACTATCCCAGGTACAAGTTAACCTAGGTCAGACTAGAGAAACATAAAATCTTTTGTTCCATGTTGGAGGAAGATAAAATTTTTCTCTTTCTTTTTACAGATTAGTAAATGTAAAGTAAGGACATTTTACTACCAAGAGAGAAGACAATCTGAAGATAAAGTCATTACATGGAAAAAATAATCTATAAACTATATAAAAACGGAACTGAAACCCTTATCAAATTATGTGATGCCTGTCCGAGCAGTGGAGTGAGCCAATATATTTCCATATAATTTAAGCTAGCTTGCATTCAGTTTTCTCTTATTTGTAACTATAACTGCTTTACTTGATACAATGAGGTGTGGAGTGGAGTAAAGGGAATTGTAATAGATATGTATGATATGGGGGAGAGTGGAGTGGTGAATTGGGGGAGGGGAGTTGTCACTTTGAGGGGTAAAAAGTATAATTATTGCACTGTGTTGTACACCTGAAACTAATTTTAAAAATGTTTATTTCATAATAAAATAATTTTTTAAAAAATATATAAAGTAGAAAGAAAACTTTCAATTTTTTAGCTCACTGCAGGGGAAGTAATTTCCATTTTCATTTTCTCAATTTTTCCTTATTACATTTGATTTCTTAGAATGAAGGAAGTTTCCATTTTTCAACTTCTCTGAAACATTTATACCACTACATGGTGTATATGTAAGTTAGTATTTTCATGCTGGTAATAAAGAGCTTGCAACCCACAAGAACACCTACATAATACTCAGATTGCCCTGCTAAGTTCAGATATCACATTTGTCAAATGGTATAATCATCTTGCCTGAAGACAAGAGTCTGGGGAACTTCACAAATGCCAGCCAGCACTTAGCCAGCAAAAATCTGCTGACGGCTAAGATGGCCAAAGTCACGCTCCATGAAAGATATGTGAGCAAGAATTCATTGTTAAAATTAGCTGAAAAAGTCAAGTGTTTTGGCTTATTAGCATAAAGAGACAATAGGATTTAAGCCTGATTTGAAAACTCCCTTAATATGAAGAGAGCAGACAGTCTTAGATTGAAATATGTGTGAGCCAAGAAGTTAAGTTTTTCGAACTTGAGCAAGTAGTTAATCTCTTTTGGACACTGGTTTTCTTCTGTAAAACTGGGATAATAGTACCTACCCAACAGAGCAGTTACAAAGGTAAATGAAATTCTGTCATATATTTCTAAAATAAAGTTTATTCAAAACTTCAATGTATATTTATGGTTAAAACATTTTGAGTGAAATAGGAAACTACGTTTAGTGCAATTGTTCTAGGTAGAACATAATGTTCTAGGAAGAAGGTATATTATTTATTGTTTATTCTGAGTGTTCTCAGGACTCTTTTGGCTTGGTTTTAATTGTTATTTTTTTAAAAATTAATTTGTTTACTTTTGACAACACAATGCAATAGTTATACTTTTTACCCCTCAAAGTGACAACCCCCTTGCCCCAATCCACCACCCCACTACCTCCATATCATCCATATCTATTACAATTCCCTAGACACCACTCCCATGCTGTACTCCACATCCCATGATTATACATATGCTTTCAATCACAGTTAACATACAATATCAGCTTTAGATGTACAGCGCAGCAACCAAGCCTCTACCCCATCACTGAAGTGGTCTCCCCAACAAGACATGTGACCATCTGATACCCTACAAAATATGCACTACATTATTAATTATATTCCCAGAACTGCCTTTCATATCCTTGTGGGAATATTATATTACATATTTATGCTGTCTATTCCCTTCCCCTTCTCCCTGATCCCCACCCCCTCCCAGCTAGCCAACCATCAGTTTTTCCTCTATATCTGCTTGATTATGATTTCAATCTTCTTAAATTTACTGGGCCTTGTTTTGTGGCCTAACATGTGGCCTATCTTGGAAAATGTTCCATGTGCACTGGAGAAGAATATATGTTCTGTTACTTTGAGGTGAAATGCTCTAAAAATATTGATTAAATCCAGCGAGTCTAAAGTGTCATTTAAGGCCACTGTGTCGGTGTTGATTTTCTGTCTGGAGGATCTGTCCATTGGTGACAATGGGGCGTAGAAGTTCCCTGCTATGATAGTGTTACTGCTGATCTGTCTTTATGTCTGTAAAATCTGTTTTATGTATTTAGGAGCTCCTATAGTGGGTGCATAGATGTTTACTAGGGTTATGTCCTCTTGTTGAATCCATCCCTTTATTATTATGTAGTGCCCTTCCTCGTCTTTTACTGTAGTCTTCATTTTAAAGTCTATTTTGTCCGAAATAATTATTGTTGCTCCAGCTGTTTTCTCATTTCCATTTGCATGAAATATCTTATTCCATCCCTTTACTTTCAGTGTTTGTGTGTCTTTTGATCTGAGATGAGTCTCTTGTAGACAGCATATGCATGGGCCCTGTTTTCTTATCTATTCAGCCACTCTGTGTCTTTTGATTGGAGCATTTAGCCCATTCACATTTAAAGTGATTAATGATAGGTGCATATTTATTGCCATTTGTCATTTGTATTCCTGGTCTTCCTGGGTTAGCTTGTTTTCCCCTTTCTTCTGTTTAAAAAAGCCCTATTTAACATTTCCTGCAATGCTGGCTTGGTGGTAATGAATTCCTTAAGCTTATTCTTTTCTGAGAAGCTCTTCATCTCTCCTTCAATTTTAAGTCATAGCCATGCTGGGTGGAGCAATCTGGGTTGTAGACCCCTTTATTTTGTGTCACTTTGAATATCTCCTGCCACTCCCTTCTGGCCTGCAGAGTTTCTGCAGACAAGTCACCTGTTAGTCTGATAGGAGTTCCTTTGTATGTAACCTGCTGTCTTTCTCTTGCTGCTTTTAGGATTCTGTCTTTGTCTTTAATCTTTGCCATTTTAACTATGATGCTTCTTGGTGTGGACCTCTTTGGGTTTAGTTTATGTGGAACTCTCTGCACTTTCTGGGCTTGTATGTCGATTTCCTTCACCAGGGTAGGAAAGTTTTCAGTCATTATTTTTTCAAATACATTCTTGACCCTTTGCTTCTTCTCTCCTCCTTCTGGTATTCCTATGATGCTAATGTTTCCTCCTTCTGGTATTCATATGATGCCAATGTTCTTGTGGTTCATCTTGGTCCCACAGGTCTCTTAAACTATTTTCATTGTTTTTTATTCTTTTTCTTTTTGTTGTTCAACTGGGTGATTTCTGCTATTTTGTCTTCTGAATTGCTGATCTGATTCTCTGCTTCACCTAATCTTCTGGTGATTCCTTCGAGTGTGTTCTTCATATCAGTTATTGTATTCTTTAGTTCTAACTGGTTGTTTTTTATGATTTCTCTATCCTTCCTTATGTCTTCACTAAGTTCCTTAAACATTCTTATCATCAGTGTTCTAAACTCTGTCTCTGAAAGTTTGGATCCCTCTGTTTCATTTAGTTCCATTTCTAGAAGTTTCTTCTGATTTTTTACTTGTGACATGTTTCTTTGTTTGCTCATTCTGGCTGTTGCTCTGGGATTGCTTTGATGTGTTAGATAGATCACCAAGAAAGCCCCAGCTGGATCATGCAGACGCACAGCTCTTGGCCCAACACTACCAGGAAAACTCCCAGTCTCAGCCTGTCTCAATCAGCCACTCACAGATCAGGCCAAGCAGACTGACAACCAATCACCAGCCTGGCAACTCTGTATGCACAGTTTGTAGAGTGGGGACCCAATGCGGCTCACACACTCCCGAATCTCAATAACAGGCTGTTGGAGCCGGAGCACAACTGCCAAGTGTTTCCCTGGCTATGCAGCACAAGCCGTGCAGAGGGTGGGGCTCCAAGTTAGCAAGAGCACGCACGCACACACCAATTGTGCCAGTTCCACCAGACCAATGTGGTCTCAGACCTGACCCTCTGTGGGAGAGCCCAAGCCTGAAAATCTTGTGTCCTCCTGTACATTACTCATGTGCAAGCTCCACACTGGGGAACAATGGTCCCAAAACCTCTAGCTCCTTTGCCAAAGGCGCCCAGTTCAGTCCTTCCCCACAGGCTCCTGGGCCCTGCTCACACAGCTACTCCCTCCTCCAGGGACCAGGTGAGTGCTCACCAGCGAGCAAGTCCATGTGCTGGCTCCACTGGTTCTCTATTCGCTCTTAGCCTCACCGAGCTGAACAAAGAGAGACCTCACTAATTTCTACTGCCAGCTATCGTGGAACTCCTCTACCTGGCAAAGTAACTCTGGGCTGGTGAGCTCTATGTAGGGCTGGAGGGTATCTCCCCCAACCGGAGAAGCTTCCCCACCACTGAGGTGTCCTTCACAAGGTTCACACTCTCTCGTCTCTGCCCCTCCTACCAGATTCGACATGGCCTCCTCTTTAAGTTCTTTGTTTAGAGGTTCTGTTCATCTAGTATAATAGGGACTTCCGAGATTGAAAGTTGTATAAATTATTTGTAATTTTGGTGTGATCCTGGGAGGAAGTTGTCACAGAGTCACAGAGTCTGTCTGCTCCTCCATCTTTTGTTTTGTTTTGAGGTACACCTTTTGGACATTTTGTTGCCTGTGAATAGGAAGTTTAGGGAAAGAAGTTAAGGCACAAATGTTAACGTTATTTCTTAGCAACAACTACCTCTATCCAAGACCCAGCCCTGTTACTGAGGTCAGATATGTGCTGAATATCTTTTTTCCTGACAACCTGAGCTCCTACATGTATAGACATTAGGTCTATATTTCCAGTAATCAGTTCAGTCAACCAGTGGTGAAGAATAACTTGGAATTATCTACAGTTAAACCCAGGATCACCTCTCCACACAGACTGACTGACTCACCAAATTCTCTTCTTTCCCACAGGTCCCTAGGACTCACTCAGTAATCCTTTCCTTTTTCATGCTCCAGTACTTACTCTACTCCTTTGAGTTTGTGGAAGATATGGTAGTGCTCACCAGAAATTACTCTACTATTCTAAATTCCCAGTCCCTGTAATTAGGTAAAGTCATGTGACTAGTTCTCACCAGAGTCCTGGGAGAAGTAATGATCTGTGTCACTTCCAGGTCAAAGCATTGATCTGATTGTACATGACTCCTGTATTCTCATTTCTCTACTATGATTGTCAGCTATATTTTATTATAGACAGTACAATCTCCTTCAGCTTGTGCTCCTGAGTGACTGTAGAAAGGAGAGCCCCCAACAAACTCACAATGGACATGGAGCCTAAACTAGAAATAAAATCTTGGGCTGGCCGAGTGGCTCAGTTGGTTAAGAGCTTGCTCAAGAGTGTGAGCTGAGCTCTAAGCAACAGCAGTTTGATGACCAGCCCGAGCTGAGCAGCCACTGAGCTGCCAATAGGTGGCAGGATGGCTCAGCTAAAAAATAAATAAAATAAAATAAAATCTTTATGTTTTAAACAAATGGCATATTGGGATTCATTTGTTATTCCAGCATAATCTACCCTATCATGATTAATTCAGGGATCTTCATTTAAAATGTGAGAAACCATTATCCAAGACTTCACCTTCTTTTCACAGAAGCAGATACAGAAACCATTTTAATTTTAAGGATTACAATACTCACCACTGTGTAAGCAATTATTAAGTATTGGTTGATTTTTTTTTTTAAGTTGAGCCAAGATACAGAGACAGGGAAGTATCAGGTAAATATAGGGAACCTAAAAATGATAGATATAATTTGTGAGAAGAGGAACAGATATTTTTTTTCCTGGTGTTCAATGAAGAGGCCCACAAAAAATGGAAGGAAGTTGGAAGGAGCAGAGAAGTGCTGGAAGAGATAACTAAAGGAAGACCGGAGGACAGCCTTGAGTGTCAGTGTAGAGTTTACTTTGCTAATGGAAATGTGCATAAATTATGAGGACATTTAACAGTAAGCAACAGTACACTGGTACTACAGTGGATTAAAGAAACGGGAATGTATTTTTTTCATGTAATAAGAATTCCTCAAGCAACTAGTTTATGTCTTGTGTAGCTATCTGCTCAAAGATATCAGTAAGGACCCAGGCTCCTTTTCTTTTTCTGACTGCCATTTTCAGCATGTATCTCTTGTCCTCATGGTCTTGAGATGGCTGCTACTCTCCAGACAGCCAATCCGCAAGCCAGCCTAGTTAGGAAGAAAGAAGAGGTAACAACGAACAACAGGGGAAAATTTTCCCAAAAATCCCAAGCAGATTTTTATTTTAAATCCCAAGTTCAGAACCAACTACTTCAGATTCGAAAAGTGATTATTTTTAACCATGTACATTAAAGTTGTATAAAATACATAGAAATGAAATAATAGATTCTACATATGCAACTAGCCCTGCCTACACCATACCATGCTACCTTACAAGTTCAAAGTTTTATAATGAGTGTCAAATCCAGGTTTTCTCTTATATCTAGTTGATCTCCATTTCTTTAAAGTTTATGTTCTGTTTTCACAGGTTATTTTCTTAAAAGCTGTTTTATCATTATTATTACATTCTTAGAATTAATCACTGAGAAGCCAGTCATTTATCAGATAGCACCTCATGTGAGATCACCAACTGATTGTCATTCTTTCTTCCAAGGAGTGAAGAAGGTTGGGCTGTTCTGGGAGCCAGGATCAACTTCCCTATCTAATAGAATGACCAGGGCAGAAGCAAGCCATCCACATTGTTTGATTTGTCTTTCAGTGGTTACCCTAGAAATTACACTATCTTTGATTAATAACACTCTAATACAATGATTAATTTATCACTAGGAGTTTACATTTTAATTCCTTTTACCTACTTCCTGACTTTTTTGTTATTGTCATGTATTTTAAAGCCACATATATTCAAAACCCTATGAGACTTACTGTTTTTGCTTTACAAATCAATATTGACTTATATTTACTGACATATTTATCTTTTCTGTTGCTTTTCATTATTTCCAGCATTACTGTGGATCCAACACTAATGAGTAATCCTGACTCAAAGACTCCTTTTAGTGTTTCTTTTAGTATAGGTCTCCTGACAAAGCTTTCTCTCAATACTGATTTGTCTGAAAATTTCAACTAAAATTTAAAAGGGTATTTATTTTTTTCTGCATAGAGAATACCTAGTTGCCAGTAATTTTCTTTTAGTACTTTATTTCATTCGATTTTCTTCTGAAGCTTTGATTCTATAGTTTCAGGTGAAAAACCAGCTATCAGTCTTACTTTTATTTCATAAAAGTGTTTTTCTGGTTGTTTTTTAAATATATGACTGCATTGGCTGGCTCTTAATATTTTTTCTTTGCCTTTCATTTTTAATATATTGACTGTGGTACATATAAGTTTGAGGATTTCTTTGTGTTCCTCATTCTTGAGGTTTGCAGCACTTCTTGAATCTGTAGCTTTATATCTTCCATCCATATTGGAATGTTCTTAGCCATTTTTTTTCTGTTATCCTTTTTTTAAATTCTTTTATTCTTTTATTGTGAAATAAACATTTTTTTAAAAAAAAATTAGCTTCAGGTGTATAACACAGTGCAATAGTTATACTTTTTACCCCTCAAAGTGACAACACCCCTCCCCCAAAATGCCACCCCACTCCTCCCCCCCATATCATACATATCTATTACAATTCCTTTGACTCCCTTCCACAGTATAATCCACATACCGTGACTATCTATATATTCAATTACAGTTGGCATACAATATTATACAACATCAATTTCAGGTATACAGTGCAGTGATCAAGCCTCTACTCCATCCATGAAGTGGTCTCCCTAAAAAGACATGTGACCATCTGAAACCCCACAAAATTTTTACATTATATTCCCCGAACTGTCTTTCATGTCCCTGTGGCAATATTGTAGTTACCTATTTATGTGTCTAATTCCTTCCCCTTCTTCCTCATCCCCACCCCCCTCCCAACTAGCAACCCTGTTTTTCCTCTATATCTATGAGACTGTTTCTGTATACTTTGCTCATTCATTCAGTTTTTCAGATTCCACATATAAGTGAGATCATATGGTATTTGTCTTTCTCCAACTGACTTATTTCACTTAACATAATAGCCTCTAGGTCCATCCATATTGTTGCAAATGGAACGATTTCATTCTTCTTCATAGAGGAGTAATAGTAATACTCCATTGTATAAATGTACCACAGTTTCTTAATCCAGTCATCTACCAGTGGGCATTTTGGTTGTCTCCAAGTCTTGGCTATTGTAAATAGCGCTGCAATAAACACAGGGATGCATATATTTTTTTGAATTAGCGTCTTGGATGCTTCTGGGTAGATACCCAAGAGTGGACTTGCTGGGTCATATGGTAGTTCCATTTCCAGTGTTTTGAGATACCTCCATACTGATTTCCATAATGGCTGCACCAATTTGCAGTCCTACCGTCAGTGCACCAGGGTTCCCTTTTCTCCACACCCTCGCCAGCATTTGTTGTTTGTTGATTTATTGATGATAACCATTCTGACCGGAGTGAGGTGGTATCTCATTGTGGTTTTTATTTGCATTTCTCTGATGATTAGAGAGGTTGAACATTTTTTTCATATGCTTGTTGGCCATCTGTATGTCTTCTTTAGAGAAATGCCTCTTCATATCCTCTGCCCATTTTTTAATCGTGTTGTTTGTTTTTTTGGTGTTGAATTTTATGAGTGTTTTATAACACCTTATCAGATATATCGTTGGCAAATATCTTCTCCCATTCAGTAGGTCTCCTTTTTGTTTTATTGAGGATTTCCTTTGTTATGAAAAAAACTTTTTTTTTTTTTTAGTTTAATAGACTTTATTCCTTTAGTTGAACGACCTCTATGCACAAAATAGATGGTTTAAGATTTTTGAGTGGAAAAGTATTTAGGTCTCAAGGTTTTTATGAGTCTGCTACATGTTTTCTGGAAATCATTTAACTGAGCCTTTTAAGACCCCAGGAGAAAATATAAAAATTGGTTCAAGGAAACCAGCAATTAGAATTTGGAATCCAACTGTCTACTCTTGATAAATCAGCAAACCCAGAAATGGGAATTGGGGCAATTCTTCTCTATTTCCTACACTAATTCACTCTGGGAACAGAAGGCTAGTCTATACTTTAAGATTGAGATGGGCACAATTGAAGGCCTGGAAATTTTGTGGAAGGTAAGGATTTTTGAGGGTAGTTTGAGTAAGAATGAAAACTAACTAGACAATGCTTAAGGTTGGATTGGAAACCATGAACTTGTATTGATATCCAGTACACAACTTTTCCCAGTAGCCTTATGGGAATAATGAATAACCTAGGGTGACCCAATATGATTTTAAGACTGCTTAAACTAAGTCAATGAAGTGCTTTTAAATAAAGCCAACGAGTTTTTCCTCTAAGGTGGCTAGAGGGTTCATAATGGTCACAAATGGACGTTATGACTTTAAGGCTAAAAATTCTCACTTACTTTTTGCTCAATTTCCTTCAGTTCCAAGATAGACCAGTGTAATTATCATTACTACTTTGCACGAAATTCAGTATTCTACAGAGCCATGGAGACGTGGGATTGAACCAGGAGCCTCCACCTTGTCAATTTCACTAGTATTGTGGAGACCAAGCCAACTTTGTGTAGGTTAACCAGGATTTGTTTCATTTGTAAGAGAACCCCCTTGCAACATGATTGTTTACTTTTCCTAATAATGATGGAATTCTTTTAAACTTTCCTTTCAGAACCAGCAGTTATGTGTAATAGAATGTTGGGTTGAATCTAAAAATGTGAACCCCATGTCAACTTTCATTTTTCGACATGATCCTGAAACTGGTTTAGATATCCTTCAGAATTTCCAAGCAAAATTCAATTTACAATGTTTATCCTTACCAACCTCCAAAAAACAGGCCCCTGAGAATAAACCAAGAACACTGCATTACCAATAAAGCCGTAGGTTTCATCACATGCACCAACAAATCTACATGGCAAGTTCTGTACCCTTACATAGAATTTATTTTACACCTGTTACACCACACAGCATTTAAAACACTGACAGATCAACACCCTAATAAGAAAAAGCAAAGACAAAAGTATTTATCTTATGAGAAACAAGATACACCATCATTTAGTCTTCAAACATTATTGCACTTTAACTTTCATAATTTGACAATGTTTTCATGAAACAATCTGCAGACAACTAGCTTTAACAGACAAATTAAACAATTTTAAGCAAACATGACTGTCCTAAATTGTTTATTAGGTAAGAATTTTATAAACATTACTCATATTAGCGGTAACAGTGGACTTAGAGAGTATTGCGACTTCTCCAAGCCACACGGCGAGAACCACCAATAGTATGGTGGAACTTGTTGCCCTTTCCAAGACCAGGGCTCTTGCGGCCTGCAGATGTCAGCCCCCGCATCTCCCTGTGCTTGTGTACTGGTTTGGTGCTCCACTGGGTGTCAGGGTTCCGTCTGATAGCTTTATGGAATGGATCAATGAGGATAACCTCACAGAATTTGTATGTGGAATCTTCACCAACCCAGTTAGAATTCAGGACTCTCAGAGCCCCACAGTGGCGTCCAGCTCGCTCCTCTGCAACAGACTGAAGGCTTCGAGCAAACTTTAGCTGGTTAACACCGTGATGGACAGGCTTGCCATAAGTTGCAGCCTTAGGAATTGGGCATTTGCGGCCACCATGGCGCACACGAATCCGATATATGACATAACCTTACTTGGCCTTGTATCCCAGCCTGCACGCTTTATTGGGCCGGGTGGGGCGGGGGGCCCTGTGGAGCGCAGAGAGCGGGTGGTACTGCCAGCAGTGCACCCGGAGAAGAAACCGCATTACATCGACTGCTTCTTCCTCCATAGCTCCTGGATGGACTTGTAAGCACCCATATTGGCTTACCTGATAGCTGCGGCTAGAAAGAAAGTCAAAAGACTTTTAAGTTTGATGTAATCCCATATGTTCATTTTTTCTTTTATTTCCCTTGCTCGAGGGGATATACCAGTAATGTCTGCAAACTTACTCCCTATGTTTTCTTCTAGGAGTTTTATAGTTTCAGGTCTTACATTTAAGTCTTTAATCCATTTTGAGTTTGTTCTCATATATGGTGTAAGTAGGTGGTCCATTTTCATTTTTTTGCACGTGTCAGTCCAATTTTCGCAGCACCATTTATTAAATAGACTATCTTTACTCCAATGTAAATTCTTGCTTCCATTGTCATAGATTAAATGACCATATATGGATGGGTTTATTCCTGGGCTCTCTGTTCTGTTCCATTGTTCTATGTGTCTGTTTTTATGCCAGTACCATACTGTTTTGATTACTGTAGCATTGTAGAATGTTTTCATGTCAGGTAGTGTGATGCCTCCCACTATGTTCTTATTTCTCAAGATTGCCGTGGTTATTCGGGGGTCTTTTGTGATTCCGTAAAAATTTTAGGATTCTATGTTCTATTTCTGACAAAAATGTCCTTGGTAGGTTGATTGGAATTGCATTGAATCTACATATTGCCTTAGGTAGTATTGAGATTTTAACTATATTAATTATTCCTATCCATGAGCATGGTATATATTTCCATTTATTTGTATCTTCTTTGATTTCTCTCTGCAGTGTCTCATAATTTTCTGAGTATAGGTCTTTTACTTCTTTAGTTACATTGATTCCTAGATATTTTATTGTTTTGAAGCAATTGTAAAAGGTATTGATTTCCTGATTTCTTCCTCTGATAGTTTATTATTGGTATATACAAATGCAACTGATTTCTGAACATTAATTTTGTATCCTGCTATCTTACCAAATTCGTTCATCAGTAGTAGCAGTTTTTTTGGTGGAGTCTTTGGGATTCTCTCTATATAGTATCATGTCATCTGCATATAATGACAATTTTACCTCTTAGCCATTTCTAATATTTCTTCTGCACCATTTTTCATCTCCTCTTTTCTGAGGCTCCATTAACTGTGTTAGATCTTTTAATTGTGTCTCATAAGACTCTTACACATTTTCTGCATTTTTCATCCTTTTTGTTTTCTGTATTTCTGTCTATCAATCTGCCTTCTTATCTTCTTGATCCTATCTTCTTCTGTGTCAAAGTTTGTGATTAAGCCTATCTATTGAGTTCTTAAGTTATTGTGTTATTCATTTCTTGCATTTCAAGCTGTTTTTTTTAAACATATATGTATATTTATTTTCTCTTTATGTGTGGTATTTTATTTTTTTATTTTTTATTTTATTTATTTATTTATTTATATATATTTTTAATTAGCTTCAGGTGTACAACAAAGTGCAATAGTTATACTATTTACTCCTTAAAGTAGCAAACCCCCTCCCCCAATTCTCCCCTCCCACTCCTCCCCACCATATCATACTATCTATTACAATTCCTTTGACTCCCTTCCACCATATAATCCATATCCCGTGACTGTCTATATATGCAATTACAGTTGGCATACAATATTATACAACATCAATTTCAGGTATACAGTGCAGTGATCAAGCCTCTACTCCATCCATGAAGTGGTCTCCCTAACAAAACATGTGACCATCTGACACCCCACAAAATTTTAACAACATTATATTCCCCAAACTGTCTTTTATATCCCTGTGAGAATACTGTAGTTACCTATTTATGCTGTCTAATCCTTTCCCCTTCTCCCTCATCCCCAACCCCCTCCCAACCAGCAACCCTGTTTTTCCTCTATATCTATGAGACTGTTTCTGTTTCTTATGCTCATTCATTCAGTTTTTCAAACTCCACATATCAGTGAGATCATGTGGTATTTGTCTTTCTCCGACTGACTTATTTCACTCAATATAATAGTCTCTAGGTCCATCCATATCGTTGCAAATGGTACAATTTCATTCTTCTTTATAGCGGAGTAATACTCCATTGTATAAATGTACCACAGTTTCTTAAGCCAGTCATCTACCGATGGACATTTCAGTTGTTTCCAAGTCTTGGCTATTGTAAATAGTGCTGCAATAAACATATGGGTGCATATAGTTTTTTGAATTAGCGTCTTGTATTCCTCTGGGTAGATTCCTAAGAGTGGAGTTGCTGGGTCATACGGCAGTTCCATTTCCAGTGTTTTGAGATACCTCCATACTGATTTCCATAATGGCTGCACCAATTTGCAGTCCCACCAACAGTGCACCAGGGTTCCCTTTTCTCCACACCCTCGCCAACACTTGTTGTTTGTTGATTTGTTGATGGTAGACATTCTGACTGGAGTGAGGTGGTATCTCATTGTGGTTTTTATTTGCATTTCTCTGATGATTAGTGAGGTTGAACATTTTTTCATATGCCTGTTGGCCATCTGAATGTCCTCTTTAGAGAAATGCCTCCTCATATCCTCTGTGCATTTTTTAATTCGGTTGTTTGTTTTTCTGGTGTTGAATTGCATGAGTGTTTTATAAATTTTGGATACCAACCCCTTATCAGATATATCATTGGCAAATATCTTCTCCCATTCAGTAGGCTGCCTTTTTGTTTCATTGATGATTTCCTTTACTGTGAAAAAACTTTTAAGTTTGATGTCATCCCATATGTTCATTTTTTCTTTTATTTCCCTTGCCCGAGGGGATATATCAATAAAAATATTACTCAGGGTAATGTCTGCAAACTTACTCCCTATATTTTCTTCTAGGAGTTTTATAGTTTCAGGTCTCACATTTAAGTCTTTAATCCATTTTGAGTTTGTTCTTGTATATGGTATAAGTAGGTGGTCAATTTTCATTTTTTTGCACGTGTCAATCCAATTTTCCCAGCACCATTTATTAGATTATCTTTACTCCAGTGTAAATTCTTGCTTCCATTGTCATAGATTAAATGGCCGTATATGGATTGGTATTCCGGGGCTCTCTATACTATTCCACTGGTCTATGTTTCTGTTTTTATGCCAGTACCATACTGTTTGATTACTGTAGCCTTGTAGTATGTTTTGATGTCAGGTAGTGTGATGCCTTCCACTTTGTTCTTATTTCTCAGCATTGCTGTGGCTATTCGGTGTCTTTTGTGGCTCCATATAAGTTTTAGGATTCTATGTTCTATTTCTGAGAAAAATGTCGTTGGTAGTTTGATTGGAATTGCATTGAATCTATATATTGCTTTAGGAAGTATTGACATTTTAACTATGTTAATAATTCCTATCCATGAGCATGGTATGTATTTTCATTTATTTGTATCTTCTTTGATTTCTCTCTTCAGTGTCTCATAATTTTCTGAGCATAGGTCTTTTACCTCTTTAGTTACATTGATTCCTAGATATTTTATTGTTTTTGAAGCAATTGTAAAAGGGATTGATTTCCTGATATCTTTTTCTGATAGTTTATTATTGGTGTATAGAAATGCCACTGATTTCTGAATATTAATTTTGTATCCTGCTACCTTACCAAATTCGTGTATAAGTTCTAGCAGTTTTTTGGTGGCGTCTTTTGGATTCTCTATATATAGTATCATGTCATCTGCATATAATGACAATTTTACTTCCTCTTTTCCAATTTGGATGCCATTTATTTCATTTCCTTGTCTGATTGCTGTGGCTAGAACTTCCAGAATTATGTTAAATAGAAGTGGTGAAAGCGGGCAGCCTTGCCTTGTTCCTGATCTTAAGGAGGAAGCTTTCAGCCTTTCCCCATTGAGAACGATGTTTGCTGTGGGCTTATCATATATGGCCTTTATTATGTTGAGGTATGATCCCACTATTCCCACTTTGTTAAGAATATCATAAATGGCTGCTGGATTTTGTCAAATGCCTTTTCTGCATCTATTGATATGATCATGTGATTTTTATTTTTCATTTTGTTAATGTGATGTATTACATTAATTGATTTGCAGATATTGAACCAGCCTCGCATACCAGGAATGAATCCCACTTGATCGTGGTGTATGATCTTTTTAATGAGATGCTGAATTTGGTTTGCTAGTATTTTGTTGAGAATTTTTGCATCTATGTTCATTAGTGATATTGGCCTGTAGTTTTCCTTTTTGGTAATACCTTTGTCTGATTTAGGAATCAGGGTGATGGTGGATTCATAGAAAGAGTTTGGGAGCCTTCCCTCCTTCTGTATTTTTTGGAATAGTTTGAGGAGAATAGGTACTAATTCTTTTTTGAATGTTTTGTAAAATTCACCTGTGTAGCCATCTGGTCCAGGGCTTTTGTTTGTTGGAAGGTTGTTGATTACTGATTCAATTTCTTTGGCAGTAATCATTCTGTTCAGAGTTCCTGTTTCTTTTTGGTTCAGACTTGGTAGATTGTATGCTTCTAGAAATTTATCCATTTCTTCCAGATTGTCGAATTTGTTAGCATATCGTTGCTTGTAGTATTTTATTAAAATTTTCTGTATTTCTGTGGTATCTGTTCTCACTTCTCCTCTTTCATTTCAGTTTTATTAATTTAGGTCCTCTCTCTCTTTTTCTTGGTTAGTCGTGCTAAGGGTTTGTCGATTTTGTTTATCTTTTCAAAAAATCAACTCTTGGTTTCATTGATCTTTTGTATTGTTTTTTTCTTCTCTATTTCATTTATTTCTGCTCTGGTCTTTATTATTTCCTTCGTTATACTCCCTTTAGGCTTGTTTTGCTGTTTTTTTCGAGTTCCCTTAGGTGTAGAGAGAGTCTGTTGATTTGAGATTTTTCTTCCTTCTTTAGGTAGGCCTGTACTGCTATGAGCTTCCCTCTTAGGACTGCTTTCACTGCATCCCAGAGATTTTGGGTCGTGGTGTTTTCCTTTTCGTTTGTCTCGAGGTATCTTTTGATTTCCTCCTTGATCTCATTTTTGACCACTCATTATTTAGAAGCATGTTATTTAGCTTCCAAGTATTTGTAAGCTTCCCAGATTTCTTCTTAAAATTGATTTCTCATTTTATAGCATTGTGGTCAGAGAAGACACTTGATATGATTTCAATCTTCTTAAAATTGTTGAGAATTGTTTTGTGGTCTAACATGTGGTCTATCCTGGAGAATGTTCCATGTGCACTTGAGAAGAATGTATATTCTGTAGCATTGGGGTGAAATGTTTTAAAAATATCAATTAAATCCAGCTGGTCTAAAGTGTCATTTAATGCCACTATGTCCGTGTTGATTTTCTATCTGGAGGATCTGTCCATTTGTGACAACAGGGTGTTGAAGTCCCCTACTATGATAGTGTTACTGTTGAACTCTGCCTTTATGTCTATCAGAATCTGTTTCATATATTTAGGAGCTCCTATGTTGGGTGCATAGATGTTTACTAGGGTTATGTCCTCTTGTTGAAATGATCCCTTTATTATTATGTAGTGCCCTTCTTTGTGTTTTATTGTAGTCTTTATTTTAAAGTCTAGTTTGTCCGAAATAAGTATTGCTACTCCTGCTTTTTTTCTCATTTCCATTTGCATGAACTATCTTATTCCATCCCTTTACTTTCAGTCTATGTGTGTCTTTTGATCTGAGATGAGTCTCTTGTAGATGGCATATGTATGGATCCTGTTTTCTTATCCACTCAGCCACTCTGTGTCTTTTGTTTGGAGCATTTAGCCCATTCACATTTAAGGTAATTACTGATAGGTGTATATTTATTGACATTTTGTTATTTGTATTTCTTGTCTTCCTTGGTTAGCTTGTTTTCCCCTTTCTTCTGTTTAAAAAAGCTCTTTTAACATTTCCTGCAGTGGTGGTAATGAACTCCTTCAGCTTATTCTTTTCTGAGAAGCTCTTTATCCTTCAGTTTTAAGTGATAGCTGTGCTGAGTAGTGCAATCTTGGTTGTAGACCTTTATTTTCTGTCACTTTGAATATCTCCTGTCATTCCCTTCTGGTCTGCAGAGTTTCTGAAGAAAAGTCAGCTGTTAGTCTTATAGGAGTTCCTTTGTATGTAACCTGCTGTCTTTCTCTTGCTGCTTTTAGGATTCTGTCTCTGTCTTTAACCTTTGCCATTTTAACTATGATGTGTCTTGGTGTGGGCCTGTTTGGATTCAGCCTGTTTGGAACTCTCTGTACATCCTGGGCTTGTATGTCGATTTCCTTCACCATGGTAGGGAAGTTTTCAGTCATTATTTCTTTAAATACTCTCAATCCCTTGCTTCTTCTCTTCTCCTTCTGATATTCCTATGACGCAAAGATTGCTGCATTTCATGTTGTCCCAGAGGTCTCTTAAACTATTTTCATTCTTTTTTATTCTTTTTTCTTTTTGTTGTTCCAGCTGGGTGATTTCTGCTATTTTGTCTTCTAATTCACTGATCCGCTCTTCTGCTTCATCTACTCTACTGGTGATTCCTTCGAGTGTGTTCTTCATTTCAGTTATTGTATTCTTTAGTTCTAACAGATTGTTTTTTATGGTTTCCCTATCTTGCTTTATGTCCTCGCTAAGTTCCTTAAACATTCTTATCATCAGTGTTCTAAACTCTGTCTCTGAAAGTTTGGATACCTCTGTTTCATTTAGTTCTGTTTCTAGAGTTTTTTTCTGATCTTTTACTTGGGACATGTTTCTTTGTTTTTTCATTCTGGCTGTCGTTCTGTGAATGCTTCGATGTATTATATAGATCACCTAGAAAGAAGAGAAAAGAAAAAAGAAAAAAGAAAAAAAAAGAAAGAAAAAAAAAAAAGGAAAGAGGTGGGGGGGCTCTCTTTCCTCTTTAATCTGCAGACCACTTTCTCAGGGTTGCAGTGAGCTTTCCACAGTTAGCTGCTGTGTGCTCTGGAATCGTGCTCACTCCCCCAAAAGAAGAAAAAAAATCTTCACAGGTTGTTGCAGGTTGTCTGCTACTGAGTCTCAGTGAACACAGTGATGTAGCTGGAGAACACCCGCCCTGCTTTTCCCTGGCAACGCAGCTGAAGCAGGGTGGAGGTTGGGGATCCAAGGCGGCTTACGTTCTCCTGCGTCTCAGTGAGCAGCCTGATGGAGCCGGAGGGCACCCACCCGGTGTTTCCTTGGAAATGCAGCACAAGCAGGGTGGAGGGTGGGGACCCAAGGCCGCTCGCACACTCCTGTGTCTCAGTGAGCAGCCTGATGTAGCCGGAGGGCACCCACCAGGCGTTTCCCTGGCAACGCAACACAAGCAGGGCGGACGGTGGGAATCCAAGACCACATGCGCACCCACACACTCACGCATGCATGCACTCTTGCGCCAAGTTCACCAGACCAATGGGATCCCGGCTCTGACCCTCTGTGGGAGGGCCCAACCCTGAAAAAATGGCGGCCTCCTGTACGCCGCTCGTGTGCAAGCTCTGCACCAGTGGAACAACAATCCCAAAACCTCCAGCTTCTGCACCAAAGGTGCTCAGTTCAGTCCCTCCCAACAGGCTTCTGGGCCCGGCTCATGCAGCCACTCCCTCTGACAAGAACTGGGTGAGAGCTCTCCAGTGAGTAAACCTGTGTGCCGGCCCCACTGGTTCTCCAGCTGCCACCAGCCTTACCGAGTCAAGCAAAGAGAGTCCTCGCTAATTTCTACTGCCCACTATCGTGGAATTCCTTTTCCTGGCAAAGCAACTCTGGGCTAGTGAGCTCGGTGTGGGGCCAGAGGGTCTCTCCCCCAACCGGAGAAGCCTCCCCACACAGCTGGGGCATCCCTCACGGGGCTCCCCTCTCTTGTTGGCGCCCCTTCTACCAGACTTGACGTGGCCTCCTCTTTAGGTCCTTTGTTTAGAGGTTCTGTTCATCCAATGTTCAGGGGACTCCCGAGGTTAAATGTTGCATAAATTATTTGTAATTTTGATGTGATCCTGGGAGGCAGTTTGGAGAGCGTTGGTCTATTCTGCCATCTTACCAGAACTGATCATCTTTCTTGAAACTCTTTATTAGTAAACCCATATCTAATAGGTTGCATTCCTTATTTAATATCTGCATCAATATTTATTTTTTCTTTTTCTCTTTTTACAATGAAGATAGCTTTTTATTAAGCTATAAGTCTCTATAGAACAGGATTTTAAAAAAGCAGTAGATTAGGAGATCATTTAACAAAAGCACTTCAACTTTAAACAATAATAATCCACATAGAACTCACATAAATGTCAAGAAAGTTGAACTTTGATTCTTTTAAGGCAGACTTTCAGCATTTGAACCAAACCTTAACATAATGTACACAATTAGATTTTCTTTCTCTTTTTTTTTTTAAGACTTTATTGGGGAATTGGGGAAGGGGAACAGACAAGTTGCTGTCTTTTTGTTCTTCAGTCTAGTTGCGGAGGATGTTGCTTCACTGGCTCATGTTGGTGTCCTCATTGCGCTCTTCCCGGATGAGGCAGATCGTTCGCTGGCCTCTGGGTGTCGCTCACCACAGCTATTGGCAGCTCACGCTGGCTGCCGGCCACTCACTGTAGCCCATGGCAACCCACTGCAGCAGGGGCTGCAGCCCACACCATCGCCAGGGCTCACACAGCCAAGCTCCAAATGGAGCTGTTATTAGCTGTAGAGGGCAGTGTCACTGGCCCTCATATGTGGGATCTGAACTGGGGCCGCTGGCATCCCCAAACCAGCTCTTAACCAATGCACCACTCGACTGGCCCTAGATTTTCTTTTTTAATACAGTCTTTCAATATTTGTGATATAATTTGTGTTTTCACACTGAAAACCTGTAAATTTTACCAGTTTTCTAAGTGTAGAACGAGCCCAACCACCAAGAAATAGGAAGAAAATATAAGGGTTCAAGTAGAGATTATCTTGAGATTTGAAAAAAAAAAATCTTTGTTACTTTATTACTTTCAATAATTTTTAAAAATTGATTATTAAAGATGAGTCATTTTAAATGATTAAAAATGAATCACCAACTAAAAGCAGAACAACAAAGATTTTCTTTTCTACCATGACTTCAGGGACACATTTTTTCTATCTACTGCTATTCTAGCAGGACTCCAAAGATCTAAGAGGGGTGCTCATCAGGGTCAAGTACTACTCTGTAACCAAAAGTAAATGCAAAAGGCAAAAATAGGCTATTCTATTGGGCTAATTTAGCACGCAGGCCTATCATCAAAATAGCACAAATAAGTAGTTCCTTTAGTGCATAATGCAGTCAGATTTCCTGGGGTAGTAACACAAGACTAGTTCTGAGTCCATGTGACCAGTAGGCAATTGACTTAATATCCTCTCTATTGCTTCAACTACAAAATTAGTAACCAGAATAAATACCTGTGTTATAACTGCCATATCTTGAAACGCCTTTTAAATGACTATTGTCTTGGTATAGCATTAATTCCTGGTCATTCACAGAATGTTCAAGCACCCATGAGACTCTAGAAGTGAAAGAAAAGATTTATTGAAAGTCAAAAAGTGATATTTCTGTTTGAAACTGGCAAAAGGAGTTTTGCCAGGGCAGTCTGATAGAAAGAGCTGTGGTTGATTTCTGTTTAGCTTGAGTTTTATACTTTTCTAAGCAGGATGTAGGCTGCTTGTCAGCTTGCAGGGAGGCTGCTGTTACAATTGTCTTCTCCTGGGAACTGTCCTGTTCCCATCTATCATGAATGTAAGCTTGCAGGATTGGAAACTGATCAGTTCCTACCTATGATGGGTGTTTGTTAGTTTGCAGGGGTTGCCATTGCAATTGGGAACTGTTCTGCTCCCACTTATGATGGATGTTAGGTAACTGTCGGCTTGTAGGTGCAGTGCTAGACAGGGGATTCAGAGCCAAGTGGTTAACGTTTAGCTCATTCCTGTTAGCCCACAAGCTCACTACTGTTAACTCTTTGTCTGTCTCATCCTGCCACCTCACAAGCCCACTCCTGTTAACTCTTTAATTGTCTCATCAACTATGACTCAAAATAAATGTGATTTTAAAATATATCACTAAATTCTTTTCAATGTTTTCCAACTTGTTATTGCTAAACAAAGACATGAAATGATTCCATATTATCTCACAAAGGATTTTGTGCATTATTGAAAACATAACTTGAAACCTGATCAATGTAGCAAACCAAAAATTAACACAATTATATTAATTTTATATAATGCCTTTTCATGTATAGTCTTATAATGGTAATATATATTTATTTTGAGTTCTGATTAATTTCACTTAATAATTATTGTAATTATTTCCACTCTCATCATAATCACTGTTTTTAGTGAATGGCTAATTCCACTGAATTGATGTACCCACGTTAATATAAGCCATCCCCTATTTTGGACAGTAATATATTAACATACTTTCATAAGTATTCTTGCAATGGTTATTTTTATACACAGAGCTTCTGCCAAATCCTACAGTGTAGAGTTCCTAATGGATCAGTCTTTCTTCTCTCCTCTTTTCTATTTATATTTATTCTGTTGATGATCTCATCTCATCTCATGGTTTTTAATGCCAGATATATGTCAATAACTCCCAAATTTGCATCACCAGTCAAAGATCTCTCTCCCAGACTCCATGTTTTATATGCAAATATCATCTCAAATCTCCATTTAGAGATCTAAAAAACATCTCAAATCCAGTATGTCCCAAACAGAACTCCTGGTTGCCCTTTAAAAAAAACACCTTCATATGCACCTTTTTTTCCCATCTCAGCTGATGCATTTTTTTTCAGCTGCTCAGGCAAAAATTTTGGCGTTATCCTTTACCCCTTCCTTTATTTTGTGTCTTTAATGTACAAATTTCACCTCAAAATCTACAGTTGGCTTAAACACTGAATATGTTTCACATATTTGCAGCCATTTTTTATGTCCTATTTATTTCGCTTTTCCAGTTCCAGGCTTTATGCTTTACAAAGCATTTACACTATTAAGAACCAGTTTTTATTCATGCCCAAAGGGAGGTTTTTCTTTCCTCATATTTTTAATTTTTAAAAAATTTTTTAATTAGCTTCAAAAATATGGAACACTTCATGAATTTGCATGTCATCCTTGCTCAGGGGCCATGCTAATATTCTCTGTATCGTTCCAATTTTAGTATATGTGCTGCCGAAGCTAGCACTGTATCCCACTTTTGATCTGACTGAAAATACAATTTATTCTACGTATAAAATTTATTCAAAATGCAGTTTTTTGTTTTTTTGTTTTTGATATTCAAAATGCAGTTTTTTGGTTTTTTTTTGATATTCAATATTATTTTATATTACTTTCATATGTACAGCATAGTGGTTAAACATTTATATAATTTATGGAGTGATCTCCCTGTTAGTCTAGTACCCATCTGGCACTATACATGTTGTTGTAACATTATTAACTATATTCTTTATGACTATTTGCAAGTAACAATTTGTATTTTTTTTATTTTATATTTTATTTTATTTTTTTATTTATTTTTTTTATTTTTTTATTTTTTATTTTTTTATTGTGAAATAAACATTTTTTTTTTTAAATTAGCTTCAGGTGTACCACACAGTGCAATAGTTATACTTTTTACCCCTCAAAGTGACAATCCCCTTCCCCCAATTCTCCATCCCACTTCTCCCCCCCATATCATACATATCCACTACAATTCCTTTGACTCCCTTCCACAGTATACTCCACATCCTGTGACTATCTATATATTCAATTACAGTTGGCATACAATATTATACAACATCAGTTTCAGCTATACAGTGCAGTGATCAAGCCTCTACTCCATCCATGAAGTGGTCTCCCTAACAAGACATGTGACCATCTGACACCCCACAAAATATTTACAACATTATTATATTCCCCGAACTGTCTTTCATATCCCTGTGGCAATATTGTAGTTACCTATTTATGCTGTCTAATCCCTTACCCTTCTTCCTCATCCCCACCACCTTCCCAACTAACAACGCTGTTTTTCCTCTATATCTATGAGACTGTTTCTGTTTACTTCAAAATGCAGTTCTTTTAACCATCTCCATTTTTATCATCTTGTCTGAACTACCATCATCTCTTTTCTATATAACATCAATAGCTCCTGTACTAGTTTATTATGGCTGCCTTAGCACATTACCACAAACTCGGTTGCTAAGAACATCAGAAATTTATTCTCTTACAGGTCTGGAGGCCATAGATCCCAAAATCTGTATCACTGAGCTAAAAATCAAGGTAATGGCAGGACCATACTCCCTCCAACAACTTTAAGGGAGAATCCATTTCCTTGCCTTTTTTCTTTGCCATTTCTAGCGACTAGAGCTGCATTCCTAGTATTCCTTGACTCGGGGCCCCTTGTTCCGTCTTCAAAGCCAGTGTTGAAACATATTCTCCCTGACTCTGCTTCCATCATCATGGCCTTCTTGTCTTCAGTCAAATCTCTCTCTGCCTCCTTATAATAACACATGTGGTTGCATTTAAAGGGCCCACTAAGATAACCCAGGATAATTTCCCCTTCTCAAAATCCTTAATTTAATCACATCTGCAGAATCTTTTCTTTCTTTCTTTCTTTCTTTCTTTCTTTCTTTCTTTCTTTCTTTCTTTCTTTCTTTCTTTCTTTCTTCTTTCTTTCTCTCTCTCTCTCTCTCTCTCTCTCTCTCTCTCTCTCTCTCTCTCTTCTTTCTTTTTTCTTTTTTCCATATAAGGCAATATTTACAGGTTTCAGGGATTAGGATGTGAGTATCTTTTGGGGAGTCATTATTTAGCCTACTACATTTCCTAACTGATCATCTGACCTCAGTCATTTCCTCTTATGAGCTGTTCTCAACACAGCAAAAAGAGCCATCCTTTTGAAATGTCTGTTAGGTTGTTACCCAGAAAATGAACGACCTCAGTTCTTGTCTTCTTGAAGGAAAGACTTCAGTCAAGAGACAGAATTTGTGCAGCATAAACAGCAGAAGTTTATTAGCAAAAGAAGGTATAGTCTAAGATGTGGAGTGGACCAACCCAAGGGAGGGAAGCAGCTTAGCCTTACATCAAATGAAGGCTTTTATTTCTATGGGTAGTATTGTCTCCGCTTCTCTCTCCTTTTATCTTTCTTTCTCCCCCTGAGGTTCCTGGTCCTCTGGCACTTAGCAATGCATTTCTTTGATTTAGGGGCTTGGGTAAACACATCTCCTTGATTTGGGGGGATATGTAAACACATCCCTTAGTAGTGTGTGAAAATCTGGAACCCTGTTGGGCTTGTAAGGTATTGGTGACAAACAAGATGGGTTCTTCCCTTCTCTGACTTTTAACAACACATCTTTTTGATTTAAAAGTATGCGTAAACCTGGTGTTGTGCTGGGCAGCTGTCAGGGGTCTTGACCCAAGTAGAAGGTGTTGCAAATGGCTTTTTAATCGGGGCTAAATTTCTCTTTCTCCTGCTCATTTGTATCTCTCTACCTACCCTATCAAGATTATGCCTTTTTTTTTTCTTTCTCGGAACCTTGTAATGGATCCTTATTTCATTCAGCATAAGAGCCAAATTCCTTACAAGGCCAACAAGGCCCTACATGGTCTATAACCCCAGTTCTCTCAAATTTCACCTTCTATCACTTTCTTCCTTGCTTACTCCATCCTTTCTAACTCATCTCTTAGCTCCTAGAATATGCCAAGCACTTCCCCACCTCAGGACTGTTGCATTTGCTGCTTATCAAATCTCCCCCCCAGGTAATCATTTGGTAACCCCCTATCTTCAGTGCTTAGATATGATGTTCTCAGTAAGTTCTACCCCAAAGCTCCATTTAAAATTTGAGCCCCTAATTCCATATTTCTGATCCTTACCCTGCTCTTCTTTTCTTTTGTTCAAAACATTCATCACAATCTAATATTGTAATATAATTTAATCATTTATAATTATATTTATTATCTGTCACTGTCGATTAGAATAAAAATTTCATTTTGTTCAATGATATAGGTTAAGTGTCTACACCAGTACCTGGCATATAGGAGGTACTCAATAAAAATGTATTGAATAAATTAATCACACTTTCTGCTGAAAAATTATTTCCTTAGAATAAAATCTTTATTAATATAGACAGAGGACCAAAAAGCTTAAATATTCTTATGGATCCTGAAAGATCCTCATTTCGCTCAACACAAGAGTCAATTCCTTACAAAGTTCCATGATGGTCCCCAAAATGTTCACATTATTTTACATTTACACTAGCTATATGAGCTTAGCTGATTTATCATCATCTCATCAAAACTGGATCTATATTTCTTCTCTTTAAAGCAAATAGCAAGTGCAATGTTTTAAACCGTATAGTGCAGATCTACTTCCAAGGTAGTCAACAGACATATACTGAGCATCTAATAATATGATGTATTCAGGAGGGAGGTATGGAATAATATTTGTTAAAGCATCCTCTATGCCTCCAACAAGATCACATTTTATTCAGAGGAGAGGGGGATGCATAAAAAAGTAACTAACTGGTATGTCAAAGGGTGAATAAACAATATCAATTCAGAGGGTACTATAAAGTTCAAGTTGAACTATTATATATTATAATTTGATACACTTAGATGAAGTTCAAGTGAGAAGAGATTCTTATTATTATTTTGTTTCTACAGGGATATTTTATTCTGCTATTAATTTCCTGACATACAACAGGTGTAACCCTTCAAGGAACCTCTCCCTAGCCCCTAATGGTATGATTAAATAACATAAAATAATGTGGAAACTGCACTTCTATTCAAAAGGGAAATATTTGTTTTTTATTTTTTTGAAGGCAGTGTCACTTGTCCTCATATGTGGGACCGAACCGGGCTGCTGGCTTCCCAAGCCAGCGTTTAACCACCGCGCCACTCGGCCAGTCCTATTTACTTTATTTTTTAACTTCATTCTCATGCACTACTTCTCCAAGATTCTGATTTCAACAAGAACAGACTCAAAATTTGATTTGATGATGGAAGTTTACTAATCAGGCTTGTCTATCTCTGCTGTGATTCCTACTAGAGCTTCCTGGGAAGAAATCCTATTTATGAGCAGCGGATAGAGCTCATGAGGGTAACAATTCCCTCAAGAACTGAACTATATAAAAAACATTTGGAGAATTAAAATCCAATTATTACAATAGGAAAAAATTATCCTAAAGGTACAAACTTCCAGCTATAAAATAAGTAAATCCTAGTGATAATAATGTATTGCACATTTGAAAGTTGCTAAAAGAGTAGATCTTAAAAGCTCTTATCACAAGAAAAAAATTTGTAACTATGATTGTCACTAATGTTAACTAGATTTATTGTGGAGATCATTTCACAACGCATACAGATATTGAATCATTATGTTGTACATCTGAAAGTAATATAATATTGTATCTCAATTATAGCTCAATTTCTAAAAAATAATAATAATAATAACAGCATCAGCAACAACAAAAGCAACAATTCCAAATACTTCTTTGGCAATTCTAAATAAAATGTACAGTAAAACCTTGATTTGCAAGTAGCTTGATTTGCGAGTGTTGCACAAGATGAGCAAACATTTCTAATACATTTTAACTTGGTAAACAAGCAATGTCTTGCAAAAGGAGTAGTTTGTTTCTGGAACAAATTATGCTCGCACCAAGGTATTCCTGTATTTAAAAAAATTTTTTTCTTGTGTTTTCTTTCTTTTATTTTCTTTTTTCTTTTTTTTTTTTTTGAGGGCAGTGTCACTGGCCCTCGTATGTGGGACCGAACCGGGGCCGCTGGCTTCCCAAGCCAGCACTTAACCACTGCACCACTCGGCCGGCCCTTGTGTTTTCTTTCTTTAAAAAGGAATAAAATTAAGAGACTCAGATTAAAAAATTAAAAATAAGTTAACCTAATGTCATGACATTGGTGACCTAGAGAATAAGGCCTTGTTCAAGACCATAAACACACAAAGGGTTATGATACACTTGATGTGAGACCAAAAAAAAAATTTGAAATTTACTGAAGGAATTTGCTATTTTCAGTAAACTATCTTTCATCTAAGATTGACTAGAATCACTTTTTAAAAAATTTTTTTTTAATTTATTTTTATTTTTTGAGGGCAGTGTCACTGGCCCTCATATGAGGTATCGAACCAGGGCCACTGGCCTCCCAAGCCAGTGCTTAACCACTGCGCCACTCAGCCAGCCTAGAATCATTTTTAAAAAGACAATTTTGAGACTTTTACTTTAAAGAAAACATGGAGCATTTTAAAGCAATCTTGTTCTTCCTATTATTCAGCTCCATCAATCTCTAAATTTCATAGCTATAAATAAACCTAAAAGAATACCCTCCTCATTGTTCATCTCTTAAAGGCTACAAAATATAAAATATGAAGTAAGTCTTTGAAGTGTACATGGTAGTAGTTAAAGACGTAAAAGTATCTTGGAAAAAAGCATTCAAGTTGGAGTCAGGAAGCTTGGGTTTTTCCCAAGATACTCAGGCTTTCTATAGTACTGAAAACATTTAATTCCTTAAAAATAAAAGGTGTTAATAGTATCTACTTTAATATTTGTTATGAAAATTAAGCAAGATCATAAAAGTGAAAGCCTTTGCAATTGCAAAGGGACATTCATAGATAAGGAACTACTATTACTGAGAGATAGATTAGCTTATTAATTTATTTAGTTAGTTTATTATGTGATTAAAGAAATATGTAGGGCCAGCTGAGGGCTCAGTTGGTTAAGAGCACAAGCTTTGAGCAATAGGGTCACCAGTTCGATTCCCACATGGGCCAGTGAGCTGCTCCCAAACTGAGCTGCCACTGAGCTGCAAACAGGTGGCAGGATGGCTCAGCTGGTGACAGCACATGCTCCTAACAACAAGGTTTTCAGTTCGACTCCCATATGGGATGGTGGGTTACCCCTACCTGCAACTAATATTGAACATGGCACCTTGAGCTGAGAGGACACCAGCTTCTGACGGGCAGCCAGATGGTGACTGGACTTGGAGCTGAGCTAGCTGCACCCTCCACAACTAAGATTGAAGCACAGCAACTTGGCTGTTCCCCTTTCCCAATTCTCCAACTGTCACATTATAGTCTGCCATTCTTCCCCCATTCACCTTTCTATAAAGACAGATCATAACTTCAATATTATGCTTACTGTATATATCCCTATTTGGCCCCAAAGGATGGCTGGTTAGTCAATGAAGGGTAACATCCCTCAAGGGAGGGGTGACCTATGCCAGACGCAGCCACGTAGGTGCCCGTGGGTGCCAATGGGTACCAGTGGGTGCCAATAGGAGGAATCACAAGTTGACAGAAATAGGGCATGGATCCCTTGCTTCAGGGTCTGGCAGCCTGCCTGTGAAATGGCCTATTGATATGATAATATCTGTCCTCCATGCATTCTTATCAGTAAGCCTTGGCAGAGGAGGTTCTGTCTCTTAAGAGGTGCATGACAATAACCTTATAGGTAATGACAACTTGCAGGTGTGGGTGATTTGGCCCTGAGCTATGTTTTCAGGTGTGAGACTCACAGACAGCGGAAGCTACATTAACCCTTGCTTATGTGTAAGATAATAAAAGGAACAGTCAGGCCCGAATCGGGGCTTCCAGTCCACAAGGCTGAGGTCCCTTGGCCCCGAACTGCGTTATCTCTCATTTGTGTCTCTCTCTCTTTCTTAACCTTTTGCCATCCATTCTCCACTCCCACTGCTCAGTTGTGCGGGACGTGACATCCAACACTATTTCCTTCCCCAATTCCCCAATAAAATCTTAAAAAAAAAAAAAAGGAAAAGAAGAAAATAAATATATAGCAGCCACCTCACAAACATTTTCAAATTTTCAGCCTTTGTGTCAAGATCATTCTGTTTTCCAAAGACACAAAACCCAACTCAGGCTTAAGCAGGAAAGAAAAAACAAACAAACAAACAATAAAACAAAAACTAAAGGTATTGGCTGGCATAGTCTGAAGTCTCGAGGGACAAAGAGATGGCTTCCTAATAGCTTAATAAGGTCATTAAACTCTAACACACACTCACATGCTCTGATTTGGCAAGGAAGCCCTATGCTGACCTTCTTGGCCTAGTCACCCTATTGTGGAAAAACAACTCAGCAGTTCCAAACTCACTCCAACATTCCAACCAATCCAGAAGATAAGTAAAGGCTTCCTTTCCTCAGAGCCCCAGAAAATAATTCCCTGTGGCCATCAATGAGATTATATGCTTTCCATGGGGAGAGAAAGAAGTCGCTATGGAAGAGTAGAAACCCTGACTGTCATAGGGCCCTGGAACTGGAAATGGGAGTCAGTGCTGCTCAAAACACATGGATGAGCCTGGGGAAGAGTTGATCCCTCAGTTACCAAGAGAAGAATAAATGAGTACTAGGTGGCAAAAACAGCCTGTGATCACTAGAACCGTCTTTAAACTATTTGTGTTATCAAACAAGTTGGATCCTAAGAAAATATGACAATGTCTAATATGTGACAAGAGTCCTGGAGTACCTGCCACCCATATTCACCCTGAGAGGTATTTTATAGTTGGTTGTCATCTCACCTTCCTTTTTCCCCAGTTCTCTATGCTCCTGTGGTCTTATATTTCAATACCCTTTCCACATATTTTCAGTGGTACTCACCACTCTTAAGCTGCCTTTCTTCATATGTTGAAGCAAGTACTTAAGCTGCCTTTCTTCATATGTTGAAGCAAGTACTGAACACACACTTTTCAATCCTCTCTGGGACTAAATGTAGATGAGAAGCATCAACTATATTTAATCCTGGATTATATTTAAGAACTGGTCAATGAAGAAAAAGAAAACAATATATACTAAGAGCCTTTGAAGTACAAGTAAAGACGTATTAATTTTATATACATTGATCTTCCAATGTGCCTATTTTTGCCAGCCTCCATTCCCACCACTGGCCCCATGATATGTCACACCTGTCATATTGAACTGCTTGGAGTCCCAAAGTCCCTAAAGTCTCTACTCTTGGTTTGTGCCTTCATTCATGTTTCATCAGCCCATGGTTCCTTTCCCACCTTTCTTTACATGGCTAAATATTCGTGTTTCTTCCACAGTTAGCTCAGCTTCTAGTACATCAAGGTAGCTTATGTTGAACTCATCTCTTTGCTTCCCTATCCCATAATGCACATCTTTCTCAGCAATTACCATAATTTTTGACATTTTTGGTTTGTGGATTAGTCTCTACCACTACTCCATACACTCCTTGAAAAAAGGAACTGCACAGTGACTGACAGGGAGTAAGCAGTCAATAGCATTGCTGGTTGAAATATGTATGAATATTTATTGATTCATTTTTGTTGCCATTTTAGCCTATAAACTTTGTAAAGGTACAATAAAATTTGTATTGGGTATAGAAATGCAAATTATACCTATAACCCATCAATGTGTGATAAATAGCTGGTGGTGATGTTTTCTTCTTAGAAAACAGATTCGTGAGTGATTTACAGAGAGGTTTAATAATAAACATGGGCTTTTTCATATTTAGCCTTATATTTTAAAATATATTGTGAATAAAGGAAAACATTGAGATATAGGAGAAGCAGCCAGAGAAGGAGGAAATAAAAAAAGAGGTGGTGGGGCTGGGGGACAAGTAAGAAAATGATATGAAAAAAGCAACAAAAAAATTTAAAATAGGGTTATTTGAAAAATTGATTTTTAGAAAGGCTGCACACATTTTTAATGCTGTTTGCTTGAAAGTAAAACTGAAATAAAATTATCTCAACAATGACAAATGAGAACCATAAATTATCCACATTTTCAACAGTCAGGACATCATCCTGTGTGTCTGCAAATGATTTGTATGCCTTATGGCAAGCATGCTCCATTGGGTACAATTATATGATTGTTTATTGAATAATTGCTCTCCTTGTCAAATGTTTGATTGAATATTTGCCTGCTCCCTGTAATATTTTCACTGAGTAATTGTCTGCTGTGGGTAATACCTTCACTCAGTAATTGCTTGTTCTGAATAATATTTTCACTGAATCATTTCCCATTCAGTATATTTTATTGAACAATTTTCTTGTTGTGAGTCATGTTACTATAAGTTCACTGAGAATTACTTGCTGAATTACATATTTCCTTTGTATTAATTGGAAACTAGATCTGAGTCCTTGCCCTGTACCTTCTCCAGGGTGTTGAGAGATTATATAACAACTCTGCTTCTAAGTTGTTTTCCAATGGTATGGAACTTTGGAACTGAACTCTGTACTCAAAGTCAAGTAAAATAAAGCTTCTGCTTTTGTGGGAGCAAATAACTTATTTTAAGGAAAGTGGAGAAAGTACATCTTAATGGGATAAGTACAGATTGATATAAAACATCATGGATTAGCTTATCTGAAGTCAATTTTAATGACACTGTAAGAATGACTAGACAAAACATATGATATGAGCAGATCTAATAAATCCTTATTTAATGCCATTGAACTAACAGTGGATTTACCTTTTTTCCCTCCAATATCACCCAGCCAAGATAAGACAGAAGTAAGCATTGTGTCACAAAACAGAAGCAATCTAGTTCTGGCTTGAGGAGCAAAAAGGGGAACTCCTAACACACATAGAGAACATGGAAAGTAACCCTTTTACTCCTATCTCTTTTTTCTGTTCTATTGCACTCACCCACCAATGCACTCTCCCTGTGATGGTGTCAGTGACTAGTAAAGGGGCCATACAGGAGGTACATCTCTGAGGGATGGGATTCTTCCTCTCCAATTAGAGGAGTTGAGATTCCAAGAATGTGGGGCCAGTCTGTTACATTTTTTCTTCTTCTGCCCTTTTGTTGCTTGGACACAGAACATGGGGTGTGGCACAACCTGGACATATCTGCAGAACCCTGCCAAGGCTCTAAAAACTGAACTGACATTGTAACCATAGCCTATAGAAGGCAAATTGGGATTTATGGCCTGAACCTATTAATTTGTCTAGTGTAAAAAATGCTACATTCTCTGTAGAATTTAAATAAGATAAGTCTTATAATTTCATATTCAAAATGTCCAGGATACAATCTAAAATTACTCAACATACAAAGAAACACAAAAACTAGGTGGAAAAAGAGAATTAACAGGCACTATTAGATACAGAACAGATTGGTGGTTGCCAGAGGCAGGGCGTTGGGGGTAGGCCAAATGGGTGAAGTAGGTCAAAAAGTACAAACTTCCAGTTAAAAAATAAATGTCATAGGATATAATGTACAAAATGATAATTACAGTTAATAATACTGTATTGCATATTTAAAATTTGCTAAAGAATAGATCTTAAAAGTTCTCATCTCAGAAAAAAATTTTGTAACTATGTATGACAGATGTTAACTAAAAATTTTGTGGTGATCATTTTGCAAACATACAAATATTGAATCATTATGTTGTATACCTGAAACTAATATGTTGTATATAAGTTATACCTCGATAATAAAAACATACACCTATAATATATAAATAAATAAATACTTTTCCTAAAATTCTGAACATTCAATATCCAAGAGTTGCTATAACCCAGCTGATGTAATATCTAGAATGATTTCTTCAAATGTAATGTTCATTTTAAGGCACAAAATAAATAGGTTAGCATTATGTTTGACAAATTTGTGGCCTACTTATTTGTTTATGTTTTAATAACCTGATAAGCAGAATGATGTTGACTTGCCATTTACTTAAACCAAAAGGGTAGAATGTAATTGTTATTCAGCATCAATAAGTTCTACTTTTCCTGTCAGGCAGATTAAGCTCTATTTATGTATTTCCCTCTTAAGGTGGGAAAATGAATTCTTCTTTCTTCTCCCTCCCCATCCTCCAATAATATTCCTCAATAAGATTTATGTGAGAATATTAATAATGGAGAGTCTTATAAAAATTCTTTTTAAAATTTCTGGCTCCATTATCATAATGAGAAATAATGAGAAGGAAAATAGAGCTATTTGGAACATTACTCACTAAATTTTGCATCTCTTAAATTGTTTGAGCCAGATGTATATCATCATCATATTCCTCAGTTATGTTTATTTTAATCCACAAAGTTTAAATCAGATCAAATAATTAAATTTTCTTTTAAAAATATTCATTATAATATTCATCAATAAAAATAATTGTAATAATTGTAATTAAAATAGTTTTAACAGCACAAATTATAAGAGTCACATGTTGTTGGGGAGTTACTAAGAAAAATCTTGGTATGCAAATGGTATGCAAATTGTTATCAGGTAGAAGTCACCATGACTTTTTCCCCTCTCTGTGATTCCTGGTCTGCAAGTAAGGGGTTATTATTCAAGAAAAGGAGGAAGCTTTAAAAAGTAAATAGATTGGCACAAAATGCATGGAGTTAGTCAAACAAACAACAAGGAAAGGCCTTCTGTGATTGAAATGGGCGTGGAATTATGTCTGACCATAGAGATAAGGTTTAAGATTAGGTTTATATATTTCAACCACATGCACAAAACAGTCAGGTAGGACAGAAGTTCCTAACTAATAAGATTTGAATAAAAAAATTAAACGAAGCAGGGCCAGGTTGGAACCCCCATAATAGAGCCATGCTGTGTCCCTGGCCTCACCTTTCCGTAACTTATATATAGCTAAACAATAATTCATCCCCCTGTGGCTTGAGCCTGAAATGTCCCCTGTTCCACCCAGTTCCCTGTTTTAGAAAATTACCCTGAAATTTATGATTAATACCCCTTAGGCTTATTGATCACAATCTCAATGGTCTAGCTTTCTTTCCAGGCTACTCGCATCATTGCTCGTGGGCTGATGATGTCACTGGGGGATCCCTTGCCAGAGGGAAGGCTCTATGCAGACTCCTGTAACCGTCCTGTAGCCTCTAGAGGAATGCCCAGATTTCCTCTTAAATACCCCAAGCCAGTCTGAGAATGTGAATGCAGTTTTTGAAGGTGTTAACCCGCTGCCTTCTCAGACCACTGGTGCTCTGATAATAAAGGCTTATCCTATAGCCCAACTCCTGTGTCAGTCTATTGGCTGAGCAGCTCAGGCAGCCCAAGCTCTGGATTCAGTTGCACTCCAATTTCATAATTACCTTGAAATGGGATTTAAGCAGACAAAAATAAGGAATAGAGGACTATTAGGGACAGAATAATTCCAATCTTACTTACAGTCCCTGGAATTTAGATGAGTCCACCTTGAATACTAAGGTTCAAAGAGTTAGAAAGGAGCACTTTATTAAAACATGTAGATTTCACATAAGAGGTGTGTTCATGGGAAGGAAGAACTATGTACCCCATGTACTTGAAACAGCTGATGGATTTAAAATGACAATTTTTACCTCGTGATTTTTCATGTCTGATAAATTTATGCACCAGAGAATGGTCTCTGAATTTGGTTTACAGTTTTAAGTAATTTTTCATGTTATATTTTTTTCTAAAATATGTTTTGCTTTTTGAAAATGTTGTGCATATTTTTGTGTACTTTTCAGACTGTGTTAAATTTATCTTTTGTTCTCCACTAGTTATGCATGTTCTGCTTATTTGGCAATGTCTTCACGAATTCTAATTTTTTTCTTATGATTTCAGTCAATGATGTTTTCAACTGCTGGGTAGTGTATCAATACGTTTTCTGGCCCCTGGTTTGCTTTTATAATTTACAAAACATTTAAAAATTGTTTTTTACTTTCCATTTTCCATTTTAAATTCATTTTCATCCAGTGATGCCAATTTTAACCATCTAGCAATGTTTTCAACTTTTTTGAATATGCTTCTTTTATATCTAAGCAGCACTCTACAGTACAAAAAAAATTAACACTTGTAATAGGGGTAATGCCTGTTTTTATTGGGTTTTCCTAAGAGGATAATAAGATTTTAAATACTAATATTATACATGACAATATAAAATAATATGATCAGAATCTGTCTAGATTATTAGAATTCTTATACTCAAAGGCCTCATTCTATCTTACATCCTATTTACATTATCATATTTTCAGTGCTATTTCCAAAATTCAACAAAGAATTATTTGTGAAGTGAACAAGGGACCACAGACTGAGAGAATATAAAAGAGTGACTAAAATACAACCCATTTGTTGTTTCTGCCAATTCAATTTTTACAAATCTACTTTTGAATCTTTTAGCAACTTTCTTCAGCCTACCTTTCTCTTCCATTATCAGCAATATCCATATAGGATTCAAGAATTTTTTAAAATTGCAGAAAGAAGAATCTTGCATGATTCCAGCAGTGAAGCCACAATGGTGAAGCAGCATATTATAAAACAAAGCATAAAGGTTTTGTGTCATACAGCCTTGGGTTCTGATATCCGTTCTGTTACATACTAGCTACCTGGCCTTGGATAAATTCAGCATCTTCCTGCATAAAATGAGAGAAAAATAATGTATTAGTATCAAATAAATACCATATGTAAAACTAATAACACACAGTATCCTATCAATGCCAATTCCTTTTCCTTCTCTTGCTCTTATTCAAGACATACATATATTACACACTATACAGTTAAAACACTATGGTGGGCTCCTTAGAAGATACAAATATGAATAAGATGTGATCTAATTATGTTTACAGAGTGAATGAGTAGGTTAAAAATAAACACCATCTTTTCAAAAGGCAAATAAACTATTTGGTCTCCTGACACACAATAAATACTGTTTCCCTGCGAAATGGTTGAGTTGGAAAACTGGTTAATGGAAAAGTCTATTTTTGACCAGCTCTGCCCTGCCAGGTGAGAGACAGGCTGAGATTGGTCCTAGAAGTAGGCAGGGATGGCCTTTATTCAGTGGGAACAAAGAGCAAAGGGAAGCTGGTGAGATTGTTTCTAGGGAAAGGAGATATGGGAAGCTGAATATCATGTCCCTCTGAACAAAGCCAAAAATGAAAGAAAAGAGTTAGTACCAGAAAACTGGCCCCAAAGAACTAGTTCTTGGGGGGATCCTGGAATAAATCCAAGGACAAAGAAGTTCTTCAAGGAAGACTTAATGAGCCCATGGTGCAGAGGTAGGTGCTCTTAAGGTACAAGGATCTTTGGAAAAGCTCAAAGTCTCTGCGGCAAATAAATTTCCAAAATTAACTATCATAGAAATAATTGACTCTGATAACCCTGGTTATATTACTACTGTTAAGGTTGTTCCATTCTGGAGAGGATTTATTCACTGAAAGAAAAGAGGTCTGACAAAAGCTCTACAATGCATATTTATCCACTTACACATTGAATGTCACAGAAGAACAGGTTAGATAACGTTTCGTTCAGAAGAACTCAATTTTCAAATATACTCATAAGTCTTGGTACTTGCATGAAATTAGCAACATATAATTTAAAGAAAGTTCCTTTATCCAAGCTGAACCCTGTTCCCACCTGAATACATTAACGTTTGCCTGCCCTTCATCATAGCTCTGTTTTGGATATATAGTTTTAGTGTTCAGCATAGTTGAAAAAGGCCAGGCTATGTTAGCTCTTTCTATATGTCTGCTTTTCTTCCAAACTCCAAGGATAAAGCAGGTGAGGAAGGGGTGTAAAATATAGACAAGAAAGTGATGGAGATGCCATAAATTTTATATGCTAAGGGAGTGAATACAATTGCCTTCCTAAAACGAAATATGGTTCATTTTCCATCCATTGAAGATTAAACTTAGAGTTCCCAGTGAAAACAAAATTCATTGACTACTAGATCATACTGACCTGAAATGTGAGAAAACCAGAAGTGGGCTCCAGAATCCACATATAAAAGAGTATGGTATGAGAAGGCCAAAGGAAAGAACGTCAACTAAAAAAAAGACAGTTTCTCCTACTCTTGTTTTTGTCCTGTATCATTGCAAGGAAGAAAAGACATATGAAACCACTTCCCCATTTACATAAATGAGGAAAATAGAGGCCTTAAAAGTTAATTTCCTTCTAAGTCATATAGATTACACATATCATTTTGTATGCTGAAACCCTGAGTTTTCTAACTCCACAATTGTCACTCTTCATCATTTTACCAGTCCCTTCTCTCATTTCCCCATTTCTTGATGGTCTCTTCTACCACCTCTTTTAGTTCCACCATTATAAAATTACTATTCTGATACTGCATTTGTTAGAGAATATGTAAGTATACCATATACTTAAAACAATTAACAGAGGGTAAATAGGTATGCCACATACCTACAACTTTTAAAAACACAAACTCAATTCACAAATATGGAGGATTTCCTGTACCATAATGTCTCAATTATTTAGGTTCTTAGTTTTTAGGATAAAAGTGAGTCACTGACATTCAAGTGCATAGAGGATAAAAACAGGAGAGGTGATTATATGAAGATCCCCTTGGAAATATGGTCAAATGTTTCAAAATCTATGGTGCAGTGCCTCCCTGGGACAAAGGGTGAGTAGGGAACATATTCATGAGAGCAATTTTAAAAGGTCCTGAATTTATTATATATTGCTGTGTAATAAGTTACCCTGAAACTTAGTCACTTAAAACAGCATGCATTTGTTATCTTATAATTTCTGTGGCTTACGAATCTGGGCATAGGCATAGCTTACCTGAGTTCTCTGCTTCAGGATTTCTTACAGGGCTGAAATTAAGTTTCCAGCGAGGGCTGGTCCAAACTACATTAAAGGGGAGGGGATTACACAGAGGTGTAAGTGTTGGGGACCCAGAGACCCTCGAGGAGCTGTAAAGGAGGGGTGTTTGCAAGGCTCGCCCCTCTGGTTGTTGCTTTTGCAAAGCTGGCACAGCACGTCAGCATCCAGAGGCGACCTTGGCCTCCTTGCAAACAAAGCACCTCAGTGCACAGAGGTGGATTCAATACATTGGGTGCATGAAGGCATGGTAAGTGCTGGAATACAAGCAGGAGTCACAGGGAGATAGCCAGCAGGCATGCACTTATCACAGATCTTGGAGAGAATAAATGTTTCTTCCTTTGACTTGACAATTCTTAATAAAAGCTCTGCCTCGGCCCGATTCAGGGCCTTCAGTCCTAGTGAGACTGTTGGTCCCTTGGCCCCAGCTTGCACCTAAACTACTGTCTCTTTGTGTTTTTTCCAACCCTTCCGGAGAATCATTGCTCTTTGTTATGCAGGATGTGACATGTAAGTACCAGGAAGCAGGAATCACTGGGAGCCATGCCAGAAGCTGCCTATCACAGCCCTCTAGAAAACTGTAATACCCTCTTTCTGGCCCTATCCCTCATCTGTGGTTTCTTTTCTTTCTAAATGACAGGCTGATTCATTGTCTGATTAGGTCTTCACTGAAAACATTTGGGAATAACTTGAAAAGAAAATTTGGATCATCCAATCTAGACCTGGCTTATGGAAAAGGAAAAAGATTTGGGGATTTTGTTCATGTTTTTTGTTTTGAGGAGGAAAGAGCTAATAAATGTTAAGAAATTTGAGCTGTGAGTGAAAATGAAGTTCTATTTCACTTATCTATGTCATTTCATTTCTCTATTAACTGAGCTTATTAAGAGCTGGACATGTATTAAATAAACCTAAATATACCTGATCCTTAACAAAAATTCATGGTCATTCTATTCAATTAACATTTCAGAGATCATGAAAAGCCATACACTGATTTGGCCAGTTAGATTATTTGTGTAAATCATCTGAAGTCAAGTCAGTAAACAATACCTGAGTTACTTTTTTTTTTTTTTTTAGGGCAGTCACTGGCCCTCATGGCTACAAATCTTTACTTTAGCTATCAGAATAAACTAATGCACAGAGAGTCCTTGTGCATTATACATCATGAGCAATTTTTGAATCTGGATGATTATGGACACCTAAGGAAAAATGTCTTTCTTCAGACTTAGCTACCATTATTCCCAAGCCACGTTTAATATCTGAGTAAATTTTTATTAAAAATCTCGATACATTTCCAGTCAAGATGGTGGAGTAGGTAAATGCTATGCTCAACGTCTCTCAGGACCCCATCAATTACAACTAAACTACATAAAAACCATCACTGAGACTTGCCTGAAGTCTAATTGAACCAAAGCCCTACAAATAAGGACATACAGAAGAAGCCATCTAGAGATTGGTAGGAGGGGCAGAAATATGGAATGGGCTGGTCTCACATCCATGTGTGACCATTAAAAATTGGGATGGATATTTCAGCTGCAGAGATCCCTCCTGGAGGAGCAACGGTTCCCAGTCCCACACCAGGCTTCCCAGCCCAGGGTTTGAGTTCTGGAGAGAGAAGTCCCCATAACTTCTGGCTGTGAAAACCAGCAGATATTGCCCTGTCCTCATGATTCCCTGAGACTGGGTCTCACCGAACTTTCAGGTATACCCAGGCTGCTTCCAGTGGCTTTTCTGTACAAACATTCTGTTTTGGCTCATGCCGTGGGTTTTCCTAAAACCTCTGAAATGTTCACAATATCCAAAATAAGCAGCATCTGGCTTTGGTGTCCTGTACCTCTGGCTGAGCAGCCCTAAGCCTGGCACTAGTGACAGCCAGCCTTGATTCATATTGGCTTCTTGAGACACCTCCAAGCGCAGTGCAGATGGTAGCCATCTATGGATTGCTAATGCCAGGTGGCATCAGGCAGAGCACTGGCTGAAGCTAAATTTGCTCTGCAGTGGGTCCCCTCCCAGGAGACCCCTGGGCTGGCACACCTGGTGGTCAGCTTCAGACCAAGCCAGAGAATCACCAGCTGCCTCCAAGGATGACACACCCAAAGGGCAAACTGGGAAGGCACCACAGCCCCACTAAATCAAACCCTGCTCTGTAGGGTCAGCCCTTACACAACAGCTCCTCTACTTTAGTGACAGCCAGTCCTCACAACCAGTCAGCCTGAGAGTAAATCCCTCCTACTGATGTGCAAACAGCAACCAAGCCTCAACTATAGCAAGAAGGCCCACACAACCCACACAAGGGACACACCTGAAGCACCCAGCTTTGGTGACCAGGGAGACTGCACCACTGGGTCCTTACTACATAAGGTCACTCAACTAAGACTGAGAAGCACAGCAGCCCTACCTAATACATAGAAATAAACACAGGAAGACAGCCGAAATGGGGAGACAAAGTATGTCCCAAATAAAAGAACATAACAAAGCTCCAGAAAAAGAACTAAACAAAATGGAAACGAGCAATCTACCAGACAAAGAGTTCCAAACACTGGTGATAAGGATGCTCAATGATCTCAGGGGAGAACTTCAACAAAGAGATAGGAAATATAAAAATGACATAGAAAAGATAAAAAAGAACCAGTCAGAAATAAATAAGACAATAACTAAAGTGAAGAATACATTTGGGCCGGCCGAGTGGCGCAGTGGTTAAGCGCCGGCTTGGGAAGCCAGCAGCCCCGGTTCGGTCCCACATGTGAGGGCCAGTGACACTGCTCTCAAAAATAAAAAAATAAAATAAAAAAGAATAGCGTCCGATACTTTTGGCTTGGCCGAGTGGCGCGGCAGTTAAGCGCTGGCCTGGGAAGCCAGTGGCCCTGTTCGGTCCCACATATGAGGGCCAGTGACACTGTCCTCAAAAAAAGAATACATTGGAGGGATTTAACAGTAGATTAGATGAAACACAGGATTGAATCTATGATTTAGAAGCAAGGTAGCAGACAACACCCAATCAGAATTACACTAAGAATCCAAAAAAATGAGGATAGTTTAAGGGGCCTCTGGGACAATATAAAGCATACCAAAATTCTCGTTATAAGGGTTCCAGAAGAAGAGAGAGAGCAAGGGATCGAGAATCTATTTAAAGACATAATGACTAAACACTTCTGTAACCTGGCAAAGGTAATAGAGATGCAAGACCAGGTAGCACAGAGTCCAAAACAAGATGAACCCAAAGAAGCCCAGCCCCAAATACATCATAATGAAAATGCCAAAGTTTAAAGACTAAGAGAGAATCTTAAAAACAGCAAGAGAAAACCAGTTAGTTACCTAACAAGGGAGTTCCCATAAGACTGTCAGCTGATTTCTCAACAGCAACTTTTCAGGCCAGAAGATATTGGCGCAAAATATTCAAAGTGATGAAAACCCAGGATCTACAACCAAGATTTTTCTACCCAGCAAAGCTATCATTAAGAATTGAAGAACAAGGGCCGGCCGAGTGGTGTGGTGGTTAAGCACTGGCTTGGGAAGCCAGCAGCCCCCGTTTGGTCCCACATATGAGGGCCAGTGACACTGCCCTCAAAAAAAAAAAAAAAAGAATTGAAGAACAGATAAAGAACTTCCCAGACAAGAAAAAGCTAACGGAGCTCATCACCATTAAACCGGAATTACAAGGAATGTTAGAGGAACTTCTTTAAGACAAAAAGAAAGAAAAAAAGGGAAAAAATATGAGTATTAAAATGGCAATAACTACGTATATATCAACAATTACTTTAAATGTAAATTTATTGAATGCTCCAATCAAAATATGGGGTGGTTGAATATATTAGAAAACAAGACCCTTACATGTGCTGCCTACAAGAGACTCACTTCAGATTGAAAGGTGTACACTGACTAAAAGCAAAGGGATGTGAAAAAGATATTCATGAAAATGGAAACAAAGAAACAAAAAAAAACTGAGGTAGTAATACTTATACCTGGCAAAATAGACTTTAAAACAAAGGCTAAATGTAACAGAAGACAAAGAAGGACCCGGTAATCGCACTTCAGGGTATTTATCCCAAGAAACGCAAAACTCTACAGGGGAGGTATGCATCCATATGTTTATTGCCCTATTGTTTACATTGGCCAAGATGTTGTGACAGCCTGGATGTCCATCTATGGATAAAGAGTAGTTGATACATATATATAATAGAATATTGCTAGGCCATGAAAGGGAATGGGGTCTTGCCATCTGCGGCAGAGTGGATGGACCTGGAGGGTATTGTACTGAGTGCAGTATGTCAAACAGAGAAAGGCAGATGCAATGTGATTTCGCTTTTGTGTGGAATCTAAAGAACAAAATAAATAAACAAACAAAACAGAAACAAACTTATAGATACAGAGAATATTTAGATGGTGGCCAGATTGGAGGGGGATTTGGGATAAGTGAAAAAGGGGAAGGGATTAAGAAATACAAATTGGCTGTTACAAAGTAGTCATGCTGATGTAGGGCATAGCATAAGGAATATAGTCAAAAATATTGTAATAACTATGTATGGTGTCAGATGGGTACTAGGTTTATTGGGATGATGGATGGGAGGGAGTTTGGGGGCAGGGTGAAGGGAGTAAGAAGTATGATTTAGTAATTACAAAATCATCATGGGGACATAAAATAAAACAGAGAAGATAGTCAATAATATGTTAATAACTATGTATAGTGCCAGGTGGGTACTAGACTAATCTGGGATATCACTTCTTAAATTATATAAATGTCTAACCTATGTTGTACACCTGAAATTAATATAAAATAATATTGAATGTCAAAATAAATAAATAAGTTTAAAAAAACGCACAATGGTTTGACTACCAATTCTCATACATATAACTTAAAAAAAAAACTCAATAGAAATTTGTTGCAATTCATATGTTAATATAGGAAAAATACTTTCACAAAACACCAGAATTGGGATGGCCGTTTAGCTCAGGTGGTTAGAGTGCAGGCTCATAACACGAAGGTTGCCGGTTCGATTCTCACATGGGTCAAGGAGCTGCGCTATACACAACTAGATTGAAACAACTACTTGACCTGGAGCTGATGGGTCCTGGAAAAACACACTGTTCCCCAATAAAATTTCTAAAAAAAACCCAGAATTGTTTATTCCATTTGACTCAGCACATAGCTCATCTGCTTTGCTTATAGAGACACTACAAATTCTGAAGGAGAAATTCTACAAGTCAGCTATTTTTTCAAGTTTTTATATATTTAGGTTTTCTCCTGAGCCAGACTTCTGTCCTGAGTCCCTTTGCTGAAACCAAAATGGATATAGTTGCTTCCTTGAACTCTGTGCTCAGCAGGGAGTAGCAGGGTACAGTGGATTCAAGCCCACAGAGCTCTCCTGTTGTGGCCAAGGACTACAACCTGGCTCTCCCAGGGCAAACCTACTACTAGGAACTCTGAAATCTCAGAAAGTTCCACTGCATTTGTGGAGAGCCTTGTCCAGCCCAGAGCCTATCCCTGGTACTTGCTAGGCCTCTAGAACCCCACATTATGATAGAAAGAGTACCATGATTCTAGATATTCTACAAATCCTGTAGTGGATTCCAACACCACTTAAAATCCAGTGTTACCCCAGCTCATAAGATTCTTCATACCTCTCAACTCTCCTTCCTGCCACTCCCTCTAAGCGCCTGACATGTTGGTTTCTTTTATTCCTTTCAATGCCTGGGCCCTTGCTGACTCAGAGTCTCATACAGTTCTCTCTGCCTGAGCTTTTCTTTCCATGACTTTTTGACATTTCTTCTTTTAGACCCTCAATTTAACTGACACCCACTTAAAGAGAATTCCTTGAACACCCATTATCAAACTCCATGTTTTCTATTAAAGAAATCAGTTTATTGCATTAACTCTAAATTTTTAAAATTATTTCTTATTTGTTTGATGTTTAATTTCCCCATAATGTAAGCTCTGATAGGACATAATCACATCTGTCTTGTTCATTATTATATATTCTCAGTGTCCAGCACAGTGCCTGGCATATGTGAATCACTCAATAACTACATTAAATGTTGGATAACGCTAACATTCAAAGTGATTCTCTTTGAATGTTAGCGTTATAACTCATTTTAAAAGCTCATTGTAGGGCCGGCCAAGTGGTGCGGTGGTTAAGCGCTGGCTTGGGAAGCCAGCGGCCCCGGTTCGGGGCCCATATGAGGGCCAGTGACACTGCCCTTAACAACAACAACAACAACAAAAAAGCTCATTGTAGTCTGAGTATATTTTATATGAAAATTTCAAAGAGAAAAAGTATTGAGGCTGAATCTGAAAGGAATATATTTATGTAATCATGAAAAGTTTTAAAATGTATACATAGTATTGTATTTATTTGTCTCACCTTGCTCAATGAATAGATCTACCATTTAGGAGAAGAATGGTAAGGAAGGGGCTTGTTTATGTTTAAATGGCATGTGTATGAAAGTCTTTGTGAATTACAAAACACATGTTAAGCAGAACCAGGGCCGCTGGCTTCCCAAGCCAGCGCTTAACCACCGTGCCACTCGACCGGCCCGCAAGCTTTTTTATTGCTATATGAGCGTAACCCAAGGCTGGTACCTGGGCGATACTTCTGGAATTCCTGGTACTCTTGAGAAAGAATCCTAAGAAACTAGGAAGTTGCAGTGCAACACAGGTTTCTAAATGAAGTGTACTTTTACCTATAGAGAATCCTTGAATACCATTTAATTTGATACATATCAATGAAGTAGAAACACTTTAGTATACTGCTAGCACTTTATCATTTACTTCTCCTTTACCTAGCTCTTCCTGAGAACAAAAACGGATTTTTGTGGGGGCAGGAGGTGGGATGTGAGGAATCCGTGAATCAGAGTAAAAATATTCTGAGTTCAAATTCTGGCTTAAGCACTTACTAGCCATGTGACCTTGGACAAGCCACCTTTTCAAGACCTAAGTTTTCCTAATATGCAAAAGGTTTTGATAAAGATCGAATAAAATAAGGAATGTAAAGAGTTTTTTAAATTATAAAGTGATACAGAGAAGTAAGGTATATTGTCCTTTGGGGACAATGGAAAAAACCTTTGCCATTTCTTTTTAAAGTTCTTGTCTAAAATTTTCATTTATTGGCCTGTTTTAGATTTAACAAATTTCATTTTCTTAAATACTGTGTCTATTCCTTCTCTCTATATAAGGTGCTAATAAGCAGATTTAAATCTGCTTGTCTTGGCTCACTTTAAAATAGAATATTTAAATTTCAAAGTCCTCTTGGTTTATTTTATGTAGACAAAGCTTATATTAACTTTTCACTTTGTATGAAATACGTTTTGTAATCTTACTGATTGATTATGGATGTTTTCTCTCTGTCTCTGTCTCTCTCTCTCTGTCTCTCTCTATCTCTCTCTCTCTCTCTCCCTCTTTCCCAAATTTGGCATATCTCAATCTATCCAGGAACTTTTATTTTATCATGAACTTTTGTTAATCATGATCTTAATATAGCACAGAAAATAAGAGATAGCATATATACTTCAATTCTCAGAACTCTTGTTAGTTCTTATTTCTAGAATGCATAAAACCTTTACAAAATGTTCAGAGATTTTTCTAAAAGAAAGGGAGAGGTAAGGAAACAGCCAAATTACTTAGTAACCAATTTCTGTCAAGTGTTCTTCATGACATTTCTCATATATATTACTTTGAAACTACCTGATTGTTGCTCTGCCACTGCCATCTTATATATGGATTTTTGGAACCCTAGGTCAATATCCCACCAATTTTCCTGTTGCTACTGTCTTGATCTCCTATTCCTGTTTCAGTGAATTAGAAGAGTCCGTTATGACTTTTAATGTCTGCTACCTTCACTGCCCTTCGTAAGGGGAAGCTGACCACCAGCCATTAAGTAATACAATCCAGTGCAAGACCACAGCTGGCTGGGCCTGTGATTGATACCTGACCTAAAGGTAGCCAGGTTATCAGCTTGTTCATTGCCTATTATGTTTATTTATGAGACAGTGCTGCCAAATTGCTATAATACTGACTGTGCCAATTAGAGCCTTTCTTGGGAAACTTGAATATGAAGCATTCTAAAGGAGCTAAGAACCAGAAGTGGGAGACAGAAGCTGAGAAAGCACTAAGCAGAAACCACTAGTAGTAAACACAGAGAAGTATACAGTGGTTATTTTTAGTAATGACAGGAAGAAAAGAATCACAAGCTGCGTCCCTCTGGTCAACGATACCCAATCCTGAGGCAACAACCATTAGAGAGATTATTGAGTGCCTATTATTTCTGTCAGACTAGTAAAGCTGTGGCTTTATTCCTGTTTTCCTGTCTATGTACCCTTTATAAGTGTGCCTCTTTCCTTGCAATGGATAAGAACTCAGTTTATACACCTAATGCTGACTATTACTGTGATCACACTCACATCCATACACTGATTTTGGAAACTGACTCCCTGTCTTGGTATTTTGCCTGGTATTAGAGTTTTAGAGTACTACAACAGATCTCTATCACGTTCTTTCCAATAATCCCATGGTTGGATTGGATCTCCTAAATCCTGATGTTAAGGTTAGCTTCTCATTATACCTGCCAGAGTTTTTACTGCCAGCTGGCTTGCTGACTCTACCTATTACCTGCTGTGAAATTCTCCAAATTCTTGTTCCACACACCTGGAAGCAGACCTCCCAGATAGTGAAGTATAGGATAACCTGTAGGCAGCTCACCATGAGATGATGCAGACTTCTTCCTATCACCTATTTGCTTCTTTCCCATGTTGACTGCTGTATCCTGCCATGCTTCATTTCTGACCTTCCTTAGGTTTGATATATCTTGATAATCAGTGTATCTCTCTATACTATGTGTCTGTGATACTGTCTGTTACACTTCTCATTAGAGATGATCTCTCTTCCACCTTATGCCAGGTAATTGCAATAACTGCCTAACTGGTGTGATATCTAGGGTTCCTCATCTCTTCAATATACCCTATAAGTCACATTTTTAGTATTTAAATTAGACTTTGGGAGATTTGTCCATATTGAAAGTCCATGAAGTAAAATACTTAAATGCAAACTTCTTATCCAGGTGTTTAAGGTCCTCTCCCATCCACATCTCCCTTTGCCTACATGAACCCTCTGGCCTAGCCAAAAAAGTCCTGCTAACTACTTTCTAAAATTACTTTAGATATTTTCTTTTCCTTCTCCTTGAATATTACATTCTGCTATATTACAATGTCTCTGGAATCATCTCTAACAATTGTAATCCTACCCGAGTATTACATAATTTATTAATTCAACCAAAAAACAGTTTTCAGTGACCATTACTTGCCAGACACATTATCAATTGGTATTTACTCAAAGAGAAATATGACTGCCTGCTCTCAAAGAGTTTGCAGATTGAGCAGGAGAGTAAAACATGAAGGAAGAAATGATTGGAGAATATACAATAGGGAGACTATAAAGAGAATAAACAGGAGAAGCTTCAAGAAGGTCAACCCTTCATCTAAATCTTTATTTAATGATAAATAAATGTTTGACAGTTCATAGAGATGAAGACTTTGTAGATGAAGAAGTTAACAGGAACAAAAGTGTAGATATTAAGATGTATATACAGAACAACAAATGTCAGAAAGAAAGGCGGAGTGTAAGATGGAGATGAGGAAAGACAAAAATCACATCATTGTATCTTGTAAATAGAAAATGACATGGTCAGTTTGAGTATTAGAAAGTTTGGCCAAGTTTCTCTTATCTGCCCTTTTATCATTACAATTCTTGTTTCTTCCTCTGCGGCCAATTATATAGATATCATAAAATTCAAACTCTTCCTTTGTATCACTATCAAGCAAGCTATTTCCTCATCACCACCCCTACTCTTCAAGCACAATTTTTTTTCAGTATTTAATCCTTTCTTGCCCCCTTCAAGTTGGAAGTAACTTTTTTTAGAAATTGTAACAATTCATTCAACAAATGTTTGTTTGTTTATTTGTAGTGGATAGTGTAGTGTGCCAATCAGATCTCCCTTTAGGATCTAGGCACTCATTCCTCCAGCTTCCAGAAATGTTGGAAGCTGATAACTCACATCTGTGACCTATCCAGTAATCTAATTCTGTAGAAGGAATATGCCTTTCCCAACATTTGCTCTCTTTCTAGGAGCAGTTAGCATCCTTGTTACATGTATGGGTACAAAGACTAATGCCCTTTGTCTGCATTCAGGACAATGCTGAAGGTCCATGCCAGCTCCAGAAGAGCCTGTAGACTCAGGTAAGATGCAATTTGCACTGCATCTTCACCTTCTCTTTCTGCTCAGTTGTGCTTCCCTAATCTCTCACAGGTATTAACTCTGAAAAACAAGCTACCATATAAACCTCATGAATGCAAATCTCACAGTCTATTTCCCAGAGAATATAACTACAAAATTATTCAATGCCAATCATGGTTCCAAGAAGAAAAGCTCTGAAGAAATTTTATTTATTATTAAGATAATAGCACATCCAACATGCTATGGGCAGTGTCATGTCTGGAGATGTTGCAAAGAACAGGACATCACCTAAGTAATGGCAGTTCAGCCTCCCAATTCTGGAAGCAGGAGAGTCTGCCAAGGGGGAGGCTTGCTAGTTCTCCATCTTGCCAAATGCTCCAGGATTAAGTATAAGATGGAGTGATCTTGTTTTACCCAGCTCAGTAATTTATAGATCCAGGAAGTTGTAAAATCATTTTTTCTCAGATGCTTTAAAAACAAAATTAATTTCCTGGTACCAAAGTGATGATTATGGTCCTTTTTAGAAGAGCAGTCTAGATGATGTCTCAAAGTTCTTTCAGGCAAACATTAATGTCAATATTAAAATTGATGCAGAGTTTAAAATAGAAGCTATTTTAGTCTTGAACAAGAATGCATTAAGATCCTCAATAAATTCGTTTGGGGTATTTCCCAGGATCAGAACTATTTATTGTGGGCAGGCATTTTTTCCCCATGTGTATTAAAACTATATCTTGGTACTATTTTTAATACATTTTTCTGATAATAAGATTGTGTGGTGCTGATAGTCAGTTGTAACCCTGTGTTGAAGCCACAAATCTGTTACTTCAGAAGAAGGGTTACTGAAAAACGGCCACCATCATTTTAATTAAAAGAGATGATAGTGATTTTTCCCCTGCCAAACAACAAGCCTGCTGTATCATCCTGGACTACTTTTAAATGGACGTGGGTTTGCAACTCCAAAGGATAAAATCAAAACATATACATTCTCACACAATGACGTTATTTATCAAAATGACAGTGTGACCAGTTTTGGTTTTTTGTTTTTTTTCTTACAACTTAAAATGGCACTTTAATCTACTTTTCAGTATACCATAAGATGCTTGAATTGCTGATGTAATTTTGAAGTCAATCTAATTATAATCAGAAGTCTCCCATGGTATGAGGGTTGGTCATTCAAAAAAAACAACTATGTAAGGGCCGGCCAAGTGGCACGGACGTTAAACACTGACTTGGGAAGCCAGCAGCCCCGTTTCGGTCCCACATATGAGGGCCAGAAACACTGCTCTTAAAAAAATTAAAAAAAACTACGTTGAGTATCTATTTATAGACTGTGCCAATAAGGAGAAGATACTCAATTTAGAAGAAAGAAATACATTAGAAAATATAATTTGCTAATCTCATCTCAAACTTTTCATGTTATCTCTTAGATTAACCTTCATTTAAATTAAGTCATTTCTCTTTTTATTATCCTAGAAGAGATGTTCTCTGGGCTTACTAACTCTCTCTCTCTCTCTCTCTCTCTCTCTCTCTCTCTCTCTCTCATTTACCATGTATTCAACAAATATTTATCTTGTATGTGCCATGAACCAGCATTTCTGGAAAGGGACATAAGTATAAAGAACCCTGTGGTACAGACTCCATTTGAGCAGTAACCTTGTTTGTTTTCTTCATTGTTCTATACCAGTGTTAGAAAAGTAGGCATTTTATAATTATTTTTTGAGTAAATAAGCAAGATATGGTCTCTGACTTCAACAAATTTATGACCTGATAGGAAAGTTACCACTTACTGAGTTTTTAATGTGTGAAGAGGCCTCATTTTCCAAGTTATTCAGAATATGGCACAACTCCTCTCTGATCTTAACATAATAAACTTAGCTTCGAGTTTTCTCTTTCTCTCCAACTCTACCCAAAGTTGGCTGAGAGCCAGATCCTCTTTGGGACACTGACCAATGTACCATTTAAACGTCTACCTCTCTGGCTTGCTTCTGTTTTTCCCAGGCCAGAAAGTGAGTAACCATCATGGAACAGGAGTAGAATATATTGGCTAAGAAAGTTTTCTTTCAAATCTATTGTAAATTCAAGAATCACTGCCTACATTTGATCTTAGCCAAAAGGGCGAGAAGCGAAGAAGAATCACTACCTGATTCTTTTCTTTCTTTCTTTGCATTTTTACTATTATAGTTCTAATCTGGGACAATGGAAGCCTAATATATAGGAGGAAGAAAAATGGGCTAAAAAAAAAGAGAAAAAAATTGCATTTGAACAGGAAAAACAAAACAAATCCATTATTATTTCAAATGATAATTCAGATACTGTATTATTTCCATTTTATAGTTGAGAACACTGAGTCATACAGAGGCTAGCTACTTGTTCATATTTATACAGTTCATTGGTAGTAGATTCAGTACTCAAATCTATATCTAACTTCCCCAAATTCTTTCTCTTAATTACAGCATAAACAGTATTATCTCCATTTTTAGATGAGAAACCTAAACTTAGAAAGATTAACTGATTTATTAAAGATCACACCATTAACATACTGCAGAGCCAGGATTAGAACCCAAATTTTCCACATGATAGTGTATTTTCTACCACAGTGGTATTTCCACACTGCCTATCCATTTTCTCATGCCTTGGATTTCCCATTCACCTAAAGAAAATGGTGTCTTAGAATTGTGTTATGCAATCAATGGCTTGACAATCAATATTTTCAACTAGAGAAACGGTTTCATTATTTAACATTACCATAAAATAGAAATTGTATTCCCATAGAAATCAACCACATTTATAAATTATATATAATTTATAATAAAATTATATATTTGGTTTCAAGGCAGATTTCAGGGCTACACATTAATAATACAATAACAATGGTGGTTATATAATATATCTCAAACAATGTCACATGTAGATTTAAAGGTTAATGAATGGCTATTAATGTCTTCAATGTAGAAAATGCCCTAACCAATATTCTGGTGTTATGAAAGAGCTAATATACCTCCCAAAGTGCCTATCAGTTTTCTGGGAATGTTTTTCTCCACATCTGGGTCTGGCCCTGCCCTCAGAGCTGCCAGAGAAGATCTATTCTAGCTTCTTTGTATGAAAATAATTAAACTAAGGAGAGTAAACAAGGACAAGAGAGGTTTTCTTAGGTAAACACAAACATTCACATTTGACCCATGTTAATGAGGTACAGTAGTACTGACAGTCTAACTCTATTGATAAAGAAAATCTTTCATATTTTCAGTTCATAAGCACCTGCTGCTTATTTCTCTACCCTACCCAAAATTCACTGCTTTATTTCATTTTTATTTTTTAAACCCCAAATTGCCACAGCAACAAACACAGTATCAAAATGATGTAACAGCTTTGAGTTTGGGAATTTTCAGTGTGAAATCTCAGGAATTTTGGGGCCTTAGTATCATCTGAAAATACTGTTCAGGAACTTTGTGTTATAAGCATAGTTACAGCTGAAAACCACATGTTAAATCTTTGTGTGTTTTTTTGATGAGTCATAAATAAACCTGTATTTAAAGAATATTTTAAATCAAATAATTTCTCATATCAAAAAAGAAATACTAAAAGCAACAAAGCATGCAGTTCCACAAACTAGACTGAGCAACTTGTATCAGGCTATGATCTTATTTTTAATGTTTGCATCTCACTGTAACAATCTTATAATGTCTTCCTTGAGGGTATTTTTACTCTAATTAAATAAAAATCTATAACACTACTGAATTGATTTTCAAGAATTATCAACTAATGTTAATGTTTTGTCTTCACCCTCTCATAGTACATCAAAGTGGTACCTAAGGCACTTGGTCATAGAATGCGTCTTCTAGAGCAGGGGTCGGCAAACTTTTGAGACAGAAGAGCCACCAGGGGTCAGAAAACTGCAGCTTGTGAGCCACATGCTGCTTTTTGTGTATGTACATGTGGCTCTGAAACAAAATTGAAAATATACTTTAAAATTGAAAATATAGTTTCATTTATAATATTTTAAAGGATATCATTCACATAATGATGATTATGTAAGAATATATTTATGGCTCTTGAATAATTTTTAAATTGTTGTGAGGGACAGGATTGGCTCTTCCAGGGGTCAACAAACTTTTGAGATGGAACATACACAAAGAGATGCATGTGGCTCTTGAGCTGCAGTTTGATGACCCCTGTTCTAGATACTTTGAAAAAGAAATTTCAATTCCAGTGACAAATAACCCATATACTCTGAAAAATAAAAATTACTTAAGCTGCTTAATAATGTATTAAAAACATATTTTTAAATAATTCTCTGAGAAAACAAGAAAGTAAAGGACGTTAGAAGCTTAAAATAGAGAAAAAGAAGATACCTGGGAAATTTAAAAAGCCTGAAGCCAGCTTTTCTTTCCCCAGGAATCACCTGCTTAACCATGATAATTTCAGCTTATGTTTTGACAGTAGTGCAGACCATGAGAAATGGGTAATAAAATTAAAACCATCCAAAGTGAGGGGTCTAATAGAAGATTTCTTCATAGCATTGGGATCTTAAAGAGTAAATAAGAATCAAATCTGCCATACTGAATGATCAGCAAGTATGTTCCCTGAGGCTCCCTGATTTTCTGTAAACACAATTTTGCACTAAAAAATCTGACTGATTCAGCCTAGATTCATACTATCTATGGGGTTAACAAAGGTTTTCGAATGGTCCCAATTGGCAATGATTTCAGATAACTACTGGAGCCAATAAAAATGCTCTCCAGCAGAATGGAATTATCTCCAGACTTCAAAGAATTATCACAGCTAAAGTTCTAAGGAATATGAGATTGTTTTGAAAAATCATGAAATATGTGAACAAATAAAGTGAATTAGAGTCAGCAAAAACAAGATACTAGCAAATATTTCAAATATTGAAATTTATCAGGAAGAGAATATAAAATGAGTACTTTTCATAAGTCAATAAAATATTTATTAGAATTATGAGCAAGAGACAAGTGAGTTTCTAAATTAAACAGTAAGATTTGAAATAAACGAAGTAACATTTTTAAATGACAAAATAAAATTTAAAACTCAGTTGACAAATTGAATGACAGATCATATACAGCTGGAGAAAAATTTGGTGAACTAGGAAATAGTTGCAAAGAAGTTATTTTGAAAGCAGCCTAATAATAGAAAAATATGGAAAATATAAAACGGGTTAGGATGGAATGAGAAGCTCTTACATATGTCTAATCTGAAAACCAAAAATATATGGGAGAAAAAAATCAGAATAAGACAATAATAAAAGCTATAAGACTAAATAATTTTACTGAATTATGGAAGGACACAAAAAACTCAGATCCCAGAAATCTACTGATTGCCTTAAATAACAAATACATATATAATCATATTTATATAGTCAGTCATCAAACATTAAACACCAGTATGATATCTAAAGAAGTCTGAGGAAACAAAAACAATGTAAGATTTGTTAATGTGTGTAGAAAAAAATAAATATCAATCTAGAATTCTATACAAGCAAAGCTATCTTTCAAGAATAATAATGAAATTTTGTTTCTTTTTAGCCAAACAAAAACTGAACATTTACCACAAACTTTCACCAAATAAAACTCTAAAAGTTCTGCTTCATGCAAAAAACAAACAAACAAAAAAATTATAAAAGTTCTGAGATGCAAATAGGGAATTGTGGGCAGTGATTTTTGGTAAATCTATGAAGCATTGTTTTTAAAATAATAACAATAATGATGTCTAATGTATGGGATTAAAATACAGATTCAGAAGGGCTGGCCGAGTGGCGCAGTGGTTAAGCGCTGGCTTGGGAAGCAAGGAGACCCGGTTCGGGTCCCATATGTGAGGGCCAGTGACACTGCCGTCAAAAAAAAAATAAAAAAATACAGATTCAGAAAATACACTAGACACAAATAGAGTATAATTTGTTTGGAGAGTTGTGATCACAAAGTATTTTAAGATGCCAGTCTATTTCAAGTAGTGGAAGATCAACTTCAGACATTGATTAGTTAAATATATATATGAAACTATCTAGGATAATCATTTAAAGATAAATATAGAGAGTGCAGTTTCTAAAACAGTGAAGTATAATAACAAAGAGTGAATGAGAAAAGTAAACCAACACAACAAAAGAAACAAAAAAATAAAAAAGCAAATCAAACAATCCAAAAGAAGACAAAGACAAAAGGTAAAAATTAAGATCTAGAAATAAATGAAAGGAGAACTGAACTCTGGGTGGTGAGCAAACAATGTGATATATAGATGATGTATTAAATAATTATAAACCTCAGACCTATGTAACTTTACTAACAATTGTTACCCCAATAAACTTTAATTAAAAAGAAATCCAGAAATAAATCCAAGTATATTAGTAATTATAAAAACGATAAATTATTCTGTTAAAAAACAAAGATGACTCACCAAGTTTTTAAAAATGCAGCTACAAGTTATTTACAGGAGACCCTATTAAACACATATACACTCAGAAAGATGAAAAATATGTACCAGGGAAATACAGAAGAAAAGAAAACTTGTGTTGCATTATAAATGTTGTATAAAATAGATTTTGAGACAAAGCATTACTAGATCTAAGAAAAATAACTGCTTAAAGTTAAATTCATTAGGAAGATACAACATTTCTAAATTTTTATGCATTTAGTAACAAAACCTCAAATTATATTATTTAAAACTGACAGTTCTGCAAGGGGGAGACAAATTCTAATGTCATAATGGAAAATACTCATATTTAGACATGTCTCAGGAATTGATTAAGCTGACAAAAAAATCTGTAAAATCTGTAACATTTGAACAGTGTAATTAACAAATTTACTCTAAGGAATATGGAGAATATTACATCCAACAATGAGAGATTACAATTTTTTTCTAAGTACACATCAAATATCTATTAAAGCTTACCAAATGCCAGGCCAGAAAACAAGCCTCAACAAATTAATGATAGGCACAATCACAATGCAAGTAAGTTAGAAATCAATGATAAAAAAAAACTACAAATTTTCTTAAATATGAATTTTCAGAACATACTTTGGTGAATTTATAGGCCAAAAACATATATCTATCAGCAAATTGTATCTAGCAATGTATAAAATAACATCAAGTAGAGCACGAACAATGTAAGTTCATATAGAAATGAAAAGTGGGTTTAACATAGGAATCACTACAATCATCAATTATGAATTAAAAAGTCAATTATAATCTTAACAGTTATAAGAAAGGCGTTGCATAAAACTGAATATCAATTCATGATATTACAATAAAACAATAAATTAGGAATAGAATGAAACTCTTAGCACAGCAAAACCCGCAGCAAACATGATCTTCTATTTTTCATTTTTATATAATTTATTTCATGTTTGTTACTTGTGTGTTCATTTCAATATGTGATACACGTATGTGTCAGACATGAAATATAGTGATCCATTTAAGAAGCTTTAATGATACAATATTTTTGCAATGTACTTTATGAATATAAATATTTCCATAACAAAGAGAGAAAACCATTGAGTAGACACAACGACATTCTGAGCATTTCTTTGATTTACAAAAGTATGACTAATTTCTGTTTTTCACTAAAGGAATACAACCACTGTAAAAATACATGTTTGTGTATATCTACATAGTACAGAAATCCTCCAAAGTGGCAAATATTTAGTGCACTGACAAAGTGCTGCAAAAACTTTATCTCTTCCTTTCCACACAGCAAACATTATCTTAAATATATGACATTGAAAATATTTCCTTTAAAATCCAGAACCAGCTAAGAACGTATGCCATTACCATTTATATTCAGTAGAGAACTGGGGATTCTATACTGTGTAGCAGAACAGGAAAAGAAATAAAAGTTATTAAGGATTAGAAAGGAGGAAGCCAGGCTATGATTGTAGGAGAAAATAAAAATGTCTACTATCCAATAAACTATCCAATAAAATCTACAGATGATCATTACATCACTTATGCACATATTATGTTCATGACATATTTGGCATTAGAAAGAGTACTACACGATGTTAAAAAAATCTGGTCATTTATTCAAATCATGAAAACAGAGTAAGCACTGGGGTAATATTAATTTCACCTCTTAAAAAGTATAATGGCCCCCCATGTAAACTCTTCCAAAAACATTCCAAATAACAATTTCCAATTAATATTGCCTTTGTTATTATAGTCCCCAGTTCTCCCCTCCTAAAATCCCTATAAAAACCAGAAATATTGGTGATATTTTGCTCAGTCCTCCTACTACCCTTTCAGTCATTCATTCAAACCTTTATGACAATGTGTCTTGTCATAGGAAAGCATCAGTGAATAAGACAAAGCCCCTGCCTCCACAAGGATCACAGTTTTGTGGGACAGTAACATACAAAAAACAATCACACAATAAAGATGTTCCTGCATATCCTACGGTTATTGGTCTAGATGTATTAATGATGAGAAATAATAAGAGACATATCACAAATGCTATGAATATATGCATATAGAAACATATTCCCTATGTCCAAAATCTCAGCGATTTAATAACATGAAAAGTTCATGAAAATATTGCCTAACTTACCTTATTCTAAGTTGCGCATTCTAATTTAATGTGGAATTTAAATTTTTTTTACTAGAATTGCTTTAATATATTTTTAAAATCCAGTTATTTTTAATAACTATCAGAGGATGTATGCATCTTCTAACTTATCATTCAACTAACCCAGCCTTTGGATTCAGACTACTATGAAGATGACTTTTCTTGGATGAGGGTGAGAAAAGGTAGATGATGTCTGACCAAAACAAGGCATGTGAAATGGCTGATTGAGTAAATTCTCACTCTTAGGATGCTCGTGGTTATGAACCCTGTGGGGATTTTTTAGAAGCTTGCCCTGAAATGGGCAGGATGCCATTATGCAGAACCATATGTTTCCTGGCCTACAGAACCCAGACACTTCATATGGTCCAGGTTGTCTCAGTCGTGATGCCTGTGGTTCTCAAAGTTTACACCTATCATCTATGATAGCATTTCAGCTAGATTCATCTTAAGGAGACATGGTGATATCCCCACTTTGCAGCACTGTAGATACTATAGTCCCCAAGTACAACCTCATTGCCATAATACAAAATATGAGAAGATATAGAGGGGCTTCCTCAAGGCCACCTATCAGGTGAATAGCCAGTGCAAGAATTAAAATATTTAACAACATTGCCATCATTCTCTACCTGAAGCATCAAGGATGGTGGAGGTGAAAGGAACAGAAGGTGGAAGAAAACAGTCAATCACAGCAAAGTTGAAAGCACTATAGGTAAGTGGTTGAAAGCTTGACCACAGAAGCTACACTATCTGAATTCAGAATCCTGGTTTTGCCATTTGATAACCCTGTGACCTTTGACAAGTTATTTATTTTTTCTGGCCTTGGCATTCTCATATGTAAATGGGGAGAACCTCACCTCATAAGGTTGGTGTGAAAACTGTAGTGCTCAAGAAAATGATGAGCTTAATAAATATTAACTATTTTCTAGATTTTCTCAATATCTGTATTTTTAAAAATACTATTGTATCTCTTCCTGAAATAAATGTTTTTTTAAAAGTCTGAGTTCCACATAACACAAACAGTTGAAACATGAAAAGTTCTGTCAACCAACTATTTTTAACCACATGCTTTTTCCAGAGAACAGATGGGCTTTCCAAGGCCAATTTGAAGGTGAATAAATAGACTCACTATTTTACCATGAAGAAATTAAGTCTGGGACACAAAATGGTTTTATGCTTCTTTTAGTTTGTTTTAAGGATTCTTACTTATATTATCCATGGAGTAATCTCTGCAATAAAATAATGAATTGATGTCTCAACTTGAAGCCAAAGCATAATTGCATAATTCAGAAATAGATTTAAGATGAGCATTTTTCTAGCTCTGTGTTGTAAAATACAGTAGCCAGTAGGCTATTCAAGTGTGGCTATTTAAATTTATTAAAATTAAAAACAATTTTAAATTCAGTTCCAAGTTACTCTAACCACATACGAAGTGCTAAATAGCCACTTGTGACTAGTGGAAATAGAATGCTTATATTGCCACAAAACTTTCTATCAAATAGCATTGTATTGTAGATTATAAACTAGAGTATCTGGTGCTACTTGTCAACTAATCTTATCTGATTAGCTGTAAAGACCATTGTAAATCACTGATGAAATCAATTTTCAATTTAGAGACTAGCATAATAATTAAGAAACCTTATTTTGCAATTATTTATGTTAATTAGTCCCAGGCAAATTTTACAGGCTATCACATCTGTATGTTTCAGTTCTAATGTTGGAAAATTACATAGCACCATATGCTTTAAAGACAGTTGATAATTTGAAACACACACACAAGATTTCCCAAGCCATCATTTCTTAGCATAATCATATGTTATCTATGCAAAATGACACTGTCCAGTCTCCCCAAAGTAAAGTCTACACAGCAAAAATGACACTGAGTCAAACTGATGTTCAGGAAATTTGTGCTGTAAAAGCAGCTAACATAAACTGGTAAAACTAAAACTGATTCCTTAGCCTACATTTTTCTGAAAATTTTTTCTATCTAAATTTACTAATTTAACATATACTTCTTTCCTTGACTTCAGCTTATTGTAACTGCTCTTTCAATGCCTCAATTTAATTACAAATATCATGAATTACTACTACTCCAGCTTCTTCTGGCTGCAAGTCAGTCAACTGCAGATCACATGCATCTCTCCCTGGTCTGGTCCTCTCAGGCCCTGGCCCTCCAAAGGACTCCCTGGTTTAGCACATCAGCTTTCACAGCCTCCAAGGAATCCATCTTTCTCACAGGATCTGTTCTAACACTATTTAAATCTCCTAATCTCATTGCAACCTCCAAAGAGGTCAGAAGGTGGTCACTTGAATTACAATGAGCCCTATGTGATTGGGCACTAAAAAGAATATCAAAGAAATAAAAATGCCTCCTATAAAAAGAATGGAGAAGGGAGAGAGGATGATAAAATATAGGATGCATTGATGCATTCAAATTTACATAAATTATATTCATGGTCTTTGTTGATTTTTACTATCATATTTATAGAGCCAACAGATATGCCAGCAGTTGCTCAATATTTATTGAATAAATGAATGAATGAACTGAATGAAAAGTTTGAGGTACAGTTTTAGGGAGAAGATCATGAGTTTGGTTTCTTTTGTTTTTTTGTTTGTTTGTTTGTTTGTTTGTTTGTTTGTTTGGGTTTTTTTTTTGAGGGCAGTGTCATTGACCCTCATATGTGGGACCCAAACCGGGGCCGCTGGCCTCCCAAGCCAGCACTTAACCACCGCGCCACTCGGCCAGCCCAAGATCATGAGTTTTGCTTTAGAATTGGGGATTGCTGTGGGTTGAATTCTGTCTTCCTGAAAGATATGTTGAAGTCCTAACCCCTGATAACTGTTACCTGATTTGAAAATAGGGTCTTTGAAGATGCAGTCAAATTAAGATGAGGTTATATCAGGCTAGGGTGGGCCCTAAATCTAATGACTGTTGTCCTTCCTAATAGGGAAAGAGAGATTTAGAGACACACAGACCCACATAGTGAGAAGACACCCATGTGAAGATGGAGGCATGCTGGGGCCTGAGCATGAGGTACCTTCCCCCAACTGCATACAGGATATTGTTTGGCTCAGAGTCTAAACAAACCTTGGCAACACATTCTGATCAGCAGAACCCTATAAGGTTACCCCCTACAGCCATAGTGCTTCCTCCTTTCGGTACTCCCTCCCTTTTTCTTTTTCTTTTTACCTCCCCACTAGTCCCGTTGCTATTGGCAACTCCCCGCCTTTGCGTATTCCTCCTCCCTTCTAGTCCCGTTGCTAAGGCTGGCAACTCCCGCCTTTACATTCCTTCCCTCCCCTTCCAGTTCCTTGACGATATAAGCCCCCTCCTGTTCTTCAATAAACGAGGCTTGATCAGAACCCTGTCTTGCCTCCATTTCTTCGCGCCTCCTATTTTCTCCTTTCAGAAGGCTGCCCCTCGGCCCCTGTTGAATGCCCCGCCGGTCGGGGCATTTCTGGCGCCCAGACGGGGGCCAGAGGACTGCATGCCCTCCGGAAGACTGTCTGCTTCAAGTCCGGCCGGACACACCGCTGAGTTGCCGCGTGGTATTGACCCGCGAGTCTGACTCTAGTTCCTGATCTCCACGGACAAAGCCGGTCCGTGAGCCTGATCTGAGTAAGGTGAGCAGACTGACAGAAAATAGACGTTTCTGGGATGACAAATTGGTGTGATAGTCTCTCGGTCGTATGTCTGTGTGAGTGCGTGGAGGTTCCAAGACTTCGGGTCGCGGAATCTGATTGGGCCCTAATCTGCGGTTCCGTTTCTGTCGTAAGGTTAAACGGCGACTGGGCTGTGAGTGGCCGACTCGGAACTTCTCCGGAGTCGCCCCAGTCCACCAGTGCGGGGCTTATACCGCAGAGCTTTTGCCAAGACAGATTTAGTCCCGCGAGGGGCACGGCCAGACGGGCATCTGAGTGTTTTTTCGAGTGTTTGAAGGGCCGAGGAGAAAACAATGGGCCAAACAACAAGTTCACACGAACTTTTCCTCTCGGGTTTAAAGTCATCCCTCAAGGTGCGGGGAATTAAGGCTAGAAAAAAGGATCTCCGCCAATTCTTCGGTCTTCTGACAAATATCTGTCCCTGGTTCCCCCAGGAGGGAACGATAGACGTGTGCTATTGGAAGCGTGTCGGTAACGCTCTCCAGGATTTTTATAAGTCATTCGGGCCCGAAAAGGTCCTCGTTTCTGCCTTTACTTATTGGAGTCTCATTAATGATATCCTCCAAGTACATTCCCACGACCCAGATGTTAAAGAGATACTCAAAACAGGGGAAAACCTATTAAAGAAATCCTCTCGTCCTCCGTCTGCCTGTGGGTCGGTTTGCATAGATATTCCTTCTCAAGAAAATAAGCCCCCTACTGCCCCCAGTCCGGCTGAGTCATTAAACCAACCGTCAACAAGGCTTTATCCCTGTTTACAAAACCTTTCTTCGGGCTCAGACACAGTCCTCCCTCCCGAAGACCAGGCCACCCTCGATGAGGAGGCTGCCCGCTACCATCAAGAGGACCCCCCCTTCAAGGTTGCCCCGCCTTTTCAGCCACCCCCATATTTGCCTCCTCACCAACCTCCTTTTTTTGCCTCTATCGTGGACACTCCCGTCACTAATTTGACCCCTCCATCCGCTCCCCTTACTGCCCCAGGTGCCCAGACAAATGTTCCCCTAACCTTACAAATAGCCTCTCTCAGAGAGGCCCTTCAAGAAAAGCGCCAACACCTTAACCTGCTCAAGGAACTCCGTGCTCTTGAGGCTGAACTTGCCTCGCTCTCTGGTGCTCCCCCTGCGTCCCAACATTCAACAAGGCCATCTCCCAAACAAAAGCCCGTTTTCACCTTTCCAGTCACTCGAAGGCAGGCCGCTGAGGCCGACCCCTGACACCCCTAACCCTGAAGCCTCCCATGAGGAGGTAATTATGCGGAAGAGTCCGATAACGAGCCCGAAGAACGAGACCCCTCCCCTTCGGATGAGGAGGCTGATTCCTCAGATACTTCAGGACGTAGACATAAATACCGCCCCATAAATATTAGATATCTTAATGACTTAAAATCCGCGGTCCATACTTATGACCCGACTGCCCCTTTTACACTTGCCTTGCTCGAGAGCCTTACTGACCGGTGGCTAACACCTAACCACGATTGGTATACCTTAGCTCATGCTGCTTTGTCCGGCGGCGATTTTGTCTTATGGCGTACTGAGTACGCAGAAAATTGCCGGAGAACGGCGGAGCGTAATGCTCAGACCCGGTCCTCTCGTACTGGACGAGGGACCGACTCGGCCGAGGAGCCTTTAACACCAATGAAATTCAGGCTGCCTTCCCCCCTGGCTTATTGGCCCAGATCCAAAACGCTGGCCTCAAGGCCTGGCGCAAACTTCACCCTAAGGGACCCGCCAGCACCTCTCTAGCCAAGATTCATCAAGTACCTGACGAGTCTTACTGTGATTTCATCAGCCGCTTAACGGAAGCCGCTGGAGCGCTTAATCGGCAAGGAGGAGTCAGAGAGCGCCTTCATTAAACACCTTGCATTTGAAAATGCCAATTCTGCCTGTCAGGATGCCCTTCGCTCCCATCGTGATAGACCTCTCTCAGAGTACATCAAACTCTGTTCTAATGTAGGGACATCTCATGCCATAGGTGTTGCCATTGGGGCTGCCCTCAAAACCTTGCTATAGGTAATCCCAAATCTTGCTTCAATTGTAAGCAGCCCGGCCATTTTGTCCGCGACTGCCCCTTAGACAGACCGTCTCGTCAACCTCCTTCCACCGTCTGCCCTCGTTGCAAGCGTGGCAAACATTGGGCCAGAGATTGTCATTCAAAGACTGATATCTCAGGAAACCCTATTCCCCCCCGATCGGGAAACTCCCTGCGGGGCCAGCCCCTGGCCCCGGGCCGGCAGAACAAACCAGGGGCGACATGGTTTGTTCCACAGTTCCCCTCCCCAAACTCCCCGTCACTTCCCTCTGCCGGGCCACCCCAGGGAGTGCGGGACTGGACCTCTTGTCCTCCACCTCAACAATACTAACCCCTGATCAGGGAATCAGGCTTCTTCCTACTAATGCACGTGGCCCCTTGCCCCGGTTACTTTCGGCCTGATATTAGGACGCGGTAGCTCGGCCCTGGCCGGACTCCACGTCGTCCCGGGAGTGGTCGACAACGATTATACAGGCACCATCACACTCGCGGTTTCGCCCCAGTGGCCCGGTCTCCATTCAACAGGGCCAGAGAATCGCTCAACTTGTCCTACGCCCTCTAACCTCCTCCCACCCACCTACCCTTCCTCATTCCCGACAACATTCTGCCTTCGGATCCTCAGACACATACTGGATTAAACAGGTTACGCCTAACAGGCCCCTACTCACCTTACACCTTGACGGTAAAGCCTTTGAGGGTCTTATTGACACCGGGGCTGATGCCACGGTTATTGCCTCTCACATGTGGCCCCCTCGTGGCCCACCACCGTCGCCCTCACTCACCTTCAAGGCATACAGGACAATCCGCTAATCCCAAACAGAGCACCCGACTCCTTACCTGGACTGACAAAGAGGGCAATACTGGCCATGTACGGCTACATAGTCCCTGGATTGCCAGTCAATCTCTGGGGACGCGACATTCTTTCTCAGATGAACCTTATTATGTGTAGTCCAAATGAGGTGGTTGGCCACCAGATGCTCAATCACGGGTTCCTCCCAGGACAAGGGCTTGGCAAATCAGGACAAGGCATTAAACAGCCCATTACGGTCCGCCCAAACCACGCTCGGGCAGGCCTGGGCCACCCCGACCAAAATTTAGCCTAGTGGCCATTGACTTCCCTGTACCCCATGCAGACAAAATAAGATGGAAATCGGATGAACCTGTATGGGTAAATCAATGGCCACTTACCTCAGAAAAGCTCGCGGCCGCCACGCAGTTAGTACAGGAACAGCTAAAGGCCGGCCACCTTGAACCTACCACCTCTCCGTGGAATACCCCTATCTTTGTGATTAAAAAACTGGAACCTGGAGGCTTCTCCAGGATCTACTTGAGGTAAAAAAAACAATGTTTTCCATGGGGCCCTTCAACCAGGTCTCCCCTCCCCCATTGCCATCCCAGCAGACTTTTCAAAGATTATTATCGACCTCAAGGATTGCTTTTTCACCATTCCCTACATCCTTTAGATAGGGAACGGTTTGCCTTTAGTCTCCCGGTCGTTAAATTTAAAGGGCCCATGCCCCCGTATCAGTGGAAAGTCATAACTCAAGGTATTTCTAACAGCCCCACACAGTGTCAAAAATTAGTGGCTCAAGCAATAGACCCTCTCCGCGCCCGATGGCCTTATATCTATATCATCCTTTTTATTGACGATATTCTCCTGGCTGGTTCGTCCAAAGATAAAGTTCTTCATTGTACCGCTGAACTAACCAAAAACCTTGCCCATCTTGGTCTTCAAATAGCCCCTAATAAAATCCAACAAACAGACCCTTATTATTACCTTGGCTTTGAGCTTCGCGCTAACTCTATTACCACACAAAAAATCCAATTAAAGACATCTCACCTACATACCCTTAATGATTTTCAAAAATTTCTGGGGACGCCAACTGGCTTAGGCCATACCTTAAGCTAACTACAGCACAATTAAAGCCCCTATTTGACCTTCTCCAGGGCGATTCGGACCCTCTCTCCCGATATTTCACTCGAGAGGCTCAACAGTCCCTTCAACTAATCCAGTCGGCTATTGAAAACCAACAAATCACATGTATATCCTATCACCAGTCGTTCTCCCTGGTTGTCTGTGCCACTCCCCATACGCCCACAGCAGTACTATGGCAAGGAGCCCCCCTGCTCTGGGTCCATCTGCCCTCCTCACCCAACAAGGTTCTCACCACATACTACACCCTGACGGCTAACATCATCCAATTAGGAAGAGAAAAAAGCCGACAACATTTTGGAAAAGATCCTGACAAAATCATTCTCCCTTATACTAAGACCCAAATTCAGTGGCTCATGCAAAACGAAAATGACTGGCCAGTGGTTCTTTCCTCCTTCCTGGGGGACATAGACAATCACTACCCTGCAGATAGGCTACTCCAGTTCACCCGGCTACACCCTTTATCTTTCCTAAGGTGACAAGCTCCAAGCCCTTGCCGGCGGCGCCCTCTGGTTTTCACTGATGGCTCCTCCGGTGGCAGGGCTGCATACATTATTAATAATCAAGTCTTTACCGTTCCCTCCCCCTATCATTCTGCGCAGCTTGTAGAATTGTTCGCCATACTACAAGTCTTTACTCAGCTACAAGATACCCCATTTAACTTGTATACAGACAGTGCCTACATTGCTTTTTCCCTGCCCCTTCTGGAAACTGTACCCCACATCAAACCCTCCAGCAACGCTGTCCCTCTTTTCTGCGAGCTCCAACAGCTTATCACCAAACGCCACCACCCCTTTTTATCGGCCATCTGCGGGCCCATTCAGACCTCTCCTGGCCCACTGGCTCAGGGCAATGCCCTCGCAGACGCCAACACCCGTCTTGCCCTTCCGGTCCTAACTGACCCTCTGACAAGGGCTCAACAAAGTCACGCGCTCCATCATCTTAATGCCCGCACGCTCGCCTCCTATACAAAATCACCAGGGATCAAGCTAGAGAAATAGTCAAAGCCTGCCCAGGATGCGTTACCCTCCTGCCCACACCCCATTTAGGGGTCAATCCCCGGGGGATTATCGCCAACGAAATCTGGCAGATGGACGTTACCCACATTCCGGAGTTCGGGTCCTTAAAATATGCTCATGTCACTATTGACACTTACAGTGGTTTCATTTTCGCTAGCCTTCATACGGGGGAAGCCACAAAAATGTTATAGCTCATGTCCTTCAATGCCTCACGGTGATGGGAAAACCACAAAAATAAAGACTGACAATGGCCCCGGGTAGACTTCCCAGGCTTTTAAACAATTCTGTGGTCAATTTCAGATCTGCCATGTCACTGGCATCCCTTACAACCCCCAGGGGCAGGGAATCGTCGAACGAGCACATCAAACCTTAAAAAACACCTTGTCCAAGCTCAAGGCTTCCACAGCTTATCCCACTAAAGGCGCTTACCGCAACACCCTTCATCACGCCCTATTTGTGCTCAATTTCCTACAACTTGATGATCAGGGCAACTCTGCCGCTGACCGTCTTTGGCACCAAACTAAACACCAATATGCCAGGGTTATGTGGCGAGACCCCCTCACTGCAATATGGAATGGGCCTGACCGGTCCTTATCTGGGCACGAGGATCTGCCTGTGTGTATGACACCAAAGAATGTAACCCTCGTTGGTTGCCTGCTCGCCTAGTTAAGCCTGTCAACCTCCCTAACACTAACTCCCCACCGCCAGGACCTGATCCCTGAGACGCTTCCTCCCTCTCCCCTTTACAGATGCTTCTCCTGTCCCTCGTTTTGGGATCCTCGGTCGTTCTGCCTTCATATGTGTTTGCGGGTTTCTGCCACCCTGTGTCCAGAGAAAAACTATACCGTGAATTAGCAGGCAAGCCATGCGACTGTGGAGGCGGTACCACCAGCACCATCCACGGTCTTGGTGCCTTCCTTTACTCACAGTGACTGTGGCTCTAAGTTGGCCTACCTATTGTCACAACCCTCTGTCACCGGAGGCTATACAAGCTCTTTCCGATGGGTTTGTGTCCCCAAGCCCACAGTCATCCCTAGCGTCGGAGGCCGCCTGGTCCCTGCCCAACGGCCTGTACCACTGTTGGGGCCTCGCCTCCTCAAATCGTCCATAGTACCTGTTATGCTACAGCACAGACATGTACGTTACACAATGTCACTTATTTTACAGCCATCCTGACCCGTCTTTTTCGGGGGATCCACGGGGGGTGAAGGCGACTACACCAGCCCTCGGGAGGCCCTCACCGCAGTCAGGCCGGCTGCGGACATAATAAAAAGGTGGGAGACACTGTCTGCTGGCCCCAACGCCCCCCTATCCATTTGTCGGATGGAGGAGGCCCTTCTGACCAAGTAAGACAAATCCTGGTCGAAAAACGCCTAGAGGAACTTGCTGCTGCCCACTTTTCGTCCCTTGCGTATCACCCCTTAATTCTCCCAAAACATAAGCCCACTGACTTAGACTTTAACACCATGTCCATCCTCAACTCCACGCTACAGGCTTTAAATAACAGTAACCCTACTCTGGCTCAGGACTGCTGGCTATGCATAGCTATGGGGATTCCCATACCCCTTGCCCTTCCTAGTAACTTGTCCAAGCCCTCTTTTAACTCCTCAAACTGCAATATTTCATCCCCTTTCCGAACTCAACCCATGGGCTTGGTCTATGGTCCATGCCTGTTTTCCAACGTCACCAATAATGACACCCTTGATGTTGGTTTCTTTTCTTTAAATTGCACCTCCATCATCTATTCTACCTCCCCCGCCTGTCCCGGCCCTCGACACGTTTTTATCTGTGGTAACAGCCTGGCCTTCACGGCTCTCCCCGCTAACTCGTCTGGTCTCTGTGCCCAGGCCCTCCTCCTACCTGACATTGACATTCTGCCTGGAGACCAGCCGGTCCCTGTACCGGCCCTTGATCTATTCCCAGGACGGTCAAAGCGAGCCCTCGCATTTATTCCCCTCATGGCGGGGCTGGGCATAACCACGGCAATGACGGCCGGCGCCACTGGTACGGGAATAGCCATCCACACTTATCAAAAGCTCTCTCTCCAGCTTATTGAGGATGTTACCACCCTGTCTGGCACCATTAGTGATCTCCAGGACCAAATTGACTCACTAGCTGAGGTAGTTTTGCAAAACAGACGGGGACTTGACCTTTTAACTGCAGAACAGGGGGGAATCTGTTTGACCCTGCAGGAACGATGCTGCTTCTACGCTAACAAGTCCGGCATAGTCCGAGATAAGGTCAAGAAGCTCCAGGACGACCTGCTCCAACGCAAAAAACAGCTCCTTGAAAACCCCTTCCTGACCGGGTTTCACGGTCTCTTGCCTTACCTCCTCCCTATTCTCAGCCCCCTTTAGGACTGCTCCTAATTCTTTCCTTCGGGCCTTGGGCATGGAAAACGCTGACAAATTTTATCAAACAGCAGATTGATAACATTCTGGCCAAACCCATTCATGTTCATTACCATCGGTTGGCTATGGCAGACGCCGAGGAACAAGGACCTCCCAAGCCAGGCCCCCGATATATTGATATCTAGATGGCATGTGGGCTGAAGACATGCCGGCCTCCGAGCCCTGGGCACCGAGTTGGCTGCAGCTATTGAGTACTGCAAGGGAGGGTCCTTACAGACCCAACTTCAGATCTCCCTGATTACATGCCTGATTTGCATAAAGGTTGGTACCCTTTCATATTCTCTGCCCTGCCTTTCCTCCCACAAAAGGTACCAAGGGCATCAAAGGTTTTCGGCCACTGCCGGACCCCTGGGGAGGAATCAGGCCACTCGGTTAAGGCCCACCCTCTAAAACACAGAGGGAGGAGATGCTGGGGCCTGAGCATGAGGTACCTTCCCCCAACTGCATACAGGATATTGTTTGGCTCAGAGTCTAAACAAACCTTGGCAACACATTCTGATCAGCAGAACCCTATAAGGTTACCCCCTACAGCCATAGTGCTTCCTCCTTTCGGTACTCCCTCCCTTTTTCTTTTTTCTTTTTACCTCCCCCACTAGTCCCGTTGCTATTGGCAACTCCCGCCTTTGCGTATTCCTCCTCCCCTTCTAGTCCCGTTGCTATTGGCAACTCCCGCCTTTACATTCCTTCCCTCCCCTTCCAGTTCCTTGACTATATAAGCCCCCTCCTGTTCTTCAATAAACGAGGCTTGATCAGAACCCTGTCTTGCCTCCATTTCTTCGCGCCTCCTATTTTCTCCTTTCAGAAGGCTGCCCCTCGGCCCCTGTTGAATGCCCCGCCGGTCGGGGCAGAGGCAGAAATTGAAGTGATGTGTCTACAAGCCATGAACCATCAGAAGCTAGAAAAGAGGGACATGGAACAGACCATCCCTTAGAGCTTCCAGAAGGAACCAACCCTGCTGACACCTTGATTTCAGACTTCCAGCCTCCAGAACTGTGAGAGAATAAATTTCTGTTACCTTAAGAAAAAAAAAGAAGGAAAGGAAAGGAAAAGAAAGGAAAGGAAAGGAAAGGAAAGGAAAGGAAAGGAAAGGAAAGGAAAGGAAAGGAAAGGAAAAGGCAATAGGGAGGGTGGAAGAAGGATAGAGGTCATTTCCAGGGTCTGAGATTTCTTAAGGGCTGGTGTAGGGTAGTGATAGAGGAGCTGGAAGACATTTGAAAGTTAGAATTAGGAGTTGAAAGAATCTGTTTAGAGATTGTTTAACTCAACTTCCTATTAAACAGATGAATAAACTGAAGCTCAGAGAAGGCAAGAATATGAAGTTACAGTATAGTGATTAAGACCACAGACTTTTGAAGTCAGAAAATTAAATGCTGACTCTACTATTTAGTGAAGTCAAGAAACTTATTATCTGAGTCTTAATTTTCTCACTTATATAATGGAGATTATAATACCAATAACTACCATATAAGTCATTGGTAAGAATTAAATGAGATATGTTTCAAGTGTTAGAGCAGAGACTGACAAATCTAAATTTTCAATTCATGGAGGTGATAATGATAATGGTGATGATCATGATCATGATAAAATAGTTACCCCGAGCCTACCTGCAAAGTCATGAAAGAAATAAAACTTGAACCCAAGCTTGGGACTCCAGTTTGATGCTCTAATCCTTAAATACAACAATGAATACAACTTATTGCTAGTTTACTTTTTATATCAAAGCCTCCAGAAATGAACATCTCTAAGATTGTCAGAAGGTACAAAGGATAAAGTCACCAAACTTCATAATTTCTCCTTGCTATGGAGCTATTATGTATTAATTTATCAATAGCTCATTTTCAGGATGAGGTTATAAAGAGTGTAGTTCTTTATTCTGGTCGAAGCCGGAGTCCCCAAAGTCATTTGGCTTGTGTCAGGGGCGCACATCTTGTTTTTGTTTGTTTGTTTGTTTTTGTTTTCTGGTTAGAAGCTATTGTTTCCCTGTTTTACTTTGTTTTGAATTATGTTGCACTGTGCCCATATGTTGTTTCCTCTGCCCTCTCAGGGCCATCCTTTCCCAGCTCACCAGATATTAAGTGCTTTTGTTTCCTGCAGGTATCTATTCTTGGCCTGTGCCCAAACTACTACCATAACAACCCAATTCCTTGTAGGAAACTGGCTATTTTACAGAACTTTGTTTTTGTTACAGTGTCCTTAAATGTCTGGAGTTTCAACCTCTGTAGATCCCAGTTTCAATGAAAACCATGCTGGAGAATTTGCACTACATATCCTGAAGTACCAAGGTGACAAAAGCAAAAACACCTGGGGAAAAGTATCTTTCCCCCACTTTTATATTCATTCCAGATTTAAGGTCATCAACCTAAAATATTCACTAAAATGGAACTTGTGCCTCCATTCAAGTATATGTAGAAATTTACACTTTTCTTGAATTTTGAGATATCTCTTGGAAAACCATCTTGTAAAAATCTATCCATTTCTCTTTTCCGCAATCTTGTTCAGGAATCTGTATTTGCAATGTTACATGAAATATTAGAAAAGTATTCTACAAACTGATCATGTGGTTTACGAATACTCAGTAGGCGGTGTCTCTTCTGCCCTAAGAGCATCTGTCTCAGTTTACTGCCAACCTATTTAGAGCCATAACATCATTGTTACCTAGATATTGATCCTCTCTTTCACCACTAACATTATTTATTTAAACTCTACTATTTAAAATGTATAGATAAAACTGAGCATTTCCGGAGAGACAGCCCAGTAGAAAAGTCAAGATGCCAATGCTAATTTTAGATTATTTTACTGATCAGTTTACCAAATGTCAGATTGCTAGATTTTCACACTGCCCCTCTCATGGCAACTTGGTTTGCAAAAATCTCCTAGCATGCAACAGGAGTCTCTCATCAGCATCTCGGAAAACAAACACACAAACAAACAAATACTTTCTATTTAAGAGAGAGTGAGTAAAGAAAAAGTAGAGACTTTTTTTTTTTTGCCCAGTGTTTCTTTCTACCTTTGATGTTCGAGGAGGAATGTCATTTGCAGGAGCATGTCTTCTTATCCTGATTCTCATGAACAGTGGTATACCATTTTGAAACAATGAAGACAATTCTCATTTTGGTGATGTTGAAACAAACAAAACTTTTTTTTGCTTTTCCAATTGTAATGTCCTCAAGAAACAAGGGATACACATAGGCCTGAAGCAGAAAAACTATGTAGGTAAAAAAATCTATGTAGTTAAAAACTATGTAGAATTCAAGAAATTTTATATCACAAATTGGAAACTGCATAGAAATTGTTACTGGCCAAAAGCAAGTTTTACTTCAAGAAAGACAGTAATGCATTGACTCATACTTATACTTAGTATATCTGTGGGCAAGAATGGCATAGTTTATTTATTGTTCATATCAATGAAAATATTTCAACAAATGAGCTGTCTTCACCTTTATTTATTTATTTATTTATTTATTTATTTTTTGAGGGCAGTGTCACTGGCCCTCATATATGGGATCCGAACCGGGGCCACTGGCGTCCCAAGCCAGCACTTAACCACCACGCCACTCAGCCGGCCCTGTCTTCACCTTTAAAATGTTTCTACATCCAAGGCCATTACTCCACCACTGTTAATTATTCAGAAAGCTTTGTGTTTAGCCATGTATCTATTACTACCTATCACACATTCTTTTAATCATTATAGGAATTGTTAACCTATATAACATTCTTTACTTCCACTCACCGTACCCGTGAAAACTCAAGTCAACTATTATTAAAATTAGTTTCCTGAAACATCTGTGGAATTCTTGGAGTAAATAACACTTTGAAATAAAAAAAGTATTCATTTGTGAGGCATTTCACTTATGTTATTTTTAATGAAGACCTTGGCATAATTTTATCACTAATTATAAAGATTATTTTTCACCATACATTATGATTAAATTGCTTCCCTATATAGTATTCACGGTGCAGTATTTTCACATACAACCTATATAGAACAGATACAAAACATATAGTGAAAGATGCAAAATATTTAGTAGTAAGAGAGCATCATATAGGTACATGTTTATCACATTGCCAGTAGCTTCAACATCAATATCTATTCCACATGCATTGTCTTGCAATTTACACCCTTCACATCATGTGGTTTGTGGTGGCTATGTGAGAATGAAAAAAATCAATCATGAATTTTTCTAGTATTTTATTAGAAAAAGAGTAAATATCATTGAAATAATCTTTCCTGACTTAGAACTCAAGCTTTCTTAAGCTATTGAATTCAATAGGTATATGGCTGCTAAGTTCTGAAGTTTATCAGCTGAAATTCCTTCTTACCAAGCAACAGGGTACAATAAAGTGTTTGCCTACAACTCAGTTATTTGCTCTTAAAAAGCTTTAAATTTAATCCATGACAAAAAGAAAAAAAATCCAGTTAAGCTAATTTATGTGTTCATAAAGTAAGTCAACTACCTTTATTCCTAATTAGTTTCTGAAAATATCTACTAGGTTAAAAAATAGTAACATAAAGGCAAATAGAAACTGATCCCAAAATACAAATTGTCAATGAATCAATGTCTTTAAATCTTTTTTTTTAAAGATTTTGTTGGGGAATTGGGGGAGGGAAACAGCATTGGAGAATCAGGGAAGGGGAACAGACAAGTCGCTGTCCTTTTGTTTTACAGTCTAGTTGTGGAGAACGTTGCTTCACTGGCCCATGTTGGTATTATCGTTGTGCTCTTTCTGGGTGAGGCAGATCGATTACCAGCCTCTGGATAGCCACTCACGGCGGCTCTCAGCAGCTCATGCAGGCTGCTAGCCACTCATGCTGGCTGCCAGCCACTCACTGCAGCTTATGGCAGCCCACTGCAGCAGGGGCTGCAGGCTACGCCATCGCTGGGCGACTCACAGCAGCCCAGCTCCAGGTGGAGCTGTTGTTTACCATCTTAGTGGTAGAGGGCCAGTGTCACTGGCCCTCATATGTAGGATTTGAACCGGGGCCCTGTTGCTCAGAGCTGGTGTCCCAAGCCAGGTCTTAACCAACTGGCCACTTGCCAGCTCCAATGTCTTTAAATCTTAAGACTAGAAAGGATAATATAATGTAATGCTCTAGTCTGGGTCTATGAAACACTAAGCATTCTAGAGAAGTGGCTTTAGGGCTATCTTTGTCATGTACACTGTAAGGGGAACATTTCAACCAGATCCAGTCATGATTCAGTCACTTAGTGTCGCATCCCACATGACACGGTAGGTGAGAGTGGAGAAGGGACAGGAAAAGGTTAAGAAAGAGAGAGAGATACAAAATAAGAGAGAATATAATTCGGGGCCAGGGGACCTCCGCCTCATGGACGGGAAGCCCGGAATCAAGCCTGACTGTTATTTTTTATTATCTTACACATAAGCAAGGGTCAATGTAGCTTCCACAGTCTGTGTGTCTCACAACCAAAAACATAGCTTAGGGCCTAATCACCCACACCTGTAAGCTGTCATTACCAGAGGTTCCATGAGGTTATTGTCATGCACCTCTTAAGAAACAGAACCTCCTCTGCCAAGGCTAACTGATAAGAATGTACAGAGGACACATATTATCACATCAATAGGTCATTTCACAGGCAGGCTGCCAGGCCCTGAAGCAAGGGGTTCACGCCCTATTTCTGTCAACTCGTGATTCCTCCTCTTAGCACCCACTGGTACCCACTGGCACCCATGGGCACCGACGCAGCCGTGTCTGGCTTAGGAAATTTCTACCTTGAGAAATCTTACTCGTCATTGACTAACCAGCCATTCTTTGGCGCCAAGTGGGGACACATAGAGTAAGCATAATATTGAAGTTATGATCTGTCTTTATGGAGAGGTGCATGGGAGCAGACAGGTAGGCTATAATGTGACAACTTAGCTCTAGTCTACATATTAGCTTCACTATATTATTTTAAAAACAGAGGTTTTGCAGATATTTCATGTTGGGCCTATACCATGTATCAGTTTAGACTGGTCAGTGCTTAAGGCAAAGGGCAGGAAGCCAAAGGTTTTGTTTTTGCTCTTCATTTCATGGGTTTTAAAATGTATGCTTTGGAGGTCTTCTCAGGGAAATACCAGCTTTTAGAAAAATAACTATTGATCTGCTAAACATTTTCATTACTTTCTTGTAAGTACCACTGTGTATAAAAGACCTATGATTTTTGAAGTGTGAATATATATGCTAGACAGTGTGACAGGTATTTTTATATTGACAATAAACTTAAATGGTAGATTTTATCCTGAGATTCAGTGAAATTGACTAACGTCCCCATATGCTCCGATGCAGATTCAAGTGTAATTTGACTGTCAAGCCATGTTCTCTATAAAGCACTGCTTTCCATAAAGCGTGTATTTTTAGCATAATCAACATTTTCCCAAGGGGGCAAAATTTGGTTGTGGAGGGCAAAAAAACCTTAGCTATTACAGTGGTTTGTGGCCCTGTAAAGGGTCATAGTACATGAACAGATATATAGTATATCTGTGGATTTAAAATTTCATGGGATTGGAGACAAATATTTAGGAAAAGTATGTCTGAAAAGTTTCCTTGGTTGGGGGTGGGAGATGATAATAAAAAAGAGGGTGAGAAATGGAAAGATATTCCATGTTCATGGATTGGAAGAATCAACATACTTAAAATGGCCATAGTACCCAAAGCAATCCCCATAAAAATCCCAATGGCATTTTTTGAAGAAATAGAACAAAACATCATCAATTTTGTATGAAACCAGAAAAGACTCTGAATAACTAAAGCAATCCTGAGAAAAAAGAGCAAAGCTGGAGGTATCACATTACACCCCCTGACTTCAAATTATACTACAAAACTACAATAATCAAAACAGCATAGTATTGGCAGAAAAACAGCTACACAGACCAATGGAACAGAATTGAGAACCAAGAAATTATGTGTACAGGCAAATAATTTTCAATAAAGGAGCCAAAAACACAAAATGGATAAAAGAAAGCCTTTTTAATAAATTGGAAAGCCCAATGCAAAAGAGTGAAACTAGATTGCTATTTGTCACAATACACAAAAGTTAACTCCAAATGGATCAAAAACCTAAATATAAAACCTGAAACAATAAAACACATTAAATACACACACATACACCCCCACACACACACACACACACTAAACTTATGTATCTCAGTCTTAGAGAGGGTTTTTGTGAGTTTGATCCCAAAGACAAGGTGAGTAAAAGTAAAAAAAAAATAAATGCAGGGGTCAGCTGAGTGACTCAGTTAGTTAAGAGCTCACTCAAGAGTGTAAGCTTAGCTCTGAGCAACAGCAACTCGATGCCCAGCCCAAGCTGAGCTGCCGCTGAGCTGCCAACAGGCGACAGGATGGCTCAGCTAAAATATATATATATATTTTAAAAAATAATAATAAAGACATGTGAACTATATCAAACCAAAAAGCTTCTGCATAGCAAAATAAACCATCAAATCAAAACTACAACCAACCAAATGGAAGAAGACATTTGCAAACAATACCTCTGATAATGGGCTAGTATCCAAAATATATAAAGAACTCATACAACTCAACAGCAAAAAAGCCCCCAAAAATCCAATTAAAAAATGGGCAGAGATTCTGAAAAGATACTTCTCCCAAGAAGACACACAAATGACCAACAGACATATGAAAAGCATGCTCTGCTTCACTAGCTATATTGGAAATAAAATTCAAAACCACAAGGTGATACCACCTCACACCTGTTTGGATGGCTATTATCAACAAGACAAGAAATAATAAGTGTTGGAGAGGTTGTGAAAGAAAAGGAACCCTTATATACTGTTGGTAGAAATGTAAATTGATACAGCCACTACAGAAGACAGTATGGGAGTTCTTCAAAAAATTAAGAATAGAGCTACCGTATGGCCCAGCAATCCCTCTTCTGGATATCTACCTGAAAAATTTAAAAACACTTATTTATAAAGATACAATGTCAGACAATTAAGTTCGCAACTCATCCTAGAAAAAGTGCTATATACCTCATTGCTGAATATCATTATGGTCACCTTCGAAGTATTCCCCTTGGGAAACTATGCACTGATACCAGCACCCAGTTCACCCTTCAAAGCAATTTCGGAGCTCTTTTTCTTGAATGGCCATCAGAGCTGTCCTTGTATTACCCTTGATATCCTGAAAGTCATCAAAATGTCTTCCTTTCAACATTTCCTTTATCTTTGGATAAAGATCAGGTGAGTCAGGAGGGTGTTTTAATACAGTTACTTGTTTCCTGGCTAAAAAACTCCCTCACAGACAGTGCCATGTGAATTGGTGCATTGTCATGATGCAAGAGCCATGAATCGTTGACAAAAAGATCAAGTTTTCTAACTTTTTCACACAGCCTTTCCAGCACTTCCAAATAGTAAACTTTGTTAACTGCCTGTCTAGTTGGTATAAATTCATAATGAATAATCCCTCTGATATCAAAAAAAGTTAGCAGCATTGTTGCAACAAGTTTGTGAACTTAATTGTCAGACTTTGTATGTGTTCGTTGCATTTGTTGCAGCATTATTCACAGTGGCCAAGACATGGAAAAACCTAAATATCCTTCAATAGATGATTATATAAAGATGTGATACATATATACAATGGAATACTACTCGGCCATAAAAAAGATGAAATAGTGACATTTGCGACAACATGCATGGATCTTGAGAATATCAAGTTAAGCAAAATAAGTCAGAAAGAAAAAGTCAAAAAGCATAATTGTACTCATATGTGACATACAAAACAGAACAAGAAGTTAACAAATAAAACAAACAAACAAAAACTCATAGACACAGACAACAGTATGGTGGTTATCAGAGAAGAAGGGGAAACAGGGAGGTAGAAGAGAGTAAAGGGGGTCAAATATATGGTGACAGAAGAAGACTTGACTTTGGGTGATGAAAACACAATGCAATATACAGATGATGTGCTATAGAATTGTACACTTGAAACTTATATACTCTTATTAAACAATGTCATTCCAATAAATTTAATAAAATTAAAAAAAAAGATGTTGAGGGCCGGCTGAGTGGTGTGGTGATTAACCACTGGCTTGGAAAGCCAGCAGCCCCGGTTCGGGTCCCACATATGAGGGCCAGTGACATTGCAATAAAAATATAAAACAAAAAAAAATAAAAAAATAAAAAATTAGGACTTCCGGTAAAATGGTGGAATAGACAGACGCTGTGCTAACTACCTCCCAGGATCACACCAAAATTACAAACAAATTATACAGCATTCAACCCCGGAGGTTCCTGGAACACTAGATGAACAGAACCATTAAACGAAGAACTTAAAGAGGAGGCCGCGTCAGGTCTGGTAGACGGGCAGAGACAAGAGAGGGTGAACCTCATGAGGGAAGCCCCAGCTGTGGGCAGGCTTCTACGGTTGGGGGAGAGACCCTCCGGCCCCACACCCAGCTCACCAGCCCAGAGTTCCTTTGCCGGGAAGAGAAGTTCCAAGATGGCTGGCAGTAACTTAGTGAGGACTCTCTTTGCTCAGCTCCGTGAGGTTAAGAGCGGCTAGAGAATCAGTGGGGCCGGCACACGGGCTTGCTCGCTGTTGAGCACTTACCTGGTTACTGGTGGAGGGAGTGGCTGTGAGACCCAGGCCCAGGAGCCTGCGGGAACGGACTGAACTGAGCACCTTTGGTGCAAACGCTGGAGGTTTTTGGACTACTTCTTCCCCTGGTGTGGAGCCTACACGCGAGTGTTATAAGGAGGGCACCATTTTGTCAGGGTTGATCCCTCCAACAGAGGATCAGGTCCGGGAAACTGTTGGTCTGGTGGACTTGGCGCAGAAGTGCGTGTGTGTGTGTGTGCACACGCATGTGGCCTTGGATCCCCAACCCTCCACCCGGCTTATACTGCATTGCCAGGGAAACACCTGGTGGGCGTGCTCCAGCTCTAACAAGCAGCCCACTGAGACGCGGGAGTGCGCAAGGGGCCTCGGGTCACGGGTCTCTGCACTGCACTTGCAGAATTGCCAGGCTGGTAATTGGTTGTTGGGCTGCTCGGCCTGATCTGCGAGCGGCTGATTGGGACAGGCTGAGACTGGGAGTTTCCTGGGAGTATTGGGCCATGAGCTGTGTGCCTGCATGATCCAGCCAGGGCTCTCCTGGTGATCTATGTAATACATAAAAGCAATCCCAGAGCGACAGCCAGAATGAGGAAACAAAGAAACATGTCACAAGTAAAAGATCAGAAGAAACCTCCAGAAATGGAACTAAGTGAAACAGAGGGATCCAACCTTTCAGAGACAGAGTTTAGAACACTGATGATAAGAATGTTTAACAAACTTAGTGAGGACATAAGGAAGGATAGAGAAATCATAAAAAACAACCAGTTAGAACTAAAGAATACAATAATTGAAATGAAGAACACACTCGAAGGAATCACCAGTAGGGTAGATGAAGCAGAGGAGCGGATCAGCTATTTGGAAGACAAAATAGCAGAACTCACCCAGTTGGCACAACAAAAACACCAAAGAATAAAAAACAATGAAAATAGTTTAAGAGCCCTATAGGACAAGATGAACCCAACAACTGTGTGAATTATAGAAATACCAGAAGAAGAAGAGAAGAAGCAAGGGGTCGAGAATGTATTTGAAAAAATAAGGACTGAAACCTTCCCTACCCTGGTGAAGGAAATCAACATACATGCTCAGGAAGTGCAGAGGGTTCCAAACAAGCTGAACCCAAACAGGTCCACACCAAGACACATCATAGTTAAAATGGCAAAGGTTAAAGACAGAGACAGAATCCCAGAGGCAGCAAGAGAAAGACAGCAGGTTACATACAAAGGAACTCCTGTTAGACTAACAGCTGACTTGTCTACAGAAACTCTGCAGGGAGTGGCAGGAGATATTCAAAGTGACACAAAATAAAGGCCTACAACCAAGATTGCTGTACCCAGCATGGCTATCACTTAAAATTCAAGGAGAAGTAAAGAGCTTCTCAGAAAAGAATAAGCTTAAGGAATTCATTACCACCAAGCCAGCATTGCAAAAAATGTGAAAAGGGCTCTTTTCAACAAAAGAAAGGGGTAAACAAGCTAACCCAGGAAGACCAGGAATACAAATAACAAAATGCAATACATATGCACCTATCAATAATCATTTTACATGTGAATGGGATAAATGTTCCAATCAAAAGACAGAGGGGCTGGCCGAGTGGCAAGGCGGTGAAGCGCTGGCTTGAGAAGCCAGCAGCCCCGGTTCGGTCCCACATGTGAGGGCCAGTGGCATTGCCTGCAAAAAAAAAAAAAAAAAAAAAAGTCAATATTTAAAAGACAGAGAGTGGCTGAGTGGATAAGAAAATAGGACCCATGTATATGCTGTTTACAGATGGAATAAGATATTTCATGCAAATGGAAATGAGAAAAAAAAAAGCTGAAATACCAATACTTATTTTGGACAAAATAGACATTAAAATGACTACAATAAAAGACAACGAAGAGCACTATAACCCTAATAACATCTATGTACCCAATATAGGAACTCCTAATTACATACAACAGATTTTGACATAAAGACAGAGATCAGCAGTAACACTATCATAGAGGGGATTTCAACACCCCATTGTCACCAACGGACAGACCCTTTAGACAAAAATCAACACAGAAAGAGGGGCCTTAAATGAAACTTTAGACCAACTGGACTTCGTTGATATTTTAGAGCATTTCATCCTGAAAAAACAGAATATACATTCTTCTCAAGTACACATGGGGCATTTTTAAGATAGACCACATTAGGCCACAAAACAAGTCTCAGTAAATTTAAGAAGTCTGAAGTCATATCAAGCAGATATAAAGGAAAAACTGATGGTTGCTGGCTGGGAAGGAGTGGGGATGAGGGAGAGGGGGAAGGTTTTGGACAGCGTAGGTGGATGTCTATATTGTTGCCGCAGGGATATGGGGGCAGTTCTGGGAATGTAATTGATAATGTTGTGAAGAGACTATTATGTTATGTGAAATAAGTCAGTCGGAGAAAAACAAGTACCATATGATCTCACTTATATGTGGAATCTGAAAAACTGAATGAATGAGCAAAGTAAACAGACTCATAGATATAGAGGAAAACCTGAGGGTTGCTAGTTGGGAGTGGGGTGGGGATAAGGGGGAAGAGGAAGGGATTAGACAGCATAAATAGACAACTATAATATTGCCACAGGGATATGATACACAGTTCAGGGAATATAATAATGTAAAAATTTTGTGGCATGTCAGATAGTCACATGTCTTGTTAAGGAGACCACTTCATGGATGGAGTAGAGGCTTGATCACTGCACTGTACACCTGAAGCTGATGTTGTATAATATTGTGTGCCAACTCTAACTGAATATATAGATAGTCACAGGATGTGGAGTATACTGTGGAAGGGAGTCAAAGAAATTGTAATAGATATGTGTGATATGGGGGGGGAGTGTGGTGGCGAACTGTGGGAGGGGTTGACACTTTGGGGGGTAAAGAGTATAACTATTGCATTGTGTTGTACACCTGAAACTAATAAAAAAAATGAGGAAAAAAAATTAAAAAAAAAAGATGTTGAGATACATGTACATAAAGACATTAATTCAATATTTACCTTTTAGCCCATTTCTAATTGATTTTTTCCTTTCCTTTTCTATCGTTCTTTGCTTTTATAAATATTTATTGATCTGTCAAGGATACAATAGTGACCTAAAGGAACATAACCTCTGCCTTTGTGACATTGACATCCTAGTACTTATCTATAAGGTTCCTGTCTAAATTTGGTTTACTTAATGATATTATCCCTCTAATTTTCATTTCATGTTTAATATCATTATCATAATTTTTCTTATCCTCTTCATTTTTTTTCTACTAACTTTATTGCCTTTATTATTTTACTTACCTTTTTCCTAATCACAAGAACAAATTGAAAATGAGTATGATATGCATATCACCTAGTAAATTACCTTTCATTTAGGAATCTGGCTTAGTCTCTTGAGACAAAGTCAATATAAATATATTTAAAAATAACTTTTGTTTTTGTATTTCAAATGTAAATATATTTCCTTATGATACACAACACTGACTTGAGGAATATCCCTCATATTCTGTTTTTAAAAAATCTCAATATTCCTCACAGAGATTTATCTCTAGGGTATGGAGAAAACCCTTGTACTACTTGCCTTTTAGTCCACAAAAAAACCAATGTCAGCTCTGGAGTCCATATCAAGCATAAAGAAGGCTACAGTCATTATAGGTATCTATGTACAAATAGGGATAGAGAGGATATTACATTTAATAGGAGCTAAAATTTTTTGTAAGACCCTTTTAATTACTTTTGTCTCTAAATATCCTAAAATATCAATCTCTTTGCAATTAATGAGTATCAAAATATGTTCAAGCCATGACAAGGGATTGAAAGTGTCAGCAGACTCAAGAATAGGCAAACCTTAAAGTATTATTATGCTATCAATGTATCCATCTATGAGGTATATACTAGGGGTGCCAAAAAATGTATATAAGTGGACACTTTGGTCAATGTTGCTGGAGCAGTAGTTCCCCTTAATCAGAAGTATGTGAACACTGATGGTAACTACTTTGAACACCTCTTGTAATTGCAGAAGTCAAATGACTTGTATTCATCTTTTATTGGTATATATTGAGTATTACAATTTTAATTCAGTTTTCCTTTCTTAAATGTGTACACATGTCTTTTGGCACCCTCTATATATCTACTTATAGAGAGATATCTATCTATAAATATCTATCCATAGATAGATATATCTTTTTTAATTTGCCTTCGTAAAGCAGAACATGTAGTATTTGGCCATCCCTTGTGAAGATAAACCATGGCCTAATCAGACAAGGATTTTCCCTCCATTTGTTCCTATAAAGATCCTCCACTTTTTCAGAAGATAAGTTCCTGATCCTTATGCAATCCAACAGCCCCACAGGCCAAAGTGCTCTTGAAGAGCAACAGGAAGTCAACTTCTTGCATCGATTGATTTGAATTATTGGAGTGATGCTACCATTCAGTCTACTATCCATAGTATCTAATTCAGGGTCACTTCCTTCAACAAAACATTACTGAATGTCTAAATAGCCCATGTGAACAGCCTTTGATACCACAAGATACAGGAGATGTTTTCCTTTAAAGACTTAACTTTAACAATAATTGTTCATGAATCTTTGAAAATCTCTCAATGAGAATTCTTGGGAGACACAACACATGGTCTTTAATCGAACAAATGAAATCTATTTTCTTAGATTATTTCCAAAACAATGATCCTTTTAATGTAAAGACATAATTTTAGGAGCATTCTGTATAGAGTGCAGGTCTTTCTGTCTCTTTTCTCAAATAATAAACTAAAGAGTTTAGCTTGACTGAGCTCTTGTCAAGAATGAATTTTAGACTAGAAGTTATTCTTATTTTGTTGAATGGTAGAATCCTTACCAGTCATCTCTGGTCTATCTCATATTTTAGAGTTGCATTAAAAAAAATAATAAAACCCCAAAGCCTCATTCTCTGATTTTACAGAGAGGGACCACAAGGGAATCTTCCAGTAAACTGAAGATAGCTAATGCCTGCTTCCCTTCAGTAAAGGCATGATTCTTTAAAGAGAAACCTAAATAGCAGGAGGATATTTGCTACTAATAAACTGATAAACTGAAGATAGCATTTGTGGGATATGCAAATCCCTCTTCTAGAGAGAGACAGAAAGAATGCTTTTCTGCTCTAGTTTGACAGCACTCTGTACTCTTATAATCTGTGTTCCTGACAATTAGTTCTGATGACCTGAACACCTAAGGTCTTTGTCACAGCTTTAGTCAGACACAGTGTGGTCAGGAAGAATTCTTTCCCCACAGACCATTTTTCTAGGGCTTGCTCTGTGAAACCAAGATAAAAACACCTTGTCAAATTTTTGTGCAGGCATAATCAAATAATTCTGAATGAAAGCCGATAGGACTTTAACTGATTTATAAATATCTGAAATACTTCTATTAAATCTGAATCTGGTCTTGGATTTTCAATGAGAACCTAAATCACATACCCTAAAATTCTCTACGAATTATTCCATATCCTAGATATTAAGGTATAAAAAATAGGTTTGTGTTATTTAATTTCAATTGCCCTTAAAAGTGATAGGTATGTATGATATGGGGGGGAGTGGGGTGGTGAACTGGGGGAGGGGGGTTGTCACTTTGGGGGGTAAAGAATAAAACTATTACATTGTGTTGTACACCTGAAACTAATAAAAAAAATGAAAAAAAATGATCTTAATACATATTTTCAATATATAATACTCTTTTCAAAGGAGTATATAGTATAATTTTCAGAGTGAGAAGATACCTCATTTTCTCATTTTCATTTCACAATCTTAATAAATACATTTATTATTAAACTAAAACTAAAATGTATCAATTGCATATAATTATGCAAGTATAGTTATAGAAACTAATGAATTCATGTCACACTTTATGTAACACTAGCTACATAATTCAAATCACTTGAAAAAACAGTTTTTGTTTCCCCTTTGGTGACACTGAGTTTATTTAGAAACAAACAAACAAACAAACCAGTTAAATTTAATTTAGATGAATTCCAGAGGAAGTCTAAAGAAGAAAACACTTTACAGCTATTATCTTCAAGATGATAAACTTGTTCTTAAAGCTGGATGAGTAGAAATAACTAGCCCATAAGAAATAAAAAATACCGCTGAAGCAATCGATAGCCTCCCAACTTCCTCCTTCCTCATAGAACTGAAATTACCTGGAGTTCTTAAGCCCCTTATTTTCCCAGAAACCCCACATCCACAGGAGATTTCTCTCCTCCCAGCTCTTGGAATAGGTTTAATAGCTACTGGTAATCTTGAACCTTTGACCAGTACCTTATTCAGGAATTGGTATGTGGCTTACATTGAACAAGTGGAACTGAGGAGTGTTTCTGACTGTTCCAAGAGATGTTCTAGAACATCCTTCCCTCTCTCTTCCTGAACATTGCAATGCATCGATGTGAAGCCAGAATGTCTACAGACATTTTACCAGACTGAGGAAGAAGCCAATGTTTTGAAGAGGAATGAGAAAAGGGATTTCTAGGAAACAGAAATGAAGACAAGATATGGGAACTCTGCCCAATACCCTATAGCCAGACACCCCATTAAGTGAATACTTATTTTATTATTTAGTTTGAGTTGGGTTTTTGACACTTAAAACTGAAAAAATGCTACCAAATACAAAAGTTTAAGGTAATACGTATGGTGCCAGATGTGTACTAGATTTATCAGGGGGAATCACTTTGTAAATAAGTTATATAAATGCCTAACCACTATTCTGTATACCTGAAACTAATATTATCTTGAATGTCAACTGTAATTGAAAACTAAAAAAAAAATAAAAGTTAAAAATTTTTTAAAACTTTATGGCAAAGCCCATTTCCTAGAATTACTGAAATATACATTATTAAAACCATTGTTGTTTGTTAAAATATTGATTTCAAACAGCACATGTTTAAAGTGAATATTTAGGCATATCAAGGCATCTCTCTTAGACTAAAATCTTAGTATGTTATCATTGGCACATCCTAGCAAGTAGTCACTAATCAGATTAGTTAGTTATTGTCTAAGGGCAGGGATGATTTCATTAATTAAACATATTTGTCGAGTACTTACAGTATGCCAATAATACTCCAGGCAATGTAGATATAGTAATGAACAACACAGACCAAAATTCTTGCCTTCACAGAGCTTATATTTTGGAGGCAAAAACAGATGATAAAACAATGCATTTGTAAAACATGTAGCATGTCAGAAGTTTATAAGTGTTAAGAAGTAAAAGCATTCAGGCATAGACATAGAATCTAAAGATGGAAAAGAAGATGTAATAATTTAAAAAAGAGAGTCAGGGAAAGCCTCCCTTGTCATTAATATTTGAGCAGAAATCTCAAGGAAGTTAGGGAGCAATTCAGTGCTATGGAAGAGGTGGGGGTGGGGGTGGGAAACTTCCTGCCTTTCCATGTCCCAGAAACAGCAAATACTTGAAGCAAGGAGTGCTACAAGGCTAGGCTGCAGTGAGAAGGGGAGGGTAGGAAACGGATCAGAGAAGGAACATGGGGCCAATTTGCAATTACAAGAGAGAGTCCGAGCTGAGGTCTAGAGCAGTAATATGCAATTTGTTAGAAAATGTCTTGTTACAAGTATATTTTGAAGATACAGCCAACAGGGTATGTTGATGGATTAGATGTGGGGTGCAAGAGCATTACATCAGTCAAAGCTGGCTCCAAGGTGTTTAGTCTGAGAAGCTGGAAGGATAGAGGTAGCATTAACTGAGAAGATTATGGCAGAACAAATTTCTTTGAAGGGATAAGGGAGGCAGAATTCAGTTTTGGACTTCCTAAATTTGAGCTACCTATTAGAAACCCAAGTGGAGATGTCAGGAAATCAATTGATTCTAGGAGACAGGATTCTGGAGTTCAGAGGAGAGCTCCAGGCTGAAGCTGTAAATTTTAAAATTGTCAATGTATAGTTGGTACTTAAAATGACGAAATTATCTAGAGAGTAGAGGTGAATTGTAAAACTAAGAGATCCAAGAACTGAGCTCTGAGAAGACATGACATAGAACAAGTTTATTTATCTTCAGTAGAGGGGCTCAGCAAAAGCTGTTGCAACAGAAAAAGAAAGAATTCTTATTTTTAACTAGTCCAAAGATTTGAGAAAAGGGAAAAAGGAAATGGGACTCCCATGCCTTCAGTGATTGTCTTTATGACTTTAGTTCTCTTGTCCATATAGCATACTAGGATAATCTAAACGTTCAGTGAGGGTTTGCTTTTGTGAATGGATCATTTTGCCACAAGTAACAAAAGCCCAGATTCAAATCAGAATAAATGATTTGATAGTCAGGAAGAAAAAAAATTAAATGCTACGTAGCCAGCCAATTGTATCTGACGCAATCAGGAGAAAACAAAGCTTTACTTAAAGAAAAAAAAAAAAAAGAAAAAAAAGGAGGGCAGGCTGAGTGGCGCGGAGGTTAAGCACTGGCTTAGGAAGCCAGCGGCCCCGGTTCGGTCCCACATATGAGGGACAGTAACACTGCCCTCAAAATAAATAAATAAATAAATAAATAAATAAATAAAGCAAAAAAAAAAGGGGGGGTAGGGGAAGGTTAGTGAATTGCAGAAAGAAAGAAATATAATCATAAATATTAAACAGCTATCTATTCTATTCCAAAAGCTTTAACTTCATGAAATATGAAATAACTGATAGATTGATTTGGATCTTTACAATTACTTCTAGCACTAACATTTTGAGTTCAATACTGTTTTGTTTTTTCAAAACAACCTTGTGAATTTATAAAATACAGAGAATTCTTAGTATTTAATGGTAACAATTTTAGAAAATAAGCTGGTTGATATAATATTTTGAACATTACACTATTGATTCCAGATAAATGTAAGATCAAGTGTCAATTGATGGCAGCCTGATAGGTTTCAGACTATAAATTACTTATAAAGGTAGCACCTGATTCTTAAATTGTAATTTAATGAAGCTTTCTTTATACTATAGAAGTTATAATATGGGCAAAGCCAGTTTAACAGTATTAGATAAATGTTGGTGATGTCAGTCCTAAAGGCAGTTTACAATTTATCATGTCTCTTTTTCTCTCTTTAAGTGAGAAAACTCTAAATTGATGCTTATAAAAGCCATAAAGCTTCTCTCCAAATCTCAACTATTATCTCATCAACCGTGATCCTAGGTCCTGTAGATTCTGACCTTCACTTCAGTTTGTTTGCCTCTAATTGGGTCTCTGTCACATTAATTACATTTGAGAAGGTTATTTTAAGAAGGCAGAATAACACTGCATGTTATACATGTGAAGAATTATCATTTGAACAGGAAAACTCTCTTTTAAAAAAATCAAATTTCTATAAAGAAATACAGAAATATAAGGAACAACTTACTCTTTCTGTTGGTGACTAAATGATAACTAAATGTGATTCCCTCATCTCTTTTATAACTGATAGACCACTGATTTAAATATATCACTGCTATTGATTTTCTGTTGGACAAAAAAATTAATAGCATGTTATTTCTTATGTGCTTTCAATTTCTATGTGGTGTTTATTTCTCTGCAAATTATTTAATAAAAAGTATCATTTATATCAGTTATCAGGTTTCTCTAGCAATGAGGCTATCAAGTAATGTAGTATAATTCTTGTTCTCAGATAAGATATCTCTCATTCATTTTAACTTATATTTGAAACATTAATCTCTATTCAATCTTTAATTATCAGGCTGCACCAAGTAAAAGTAATGCAAATTCTTAAAAGAGAGAAAATGGATAAAATGACACATCATGAACTAGTCACATAAAGCTTTTCTTTCATATTTAAAATAGCTTTCTCAAGGTCAGAGTTGGTATAACATAAGAATTATTATATCATTTCTCTTTGGAAGTTTGAAATATAGAGTTGAAGCCAGTTTCTAAGCGAAGCTATTATCACCTGACAGAATAACTTATGGGACAATGATGAGGAAAACATTAATTAAAGTTCCCAGATTTATGCACCTCTGGTCATCTTTTCTGAACTTTCCTGATTGCAAATAGATTATATGTTACTGATTGTCTGATAATGGATGAGTCATCATTAGAACCTAAGATGCTCCAACTGGAGTGCCACTTTTGGCATCACATATTAAATGTGTTCTTTGATATAATGATTCACTTTGTATTTATGAAGAAATACTTTATACTTTATTATTATTTAGAACCCAAATGCTTTTGATGCACACAAATTTTAAGCCAAATTTTTACCTTAATGAAAATTTAATCAAACTACAATTTTAAAAGAATTGGTACTCCTAACAAGATCACAGTGTGAAAATGGAAATGTCTGCTGGTAGCATGAGGTACAGCATCATGTCTAGAGCACAGTACATGGGAAAAATGTCTATCTAAAACAAAGCCTCGGTTCATTGTGATAACATATTCTGCCCTTTGCAACAAAGCAGTTTCTTGATATGGGTTAGAAAAGTTGTTCTTTCCTAAACAAAAGCACTAACTAGACAGTTTGTCATCCTGTTAACAGGTATTTCTTTTCGCCATCCCATCAGTTTTGCATAGTCTTGTCTCTGCTACACTGACCTTAGTCCATCTCAGTTTAACTGAGAAGCAATACAACTATTCTAGGGTCCATGAAGAAGAATATGAACAATCCACCCCTACCCTATCCTCATTGCACAAGAGAAAGAAGCTGGAGAGCTTTATTTCAGGGAATGTACCTGAAAAAGTTGACAACATAATCAAGAGAGAAGTCACAGAAAATAAAAAGACCCAGTGTTGCCCTTGTACCAATAGAGCACTGTAAATGATTTTCAAGTTTTTCCTAATTGCTCTTTGTTTTTCCTGTATAGTCTGTCTTAACACATTCCATCTCTCAAGAACATTATCTAATTTCTTTAAACTCTTTTTCTTTTTTTTCTTTTTTTTTCTTCTTTTTTTGAGGACAGCATCACTGGCCCTCATATGTAGGACCGAACCAGGGCCGCTGGCTTCCCAAGCCAGCGCTTAACCACCGCGCCACTCGGCCAGCCCTAAACTCTTTTTCTTAATTTCTTCCCTTCTGGTCCTGTATTTTTCATGCTCAAACTAAACCAATGGTCCTCTGGACTTACTACCCAGATGCCATCATAAGAATGTGCCTATTACTCTTCTGAGTGAGATCAACTGTTTTAACCTTTTGTTTTCTTTCTTCTTTTCTTTTATTGGAGTGACAATGGTTAGTAAAATTATATAGGCTTCAAGTGTACATTTCTATAACACATCACCTATATATCACATTGTGTGTTCACTACCCAGAGTTAGTTCTACTTCCATCACCACATATTGGACCCCCTTTACCCTCTTCTACCACCTCTTGTACACCTTACCCTCTGGTTGTCTCTGTCTTTGAGTTTTTGTTTGTTTGTTTGTTGCTTTCAGTTTTATATCCCACATATGAGTAAAGTCATATGGTTCTCAACTTTTTCTGTCTGACTTATTTTGCTTAGCATTATGTTCCTTTTTGATTTGGTCCTCATTTTGCTCTAGTCCATCATTTAAGTAACTTCCTAGGTAAGACTTAGGAAGTAGGGTAAGTAAACTTTCTGAGCCTTTGGCTATCTGAAAATGTTATCTTATTACACAATTGATTGAAAGTTTGGGTATAGAATTCTAGGTTAAAATAATTTTCCTTCAAATTTTGCAACTAACATCCTTGTCCTCTAGCACAATGTCCACCAGTTGAGAAGTCAGATGCAGTTTCAATTCTCTTGTTCTCTTTCTCTGGAATTGATTAGGATATATTATTCACTCTTGGTATTCTAAAACTCAAAGTTTTAATCTCACCAAGACTCCTTGACATAAGAACCACAAGCTGAGATGGAAAACCAACTTCAAACAATCTTAAAAATCTCTAATCCCTCCAAAATTGTGTTAGAATGAGTTAGCTTCTGTTTAACGCAATCATACTACTACAGAAACTTATCATGGCATCTCCTTGGTAGTAAAGAAACTGAAGAAGTTGCTGGACTGCATTTTCAAAATTATGTGTTGTGAGTAAAGCTATACTTACCCAAGTATCCTGTTTTATATGTTGTTTCCTAAAACAAGTATCACTCACATAGCACTCATTATATATCATAAAGTATTCTAAATGCTTTACAAATATTAATACATGTAATCCTCATAAAAACCCTGTGATAAATATACTGTTATTATCATCACTTTAAAGATAAGAAAACTGAAGCACAGAGGGGTTAAAATAGTTTAACCATAAAGAAAACGCAACTGATAAATGGCTGATGCAGGATTTCAGGATTTGTACCAAGGAAATCTTGCTCAGGAGACCATAAGCATTCAGCTCTGTTGCCTCTCAAGAGCTAAACATACCAGATTCCTTAAACATTACCCTACGTTATGTATATCCAGTAACTATTTGAACATTACAAATGAATAAAAAGCCCTACATGAAAAGGTGATGCTGTTTATACTCCCATTTCACTCAAAGTATTCCTTCCTAAATTGTTCAAGTTCTTATCTACATAGCATTCAAAACATTTGAAGTCTTCAATAAGTGTTAAATTGATGCTATGCAGCTGACACTGCTATAAACCTTGAAGTATAATGAGGCCCTCAGAAGAAAACTAATTACTTATTTCATTAGTTAACTCGAAACGTGTTTTACAGATATAGCAAACCAGGATAAATGCTCAATACTATAAAATTTCCATAAATTCAAGATGCTAGGTATCCATTTCAAATAGCAGTATATGTATTGACTAATATTTGATACTGGAACTTTTCCTTTTCCACTGAATTTTTGTTTTAAATACTAAAAACACTTAACATGTAATGCTTTGAAGTATTTTTTTAAATCTTCATGTCTAGTTTTCACAGATTCATTCAATGCAGTTGCACCTTTCATCTTTTCTCTTCTCCATCTAAGAGCCAATGCCTTCCTTAGGAAACCATCCTGGTGCCCTTGGCCCAGATGACTTAAGTGCCAGTCCTATCTCTGACACAATGGCTATGAGACCTGACACAAATGTCATTCCTCTCTGAAACTCAGTCATATTTGTCCATAGAGAACCAGAGCAAAAAGGAAAAAAAAAAAAGGAGGCCTTACATTGTAGCAAGGCCAGGAGGTATTTACAAGAAATTTAAAGGAGGCTGGCATTCCCACATAACAGGTAGCCATTCTTTACTGGTAATATTCTTGCTACAGCTTAATAAACTTTTAAATGGTATAGTTCACTCCATCAGTTTATTCTTTCTGAAAGACAAATAAAAATCCCTAAGGATTCTTCAAACTTTCTGTATAACTGTAATATAAAATTAATAAATTTTTTGTAACTGACCATTTATTAGCAGTGTTCAGCCCTTTCAAGCCATATTATTTCATGTTTAATTACTGCATTACAGTATTTTAAATTACTAAAATTTTATCAAGCCCTCATAGAATTTCAGAAGTGAAATCTATATTCAATTTAATTTATGACTATTTAATCGTATGATGACTTCTTTTGGTTTTCATTTATTTAATAGTTTGAGTCTAAAGTTTTTATAATATAATGCAACATTTTTAGTACCTTATTCCAAATGATGGTACAATGCAGCATTTACCTCTTTTCGGTTCTATCAAACTTTACCCTTCTGCCCCTGATCTACTATATTTATCAAGTTCAATAATTTGGGTTTTGCCTCATTTTTCTGCTATATATTCTGGTTCACCTTCTGGGGCTGGATTCTTTCATTGAATCATTTTCTATAGATGGTTAAGTTTTGCAGGTTTGTCCTTCCTGGGAGTTGGACGTCTTCTTCATACCCCCGTGGTTAGTGTTCTCCCTTAAACTGAGGTGGTAGCTGTGCCTGACCTACCTCTATGCCACTCTCTGTTATCGGAGCCAACTCTGTCAAAGCCTGTGGTCACCAGAGTAGGATACATTTAAACCACTCACTGCTATTCCTAGAGTTAGTTCCTCTGACCACTGCTGAGATTCTAACTTTCCTTATAGGCAAGCTCATCTAAGAAACAATCACCTATAATACCAGGTTTTCTTTCAGTGACTTTTGAATCAGTCACAGTAAGATAATTATGCTTTGATAATAATGCCAAAAGCTAAATGGTTAAACTTTCCAGGACTGTAGTCCTCCATGTGTTGGCCCAGCCTTTCAATAAATGGTTCTGTGGTAACCAAGGCAGAAAAGAAAGAGATGGGAGATTAATGCAGAGTCACACACTAGCTCTTAAATGGTTCATTAACCAAATGCAAATTCCATGGCCATGCTTAACTCCAAGGGGCTGAGAATTTTAATCCCCCAGAAGAAGAAGAGAACCAAATATTAGTGGACAATGCTAATGTTTACCACACCTTGCTAGTTATAATATTTATATCATTAATTTCCATTATCATAGTATCATCATAGCATCATTTAAGAAGAACCATAACAAAAATATTAATAATTACTAACACTTACTGAGTACTTACTGTGTGCCTAATATATCAGACACCGTACTGAGTATCTTACATAAATATCTTACTTATTCCTCAAAACAATACTATGAACATTTACTGAAGACAAAATTGAGGCCCAGGGAATGTCAGCAACTTGCTCAAGGTCACACAACTGGTAAGTGGAAGATCCAGAATTTAATCCAGATCAGCATGAATCTAAAGACTTTGAAATTAATATGACAAATTAATATGGATACAAATCTGAAGGACATTGTATATGCACATTCAAAAATCCTGGTAGACATGCCTCTGAATATGTAACTTCTAGGAGAGGTTATTGGTGTACTACCTAAAGGAAGCCAAGCTGAGACAATACAAAGGAGGAGAATAAGGTTTGGGTTTAAAAGTCGGGAGAATGAGGTGAGTTGTAACATATGTATGAACAATTGATCAAAGACTAACCCACAGGGGCAGAGAGGAGCCAGACAGAGTATAGAGGTCAAGTCAGGTTCAGAGAAATGAGTCAATTATGTATAGAATGCAAGACCTGAGGTGCCTGAGGACAAGGTTTTGGTCTACTTTAGCAGAAATAGTAACTTCATGGCTTTAGTCACTTTCTACCCCAGAGAAGGACATAATTCTGAGTATCAGCTACCAATAGATCTGGAAATTAATTTTATAATGTGATTTTTTTTTTCATTTGGTATGGGTAGTGGGTAGGAGTCTAAAACAAAAGTAAAGTTAGAGGAAAGTGTTATGAATGAGTGATATACACATATCGTATTCTAGAGTGGTGAGGGGTTTAAGAAGAAAAGGTTTCAGAGTTCTCCCCTGTCTTAGTTAGTTTGGGCTTCTATAACAGAACAATCGACTGGGTGTCTTAAACAACAAATATTTACTTCTCACAGTTCTGGAGGTTGCAAGTCCAAGATCAGGAGGCTAGCATGGTTGGGTTCTTGGTAAGGGTTTAATGGACAGTTGTCTTCATTATATCCTCACATGGCAGAAAGAGAGCTAGCTCTCTTCTTCTTCTTATAAGAACACTAAGCCTATCATGGGAGCTCCACCCTCATGATTTAATTATCCCTCAAATGCCCCATGTCCAAATACAATCATATTAGGGCCTCAACATATAAATTTGAGGAAGACACAAACATTCAACCTGTAGCATCCACTCTGAAGAGTAATGAAGTATAGCATAAACTGCTAACACCAAGAGTAGATTAAGGAGATGGACATGTGACTGAATTAAGCTACACACCAGCAAAGAAACAACTGAGTATTAGATGGGGAAAGAGAGCACAGGGTTAGGATGTGGATGTCAGCCCTCAGAGTGATTTTATTCATTACTAATGGAGGGCCTCAGGAGATTAAATCATGGGGGAACTCAGTCATAATGCAAAGATAATTGCAATTCAAATGTATGCTGAAGTTTTCAAATTATTGACTCTATACAAATTATTTTTTCAAAAGTATTTGCATATGTAGTGAAGTGAGGTTTTTAGCTGTGTACAGTTGTTCTGTTTTGCCAAACTTGGCACTGTCTATTTCCTTGTCTATAAAAAACCTTACTTTGATTATTTCTAAAGTCATGGGATGAAAATTCCAAGTAAATGAAATAAAGAAATAATCAAAAGTTTTCTCAGTCCATTTTTTCCTACCAAATACAACGTTAAGTAGTATCTAGATATTATCCTAGCTGTGTCCAGGCATTTACTTGAACATTGTTATCTTTAATTGTAAAAGTCATAGCCAGAATTGTTCAACTGACATCTTAGAGGAGGAGCATGAAAGGGTGCTCCCACATTTATATATACAGCCCACAGCTCAAAACCTTAGGAAGCCCTAAGTGAATGTTCCAGGAGTATTCTCATCTTTTTTATTGCTTTCTCTGGACCAAATTTTGGACCCATGGTGAAATTCAATTATAATATTCATTTTTCTCTGATACAAAAGTACAAATCCCTTATAGTCCTACCAATCTACCTAGAAACATTGGTTTCACAAAAAAATAAGAATAAAGCAAGGAGAATTCTTAAACAGAATGTCTCTGAGCAGATGATAAGCAGATGTTACTCCTTCCTCAACACAGATATGCATTTTCATATATTAGAAAGTGTCACATTGACCTTGCCACACTTTGCTGAAGAAAATTTGTCATAATGTATTATGACTTTTGTTTCTTATAGGAAGAAAAGAAAATGTGATTCCAGAAGTTTCACAATTCATTTAGGGGATTTGCTAAGAATTTCCCATAACAGTTAAATATATTATTTGGAACTGCCCAAAAGGGGATTTAGCCAGTCAACCATAATCATTTCCTGTTTCCTCATTCATCAGATAATTTGTACCACTGGTACCAGAGGAAATTGTCATACTAGGCAACATTTACATAATATAAAAATAACTGAGTCATAAACATCTCTATAGTTTTTTCTTTATGGTGACAAATAAGTAGATAATTTACTTTATTTTAACATTTCAATTGCTTGTGGTAGAATTTCATAGTACAAAAAATAAGTGACTACTTCAATGAAATATATATATATATATTAAGATTCTTATTGGGGAATTGAGCGAGGGGAACAGCTTGGGGAACCAGGGAAGGGGAACAGACAAGTTGCTCTCTTTTTGTTCTTCAGTCTAGTTGCAGAGGATGTTGCTTCACTGGCCCATGTTGGTATCATCATTGCTCTCTTCCTGGATGAGGCAGATCGTTCGCTGGCCTCTGGATGTCGCTCACCGTGGCTATTGGCAGCTCACACTGGCTGCCAGCCACTCATGCTGGCTGCCGGCCACTCACTGTAGCCTATGGCAGCCCACTGAAGCAGGGGCTGCAGCCCACACTGTCACCGGGGCTCGCACAGCCTAGCTCCAGGTGGAGCTGTTTTAGCTGTAGAGGGCAGTGTCACTGGCCCTCATATGAGGGATCCGAACCGGGGCCGCTGGCATCCCAAAACCAGCTCTTAACCAATGCGCCACTCGGCCGGCCCTCAATGAAATATATTTTTATGTCACTATAATGAAAGGTCACAGAGAAATAAGGAAAAGTTTTACTATTGTTGTTTCTGCTTACTTTTTTTTTTTTTTTGGTTGTAGAAAATAATCCATTCTCAAATATTAGTCCATTCACATTCACAATATCCTAGATTACTAATTCACACCTTCGTAGCTATTCTCAAACCTTTAACACTTCCCCCATTCTAACTCTCACATGATCCCTGGCTACATCAGGCACTGAGAATGTGAAGCAATCACAAAAGAACCTCCTCAAGTTTTTGGCAGAGCACAAGAGGAAGAGCTGTCATTGCCAGAGTGGGTCAGAAGAAAACAAATAAAATATTAGATTCTTAAAGATCAATTATAGACCAACATTCTTTGGGCTCTCAGACATGAGCAGAGACTGCCCTCACTGTAAACTGTATTCCGCTGACCGCCACTTGGTGCTCACAAGATAGGAGCAGGGAAGGAAAACTGATAGAGAGCCCCTGGTAGTGTACCTTCTTTCCTAGACTTTTCTTTCTTAGGTACCAATAGCTTTAAGCTGCTTGAGAAAGGGCAGAAAACCCTCCAACCTCCAGGGCCCAGGCAAAGTTAAACTGAAATTAGTCAAGACATAGAAACAAAAACTATCGGTTTTCCTGTACCAGAAGGAATTTGAAAATTCCCCTGGCTCATCCTTCACCACCTGCATTGCACTTATCTACAAGCAAAAGCAGCCTACTACTGGGGGAGAAATAAAACTCCCTTACCAATTGTCCCAGAAAAGATAAATTGCTTCTGGGGAAAAAGTAGAAGCAAAGAACATCTACTCCCGAGAAAGGGGCAGGAAATCTGCTTGGACCCAGGATCTTACAGAGGTCTGCACAACTCTTTCTTGCCTAACACCCACCCTCTCTGCTCCCATAGATACAAGGCAGGGTGTAGTTGCCATGGTGAGGAAGCACAGAAACACTAGGAAACTTTCACCCCTGATGCCCAGGAGCACATAGCCTGCCTAAGGGTGATACTGGAACACGAGAATCAAAAGCGTCTATTTGCTCTCATGTTAAGCCCAACACTGAATAACAAGCAAATCAGTAGTACACTGTTGGACAAAGGGCAAGAGTGTGAAGAGAGTACTCCTCTGTTGCTCAGAAATTTAGAAACCACTGAAACAAAACTGACAGTTGGAAAAGAAACACTGAAAAAACCCTCTTTCTTCAGCATTTCAGATTCCACACTAAATACAAGGTAGCAATAGATTACTGCAGAAGAAGCATAAGCCTGCAGCTAACCATAGAATAGCAACTATAGCAACAAGAGAGCCCAAACTTTGGTCAATTACTGACTTGATTAACCTAATACTCCATATTCATAGCCTGAGAGAAGATAAGGCATGCCTGTTTGAAGGCATAAATGCTTGATATTTCGGTCTGTACTTTTCTTCAATACATAATGTGCAAGTCAGTTAAAATGTACAAACACACATAAAGCAAGAGAAAAAACTCATTGTCATGACATAATTCAGTCAACAGAAACAGACATAAAGATGACTCCCCATTGGAATTGGTAGACAGAGAAGTTACAATAATGATGATAAATATGACAAAGGATCCAGCAGAAAAAAAATGGACAATGTGCATGAACAGAGAGTAAAATTAAGCAGATAGATGGAAACTATTAAACAGTCAAATTTAAAACTACAAAAAAACCCCAAAAAAACACCCATCATAATAGAGACGAAGAATACCTTTGAAGGACTTATCAGTAGACTAGACTTATCAGTAGACTAGACATAGCAGAAGCAAACTCAGTTAACTTAAACTGAAATGCAAAGAAAAAAAAAAGAGTAAATAAGACAAAATAGAGCATCCATGTGCCAAGACACTATAAAATAGTCTAGCATTTTATAATTGAAAATTCATAAGGAGAAGGGAGAGAAAATAGAGGAAAAAATGGAAAGATAATGCTTGAGAAAATTAACTACAAATTTGGGAACTTCAAATAAGAGAAGCTGGATAAATAATAATGTGCACATGAAAACACACACACACACACGCACACTTTCTTAGACACATCATAATCAAATTGTTAGAAAAACAGAAACAGAGAAAATCTTGAAGAGAGCCATAGGATGGAGGGAGGGAACACCACATACAAAGGAACAAATACAATATTTAGGAGACAGATTTCTACAGAAATTATACAAGTTAGAAGACAAATAATTGATACCTTAAAGAACTGAAAGAAAAAAAATCAGTCTTGAATTCTATAACCATTAAAATATACCTTTTTAAAATGAAGATTAAAGAAAGGCTTATATACTAACAAAAGCTTAGACTTACAATGAAAGAAAGTTTAAAGGAATTTCTTCAGGCAGAAGTATGAAATCAGATGGAAACCTGGGTCTACATAAAGAAATAAAAAGTGACAGAATAATAAAAGTGAAGAAAACTGAGAGATAATATACATCCTTTGCAAGTGTACATGTACCAATATAAACCATATTCATTTTTTTATTAGCTGAGCCATCCTACCACCTGTTGGCAGCTCAGAAGCAGCTCAGCTCAGGCCAGGAATCAAACCAGCAACCCAGTTGCTCAGAGCTCACACTCTTTAGCGAGCTCTTAACCAACTGAGCCACTTGACTAAACCATATTCAGAGCCATAAAACATATTTTAACAAATTAAAATTTTAAAGTTATACAGAGTATGTCCCCTGAATACAATAGAATTAAGAAGCTAGAAATCAATAACGGAATAATATTCTCAAAAACCTCCAAATTTTTCAGAAACATGTTTTTAACTAACCCATGGGTCAGAGAAAAATAAAAAATGTTCTGAAGTAATTTACAATGATAATACAGCATATCAATATATGATGAATCAAACCAAGTCAGTCCTTAGAAATGCTCAGGTCCTACTAGAAAAAAAGTTTCAAATCAATCTTCTAAGTTTCTACTTTACAAAACTAAAAAAAGAGATCAAATTAAACCTAAAGCAAGAAAAATAAAATAAATAAATAAAGTAGGAGTCACATAAAACAGAGAAAAACAAGAAACTAAAAGCTGGTTCTTTGATATAAATATAATTAATAAATCTATAGTGAGACTATTCAAGGGAAACAGACGACACAAATTACCAATATCAGAAATGGAAAAAAGGAATAACACTACAGATAAAACCGATATTAAAATAATAGTAAGGAATTGTATTATAACTTTATGACAATAAATTTTATAAATTAGATTAAATAAACTAAGTCAGTGAAAGATGCAAACTATCAAATCTCAAAACAAAATAAACCAGATTACTTGAATATTCCTATGTCTGTTATTTTTATAAGGAACTAAAATTACCATTTAAAATCTACAGCTTAAAGGTCATGTAAAATGTAGAGTATGTCGGACAGCATATATCACTGTCATGTGTGTGCCTTTGGGGGCTGGAGTGCAGCTTCATCCTGGTGCCTTCTGTTATATACTGATAACAGCCCACAAACCTGCAGTAGTCTGTGAGCCATTTTGATCAGCCCACTAGTCGACTGAAAGTTACTGAAAGACTGCTTCGAGTCTTAGCTGAAGGATAGCTGAAGAAGGCAATGAGAATAAACAACTGTAAAAAAAGCATGAGATTTCCAGTCAAGATGGTGAAGTAGGTAAACCCTCTGTTTACTTCCTCTTCTTTCCACATGCAAAGTACGACTAAATTACAGAACAACCATTATTGAAAATCATCTGAAGTCTTGCTGAACAGAAGTTCTATAATTAAGGGTATACAGAAGAAGACATTTCGAGACTTGTAGGAGGTGTGGAGATATGGAATAGGCTGGTCCCACACCTACATGTGGCAGTAAAAATAAGGAGGAATATTTTGGCTTCAGAAGTTCCCCTGGAGGATCAAGGGGTCCCAGCCCCACATTTGCAGAGTTGCAGTGCTGGAAAACAAGTACCCATAGCTTCTAGGTGTGAAAACCAGCAGAGGTTGTGGGTGATTGAGATGGAGGACTGCTGGAGTTCCAGTTACTCCACTTTAAGAATCCACCTGTGGACTTACTCACTGACGGACTCATTCACTCTGAACTCTAGTGCTGAGCAGTAGCTCAAAAGATGTCCGGGAAATATAGGGAGGAACTGAGTTTTCTTGTTTCAGGGCAAGGGCTGGAGGGGAAGCTTTCTCCCAGACAGAAGTGCTGACAGGGCCATTGTTCCTTTCTTGAGCCCTCCCCCAATCCATGCTGCATGCACAGGTGGACACCATAGCTGTGTCTCCATCAACCTAACTAACACTGTTTGCCTCACCCTGATGATTCCCTGAGACCTTGCCTCACCGACTGGGGTGCCCACCTGAGCAGCTCATGCTGCAACTTTCCTAAAATCTCTCAAAGGTTCATAAACTACAGACAAGCAATATCTAGCATTGGCATGCCCCATACCTCTTGCTAAGCAGCACTAAGCCTGGTGCTAATGGCAGCCTGCCTCATTTAGCAGCTTAGCCACTCCCAGGTACCTACAAGCTCATCACAAGTGGCAATCGCCTTCAGATCACTTTGTAGTTTATACCAAGTGGCCCCAGGTAAGTCACAGGCAGCAGCTCACCTTGGTGAGCACCAGAGCCCCTCCCAAGTGGCCTCAGAACAAAAACACCTGCTTCAGATCACACTAGAGCATCACCCAGCCCTGTTCACAAATGCTACATTCAAAGGACACACTGGGCAGGCACAAGGTTTCTGCTAAAGCAAATCCTGTTCCATAGGGTCAGCCCCTGCACAACAGCTCTTCACTGTAGTCATGGCCAGTCTTTACATCCAATCAGCCTGAGGGTCAATGCCTCCCATTGACATGCCAACCACAATCAAGGCTCAAATACAACAGGAGAGCATACACAACACACACAAGTGACACATCTGGAGCACCTGGCTCAGGTGACCAGGGAGACTGTGCCACGGGGCCCCCAAAGACACATACTACATAAGATCACTCTACCAAGACTGGGAGACACAGTATTTCTAACCAAATACATAGAAACAGACACATGGAAGCATCCAAAATGAGGAGACAAAGAAACATGTCCAAAAGAAAGATCAGAACAAAGCTCCAGATAGAGAACTAAACAAAATGGAGGCAAGCATTCTACCAGATGCAGAGTTCAAAACATTGGTTATAAGAATACTCAGTGATCTCAGAGAGAATTTTAACTAAGACATAGGAAACATAAAAATGGAAATAGAAAACATAAAAAAGAACCAGTCAGAAATGAAGATTACAATAACTGAAATGAATAGTATTTTAAAGGAAATCAACTATAGATTAGATAAAGGAGAGATTTGAATCAGCAATTTGGAAAATAATGTGGCAGAAAACACCCAATCAGAACATCAAAAAGAAAATACATAATTTTAAAAAATGAGGATAGGGTCGGCCGAGTGGTGCAGTGGTTAAAAGCTGGCTTGGGATGCCAGCGGCCCTGGTTTGGATCCCACATACGAGGGCCAGTGATACTGCCCTCTAAAAAGAAAAAAGAAAAAAAAAGAGAGAAACTAAAAAAATGAGGATAGTTTAAGGAGCCTCTGGGACAACATCAAGCATACCAACATTTACATCATAGGGGTAGAAGAAGAAGAGAGAGAGCACGGGATCAAGCATCTGTTTGAAAAAAGAATGGCTGAAAATTTCCCTAATGTGGCAAAAGTAATAGACATAAAAACCCAGGCTGGGCAGAGAGTCCCCAACCAGATAAACACAAAGAGGCCCACACCAAGACATATCATAATTAAAATGCCAAAGGTTAAAGACAGAGAGAATCTTAAAAGCAGCAAGAGAAAAGCTGTTAGTTACCTACAAGTGAGCTACCATAAAACTGTCAGCTGATTTATCAACAGAAACTTTGTGGGCCAGAAAAGATTGGTAGGGAATAATCAAAGTGATGAAAAGTAAGGACTCACTACCAAGATTACCCAGCAAAGCTATCATTTAAAATTAAAGAAGAGATACAGAGCTTCCCAGACAAGAAAGAGCTAAAGGAGTTCTTCACCACCAAACCAGTATTATAAGAAATATTAAAATACTTCTTTAAGATGAAGAAGAACAAAAGACAAAAAATATGATTAATAAAATGGCAATAACTACATATATATCAACAATTACTTTAAATGTAAATGGAGTAAATGCTTCAATCAAAAGACATAAGGTGGCTGAATGGATAAGAAAACAAAACCCTTATATATGCTGCCCACAAGAGACTCACTTCAGATAGAAAGATACACACAGACTGAAAGTAAAGGGATGGAAAAACAAATTTCATGAAAATGAAAATTTCAAAAAATATGCTGGGGTAGCAATACTTATATTAGACAAAATAGACTTTAAAACAGCCTATAAGAGACAAAGAAGGATCCATTAATCTGACTTCCAGGTCTTTACCTAAAGAAACCCAAATACTACTTCAAAGGGATATATGCATCCACATGTGTATTGCAGCATTATGAGGCATGATAAAAAAAATACAGTGAATGGGGCCGGCCGAGTGGCACGGTGGTTAAGCGCTGGCTTGGGGAGCCAGAGGCCCCGGTTCGGGTCCCACATATGAGGGCCAGTGACACTCAAAAAAAAAAAAAAAAAAATACAGTGAATGTTTAAAATTTAAAAAATATTACAGTAAAAGACACATTGCCATTAATCCCCCTCAAAATAATCCCCCTCATTTCAAACATACTAATCCTATCATTCTTGCCACTTTCTGAAGCAGTTCTGGAATTCCTCTTATATAAATGTCTTTAGTTGCATTGTCGTGGCTACTTCAATGTCTTGAATTGATTCAAAATGTTTACCTGTCATGATGATTTTGACTTTGGGGAAGAACCAGAAGTCGCAAAGTCACAGGGTGCCAGATTCAATGAATAAGGTGGAGGAGAACACATCATAATGTTTATATTTGACAGAAATTGCCATATATCAGAAGTGATGTGTGATATGCCTGTTGTGATCACAAAATATGGTGAATGCTGCTGCCAAGTAGCATCCAACAGAAAGACAAGGATCTTCAATAATAAAACCATTATTTTTATAATGTCCTCACCCACCTTATTCACCAGATCTGGCACCATATGATTTCTGGCTCTTCTGCAAAGTCAAAATTATTTGGGACATTGAGGCTGCCAAAACAGCACAATTAAAGGCACTCACAAAAGAGGACTTCCAGAACTGCTTCAGAAAGTGGCAAGAATGATAGGATAAGTGTGTTCTAAGCAAGGGAAAGTATTTTGAGGGGGACTAATAGCAATGTGTCTTTTACTGTAATAATATATTTTTTATTAAACACTCACCATATTGTTGATCACACCTCAAATTACAATAGCCAAAATATGAAAGCAACCTGGGCATCCATCAATGGATAAAGAAGAGATGGTACATATATACAATGGAATATTGTTCATTCATAAAAAAAAGAATGAAATAGTGCCATCTGCAACAACATGGATGGAGTGTTGTGTTGAGTGGAGTAAGTCAGAGAAAGACAAATGTCATACGATTTCACTTACATGTGGAATCTAAAGAACAAAATAAATGAATAAACAAAACAGAAACAGACTCATACAGAGAACATTTTGATGGTTGCCAAATGGGAAGGGGGATTGGGTGATGGGTGAAAAAGGGGAAGGGATTACAAAGTACAAATTGATAGTGACAAAATAGTCATGGGGATGTAAATTATAGCATAAGGAATATAGTGAATAGTATTGCAATAATTATTTATGGTGTTAGATGGGGACTAGATTTATCGTGGTGATTGCTTCATAAGTTACATAAATGTCTCATTGTATTCAATTGTAATTGAAAAACTAAAGATTATTTTTTTAAAATAAAAAAGCAGTGTAACTAGAAAATAATAATTAAAACAATTTTTTAAAAAGAAAAAAATTATATAATGAAACCCATGAGGATTGATGTTTATGAGAGAGTTTTACCAGTTTTACCATTCCCAAACGAGTTGAGTTGGATCTAGAATAGGCTAAAAATCTGATTAATTCTGTCAATTTTTTTGTCAACAGGAATAGTATAAAAATGATTTTTTATGCTTGAGGTTGCTAACCAAAATTATTAAAATATACCTCATGTGTGATAGTGAGTCATCATTTTCAAGTTAAATCAAAATGATCATCTACATATCTCACCCTGAATTCTGGACTTGCAACATAATAATCAATTAAAACACTCTGAATGTGGGTTCATACAGGGTGATCTTGAAATTTAGAAGAGCAATTTAAAGTACAAAAGATGGGAGAGAACAAACTGGAATTCTGAACAAAAGAAACAAAAGAAAACAAACAAACAAACCATACACACACACACACACACACACACACACACACACACACACACATTTAAACCCAAAGCAACTTTCTACTTCAACTTACTTTTAAAGAAGAGAATTAAAAAAAAAAAAAGTTTGGATTTCAAATAACGTAGGTTTAAGCATAGCTTAATAATGAAAAGAAATATTAAAAGATGTCACTATTTTGAAGATTTATTTTATTATCCTTCTTTATGAATTTTGTATGGCAAAGAAATTTTAGAAAATTAATTAGGTAATTTTAAAATTTATTTTAATGGGAACTATACTAATTATTCACTATTATTTAAATGTATTAAAATAGTAATAAATAAATAGCAATATTGAAACAAAGTTTAAACACAACCAATATTTATGTTTTATCTGCCCCTAACATTCTATGATTTGCATGAATATAATTTACAAATATTAAGATTATTGGCCAATTATTTCTGACTTTGAGGAAGAAAACACTCATAAACATACATTGCTTACAACAAGATTAAATGTCAGTAGTTCCTAACGGATCCATGACAGAAATTGAACTCATTCCCTGCTTGGCGTACTTCAGATATCAATAAGACTAAGTAAGAATGTGAAAGATTGGAGAATCTGAAAGAAGTAAGGTATGAACAGCAAGAAATATCAGTGAGAGGTGCCTAGGAAAGGTTCTAAACTAAAAAGTAAGTGACCGAATGATGTCAAAGTTCAACGAAAAACGAAAGCAAGGAAGAGCAACTTTTTGAAAAGGTATCCTGACCTAAAATGTCCATCCTAATTTACATCATTCTATAATTTCAGTTCATTCCTCTTATTTAGGAATTTGTTAAATATTTTAAAGTCATCTTTTAAAATTTGAAACTACTTGGTATGGTTACATATTAAATTTTGATCAGTGAGCCCCACAAAAGGATTTGTGTATAGCCCTCTGAGAGGAACATTAAAACCCAGTTAGAAGGGGGTGCTGTTTACATTACCCAGAACTTCCCTCTCAAAACTTCAGATTTTTTTTTTTAAAGATTATATTGGGGAATTGGGGGAGGGAACAGCATTGGGGAATCAGGGAAGGGGAACAGGCAAGTTGTGTCCTTTTGTTCTTCAGTCTAGTTGTGGAGGATGTCTCTTCACAGGCCCATGTTGGTATTCTGATCATTGCGCTTTTCCTGGCTGAGGCAGATAGGTCACCGGCCACTGTGTGGCTGCTCATGGTGTCTCACGGCAGCTCACAACGGCTACCAGCCACTCACAGTACCTTACAGCAGCCCACTGCAGTCCCACTGCAGCCTACGCCATTGCCTGCGATGACCGGCAGCTCAGCTCCAGGTTGAGCTGTTGTTCACCATCTTAGCTGTGGAGGGCACAGCGTCACTGGCCCATGTGGGATCCAAAATGGAGACCCTGCTGCTCAGAGCTTGCACTCCGAAGCCAACTCTTAACCAATGGGCCACTAGGACAGCCCTCAAACCTTCAAATTTTTTATCAATGTTTCAAGCAGTTCTCTCCAATCTCTAGGGTTAAATTTTTGACTCATCCAAAACATTCTTCCTAAAGATGTCTTTTCCTTCTTCTCATTTAAGGAGCATCTTGTGCAGCCTCCTACAACCTAATCATCAGTTTAAAATCCTTGTGACTTCCCAAGGATCCTAAATTGACACTCCGAAGACCCTAGCTTTCTCACTAAAATATTTTGAATAGTGGTTAAAAGTCAGAGATATTAATAAAATAGAATATTAAGTAACCTGAAAACCATGTGTTTGGAGTACAATTATGCTTGACTGCCATTTACTTGTCAAGCCCTTGTCACAATCCAACAGACACTTTCAGAAGTTCTATTTACTGTTTCTTGTCATTCTAATAAAAGCCGTATTGTAATAAAAAAAATAAATATTAAGGACCAGCCGAGTGGCGCTGTGGTTAAGCACTGGCTTAGGAAGCCAGTGGCCCCGGTTCAGTCCCACATGTGAGGGCCAGTGACACTGCCCTCAAAATAAAATAAAATAAAATAAATAAATATTAACATATATTGTTAAACAATTTTTTATCTCTCATCCCACAAAAAGCAAAAAACAAAAACAAAAACTGGATTATGCTGCTAGCATTATAGCAATAGATCCTAATTTTCCAATTACCTTCTTTCCTTTTTTTGTCGCTAAATCTTAAAGAAAAGTGGGTTCTACAAATTTGCAATGGACACATGAATTTTACTTTGGTTAATATGAGAAATATAAGTATTTTCTAAAACATATTGTGTAAAGATATTGCAAGATTGTACTTCAGTGTTAATGCTTCAGTTTTATTTGGTTTCTTATAATTTCTGTGCTTTCTTTGGTGCCCAGAAAAGGTTTATCATTGGAGACTAGTTTATTCCATAGATATCAATAGACTGCAATCTAACATTTAATCTATCAAACCTCTCTGCCTACCTGGGAAAAGCTTGCAAAGGTTTTCCTAGTGAGGTGGCTAAATCAAGAACCCTGGATTAATTTGTTCAAACTGAAACAAACACACCCTTCTAAGCAGGATGGTAAAGAAAAAATTCAATCACCCTACAAAAAGTAACAGATTCCTGGCCAAATAAAGTAATTATAATAAATTAAACACAAATGTACATTGCTGCTCTGGACTCTTCAAGTCCTCATTAGAGAAAAAGGAAGGTGCTTTTGCCATGAGCACTCTCATGCCACTAGCAATTTTTCACCACATTTTCCCAAAATGACTCAATTCCTGCTGTATGTGTGTGTTTCCTCTCTCTCTCTAACTTATTTTCTCTCTTCCCCATTTGTCTCTGTCATCTCTACTGCTCTGTTTTTTATTTTTATTTTTTGCTTTCCTCTCCTGCCTTCTCATCAGCTGGTTTGCTTCATTCTTATTTTGATCTCATATGCTGAAAATGTACTGAGCACATACACATACACACTTACACATGCATGTGCATGTACACACACATATGCATGCTTGCACACACACACATACGTGCATGCACACACACACACAGCTCCCAAAATGATTTGATATAAATGTGGGTGGTGGCTTTCAAGTCAATAATATTTTGTCCTAGATAGCAGGTAAGTTTTCACTGTAACAAATAATGAAGCAGAAATTTTATTATTGTGCTAAAACAGAAAAAAATCTGTCCTATAAACTGATACAGATTTATCTGTTTACCTGACAAAGCAGTATTTATTTTACCTGACAAAGCAGTATTTATTCCAGAAAGACTTGAGGGGCTTACCTAATTACACTTGGGAACTTTTGTGCTGGTGAAGCTCTAACTACTATAACTTGTTACTAAAAATAGCACTATAGGGCCAGCCGAGTGGCGTGGTGGTTAAGCGCTGGCTTGGGAAGCCAGAGGCGTCGGTTCGGGTCCCACATATGAGGGCCGGTAACACTGCCCTCAGAAAAAGAAAAAAAAATAGCACTATAATATGAATAATAATAATTATTATTATTCATATAAGAAAGATTTTGACCTCAGTAGATATGTATTACAATGTCTAAGTTTTAAATATATTCTTTCATATTCTAACACACATTCAAATCTGTAAGATGTGTTATTTTTAACCATACACTGATATATAATAATGACTTAAAACATAATAGTATAAAGGGGAGGGAGGGATGAATAGTTAGAACACAGGATTTTTAGAGCAGTGGAACTATTCTGCATGATAGTATAACAATATATATTTCTCAAAACACATGTGATATACAGCACCAGGAGTGTACCCTAATGTAAACTGTGAACTCTGGGTGATAACCTACGTCAATGTAGGTCCAAGAACTGTAACAAATGTACCACTCTGGTGGGGAAGTTGATAATAAAGAAGGCAGAGAGCTTATGGGAATTTGCTGTACTTTCCACTAAATTTTCCTGGGAACCTAAAATTGCAGTAAAAAAAAGCCTATTTAAAAAAGAGGCAAATTGGCTAAGAAAAGAAGTGTAATACAAAAAAGCATAACACCACAGAGAAGAAAGATGTGTGCTGAAACATTTCCCTGTATCGATGAGTACGCAAACTAAGTCCACTTATAAACAGAGGAGGATTATTTGAGTTAATGCAAATGTAGATGGATGCTAATTTCTAAGTGAGTTTCTACATGTTTGTACTCCTCAACTCAATATTATGATATGTGAAGGTTCCTGGTGTTCCTTAAGTGACTTTTCCTTCTATTACCCATTATCAGTGATGATAAAACCTCTGAGAGAACAAAGGTAGAAAACAACAGTAGAAAACCAAGAATAAAGCACAAGATTTCCTTGTTTCATTGCCTCCAATAGACTCATGAGATATTGAAGGTGAAAGACACTGACTTCCACAGATACCCCACCAGATACAGACGCAAACTCAGGCTTATGGAGTTCCAGCTCAATACTCTCTCAAACAGGCCATGCAAAGTTCGGACAATTAAGTTCACGAACTCATCCTAGAAAAAGTACTACATATCACATTGCTGAATATCACTATGGATACCTTCAAAGTACTCCCCCTGGGAAACTATGCACTGACTCCAGTACCTAGTCCACCCTTCAAAGCAATTTTGGAACTCTTTTTCTGGAATGGCCATCAGAGCTGTCGTCATAGCACCTTTGAACCTTTGATGTCATGAATATCATCAAAATGTCTTCCTTTCAATATTTCCTTTATCTCTGGGTAAAGAAAGAAGTCATTGGGGGCCAGATGAGGTGAGTAAGGAGGGTGTTCCAATACAGTTATTTGTTTACTGGCTAAAAATTCCCTCACAGACAGTACTGTTTGAACTGGTGCATTGTCGTGATGCAGGAGCCATAAATTGTTGGTGAAAAATTCCGGTTGTTTATGTCTTACTTTTTTACGCTGCCTTTTCAGCACTTCAAAATAGTAAACTTGGTTAATTCTCTGTCCAGTTGGTACAAATGCATAATGCATAATCCCTCTGATATATTAAAAAAAAGGTTAGCAACATTGTTGCAACAAGTTCAGAACTTAATTGTCAGAACATGTACTGCAATTTTAAAAAAATGAATTCATTCAGCAGATTTTTTTTATTGCATTCTAAATATCTATTAAGTATCAATATTCTGAGCTTGTCCTTCCAAATCCCCTATATGCCCACCCATATTATCCTTAGCTGACCTCGTCCACGCCTGATGATTCCTGTGTCTAAAACTTCAGGACAGATAGTTCTCCTAAACAACAAACTTCTGTGCATAGCAAATATCTCTACTATTACACATTTGATATTTCAAAAACTAATCTCATTATCCTATCTCCACTCAAATATATTCTTGATCCCCTTCCTGCAATAATGATGCCCTTACCAATCCAGCCACCCAACTAGAAGCTCTACACAGCCATCAGTCCCTCTCCTTCCCATAAGAAAGATAAGTTTCCTTGTTTATCAAGTCCTGTCATCTCTCCTGCTAAACATCTGCCTTCTCTAGTCCTTCTTTCCCATTCTACACAGCTTCCTTCTTCCAGGGTCTCATTATTTTTCACTTGTGGGCTGTGGTAACTTGCTTACCATTTTTCTCTATCACCACAATCCAGATTAGTCTTTCTAAAACACAAAGCAAATTCTGTCACCTTCCTTAAAACCCTTCCAAATCTTGCCACAACTTCAAAATTAAGTGCCACACCCTTACTTCTTATGCAAGAAATGAATGGTTCTTAAACCCCGGATTCCTCTTCAGCCTCATTTTTCACTTCTCCCCTCTCACCTTCTACATGTCAATTCTGAGCTTCTTATAATTTATCATAAGATATGGTAATATACCCCTGTTCCTTGGTGTTTGCTGGAGCATACCTACCCTTCTGCTCTTCCCAGATCTGCCAACCTGACCCCTCATCTTCCCTGACTAAGGCCACAAGTTGTCTGTTTTTCCTGTGGGATCCTACAGAGGATGGAGTCCAGGTGACTGGATGGTGCCACTTGTATCTTATCATTAGGGAGGACTTCCTAATCTGCATCTCTGTAAAGCTATGGTCCAAAGAGAAGGAAAAAGAGAGTCAAATCACTCTCCTAGTCAACAACCAACCCCTTATGTTTAGCTAAGTTATATAGCCAGCCACAGGGAGAAGTAAACAGCACTACCTCAGGAACATTCACAGAAAGGGTCTTTTCCATTATAGAAAATAGGAACCCTGAGATCCACAAAGGCCCTTGGGGCATTGTCCCACCACACTGGTAAAGCTGTCTGTCCCTCTACAAAGCTCTCTGAAGAAAGGTACCTTGTAGAGGCTGAGAGGAGCCTCTTAAATCTGATGGCCAGGGAAGGCGGGCAGCCAGGTGACAATAAATGTAAGTAATTCAGAAAGGCTAAGCTAGTCTGTGATCACTCATGACATCAAAGCCAGCAAAGTAAATGCAAGTTTTATGGCCCTTGTTTTGACAGTTTATGTTGAATGTCCCTCCTTTGTCCATCCACTATACTCTTCAGCCTGGAAGCATTTGCTTGTCTCCTGGCCACTTCCTAACACCTCCTGGAGCTCTTCTAATAGCTCCTTAGGACAAGAACTACGTTACTTAGTGTCTGATAAACAGTAAAACTTAATAAGTGCTTGCTGAGTAAGTGAAAACATTTTGAGAAATACCACTTCTAGTTTTGGTGATTCCTCTCTCTTTTGAAATCAATAGCTAAATATGTTTTCATTTGTACCCAACATTGAAACTACTATGACAAATACCAGCTAAGTTTGTTATTTTTAATGTTACAGGTGATAATTTCCTCTCTTAATTAATTTTTTTCTCTCCCTCGGAGTCATCATTCTTCCCTTACTTTAAAAAAAATATCTTTCTGGTTCTGCTTCTAAAAGTTGGGTAAACTCTAAAGTCCTATTTAATGAAATAAATTCATTTGAGACAAGGAGCCTTTCTGCTCATTTCTCAGAACTTAGAACTAGCACATATTACTCAATTCAGTATTTCAATTTCAATTTAACAATTACATTTCAATTCTTTAAATTCCATCTAGTATATCATCTTTTGTAAAGATTTAACAAATTCAACAAAATAATTGTAACTTTTTCCTCCTATTGTATTATATGGGTTTAAACCTATAAATTTATCAGAAACAGGCTTTGAAAAATTATTAATACTTTTCCGAATTTGCAGATTTCTCAAATATTCAGGATTCTAAGTATTGAAGATAAAGAAATATGAGTAGAGTATCACACTATACATATATCACCCTTCCACTTTTGCAATTTAACCTCAAATCTGCAAGGGATATGATTGCAGTAGGTGGCATGAAGTTTACCCCCATTTATTCACATTTGCAGAAATACCACACATGATCAGATTGTTGAGTGCATTTTCAGTTCAAGAATTCAAACCAGAGATAATTCATTTTAAAGTTGACTTAAGTACCCAAATCTAAGAGAGCAAAAATACAGAAGTAAGGCATTGATCAAAGGAATCAGATATTGTTTCACTGTATTTCAATTCAATGCCCAGTAGGACATTAAAATATCTAGACAGGTAGATATCTAGTTTGATAGAAATAGACAGATCTGTGGATTATAAGAACAAAAGGTTAAGTAAAAAACTGACTAGCATGACAATAAAAGGTCATATTTATTCTGATTTTTAACTAAAATTGAGATCAGGATAACAAATAGTCTCTTATGAATTTTTGGGCCTAGCATGCACATAATTATAAATGACTATTAGAAGACTTTGGGATTGTGCTTCCCAATTTCTTCCTCTTACATCATGCTAGTCTAGAAAGTACACTAATAAGTTTCACCAATTTAGTGAAAGCTCCCCACCTTCTTCTTTTTTATACCCTTGCATTGACTATAAATAAAGGTGAGGAATGAAGTCATTATTTTTTAGTAAAATGCTGAGCACATTAATTTGCAAGTCATATAAGTATCTCTTTAAGAAAATCACAAGTAGCATAAATAGCATGTGATGTGAAATTGTCATTGTAAAACTGCAAAGCCTTGCTTAGTCTATATTTATCTCATTAATGGATAAAATTCCTAGTGTTATATGTTTATGGCAATCCCTAAAAATAATATTCCTCAGTGATTTTTATACATCAGAATTTCAAAATTGCTTATTTCCCTCAATATAACTATATTAGAGTAAACCAATTAGGCCAATTCTTATCTCATTTTACTAAGTTAATTATTAAAGGAAAATTAGATATATGGCAAGAGCTTTTAGAAAAATTAAAATACAATTCAAAGGTAGGCATCTACTGAGTTGATGCAAAATGCCATTTCCACTATCATATATCTGATAAGGGGTTAATATCCAACATATAATAAAGAAGTCATACAGCTCAATAACAACAAGAACAAAAATCAAACAATTTTATTAAAAATGGGTAGAGGAACAGAATAGACATTTTCCCAAAGAAGACATACAAATGGCCAATAGGTACATGAAAAGGTACTTAACATCACTAATTATTAGAGAAATGCAAATCAAAATCAAAATAAAATATCACTTCATACCCAGAAACTGGACCAAACTCTTGCATGTATTCACTGTATGGTGTTTTGGAGCATAGGTCTTGATTACTAACATCCTAGATAATCTGAATTACCTACTAGTATCATGTGTAGCTTTAAAAATATAACAAACGAATTTTTTAAAAATAAGAGAAAGTGAAAAAGAAAGGTCATTTTCTCTAACTTCAGAGGGGGTAAAAATCCTTGAAATAAATGAAGACAAACATTTTACTCCAGGTTTTTCACAATCTGGACCAGCCTCATCTCCTTCTTCTACTATACTCTAGGCTCCAGCTCCAGTAGGTTATTTAACAGGGGTTAGAATCCTCTCCAGAAGGAGGTCTTACTCTTCTACTCAGGTTACCCCTTTCTCCACAGGTAACATCATAGTCACCCTTCATAGCAAAGCTCATATATTGCCCCTGGGAAGTTTTGCCTACTGCTCCACTCCCCTTCATGTGACTCAATAGATTTATTACTTTTTTGCCTTTGCTTCTACAGTACCTGTTCATACCACTTTTATAATAAACCTCCCATTGCTTCAGGGTTAGCTATGTACACCCATCTCTTCTGTTGAGCAGACTGCTGCAAAGACCCAATTACCACTCTCTTTCTTAGTGGAACACAATAGACACCTATTGAATGTGAGTTGCATTAAACAAGAGTCAGTCAAGAGAATGCAATCTCTGCTTTTTATCACTTTTGAATGCATTTTATAAGATATAAAACATTACTCCTATTTAGTATAAGTATGCATGAAGCAGCACCAGTATGACTTCCTTTTCTGTTAGAATCCTCTCCCACTGACTGGGTAACCTCCAGAAGCCAGCTCAGCAAATGCCCATCCTATCAGGCTGCCAGATCTCAATCTTAGTATGTTGTTGCAGAACACAAACAGGTCAGGATGTGCCCCATAGGTCCTTAAAAGATTCTACTAACTTCCTGGAGCAATATGTCACTGAACCTTGCTATGTCTTCTATATTCCTGAAGGATTTTCTCCTTCTCCTCCTCCAATAACTTTAGTTTCCCTTCATCCAGTGCTGGTGTAGACTTTAAATTTATACTGTCAGATAAATCACATATAAATGCTGGCTAAAATGTAACCAAAGAAGATGACTATATAGGCAATATTGGAAAAAAGAAAAGGAAATCTCCAGGTGCTAGAAGTAAAACAGGAACTCAAAGACAGAGCAATCATTTGTGTCCTGATCTAATGGGAGCTATAGAAATACTGGCTCTAAAATTAGTCTCCAGCTTCTGGTGTAAAAATTACATGGTCTGGAGGCTTTGAGAGACAGGTAGCTGACACATATATCTCCACATATAACCAGGGCTCTGTAGTGGTGACCCCCTATTTGAACAGGGGCATAGTAACCCACTTATTGATTATCCTCCAGGGAAACATGAAAAACTTTCTATTCAGGGCTATGGGTATTAATTCTGTTATCAGAAACAAAACTCCAAATCTGAAATGTATGCAAGTATAAAGGTGTATATAGGTGGTATAAAATTCCCAAATTCAGATATTAACACAAATACTGCTACCAACTTAATTCATTGAAATCTTAGCAAAAACAAATGTAATACTATTTTTGAGAAGCAGTCCCATAATCCAGGATGCGTTAATTCCTACAGTGACGCAAACAACACTATGAAAGAGGTGTTTTCAATTTTTTTAAAAAAAGGTATAAAGCAGACAGGAAAATGAACAACCAGAGTATATCACAAGCAACAACAGAAAATAAAACCGAGAGAGAGAGAGAGACAGAGAGAGAGAGAGAGAGAATTAGCATTCTCAGAAATTTGTTGCAATATGAAATCTGATAGAAAATTTTAAATATTTAGAAAAGCGACAACACTATAAAAATTGATTCAACAGTAACATAAAAATTGGAAAGATAATAAAAAGTAGCAAACAAATCCCATATACTTAAAAATAAAAAGCAGATCTTGAAGTAATTTGAAAGTTAAAGAAAAAAAGAAAACATAAATTAGAATCTATTAAAAATCAAATGACAATGAAAACACTGTTATTAAAATTAAGATGTGTTGCTTAAATGTAGATATTAGGGAGGGAAATGAACTAAGCATTCAACTAAAAACACCAGACAATAACAACAAAATAAACCCTAAAGAAAGAAACTTAGCAGGATTTAATGTAACAGAAAATAGAAAAATAAAGATGTGGGATAGAAAAACTTTTAAAATAAAAAGATTAAGAAAAAATAGACATATCTCTGGGATATTTCCCATTATAATGAGAGAGAAGACATAAATAAGTAATATTAGCAGTGACTATGAGGAGATAAAAATATAAATAAAAACTCATTAGACACTGTAAGGAACAGCTTTATGTTAATAAACATAAAAAGCTAGAAGTACAGAAATTTTTCCATAAGTATAAAATTATATAGTATAGAAGCTTGTATATTATATATAAATAAAAGCTTGTGACCACTGAAGAATTTGAATCTTACCCACAATTCAAAAATAATTTGAATTTTATCCACCAGAAGATCACTGGCCAAGGAAGTTTCAAGATAAGATAATATGAATAATCTACAAAAAAAAAGGTAATGTTAATGCTAAATATAAACTCTTCTAGGAAATATAAAGTAAGAGGTGATTCACAACTCAATTCATAAAGTAATATGGACTTTTACAAAAAATTAGACAAGCCAATCATGAAAAACAGAAAATATAGGCCAAACCTACTTTTAAACATAAATGCAAACATCCTAAATTAAGCATTAGCAAATCAAACAAGCAATATATTTCATTTTATTTAAATAATTGTTTTATTTTTCAATTACAGTTGACATACAGTGTTATGTTAGTTTCAAGTGTAAACTTAGTGATTAGACATTTATGTAACTTACAAAGTAATCACCCTGATAAATCCAATACTCATCTGACACCATACATAGTTATTACAATACGAGTACTACTATATTCCACATACTATATATATTTTACATTTCCATAACTATTTTATAACTATTTTATATCTTTTAATCCCTTCCACCCTTCACCCATCTTCCCCCACATCCAGCAATCATTAAAATACTGTCTATATCTACAAGCTTGTTTCTGTTTTGTTTGTTCCTTTATCCTGTTCTCTAGATTCTATATACCAGTATAAGTGAAATCATATGACATTTGTCTTTCTCTGTCTGACTTATTCCATTCAGTACTATATGCTCTAGATCCATCCCTGTTGTTGAGATGGCAAGATTTCATTTTTTTTATGGCTGAATAATATTCCATTACATATGTACCACCTCTTCTTTATCCATTCATTAATTGGTGGACACACAGGTTGCCTCCATATCTTGGCTATTGTAAATAATGCTTCAAAGAACATATGGATGCACATGTCCCTTCACTATCCTGAGGCCATAAATACATTCAATGTTTTCTTTTAAAAGAAATTATTCTTTTATGCTGTGATGTACAAATCCAAGTTTATTTATTTCTTATGTAGATAACCATTATCCTGACATGATTTATTAAGTGATCTGTTGCTTCCACACTATGCAATGCTGTCTCTATCTTATGTCAACTTTTCCAATATGAGTAGGGGTTTAAATCTGGACCCTTTGTTTTATTTGTCTATATGGTTATTCTTGTATTACTATGACACTATCATCATTACTACAGCTTTATAATATGTTCGTATTCATTGGTCTGTTTGCCTTAGTTTTCTTAATAATTGTATTGCCTATACTGGGCATTTTGTTCTTCCATATACATTTTATTTATTCCTTATAAATGCATTTGGAATTTTGATTGGATTTTTATGGATTTATAGATTAATTTTTTGGAGGATGACATGTGTAAAATATTGTGTTTTGGGTTTCTCCAGATAAATACCCAGAAGTGAGATTACTGAGTTCTCTGTCTCTTGTTACAGCCTTTGTTTTAAAGTCTATTTTGTCTGGTATAACTATTGCTACTCCAGCTTCCCCAGCCCCCATTTTCATGAAGTATCTTTTTCATCTCTTTACTCTGAATCTGTGTGTATCTTATGATCTGAAGTGAGTACTCTTGTAGGCAGCATATACAAAGGTTTTGTTTTCTTATGCATTCAGCCACCCTATGTCTTTTGATTGGAGCATTTAATCCATTTACATTTAAAGTAATTGTTAATAGATATATAGTTATTGCCATTTTATTATTCATACTTTTGATGATTTTTTTTTTATGTTGATTTTCTTCTAAAAGAATTTCCTTCAACATTTCCTGTAATACTGCTTTGGTGGTGATGAACTCCTTTAGAATTTTGTTGTCTGGGAAGCTCTTTATTTGTCCTTTGGATTCTAAATGATAGCTTTGCTGGGTAGTCTTGGTTGTAGGTCCTTACTTTTTTTTTTTTTTAAGCTGAGCCATCCTGCCACCTGTTGGCAGCTCAACGGCAACTCAGCTCGGGCTGGCATCGAACCTTTGTTGCTCAGAGCTCAGCTCGCACTCTTGAGCGAGCTCTTAACCAACTGAGCCACTTGGCAGGCCCAATAGGTAGGTCCTTACTTTTAATCACTTTGAGTATTTTGTGCCACTCCCATGTGGCCTGCAAAGTTTGTGTTGAGAAATCAGCTGATAGTCTTATGTCAGTTCTCTTGTAGGTAACTAATTGAATTTCTTTTGCTCCTTTTAAGATTCTTTTTGTTTTTAACCTTTGGCATTTTAATGATGTACATTGGTGTGGGCCTATTTCAGTTCATCTTGTATGGGACTGTCTCTGCTTCTTGGGCTTATATGTCTATTGCCTTCACCAGGTTAGAGGAGTTTTCATTCATTATTTTTTCAAATAGGTTTTCAATTCCTTGCTCTCTCTCTTCTCCTTCTGGTACCCTTATAATGTAAATGTTGGTATGCTTGATGTTGTCCCAGAGGCCTCTGAAACTTTCCTCATATTTTTGGATCGTTTTTTCTTTTTTGCTGTTCCAATTTAGTGTTCTCTGCTACCTTATCTCCCAAATCAATAATTTGATCTTCTTCAACTAATCTACTTTTGATTCCCTCTAATGTGTTTTTTATTTCAGTTATTCAATAACTGTCATTTCTGACTGGTTCTTTCAGTGTTTTCTATCTTCATTTTTATGTTTCCTATCTCTTAGTTGAAGTTTTCACTAAGATCATTGAACATCATTATAACCAGTGTTTTGAACTCTGGATCTGGTAGATTGTTTGTCGCCATTTTGTTTAGCTCTTTTTCTGGAGCTTCTGTTCTGTTCTGTTCTGTTCTGTTATGTCATTGAGGACATGTTTCTTTGTCTTCCTATTTTGGCTTCCTCCCTGTGTTTGTTTCTATGTATTATGTAAAGTTGCTATGTCTCCTAGTCTTAGTAGAGTGGCTTTATATAGTAGGTGTCCTATGGGGTCCAGTGGCAGTCTCCCTGGTCACCTGAGCCACATGTTCCATGTATGTCCCTTGTGAGTGTTGTGTGTGCTATCCTGTTATAGTTGAGGAGCTGTGGTGCAGGGGCTGAACCTATGGAGCAGAACTGCCTTTAGCAGGGCTCTTGGCCTGCCTAGTCTGCCCTTTGGGTGTGTTATCCTTGGAGGTGAATAGGTGGTATTCTGGCTCAGTACAAAGCTGGCCACAGGGCATCCTGGGAGGTGCCTTGCTGCAGGCCAGTTTCAGCAACAGTTGTGCCCTGCCAGGACAGTGAAATATATTTTAAAGAAGACAGAAAAGACATAAACTTATAAAGAAAATGTGAATATATTTTATTACATTAAAAATTAAAACTTCTGTTCATTAGAAGAAACTCTTAAAATACAAAGACAATTTACAGACTGGAAGAATGTATTTACAACACACATAACTGACAAAAGATTGATATCCCAACTATTGGGTTGTCGGAAAAGTCATAATGTATTTTTTCTGTTTTTCATTGCAAAAATGAGTCATGACTTTTCCGACAACCCAATATATCAAAAATGCTTAAAAACCAATAGTAAAAGAACAAATGACCTAACAGATTAATAGGCAAAGAGACAATTTACATCAAAGTATATCCTAAAGTCTAGTGAACAGGGAAAAACAAATAAAAGTTTTGTAAAGGTGTTCTTTTACATTTATCAGTTAGGCAAATATTTAAAAGTCTAGTATCAAGTGTTGACAAGAACATAGGGAAATAGTAATTCATGTATTTGGCTGTTGGGAGTATAAGTTGGAGAATAATTTGGTAAAATCTAAGTTAAGATATAGATATATTCAATCCAGTAATGCCACTTTTAGTTATAGCCTAGAAAGACTCTCAAATGCGTACAAGGAGACCTTCAGGAATATTTTGCAGCATTTCACAAGAGCAAAAGCTTTAGAATTTTGGACAGTACGCTACTTGGAGAATTACTGGGAGAATAAATAAATTATTGTATATTAATCATTTGAATATTATATAGCATTTTAAAACAAGCGAACTCTACATAAGTCATCATGAATAAATTTTTAAAATACAATTTCCTAGAACAGGCAATACGTGAATATAATTCGTATTAATTTGTTAGTGATGTCTCAGGCCCCACTTCCTTTCTCAAGAAAGCAAGCACTGAGGAGTTCTATGGAACAGAGAAAAATGGCCTCTGAAAGAGCAAATAAAGGCCCTAACTTTCCCAAAAACTAATTAAAAAAAAAATAAGGCCTGTTATTCTCTTCATTTAATGCAAGGAAATTGTCTGAAGTGACATCCCAGCTCCCATTTCTTTGTGTCCACTGTTTCTACTGCACCTAGCCCTGCCTTTACAAAAATTAGATGTTACGTATCCTCACACTGGAGGCCTCTTACTTACTATATATCTTCCCTATAGCAGATAATGGTGTCTTCAGTCAGGAGTTCACATGTAAATCCTATATTTTCAGCAGTTTCTACAACAGAAAAAAATTAAGTCAAATGTTCTTACTTTTGAATTTAGTAATTGAATTTAGTAATCATGTTTTTTTTTTCAATTAATGAAATAGCTAAATTCAATCAAATATGCTGGATTTTCTGTAGAACATACATAAATTATATAAAGAAAAAAAATCCCTTTCTCTGTAACAAAATAAGTGTAAGTCAAAGTCTGGTTTGAAATATTTTCAATAATAAAATATATTATCTTATTAACTACATACACTGGTTATTTAATAAATCAACGTTTGTTGAAATACTAAAGAAAATAGAAACATAGTTTGAGTGAACAAAGTAACTTGCAGAATGATATATATAACTATTTTTATGTATAAGCTTAAATATACGTAATACTATATTTTTTATGAATGCTTACACATGTAGCAAAAATAAAAAAACTCATAAACCTTAGAATAGTGTTTACCTCTAGGAAGAGACAGAGAAATCAAACGCTTTATCTAAAAAAAATACCAAAAAGACCTAAGGGAGACAAAAATTAGCATGTAAAACCTCATATAAATACAGGATGTCTGCTATTTTATACCATTCTCTATATTTTTGTATGTTTTAAGTAGTTATTTTGAAAAGAAAATGAGTGAAAAAAACATTCATTCATCATAAAACTTTGAAAAACATGAAATAATCATTAAGAAGAAATTATCACTCTTAGTGTTTGGCTATAATTCCTTTCAGGCAGTTTCTATGAATGGTTGCCATAGTTAAGAACATATTTTATGATCACTTTATTATTGTTTTTTGTTTACTTCATACAATATCATAAGCATTCCCCGTGTTGTCATAATGGTGGCACAATGCCACTTTAGTTGTACAATAATTTGTCCAGGTAGTCTATATTTTGGCTTTCTCTAATTTCTCATTTGGTTTTCTTGAATTTTTCTTGATTATGAAAAAATCGATGTAAAAAATGTCTTTGTACTGAGCATCTCTATATTCCTGATTACTCTGAAAGATTTTCTAATTTCATAGGATTTAAGACCTGTAAGAACTTCAAAGTTAACCTTGGTAAATACGGTAGAGGTTCTAAACAAATCTTAATTTTAACAACAAGTACATAAATGTACTATTTTGGACAAAACTCAAGGTAGCTCCTCGCTAAGGGGTCTATTTGTGTGCTACAGGACCTGTATCTGCTTTTGTCTTTTCTGAAACTCACTCTAAGTAGTTCATTGATTACCAGCTGACTAAAAATAAAAAGCTGGAAAGTATTTTGTCTCCGTGGAGGAAACGGGGCAATTGTGTGGGTCTCACTGGACACCACTTTTCTCTCGAGGACCAATTGCACATACCTCAAGAGGGTGCCCCCAGAGGAGCTATGAAGTGTAATGTATGATGTTGTGACTATGAAATGTTAATATGAAGGATTAGAAGAGATCTGGGAAATTCACGAAATAGACATTACAAAAAGCAGGCATATAGACCAACAAAAAGAATATCAATATTATTATTTAATATTATTTAATATTTATTATTTTAAACAGTCTCAGCATGAGAATCACGTAATGCGTAGAAACTCTAAATATCATTTCTCTGGAGTGCAGAAAATTCAGTAACTTTAGAAAAAAACATTTTAAAAACACTTTTCCTTTTTAATATAAGTCTGTTATAGAAATAAGTGGAAAATGTCAGTGCACAATTACATTTTTCTTAGCAAACTTTTAAACAAATATACGTCATACATTTCAAAATATGAAAATAAGGAGATAAAAAAAATGTTCTTTCCTTTAAGTTCACACAGCAGAAAAAAAACAGATCAAAAAATAAAACATGTATAACTATTTTTTAAGAGCAACATCTTTCTTGGACTTTTTATGTATTTCTATACTATCATGCTTTATTCTGTTTTATTTTTGTAATGGAATATGGAAGCCATCCAACTGCATTAGAGCAAACTCTAGTGGTAGGTGGGTAAAAAGTCTTTGAAGAGCCTTCCTCTTAACAGTTTTGCAGGAATGATGATTTTTATTAGGTCCAAAGGTTGACTTAGCAAAGCCAGGAAAATTGAATGGGAAAGTTTTGGAGAACAGGGGCATAGAGCTCTTCAGGGGTTCCTCATTATCCAGCAGCCCACAAGCTAGCTTCCGCAGTCAATCCCCCCCAATCCCCCACCCCCAGCAGACATCGGTAGCAACTGTCAGCAGCCACCCACACATTCCTATAGTACAGCAATCATTAGCTTTTCATCTCAAAAGCACTTTACAAACATTAACCAATTAACAGAAGTCAGCAGGCATAAATATCAATAAACAAGCAGAGCAGGAGTACAGTTATATAAAATCCCTAGCTAACATGTGTTTACACGTTTGGAATTTACAGTCTAATTTCAGTAAATACCATACTTTGGAACACAATTTAAAGGTCACAGCTATAAATGACATGAAGTTTTATTATAATTATTAAGAGTAGGTGCATAATAAATTCTGAATGAAACTTATAGGAAATTCATTCTGTCCTCCTCCAAAAGGGAAGACAGAAAATAAAACATATTACTTAGGTAAACTCTGTTTTTTAGCCAATAACAGGTAGAAATCCTTGAAAGAGCATTATTCTTCTAAAATCTTGGTCTCTCCAACTAAGATCTATGAAAGCAATGTGTTAGGGAATGAAGTAGCCGTTCATTTTGTTCCCACTATGTGTGATTCCTGTTGTGATTGAATTCATTCACTTTTACATTATTTATTTTTGGCAAAGTGATTTACACTTATTTGTGCCATAAGTAATGACAATATTACCTGTCTTGGTTATTATGGGCAAAATTAGTGTAATCATCAGCTTGAGCAGAAAATAAACCTGAAAGGATAAAAGTATGTGCCTGAAAATATTTAATTCCTTTGAATCTATTAACCAAGATGAAATTTCAATACTTTCTATTGCCACAGTAACCAGACATTCAAAAAAGATGAGACACCTTACCTAGCTCATTCATTCCTTCTATATAACAAAGCTGGGCAACTCTCTAATAAGGTTTCACTAAAATAGGGCTTTAATTGTTTGTATAGTAAGCATATTATTAAAATTAATTTAATATGTTAATTGTTATATATGTAAAAATAGGCATTGCTACACCAGTCTTATCTGCAGTGCTTTTCTCAAAACTCCAAAAAATAAGAAGAGCAAGAGCATACAACTATGCAATGCATCTGAAACAAAACTAAAATTTATCTTTAATATCCCCTTCAAGTTTTGGATCTTTACTAGCCTTTAATATTAATACATAGATTTTCTTCCTAATGCATTACATTTCTCATAACCAGTATTGGGAAAGACAACAAGATTAACTTGTAAATATTTTGTAGCAATAATTACAGTGGTGATCTGGGAAAATCTTAAACAGCAATAATCTAGTACAACAAGTAGAATATCTAGCCAAAAATTAGAAGACCTAGCACAAGAACTATGGCATCAAGGGAAAGGGTATATATTTTGGGATCAGATAAATTTGACTACAAACCTGGGCTTCAGGTTTGAAAACCTGAATCTCTTTCTTGGATTAAGTTTCTTCATCTGCAAAATAACAGTATTACAAGTCTTTAAGAATTGGATTATCTAATTATGTGAAAGTGTCAAATAAAGTATATGGCACGTAGAAGTCAGGGAATATATAGGAATGAAGGATGGTTGCATGGATAGTTAGAAGACAAATGATGGATGGATCGATGATAAATAGATGATAGATGATTGATAGATAGATAGATAGATAATAGATAGATAGATAGATGATAGATAGAAAGACAGACTTCCCTATATTAACCATTCCCTTCTTGTGACAACTTTAGATCATCAGATCTTCACAGCTGTCTATTATCATCAACAATAGGGAGGAGCTTTATCTGAAATCAGTGCCCAATACTGATAACCTTAGAAGATCTGAGGCAGGGGAACAAGGAGGAATAAAGGCAAGCATAGAAAATCATCCCCACCCCACTACTCATGATAACAAGTAAAACATTACCAATTTCCAAAGGCCCAGACTAAAATACTATTCTCATCTCCAACTAGGAGATAAATATCATGGAATTTCCCTAGTATAAGAAATTCACCCACCCCATTACAGTATGCTACAAGTGTTGAAAGATGATATAGTGTAGTAGGTAAAAGCCTGGGCCCTAAACACAGCCAGGGTTTAAATCTTGGCTCTGCTACCAACAAACTCACCTTAGGCAAGTGGCCACTTACCACTGTGTGACCTTATGTAATTTACATAACCTTTCTGTGCCTCAGTTTCCTCAGTTACAAAATGGGTTTTTCACAATACTTACTTATTTCATAGGATTTTTGTGACAGCTCAAGACCAAGTGAGTCAATATATATTTAAAACTCTCTAAAAAATAAAAGTGCTCATTATTATTATCCTTTCCTACACATTTTCAAGCACAGTAGGAAAGTATAGATTAAGCACTTTTAGACTTTTCCAGGGATTTTACAGAAAAATTTCATTTATTAACCCACTTTTTTGGGTTACAAAATTTTAGCAGTTAGAAATATCGTCCTCCATCTTCAGGAAATAATTGGACTCTAGGCCTCACAAATCCTGTGCAGTGTCAGCAGTCTTTTGATTCAATGGGACCATATATGGTATTCATATATGTTAGGGGAAAGCAAATGAGTTGCAGGAAAAATACAAAAACCATCAGGATATTATATACTCAGGGTTCTATACAAGAGAATGTGATGTCCCGAAAGATAAAAAGGAAGAAGACTCAGGGATCAGACCTGTTCTGCATTTGACTGAGTCTCTGGTCCTTAAACAAATGGGGCCACTCTCAGAGTCATGCTGAACTCCTCTTTCTATCTCACTTCCTACCAAATCTCTCTCAAATTTCTGTCTATCTCCCACTCCCCTTGCTTTGCTTTGGCCCTCCTCTTCCCTTCCTTCAGTTCCTACATCTCAACTGGTCTTCCTCCTAGGCTTTCTCTCTCTGTCTTCCGCATACTACTAAACAGATCTTTTTAAGATCTATTTCTGGCCATGCCACTCCTGTATTAACCATCAGTTATACCTTATGGTCCTTATAAGAAATCTAAACTTCTCAGCAAGAAATATAAAGTCGTCATCATTTACCCTCACCTACTTATCCAACTTACCTCTCACCCACCTCGTCCTCTCAACTTGAATTTTGCCCTCATTCTCCACTGAACATGCCATGCATTCTTTCATTTCTGGCCCATTATTTCAAAGTATCTGTAATTTCCATCCTCCTGCAAAATGTTGCAGTGATGGATGGGGTAAATCTTCTTTTGCCCTGAGAATTGCAATTTATCTTTTCCTGTCTTTATCTTAGACAATAAAAGCACAGCTTATGAGAAAATGTTCACAACTGCAAAATGTTCATCAAATTACTCTGAGGTTTATTTAGACATGTTCTTATGTATCCCTAGGACTATTTTCTAATCATTTTTGAAAATCATTTCCTAAACTATGACACTCATTTTGAGTTAAATGAAGTGTGTATATTTGTATATATGGCAACTTATGGAATCTACATGCTCATGTTATGCTATCAGGATGAATGTTAACAGCTGTCTCTCACGCTGAAGCAAAATGTTCTACAATTATAATGCAGAAAAATTGGTAAAATAAACTTGAGAACTGTAATTGAGGCTTCACCATGCCTCAAATTATATGCTCAGTTATTTAGCACATTATCTCACAATTTAAAAAGCTAATTTCCTTTCTCTATAAGTGCGCTGAATAGAATAGAATTATTTTTGCATTGATTTTCTGCTTCTTTTATGATGAAAATTTAATAGATTGTAACTTTCCCTTTGGGTCCAAGAGGAGGGATTTAGGTTAGTTTTCAAAGAACTGATGCCTACCAAAAGCAACTCTCATTGACTTCTGTAGCTACCAAACAAATGGCAGTTCTGCTGGAGACAACTGGGGCTATGCCTAGAGCCAATAAGTGTACTCACTCAAACTTCAGGGTTAGCAACTCAACTCAGAGCACTAAATGTTTCATACATACACACACACACACACACACACACACACATACCTGTACACACATTCATACACACTCACTTACCAAAGAACACCTCTTGCCTGGCTCTTAGCACCACTTGGCTCTACACTCGCTGAAACTCTGTATATCTTCTGTATTCCTCTATCCAAGACCCTCTCCCTTTCTACAATCTAATATGTGACCAAAGACCCCTCTACACCTTCAACCTCCTCCTCACTCCTCTGTCAGCTTAATATAATCTTAACTGTCCCCTGAGGGCACTGCTTTCCCTACACCCTCCAAATTGGAGACTGCTTTTTTTTCCTTATATACCACCAAACTCATGATGAAGAGTTGGGTCAGGGTCTCCTTTACTCTCCATTGTTTCCTCCAGATTTTTATACACCCCTCTAGTGCAGTCCCTGCCCCTGTGTGCTCACCATTTGGCGACAGTATCTCTCCTTTGTCTTCAAAGTAATTTATTAAGATCCTGGCCATGCTCCCTCATTCACTGAAGACTATATTTCTGTCCATCATCCCAAGCAACTTAATGTCCTTATAGACGACATTCCTAACAGCCTCACATCAATTCTTTGACTTCTTTATTTCTAGTTATTGTCTTCTGCTTTACTTCAGCAACCCACTTACAAAATCACCACATGAGCACACCACAACCAAAAGCCCTCTAAGATTAATAGTCTGACCATAACCTCATTTTTTCTGTCCCTTTGGCATATATACATCTCCATCAGCAGTCCTCAGCCACTTGGAGCCCTTCACTTTCTTTCATCAGCCCCATTAGTCTTCATTTCTCTCTTCATTCAGTTTAGGTGTCATGGAGCTTTTCAGTTTGTCATCCTCATGCCCTTTCCTCCTTCTTCCAGCAGTAGTACACTCCTGCCCTTTTTGGGAGTTGGTTTCTGTAGGTTGCATTTCTTCTTCCCTATCTAGTATCCCCTCTCAGTATTTCTCACCAACTTCTCCTTCTCTAACTTGCTATCCAATTCCTCTCTTTCCCCTCTAACTCATTCTCCACACAACAGTCAGAGAGATCATATACTATGTCTTCTTCTCCTGCTCAAAAGCCTTCAGTGTCCTTTCAAAGTCCATTACATTTAGAATAAAAGATAAAATCTTGACATGGGCTCCTACAGCCCCAAATAATATGGCGCCTCCATCTGGAACCTCAGCTTTCCTCCATGCTTGCTACATCCCAACACACTGATATTCCTGCAGGTCCTGAAACAAGTTGAGCCCCTTCTTCCCATGCTTTCTTACTCCCTCTGCCTACCTAAAGCATAGTTTTGCCCAAGCTTTACTTAAATGACCCCATCCATCCACCAAGTCTTTGCTCAGTTATCAATATTATATAGAAGTCTTTCCTTCCTCTTCACCTAATTCTCATCTGTTATTCTTCCATACCTCCCTTGACATTTATTAAAGCAATTATTGCCATGTGTAATTATATATTTTATTGATATGATAATTTGCTTAATATTTTAAAACTCTAGGAGGGAGAGGCTATGTCTGTTTTGTTTATCATATATCTTCAGGGTCTAGAACACAGGAGATGCTCAATTTTGCTATGAATGAAGGAATAATAATGATGTTCATGTACCTGTTCAATGATAATAGGAGCAGCCAAACTGCTTCCACAGTTTTGGGGACATAAAAACAGTTTGCATTCTCTTTATATTGATTTCAAACAAGTATTGATATTTCCTCCTCTATACCCAATAGGGGAAAAAGCTAAGAAATTTTAACAGGTTGTGAATAACAATGTGTTAAATGTGGAGTTTGGAGTCAAGCACAATTGTTTTGTATTCCAGTGCCCAGAGATGCTAGCTATGTAACCCTGGACAAATTCCCTAACCTCTGGAAGGCTCAATTACTTCATTTGAAATATAGGGACCATGGTAGTAGCTTACAGAGTTGTTATACAGAAAATGAGATATAATGCAGATAATAGCCCACTGCCTGGCATTTAATAGGCACCCTGCTGAGGTTAGTTCCTGCCTGATCCCAAGTTCTACATAATTTATGTTAATATCACGATTTTGGATGTGCCATGAGATTGTTTCATTAAGTTAATGAAATAAACCCATACTCACTCTTATGGGGCTTCATAATCATTTCATAGTTTCTTCATCTTCTCATTATTTTACAGAATTTCCAGGAGGTATCTCATAAGTGTTCAGGAAGAGGAATTAATTCTTAATTACTTATATTCTCCTCTCTCACTTGGGTTTCGGCCCCTGTCTCTGACACTGCCAAAAAAGGCCTCCCCTGTTGTAGCCATCCTACTGGTACTGATTGATCACCAACTGGTACCCACAAAAGATACACTGTGCTGAGTTCAACTGCTTAGAAAAGATTACCATGTGCCAAAACATGATGCTGTGCTCTTTGCTGATGCTACCTCTGGTATTCTCCCCATTAACACCACTGGGTCATTTTGATTCTGAAGCTGCTGTGACTACAAAGTGAGAAACTCTTCACATCCCCATTTTTGTGCTACTCTCTGCTAGCATCTTTTAGAGATTTTTGTAAATATAGCTCTTTTCTTTTACAACAACCCCTTTTTGTCTAGGTTTCAATCAGAATTCCATAAAAGCCTTTGTTGTAGGGTGAATGCTTATGTTCCTCAAAATTCATGTGCTGAAATCCTAACCCCCAATATGATGGTATTAGGAAGTGAGGCTTTTAGGAGGCGATTAGATCACAAGGGTGAAGTTCTCATGAATGGGATTAGTGCCCTTACAAAGAGATCTCAGAGAGCTCTCCAACCCCTATTGCCATGTGGGGATGCAGCAAGAAGACTGCCATCTATACACCAGAAAGCAGGCCTTCAGAAGACATAGACTCTTCCAGTAGCTTGATTTCGGACTTCCCAGTCTCCAGAACTATAAAAAAATAAATAAATAAATGTTTGCTGTTTAAACCACAAAGTCTGTGGTATTTTTGTTTTAACAGCCTGAATGGACTAAGACATACTTGTGTTAGTCTGCTGGAGCTGCCATGACAAAATACCACAGACTGGGTGGCTTAAACAACAGGAAACTGTTTTTCATAGTTCTGGAGTCTAGATGTTCCAGGTCAAAGTGCCAGCAGAGTTGGTTTTTGGTGAGATCTTTCTCTTCAGTTGGAGACAGGGCCTCTTCATTGTGTCCTCACATGGCTTTTTCTCTGTGTGCACCAGTCCAACAAGGATACCAGTCCTATGGATTAAGATTCCACCCATATGATCTCATTTAATTTTAGCTACTCTCCTTAAAGGCCCTATCTCCAAATACAGTCACTTTGGGGGTTAGGGCTTTAATGTATAAATTTGAGGGATGGGGGACACGATTTAGTCCATAACAAGTCTGAAATAGGAAAAACAACTAATGGGTCATACATAAGGTGTCCCATCCCCTCAAATGATCAAAAATTATTCTTAGAACCAATTTACATTCTCTCAATTTCTTTTCCTTTAGGGTGATTTATCTCCTCCTGTTTGTTCTTAATTTGATAAATAAATCTTTGATAAAGTGGGAACAAAACTCCTTATTTCTAATTGAATAAATTGGCTTCTGTGACCCACTTCACCCATCTCTATATATGTCCAGACATACCTGAATCAGCTTGATTTCCTGCTGTCTCTTTCCTTCTCCTCTCTCTCTCTCTCTCTCTCTCTCTCTCTCTCTCTCTCTCTCTCTCTTTCTCTCTCTCTCTCTCTCTCTCTCTCTCTCTCTCTCTCTCTCTCTCTCTCTCTCTCTCTCTCTCACACACACACACACACACACACACACACTTTTGCTTTCAATATCACCAAAATAAACACCCAAGTTGTTAATGATCCAGGGTCTCTCTAGTTCCTGCATATCTTTCAGATGCTATAGAAAATGAAAGTTTCACACACACACACAAAAAGTCAATCATTCTTTGAATTTTCAGATGCTCATTTTGTGCATTTTATAAAGCATATGCCCTAAAACATTTAGTAATTCACTACCCAATGACCTAATTTATTATAGAAATTTTAAGCCACAGGAAGAACAGAACATGCCAAATGCCAATCCTCTGATAATATGACAATGTTATTTTTCTGTATTGAAAATTTGATTTTTAAATTAGGAGTACTCACAGCATAAAAGAGAAAAATGTATCTTTACACATGTATAAATTTGTGTCTTAGGAAGTTAGATTCTACTGTTAATGAGGGTAAATCCAAAACTTTGATCCTCAGAGACCAGTTATAGTCACACAAAGAAAAGCTTTGTTCTCTAACTTACTACCTTATTTTCACATAAACCTCTTTTACTTGTCATAAAGGCGACTAAGCTAAAGTATCTAACTTATTTAGCAATTATTGAGTTTCTTCTGTGTCCCAAGCTCTGTGCTACATATGGGAATATGACTATGAATAGCCATAACCCCTACAAAAAAGCATACTTTTTTGTACAGGGCTTTGCAGCCTAGCAAGCATTTTCATGTAATTATCTCACTTTATCCTCCCAATAATACCCGTTGAGTGTCATTAACCTTAATCTGGAGATTTAAAAACAAATTTAGAATTAACAAGTTTAAGTGAATTATTGAAGGTCACAAAACAAGTGTATAAACTCAGCCCTTCTCTTAAACTCAACTACTGTCATCAAATATTTATACGTCCTTGACTAATTTATGTTCAGAATAGTCTTTAAGACTGTATGCTTTTCTTTATAATTTTATAAATTACAATTGTCTGCCAATGTCAAAGCATTCTTTTTATGACAAAGGTCACTTCAATGATGACAATGAAATAGAAACAGAAAGCAGATGCTTAAATAAAACCAAGTAATTATCAGTTTGCCCATTCTAACTTAGTTCTCCATAAAGTAGTCTAGTTATTCACAAAAGTTGATTTTTTGGTCCTGGATCATATCATAATGTTTCAGCATAACCCAAAAAGACATTTTGAAAATAAGAGTATTTTTCCATCTTCATTATTACAGTGTGCAAATCTCAGCTTCAATAATTATTTTTTAGGTTTACATTAAGTGACCCGTGGAGAAATTTCTACTCTTTATTAAACATATGTGTCAAAATGTATTCATTTCTCATTTCACACAGCAAGGCTTTGCTTCTGGAGATATGGTGGAAACCAGCCCAATATAGGCAGATTATTGACAATCATTATGTCAAGTGCATCCAGCTGCTAGTCTGAAACCTGAAGGCAGAGGTTTGCACACTTGGCCACATATTGGCCTCACCTGGGAAGCTTTAAAAATTCTGATGCCAGGTCCCGCCCACAGAATTCTGATTGGTCTGGGATGCAGTCAGTTATTTGGAATATCTGAAAGTTCTCCAAGTGATTGAAGGTGCAGTCAAGCTTGAAAACCATTGCGTTGAGATAGTCAAAAGGTGCTTCCTGGACCAAAAGAAACTGGGTATTTGTTCATCTGCAGCCCCATCCCAAACCTGTTGAATCAATACCAATGTCAAAGCACTCTCAGGGTGGACCCAGGGTAAAGTTGAGGAACCACTGTCCTTAAGGGAAAATAAGAGTATAGGAACAGATTATTTATAGACATTATAAGGATCAAAATAGTTCTTTAAACAAACAATAGGTTTTATTGAATCTCAGGGATATTTGTTGTAAATATCATATTATTTGCCATCATTTTGTAATAACACTTTGAAAGGGAGCTCCCTTGCCTTGATTTCTTTCCATTTCAGGTGCAACAGGGAAACAGAAATTTGGTACAAGCCCTAGAAACTGGGTTAGAGAATCAATTGTTGCTGAATAAAGGTTGGTCACTGCATATATCTCATGAATAGGTGTATATCTGATACCAGGTCCACAATTTTACTCTGCTGACTTTTTGGCCAATGACCAAAAAATGGAAATGGCTTCCTCAACAGAAAGCAGGTGGATATCATGAGAGTAATAATTATCTTGCTACATTTACCTTAGGTTGTAAGTATGAATTGTCTTTTATTTTCAAGTCTACAAAGCACTAATATAATAAAAACATAATAATTTTTCAAATACTTCAAAAGTTCTGACTTTTTTTCTTATTGGGTGGTGACTTATAGTCTCTTGACCCAAACTAGTTGGTATTTTCAGACACTGTTTACCAAGAAACTACATCACACTAAACACAAAAAGTCCTTATTGCCATTGAACTTTTTGCCAATTCTCTCAAGCAAAAGAATTCTGTTATCTAATGAAAGACAGGCTTTTTAAATACTCCGAATTTTTTCTTTTGTTGAAAGAAAAAAAAAGAAAAAGAACATCCCTACATCCGCATTATGCCAATCCTTGAAATGAAAACCCCGCTTGCATATTTTTCCAGATACTTATTTCTTTGCCAGGGAGTGTCTAAGGGATTAAGAACCCCCCTGGTCACAGAGATGCATGCTGTTGTCCCCATCTACTTGCAGTGAGTACATCCTTAGCAGGTCCTCAAAAGGATCAAACAAGCAGCTCTCTGAGACACTTCTTTAATGAGCTAGGACTTTCCAAAACTTCTAAGAATGTACAAAAACAAAACTTTTAAAGATATATTTAAACAGAAGATCACATTTTAAAACTCATTTTATTGGCTTCTAGTCCCAGAATATGATTAGCTGAAATAACACATAGCTACCCTTCCCCTAAGATCAGAGAAACACTAGATTTAAGAAAGTAATGGTAATAAATACCATATATACACAACTGAGCTGAAAGGAAGAAGGAGAGTTGTCTTTAACTCTTCTATTTTTTTTTTTTGTTTTTTTCATAACACAGATCCAATCCAGAAAACTGTGCTGCCTATACCTTCTTACCGCTTCTATGACTACCATGCTGGTTAGGTTTCATCATCTTGTTCCTGAATTATTTCTGTACCCTCCCAACAGATCTCCCTATTTCTACTCTTGTCCCCTACAATCTATTCTCGATGCAGACATAGTCAAAGCAGTCTTCTTAGAACGTAAGCCAGATCATGTCACTAATACCTTCAAAGCTCAGACTAGAAAGTCAGATTCTGCACAATAGCTTTCAAGCTCTACATGATCTGTCCTCTCCCATTGTCTCTTTTGTCTCATCTCCTAGGACTCTCCCTCTTAACTAATCAGCAACACTGACTTTCATGTTACTTCTGGAATGCATGAAGCATGTTGATTCACACATGGAGGCCTTTACTTTTCTTCTCTCTGAAACACTCTTCCCTTAGAAAGCTGCTTTGCCCACATCATTTCCTTTAAGACTTTGCTCCTATTTTACCTTTCCATGATGCTTACTCTGAAAATACTGCTTCATCCTCCCACTTGCCTCCCTTCCTCCACCTTCCTGATCCTTTAATCTGACTCTTCTGATGCTTTGTATTTTCCCCATTTCACTTATCACTTTTTAAGTTTTATATAATATGATTTTTATCATATATTTACTTTTTTCTGCCTACTGCTGGAATATGAACTTCTAAAGATGGAAATACATGTCTGTTTATTCACAGATATAACTCAAGTTCTAGAACAGTTCCTGAAATATTGTAGATGCTCAATAAAATTCTGTTAAGTAAGTGAATAAAATCCCCAAGCACCAGAAATGAAAAGTAACTTAAAGTCAAAGTTGTAAAGTTATGAGTGGGAATATTGATAGCTTGGGAGTGATATCATATGACAATATAGATCCTATGGGCAAGGAGTTGGGGCTTTAACACATCTGAGACTGATATCCTCTACAAAAAGCCAGTGTCCTAGAAAGCCTGGACCCTTAGAGGGGCTTGAAAGCCTCATCACCCAAAGAGGCAAATCGCTGTCCAAGACTCTGATCAAAAAAAAAAAAAGTATAATATCAAATCTGACTTGACACCTTAGGAGCTCTCATAAGTGGTGTGAGAATCCTGAAACCAAGAAATTAATTTTTAAAAACGGTCCTAGAATGGTGAGGCTCTTCATAAATGCACCTAAAGTAAACATTAGATTGCGTTTGAGAAACAATTTCATAACACTCAGGAACTATGAAAAATAATAACCCCAGCTGGAAAAATTCACAATGCAAAAATCATAAACTACTCAGCAAAATAATTTATTATGAGAAAGCTAGCAGACACACACAAAAAAGAGGATTAACTCAACCAAGGAGTTAATATAATATACTAACCTGGGAAACACTATAAAATACTTACATTTAAAATAAAATGAAGACATTAAAGATGGAATAGCAAATATGATTAAAAATCATGCTATGAAAAAATTATATATAAATTTTAGAAAGGAAAATTTGTCATTAAAAGTAAAGCTAAATATAGTGGTTAAACAGAATAAACTACTTAAAAGAGTCAAATTGATAAAGCACATCAAGTCTTCTGTAGAATACATTTAGTAAACCTACACCTAAAGAAAGAGATATATGTAAGACCTAAGCTATAAAACTGTTAGAAGGAAACATAAGAGTAAATATTTTTGACCCTGGTTTAGGCAATGGATTCTTAGATATGACACCAAAACTATAAGCAACAAAAGAAAAACATAGATAAACTGGACTTCACCAAAATTAAAAGCTTTCATGCATCAAATGACACTTTTAAGAAAGTTAGGCCAGCCGAGTGGTGTGGTGGTTAAGTGCTGACTTAGAAAGCCAGCAGCCCCAGTACAGTTCCCACATATGAGGGCCAGTGACACTGCCCTCAAAAAAAAAAAAAAAAGTTAAAAGACAACCTACAAAATGGATGAAAATATTTGTAAATCGTATACCTGATAAGGGTCTAGTATGCAGAATATATAAAACAAACAACCTAAACTGAAAATAGACAAAGAACATGAATAGACATTTCTCGAAAGATATATACAAATGGCCAAGCACGTGAAAAGATGCTGTACAGCATTACTTTTGAGGGAAATGCAAATCAAAATCAAAATTAAATATCATTTCACATCCATTGGAGGGATTCAATTTAAAAAAAAATAAAAGTAAAATAACAAGACAAATTCAGTAAAGTAGCAGGATGCAAAATCAATGTTCAGAAAACAGTTGCATTTGCATATACCAATAATAAACTATCGGAAGGAGAAATTAAGAAAACTGTCCCATTTATAATTGCTTCAAGAACTATAAAATACGCAACTATAAAGAAGAAAGAAATCGTACCATTTGCAACGATATGGATGGACCTAGAGAACATTATGTTAAGTGAAATAAGTCAGTCAGAGAAAGACAAATACCATATGATCTCACTTATATGTGGAATCTAAAGAACTGAATAAATGAGCAATGTAAACAGAAATAGTCTTAGAAACACAAAGGAAAAACCGATGAGGGCTAGATGGGACGGGGATGTGCATAAGGGAGAAGGGGAAGGGACGAGGCAACACAAACTGATTACAATACTACTGCAGAGACAGCAGAAGAGACAGTTTAGGGAATATAATCAATAAGGTTGTAGATATTTTTCTTAGGAGATCAGGACTCATGTCTTGTCAGGGAGACCACTTCATGGACAATGTAGTGGCCTGACCACTGCACTGTACATCTGAAGCGGCCGCTGAATAATATTATATGTCAACTATAATTTAACACATATATAGTCATGGGATGTGAAATATAGTGTGGGGATGAAGTCAATGGAATTGTTTTATATATATATATATATATATATATATATATATATATATATATATATATGATATCGGGGGTGGGGAGACAATGGAGGGGGGTGCGGTAGTCACTTTGTAAGGGGTGAAAAAGATAACTATTGCATTGTTTTGTACATCTGTAACTAATAATAATAATAATAAAGTTTTAAAATAAATAAATAAATTTTAAAAAGCAAAAAACACAAGGAAAAAAAAAGTAAAATAACAAGTGTTGACGAGGATGTGGAAAAATTGGAACCCTCATACACTGCTGTTGGAAATGGACAATGGTGCAGCCACTGAGGAAGATACTTTGGCAGTTCCTCAGAAAGTCAAACATAAAATTACCACATGATCCAGCAATTCCTCTCCTAAATATATATACAGAAAGGTATGCAAACAGGTATTTGTGCACAAATGTTTATAGCAGCACTATTCACAATAACCAAAAGGTGGACACATCCTAAATGTCTATCAAGGGATGAGTAGATAAACAAAATGTGGTATATACAAAGGAATTATTCTGCCATAAAAAGAAATGCAATGCTGATACATGCTATAGCATGGATAAACCTTGAAAACATGCTAAGTGAAAGCTGCCAGATACAAAAGTCACCTATTGTATGATTCCATTTATACAAAATATCCAGAATAGGTAAATCCAAAGAGAATGAAAGTAGATATGTGGTTGCCAGAGGATGGGGTGGGCGTGTGGGGAATAGGGTGGGACTGCTTATTGAGCATAGGGTTTTTTGGGGGTGTGATGAAAAGGTTTTAAAACTTAAAGGGGGTGATTACACAGCATTGAAAGTACTAAAAGCCACTGAATTGTACAATTCAAAATGTTTAATTTTTTAAATTTTTATTAAATTTATTGGGATGACTTGGTTAATAAAATTATACAGGTTTCGAGTATACGATTCTATTAATATAATAACATCACCTATATATTGCATTGTATGTTCATCACCCAGAGTCAGTTCTCCTTCCATCACCATATATTTCATCCCCATTTACCCTCTCCTACTACCCCTCTCCTCGCTTACCTTCTGGTAACCACTAAACTGTTTTCTGTGTCTATGAGTTTTTGTTTGTTTGTTTTTGTTGCTTTCAGTTTTATATCCCACATATGAGTGAAATCATATGGTTCTCGACTTTTTCTGTCTGATTTATTTCACTTAGCATGATAATCTCAAGATTCAGCCACGTTGTTGCAAATGGCAGTATTTCATGTTTTCTTATGGCTAGTAATATTCCACTGTACACATATACCACATCTTCCTTATTCAATCATCTATCGATTGTTGTTTTTATGTCTTAGGTCACCATGAATAATGCTGCAATGAACATAGGGTTACATATATCTTTATGAATAAAATATTTTCATTATTTCTGTGTATATACCCAGAAAAGGGATTGCTGGGTTGTATGGTAATTCTATTCTTAATTTTTTTTTTAAATTAGTTTCAGGTGTACAACACAGTGCAATAGTTATACTTTTTACCCCTCAAAGTGACACCCCAATTTGCCACCCCACTCCTCCCCCCCATATCATACATATCTATTACAATTCCTTTGACTCCCTTCCACAGTATACTCCACATCCCATGACTATCTATATATTCAATTACAGTTGGCATACAATATTATACAACATCAGCTTCAGGTGTACAGTGCAGTGACCAAGCCTCTACTCCATCCATGAAGTGGTCTCCCTAACAAGACATGTGACCATCTGACACCCCACAAAATATTTACAACATTATTATATTCCCTGAACTGTCTTTATTCTTAATTTTTAGAGGAACCTCCATAAATGGTTAATTTTATGTCAGCGGAATTTGATCTAAATATTTAAAAATCAATATACCAAAATAAATGTTATATTGGGTTGTTGGAAAAGTCATGACATATGTTTTTATATGTTTTTCATTGCAAAAATGCATCATGACTTTTATGACAACCCATATATTATAAACAACTAATTAGAAAATATAATTTTTAAAGATTCCCACACACTACCAACAAATAAGACAATTAGAAATAAATTTCACAAAAGGTATTCCACACTTTTGTGGAACAAAAAAAATTACAAAATTTTATTTAAGGAAGGAAATAACTAAATAAATAAATGGTCATAAATATGAAGACTATAAATAATTCCTCCAGACTTAGTCATAAATTTACTGTAATTCTTCCTATCTATGAGCATGGTATATGTTTCCATTTATTTGTGTTTTCTTCAGTTTCTTTCTTCAATGTCTTGTAATTTTCCAACTGCAGGTGTTTTTACCTCCTTGGTTAAAATTATTCCAACGTGGTTTGTTTTTTGTTTTTCTTTCTGTTTTGTTTTTGGTGCAATTGTAAATGAGATTGTTTTCTTAATTTCTCTTTTTAATAATTTATTAGTGGTGTATAAAAATGAAACTTATTTCTGAATATTAACTTCATATCCTCCTACTTTACTGAATTCATTTATTCATTTTAATAGTTTTTTTGTGGAATATTTGGGGTTATCTCTACATAGTATGTCATCTGCAAATAATGACAGTTTTACTGCTTCCTTTCCAATTTGGATGCCTTTTTTTTTTTTCTTGTCTGATTGCCGTGACTAGGACTTCCCATACTATGTTGAATAAAAGTGGTGAAAGTAGACATCTTTGTCTTGTTCCTAATCTTAAGGAAAACCTTTATCTTTTCATCATCGAGTATGATGTTAGCTCTTGGTTTGTCATATATGGCCTTTATTATAGTAAGATATGTTCCCTCAATTCCCATTCTGCTGAGAGTTTTTATTATAAATAGGTCCTGGATTTTGTCAAATGATTTTTCTGCATTTATTGATATGATGATATGGTTTTTATCTTTCATTTTATTTATGTGGTATATCACATTAATTGATCTGCAGATACTGAACTAACCTTGCATCCCAGTAATAAATCCAACTTCATCATCTTTTTAATATATTGCTGAATTCAGTTTGCTAATATTTTGTTCAGGGTTTTTGCATGTATGTTCATGAGGGAAATTGACCTATAGTTTTCCGGTTTTATAATGTCTTTGTTTAGGTTTGGAATTAGGGTAATGGTGACCTCATAAAATGAGCTTGAAAGCCTTCCCTCCTCTTGAATTTGTGGAATAATTTGAGAAGAATAGGTGTTAATTCTCCTTTCAATATTTGGTAAAATTCACCTGTGGAGTCATCTGGTCCAGGACTTTTGTTTGTGGCAGTTCTTTTATGACTAATTCAATTTTGTTGGTAGTAATTAATCTGTTCAGATTTCCTGTTTCTTCCTGACTTATCCTTTGAAGATTGTTTGTTTCTAGGAATTTATCCATTTCTTCCAGGTTGCCCAATTTTTTTGCCATATAATTGTAGCATTTTCTTACAATCCTTGGTATTTCTGTGGTATTCATTGTCACTTCTTTCCTATCATTTTTTATTTTATTTATTTGGGTCCTCTCTTTTTTTTCTTGATGAGTTTGGTTAACGGTCTATCGATTTTATATTTTCTAAGGACCAGCTCTTGGTTTCATTGATCTTTTGTGTTGTTTTTTTGTTTGTTTGTTTGGGGTTTTTTTTTTCTGTGTGTATATCATTTTTATTGAGATACAATTGACATATAACATATTAGCTTCAGATGTACAACATAATGATTATATATATAATGATTATATATATTATATATATTATGAAATGGTCACCACAATAAGTCTAATTAGCATAGTTATGAATATTTTTTTCTTGTGATGAGAAATTTTATGATCTACTCTTTTAGCAACTCTCAAATATGTAATACAGTATTATTAACCAAAATTGCCACGCTGCATATTACATCCCCAGGATTTATTTCTTTTATAACCATTAGTTTGTACTTTCACCCATTTTGTCCACCATTCATTCCCACCCCACCAAACTGTTCTCTGTATCTATGAGTTTGGGTTTTTTATTTTATTTTATTTTTAGATTCCACATACATGTGAGATTATGATATTTTTTGTTCTCTGTCTGACTTATTTCACTTAGCACAATGCCCTCAGAGTCCACCTATGTTGTCCCAAATAGCAGGATTTCCTTCTTTTTTTTAATGGCAGAATAACATTCCATTGAGTGTAGGTATGTATGTACAGAGGGTGCCAAAAATATGTATACACATTTTAAGAAAGGAAAACTGTATTAAAATTGTAATAATCAATATATACCAATAACAAAAGATGAATACAATTCACGTTTGACTTCTGCAATTACAAGAGGTGCTCAAGGTGGTTACCATCAGCATTCAGATATATATATATATATATATATATATATCACATTTTGTTTATCCATTCATCAGTGGACACTTAGCTTGTTTCCGTGTCTTGGCTATTGTAAATAATGCTGCAATGAGCATGGGGGTGCAGATACCTTTTTGAGTTGGTGTTTCTGTTTTCTTTGGGTAAATATCCAGATGTAGAATTGCTGGATCATATGGTAGTTCTATTTTTAATTTTTGAAGTCTCTCTTTAGTGTTTTCCATTGTGGCTGTACCAATTTACATTCTCACCAATAGCACGCACGGGTTCCCTTTACTTCAATTCCTTATCAACACTTGTTATCTCTTATCTTTTTGATAATTACCCATTGTAATAAGGGTGATATATAATTGTGGTTTTGATTTGCATTTTCCTGATGATTAGTGATGTTGAGACCTTTTCATGTACCTTTTGGTCATCTGTATGTCTTCTTTAGAAAAATGTCTATTCAGATTCTCTACTCCTTTTTTAATCCTATTGTTCATTTGCTATTGAGTTGTAAGAGTTCTTCATGTGTTTTGGATATTAATCTCTTATAAGATACACGATTTGCAAATATTTATTTCCATTCAGTTGGTTGCCTTTTCAATTTGTTGATGGTATCCTTGGCTGTGCAGAGGTTTCTCGTTTGACATGGTCTCACTGTTCACTTTTGTTGCCTTTGCTTTTGGTGCCAAATCCAAAAAATCATCACCAAGATTGTTGTCAAGGAGTTTACCATCTATGAATTTTTCTAGGAGTTTTATGGTTTTCGATCTTATGTTCAAGCCTTTAATCTATTTTGGGTTAATTTTTGTGTATAATATAAAAGATAGTGGTCCAATTCCCGTCTTTTGCATTTGTCCAGTTTTCCCAGGAACATTTATTGAAGAGAATATCTTTTCCCCATTGTATATTCGTGGCTTCTTTGTCATGAATTATTGACCATATATGAATAGGTTTATTTCTGTGCTCTTTATTCTGTTCCACTGATCTAGTAATACCATATCATCTGCAAATAGAAACAGTTTTAATTCTCGCACTCCTATTTGCATGCCTTTTATGTCTTTGTTGCCTAATTGCTTTGGCTCAGACTTTTGATACTATGTTGGATAAGAGGCAAGAGCAGACATTCTTGTCTTCTTTTTTTATTAGTTTCAGATGTACAACACAGCACAATAGTTATACTTTTTATCCCTCAAAGTGACAGTATCACTCCCCCAATTCACCACCCCACTTCCCCCATATTACACATATCTATTACAATTCCTTTGACTCCCTTCCACAGTATACTCCACATCCCGTGACTATCTATATATTCAATTACAGTTGACATACAATATTATACAACACCAGCTTCAGCTTCAGGAGTACAGTGCAGTGATCAAGTCTCTACTCCATCCACGAAGTGGTCTCCCTAACAAGACATGTGACCATCTGACACCCCACAAAATACTTACAACATTATTATATTCCCCAAACTGTCTTTCATATCCCTGTGGCATACTGTAGTTACCTACTTATTCTTTCCCCCTTTCCCTCAATCAAAACATACTGTAGTTACCTACAAATTCTTACCCCCTTTCTCTCAATCCCTATCCCACTCCCAACCAGCAACCACCAGTCTTCGCTCTATATCTATGAGTCTGTTTCAGTTTGCTTTCCTCGTTCATTTAGATTTTCAGATTCCACATATAAGTGAGATCATATGGTATTTGTCTTTCTCTGACTGACTTATTTCACTTAACATAATAGTCTCTATATCATTGCAAATGGTACAATTTCATTCTCCTTTATAGCAGAGTAATACTCCATTGTGTAAATAATTTCTTACCCAGTCACCTACCGATGGGCATTTGAGTTGTTTCCAAGCCTTGGCTATTATAAACAGCACTGCAATAAACATAGGGGTGCATACAGTTTTTTGAATTAGCATCTTGGATTCCTCTGGGTAGATATCCAAGAATGGAATTGCTGGGTCATACGGTAGTTCCATTTCCAGTTTTTTGAGATACCTGCATACTGATTTCCATAATGGTTGCACCAATCTGCAGTCCCACCAACAGTGCACCAGGGTTCCCTTTTCCCCATAGCCTCACCAGCATTTGTTGTTTGTTGATTTATTGATGACAGCCATTCTGACCAGAGTGAGGTGGTATCTCATTGTAGTTTCTATTTGCATTTCTCTAATGCTTAGTGATGTTGAAAATTTTTTCATATGCCTGTTGGCCATCTGTGGGTTCTCTTTAGAGAAATGCCTCTTCATATCCTCTGCCCATTTTTAAATTGGTTTGTTTGCTTTTCTGGTGTTGAGTTTCATGAGTGTTTTGCAAATTTTGGATACTAATGCCTTATCAGATATATCGTTGTTGGTTAAAACTTCTCCCATTCAGTAGGCTGCCTTTCTGTTTTATTGATGATTTTCTTTGTTGTGGAAAAACTTTTAAGTTTGATGTAATCCCATATGTTCATTATTTCTTTTTTTTTAATTTATTAATTTATTTGTTTTTAATTAGTTTCAGGTGTACAACACAGTGCAATAGTTATACATTTTACCCCTCAAAGTGACAACCCCCCACACCCAATTCGCCACCCCACTCCTCCCCCCCATATCATATATATCTATTACGCTTCCTCTGACTCTCTTCCACAGTATAATCCACATCCCGTGACTATCTATATATATTCAACTACAGTTGGTATACAACCTCCGCTTCAGGTACACAGTGCAGTGATCAAACCTCTACTCCATCCATGAAATGGTCTCCCTAACAAGACCTATGACCATCTGACACCCCACAAAATATTTACAACATTATTAATTATATTCCCCAAACTGTATTTCATATCCCAGTGGCAATATTGTAGTTGCCTATTTTTGCTGTCTAATCCCTTCCCCTTCTCTCTCATCCCCATCCCCTCCCAATTAGCAACCCTGATTTTTCCTCTATATCTATGAGACAGTTTCTGTTTACTTTGCTCATTCATACAGTTTTTCAGATTCCACATATGAGTGAGATCATATGGTATTTGTCTTTCTCTGACTGACTTATTTCACTTAACATAATAGTCTCTAGGTCCATCCATATCATTGCAAATGGTACGATTTCATTCTTCTTTATAGCGGAGTAATACTCCATTGTATAAATATACCACAGTTTCTTTTTTTTTTTTTTAATTTTATTTTATTTTTAATTAGTTTCAGGTGTACAACACAGTGCAATAGTTATACATTTTACCCCTCAAAGTTAAAACCCCACCACCCCCAATAGTTTCAGGTGTACAACACAGTGCAATAGTTATATATTTTACCCCCAAAGTGACAAACCCCCACCCCCAATACACCCCCCACATCCCCCATATCATACATATCTATTACTCTTCCTCTGACTCTCTTCCACAGTATAATCCACATCCCGTGACTATCTATATATATTCAATTACAGTAGGTATACCACCTCCACTTTAGTAATACAGTGCAGTGATCAAACCTCTACTCCATCCATGAAATGGTCTCCCTAACAAGACCTATGATCATCTGACATTCCACAGAATATTTACAACATTATTAATGATATTCCCCAAACTGTTTTTCCTATCCCAGTAGCAATATTGTAGTTGCCTATTTTTGCTGTCTAATCCCTTCCCCTTCTCCCTCATTCCCATTCCTCTCCAAATTAGCAACCCTGATTTTTCCTCTATATCTATGAGACAGTTTCTGTTTACTTTGCTCATTCATACAGCCCCTCATATTCCACATATAAGTGAGATCATATGGTATTTGTCCTTCTCTGACTGACTTACTTCACTCAACATTATAGTCTCTAGGTCCATCCATATCATTGCAAATGGCACGATTTCATTCTTCTTTATAGCGGAGTAATACTCCATTGTATAAATATACCACAGTTTCTTAATCCAGTCATCTACTGACGGGCATTTTGGTTGTTTCCAAGTCTTAGCTATTGTAAATTGTGCTGCTATGAACATCGGGGTGCATAACTTTTTTTGAATAAGTGTCTTGGTTTTTTCAGGATAAATACCTAGGAGTGGAATTGCTGGGTCAAAAGGTAGCTCTATTTCCAGTTCTTTGAGATACCTCCATACTGACTTCCATAGTGGCTGCACCAATCTGCAGTCCCACCAACAGTGCAGCAGGGTCCCCTTTTCCCCACAGCCCCGCCAGCACTTGTTGTTTGTTGATTTGTTGATGATAGCCATTCTGACTGGAGTGAGGTACCACAGTTTCTTAATCCAGTCATCTACCGATGGGCATTTTGGTTGTTTCCAAGTCTTAGCTATTGTAAATAGTGCTGCTATGCACATAGGGGTGCATAAATTTTCTTGAATAAGTGTCTTCGGCTTTTCAGGATAAATACCTAGGAGTGGAATTGCTGGGTCAAAAGGTAGCTTCTATTTCCATTTCTTTGAGATACCTCCATACTGACTTCCATAGTGGCTGCACCAATCTGCAATCCCACCAACAGTGCAGCAGGGTGCGCTTTTCCCCACAGCCCCGCCAGCACTTGTTGTTTGTTGATTTATTGATGATAGCCATTCTGACTGGAGTGAGGTGGTATCTCATGGTGGTTTTTATTTGCATTTCCCTAATGACCAGTGAGGCTGAACATTTTTTCATATGCCTGTTAGCCATCTGTATGTCCTCTTTAGAGAAATGTCTCTTCATATCTTCTGCCCATTTTTTAATTGGGTTGTTTGTTTTTTTAGTGTTGAGTTTCATGAGTGTTTTATAAATTTTGGATATTAACCCCTTATCAGATATATCATTGGCAAATATATTCTCCCATTCAGTAGGCTTCCTTTTTGTTTTATTAATGGTTTCCTTTGTTGTGAAAAAACTTTTAAGTCTTACATAATCCCAGATGTTCATTTTTTCTTTTACTTCCCTTGCCCGTAGGGAAGTATCAGTAAAAATATTGCTCTGGGTAATGTCTGCAAATGTACTCCCTATATTTTTTTAAGGAGTTTTATGGTTTCAGGTCCTACATTTAAGTCTTTAATCCATTTTGAGTTTGTTCTTGTATATGGCATAAGGAGATGGTCCGGTTTCATTCTTTTGCATGTGTCTGTCCAATTTTCCCAGCACCATTTATTGAATAGACTATCTTTCCTCCAGTGTAAATTCTTGCTTCCCTTGTCATAGATTAACTGTCCGTAAATGCTTGGATTTATTTCTGGGCTCTCTGTTCTGTTCCACTGATCGATGTGCCTGTTTTTATGCCAATACCAAACTGTCTTGATTACTGTAGGCTTGTAGTAGGTTTTGATGTGTGTAGCGTGATCCCCCCGACTTTGTTCTTATATCTCAGGATTGCCGAGGCTATTCGGGGTCTTTTATGGTTCCATATAAATTTTAGGATTATATTTTCTATTTCTGTGAAAAATGACCTTGGTAGTTTGATAGGAATTGCCTTGAATCTATATATTGATTTAGGCAATATGGACATTTTAACTATATTAATTCTTCCTATCCATGAGCATGGTAGGTGTTTCCATTTATTTGTATCTTCTATGATTTCTTTCTTCAGTGTCTTATAATTTACTGAGTACGGATCCTTCACTTCTTTGGTTAAATTTATTCCTAGGTATTTTATAGTTCTTGACGCAATTGTAAATGGGACAGTTTACTTAATTTCTCTTTCCGTTAGTTTATTATTGGTATATGCAAATGCCACCGATTTCTGAAGATTGATTTTATATCCTGCTACTTTACTGAATTCGTCTATCAGTTCCAATAGTTTTTTGATGGAATCTTTGGGGTTCTCTATATACAGTATCATGTCATCTGCATAGAATGACAATTTTACTTCTTCCTTGCCAATTTGGATGCCTTTTATTACTTTTTGTTGTCTGATTGCTTTGGCTAGAACTTCCAGCACTATGTTGAATAAAAGAGAAGAAAGTGGACAGCCTTGTCTTGTTCCTGATCTAAAGGGGAATGGTTTTAGCTTTTCCCCATTGAGTATGATGTTAGCTGTAGGTTTATCATATATGGCTTTTATTATGTTGAGATATGATCCCTGTATTCCTACTTTGCTAAGGGTTTTTAACATAAATGGCTGTTGGATTTTGTCAAATGCTTTTTCTGCATCTATTGAAATGAACATGTGATCTTTATCCTTCATTTTGTTGATGTGGTGTATCACATTAATTGACTTACGGATGTTGAACCAGCCTTGCACACTGGGGATGAATCCCACTTGATCATGATGTATGATCTTCTTAATATATTGCTGAATTCTGTTTGCTAATATTTTATTGAGAATTTTTGCATCTATATTCATCAGGGAGATTGGCCTGTAGTTTTCCTTTTTTGTGCTGCCTTTATCTGGTTTTGGAATCAGGGTGATAGTGGCTTCATAAAAAGTGTTTGGGAGCCTTCCCTCCTTCTGGATTTTTTGGAATAGTTTGAGAAGAATAGGTGATAGTTCTATTTGAATGTTTGATAAAATTCACTTGTGAAGCTGTCTGGTCCAGGGCTTTTGTTTTTTGGGAGCTTGTCAATTACTGATTCAATTTCCTTGGTAGTAATCAGGGTATTTAGATTTTCTGTTTCTTCTTGCGTTAGCTTTGGAAGGTTGTATGCTTCTAGAAAATTATCCATTTCTTCCAGATTGTCAAATTTGTTGGCATATAGTTGCTCATAGTAATTTCTTAGAATTTTTTGTATTTCTGTGATGTCTGTAGTCATTTCCCCTGTTTCATTCCTGATTTTGCTAATTGGAGTCATCTCTCTCTCTTTTTTTTTTTTTTTTTTTTTTTTGATGAGCCTGGCTAGAGGTTTGTCAATCTTGTTTATCTTCTCAAGGAACCAGCTCTTGGTTTCATTGATCTTTTGAATTGTTTTTCTGTTCTCTATATTGTTTATTTCTGCTCTGGTCTTTATTATCTCCTTTCTTGTACTCCCCTTGGGCCTCTTTTGCTGTTCTTTTTCCAGTTCCCTTAGGTGTAAGGATAACCTGTTGATTTGAGATTTTTCTTCCTTCTTTAGGTAGGCTTGCACTGCTATAAACTTCCCTCTTAGGACTGCTTTCGCAGCATCCCAGAGATTTTGGGTCGTGGTATTTTCATTTTCGTTTGTCTCGAGGTATCTTTTGATTTCCTCCTTGATCTCATTTGTGACCCACTCACTAATTAGTAGCATATTGTTTAGCCTCCATTTATTTGTCAGCTTCCTGGATTTCTTCTTATAATTGATTTCTAGTTTAATAGCATTGTGGTCAGCGAATACAGTTAAAATTATTTCAAACTTCTTAAATTTATTGAGACTTGTTTTGTGGCCTAACACGTGGTCTATCTTAGAAAATATTCCATGTGCACTTGAAAAGAATGTATATTCTGTAGCTTTGGGGTGAAATGCTCTGAATATATCAATTAAATCCAGCTGTTCTAATGTGTCATTTAAGGTCGCTGTTTCTACATTGATTTTCCGTCTGGAGGATCTGTCCATTAGTGACAGCAGGGTGTTGAAGCCCCTACTATGATAGTGTTACTGTGGATCTCTGTCTTCATGTCTGACAATATCTGTCTTATATATTTAGGAGCTCCTATGTAGGTGCATAGATGTTTACTAGGGTTATGTCCTCTTGTTGGATCGATCCCTTCATTACTATGAAGTGTCCTTCTTTGTCCTTTGGTATATTCTTTAGTTTAAAGTCCATTTTATCTGATATAAGTATCGTTACTCCAGCTTTTTTCTCAGTACCATTTGCATGAAATATTTTACTCCTTTCAGCCTATATGAGTCTTTGGATCTGAAGTGAGTCTCTTGTATACAGCATATGCTGGGGTCTTGCTTTCTTATCCATTCAGCCATCCTATGTCTTTTTATTGGAGCATTTAAACCATTTACATTTAATCTGATTATTGATAGGTGTGTATTTATTGCCATTTTGTTATTTGTGTTCGTAGTCATTCTTAGTTAGGTTGTTTTTCTCTTCTACTTAAAGAAGCCCTTTTAACATTTCCTGCAAAGCTGACTTGGTGCTAATGAATTCCCTTAACTTATTCTTTTTTGCAAAGCTCCTTATTTCACCTTCAATTTTAAATGATAACCTTGCTGGATACAGAAATCTCGGTTGTAGGCCTTTATTTTTCATCACTTTGAAAACTTCCAGCCATTCCCTTCTGGCCTGCAAAGTTTCTGTAGAAAAGTCAGCTGATAATCTTATGGGGGTACCCTTGTAAGTAACTTGCTGCCTTTCCCTTGCTGCTTTAAAGGATTCTGTCTTTGTCCTTAATCCTTGCCATTTTCACTATAATGTGTCTTAGAGTGGGCCTGTTTGGAATCATCCTGGTTGGAACTCTCTGCACTTCATGGTCTTATATTTCAATGTCCTTTGCCAGGTTAGGGAAGTTTTCAGACATTATTACTTGAAATATGTTCTCAATCCCTTGCTCCCTCTCTTCTCCTTCTGGTATTCCAATGATCTGTTGGTTATTGCTTGAGATGTTGTCCCCCAGCTCTCTTAAACTATTTTCCATGTTTTTCATTCTTTTTTCTTTTTGTTGTTCCGCATGGGTGATCTCTGCTATTTTGTCTTCTAAGTCACTGATTCGATTTTCTGCTTCATCCAATCTGCTAGTGATTCCATCAAGTTTGTTATTTAATTCAGTAATTGTGTTCTTAAGTTCTAGCTGTTTGCTTTTCATGATTTCTCTATCCTTCTTTATATTTTCATTAATTTCCTTGAACATTCTAATAATCAGTGTTCTGAACTCTGTCTCCAATAGGTTGTTTAGCTCTATTTCCTCTAGTTCCACTGATTCAGGAAGTTTCTTCTGTTCTTTTATTTGGGTTGTGTTTCTTTGTCTCCCCATTCTGGCTTAATCTTTGTGTTTGTTTTAATATAACAGATAGATCCCCCAGGTTTCTCAGTCTTTTCTGGGTAAACTTATACGGTGTGTGTCCTTTATATTTGAATTACTCAGTCTCCCTATTCTCCTGTGCTTGTATCTGAGGTGTTCCTTGTGTCGTGCGTCCTCACTTGTTGAAGTTTTAGTTTTGATTACTTTTGGCTTGTCAGTAGGTGGGATTGACTCCCAGATTGATTAGCTGTGAGGATCAGCAGCGTCTTCAGTTAATGAGCTGCTGTGAGAGGATTGACTCCTCTGATGAAACTTGGACCCTATGGGCCCTAGTACCTGTAACAACTTCCTTTTGGGTGTGACTCTTGTATGTCAAACCCAGAAATGCTCTGGTTTTATCTAAAGTTGGCCTCTGGGTATGATGATTCTTGTGTCTGTTTGTTTGGACCCACTGCTGCACAGTGATTTTAGAGCATAACAGATCAACAAGAACAACCTCTGCAGCCACCAAAGGAAACCAAATGCTCGCACAAGTAAAAAAAACCAACCATCAAATTACAGTCAACTTGTACAGAAATATCAAACATACAGAAGAAGAAAACAAACAGAAACAACACAATAACCACACACACAATAATAACAGAAGAGGAAACAAAATAAAATACAACATCCTAAAATAAAAAATAGAATAAACATGAGAAACTGAATAGCTATACCTAAAAAAAAAAAAGTAAGAATAAATATTAAAAAAATAAAATTTGCAGAAAAAAGGAAAAGAGGAAAAGTATAGCAGTGAGAAGAATGAATAAAAGAAGGGAGAAAGTGAGGGTGGGGAAAAAAGAAAAAGAAAAGAAAGAAAAATAAAAATAAAATAAATATATATATTTGCCTACACACCCATATATATGGACATATATTCACCTATATACACCTATATATATGCCTATATTAAAAACTACAAAATAATAAAAATGAAATAGAAATAAAAACCAAAAACAACCAAGATAAGCAACCAATAAAGGGAAAAAAAACAAACAAAATAAAACAAAAATACCCGTGCCGGTCTTGGCTAAAGTCCACTAAGCTCTCTTCAGTTTGTCCTCTGCTGTACAAAAATTCCTGTGCATCTTGTGGGAACAGAATAGGCCATCTGATGCCTAGCATGATCCTGGCACTGCAGGTTTGCTGTACTTGCATGTGGTTGTGACGTGTGATTGGTGGTTTTTTACAAAGTCACTGCCTTTTTGCTTTTGCCTGACCCAAGGCAGGCTGCACCAACAAAGGCTCAATGAGTGTCTCTGGGCACCCTTTTGGTTGATAGCTGTGGAGAATTAAAGAATTCCTCACTACCAAAAGCCTGCTGCTAAGAATCTGTTAATTAGTCCCTCAGCAGGTGAAACTGCTCTGCCTCCAAGGCCTTGCATAAAGGTGGGGGCGGGGTAGGTAGTCTCACTCTGCAGCCTTTACTGGGGTGGAAATTCTCAACCCCCTGCAGGTAAGAATACCTTTGTAGTCTGCCCCTACTGCTCCATTCAGGAGTCAGTTGAAGACTGTCTTGGCGGGGGCCAAAGTTTGTGGGAGTGGGTGGGTTATTGGTTTTTTTTGCTTTCTGTTCAAGAGTAGAAAAAGGAAAAAAAATAAAAAACATAAAAATAAACAAAGACACAGTTCCAACACTGTTTTAAGCTAAGGCCTTTCCCTCTTATGCTCCAGCGGAGTTCCTGCTGCTCTCCCAAAGGGTCTGCCGGGATTTAGGGGATTGCGTGCACCCTGCTGCGCAGCTAAGATCCCCGCTCGGTCTCTCGGGGACCTGCGTCTCCGCCCAGAGCGCACTGTGTTTCCGCGCGTGAGTCTTCTTTTTTCCCCTCCTCCCGGATTTAAGCCTTCTGCCTCGGAGCCGGCACGCACCAGCGGTTCTCCTGCTGCGCTTCTGGAGGGCTGTTCATTATTTCTTTTATTTCCCTTGCCTGAGGGGATATATCAGTAAAAGTATTACTCAGGATAATGTCTGCAAATTTACTCCTTACATTTTCTTCTAGGAGTTTTATGGTTTCAGGTCTTACATTTAAGTCTCTAATCCATTTTGAGTTTGTTCTCATATATGGTGTAAGTATGTGGTCCATTTTCATTTTTTTGCATGTATCAGCCCAATTTTTCCAGCATCATTTATTAAATAGACTATCTTTACTCCAATGTAAATTCTTGCTTCCACTGTCATAGATTAAATGATTGTATATGGATGGGTTTATTTCTGGGCTCTCTATTCTGTTCCATTGGTCTATGTGTCTGTTTTTATGCCAGTACCGTACTGTTTTAATTATTGTAGCCTTGTAGTATGTTTTGATGTGATGCCTCCCACTTTGTTCTTATTTCTCAAGATTGCCATGGCTATTCTGGGTCTTTTGTGGTTCCATATAAATTTTAGGATTCTATGTTCTATTTCTGAGAAAAATGTCCTTGGTAGTTTGATTGGAATTGCATTGAATCTATATATTGCCTTAGGTAGTATTGACATTTTAACTATATTAATTCTTCCTATCCATGAACGTAGTATGTATTTCCATTTATTTGTATCTTCTTTGATTTCTCTTTTCAGTGTCTCATAATTTTCTGAATACAGGTCTTTTACTTCTTTAGTTAAATTGATTCCTTGATATTTTACTGTTTTTGAAGCAATTGTAAAAGGGATTGATTTCCTGATTTCTTCTTCTGACAGTTGATTATTGGTCTATACAAATGCAACTAATTTCTGAATATTAATTTTGTATCATGCTACTTTACCAAAATCGTTTATCAGTTCTAGCAGTTTTTCGATGGAGTATTTGGGATTCTCTCTATATAGTATCATGTCATCTGCATATAATGACAATTTTACTTCCTCCTTTTCCAATTTGGATGTCTTTTGTTTCATGTTCTTGTCTGATTGCTGTGGCTAGAACTTCCAGCACTATGTTGAATAAAAGAGGAGAAAGTGGACAGCCTTGTCTTGTTCCTGATCTTAAGGGGAAAGCTTTTAACCTTTCCCCAATGTTACAATGTTTGCTGTGAGCTTATCATATATGGCCTTTATTATATTGAGATATGATCCCACTATTCCCACTTTGCTAAGAGTTTTTACCTCAAGTGGCTGCTGGATTTTGTCTAATGCTTTTCCTGCATCTATTGATATGATCATATGTTTTTTATTTTTCATTTTGTTAATGTGTGTATTATGTTAATTGATTTGCAGATATTGAGCAAACCTTGCATGAATTAACCAAGAATGAATCCCACTTGATCATAGTGTGTGATCTTTTTAATGTGATGCTGAATTCAGTTTGCTAGTATTTTGTTGAGGAATTTGCATCCATGATCATTAGAGAAATTGGCCTGTAGCTTTCTTTTTTTGTAATATCTTTGTCTGGTTTTTGAATCAACGTGATAGTGGCTTCACAGAAAGAGTGTGGGAGCCTTTCCTCTTTCTGTATTTTTTGGAATAGTTTGAGGATAACAGGTGTTAATTCCTTTTTGAATGTTTTGTAAAATTCATCTGTGAAGCCATCTGGTCCAGGACTTTGTTTGTTAGAAGATTATTGAGTACTGATTCAGTTTCTTTGGTAGTATTCAGTCTGTTCAGAATTTCTGTTTCTTCTTGGTCAGACTTGGTAAATTGTATGCTTCTAGAAATTTATCCATTTCTTCCACATTGTCCCATTTGTTGGCCTAGAGTTGCTCATAGTATTTTCTTAAAATTTTCTGTATTTCTGTGGTATCTGTTGTCACTTCTCCTCTTTCATTTCTGATTTTATTAATTTGAGTCCTCTCTCTCTTTTTCTTGGTGAATCTGGCTAAGAGTTGTTAATTTTGTTTATTTTTTTCGAAAGACTAACGGTTTCATTGATCTTCTGTATTGTTATTTTGGCCTCTATTTCATATATTTCTGCTCTTCTCTTTATTATTTCCTTCCTTGTACTCCCTCCATGCTTCTTTTGCTGTTCTTTTTCAAGTTCCCTGAGGTGTAAAGATAGTCTGTTGATTTGAGATTTTTATTCCTTCTTTAGGTAGGCCTGCACTGCTATGAAATTCCCTCTTAGGACTGCTTTCCCTACATCCCAGAATTTTGGGTCGTGGTGTTTTCATTTTTGTTTGTCTTGAGGTATCTTTTGATTTCCTCCTTGATCTCACTTTTGAACCACTCACTATTTAGTAGCATGTTATTTAGCCTTCATGTATTTGTAAGCTTTCCTATTATCTTGTAATTGATTTCTAGTTTGTGTCAGAGAAGACACTAGATATGATTTCAGTCTTCTTAAATTTGTTGAGACTTGTTTTGTGGTGTAACATGTGGTCTATCTTGGAAATGTTCCATATACACTTGAGAAGAATGTATATTCTGTAGCTTTGGGGTGAAATGCTCTAAATATATCGATTAAATCCAGCTGGCCTAAGGCGTCATTTAAGGCCACTGTGTCCTTGTTGATTTTCTGTTTGGAGAATTTGCCCATTGGTGACCACAGTGTGTTGAAGTCCCCTACTATGATAGTGTTACTGTTGATCTCTGCCATTATGTCTGTGAAAATCTGTTGTATATATTTAGGAGCTCCTATGTTGGGTGCATAGATGTTTACTAGGGTTATGTCCTCTTGTTGAATTGATCCCTTTATTATTATGTAGTGCCCTTATTTGTCTTTTATTCTGGTCTTCATTTTAAAGTCTATTTTGTCTGAAAAAAGTATTGCTACTCCAGTTTTTTCATTTCCATTTGCATGAAATATCTTATTCCCTCCCTTTATTTTCAGTCTGTGTGTCTTTTGATCTGAGATGAGTCTCTTGAAGACAGCATATGCATGCGTCCTGTTTTCTTATCCACTCAGCCACTCCATGTCTTTTGATTGGAGCATTTAGCCCATTCATATATAAAATGATTACTAATAGGTGCATATTTATTGCCATTTTGTTATTTGTATTTTTTGTCTTCCTGGGTTAGCTTGTTTTCCCCTTTCTTCTGTTGAAAAAAAGCCCTATTTAACATTTCCTGCAATGCTGGCTTGGTGGTAACGAATTCCTTAAGCTTATTCTTTTCTGAGTAGCTCTTTATCTCTCCTTCAATTTTAAGTGATAGCCATGCTGGGTAGAGCAATTTTGGTTGTAGACCTTTATTTTGCGTCACTTCGAATATCTCCTGCCACTCCCTCTGGCCTGCAGAGTTTGTGTGGAAAAGTCAGCTGTTGTTTTATAGGATTCCTTTGTATGTAACCTGTGTTTTTCTCTTGCTGCTTTTAGTATTCTGTTTTTGTCTTTAACCTTTGCTATTTTAACTATGATGTGTCTTGGTGTGGACCTGTTTGGATTCAGCTTGTTTGGAACTCTCTACACTTCCTGGATGTGTATGTTGATTTCCTACAACAGGGTAGGGAAGTTTTCAGTCATTATTTCTTCAAATACATTCTCAATCCCTTGCTTCCTCCCATTCCTTCTGGTATTCCTATGATGCCAATGTTGTTATGCATGATCTTGTCCCTGAGGTCTCTTAAACTGTTTTCATTCCTTTTTATTCTTTTTTCTTTTGTTGTTCCAACTGGGTGATTTCTGCTATTTTGTCTTCTCATTTGCTATTCCAATCCTCTGCTTCATCTAATCTACTGGTGATTCATTCTAGTGTGTTCCTTATTTAAGTTATTGTATTCTTCAGTTCTAACTGGTTGTTTTTTATGGTTTCCCTATCCTCTTTATGTCCTTGCTAAATTTCTTAAACATTCTTATCATCAGTGTTCTAAACTCTGTCTCTGAAAGGTTGGATAACTCTGTTTCATTAGTTCCATTTCTAGAGGTTTCTTCTGATCATTTACTTGGGTCATGTTTTTTTGTTTCTTCATTCTGGCTGTCCCTTTGTGAAGAGGAAAAAAAAAAGAAGGTGGTGGTGGTGATCTCTGTCCTCTCTAATCTGCAGACCACTTACTCAGCAATAGAGAATCTCTGGATGACTCAGCACCAGCTGTTGGGGGGAAGTGCCTAACGTGTCATGCACTGGTCTCCCTCTCAGGCTTGCAGTGAGCTTTCTGCAATTAGCTGCTGTGTGTTCTGGAACCATGCTGACTACCAAAAATCTTCACAGGTTGTTGCAGGTTGTCTGCTACTGGAAAAAAACCCTCTGTGGCCTGCAGAAGTAGGGGCCAGGCACCAGGTGCTCAGGGTACCTTTGGCAACAGGGCTCTAGGTGGGTGTGACAGGCCCCCAAGGCACCAATGGATGTGGTCAGTGGCCTCCACCAAGTCAGAGTAGTGTGCACTCCTGCACTGGCACCCAGCCCACACAAACTCACCAGGAAACCCCTGACTGGATCATGCAGGTGCACAGCTCCTGGCCCAACACTCTAAGGAAAGCGGCCAGTCTCAGCCTGTCCCAATAAACAATTGGCAGATCAGGCTGAGCAGCCGAATAACCAATCCCCAGCCTGGCAACTCTGCACAAACAGTGTGTAGAGCAGGAACCCAAGGCGGCTGTCACACTCCTGCATCTCAGTGAGCAGTCTAATGGTGCCAGAGCTCACCTGCCCTATGTTTCCCTGGCTATGCAGCAGAAGCAGGGCGGATAGTGGGAATCCAAGGCCATATGCACGTGGACTCACACACCCACTTCTGCGCCAATTCACCAGATTAATGCAGTCCCAGATCTGACCCTCTGTGGGAGGGCTCATCCCTGACAAAATGGCACTGTCCTGTACACTACTTGCATGCAAGCTCCACACCAGAGGAACAATGGTTCCAAAACCTCCAGCTTCCTCACCAAAGGCACTCAGTTCAGTCCTTCCCCACAGACTCCTGGGCCCGGCTCGTGTAGCTACTCCCTCCACTAGGAACCAGGCGAGTGCTCACCGGTGAGCGAGCCTGTGCACCAGCCTCACTGGTTCTCCAGCCACCCTCAGCCTCACCGAGCCGAACAAAGAGAGTCCTCACTAATTTCTACTGCCAGCTATCGTAGAACTCCTCTTTCTGGCAAAGCAACTCTGGGCTAGAGAACTTGGTATGGGGCTAGAGGGTCTCTCCCCCAACTGGAGAAGCCTCCCCACCGCTGGGGCGTCCCTCATGGGGCTCTCCCTCTCTTGTCTCTGCCCCTCCTACCAGACTTGACGTGGCCTCCTCTTTAGGTCCTTCATTAGAGGTTCTGTTCATCTTGTGTTCAGGGGACTTCCGAGGTTAAATGTTGTATAAATTATTTGTAATTTTGGTGTGATCCTGGAAGGCAGTTGGCACAGCCTCTGTCTATTCCGCCATCTTACCGGAAGTCCTGTGTATTGTTTTTTTTTTTGACTCTATTTCCTCTATTTTCATTCAGATCTTTATTATTTCCTTTTACACACATTGGGCTTTGTTTGCTCTTCTTTTGATAGTTTTTTTAAGTGTAAGGTGAGCTTGTGTATTTGAGATTTTTCTTGTTTCTTGAGGTAGGCCTCAATTGCTATGAATTTCCCTCTTAGTTCTACTTTTATTTTGTGCCATAGATTTGTGTCATTGTGTTTTCATTTTTATTTGTCTCAAGTTATATTTTGGTTTCTCCCTTGATCTCATTGTTAACTCATTCATTGTTTAGTAGCATATTATTTAGTCACCATGTGATTTTGTATTTTCAGTTTTTGTCTTATAATTGATTTCTAGTTTCATACCATTGTGGTCAGAGATAATGGTTGATATGATTTCAATCTTATTAAATTTATTGAGACTTGTTGTGTGGCCTAACATGTGGTCAACCTTGGAAAATGTTCCATGTGCAGTTGAAAAGAATGTATATTCTGCTGCTTTGGATTGGAATGCTCTAAAAATATGAATTAAATCCATCTGGCCTAGTGTATCATATAAATCCACTGTTCCCTTCTTGATCTTCTGTCTGGAAGGTCTGTCCATTGGTGTCAATGTGGTGTTAAGCCCCCTGTTATGACTAAATTTCTGCTTATCTCTCTTTTAGTTGGTCAATATTTGCTCTATGTATTTAGGTGCTCCTGTGTTGGGTTTATAGATGTTTACTAGGGTTATATCCTCTTGTTGGATCAATCCCTTTAACATTATGTAATGTTCTTCTTTGTATCATTATAGTATTTACTTAAAGACTATTTTGCTGATATAAGTATTGTTACCCCCACCTTTTTCATTTCCATTTGCAGGAAATATCTTTTTGCATCCCTTTACTTTTGGTCTATGTTGGTCTTTCCATCTGAAATGGGTCAGCATATGTATGACATAGTCAATACCATTTTATTATTCCTATTTATGTCCTTCCATTCACCCCTTCTTCTTTTTAAAGAATTCCCTTTAACATTATTTGTAACACTGGCTTGATGGTCATGAATTCCTTTAGCTTTTTCTTGTCTAGGAAGCTCTTTATTTCTCCTTAATTTTAAATGATAACCTTGCTGGGTAGAGCAGTTTTGGTTGTAGGTCCTCCTTTCATCACTTTGAATATTTCATTCCAACACCTTCTGGCCTGCAAATTTCCTGTTGAGAAATCAGCCGAAAGTTTTATGGGAGCTCTCTTGTAACTACCCTAGTTCCTTGAAAACAAGACCTAACCGGAAAATAAGCCCTACCATGATTTTAGGTGCCAAAATATGACATCTTGGCATACTGAATATTTTAAGCTGAAGGAGTTTGTGGAAAAGGCACCCTTCTCCCTGAAACAGGTCATAAAACCCTCATAAGAGGGGTGCATGCCCTCCATATCCTGAAGGAATCATACTACGGCTTCTTCTCTGGGTAGGTCTTATTTTCAGGGAAACATGGTAGTTGCCTTTCTCTTGCTGCTTTTAAGATTCTCTCTCTCTCTCTCTCTCTATCTATCTATCTATCTATCTATCTATATATATATATATATAATTGTTTATTAATTTCAGGTGTACAAAGCAATATAATAGTTAGACATTTAACCCCTCATAAAGCGATAACCCACCCCACCCCACAAGCTACTACCCTTATGACAACTTATATAGCTGTTATAATACCACTGACTATCTTCCCTATGTTGGACTCCACATCCCATACTATATATACCTATATATTTAGTTATAGTTGATATTCAATATCATTCTACTTCAGCTGCAGTTGTATAATGCATTGGACACAGTCTATGAAGTGATCCCCCTTATAAGTCCAGCGCCCATCTGGCATCTTACATGATCTTTACAACATTGTTAATTATATGCCCCATACTGTATTAACTACCAATTTGTATTTCTTAATACCTTTACCTTTTTCACCCTGCAACCAATCCAATTCTCATCTGTTACTCTGATAGATCTAGTACCTATCTGGCACCGTACCTAGTTATTACAATATTATTGACTATATTCCTTATGCTATACCCTACACATCCATGACTACTTTGTAACAACCAATTTATAGTTCTTAATCCCGTCCCCTTTCACCTTTCCTTAACCCCCCTCCCATCTTAAAGAAGTCCCTCTAAAATTCCTTGTAATACTGGTTTGGTGTTGATGAACTCCTTCAGCTTTTTCTTGTTTGGGAAGCTCCTTATCTGTCCTTCAATTCTAAATGATAGTTTTGCTGGGTAATCTTGGTTGTATGTTGTTGCTTTTCATCACTTCAAATATTTCTGGCCACTCCCTTCTTGCCTGAAAAATTGGTGTTGAGAAATATCTGTCATCCTTTGTCTTTGATTGACATTTTAATTATGATGTGTCTTGCTGTGGGCCCATTTGGGTTCATTTTGTTTGGGACTCTGCACTTCCTAGACTTGTATGTCTATTTCCTTTGTCAGGTTAGGGATGTTTTCAGTCATTATTTCTTCAAATAAATTCTCTATCCCTTGCTCTCTCTTTTTTTCTGATACTCATGATGCAAATGTTGTTATTCTTGATATTGTCCTAGAGATCCCATAAAATATTTTCATTTTTTTTAATTCTTTTTATTTTTGTTGTTCTGATTTTGTGTTTTGTGCTGCCTTGTCTTCCAAATCAGTGATTTGATCTTTTGCTTCATCTAATCTATTGTTGATTCCCTCTAATGTATTCTTTATTTCAGTTATTGTATTCTTCTTTTCTGACTGGCTTCTTTGTGTGTTTTCTATCTCCATTTTTATATTTCCTATCTCTTGATTAAAGTTCTCACTGAGTTCATCTACTCTTTCCCTAAGTTCATTAAATATCCTTATTACCAATTTTTGTAACTCTGTCTCCTTCCTCTAGGTTGCTTGTCTACATTTTCTTTAGTTCTTTTCCTGGAGTTTTCTCCTATTCTTTTATTTGGGACATGTTTGTTTCCTCATTTTGGCTGCCTCTCTGTGTTCATTTCTATGTACTAAATAGATCTCCTATGTCTTTCAGTTTTTGCCAAGTGGCCTTATGTAGTTGGTGTCCTATACAGCCCAGTGACACTGTCTACCTAATTACCTGAGCCCTGCACTCCAGGAGTATACCTTGTATGGGTTGTGTCCTCCTGTTGTAATTGAGCCTTGATTGCTTTTGGCACATCAGTGGGATTTACTCTCAGACTAGATGTGAGGATTGGCCATGCCCACAGCATGTGAGCTGCTGTGTGGTAACTGACCCCACAAAAAGTGATTCTTCCCAGCAGGCTCCTGTTCCTATTGAGACTACCCTTTGGGTGTGTCACTTGTGGGGCTAATCAGGTAGTGTTCTGTTGTGGTGAAACCAGCCTCCAGATGTGTTGGTTCTGAGACCTCTTGGGAGGGGTTCTTGTGCAGGCCAAAGTCAGGTGCTGCATATGACTAGCATGGGGCTACATGGTAGGAGCTGTAAAGCTATCAGCGGTTGGTTGCTGCCTATGCTGGACCTAGTGGTGGGGGTGGGGGGGCACACTGTGAACTGAGGCCAGCTGCCATCAGTACCAGGCCTGGAGCAGCTTAGCAAATGGCCCAGGGCACCCCCAAGGCCTTGAGGCCTGATGCCACCTATTTGCTGCTTGTAAGTCTCAGGTCCTGAAAGGGCCTCGGTTGGTTTGAGATTTGGGTGAGGCAGGGTCCCAGGTAGTCAGTAGGGTCAGTTGAGTGTTCATCAGTTTAATGCACATTCAGGTTTAGTAGCAGTACATAGCTTGGGACCCCTTGCAAAAGTCACAGAGCACACTATAGCCAGATGCTACCCACCTTAGGCCCACAGACTCCCTAAGAGTTTTCCAAGAAACATTTCAGCACAAGTTGGAGCTCATTTCCTGCCACCAAAAATGCCTTCAATGGTGCACTAGCCAAGGCCCACTGTTGCTGAAAGAGCCTTGTGAGGTGCAGGAGTGGGGCTAGTTATCCAGGCACCAAAGTTAACTCCCATGGTACTGCATGTATTGGTGGGGTGGGGTCCCAGGAAGTCACTAGGATGGGCAAATTGTATTCACAAGGTAATGCCCACAGAACACCAAAGCAAGTCTTGGCCCCTGCGAGTTGTCTAAGAAAAGCTGAATTGTGGATTGGGACTGGTTGCCTGCAACCAAAAGTACCTCAGGTTGCACATACAAGGTCTGACCCCACTTTGGGAACTCATCCTAGACAAAGTGGTACATACCTTATTGTTGAATATCATTACAGTCACCATTGAAATACTCCCCCTGGGAAGCTATGCACTGATGTCAGCTCCTAGTCCACCCTTCAAAGTAATTTTGGAACTCTGTTTCTGGAATGGCCATCAGTGCTGTAGTTGTATTACCCTTGATGTCCTGAATGTCATCAAAATGTCTTCTTTTCTTTTTTTTTTTTTTTTGAGGGCAGTGTCACTAGGCCTCATATGTGGGACCCAAACCGGGGCTGCTGGCATCCCAAGCCAGCCCTTAACCAGCACACCACTCGGCCGGCCCAAAATGTCTTCTTTTCAATATTTCCTTTATGTTTGGCAGGCAGATCAGATGAGTAAGGAGGGTGTTCTCATACAGTTATTTGTTTACTGGCTAAAAACTCACTCACAGACAGTATCATGTGAGCTGGTGCTTTGTCGTGATTCAAGAATCATGAATTATTGGTGAAAAGTTCAAGGCATTTTCGTTTAACTTTTTCACACAGCCTTTTCAGCACTTCCAAATAATAATCTTGGTTAACTGTCCAGTTGTTACACATTCATAATGAATAATCCCTCTAATATCAAAAAATGTTAACAACATTGTTTTGACTCTTGATTTGGACTGACAGAACGTTTTTGGGCGTGGAGAATTGGCTGACTTCTATTGTGCACTTTGATGCTTTGTTTCAGGATTATATCAGTACACCTATGTTTCATTGCCATATTTTCATGACTGTGATAACATGGCACAAAACATTGTTTTGTCTCTCGATAAAGGTCTTGGCAAACTTCAACTCTCCTTTGTTTTTGTTCACCAGTAAGCTCTTTCGGGGCCATTTTTGTACACACCTTTCTCATGCCAAGATTTTCAGTTAATATTTTCCTAACTTCTTCTCTATCAGTATTTACTTGGTTTGCTATGCTTATCACAGTCAGCCGATGATTTTGATGCACAACTCGATGAATTTTTGCAATGTTTTCATCAGTTCTGCTCATTATTGGCTGCCCTGACCTCTCTTCATCAGTGATGCATTCTCTCCCCTCAGAAAAACGTTTAATCCATTTGTACACTACCATTTTCTTCATGTCATTATCCCCATAAACTCGGACTCACATGTCCCTGATTTTACTTGCATTCTTGCCAAGTTTAACAAGAAATTTAATATTTGTTCATTGCTTCATTCAAGCTCAGACATTCTCGAGATGGCACACAAAAACACGCAAAAACAATAATGAACACCACTCAGCAAGACACCGCCATACACTACCACACATAGACACAAACAAAGCTGTGAGACAGTGATATACCAATGTTATGAAATTTTACCAAATTGTTTGTACAGTGCTACCAATGTAAGTGCACAGTGGCATATTCACAAACTTAATTGGCTGACCTCCTAAATTGCAGTGGGCTGTTGGCTGTTGAAAGAGCCCCGTGGGATGTGTCAGGTAAGCCTGGTTGCCCAAGCATGTGAATTGGGTGGGGCAGGGTCCCAAGGAATTGCTGGGGTGAGGCAAGCAGAGTTCACCAGGCCAATGTGGTCTCAGATTTGTTCATGTGTGAGAGGGCTCAACACAGAAAATATGGCATCCACCTGTAGATTACATGGGAGGAGGGCTCAACACAGGGATGATGGAGGCTATTCTTCTAGCCCTTGTCCAGAAGAACAGAGTCTCTCTCTGTTTTTCTCTGACACCTCCCAAATCACCATCCCTCCGCAGGAGCCGAGGGTGAGTGCCTGCAATTGAGTGAATCTGTGTGCGGGCCCTTTCAAAGAACATCTGTGTCTTCAATAGCCTTCTGTCTTACCTGAATGGGCAGCATCCTTGCTGATTTTCACAGCCAGTTGTTGTGGGAACTCCTCTTCCTGGTACTGGAATCCTGAGCTAGAGAGCCCAGTGTGGAGCTGGGATCTCTAACGGCTCAGGTTGAATTTCTGCCATGGAGATATCCCCCTCCCAATGCTTAACCACAACATGTGGTTGTGGGTTAGCCCTTTTCATATATCCCTCCCTCCTATCAGTCTCAATGTATCCTTCTCTTTATATCCTTAGTTATAGGGGCTCCGTTCAGCTTGTATTCAGATAATTCTTGAGGTTGCTTGTTGTATAATTTAGTTGTAATGTTAATGTGGTCATGGGAGGCAACAAGCACAACATTTACCTACTCCACCATTTTGCTTGGAATTCTATCATTGATTTTGAAAAGATAAACCTGTAATTTGTCTTAAAGAATAGGAGGTCAAAAATAATTGAGAAGGAGCTTTTCTTACCAGGTAGCATAACATTTAAAAGTTAAAATTATTAAAAAATATAAAGGCCTTGATGTGGGGATATATAAATAAACCAAAAGAACTGAATCAAAAGTCACATCTACATTTATATGGAAACTTGGTGTATGGTATGTGGTTATAGAATGGTTATTCACTGCTGGTGATAGTGTGAGTTGCTACACCACATTACAGAGCTAATGATATGATTAGTCAGAAAATCCACAAATTCTTTTTTAATGTTAATATATCCTAGAAAAACTTTCATATGTATTCAACAAGATTATGTACCAATATATTATTGCTGCATCGTTCTTAATTGGAGAAATTTGAAGACAACCTTACTATGTCTATCAGTGATGGAACAGACAAATAAGCCACAGTAGATTCACACAATAGAATACAGCAGTTAGTATGAATGAATTAGATCTACATGTATCGGTACAGATACATATTGAAAATAAAATATTAAAATTAATACAGTGAGTTGTAAGGGATTTATAGGATACCACATGTAAAATTTAAAAACACTTTGAGCAATGTTTTTAGAGATACAGACAGGCATATGAGTAAAGTATTAAAACTATGTGTCAGAACAGCACAACCAACTTTAGGATAGTGGTTTTCTCTGGGAAGTAAATAAGAAAAATAGGATAGAAGAGAGCTGTAATTATAGCTATAAAGTTTTATTTCATTAAAAATAAAATTATCTAAAGCAAAAATGAAAAACTAATATTTAGTAAATATGAGTGGTAGATGTCTGTCACATAATCAAAAAATTCTTTCCTTTTATGAAAAAATTTGCTACTTATAAATTGTCAGGTAAAGGGATAAAACATTCTTCCATTTATTCAATACGGACCCTGTGCTAGGTGCTAGAAAAGCTAAAACAAATAAGGCACCATCTTTGCAACTGTAGTATTCAAAGTCTGATGGGAGATGAATACATAAACAAATATTTTAAAATGTGATGGTGGCAAATATAAATAATAGATATATATAGAAGATTCAATGAGCACAAAGAAGGGATGATAAATTCTACCTATGGTAAGAGAATTCCTGAAGGTCCTTGGAAAAGAGATTACAAGTTATTTCTCCACCAATGGGAAGAATTCATTTCAAATGCACTGCCTCACATTTTAGCACATACACAATTATAGTTATATTAACATCTCTGCAAGGAAATGTGCCACCATTCTTGGAGGTAAGATTCATCTGCATAATTTTAAATCTCTGTGCCTTGAAAGAACTTGAGTAAATAAATCCTTCTGGAAGGGCCTGACTCTGACCCCTAGGTATAACAATAGAGCTAATTGGAAACTAGTTACTAGAGTATACATTTGGTGAAAGAAGTCATGGAAAGTCAATTCAAGTTGATCCTTAGGCTGCATACTTTTCCCAGTTGGACAAACCAAGGTCAATTGCTCTGAACTTTGGGAATCCAGCCAACTTGTATTATATCAGGACACTATATCCTCATATTGTACTACTGATTATTTTTTAAAAGCTCCACCTATATAAAGCTCTTGGGGGAAGATTTCTTTCCTTCAGAATTACTTAAGGAACACTCCAATTTATGGGCTCAAATTCTTCCTCATATATTTACATGATCTAGTAGTACTCAGGATGTGACCCATTTGTTGCTTCAAAGAGCCACCCTCTCTGCCCACCAATTAAGGACTTAATGATCATTTCAAACGTAAGGCAAGCTTTCATCAATAAATTGGAAGCCTTTGTTTCTCAGGTTAACATTCTACACAAGGTGCTGCAGATCACTGTTTTACCAATAGCCATCATTAAAAGTAGAATATGATTGCAGCTTTTGTGTACTTTTCCTTGGCATTGACTCCAAAAAATAAGAATCAAGGCTGGCCAAGTGGCGCAGTGGTTGAGCGCTGGCTTGGGAAGCCAGCGGCCCCGGTTAGGGTCCCACATGTGAGGGCCGGTGACACTGCCCTCAAAAATAAATAAATAAATAAAATAAGAATCAGGTAAGAGTAGTGTGATCATATAATTTATCATCTGAGCCAGGACAGACATGTGTTGTATGTGTGCCAGGAGTTACACTTTTATTTAACATTTAGAGGATTAACATATAAGTTATAAGGTAATATACACTTTCCATTGGAAGTGCTTTATCTAGTTTAATTCCATCTTCAGAGACAAATGGGCAGTTAAGGATCTTTACAATAGCAATGGATCTTTACAACACTGAAATGTCTCAAATTTAAAATTAGTAAACACACACACACATACACAAAAGGTATTCAACATCATGTTAAAATTAAAATATGTATAGATCATGTTTTAAAGATTTTTTTATGATCACTTTTGTTTCTTCATCTCCCCAAATTCAGGAGGCAGAACCAATAAGAAACATGAAAGCAAAATTTCTGGGAAAATACTTATTAGCATAATATTTTCAGTAAGCATCATCTATAATTACAACTGCTACCAAAAAGCATGAAAGAAACCAGAATACTTTTGACAATAAAGGAGGTACTATTAGCAATCATGCTGAACAGGATACCAGGACATATGGTCATGACAGGTACATCCCATATGGATTTATATATGGTTATATTTATATGGTCATACTTCATTAAGGCATTAGAGTTATATTTTGTAATCATTTTATCTTGGAGCATTCTGTAGGAAATTACATTGTTCAAAGTTTAGATGTTCTGTGAATCCCTTCCTAAGGTTTATTTTAATGGCTATAGTGAGCATTTGCTAACACCCACTTTGAAATTGTTCCAAACTAAAATTCTTAAGGGCATGATTTGGGGGTCTTGATCACCCATCTATTCATGTGCTGGAATAAACTCAAAATTAATTTTAGAGAAAATCTTGGCTTACTCCTCAGTACTTGCCAGCCCATCACTCTGTGAAGTTGGAGTGGCCTCCTACTCTAACACATGCAAATTCATAATTCTACAGGGAACAATATATTATCAAAAAGACAAAGTATAAATATAAGACTCGGGAACAGATGTACAAGGGAGACTACAAGAGCTCCTACAGTGTGGCCAGCCTTCCTCCAGTTCAGAGAATGCTTATGGGTACGCAGGTCTACATTTAGCTAGAACACAGACTACCTGTATCCCCAAACACCTATTTGAGAGGATAATGTCAAACTCATTCCTGCTTGACACTTTCAGTTAAAAGCTTGATTGAAAGAAACTGTATTTACAGAACTGTCTGAATTATGTTGTCTATTTACTCTTCCAAAACTTGAAATATTTGTTTTTAACTTAAAAGAGCCATGGGATGTTGTCATGCAGCAGCCTATCCGTCTGCCCCCATGCACATTCCTATAAAGAGTGGAGAGTCTATAAAGACAGATCCTTCTAGGGACATTAATTTACCATTATCCCTACTCCGTTTGCATCCCTGTTTGGCCCAACAAGGTGGTTGGTTAGTCAATGACAGATAAGATTCCTCAAGGGAGGACACAACCTAAGACAGGCATGGTTGTGTGGGCGCCATAAGAAGAAATCACAGAGTTGATGAGAGTGGGCAGGGACACCTCCCCCACACACACACACACACACCGTGTTGGAGCTGACAGCCAGCTTATGGACTTAATGATGTGAAAACATCTGTCCTCCGTGTAATCCTATCGGTGAGTTTCTGCATAAGAGGTTTCTGTCTCTTAGGGAGGTGCATGTAAGCAGATCAGGGGCTTTCAATAATGGGAGCCTGCAGGCATGGGTGATTTGGCCCTGAGCTAAGTTCTCATGTATGAGACTCACAGACTGTGGAAGATACTTTGATCCTTTCTTGTGTGTGAGACAATAAAAGAAACACTCATGCCCGATTCAGGGCTCAGTCCATGAGACTTGAGTCCTCTGCCACCACATGCATTGTCTCTCTCTTTCTTAACCTTTCGCCATCCCTTCTCATTCTCCCACTGCTCTGTCATGCTGGATGCGACAGTGGGACACCCTCATACTTGGCATGCATTGCTTCAGCATCTCATATAACTCTCCTGCTAAACTGTGCTAATTTGTTCTACCAACAAGCTGCATGGAGTTATGGTACAGAAACAGTCCTTATGGTATTTATTTGTTGACGATATTGTTCATTTTATAAACACACCCCCTCTCTGCAGTCCTTTAGAATAAAATTTCTCAGGGCTCAGAACCAGGAATAATTGTGCATATTCTGAAAAATGGATGTTTTAACTCAAGGACACTGTGGCTCATATTTCCTGGTGTTGGCTGCTAGAAGTCTGAGAGCCAAATCTGTGGTCCTCTAACAATGTTTGGGAAATCATAACATGCATTTTGTGTTCTAACTTCACCTATCATTATTGTCTATCTTCCTAATTTTCATTTTATGTTTACCATAATTCCCTTGCTTATAAAAATCCCTTTATACTGTACTTGTATTTGTGAGTTTGGAGAAACAAGGTAAGGCATATAGATACATAAATACATACATACTTTCAAAAGGAAGAAAACCTGTAAAACCACTGAGATCTTTTTCTCATCTATAAAATGAGGTGGCTAAGTACTGTAATCTCCTAATCTCTCCAGTTCTAATTTTATATAATTCTAGATTTTTGTTTCTCAAACTGGCTCAGCCTCTGTTTTCCCTTAACACCTTGAAGCAGATTCTACTCCTCAATTTCCCCATCTGTAAAATAGCAGTAATATTTTATTTTATTCACATTTCTTACAGCTACATAAAACAACTCTAGAATAGGCCGAATTTTTCTTTCCATAACTCTCATTACAGGCAACAGGATTACATGGGGATGATACTGCAACACTCTCAAATATCACTTTTAATCACTTTCTGGCAAGCTGCCATTCTCCCCTCCTCAACCCCACTACCCCAGTGTTGATGTCCTATTAACCTAAAGAAATCTATTCCTTAAAAGTCCCTTCCAAACCATCCATAAAATGTTAAATCTGGTGTTCTTTGCATCAAGAGTGTAATATAAGAAAATATCTTTACTTTTTAATGTGAACTAATACTATTTCATCACTGATATACCAATTCAATTGGAAGGACTATAAGGCAAATAGCAAAATTACCACATGCCAGGCAGTGTTAGGGAAGCAGGATTGCCCAGTGATTACAAGCACAGATTGGCACATCAGATTGCCTATATTCCAATTCCAGCTCTGCCACTTACTAGCTCCTGACTTCATCAGTTACCTAATATCTCTGTGCCAGTATTTTTGCATCTGTGAAATGGAGTTAAGTTGATATGTATAAGGATCAAATGAATTAATGCAAATAAAGCAATAGAACAGTGAATATCACCTAGAAGCACATGGTGAATGTTGATTATTATCATTATGCAGCCACAAAAGCTATGGAATTTAACGGACTAATAAGTCATGCTCACAATGAATTGAGCTATATCTATTCTTACTATAAATATAACAAATTTCTTTTTAAAAAGGTTTTTGTTTCTTTTTTGGACAGTAGAAACTACTAATCAGTGAAGAATATAGAATATAAAATTATGAAAAAGTGATTTCAATTACATGTCAAATTTCTCCTGGTAAAATAAAAAAAACCACCACAAGTCACTAACATTTTTAAAGATTTATGGAAATATATGCATGACAATTATGTTAGAATTTCCCTATCTTCATTTTTTAAATATTTGCATTGGCCCTTGTCTTTTAGAGGTTAAATAAAATATGAATGGGGGGAGGATCAGAGTTTTTAAGACATTCTGAAAGCAATAAATAAATGTGGCTAAAGTGACCATCTGGTAAGTCAATTCCTAATTCTTGGCCCAAATCACTGACATTTGCATTTCATGAATGCTTGTCCAGACTGCAGAATTAATGAAACACGTGGCACTTCTCCTGAACTGTGCTTCATGATTGATGTTATAATATCTGACACAATTTATGTAATTAGAAAAATATTAACTTAATTCACTAAGTAAAACTAACCATAACCCTTTGTCTTTCAGTTCCCCAAATAAATAGCAATCCAACTTCACTTTTCTCAGAAATGTTGAACTGGCTATTTGTGTCTAGTGGAAGTGATTTTCCTCTTTATTTTAGATTAAAACTACAGCTTTGATTTTATGTGGTAATTTTTTAAAACAATTCTAAAACTCACATCATGAAAAGTGAGCTAGGTGTCCACAGAGAATTATTTAAATTTACTGAGGGAGCTTAATACTCACCCATGCCATATGGAGAGCAGTTTTTCAGTTCTTATTGCAACACACCTATGGGAACATTTTTAGTTTTGATCTAACTTTAGCCTCTCAATTGATTTAGAAGCTGATAATTTCTCAGTGACATCACTTTTTATCATTCATTAAAGTGTTTAAATCTGTTATATTATTCAGGCGTAACTTTCTTCTGGAAGCCAGAATAACTAATAACACACAAAGCAAAACCTTGACTGAGAAAGTCTATATTCAGAGGCATTTCCCAACTTTTCACCATCTCCCTATTAAACAGTTCATTTACAAAATCTTTTTGGATGATATGCTATAACAGGATTGGGCAATCTACGGCTCATGAGCCACATGCGGCTCTTTGGGTACATACATGTGGCTCTGAAGTAAAATTGAAAATGAAAATAAAACTATCATAGTTTCATTTATAAAAAATTTAAAGGATATTATTCACATAATGGTGATTTAATTTCTTTTATGGCTCTCAAATAAGTTTTAAATTGTTGTGAGGGACAGGATTGGCTCTTCTGTCTCAAAAGTTTGCCGACCCCTGTGCTATAATAACAGGACCTCATTTTATGTCAGACTTTCAACTTACTATGTGCCATAGCTAACTATCATATAGATTGATTTTCTATAATACCCCTCCAGAATCTGAAGAGATCAATCTTTGCTCTAGGGTTCCTAGAAAGGTCTAGTTACCTTATCTTTCTTCTACAACCAACAAAATTATTTTATTTGACCTACTTAATTACTTCAGTTAATGTAACTCTTGGAGACCATCCAGTCGTTGCTCAAATTATTCCAAGTTATATAATGTCACAATTGAGTCACACCATGAGTAGATGGAACTCTTCTGCCATCCTTATTGCAGATTTCACTATCAGATTTGCAGCCAGAAACAAATTATACATGGTTTTCAATAACATGCAACTCATCACAATTGCTTTTTTAACCATTTGCCATTCTGGCTTTTCCTAGCCTTGGTTAAACTCAAATAATTGTCTTATGAGGTTAATATATCATCCATTCTTTGTGCAGTACCCTGTCCTTCTGAACTTTCTCTTTCTTCTCCTTGAAGAGTAAATTAGAATAGATATGTAGAATGTCTCAAGTGACTGAAACAAAAGGCATTTCCCATTTTATTCACTTTAAAATAAAACATTTTTATCATTTATTCATTCACTGAAAAATATTTAGTTTCTACATCATGCCAGGCACTATTCTAGAAAGCACATCATGTAGCAGTTAACAGCTTGGGCAAGACTCTGCCTTCATGTATGGTCCATTGAGTGGGAATGGAGGGAGAGGGACAGTAAACAAGCATGAACACAAGCACACAATGCATCAGGCGACTATAGGGCTTCAGAGGAAATCAGGCTAAAGAAGTCCATGCAGAGTATGTTGCAGAGATGGGAAAATTGCTGTTTGAACTAAGATGTCACAGTATTTTAGGTAACATATACATTGTATAGAATACTTGTTAATCACATGTTCTCTGGATCCAGGCCACTTGGGTTGAATCCACTTAGGTTGTACCTATAATAGCTATCTGACTGTTCTACTTATCTATGCTATTGCTGCATAACAAATTACCCTAATACTCTGTGGCTTAAAACAATAATCACTTATTTTACTCATCAATCTGTGAGCCAGGAAACCTGATGGTACACCAGAAAATGTCCATCTGTATACCAAGATGTTCGGAGCTTTGGCTGGGTGACCTGAACAGCTGGGAGCTACAGCCATAACAAGTGGATGTTCACAAGGCATCATCCTATACATGGCCCCTCTATTTGGCTCCCTTTGGCCTCCGCCCAGCATGATGACCGCAAGGTTGTCAGACTTTTACATGTGTTTTAGGCATCTAAGAGCAAGGGTTCCAAGAGACAAGAGGTAGAACTTGCCAAACCCTTGAGTCCTGCATTCAAACACTGGCAAAGCATCACGTCTGTTGCATTCTTTTAGCGAAAGCAGACACAGAGCCCACCAGGTTCAAGGAGAGAGGACTCCTCTCAATGGGAGAGTATGACAGAATTGGTAGACAACTTTATTTTGCCAGACTGTCCTTAGACCAGCTCCATGATTTCTCTATACCTCCATTTCCTCAGCTGTTAATGTGGATGACATCGGGATCTACCTTACAGGTTTGTCAGAAGAATAAATTAGTTAATAAAAGCAAAGTGTCTGGAAAACAATAAGCGTTCAATAAGTATTAGCTGTTTTATCTTTTCAAGGCATTTTTAATGTTTCTTTAGTATGAATGCTGCATTTAAAATAACATTTTTCGGGCCGGCCAAGTGGCACATTCGTTAAGAGCTGGTTTCGGGATGCCAGTGGCCCTGGTTCGGATCCCACATATGAGGGCCAGTGACATTGCCCTCTACAGCTAACAATAGCTCCACCTGGAGCTGGGCTGTGCGATCCCCAGTGACGGTGTAGGCTGCACCCCCTGCTGCAGTGGGCTGCCATAGGCTACAGTGAGTGGCCGGCAACCAGCGTGAGTGGCCAGCAGCCGGGGTGAGCTGCCAATAGCTGTGGTGAGTGACATCCAGAGACCGGCGACCGATCTGCATCATCCGGGACGAGCACAATGACGATACCAACATGGGCCAGTGAAGCAACGTCCTACGCAACTAGACTGAAGAACAAAAAGACAACAACTTGTCTGTTCCCCTTCCCCAAATCCCCAACGCTGTTCCCCTCCCCCAATTCCCCAATAGAATCTTAAAAAATAATAATAATAACATTGTTCCCTTTAGACATAGATCAACTGGACCTTAAAAATACATGGTGGGGACTGGCCGAGTGGCACGGTGGTTAAGCGCTGGCTTGGGAAGCCAGCAGCCCTGGTTCGGTCCCACATATGAGGGCCAGTGACACTGCCCTCAAACAAACAAAACAAAACAAAAAATACATGGTGGTAAAGAATCTACCATCTGATATTGCTTTTGAAGATGTACAAACTTTGACTACGTTTTGCAAAGAATAACAATGGCAGCTGCCTCTTGAAGTTCTCTACCACATAAACGCACACACACACACACACACACACACATACACACACACAAGTTTTTTACACAATAGTCTAGGAATGGGTTGGCAAACAAAGTCAGGTTCTTGGTCATTTGTGAAGGGGATGGAGGAAAGAAAATGAAGACTATGGTGTTTTGTTATTGGTGATGTGGTTCTCACTTTGGTTGCAGAAGGTAAGCTTATACAAGAATAGATGTATGATAGGAAGTATAGTTTTACATGGCCCTGAATGAGTCTGTAAGAACCTCTAAATAATGCCAGGCTGCTATAGAATGGAGCTCAAGCACCAGAGAAGCTGAGAGGCTGGCACTTGAGCCTTTTCTTCTCGAGCAGACTGGGACCTGACCCACGGCCACTTTTTTCTCCACCTTGCTCCTATGTCAGATCAGTTCTATACATCTTCAGTTCCTAGCCTCCCAGTTTGGACCACACCCCCACCCCCTGCTTCATGTTAGTGACCCCTCAGAGTCTTTTGATGCCAATATGAAGTGTACAGTACAATGTCACCACTGTCATTCAATAACATGTGAGGAAAGGACCAAGCTTCCTCTAGTCATCATCTCAATTGCCTCATCACACTTCCTTTACAAGATGTTCTATTATGGACTTCTTTGGTTTATCTCATGGAGCACCCTATACATTTGAAACAGGTCCTTTGTGTTTAGTTACTTTTCCAGAAGATGTAATGAGTATTTCTGGGATATCCCTTGGTCCATCATATGAGGTGATGACTAGGGTTATGGGTCCAGCTGAGAGTCAGGAAGCAGTGGACACTGGCCTGTTCATGGGACTGAACTTGGGACCTTAAATACAGTAGCAGTGAGTTAACTGAACACAGGCACTACCCATGACAACATTTTTAACATCAGTTTGTAGCAGAGATTTTAAGGAACCTGAAAACATGTACTGACTGAAGTAGAGAAAGTATTGATCACACAAATATAAGCAAACAATTAACAATAAAAATAAATATATATTCTTGTTACAGCCCAAAAGTAAATAAGTAAAGGTACATTTACAAGGAAACTGCAATGTGCTGATCTTACCATTACCATGGTTTTATATATTGACGTAAAAAATTTCCTAAAGATTGGACTTCTGGTAAAATGGCAGAATAGACAGATGCTGTGCTAACTACCTCCCAGGATCACACCAAAATTACAAACATATTATACAGCATTTAACCCCGAAGGTCCCCGAAACACTAGATGAGCAGAACCTCTAAAAAAGAACTTAAAGAGGAGGCCACGTCAAGTCTGGTAGGAGGGGTGGAGACGAGAGAGGGCGAACCCCATGAGGGAAGCCCCAGCTATGGGGAGGCTACTCCGGTTGGGGTAGAAACCTTCCGGCCCCACACCCAGCTCACCAGCCCAGAGTTCCTTTGCCAGGAAGAGGACTTCCAAGATAGCTGGCAGTAAATTAGTGAGGACTCTCTTTGCTCGGCTCAGTGAGGCTAAGAGCAGATAGAAAATCAGTGGGGCTGGCGCACACGCTTGCTCGCCAGTGAGCACTTACCTGGTTACTGGTGGAGGGAGTGGCAGTGTGAGCCGGGCCCAGGAGCCTGCGGGGACGGACTGAACTGAGCACCTTTCATACAAAGGCTGGAGGTTTTTGGACTATTGTTCCCCTGGTGTGGAGCCTGCATGAGAGTGGAGTACAGGAGGGTGCCATTTTGTCAAGGTTGGGCCCTCCCACAGAGGGTCAGGTCCAGGACCTCACTGGTCTGGTGGAATTGGCGCAGAAGTGCGTGCGTGCGTGTGCGCAAGCGCGCATGCAGCCTTGGATCCCCAGCCTCTGCCCGGCTTATACTGCATTGCCAGGGAAATGCCTGGTGGGCACGCTTCAGTTCCAACAGGCTACTGACTGAGACGCGGGAGTGCATAAGCCGCCTCGGGTCGGGCTTTCTGCACTGCCCTTGCAGAGTTGCCAGGGTGGTGATTGGTTGTCGGGCTGCTCGGCCTGATCTGCGAGTGGCTGATTGGGACAGGCTGAGACTGGGAATTTTCCTTGGAGTGTTGGGCTGTGAGCTGTGTGCCTATGTGATCCAGCCAGGGCATCAAAGCAATCCCAGAGCAACCGCCAGAATGGGGAAACAAAGAAACATGTCACAAGTAAAAGATCAGAAGAAACCTCTAGAAATGGAACTAAATGAAACAGAGGGATCCAACCTTTCAGAGACAGAGTTTAGAACACTGATGATAAGAATGTTTAATAAACTTAGTGAAGACATAAGGAAGGATAGAGAAATCATAAAAAACAACCAGTTAGATCTAAAGAATACAATAATTGAAATGAAAAACACACTCGAAGGAATCACCAGTAGAGTAGATGAAGCAGAGGAGTGGATCAGCGATTTGGAAGACAAAATAGCAGAACTCACCCAGTTGGCACAACAAAAAGACCAAAGAATAAAAAACAATGAAAATAGTTTAATAGCCCTATGGGACAAGATAAATTGCAGCCACCTTCGACTCATAGGAATACCAGAAGGAGAAGAGAAGAAGCAAGGGGTCGAGAATGTATTTGCAAAAATAATGTCTGAAAACTTCCCTACCCTGATGAAGGAAATCAACATACATGCCCAGGAAGTGAAAAGGCTTCCAAACAAGCTGAACCCAAACAGGTCCACACCAAGCCACATCACAGTTAAAATGGCAAAGGTTAAAGACAGAGACAGAATCCTAAAAGCAGCAAGAGAAAGACAGCAGGTCACATACAAAGGAACTCCTATTAGACTAACAGCTGACCTGTTTACAGAAATTCTGCAGGCCAGAAGGGAGTGGAAGGAGATATTCAAAATGACACAAAATAAAGGCCTACAAACAAGATTGCTCTACCCAGTACGGCTATCATTTAAAATTGAAGGAAAAATAAAGAGATTCTCAGAAAAAATTAAGCTTAAAGAATTTATTACCACCAAGCCAGCATTGCAAGAAATGTGAAAAGGGTTTTCTTTAAACAAAAGAAAGGTGTAAACAAGCTAACACGGGAAGACCAGGAATACAAATAACAAAATGGCAATACATATGCACCTATCAATAATCATTTTAAATGTGAATGGGCTAAATACTCCAATAAAAAGGCAGAGAGTGGCTGAGTGGATAAGAAAATAGGACCCATGTATATGCTGTTTACAGATGGAATAAGATATTTCATGCAAATGGAAATGAGAAAAAAAAAAGCTGGAGTACCAATACTTATTTTGGACAAAATAGACTTTAAAATGACTACAATAAAAGACAAAGAAGGGCACTATAACCCTAATAAACATCTATGAACCCAACATAGGAACTCTTAATTACAGATATCAGATTTTGACAGACATAAAGAGATCAACAGTAACACTATCATAGTAGGGGACTTCAACACCCAATTTTCACCAATGGACAGACCCTTTAGAGAGAAAATCAACACAGAAAGAGGGGCCTTAAATGACACTTTAGACCAGTTGGACTTCGTTGATATTTTTAAAGCATTTCACCCTGAAAAAACAGAATATACAATCTTCTCAAGTACACATGGGACATGTTCCAAGACAGACCACGTTAGGCCACAAAACAAGTCTCAGTAAATTTAAAAAGATTGAAGTCATATCAAGCAGATATAAAGGAAAAACTGATGGTTGCTGGCTGGTGGTGGAGGGGAGTCGGGATGAGGGAGAGGGGGAAGGTTTTGGACCGCGTAGATGGGTGACTACAATGTTGCCGCAGGTATATGGGGGCAGTTCTGGGAATGTAATTGATAATGTTATGAAGAGACTATTATATTAAGTGAAATAAGTCAGTCGGAGAAAGACAAGTACCATATGATCTCACTTATATGTGGAATCTGAAAAACTGAATGAATGATCAAAGTAAACAGACTCATAGATCTAGAGGAAAAACTGAGTGTTGCTAGTTGGGAGGGGAGTGGGGATAAGGAGGAAGGGGAAGGGATTAGACAGCATAAATAGACAACTACAATATTGCCACAGGGATATGAAACACAGTTCGGGGAATATAATAATGTAAAAATTTTGTGGCGTTTCAGATAGTCGCATGTCTTGTTAGGGAGACCACTTCATGGATGGAGTAGAGGCTTGATCACTGCACTGTACACCTGAAGCTGATGTTGTATAATATTGTATGCCAACTGTAACTGAATATATAGATAGTCACGGGATGTGGAGTATACTGTGGAAGGGAGTTAAAGGAATTGTAATGGATATGTATGATATGGTGGAGGAGTGGGGTGGAGAACTGGGGGAGGGCGGATGTCACTTTGGGGGGTAAAGAGTATAACTATTGCATTGTGTTGTACACCTGAAACCAATTAAGAAAGTTAATTAATTAAAAAATAAAAATTTAAAAAAAATAAAGAAAGGCTAAGCTAAAATCAAACTGCTGCTCTAATTGTAAACTTGCCAATGTTCAAAACAAATCAAACACATCAGGGAAGATCTGTATCTTCCCCTTATACTGCTTGTTTGTAACTCTATGGGAAGGACAAAAATTAACTTTGATTAGCAAGAATATTTTTAAAAGGAAGAGTAGACAACAGTTTATAAGAAAATTTGTAAGATAAATATAAAATCCTATCAAATTTATTTTTGAGAGACACATTGATTTATAGTCTGTTTAACTTTTTCTTTTCTCCTACTAACTGGCTGTGTAACCTCATTTAATAGATGACAAAACAATGTATGGAATCAATCAATGTTGATTAAATTACATTTAACATCTGTTGAAGATTCAGAAATGTGACAATTTGAGGGAGTTTTTGGTATCTATACTCTCATCTCAGTTTGAAGGCAGGATACCATCCCTACATCTATACAGTCTGCCAGACAAACAGGATTAGTCAACACAAGAGGACATGTAAGTTTTCCTTTTGTGGAAGGTATTTGTGTACTTGTCAGATTGTCATGAAATAGAGATAGTTTAAATATGCATTTTCCCAAAGCAAAGGAATGAACCATAGTATCTCAGAGGGTGGCTTATAACTACCTGCTTTTTTATCTATTCAAGTTCATTCTTCCACTATTTTCAATTAGTTGGGGAGCAATAGAATTGTGGAAAATCCCAGAGATTATGTAATTCAGTATTTCCATTATGTACTCCTGCATAATAAACCATCCCCAAATTTGGTGGCTTACAACAATGTATTATTTCTCATGATTCTGAGCTTTCTTGGGTAGTTTTCTGTTCTCTGTGGTATGACTGAAATCATTCATGTGGCTACATTCAGCTGGGAGTTAGCCTCCCTTCAATAGCCTCTCATAGTTGAATAGTCTAGCCCAAGTTTCTTTATAGCATAACATCTTACTTTAAAGAGGGAGTGTTCCAAGGTGACAAGTTCCAATGTCTAAGCAGTCATCTAGCCTTTGCTCAGATAATGCTTGCCAATGTACCATTGGCCAGAGCAAGTCACATGGCTGAGCTCAGCATCAATAAGTAAGAGGATTGTACCGGGCATAAATACTGGGAGGTGTGATCACTGGGGAGCACCAATGTAGCAATTTACTCCATCCAATGGAATGTATCTCAAATATATACCTCCATTATCCTTCAACACTTAAGTCAGATGGAACCTATTACCTGGCAAGACAGACCATTTCAATTTGAGACAATATTTATTAGAACGTGCTTCTTCCTCTGCCTCCCTCTAACTTTCACCCATTAATCCTATCCTTGCTGTCTTGAGAAATATAGAAAAAAAACTGATTTGCTTTCTTTTTCTAAAGATAAGACCTAAAATAAAAAATAAAAAAAAAAGAGGGTGTCATGTTCCTCTATACTCTTCCAGGTCTGCATGTATTCTACTTTCTGGCCTCTGCATCCTCAGTTTCTTCTAACCAGTCTGGTCAAACTAGAAATGGCAATGGATAATCAGGTTTATTTAGAATAAACTTAGCTATTACTTTAATTTCTCACAACAGGTATGCTGACTCATTCAGAATAGTTGTACGAATTTTTTAGAAAACAGCTAATAAGAGTCTTCCAAGACAATTATAAAGGAAAAATTAAAACACAGAGGAAAAGAAAATGAGAAAGAGCTCTAAATGGGAGGTAGGCTCTGATAGGTACATTTTCACATAGAATGATGGCATTGAGAACAAAACTATCCTTGAACCACTTCTCTATGTCATGTGGAAGTCATTCAAATAAATGCACACGACATAAAAACCCTTCAGTGGTCCAGTAGGTTTTATACTATCTTGAAGCAAGCCTTAAAAGCAAGCTCAGAAAATTAGATCTCTCCAGTGATGGACCCAGATGACTCCAACCTTCATGAAAGAGTCCAACTATGATTCTGATCCTATTCAGGGATCCCTACATGAACACTCTAGGATGACTGGGATTTCAAGTCATTTGCAATAAACTCTACAGGCCACAACAAACTACAACCAGAATATTTCAGGATAAACTCAAAGTAGGACATTGCCTCTGGAGAATTTTCTGGATTTGGGATATCACTCAAACTGATTTGCAGGAGCAATTATAGATCAGACATATAGGTAAGCTCATACTAGAACCAGCTAACAGAGCACAAAGGACAGGAAGAACCTATAATTCACCCTGCAGCTAAAACAGTAAGGCCCTGTGAAGTCAAGGCCCTGCTGTTGTATTGGCAACTATGGACAATTGACTGATGGGGTCTGGGCCTCTTCAGTAATAGTATAAAAGGACTTGGAAATTTCTAATTTTCTTTAGCTTCATGTCTTGTTCAAATCTCTTTCAGTACAGAACACCTCCCCTCTCTCCTAATTCAATATTTTTATAAATTGACCTCCACCAAAATGGACTCTGAGATAGAGATGAGCATACAAAATATTTAATGGAAGAATTTTGGGGATCACTACTTGTATGAAGAAAGAGTAAGGAACAAAACAGGATTGGGCTGATCCTCCTGGAAAAATCTGAAACTGGGATGATTCTTCTTGTTCTGAATTAGAATGAGAAGTCCAGGCTTTTATACCCCTACACTGACATTCATAGGATGCAGACTTCTCTAGGAAGGAACATGACCTTGGGAATGAAGACCTTCTCTGCCAAGGAACTTCCCAAAGAGGGCTAAGAGGTGAGGGGTATCTGCTGGTACCACTTCCAGCAGCTGGGGAATAAGCCCTTCATTACTGAAGGAAAATTTGGGCAGCATATCCAGAGCCCATTCTTGATAGTTAATGCAATATTCTTTCCATGGCTACATGACGTGATGTATAACTGCCCAAGACAAAGTATGAACTTTATTTTATACAATTTGACTCATATTGTATTTAGCCACAGTTTCACACCAAGGTGTAATTGAGAATTCGAAGACCTTGGTTGTTTCATATCAAAAATTCATGTCAGAAACAGTAAACCCATAAGATTTCTGAATTTCTAATGTTATTTTCTTTGACACAGATATGTAACAAAAATACCATTGTCAAAATCCAGTTGCATCTGCTGAACAGGCCTACACAGAAAAATTGACAAATTCAAAGAATAATTTATTGATTTTGAAACTGCCTGGCTTTTTTATTATGATTTCATTAAATGTCACTATAAAAACTAAATATCGAGGGCCAGCTGAGTTGTGCCATGGTTAAGCGCTGGCTTGGGAAGCCAGTGACCCCGATTCGGTTCCACATATGAGGGCCGGTGACACTGCCCTCAAAAAAAAAACACACACAAAAAAAAAACTAAATATGGATATAACATATGATTTCTCAATTGTATCTTTATCACACATAAACAAATAAAATATTGGGTGTTGTCAGTTTAGTCAGCCAAATCAATCAAACCAATTGTTTTGGAACCAGGAAGACTTTGTCTTACATCAATTTATTAAATATTTTTACCCCAAATTGGATCTACTAAAAAATAAAACAAATAAAATAGTACATGCACACACACCCTACTCATCAGCAATACAATAGCTTCCCTGCTTACAACTAGCATTATCTGAAATCTGGAATTCGATTACTTCAAATTCCCTCAACACCCTCTATTTAAATGAACATATCAGAGCACCAGGTTGAAGTCCCTCAATTTCCTTGAAATTCAAAACATGCAAGGCACAAGAAATCTGTGATTTATTGTATTTGTGGAAGAGGGTTGATTTATATGATTCTATTTCTCCAACATGCATTCCATTTTTATCTTATTCAGTTCGATTCAACAAACCCTTATTAAAGGGATACTATGACCAAGATGCTATGGGACAGGGGTCGGCAAACTTTTGAGATGTAAGAGCCACCAGGGTTCAGCAAACTGCGGCTCATGACCCACACATGGCTCTTTGGGTACATAAATGTGGCTCTGAAGTAAAATTGAAAATGAAAATAAAGTATCATAGTTTCATTTATAAAATTTTTAAAAGATATTATTCACATAATGGTGATTATGTAAAAAATATGTTTATGGCTCTCAAATAATTTTGTGAGGGACAGGATTGGCTCTTCCAAGGGCCAGCAAACTTTTTGAGATGGAACATACCCAAAGAGCCGCATGTGGCTCGTGAGCCACAGTTTGCCAACCCCTGCTATGGGAGATTCAGATGTTAACCTGACACAGATTCTACCTCATAGTTGTGGTAGAATATGTGTATATGTGTATATTCAGAATATCTGAATATGTGTATATTCAGAATTATATGTTAGTAATAGTAGGTTGGAGCATATGACAATGAACTTTTTTTTTTCTATAAAAAGCAGCAATCAATAGTCATAGGGAGGACCGGCCGAGTGGCGCGGTGGTTAAGCGCTGGCTTGGGAAGCCAGCGGCCCTGGTTCGGTCCCACATATGAGGGCCAGTGACACTGCCCTCAAAAAAAAACAAAAACAAAAACAAAAATAGTCATAGGGATATGAAGAACAGCCTAAAAAATATAGTCAATAATATTGTAGTAATTATATATGGTATCATATGGGTACTAGATTTATTAGGGTGAACGTATATAAGCATCTAATCATGATGTTGTACACCTGAAACTAATAGGATATTGTATGTAAACTGCAATTTAAAAATTTACAAACAGCAACTAAAAAAACAAACAAACAGCAACTACATTTTGTTCCACCTACTACAACATAAAAGACAATGTAATTATTTTTTATAAAGAATTATAAACAAAGTACTCTGAGACCCCAGGAGAAGAAAATGTTAATTCTAAGTAAGGGGAGTTAGAGAGGATATTATGAAAGACCACAAACTTGTATACTTGATAGGTCAGTTTTAGCAGGTGACTATAAATGGTTAGTGATGGCACAAAAGCCAGCTTGTATAAATGCTTAAAGATAGTAGAGTTCAGTGTTTGATTTGGAAGGACTGGAAAACAATGGCCTCTTATTTTATCTGGAAGTTCCAAAAGTCCTATCTCTGGAAGTTTATTTCAAAAAAATATTTAAGATTTGTTTGTTTGTTTGTTTGAATTTGGTTTTGTTTTTTTGATCGAAAAGAATGGAGCCTCCTAGAATCAAGTATGTATAACACTCTGCCATGTTAGAGAGAAAATTTTCAGACCTGTGGAAATAAAATCCTGCTGGAGCTGTAAACAAGCTGAGGTTTTCCTTTTACCTACCTGGAAACTGTAGAGTTGCTATTTCAGGAAAACAGATGATGAATCTCATGAAAGCCTATCTTTTATTTAGTCAATAAAAATGTCCACCCACCTGTTCCACCCACACTAAAAAATCAATAGGAATGAAATTTTGGCTTGCACAGACTGAAAATAGTAGGGCCAAAGCAAAGAAAGATACTAGAAAAGGATTAGATGTAAACTCTTAATTTCATTTAGAAAGTTTGCTTTATGCAAAAGCAATGGTATAAGTATTTTCACACATTACCGAGATTATTAGGTGTGCCCCTTCATTTTTAAAATATAAATCTGAACTTAGTCTTTATTAACTGGCTACTGAAAGAGTGCTGGTTAGAGCTTTCTGTTCATTAGTTTCGGGTTTATGCTCAGTCTATTAGGGAATGCTATTCAAGGGCTCACAGACCATATCTGAGGGAATAATCAAGTGATACAAAGATAGATGATGTTGTTCTCAGGAAAACAAGAAAGTGTGTGTATATGAAGTTGTTTACATTTATCACAACACTTTGTTTAATGTGGCAACTAGAACATTTTAAATTACGTATTACATTTCTATCAGCACTGGTCTAAGAGACACATCTTAACTTCTCTAAGCCTCTGTTTCCACTTTTGTAAAAAGGAGAAAATAACTATCGCCCCATCTCATTGATTTGTTGTCAAGATAAATGAACCAATGTATGGAACTCATTTTGTAAACTATTGTATTTATATACTATATAAATACAAGTGACTATCAAAAAGAATTCCTTATGAAAAAGCCTACATAATAAATCAAGGTGGTAAATATAACTCTCAGCTGTTCTGGCATAGGATTTTAATGTGCCAAACAAAACTGGGAAATGTGGCTTTACTTTTTTCAATGCTTTCAGTTCATATAAATTTGAAATGATAAGTAGGCCAAACTATCTGACAGGCTCCATGATGCATGAACCCTTCCAAGAGCAGGATAAAATTCTGTGAGCATGCTCAAAGGCTGAAGAAAACTATCACCCTACTATCAGAGGCAGCCTGGCTTGGAATAACAAAGGCTGTGGTGGGCTTATTATTGGCCCCAGAGTTTGTGATCACTGTTGATTATCAAAACAATACAATTTTCTAATCTACCATAAAAAATATAAAAACTGAGCCTAAATTCGAAAAAGCTAATATTCCTAAAGTAAGAATTGCTTCCTATTTTTCAACCTTTTCTAAGAATTGCACCTGACTTCCCTAGAAGTACAAAGTGGGATTACAAGTACAAGAAATCTCAAGGACTGTGAGGCTGGATTGAAGGAAGAAAGAATAAAGTCCACTTACATACACGTAAAGAAAAAGTGCCTTGAGACTCTCACAACACAGCACAATATTAGGCCAATGGGCACAGCTTCAAGGGAGCAAATTGAAAGTCTCCAAATAGCGCCACTCTCAGAAGTGGCGGACAGGGCATCACCAAATTTGTCTACCATCCAGCCTCATATTCTGACATATTATCTGACTTTTGACTGTTTACACTCTGATAATATCAAGGCAGTTGTAATTCCCCAAATTCATCAAGCCTCGATCCTGTATGTGTGCTATTCCTCTGTGGGAACCTGCTTGCACTGCTCCCATTGCTGTTTCCCTAGCAACCTCATATTCCTTCCTCAAGAGTCAGCTAGTGTCATTTCCTCTGGGAATCTAACTCTGACACATTCTACAACACTCAGACTTGTATTATAAAACTATCTCCCTAGCACATAAACTGGTACAGCCACTGTGGAAAATAGTATGAGGGTCCTCGAGAAATAAAAAATTAAACTACCATGTGACTCAGCAATTCCACTTCTGGGAATATATCCAAAGGAAACAAAATCATTATCTTGAAAAGATTATCTGCACTCCCATGATCCTGTAGCATTATGAACTATTGCCAAGGTGTCAAAATAACTTAAGTGTCCATCAACAGATGAATGTATAAAGAAAATACACAAAGGAATATTATTCAACCATTAAAAAGAAGGAAATCCTGTCATTTGTGACAATATTGATGAATCTGGAGGGCATCATGCTAAGTGAACTAAGCCAGACAGAGAAAGTCAAATACCACATGGTATCACTTATATGTGGAATGCAAAAAAAAAAAAAAAAGTCAAAGTTATAGAAATAGAGCAAAAGTGGTTACCAGGGGCTTGGGATAGGGGTGGGGGCAGAAGAGGTTAGTAAAAGGGTACAAACTTTCAGTTATAAGATGAATAAGGTCTGAGAATCTAATGTATATCATTGTGACTATGATTGATAACATTGTATTATAAAACTGAAATTTGCAAAGAGAGTACAACATAAATGTTTTCACAAAAAACAAACAAACAAACAAACAATAATAAAACAAGGAAATATGTGAAGTGATGAATGAACTTAGTGGTGGGAATCCTTTCATAGTATATACATGTATATACTGAGCCAGGCTCAGAGATCAAATATGAAATGATGTGTATCATATGAAACAAGCCAGGAATTGACATCCTATGAAAGGAGGTCCTGACTAAGACTTGACATTGAAGGTGAGACATGGGCTTTTAAACTTCTAAAATCCTAAAGGCAAATGTGTCATTAACATTAGAGATACAGAACAGAGGTAAGATGTGGGCTTAACAATTGAACTGCCTGCCTCGAATCCTTTTAAGCTTCAGGTTCTTCCTTTATAAAAGGAGGTTAATGAAACTACTGACTTCACAAGATTTTTCTGAGCGAGTCAAATAACTTAATTCATGTAAAGACTCATTATTTCATACTTATTTCATAGGAAGTACTAGGTTTCTTGTAGGAGCTAGAGCAGCAATTTGAGTAGCTTAATTTGGACATTCACACTTCAAAGAACACAGATATAGAGTGAAAAAATATAATTGCAAGGAAAGGCAAAGGCAGAGATAGTTTAACATGAAGCGGTAGATCTCTCCATTAGCTAGATGGAAAATTTGTAAGTTTTGCCGTACCATAGAGTAAATTGAGCTATGACTCCTGTTCCACAAATTACATAGCTTATTTTGAGTTTGTTTGTTTGTTTTTTGTTGTTATTTCACATTTCTATCACAGTTCTGACAATTTCAATCTTTCTACATCAGAAACACTTGGACATTAAATTAGGAGTGTCCCAAGGCCACCATTTCCATCCTTTCCTCCAGATGCTAACCTCAAGTCAGAAATGTGCAAGTCTATTAAGCTGATTTGGAGTTGGGGTTAACTGCAATAAAATATTAAATTTTAATTTTCAATCACTCCCTTTTTTTTAATAAAAACATGACTAACTGATATTTTTCCTAATTTTCTCCTCTCTTTCACATCTCACCCATAATTTCTAACTGACTCAGGTTCCCCAATGAAAGGAATTTCATATGTAGAATTCTATTATTCTTAAACTCAAAATGGAGAATACTCGATTTTTTAATCTATCCCATATTAAGTATATCTAAACATTTTTTGCTTTGCAAAAAACAGTTCTCTTCCCAAAGCCAACATTTGAGTTGGTAGCCTGTACCTTGCAAAGAAGTCACCCACACTTAAAAGTTCTGAAAGCTGCTATCTGTAAGATGTCTCCTTAAATTGTAAACATCTACTTTTTTAACACCCCTCCTCATATCTCCTAAGCAACCTATAAGTAAAAGTTTAACAGATTTAGTAAAATAAAAGCTTGCTTCCAAATTTACATGATATCTTCCCACACACCTAAGAAAAATTAAATGAAGTTTTCATATTCGATGAGCTGAAGCTGGCATTTTAACCAAACACTTTCCCATCTATGTTCTAAAAAGAAGAAGAAAACGCCAAAATTTGAAGTTCATATATTAAACAGTTTTAACTAGTTTGAAAGATCAACCAATGTATGCAATATCACTACATTAACATAAGTTTAGTGAAACTACTAAAAAAATAGTAGAAACTAATTCACCTAAGGATTGCTCTCTTTTGTTCATTTGCCAAGTTTGGAATGACTTCCTCTATCCTGATCAGTTTCCTATTGCAAACACAATGTGCAAATACAACTACAAATTTTTAAGGATACTTCTTCATAAATGAACCCTAACATCTGTGCTTGATATAGCAAACTATTATTGCAATTTCAGGATACTTTCTTATTACATGTCTATGATTTGCCATTATAACTCCATTAGAGCAAACAGCACTGTTGCTGATTGAAATTTCTTACCACACACTGAAAATCTAAACTCATAACCAACTTTACAATAATTCCCCTACAAACCTAAAACCTTAAAGGTCAGGTATATTTTATTTTCTCCATCCTAGTCTTTTTAAAATAAATCCCAGATATATTCCCCATCTGCAATTTAATTACCCCCTGGAGAATAACAGGTTATAGCTAGAGGGTGTCATTTAGCAACCTTTGGGGAATTGGAACTTCTTTCATTTGCATTGCTTCTCTGTAACAAGAATTTAGACAGACTGCCTTTTCTTCCCCCAGAGAAAGGTCACAGTCTATCATTAGAAGCTTGAATGAGAAATGGCAGCATGGATATTTTTTATGATAAAAGTTAAAGGCATTGAAAACAAATATATTGACATTTAAAGTATTCATTCTTAAAATAGAGGGCACTACAATATGTCATTAGCACCTTCCTCATTATTGAGTTTCCATCTATTTACAGAATCTCTGGGTTGAAGGGACAATAAAGGTCATCCTGTCCAACTACCACCTGATGCCTGGAAAATATTATTTTCTCTGCAGTACAGCCTGATCTATATTCTAATAAATTACTTTTATCACCAGTGAAAAGTCAAGTCTTTAGAATTTATATTGAATCTTCTATTATGCATTGACTGTTATCAGTTTCATTTTATTTGAATCCTTGAAAACAGTATTTTTTAAAATTTTATAATGTTCACTTTTAATTCCTTCAGTTCCTTTCTCTATTGGCTATTAATTTCTGGTTATTTAAAAAATGTTTTTAATATAATATCTTAAATGCAGTTAAGTCAAATAAGCATGTGTTCTATTTCCTTATTTATTAAAACTGATTAAAATAGGCAGTATTGAGATCTTTCATTAATATGTTTTCAAGAATAAATGTTTTCCTTGTGCTCACAAAAGTTATTTCAAAAACATTTATGTGAAATGTTAGTGATATTTAGCAAATAATTATCATGAAGTTTATTGCCATGATGATTAGAGACTCAGTTCATGTATCCCCTTCTCTTTATGTTTCTCCTTTTACCACCGAATATAAACAATTGATAAGTGTGGAGAATGATTTTAAACAGAAACTGTTATTTTCCCCAGGGGTGAAATGGCAATAATTCTAGGATTAGAGAGGTTATCCTACACAGAGAATTCAATTTAATAATCTAGAGCCTCACACACAATGACCATTTATGTCTAAGTATCCTCAGAAGCTGAAAGCATCTTAGGTTTTTCATTGATTTGACAAATTTGTGTTTTTTGTTTGTTTGTTTGTTTGTTTGTTTTTTATTAGTACCAGGTGTACAACACAATGCAACAGTTATACTATTTACCCCCCAAAATGACAACCCCCTCCCCCAGTTCACCATCCCACTCCCCGCCCCATATCATACATATCTATTACAATTCCTTTGACTCCCTTCCACAGTATATTCAACATCCTGTGACTATATATTCAGTTACAGTTGGCATACAATATTATACATCAGCTTCAGGTGTACAGTGCAGTGATCAAGCCTCTACTCCATCCAAAATTTTTAAAAGATTATTATATTTCCCAAACTGTGTTTCATATCCCTGTGGCAATATTGTAGTTGTCTATTTATGCTGTCTAATCCCTTTCCCTTCCCCCTTATCCCCACTCCCCTCCCAACTAGCAACACTCAGTTTTTCCTCTATATCTATGAGTCTGTTTACTTTGATCATTCATTCAGTTTTTCAGATTCCACATATAAGTGAGATCATATGGTATTTGCCTTTCTCTGACTGACTTATTTCACTAAACATAGTAGTCTCTTCACAACATTATCAATTACATTCCCAGAACTGCCCCCATATCCCTGCGGCAACATTGTAGTCACCCATCTACGCGGTCCAAAACCTTCCCCCTCTACCTCATCCCGACTGCCCCCCCCCACCAGCCAGCAACCATCAGTTTTTCCTTTATATCTGCTTGATATGACTTCAATCTTTTTAAATTTACTGAGACTTGTTTTGTGGCCTAACGAGGTCTATCTTGGAAAATGTCCCATGTGTACTTGAGAAGAATGTATATTCTGTTTTTTCAGGGTGAAACGCTCTAAAAATATCAACGAAGTCCAGCTGGTCTAAAGTGTCATTTAAGGCCCCTCTTTCTGTGTTGATGTTCTGTCTAAAGGGTCTGTCCACTGGTGACAATGGGGTGCTGACGTCCCCTACTATGATAGTGTTACTGTTGATCTCTGTCTTTATGTCAAAATCTGTTACATGTAATTAAGAGCTGCTATGTTGGGTGCATAGATATTTCTTAGTGTTATACTGCCCTTCTTTGTCTTTTACCATAGTCATTTTAAAGTCTATTTTGTCCAAAACAAGCATTGGTACTCCAGCTCTTTTTTTTTTTCTCATTTCCATTTGCATGAAATATCTTATTCCATCTGTAAACAGCATATACATGTGTTCTATTTTCTTATCCACTCAGCTACTCTCTGTCTTTTGAGTGGAGCATTTAGCCCATTCACATTTAAAATGATTATTGATAGGTGCATATGTATTGCCATTTTGTTATTTGTATTCCTGGTCTTCCTGGGTTAGCTTGTTTATCCCTTTCTTTTGTTTAAAAAAGCCCTTTTCACATTTCTTGCAATGCTGGCTTGGTGGTAATGAATTCCTTAAGCTTATTCTTTTCTGAGAAGCTCTTTATTTCTCCTTGAATTTTAAGTGATAGCCGTGCTGGGTAGAGCAATCTTGGTTGTAGGCCTTTATTTTGTGTCACTTTGAATATCTCCTGCCACTCCCTTCTGGCCTGCAGAGTTTCTGTAGACAAGTCAGCTGTTAGTCTAACAGGAGTTCCTTTGTGTGTAACCTGCTGTCTTTCTCTTGTGCCTCTCGGATTCTGTCTCTGTCTTTAAACTTTGACATTTTAACTATGATGTGGCTTGCTGTGGACCTGTTTGGGTTCAGCTTGTTTGGAATCCTCTGCACTGTCCGGGCATGTATGTTGATTTCCTTCACCAGGGTAGGGAAGTTTTCAGTCATTATTTTTTCAAATACCTTTTCGACCCCTTGCTTCTTCTCTCCTCCTTCTGGTATCCCTATGATTCGAAGGTGGTTGCGCTTCACCTTGTCCCATAGGGCTCTTAAACTATTTTCATTGTTTTTTATTCTTTGGTCTTTTTGTTGTGCCAACTGGGTGAGTTCTGCTATTTTGTCTTCCAAATCGCTGATCCACTCCTCTGCTTCATCTACTCTACTGGTGATTCCTTTGAGTGTGTTCTTCATTTCAGTTATTGTATTTTTTAGTTCTAACTGTTTGTTTTTTTATGATTTCTCTATCCTTCCTTATGTCCTCACTAAGTTCCTTAAACATTCTTATCATCAGTGTTCTAAACTCTGTCTCTAAAAGGTTGAATTCCGGTGTTTCATTTTGATTCCATTTCTAGAGGTTTCTTCTCATCTTTACTTGAGACATGTTTCTTTGTTTCCCATTCTGGCTGTCGCTCTGGGATTGCTTTGATGTATTAGATAGATCATCAGGAGAGCTCTGGCTGGATCACTCAGGCACACAGCTCATGGCCCAACACTCCCAGGAAAACTCCCAGTCTCAGCCTGTCCCAGTGAGCCGCTGGCAGATCAGGCCGAGCAACCCGACAACCAATCACCAGCCTGGCAACTCTGCAAGTGGAGTGCGGAGAGCGGGGACCTCAGGCGGCTTGTGCACTCCTGTGTCTCAGTGAGCAGCCTGTTGGAGCTGGAGGGTGCCCGCCCAGCGTTTCCCTGGCAACGCAGTATAAGCTGGGTGGAGGCTGGGGAATCCAAGGCTGCTTGCCTCCAGCCCTTGCACCAAAGGTGCTCAGTTCAGTCCATCCCCGCAGGCTCCTGGGCCCGGTTCACACAGCCACTTCCTCCACCAGTAACCAGGTAAGTGCTCACCGGTGAGCAAGCCTGTGCACCGGTCCCACTGATTTTCTAGCTGCTCTTAGCCTCACGGAGCTGAGCAAAGAGAGTCCTCACTAATTTACTGCCACTATCTTGGAACTTCTTTTCCCGGCAAAGGAACTATGGGCTGGTGAGCTTGGTGTGCAGCCAGAGGGTCTCTTCCCCAACTGGAGAAGCCTCCCCACATTTGGGGCTTCCATCATGGGGTTTGCCCTATCTCGTCTCCACCAATCCTACCAGACTTGACGTGGCCTTCTCTTTAAGTTCTTCGTTTAGTGGTTCTGTTCATCTAGTGTTTCGGGGACCTCCAGGGTTGAATGCTGTATAATTTGTTTCTAATTTTGGTGTGACCCTGGGAGGTAGTTAGCACAGCATCTGTCTGTTCTGCCATTTTACCCGACAAATTTCTTTTGATCCTACTCAATTCCAGATGCTATGCTAGGCATTTGGGTTACAAAGGTAAATTAAACATAGTATCCAACATCAAGGGACTCATGCAAATGGACGAAGACTGACATTCACAGTGAGGAAAATACTAGGGGCATGCATAAGTGACTATGGGAGCATGGAGCAATTGTACCCACCCCCATCTGGGAGCAAAAGAGGAAACTGACTCCACTGTACTGAGTTTGAAAGGATGAGCTCAAGTCACCAAGGAAAAATTGAGAAGAGGTATTTTCATTCTATTTGGTAATTGTGGGTCTCTTTTAGAGCTGAAAAATGTTCAATAACAGCTGGTTCTACCAACTTTTTCATTTTGCAGATGAGAAATTCAGTATTTTTGAAGCCATTGATTTCCCCATTAATCTTTATAATATTTTTACAGACTGTTAGAAGCAAGTATTATGTTGATTTTTACAGACAAGGACATTAAGATATATGTATAAGAAGTAATTTATTTGAAGCCCCCACAAAAATATTTGATGAATGTGAATAGATTACTCAAGTCAGGTGGCTCTCACCAACTCTTCATGCTAGAACAAAGGATATTATTTTTATGATAAAAAGAAGCACTGACCTGATAATTTGGAGCCCTGACACGACTAGTTCTATGACTTTGAAAAGTCTCTAATATTTCCTCATTTATAAAATGAGGCAGTGGCACAAGACATCCTAAAATTCTAGTGCCGTGTTGCCAAAATTGTGCCCATTCATAATTTTGCATTATAAAATATGTTTGAGTACAATAAAGATTATAAAATCTGTCCCAAATCATCTGAGATTAAATAACCCCTTTCATTAAGTTTTTGCTCCCTAAAATTTTTAATTCCATGTTTCCTATTCATTTATATTTATCGGTATTTCTTTTTTTTTTTTTTCAAAATTCCCTAAATTGCCTGAGCTATGGTTAAACATTTAGAAGATTCCCAACAAATATATCCTGTAAAGAAAAAGCTCTCTGAACATACTCATAGCTATGGAACCTATAAGCACTAAATCCACAGCATTTACAATATTTACAACTTGAAGCCATAATAATCCAGATTCAGAAGGAAGTAAAAGCAACCCAAAAGTGAAGAAAAATGGTTAAATAACAGGTCTACATAGTCACCAAAATTTTTTTCTTCTAAATTTGTAGAAAAGTCATATTTAAGTTCATGTTAAGACACATTATCTCCATAAAATCCTAATTTCATGCATTATTTCCTTATTATATTTTTAACTAAACCCTCCTTTTCATCTATTCACTAAATATTTTAATTTCCAATATTCAATAGTAAAACAAAACAGTAAAATTCAACAGAGTTATTTGTTTTGTTGTTTATATAGTAGATTGGTTGGCAGGTAGAAAGTTTGGGACATGTTTGTTCCTATACATATTTTTTTTTTCTTCAATAGTATAATAGAGGGCTCAGGATATTTTTAAAAAGATTATCATTTGATGAAATCTTTAATACCTCCTGGTATGCCCGCATTTAATTAATGTCCAGTTCTTTAATATGTTTAATATGTTCTCAACCAATTTAGTTTTCAATATAGTGATTCATTTTGACTTAAAGCATTAGACTTTTCTATATATGTTTACCTACTTTTGAAGATCTTGTTTTCCTTGGGGGTATCTTTCAGATTGTGTCACACAAAAAAAACAATACTCATGAACTGTAATAAAATTCTTCTGTAAATTTATTTCTTTTACATTCATATTATCCCTGAAAACAATTACATTCAAGTTGATGATAAGCTTCATAAGGGTATAAGCCAATCTCTGTAAACCTATATTAAGTCACTACTATAATGAGTATGATGTATTAGAACTGGTATTATAACACTATGTATTGATTGCATTAATCTTATTTAGTTCAATTTATATAATTTTCACCATTCATCAACATAAAAATGAATGTCTGTTTCAACTTTCCTTTAATTCTTTCTGCTTCAGACATTTCTATTCTCTCCACTATTCCTTATCTTTCTAAATGGAAACTGTGAAAAACCACATTTTCACACCCATTTCTCTATTTATATTTACTGACATTTATCTCTAATATATATCACTACCACCTGACTAAGTATTATGTTTAAAAAAATGGTAAAAGCAAATGCACAAGCTTCCTTGTCCTTCAAGAATGGGATATGCAAAATACTTGAAGGGGCAAGGCATACCTTAATGAGATAGTTACTTCATTAAAAAGTTGTAAATGGTATCATTTAAAAGGAATATGACAGAAGATTTGGTTCAAGATGGCGAAGTAGGAGGCTTGTGAAGTCTCCTCCTCCCATAGACACATTGAACCTACAGCTACATACGGAAAAATTTCCTCTGAAAGAAATCCAGAAACCATCCAAGTGACATCTAAACATCAAGGCAATGAGAAAAGCTGCATATTGAAATGGGTAGGAGAGGCTGAGACACAACCTTGCCATAAGCCTCACCCTCAGCACAGCAACAGGGAGGGAAGTTACAAGTCCCAGCTTCTCCATGAAGAGCAAATGGTTTGGACCCCACATTTAGTGCCTCAACTTTTAAGGCCTGCTATCACTTCTTCCACTCTAATCAATTTAGATTCAGAATACTGTAGACTTGTTCCCTATTACTACATCTAGACTTTGTTCCTATGCCATCACTTATATTTTTCTTGTTTTAAAACCTATATCATCATCCTAAGTCCCTCTGCACCCTAGTTTAATGCTAGTGGGTCCAAGAAATTATCAACTTATCAGGCCTGAATTACATAATCTTTCTTGGAGGACTTTCTGTTGACCATTACATTAAAATTGTCCTTAATAATTATCTATTCACTTTGGTTCATGATTCCTGCATCAGCCTCTCAATGACTTGAGGGTAAGGACTGTGTCTTCTTCTTCTTTGTATTTCTTGACACATAATATATTTCCTGACTCAGAACATTAGAGAGGCTCATAAATATTTCCTAAATGAATGAATCACTAAATCCCATACCACTGTCTTCCCATTCTCCTCATAGGTGAGTGTTCAGGAGAAGCTAACCAAAATATATCACCTCGGCACATTGAATATTTCAATCTGAAAGAATCTGGAAGTGACAGGTGCAGAAAGGATTCTGACCTTCTCCTGGAACAGGTCATAAGACCCTCAAGTAAGAGGTATCCACCCTGCACCCTCCATCCGTATCTCTGAAGACAGAGGGACATCAAGAGCAATCTGAATGAACAGGCCTTGCTGTTTCCCCAGTGTACTGCATTTATCTCTGATACTTTTTTGACCTATCACATTTTCCATGACTTTTCATTAAACCTAGCACAAAAACACTCAGGTTTAACAGCTTCTTTGGTTCTTAATTTCCTTATAAAGGCTCCCAGGTCCCATAAAATTTATATTGAAAAAATATGTATGCTTTCTTCTTGTTAATTAGGGGCCTCATTAACAAGGATAAAGAAGGATAAAGGAAAAAGATATTTTTCCTCTCATACACAGACATTATATATATAACTTCCCTCCTTACTCAGTAAATTAAGCCTCTGAATGTCAGTCCTCTTTATTCTATCCATTCCCTCATCAGTTTCCCTTCACAAAACATCATATTTTCTGACCTGGATTTATTCAATCCTCTCCTAATTTTCTCAAGTACTTTCTTTCTTCTCCAAAGAACCTAGCTTAGTGCCATGAACTTAAGAGACAATCAAAAAGTACAAATGCTAATGAGCAGAGTGGGATCAGGCTCTCAGACAGCTTCCAAAGTTCTAGGGCTGACCTATTCTGCAGCACATCTTAATGAGTCATCTCTGCTGCCAGGAATAGAAGTCTCTTAACCAGTTAGACCTTTCTTATTGAATATCCATTTTTTTCTTTTTTCTCCCTCCCTGTCTCCCTTTTCCTTGGGATTTCCAGAAAACTAAGCAAATAGCATCTAAGTCCCACTGTGGCTAAAAACAGCACTGATGTGCAGTTATAGACTTTATGGCTCCATTTTCTTTGTCTCTTCAGAAAGCTTAACAAGTCATGACATATACTAAATTGTATTATTTACTCAATCTTTATCCTTCCATATCCTATGGTTCACTGTGTGGGGTGGACCATAGCAAATACTTCAATGCACCAATGAAGTTGGGTTTGGTCATGTGACTTGCTTTCATTGATGGAATGTGAGTGGAAGTGAAACTGTCAATTCCTAGCTGTAAGTATCCCATGTTTCAGTTTGCCCCTTTGAGTCTATGACATCCTCCATGAAAAGAACAAGCCTCAGAACAAAAGGCCTTTGGAAAAGACTTGAACTCAACCCACAGCCTGAGACAGAACCACACTAGCTGACCTGCAGAGCAATAAGCAAGAAAGAAATCACTGTTATTTTAAGCCAATGAGATTTAGGGTTTGTTTGTTATGCTGCATTACTGCTATCAGTATCTGGTTGATACATGCTTGATGAATGTTCTCTAAATATCTGATTTATAAACCATTGGGGTTAAGCCAGTGAGATACAGTATAAGAAAGGGCAGAATCCTGTTTATAATACACATGTTCAACCTATTAAGATTTTAGAAATACCTCAGAAAGGAGTGGTCCATATTTTATAGTTCACTGGGGTTTTATGGTATTTTGGATTAGTTATTGTTATTGCTACTTACCAGAGTTGGGTTGATCATTCTCTCCTATTAATTGAAGTAGCTAAGATCCTGTCTGCCATCTTTCTCTTCCCAAATGTGTTTAGTCTAATTATTTTATAGGCTTTTTTATATGAATGCTCAGCTCAATTGATACCCATAAATTTTAGCTACATTATACCTTCACTGTTCAAGTCAGGCTTTTTAAGATTTGTGAAAATCCATAAAGAATATGACTACCATTAAAAATACTTGATGTATAGTGATGAAGTAAACATGGAAAAATATCCACATTTTCAGGCAAAGAAGGTACAAAATTAACTAAAATAATTTTAAGGTTAAAAAAATTTAAGGTTCTAATCCCTGGCATAATTTTGTTTTCTTTATTTATTTTTATTCCAAGGCCAATATATTTTCAGATGCCACATAAATTTAGGACTCAGATAGCTTGATGATTAAGGAGCAGAGAGGAAACTTGGAGTACAAAATTGAAATCCTTATTCAGCTTCTGATTTACTATATAATACTTAAAATATTGCTCTTTCATCTCTACCATGAATTGATTTGGCAAAACATTCAGTCAGCAATGTTTAAGCTATTTTGGATACAATTTATTCAGGGCATCTTATATATCTCAGACAAAGTTAAAAAACTCAAAATATTGAAAAAAAAACTGTCTTTTGCTCAGCTTATGATTTAAACAGAAAAATAAATTGTTACACCTAAATATATGTGGTGTAACATATTGTAGTAGGAACAACCCAAATTTTAGAAACAGTCATGGATATTCCTCCTATTTCAAAGGCCGAATGACATTTGGTAAGCTACTCATCCTTGTAGAAGCTTGGTTTCTTCATCTGGAAAACAAAATAACGAAAGAACCTGAAGTCTTTTGTGAAGGTAGAAGTAGAAGAAGTATATGTACATCATGTAAAAGTACCAGGTTTGGCATTGTTAGAGTCTAACAAAAGAAAGCTATTATTTATTACTAGCGTCATGAACAATAATAAGAACAACAATAACAATAATAAGGTGTCCAAAAATTTGAAGTTTGGGTGTTATGAGAAATGGAGCTACTTAAAGAGGTAAATAAATAAATAGGGGTTATGTGGCTTTGGAGACATTTGTTTTGTTTTGTTTTGTTTGTTTGTTTGTTTTTTTAGGGCAGTGTCACTGGCCCTCATATGTGGGACCGAACCGGGGCCACTGGCTTCCCAAGCCAGTGCTTAACCACTGCGCCACTCAGCCGGCCCTGGAGATAGCTTTTGAGTTTATCTTTGTGATATCTGGGGAATAGGAAAGAAGACAGACAGAAGGCTCTTGTTTGAAACACCTTCTTAAGGAATGAAAAACAAAATAAATAAAACATACAGGATCTCCAATTTAAAATGTTTTACAAACATTGGTGCTATCACAAACCAAAGTTACCAGGATCACTTGGCTTATTCAACAGTCACCTCTTTATTCAACCACATGCTCCAAGCTCAGTTCTACCTGATTCTCACTGCCAAAATGAAAGAATAGGAATCTTTCTCATAATACCAATTATTATAACACCTACTTTGTGCCAGGTGCCGGGCTACCTACCTGACATCTTTTTGGATCTCCCAACTATGTTGAAGGGATGCTAGAATTCCTATATTAAAGATGAAGAAATGGGCCATCAGAAAGGAGAAGGTTACCAAGTGTTATACAGCAAATAAGGAACAGAGCATGGATTAAAATCTAAGTCTGACTCCAAAATTTATGTTTGTTCCACGAGGCTGTGACTTTAATGGTAGAGTCACAGCATGTTAGAGTTTGGGGTTGGAAAGAAGCTGAGACCTCCTGTAGTTCAAGCCTGATTTTTAGAAATGAGGAAAAGTAATTATATATCAAACTCCCAACTGACTTATCTAAATTCACAAAACAGTAAGGGAAAAACCAAGGTTATAATTCTTTCCACATTATTCTGCATCCTTCAGTAAAATTCTACTATAAAGGAACACATTAGCAAGCCAAATCATGCTGTTTCCATGACACCCAGTTCTCAGTCAGATATCTCTCTCTCTCTTTCTCTCTCTCTCTCTCTCACACACACACACACACACACACACACACACACACACACACACACACAGAATGTGGGAAGAACTGAACTCTCCTGCTTCCAGGTTACCAGGTTATACCACTGAAACCTTGTAAATAAAGTCAAAACTTGACTATAAAATTTTTCATATAGTACTGCTATTAAAATTTTTTGAAAACCTGCATTTACTTATTCAATGGATTGTGACAAAATTTCAGGCAGTCTACAGTTTTTATAAACTCATGCTTGGAAGACAGGAGGATGAGCTTAATGAGGTGCAAAAAGTCAACCTATAGTCTCATCCTGAATACATCATTATTGTAAAGAAGCAGAAATCCAAGTGGGTGGCAGGCAGACACATTCTTGATAGGAAAAGCACCAGCTTCCACCAGCTTTTCTTTACTATGCAGGAAGTCAGCTTGCATGAGCTTCACCTAGTGTAATGATCCTGGTGACTATCCCCATTCACAATCACTTCTTGCATACTGAAGCCTGGTTTCTGACATCATGCTGACTATTTCAATTTGCCAACTCAGCTCAGAGGTTGTGCACTCGGGCAAAGGGCCAATATGGAGGGGTTTTTTTTGTATTTTGTTTTTTTCTTGACTATTGTACTGCTCTGGATACATCATTTTGCAAAGTAACAGCCAACGTCAAAAACGTTGCCTCCATGCTGGGCCATAACAAAACATATTTTAAAGGTTGCTTTAGTGTGACTTCATAACACTTCAGTGTTGATATCTATGAAGCATATTCTTTATTCTTCTACTATGTCCAATTCAATTTTTTCAGGAACTTTTGTACATGCTGACTCCATTTCATTTCGTTTTCTTTCATTTTATTGCTAGTTGCTATGGATTAAATGTTTGTGTCTATCTCCCTCCCCAAATTCATATGTTGAAGCCCTAATACCCAATGTGATAGTATTTGAAGGTGAGGCATTTGGAATGTAATTATGATTATATTTGGTCATGAAGGTGGAAGCCTCATGATCAGATTATTGTCCTTACAAAAAGAGAAAGAGTCATGAGAGCTCACTCTTCCTCTCTTCAGGAGTACACACTGAAGAAAGATCACGTAAGAACAGAGAGAAGACAGCCAACTACAACAGGAAGAGGGCTCTTACCAGACATCAAATCCTCTGGTACTTTGATCTTGGACTTACATCTTCTAAAACTGAGATATAAATTTATGTTGTTTAAGCCATCCAATCTGTGGTGTGTTTTTTTTTATAGCAGCCTGAGCAGACTAAGACACTAATCAGATTTCCAAAAGAGAGAATTAAAAAGAATTCTAAATTCTAGGTTGTTACTGAGCACAATATTTATAGATTTGGAAATAATTTCCAGGTATAAATAGTCCCATGAAATATTTTAACCCTTTTGGGATATCAGTGATGAGTGCTCCTATTCAGTGAATAGAGAAAGTTCTGGGATTCTGGAGATCCCTTTGCTTGGCTTGTGGCAATGATTAGATGAGACAGAAAGAATGGTAGTGAGAAGGTTTTGACATAGTTTTCAGGCCACATGACAGTTCCAAGTAGACTCAATTAACTAGATTCTTTAAATGAAAGCCACAGAGGAGGCACAGCAAGCCTTCTACATTTTTGAATGATGTTTCAAAAGGTAGTTTCCCCCCAACAGGATGAGTTAATGGACATGAATTCTAGACTCTAAGACCCAGACACTGAGCAGACTAAAACAAAGGAAATGTGAAAAAGTGGCTTTGATAGTAAAGTCTTGATGCACCTTTAAATGAATTTTACTGAATAATACATCAAGCCTAAGTATTCACATCTTAAGCTATTTTTGTTTTGTTTTGTTTTGTTTTGAGGGCAATGTCACTGGCCCTCATATGTGGGACCCGAACCAGGGCCGCTGGTGTCCCAAGCCAACTCTTAACCACCGTGCCACTCGGCCAGACCTAACTTAAGCTATTTTTTAAGATGCATTATAAAGTGCAAAACATCAAAAACAGCAATGATGTTCCCTGACATTTTAGGAGGCTGGCTATTGAAAACAGTTTCAAATTTTTCAGGACAAGTTCAGAAGAGAATTCCTGAACTGTTAGTTGAGCATCGCAAGCACATTCTTGCTTTCAGATCTCTGAAGTTCAAACACATAAGCCTGTGCCAGTATTACCGTGGCTGATATAGCTGCTACAGAAGTGCCTCTGAGAAAACTGTACCAAGAAGTATGTAAAGGAAGAAACATAGGCACACTCAACTGACAGACTATAAACCCTAAACATACACAGATTATAATGTTAAAGACAGGTCCTATAATCTTACTGTGTATATTTGGAAAGAGTGCCTGCTTCTTGAAGTCAGAAACTCATTGGTCTTAAAACAGCTGTGAATCATCAACAAATCAACAAACAACAAGTGCTGGCGAGGGTGTGGAGAAAAGGAAACCCTGGTGCACTATTAGTGGGACTGCAAAGTGGTGCAGCCATTATGGAAATCGTATGGAGGTATCTCAAAAAACTGGAAATGGAACTGCCATATGACCCAGCAATTCCACTTGGGTATCTACCCAGAAGAATCCACGATGCTAATTTGAAAAAATATATGCACTCCTATGTTTATTGCAGCGCTATTTACAATAGCCAAGACTTGGAAACAACTGAAATTCCCATCGGTAGATGACTGGATTAAGAAACCGTGGTACATTTATGCAAAGGAGTATTACTCCGCTATATAGAAGAATGAAATCGTACCATTTTCAATGATATGGATGGACCTAGAGACTATTATGTTAAGTGAAATAAGTCAGTTGGAGAAAGACAAATACCATATGATCTCGCTTATATGTGGAATCTAAAAAACTGAATGAATGAGCAAAGTAAACAGAAACAGTCTCATAGCTATAGAGGAAAAACAGGGTTGCTAGTTGGGAGGGGGAGGGGATAAGGGAGAAGGGTAAGGGATTAGACAGCATAATTAGGTAACTACAATATTGCCAAAGGGATATGAAACACAGTTTGGGGAATATAATTAATAATGTAAATATTTTGTGGGGTATTAGATGGTCACATGGCTTGTTAGGAAGACCACTTCATGGATGGAGTAGAGGCTTGATCACTGCACTGTATACCTGAAACTAATGTTGTATAATATTGTATGCCAACTGTAATTGAATATATAGATAGTCATGGGATGTAGATTATACTGTGGAAGGGAGTCAAAGGAATTGTAATAGATATGTATCATGTGGGGGGGAGGAGTGGGTTGGCGAATTGGGGAGGGGAGTTGTCACTCCGAGGGGTAAAAAGTATAACTATTGCACAGTGTTGTACACCTGAAGCTATTTTTTTAAAAAAATGTTTATTTCACAATAAAAGAATAAAAGAATAAAATCGAAGGCGAGATAAGGAGCTTTGCAGAAAAAAATAAGTTAAGGGAATTCATTACCACCAAGCCAGCTTGCAGGAAATGCTAAAAGGGCTTCTTTAAGTAGAAGAGAAAAACAACCTACAAAAGACTACGAACACAAATAAGAAAATGGCAATAAATACACACCTATCAATAATCACATTAAATGTAAATGGATTAAATGCTCCAATAAAAAGACATAGGGTAGCTGAATGGATAAGAAAGCAAGACCCCAGCATATGCTGTATACAAGAGACTCACCTCAGATCCAAAGACTCATACAGGCTGAAAGTAAAGGGATGGAGTAAAATATTTCATGCAAATGGTACTGAGAAAAAAGCTGGAGTAGCGATACTTATATCAGATAAAATGGACTTTAAATTGAAGAATATAACAAAGGACAAAGAAGGACACTTCATAGTAATGAAGGGATCGATCCAACAAGAGGACATAACCCTAGTAAACATCTATGCACCTAACATAGGAGCCCCTAAATATATAAAACAGATATTGTCAGACGGAAAGACAGAGATCAACAGTAACACTATCATAGTAGGGGACTTCAACACCCCGCTGTCACTAATGGACAGATCCTCCAGACAGAAAATCAATGTGGAAACAGCGACCTTAAATGACACATTAGAACAGCTGGATTTAACAGACATTTTCAGAGCATTTCATCCCAAAGCTACAGAATATACGTTCTTTTCAAGTGCACATGGAACATTTTCTAAGATAGACCACATGTTAGGCCACAAAACAAGTCTCAATAAATTTAAGAAGATTGAAATCATTTCAACTGTATTCTCTGACCACAATGCTATGAAACTAGAAATCAATTATAAGAAGAAATCCGGGAAGCTGACAAATAAATGGAGGCTAAACAATATGCTATTAAATAGTGAGTGGGTCACAAATGAGATCAAGGAGGAAATCAAAAGATACCTCGAGACAAACGAAAATGAAAACACCACGACCCAAAATCTCTGGGATGCTGCGAAAGCAGTCCTAAGAGGGAAGTTTATAGCAGTGCAAGCCTACCTAAAGAAGGAAGAAAAATCTCAAATCAACAGGTTATCCTTACACCTAAGGGAACTGGAAAATAGAACAGCAAAAGAGGCCCAAGAGGAGTACAAGAAAGGAGATAATAAAGACCAGAGCAGAAATAAACAATATAGAGAACAGAAAAACAATTCAAAAGATCAATGAAACCAAGAGCTGGTTTCTTGAGAAGATAAACAAAATTGACAAACCTCTAGCCAGGCTCATCAAAAAAAAAGAGAGAGGACTCAAATTAGCAAAATCAGGAATGAAACAGGGGAAATGACTACAGACATCACAGAAATACAAAAAATTCTAAGAAATTACTATGAGCAACTATATGCCAACAAATTTGACAATCTGGAAGAAATGGATAATTTTCTAGAAGCATACAACCTTCCAAAGCTAACGCAAGAAGAAACAGAAAATCTAAATACCCTGATTACTACCAAGGAAATTGAATCAGTAATTGACAAGCTCCCAAAAAACAAAAGCCCTGGACCAGACAGCTTCACAAGTGAATTTTATCAAACATTCAAAAAAGAACTATCACCTATTCTTCTCAAACTATTCCAAAAAATCCAGAAGGCGGGAAGGCTCCCAAACACTTTTTATGAAGCCTCTATCACCCTGATTCCAAAACCAGATAAAGACATCACAAAAAAGGAAAACTACAGGCCAATCTCCCTGATGAATATAGATGCAAAAATTCTCAATAAAATATTAGCAAACAGAATTCAGCAATATATTAAGAAGATCATACATCATGATCAAGTGGGATTCATCCCTAGTGCACAAGGCTGGTTCAACATCCGTAAATCAATTAATGTGATACACCACATCAACAAAATGAAGGATAAAGATCACATAGTCATTTCAATAGATGCAGAAAAAGCATTTGACAAAATCCAACAGCTATTTATGTTAAAAACCCTTAGCAAAGTGGGAATACAGGGATCATATCTCAACATAATAAAAGCCATATATGATAAACCTACAGCTAACATCATACTCGATGGGGAAAAGCTAAAACCATTCCCCTTAAGATCAGGAACAAGGCAAGGCTGTCCACTTTCTCCTCTTTTATTCAACATAGTGCTGGAAGTTCTAGCAATCAGACAACAAAAAGAAATAAAAGGCATCCAAATTGGCAAGGAAGAAGTAAAATTGTCATTCTATGCAGATGACATGATACTGTATATAGAGAATCCCAAAGACTCCATCAAGAAACTATTGGAACTGATAGACGAATTCAGTAAAGTAGCAGGATATAAAATCAATGTTCAGAAATCAGTGGCATTTGCATATACCAATAATAAACTAATGGAAAGAGAAATTAAGAAAACTGTCCCATTTACAATTGCATCAAGAACTATAAAATACCTAGGAATAAATTTAACCAAAGAAGTGAAAGATCTGTACTCAGAAAATTATAAGACACTGAAGAAAGAAATCATAGAAGATACAAATAAATGGAAACACCTACCATGCTCATGGATAGAAAGAATTAATATAGTTAAAATGTCCATACTGCCTAAAGCAATACATAGATTCAATTCAATTCCTATCAAACTACCAAGGGCATTTTTCACAGAAATAGAAAATATAATCCTAAAATTTATATGGAATCATAAAAGACCCAGAATAGCCTCGGCAATTCTGAGAAATAAAAACAAAGTCGGGGGGATCACGCTACCAGACATCAAAACCTACTACAAGTCCACAGTAATCAAGACAGTTTGGTATTGGCATAAAAACAGGCACATCGATCAGTGGAACAGAACAGAGAGCCCAGAAATAAATCCAAGCATTTATGGACAGTTAATCTATGACAAGGGAAGCAAGAATTTACACTGGAGTAAAGATAGTCTATTCAATAAATGGTGCTGGGAAAATTGGACTGACACATGCAAAAAAATGAAACTGGATCATCTCCTTACGCCTTATACAAGAACAAATTCAAAATGGATTAAAGACTTAAATGTAAGACCTGAAACCATAAAAATCCTAAAAGAAAATATAGGGAGTACATTTGCAGACATTACCCGGAGCAACATTTTTACTGATAGATACATCCCTACGGGCAAGGGAAGTAAAAGAAAGAATGAACATATGGGATTATATCAGACTTAAAAGTTTTTTCACAACAAAGGAAACCATTAATAAAACAAAAAGGAAGCCTACTGAATGGGAGAATATATTTTCCAACGATATATCTGATAAGGGGTTAATATCCAAAATTTATAAAACACTCATGAAACTCAACACCAAAAAAACAAACAACCCAATTAAAAAATGGGCAGAAGATATGAAGAGACATTTCTCTAAAGAGGACATACAGATGGCCAACAGGCATATGAAAAAAAGTTCAACCTCACTGATCATTAGGGAAATGCAAATAAAAACCACCATGAGATACCACCTCACTCCAGTCAGAATGGCTATCATCAACAAATCAACAAACAAGTGCTGGCGGGGCTGTGGGGAAAAGGGGACCCTGCTGCACTGTTGGTGGAACTGCAGATTGGTGCAGCCACTATGGAAGTCAGTATGGAGGTATCTCAAAGAACTGGAAATAGAGCTACCGTTTGACCCAGCAATTCCACTCCTAGGTATTTATCCTGAAAAACCCAAGACACTTATTCAAAAAAAGTTATGCACCCCTATGTTCATAGCAGCACAATTTACAATAGCTAAGACTTGGAAACAACCAAAATGCCCGTCAGTAGATGACTGGATTAAGAAACTGTGGTATATTTATACAATGGAGTATTACTCCGCTATAAGGAAGAATGAAATCGTGCCATTTGCAATGATATGGATGGACCTAGAGACTATAATGTTGAGTGAAATAAGTCAGTCAGAGAAGGACAAATACCATATGATCTCACTCATATGTGGAATCTGAAGGGCTGTATGAATGAGCAAAGTAAACAGAAACTGTCTCATAGATATAGAGGAAAAATCAGGGTTGCTAATTGGGAGAGGAATGGGGATAAGGGAGAAGGGGAAGGGATTAGACAGCAAAAATAGGCAACTACAATATTGCTACTGGGATAGGAAAAACAGTTTGGGGAATATAATTAATAATGTTGTAAATATTCTGTGGAATGTCAGATGATCATAGGTCTTGTTAGGGAGACCATTTCATGGATGGAATAGAGGTTTGATCACTGCACTGTATTACTAAAGCGGAGGTGGTATACCTACTGTAATTGAATATATATAGATAGTCACGGGATGTGGATTATACTGTGCAAGAGAGTCAGAGGAAGAGTAATAGATATATATGATATGGGGGGGAGTGGGGTGGTGTATTGGGTGTGGGGGGTTGTCACTTTGAGGGGTAAAATGTATAACTATTGCACTGTGTTGTACACCTGAAACTAATTAAAAATAAAATTAAATTAAATTTAAAAAAAAGAATAAAAGAATAAAAAAAACAGCTGTGAAAAAGAATCAAAACCATTTACAGATTCGAAATTGGAAATTGGTAGCTCAGAATACAAAAAGTTGAAGGGATTTTCACTGATGATTTGATAGAGACTTGTAAAGCTCCATAAAATGGTCTGGGTATAAAAGAATACATATACTTAAGGAAATATGCAATATAAAATGAAATTATTTTTAACATTATAAACAAGCGGTTATGAGCAAGAGACTCTTTCTAGGGTCCGTTCAAGTGCCCATTGTACAAAAGATTTTCTTAAGAGGTCCTTTGCCTGTCAGTATATCCCCACTTCATGAAGTGCTCCTTGTATGCTCCTGATCTCCTATTTTTATTATAGTCTCCCAAGGGTAAAACTAGGCTATGAACTCCTTAATGAAGAGACTGTGTCTTAGACAGCTCTCTCTCCCTATTGCTAAGTAATGCTCCAAGCACGTAATATATGCTCAATTAATGTTTGTTCAATTTTAAAAATGGCTACCCCATGAAAGTCTTTGAAAACCATCCATAGATTCTTTGATTTTTTTCTCACTCTATTAAGTGGAATGGATTGTGCCATGAAAGGGGCCAAGATTCCTTTCTAAAACACCTATAGTTTCTTCCTGAGAATGGTTGAGTGATCCAAAATGTCTTTGTATTTTTGACTTCAAGTGACTAATTAGAAGCTGGGATACAAGGCCAAGTAATGTTATGTCATATATCGGATTCGTGTGTGCCATGGTGATTGCAAATGCCCAGTTCCTACGGGTGCAACCTATGGCAAGCCTGTCCATCATGGTGTTAACCATCTAAAGTTTGCTCGAAGCCTTCAGTCTGCTGCAGAGGAGTGAGCTGGACGCCACTGTGGGGCTCTGAGAGTCCTGAATTCTTACTGGGTTGGTGAAGATTCCACATACAAATTCTTTGAGGTTATCCTCATTGATCCATTCCATAAAGCTATCAGACGGAACCCTGACACCTAGTGGAACACCAAACCAGTTCACAAGCACAGGGAGATGCGCGGACTGACATCTGCAGGCCGCAAGAGCCCTGGTCTTGGAAAAGGCCACAAGTTCCACCATATTATTGGTGGTTCTCGCCGTGTGGCTTGGAGAAGGCGCAATACTCTCCAGCTCCACCGTTACTGCTAATATTAGTAATGTTTGTAAAATTCTTACCTAATAAACAATTTAGGACAGTCATGTTTGCTTAAAATTGTTTAATTTGTCTGTTAAAGCTAGTTGTCTGCAGATTGTTTCATGAAAACATTGTCAAATTATGAAAAGTTAAAGTGCAATAATGTTTGAAGACTAAATGATGGTGTATCTTGTTTCTCATAAGATAAATACTTTGCTTTGTTATTAGGGAGTTGCTCTGTCAGTGTTTTAAATGCTGTGTGGTGTAACAGGTGTAAAATAAATTCTGTGAAAGGGGTACAGAACTAGCCATGTAGATTTGTTGGTGCATGTAATGAAACCTACGGCTTTATTGGTAATGCAGTGCTCTTGGTTTATTCTCAGGGGCCTGGTTTTTGGAGGTTGGCAAGGATAAACATTGTAAATTGAATTTTGCTTGGAAATTGTGAAGGACATCTAAACCATTTTCAGGATCATGTAGAAAAATGAAAGTTGACATGGGGCTCACATTTTTAGATTCAATCCAACATTCTGTTACACATAACTGCTGGTTCTGAAAGGAAAGTTTAAAAGAATGCCATCATTTTTAGGAAAAGTAAACAATCATGTTGCAAGGGGGTTCTCTTACAAATGAAACAAATCCTGGTTAATCTACGCAAAGTTGGCTTGGTCTCCACAATACTAGTGAAGTTGACAAAAGTTGGAGGCTCTTGGTTCAATCCCATGTCCCCATGGCTCTGTAGAATATTGAATTTTGTGCAAAGTGGTAATGGTAATTATACTGGTCTATATTGGAACTGAAGGAAATTGAGCATAAAGTGAAAATTTTTAGCGTTAAGGTCGTAATGTTCATTTGTGACCATTATGAACCCTCTAGCCACCTTAGAGAAAAAACTCATTGGCTTTATTTAAAAGCACTTCATTGACTTAGTTTAAGCAGTTTTAAAGTCATATTGGGTCACCCTAGGTTATTCATTATTCCCATAAGGCTACTGGGAAAAGTTGTGTACTGGATGTCAATACAAGTTCATGGTTTCCAATCCAACCTTAAGCATTGTCTAGGTATTTTTCATTCCTACTCAAACTACCCTCAAAATCCTTACCTGCCACAAAATTTCCAAGCCGTCAGTTGTGCCCATCTTAATAGTAAAGTATAGACGAGGCTTCTGTTCCCAGAGTGAATTAGTGTAGGAAATAGAGAAGAATTGCCCCAATTCCCATTTCTAGGTTTGCTGATTTATCAAGAGTAGGTAGGGGCTGGCCAAGTGGCACGTTGGTTAAGAGCTGGTTTTGGGATGCCAGCGGTCCCGGTTCGGATCCCACATATGGGGCCAGTGACACTGCCCTCCACAGCTAACAAAAGCTCCACCTGGAGCTGGGCTGTGAGTCCCGGTGACGGTGTAGGCTGCAGCCCCTGCTGCAGTGGGCTGCCATAGGCTACAGTGAGTGGCCAGCAGCTAGCGTGAGCAGCTGGCAGCCAGCGTGAGCTGCCAATAGCCATGGTGAACGACCATCCAGAGGCTGGTGACTGATCTGCCTCATCCGGGAAGAACGCAATGACAATACCAAATGGGCCAGTGAAACAACATCCTCCATAACTAGACTGAAGAACAAAAAGACAGCAACTTGTCTGTTCCCCTTCCCCGATTCCCCAACGCTGTTCCCCTCCCCCAATTCCCCAATAAAATCTTAAAAAAAAAAAAAAAAAGAGTAGGTAGTTGGATTCTAAATTCTAATTGCTGGTTTCCTTGAACCAATTTTTATATTTTCTCCTGGAGTCTTAAAAGGCTCAGTTAAATGATTTCCAGAAAGCATGTAGCAGACTCACAAAACCTTGAGACCTAAATTCCTTTCCACTCAAAAATCTTAAACCATCTATTTTGTGTGTAGAGGTGATTCAACTAAAGGAATCAAGTTTATTAAATTAAAAAAAAAATTTCTGTGATACAGGTTATTTCCTAATCAAGTGATAGCTCATAGATGTCCAAGCTGGCCTCCTACATCCTCAGGAAATGATCCTATCAGTTGTCCATATTTGGAATAGATTGGAAAATGAAACATAATCAAAGCAATGGAAGTTAATGCAAAGATTACATTTCTAACCTAGGAATTGGCAAAGATTTCTCTTATTTCTCCTCAACCTCAGGGTTGGATAAAACGAATAACTCACTTGTATAATATTCCTTTAGCCCTGGAAATTTAGCAAATGCTCTAATATATACCATTTCATTTGACCTTCATAACAATCTTGGCAGGTAAGTAAGGCAGCGTTATTTCCATTTCCAAATGAAAAATGGATGCCAGAGGAAGGAGAGGAATTAACCCAATGGCAAACTCTGATTGCAGAGCCAGTGTCCCTTCCACTACCCCATTGTTGCCACAGCAGTTGATCTCTGAGCACCTCACCTGCTTCAGCCAAGCTGCCTAGCCAAGCCACTTGTAATACAAAGGATGAACCTAGCACCCATATATGATCTCTGAAATGGGAAGATACAATTAATGGGAGTTGAATTAAAGAGTTAAGAAAACCATAGCTAAGATAAAAATAAAAATAATTATGAGAGCTCAGCAAATTCTCCAATAAGTCACCAAATCAACATCAGCAAAAGAGATGTACTTGATTCAATTCCTCAGTCATTGCCATGAACAGGTCAGAGGCAAATAATGATATCTTTTAACAGCGTCATCTTTCTCCCTCTTTGAAAGCTATCTGAGCATTCTTTAACCTAGCCATCCCCAAGGAAACCAAGATCCCAGTTCCTCTTAGACATGCTCCATTTTCCCCATATCACTCATCCCTCAAACTGATAGTCATGTCTACAATGTTTTCCAGCTACAGAACCCTACTTGAAGAAGTAAAGTCTTTTAGATAGATTTGAGACTTTGTCTAAGAGGATGGGGCCCAAGGTGAAAATATGGCAACTACTCACCATCATGACTAAGACAAGTGTCATTTCAGCTTCCTAGTGACTATCAGAAGTGCATTGAATACAGGTTATTTGACACATAATCAGGAGGCTGCAATTTTTTATTAGTTTGCAGTTCATTACTATGATTATCAAACAAAATCTTAAACATTATGATTATTTTATTTCTAAAAATTATCTGAACTTAAGATAACTGGAAGATAATCTAGATAGGAAGAAGCTCACCTACCAAATCTTTCTCATAGCTCACAGGTATAACTGCTAATAATGCACAATTTCATATCTCTGGTTTCACTGAATTTAAACAAGGTAGCATTAAGTAGAGGAATGACTTTCCCTTTTCTTTCAAATGATACATGCATAAGATGTAAAAACTCAAGTAATTAAAGGACTATAGCAAAGTTAGTGTCTTGCACCACCTCTACCCAGCCTTATAGTTTCTTTCCTCAGACACAGCTATTTCTAACTATTTCTGAATGTAAATGGAATATAGTGCTAGACATAGTTCCTGTCTTTCTTCCAAGGATACTTTTTTCCCTTGGAATTTTCTGACGTTTCCTGTTCTCACATGGGGAGAGACCTCCTCCTCAGAGCAGCTGTTGTTTTCTTTTTCTTTCTATCCCAAGTATGGACCACACCCCTCCTTTTCTTTTTCCCCATTTTAGTTATGACAGGTTGGTATTATCTAATGGTTCTTTGATAAATGAGAAGAGAAACCAAATGAGAAATGAGCAAGGAAAATACAAATAGCACAAAAGAGACAAGTTCACTGGGTACAAATGTCTGAACTTAACAATCTCAAAAACAGCAGACAGACTTACTCCACTCCAAAATTCTCCAGGTCTGACATAAATATTCTTCACCCAAAATTGGGGCACATTCCCAGTGTAACTTGGTTACATTCCTTCCTTTCCAGTTTCCAATCTCTAATGATGGAAATCATCAAAGAGCAACCTAACTAAACATTTTATTCTTTTCAGTGTTCAACATCAGCTTCCTCATTTGTTGGTTCAACCATAGTTTATCCAATTTAAGTTATTTTGACTAAACTCTCTGTTTCAGAATGAAAGAGTGCCTGCTTCACAACTCTTTTCAAAATAGTGTTGGTTGACATTCCTGAATACAAGCAGATGATCAAATCATGTAGGGTCCTAAGTTACTAGTTTTTTCCCTCCTCAAAATTCTCAGTTAGATTGCTTAGCTCTCACCTAAGGAAGCAACCCAGCAAAGTAACTAGTATCATTTTCCAAGGTCTGCATATAAGTATAAATTGACAATAAAAAACATAGAATTCTCTCAAATTCCCTTTTAGAATTGCTTCAAAAACAATAAAATATCTAGGAAGCAATTCTCAAATCTCAAAAAACAAAACCAAAAAACAGTAATAATGATGGTGGTGGTGGTGGTGGTGATGATGACAGTGATGGCCAAAATGTGTTGAGTGTTACTCCTATAATCCTAAAAAAACAAAAATATTGAAGGAAAGAAGACATGCCGCCAGGATTTCATCAACATACTGGTTGCCACACTTCTTTTTTAATTCCTCTTTAGCAAGTAACTGCATGAGGTTATAGAAAGGAGAGGCACAGATGGAGCATGACATGTGCAGGAGGAGGGAAACACTGCTACTCCCCCTGTGGTGAGAAATCCCCTCCTTGGGAATCTGGGTTTCAATGCAGTCATCTTTTTTGATGGCAAACTAATGCACTGCATTGTTCTTACCAGTCTATTGAGAGATACTCCATCAGAACTAATTTTTATGAAAGCACAGTTACTTTGTAAGCAGCCTCTAAGATCAGGAGAGTTCTTCACTGGAGAGATATAGTTTGCAAAAATCAAAAAGAAAGAAAACACCTAAAAATTTGCTTCAGTAAACATAATTCAAACAATGGTTTTTCCACATCTCCAACTGCTTATCTTTTCTTTCCAGTTCTGTGACTCTATTTTATCTCTTCTTATGGTATTTCTGTATTAACTTATAATGAAGATTCAAATCTTTCTCATAGTTATAGTCACACATGGACAGCTTGGAGTAATAGAGAAGTCAGATAACCAGAGGCTGACTTTCAGTAAAACTTTAGTAATGAAGACTAACACAGAGGGTTCAGTTCATTCATCTTGCAGCCAAATATTGCTGTGTGTCTATTATAGAAGAGTCACTTTTCCCAGATATTATTTATTTAAAGAAAGAATTATGGAACATTCAATAGCTCAAAATAATATTCACATATATTGGATGTAAATCACATGTCCTGGAATTAACTTTCTCAACGTAATCCTAAAAAAACAAATGCTCATCTTTTTTAAAATTTTCATTTCAATTTGAATTTTCATTCAAATGCAGCATAATTTATAAAGGTGAAACATAGAATATATCTACTGAATGTAGAGCAAAATGCTTATGCTATATTTATTAGTGAAAAACAGTAGACATATTATATCTATGCTATGATAGCAATTTTATGCTTATGAATATAAATTTGATGGAAACATGAAAAAATAAAATATTTCATTTGTAAGCATAATACAATTGTAAAGAGAGATACTTCCATTATTGTCATATTTTATTTATGCAGTTCAAAAGTAATTAAAAGGAACATATATAATGTATTTATTAAATCTCTACTTGTGCAGAGAAAAACAAGACATTAGACCTGTCCTCAGGAAATTTACAGATACAAAGAGGATTTAAAATATAATGCAAAAGAGTAGACCAGTGAATTTAACTGATACTTCCAGAGCATTTCACCCCAAAGCTACAGACTATGCACTCTTCTTAAGTACACATGGAACATTTTCAAAGGTAGACCACATGTTAGGCCACAAGTCTCAATAAATTTAAAGAGATTGAAATCATATCAAGCATCTTCTCCAACCACACTGCTATGAAACTAAAAATCAATTACAAGAAAAAAGCTGGAAAGCTCACAAATACCTGGAGGCTGAATAACATGCTACTAAATAGCGAGCGGGTCAAAAATGAGACCAAGGAAGAAATGAAAAGATTCCTCAAGACAAACGAAAATGAAAACACCACAACCCAAGATCTTTGGAATGCAGCGAAAGCAGTCCTAAGAGGGAAGTTCATAGCAGTGCAGGCCTACCTAAGGAAGGAAGAAAAATCTCAAATCAACAGGTTATCCTTACACCTCAGGGAACTGGAAAAAGAACAACAAAAGAAGCCCAAAGAGAGTACAAGAAAGGAAATAATAAAGACCAGAGCTGAAATAATGAAATAGAGACCAGAAAAGCAATACAAAAGATCAATGAAACCAAGAGATGTTTTTTTGAGAAGATAAACAAAATTGAAAAATGTCTAGCCAGATTCATCAAAAAAAAAAAAAGAGAGAGAGAAGACTCAAATTAGTAAAATCAGGAATGAAAGAGGTGAAGTGACAACACACACCACATAATACAAAAATAATTTAAAAATCACTATGAGCAATTATATGCCAACAAATTTGGCAATCTGGAAGAAATGGATAATTTTCTAGAAGCATACAACCTGACAAAGCTAACCCGAGAAGAATCAGATAATCTGAATAGACTGTATACTACCAAGGAAATTGAGTCAGTAATCAACAAGCTCCCAACAAACAAAAGCCCTGGTCCAGATGGCTTCACAAGTGAATTTCATCAAACATTCAAAAAAGGATTATCACCTATTCTTCGCAAACTATTTCAAAAAATCCAGAAGGAGCAAAGGCTCCCAAACTCTTTCTATGAAGCCACTACCACCCTGATTCCAAAACCAGATATAGACAGCACAAAAAAGGAAAACTAGAGGCCGGTATCCTTGATGAAAATAGATTCAAAATTCCTCAACAAAATATTAGCAAACAGAGTTCAGCAATATATTAAGATCATTCATCACGATCAAGTGGGTTTCATTCCTAGTGCACAAGGTTGGTTCAATATCCGCAAATCAATGAATGCGATACACCACATCAACAAAATGAAAAATAAAAATCATATGGTCATATCAATAGATGCAGAAAAAGCATTTGACAAAATCCAGCAGCCATGTACGAGAAAAACTCTTAGCAAAGTGGGAATAGAGGGATCATATCTCAACATAATAAAGACCATATATGATAAACCCACAGCTGACATCATATTCAATGGGGAAAAGCAAAAATCATTCCCCTTAAGATCAGGAACAAGACAAGGCTGTCCGCTTTCTCCACTCTAATTCAACATAGTTCTGGAAGTTCTAGCTACAGCAAGCAGAGAAGAAAAATATACAAAAGGCATCCAAATTGGCAAGGAGGAAGTAAAATTGTCATTATATGCAGATGACATGATACTATATAGAGAGAACCCCAAAAACTCCATCAGAAAACTATTGGAACTGATAGATGAATTCAGTAAGGTAGTAGGATACAAAATCAATATTCAGAAATCAGTTGCATTTGCATATGCCAATAGTAAACTATCAGAAGGAGAAATTAAGAATACAGTCCCATTTAAAGTTGCTTCAAGAACTATAAAATACTTAGGAATAAATTTAAACAAAGAAGGAAAAGACCTATACTCAGAAAATTATAAGACACTGAAGAAAGAAATAAAGGAAGATACAAATAAATGTAAACACCTACCATCTCATGGATAGGAAGAATTAATAAAGTTCAAATGTCCATACTGCCTAAAGCAATACACAGATTCAATGCAATTCCTATCAAACTACCAAGGGCATTTTTTTTTTTTTTACAGAAATGGAAAATATAATCCTAAACTTGATATGGAACCATAAAAGACCCCGAATAGCCATGGCAATCCTGAGAAATAAGAACAAAGTCGGGGGTATGCTACCAGACATCAAAACATACTACAAGGCTACAGTAATCAAAACAGTATGGTACTCGCATAAAAACCGGCACATATATCAATGGAACAGAATAGAGAGCCCAGAAATAAATCCATGCATATACAGACAGTTAATCTATGACAATGGAAACAAGAATTTACATTGGGATAAAGATAGTCTGTTTAATAAATGGTACTGGGAAAATTGGATTGACATGTGCAAAAAAATGAAACTGGACCACCTCCTTACGCCACATACAAGAACAAATTCAAAATGGATTAATGACTTAAATGTAAGACCTGAAACCATAAAACTCCTAGAAGAAAATATATGGAGTAAATTTGCAGACATTATCCTGAGTAACATTTTTACTGATACATCCCAGCAGGCAAGGGAAGTAAAAGAAAAAAATGAACATATGGGATTAAATCAAACTTAAAATTTTTTTCACAACATAGGAAACCATCAAAAAAATAAAAAAGAGGGGCAAGCCAAGGGGCTCAGTTGGTTAAGTGTTGGCTTAGAGAGCGTGCTCTGAGCAACAGGGCCACCGGTTTGATTTCCACATGGGCCAGTGAACACTGAGCCCTAGCTGAGCTGTTGCTGAGCTGCCAAGAGGTGGCAAGATGGCTCAGCTGGTGTAACAACAAGTTTGCCTCTTCAGTGGTGGGCTATGCCCTCCTGCAACTAAAGATTGAACTCCGCACCTTGAGCTGAGCTGCCACCTGGATGGCTCAGTGGATAGGGTGTGCCCTCTTAACACAGGGCTGCCAGGTTCATCTCCCACATGGGATGGTGGCTACGCCCACCCACAACTAAGATTGAACACAGCACCCTGAGCTTAGAGGCCACGACCTGCCCATAGGAAGCCAGATGACGACTGGCGCCTTCCACAACGAAGATTGAAGAATAACAACTTGGCTGGTCCCCTCCTCCAATTCCCCAACACTGTTCCCCTCCCCCAGTTCACCAATAAAATCTTAAAAAAAATAAAGAAGCCTACAGAATGGGAGGAGATATTTGTCAACAATATATCTGATAAGGGGTTAATATCTAAAATTTATAAAACACTCATGCAACTCAATACCAAAAAAACGAACAACCCAATTAAAAAATGGGCAGAGGATATGAAGAGACATTTCTCTGAAGAGGACATACAGATGGCCAACAGGCATATGAAAAAATGTTCAAACTCACTGATCATTAGGGAAATGCAAATAAAAACCACAATGAGACACCACCTTACCCTGGTCAAAATGGCTATCATTAATAAGTCAACAAACAACAAGTGCTGGCGAGGTTGAGGGGAAAAGAGAACCCTGGTGCACTGTTGGTGGGATTGCAGATTGGTGCAGCCACTATGGAAATCAGTATGGAGGTATCTCAAAAAACTGGATATGGAACTACCTTATGACCCAGCAATTCCACTCCTATTTATCCTGAAAAACCCAAGACACTAATTCGAAAAAATATATGCACCCCTATGTTCATTGCAGCGCTATTTACAATAGCCAAGACTTGGAAACAGTCGAAATTCCCAGCGGTAGACGACTGGATTAAGAAACTGTGGTACATTTACAAAACGGAGTATTATGCAGCTATAAAGAAGAAAGAACTCGTACCATTTGCAACAATATGGATGGACCCAGAGAATATTATGCTAAATGAAATAAGTCAGTCAGAGAAAGACAAATACCGTATGATCTCACTTATATGTGGAACCTAAAGAACTGAATAAATGAGCAATGTAAACAGAAATAGTCTTAGAGACACCGAGTTAAAACTGATGATTGCTAGATGGGACTGAGGTGTGCATGAGGGAGAAGGGGAAGGGACAAGACAACATAAATTGGTAACTACAATATTGCCATAGGGATAGAAAAGACAGTTTGGGGATATAATCAATAATGTTGTAAATATTTTTTAGGGGACCAGATGGACTCATGTCTGATTAGGGTGATCACTTCATGGACAGTATAGAGGCCTGACCATTGTACTGTACATCTGAAGTTGCTGCTGAATAATATTATATGTCAACTATAATTTAACACATATATAGTCACAGGATGTGGAATACAGTATTGGAATGGAGTCATCTGTGGTGGGTGAGGGGCAGTGGATGGGGGAGGGGAGTTGTCACATTGTAAGGGGTGAAAAGCGTAACCATTGCATTGTTTTGTATACCTGAAATGAACAAATATATATATATATATATTTCTATATATATATATTTCAATATATATATATATTTCAAAAGCTTGATACATAAGACAATATATCATAAAAGAAGTTAAAACAAAGTGTTATAGGAGAAAAAGAAAGAGTGCCTTCCTATCTATTAACCAGCAAGAAAGTATAATTTTTCAAGTTATGCTATTAGAAGGTGCTGATACTCTAGGAGAGTCATCATTTTTTGCTTCTGCATCAATCAGAGAAGAACCGTGGCCTCACTTCATAATACTTAAGATACATAGTAAAGCACAAAATGAAAAAAAAATCAACACCTTTTGGAAGGTGCTTCTAACAGTTTCATTCTTACCAAGTCATTTTCAGTGGACCTCTCCACTCTTATCAACTGGACATGGTACACTCATCCATCTACATTCTGGCACAGGAAGGGAGGGGTTTGTTCCCAGCAGGAGGGAGCCCCAGGAATAAATACCCAAACCTCTTATTGGTTGAACCCAGCTGGAATTCAGGGTACAAAGAAGTCTGGTTGACATTGTCCACACAGTCAGCTTCGGGGCACAGAGGAAGGTAGAAAAGGGTGAAGAGTAATTATAGATGGGCAAACAAAACTACTTAGCAACAGGTATCTATAAAAATAAACTTTCAGAAGTCATCATACTTAATGGTTGAAAGATTTTTGAAAAGTTGGAAGATTTTTGTTATGAGATCAAAAAGAAAGCAAGATGACAGCTAATATGACTTCTACTAATATGAAATTATAGAGGTCTTAACCATGACGAGGAAATGTAATGATTGGAAAATAAGAAAGAAATCCACTATTACAGTGAAATGATTGTGTATATCTAAAAACCAGAAGAATGTACAAATAAATTATTAGAATTAATAAGTGGGGTTAGCATGGCTATCAATGTCAGGTTAACATACAGAAAATCCATTGTATTTCTATTTGCCAGCAGCAAATAAAGAATAAAGTTGTTTTTATAATATATAACATTTATAATAGCATAAAAACATGAAATATTTAAGAACAAATCTCCTAAAAGCTATGCAATAATTCAATGCAGATAATTATAAAACCATATTGACAGAAATTGAAGAAGAACAAAATAAATGGAAAGGCATACAATGTACATAGATCAAAGTCCCAATATTGAAAAAAGTTCTTCCTCTAAAATTGTATTATACAGATTTGATCCAAGCCCCCAAATAAAATCACAAAGACTTTATTGGAACCTGACAAGGTGATTCTAAAACATATGTAAAAATTAAATAAGCTCAGAATGCCAATTCAAAAAAAGGAACAAGTTCTTTCAATAAAGCAAGTCTATCAGAATATCAACACATCATAAATTTAGAGCAATATTTTACGGTACTACACTTTTAAGAGTATAGCATTCACACAAGAATAGACATATATATCAATGGAACAGAATTTAAACCCAGACATATAGAGCCACTTCATTCATGATTATTTTGCAGAGTAGTGGGAGAAGAACCACCTTTTCAATAAGTGGTACTAGATTAACTGGATAACCATAGAGAAAAACTAAACAGTTATAAAAAATAATGGAGAGACTTCCGGTAAAATGGCAGAATAGACAGACGCTGTGCAAACTGCCTCCCAGGACCACACCAAAATTACAAATAATTTATACAACATTCAATCCTGGAAGTCCCCAGAACACTAGATGAACAGACCCTCTAAATGAAGAACTTAAAGAGGAGGCCACATCAAGTTTGGTAGGAGGGGTGGAGACAAGAGAGGGTGAACCTGGTGCGGGATGCCTCAGCCATGGGGAGGCTTCTCCGGTTGGAGGGAGAGACCCTCCAGCCCCACACTGAGCTCACTAGCCCAGAGTTCCTTTGCCAGGAAGAGGAGTGCCACTATAGCTGGCAGTAGAAATTACTGAGGACTCTCTGCCAACTCGGTGAGGCTGAGGGTGGCTAGAAAATCAGTGGGTCCAGAGCAATGGCTCACTCACTGGTGAGCATTCACCTGGTTCCTGGTGGAGGGAGTGACTGTGTGAGTGGGGCCCAGGACCTGCAGCGAAGACTGAACTGAGCACCTTTTGTGCAGAAGCTGGAGGTTTTGGGACTCTTGTTCCCCTGGTGTGGAGCTTGCACCTGAGTGGTATACAGGAGGGCACCATTTTGTCAGGGCTGGGCCCTCCCACAGAGAGTCAGTTCTGGGACCTCACTGGTCTGGTGCAATTGGTGCAGAAGTGCGTGCGTGCGTGCGTGCGCATGCAGCCTTGGATCCCCACATTCCGCCTGGCTTATACTGCATTGCCTGTGAAACGCTGGTCAGGTACCCTCCAGCTACAACACGCTGCTCACTGAGACCCGGGAGTGCGCGAGCCACATTGGATCCTCACCCTCCACTCGGCTTGTGCTGCATTGCCAAGGAAACGCCTGGCAGGTGCGCTCCGGCTCCAACATGATGCTCAGTGAGATGCGGGAGTGCGCCAGCTGCATCGGGTCTCTGCTCTCCACACTGTGCGTACAGAGTTGCCAGGCTGGTGACTGGTTGTCGGGCTGCTCGGCGTGATCTGTGAGCAGCTAATTGGGATAGATTAAGACTGGGAGTTTTCCTGGGAGTGTTGGGCCATGAGCTGTGTGCCTGCATGATCCAGCCCGGGCTCTCCTGTTGATCTATCTAATACATCAAAGCAATCCCAGAACGACAGCCAGAATGAGGAAACAAAGAAACATGTCCCAAATAAAACATCAGAAGAAACCTCCAGAAATGGAACTAAATGAAACAGAGGGATCCAACCTTTCAGAGACAGAGTTTAGAACACTAATGATAAGAATGTTTAACTGAGTGAGGATATAAGGAAGGATAGAGAAATCATAAAAAACAACCAGTTAGAACTAAAGAATACAATAACTGAAATGAAGAACACACTCGAAGGAATCACCAGTAGAGTAGATGAAGCAGAGAATTGGATCAGCGATTTGAAAAACAAAATAGCAGAACTCACCCAGTTGGCACAACAAAAAGACCAAAGAATAAAAAACAATGAAAATAGTTTAAGAGCCCTATGGGAGAAGATGAAGCGCAACCAGTAATGCGTCATAGGAATACCAGAAGGAGAAGAGAAGAAGCAAGGGGTCGAGAATGTATTTGAAAAAATAATGACTGAAAACTTCCCTACCCTGGTGAAGGAAATCGACATACATGCCCAGGAAGTGCAGAGGGTTCCAAACAAGCTGAACTCAAACAGGTCCACATCAAGAGACACCATAGTTAAATGGCAAAGGTTGAAGACAAAGACAGAATCCTAAAAGCAGCAAGAGAAAGACAGCAGGTTACATACAAAGGAACTCCTGTTAGACTAACAGCTGACTTGTCTACAGAAACTGCAGGCCAGAAGGGAGTGGCAGGAGATATTCAAAGTGACACAAAATAAAGGCCTACAACCAAGATTGCTCTACCCAGCACGGCTATCACTTAAAATTCAAGGAGAAATAAAGAGCTTCTCTGAAAAGAATAAGCCTAAGGAATTCATTACCACCAAGCCAGCATTGCAAGAAATCTTAAAAGGGCTTTTTTAAACAAAAGAAAGGGGTAAACAAGCTAACCTAGGAAGACCAGGAATACAAATCACAACGGCAATGCATATGCATCTATCAATAATCATTTTAAATGTGAATGGGCTAAATGCTCCAATCAAAAGATAGAGAGTTGGGCCCGCCAAGTGGTGCGGTGCTTAAGCGCTGACTTGGGAAGCCAGTGGCACTGGTTCACTCCCACATGTGAGGGCCAGTGACACTGCCCTAAAAAAAAAAAAAAAAAAAAAAAAAGACAGAGAGTGGCTGAATGGATAAGAAAATAGGACCCATGTATATGCTGATTACAAATGATTCCATCTGTAATAAGATATTTCACGCAAATGGAAATGAGAAAAAAAATCTGGAGTAGCAGTACTTATTTTGGACAAAATAGACTTTAAAAGACTACAATAAAAGGCAAAGAAGGGCACTATAACCCTAATAAACATCTATGCACCCAACATAGGAACTCCTAATTATATATAACAGATTTTCACAGGCATAAATACAGAGATCAACAGTAACACTATCATAGTAGGGGACTTCAACACCCCATTGTCAACAATGGACAGATCCTCTAGACAGAAAATCAGCATGGAAAGAGTGGCCTTAAATGACACTTTAGACCAGCTGGACTTTCTCTATATTTTTAGATCATTTCACCCTGAAACAGCAGAATATACATTCTTCTCAAGTGCCCATGGGACGTTTTCCAAGATAGACCACATATGAGGCTACAAAAAAAGTCTCGGTAAATTTAAGTAGATTGAAATCATATCAAGCAGATATAAAGGAAAAACTGATGGTTACTGGCTGGGAGGGCGTGGGAATGAGGAAGAGGGGGAAGGTTTTGGACAGCATAGGTGGGTGACTACAGTGTTGCCGCAGGGATACGGGGGACAGTGCTGGGAATGTAATTGATAATGTTGTGAAGAGACTATTACATTAAGTGAAATAACTCAGAGAAAGACAAATACCATATAATCTCACTTATATGTGGAATCTGCAAAACTGAATGAATGAGCAAAGTAAACAGAAACAGACTCATACCTATAGAGGAAAAACTGAGGTTTGCTAGTCGGGAGGGGGTTGTGGATGAGGGAGAAGGGGAAGGGATTAGACAGCATAAATGGGCATCTACAATATTGCCACAGGGATATGAAACACAGTTTGGGGAATATAATAATGTTGTAAAAATTTTGTGGCGTGTCAGATGGTCACATGTATTGTTAGGGAGATCACTTCATGGATGGATTAGAGGTTGATCACTGCACTGTACACATGAAGCTGATGTTGCATAATATTGTATGCCAACTATAATTGAATATATAGATAGTCACGGGATGTGGTGTATACTGTGGAAGGGAGTCAAAGATATTGTAATAGATATGTATGATATGGGGGGCAGGACTGGGGTGGCGAATTGGGGGAGGAGGATTGTCACTTTGAGGGGTAAAAAGGATAACTAGTGCACTGTGTTGTACACCTGGAACTAATTTATTTTTTAGAGGGTATCACAGGCCCTCATATGTGGGATACGAAATGGGGTCGCTGGCGTCCTAAGCCAGCTCTTAACCACCGCTCCACTCAGCAGGCGCTTGAAGCTAATTTTTATTTTTAAATGATTATTTCACAATAAAAGAATTAAAAAATGATAATAATAATGATGGAAAAGAGTGAGGCAATAATGTCATAGTTTCAAGGAGAAAATAATTAAAGACACTTAGCATATGGGTATGGGTGTGTATACAGAATGTTCAACATTAACATACCACCTGATAAGTTGATCTTGAGTAGCTCTCCAGATGGACTCATGCACTCAGTAGATGTGTGATCTCTGTTAGTGGTTTATATTAGTACTCATCCAGCAAATTTTTCAGCTTGTCAGCTCTGATTACAGGATGAAAGCTAAACAACTTCTTCGAGCAAATTACATCTTGGAAATTATAGCTGTGATTCATTTTCCAATGATTATTTCAAAACCCATTACATTGAAAAAAATCAAAAGGGTAATATTTATCTGAGACTACGGACTTAAGTCATTTCTTGTTGTTAGATATACTGGATGCTATATTTATGAAGACAAGTATATAGTAATAATAATCATGCCCTGAACAAAAGACAGCATTTTTCCCAAATAAAGGATAACTTTGTTTATAATTTACATGAAATCATGATTCTTTCATCTGTATTTTCTTATTTTCAGTTGAAGATGTTAGTAGAAGCTGATAAAGGGTATCAAGCTTTCAGTTTCCCTTGGGTAGATTATTAGATTTACCAATTCTTGTATTATCTTTGCTTTTGAAATAATTTTTCTACCTTTAACAGTAAATCCTGTATAGTTACCACAAAAGATGTAGTCTGTTTGCCACTACTTCAAGATCTGATAAAAAGGCCCATGGCTAGCTGACTAAGAAACATTGTTCTTCTAAAAACTACTACTTGCATCCTGTTTTAAGAAACTTTGCTAAAAATTTAAAGAAGAAAAATCAGAAATTAAATATTTCTGCAAGTGGGTACCTACCTAATTCCCAAAATAGTAATAGAAAAAAAAAGACAAAAAAAAATCCACTTATACTTTAATCATGAGTTTTTACTTAAATTTTTCATTATTGTCACCTGAAGCATATATATTAATGAGTTATTTATTAACACAAGATCTACACTTTCATTTAAATTGCAATAAATTATAAATCAGGGGCCATAAAAACACATAATTATAAAATATTTTGAAATGAAGTGGTTAAAACATATACTGAAAGAGAATAAAATCTTCCGTTGCAATATCCCCCTAAAAGTATGTAGTAAATGAGAATTAGAAGTGCCTTTTAGCAACTTTTAAATTTTTCTGGACATGAAAACCTAATGGTGTGATTTTTCTTCAATATGAAAAAAAAAATGACTTGCTTTTTAGGTTGAAAGAAAATAAGAAATTTTTTAAAAATGGCATTATCCATACATATTTTATGTAGAATTTACTATTTATAAAGTTTGAATGCAGACATTTTTTAAAGTAATAAAAATTGATCAAAAATAAACTAAAAAAGCAATAACCTCAGTGGGTGGCAGATTCCTAGGACATGTTTAGATTAGAAATATGAGAATTTATAACCACACAGTGGTTGAAATTTAGTCCAGTGTTCTTTTACTCTATCTATATAATATAAAACTTTTGGATAAAAAGTGAAAATTGAACCCAAATAGATAAATGTTTTATTTACAAAATGTCTAATACCTGAATGGCTCCAAATCCATCCTATTGAAATTTTCTTCATCTATTTACAATGTTCCACCTTACTGTTAATATTTCTTAAGTAATTTTTAAAAAATTTATTTCAAGTAAAAAGAGTATGGTCATGGCTATGTTATTGACACTAGGAGGGTAATAAGGACAATTGGCAGATGATACAAGGTTTGACAATTAAGGTCATGAACTTTGTTGCAATGATGTTGCTAACTTTTTTTTTTTTAAGATTTTATTGGGGAATTGGGGGAGAGAAACAGCATTGAGGAACAAGGGAAGAGGAACAGACAACTTGCTGTCATTTTGTTCTTCAGTCTAGTTGTGGAGGACATTGCTTCACTGGCCCGTGTTGATATCATCATTGCCCTCTGCTTGGGTGAGGCAGATCAGTCGCCAGCCTCTGGACGGCCACTCACAGCAGCTCTTGGCAGCTCACACCAGCTGCTAGCTGCTCATTCTGGCTGCCAGCCACTCATTGTAGAGGCTGCAGCCCACCTCCAGGTGGAACTGTTGTTCACCATCTTAGCTGTAGAGGGCAGTGTCACTGGCACTCATATGTGGGATACAAACCAGGGCAGCTGGTGTCCCAAACCAGCCCTTAACCAACGCACCACTTGGCGTGCCCATTGCTAACCTCTTTTGAAATCAGAGGGATTATTCATTATGGATTTTACCAACTGGACAGTTAACCAAGCTTACTATTTGGAAGTGCTGAAAAGGCTGTGTGAAAAAGTTAGGCGACCTGAACCTTTCCCCAACAATTCATGGCTCTTGCAACACAATGCACTAGGTCACATAGCACTGTCTGTGAGGAAGTTTTTAGCCAGTAAACAAATAACTATAATGGAACATCCTCTTTACTCATCTGATCTGGCCCCCAATGACTTCTTTCTTTACCTGAAGAAAGAGGAAATATTGAAAGGAAGACATTTGGATGACATTCAGGACATCAAGGGTAATTCGATGACAGCTCTGATGGCTATTCCAGAAAAAGAGTTCCAGGGAGTTCCAGTAAGATGGTGGAATAGATGGACCCTCTCTGAACTGCCTCCCAGGATCACATCAAAATTACAAATAATCTATACAGCATTTAATCTCAGAAGTCCCCTGATCATTAGATGAACAGAATCTCTAAATGAAGGACCTAAAGAGGAAGCCACATCAAGTCTGGTAGGAGAGGTGCACACAGGAGAGGGTTAGCCCCATGAGGGGAGCCTTCTCCAGTTGGGGGAGCCTTCTCCAGTTGGGGGAGAGACCCTCCGGCCGCACACCCAGCTCACCAGTCCAGAGTTCCTTTGCAGGGAAGAGGAGTTCCAAGATAGCTGGCAGTAGAAATTAGTGAGAACTCTCTTTGCTCAGCTCGGTGAGGCTGAGGGTAGCTGGAGAACCAGTGGGGCTGGCGCACGGATTCGCTCGCCAGTGAGCATTCACTAGGTGCCAGTTGGAGGGAGTAGCTGTGTGAGCCGGGCCCAGGAGCCTGTGAGAAAGGACTGAACTGAGCACCTTTGGTGCAGAAGCTGGAAGTTTTGGGACCTTTGTTCCACTGGTGCGGAGCTTGCACATGAGCAGTGTACAGGAGGGCACCATTTTTTCAGGGTTGGACCTCCCACAGAGGGTCAGATCTGGGATCCCAATGGTCTGGTGAACTTGGTGTAGGAGTGCCTGCGTGCCTGCGTGCGCATGAGGTCTTGGATTCCCCACCCTCTGCCCTGCTTGTGCTGCGTTGCCAGGAAAACACCTGGCGGGTGCCCTCCGGCTACATCAGGCTGCTCACTGAGACACAGGAGAGCACGAGCCGCCTTGGGTCCCCGCCCTCTGCCCTGCTTGTGCTGCATTTCCAAGGAAACACCTGGCACGTGCCCTCCAGCTACATCAGGCTGCTCACTGAGACCTGGGGGTGTGCGACAGTGTGCGAGAAACCTTGGGTCCCCACCCTCCACCCTACTTGTGCTGCATAGCCAGGGAAACACAGGGTGGATGCTTTCCAGCTGCATCAGTCTGTTCACTGTGACTCAGGAGTGTGCGAGCCCCCTTAAGTCCCCACTCTCCGCACTATTTGTGCAGAGTTGCAAGGCTGGGGATTGGCTATTGGGCTGCTTAGCCTGATCTGCGGGCAGTTGATTGAGACAGGCTGAGATGGGGAGTTTTCCTGAGAGTGTTGGGCAGGGAGCCGTGTACCTGCGTGATCCGATGGAGAATTTCCTGGAGAGTTTGTGTGGACTGATTGCTGGTGCAGAATGCATGCTGCTCTGACTTGGTGAGGGCCACTAATCACATCAAGTGATGCCTTGGGGGGTCTGCCGCACCAACCTAGAGCTGTGTTGCCAGAGACCCCCTGAGCCCCCAGTACCTGGCCCACATCTCGACAGGCCACAGAGGGTTTTTTTTGTTTGTTTTTTTTTTTTGCAGTAGCGGACAACCTGCAACAACCTGTGGACAACCTATGAAGATTTTTTTTTTTTTTGGTAGTGAGCACAGCAGCTAATTGCGGAAAGCTCAATGCAACCCTGAGCAAGTGGTCTGCAGATTAAAGAGGACGCAGAGCCCCCCATCTCTTTCTTTCTTTTTTTTTCTCTCTTTTTTTCTTTTTTCTTTTTCTTTCTAGGTGATCTACCTAATACATCGAAGTATTCACAGAAAGACAGCCAGAAAGAAAAAACAAAGAAACATGTCCCAAGGAAAAGATCAGAAGAAAACTCTGGAAATGGAACTAAATGAAACAGAGATATCCAAACTTTCAGAGACAGAGTTTAGAACACTGATGATAAGTATGTTTAAGGAACTTAGAGAGGATATAAAGAAGGATAGGGAAAAACCTGTTAGAACTAAAGAATACAATAACTGAAATGAAGAACACACTCGAAGGAATCACCAGTAGAATAGATGAAGCAGAGGAGCAGATCAGTGAATTAGAAGACAAAATAGCAGAAATCACCCAGCTGGAACAACAAAAAGAAAGAAGAATAAAAAAGAATGAAAATAGTTTAAGAGACCTCTGGGACAACATGAAACGCAACAACAAGTGCGTCATAGGAATACCAGAAGGAGAAGAGAAGAAGCAAGGGATTGAGAACGTATTTAAAAAAATAATGACTGAAAACTTCCCTACCCTGGTGAAGGAAATCGACATACTAGCCCAGGATGTACAGAGAGTACAAACAGGCTGAATCCAAAGAGGCCCACATCAAGACATATCATAGTTAAAATGTCAAAGTTTAAAGACAGAGACAGAATCCTAAAAGCAGCAAGAGAAAAACAGCAGGTTACATACAAAGGGCTCCTATAAGACTAATGACTGAGTTTTCTTCAGAAACTCTGCAGGCCAGAAGGGAATGGAAGGAGATATTCAAATTGACACAAAATGAAGGTCTACAACCAAGATTGCTCTACCCAGCACGGCTATCACTTAAAATTGAAGGAGAGAAAAAGAGCTTCTCAGAAAAGAATAAGCTTAAGGAGTTCATTACCACCAAGCCAGCATTGCAGGAAATGTTAAAAGAGCTTTTTTAAACAGAAGAAAGGGGAAAACAGGCTTACCCAGAAAGACAAGAAATACAAATAACAAAATGGCAATAAATATACACCTATCAGTAATTACTTTAAATGTGAATGAGCTAAATGCTCCAATCAAAAGACACAGAGTTGGGCCGACCGAGTGGCGTGGTGGTTAAGGCAGGCTTGGGAAGACAGCGGCCCTGGTTCGGGTCCCACATATGAGGGCCAGTGCCACCACCCTCAAAGAAAAAAAAAAGCAACAGAGTGGCTGAGTGGATAAGAAAACAGGTCCCATGCATACGCTGTCTACAAGAGACTCACCTCAGATCAAAAGACACACACAGACTGAAAGTAAAGGGGTGGAATAAGATATTTCATGCAAATGGAAATGTGAAAAAAACTGGAGAAGCAATACATTTATTTCGGACAAAGTAGACTTTAAAATGAAGACTACAATAAAAGACAAAAAATGACACTACATAATAATAAAGGGATAGATTCAACAAGAGGACATAACCCTAGTAAACATCTATGCACCCAATATAGGAGCTCCTAAATATATAAAACAGATTTTGACAGACATAAAGGCAGAGATAAACAGTAATACTATCATAGTAGTGGACTCAACACTCCATTGTCACCAATGGACAGATCCTCCAGACAGAAAATCAACACGGACATAGTGGCCTTAAATGACACTTTAGACCAGCTGGATTTAATTGATATTTTTAGAGCATTTCACCCCAATGCTACAGAATATACATTCTTCTCAAGTGCCTATGAAACATTCTCCAAGATAGACCACATGTTAAGCCACAAAACAAGTCTCAACAAATTTAAGAAGATTGAAATCATATCAAGTGTCTTCTCTGACCACAATGCTATGAAACTAGAAATTAATTATAAGAAGAAATCTGGAAAGTTTACAAATACATGGAGGCTAAATAATATGCTACTAAATAGGGAGTGGGTCACAAATGAAATCAAGGAGGAAATCAAAAGATACCTCGAGACAAATGATAATGAAAACACCATGACCCCAAATCTCTGGGATGCAGTGAAAGCAGTCCTAAGAGGGAAGTTCATAGCAGTATAGGCCTATCTAAAGAAGGAAGATATAACTCAAATCAACAGACTCTCTTTACACCTAAGGGTACTCGAAAAAAAACAGCAAAACAAGCCTAAAGAAAGTATGAGGAAGGAAATAATAAACTCTAGAGCTGAAATAAATGAAATACAGAACAAAAAAAAAAAAATACAAAAGATCAATGAAACCAACAGTTGGTGTTTTGAAAAGATAAACAAAATCGATAAATCCTTAGCATGACTGATCAAGAAAAAGAGAGAGAGTACCCTAATTAATAAAATCAGAAATGCAAAAGGAGAAGTGACAACAGATACCACAGAAATACAGAAAATTTTAAGAAAATACTGTGAGCAACTACATGCTAACAAATTTGACAATCTGGAAGAAATGGATAAATTTCTGGAAGGACACAATCTACCAAGTCTGAACCAAAAAGAAACAGAAACTCTGAACATACTGATTACTGCCAAAGAAATTGAATCAGTAATCAACACTCTCCCAACAAACAAAAACCCTGGACGAGAAGGCTTCACAGCTGAATTTTACAAAACATTCCAAAAAGATTAGTACCTGTTCTATTCAAACTATTGCAAAAATACAGAAGGAGGAAGGCTCCCAAACTCTTTCTATGAAGCCACCATCACCCTGATTCCTAAATCAGACAACGATATTACAAAAAAGGAAAACTACAGGCTTATATCCCTAATTTTGCATCTATGCAAAAATTCTCAACAAAATACTAGCAAACCGAATTCAGCATCTCATTAAAAAGATCGTACACCACGATCAAGTGGGATTCATTCCTGGTATGCAAGGTTGGTTCAATATCCACAAATCAATTGACATAATACATCACATTAACGAAGTGAATAATGAAAATCATATGTTCATATCAATAGATCCAGAAAAGGCATTTGACAAAATCCAGGAGCCACTTATGATAAAAACTCTTAGCAAAGTGGGAATAGTGGGATCATATCTCAACATAATAAAGGCCATATATGATAAGCCCACAGTAAACATCATCCTCAATGGGAAAGGCTAAAAGCTTTCCCCTTAAGATCAGGAACAAGACAAGGTTGGCTACTTTCACCACTTCTATTTAACATAGTTCTGGAAGTTCTAGCCACAGCAATCAGACAAAAAAAGTGAAATAAATGGCATCCAAATTGGAAAAGAGGAAGTAAAATTGTCTTTATATGCGGATGACATGATACTATATATAGAGAATCCAAAAGACTCCACCAGAAAACTGCTAGAACTGATCAACGAATTTGGTAAGGTAGCAGGATACAAAATTAATATTCAGAAATTAGTTGCATTTGTACACACCAATAATAAACTGTCAGAAGAATAAATCAGGAAATCAATCCCTTTTAGAAGTGCTTCAAAAACAATAAAATATCTAGGAATCAATGTAACTAAAGAAGTAAAAGACCTGTACTCAGAAAATTATGAGACACTGAAGAGGGAAATCAAGGAAGATACAAATAAATGGAAATACATACCATGCTCATGGATAGGAAGAATTAATATAGCTAAGATGTCAATTTTACCTGAGGCAATATATAGATTCAATGAATTCCAATCAAACTACCAAGGACATTTTTCTAAGAACTAGAACAGATAATCATAAAATTTATATGGAACCACAATCGACCCCGAATAGCCACAGCAATCTTGAGAAATAAGAACAAAGTGGGAGGCATCACACTACCTCACATCAAAACATACTACAAGGCTAGGGTAATCAAAACAGTATAATATTGGCATAAAAACATACACATAGACCAATGGAACAGAATAGAGAACCCAGGAATAAACCTATCCATATACGGTCATATAATCTATAACAATGGAAGCAAGAATTTACATTGGAGTAAAGATAGTCTATTTAATAAGTGGTACTGCGAAAATTGGACTGACACGTGAAAAAAATGAAAATGGATAACCTACTTACACTATATACGAGAACAAACTCAAAATGGATTAAAGACTTAAATGTAAGACCTGAAACCATAAAACTCCTAGAATAAAACATAGGGAGTAAGTTTGCAGACATTACCCTGAGTAATACTTTTACTGATATATCCCCTCGGGCAAGGGAAATAAAGGAAAAAATGAACACATGCGGTTGCATCAAACTTAAAAGTTTTTTAACAGCAAAGGAAATCATGAATAAAACAAAAAGGCAGCCTACTGAATGGGAGAAGATATTTGCCAACAATATATCTGAGAATATCCAAAATAATATCCAAAACGATATATCCAAAATTTATAAAACACTCATGAAACTCAACACCAAAATAACACACAACCCAATTTAAAAATGGGCAGAGGATATAAAGAGGCATTTCTCTGAAGAGGACATACAGATGGCCAACAGGCATATGAAAAAATGTTCAACCTCACTAATCATCAGAGAAATGCAAATAAAAACCACAATGAGACCACCTCACTCCAGTCAGAATGGCTATCATCAACAAATCAACAAACAACAAGTGCTGGTGAGGGTGTGGATAAAAGGGAAGCCTGGTGCACTGTTGGTGGGACTGCAAATTGATGCAGCCATTATGGAAATCAGTATGGAGGTATCTCAAAAACCTGGAAATGGAGCTACCGCATGACCCAGCAATTCCACTCTTGGGTATCTACCCAGAAGAATCCAATATGCTAATTCGAAAAAATATATGCACCCCTATGTTTATTGCAGCGCTATTTACAATAACCAAGACTTGGAAACAGCCAAAATGCCCATCGGTGGATGACTGGATTAAGAAACTGTGGTACATTTATACAATGGAGTATTACTCCGCTATAAATAAGAATGAAATTGTACGATTTGCAAGGATATGGATGGACCTAGAGACTATTACTTTAAGTGAAATAAGTCAGTCGAGAAAGACAAATACCATATGATCTCACTTATATGTGGAATCTGAAAAACTGAATGAATGAGCAAAGTACACAGAAACAGTCTCATAGATATAGAGGAAAAACACGGTTGTTAGTTGGGAAGGAGTGGGGATGAGGGAGAAGGGGAAGGGATTAGACAGCATAAATAGACAACTACAATTTTGCCACAGGGACATGAAAGACAGTTTGGGGAATATAATTATGTTGTAAATATTTTGTGGGGTGTTAGATGATCACATGTCTTGTTAGGGAGACCACTTCATGGATGGAGTAGAGTCTTGATCACCACACTGTACACCTGAAACTGATGTTGTAGAATATTGTATGCCAACTGTAATTGAATATATAGATAGTCACAGATGTGGATTATACTGTGGAAGGGAATCAAAGGAATTGTAATAGATATGTATGATATGGGGGGGAGGAGTGGGGTGGCGAATTGGAGGAGGGGTTGTTGCTTTGAGGGGTAAAAAGTGTAACTATTGCACTGTGTTGTACACCTCAAGCTAATTTAAAAAGAAAAAATATTTATTTCACAATAAAATAGTAAAAAAATAAATAAAAATTAAAATTAAAAAAAAAAACTGATATGGATACATTCCAAAAAAACAGACCTTTAGTAAAATATGCCAAGTATTGTATTGAATCTGGTGGGCAAAACCCTAAAGTGAAGGCAAATCAGACATAGACAGGCCTTAAAATAATAATAATAATAACAACAAAAATCTCCAAGTCTTTAATAAGTTTATCCCATGATTAGATTAAGATGATGATCTAGCACAACATTTAATAGTACAACAAGATGATAAAATGTTTCCTCATTGGAGGGCCGGATGAGTGGCGCGGTGCCAGCAGCCCCGGTTCGGGTCCCACATATGAGGGCCAGTAATACTGTCCTCAAAAAAAAAAAAAAAAATAGTTTCCTCATTGGAGTATGATAATATTATCTGGAGCCTCTACAATGTATCATACACAATGTCCAACATTCAATGAAAGTACCAGCCACATCAAGAAACAGTATTCAAAGAAAGACTAAGCAAGAAAAACAGATTCAATGATAATGTAGTTACTGAAATTATCAGAGAAAGAATTCTACAAATATGTAATTAAAATTTCTAAATAATAAAGGCCGGCCGAGTGGTGAGGTGGCTAAGAGCTGGCTTGGGATGCCAGCCGCCCTAGTTAGGGTCCCACATATGAGGGTCAGTGACACTGCCCTCCAAAAAAGAAAAAAAAAATTTTTTCAAAATAATAAATAACAAGATGGACACTTTTTCAAGATAATTGGAAAAATAATCAAACAAAGAGTTCTAAACTTTAAAAAATTAACTATATCAACAAATAATAAGCTTAAGACCTCAATGGATATGAGTATCAGCAGATCAGACATAGAAAAGAAAAACATTAAAACTTGAAGGTAGGTCAGTCTGTAATTTATAAACAGAAATAAGGAGAACAAGGGCAATAGAAAATACAGAAAAAGAGTATTGGTGACATATGGGTCACAGTGAAAAAAATCTGACATACATAAATGAAGGCCCAGAGGGGAAGAAAATAGGGTAGAAACAATATTTGAGGTGATAATGGCCACGGATTGTCCAAGAAATGGTTTTGATAAAGTAAGAGCTAAAAGTTTTCAAAAAAGGTTTGAAGACAGAAAAGTACGTCTCCTTATATGGCACATCTCAGGGAATAGAGGAAAAATGAAACTTTCTGGAAGTTCTTATGGGTCTGATACTGATATTGCAAGATCAAATCTACTGGGAGTGCCCAAAGTGTGGCTATGACAAAATAGTCACAGACTTGGTATTTCAGTGTCTTTTTATATATTGTCAACCTACAGTAGACAGCTCATTTTCAGTCATAATAATACCAACCTTGTGGGCAAAGATTTCCCGTCCCCTTAAAGATTCTACTTCAGCATTGAGACATGTGCCACGAAGATTCAACTCCTTTTCACCACTAAAGACTCCTATTTTATTTCTGCCACCTAGAAATCTCCTTATCTTGCTTTTAAACTTCACTATATCTTTTATGTTTACTTTTACAATTGAAATGCATGTTTTAAAATATTCTACCCAGTGTTCTATTTTTAGTGTAAGAAATCAAAATTGAGTGAGATCAGTTTGCTATATTGATTAAACATCCATTTAATGTTATAGCTATCTAGAGTATAGAGTCATACATTGCTTAACGATGGGAATACATTATGAAAAATACATCGTTAGGCAATTTTGTAGTTATGCCAACATCATAGAGTGTACTCACACAAACCTAGGTGGTATAGCCTACTGCTCCTGGGTTATAAACCTGTACAGCATACAAAACAACACAAGATTAAGTGAAGCACCAGAGAAAAATGATACAATCAAGAAATGAGGTAAATGCAAGATGTATGAGGCTGTTGCCAGTGTAACACAGCATACTGTTATACAGCAAAGTTTTTTATAAGTAGAAAGAGTACATTTTATAATAACAATAAATATATAAACCAGTAACATAGTCATTTTTTGTCACTATCAAGTATTATGTATAGGCATACTCTGGAGATATTATAGGTTCAGTTCCAGAACACAAAAATAAAGCAAATATCACAAGAAAGTGAGTCATACAAATTTTTTTGTCTCTCAGTGCAGTGCATATAAAAGTTATGTTTATCCTATCCTGTAGTCTATTAAGTGCGCAATAGTATTATGCTTAAAAAAAATAATGTACATGCCTGAATTAATAAATACTTTCCTGCTAAATCATCATCTGAGACTTCAGTCATAATCTTTTGGCTGGTGGATTGTCTTGCCTCAGTGTTGATGGCTGCTGACTGATCAGGGTTGTGGTTGCTGAAGGTTGGGGAGCTGTGGTAATTTTTAAAAATAAGACAACAATGAAGTCTGCCACATCGATTGACTCTTCCTTTCACAAATGATTTCTCTGTAGCAATGCTGTTGGATAGCATTTTATCTTCAGTAAAACTTGTCTCAAAATTGGAGTCTGTCCTCTCAAGCACTGCTGCTGCTTTATCAACTATGTTTATGTAATATTCTAAATCCTTTGTTGTCATTTCAACAGTCTTCACAGCATCAAGAGTAGATTTGTGAGTCTTCCTTTCATTTGAACACTTACAGGCCATTGTGGAGTTATTAATAGGCATCATTTCAATATTGGCGTGTCTCAGGAAGTAAAGACGGCCCACGGAGAGGGAAAGAAATGAGGGAACGGTCAGTCAATGGAAACCTTAGAAAACATACATTTATCTGCAAGATCTGACAAGTTCACGAACGCATCCTAGAAAACGTGCTCCATATCTCATTGTTGAATATCACTATTGTCACCTTTGAAGTACTCCCCTTGGGAAGCTGTGCACCGACTCCAGCACCTAGTCCACCCTTCAAAGCAATTTTGGAACTCTTTTTCTGGAATGGCCATTAGAGCTGTCATCGTATTACCCTTGATCCTGAATGTCATTGAAATGTCTTTCTTTCAATATTTCCTTTATCTTTGGGTAAAGAAAGAAGTCACTGGGGGCCAGATCAGGTGAGTAGGGAGGGTGTTCCAATATAGTTATTAGTTTACTGGCTAAAAAGTCCCTCATACACAGTGCTGTGCGAGTTGATGTATTATCGTGATGCAAGAGCCATGAATTGTTGGCAAAAAGTTCAGGTTGTCTAATTTTTTCATGCAACCTTTTCAGCATTTCCAAATAGTAAACTTGGTTAACATGTTCATCCAGTTGGTACAAATCCATAATGAATATTCCCTCTGATATCAAAAAAGGTTAGCATTATCGTTGCAACAAGTTCTCAAACTTAATTGTCAGACCTCGTATTAAGTTTATCATCTTAAATGAGCACAGTTCGTGGTGTCTCCAAACCATTACAATAATAACATCAAAGATCACTGACCACAGATCACCATAAAAAATATAATAAAAATAAGAAAGTTTGAAATATTGCGAGAATTACCAAAATGTGACAGATATAGGAAGTGAGCATATACTGTGGAAAAAATGGTGTTGTTGATAGACTTGCTGGACACAGGTTGCCACAAATCTTCAATTTGTAACAAACACAATATCTGCAAAACACAATAAAGCAAACCCTAATAAAATGAGGTATGCCTTTACTGTACATAATTGTATGTGATAAACTTTTATATAACTGGCAGCTTAGTAGGTTTGTTTACACCTTATCACCACAAACATGTGAGTAATGCATTACATAATGATGTTATGCCAGTTTTGATGCCACTAGATGATAGTGGCATCAGCTCATTATAAACTCATGGGACCACCATTATCTATACTGTTCATCATTGACTGAAACGTCAGTATGCAGTGTATGACTGTAATGTTCTAAATTACTCTAACATGGTAAAAAATTGTGAAACAAGATAGGAACATTACCAATGGGTCAGACATCCCTTTTGAGTGGAAGAAAGGGAAATAGGAAAGATGAAAGAATGATCAAAGTAATGTAGCATTTCTCCAGCCAAGATGGGACATTAGATAAAGGGGCAAAGTTTTGTGAAGAATACACGGTTGAATGTAACAGGATAAAGCTGGGTTTCATTCTGCTTAATTTCAGAGGGACTATAAACATTACACACCTTTTTTTTTTCCCCTGAAACTACAAGCTGCAGTGGGTTCCCAGATTGATTCTGAATTTTGCAATCCCCAGAGGAATGGTTCCTACTTGGAAAGATGAAAACAGGCTTTTTACTCTTCTATTCCTTTCTGCAGATTAGAAGGGATGTTAAGTTTGAGTAGCTAATGCATTTTAAAAGGTTTGTCACTTCTCAGCCCATCTCTGTCAGGGACATTTTGTGATTAAAATACTTAGTTATCAGCTTCTATCCTCTTTCCACTATTACCAATACCCATCGCCTATTCTCCAGTCTTAAGTGGAAATTTTTGCTTTTTGCTCATCAGGAGCTATGAACTATCTCATGCCACTCTTTAGTGAGAGATTTTTACTTTCAGGGACTGAACACCAGCTTGTCTAAAGCTAGGTCTTATTTCCTGGAAGACGAGTAAAATTGTTCTAAGAACACTTCAAATACAATCTCTAGTTCTAGGTGAAGCAAAAGTGTGAAAATGCTACATTTATTGATTAACTCTCAGGTCCTCACAGAGAGGGAGCTACCAACTTCTGATCTTTCTATTCCCTAAAGTCAATTTATGGGGTCCTAAGAAATAAAGTTTAACTTTGTAAGACATTCTTTTGTTAACTGGTATCTTCATTTCATTCTTATTTTAAAATGATATTTTCAAAATTTTCATAAGCTCTTATAAAATATTAGAAGTATATAAAAACATGATGATTGGATATACATTTAGTCTTAGTGCAAATAATTTATTATAATGGACATCAAAAATATTATATCAATGATATCAGCTAATCCTGCTAAATTCCCTGAAATTGAAATCACATTAGAACAGCAGGCACACTGAATTTGTTTAAGAGCAGCATTTTGCTGTGTTTACATTGGACTGAGTACACAGTGACAATTTTGCAATTAGCAATACTTCTGTACAAAAAAAAAGAATAAGAAGAAATTTGGAGTCTAATTACTGATTACTGTGCAAGATCATCCCTTGGATATTTCATTAAATGTTTATGAAATTTGGTAGTGTGGGAAAGGTTTCTTACCTTCCTGTTTTCCTTCATTGCCCACCAGGAACAGCCTAGTTCAAGACAGCGTTGCTGATCCCTTGAGCTGGCATGTCCTAACTTTTTGAATTATGAATATTTTCACATTCCTATATAATTTTTGTCCAGACCCACAGGAACTTTAAATTACCACTTGTGGATGAAAAAGGGGTTCTAGGTAAAGAACCTCTTAGGGTGATTTGATCATAAACTCCTAATTGAGCAGGTCATGGTGAGTAGTCATGCCCCAGGCATATAACTTTTTTTATCTTTGCCTTAACCAGGCGCTATTCATTGTTTTTGTGCATCTAGATTGACACACTCTGAAATAAGCACAACCACCTTCCTCAAGAGAACATGTAATCTTACTAATTATCTTGTAATCCAATCCCTTTCTTGCTTTCTCCCACTTTTATGTAATCTTCCCTAGGTTCCCTCCTTAATTTCAAATGCACAAAACAAAAAACAAACAAATAAAATAACCCTGCAAAAACTGTTATTCTCTGGAGCATTTAACATCTTGCTTCCCAGAAATTGTCATCAGTTTGGTTCAAATAAATTCGTATAAAAATTCTCTACAGGTTTTGGAAATTTCTTGTATCAACACACTTTTGCTTGGCATATCAGCAATTTTAAGTAAAAATGCATATTTTTATTTTAAATGAATATATTATTATTTTAATGTACTTAAAATTTCAAAATATGAAAAAAAACTTTATTTCTTACCATTTAACTAGTGACAGACACCACTACATTTATTTTAAGCTAATTATGTAAGAGACAGCATGATTCAAATGTTTTAAAGTGACATAATAATAATGCTCAACTGGTCTATTGCCCATGTCCATAGTAGACTAAGATTGACAGGCCGGCCGAGTGGCGCGGTGGTTAAGCACTGGCCTAGGAAGCCAGCGGCCCCGGTTCGGTCCCACATATGAGGGCCAGTGATACTGCCCTCAAAAACAAACAAACAAACAAACAAACAAACAAACAAAAGACTAAGATTGACAGAAAGGCCAGACCCAGTTACCACATAGATAAATAAAACATGTTCTGTTTATAGCAAAGGGTATTGAAGGAAGAAAGGGTTATTCAATAATGTGCAGAAGAGTAGTCAGCAACATCCCTTACTGGATTGTCCCTACCTGGGAGCCCAGGTTTGCTGATAATATTTGGTTGAGTGAGAGTCATATCACACTTTCTGGAAAATCATTGTCCCTGTCCAGGAAGATCAAAGTTGGAGGTACAGTACTGCTGCAGGTAGGCTAACTGGATGTTCACTTGACCTACAGTTACCCCATCTCTCTCAGGGTTATTAACACACCACATATGACCACTGAGTCCAGGACATAAATTATACTCAGGCATAAACCTAGTCCACTGTGGCCATACCCAAGGGTGTTTCTGAACTCAGCTCAGAGGAACTGAATCAAAAGTAAGTTCCTCATTCATCTCTAAGAGTCCTGCTAACATTTAGGTTGGAAGCATATATTAAAATAAGCATTCATTGAAATTTGTTTCAATATTAAAAATGAATTTTAAAACGCTTTCATTATTTGAAGTCCTTGGCTTTATAAAATTCAACTGAATTATTTTTATATTTCTGAATTATTTTTATATTTTTGAGTTTTGATTATAAATAACAACATGAAAGATAAAGTCTCAAGACTCAATGAGCAAGTAACACATTGAAGCTGGAGATCGGCTTCATTCCCAATCATGAAATCATAAGAGGAATGTGATCATTGTACATTTTCTTTGGCAAGATCTTGCTACACTATATAAGAATTTTTATTAGTTAGTTGCCAAATTATAGATTTGTCACAAATGATTTTAAATTGTATTTTCACATTTATTAGAATTTCATGCTCTTCATTATATTCTTAAATATCAATATCAACATTCCTAATACTTTGTCACTGTAACCAATGAGTCTGTTTTATGTATGGATTAAACAACATATGATTAAATATATACCAATTTTAAATTAAGTGATAAATTCCTATCCAATTTATAATTTAATTTCTACATATGTACACTGCTGGATAAACACCTAGGAGGCTTTCAAACTGATGCACTTTAAAAGGGAAAAACTCATTGCATTGTTTTGTACATCTGTAAATAATAATAATAATAATAATAATAATAAAAAGATTTTTTTTAAAAAGGGGAAAACTCATATAACTAGCTTATTCAGTGGAATATGAAAACACACCGCATTACCATCTTTTAGGATAAGATCCTGGCTAGTCTCTAATCAGAGGTGGTAAACTCAATCCCAAACTATCCCAACAGGCTCCTAACCTATCAGCTCTGTTTAATATTCCTTCTCCACGCAGCCCAATATACATGACACACTAAGCAAACTCTGCTTAGGTCACTCCCCTTCCAAAAAACTTCAATAGTTCTTTATCTTCTCAAATTCCTTCATTCTTCTAATCTGCTCACGTAGAAAGTATGCCCCACCCTATCTGTTCTTGATTTTTCACAGTAGTTTAAAATGCACAATTCTTTGATTCTTTATTTCTTTTGCTCTGTATGAATGCTGACCTAAATACTGTTTAACAACTCCCTTCTGTGCCTTTGCTCCTTTGCTAAATTCTGTATCTGAAATATCTTTTTTGATCATCTTTGCCTTTTGAACATCATATGCTAAGGTACAGTGGCAAGAAACAAGGGGTGCATATAGGGTACGGCCAAGTAGGCAAATTGTGTACTTATGAGAAGGGTATAGTAATGCCAGAATTGCTGACAGTGGTCAAAATATGAGAAGTCTTAACACCATTCTAAGAACTTTCATCAGAAAACTGAGAGCCATGAACAGTTTTTAAGCAAAGGAGTGATATGATTAGATACGTGTTTCAGAAAAGTCCTCTGGTGCAGTAAGACTAGAGTTAGGAAGACCATTTAGGGAGATAACTTACAATAGAGCAGTAAATAAACAGCAAATGTCTGAACCAAGGAGTGGGAGGCACTATGGATGGAGGGAAGAGTGGATTCCAGAGATATCTGAGTGGTGGAACCATTGACAACCACAAGCAGAGTTCTGACCAGTAAGACTAGAAATGAAGAACAGAAAGTTGGGGTGGATACAAGCTCATATTTGGGAGCACTGAATAGAATATCTATACGAGGTCAGACATTTAAGTTCATGAACTTGCTGCAATGATGTTGCTAACTTTTTTTTGACATCAGTACCAATTTGACAAAAAGTTAACCAAGTTTACCATTTGGAAGTGCTGAAAAGGCTGCATGAAAAAGTTAGACCTGAACATTTTGTGAACAGTTCGTGGCTCTTGCATTATGACAATACACCAGTTCACATGACAGTCTGTGAGGGAATTTTTAGCCAGTAAACAAATAACTATATTGGAAAACCCTCCCTACTCATCTGATCTGGCCCCCAATGACTTCTTTATTTACCAAAAGATAAAGGAAATATTGAAAGGAAGACATTTCGATGACATTCAGGACATCAAGGGTAATATGATGACAGCTCTGATGGCCATTCCAGAAAAAGAGTTCCAAAATTGCTTTGAGAGGTGGCCTGGGCACTGGCATCGGTGCATAGCTTCCCAAGGGGAGTACTTCGAAGGTGACCATAGTGATATTCAGCAATGAGGTATGTAGCACTTTTTCTAGGATGAGTTCGAAAACTTAATTGTCACACCTCGGATATTAAAGAGATTTGTGGGATGTGCAGTCAAATAGGAGGAATCAAGGAAGATGATGGAAAATGAAAAATAAAATGAAATGAGACATTTTGTACACTGATGATGATAATGATAATAAATGTGGAGCATAATTAACACTTAGCTCTGATGTCTGGGATTAAAAGGGAAATAAAAACTAAAATAAAAGGTTGTTTTGCAGCTGTCAACTAAACTGTGAGCAAGCCAGGTACTCTTCAGGAAGTAAGAATTGTTCTTCTAGAACACTTCAGAAACACTTTGAAAAAGCTACACATATTGACCTTTCTCACAAAGCTATGGGATCCCAGATATCACTGGAGAGATATTTACACCTCAGCATATCCATTAAAAATGCTATAATATCTCTTAGTGACACTTTTGTCCCTAACAAAAGCTTTATGTCTTCAGAGATACATTTAGAAAATATAATATCAATCTGCACATTTCCAATTAGTAGCTAAATATATATTTGAACTGGGTTTTTCACCCCCAAATTTGTCTCTGTGTAATATGTGGATAAGGTCTTTTAAGACTGCCTCCCTCCCCTCTGCTCTCCATTCATTACTTCCTCAGGGAAGCCTTTTTTGAACCCCCAGACTGGGTCAGCATCCCCTGAAACACTCAAATAAAACTGGGCACCATTTCTTAGTACTTGACACAGATATCACTGACATTTATTTTATTGTTTTTAATTAATACTGTTTCCCAACTAATCTATAAACTCCAAGGGATTCTATTAGTTTTGCTTGTTATTTCATCCTTCAGTATCTAGAACAGAATTCAGCACATAGTAGCTATTCAATAAAGAGTTGTAGAATGAATACATAAAACCAAGAAAGAATGAATGAAAGAAATGAACCATTTAAACTAAGACTTTGGCTAAGTAGTGCCTTCACTTCATTAGTAGAAAATTTAGACATAACCTCCAATCTAATAAAGGCATTACTGAGGCCCATCAGAGAATACTGGCTCTCCACAATGGCAAAGCAAGGAGAAAATTGAATAAACATTTAAATTTAAAATACATTTACCAGTCATGCCTTTGTATATTATGTTTTGCCTACTACATTATGAGATTTTCATAAAGAAAAATGAAGAAATGGATATAATAGAATAATCACAGACACATGGACTTTTCACATTTGGCAGGTTGTGGTAGGAGCCAGAGGTGAGTAGAGAGGTGGGGGATCAATCTATAAGTAACAGTTCAAATCAAGTTGGAAAGAGCCTTGAAGGACAAGAACCTGGTTTATAATTAGAACATGCTGGTGGGGAGTGGGGAATGCTGAGGATTTGTAATACAAAACTTATACCAATTATCGTTAGGCTTTAGAAAGCTGTTTCTGAAAGCAAAAAAATGGCTAAGAATACAAGAAGTAAAACCTGTTAGAAAATTATTGATATATCTCATATCAGAGGTAATTAAGGTCTCAAATAAGGTAGTGGCCAAGACAAATAAAGAGGAAAAGATTTCATTATTCTTCTGAATGCTGGAGTCATTAATTATGATGCTGATTAAGGAGACAGAAGAAGTTTAGAGAGCTGAGCAATGAATTGCCTCCTTACTAAACCTTAGTGTAGTCTATGTGAAAGATGTCTATCTAGCAGGCAACTAGAAACGAGAGCCAGGGCCCTAAGAAGGATCTGACCAGGAGATAAAGAGGGAGAAATGCTCACAAAAGGTAATATAGAAACTAAGAAAACTAAAAATAAAGAGAGAATGAAGAAAACATACTTTTAGGAGTGAGAAGAAGAAGAATATAACATCATTGTCAAAGAAATAGTAGCAATGACACAGAAACCAGAGGTAAGGGGTGCTTCAAGATAGAATGCTACATAGGATTTAACTTGAAAATAAGTCAGAAATAAAGATGATGTTCCTCATGTGGGATTATACTTGATTTTAACAAATAATTCTCAAAGTGAATTCTGAGAATCACAGTATAAATCTGACCCCTGGAGATAGCATTTTCCACATGAACTTGCTCACTCTGAAGCCAACTATAGTCAAGTATGCTCATATGGATGTTAAATTAGCAAACAATGACAACGGTAAAAAGAAAAGAACTGACAGAAATTCATATGAAAATGAATTGTTACCATGTGTATTACCTAGCCAGGGGTCAGCAAACTGCGGTGCTCGAGCCACATGGGTGCACATTCCATCTCAAAAGTTTGTTGACCCCTGGAAGAGCTAATCCTGTCCCTCACAACAATTTAAAAATTACTCGAGAATCATAAATATATTTTTACATAATCACCATTATGTAAATAATATCCTTTAAAAATTTTATAAATGAAACTATTATATTTTTATTTTCATTTTCATTTTCAATTTTACTTTAGAGTCATATGTATGTACCCGAAGAGCCTCATGTGGCTCAGAGTCGCAGTTTGTTGACCCCTGGAGGCTCTTCCATCTCAAAAGTTTGAGGACCCATGGTCTAGATGTGCTTCAGTATTCTTAACTGACCTATAACTCTTGGAGTAATTACCTACGGATCTTCAAAACTGGTGAAAAATTAACCAAAAGCAAATAAAACAGCATGCTTCATTTTTTGTGCTAGGAATAAAACAGGGTCTAATTCCCTATTTAAAATATAATGGGCATTATGATGAGACTTTTCATGGCAAAAAGAAGTGTATGTGGTAGGGAGATGGAACTCTTCCTTGCCAAGTTAAAATACTTTTCCCAGACACGCTTACCTTTGGAAATATACCCCATTTAAATTTCTTTTCTTTAGAAAAAACTCTCTCATCTCTTTAAATTCCCTCATTCCCACCTGAGTACACAGAATGCTTGGTCCTTAACACAATGGGTAGGGATTTTTTTAATGACTCATGTGATCTTTTCAACCAATTCTTCGTGCTAAAGCAGTGATTATCCATGTGGGTACCAGAGTCCCAGTTTTCCACAGACAAGCTTTAGGAGACACCACAGAAGATAAAGGAGAGGCCCATTAAGTGTGGCTCAGGATTCCTAGCACCACTCTGATTTTATATTTCCTGTATCAGTTCTGTGGTATTAAAAGTTTAAATGCCACTCTAGGGGAATATAATTTATCATTACTCAGCTACTTATAACACTGCTATGAATAGTAGAGTTTTCTTAAAAAGGTCCTTAGGTATCCATTTTTGGACTCCAGATGTAGAGAACACTAATATCCCTAAGAACCAAAAGACAACCAGAGAAGATGGAGGTCTTGGCTTCCACCACACACTTCAAAGGCTGCCCCACACAGGATTTGGACTTCCCAAAGAGCTTCAAAGGTAGGGTTGCCAGATTTAGCAAATAAAAATATAGGCTGCTCAGTTAAGTTCAAATTTCAGAAAGAAATAACAAATACATTTTTAGTATAAGTGTACTTAGTATAGTATATCCAAAGTAATATTTGGGACATATTTATACTAAAGGATTTTTCATTGTTTATCTGAAATCCAAATTTATCTGGGCATCCTACATCTTATCTGGCAATCCTACTCAAGTCAAACTCCAGCATGTGGATCTGCCATGGGAGGTGATTATATAACCCATGAGTGTCAAAATTCACCTTAAGGGCGGCCGAGTGGCGCATTGGTTAAGAGTTGGCTTGGGATGCCAGTGGCCCCAGTTCAGATCCCACATATGAGGTCCAGTAACACTGCCCTCTACAGCTAACAACAGCTCCACCTGGAGCTGGGCTGTGCGAGCCCCGGCAACAGTGTAGGCTGCAGCCCCTGCTACAGTGGGCTGCCATAGGCTACAGTGAGTGGCCGGCAGCCAGTGTGAGCTGCCAATAGCCGTGATGAGCGACCATCCAGAGGCCGGCGACCGGTCTGCCTCATCCGGGAAAAGCGCAATGACGGTACCAACGTGGGCCGGTGAAGCAACGTCCTCCTCAACAAGACTAAAGAAAAAAAAGGACAGCAACTTGTCTGTTCCCCCTCCCCCAATTCCCCAATGCTGTTCCCCTTCCCCAATAAAATCTTTTTTTTAAAAAAATTCACCTTAAATATGGAAGTATTTTACTATCCAGGTAGTTCTATCGAAGGGGAGAGCCAGCAGATCAGCCTGGATGGTACTTTAGAAGTTCAGCACAGGAATCTATCCCTGTAGATGCCCTATTACCCATTTTGCTTCTAGCCTGTCTGACTCAGCCATTTCCTCATCCCAGTTACTGATTTAAATCTCACTGATCAGGCTAGAGTTGCCTTTTGCCAGGTCCTTCAGTTCTCAGGATATCAATTCCCAACCTGGCCAGGTGCAGAGCCTCAAATGGACTCTAAAATTTTTTCACTTCTTCATAGTTATTGCTTAGATATAAACAGGACTTCTCAACTCCATGAACCAGAGTTCCTAATCTCCAAATTTGGGACCACATAAGAAATCTCAGACTTATCATTCCTCCAGACCCTGAACTGATCCTATCTATAGCCAAATAATTGTTAAAAATCCCAAAAGAAGCTCAGCATGATCTGCCCCAAGGCTGGCCACTCTAACCTTGTAGTCTTCTCAAATATCACCTTATCTGTGAGGACTTCCTAACCACACTATTTAAAGTTGCAAACACATGTCTCCCATGACAGTGTATCTCCTCTGTTTTTCTCTATAGTACATATCGCCATTTAAAATGCCAAATATTCCACAATTTTGTCTTGTTTAATTTCTGTCTCTCCTCACTAGAAAGTAAGCTTCCAAAGTAGTCCTTCTGCTTATTTCATTCAGTAACTAAAGCAGTACCTGGCAAAACATAGACACTTAAAAATATGTTACCCGTCTTCTAGTAGCTAGATTACTAAAAGTTATTATCTCATTACTCTGTGTTAGGTATGTGCTTTCATTTCTTGCCTAATACCTCTGAAAATCCAGCACAAGGGTCCTACCTTTCTTCCCTGACCAAAGGTTTTCCAATAATATTCATCCTACCCTAGTCCTCAAAACCACATATCCAACTTGTGGGTACTTGCCACCAAAGCTCCATCTGAACTTTTTGTCTACTTGAACCTCTCTCTAATATCAAAATCCAGACCCACCTGTTCTATTTTTTCCTTCTCATGTACCTACTATAAGACACAAATTTTGTCTTCTTGAGATAAAAGGGGCAGCCTAGCAATGTGGAAAAAATCTTCACTCCCACATGGTATAATACCATCTCCAACTTTCCAGCCTCTCAAAGCTCTTCTGTGTATACATATCAGTAGGCTGTCCTTCCATGTCAGAATTTAGTCAATTAGGCAAACTTCTAGAGCTTCACATGATTCACTACTTTCTTTTTTTTAATTTTAAAAAATATTTTCATTTTAATTTATTTTTTCAATATTATTTTATATTACTTTCAGGTGTACAGCATAGTGGTTAGACATTTATATAATTTAGGAAGTGATTCCCCCTGACTAGTACCCATCTGGCACTATATATATATTGTTATTATCATACTATTGATCATATTCCCTATATTTTATATCCCTGGCTATTTTTTAACTTCCATGTTGTATTTCTTAATCCCTTTGCCTTTATCACTCTGTGCCCAACTTCCCTTTCATCTATCACCCCAGTAGATCTAGTACCCATCTGACACCATATATAATTATTACAATATTATTCACTATATTCTTTATGCTATACCCTACAGCCCCATAATTACTCTATAACAACCTATTGGTACTTCTTAATCTGTTCTCCTTTTTCACCTACCCTAACTGCGCTCCCATCTGGTAACAATCAAAATGTTCTCTGTATCTATGAGTTTGTTTTTGTTTCATTTGTTTATTTTATTTTATTTTATTTTATTTTATTTTTTATACCTGGATTTTTTTCTGTAAAAGGTTACTTATAGTGTCCTGTGACTAACGCAGGTATAAACATCTTTGAACCAAGGAGTTCTATATGAATTTAAGAAATATCATTTGTCTATTTTTAAAAATAATTTGTTGTGCCTGTGTAGTGAAATATCCAAAGAGGATAAACTCTAGACTCCAGATTCCTTCCCAGGAGTGACATCTTTTCTTCCAATGCTGTGTCTCCAGCCCCCAACAGAGAGCTTGCCATAAAAAAGGGGAGGGCAATATTTGTCACAACTATAAAGTTACAAATTTTTTTCTTAGGAGACATAGAACTATACTTAAATAACCATGATATGAGTCAGCGAATCTTGTTAGAAGCTTCCTTAGGTATGTATTTTGTTTTGTTTTGCATTGTGTTATGTTGTTTTGTTTTAGGATGGGTCCCTTAGAAAGCAGAGCCTGAGGTAAGAGGCTGTGAGGAAATGATACCAAGAATAGGAGCAGATGACTGGAAAATTTCGGTACATAGATCATTGACCACTGATCTGACCAACTGAGGCTCAACCCCACTGGGAAATGTTGAAGAGCCCTATAGAACGAGCTTCAAAATAGTCTGCCCAAAGGCTGCACTAACATTTTCCCCCACTGGTCAAGGGTTGCCCCATGGTGTGTAACCCTCTGGCACATCGAGGAAATGCATATTTTGTGTACTACGGGGTTCCTGTTCCAGGGCAGAAGCCAAGAACTATGTGATGCAGTTAAGGTGGACACTATGATAGTAAATTTGCATGAAGCCAGATAGTTCAGAAATGATCAGAGAAAAAGAAGTGCATAAAGTATAAGAAAGCATCTAAGAGGTGACTGGGCTTGTGTTGGATATACTTCCACTCAACAAAGAGTTGCCCCTTCACAAGCACCATCTCCGGAATGACATGGGGAGCAAGAAGAGTCTCAGTTAGACTCATAGAGATAGAAGAGCACTGGATAAAGGCCTCTGAGAAAAAGAAACAGTATTTCAGAATGTCACTTGGCAAACAAGTTGGCAGATGCAAATATTTACATATCACTGATTCCATTTTGGGTAACAGCCCATGTACTTTTACAAAAAAAGTGCATGATCTTATAATGACCTGCTATTTTATAGCCAAGAAAGTACCTAAAAGCAAATGCAGCTTCATGTAAATTTGCATAAAATTGTTATTAAATATGAATTCATTTTTTCCAAAACGCAAAAAATAAATAATTTTACCTACCATAGTACCCAAGCTGATGGAGAAATTACCTTGAACTTGATTCCATAATACAGATTCTAGAGACTTCTCCTAGCAAAGAGGAAAATAGCAGAGACTTTTGTCTTCAATTTAAACTCTCTCTCTCCATGTCACAAAACACCTGGTATGTAGTAAGAGTTTTGATTGAAATGCCAAGTTTTGTAATTGGAATGGAATAAAATGATAAATTGTTCCCCATTTTTCTCCAAAAGGTAAATATGGAGGCAACATGAACATTTTCCATACAAAAGGCAAGAAAGAATGAGAGAGAAAAACCCTCAAGAAGGAGAGAAATATCAGGGAAACAGATGAGAGCCTTCAAGGACAGAAAAGTGAGCTGTTTCATTTGTTGATTTTATTCCTTAGAGTCCACTTATAAATGCAATCATATGACATTTATCTTTTGTTGTCTGACTTACTAAACTCAGCACAATACACTCTAGGTGCATCAGCATTGACATAGATGGCAAAATTGTGTTCATTTTTATGGCTGAGTTATAATCATTCCATTGTATATATGTACCATGATTCACTACTTTCATAATAGAGAAATAAACTTATTTTAAAACATAAACATCTTGACAGAACAATATACTGCACTTATATTTTTAGGGATAGTTAGTGTCCTAAGAGCCTATAGATAATCACCATTAGATGGTGTGATTTGGTGATTTATTATAAGAAACTTATGTTTGGTCTTTGTTCTTGTTTCTAGCTCTAAGTTTGTTGCAAGTGATAAAGGTGTCTTTTTGATATGTTAATGAGGTGATTTTTGGAATGCCCCTAGGTCACCTAAAGATGAGAGCTAGTTGCCAGGGAAACCAACTCTGATTGAAGGGTTGGAATTTTCAGTCTCACCTCTGACTTCTGGGAAGGGGAGAAGAATTAAAGGTTGAATCAATCAATGGCCAATGGCCAAAGATTTAAGAAATCATGCCTATATAACTAAGCCTCTATAAAACCCATAAGTACAGGTTTCAGAGTACTTCTGGATTGGTGAACAAATGGAGATTCTGGAAGAGTGGCATGCTCAGAAGGAATATGGAAGCTCTGAGCCCTTTTCCCATACCTTGCCCTATGCATCTCTTCCATCTGGTTGTTCCTGAGTTATAGCCTTTTATACTAAACCAGTGATCTAGTAAGTTAAATGTTTCTCTGAGTTTTGAGCCACTCTAGCAAATTAATAAAACCCAAAGAGGGGATTGTAGGAAACTCTGACTTATAGCCAGTCAGTCAGAAGTACAGGTGACAACCTGGTCTTGCAACTCACATCTGAACAATATGTGGGGGGAAGAGGTGGAAACAGTATTGTAAAACTGAACACTTACTTAACCTGTGGGATCTGATGCTATCTCCAGGGAGATAGTGTCAGACTTAAGCTGAATTATAGGACACCCAGCTGGTATTCAGCAAATTAGTAGGTGTGTGGTGAAACACCCATACCCTCCTCACATTGGAAATTGGGGTCAGAATCACTCTTTAGATGGATAAAAGCAAAAATGATTATAGTATCATCTTATCTGACTTTCTCACCCTTCTGGATCTTTTCTTTCTCAGGACCATGGTACTGATAATTTTATATAGAGAAATAGGGCCTCTCTTGTCCTTCATCTATGTATTTATATGCATACTAATTGTGTAATATTAGACAAAAAAAAAAGCAACCTTATGAATGGGTTTTCATGAGGTCCTTCAGTATCAGAAAGATCTTTGGCTATGAGATAGATTAAAAGAATCATATTGGGTCATTTTGTAAAGTGATATGTATTAATATAAAACAAAATATATTCTAGAACATCTATATTGAAACATTCTAGAACTTTTAGTAAGGAACATGTGGTTAATCTCCAGAAGCTGTAATATACAAATGTGGGTAGCAAGGTTTCCTAGGCTATTAGTTCTTATAGTAGAACCCACTCCAGTTAGTTTTCAAGAGTCAATATCAAAATGCCCAAAGGCATAAACTGCAGAGAAACTAGAGTAAGTTTCATGAAAACAACATTTTGTAAAGTTTTGTTCACTAAAATATCTCCAGTGTCAACAAATACTTGTGGGACAAAAGAATACTCTCTTGGTAGATAGGCATATTTTGGTTACAGGTGATTTCAGGTTTCCAAAATGCCAAACTTTGGAAAATCTTTAAACATTCCCAAGAAAATATTTGAATGTGACTTGTGTTGCTTAGTAACATCTTTGCCTCAATACAATCAGTCCTTTATGTGCATTACTTGGGTTTCCATAATTGTCAAGGCAACCTGTAAAACTACAAAATAAATTTTGATTAATGTAGAATTATTAGGAAACAAAACTTCTGGAGATGTTAACATTTTTCTGAGATTCTCTGCTTTATTATTACTTCCATCAAGCTCTCTACACAAAATTAAGTTAGACAAATGAAAAGAAATATAATGACATATTTTCCATACCAAAATGAAAGCAATAACTATCCATAAAGCAATTTCTATGATTCCTAGATTTACCTAAAACACTGACAATGGAAATTGATATTTTACAATAACTCACTTTAAATACATATTTGATTCTACTTAGATACCATAAAAATAAACATGACAATAAGATATATCTACAGTTAAAAAGTATATATTCATAAATATAATACTATAGCTCTCTTAGAATGCCTAGAATTACAGCCTGGAATACAGCATAGTTGAATTTACCACCAAGTCCCAAGGGGCTTTAACTACTGAGAGTATGTAACAGTCATTATAGAATAGTTATCCTTCAGTATTAATCTTTAATATTACATTGTAACAAGTCTCCTACCATAATGTTGAAAAAGCCATTTAAATAGCATCCTAAAAATATGGGTGAATTCCATCATCTATCATGTTCTCTGGTCAGTTTGCAGTTTGCTAAGGAAAAAGAATGATTTTATAAGAAATATGGGTTTAGGAGCCAGAATTGTGACAGTATCTGCATTTAAATACCAATTCTCTTTGTAAGTAAAGTTTCTATTGTGAATCAAAGCTGAAGTTCAAAATTAGGGCACATTAAAATTCATTCCCCTTTTTATTTTATATTTACAGATTGGTATTACAGATGAAACAACCAGGAAGCTACTGAAATCTTATCCACTAAAATATTGAATGGTTTCTTCAGCTCAGAGTTACATCAAAATCTTGGTATTTAGTTGACTGTCCAATCAGCAAATTGTTTAATGAACATTATTCTCTGGTAATACAATGACTAATTCAAACTTTCCTGTTTTCTCTATAGTTTATATACTCCTGAGTTAAAAAAATAAAAGAGAGGCCAGCCGAGTAGCGCAGTGGTTAAGAACTGGCTTGGGAAGCAGCAGCCCCGGTTTGGTCCCACATGTGAGGGCCAGTGACACAGGCCTCAAAAAAATAAATAAATAAATAAATAAATAAATAAATAAATAAATAAATAAATAAAATAAAAGAAATTTTAATGTCTCTAATTACAAACATGATATTATAAAAATCATGGAGTTTGCTTTATGCTTTTAGATCGTCCATCTTTGTTTTATAAACAGTTTCCAAGGTCTTCTGGCAGAATTTGATTAACAATTTGATCACTAGGCATATTCTACCCTCCCAGAGGACTCAAATTGTAGAGTCTAATCAATTTGGGGAATCTATAATTGCCTTTACGTCAGTCATTCTAAAACTGTGCCATCCAAAATAGTAGTCATTAGCCACAGTGGCTATTTAAATTTAAATTAATTTAAAGTAAATAAAATTATAAATTCAGCTCATAATTTTGGTTACAGGTGAAAAGAAGTAAGCATGTTTCACCCTTTCTTTCATGTGAATACAACTATAAACCCAGGAATAATGTATGAGACAACTATTTGAAGACTCAGAAAAGTAAATAGTAGCAGGCACATCAAGGAAGAACCAGAATTTGAATAATCACAGAATCAGTGGTGAATTTACCATTCTTCTTTTCCAGTAGCCTGTGATGTGAATTCAATGCATAATGTAAGCACGATGGGACAGGCAGACTAAACTCCAGGAGAAACACTCCAGACCTGGCTCAAGACTAGGAAAGGGACCTCTCAATGCTCAGGTTGGGGAAAAGTTTATTTTCCCCATTCTGCCATGTCCCAGCACTCAGGAAATCTCATAGCAGACTTGACAGTAACAACTATGAGACCCTGCAAGGGCCAAAATTCCCAGCTTCCCTATACTGTGAAGCTGCAGTTGAAAGAGGGTAAGGACAAAACCTTGTTGTTTTTTGTCTCTCTCTGTCCTCCTTCTTATTGGGTCAGAATGAAGTTCATGACAGAGCGGGGTCACTAAAGACCCAGGTTTCTAGACAGAAGATCAAAAGAGGCCTCAGGAAATCAAAAAGCACCTGGGGAATGATAGAGGTGGAGAAGCTTGGGAAAGCAATTCCATAAAGTTGGTATGAACTTCTGAGCTCACTTCTGAACTGCACCTGTGTGATTGTGATCCTAATTAGCATACCAAAGATTTTGAGAACTGAGGTACTAAAGACCACTGCCTAAACCAATACTGACCACTGGATGGTACACACCCAAGACATATCCAAAAAGTATTACAAAGGCTTTGAAAACTAAACTGACATTGAAATCATAGCCCACAGAAGATAGGAAGGAATTTGTGGCCTGAATCTAAATAGATCAATTGCCTGCTAAAACAAAATAGCTACATGCACCATAGAATTTAAATCACTCAGTCTTTCATAATGTAATATTCAAAGTGTCTATTATATAATACAACATTACTTGACATAAGATTAACCAAGAAAAATTTAACTCACAGGAGAAAAGAAAATCAATAGAAAGCAATGCCAAGATTACACAATTGTTGGATTACATGACAAAGACTAAACTAACAATTGTGAACACTCCTGCAACAAATGTTAAAATAAAAATAAAAAACCTTGCAAATAAATATAAGATATAAAGAAGGGCAAACTGAAAAACAAAACTAATATAAAAATACATTGGATGGACTCAATAGCAGAATGGAGATGACAGAGCAAAAATTCAACTTGAAGATGGGAGTAAAATAAATTATCCAATCTGAACAAAAGAAAGAACAAAGAAAAAAAAAAACACTGATCAGAGCCTCAAGGTCTGTGGGGCAGTAGCAAAAGGTCCCATGTCATATAATCAGAGTACTAGAGAGAGCCTAGAATGTGTGGTGATGGAAAAGTATTTGAGGAAATAATGGCTAAAAAATCCCCAAATTTGTCTAGAGACATAAATCTATGGATACGAGAGCAAACCCCAAGCAGGGTAAGTAAAAAAAAAAAAAAAAAATGTCCACACATAGCAAAATCAAACTGGTAAAAACTAAAGACAGAAAAACTAACAACAGCAACCAGAAGAAAACAACAGTTTAACTATATGGGAACAGTGGTTCAAATGGCTGTATATTTCTCATCAAAAATCATAGGGGCCAGAAAGAAATGGCATAATATTTTTATAGTACTAAATAATATTCTTCAGAAATGAAGGTGAAATAACTACATTCTCAGATGAAGAAATACTAAGACAATTCTTAGCCAGCAGACTTTCTCTAAAATAAATACTAAAGGAAGCTCTCAGACAGAAGGAAATGATACTAGAAGATACATATAACAACAAGAAAAAAAGAGTAGCAAGAAAAAATGGTAATACCTTGGTAAACATAATAGACCATTCTCTTCTTCAATTCTTTAAAATATGTTTGACAATTGAAAACAAAAATTGAATATTAATTTATGGGGTTTAAAGTATAGATATAATATATAAGACAACTATAGCATAAGGCAGCAGGCCAAGGGATCTAAAAGGTGATAAGATTTTTATATTCCAATTAAAATGGCAAAATATCAATTCAATTATACTATGAAAAGTTAATTATGTATTTTGTAATCCCTAGAGCTACCTCTAAAAGTATATATACAAAATGAAATAGTAAAAAGTCACAATAGATAAATTAAAATAGAATACTAAAGGGCCAGCCGAGTGGCACGGTGGTTAAGCATTGGCTTGGGAAGCCAGCGACCCCGGTTGGGGTCCCACATATGAGGGCCAGCGACATGGCCCTCAAAAAAATAAAACAAAACAGAATACTAAAAAAATTCAAATAACCCAATGATGGCCAGAAAGGAGAAAAAGGGAACAAAAAAAACAAAGGGAACAAGCAGAAAACAGACAACAAAATGGCTGACTTAAATCCAAACATATTAATAAATATATTAAATGTAAAAGATACAAATTGTCAGCATGAATAAAATATATTGACTCCTCTAGATTGTCCACAGTAAACTCACTTCAAATATAATGATATAGGTAGGTTACAAATACTAATCAACAAAAAGTTGGAATGGCTATATTAATATCAAACAAAGTCAACTTCATAACAAAGAAAACTTCCAGGGATAAAAAAAGGTATTATCTATTGATAAAAGAATCAGTTCACAAGAGAAGGCATAGCAATTCTAAATGGCTATCCATCTTACACTACAGTTTCAAAATACATGAAGCAAAAACTGAAAGGAGATATATACGAATCCAAGATTATAGTTAGATAATTTGACACTCCTCTCTCAATAACAGTATAAATAATAGATAGAAACTCAAAAGAACTGAACAATGTCATCAACTTATTAAATATAATAGACATTATTAGAACATTCCACCCAAAGCACAGTCTTTTCCAGTATACCTAGAACTTTGTCCAAAATATGTCCTGATTCATAAAACAAACCTTAGGACATTTGAAAGAATTGAAATTATGGAAAGTATATGCTTAAACCATAATGAAATTATACTGAAAATCAATCAGCAAGATAATGGAAAAAAAACCAGGCACTTGGAAATTAAACAGCACTTCTAAATAATCCATAAGTCAAAAAGATTTCTTAAGGGAAATTTTAAGATATTTTATACTGAATAAAAATTAATAAGTACCACAATAAAATTTATGGGATGAAGTAAATGCATTTTAGAGGGATATTTATAGTATTACATTTTTATAAGAAAAAAGATTAAAGTTCTCAAATCAATAAGCTAAGCTTCCACCTTAAGAAACTAGAAAAAGAATAGCAAAATAAAACCAAATAAAGTGGAAGGAAATAGTACAGGTAACAGCAGAAATCAATGAAATTAAAAACAGGAAACCTGAAACTAATTAAAAATAAATAAATTTAAAAAAAAACAAAAAAAAAAACAGGAAACCAATAGAAAAAAAATCAATGAAACTAAAATCTGGTTCTTTGAAAAAGTCAAGAAGATTAATGTATCCCTAGCAAGAAGAAAAGTAAAAAGAGAACAGAATTTATCAGCATCAAAAATGAAATGAAAATTAAACAAATATGACTACTATACACACAAGTACCATAGACTTATGTTCCTTCATCAAGGAAAGGGCAAGAATACAAAGCTGGAATTTACCTGTATCGACATTTTTGATGTCAGAAATTTTTTCCAGGATTTTAACTGGAATTATAAGTCAAACATTAGCCAAATTTCGCTTATTTGCTAGAACTCATTTTGGCATTTCAGGCCTTTACAAGGGCATGAAGGAAGTTATGAGATAATTTCAAATATTCTCAAAGATTTCTCTTTCTCTGAAATGCCTCTTTTCCTATTGATTTACCATGATTTATCAAAAGAGTTTATTTGGGTTAAAACATTTTGTCCATAATTCTATTAAAATCCAAATATGTCACCCAGGAATTCACATAACACCACTCCTTTTTCAAATAAGCAAAGAAAGAAGAGAACTCTGAGAAAACAAGACATTTTAATTCAGGCAATGTAAACTACTATAGTGGGATGCCCCCAATAAATCTAACACAAGCATGAGGTTTTCTAATAAATAATTAAAAAAAAAAACAAAACAAAACAGAAAGAAAGGTCATCAGAGCAGAAGCTAGGGGTACATTAGTAAAAAGTAAATCTACTTTACAACTTCCTTAGAGCTTATTTTGTTAATGGTTGTTAATAGGTTGACTTTAATAGGTTAATAATTTTGTTAATAGGTTGACCAATTTGCCATGCAGATAAAACACTGTCAACTTGGTCCTTATTTATAATTTGTAGATTATGAACAATCTATATGACTGATATAGACTATCTTGACTATCATGGATTTCATTTTTGTATCTAATTGTAATATTGTGTTCTATAATAAGAAATATATATTTAAAGAAACATATATTCAGTCTTCATTCCCATTTCTGGCACAGTGTTCCTAAAATCCCTTGGAATTTCCAAGAGATTAAGGCAATAAAGTTGAACTTTTTTTTTTTATGTTAATGAGGTCATCTTTGGAAATCACCTAAGAATGGGAGTTGGTTGCCAGGACAGCCAACTATGTTATTAGAGTGTTAGAACTTCCAGTCTCACTCCCTGACCACCAGGGTGGCAAAAAGGGCTAAAGATTGAGTTCAGGGCTGACCGAGTGGTGTGGTGGTTAAGCGCTGGCTTGGGAAGCCAGCGGCCCCAGTTCGGGTCCCACATATGAGGGCCAGTGACACTGCCCTCAAAAAAAAAAAAAAAAAAAAGATTGAGTTCAATCACCAAAGGCAATGATTTAATCAATCATGCCTCTATAATGAAGCTTCTATAAGAATCCAAAAGGAAGGGTTTCAGAAAGCTTCCATGTTGGTGAACATGTGGAGATTCAAAGAGAGTGACATACCTGGAGAGAGCATGAAAGCTTTGTGACTTTCCCCATGCTTTGCCCTATGCATATCTTCCATCTGGCTATTACTGAGTTGTATCCTTTTATAATAAATTGGTGATGTAATAAGTAAAACCTTTTCCTGAGTTTTGTGAGCCACTCAAGCAAATTAATCAAAACCAAAAAGAAGGTCATGGGAACCTCTTTGATTTATAGCCAGTCAATCAGAAGTACAGGTAACAAAGAACCTGGGCTTGTGATTGACATCTGAAGTGGGGAGGTGGCAGTATTGTAAAACTAAGCCCTTAACCTGGGGATATGATACTATCTCTGGGTAAATAGTGTGAGGATTGAGTTGAATTCTCAAAAACGCTGCTGGAGTCTGAGGATTGCTTTGTTGGGGGTGTGGGAAATACCTCCCCCATGTTGAAGTTGGGTTCAGAGACACTTAATTATGTTATGTATATGATTCCTGTAGATCTCTTCTGGCATGGGAGAAAATGACCATAAAACTGGAAAAAAGCAAGCTATAATCAAATAAACTGCAAAGAAGAACCATTATATAACCCTAGCCCCAGTAGCAATAGGAAACTTCAAGAAAAGTGCCCATGTGTTTTCCAAATTCATAGAAGGCAGGGAAGCAATAATGATCAGGGCCAGACATTCCCTCTATGCATTTGCCATGCATTTTTCAACAAAAACTAGAGAAAAGATTAACATGATCCCATGGATACAGACTACAAAAAGAAAGGAAGATACAAATGAATTAAGTAGTTCCAATATTATAATTCTAACAATACAATTATAAATGATCCTGAAGAAGAACCAAAGGGCAAAGGTAACTAATAAAGTAATTTATCTGTAAGGAAACTCTCTAACTGATGGAAAGAAGGCTGCATTACCCCCTCCAACCTCCAAAAAAAAAAAATTCAAAAGAATACAAATGTTTGAAATCACTCAAGAATAAATAAATGCAGAATGAGCAGAGACTCAAAAACCCTGGTACAAACAATGGGTGGGAATGCATTTTAAGTGATTGCCAAACTGAAGAAAAAGAAGGAAGGAATTGAACCAGTGCTTGAAGCAGATGGTAAAATGTTAACAGATGCAGAGAGAAAGTGAAATGCTCCATTTTTCTTTTTCTCTAAAATTTTAAATTCTCTTTCTCTCATTAGTTCCAGCAAGAAAAGTTATCTTAAAACTGAGAAGTATGAAAAAAATATGAGGGAATTAAAGCCAAGGTAGGCAATGAATTGAGTAGAAGAGAATTTAACTACTTTAAAGGAGCTTCTGCCTCTAGCCCAAGTGAACTATGTTCCCACATACTGAAAGCATACTCAGATTTGACTATACATCATGGAAAATGAGAGAGATGAAGAAGGCTGCTTGTTGTCATTTTCAAAATGAGAGAAAAAATTAATTGTTTAAATACAATTTGGTTTCCGTTTTGTATCCCAAGTATTAGTGAAATCATATGGTTCTTGGCTTTTTTTCTGTCTGACTTATTTTGCTCAGCATAATAATCTCAAGATTCATCCATGCTGTCACAAATGGCACTATTTCACCTTTTCTTATGGCAGAATATATTCCATTGTGTATATATACCACATCTTCTTTTCTAATCATCTATCTAAGGACACTAGAGTTGTTTCCATGTCTTGGCCACCTTAAATAAAGCTGCAATGAACATCAGAACATATATATCTTTACAGATAAGTGTATACAGATTTGGGGGTATATACCCAGGAAACAGATTGCCGGGTCATATGGTAATTATGTTCTTAATTTAATTTATTTTTAAAGATTTTATTGGGGAATTGGGGGAGGAGAACAGTGTTGGGGAATTGGGGGAGGGGACCACCAAGTTGTTACTCTTCTCCGTTGCGGAGTGCGCCAGTTGCCGTCTGGCTTCCCATCGGCAGCTCTCAGCCTCTGAGCTCAAGGTGCTGTGTTCAATCTTAGTTGTGGGTGGGCGTAGACACCATCCCATGCAGGAGTCGAAACAGCAGCCTTGTTGTTAAGAGTGCACGCTCTATCAACTGAACCATCCAAGAGGCAGCTCACTTCAAGGTGCCGAGTACAATCTTTAGTTGCAGGTGGGCATAGCCCACCATTGAACAGGCAATCTTGTTGTTACACCAGCTGAGCCATGCTGCCACCTGTTGGCAGCACAGTGACAGCTCAGCTCGGGTGCAGCATTCACTGGCCCATGTGGGAATCAAACCTGCAGTCCTGTTGTTCAGAGATCGTGCTCTAAACCAGCTCTTAATCAACTGAGCCCCTCGTCTGGCCCATATTCTTAATTTTTTGAGAAACCTGCTAATTGCCTTCCACAGCGGCTGTACTAATCTGCATTCCCAACAACAGTGACAAACATAAAGAAACAAAACCTCATAGACATAGATAATGGTTTAGTGGTTACCAGAGGGTAAGTGGGGATGGGAGGTGGTAGATGAGAATAAAAAGGATCAAATATATAGTGATTGAAGGAGAACTGACTCTGGGTGGTGAATACACAATGTGATATATAGATGATGTATTACAGAATTGTACACTTAAAACCTATGTAACTTTACTAACCATTGTTACCCCAATAAACTGTAATTTTAAAAAAAGATAAAAAAAATACAATTTGGTGAGATAGTGAATAATTTCCAAAAAACTCTAGAATAGTTCATTATGCCAGAGGAAAGTTGTAGCCAAAAGGAGCCAGCATGAGTTTGCTCAAGAACAGATCACAATAAACTAATTTCATTTTTTTGTTCAAAAAATATTAAAGTTTCCCTTTAAAAGATATTAAGGTTTTCTTCAGATGTATACATAAATACCTACTTCTAATAATTTAATTCTGATTTCAAATATTACTTCCTTATAGGAGCTTCCATGAACCACCCAGCCTAAAGTGTCCCTCCTTCCTGCCCTATGTGTTCTAATATCATTCACACTGTTTAATTTTCTACATAGCATTTATCTAAAAGTACCTTGTTTGTTTACATATCTGGCTCCTCCACTCCCATGAGACTTTAAGAGCTCATAAGAACAAAGATTTTATCTACTAATCATCATTGTATCCCCCTTTCTTAGAATAATGCCTGGCTTCAAATAGGCATGAAATAAGTATTTTTAAATGAAAAAACAAAATCTCTGAACTGAAGGGACATAAAAGTCACCCAGGTCATGTAAAACTCTTCAATGAAATATTAGTAAACCAAATTCAACAGTACATTGAAAGGATCAAGTGCAATTTATTCCATAGATGCAAGTATGGTTCAATATCCAGAAATTAATCAGTGTGATTCACCACATTAACAACACGAAGGATAAAAATCATATGATCATTTTAATAGATACAGAAAAAACATTTGACAAAATTCAATATCCATTTATAATAAAAACTTTCAACGAAGTGGGTATAGATGGAACATACCTCAACATAATGAAGACCATATATGACAAGCCAACAGCTTGTAATATATTACTCAGTGGTGAAAAGATAAAAGCTTTTCCTCAGAGATCAGGAACCAGACAAGGATGCCCACTCTTACCACTTTTATTCAACATATTGAACATCGTAGCCAAGCAATTAGGCAAGAAAAAGAAACAAAAGGCATCCAAATTGAAAAGGAAGAAGTAAAACTGTCACTATTTCCAAATGACATATTATATAGAGAGACCCTAAATAATTCACTAGAAAACATAAGTTATAGGTAATAAACAAATTCAGTAAAGTTGTAGCATACAAAATCAATACAAAAGATCAGTTGTGTTTCTATACACTAACAACAAATTTTTGCAAAGAGGAATTAAGAAAACAATTTCACCTGCAATTGCATTAAAAACAATACAATGTCTAGGAATAAATTTAATCAAAATGGCGAAAGACCTATACACTAAAAACTATAAATAAATGAAGAAGACACAAATAAATGGAAAAATATTCTGTGTTCATGAGTTGGAAGAATTAACATTATTAAAATAGCCATAGTACCTAAAGCAATTGATGGATTCAATGCAATCCCTATAAAACTTTATGGCATTTTTTCACAGAAATAGAACAAATAATCCTGAAAATTCGTATGGGACCACAGAAGACCCTGAACAGCAAAAGTAATCTTTACAAAGAACAAAGCTGGAGGTATCACATTTCCTAATTTCAAACTATATTACAAAGCTATAGTAATAAAAAACAGTATGGTTTTGGCATAAAACCAGATACATAGATCAATGGAAGAGCATAGAGAGCCCAGGAATAAACCTGCACTTATATGATCGATTTCTTTGTGACAAAGAAACCTGGAACATACAATGACCCTGGGAAAACTGGACAGCCATGCATAAAAGAATAAAACTCGATCCCTATCTTATACCATATACAAAAATCAATTCAAATTGGATTAAAGACTCTAATGTAAAATCTGAAAACATAAAATTCCTAGAAGAAAACATTAGGGGTAAACTCCTTGGCTTTATATGGGAAATGATTTTTTTTGCTTATGACACCAAAAGCAAAGGCAATTAAAGCAAAACTAAACAAGTGGGACTACATCCAACTAAAAAGCTTCTGCATAGAAAACAAAATGAAAAGGCAACCTACACTATGGGAGAAAATATTCTCAAATCATATATCTGATACGGGGTTAATACTCAAAAAATAAAAGAATCTAATACTACTCAGTAGCAAAAGATTTTAAAATGGGCACAGGAATCAAATATTTTTCCAAATAAGACATACAAATGGTGAACATGTGCATGAAAATGTGCATCATTAACCATCAGGGAAATGCAAATCAAAACTGAAATGTGATATTACTTCACATCTGTTAAAAAAGGCTATCATCAAAAATACAATGAGCTATCAAGACATGAAAATACATGGAGGCACCATATATGTATATTACTATGTGAAAGAAGCCAATCTGAAAAGGCTGCATACTGTATGACTCCAACTACGTAATACTTTGGAAAAGGCAAAACTATGGAGGAGGATGGGTAGACAGAGTACAGAGGATGTTTGTGGCAGTACAAATACTCTGTGTGATACCATAATGATGGATACATGTCACTATACATTTTTCCAAACCTATAGAATGTAAAACACCAAGAGTGAGTCCTAGTGTAAACTATGAACTTTGGGTAATAATATGTACCAATGTAGGTTCATCAACCGTAACAAATGTAGCACTCTGGTGGGGATGTTGATAAAGGAGAATAAGGCTGTGCATTGTGGAGGCAGGGGAAATATAGGAAATCAATGTACCTCCCTTCAATTTTGTTGTGAACTTTAATCTGCTCTAAAAATTGTCATCGTAATAATTTTAAAAATGTATATTTTGTTCAAAAAAATCCAATAGCCCAACTATAAAATTACATATTACAAGATAATTGGGGGATTTGAATATTGGCTAGAATTAGATGAATTTGTTCATTTTTCTAGTTCTCATAAGGCATGGTGGTCATGTAAGAAAAAAAATCTAGCAGTTGAAAATGCATACTAAAGATTTTATGGAAGAAATGACATGTCAGGGACATGCTTTAAATACTCAAAAAAAAAAAAAAGGAAAAGGATAGGTGAACTAAGAGTAGCAAAATATTCAAAGTGGATGCATGGGAACTTACATTCTCTCTACTCCTGTGTTTGTTTGAAAATTCCCATAGTAAAATAATGTTCTTTAAAATATATTTTTTCCAGAAAAATTAATATATTCAAATAGAAATAGTATTTTGCACAAAATTTTAAGGAGTTCACATAACTGTGAAGCCCATTCCAGATTGAGAAACCTGATACTTGAAGAGAGAAATATTTGAGTATAATTTCAAGGGAGAATGCTGTTAGTAAGAAGAAATTACCATGGAGGTTAGACAAGTGCCAGCTCTTCACAACCACCAAAAGCAGGACCCAGGCACTCACAAAAATAGAGAAATGGGGAACTGCAAATTTACTTTGAGATTTGAAAAGGGTTTGAAGGAATGAATGACACAGTTTACAAAGAAGTCTGAAGAGCTTAAAATTCAACAGGAAAAGGCAAATGAAATGGCAAGGCTAAATGAGAAAAAATTACAGTTAGCAAACCATATTCTTCCATCAGGCATATAGCATCAACAACTTCCCAACTCAAGTACATCTTGGTTATAAAACTAGAATTACTTACAAATTCTGTTTCTAAATAGTCCTAAGGTGTGTGTGTGTGTGTGTGTGTGTGTGTGTGTGTGTGTTGTGGTGTACCTATTTAAAAATTCAAAAACACTTTGCTTGTAAAGAAATTCTATTGTGAATCTTATTGTAAAGAGAAGCGTTATTGTAAAATCAATGTTTACTACATATTTTAACATTGTCTCATATTTACTTTCATGATATGAAAGTAATGTCACATTGTAGTCACAATGTCACATTAATGTCACATTGTAGTTGTGCAGGAGATTGGAAGATGAGTGTTATAATGTTTACTTGTCTGAACCCCGCCAAGTGGACTGCAACACTCCTCTAGAACAGGAAGTGTATATCTTTTTCCCAATGTCTCCCAAGCTCAGAGCACAGTACCTAGCTTGTAGGCACTCAGTAAATATTTGATGAATTGAAAAATAAATGAAGCTCCATTTCCTGGAATGTTGGGTTAGGCAATACAAACTCACCCTTTTACCAAAAACAACTAAAAAACATGAACACTACCTAAGTATCTGCTTAGAGGCACTGGACAGCAACAAGATTGTGAAAAATTACAGGATAAGGATCCCTGGGAAGATGTGCTTAGGAAAAAGGTATGAAGAAGAGTAAGGAAGTGATTGCTATGGTAATCAGAGTATTGGTTACATTTGAGTTAGAAGGAGTTAGTGATTCAGAAGAAGTATGAGAGAGGTTTTTAGGATACAGAAAATATACTTTTTTTTTAACCTGGTTTTTTGCTGTGTGATAAACCATGATGCTATATATCTTTTTATTGTGGATTTATTTGCACATTTGTTATATTTCACAACACCAAAAGAAGTGTTTTTTAAAAATACTGTTAAAGTATAAACAAGTGAGTTCTGATAGTGTTAATCATTTGAAGTTACAAGTACTTCAGAAAGTATACAGAAATTGGAGTAGTAGACAGCATTTCATTTCAGTAAATGGCTTCTCCTTTCTGTTTCAGACAATAATATTAGTGGACTCCAAATGGGTATTCTGACCAACATGATCCATCAAATAAGGCATTATGAGAAGGGACTATGAAGACACAGAGATACCTGAAGGTGCTGCCTAACACAAGGTCCATTTTTCTTTTTGCTTTATGCCTAAAAAACTGAAAAAGAAAACATAATTATCTTAGAAAAAAGCAAAAAATACATGCTTTTCAGACTGAGCTTCCCACAGATACTCAGAATAACCCTGGGAGGACAATGATAGTCCTTAGAAAAGCAAAAGTTTCCAAGTTAATGCAACAAAGAGAATTTTCTGCTCACATATCAATTGAAGAAGTTTGATACAGACAAGCAGATGTGTAGACAACTGCATATTTCTAATAAACAAATCATGCCTAAAAATCCATTAGCTGTTCTTCAGGCAGATCTTTGGGGAGATTTTCTGTTTTACTGCATTAAGAAAGATGCTTGGGAAAGCTTATTAGAGAGCTTTACAAAATAATTTTGAAAAGCAGCTCTTCTACTGGACTGTGGGAAATCTGACAAAACTTTGATTTTTCAATTTGATCCCTTTTTAGTTTTGTTCATAAGCAAGCCGCCATTTCAGAGCCAATAAAGTCATCAGCAGCCTATTGCAGCCCTTCTCCAAGCACTGTGGGGAATTTATCACTTAAGCTTACTTTTCTCCCAGGTACAGCTTTAGGCTCTGAGACTGAAAGGCACACACTGCCCCCATCAGGTCAAATTACCCTGCAAAATTAGATTCTTTGGAAGAAGAAAAATAAATCTAGTTCACCAAGTATGACAGAAAAACAGACATATTGTAAAGCCCTGGATCCCACTTAAGGTCATTTCCATTTAATGAAATCTGGTTCTAAAGAAGGTTATTTTAAATGAATTACTCTTCAAATAGATTGTTATTTAAATATTCTGTTGTCAGCATTGACTCTTTAATTCTAACATGGTGAAACTAGTTGTCGTGTACCCTCACTTCCAACCAAGGAAAGAAATCTGAGGGAAAAAAAAACTATCCTCTCTGTTCTCTCTCCATTACTACAGCATCAATTATTTAACTCTTAATAAAATCAAGTTAATTCAGAATCATTAATCGGTTCCATAACAAGATCTATCATATTACATGATGTTAATGCCTCACTGCAATTTTTAAGTAAGAAATGTATGGTTTCTTATTTTACTTCCATAAACCTTCTTTGGGAAAAGTCTGGATTTTACTAATAAGTTATTGAAAGTGAATGAAGATTGTGATGATGCTGAAGGTAATACTTACTCACTAGGAATATGTTTGGATCCTTCTAGAGAGCAAGTTAATGATGGCAAATGCTATTTCAGTATTTGGAAATGCCTATTTATGTATGACAACATGCAACGTATTATGGTAAGTCATTCTTTTTTTATTTTATTTTATTTGTTTAATTAGCTTCAGGTGTACAACACAGTGCAATAGTTATACTTTTTAACCCTCAAAGTGACAACCCCCCACCCCAATTCTCCACCACACTCCCCCTATATCATATTATCTATTACAATTCTTTGACTCCCTTCCATCCTATAATCCACATCCCGTGACTATCTATATATTCAATTACATTTGGCATACAATATCATACAACATCAATTTCAGGTATACAGTGCAGTGATCAAGCCTCTACTCCATCCATGAAGTGGTCTCCCTAACAAGACATGTGACCATCTGACACCCCACAAAATTTTTACAACATTATTATATTCCCCGAACTGTCTTTCATATCCCTGTGACAGTACTGTAGATACCTATTTATGCTGTCTAATCTGTTCCCCTTCTCCCTCATCCCCACACCCCTCCCAACTAGCAACCCTGTTTTTCCTCTATATCTATGAGACTGTTGCTGTTTACTTTGCTCATTCATTCAGTTTTTCAAATTCTCCATATAAGTGAAATCATATGGTATTTGTCTTTCTCCAACTGACATTTCACTTAGCATAATAGTCTCTAGGTCAATCCATATGGTTGCAAAAGGTATGATTTCATTCTTCTTTATAGCAGAGTAATACTCCATTGTATAAATGTACCACAGTTTCTTATTCTAGTCATCCACCAATGGGCATTTTAGTTGTTTCCAAGTCTTGGCTATTGTAAATAGTGCTGCAATAAACATAGGGGTGCATATATTTTTTCGAATTACCGTCTTGCATTCCTCTGGGTAGATACCCAAGAGTGGAATTACTGGGTAATACAGCAGTTCCATTTCCAGTTTTTTGAGATACCTCCATACTGATTTCCAAAATGGCTGCAGCAATTTGCAGTCCCAACCAACAGTGCACCAGGGTTCCCTTTTCTCGATACCCTCGCCAGCACTTGTTGTTTGTTGATTTGTTGATGATAGCCATTCTGACCGGAGTGCGGTGGTATCTAAATATGGGGTTTTTTTGCATTTCTCTGGTGATTACTGAGGTTGAACAATTTTTCATATGTCTGTTGGCCATCTGTATGTCCTCTTTAGAGAAATGCCTCTTCATATCATCTGCACATTTTTTAATTGGGTTGTTTCTTTTTTTGGTGTTGAGTTTCATGAGTGTTTTCTAAATTTTGGATGTCAAATCCTTATCAGATATATCGCTGGCAAATAACTTCTCCCCTTCAGTAGGCTGCCTTCTTGTTTTATTGATGATTTCCTTTGCTGTGAAAAAACATTTAAGTTTCATGCAATCCCATCTGTTCATTTTTTCTTTTATTTCCCTTGCCCGAGGGGATATATCAGGAAAAATATTACTCAGGGTAATGTCTGCATACTTACTCCCTATGTTTTCTTCTAGGAGTTTTATGGTTTCAGGTCTTACATTTAAGTCTTTAATCCATTTTGAGTTTATTCTCATATATGGTGTAAATAGGTGGTCCATTTTCATTTTTTTGCACGGGTGAGTCCAATTTTCCCAGCACCATTTATTAAACAGACTATCTTTACTCCAATGTAAATTCTTGCTTCCATTGTCATAGATTAAATGACCATATATGGATGGGTTTATTCCTGGGCTCTCTATTCTGTCCCATTGGTTTATGTGTCTGTTTTTATGCCAATACCATACTGTTTTGATGACTGTAGTATGTTTTGATGTCAGGGAGTGTGATGCCTCCCACTTTGTTCTTATTTCTCAAGATTTCCGTGGCTATTCGGGGTCTTTTGTGGTTCCATATAAATTTTAAGATTCTCTGTTCTATTTCTGAGAAAAATGTCCTTGGTAGTTTGATTGGAATTGCACTGAGTCTACATATTGCCTTAGGTGGTATTGACATTTTAACTATATTAATTCTTCCTATCCATGAGTATGGTATGTATTTCCATTTATTTGTATTTTCCTTGATTTCTGTCTTCAGTGTCTCATAATTTTCTGAGTACAGGTCTGTTACTTCTTTAGTTAAATTGATTCCTAGATATTTTATTGTTTTTGAAGCAATTCTAAAAGGGATTGATTTCCTGATTTATTCTTCTGATTGTTTATTTTGATGTATACAAATGCAACTAATTTCTGAATATTAATTTTGTATCCTGCTACCTCACCAAATTCGTTGATCAGTTCTAGCAGTTTACTGGTGGAGTCTTTGGGATTCTCTATATATAGTATCATGTCATCTACATATAATGACAATTTTACTTCCTCTTTTCCAATTTGGATGCCTTTTATTTCATTTTCTTGTCTGATTGCTGTGGCTGGAACTTCCAGAACTATGTTAAATAGAAGTGGTGAAAGTGGACAGCCCTGTCTTGTTCCTGATCTTAAGGGGAAAGCTTTCACCCTTTTCCCATTGAGTACAATGTTTCCTGTGGGCTTATCATATATGGTCTTTATTATGCTGAGATATGATCCCACTATTCTAACTTTGCAAAGACTTTTTATCATAAATGGCTGCTGGATTTTGTCAAATGCCTTTTCTGCGTCTATTGATATGAACATATGATTTTCGTTATTCACTTTGTTAATGTGATGTATTACATTAATTGATTTGCGGATATTGAACTAGCCTTGCATACCAGGAATGAATCCCACTTGATCGTGGTGTATGATCTTTTTAATGAGATGCTGAATTCGGTTTGCTAGTATTTTGTCGAGAATTTTTGCATCTATGTTCATTAGGGATATCGGCCTGTAGTTTTCCTTTTTTGTAATATCTTTGTCTGACTTAGGAATCAGGGTGATAGTGGCTTCATAGAAAGAGTTTGGGAGCCTTACCTCCTTCTGTATTTTTTGGAATAGTTTGAGGAGAATAGGTACTAATTCTTTTTTGAATGTTTTGTAAAATTCACCTGTGTAGCTATCTGGTCCATGGCTTTTATTTGTTCTAAAATTGTTGACTGCTGATTCAATTTCTTTGGCAGTAATCAGTCTGTTTCTTTTTGGTTCAGACTTGGTAGATTGTGTGCTTCTAGAAATTTATCTATTTCTTCCAGATTGTCGAATTTGTTAGCGTATAGTTGCTCATAGTATTTTCTTAAATTTTTCTGTATTTCTGTGGTATTTGTTGTCACTTCTTTTTCATTTCTGATTTTATTAATTTGGGTCCTCTCTCTCTTTTTCTTGGTTAGTCGTGCTAAGGGTTTGTCGATTTTGTTTATGTTTTCAAAAATCAACTCTTGGTTTCATTGATCTTTTGTATTGTTTTTTTGTTTCCTATTTCATTTATCTCTGCTCTGATTTTATTATTTCCTTCCTTACACTCGCTTTAGGCTTGTTTTGCTGTTTTGGGGTTTTTTTTCGAGTTCCCTTAGGTGTAAAGAGAGTCTGTTGATTTCAGATTTCTCTTCCTTCTTTAGGTAGGCCTGCACTACCATGAACTTCCCTCTTAGGACTGCGTTCACTGCATCCCAGAGATTTGGGGTCGTGGTGTTTTCATTTTCATTTGTCTCGAGGTATCTTTTGATTTCCACCTTAATCTCATTTTTGACCCACTCACTATTTAATAGCATGTTATTTAGCTTCCATGTATTTGTAAGCTTTTCAGATTTCTTCTTATAATTCATCTCTAGTTTCATAGCACTGTGGTCAGAGAAGACACTTGATATGATTTCAATCTTTTTAAATTTGTTGAGACCTGTTTTGTGGCCTAACATGTGGTCTATCTTGGAGAATGTTCCATGTGCACTTGAGAAGAATGTATATTCTATAGCTTTGGGGTGAAATGCTCTAAAAATATCAATTAAATCCAGCTGGTCTAAAGTGTCATTTAAGGCCACTATGTCCGTGTTGATTTTCTTTCTGGAGGATCTGTCCATTGTTGACAATGGGATGTTGAAATCCCCTACTATGACAGTGTTACTGTTTATCTCTGCCTTTATGTCTGTCAAAATCTGTTTTACGTATTTAGGAGCTCCTATATTGGGTGCATAGATGTTTACCAGGGTTATGTCCTCTTGTTGAATCCATCCCTTTATTATTATGTAGTGCCCTTCTTTGTCTTTTATTGTAGTCTTCATTTTAAAGTCTATTTTGTCTGAAATAAGTACTGATACTCCAGGTTTTTTCTCATTTCCATTTGCATGAAATATATTATTCCATCCCTTTACTTTCAGTCTGTGTGTGTCTTTTGATCTCAGATGAGTCTCTTGTAGAAAGCATATGCATGTGTCCTGTTTTCTTATCTACTCAACGACTCTGTGTCTTTTGATTGGAACATTTAGCCCATTCACATTTAAAGTAATTACTGATAGGTGCATATTTATTGCCATTTTGTTATTTGTATTCCTGGTCTTCTTGGGTTAGCTTGTTTACCCCTTTGTTTTGTTTAAAAAAGCCCTTTTAACATTTTCTGCAATGCTGGCTTGGTGGTAATGAACTCCTTAAGCTTATTTTTTTTCTGAGAAGGTCTTTATCTCTTCTTCAATTTTAAGTGATAGCCGTGCTGGGTAGAGCAATCTTGGTTGTAGACCTTTATTTTGATATCACTTTGAATATCTCCTGCCACTCCCTTCTGGCGTGCAGAGTTTCTGAAGAAAACTCAGTCATTAGTCTTATAGGAGTTCCTTTGTATGTAACCTCCTTTTTTCTCTTGCTGCTTTTAGGATTCTGTCTTTGTCTTTAGCTTTGCCATTTTAACTATGATATATATTGGTGTGGGCCTGTTTGGATTCAGCCTGTTTGGAACTCTGTACATCCTGGGCTTGTATGTCGATTTCCTTCACCATGGTAGGGAAGTTTTCAGTCATTATTTCTTTAAATACATTCTCAATCCCTTGCTTCTTCTCTTCTCTTTCTGGTATTCCTATGATGCGAGATTGCTGCATTTCATGTTGTCCCAGAGGTCTCTTAAACTATTTTCATTCTTTCTTCCTTTTGTTGTTCCAGCTGGGTGATTTCTGCTATTTTGTCTTCTAATTCGCTGATCGACTCCTCTGCTTCATCTATTCTACTGGTGATTCCTTCAAGTGTGTTCTTCATTTCAGTTATTGTAGTCTTTATTTCTAACTATTTTTTTTATGGTTTCCCTATCCTTCTTTATATCCTCGCTAGGTTCCTTAAATATTCTTATCATCAGTGTTCTAAACTCTGTCTCTGTTTCATTTAGTTCCATTTCTAGAGTGTTCTTCTGATCTTTTACTTGTGTTCTTCTGATCTTTTACTTGGGACATATTTCTTTGTTTTTTCATTCTGGCTGTCAATCTGTGAATGTTTTGATATATTAGATAGATCACCTGGAAAGAAGAGAAAAGAAAAATAGAAAAAAAAAAGAGTTGCAGGTGCTCTCTGTCCTCTTTAATCTGCAGACCATTTGCTCAGCAATAGAGAGTCTTTGGGCAACTCAGCACCAGCTATTCAGGGGAAGAGCTTAACGTGTTATGTGCTGGCCTCCCTATCAGGCTTGCAGTGAGCTTTCCACAATTAGCTGCTGTGTGCTCTGGAACCGTGCTCACTACCAAAAAAAAAAAAAAATCTTTACAGGTTGTTGCAGGTTGTTCACTACTGTAAAAAAAAAAAATCCCTCTGTGGCCTGTGGAGATGTGGGCCATGCACCAGGGGCTCAGGGTGCCTCTGGCAACACAGCTCTGGGTGGGTGGGACAGGCCCCCAGGGCACCACTTGATGTGGTCACTGGCCCCCACTAAGTCAGAGCAGCATGCACTCTGCACCAGCAATCAGTCCACACAAACTCGCCAGGAAAGCCGCTCTCTGCCCAACACTCAGGAAAACTCCCCATCTCAGCCAGTCCCAATCAACTGCCCGCAGATCAGGCTAAGCAGCCCAACAGCCAATTCCCAGCCTTGCAACTCTCCATAAACAGTGCGGAGAGTGGGGACCTAAGGCGGCAGGCGCATTCCTGAGTCTCAGTTATCATACTGATGCATCTGGAGAGCACCCGCCCTGCATTTCCCTGGCAATGCAGCACAAGTGAGGGGGGAGGAGCCAAGGTGTCTTGCTCACTCCTGCGTCTCAGTGAGCAGCCTGATGGAGCGGGAGAGCACCCACCAGGTGTTTCCCTGGAAACCCAGCTCAAGCAGGGTGGAGGGTGGATCTCCAAGGCCAAATGCGCATGCACGAACACACTCCTACGCTGTGATCACCAGACCAATGGGATCCCAGATCTGACCCTCTGTGGGAGGGCCCAACACTGAAAAAATCACGCCCTCCTGTACACTGTTCATGTGTAAGCTCCACACCAGGGAAACAATGGTCCCAAAACTTCCCACTTCTGCACCAAAGGTGCTCATTTCAGTCCTTCCCCACAGGCTGCTGGGCCCGGCTCACACAGCTACTCCCTCCAACAGGAATCGGTGAGTGCTCACCGGCGAGCTAGCCTGTGCACCAGCCCCATTCGCTTTTTGACTGTCCTCAATCCTGACTAATTTCTACTGTCCGCTATCACAGAACTCCTCTTTCTGGCAAAGCAACTCTGGGCTAGTGAACTCGGTGTGGGGCCAGAGGGTCTCTCCCCCAACCGGAGAAGGCTCCCCACAGCTGGGGCGTCCCTCATGGGGCTCACCCTCTCTCGTCTGTGCCCCTCCTACCAGACTTGACATGGCCTCCTCTTTAGGTCCTTCATATAGCGGTTCTGTTCATCTAATGTTCAGGGGACTTACGATGTTGTATAAATTATTTGTAATTTTGATGTGATCCTGGGAGGCAGTTCAGAAAGCGTCCATCTATTCCACCATCTTACCGGAAGGTAATTCATTCTTGCTGTGGGTTAAACTGGCCATGCTCTGTATGGTTTGATCTTAAAGAGGTTATTTTAAAATATTCCCAGCTGCCTTCCTAGATATCATAAATTTACTTTTTAGAATAATATATTAAGTCTATAACCAAATCTGTGAGTGGTAACATATTAAACTTACTAAGCTACCTAGTGTTCCATTGTCTCTGAAGAAAAAAATATGCAAGATAGGCAACTTTTAATGTAAGGAAGGAATACAAAAGGAGAGAGAAAGATGATATGGCAGTACCACAACAATGTTTCATTTTGCTTGGGATGATCTATCTGGAGAACACAAAACTATTCTTCAAAATGTAACTGAAATGTCAAATCTTTATTGAAACCTTTTCCTTCTGTTAAAATGGAACTTATTTATAATTTATTTTTACATAGATTTTTCTTGAGCTGTAACATATATAACAAAAGTACATAATTTTAAAATTAAATACTGAATGATTTTTCGTAAAGTGAAGACACTCTTGTTCAGCACCCAGAACAAAACATAATATTGTCAGCAACAAAAAGCCCTCCTTATGCCCCCTCCAAATCACTACCATCCCAAAGGTAACCAGCATTCTGACTTTTAACACAATACTTAATTTTGCCTGTTTTTGAATTTTATTCAAATAGAATCCAACTTTAGGAGGTGCTACCAGTTTTCCCAAGTAGTTTTACCAATTTATACTCCAACTGGCAGAGTTGAAGAGTTCCAGTTGCTCCATATCTTTGTCAGCACTTGATATTTTTCATCTTTTTCTTTTTTATTGATCCTCTTGATTATAGTGGTGTGTCATCATAATTTTAATTTGGATATTTGAGGTGACTATTGAGGTAAAGCAATTTTTATATGTTTGTTGGTAATTTGGATATCTTCTTTTGCAAATTTCCCATAGAAGTCAATTTATTCATTGAATTTCTTTTTTTTTATCTTACTGATTTGTAAGATTCCAAGAAGTAAATCTTATTGTTACAAATATCCATTCGTATCCATTACAAATACCATCCTCTTTTTTGTCTATTTTGTTGTATATAAAATGATACTGGGCCGGCTGAGTGGTGCAGTGGTTAAGAGCTGGTTTGGTACGCCAGCAGTCCCAGTTCATATCCCACATTCCCACATATGAGGGCCAGTGACACTGCCCTCAAAAAAAAAAAAAAAAGAGGTTACTTATTTTAATGTAATTTATTTTATAATGTTATTCCTTTACAATTCATGCTTTTGATGTTCTGCTTGAAAAATAATTGCTTACACCAAGGTCATGAAGAAGTTTTTACACACTTTATTCAAAAACTTTTATAATTATACCTGTAGAATTTATGTCTATGATGTACCTAATACCGAGTTTTATATATGCTATGAGATAACTGTCAACTTTTTTTTCATTTCATTGAATTAATACAGAATCCTTTATGGGAGAAATCATCCTTTTCCAAATGTACTTCCATGACACCTTTGTGAAAAAACAATTAACTATTTTTATGTATGGGTCTGTTTCTGTACTTTATTTTGTTCTGTTGTACTACTTGCCTATCCTTCAACCAATATCACACTGTCTTATTTACTATAAACTTGGCCCTTCCCATTTCTGTAATCTAACTTTGTTACAGAAAACATTTGAGGTAGCTTAAATGGACAGATTAAAAGAAAAACACACAAAAGATAGTGAAGGTTCTAGTAGCATACAAATATCCTATCAAAGAAACTAAACACACATACACAAACAAATCTATTTGAAAGCCTCAGAAAGTTACCAAAATAGTTAGGATCTGATATTCCAGAAGGAAAAAGAAAATTAAAATTAACCTCTGGCATTTTACTGCTGCCTTTCCCTTTAAAGCATTTATTTATTTCTAAGCAACACAAGGTATGTTGGACATGCCCTTCTAAAATAACTTAGCTAAGAAGTTTAAAAACTAAATAAGAGCTTCCGGTAAAATGGCAGAATAGACAGATGCTGTGCTAACTACCTCCCAGGATCACACCAAAATTACAAGCAAATTATACAGCATTCAACCCTGGAGGTCCCCGAAACACTAGATGAATAGAACCACTAAACAAAGAACTTAAAGAGGAGGCCACATCGGGTCTGGTAGGATGGGCGGATATGAGAGAGGGTGAACCCCGTGAGGGAAGCCCCAGCTATGGGGAAGCTTCGCTGGTTGGGGGAGAGACCCTCCAGCCACACACCAAGCTCACCAGTCCAGAGTAACTTTGCCAGGAAGAGAAGTTCCAAGATACTTGGAAGTAAATTAGTGAGGACTCTCTTTGCTCAGCTTGGTGAGGCTAAGAGCGGCTAGAGAATCACTGGGGCTGGCACACGGGCTTGCTCGTTGATGAGCACTTACATGGGTTGTGGTGGAGGGAGTAACTGTGTGAGCTGGGTCCAGGAGCCTGCGGGGACGGACTGAACTGATGACCATTGGTGCAAAGGCTGGAGGTTTTTGGACTATTGTTCCCCTGGGGTGAAGCCTGCATGCGAGTGGTGTAAGGAGGGCGCCATTTTGTCAGGGTTGGGCCCTGTCACAGAGGGTCAGGTCCGGGACCTCATTGGTCTGGTGGAATTGGCGCAAAGTGCGTGCACATGCGGCTTTGGATTCCCAGCCTCCGCCCGGCTTATACTGCGTTGCCAGGGAAACACTGGGCGGGTGCCCCCCAGTTCCAAAAGGCTGCTCACTGAGACCCGGGAGTGCGTAAGCCACCTCGGATACCCAACCTCCGTAAGCTTTTGCTGCGTTGCCAGGGAAACGCCTGGTGGGTGTGCTCTGGCTCCAACAGGCTGCTCACTGAGACACGGGAGTGCGCAAGCTGCCTCAGGTCTCCACTCTCCGCACTGCGCTTGCAGAGTTACCAGGCCGATGATTGGTTGTCAGGCTACTCAGCCTGATCTGCAAGCGGCTGATTGGGACAGGCAGAGACTGGGAGTTTTCCTTGGAGTGTTGGGCCATGAGCTGTGTGCCTGCATGATCCAGCGAGGGCTCTCCTGGTGATCTATCTAATACATCAAAGCAATCCTAGAGCAACAGCCAGAATGAGGAAACAAAGAAACATGTCCCAAGTAAAAGATCAGAAGAAACCTCTAGAAATGGAACCAAATGAAACAGAGGGATCCAACCTTTCAGAGACAGAGTTCGGAACACTGATGATAAGAATGCTTTACAAACTTAGTGAGGACATAAGGAAGGATAGAGAAATCATAAAAAACAACCAGTTAGAACTAAAGAATGCAATAACTGACATGAAGAACACACTCGAAGGAATCACCAGTACAGTAGATGAAGCAGAGAAGCGCATCAGCTATTTGGAAGACAAAATAGCGGAACTCACCCAGTTGGCACAACAAAAAGACCAAAGAATAAAAACAATGAAAATAGTTTAAGAGCCCTATGGGACAAGGTGAAGCACAGCCACCCTCCAATCATAGGAATACCAGAAGGAGAAGAGAAGAAGCAAGGGGTCTAGAATGTATTTGAAAAATAATGACTGAAAACTTCCCTACCCTGGTGAAGGAAATCAACATACAAGGCCAGGAAGTGCAGAGGGTTCCAAATAAGCTGAACCCAAACAGGTCCACACCAAGACACATCATTGTTAAAATGGCAAAGGTTAAAGACAGAGACAGAATCCTAGAGGCTGCAAGAGAAAGACAGCAGGTTACATACAAAGGAACTCCTGTTAGACTAACAGCTGACTTGTCTACAGAGACTCTGCAGGCCAGAAGGGAGTGGCAGGAGATATTCAAAGGGACACAAAATAAAGGCCTACAACCAAGATTGCTCTACCCAGCATGGCTATCACTTAAAATTGAAGGAGAAATAAAGAGCTTCTCAGAAAAGAATACGCTTAAGGAATTCATTACCACCAAGCCAGCATTGCAAGAAATGTTAAAAGGGCTTTTTTAAATAAAAGAAAGGGGTAAACAAGCTAACCCAGGGAGACCAGAAATACAAATAACAAAATGGCAATACATATGCATCTATCAATAATCATTTTAAATGAGAATGGGCTAAATGCTCCAATCAAAAGAGAGTGGCTGAGTGGATAAGAAAATAGGACACATGTATATGCTGTTTACAGATGGAATAAGATATTTCATGCAAATGGAAATGAGAAAAAAAAAAAAAGCTGGAGGACCAATACTTATTTTGGACAAAATAGACTTTAAAATGACTATAATAAAAGACAAAGAAGGGCATTATTACCCTAATAAACATCTATGCACCCAACATAGGAACTCCTAATTACACATAACAAATTTTGACAGACATAAAGACAGAGATCAACAGTAACACTGTCAGTACGGGACTTCAACACCCCATTGTCACTAATGGACAGACCCTTTAGACAGAAAATCAACACAGAAAGAGGGGCCTTAAATGACACTTTAGACCAGCTGGACTTCGTTGATATTTTTAGAGCACTTCACCCTGAGAAAACAGAATATACTTTCTTCTCAAGTACATATGGGACGTTTTCCAAGATAGAACATGTTAGGCCACAAAACAAGTCTCAGTAAATTTAAGAGGATTGAAGTCATATCAAGCAGATACAAAGGAAAAACTGATGGTTGCTGGCTGGGAGGGAGTGGGGCTGAGGGAGAGGGGGAAGGTTTTAGACAGCGAAGGTGGGTGACTACAATGTTGCCGCAGGGATATGGGGGCAGTTCTGGGAATGTAATTGATAATGTTGTGAAGAGACTACTATGTTAAATGAAATAAGTCAGTCGGAGAAAGGCAAGTACCATATGATCTCACTTACATGTGGAATCTGAAAAACTGAAAGAACGATCAAAATAAAGAGACTCATATATATAGAGGAAAAACTGAGTGTTGCTAGTTGGGAGGGGGATGGGGATAAGGGGGAAGAGGAAGGGGAAGGGATTAGGCAGCATAAATAGACAACTACAATATTCCCACAGGGATATGAAACACAGTTCGGGGAATATAATAATGTTGTAAAAATTTTGGATGGAGTAGAGGCTTGATCACTGCGCTGTACACCCGAAGCTGATGTTGTATAATATTGTATGCCAACTGTAACTGAATATATAGATAGTCACAGTAAGTGGAGTATACTGTCGAAGGGAGTCAAAGGAATTTTAATAGATATGTATGATATCAGGGGGCGTGGGGTGGTGACCTGAGGGAGGGGGGTTGTCACTTTGAGGGGTAAAGAATATAACTATTGCATTGTGTTGCACACCTGAAACTAATAATAATAAAAAAAGCTAAATAAGACGTTTGACAGTGTCATGGAGCTGGGGAAGTAAGAAGTGGAATTTAGGGCTCATCAAAGCAGATGGACCCTGATTATCATCCTAGGCTTTCTGGTTGGACCCCGAAAGGTCTATGCCAGAGAAGTAAGAGCAAACCAGAATATATCATGCCTTAAAAACACTAATGCACATATTCAAATCAATTTTCCCCTGGTTAGAATAAGGTATTCTTCCTTTTTTTAAACTGTCTGTCAGAAGTTAACATTTCAAAGAAATATATGAAGAATGCATGACAATAACAAATTGAAATTCTAAAAAATGAAAAACTAATTTTTAGACAATATAAAAATTGTAACATGAGATAGAACACAGTGGAATACACAATTAATGAACTAGAAGATAAGTCAGTATAAAATATCCTTACTGAGCCACAGAGAACAAAAAAATACAATAGAGAAAGGAGTACAGTATATATATATAAAGGATGCTGTCAGAAATTCTAGCATACATGTAAAGGAATCCCCAAAAGAGAACAATGATAAATAATCTGACTGAGGCAATATGTGAGGAGATAATAAACTCAAATTTTCCCAAAGTGATGAAATACATAAAATCAAATATTTAACAAGAGTGATAATCCAAAATCTGGATAAATATCTTGTGCATATTAGAGTAAAATGGCTAAAAATTGAAGACAAAATAATCTTATAGTCAGGAAAATAAATACATATACTTTCAAAGGAGCAAAAACCATGATTTACAGCTGACTATTAAAGGGAAATGATGAAAGTGAATACACAGTGGGAGAATATCTCAAAAGCACTGAAAGACTACAATGGCCAACTTATAATTGTATACCTTGCAAAATTAAAGCAAAATAATATGTTTCTAGACACAGCAGAGACATCAGCAATATACTTTAGAATAAAATTCTCACCAGGGAGTATGCAGTTTTAAATGATAACATTTGAATGAGGGTCACAACAGACTTTTGGAAAGGTTAACTAACTCCTTTAGGGAAAATAAGGCTTTAAAAAGTACAATTAAGCCTGTAGTCTAATTGATCAAGGACCATTGATCTGGGTCAGGGACATATGATCAGCCTCTGTATTATCAATATATCACATATAACTTTCAAGTCCTAAAGAAAAAATTACACTCAGAAATATAGCTCTCGTGAAATCAACAAATTCTGGCCCAAGTACATTTTATGTACAGCACAATTCCCAGACCTTTGTTCATATTGCACTGATTGGGTTCAGAAACATAATTGTCAACAGGGTCTTTGATTAAATTTAGAGTCAATATTTCATAGTCATATTTAGGTTGTAAATGAATTGTATATTAAAATGTGCATTGAAAAGTACCATGTGGTATAATATCAATAAGGTATAATATCAATAATAAGTTTTCAAAAACTTCCTGATATCACATTTGTAACTCTTGTATTTAAAATAATCAACTAGCTTATTTTTATAATTTAGGTATTTTGTCTCTACATAGCAAGATTAGAAATAAAGTTTCATTGTCCTGTTTATAAGAACTTCTCCACAAATAAGATGTTAAGGCAGTGAATGGTCATTATTTCCAATCAATGACATGGCAAATGAAATAAAATTATCTTTTTAACATTGTTTATTGAAGTGTTGATAAGATTTTGATATCCTATGTAAGAAATTTGATCAGATGCAGATTTGTGAAAAATCATTTTGCATTGAATTTGCATATCATAATTGTATATCTTTCATTAAACTGCTGTATTTCAGTGTCAGCATTCTTTGTTTCCTGATTTAAACCAATGATAAACTATCAGTATGAATTAAACAATATATGATTAAAAATAAACCTGACTGATAAATATAAGTAACTGAGTTTTAAGCATGTTCATCTGATCTCCACTCATTTCCTCATGTGTTCAGTGAATAGAAACTAGGAGGCTTTTAAACAAAGGAAAAATTCAAACAATCAGCTTCTTCACTGATATATATGTAAATAGATTCCAATATCCCCTTTAGAATGAGCTGATAGTGAATTATTAGCCATTGTTGGAAAACATTAACTTGAACTACTGTACCAGGCTCCAATACATTTACTCTGCTTCCATCTCTATTCTATGCAATCCAGTCTACGTAATACAACTAGGCACACTAAGATTCTTAAAGCTCAGCTCTGTCCATATCACCCCTTTTTCCAAAAATTTTCAATAACTTTTTTATTCTTCTAAAGTTTTCCTCCACATTCCACTTATGTGACCCTTATGTATCCGCCTAACTGGACTACTTGTTTTTACTTATAGAAAAATCTTTTTTAAGAGTATACTTGCCTACAGACAAAAGTCTTGATCCATTGGTAAAATTATAAATTGTGTACACCTAATGTATTCTCAAAATTATTAAAGTAAAACTGATATAATTAAAAAGGAAACAGACAAATTTACAATCATCATAGGATATTTTAACTCACCACTATTAGTAACAAAAAGAAGCAGATAAGAGTTAGTAAGCATATAGGGAGGATTTAATAACATGATTTAAAAATTAACCCAATTGACATACTTAGAGGATTGTTTCCAACAACTGCAGGATACATAGTGTTTTCAAGTACACATAGAATATTTGCCAAACTTGACCATATATTATTTTTAAATTAACCTCAATAAATTTCAGATATTTGAAATTGTATAAAATATTTTTTTCTGACCAAAATAAATTTAAACTAAACATCAACAGCAAAAATTAGTTTAAAATTCTAAATGTTTAGAAATTAATCATCTCTGAATAACTCATGTGTCAAAGAAAAAATTGCAATAAAAATTTTTAATATTTTGAAATTAATGACATTAAAATAGTATATAGGTCAAATCTGAGAAATTCTTCCAACGTTTATTTAATAGTAAATTTATAAGCCTTAAATAAATATATAAGAAAAAGACTGAAGAATTAATGATCTAATATCCATCTCAAGAAATTAGAAAAATAGTAACAAATTCATACCCCGCAATAAACAAGAAAGGAAATAAAACAAAAGCAGAAAACAATTAAATACAAAGAAAACATAAAGCAAAGAACATTAACCAAATAAAAACTCAATTCTTTGAAAAGAATAAATAAAATTTTATAAGTTCCAAACAACATTAGTTAAAAGTAAAAATTAAAAAAGACAGAAATAACCAATAACAGAAAACCTAAATACACCAGAACAGGGGTCGGCAAACTTTTGAGATGGAAAAGCCAATCCTGTCCCTCAACAATTTAAAAATTATTCAAGAGCCATAAAACAAATGAAATCACCATTACATGAATAATATCTTCTAAAATTTTTATAAATGAAACTATGATAGTTTTATTTTCATTTTCAATTTTACTTCAGAGCCACATGTATGTACCCAAAGAGCCGCATATGTGCTATGGTCTGAATGTTTGTATCCCCCTCCAAATTTATATATTAAATCCTAACACCTGAAAATGATGGTATTCAGAAATGGGGCCATAGGGAGGTGATTAGGTCATGGAGGTGGAGCCCTCATGAATAGGATTAGTGTCTTGTTAAAGGGATTCCACAGAAATCCCTTGCTTCTCTGCTATGTGAGAATACAAGAAGTCTCTGGATCAGAAGAGGGCCATCACTCAATTGTGCTGGCACCCTGATCTCAAACTTCCAGCCTCCAGACTGGTAAAAAATAATTTTTTTGTTTATAAGATACATATTCTGTGGTATTTTGTTAGCAGTCTGAACAGATTAAGACAATATGTAAAATTCTATATATAATAGACAAATTCCTAAAAAACACCACTTAATACAAGAAAAGGTAGAAAATTTGAATAACTTCATACCTAATAAAGAAACTTTATTTGTAATGAAAACCTTCACACAATGAAAAATTTAAGCTTCACCAGAAAATTTTTTCAAGGCATAAATAATATCAAACTTACATAAAATCTATCAGAAATTTTAAAAAAAAGCAAAACACTTCCCACTTATTTTATGAGGTCAGCATAAACTTGATATAAAACCTGTCAAGAAAATTTAGAGGGCTATCTCTCTTGCAAATATATATGTAAAATCTTAAACTAAATATTGGCAAGCCAAATTCAACAATCACAACCAAGTTGGATTATTAATTATATTTTTAATGTTGAAAAATTGTATGATGATCATCAAAAATTGAAGAAAACACTTGATAAAATTCAACATCTGTTGAAAACTTAAAAAGCAAAAATATGATTAGCACTTTAGGAATAGAAGGCAATTTCATAAATTGAATAAAGCTTAACTACAAAAACACCAATGACAAACATCATATGTATACTTAATGTTACACTACTGAAAGCTTTCCACTGATTGAGAACAATACAAGTATAGATATTGCAATTTATATTCATCTTTTCGGAAATGATTGCCAATGTAAAAAGACAAGAAAAATATTAGATAGTAAGAAACTAATCTGCCATTATTCATGGGCAATATTATGCTATATATTGAAAACTAAAGTAATCCACAAACTATTGGAACTAAATTTATTAGAACTAAAAAGCAAACTTACCAACATTCCTTGGTCAAAGTTTATATCAAAATAAACTTTGTTTCCATGTCTGAAACAAACAATTAGTTAATGAAATATTTTTTAAAAAACTTTTTTAATAGCATCAAAAATCTTACATACCTAACAGTAAATTAAATACAAGATATGGAAAATCTCTACACAGAACACTTCAACTGCTGTTGAGAAAAATAGATAGAATTAACCATGGTTATTGGTTGGAAGACAATATTATAAAGATATCATTTTTTTCTTCTAAATTGATCCATAGATTCAATTCAATCCCAATTTTTGTGGAAATTGACAAGTTGATTCTAAATTTATATGGAAATGAAAATCCCACTCATGACACCCACCCATCCAATACTCATGACAATCTTACAGAATAAGAATACATTTTGAGTACTTACACTACCAGATATCAAAAGCTACAGTAAATAAGACAGATGGTATTGGCAGAAGGCTATATCAATAAATCAGTGGAATAAGAAAGGTTCCATAAACAGATCCATCCATACATATTCAGTGACAAATGCTGACAAAAGTGCCAGGACTATGTATTGAGGAAAAAGTGACTAATGAATAGTACTGGGTTAATCAGACATACATATGTATAAAAAAATGAATGTTGATCCCTACTTCCACCATATACAAAAATCAATATCAGATGGACTGTACACATAAACTTGACAGGTTTAAATATAAAGGACCTACACCAACCACAGTAAAATATCTTCACAACCTTGGGATAGGCAAAGATTTTTAAATCAGGACTTATATAAGGTTGGGAAATTGGAATTTATAAAATTAGAAACACCTGGTCATAAAAAGGCATCATTTTAAAAATGAAAAGGCAAGCCACAGAGTAAGAGAAGCTATTGTCAATACATATACTGGACAATGGTTTCATATACACAAAATGAAAATAACTCCTACAAATCAATAAGAAAAAGGCAAAACACTCAACTTTAAATGCGTAATCCATTAACAGGGAATACGGGCAACACAAACTCTCTCTCTTGCTCTCTCATATATAAAATAAGCATGTGAAAAAAGGCACAACATCATTTTACATCAGCTGAATGCAAATTCATAACAGTTAGATACCAATCTCTATCCATCAGAATTATTAAAATGAAAAAATAGACAATACTAAATGTTGGTGAGTACATGGAGTAGATGGAATACACTAATATGAGAGTATAAATTGATGTTGAAACCCTGTAAAATTTTTACAGGATCTAACCTATGATCCTGCAGGTTTGCTCCTCAGATTACTCAACAGAAAAGTGTATGCATATTCACCAAAAGACATGTATAAGTATGTTCATTGAGGCACTATTCAAAAAGCCCCAAAATGAAAACAACTCTAATATCTATCAACAGTATAAGGAATACTATATAGCAAAGAAAAGGAACCAACTATCACCATATACAACAACCTGGATGGCTCTCACAGACATGAAAGAATGAAAGAAGCAGACACAAAATAAGCATGTGCTGTATCATTTCATTTATATAAAGTTTAAAAACAGGTGAATATAATCTACTGTAATAGAAATCAAGATATCATAGTTGACACTTTGAGAAGGAGGCAGGTAGTGATTGTGAGGAAGAACAAGAGAGGTTTCTGCTGTTCTGGTAATAGTCTACTTCCTGATATGGATGTGGTTACACAGTGTAAAATCACTCTGTGAAAATTCATTGAGCTTTGTTCTTGTCATTTGGTACCTTTCTACATATATACTATACTTTAAGTGAAAATAAAAGACAGACAAACATGTTAAGGTATTCAGTGAGTCAAGACTAATGTAGGCATAGAGAGAGGATACATTGATGATAGATATGCAGACAGATACGCAAATTACATATATGTTATGCTTGATTTTCACTAAATAGAAATGGAAGCATTGTCAGATACAGTATTTGTATTATCCATATGATACAATTTTACAGTTTTGGGAGGGAGAAGTATAACTGTTCTTGAAATTAAATGCTGATGGGGACATCTTCTTGGGATCCTCATAAATAGTACAATGAGAAAGACAATTAGCAGCATCCCCAACATTTTGTATTTGTCTCATTTTGTTAGACAATTTTTCTATCAGTTATCAGGAGATGTAAATGGAATTACATCAAAGTGCAGATGAAAACCAATTTTGTGAGACTCATAGGCAAGCTGATTTCTTCCTCCTTCCTGCACATGCTGTATATATCTATCATACCATTTACCTCACTCAGTTTGCAACCCCCTTAAGAATGAACACAGTGTCTTGCACATAGCTATAATCAATACAAGTTTTATGACTGAATAAATAAATGAATGAATGAGGCACTTGGTGCCCAAAAGAAGGTGAAGAAGAAAGGGCAACAACAAAAACTGTATCTGCTTCACAATTTGGCAGTAGGCAAAAATGCCTGACATATAGTTTTCAACCTAGGACAGGTATCATTGATAAAGACCAATATAAATGACCTATGGTGATACTGAACCAGTATAGAGATTAAATGTCATGTATTAATGCTGTGCAGAAGCAAGTAATACAACTTTACAACACTTTCCTATATTTTCAACCTTTTTTAACTTTCTTATTCTACCCTGAAAATAGCTATTTAACAAGTCAGTATAAAATGCAAGATGCTATTTTATGTTATGCCAAAGTCAGAAGCAATTAAGGGAAAAACTGCTAGTCTAAGATGTTATTGCTTGATTTAACTTCAGCTTTTGTTTTGCAAACCTTTTTTTTTTCTTCCTGCTAGAGATTTCATTTCAATTCTTTACTCTTTTCCACATTTTAGCCAAGTCATTGGCTCAGCTGGCAGATGATAGAGCTTTCTTGTAGCTGAAATTGTATTTGGCACTTTGGGATCAACATGCCCTGTCTCTGATGATTGGTGTAGTCTTGATTCTAAGTGATACTATTTGTCTTGAATTTCCTTTCTGAGTGATATTTTTGAGGGAGAGCATTTGAATTGCTTATCTCTCTCTAATTCAGTCATCATTCTGACACTAAAATGTCTCAGAATCTCTTCTTCTTGCTAAAGAAATGTCCTTTCCTTTTTGCTCTTCAACTAGCCTTTCCTGCCTTTTGCCTATAAAATAGGCAGCACAACATGGAGGGGAGGGTAACAGAGCATCCAGTCCCTCTTGGGGCAAGCATCTTTCCTAGCTCTAGTAAGGTATATCAAGAACACTTCATTCGTAGCTGATGCATAATTTTTCTCTCTCTTCTTATTCTTCACATTTTATTTAAACATCTGACTAAAGTCTGAATGCTCTTAAGGATAATATGTTTAGTTCAATATCTTGCAAATAGTAATTAGTAATCAAACATTTGACAAATTGTTGTATAGAGCAGAATTGTTTAAATACACAGATTTCATGGAGCAAGCCTGATACATTTGTGACTACAGATGTATACTTAACAAATAAGAGAAATGTTATATATTCTTATTTCCTTTTTCTTCATTTACAATTCCAGGAATGATCCCTTGAAGATGGAAGGAACTACCTGAGAAGTAAGAATGAAAAACAAGTACTCCTTTCTATTGTTTTATTACACCATCTCCTAATGCCTAAACCACTACTTGCTTTCTGTGCTTTCCAATAGTGACTAGCATGGCTAATTAAAAGATATTTTGTATAAAGAAGATGTGGAATATGTACACAATGGAATACTACTCTGCCATAAAAGATGAAATACTGCCTTTTGCAACAACATGCATGGATCTTGAGATTATCATGCCAACCTAGTAAGTCAGACAGGAAAAGTCAAGAACTGTACCACTTCACTCATATGTGGGATATAAAACTGAAAGCAACAAAGGAACAAGACAAACAAACAAAGAAACAAAAACTCATAGACAAAAACTCATAGACAAAAACTCATTGTCATAGACACAGACAACAGTTTATTTGTTACCAGAGGGTAAGAGGGGAGGGAGGATGGTAGGAGAAGGTAAACAGGATCAAATACATGGTGATGGAAGGAGAACTGACTCTGGGTGGTGAGCACTCAATGTGATATATAGATGATGTATCATAAAATTGTATACTTGAAACCTAGGTAATTTTACTAACCATTATCACCCCAATAAATTTCAAAAATTAAAATTGTTAAGACAATTTTTTTAGGTAAAAAGAAGATACTTTGGTATATGTGGAGAGAATGATACTTTGGTATATGTAGAGAGAACTTTGTGAATTACCTGACCTTAAAGAACTAACACAAGTTGCCAAATCAAAGACAAATGTTCTTCTTGACATTTTCACATAGAGTTCCTATGGCCATCTTAAAATTAACATAACCAAAGCAGAATTCTGGATTTTTCCCATGGTCCCCAAAACCCACTTCTTCTAGCATCTTAATACACCACCAGCATCTATCCAACTGCTTGAGCCTGATACCTAGGATTTATTCTTTCTTCTTCTTTCCCCCTCACTTTCTTTATCCAATCCATCTAAAATTTAATGCAGGGAAGTATTAACAATCTCATTTGTTTGCAGATACAAGCCACTTTCTATAACCCAAGTGTAGTCAGTAATAAATCTCATGCTTCCATATACATGTACTTGATTCCTGCATCTTGATCCAAATTTGGGCTGGGGTAAGAGGGGAAATAAGCCATTTATTTATTCAGCACCATCATCACCACTCCAAATCCCAACAACTATCACCACCAGCTTTCTTTCCTGCTGTCTTTCTTCAACCTCCATGGCAGGAACTATCTAATTCTACCTGTGGCCTAGCACTGGTCCAGATTCTGGAGCCTTTTCAGCCACCTAGGAGGGAAAAATATAAATCACTATGCCATAAGCCATCCTTAATGTCGTCTAGCACCTGACTTTACCTTGTAGTTCCAAAATCTTGTCTCTTCTTACACAGCCCTTGAAACAAACCCTTGCCCTGAACCTAATTGAGAGTTAGGACAACACAGGGTTCTTATGGAACACGAAAAGCTAAAACATTATACAACTTATGTTTGGGTAATACATATAGTTGACCCAGCCCTCCTGCATGTTTCATCTTATTTTTATGAAAATTCATGTTCATCTCCAGATGATGATTAAAATATTTTCTTTGTTCAAATGTATCAAGGATACAAGGATTTGTTATTTGACAAACTTTGCCTAAAACAGGAAATCCAGGTGATAATACATATTAAATTACACTTGATGAGCTAATACTTGGAGAAAATCCTGAGACTGTATCTCTATGAATCATAGGAAATGAGGATATCTATTTTATATGAATATTCTCAATGAGCGCATGTAATTCTGGGAGCAGCTGCTACAAAAAGAAACTGGACAGTTCAAACCTGGAACACTGCAGTGGAAATTCCTCCCTGCCTAACAAAGTAGGCAATCACCAAGAAAAACAAAACTCAATGCATTATTCATAATTCTAATTCTAGATCATATACAGCCACCATAAAAGCTGAGATTCTTTAAGTTTATATTTAAAGTAGTTTAGACATCATATACCTATTTATAAAATGCCATATCAGCTCTCAGATGTAGTGGGGAGTTCCATAGTTTTATTTTCTGTAAAGATGCTTTAAAATGTTTATTGTTTTAAGCCTTGAAAGGCACAAATGAAAAAAATCACTATAATAATCCTCACATGAAATAACAACTCAAATTACTTCCCTCAAAGTTGGTCACCCCTCTTATTCATTAACTCTTAGTTCCAAACAGAACTCCCTTAAAGAAATGATGCATTCTGAATCCACTTCCCAAAGTACAGCTCTCCAAAGGACAAGAAGAAAACTTCTGGTCAAGATGGTGGAGTGCTCACCCCTTCACATGACTTCATCAAAAGTACAACTACACTGCCACTCAAGAACAACCATTCTTGAGAATCACCTGAAGACTACTAAGCTAACAGAACTCCTATAAACTAAAGAAAGAAGAAGCCATCTCAAGACTACTAGGAGGAGTGAAGATGAAAAATGGGCTGGTCCTGCATCCACATGTGTTGGTTAAGAATTCTGAGGGATATCTTAGCTGCAGAGGTCCTCCCTGAGGAGCACAGAGTCCCAGACCCACATGAGGTTCCTCAGCCCAGAGCACCAGCGCAGGCGAGAGGAGTCCCACAACAATGGCTGTGAAAATCAGCCTGGACTCAGTCTGGGTGAGACAAAGGACTGCTAGTGTTTCAGGCATTCTCCTAAAAGACCTGCTCACAGAGCCCTCACTTACGAACACTCACCTTAAGCTCCAATGAAAGGACAGCAGCTCAAAAGGTGCCAGGGACTATTGCGGAAGAACTGAATTATCTGGCTGTAGGGCAAAGGCTGGACAGGCAGCTCTCTCTGGTGCTGGGGAACAACACTGTTCATTTCTTGAGCCCTCCTTCCATTCAGACAGCAGATGCAGGTGGGCACCAAGTCTGAGTCTCTATCAATCAGCTAACACTACTCTACCCCACCCTGATAATTCTCTGAAACCCCACCAACCCCAATTCATGCACCTAACCTTCACCTCTTTTGGAGGCTAACCCACACAAGAAGCCAGCCTGGGCCTGCACTGTGACTTTCCTAAAATCTTTCAAAGGTCAACAAACCCCGCCCCCCAAAAAATAGCAGCTGGTCTCAGTATGCCCTATGTCTCTTGCTAAGGCAGCTGGCTTTGGTTCATAGCATAACCATTCTCAGGTACCTCCCAGCCCAGCACAGGCAGTTATCAACAAAAGACCACTTTGTAGCAACTATCAGGTGGCCCCCATCCAGACACAGGTAGCAGCTGGACTTGGCATTCACCAGAATTCCTCCCAAGAAACCCCAGAATCAATATCCTCAGAGGCTGGCTTCAGAAGACAGCAGAGCAGCACCCAATTAGCACCACAAGTGATACACCCAAAGGGTGGACTTGGCAAGCATCTGACCTGTCTAAAGCAAATCCTGCTCCATAGGTCAGCCCATATACAACAACTGGTCTGCTGAAATTATGGCCATTCCTCACAGCTAGTCAGCCTGAGGGTCAATCTCACTCACTGATGTGCCAACAGCAATCAATGTTCAGCTACAACAGGAGGGCACACACAAGGGACACCCCTGAAGCACCCAGCTCAGGTGAACAGGGAGACTGTGCCACTGGGCCCTACAGAACACCTACTACATAAGAGCACTCTGCCAAGACCAGGAGACATAGTCTAATACACAGAAACAAATACAGAGAAGCAGCCAAAATTGGGAGACAAAGAAACATTTCCCAAATGAAAGAACAGGACAAAACTTCAGGAAAAGAACTAAACAAAGTGGAGGCAAGAAATCTACCAGATGTGGAGTTCAAAACACTGGTTATTAAGATGCTAAATGAACTTAGGGGCAGAATAGATGATCTCAGTGAGCACATCAACAAAGAGATAGAATTATTAAAAAGGAGATAGAAAACATAAAAGGAACTAATCAGAAATGAAGAATACAATAAATGAAATGAATATATGGAATCAATTGCAGATTAAAGGAAGCAGAGGATTAAAAGACAAGGTAGCAGAAAACACCCAATTGGAATAGCAAAAATAAAAAATATTTTAATGATAGTTTAAGGGACCTCTGAGACAACATCTAGTGTAACAAAATTCACATCTTAGAGGTACCAGAAGGAGGAGCAAAAGAACAAGGAATTGAAAACCTATTTGAAGAAATAATGATGGAAAACTTCCCTAACCTGGTGAAGGAAATAGACATACAAGCTCAGAGAGTGCAGAGAGTCCAAAACAAGATGAACACAAAGAGGCTCACACCAAGACACATCATAATTAAAATGCCAAAAGTTAAAGACAAAGAAAGAATCTTAAAAGCAGCAAGAGAAAAGCACTTTGTTACCTACAGAGGAGCTCCTTTAAGACTGTCAGCTGATTTCTCAACAGAAACTTTGAAGGTCAGACAGGAGTGGCAAGAAATACTCAAAGTAATGAAAAGAAAGGACCTGCAACCAAGATTCTCTATCCAGCAAGCCTATCATTTAGAATAGAAGGAGAGATGAAGACCTTCCCAAACAAGAGAAAACTGAATGAGTTCATGACTACCAAACCAATATTACAAGAGATGTTAACCCAGAAGCTCAGGTGGCAAGAGGAGTAGCAGCTGCCAAGCAGCCCAGCTTCTGGAAGGCTCTCCATGAACACTTACCATGTCCCCACAACTCCCAAAAGGAAGGTTAGCTCCTCCAATGGGGCAGTGAAGGAGGAGCCCAAGAGGAGTTGACCAGGTTGTCAGCTAAACCTACTCCTGCAAAAGTGGAAATGAAGCCCCCCCGCAAAAAAAGAAAAGCAACAGAAAAGGATAAATCTACAGATAAAAACGTGCAAACAGAAGGGAAGAGGGGAACAAAGGGAAAAACAGGCTGAAGTGGCCAAGAAACTAAAGATTTACCTGCAGAAAACAGAGAAGCTAAAAACGAGGAGAGTCCAGCCTCTGATGAAGCAAGAGAGATAGAAGCCCAGTCTGATTAATATCATATCATGTCTTATCAGTGATTCTTGCCTTCTTGTACAATCCAGAGGAATACTTTTATCAACTATTTTGTAAATGCAAGTTTGTTAGCAGCTCTAGAAACATATTTAAGAAGGAGAGAATCCCACCTTCATGATATTTTGTAAGTGTAACTCCTCTTTTTAAAAAAGGTGAAATCATTTGCTGGTTGTTTGTTTCTTAATGCAACCAGAAAATAGTGGGATATTGAATACAGGAGGATTTGATTGTCTTGGGTGTCAGCTTAACATTCCATAGATAGGGATAGTTTTAATATCCTATAATACAAAGCATACTAAATGGCAATTTGGAGTCAGTTGTCCATTTAATATGTCTTGAACGTTTTAAATTACTTCTAGTCTCATGTTTTTGGTAGAATTGTTTCTTAAACAAAACCACTCCTTGATTTTGGCTCTCCTCATCAGGATTTTGTGCACTCTGTATCATCTTTAGTCATGATAGTATAGTTTTTCTAGTAATCCTATTAATATGCTGTGAAAGATTGAAATTTTGAGTATGTAGTGTATATGATATTAAATTGTGAATTAATGGGTCTTTGATGTAACAGCATATCAACATTTGCAGATATTGGTACTTGATATTCTATTAAGAAAAATTAACCTCCAAATTTTAAGCTGGAAAGTCACTGGAATAACTGTAAAAAAGAATCACAACATGACTTTTTAGGTTTTTGGAAAGTACATTACGAATTGTGTACAAATTTAAATATCTGAGTACTTATCTTCAGAACAACCAATAAAATCTCAGTTATAAAAGCAAAAAAGAGATTTTAATGAGACTTCTTTAAGAAGAAAAATATATTAAAAATATTAGTGAGAAAATATTGCAAAGAAAAAATTTTTCATGAAGGCAAATACATAATAAAAGCAGTGGATCAACCAATACTAAAGCTAGTACAAAGGTTAATAGGCAAAAGTAGGATAATCATGTGTAATTACAACAGGAAATTAAGGGATACATACAAACACACATACACACAAAGTAAAAAATGACAAAAACATAAACATGGGAAGCCTGAGTAAAATTGGTAGTGATTACAGAATGTGTTAAAACTTAAACGAGAATCAACTTAAAATAGACTGCTATAAATATAGCTTGGTCTATATGAAGCACATGGTAACCATAAACCAAAAATATACAAGAGATATACAAGAAATAAAAAGAAAGGAATAGAAACACAACACTACAGTGAATCAACAACATATAAGAGAAGAGAATAAGAAAGAAACAGAGAACTACAAAAACCATCAGAAAACGATTCATAAAATGGCAATAACTACATACCTATCAATAATTACTTTAAATGTAAATGGTTTAAATGCTCCAATCAAAAGATGAATGGAGGGCCAGCCAAGTGGCTCTGTTGGTTAAGAGCTTGCTCAAGAGTGCAAGCTGAGCTCTAGGCAACAGCAGTTCGATGCCCAGCCCAAGCTGAGCTGCACTGAGCTGCCAACAGGTGGCAGGATGGCTCAGCTAAAAAAAAGAAAATGAAAAAAAATTATGAATGGATAAATAAGTGGTACATATATACAATGGAATAGCACTTGACCATGAAAAAGAATGAAGTCTTACCATTTGCACCTACATGGATATACCTAGAGGGTATTGTGCTTAATGAAATAAGTCATACAAAGACAAACACCATATGATTGCACTTATATGTGGAATATAAAAAACAAAACAAATGAACAAGCAAGTCAAGAGCAAACTCGTAGATACAGAGAACAAACTGATGTTTGCTGGATAGGAAGACAGTTGGGGTGCTGGTAAAGGTATTAAGAAGTACAAATTGGCTGTTACAAAATAGTTATAGGGTTGTAAAACACAGTTTAGGGAACAGAGTAAAAAGTATTGTAATAACTATACATGATGTCAGGTTGGTGCAAGACTTATTTAGGGAATTACTTTGTAAGTTATATAAATGTCTAACCACTATGCTGTACACCTGAAACTAATACAACATTGAATGTCAACTGTAATTGAAACTTTAAATTGAAAATAAAAGTATATTTATATACTCGTATATAAATATTTTTAATTATTTATATAATTAATATATAAATATTTATATATGAGTATATAAATATTGAATCACTATGATGTACATCTGGAAAAAAGTACCAAAAGGACTAGATGTACAAAGTGTTCATCAAGAGGTACTGTTTAATCTCCAAATTAAAATTCTATTTCTGAAAAAGGAGAGGTAGTCAGAAATTCTGACATGTGTTCATGCTGGTAAAGCATCCTAAAGTTGAGATTCACTATAAAAAAAAACCATAGAGTAAATTGAGGGGGAAATGAGAAACTGGGACCACAAAGGCATTATCTGGGGGAAAACTGAAACATAAGAACATTTAAAAGTAAACGTAACTGGCCCTTGGGTTTTAAAATTCTTGAATGAGATAAGCTATAATTTAAGGCCTACATACTCTTATATACTTGTTTAAATTTCTCCATCAATATTCTTCAAGTGTGTGTGCAAATATTTGGATTTTAGCTCACCTGGAGAGTCACTTCTGAATGAAAACACAGATCGAGTGCCTTGAGCCCATGGTATTACAGCAGGAACAGTTATCGTTTTTACATGTACAGGGATGTTTTTGAAAGGTGGAAAGAGGGGATGTTGAAGAGAAAAAAAAATACATTACCTGGTTTTTATTGTATATATTATTTCCGGAAACTGGAAATTACTGACTATTCATCTACAAAGTAGCTATATAGGAAGCTCATACGATGACTCAACCATTGCAGCTGAGATAGACAGATTTACCTATGGTAAAGAAAGGACAGAGAAACCCACTATTGCAGCTAGTGTTCACTTTTGCTTTGTTTAAATTCTGAGCCTAATTATTGAAAGAAAGAAAGAAAGAAAAAAAGAAAGAAAGAAAACAAAAAAACAAACAAACAGAAATAAGAGAGCCAGTGTATTTTCCACATCCTTCATTCTCTACACCTTATTTCCAAATAAATAAAACCCAGTATTTTATAACAATAATCCTCCAATTATCTCTCAATTTTAAAGCTTTTCTGATTTTTCAATGGAATTGATTTCCATAACAATCAGCCCCCAGTTTACAGATAATGCATGCTTAGTGGTTTTGCCTGCGATATGTTGCCTAAAATTCATCTACTCCAGTTCTTTAAAAGTACCTGAAAACAATGGAAATATGCCCTTCGTTAATATCATAAGCTGTTGCTGCAACGTCTATAAACAGAAAGAAAAATAAATGGGAGCCATCCTATTTTATCAGAGCCTAATAATACATACATACCAGGCATTTTGCTTAAGTCCCAGAAATAAAGCCAGACATGATAAGTAGGAAGGAAAGAAATACACGCAGAGACTTCCGGTAAAATGGCGCAATAGGCAGACGCTGTGCTAACTGCCTCCCAGGATCACACCAAAATTACAAGCAAATTATACAGCATTCAACCCTGGAGGTCCCCGGAACACTGGAGGAACAGAACCACTAAACTAAGAACTTAAAGAGGAGGCCACGTCGGGTCTGGTAGGACGGGCGGAGACGAGAGAGGGCGAGCCCCGTGAGGGAAGCCCCAGCCGTGGGAAGCTTGTCTGGTTGGGGGAGAGGCCCTCCGGCCGCACCCCAAGCTCACCAGCCCAGAGCTCCTTTGCCGGGAAGAGGAGTTCTAAGATAGCCGGCAATAAATTAGTAAGGACTCTCTTTCCTCAGCTCGGTGAGGCTAAGAGCGGCTGGAGAATCAGTGGGGCCGGCGCCCGGGCTTGCTCGCCGGTGAGCACTTACCTGGTTCCTGATGGAGGGAGTGGCTGTGTGAGCCGGGAGCCTGCAGGGACGGACTGAGCTGAGCACCTGTGGTGCAAAGGCTGGAGGTTTTTGGATTGTTGTTCCCGTGGTGCGGAGCTTGCACGCGAGTGGTGTAAGGAGGGCGCCATTTTGTCGGGCTTGGGCCCTCCCACGAAGGATCAGGTCCGAGACCTAATTGGTCTGGTGGAATTGGTGAAGTACGTGCGTGTGTGCGTGCGTGCGCTCGTGCCTGTGGCCTTGGATCCCCACCCTCCACCCGGATTATACTGCGTTGCCAGAGAAACATAGGGCGGTGCCCTCCGGCTCCTACGGGCGGCTCACTGAGACCCAGGAGCACGCTAGCCGCCTTGGGTCTCTGCTTTCCACACTGCGCTTGCAGAGTTGCCAGGCTGGTGATTGGTTGTCGGGCTGCTCGGCCTGATCTGCAAGCGGCTGATTGGGACAGGCTGAGACTGGGAGTTCTCCTGGGAGTGTTGGGCCGTGAGCTGTGTGCCTGCGTGATCCAGCCAGGGATCTCCTGGTGATCTATCTAATACATCAAAGCAATCCCAGAGCGACAGCCAGAATGGGGAAACAAAGAAACATGTCACAAGTAAAAGATCAAAAGAAACCTCCAGAAATGGAACCAAATGAAACAGAGGGATCCAACCTTTCAGAGACACAGTTTAGAACACTGATGATAAGAATGTTTAAGGAACTTAGTGAGGACATAAAGAAAGATAGGGAAACCATAAAAAACAACCTGTTAGAACTAAAGAATACAATAACTGAAATGAAGAACACACTCGAAGGAATCACCAGTAGAGTAGATGAAGCAGAGGAGCGGATCAGCGATTTGGAAGATAAAATAGCAGAACTCACCCAGTTGGCACAGCAAAAAGACCAAAGAATAAAAAACAATGAAAATAGTTTAAGAGCCCTATGGGACAAGATGAAGCACAACCACCTTCGAATCATAGGGATACCAGAAGGAGAAGAGAAGAAGCAAGGGGTTGAAAAGGTATTTGAAAAAATAATGACTGAAAACTTCCCTACCCTGGTAAAGGAAATCAACATACATGCCCAGGAAGTGAAGAGGGTTCCAAACAAGCTGAACCCAAACAGGTCCACACCAAGACACATCATAGTTAAAATGACAAAGGTTAAAGACAGAGACAGAATCCTAGAGGCTGCAAGAGAAAGACAGCAGGTTACATACAAAGGAACTCCAGTTAGACTAACAGCTGACTTGTCTACAGAAACTCTGCAGGCCAGAAGGGAGTGGCAGGAGATACTCAAAGTGACACAAAATAAAGGCCTACAACCAAGATTGCTCTATCCAGCACGGCTATCACTTAAAATTGAAGGAGAAATAAAGAGCTTCTCAGAAAAGAATAAGCTTAAGGAATTCATTACCACCAAGCCAGCATTGCAAGAAATGTTAAAAGGACTTTGTTAAACAAAAGAAACGGGTAAACAAGCTAACCCAGAGAGACAATTTAAGAAGATTGATGTCATATCAAGCAGATATAAAGGAAAAACTGATGGTTGCTGGTTGGGAGGGAATGGGGAAGAGGGAGAGGGGGAAGGTTTTGGACAGTGTATGTGGGACTACAGTGTTGCCGCAGGGTTATGGGGGCAGTTCTGGGAATGTAATTGATAATGTTGTGAAGAGACTATTATGTTGTGAGAAATAAGTCAGTCGGAGAAGGACAGGTACCATGTGATCTCACTTGTGTGTGGAGTCTGAAGAACTGAGTGAACGATCAAAGTAAACAGACTCATAGATGTAGAGGAAAAACTGAGGGTTGCTAGTTGGGAGGGGGGTGGGGATACGGGGGACGGGGAAGGGATGAGACAGCATAAATAGACAACTACAATATTGCCACAGGGATATGAAACACAGTTCGGGGAATATAATAATGTTGTAAAAATTTTGTGGCGTGTCAGATAGTCACATGTGTTGTTAGGGAGACCACTTCATGGATGGAGTAGAGGCTTGATCACTGCACTGTACACCTGAAGCTGATGTTGTATAGTATTGTATGCCAACTGCAACTGAATATGTGGGTGGTCACAGGATGTGGAGTATGCTGTGGAGGCGAGTCAGGGGAGTTGTGATGGATATGTATGATATGGGGGGGGAGTGGGGTGGCGAACTGGGGGAGGGGGATTTTCACTTTGGGGGGGTAAAGAGTATAACTATTGCATTGTGTTGTACACCGAAAACTAATAAAATAAAATTAAAAAAAAAAAAAAAAAAAGAAATACACGCAGTCACATTTATGCCTTTAACTAGCCATATACTCTAAAGGGTGTTCCTTCCAAAACTCGCCTGACCTGTGGCTACTTCTTCACTCTGTGTGGGTTTTCCCCTCCCTTTCTCTCCTCTTCCCAGTTCTACTTGAAGAGGGACTCTGCCAGCATATCATTAAAATTGGATTTACCTTCCTAGAAAACTCATTGTTTCCAGCTCCTTCAATATCATTTATACCTGATTTTAGCCCTCCTCTTATAGTTGATTTCTGTTTCTTAAACAAAGATGTTTCTGGAGCTTTAAGAAAAGTCTTAGAGGAATAAAATCTGATTTTTGGCTTAACCCTCCATTGGCTGCAACTGATCTCACAGATTCATTGCACACAAAGATGTTGCTATGAAATGTTGGATTGTTGGAAAAGTCATGACTCATATTGGCAACAGATGGCAGTAGTTCATTTTTGGAAGTACTAGAGTCATTAATAGCTATGTTATTGCTGTGTCATTTTACAGCTGACAGTTCCAGCTTCATTCTAAAAAAAAATTGATCGATTTGGTTGAGTTTTGGAGATTTTACAAGTTAAAGGTGGAAGACGAAACTGTGCATTTTTGCCATATTTTACTGCTTTACTTTCATAAAGGGAGGAATGCACATCAAGCTTGTGAAAAATTGCATAAAGTTCATGGTGACAATGCTCTATGAGAACGTCCGTGCCAACAATGGTTCATGAAATTCCGTGCTGGTGATTTTGATCTCAACAATGCTTGTCAGTCACGGAGGCCCACCGAGGTTGATGATGACAAAATAAAGGCATTGATCGAGTCAAACCCATATTACACAACACGAGAGATTGCAGAAACACTGCACATCTATCATTCAAGCATTCACAACCATCTGAAGATAAGCAAGCTCTATATTTAGGTTTTGCATGAACTCAAAGAAGTTCATTTGATGGCGCATATAAACATCTGCAATATGCTCATTAAATGTGAGGAAAACGATTTTTTTGGAAGTGACTGAAAACTGGTGATGAGAAGTAGATTGTTTACAACAATGTGGTGTGCAAATGGCCCTGGTCCAGATGTGATGATTCACCTCAAACAATATTAAAAGCAGACATTCATCAGAGGAAGGTTATGCTCTCAGAGTGGTGGGATTTTAAAGGTGTTGTGTTTTTCGAGCTCCTACCAAGGAACCAAACAATCAATTCAAATGTGTACTGTTGGCAATTGGACAGTTTGAATGAATTCATCATCCAGGAACACCACCCAGAGTTTGTTAATTGTAAAGGAGCTGTGTTCCATCAGGACAATGCAAGACCACACACAAGTTTGATGACCTGTCAAAAATTATTGGAGCTTGGATGGGATGTGTTGCCACACCCACCATACTTGCCTGACCTTGCACTGTCAGCCTTCCACTTGTTTTGTTCTCTTCAAAACTCCTTGAGTGGTATAATGTTCAATTCAGATGAGGCTGAACTCAGCACCTTGTTCAGTTTTTCACAAATAAAGATAGATCCTTCTATGAACGAGGAATTATGAAGCTCATCTGAAAGATCACAAGAAGTTATGGAAGAAAACAGACAATATATCATTGATTGATCTTTGTTCTTTATATAAAAAAAATGACCTTTGAGAAACATAGACAAAATATTCATGACTTTTCCAGAAACCCAATACGTCTTTACTGTACTAAGTCACAAATACGACTGGCGATAAGTTACGATAGGGTGGGAAGATACCGAAGCGATGAGTCACGATACTTAAGTTTAACTGTTAGATATTTGAAAATTTGTTTGCAATGAATCTTTGAGATCAGTTCCACCCGACGGAGGGTTAAAAAAACAATAATGTTCTGTGATTCTATTCAACTGCACAAACAAAAAAGAAAAAAAAAAGGAGAAAGAAACAAAACCCAAACTAATAGTGACTTAAAAAATAATAGTGGATGGGCCGGCCGAGTGGCTCATTGGTTAAGAGCTGGTTTTGGGATGCTAGCAGCCCCGGTTGGGATCCCACGTATGAGGGCCAGTGACACTGCCCTCTACAGCTAACAACAGCTCCACCTGGAGCTGGGCTGTGCGAGCCCTGGCTACGGTGTAGGCTGCAGTCCCTGCTGCAGTGGGCTGCCATAGGCTACAGTGAGTGGCCGGCAGCCAGCGTAAGTGGCTGGCAGCAGGCATGAGCTGCCAATAGCCGTGGTGAGCGACCATCCAGAGGCCGGCGACAGATCTGCCTCATGCGGGAAGAGCTCAATGACGATACCAACATGTGCCAGTGAAGCAACATCCTCCGCAACTAGACTGAAGAACAAAAAGACAGCAACTTGTCTGTTCCCCTTCCCTGATTCCCCAACGATGTTCCCCTCCTCCAATTCCTCAATAAAAATCTTTAAAAAATAATAATAATAATAGTGGCTTAAATACATTTCTTTCTCCTAGACTGGGTTGGTGTGGCAGCTAATTGAGGCAGTCAAAAATTCACATTGTTTTTACATCTCCATGCCATTATCTCCAAGTGTAGCCTTGTCCTAACAGCCAAATATGGAAGGTCGAGGTCCAGCCGTCACATATGTGTTTTAAATCAGTACAAAAAAAGAAAATAAAAGACACTCTTATACCTTCCTCCACTTAAACAGACTATCTTATATGCAAAGGATGGTGGAAAATTTTTAAAAGCATTGTACCAGCTGAAAGTTAGGACTTGATTGCCTTTAAGGAAGCAATGGATAGTGACAAGCATATAGCAGGAAGTACAATTCCTGCTACATGCTTCTCTCATCATTTTGTATAACTGAGCAATGTCTATGCAATCATCTTCATACATCCTTATAGTTTTCATATACTATTTCCTTTATGCTAAGTCCTTTAATGCACTGTTTTATTTACTTGCCCCTGCCAACAAACCCCTAAAGCTGGTACTATTGTTAATCCTATTAATATCTTATAAATTAAAACAAAGTAGGCTCAGAGAAGTGAAGTTTCTCAAGGACACATAGGTAATGTATGATTTAAGCCTAGGTCTGTGTAATTCCAGAGCCTGAGCCCTTAACATGAAATGCTACTATTTCATAAAGAGGTGCCGTCAAAAATCACAATCATGCTCAAATCAGATGAAACTGATGTCAATAGCCAATCCTACAGTATATCAAAAGTAAATTAATACTGGGCTGGCCGAGCGGCTAAGTTGGTTAAGAGCTTGCTCAAGAGTGCAAGCTGAGATCTGAGCAACGGCGGTTTGATGCCAGCCTGAGCTGAGTTCCTGTTGAGCTGCCAACAGGTGGCAGGTTGGCTCACCTAAAAAAAAAAGAAAAACAAGTAAATAAATACTAACCTATTATATTAACCAGTAACTATGCTTTGAAATTATGAACATATAACCATACTGCATGTGAGAACTAAACAGTGAGAACTAAAAACATAATCATAATGAAATAAACCTCATGACAAAATTCACATTTAAAATCAATAATCATGACTGTGCTGTACAAAAATGATTTTAAGCATTAGTGTTTTCTTAATTATAGAATACTAGTAAGGCATTTAGATAATTTGAAAAAATATAGCTTTCAGATTTCTCAAGGTCTCAACATTCTTATATTTTTACATAGTCACAACATCCAGATAAATTGGTATTATGATATTTTTCTTTCTTTATTGAGGTATAATTGACATACAACATTATATTAGTTTTAGGTATGATAGTTTTCTTTTTTCTTAACTTTATATATTAAGCATGATAGACATGATTAAAAAATAGTTGCATTAAATTCCTTTGGTTCATGCACTACAGCATATTTAACTTTTAGCTTATTTCTAATATTTCACTATTCCAAATTGCTTTATAAAAAATTAAGCATGAATAAGAAAACATTGTAAACCAATTTCTCACAGCATTTCACTTATTTGTAAGTTGTTGATAACCAGCAACTTCCCTGATATCATGTAGCCATTTCAATATATCAGTTCACTAACATTTAGGGAAACCTAAGCCAGCTACCAGTCATGCACAAAGATGAAAAAACACACAGCCCAAAGAGCTCAGAGAATAAAATTGGGTATAGACCTGTGAAATGTAAACTTCTGGATTAAGTGTGTACAGAGTACAAAAAAGAAGGTATTCAATTCAGCCTGGGCATCAAGAAAAACTGCCTGTAAGAGAAGTTCATTACACACACATAGTCATGTACATGAAAAGATAAACATCATAAACCCAGCCCTCCAATAATATGCTATATGGTCCTATGGTTCCAAATCAAGCCTTCCTGTGCTCCTTCATGTCCCCCATCCAATTCCCTACTATTCTCTCATTGCCTAAGCTGTTTTTCACAAGAGCAGGGACATGGAATCCAAGAACATCTAGATGTCTTGTACTGAATATCTCAAGGTCACAGAAATTCAGAACCACAAATCTATTGAAGGGCAATAGAAGGGAAAACAGTATGCTTCTTACCACACGAATGGCATGTTGGAGATAAATCAGTACCTCAGAAATGGTGGCTGGACTCGGGTATTCCAATCTAGAAAGGGGGTGAAGGAAGCTGAGTCAAGGAAAAGGAGTCTGGCATAGGTCAATCATGGAAAAATAAGTGTCTCTTGACCTATATCAACGAGAATCAAGCAATCAAGTTCAATCAGAATGACTTCCCAAGTTAGTTTAGCTGTGTTGGGCAGGACCACCAGCAGAGATGAGAATTAATTAAAGCTGGTTTTCCTTAAGGACTAGCTTTGGTAGAACAATTTTATAAATTTAGTGAAACATAAATCTCTTCAAAAGAATTGTAGGATTTTGTACTCTGTAGTTAGAACTGAAGCTTAAAATCCACTCATATTTGTGAAGGGTTACATATTTTCTTTCTTTTTTTTCCATATTAGAGTTACATGTTACTTTGAACAAATTTTTTGTCAAGGACAATTAAAAGTCATAGGAAAGAAAAAGAGAATGAAAAAGTATTGAAAACTTAAAGAGAAAGGAGGAATCCAGTAATGGAGGAAAATGGGGAAAAAATGGCCGGGTGGAGTCTCCATAAACAAAATTCACCTGCTTCATTATTATACACCTTTTAAATTCAAACAAGTTGCAACATTATTGCCCATGCTATTAAGTCTAAGACAAATTCAGTCCAAAATCATATTATTCCAGATATTTTCTACGAGCAAGGCAAGTATTCTTGAAAGCTCCATAGATTCATTAGCTATGAGTGCATGGGAAGCTCAGCAGAAACATTTATAATTAGGCTCTTTTCTTTTGTGTCCAATAGCATTAGACAATAACTGAATGCTATGTCTTTTTCTCAAATACAGTATGTTGCATACACAGCAACTTTTCAGAGCATCTTGTCACACATAATCCTCAAAATAACTTCTTAATATAAGTAGGTAGAGCAAGAACTATTATCTCCATACTTGACCAAAGTGATAACCATTTACATGAGTTAGTATAGGTTAGGTTATGGTAACAAATGCTCTCAAAATTTCAATGACTTAACCCAATAAAGTTTTGTTATTTTGCACATATGCAAAGCCTGTGACATGACTGAACAAACCAACAAGTGTAATGGATTAAAAGTGGCCAAAAACTTTCATAGATCCTCCCATCAATAGGTAGAATCTATTTTCCCATCCTTTGAATCTTGAATCTAGGATGTTCTCATTATTTGCTTTAATCAGTAGAAAGCTGTGGAAGTATTTGTGCATGAATTTTGAAGTAGGCCTCTAGGGGCCATACAGCTTCCATTTGTTGTTTTCCATTTGAATGCTGCCAGCATGTGAACAAGCCTAGATTAGCCTCCTGGAAAAGAAAATATGACATGAACAGAGGGGTTCAGGGGCCACAACCATTCTAATTATGGGCCCCAGATAAGAAGTATGGCCATACTAGATGGTCCAGTCCCAGATAAGCTCCCCTGGACCAGAAGAACCATTCATTAGTCCATATTCATGCAAAGTAATAAATAATTTCTGTTTTAAGCCATTAAAATCTGGGGTATTTTGTTACTCAGCAACAGCTAACTATAGCTATCCTCCCTCCATATGTAGGCTTAGAAATCCATGCTAACTTAAACTTTTGGCACCTCCATATAAACACATGCCTCCATGATAGCCACAGCAGAGGAAAAAATCACTAAGAAGTCATCCCCTGGCAACTAGCTACTTTTTCCAAGAAAGGACCTATGTCAACTCTTGTCAAAATCCATTAGCTTTAACCAGTCACATGACCATGTCTAACTGCAAGAGATGATAATGAATTCTCATGTTCCTATGTGTCCATAAGAAGAGAAGAGCCAAATATGGATAAGATGTAGAAAATTTACTATACCAGCAGACATTTTAAATGGGCTATTACTTTAGAATTTAATTGTGCTTCAAATTAATAGGCTAGGATTCAAACTTCTTTAGTATTAATCCCATTTATGATTACTTTTGGTGTTTTTCAATTGGCTTATAAATTAAGCTAATATTGTCCATGCTGTTATACCAGGATGAATTCAGTACTGAATTGAGATTATCCCAGAAGCTCCTAGTAGCTAACCAAGCTATGTATGAGCCTACATTAACTTTCATAGGCCATTAGCATTTAATAAGTCACTGCTTCATAAACAATGGTATAAGGTTTCAGGCCAGCGGGATTCATTTTCTAAATTGTTACTATATACATGTTGTAATATATAAATCCAAAAATATCTTACCTTCTTATCCTCCTCTAAAGCAGAAAAGTATGAATATATCTTTTCCTTTAAAAGTTTTATAATAGAATACATTTCATTCCATTACAAATGAACAAGAGAAACAACAATTACAAGGACTTATTCCACCCTCAACATAATGTAATGTTGTCAGAGCTCTAGACTGACTCTCAGTTGCTCAAGTAAGCCTTAATAAACAACCTTGTCTAGAACAAGTCATATCAGACATGACCTTGTGGAACTCAAAAGATATTAGTTATCTTGGTCCTCAAAACTGTTTAATAAGTATGTTTTTAGCTTCAGATTTGGGCAAGTCAAGGTTGAGCTGTCCAGAAAGTCTTGGAAGGAGCCTCTAAGGAGGGCAAGCGTCTCCCTTTAATATAACACAATCAGAAAGACCTTTAGCAGGTTTTTTTTAGTTAAAAAGATTGTTTCCTATTGTTGCTGTTACAAATCACCACAAATTTAAGAGCTTCAAAATATCAGAAATGTATTATGTTACAGTTTTGGAGGTCAGCTTCTAGAGGTTGCTCACACTCCTTGGCTTGTCTTCCCTTCTTCCATCTTTTAGTTGAGACTTTTTCACATCACATCACTGTGACATTGATCTTTCTGCCTCCCTGTTTCATTTTTAAGGACTGTTATGATTATACTGGTTTACTTGTATAATCCAGGATAATCTCACCATCTCAAAATTCTTAATCACATCTGCAAAATCCCTTTGTCAAGTAAGGTAACATTCACAGTGTCTTAGTCCATTCAGATTGCTAAAACAAAAATATAATAGACTTGGTGGCTTAAACAACAAACATTTATTTCTTATAGTTCTGGAGGCTGGGAAGTCCAAGAGCAAGGTATTGGCAGATCTGATGTTTGGTGAAAGACTGCTTCCTGATTCATAGAAAGACATCTTCTCACTGTGTCCTCACGTGGCAGAAGGACAAGGGAGTTCTATGGAGCCTGTTTTATAAGGGCAATAATCCCATTTATGAGGGCTCCACCCTCATGACCTAATTACTTCTTAGAAGCCCGACTTCCAAATGCATAATACATACTTGGAATTAGGAATTCAACATGTGCTTTTAAGAGGACAAAAACATTCAGTCTATAGAACAGCAATTAGGATGTGGGCAATTTGGGGGACCATTATTCTGTTTATGATAGTGCTACTTCCAGCAGCTCAGAATGGCTTACATAACTAAAGGTCTCTTCCACATGTCAGTCATCTTGGCCTGAATGAGTCATCATAGGAAATAAAGTATACTATTCTTCAATGAAGCAATTTCCAGGAAGGAAGTTATCATGATACTAAAAAGTTAAGATAAAGTTATGTCTCTGATTTCAGCTTTATTACATTTTTCATTCCTGCTATTGCACTTTGTAAAAGAAGTTTTCAATCAACGTGAGTCTACTGCTTCCTTGCAAACCAAACAGAACTGTTTTCCCTTGTAAAATCAAATCCAATAAAATTTCTTCATGAATTTGCTCTGTGGGGAAATAGTGCTTCAGAGCCTTAAGAAAGTGTGAATATAACACTCTAAGTAGAAGCTTGCAGTAGAAAATTATGGATCATCTTTTGAGCACAAGTTTTGAAATATTTCAATCAGAATGTAGTATAGTGGCTGACCTAGAAAGGCATCCAGCAATGGGGTGATAGATGATGAAAAAGGGATAATTTAAGGGTCTCAGAAAGAAATTAGGAGATTAGAGTTATAAGCCTATATGACCCAATGCAAATGGCCAATATCAAGGATCATATGTCATTCATCTTGTTCAATTAATATTTTTACCTACTATGTGCTAGCCACTTGGAATATGATGGCATTCATAACTGGATTTATGGAGCTCACAGTCTACTAATAGAGAGAGGCATACATCAAATAATTGAAATAATGTACAATATAAATTTGGATAAGAAATATGAAGGAAAGGCCCAGGCTGATGTGATAGCATAAGAAAGGGAAATGGAGCTTTGTTTGGGAGAGGCAGTATCCAGGGAAGAGAAATTTGAGCTTATATCTAAAGAAAGAGTTGGTGTTAACGAGAGAGGTGACTGGAAAAGCATCCCAGCAGAGGGATCAGAATGCGCAAAGGCTTTGCATCTAAAAACATGACCGAGCACAAGACTGTTGATAGTGGGATGAGGCAGAATGGAAGAGCCTATAACCTAGGAAGAGATACATTAATAGGACTGAGGCAAGACCTGGGGAAGTGGGTCCAAATGCAGAAAATGGCAAATGGTCCTCTCTGGTGACCAAAACACAATAATCAGGAAGTAGGAGTGACCAGTTAGCCATGTGGGTGACTCAGAACCAGGGGGTAGGAAGTATTCGATTATCAGAGAAACAGCAGCATCAGGAAAATTTCAGATATTAGCAGAAGCCCCCACTTCCTGGTCATCACTTATTAGCTTGCTAGGGCTGCCTTAACAAAATACCCCAGGCTGCGTGGCTTAAACAACAGAAATTTATTTTCTCACAGTTCTAGAGGCTTGAAATCTGCGTTCAAGGTGTCGGCAGGTTTGGTTTCTGAGGCCTCTCTCCTTGGCTTGCAGATGACACCTCCTCACTTGATCCTTTACATGATTTTTCTTGTGTGCTTGAGAATTCCTTGTGTCTCTTTGTATATTCTAATCACCTTTTTATAAGAATACCATTCAGAATGGATTAAGGCCCACCCTAATGGCCTCATTTTAACTTAATCACCTCTTTAAAGGCCCTAGCTCCAAAAAGTCACATTCTGACGTATGGGGCTTAGTGCTTCAACAAATTTGGGGGGGGGGCACAATTTAGCCCATAACAGTCATCATCAAGAAGCAATGTGGCGAATGGTGTATAGAAACACTAAGGTGACTGGAGCAAGTGTTTAACTTCTTTCATCTTCATTGAGTGGTTATAACAACATGCACCCTTGGGCTTTGTTATATGATATGGAGTTCTTCATGTACGTGAACCACAGAGCACAGAGTAACCTCTCATTAAGAGGTAGCTAGTAGTTTGTTCTTGTTCTTGTTGTTTAATCCTCCTAACTCATTACCCAGAACAGAGCTTAGGTATTCTGATTCCCACTATATTCTTCCCACAAATGACATGCAGACTCACTCAGTGAAAAAAGATGAACTAACACACTGCAGTGTTGCTGACAGACAACAACAAAAGATGAACCAGAAATGCAAATTTACTTCCACAGTGCAATAAACGAGTCCATTCTTCCTTTATGACTTTTCTGTTTTTCCAGGTTTCTTTTAAAAACCTCTGATACTATAAAGATGTTTTAAATATATCCCCATTTTTAATACTTTAATCGCTTTGTTGTTTACATTATGATCTTGAAAGATGTGTCAGGAGTTTTATGTAGGAATGTAACATGACTAGACGTGCATAGTAGAATACCATTTTGGCAAGGTGGGGTTATGGAAAATCAATTAGAAAGTTGTGACATCAGTCTAGGCACAAAAATATGACGGCATTTACTACACTGGGGGCAGTCAGAATGGAGAGAAATAATATATTTCAGAGTCAATAACAATTAGAATCAATTTTGTTTAGTGATTGGTTGACAGGTAGGGGCAGGAGTGAGGGAAAAGGAAGATTTAATGATGACACCTAGGTGTTTTTTATTTTAGGCAACAAAGGGTCTTCATTTACTGAGGGAATATAGGATTAGGAGTGGTTGTGGTTTGGGGAGATTATATTATGGGCTCAGGTTTAGACAAGTTTGAAAAGAAGAAAAATGGAAAAGCACATTAGCAGTTAGATATTAGCTCTGGAACTAATCTAAAGTCTAGGGTGGAGTCTAGATTAATTATTATACAGATAGTAATTACAGGCATAGAAACAGATTAAATTATCCTGGAGGAGAATGTAAAATGAAAAGTAAAAGCTTGTAGTACAGAACCCTAACGAACACCAACATAGGTAGTAAAGGAAGCAATCGGTGTGATAGGGTGGGTCCCTTGGGGAATGTGCATCAAAGAAACGAAGGAGCCACAAAAATAATGTAAAAGTCAGAATGTAATAATGGTACATGATTCTAAACATAAAAGCTTTACATTCAACTTGCCATTATTTGAGTCAAGACTTTAGGTGTGTGTCATCACACTGTGGAGAGGTAGTGGAACCTTTTAGAGTCCTGTAGTCTAGAGAGAAGATGACCTGAACAGCTGGAAAGAAAGGGAAATGTGAGGTGACATAAAAAAACGGTGGCAAGGGTGGCTGCTTGCCACTCAGAGGAGGTGGGGAGAAGAAAAGTCCTGCAGGCCACAGGAGGGAAGGGCACCCTGGAATGGGACAGTATGAGCAGAAGAGGCGCCCAGGAAATGCAGGGTTGAAGCAGCTGGCAGAAGTGGAAAGGAGAGGAAGCATCTGGGCAGGGTTCCTACCAAGACAGGTGGCAGGAGGAGGAGGAGGAGGAGGAGGAGGAAGAGGAGAACATCCTCAGTGCCCTTTAGCATTGGCGTGCCTCTGGTCACCACGTGCTCAGCTACTCATTTTCAACTAAAGTGTGCTGGGCTGCAGAGGTTAGTGGGAAACCAGGCCAGGGTCTGAAGCCCTTCCTGTCCTCTGTTTCCCATGATAAACCTGAAACTTCTGGGTCCCTTTTACTTTTGTGATGAGAATGTCAGGTCAGGTGCCATGCCAGTGTATGGTCTGACTGGCCACAGCCTGGCAAACACATCTACATGCACTTTGTTTGAAACACTCACAGAATGCCCAAGGGTGACAAGTGATGCAAAAACAAAAAACAAAAACAAAACACTTTAGAGTCAATTCTACCTCCACCATTGATAGTTTAGTAATCTCATTTAAGTCCACAAAGCTATCAAAGAGTTATGAATCAGGAAAACCATCGTTCTAACCAGGTGATAATTCTAAATGCAGACTTCTATCCACTTTCTGCAAATATTTTAATAGCAAAATGCTGTCAGCTCAGATGTCAAGCTAAGAAAAATAGAAAGTTCAGAATACTGATTTTCTGTACAGACTGTAATAGATTAACTGGGTAGAATCATACATATTTTTATTTTTTACTTGCTTTCTAGCTTTGATTGCTTTTGGCACAAATTCCAAATTAAACATGTTAAGTAGTATTCAGTAATTTGATTTAATACTAACCTTGTGCAAGTTGGGTTTAATATATTTAAGAACGTTGAAGAACTGATTTGTTCATCTGAAAACTCAGTTATTGTAAAGAAGTTCCCTTCATCATTTTTGAAGCAACTGGTAGTATTTTTCTCATTAGAATAATTATCAATCTCAGCATTATAGCCCCATTTATCCCTTTGCAAAGTTCAAATACTTATTCATTGTTCATTGATTCCATGTCGTTAGATAATTTTTGTTTTAATCTGTACAATGTACAATGTGATTATACATCTTGGGAATGGCAGAAGCATTTGAGAAATTGTAAAAGAAAATATCACATTTCTCGTTGATCTGTTTTGACCCAAAAAGCTTTGTAGATCTGTAAAATATTTCAGAACTTTCTGTATTTACCCTAATCTCACTGTTCTATGGGTCTTTTCATGTTTTCTCATCCTTAAAGTTTACTTGACATCATAAATCTGCTCTTCTTTCATCTGTCTTTGCCATTTTCTCCTAACTTTTTCTTTCAGAGAAAGCCAATTCAAAATCCTTCTGCTTTTTCCTTCCCGGTCTGAAGATTGACAAGAAACAATAATTGTAGTTTCTTTTGCCAGAAGGCTCAATATAAAATGAATAAAGGTAGACATGACATTACTTTTATAAAATTCCAGTAATTGAAGTTTTTCTTATATTTAACACTCAGAAAAAGGAAGGATGATTTTGACACATCCCTACACACAAGAAAAAACAAGCTGCCTTCGTGTAAAAATATATAATATTTTCCAATATTCTTATTGTCCTAATTTATATTTTTTTAAGATGCTAATGAATGCTTTCAGAAGAATGACCTCTGTTTTATTACCTATGTTTAATTTTTTTTTTTACATATTTGAGATGTATGAATCCACTAAGGGAAAGAGAGTGCAGACATTCTAAAATAGAAGGAGGCCATACTCAGATTTATCTCATTTTTATTCATCTCCCAAATATTTGGAGCTCCCTGTAGATCAGCCTTCCAACTTCTCTTCATTTTACATTCTCTTTATGTGATCTCCTTGAGTTCCACAGACTAAATGAAATCTGTAAGCTTCAGGTGCTTAGCAAGATCAAATCTGAAAATGCTCCCATTTCAAACCTCTAGATATACTGGGTAGAATGTTCAAAAATTATTTTAAATGTATGACTAAGTTTCTAAGAGATAATGAATGCCAGAGATGAAGAAGACATGAAACAGCAGAAATAAGCAAGTGAATTAACCATGCAGCTGCCTTAAAGTAAAATTTTTTAAATCTCCAGTAGGAGAACTAAAAAGAAAACCTCAAATATACAAATAAAAATATAGCAGAATAATAACAAGATTTAATATATGCACATTCATATAGGGAATTATTAATAGTTCTCTCTAATTAGCTGATAGATTAAGCAGATCAAAATTAGTACAGAAAAAAAATTTGAGTGCATGATTAACAAACTTTACATGTACATAATTCTATACCTAACAATGAGAAAATATGTATTTTAAGTGAATAATTAAATTTTTATAAAGATTGACAGGATACTTGCCTTAACCCAAGTTTAGGTTAGTTTAGGTTAAGAATACTGAAGGGACTATTTGATGCAAACCAAATTATGTTGTCACAATGAAATAAAAATGGAATGTGGTAAAAAAAAAAAAAAAGGGTAAAAATCTTCACATGTTGAAAATGCAGTCATACTGTGAAAGACAATAAAAAAGTAATCATAATGGAAGTTATAAAATATTTAGAACTGAGACAGTATATATTTTGAAATAGTCGCATAGATTGACATTTATGATAATGGGGCAGATAAGAATTATTGAAACCTTACTGCTACATAACAGTTTTACATGCTCAAACAAAAATATGAAAGTAAAATAACTGGGTGGTGAACATACAATGTGATGATATATAGATGATGTATTACAAAATTGTACAGTTGAAACCTATGTAACTTTACTAACCATTGTCACCCAATAAACTTCAAAAAAAAACAAAAACACAGAAAAGAAAATAACTTTTTAAATAAACGGATGAGATTGCAAGAAATAAAAGAAAAATATATAAAGCCAGGTACAAAGCCAGAACATCAGTCCAGGGAAGTAAATAAACACTGAAACCATTGGTTTTCTTAACAGCATATATGTATAAATGCCGTGGATTATACTGTGGAAGAGAGTCAGAGGAAGAGTAATAGATATATATGATATGGGGAGGGGAGTGGGGTGGTGTATTGGGGGTGGGGGTTGTCACTTTGAGGGGTAAAATGTATAACTATTGCACTGTGTTGTACACCTGAAACTAATTAAAAAATAAATAAATAAAATAAATAAATAAATAAATAAATGCCCCTCAATGATCTAGAGTTTCAGACCCAGATATTCTAGTACAGAAACACTGAATAAAATTGGGATTCAGATGGACTATTGTCTTAGAGAAAAGGTAAGATAGAAAATTAATAAGATAAAATAATGTCCAGAAGAAAGCAACAAGGAAAATTCATTATGTAGGCCTTACTCTTCATGGAGGCTTAAGTAAACAAATGAATAAATAAAAGAAAGGCTTCCCTTAGAATCTATGGCAAATGATAGGCCCAAATACAAATGTTTTAGGCCTAAATCTTTGTAATCTAGTGAGTCTAAAATTCACAAGCTAATTATTATAATAAAAGTATTCAAGGCTATGAATGTTCCACAAAGTGTCACGTTAAGCACAATTAGGTTGGGCACTTCAAGAGGCCCAATGGAGACTAAGAAACAGAAATGATAGTCAAGAGACAAAGGATAGCTCAAAAGCAGTGCTAGCCAGGGGACTCAGTGCCTCTAGGACAATGAGCCCCGAATCGAGCTTGACTGCGGCTTTTATTGGGATACACACAAGGAAGTAGCATTGTATTTTTCCACGGTCTGTAAGTCACATACATCGTTCCAGAGAACTTAGCTCTAAGTCAAATCACCCCATGGCCTACAGGCTGCCTTTACCGAAAGTCGCGTGACCTGTATATGTGCACCTCCTGGGAGACAGAAACTGCTCACTAAGAGGTCTAAGGGCAAGAATGCATGGAGGACAGATGTTATCATTTGTTCAGGTTCCACATCTCAGGCAGGCTATTAGCATTGTAGATAAGGGGTCTTCTGCCCATATTCTTCACCTCCATGATTCCTCCCATGGTACCCCCTGGACTGTATCTGGCTTGGGTTGCCCTATTGATAGCTTAGGGTTGTACCCATCTTTGACTAGCCAGCCCTCTTTCTTGGGGTCTCATGGGGAATTGCCATAAACGTAGTGAAAGTACTGTCTCTGTGAGGATCTGTTGTTAAGGACAGGTGCATGGGGGCAGATGGCTAGGTTGCTGTATGACCACAAGAAAGTATCAATTTAACCACATCATACAAATATCGATAAGTAGTATTTTCACTTCTGTTCTAAGTATTTTCTAATTTTCATGTAAAATTTTTTGTAAGCATTTCTTAATTTTCAAACATAAGTAAAGTTTCTAACTATCATTTTGTTATTCATTTCAAATTCAATTGGAGTGCCATCATAAAATGTATGCCATTCAGAAATTCTAAGATTTGGGTGTCCCAAGACTTTCTTGGTACACCACCAACCTTTCAGAACACATTTTTCTATTTTGCCAACATATTGGCTTAAATTTTATCTGGTGAAAGCTTTGGAACTACAGAATAGGCTGTCTTTTTATTTTACAATTTGTTGTCTTTCATTTTCTTGGTTATAACATTATCACTGAATGGTGTGTTTTAAGATTCATTCAGAATGCCATAGCCAATAGATGGCTATTCTCCTAGTCCAACTTGGCATAACACAGCAAGGAACCCTATATAAACCTAGATGTCAATGCTTTCCTAATTTTCTGCTCAAAATAAGCTTGTCAGTTGAGGAATCTGATCACTACTTAAGAGGCTGTGGTGTGAAGGTCTGCAACAGGTGTTTGGGGATTAATGTATATACATGGATATGACAACCCTGCTCTGTGTTTCCTTTTCTATCTGCCAGGATAGGCTATGCACTGGGCTCTGGGGCCAATCATCTGCTACATTTTCCTGTTGTGATAAATTTCAGTGGCTTACAACATCCAAGGTTTATTTCCCACTCTCATTTTATGTTCATTGAGGATTGGCTGCAGCTTTGCTGCCCAAGTCCCCATTCCAGGACCTCAGCTGACAGTTTCTATCTGAGACACAGCAGGGTCTTGGCAGAGGGAAGGAGGTTGGGGTGAATCCTTGAAAGCTTTTAAAGCATCTGCTCAGAGTGGCTCATGTTATTTTCACGAATTTCAAAGGATAGAATTGACTTGATCAATGTGGAAAGAATTATAACCCTCCAATTGAGAAGAACTGATAAAGCAACAAATATTTGCACAATTAAACAAAAAATCAGCTTATTTCTCAACATAAACTTTGCAGGCCAGAAGGGATTGGCATGAAATATTCGAAGTGATAAAAGGCAAGGATCTAAAACAAAGATTACTCTTCCCAGCAAAGCTATCATTTAGAATCAAAGGACAGATAAAGATCTCCCCAGACAACAAAAAACTGAAGGAGTTCATCACCACCAAACCAGTATTACAAAACAAGTTAGAAGGACTTCTTTAAGACAATTTATCAATCAATTAATTAATTTAAAATATGAATAATAAAATAACAATAACTACATATCCATCAATAATTACTTTAAATGTAAATAGATTAAATGCTCCAATCAAAAGACAGGTGGCTGAATGAAGAAAACAATGTCCTTACATATGCTTCCTCACTTCAGATCAAAAGACACACATATATTAAAAGTAAGGGATGGTAAAAAATTATTTCCTAAAAATGGAAACAAACAAAAAATCTGATTATCCATACTTATACCAGACAAAATAAATTTTAAAACAAAGATGACAACAAGAGACAAAGAACCCAATGATCCCACTTCTGGGTATTTATCCAAAGAAACCCAAAACACTACTTTGAGGAGACATGTGCATTCATATGTTCATTACAGCATTGCTTACAATGGCCAAGATATGGAGGCATCCTAGGTACCCATTAATAGATGAAAAGAGAAAGAGTAGGTGGTGCATATATACAATGGAATACTGCTTGGACATGGAAGGGAATGGATTCTTGCTATCTGCAGTGGCTTGGATGGACCTGGCGGGTATCTTGCTGAGTGGAGTTTGTCAGACAGAGAAAGACAGATGCAATGCGATTTCACTTGTGTGTGGAATCTAAAGAACAAAACAAATAAACAAGCAAAACAGAAACAAACTCATAAATACAACATTTTATAGTTGTCTGATGGGAGAGGTGTTTGGGGTATGGGTGAAAAGGAGGAAGGCATTAAGAAGTACAAACTCGTAGTTACCAAAGAGTTATGGGGATGTAGAGTAAGGCATAGGGGATATAGTCAATAATATGGTAATAATGATGTATGGTGCCACATGGGTACTAGACTAGTAAGGAGATCACTTCTTTAGTTATATAAATATCTAACCACTATGCTGTACACCTGAAATTAATATAAAATAATATTGAATGTCTACTTTAACTGAAAAAATAAAAGGTGGGAAAAGGCAAAGGAGAATAAGAGGTTCAAATTTCCAGGTATAAAACAAATAAGTCATGGAGATGTAATGTACAGCATAGAGAATATAGTCAACTATATTGTGATAGCGTGGTATGGTGTCATATGGTTACTAGATTTACCATGATGATTACTTCTTTAGGTATATAAATGTTTAATAATTATTCTGTACACCTGAAACTAATATAATACTGCATGTTAGCTATATTTTAATAAAAATCTAAAAAAATAAGAGAAAAACTAAAAAATATATATAAACTGCTACTCTCGGAATCAAGAAGTAACAAGGATCTTCTTACAAGCTTAGAGTTGAAGGCAGAAAGATAATATCACAAACACATGGAGGGAAAAGCAATTAACTTAAGGTAATGAATGAGACTAGGTTGCACAGACATAAGTATTTATCAATTTCTTCATTAAAGAAAATTTTTATGTAAACTATTATTTGTTTGTTTTTACCAAGACCAAGAATCACAATTGTGCCCAGAACTTTGAACCATATAACTGGAACCAGTTAGCATTAGTAGTGTTCAGTGGGAGGGTAAGTTTATTAATAATAATTATCATCCCCGCTCAAGTGAAGGTTATTTGCATCAGATAAGTTTGTATTTGTATCCATTTTAGTATTTTGGAATTAATATTTGTTTTTACCATTGCCTTGAAATATTTTTAAATAATTCCTAAGTTAAAATTTATAAATCACAAGCCAGGGGAAAAAATTATTTCCTGTCTCCTTTTGGTTTGTTCTACAAAGAGAGAGGAGAAAGAAGGGGAGGGAAGGGAAAGGAAGGGAAGGTAAGGGGAACGGGAAGGGGAATACTGAGGTATTGTGCTTGACAATATCTAGAAGTGGAAGACACGTTCCTCTGCCTGAGAGGAGGTCCAGTTCCTATCTTTGGACCTGAAAACTATCATAGGTTTAGAGAAGGGCAGTTCCTGAGGCTCCCTAGGTCGTGTCACAGAAAGACCAAGACTGGGGGTTAGGATCTCATTCCCATGCTGTCATTCAGTAGCTGATCATGAGCAAGTTACTCAGCCACTCTGGGCTTCAGCTCCCTTAATAGCAAATATCACCTCCCAGACTTATATTGAGGATTAAATGAAATTGTGCATGTAAAACACAGTGCCCTCCTCTTAGTAGATGCTCAATAATTGTTGGCGCCTTCCCCGTATCACCTTTTTCTCTATATCTTCAATGCAGATGATCTCTGAGAACAAATGCTTAGCTTCCCACCCACTTCACACACACACACACACACACACACACACGTACACACACACACACACACTTTAGTTTCTATCCTAGAAGAATTCCTCAATAATCCTCCCTAGCACTGATCTCAGTCATTTGTACTAGAGCCACAGGTCCAGGAATGTGAGAAAGCACCTTAGCTGTTCATATACCACCTTTTTCTGTTGAGAGTCCTAATGCAGGAAGGGTTAGATGTGGGATTTGGCACAGGCCCTGCCAGGAAATACAAGTAGTCCTGTCCACACTACAGCTGCCTCTCTGATCTCCTCTAAAGGAGGAATAAAAAATATCAAAGCAACATGCTCCCACTTTCTATTTTGTTTTGGTGTTTTTTAAATAAAAGAATTTCATAAAATTCTCCTGTCTAAAAATATCTAAGCAAACCAATCAAGCTTACAGATCTGAAAGAACATCTATGCAGTTGTGTTCTAAAAATCACATTAAAATCTATTGGCCCCAGAGATGGTTTCACCAAATCCTCCTCAACATAAATTATACATGCTCTATTGCTTCAAAGTCTCTTTAATGCTACATTTCTTTCCTTAAAAATTCAAGAGATCAAAAAAGAGTTGGAAATATCATCAGAGGCTATGTGACACAAAAGAGATGCTGCTAAAGGAACAGAAGTACACTCAACCAAGAGAGAGAATGTAAACCTTCAGGGAAAGAGCTAGCACAACCCTAGGAATTCTTCAGGAAATCAATTAATAAGCAAGCAAAGTTAATAATGAATGAGCACGTAAATCAGAATTGGATACTCTAAACTCTACAGAAGCAAGAGCCCTCCTCCTGTCTGTTCTGACTTTGACTCTATTTTCCATTTATTTAAATCAAGGGCAGGGTATATCCTGGGCTGACACTAGAAAGTACATGGTTTTAAGAAATTCTACTCTGTGAGAAGTTATGAGGTGTGATTCAATATATGGGAATTAGATTTTAATAAAGTAAAAATTAAGAGCTTATCCAAAAGCACGCTTCAATTTAGGATTTGGATTTTCCTGCAGCAGAATGACATCTCAGGGGATAGAGCAGAATAGAGCATATTCTCAGCCAAGGAAGAGCTAAGTTGACCACTATTATTTATATCTAAATATGTAATTGTTATAGTTGTTACTTCTGAAGCCCTACATACTCTGCCAGTAGACCACCTACCTATGTTTGGGAAAATTCGAATAGAACATCATTCCACCAGGGATGGGTGGGTAGCATCCATGGTAATAACTCTTTAGTAAATCCATCCTTGGAAAAGCCCACCAACAATCCTTCAAAGTACATAAAGTGTTTATAAGTATCCTTATTTTCAGATGAAGAAAATTGAATCTCATTTAAGTTTAAGGAACTTGCTTACTGCCACACCTCTTAGTCTAATAAGTGATGCAATTAGAATCTTTGACCCGAAACCTTTGGACCTTGTCCTTATATTGAAAACCTCCCCACAATGTACATTTTTCCTTCACTTAAACTTTATTAAGCAATTAGACATAGCTTGAATAAAAATGCATATCAAACAAAGTAAGCCTCTGTTCATTAAAATCCAGGATGTGGGCATTGTACATTACCATTTAAAGCATGTTAGTATAAAACATTTTAGCCTACACTACTTTACAGTATAGTACACAGGTATAATATATTAATATCTTGGTTTTGTAAATTGGATAACTGAGACTCAGAGAGTCATCTTCTCCAAGCTATTGAATGACAGATATAGGACTTGACCCAGGCTTTCTAAGTTCAAGAGGAGCTTATCTTCCTATCATGCTTTCTTTTCAGAGTGACTGGTAATTATCTGTCACAGCACAAAGTTTAGGAAATACTTCTGCTATCTACAATGGTCACCTCATAAAGTTCAAATATATTCTGAGAGAAGGCCTGTCAGCACTTGAGCTATCCCTCAAATCAGCACAAAGTATGTAGAGTCCTCTAGATGGATCAGAAACTTGACTCAGGATCAGGATGTACTGTGACAACTGAACTATCTTCTGCTGCAAGTGTCTTACCTGCCCTGAATTTTTTATCTACTGTCTGTTCTGGTAGATGATCCTTGTTGTCTCTTTCATCATTGTCCTGCTATCTTCTGTGGCCCTTAAGTTATGCTTCCTCCCAAATATGTGCCTTCCTGCTCTGACTACTAACATGCTCTTCAGCTATAAACTCCCACATTAGTTCCTTATTCTCTCAGTCTCAGTATCTCTACTAGGGCTGCAGACACTGGCACCCAGCTCCAAGCAACTCCTGCTCTTTCTTTTATGTAACAGAAGAGCAAAATGAAAGAACCAAGTCTGCAGACATCTTGGCTTAGGCAGCTGAAACTCCTTCTTTCCTCATTTAAACAGAGCTCATTTTCCATTTGACTCTCAGAAAATTGAAACATCCCTCCTTTGATATTTGAAGTCATTACTTATGCCACCGAATAACAAACAAGTTCACCTACAGAAGTTCAGTAAAATTGCCTTAATGAATATTTAGCAATATAAAACTTTTGCAAACTGCCTCAGTAAGTTTTTTCCAGATTGATAATGTATGAGGTGTGATCAAACAATACAGTGAATGCTTAAATTAAAAAAAAATTATTATAGTAAAAAACACATTGCCATAATCCACTTCAAAATACTCCCTCTTGCTTTGAACACACTTATCCCATTATTCTTGCTACTTTCTGAGGTAGTTCTGGAAGTCCTCTTTCATGAGTGTCTTTATTTGTGCTGTTATGGCTGCCTTGATGTCCTGAATCATTCTGACTTTGGGGAAGAGCCAGAAGTCACACAATGCCAGATCCGGCAAACAAAGTGGATGAGGACACACTGTAGTGTTTTGGGTTTTTTGTTTGTTTGTTTTAATCTGCATGTCTATTTTAGTTCCATTAGAAAAATATTAACAATATAATATTGGCTGAGTGGCTCAGTTGGTTAAGAGTTGGCTTGGGAGAGCGAGCTCTGAGCAGCAGGACCGCCAGTTCAGTTCCCACATGAACCAGTGATACTGCACCTTCTACAGCTAAGATTGTGAATAACACCTCAACCTGGACCTGGGCTGCCATGAGTGACCAGCAATGGGCTGCTGTGGTTGGTTTCCATGAGCTACCAAGAGTGGCTGGTAGCCAGCATGAGGGGCTGACAGCCGTCCAGAGACGCCATGAGCCACCGTAAGCAGTCGTCCAATGGTGGGTGACCAACCGTCTCAGCCAGGAGGAGCACAATGATCATAATACCAACATGAGCCAGTGAAGCTTTGTCCGCCACAACTAGACTGAAGAACAAAAGGACAGCAACATGTCTGTTCCCCTTCCCTGATTCCACAATGCTGTTCCCCTTCCCCAATTTCCCAATAAAATATTTAAAAAACAAATTTTTTTTGGTCCATTTTTTTTCCCTTTACCTCTACCATTCAAACTTAAATCTTTAATTTTGCATAAGTAAAAGCAGAATCATGTATCTGACATGAGAACTAAATATTTCACACCATTAAATTAATAGGATTTAACTGAATTAGGTGTACTCTTTATTTCTCAGAAATAGTAACTCATCTTTCCTGCATATTATTTCCTTTTACGTTTATTTATTTGAGTAACTACGCAATGCAAAGTGTGGTCTTTTCTCACATCTAGTAATATGAGTGTGCATAAGTGTACTTTATAACATCAGTAACTGGATTCATCATCTAATCTTTAATTCATCTTCAGTTCCCTTTATTATATGGTATTCCCATAATACTTCAGATATTTTAGTGAGTATTATACTTTCCAACATTGATTATAAAAATTAAGATGTTCATTTAAAAACATTATTAATATTCCAGACTAAATAACACCAAGCCCCCTTAGAGCGATGTTATTGTGAAAGGGCCTTGGACAGCTACTGCTTCAATCTCAGCACAGCCTCCTTTGGGCAAAGCAGGAATCTGGTAAGCATCTCTCTCAGGAAAATTACTCTCGAAATACTGTTTATAGATTTCACTGACAGTACTAAAGTCATTTATGTCAGCCAGCAAGACAATTGTTTTTACTACATTAGTGAAGCCACAGCCTGCAGCTTTCAGAATTTCACCCATGTTTGTAAGAGCTTCTTTAGCTTCCTCTGCCATTCCTCCTGGCACAAGCTGTCCACTTAAAGGGTCCATGCCTAGCTGGCCTGAAATGTAAATGGTTCTGTCAACTAACACAGCTTGACTGTAAAGATCAACGGCCCCTGGGGCTTTCCTGTTGCAGATCACCTTTCTGATCAAGGATGACATAGCTAATCATTTTCATTTAAGGCCCCTCCAAAAGAACAATCTGGTACATTACCCCCACTGGAGACTACTCCCACACCATGTTTTTATTTTACAGAAATTGCCATACCAGAAGTGATGTGTAATGTGGAGCATTGTCATGATGGAGGATTTATGTCACACTTTAAAACACCTTCTGTCAACCGTAGCTCACACTCGACCAACTGCACTGAACAAGTTGAAACTTGTCACATACTGTTATTAAGGCTTGATGTACCATTTCCCATATTGAAGATCCCTGCTTTTCTGTTGGATAGCACTTGGCAGCAGCATTCACCGTATTTTGTGATCACAGTGGAAAGGTTCCGTGTCACATCACTTCTGGTATGGCAATTTCTGTTAAATAAAAACATTATGGTGTGTCCTCATCTACTTTATTCACTGGATCTGGCACTGTGTGAATTTTGGCTCTTCCCCCAAATAAAAATGACCATAAAAGGTAAACGTTTTGAATCAATTCAGGACATTGAGGGAGCAATGACATGTGACTGAAGACACTCAAGAAAGAGGACTTCCAGAACTGCTTCAGAAAGTGGCAAGAATGATGGGTAAGTGTGTACAAAGCAAGGGGGAGTATTTTGAGGGAGATTAATGGCAATGTGTCTTTTACTATAATAAATTTTTTTAATTCAAACATTCACTGTATTTTCTGATCACACCTCATATTTGTTAAGGTACAAACCAAAATATTTCAGACAAATATTCCGCAAGATTTGGAATAGCAATGTAACATCACCATTCCACAAATCTGTGATACTCCCTATTCATTCATTCTCAGAAGGCATAATATGGAAGGCATAATACGAGGGATAACTGCTGGCTTGCTTTCTTTCCTTCCTTCCTTCCTTCCTTCCTTCCTTCCTTCCTTCCTTCCTTCCTTCCTTCCTTTCTTCCTTCCTTCCTTCCTGAGGGGTAAGGGGAGGGGCAGGAGCAAGAGCGTCTTTGCTCCAGTTTTTATGACAATTACCCTGTAGACTGCTTTCACTTTCCAAACATTCACTTTAAAATGGTAGCATGTCTCCTCTATTCACCGATGCCCATAGGAGATTTATTTTTTAATCTCTACATTCTTCCTGTCTGTAGATCTTTGGTAGCCCATTAGCCCAGATTATTCTAAACAGCTGTGAAATTCCACTACCAGTATTGTGATTCTATACTCTGCATGAAATCTTTGATTTTAAACTCTCTGTCTGGAAAAAAAAAAGCATGCAAAACATGTTAATATAATAGAAGTATAAATTTGGGGGAAAAGTTAAGGGCAGATATAAAAATCAAAATAAAACTAGCTTCATTTTATCATTTTCTCCGTTTCCAAATCTTTTCTTCCAAATCCTTGTAATTTCTTCCTAGTCTATAAAAGACTTTAATTAAAGTCAAGTCTTTGAAGTGTTCACACAGATATTATTCCACAAATACTTGGTTAGAAAGACATGGTTTACTTTCAACTTTCTTGTAAATAAGATTGTAAGAATTTCTTTGCACTTGATACTTCCTTCTGAGAAACTGATCTTCAAAAGCTTGAAAAAGGTTTCATCATGAAACTGAAAGACCTTCCTTTATTTAGGTGAACCTCGCAAGTGTTGCAAACATCAAGGACCTAATGATTTTGAATTTTTCCCAAAGTGATGTTTGAGAAAACCTCTTAATGGGAAAAAAGAACTCTTTTTAAATGTAAATCAAAATGGTATTATTTTAAATACTTAAAAAATTATTTTTCAATAAAATCCAGTTTAGTAAAAATACAATAAAATTGATATCCTCATACATTACTGGTGCCATTTTAACATTTTGTAAACACTTTTCATATACTAACACACTTCATCCTCACAAATCCATAAATCATACAATGAAGAAAGTGAGGTGAAGTTAATTAACTTGCTTAAGGCTGTCTGGTTCCAGGGCCTGGGCTTTTTTTTAAAAAAAATTTATTTATTTTAAATTAGTTTCAAGTGTACAACACAGTGCAATAGTTATACTTTTTACCCCTCAAAGTGACTGCCCCACCCCCAATTAACCACCCCACTCCTCCCCCCATATCATATATATTACACTTCCTCTGACACCCTTCCACAGTATAATCCACATCCTGTGTCTGTCTATATATAATCAATTACAATTGGTATACAACCTCCACTTCAGGTGTACAGTGCAGTGATCAAGCCTCTACTCCATCCATGAAATGGTCTCCACAACAAGACATGTGACCATCTGACACCCCACAAAATATTTACAACATTATTAATTATATTCCCCGAACTGTCTTTCATATCCCTGTGGCAATATTGTAGTTGCCTATTTTTGCTGTCTAATCCCTTCCCCTTCTCCCTCATATCCACCCCCCTCCCAACTAGCAACGCTGTTTTTCCTCTATATCTATGAGACAGTTTCTGTTTACATTGCTCATTCATTCAGTTTTTCAGATTCCACACATAAGTGAGATCATATGGTATTTGTATTTCTCTGATTGATTTATTTCACTTAACATAATAGTCTCTAGGCCCATCCATATCATTGCAAATGGTACGATTTCATTCTTCTTTATAGCGGAGTAATACTCCATTGTATAAATGTACCACAGTTTCTTAATCCAGTCATCTACCAATGGGCATTTCGGTTGTTTCCAAGTCTTGGCTATTGTAAATAGCGCTGCAATGTACATAGGGGTGCATATATTTTTTTGAATCAGTGTCTTGAGTTTTTCAGGATAAATACCTAGGAGTGGAATTGCTGGGTCAAAAGGTAGTTCCATATCCAGTTTTTTGAGATACCTCCATATTGACTTCCGTAGTGGCTGCACCAATCTGCAATCCCACCAACAGTACAGCAGGGTCCCCTTTTCCCAATAGCTCTGCCAGCACTTGTTTGTTGATTTATTGATGATAGCCATTCTGACCAGAGTGAGGTGGTATCTCATTGTGGTTTTTATTTGCATTTCCCTAATGACCAGTGAGGCTGAACATTTTTTAATATGCCTGTTGGCCATCTGTATGTCCTCTTTAGAGAAATGTCTCTTCATATCTTCTGCTCATTTTCTAATTGGGTTGTTTGTTTTTTTGGTGTTGAGTTGCATGGGTGTTTTATAAATTTTGGATATTAACCCCTTGTCAGATATCTCGTTGGTGACTATATTCTCCCAATCAGTAGGCTTCCTTTTTGTTTTATTGATGGTTCCTTTGTTGTGAAAAAACTTTTAAGTATGATATAATCCCATATGTTCATTTTTTCTTTTACTTCCTTTGCCCGCAGGGACGTATCAGTAAAAATATTGCTCCGGGTAATGTCTGCAAATGTACTCCCTATATTTTCTTTTAGGAGTTTTATGGTTTCAGGTCTTACATTTAAGTCTTTAATCCATTTTGAATTTGTTCTTGTATATGGCGTAAGGAGGTGGTCCAGTTTCATTTTTTGTGCAGGTGTCAGTCCAATTTTCCCAGCACCATTTATTGAATAGACTACCTTTACTCCAATGTAAATTCTTGCTTCCCTTGTCATAGATTAACTGTCTGTAAATATCTGGATTTATTTCTGGGCTCTCTGTTCTGTTCCACTGATCTATGTGCCTGTTTTTATGCCTATACCATACTGTCTTGATTACTGTAGACTTGTAGTATGTTTTGATGTCTGGTAGCGTGATCCCCCCGACTTTGTTCTTATTTCTCAGCATTGCCGAGGCTATTCGGCGTATTTTATGGTTCCATGTAAATTTTAGGATTATATTTTCTATTTCTGTGAAAAATGCCCTTGGTAGTTTCATAGGAATTGCATTCAATCTATATGTTGCTTTAGGCAGTATGGACATTTTAACTATATTAATTCTTCCTATCCATTAGCATGGTAGGTGTTTCCATTTATTTGTATCTTCTTTTACTTCTTTCTTCAGTGTCTTATAATTTTCTGAGTACAGATATTTTACTTCTTTGGTTAAATTTATTCCTAGGTATTTTATAGTTCTTGAAGCAATTGTAAATAGGACAGTTTTCTTAATTTCTCCTTCCGTTAGTTTGTTATTGGTATATGCAAATGCCACTGATTTCTGAACATTGATTTTATATCCTGCTACTTTACTGAATTCGTCTATCAGTTCCAATATTTTTTTGATGGAGTCTTTGGGGTTTTCTATATACAGTATCGTGTCATCTGCATATAATGGCAATTTTACTTCTTCCTTCCCAATTTGGATGCCTTTTATTTCTTTTTCTTGTCTGATTGCTGTGGCTAGAACTTCCAGAACTATGTTGAATAAAAGAGGAGAAATTGGAGAGCCTTGTCTTGTTCCTGATCTTAAGGGGAATGGTTTTAGCTTTTCCCCATTGAGTATGATGTTAGCTGTAGGTTTTCCACATATGGCCTTTATTATGTTGAGATATGATCCCTGTGTTCCCACTTTGCTAAGAGTTTTTAACATAAATGGCTGTTGGATTTTATCAAATGCTTTTTCTGCATCTATTGATATGACCATGTGATTTTTATTCTTCATTTTGTTGATGTGGTGTATCACATTAATTGATTTACGGATGTTGAACCAGCCTTGCATACTAGGGATGAAACCCACTTGATCATGATGTATGATCTTCTTAATATATTGATGAATTCTGTTTCCTAATATTTTATTGAGAATTTTTGCATCTACATTCATCAGGGAGATTGACCTGTAGTTTTCCGTTTTTGTGCTGTCTTTATCTGGTTTTGGAATCAGGGTGATAGTGGCTTCATAAAAAGAGTTTGGGAGCCTTCCCTCCTTCTGGATTTTTTGGAATAGTTTGAGAAGAATAGGTGATAGTTCTTTTTTGAATGTTTGATAAAATTCACTTCTGAAGCCGTCTGGTCCAGGGCTTTTGTTTTTTGGGAGCTTGCCAATTACTGATTCAATTTCCTTGGTAGTAATTAGGCTATTTAGATTTTCTGTTTCTTCTTGAGTTAGTTTTGGAAGGTTGTATGCTTCTAGAAAATTATCCATTTCTTCCAGATTATCAAATTTTTTGGCAAATAGTTGCTCATAGTAATTTCTTAGAACTTTTTGTATTTCTCTGATGTCTGTAGTCATTTCCCCTCAATCGTTCCTGATTTTACTAATTTGAGTCCTCGCTCTCTCTTTTTTTTTTTTTTTTTTTTTTTTTTGATGAGCCTGGCTAGAGGTTTGTCAATTTTGTTTATCTTCTCAAAAAACCAGCTCTTGGTTTCATTGATCTTTTGTATTGTTTTTCTGTTCTCTATATTGTTTATTTCTGCTGTGGTCTTTATTACCTCCTTTCTTGTACTCTCCTTGGGCTTCTTTTCTGTTCTTTTTCCAGCTCCCTTAGGTATAAGGATAACCTGTTGATTTGAGATTTTTCTTCCTTCTTTAGGTAGGCCTGCACTGTTATGAACTGCCCTCTTAGGACTGCTTTCGCAGCATCTCAGAGATTTTGGGTCATGGTGTTTTCATTTTCGTTTGTCTCGAAGTATCTTCTGATTTCCTCCTTGATCTCATTTGTGACCCACTCACTATTTAGTAGCATGTTATTTAGCCTCCATTTATTTATCAGCTTCCCAGATTTCTTCTTATAATTGATTTCAAGTTTCATAGCATTGTGGTCAGAGAATGCACTTGAAATGATTTCAGTCTTCTTAAATTTATTGAGACTTGTTTTGTGGCCTAACATGTTGTCTATCTTAGAAAATGATCGATGTGCACTTGAAAAGAATGTATATTCTGTAGCTTTGGAGTGAAATGCTCTGAATATATTAGTTAAATCCAGCTGGTCTAATGTGTCCTTTAAGCTCGCTGTTTCTGCATGGATTTTCTGTCTGGAGGATCTGTCCATTTCCATTGGTGACAGCGGGCTGTTGAAGTCCCCTGCTATGATAGTGTTACTGTTGATCTCTGTCTTTATGTCTGATAATATCTGTTTTATATATTTAGGAGCTCCTATGTTAGGTGCATAGATATTTACTAGGGTTATGTCCTCTTGTTGGTGCATCCATTCATTATTATGAAGTGTCTTTTTTTTTTTTTTTTTTTTTGCTTTCTAGACAAGCAATCAACTTCCATTTATTTTCACATCTGTAGCTGAACCAGAGGTTCATCTTATGGTGACAATGAAAAACCTAGTAGTAAGCAAAGAGTGAATGTGGTTATTTAGTCAACACCTTGATCCACTCGGAGGGGATGGTGCCTATTTCTGTGCTAGGACAGACTCCTTAGCCCAGAAGGCAGACTGATGAGTGCATTTCTGGGTCTGCCTCTCCTGTCACATCTGCTCAGGACAACCAAATCTTGGGTACTTCTTCAACTGCTGAGTTAAATGGGTTCTCTCAGGACCCCTTTATGGACGTTTCTCTCTGCACACTGAAACCTTCCTGTTGGACTTCTATCTTTTCCACTGCTCCATTTTAGTTAACCACTCTTGAATCTTAAGCAAACTCTCTAACTTTTGAGCTGGTTGGAAGTGCTACCTGGTAGAGGCCTGGCGGAGGGAGACGAGACCAGAATGCACCACAGTTGGGCTTCCTAGTCTGTACCAGGGTGAAATATTAGGGTAACACAGACTTCCATCTTTCTGGTGTGACCTGGCTCATTTCCTTTCATTCAGCTTCATTGGGATTTCAACTGTGTTCACGAAGTGTCCTTCTTTGTCCTTTGTTATATTCTTCAATTTAAAGTCCATTTCATCTGATATAAGTATCGCTACTCCAGCTTTTCTCTCAGTTCTATTTACATGAAATATTTTACTCCATCCCTTTACTTTCAGCCTGAATGAGACTTTTGATCTGAGGTGAGTCTCTTATATACAGCATATGCTGGGGTCTTGCTTTCTTATCCATTCAGCCACCCTATGTCTTTTTATTAGAGCATTTAATCCATTTACATTTAATGTGATTATTCATATGTGTGTATTTATTGCCATTTTGTTATTTGTGTTCCTAGTCTTTCTTAGTTAGGTTGTTTTTCTCTTCTACTTAAAGAAGCCCTTTTACCATTTCCTGCAAAGCTGACTTGGTGGTAATGAATTCCCTTAACTTATTCTTTTCTGCAAAGCTCCTTATCTCGCCTTCAATTTTAAAGGATAACCTTGCTGGATACAGCAATCTGAGTTGTAGGCCTTTATTTTTCATCACTTTGAAAACCTCCTGCCTCTTCCTTCTGACCTGCAGAGTTTCTGTAGAAAAGTCAGTTGATAATCTTATGGGGGTACCCTTGTAAGTAACTTGCTGCCTTTCCCTTGCTGCTTTAAGGATTCTGTCTTTGTCCTTAACCCTTGCCATTTTTCACTATAATGTGTCTTGGTGTGGGCCTGTTTGGGATCATCCTGGTTGGAACTCTCTGCACTTCCTGGTCTTATATTTCAATGTCCTTTGCCAAGTTAGGGAAGTTTTCAGACATTATTACTTCAAATATGCTCTCAATCCCTTGCTCCCTCTCTTCTCCTTCTCGTATTCCAATGATCCGTCGGTTATTGCATGCGAGGTTGTCCCCCAACTCTCTTAAACTGTGTTCAATGTTTTTCATTCTTTTTTCTTTTTGTTGTTCTGCTTTGGTGATCTCTGCTATCTTGTCTTCTAAGTCACTGATTCGATTTTCTGCTTCATCCAATCTGCTAGTCATTCCATCAAGTTTGTTATTTAATTCAGTAATTGCATTCTTAAGTTCTAGCTGGTTGCTTTTCATGATTTCTCTATCCTTCTTTATATTTTCATTAATTTCCTTGAACATTCTAATAATCCGTGTTCTGAACTCTGTCTCCAATAGGTTGTTTACCTCTATTTCCTCTAGTTCCACTGATTCAGGAAGTTTCTTCTATTCCTTTATTTGGGTTGTGTTTCTTTGTCTCCCCATTCTGGCTTACTCTTTGTATTTGCTTCGATATAACAGATAGATCCCCCAGTTTTCTCAGTCTTTTCTGGGTAAACATATATGGTGTGTGTCCTTTATATTTGAATTACTCAGTCTCCCTATTCTCCTGTGCGTGTATTTATCTGAGGTCGTCCTTGTGTTGTGTGTCCTCACCTGTTGAAGTTTTAGTTTTGATTACTTTTGGCTTATCAGTAGGTGGGATTGATTCCCAGACTGATTAGCTGTGAGAGTCAGCAGTTTCCTCAGTTTATGAGCTGCTGTGAGAGGATTGACCCCTCTGATGGACTTGGATCCTTTGGGCCCTCGTACCTGTAGCAACTTCCTTTTGGGTGTGACTCTTGTATGTCAAATCCAGAAATGCTCTGGTTTTCTCTAAAGTTGGCCTCTTGGTATGATGATTCTTGTGTCTGTTTGTTTGGACCCACTGCTGCAGAGTGATTTTAGAGCATAACAGATCAACAAGAACAACCTCCGCAGCCACCAAAGGAAACCAAATGCTCTCACATGTAAAAAAAAATCAACCATCAATCTACACTCAACTTGTACAGAAATATCAAACATACAAAAGAAGAAAACAAACAGAAACAAAACAATAACCACACACACAATAATAACACAAGAGGAAACAAAATAAAATATAATATCATAAAATAAAAATAGAATAAACATGAGAAACTGAATAGCTATACCAAAAAATAAAAATTAAAACAAAAAAAGTAAAAAAAAAAAAAATTTGCAGGAAAAAGGAAAGGAGGAAATGTATAGCAGTGAGAAGAATGAATAAAAGCAGGGAGAAAGTGAGGGTGAGGAAGAAAAGAAAAGGAAAAGAAAGAAAAAGAAAGAAAAAAAATATATATATTTGTCTACACACTGAAATATATAGACATATATTCACCTATATACCCCTATATATATGCCTATATTAAAAACTACAAAATGATAAAAATGAAATAGAAATAAAAACTAAAAACAACCAACATAAGCAACAAATAAAGGGAAAACAAAACAAAACAAAACAAAAATACCCGTGCCGGTCTTGGCTAAAGTCCACCAAGCTCTCTTCAGTTTGTCCTCTGCTGTACAAGAATTCCTGTGCGTCTTGTGGGAACACAGTAGGCGACCTGATGCCTAGCGTGATCCTGGCACTGCAGGTTTGCTGTAATTGAGTGTGGTTGTGACGTGTGATTGGTGGTTTTTACAAAGTCACTGCCATTTTGCTTTCACCTGTCCCAAGGCAGGCTGCACCCCCAAAGGCTCAATGAGTGTCTTTAGGCACCCTTTCTGTTGACAGCTGTGGAGAATTAAAGAATTCCTCCCCACCAAAAGCCAGCTGCTAAGAATCTGTTAATTAGTGCCTCAGCAGGTGAACCTGCCCTGCTTCCCATGCCTTGCATAAAGGTGGCCGTGGGGTAGATAATCTCACTCTGCAGCCTTTACTGGGGCGAAATTCTCAACCCCCTGCAGGTAGGAATACCTCTGTAGTCTGCCCCTACTGCTCCATTCAGGAGTCAGTTTAACACTCTCTCGGCGGAGGCCAAAGTTTGTGGGAGTGGGTGGGTTATTCTTTTTTTTTTTTTGCTTTCTGTTCAAGAGTAGAAAAAGGAAAAAAAAAGACACAGTTCCAACACTGTTTTGAGCTAAGGCCTTTGCCTCATATGCTCCAGTGGAGTTCCTGCTGCTCTCCCAAAGTGTCTGCCGGGATTTAGGGAACTGTGAGCACCCTGCTGCATGGCTAAAATCCCCACTCCATGTCTCGGGGACCTCTGTGTCCGCCAGGGTCTAGGCTTTTAACCATGAAGATGCCAATTTCTTTTATGAAAGTTGTGTGACAAAACAAATCAAGAAGAAATTATCTTTGAAAATTATATTGAGACAAGAATACAAAATTGTTGATATCTATATTCCTGAAGATGCTTATCTCATCATCATATAGAACAGTAGAAAAAATAGAAATAATAGAAATAATCTATACATTCTGCTGAATAGGACAGTAAATTGTGAAATTTCCACTTATGGTAATATTAGGCAGTCTTTGAAAATTATATTTTTGGATGCAGAGTAGCAACCTGAAAAAAGTTTCAGAAAACAGTTATAGAATTTTATTTTTACACTGATAAGAATAATAAATTATCTTCATGAAAAATAACTTGAAGTACTTCTGGTAAAATGGTGCAATAGATAGATGCTGTGCTAACTGTCTCCCAGCATCACACCAAAATTACAAGCAAATTGTACAGCATTCAACCCTGGAGGTCCCTGGAACACTAGATGAACAGAACCACTAAATGAAGAACTTAAAGAGAAGGCCACGTCGGGTCTGGTAGGATGGGTGGAGACCGGAGAGGGCGAACCCCGTGAGGGAGGTCCCATCTGTGGGGGGCTTCTCCGGTTGGGGGTGAGACCCTCTGGTCCCACACCCAGCTCACCAGCCCAGAGTTCCTTTGCAGGGAAGAGGAGTTCTAAGATAGCCAGCAGTAAATTAGTGAGGACACTCTTTGCTCAGCTCAGTAAGGCTAGGAGCGGCTGGAAAATCAGTGGGGCTGGCATCTGGGCTTGCTCACTGGTGAGCACTTACCTGGTTACTGGTGGAGGGAGTGGCTATGTGAGCCGGACCGGGAGCCTGGGGGGATGGACTGAACTGAGCACCTTTGGTGCAAAGGCTGGAAGTTTTTGGACTATTGTTCCCCTGGTGTGAAGCCTGCACATCAGGGGTGTAAGGAGGGCGCCATTTTGTCGGGCTTGGGCCCTCCCATGGAGGATCAGGTCCGAGACCTCATTGGTCTGGTGGAATTGGTGCAGAAGTGCGTGAGTGCGTAAACGCGTGCATGCAGCCTTGGATCCCCACCCTCTACCCCGGCTTATACTGCGTTGCCAGGGAAACGCTGGGCGGATATTCTCCTGCTCCAAAAGGCTGTTCACTGAGATCCGGTAGTGCACGAGCTGCCTCGGATCCCCACCCTCCGCACAGCTAGTGCTGCATTGCCAGGGAAACGCCTGGTGGGCGTGCTCCAGCTCCAACAGCATGCTCACTGAGACGCAGGAGTGCGCAAGGCGCCTCGGGTCCCTGCTCTCCGCACTGTACTTGCAGAGTTGCTAGGCTGCTGATTGCTTGTCAGCCTGCTCGACCTGATCTGTGAGTGGCTGATTGGGACAGGCTGAGACTGGGGGTTTTCCTGGGAGTGTTGGGCTGTGAGCTGTGTGCCTGCATGATCCAGCCAGAGCTCTCCTGGTGATCTACCTAATACATCAAAGCAATCCCAGAGCGTCAGCCACAATGGGGAAACAAGGAAACATGTCACAAGTAAAAGATCAGAAGAAACCTCTAGAAATGGAACCAAATGAAACAGAAGAATCCAACCTTTCAGAGACAGTTTAGAACACTGATGATAAGAATGTTTAAGGAACTTAGCGAGGATATAAAGAAGGATAGGGAAACCATAAAAAAACAACCTGCTAGAATTAAAGAACACAATAACTGAAATGAAGAACACACTCGAAGGAATCACCAGTAGAGTAGATGAAGCAGAGGAGTGGATCAGCGATTTGGAAGATAAAATAGCAGAAATCACCCAGTTGGCACAACAAAAAGACCAAAGAATAAAAAAACAATGAAAATAGTTTAAGAGCCCTATGGGACAAGGTGAAACACAACCACCGCCTACTCATAGGAATACCAGAAGGAGAAGAGAAGAAGCAAGGGTCGAAAATGTATTTGAAAAAATAGTGATTGAAAACTTCCCTACCCTGGTGAAGGAAATCAACATACATGCCCAGGAAGTGCAGAGGGTTCCAAACAAGCTGAACCCAAACAGGTCCACACCAAGACACATCATAGTTAAAATGGCAAAGGTTAAAGACAGAGACAGAATCCTAGAGGCTGCAAGAGAAAGACAGCAGGTTACATACAAGGAACTCCTGTTAGACTAACAGCTGACTTGTCTACAGAAACTCTGCAGGCCAGAAGGGAGTAGCAGGAGATATTCACAGTGACACAAAATAAAGGCCTACAACCAAGATTGCTCTACCCATCATGGCTATCACTTAAAATTGAAGGAGAAATAAAGAGCTTCTCAGAAAAGAATAAGCTTAAGAAATTCATTATCACCAAGCCAGCATTGCAAGAAAGGTGAAAAGGGCTTTTTTAAACAAAAGAAAGGGGTAAACAAGCTAACCCAGGGAGGCCGGAAATACAAATAACAAAATGGCAATACATATGCACCTATCAATAATCATTTTAAATGTGAATGGGCTAAATGCCCCAATCAAAAGACAGAGAGTGGCTGAGTGGATAAGAAAATAGGTGATGAATGGTAACTAGACTCATTGTGGTGATCATTTTGCAATACATACAAACATTGAATCATTATCTTTTACACCTGAAACTAATATGATGATGTTATATGTCAGTTATATCTCAATAAAAAAGCATTAAAAAGCTAAAAAAAAAAAAAAGAAAATAGAACACATGTATGTGCTGTTTACAGATGGAATAAGATATTTCATGCAAATGGAAATGAGAAAAAAAAAAGATGGATTAGCAGTACTTATTTTGGACAAAATAGACTTTAAAATGACTACAATAAAAGACAAAGAAGGGCACTATACCCCTAATAAACATCTATGCACCCAACATAGGAACTCCTAATTACATATACCAGATTTTGACAGACGTAAAGACAGAGATCAACAGTAACACTATCATAGTAGGGGACTTCAACACCATTGTCACCAATGGACAGACCCTTTAGACAGAACATCAACACAGAAAGAGGGGCCTTAAATGATACTTTAGATCAGCTGGACTTCGTTCATATTTTTGGAGCATTTCACCCTGAGAAAACAGAATATACATTCTTCTCAAGTACACATGGGACATTTTCCAAGATAGACCATGTTAGGCCACAAAACAAGTCTCAGTAAATTTAAGAAGATTGATGTTATATCTAGCAGATATAAAGGAAAAACTGATGGTTGCTGGCTGGGAGGGAGAGGGGAGGAGGGAGAGGGGAAGGTTTTGGACAGTGTAGGTGGGACTACAATGTTGCCGCAGGGATATTGGGGGCAGTTCTGGGAATGTAATTGATAATGTTGTGAAGAGACTATTATGTTGCGTGAAATAAGTCAGTCGGAGAAGGACAGGTACCATGTGATCTCACTTGTGTGTGGAGTCTGAAGAGCTGAGTGAACTATCAAAGTAAGCAGACTCGTAGATGTAGAGGAAAAACTGAGGGTTGCTAGTTGGGAGGGGAGGGTTGGGGGGGAAGGGGAAGGGATTAGGCAGCATAAATAGACAACTACAATATTGCCACAGGGATATGAAACACAGTTCGGGGAATATAATAATGTTGTAAAAATTTTGTGGCGTGTCAGACAGTCACATGTCTTGTTAGGGAGACCACTTCATGGATGGAGCAGAGGCTTGATCACTGCGCTGTACACCTGAAGCTGATGTTGTATAGTATTGTATGCCAACTGTAACTGAATATGTGGATGGTCACGGGATGTGGAGTATACTGTGGAGGGGAGTCAGGGGAGTTGTGATAGATATATATGATATGGGGAGGGAGTGCAGTGACGAACTGGGGGAGGAGGGTTTTCACTTTGGGGAGTAAAGAGTATAACTTTTGCATTGTGTTGTACACCTGAAACTAATAAAAAAAATAACTTGAAAGATTTTTAACTGACATAAGGTGTGTTAAATGAAAATCTGTGTTTTGCTTCTACTTGCTATATGGGCAACTATAGCTCAATTCACAGAAAAACTGCATTTCTGAAAGCATAATATAAAACACATATATTAAATCTTCTCACACACATACAAATGTAACAAGAAATGATTTCAATATTTAACAATAGGCAGATTATCTAAGAAAACCTTGAGCCCAAATATAAAAACCCTCCTAAGAATATAGCATTTTGATAATAGCATAATTGTCACCTTTTTTTTTTTTTTAAGATTTTATTGGGGAATTGGGGAGGGGAACAGTATTGAGGAATTAGGGAAGGTGAATATTGTGTTTTTCCATGACTCATCAGCCCCAAGTTAAGTTGTTGTCCTTCAATCTTATTTGTGGAGGGTGCATGCTCAGCTCCAAGTCCAGTCACCACTTTAAATCTATTGGGTTGTCAGAAAAGTCATGACGATTTTTTGCAACAGATGGCGGTAGTTCATTTTTGGAAGTTCGAGAGTCATTCACATCTATGTTATTGTTGAGTCATTTGACAGCTGACAGTTCTAGCTTCATTCTAAAAAAAATTGAGAAATTTGTTGAGTTTTGGAGATTTTACAAGTTGAAAATGGAAGACCAAACTGTGCATTTTTGCCATATTTTATTGTTTTAGTTCCATAAAAGGAAGAATGCGTGTCAAGCTTATGAAAACTTGCATAAAGTTTATGGTGACAATGCTCTACAAGAATGTCAGTGCCAATGATGGTTCACAAAATTCCATGCTGCCAAGTTTGATCTCAACAACGCTCCTCCATCAGGGAGGCCCATCGAGGTTGATGATGACAAAATAAAGGCATTGATCGAGTCAAACCCATGTTACACAACATGAGAGATTGCAGAAACATTGAACATGCATCATTCAAGCGTTCACAACCACCTGAAGAAGCTGGGATAAGTAAGCGAGCTCGATATTTGGGTTCCGCATGAACTCAAAGAAGTTAATTTGATGGCGCATATAGACATCTACAATATGCTCATTAAACTTAAGGAAAACGATTCTTTCATGAAGTGACTGATAACTGGTGATGAGAAATGGATGTTTTACAATGCGGTGTGCAAATGGCCTTAGCCCCAATGTGATGATTTACCTCAAACAACATTGAAAGCAGACATTCATTAGAGGAAGGTTATGCTCTAGTGTGGTAGATTTTTAAAGGTGTCATGTTTTTTGAGCTCCTACCAAGGTACCAAACAATCAATTTGCATCTCTACTGTCATCAATTGAACAGTTTGCATGAATCTATCATCCAGAAACACCACCCAGAGCTTGTTAATTGTAAATGAGCTGTGTTCCATCGCAACAATGCACGACCACACACAAGTTTGATGACCCGTCAAAAAGTATTGGAGCTTGGATGGGATGTGTTGCCACACCCACCATAATTGCCTGATCTTGCACTGTCAGCCTCCCACTTGTTTCTCTCTCTTCAAAACTCCTTGAGTGGTATAATGTTCAATTCAGATGAGGCTGTAAATCAGCACCTTGTTCAGTTTTTCACAAATAAATGAATGAGGAACTATGAAGCTCTCTGAAAGATCATAAGAAGTTATGGAACAAAACAGGTAATATACCACTGATTGATCTTTGTTCTTTATATAAATAAATGACCTTTGAAAAACATAAACAAAATCCCTCATGACTTTTCCAACAACCCAATAGTTGGGTGGGGGGTTGGGGGATATAGCCCATCATCCATGCACGAGTCAAATGGGGAACCTTGTTGCACACTGAGCCCATCTATCTAGCTGCCCATCAGCAGCTCCCGGCTGCTCAGCTGAAGGTGCTGTGTTCAATCCTACTTGTGAGGGATGCAGCCTACCATCCCATGCGTGAGTCGAACCAGCAACCCTTGTTGTTAAGAGCACATGCTCTCACCAGCTCAGATAAGGCACAGCTCACTGGCTCATGTGGGAATTGAACCGTTCACACTATTGCTCAGAGCTCACGCTCTAACCAACTCAGCTGGCCCATAGTTGTCACCTTTTTGGATGGCATTTGACATGATGTACCATGAGTTGATAAAACATTTAAACCCTTAAACCAGTCAAATCCCCAATCTAAAAATTCATACTAAAAATGTTTAGAAAATAATTGTGTGAAGTGGAAATTATAAACTAGAGCATATAGGAGAGTGATGTAGCCTTGAATGGAAAACTTCCCTGAGAAAGTCAAATTTATACTGGGACTTGAGTCAGCCAGGTAAAGATGTGGTAGAAGAAAGTTCAAGTCAATAGAACCATATGTAGACAGTCCATAGTTGGGGAAAAGTATGGCAGATTTAAGGTTTATGGCATTGCAGAAAACCCAGTTTATTTAGTGACACAAGTATAAAATAACATCCATGAGCCTGGCAAAGAAACCAGAGGCAGATCCTAGAACACCTTAAAAATCATTTAAACAATTTTTCTGTTGATCCTAAATGCAGTGGGAACCTACCAAAGAGATTCAAAGTAGGTTTGTGTTTTTGAAAGGTTGTCTTTGCAGCAGTGAAGGTGAGGGGAAGGGGCACAAAAGATGTGAATGAAAGGGAATGGAAGCAAGGTTCACCTAGAAAGACTTCTTACCATAGCCTTTCAAAAAAGGATTATGACTTAGAAAAGAGTAATGGTAATAAGGAGAGACCCAAGAGATAGTAAAAAGGTAGATGCAAGCATCATAAAATCAAGGCTGTGTACCTTATGAATAAGGGCAAAACAAAGAAATGTTCAATTCTATTGCATAAGAAAGCAAGAAGAATTTAGAATTTCCTTGGACATCTTGTTGGGTAGTGTTTGCAGGGCCTGGGAACAGGGTCAAGAACAAACATATGAACGGGTTCTAAAGAGAAAGTCTACCAGTGGGAAGTTCCCTGTGGCAGGCGACACCATGTCACATTAAAATAGAGATGTCTGAATATGTAATTTTATGGGTCTATTGTGTTGTAAAATCTGCCATATGTAATAATGGCCTTGTACAGTGGCATTGGGTAGAGGAGGAGAAGGAAGTGAATTAAGTAAGGAATGTGAAGAGCTCCATAGGAAATGAGAGAAAGGACTAGGAACAACACAACATAAATGGCTTGCTTTATAGATTGATTCAGGAGAAATATAGGCACCACCTTCTCTCACCAAACCCCAAAAAATAAATGTCAGAGAGGTTCTGAACTCTACATAGGGACTCATGTGGGAATTTAGAGATAATCCATTATGCCATAATACACTACGACAGGAAACACTGACAAAGAACAGTTTAGGTAGAAATTGGAATAATTTCAGTTTGGAGCTGTTGAAGCTTCTGTTATGTACCCATCTATATAAAATTTTATGTACACAATGAAATTTGAAAAAGCATAAATGCTTAATAAGAATAGAATGGGAATACTTAGGTAAATCACAATATAATAACTTGATGGAATATTATACAACCAGAAATATTACATCTACAAAGAAATTTCAGGAACATGAGATATTCTCATATGAAGTTAAATGAAAAAGGGTTATAAAATGCTTATATCATTTTATTTACATTGGCACTATGAAGAGAATACTGCAGGACCATGTACAGCCCAGTCGTGTATTTTATTTGGTCATTATAAAACAACATTTGAAATTGAATGCCTTAGATGGAGTGTACATTCACAATCGTGCTATAGTCCTCATCATTTCCTATTATTGTAAAATCTGCATACTGAGTTTGAAAGTTCCAAAAAGTTTGTTCTAAAATTGTTAATACCAGACTCGAATATCAATATGCTTGTCACAGAGAAGCACAGGAAACTAGCCCTTTCTATGTATAATTTTGTAATTGATTTTTATAGTAAGTATATTTTATTACTTTTGTTATCAGAAAAACAAATATTTTAAAAGAAAAAAAAGCAGAAGAAGATGTGTCAAAATGATAAATGGTAGAAGTTAAGAGGTATTTACATTTTCTTTAGGATTATCAACATTTTATAGTTTATTTATAATGGGTAAAAATTACTTTCATAATCAGATAAAAATATACTGAGGAACATGCAACAAATATTTTAAAATTTTACTTAAGAGAAGTAATGATTTGCTGGTAGAATAATGCCAAAATTTGGTTATAAAATGTAAATAAAAGGTTTATTCTATATTTATCTAATGAAAAAATACCAGTTAAATCTAACAACCTGCCTGTCTCCTCTCAAATTATCTGGAACTCAGCTATACTACAAGATAATTCAAATTTTTCCTCTTCAAGAAGACCCCTCAGGGTAAAGCTTCACTCCATATCCCTTTTTTTCTTTCACACATTTGGCAATTTATCATATTTATCTGATTCTTGTAACATTTCTTGCATGGAAAAATTTCTTACTCCATACTGTATCATATTACTTTTAGTAAATTTATATCTTGTCCCTCCAACTAGATCCAAAGTTCATGAAGATAGCAAACATGTTCTATTCATCTCTAATTAATACAGTAACCAGCAATATGAATTGCACATAGTAGGCCCTCAGTTTCTATTTGTAATCTAATTTGTTAGCTAAAATTCAATCAATTTATATCAAACTAGTGGTGTATTACAATATACAATTCCTTTTATTTACTTTGGCACTCTTTCTTGTTTTTACCAGTCATTGGAATAATTATTGTGGGTTAAGGGAGAGAAACAATAAAGGTGCCTAATAGTACATTTTTTTTTATGAGGGCAGTGTCACTGGCCCTCATATGTGGGACCCGAACCAGGGCCACTGGCTTTCCAAGCCAGCTCTTAACCACGATGCCACTCGGCTGGCCCCTAATAGTACATTTTAAACTGCAACATTTACATCACATTGCATTGGGTAAACATATCCTAGAACACAGACAAAAAAAATGTAAAAGGATAAATACATTTCTAAAAACAAAGGTATTAATGAAGGATTAAAATTTGTGCAAAGTGAGTCTTTGGTTTATATAGAGAGAACGTATTTCCTGATTTATATATTTTATAATAAAAAATTGCTTTATGTTGATTTTGTGTATGATGATTGTTTTGTATGATGATGTGGTTATCTGGCAAGCTTATTGTCTGAACACTGGAGTCTTTATTGTTTTATGTAGTTTTAAAGACCTGCCTCACAAGTCACCAAGTAAGATTTGCAGAGTCAGCAAGAATTCCATTTTAGGTATTTATTAGATTTTTTTTAGAAACAATTATGTTGGTAGCTGGCACAACTAAAAAATTATTTTTGTATCCAAATGAGTATTGATTTATAATCTTTATTAGAACAAAAATCATTATCCCTTCATATATATATATTTCAACTATAAAAATATAGCATTCTGTCTCAAATTATGATATTTAGCTGGTTTGCTATTCATTTGACCCCAGGCTCTATGAAAATGCCAAGGAAATGCTAAATTCAGACACAGGACATACATAGTAAAAAGGAAGTTAACTTCCTTAATGCTTCTATGAAAAACAATGGATTAATTGACCACTATGTGCAGAAAATAGACTTAAATGTCTTAAATGATGATTAAAAAACATAAAGTCCTGCATGAGCACCACAACACAAAGTATTACTTCCATCTATAATACCCTTCAAGATACTACACATGAAAATAAATGATTTTTTTCAAAGCATTTTCATTCAATAAAACCCTAAAATTAAATTTAAATGCTCCATAATGAGATGAGGGTACTTCTGAGATCCTGTTCTATCTCTCAGCTTTGTAACTGTAAAAGTGGATCTTTTTATAAGCAACGTAAGTACTTGTCTCTAAACTGAGACTTTGTAGCAAAAATGCCAATTCAAGGGAGCAATGTAAATGACACTATAGGAAGACATGGAGAGAATGAGAAAAGAAACACTGGTGCCAGGGAGGAAGACTTCAGTGTCCCCACAGCATTTAGTCATCTCCAAGATTCATTCCCTCAACATTCATGTAGTGCCAATTCTGGGCCAAGTGCCACACTAGTTACCATGGATACATATGAATGGGTGCCACGGTCCTGCCCTTGGGAGCTAATGGTCCTTCTACCTGTCTTTCAGGTTGGCCCTAGGATCAATGACTATTGGAAAGGACAGAAATACTCTGGTATCAAAGCTGGACTTGTATCCTTCCCTGTGGTTGGGGTGGGGTGAGGGTGATAGTTGTTAACAATAAGGGCAAAGTCACTGGTTTTAAGTTCTCACAAGAAGCCCATAGGTAAAAGGTGATTTGTCTAAGGAAGACATGTTGAGAAGACAAAAACATATGTCCACTATATTCTTTGCAATTCTGCTATACATTTAACCCTATATGATACAATCTTTATTCTTAGGAAACTCTAATTTAAAAGGAAGTCAAAATACTTTTTAAAAAATTAATCAAAACCCAAATAGCTTCAATAACCAAAAGTACCAACAATATTTTCGTTATCAAGAGTACAAGATGATAAACAGTCTACTGTAGCATTTTAAACTCTTCTGGCTAATGCTTTTTCCGTTTTGAATTGTCCTGGAATTGTCAGCCTTAGGTAAAGTAGAGTAGCCTATTGTAAACACTGACCATTTTTCACTGTATGTGAGAACACAAATTTGTGGTATCAATGTCTGCTTACGATGAAATTACAGGAGAGAAGAGAAAAAGACTGGAAACAGGGACTAGAGGGAAGGGAGAGGAAAACAGGAGACAAGAAAACGTAAAATTGTATGAGGAAGATAACGATCCCTTAGAATTACAGAATACCATACTATAACCTACAAGAAAGTAAACTTTTATATAGTCCCATTCATTTATTTTTGCTTTTACTTTCCTTACCTTTGAGATCAGATTCATAAAATCCTCTTTGAACACAAGGTCTGTAAATTTAGTGCCTATGCTTTCTTTTATGCAGATTATTGTTTCAGGTTTATGTTTAGGGTATAAAACTGAAAGCAACAGAGGAACAAGACAAACAAAGAAACAAAAACTCAGACAACAGTTTAGTGGTTACCAGATGGTAAGGGGAGGGGGTGGCAGAAGAAGGAAACGGGGATCAAATATATGGTGAAGGAAGGAGAACTGATTCTGGGGTGGTGAACACACATGCAATAAATAAATGCTGTATTATATTATAGAAATGTACACTTGAAACATATATAATTTTACCAACCAATGTCACCCCAATAAATTTAGTTAAAAAATAAAGTAAAAAATTTAAAAATAAAAAACAAAATACAGAAAAAATAAACTTTTAAATAGTTTTTTAAATTCCAGAATTTTACAGCCAGTTAATAGAGCCAGAAGAAATAAGTATCAGTTACTTCTGAAAATAGGGAAGCAATTTCTTTAGTTGAAGCAAGTATTCATTGTAAGGTTTTTGTTGTTGGTTTTTCCTTTTCTATAAACCCACTACCATTACTGTCACAGAAAGAAGCCATTCTTAAGTAAAAGGCAGGAGAGCCTCATTTTGCCAGAGAGCATCTGAAAGAGAAGATCCAGTGTAAGAAAGCAAGGAAGGCCAGCCACAGACCAGATTTAAAAAAGAAGAAAATCAAGACAGAATAGGGCAGAAATTTAACAATTCCACTAATCCCCTAGCAAAGGAGGATTGGGATTAATACCATATACATTGTCTCTTCATTCTAGGTAGTTTTGGATACACCTGGATGTATTTTTTGGATACACCTGGATGTATTTTTTGTTACCTGTTTGATTGACATATATAGTTCAGAGCATGAATTCATTCTCATTTAATCAATTTTGTTGCCATTATAAAACTGATTAAATAATTCACGAGACCCAAGTTGGAGCCACTCCTGCCTGGGATGCCATATCAACAAACAAAAACTTAAATAAATTCCATGTCCTTGTAAATGCTCTGCTTGATCAGAAATGCAGTATACCCAGTCAGCTGATCCCCAAATGCCAAGCCAATTCTGATCCTTACTCCAAACAACTTCCATGTGGCCCCATCCAATCAGATACTTTCTATTTTTCTCTTTTTTGTTCTTTATTCTTTATTGTCTAAAAGTTTCCTGCCTTCTGCCTCATTTTGTAGTTCTCCAAAAGGAGACTATCTCCTTTGGGAAGTGTCAAATACTGTAAATTTTGTTTGTGTCACCTTAATTGTCTTCTTTAATCATTTTTTAACAAAACCCAAGTTTAAAGAAGCCCTTCAGATACTCTGGCAAGGCACTCTAACCAGGGAGACTGCTGTGAAGGTGGCTGTGCCCAGAATCACCCACCTAGTCAGAAATGTCCCTATACTGAAGGAGTCTATGGAAATAAATGAAAGGCCACCTAATGAGAACAAGCAAAGACTATTTAATCAGAGTTTTCCACAGTAAGGGAGGGAGCCACCATTATTTGCATTTTGAGTGAGATTCACAGGCAGGCAAGAGGAGTGGGGGAACTTGGGAAAGGGGAGGTTTCAGGTATGCCCTGTGTGGAAGGCTATTTGGCATGGAGAAGCTAAGAGTGGGCTAAGTACAAATGGGGCATCCTATGTGATTGGCCAAGGGAACAGATATTTGGCTTTCTTTATGTTAGAAGTGGGGATAAAAATGAGGGAAGCTGACAGCTATTGATCAAATCCTGGCCGTTTGAGGCTGGTTACTACAAAGATTGTGGTTTGGCTTCCTGAACTGGTTACTGCAGGTTGTAAGCCAGAGTTTTACTTTTATATATGGTCTGACCATTGTCCATTTGTGTATTCAAACTGTCAAGCTTCTGAGTACGCTACAGATTCCCTGCCCAACTAGACTCATCAATTGTTAATATTTATTTCCAATGGTAAAAATACATTTCCACTGAGACAATGATGATTTCTTACTTTCTTTATGCCAAAATTATCCCTTGTTGCCAGGCTGAATTAAAACAAAGTGAACAAAACAAAATGCTGAAGTAAGATATGCTGCAAAATGCTGCAAAAGATAACTATGGTATCAGGAAAATGAATCTGAGTTTCACTCACAGCACAGAGTTCAAACTGAATACTAAGAGGCTGAGAGTTTGACAGAGACCATACATTGGGTACTGGGCTGGAAATCTTAAATTATTTCCATTGGGCATTATCATGCTTACCTTTAGAATAAATTGAATCTTCTGTACTTTTTCTAGATCAAATATGGCAAGCTCTAGGGAATCCATTTTGTGGTAATTACAATAATAGTGTAAACATAATTAATAACCCCAGTAATATTTTTTAAATTAAAGTTTATTGGGGTAACAATGATTAGTAAAGTTACATAGATTTCTAGTGTACAATTCTGTAATATATCATCAATATATCACATCGTATGTTCACCACCCAGAGTCAGTTCTCCTTCCATCACCACATTTTATTTTTTGACGGTAGTGTCACTGGCCCTCATATGTGGGACCAAACCGGGGCCACTGGCTTCCCAAGCCAGCGCTTAACCACCGTGCCACTCGGCTGGCCCCCATTACCACATATTTGATCCCATTTAACCTCACCTACCACCCTCCTCCCCACTTATCCTCTGGTAACCACTAAACTATTGTCTATGCCTATCGGTTTTTGCTTCTTTGTTTATTTGTCTTGTTCTTTTGTTGCTTTCAGTTTTATATCCCACATATCAGTGAAATCATATGGTTTCTGTCGTTTTATTTCTGACTTATTTCACCTAGCATAATAATCTCAAGATCCATCCATGTTATTGCAAATGGCACTATTTCATCTTTTCCTATGGAAGAATAGTATTCCACTGTGTATATATACCAGATCATCTTTATCCAATCATCTGTCGAAGGACACTTTGGTTGTTTTGATATCTTGGCCACCATGAATAAAGTAGTAATGAACATAAGGGTACATATATCTTTAAGGATAAATGTTTTCAAAATTTTGGGATAGATACCCAGGAGAGGGATTGCTGGGTTATATGATAATTATATTCTTAATTTTTCAAGCAACATCCACACTGCCTTCCATAGCAACTACACCAATTTGCATTTCCACCAACAGTGTATGAGGGTTCCTTTACTCCACAGCCTCTCCAATATTTATTATCATTTGTCTTGTTAACGATAGCCATTCTAACTGGTGTGAGGTGATATCTCACTGTGGTTTTTATTTACATTTCTCTGATGATTGAAGATGTTGAGCATTTTTTCATGTCTATTGGTCCTCTTTTGAGAAATGTCTATTCAGGTCCTCTGCCCATTTTTGCATTGGATTGTTTGTTTTTCTTTTATTGAGTTGTAGAAGTTCCTTATATATTTTGGATATTAACCCTTTATTGGGGGGGGGTTGTTTACAAAAAGCTTCACCCATTTGGTTGGTTACCTCTTTATCTTGATGGTTTCCTTTGCTGTGCAGAAGCTTTTTAGTTTGATATAGTCCCATTAATTTATTTTAGGTTTTACTTCCCTTACCTTTGAAGTCAAATTTATAAAATCCTCTTCGAACCCAAGGTCCATAAGTTTAGTACCTATGTTTTCTTCTATGCAATTTATTGCTTTAGGTCTTATATTTAGGTCTTTGATCCAGTTTGAGTTCATTTTGATACAGGTAACAGATAGCAGTCTAGTTTCATTCTTTTGCATGTGCCTTTCAGTTTTCCCAGCATCATTTATTAAAGATGCTGTTTTTTCTCCTTTGTATATTTTTTGGCTCCTTTGTCAAAAATTATCTCTCCATATTTATGTGATTTATTTCTGGGGTTTCAATTCTATTCCATGGTGTGTGTGTGTCTGTTTTTCTGCCAATACCATACTGTTTTGATTATTGTTGCCCTGTAGTACAAGCTGAAGTCAGGGAGTGTGATACCTCCAGCACTGTTCTTTTTTTTTAGTATTGTTCTGGCTATTGGGGGTCTTTTGTGGTTCCATACAAATCTGATGATTTTTTTTTGTTCTGTCTCTTTAAAAAATGCCATTGAGATTTTGATGGGGATTGCATTAAATCTGTATATTGCTTTGGGCAATATGGACATTTTACCTATGATGATTCTTCCAATCCATGAACATGGAATATCTTTCCATTTCTTTGTGTCTTCTTCAATTTCTTTAAAAATGTCTTATAGTTTTCAGTGTATAGGTCCTTCACATCCTTGGATAAGTTTATTCCTAGATATTTTATTCTTTTGTTGCAATTGTAAAAGGAATTGTTGTGGGTTTTTTAAAATTTCTTTTTCTGGGATCTCATTGTTAGTATAAAGGAATGCAATGGACTTTGATGCATTGAGTTTGTAACCGACAACTTTACTGTATTTGTTTATTGTTTCTAAAAGCTTTTTGGTGGAATCTTTAGAGTTTTCTATATATATTAATGGCATCATCACATCTGCAAAAAGTAACAATTTAACTTCTTTATTTGCAACCCCAATACCTTTTATTTCTTTCTCTTGCCTGATTCCTCTGGCTAGGAATTCTAATACTACGTTGAAAAGCAGTGGTGATAGGGGACCGCCCTGTCTTGTTCCTGAACTTAGAGCTAAGGGAGTCAGTTTTTCACCAGTAATTATGATATTAGCTGAGGATTTGTCATATATGGCTTTTATTATACTAAGGGTTTTTCCTTTTAAACCCATTTTATTAAGTGTTTTAATCATAAATGGATGTTGTATCTACTCAAATGCTGCATCTATTGATATAATTATATGATTTTTGTCCTTTATTTTGTTTATGTGGTGTATTAAATTGATCCACTTCCATATGTTGAACTATGCTTGTGCCACTGAGATGAACCCCACTTGGTCATGATGTATAATCTTTTTAATGCATTGTTTTATTCAATTTGCTAGAATTTTATTTAGGATTTTTGCATCAGTATTCATCAGAGATATTGGTCTGCAATTTCCTTTTTTTGTGTTATCCTTACCAGATTTTGGTATCAGAGTAATGTTGGACTCATAAAATGAGTTAGGGAGTATTGTCTCTACTTCAATTTTTTTGGAAGAGTTTGAGCAAGACAGGTATTAGATCCTCTTTGACTGTTTGGTAGAATTCACTAGTGAAGCCATCTGGTTCTGGACTTTGGCTTTGGGGAAGGTTTCAGATGACTGATTCAATTTCCTTACTGTTGTTCAGTCTATTTAGATTTTCCAGTTCTTCATGACTCAGCCTTCATGTCCATTTCTTCTAGGTTATTGAATTTGGTGGCATATAGTCCTTCATAGTATTCTTGGATGATCCTTTGTATTTCTGTGGCAACTTCCCCTCTTTCATTTCTGGTTGTATTTATTTGTGTCTTTTCTTATCTTAGTGAGTCTAGCCAAGGGTTTGTCAATTTTATTAATCTTTTCAAAGAACCAGTTCTTCATTGCATTCATTTTTTCTATTGTCTTTTTGTTCTTTATTGCAGTTAGTTCTTCCCTGATTTTTACTATTTCCTTCCTTCTGCTGACTTTGGACTTCATTTGTTCTTTGTTTTCTAGTTCTTTGAGGTGTTATGTGAAGTTTTCTATCTGGAATTTTTCTTCTTTTATGAGATAGGTCTGTAATGATGTAAATTTCGCTCTTATTACTGCTTTTGCTGCATCCCAAAAAATTTGTAGGATTTATTTTCATTCTCATTTTTTTCTATGTATTTTTTTTTTGAGGGCAGTGTCACTGGCCCTCATATGTGGGACCCGAACCAGGGCTGCTGGCTTCTGAAGCTAGAGCTTAACCACTGCGCCACTCGACTGGCCCTCTATGTATCTTTTGATTTCTCCTCTTATTTCTTCTTTGACCCAGTCATTATTTAAAAGTATGTTGTTTAATCTCCACATATTTGTGGTTTTTCCTGCTTTCTTTTTGCAGTTGGTATCCAATTTCAAAGCCTTGTGATCAGAGAATATCTGAGTACTATTTTTTAAAATGCATCATTGTGCAACTACATTTCCTTAAGAATAGAAGGAATCCATGATGGTTCCCTAGCCTCAATGGGATCCATTTCTAAGTTCTTAATGCGACTTACAATGATCTTCTTTTTTTTTTTTTTTTTTTTTTTTTTTTTTTTTTTTTTTTTTAAAGATTTTATTGGGGAATTGGTGGAGGGGAACAGCGTTGGGGAATTGGGGAAGGGGAACAGACAAGTTGCTGTCTTTTTGTTCTTCAGTTTAGTTGCGGAGGATGTTGCTTCACTGTTGGTATCGTCATTGCGCTCTTCCCGGATGAGGCAGATCCGTCGCTGGCCTCTGGATGTCGCTCATCGCGGCTATTGGCAGCTCACACTTGGCTGCCAGCCGCTCACGCTGGCTGCGGGCCACTCACTGTAGCCTATGGCAGCCCACTGCAGCAGGGGCTGCAGCCTACACCATCACCGGGGCTCGCACAGCCCAGCTCCAGGTGGAGCTGTTGGAGGCTGTAGAGGGCAGTGTCACTGGCCCTCATGTGGGATCCGAACCGGGGCCGCTGGCATCCCAAAACCAGCGCTTAACCAATGCGCCACTCGGCCGGCCCTACAATGATCTTCTTGATGCAGCTCCCCTCTGCCTCTCAAACATTATCTCCTATGCTTCCTTTTCTCTGATGCTTCCCTCACACATACACAAAACAAGAGCATAGAACATATTAAATTGCTGGCAATCCCTTGAATACAACCTGCCTTCTCATGTATCTTTAAATGTAAAACTGTTTATCCTTCTTTAAATTCTTCCTTATTCTCTGTCCACTTGGTAACATATTCATCCTTCAAGACTCTGTCTACTCTGGGAAAGGCTTTTTGACCCTGCACATATTGGAAGGAAGGAAAGAGAGAATGAAGGGAGGTTTCTCTTGACTATATTCCAAGAAATGATAATGCATGAAAATATAAATTACTAAATGGTACTAAACACACAGACTTCAGAGTCAGTCAGACAGATTTACAAACTGTCATCTGAGCAGATTACTTCCTCTCTGAATCTCTTCAACTGTAAAATAAGGAAAACAATCATTCAGATACTGTTTATTACAAGTTTTTTCTTCTCTCTTCCTCACCAAGAAGAGCAGCATTATTAAAGATTAACATTTGCATAACATAAATTTTAAAATATACATGTACTTTTTAAATAATTGTTTTATTTGAACTTTAAATCAATCCTAAGAAAGAAGTTGTATTTGTTATCCTCAGAGAGAGAAACTGTCAGTGAGAAGCTAAGTAACAAAGTCTGGAATCTAGTCCAAGTCCTGTTTCCAAATCCTATATTGTCATTTTTACTGATTTCCTTGACTTGAAAGGCCTTGATATTATATCATCGAAAACTTACTATTAATCTTGCTATATTTTTATGTTTTAACAAGCCATCAAGTTAATTGAAAGTGAAATCTCAGAAATGAATTACATTTTAAATTACCAATTCTTTTAGGGCTGTACTTATGTTATAGTGCTTATACACTTTTAGTTTTAAAATGTCGCTGAGAAATCTGAAGTTCCTGGGTAAAATTTCATGAAACCCTACTGTTTGGTAAGGAGGTATGTGTTGTGCTGAGACTATGAACAGTGATCCATTGAAGTGAAACAAAACTATGCATATACATTTATATAGCTTTTAACAGATGGTTTCATGATTATTAAATGGTCAGAATTTTTAAACTATTTGAATGCAGTAGAACAGCTAAAAACTAGCATACTCATGTTACTAAAATAAAAGAGCTATATTTTGAAAAATGGTCAAAACACATTCAAAAGTCACTTTTAACTTGCTCAAGTGACCAATGGCATTTTTCATCAGTTATGGCACCCCTCACTCTAGACCCCTTCTCTTTACATTCCAATGAAAATATGGCAAACACCTACTGATTAGACCAATTTTCAAAGTGTATTAAAACCTTGTTTTCTAACATCTTCTCAGAGAAAAGCTTTTTACTCAGGAAAGGCTATCCACTCACTAAACTTGACTATATTCACGATTACCTGTCTAGTCATTTATATCCATCCCTCACTAATGACTAGAATGAGAAGAGTACTAGAGGGGCCATTCACCTTCCTTTCTAAAATTCTCTATTGAAAGGGAGCCCTGGAAAATTACTTTTTATCCCAGGCAGGGGAACACCTAACCTTTGTGGATCCCAATGCAAGGATATAAATGGAGGCCTTTTTCCTTGTGTCTAAATGTCTTATAGTTATAATTATAACTAACACAATTTTTAAATAAAATAGCTTTCATCATCTTATGATGAAAGTTTGAAAACATAATTTTATAACAACATGGCAGGCTGGGTTTGAATTTAGAATTTTCAGAATATCATGGTGGAACATGGTGGTTTGGAAAGAACAGACCCTCATCCACTCCTCTATTCCTCCTTCTTCTGTTTCCACCCAGAACTGTAAGACTCTCCCTTGCATGCATATGCTAGGCCCCAATTTCAACACCTCAGGCCTCAAGTTCAAACTATCCATAGACTCTTGGTTTCTCCTCATGTTTAGGGTATGCATACCAAGGCTATGGTCTACCCTTTGGAAGTCAGTAGAGATAGGAAGCCCACACAATCTCTTGAAGCATTCTCAGAACCACTTGATCAAAGGATTCTAGTGTACTGGTTACCCAGGGCATGGTCTGGATTTGGGGTGGGTGTGTTCCCCTTGCCTGGATCCACAGACTCCCCTCTCTCAAAAAGAAAGGTGCAAGAGAGGAGCCCTCAGAACCACAGGGATCACAGTAGACCTCTTGTGCTCAGGTTTATGTCTGTTTTGTACAAAATAAATGAATATTTTCCTGTCCCAAACGCCATAGCACATGTAGAAATGTCCTAAATTTCAACACCAACACTTGTTATTGTACTACACTCTTAAAAAAAACAGATTACAAGAAAGAATAGGAGGCATGAACTTTTTTTTTTACCTTAAATCTTCTCTTATTGATATTTTCTTAAATGATTTAAGGGATTATTTAATTCAATGCCTGAGATTTAATCTTCCAGTACAAAGCAGCAATATTCCATTAATATTAACTTACCAAGAAGCTGAAATCCTTAAATTAGGAAATTTACAAGGGCTATCTTGTAACATCCAACAATTAATAAATTTTCATTTACAAATAAGCAAGTAAAAATTGTACCCCCAACCAAAATAAGATAGCAAGGACCAGATTTACTAACTCACTTTAAACAAGGAAAGAAAAGAAATAATAAAGAATGTCACACAATAAAAGACAGAAGACAGTGATCCCTAAAGTGAGAAAGAAAGAAGGTGATACAACTGCTCCATCTAACTGTACTGAAAGATTTTCCAGGCCACAGCACAGCAAGGGGAACCCAGGTAGATCTCAGCAGATTCCTTAAGTTCAGGAGACAAAATGGATATGACAGAAAGATCTAGGCCATTAGAGTTTGTAGGACACAGTAATAAACAATTGAGAGCAGCAAAAATAGAGAATTCCATAGACCTACAAGGGTCCCTCTCAAGTATTCAGCTAATTACCAATCAGCGTGTGCATGCACAGAAACTACATTGGCTGGAGAAATAACCAAAGGAACAGAAGGAACAGAGCCCAGTGCTCACACAGGTCCAAGAAAAGTGGAATTTCCCACCAGTCAGAATGGAAAACCTCATGACTCATGAGGCATTTGGTAAAATGTTCAGAAGATTATTGCCTCACTGGTAGAAAATAATTATTCTTAAACTAGCTAACATGGCCCCACCAAATAAATCTCAAAATCAAGACCCAAAAGGATCAAACTGCTTCCAAGTAAATTAATTAAATTCCAAAATTAGTTTGAATAATATTTGCAAGAATAAAAAAATACACAGCCCTCAACAAGAGAAAAATTGCAATGTCTGACAACCAATCTAAAATTACCAGGCATTCAAAGAAGCAGGAAAATACAACCCATTATGTGGAGAAAAGTCAGTAAACAGAAACTGACCCAGAACAGACACAGATGTTAGAATTAGCAGAGAAAGACATTGCAACAACTTATAAATGTATTCCATGTGTCCATAAAGTTAAGTAGAAAAATAGAGAATATAAAAAAGACTAAAGTCCACTGATAAAGGTGAATACTATAATATATGAGATGAAAATTACACTTGACAAGATCGACAGTAGATTAGATATCAAAAAAAAAAGAAAACATTACTGAACTTGAAGACACAGAAATACAAACTATCCAAAATCAAACACAGAAAAAAAAATGGTGGAAACATCACTAAACTGTGAGACAACTATAAATAGTCACATATATGTCTAGTTGGAATTCCAAAAGAGGGGAGGGGAGTAGAAAAAATAGATATATTTGAAAACAATGTCACAACAATTTCTGATTCCTCATGTAAAAAGCTTTAATGTCACCACCCCATCCTCAAAACAAGTAAAAAGCTATATAGACTGGAAAAAATCAATTACTCTTCTTGGAATTCTAAAAGGGGAGGACATAGGGCAAACCACTGTCCCTGAGACTGGAAAGACAGATAGGCAAATACAAGGAGTTTAAGGTTACCTGAACAGACTCAGTAGCAGAAACCACCAGGGTGGAAAAACCTGAACTGTAATTGATGAATTGTTAGAGGCTGAGTGTGGACAAGTTTGAGAGTTAAAATTCTAAAGTGACCCAGTCATGGGAGCAACATGCAAAATATTGTGAAATTTATCTCTAGTTGTTCAACCAGATTCTCACAGTAAATAAAAACAAAAAATCCCCTCATCCTTCTATCAAGTGGAAGAGAAAAGGAACAATTCTGAAATATGACAGACCTTTAAAAAGCCTGTCCTCAGGAGAAACTAGTTAACCAGATTCTAACTTGCTGGGACATTATCAGAATATAACTAATCTGGGGGAAGAGAAATATACAACTCTAACCCACTCTAACCATCTTATCTTACCTACAGAGAGAAAATAATAACTGAAAAACACTTGTGAGGTCCACAACCTGGAGGCACAGGCTCACAAAATAGGCTGACACCTAAACATAGGATTATAGAATGCTTCCCCTGTCCCACATCTCACCACAACATTACTAAAGTCCTATTTAGAGAAGTTTTTTGTTTTTTTTTTAACTCGGTGTGTCATGTCTGGCTACCAAGAAAAAATTACAAATATGATAGATATTAATCCAACTATATCAATTAGTACTTTAAATGTCAGTGGTCTAAACTCCAATTAGAAGACAGAGATTGTAAGAGTAGATAAATAAACAAGGGCCAACTATATGTTGTCTACAGGAAACCTATGTTAAATATAAAGACATTCATAGATTAAGAATAAAGGAAGGAAGAAAGATATATCAAGTTAACAATAATTAAAAGAAAGCAGAAGCAGCTATATTAATTTGAAATAGAACATACATTAGAGTAAGAAAATTTATCAGGGATAAAGAAAGACATTGCATAATTATCAAGAAGTCAATACTCCAAAAGACAGAACAACCCTTAATGTATATACAGAGAGTGCAAAAAAAATGTATACACATTTTAAGAAAGGAAAACTGTATTAAAATTTTAATACTCAATATATAGCAATAACAAAAGATGAATACAAGTCATGTTTGACTTCTGCAATTACATGAGGTGCTCAAAGTGCTTACCATCAGCATCCAGACACTTCTGATTATGGCGAACTACTGCTTCAGTAACATTGACCAGTGTCCACTTGTATACATTTTTTGGCATCCCCAATATATCTAATGAAAGAGTATCAAAACACATGAAACAAAAGCTGATAGAACTATAAGAAAAAATAGATGAATCAACTACTATAGGTAAAATTAGTTGAAGACATTAACAGTCTACTTTCATAAATGGACATATCCAACCAGCAAAAAATCACTAAGGACATAGTTGAACTCAACAGTACCAACACTCAACTAGATACAATAGACATCTATAGATTACTTCATACAACAACAGCAGATTACACATTTTTCTCTAGCTCATATGAAACACTCACCAACATAGAACATGATATGACCCATAAAATACACCTTAACAAATTTAAAAGAATAGAAATCCTATAATGCCTGCTCTCAGTTCATTATGGGATTAAACTAGAAAATCCTAACATACATGAAGATTAAATAACACAATTCTAAATAACACATAAGTCAAAAAAGAGAACTAAAAACAATTTTAAAATATTTGAAGAAAATGAAAACACAACTTTTAAATATTAGTGTGGTGAAGCCAAAGCAGTGCTTACAGTGAAATTTACAGCATTGAATACATATCTTAAAAAGAACAAAGATCTATAAGTAATAATCTAAGCTTCCACCTTAGAAAACTAGAAAAAGAAGAGCAATTTAGCCCTTTTGAACTTCCTTTGCTCTGCCCACTCCAAATTCTTTGGAGTGTACTTTCTCTTCTAATAATGGCCCTTGAGCCATTCTCTACTGCCCAGGCCCGCTTCTGTTTCTTTTAAATGTATTTTTTCTTCTAATAAACGTTCTTTTCTGCAACTTTACCTCTCTGGGTCTCAGCTCCATGAGAACATGATCCTGGACACACACAAAAATACTCATCAAAAAATCCAGCTTCATTTATTGGGGGTTCGCCCAGGATCAAAAAGAGAGGTAAATATGATCTGTGCTTTTCTGTCTGCTTTGCCCACTCATGGGCCTTCCACAATATTTTGTTGTCCCTTTCTCCTATCACACAAACAAAGGGACTTCATCAGCCAGTTAAAAGTGACAAGCGCAGCTGCCATTGTTCAAGACTCTAATACCCTCCAATGCCAAGTCGGGGGAATGTTAGCCTTAGCCCAACTGCCTTCTCTCTTGGGGGAGAAAAGGGGAGCCTGAGGATGGCACGAGGTTGGTGTGAATGACTCTTGGATGCATCTGAGGAACTCTGGTCACTGGGATTCTGTGATGCATTCTGAATGCTCCCTGGGTATTCACCCAACATGACTGCCTTTAAGGATGCCCGCCAATGGCTCTCCCTCTCTCCCTCCCTTCTCTGTACACTGCTGCCTTTCTCTTTCCACAAGGAGGCTGGATACTGGCATGTGGTTAGGTTGTGGACCTTTGCAGGCAGCTGAGGAACCATTGACCATGGCCACTCCACGGTAGGGTCCTAAAGACCTCGCTGGTCCCTTTTCAGCCCAACCACCCATCAGGGCGCTGATAGAATGCCTCCTCCATCCTTACTGCTTTTTTTGTCCTCACACTATCTCTCCTCAATCCCTGAGATGCTGTTCCAGGGTGCCTTCCCTGTGAGACCTCCTCAGCACTCCATGCCAGCCTCAAGAGAATATATATGCCCAGAAGTTCATTAATATCATTATAACAGACTGAATTCTGGGAAGGAACATGCACAGTCTAAAGAGATGAAATAATAGCCTGTTGTCAATAACAGGTGTCAATCAAGTGGTCCCATGCCCAGAGAGGAACAGCCCATTCTAGAGAAAGAAAGGATAAAAACTCCAAGTCCTGGCCAGTCAGAACCCTTTTGAGCTTCCTTTGCTTAGCCCTCTTCAAACTCTTTGGAGTGTACTTTCTTTTCTAATAATGGCCTGTGAGCCATACTCTACTGCCTGGGCCCATTTTTGTTTTTTTGAAATGTATTTTTTTTTCTAATAAACTGTCCTTTTCTGCAACTTTAAAAAAAAGAAGAAGAGCATGTTAAGTCCAAAATAATAAGAAAATAAATAATAAAAATTAGAACAGAAATCCATGAAATAGAAAACTGAAAAAAATTTTTTTTTATATTTGACATTTTTATTTTAGGCTGCAAAAACAAAAACAAGCAAACAAACAAACAAACAAAAACTTGAAATAGGCTTGTCAAATGATGAAAAGTCATCCTTTCCAGGGAAGCAGAAGGTAGACCATCCTGCTTCACTGCTGCTTGCACTCTGCTGGGTTTTGATCCTTCTCTGAGTCATAGACTGGATCATTTTCCTCATCTTCTTCTTCCCCTTCCTCATCCGCTTCTTCACCTTCTTCATCATAATCATCATCATCATCATCTTCAATAGCTTCTCCAGTAAAGTATAACACTGATCTTGGGATTATACGCTCACGTAAAAAGTGACCAATTTCAAAGTCAGCAGCAAGGATAGCTTCAGCAGCATCATCCAGATCTCCACTCTCAGGAACTTCAGGAGGAGTGAAAAAAATTAAAGAAAGAATCATTTGAAACTGTTTTGGTCACAGTACGAACTGTCCCTCGTCCCTTGTGTTTCTGCTTCTTTTTAATGGTTTTCAAAGTGACATTCTTCCCTTTTTTCCAATCTATCTGGCACCCTGTACAATCCATAATTTCTGGTCCATCAAAAGAAAAGGGATCAGAATCATCTGGTTCTGACCTCATCCTGTATGTCTTTGTCAACATTTCATTTGTGAAATATTCTTTGTGCTCAAAGTGAAATCTAAGACACAACTCATAGGCTGGCCCGCATCTGAGAACTTCACTTTAATATCTTTCAAGTGCTTCAGAATAGGCTCGTCATGTTCCTGAACCATATCACTGAGCAAGTCAACATTCTTAAAAACAGTCAACCAAAATTCAGGAATTCCCTTGGGGTCTTCTTTTTCTTCATCCTTTTTCTCATCTTCAATCTTGGCCTTTTCTTTCAGCTCCTCCGAAATTTCATCTTCCTCATCTAGTTTCCATTGACATTCTTCTTCTGTAGGTTCATAAATTGCATTAATGATCTCAAATCACTTATCAAATAAAGGCTGATAGAGAACAACATACTTTCTTCCAAGATCGTGAACTTCCTTATAGAACTTGGCTTCTAGGTGTGCACATTTAACTTGAAGGTTTTTGAGAGCATTCACTCGTCTTTTAACTACCCTAGGCAAGCTTTCAATGTATCCTGTTGGTGTTTCTACCAGACCATCAAGTCTTTCTTGGAGAGCTGCAAGAATCTGAGGATTTTGCATCATCTGAACAGTCAGCTGACGCGCTTTGATTTTTGTTTCTTCACCAGTTTCTTCTTCTACTTCTTCAACATCATCCAAATCTTGATCAAGTTCAGACTGTTCTTTGTTGTCAATATCTGCCATGTTTTAAGAACGCCAAATATCGATGGCCAGCACGGGGAACCAGGCAGCCGGAGCTGCGCAGGCAGTGACTCAGGGAAGCGGCGGGAGGAGCAGGAGGCGGTGCCGTGAGCAGATGGCGCTAAAAAAGCGAAAACTGAAAATTAATAGAGAAAATCAACAAAACCAAAAGCTGATTATTTGAAAACACGAAAAAAATTGATAAGCCTCCAGCCAGCCTAAGAAAACAGAAGATAACTTACTGGTATGACAAATGACAGAAGGGACATAACCATAGATCTCATTGACATTAAAATATAGCAAAAGAATGCTATGCATAATGCTATGCCTACAAATTTGATAACCTAGATGAAATGGACTAAGTCCTGGAAAGAAATACCTGCCTAAACTTGCACAAGAAGAAATAGACAATTAGAAGAGGTCTCTATTTATTAAAAATCAAATCAATAATTAATATCCACCCAAAATAGAAAGCACCATATCTGGGAGGGTTCATTGGTGAATTCTACAAAACATTTAAGGAAGAAATTATACCAGTTCTGTAGAATCTCCTTCAGAGGATAGAAGCAAAGAAAACACTTCCTAATTAATTCTGAGGCCCATGTTACCCTACTACAAAAAGCAAAGACATTATAAGAAAACTTCAAAACAATATTTCTCATGAACATAGATGCAAAAATCCCCAACACAATTTTAGCAAATTGAATCCAACAATGTATAAAAAGCATTATACACCACAACTAAGTGGGTATCACAGGTATGAAAGACTGGTTCAACATTTCAAAATAAATTAATGTGGTCCATCACATCAATAGGCTAAAAGAGAAAGACCACATTTGCATATCAGTAGATGAAAAATTTTGTTGGTAAAATCTGACATCATTCATGTTAAAACCTCCCAGTAGACTAGTAATAGAGGGAAACTTCCTCAACCTGATAAAGAATATCTTTCTCCACAAAAAATCTACAGCTAACATCATACTTAATGGGGACAAATGTGAAACTTCCCAGTGAAGAACAAGTACAAGACAAGGAGGTCCCTCTCATTCTTTTTCAAAAACATACTGCAAGTTCTAGCTAATACAATAAGATAAGAAAAGGAAATAAAATATATACAGATTTAGAAGGAAGAAATGTAACTGTCATGTTCACAGATGATATGATTGCCTATGTAGAAAACCCAAAAGAACCAACAAAACACATCCTGAAATTAATAAGTGATTATAGGAAGGTGGCAGGATACAAGGTTAATATACAAAAGTCAATCTCTTTTTATATATCAGCAGTGAATAAGTGGAATTTGAAATTAAAAGCAGATTAACATTTATGGTAGCATCCAAAAGAATGAAATACTTAGGACTAAATCTAGCAAAGTATGTGCAAGATCTATAGGAGGAAAACTCTGATGAATGAAATCAAAAGAACTAAATAAATGGAGAGATATTCCCCATACATGGATAGGGATACTCAATATTGTCAAGCTGTCAGTTGTTCCCAACTTGTTCAATAAAAATAATGCAATCATAATCAAAATCCCAGCAACTTACATTGCACAAATTAACAAACTGATTCTAAATTTATATGTAGAGGGAAAAAGACCCAAACTAGCCATTCAATATTGAAGGAGGAAAAACAAACCTGATAATCAACACTACTTGACTTCAAAACTTACTATAAACCGAGAGTAACCAAGAAAGTGTGGTGTTGGTGAAAGAATAGACAAATAGATCAATGAAAAAGAATTGACAGCCCAGAAAAAAATCCACATAAATATAGTCAACTGGTATTTGACAAAGGAGCAAAGGCAATACAATGAAGCAAAGAGATTCTTTTTAACAAATAGTCCTGAAACAGTAAGTCATCCACATAAAAAAAAAAAAAATTCACATATCTTACACCCTTTACAAAAGACCACAAACTTAAAAGTATAATACAAAGCTATAAAATTTCTAGAATATAACAGAGGTGAAATCTACATAAACTTCTGTTTGATGATGCCTTTTTAGATACAACACCAAAGGCACATTCCTTGAAAAAAATAATGAATTAAATTATTTAATTTATTGGACTAATTTAAAAACATCTGCTCTGTAAAAGATGATACCAAGAGAATGATAAAACAAGTCACAGAGTTGGATAAAATATTTTCAAAAAGACACATCTGATAAAACACTGTTATCCAAACACTTAAAACTCCATAATAAGAAAACAAACAACTCCATTTTTAAAATGGGCCAAATACATGAGCAAACTCCTCACCAAAGAAGATATACGCTGTGAGAAATAAGCATATAAAAGGAAGTTCTTCATTATAAGTCATCAGGGAAATGACAATTTTAAAAATGAGATACTACTACATGACTATTAGAATGGCTAACATCTGGAAGACCAATAACACAAATGCTGCTTAGGATATAAGCAACAGAAACTCTTATCCATTGTTGTTTGGAATGCAAAATGGTACAGCCATTTAGAAGACAGTTTGATTTTTTTCTTAAAAAACAACTATACTCTTACCATAAGATTGAGCAATCACGCTCCTTGGTATTTACCCATAGAAGCTAAAAATTTACTTCCACATAAATCCTGCACATGGATATTTATAGCAGCTTTATTCATAATTTCCAACATTTGAAAGAAACCAAGATGTCCTTCACTGGGCAAATAGATATATTAACTATGGGATAATGGAATATTATTCAGTCTAAAAAGAAAAAAGCTTTGAGCTACAAAAAAGAAAAACAAAATAGGAAGAATCTTACATGCATATTACTAGTTGAAAGAAACTAATCTGAAAAGGCTACATATTGTATGATTCCAACTATACGACATTCAGGAAAAGGAAAAACTATGGAGACAGTGAAAAGATCAGTGGTTGCCAGTGTTTGGGTGTGGAGAGGGATGAATAGGCAGGGTGCAGAGAATTTGGAGGGCATTAAAATACTCTCTCTGTATGACACCATAATGATGGTTACATATCATTCATTATACATTGCCTAAAACCATAAAATTTGCAATATTAATTGTGAACCATAAACTGTGGCCTTTGGCTGATTATATTGTGACAACATACGTGCATCAATTGTAACAAATGTGTCACTCTGTGGAATGTTGATAATGGGGGTGGCTTTTGGAGGGGCACCAGGGGAGGCTAGGAGGATATGGCAAATCTGTACCTTTCCCTCAATTTTGCTATAAACCTAAAACTGCTCTGTAAAAATAACATCTTAATTTTGTAAATGGCCAAACTTTTTCCAAATTTGATGAAAACTATAAACCAACAGTATGGTCATACAGCAGTCTAGCCATCTGCCCCCGTGCACCTTCCCATAACAACAGATCCTCATAGAGACAGTACTTCAACATTATGTCTACTCTATCTTCCTGTTTGGCCCCAGAAGATGGCTGGGTAGTCAAAGACAGATACGACCCTACCTGCAGATAGGGCAACCCAAGCCAGACACAGTCACAGGGAGCCATAGGAGAAATCACGGAGTTGAGGAAAATGGGCAGAGACCCCTTGTCTCAGGTGCTGACAGCTTGCCTGTGAAATGACCTTAAAAAGGTGATAACATCTGTCCTCCATGTAATCCTATCAGTGAGTCTCAGCATGAGAAGTTTCTGTCTTTTAGGAGGTGCACGTGAACATATCATGGGACTTTTGGTAAAGGCAGCCTGCAGGCCATGGAGTGATTTGACTCTGAGCTAAGTTCTCTGGTATGGTGTATGAGACTCACAGACCAGGGCTACTTCCTTGTGTATCCCAATAAAAGCAGTAGTCAAGCCCGATTCGGGGATCTTAGTCCAAGAGGCTTTGAGTCCCCTGGCTTGCACTGCTTTTGAAGTATCTTTTGTCTCTTGTCTATATTTTTCTGTTTCTCAACCTTCGCCGTCCCTTCCGAACTCCTACGGCCCTGTCGTGTGGGACGTGACACAACAGATCCAAGAAATTCAACAAATTCCAAGCACAAGAAATATGAAGAAAACAACATCCAGTAAAATTATTTACAAAGAGAACAAAATCAATCAAAACCATTGATAAAGAGAAACTCTTCAAAGCATTAGAAAAAAGGGACATACTACATACAGAGGAACAAAGATAAGGAAGACAGCAGGTATCTCATCAGAAATATTGTAATATTATACCAGCAAGAAGACGGTGAAGCAACATCTTTGAATTACTGAAAAGAAAACCTATCACTCTACAATAAACACCTTTTAAAAACAAAGGCAAATAACTGAAATAATTCATAACTAGCAGACTTACACTACATAAAATGGTAAAGAAAGTTCTTTAGGTAGAGGGGAAATGATACCAGATACAAATATGGATCTACACAAGGGAATGAAGTCACTGAAAATAGTAACTATTTAGGTAAATGTATATTTTTCCTTATAATTTAAATCTCTTTTAAGAAATAATAACAATGTAGTGTGTGGTTTATAATACATATAAAGTAAAATGTATAACAACAGTATCATAAAGGCCAGGAAAGGAGAAATGGGAATAAAATAATGTAACATTTGTATATGATATGTGAGTTGGGGCAATATCATTTAAATGTAGACCATTATAAATTAAACATGCTTACTATAAATTCTTAACAACCACTGAAATAATGAAACATTATTGCAAATAATTATAGCTAGTAAGTCCGTAAAGGAATGAAAAAATTGAATCATAAACAGTAACTAATCAATCCAAAAAAGGCAGAAAAAGAGGAAAGGGGAGGAGCGAAAATAACAGCTGGAACAAACAAAATAACAAGATAGACTTAAAGTTAATACTATAAATAATTACATTACATATAAATGGCCTAAAAACCCAAATTAAAATACAGCATTGGTCAGGTTCGATTTTTTTTTTTAAGAGAAAGACCCAACTACTTTTTGTTTATAAAAATTACATTTAATTATATAAATATAAATAAGATAAAAGTGAAAGAATGGAAAATGATATATTATGTTAACTTTAATGAAAATAAAGCTGAGTGGCTATATTAGTATCACAGATAAGCAGGAAAGTGAAAAGGTAAGAACAGATAAGATACAAGCTGATACTAATTTGCAGAAATCAGTTTTGATGGATCGTATCTCTTTTAGTACAATGGATATACAATGAGAATTTCTACATTCCTGTATTTTCTACATTTGGTTTTGAATATTTCCTAATTCAGCCTATTGTTTCTGCATGAACAAACATTATTAAGTCCTGTTCATTGCTACTTATAAGCTATTACCAGCTATGGTGAGCTGCAGCCTTTTTCACCACCTTTAATGTGGGGAATTTCAACTCTAAATCTCCACCATGGATCTGTTTTCTGAGGAATTCCATGCCATCAGCCTCTTTGCAACCTTGTCTCACTGATATCCTCTATTGGAAATGGAGCAAAAAAGGAAGCAGTGACGAAGAAAAACAGACTGAAATCAGTTCTTTGGTAACTGCCTTTTTTATTGGCTAAAGACTCTAATAAGCATGTGTATCAATTTGGATTAGTTGTTTAAAAGCAAAAGAAGCCAATTCTAGCTAAAATAAGCAAAAATAACAAACTTATTGGAAAGGTAAGAGGTAGTTTACAGAATCAGAAAAAAACCCCAAAACCAGTCCACAGAAAGGAAAACAACAGCAGATCTGGGAAGAAGGAGCTAATGACAGACTCTTTATGGTAACAAGTTTTGTATAGTAGGCAAAATAATGTCCCTCACCCACAATTGCCCATGTCCTTATTCCCTGAAACTTGTGAATATGTCACCTTTCATGGCAAAGAGGAATTAAGGTTGCAAATAGAATGAAGATTGCTAATCAGCAATATAGGGAGAGGATGCTGGAATATTCAGGTGATCCCAAGGTAATCACAAGAGTCCTTAAAAGTGAAAAGGGGAGGCAAAAGAGCAAAGAGGAGATGTGATAACGGAAGCAGAAATGCAATGTGAGGAGGACTTGATCTGCTCTTCACTTTCAAGATGGAGGAAGGGGTCCATAAGCTAAGAAATGCCAGCAGCTTCTAAAAGCTGGAAAAAGCAAAGAAGTGGATTCTCCTCTAGAGTCTCCAGAGAGGAACACAGCCCTGCCAATATCTTAATTTTAGCCTAATGAAATGTGGCAAACTTCTGACCTCCAAAACATATGAGAATAAATTTGTGTTGTTTTAACCCACTAAGTTTGGGTAGTTTGTTACAGTAGCAAAAGAAACTTAATATAGTCAAGATAAATCACCTCCAGTCAAATCCTTTGAGTTACTTGATACAAAATTTAAATTCCAGAGGAGTATCTGATTGGCCTCGCTTGAGTCACATGGACATTTTTAGCCTGAGAGGGTGCGTAATCTTGACAGGCCAGGAAGACGATGTACAATGAAGGGATTCCTCAAAGCAAAAGCAAACTCAGAGTATGTTAGTAGAAACGGGAATGGATGATGAACAAGCAAAAACAACAAACTTTTCTACAGTGGAACAGACTTCCATCTTACCTGCAGCATACCCCAGTAGCCAACATGGAGATATCAAACTTCTCCCTGACTTGCCTACTGATTTTTCTCATTAGGAACAAACAAAACTGCAATTATCATTAAAAGGTCAAATCTGCATGGCTTATAAAGAACTCAGTTCAATTAAAATATCAAATGTATATTGAGTGCCCAGTATGTTAGTGTATGTTAAGTACCAGAGATGAAGTGGAGAACAAGAAGGCTTAGTCTCTTCCATGGAAGACACACAAAGTAAGTTTCAAGCGTGCCACTAAATTTGTATATGTAAATGTGATGAGTACTATTGAAGAAGATGAGTGTGACAAGTATTGCGGAAAGAGAAGTATAGATATTATGGGAAATATTGCAAGCAATTTTAACAGTATCCTACATGATAATGATTAGTCACCATACTTCGTATTTACTTAAATAAGCATTTGCTCCTTCTCCATTTGATTGCATGCCTTCTCAAATCAGAAAGCAGGCTTCTTCTACTTTGTATCCACCGTGATGTATTTTGCACAGTAGGTACTCAGTACATGTTTTAGAATTGGGTTGAATTTTTAACTAAAGCATTAGGGAGGAAAGGGGAAAAGTTTTTTAAAGTGAAAAATGTTTTATGGTACTTTTTAGAAACTCTGATATAACACTACCTTTTTTTTTCTTTTTTTATTAGTTTAAGGTGTACAACACAATGCAATAGTTATACACTTTACGTCCCAAAGTGACAACCTCCCTCCCCCAGTTCGCCACCCCAATCCCCCCCCCATATCATACATATCTATTACAATTCTTTGACTCCCTTCCACAGTATACTCCACATCCCGTGACTATCTTTATATTCAATTACAGTTGGCATACAATATTATACAACATCAGCTTCAGGGGTACAGTGCAGTGATCAAGCCTCTACTCCATCCATGAAGTTGTCTTCCTAACAAGACATGTGACTATCTGACATGCCACAAAATTTTTACAACATTATTATATTCCCCGAACTGTGTTTCATATCCCTGTGGCAATATTGTAGTTGTCTATTTATGCTGCCTAATCCCTTCCCCTTCCCGCTTATCTCCACACCCCTCCCAACTAGCAACCCTCAGTTTTTCCTCTATAACTATGAGTCTGTTTACTTTGATTGTTCATTCAGTTTTTCAGATTCCACATATAAGTGAGATCATATGGAACTTGTCTTTCTCCAACTGACTTATTTCATTTAACATAATAATCTCTTCACAACATTATCAATTACATTCCCAGAACTGCCCCCATATCCCTGCAGCAACATTGTAGTCACCCACCTATGCAGTCCAAAACCTTCCCCCTCTCCCTCATTCCCACTCCATCCAAGCCAGCAACCATCAGTTTTTCCTTCATATCTGCTTGATATGACTTCAATCTTCTTAAATTTACTCAGACTTGTTTTGTGGCCTAATGTGGTCTATCTTGGAAAATGTCCCATGTGCACTTGAGAAGAATGTATATTCTGTTTTTTCAGGGTGAAATGCTCTAAAAATATGAACGAAGTCCAGCTGGTCTAAAGGGTCACTTAAGGCCCCTCTTTCTGTGTTGATTTTCTGTCTAAAGGGTCTGTCCATTGGTGACAATCGGGTGTTGAAGACCCCTACTATGATAGTGTTACAATTGATCTCTGTCTTTATGCCTGTCAGAGTCTATTATATGAAATTAGGAGTTCCTATGTTGGTTGCATAGATGTTTATTAGGGTTATAGTGCCCTTCTTTGTCTTTTATTGTAGTCATTTTAAAGTCTATTTTGTCCAAAATAAGTATTGGTACTCCAGCTTTTTTTTTTTCTCATTTCCATTTGCATCAAATATCTTATTCCATCTGTAAACAGCATATACATGTGTCCTATTTTCTTATGCACTGAGCCACTCTCTGTCTTTTTATTGGAGCATTTAGCCCATTCCCATTTAAAATGATTATTGATAGGTGCATATGTATTGCCATTTTGTTATTTGTATTCCTGGTCTTCCTGGGTTAGCTTGTTTACCCCTTTCTTTTGTTTAAAAAAGCCCTTTTCCCATTTGTTGCAATGCTCGCTTGGTGGTAATGAATTCCTTAAGCTTATTCTTTTCTGAGAAGCTCTTCATCTCTCCTTCAATTTTAAGTGATGGCTGTGCTGGGTAGAGCAATCCTGGTTGTAGGCCTTCATTTTGTGTCACTTTGAATATCTCCTCCCACTCCCTTCTGGCCTGCAGAGTTTCTGTAGACAAGTCAGCTGTTAGTCTAATAGGAGATCCTTTGTATGTAACCTGCTGTCTTTCTCTTGCTGCCTCTAGGATTCTGTCTCTATCTTTAACCTTTGCCATTTTAACTATGATGTGTCTTGGTGTAGACCTGTTTGGGTTCAGCTTATTTGGAACCCTCTGCACTTCCTGGGCATGTATGTTGATTTCCTTCACCAGGGTAGGGAAGGTTTCAGTCATTATTTTTTCAAATACATTCTCGACCCCTTGCTTCTTCTCTTCTCCCTCTGGTATTCCTATGATTCAAAGGTGGTTGCACTGCATCTGGTCCCATAGGGCTCTTAAGCTATTTTCATTGATTTTTATTCCTTGGTCTTTTTGTTGTGCCAACTGGGTGATTTCTGCTATTTTGTCTTCCAAATCGTTGATCCAGTTCTCTGCTTCATCTACTCTACTGGTGATTCCTTCAAGTGTGTTCTTCATTTCAGTTATTGTATTCTTTAGTTCTAACTAGATGTTTTTTATGATTTCTCTATCCTTCCTTCTGTCCTCACTAAGTTTGTTGAACATTCTTATCATCAGTGTTCTAAACTCTGTCTCTGAAAGGTTGGATCCCTCTGTTACATTAGGTTGTATTTCTAGAGTTTTCTTCTGATCTTTTAGTTGGGACATATTTCTTTGTTTCCTCATTCTGGCTGTTGCTCTAGGATTGCTTTGATGTATTAGATATATCACCAGGAGAGCTCTGGCTGGATCACGCAGGCACACAGCTCATGGCCCAACACTCCCAGGAAAACTCCCAGTCTCATCCTGGCTCAATCAGCTACTTGCAGATCAGGCCGAGCAGCCCAACAACCAATCACCAGCCTGGCAACTCTGCAAGTGCAGTTAGGAGAGCCAGGACCCGAGGCAGCTTGTGCACTCCTGGGTCTCAGTGAGCAGCCTGTTGGAGCCGGAGGGTACCCCCACAGCGTTTACCTGGCAACGCAGCATAAGCCGGGAAAAGGCTGGGGATCCAAGGCTGCAGGCACACGCACACACACACACTCGCACTTCTGTGCCAATTCTGCCAGACCAATGAGGTCCTGGACCTGCTCCTCTGTGGGAGGGCCCAACCCTGACAAAATGGCGCCCACCCCACAACACCCACGTGCAGGCTCCACACCAGGGGAACAACAGTCCAAAAACCTCCAGCCCCCGCACCAAAGGTGCCCAGTTCACTCTATCCCCGCAGGCTCCCGGGCCCAGCACACACAGCTACTCCCTCAACCAGGAACCAGGGAAGTGCCCACGGGCAAGCAAGTCAATGAACCGGCCCCACCGACCCTCCAGCCCACCCCAGCCATACCGATCTGGGTAAAGGGAGTCCCCACCCATTTTCTGCAAGCCATTGTGGAACTTCTCCCCCTGGCAAAGGAACTCTGGGCTGGCGAGCCCAGCATGCGGCCGGAGGGTCCTTTCCCCAACCGGAGAAGCCTCGCCACAGCCGGGACCCCCATCACGGGGCTCACCCCCTCCCGTCTCCACCCGTCCAACCAGACCCGACGTGGCCTCCTCCCCAAGCTCTTCGTTTAGTGGCTCCATTCATCCAGCGCTCCGGCGACCCCCAGTGTTGAACGCTGCACAATCCATCTATAACTTTCGTGTGATCCCGGGAGGCAGCCAGCACAGCGCCCATCCATTCCACCATTTTACCGGAAGTCCAACACTACCTTTTTAATGGGCTTCCACCCTATGTATGTACCAAGTGTCCTCACATAGTTTACTCCATAGCCTGTGACAATTGATTTTATAAAAACATGAACATATTTATTCCAGCTGGTAGCCCACTGCCTAACAACTCCTCAAGCATGGCCCATGAGCAGCAGTACTTTTCTGATCCTGGCAAAATGTCCTTCTAGATACTTCAGCAAAAGGATCTCCAGTCAACTTTAAAAAGAACATGAAGAGGCAATTAGACTTGGGTGAGCCTATGCCAGAGCTTACCAAGCAGTTAAAAGAGTATTTTAGACCATACAGGAAAATATATGAGACAAGTTTTATGATGCATCTCTCAAGTCTAGATGACTAGTTTGCAGTAATTTCATATTATTGTTTTAGTCTAGGTTTTCTGATTGATTAGATTTAACTGGATGGGACAAATTAACAAGTGACAAATATGCATCATTTACTCTGGGAACCTTGCCTATATTTCTGTTTAATAATTCAATTTGTAGGTTGTTAAATGGTTTAAATCTCAGGAAGTATAGAAGATTCTGAAACGGGCTTCCAGAATTTTATGTATTTTTTATATATATATATATATTTATAATTAGCTTCAGGTGTACAACAAAGTGCAATGGTTATACTTTTTACCCCTCAAAGTGATGACTCCCCTCCCCCAATTCTCCCTCCTTTTCCTTCCCCCATATCATACTATCTATTACAATTCCTTTCATTCCCTTCCACCGTATAATCCACATCACGTGACTACCTATATATTCAATTACTGTTGGCATACAATATTATACAACATCAATTTCAGGTATACAGAGCAGTGATCAAGCCTCTACTCAATGCATAAAGTGGTCTCCCAAACAAAACATGTGACCATCTGACACCCCATAAAATTTTAACAACATTATATTCCACAAACTGTCTTTCATATCCCTGTAACAATATTGTAGTTACCTATTTATGCTGTCTAATCCTTTCCCCTTCTCCCTCATCCCCACTCCCCTCCCAACTAGCAACCCTGTTTGTCCTCTATATCTCATAGATATATTGCTCATTCATTCAGTTTTTCAAATTCCACATATAAGTGAGATCATATGGTATTTGTCTTTCTCCGACTGACTTATTTCACTCAACATAATAGTCTCTAGGTCCATCCATATCGTTGCAAATGGTACAATTTCATTCTTCTTTATAGTGGACTAATATTCCATTATATAAATGTACCACAGTTTCTTAAGCCAGTCATCTACCGATGGGCATTTCGGTTGTTTCCAAGTCTTGGCTATTGTAAATAGCGCTGCAATAAACATAGGGTGCATATATTTTTTCCAATTAGTGTCTTGGATTCCTCTGGGTAGATTCCCCAGAGTGGAATTGCTGGGTCATATGGCAGTTCCATTTCCAGTGTTTTGAGATACCTCCATACTGATTTCCATAACGGCTGCACTAATTTGCAGTGCCACCAACAGTGCACCAGGGTTCCCTATTCTCCACACGCTCACCAGCACTTGTTTGTTGATTTGTTGATGATAGACATTCTGAGTGGACTGAGGTGGTATCTCATTGTGGTTTTTATTTGCATTTCTCTGATGATTAGTGAGGTTCAACATTTTTTCTTATTGGCTATCTGTATGTCCTCTTTAGAAAAACGCCTCCTCATATCCTCTGCCCAATTTTTAGTTGGGTTGTTTGTTTTTTTGGTGTTGAATTGCATGAGTGTTTTATAAATTTTGAACATCAACCCCTTATCAGATATATCATTGGCAAATATCTTCTCCCATTCAGTAGGCTGCCTTTTTGTTTTATTGATGATTTCCTTTGCTGGGAAAAAACTTTTAAGTTTGATGTAATCCCATATGTTCTTTTTTTCTTTTATTTCCCTTGCCCGAGGGGATAGATCAGTGAAAATATTACTCAGAGTAATGTCTGCAAACTTATTCACTATATTTTCTTCTAGGAGTTTTATTATTTCAGGTCTTACATTTAAGTCTTTAATCCATTTTGAGTTTGTTCTCGTATATGGTGTAAGTAGGTGGTCTATTTTCATTATTCTGCATGTGTCAGTCCAATTTTCCGAGCGCCATTTATTAAATAGACTATCTTTACTCCAGTGTAAATTCTTGCTTCCATTGTCATAGATTAAATGACCGTATATAGATGGGTTTATTCCTGGGCTCTCTATTCTATTTCATTGGTCTATGTGTCTGTTTTTATGCCAGTACCATACTGTTTGATTACTGTAGCCTTGTAGTATGTTTTGATGTCAGGTAGTGTGATGCCTCCCACTTTGTTCTTATTTCTCAACATTACCATAGCTATTCGGGGTCTTTTGTGGCTCCATATAAATTTTAGGATTCTATGTTCTATTTCTGAGAAAAATGTCCTTGGTAGTTTGATTGGAATTGCATTGAATCTATATATTGCTTTATGTAGTATTGACATTTTAACTATATTAATTCTTCCTATCCATGAGCATGGTATGTATTTCCATTTATTTGTATCTTCTTTGATTTCTCTCTTCAGTGTCTCATAATTTTCTGAGTACAGGTCTTTTACTTCTTTAGTTAAATTGATTCCTAGATATTTTATTGTTTTTGAAGCAATTGTAAAAGGGAATGATTTCCTGATTTCTTCTTCTGATAGTTTATTATTGGTGTATAGAAATGCCAATGATTTCTGAATATTAATTTTGTATCCTGCTACCTTACCAAATTCGTGTATCAGTTCTAGCAGTTTTTGGTGGAGTCTCTGGGATTCTCTATATATAGTATCATGTCATCTGCATATAATGACAATTTTACTGCCTCTTTTCCAATTTGGATGACTTTTATTTCATTTTCTTGTCTGATTGCTGTGGCTAGAACTTCCAGAACTATGTTAAATAGAAGTAGTGAAAGCGGGCAGCCTTGACTTGTTCCCGATCTTAAGGTTAAAGCTTTCAGGCTTTCCCCATTGAGTACGATGTTTATTGTGGGCTTATCATATATAACCTTTATTATGTTGAGATATGATCCCACTGTTCCCACTTTGTTTAGAGTCTTTATCATAAATGGCTGCTGGATTTTTTTAAATGCCTTTTCTGCATTAATTCATATGATCGTATGATTTTTATTTATCATTTTGTTAATATGATGTATTACGTTAATTGATTTGTGGATATTGAACCAGCCTTGCATACCAGGAATGAATCCCACTTGTCGTGGTGTATGATCTTTTTAATGAGATGCTGAATTTGCTTTCTAGTATTTTGTTGAGAAATTTTGCATCTATGTTCATTAGGGATATTGGCCTATAGTTTTCCTTTTTTGTCATATCTTTGACTGACTTTGGAATCAGGGTGATAGTGGCTTCATGGAAATAATTTGGCAGCCTTCCCTCCTTCTGAATTTTTTGGAATAGTTTGAGGAGAATAGGTACTAATTCTTTTTTGAATGTTTTCTAAAATTCACCTGTGTAGCCATCTGGTCCAGGGCTTCTGTATGTTGGAAGATTGTTGATTACTGATTCAATTTCTTTGGCAGTAATCAGTCTGTTCAGAGTTTCTGTCTCCTTTTGGTTCAGACTTGGTAGATTGTATGCTTCTAGAAATTTATCTATTTCTTCCAGATTGTCGAATTTGTTAGCATATTGTTGCTTATAATATTTTCTTAAAATTTTCTGTATTTCTAACTTCTCCTCTTTCTTTTCTGATTTTATTCATTTGGATCCTCTCTCTTTTTCTTGGTTGGTCGTGCTAAGGGGTTGTTGATTTTGTTTATCTTTCAAAACACCAACTCTTGGTTTCATTGATCTTTTGTATTGTGCTTTTGTTCTCCATTTCATTTATTTCTGCTCTGGTCTTTATTATTTCCTTCCTTATGCTCCCTTTAGGCTTGTTTTGCTGTTTTTTTTTTCGAGTTCCCTTAGGTGTAAAGAGGGTCTGTTGATATGAGATATTTCTTCCTTCTTTAGCTAGGCCTGCACTGCTATGAACTTTCCTCTTAGGACTGCTTTCATTGCATCCCAGAGATTTTGGGTCGCGGTGTTTTCATTTTTGTTTGTCTTGAGGTATCTTTTGATTTAATCCTTGATCTCATTTTTGACCCACTCACTATTTAGTAGCATGTAATTTAGTCTCCATGTATTTGTAAGCTTTTCAGATTTCTTCTTATAATTGATTTCTAGTTTCATAGCACTGTGGTCGGAGAAGACACTTCATATGATTGCAATCTTCTTAAATTTGTTGAGACTTGTTTTGTGGCCTAATATATGGTCTATCTTGGAGAATGTTCCATGTGCATTTGAGACGAATGTATATTCTGTAGCTTTGGGGTGAAATGCTCTAAAAATATCAATTAAATCCAGCTGGTCTAAAGTGTCATTTAAGGCCACTATGTCCGTGTTGATTTTCTGTCTGGGGGATTGGTCCATTGGTGACAACAGGGTGTTGAAATCCCCTACCATGATAGTTTTACTGTTGGTCTCTGCCTTTATGTCTGTCAAAATCTGTTTTATATATTTAGGATCTCCTATATTGGGTGCATAGATGTTTACTAGGGTTATGTCCTCTCGTTGAATTGATCCCTTTATTATTGTGTAGTGCCCTTCTTTGTCTTTTATTGTAGTCTTCATTCTAAAGTCTATTTTGTCTGAAATAAGTATTGCTATTCCAGCTTTTTTCTCATTTCCATTTGCATGAAATATATTATTCCATCCCTTTACTTTCAGTCTGTGTGTGTCTTTTGATCTAAGATGAGTCTCTTGTAGACAGCATATGCATGGGTCCTGTTTTCTTATCCATTCAGCCACTCTGTGTCTTTTGATTGGAGCATTTAGCCCATTCACATTTAAAGTAATTACTGATAGGTGTATATTTATTGCCATTTTGTTATCTGTATTTCCTGTCTTCCTGGGTTAGCTTGTTTCCCCCTGTCTTCTGCTTAAAAAAAAGCTCTTTTAACATTTCCTGCAATGCTGGCTTGGTGGTAATGAACTCCTTAACCTTATTCTTTTCTGAGAAGCTCTTTATCTCTCCTTCAATTTTAAGTGAAAACCGTGCTGGGTAGAGCAATCTTGGTTGTAGATCTTTATTTTGTGTCACTTTAAATATCTCCTGCCACTCCCTTCTGGCCTGCAGAGTTTCTGAAGAAAAGTCTGCTGTTAGTCTTATAGGAGTTCCTTTTTATGTAACCTGCTGTTTTTCTCTTGCTGCATTTAGGATTCTGTCTCTGTCTTTAACCTTTGCTATTTTAACTATGATGTGTCTTGGTGTGGTCCTGTTTGGGTTCAGCCTGTTTGGAACTCTCTGTACATCCTGGGCTTTTATGTCGGTTTACTTCACCAGGGTAGGGAATCTTTCAGTCATTATTTCTTTAAATACATTCTCGATCCCTTGCTTCTTCTCTTCTCCGTCTGGTATTCCTATGACGGAAAGGTTGTTGTCCTTCTTGTTGTCCCAGAGGTCTCTTAAACTATTTTCATTCTTTTTTATTCTTTTTTCTTTTTGTTGTTCCAGCTGGGTGGTTTCTGCTATTTTGTCTTCTAATTCGCTGATCTGCTCCTCTGCTTCATCTATTCTACTGGTGATTCCTTCGAGTGTGTTCTTCATTTCAGTTATTGTATTCTTTAGTTCTATCAGGTTGTTTTTTATGGTTTCCCTATCCTTCTTTATATCCTCGCTAAGTCCCTTAAACATTCTTATCATCAGTGTTCTAAACTCTGTCTCTGAAAGTGTGGATACCTCTGTTTCATTTAGTTCCATTTCTAGAGTTTTCTTCTGATCTTTTACTTGGGACATGTTTATTTGATTTTTCATTCTGGCTGTCGTTCTGTGAATGCTTTGATGTATTAAATAGATCACCTAGAAAGAAGAGAAAGGAACAAAGAAAAGAAAGAGAGAAAAGAAGAAAAAAGAAAAAGGAAAGAGGTGGGGGGCTGTCTATTCTCTTTAATCTGCAGACCACTTGCTCAGCGTTGCAGAGCGCTTTCCACAATTAGCTGCTGTGTGCTCTGGAACCGTGGTCACTACCAAAAAATAAATAAATAAATAAATCTTCACAGGTTGTTGCAGGTTGTCTGCTACTGAGTCTCAGTGAACAGACTGATGCAGCTGGAGAGCACCCGCCCTGCATTTCCCTGGCAATGCAGCACAAGCACAGCGGAGGGTGGGGATCCAAGGCAGCTTGTGCACTCCTGCGTCTCAGTGAGCAGCCTGATGATGCTGGAGGGCATCCGCCCAGCATTTCCTTGGAAACGCAGCACAATAAGGGAGGAGGGTGGGGACCCAAGGTGGCTCACACAAGTCTCAGTGAGCAACCTGATGGTGCCGGAGGGCACCCGCCCGGCATTTCCTTGGAAACGCAGCACAAGCAGGGCGGAGGGTGGGGATCCACGTCCGCTGGCGCACTCCTGCATCTCAGTGAGCAGCCTGATGGAGCCGGAGGGCACCTGCTAGGTGTTTCCCTGGCAATGCAACACAAGCAGGGCGGACAGTGGGAATCCAAGGCCCCATGCGCATGCACGCACGCACTCCTGTGCCAAGTTCACCAGACCAATGGGATCCCTGATCTGACCCTCTGTAGGAGGGCCCAACCCTGAAACAATGGCGGCCTCCTGTACACCGCTCGTGTGCAAGCTCCACACCAGTGGAACAATAGTCCCAAAACCTCCAACTTCTGCATCAAAGGTGCTCAGTTCAGTCCCTCCCCACAGGCTCCTGGGTCCAGCTTATGCAGCTACTCCCTCCGATAGGAACCGGGTGAGTCCTAGCCGGTGAGCAAACCCGTGCGCCATCCCCACTGGTTCTCCAGCTGCCGCCAGCCTCACCGAGCCGAGCAAAGGGAGTCCTCACTAATTTCTACTGCCCACTATTGTGGAACTTCTCTTCCTGGCAAAGCAATTCTGGGCTAGTGAGTTCGGTGTGGGGCCGGAGGGTCTCTCTCCCAATCACAGAATCCTCCCCACACAGCTGAGGCATCCCTCAAGGGGCTCACCCTCTCTCATCTGCACCCCTCCTACCAGACTTGATGTGGCCTCCTCTTTAGGTCGTTCATTTAGAGTTTCTGTTCATCTAGTGTTCAGGAGACTTCCGAGGTTAAATGTTGCGTAAATTATTTGTAATTTTGATGTGATCCTGGGAGGCAGTACGGAGAGGGTCTGTCTATTCTGCCATCATACTGGAACTCTCCACTGGGCTTTTTAACACAAAGAATCAAATGAGAGTCTTGTGCGATATATGATAGTAACCTTGTGAGTTTTCTAGCATTTCAGCACGATATTAAGAGGCCAGGCTTTTCCACAGTTCGTAGAGAGCAAATATTAATAATAACAAGAAGGCCCATATTCCTCTGATGTAGAAATGGACAGAAAGTCTATAAGTCTTTCTATGCCTGCTCCATTTCTATTTTCTGACAAGTTGGTTGGAGGGCAATCTCTCCAGAGCATTATACTGACACAATGAAAAAATCAGTTGTTTTCATTTATTTACTCATTTTGCCTTGGGAATTTCCTGGAAGCATGTGTAATAACTCAATAAACAAATTATTTTCTACATCTTATTTTAATTTCTTCTGAAGAAATCCCACAGAGGAGCTTTTCATGTTATCCTACCTCCTAAAACTGTGAAATTGTAAAATATTCAACCATTTATGGTGGACTCTTTGCTTTCTTTTATTTTTTTACAAGACAAAGGCCCTTTGTTCCGACAGATGTGATTTGAAACTTGTTGGCACAATTGCAAACATGATTAAGATGGAGGTGTAAACTAAATAGCCATATGATATAATGTGTTATTAAGTATTTATGAAGTAATATGGGAGAAAATGCAGCTGATCCCCTGTTCCTTAATAGATGTAAGAGTTCCCAGTATATTTCACTGACTGATTACATGAATTTCCTTATTATAGTGGTATGTTAGAAAATAAGTCTTTAATCATCTGATGTCTTTATAAGACTATCTTTCTGGAATAAAAGGGGTATTTGTTTTCATACCAACAGCAGAAACACCATTTTTATGAGAGAAATTCTAGGGAGAAATATAGTCAAATATATATTGTATTCTAGAGTTACTTTATTGGAGTTGCCTCATTAAGTTCTTTGAAAAGAATCATGTTGTCAATATATCACTATATAAGAGTGAAACATACAGCTATTCCTTAACACGTGAGCAATATATCTTTGAATTTTTCCCCAAAAAATATCAACTTGTTTTCCATGACACACTGTAGAAGCTCAGATGAATGAATAGAATTACATAATGATCTCAGACAAATTTGCGTTGAAGTTGAGAATATGTCCAAAGCATGTAAGTCCAAACTGAACAGTCTTGGAAAGTCACCAGAGACTATAAATAGAATTTCTAAATTAGAAATGTCATTTCAACCTTTTCTTTCACCTCACTGCTGTGAATCTTATAATTGCTCTTGTTTCTTTAATTTCCTTTAGTACAGTGTGACCATTTCCTAGGATTATTGGGTACTCTGTGATCTTTTTCAGTTATGTTCAGTTGTGTCATATGAGCATAGGAGGAAGGGAATTAAGCATATCCTAATATAAGTATGTTTGAATAGCTGACCTTTAAAACCAGTGGTTGTTTGATAATACATCAACACTCCCAGTAGTAATGTTATTCTTAAGGCCACTTCAGGGTTCAGTTCAATGATCATTTTCCATTATACCCTTTGGTGTAATCTACATGGTAATGTCATGGTGGGCAATCTATAACCACAATTATTAATTGTTCTGATGTACTGCTATGCAAATTTAAATATAGATATGGAATTCAGGACCTTGAATGAGACCAAAAATAAAAGTTAAATCACTTCATTGAATAAAGCAGCAAGCAAAGCTACATAACTTTCCCCAAACCATACAGCTATTTGGTAGCAGAACTGAGACTAGAACAGAGATCTCCTCTTTCCTAGGTCAGTGCTGGATAGGCCATAGTTGACGGTTTTGGCTAACACAAAGAAGAAATTATACTGGAAACATACTGCTACTATAACTATAGAATCAGCTTGAGTATACAACAAAAACAAATACAAAATTTTACACAGAGAAACAAGAGTAGAAAATTATCATCATTTATTTATCAGTCCATGTTTTTATTATATACATAGAAATGTTTCATAACGAATACCTATACATCAACTAATCTGAAAAAAAAAGATTAAACAGCTGGTATTTAAGTCCATTTCTATGCAATTATGAATTAAAAATTAGGACTTCTGAGCTAAATAACATAAATTCTTTGAAAAATTTGAGCCTTATTACTCTACCTAGAGGTAAGAGGCTGGAGTGTCATACATCTATGTAGAAAATAAAAAATTTAAGTTGCACAGGAATAAGATATATTTATCTCTCCTCCCTCACAATGATCAACCAGTCAATAAAAAAAAAAATATTTAGGTAGATTTTTAGAGTATTTTAAGAACCTGCACTGTAAGAACAATAAGACCAACTGGATTCAAATAATTTATTTAAATAAAACATATGTGACCACTAATTCTCAGAAATATTTTTGGAATCATTTGTATTTCCAAGTGCTCAATTCATGTAAAGCAACACAATATGCACGTGTTTATGATAATTTCATCTCCTTTTCAATTCTCAAATCCTCTGCCCTCAGAAATAATGCCAACTTTCTTTTTAAAAACAACATAAATTTTAGATGGCCGCTGTGAGGAGAGCTCCCTGAGTTCTTCCCTGGAAATATCCACAATTTGAACTTCTGCAACTCTTCAAAGGGACGTCTACTCATCACACAGAGCAACTAAGAGTCTCACACAACAATTGCTGGAATGTGGGCAGACCGGGCAAGTGGGGAAAGAAGGCGGGCGAGACGCGTGAGGTACAGCCTGCACTCGCGGTTGCAGAGGCACCAAGCTTCAGAGAACAGATTGGTGAGTGTTTCCACTGCTCGCTCCCAGCGCCCCACGGCCCACCTATAGCACAGCAAGAACACAATGATCTGCAGCCTGAGGAAGAAGCCTCAGGCCAGGCGAGAGGGGGAGGAGAGAGAGGAGACGTGCAGCAGCACCCACAGCTCCCCAGGTCTCCAGGAAGCAGGGTGCAGAATCCGGCACTGACAGGGCAAGATCAATTCCTGCACCTGCCCAGTTCAGGGATCAGTCTCTGCATCCACCGGGTCCCACGGAACGCAGCAAGAGCACCTCAGTGCGCAGATGTTGAGGCAGAAGCCTGAAACCGGGCAAGCAGGGTAAGAAAGAATACTCGCGGAGAGGGGGAGATGCAGTGAGCCAGGTGGAGATGCGGGACCAGAGAGAGATGGAGCGGGGATCTGAGCCACAGCAGGGTGTGCACAGTCTGCTAAACCCCGGCAGTCCCTCCGGGAGAGCACCAGGAATACTGTGGCACACACAGGTTCTGAGGCAGAAGCCTGAAACCTGATGAGCAGGAGAAGAAAGAATACTCCGTTGGGGAAGACGCAGCGCACCCAAGCAAAGACGCAAGTCCCTGTGAGACAGACTGGAGATTTGAGCCACTGCAGGGTGCGCAGAGCCCCCTAAACCCCAGCAGTCTCTTTGGGAGAGCAGCAGGAACTCCTCTGGAGCCTATGAGGCAAAATCCTTAGCTCAAAACAGTGTTGGGACTGTGGGGTTTTTTTTGTTTGTATTATTTTGTTTCTTTGTTTTGCTTGTTTGTTTGTTTTTCCTCCTCTCTTTGACATAAAGCAAAACAAAAACAAAAACAAAAATAACAGAAATTAAAACCCACCCCCACCCTCCCTCAGAAACCTAGGCCCTTGCCAAGCCACATTCTTAAACTGACCACAGAATGGAGCAGTAGGGGCAGACTACAGAGGTATTGCTACCCATAGGGGGTCGAGAATTTCTGCCACAGGAGAGGCTGCAGAGTGAGCTACCTACCCCGCCCCCACCTTTCCTGCAAGGCCTGAGAGGCAGGGTACGTTCCGCTGCTGACGCACTAATATATTCCTGGAAGCTGGCTTTTGGCAAAAAGGAATTCTCTCATTCTCCACGGCTGTAAACGGAAAGGGTACCCAAAGACAATCATTGAGCCTGCAGGGTGCACAGCCTGCCTTGGGACAGGCGAAAGCAGAAACAGCAGTGACTTTGTAAAAACTACCAATCACACGTCACAAACACACTCATGGACAGCAAACCTGCAGTGTCAGGATTACACAAGGTGTCAGGTGGCCGTCTTTGTTCCCACAAGATGCACAGGAATATTTGTACAGCAGAGGACAACCTGAAGAGAGCTTGGTGGACTTTAGCCAGGACTGGCACTGGAGACACAAGAATCATCATACCCAGAGGCCAACTTTAGATAAAACCAGAGCATTTCTGGGTTTGACTTGCAGGAGTGACACCCAAAAGGAAGTTGCTACAGGTGCAAGGGCCAAGGGTCCAAGCTTTATCAGAGGGGTCAACCCTCACACAGCAGCTCATAAACTGCAGACACTGCTGATCCTCACAGCTAATCAGCCTGGAAGTCAATCCCACTTACTGACAAGCCAAAAGTAATCAAAGCTAAACTTCAACAGGTGAAGACACACAACACAAGGAACACCTCAGATATACATGGACAAGAGAATAGGGAGATGGAGTAATTCAAATATGAAGGACACACACCATATAAATTTACTCAGAAAAGACTGAGAAACCTGGGGGATTTATCTGTTATATCGAAGTAAGTACAAAGAGTAAACCAGAATGGGGAGACAAAGAAATACAACCAAAATAAAAGAACAGAAGAAACCTCCTGAATCAGTGGAACTAGAGGAAATAGAGGTAAAAAACCTATCAGAGACACGGTTCAGAACACTGATTATTAGAATGTTCAAATATAAAAAAGGATAGAGAAATCATGAATAGCAACCAGCTAGAACTTAAGAATGCAATTACTGAATTAAATAACAAATTCGATGGAATGACTAGCAGATTGGACGAAGTAGAAAATTGAATCAGTGACTTAGAAGACAAGATAGCAGAGATCACCAAAGCAGAACAACAAAAAGAAAAAAGAATGAAAAACATGGAAAATAGTTTAAGAGAGCTGGGGGACAACATCAAACATAATAACCTTCGAATCATCGGAGTACCAGAAGAAGAGAAGGAGCAAGGGATTGAGAACATATTTGAAGTAATAATGTCTGAAAACTTCCCTAACCTGGCAAAGGACATTGAAATACAAACCCAGGAAGTGCAGAGAGTTCCAACCAGGATGATCCCAAACAGGCCCACACCAAGACACATTATAGTGAAAATGGCAAGGGTTAAGGACAAAGACAAATCCTAAAAGGAGCAAGGGAAAGGCAGCAAGTTACTTAAAAGGGCACCCCCATAAGATTATCAGCTGACTTTTCTACAGAAACTTTGCAGGCCAGAAGAGAGTGGCAGGAGGTTTTCAAAGTGATGAAAAATAAAGGCCTACAACCCAGATTGCTGTATTCAGTAAGGTTATCATTTAAAATTGAAGGAGCGATAAAGAGCTTCCCAGAAAAGAACAAGTTAAAGGAATTCATTACCACCAAGCCAGCTTTGCAGGAAATGTTAAAAGGGCTTCTTTAAGCAGAAGAGAAAAACAACCTAACTAAGGAAGACTAGGAACACAAATAATTAAATGACAATCAATATGCACCTATCAATAATCACGTTAAATGTAAATGGAGTAAATGCTCCAATCAAAAGAGATAGGGTGGCTGAATGGTTGAGAAAGCAAGACCCCGGCATATCCTGTATACAAGAGACACACCTCAGATCAAAAGACACATACAGGCAAAAAGCAAAGGGATGGAGTAAAGTATTCCATGAAAATGGAACGGAGAAAAAAGCTGGAGTAGTGACACTTATATCAGATAAAATGGACTTTAAACTGAAGAATACAATAAAGTACAAAGAAGTACACTTCATAATAATAAAGGGATCAATACAACAAGAGGACATAACCCTAGTAAACATCTATGCACCTAACATAGGAGCTCCTATATATATAAAACAGATATTGTCAGACATAAAAACTGAGATCAACAGTAACACTGTCACAGTTGGGGACTTCAACACCGCACTGTCACCAATGGACAGATCCTCCAGACTGAAAATCAATGTGGAAACAGTGACCTTAAATGACACACTAGACCAGCTGGATTTAACTGATATATTCAGAGCATTTCACCCCAAAGCTACAGAAGATACATTCTTCTCAAGTGCACATGGAACATTTTCTAAGATAGACCTCAGGTTAGGCCACAAATAAGTCTCAATAAATTTAAATGATTGAAGTCATTTCAAGTGTATTCTCTGACCACAATGCTATGAAACTAGAAATCAATTATAAGAAGAAATCCAGGAAGCTGACAAATAAATGGAGGATAAATAACACACTACTAAATAGTGAGTGGGTCACAAATGAGATCAAGGAGGAAATCAAAAGGTACCTCGAGACAAACAAAAATGAAAACACAACGACCCAAAATCTCTGAGATGTTACAAAAGCAGTCCTAAGAGGGAAGTTGATAGCAGTGCAGACCTACCTAAAGAAGGAAGAAAAACATCAAATAAACAGGTTATCCTTACACCTCATGGAAGTGGAAAAAGAACAGCAAAAGAAGCCCAAGGGGAGTACAAGAAAGGAGATAATGAAGACCAGAGCGGAAATAAACAATATAGAGAACAGAAAAACAATACAAAAGATCAATGAAACAAAGAGCTGTTTTTTTGAGAAGATAAACAAAATTGACAAACCTCTAACCAGGCGCATCAAAAAAAAGAGAGAGAGGACTCAAATTAGTAAAATCAGAAATGAAAGAGGGGAAATGACTACGGACATCAGAGAAATACAAAATATTCTAAGAAATTACTATGAGCAACTATATGCCAACAAATTTGACAATCTGGAAGAAATGGATAATTTTCTAGAAGCATACAACCTTCCAAAGCTAATGCAAGAAGAAACAGAAAATCTAAATAGCCTGATTACTACCAAGGAAATTGAATCAGTAATTGGCAAGCTCCCCAAAACCAAAAGCCATGGACCAGACGGCTTCACAAGTGAATTTTATCAAACATTCAAGAAAGAACTATCACCTATTCTTCTCAAACTATTTCAAAAAATTCAGAAGGAGGGAAGGCTCCCAAACTCTTTTTATGAAGCCACTATCACCCTGATTCCAAAACCAGATAAAGACAGCACAAAAAAAGGAAAACTACAAGCCAATTTCCCTGATGAATATAGATGCAAAAATTCTCAATAAAATATTAGCAAACAGAATTCATCAATATATTAAGAAGATCATACATCATAATCAAATGGGTTTCATCCCTAGTGCGCAAGGCTGGTTCAACATCCGTAAATCAATTAATGTGATACACCACATCAACAAAATGAAGGATAAAGATCACATGGTCATATCAGTAGATGAAGAAAAAGCATTTGACAAAACTCAACAGCCATTTATGTTAAAAACCCTTAGCAAAGTGGGAATACAGGGATCATATCTCAACATAATAAAAACCATATATGATAAACCTACAGCTAACATCATACTCAATGGGGACAAGCTAAAACCATTCCCCTTAAGATCAGGTACAAGACAAGGTTGTTGACTTTCTCCTCCTTTATTCTACATAGTTCTGGAAGTTCTAGCCACAGCAATTAGACAAGAAAATGAAATAAAAGGCATCAAAATTGGAAAAGAGGAAGTAATATTGTCATTATATGCAGATGACAGGATACCGTATATAGAGAACCCCAAGGACTCCATCAAAAAACTATTGGAACTGATAGACGAATTCAGTAAAGTAGCAGGATATAAAATCAATCTTCAGAAATCAGTGGCATTTGCATATACCAATAATAAACTAATGGAAAGAGAAATTAAGAAAACTGTCCCATTTATAATTGCTTCAAGAAATATAAAATAGCTAGGAATAAATTTAACCAAAGAAGTGAAAGATCTGTACTCAGAAAATTATAAGACACTGAAGAAAGAAATCAAAGAAGATACAAATAAATGGAAACACCTACCATGCTCATTGATAGGAAGAATTAATATGGTTAAAATGTCCATACTGCCTAAAGCAATATATAGACTGAATGCAATTCCTATCAAACTACCAAGGGCATTTTTCACAGAAATTGAAAATAGAATCCTAAAATTTAGATGGAACCATAAAAGACCCCAAATAGCCTCAGCAATCCTGAGAAATAAGAACAAAGGCAGGGGGATCACGCTACCAGACATCAAAACATAGTACGAGGCTTCAGTAATCAAGACAGTATGGTATTGGCATAAAAACAGGCACATAGATGAGTGAAACAGAACAGAGAGCCCAGAAATAAATCCAGACATTTACGGACAGTTAATCTATGACAAGGGAAGCAAGAATTTACATTGGAGTAAAGATAGTCTATTCAATAAACGGTGCTGGGGAAATGGGACTGACACATGCAAAAAAATGAAACTGGACCACTTCCTTATGCCATATACCAGAACAAATTCAAAATGGAATAAAGACTTAATTGTAAGACCTGAAACCATAAAATTCCTAAAAGAAAATATAGGGAGTACATTTGCAGACATTACCTGGAGCAAAATTTTTACTGATACATCCCTGCGGGCAAGGGAAGTTAAAAAAAAAAATGAACATATGGGATTATATCAGACTTAAAAGTTTTTTCACAACAAAGGAAACCATCAATAAAACAAAAAGGAAGCCTACTGAATGGGAGAAGATATTTGCCAATGATACATCTGATAAGGGGTTAATATCCAAAATTTATAAAACACTCATGAAACTCAACACCAAAAAAACAAACAATCCAATTAAAAAATGGGCAGAAGATATGAAGAGACATTTCTCTAAAGAGGACATACAGATGGCCACAGGCATATTAAAAAATGTTCAACCTCACTGGTCATTAGGGAAATGCAAATAAAAACCACAATGAGATACCACCTCACTCTGGTCAGAATGGCTATCATCAATAAATCAACAAACAACAAGTGCTGGCAGGGCTGTGGGGAAAAGGGGACCCTGCTGCACTGTTGGTGGGATTGCAGATTGATGCAGCAACTATGGAGGTCAGTATGGCGGTATCTCAGAAAACTGGAAATGGAACTACCTTTTGACCCAGCAATTCCACTCCTAGGTATTTATCCTGAAAAACCCAAGACACTAATTCAAAAAAATATATGCACCCCTATGTTCATTGCAGCGCTATTTACAATAGCTAAGACTTGGAAACAACCGAAATGCCCATCGGTAGATGACTGGATTAAGAAACTGTGGTACATTTATACAATGGAGTATTACTCCACTATAAAGAAGAATGAAATCGTACCATTTGCAATGATATGGATGGACCTAGAGACTATTATGTTAAGCGAAATAAGTCAGTCAGAGAAAGACAAATACCATATGATCTCACTTATATGTGGAATCTGAAAAACTGTATGAATGAGCAAAGTAAACAAAAACTGTCTCATAGATATAGAGGAAAAACAGGGTTTCTAGTTGGGAGGGGGATGGGGATGAGGGAGAAGGGGAAGGGATTAGACAGCAAAAATAGGCAACTACAATATTGCCACAGGGATATGAAATACAGTTTGGGGAATATAATTAATAATGTTGTAAATATTTTATGGGGTGTCAGATGGTTACATGTCTTGTTGGGGAGACCATTTCATGGATGGAGTAGAGGCTTTATCACTGCACTGTACACCTGAAGCTGAGGTTGTATAATATTGTATACCAACTGTAATTGAATATATAGATAGTCACGGGATGTGGATTATAATGTGGATGGGAGTCAGAGGAAGTGTAATAGATATATACAATATGGGGGGGAGGATTGGGGTGGCTAAATGGGGGAGGTAGGTTGTCACTTTGAGGGGTAAAAAGTATAACTATTGCACTGTGTTATACACCTGAAACTAATTAAAAATAAATGAATAAATTTTTAGAAAAATAAAAATAAAAACAACACAAATTTTTTATCACACAATTTCTGTGGGTCAGAAATTCTGTGGGAGTCTGAGCACGTATTAGCTGGGTTCACTGCTCAGAGTCTTACGAGGATGAAATCAAGATGTCAGCTGTAGCTGTGATCTCATCTGAGGCTTTGGGTCCTCTTCTGAACTCATTCAGGTTATTGGCAGAGTTCATTTCCTTACAGGTGTAGGACAGGGGTCCCCATTTTCTTGCTGGCTATCACTTGAGAGTCACTCACAACACCTTAAAAGCTACCCTCAGATCATAGTGACATGGCCTTCCCTCAATTGTCATTTGAAATTAACTTCTCTTTTTCCTATTTGTTAAAAATGACTTCACCCTTAGTTTGTTATAAATAACAACACCAGCCAGAATTCTCTTCATCATTTCCCCAACTGTGCAAATTATAATACATCTGTGTCCATCTGAAAATATGCCTGCTGCTTCCCAAAGCTAAACCCTGCTGTCCTGTAGCTAGCTCTCTCTGCCTTCTCCCATCTGTGCCTTCAGTTCATTCATTTAATAAATATTTCTCTTTGATCATCCCATGGGTTCTTTTCCCTTAGCCCATAAACATGTTCTATTTACTTCTAAATTGAACAAAATCATGATTTGACCCTAATGCCTTTTCAGGTTCCTTTCCTGCATTTTTCATGCAAGCTGAGTTTGTCCATTAAAAAGCATTACAGAGCCGCCCAAGTGGTGTGTTGGTTAAGAGTTGGCTTGAGATGACAGCTCTGAGCAGCAGGGCCCCCGTTCAGATCCCACATGAGAGCCAGTGACACTATGCCCTCTACAGCTAAGATGGTGAACAAGAGCTCAACCTGGAGCTGGGCTGCCATGAGTTGCCAGCGATGGCGTAGGCAGCAGTGGGGCTGGCCGGCAACTGGCATGAGCTTTTGTAAGCTGTCATGATCATTCATGAGTGGCTGTCCAATGGCCTGAGAGCAACTGCCTCACCCGGGAAGAGTCACAATGATCACAATACCAACATGGGCCAGTGAAGCCACATCCTCCACAACTAGATTGAAGAACAAAAGGACAGCAACTTGTCTGTTCCACTTCCCCAATTCCCCAATGCTGTTCCCCTCCCCCAATTACCCCATAAAATCTTTTTAAAAAATATTATAATAGAATGCTAATGTCCTGGGGGAAATACTCAAAATATATTTTAAAACTATGTACAAAACAGCATAGGCAGCATGATTCTAATTTTGTGGGGAAAAAAAATGACATTTGCATAGGAAAAGGTATAAAAGGCAGAAAGAGAAAGAGAGATCCAGAGATAGAGAGACAGAGGGGTTTTTAGGGTAATTAAATTACATGTGATTTTTATTTCCTTCTCCATGCTTTTCTATATTCTCTAAATTTTCTTCTAAATTTTTTTAATTAACAAAATTATTTTTTGAGCAGTTTTATATTCACAGCAAAATTGAAAAGAAAGTGTGGAGAATTCCAGTAAAACCTTGCCCACTCCCCCTACTCTCAATGTCCCCTACAAACAGCATCCCACAAAGATTATTACAATCGATGAACCTACCTTGACACATTGTTATCATCCAAAGTTTCAAGTTTACATTACCATTATTTCTTGATGTTGTACATTTTATGGGTTTGGACTAATGTATAATGAAATACATCCATCATTATACTATTATCATTTTTTTTTCTTTTTAGCTGAACCATCCTGCCACCTGTTGGCAGCTCAGCAGCAGCTCAGCTTAGGCTGGGCATCGAACTGCTGTTGATTAGAGTTCAGCTCGCACTCTTGAGTGAGCTCTTAACCAACTGAGCCACTTGGCCAGTCCCCTATACTATCATATAGAGTACTTACACTACATAAAATATCCTCTGTGCTCTGCCAATTATCACTCTCTAAGCCCTGGTAACAATGATCTTTTTTTTTTTTTTGGTTAAATTTATTCCTAGATATTTTATTGTTTTTGAAGCAATTGCAAAAGGGATTGATTTCCTCATTTCTTCTTTTGACAGTTCATTATTGGTGTATACAAATGCAACTGATTTCTGAATATTAATTTTGTATCCTGCTACCTTACTAAATTCATTTAGTTCTAACAGGTTTTTGGTGGAGACTTTGGGATTCTCTGTATCATGCCATCTGCATATAATAACAATGTTATTTCCTCTTTTCCAATTTGGATGCCTTTTATTTCATTTTCTTGTCTGATTGCTGTGGCTAGAACTCCCAGAACTATGTTGAATAGAAGTGGTAAAAGTGGGCAGCCTTATCTTGTTACTGATCTTAAGGGGAAAGCTTTTAGCCTTTCCCCATTGAGTATAGTGTTTGCTGTGGGCTTATCATATATGGCCTTTATTATATTGAGATATGACCCCACTATTCCGACTTTGCTAAGAGTTTTTATCAACAATGGCTGCTGGATTTTGTCAAATGCTTTTTCTGCATTTATTGATATGATCATATGATTTTTATCTTTCATTTTGTTAATGTGATGTATTATGTTAATTGATTTGCAGACATTTAAACAACCTTGCATACAAGGAATGAATCCCACTTGATCGTGGTGTGTGATCTTTTCAATGTGATGCTGAATTCGGTTTGCTAGTATTTTGCTGAGGATTTTTGCATCTATGTTCATCAGGGGTATCAGCCTGTAGTTTTTTTGTTTTGTAATCTCTTGTATGATTTTGGGATCAGAGTAATATGGCCTCATAAAATGTGCTTGGGAGCCTTCCCTCCTTCTGCATTTTTAGAATAGTTTGAGGAGAACAGACATTAATTAATCTTTGAATGTTTTGTACAATTCACCTGTGAAGCCATCTGGTCCAGGACTTTTGTTTATTGCAAGCTTGTTGATCACTGATTGAATTTCTTTGGTAGTAATCAGTCTGCTCAGAATTTCTGTTTCTTCTTGGTTCATAATTGGTAGATTGTCTTCTTCCAGATTGTCGAATTTGTTGGCGTGTCATTGCTCATAGTATTTTCTTAAAATTTTCTGTATTTCTGTGGTATCTGTTGTCACTTCTCCTCTTTCATTTCTGATTTTATTAATTTGGGCCCTTCCTTTCTTTTTCTTGGTGAGTCTGGCTAAAGGTTCGTCGATTTTTTTAATCTATCTCTTGGTTTCACTGATATTTTGTACTGGTATTTTTTGGTCTCTATTTCATTTATTTCTGCTCTGGTCTTTATTATTTCCTTCCTTGTACTCTCTTTGGGCTTGTTTTGCTGTTCTTTTTTCAGTTTCCTTAGCTGTAAAGATAGTCTGTTGATTTGAGATTGTTCTTGTTTCTTTTTTTCTTTTCTTTTTTTTTTTTTTTTTGAGGGCAGTGTCACTGGCCCTTATATGTGGGATCCGAACCGGGGCTGCTGGCTTCCCAAGCCAGCACTTAACCACCACGCCACTTGGCCGGTCCTGTTCTTGTTTCTTTAGATAGGCCTGCATTGTGATGAATTTCCATCCTTTGACTGCTTTCACTGTTTCCATAAATTTTGGGTTCTTGTGTTTTCATTTTTGTTTGTCTTAAGATAGCTTTTGATTTCTTCTTTGATCTCATTTTTGACCCACTCGCTATTTAGTAGCATGTTATTCAGCCTCCACATATTTGTGTGCTTTCCAGGTTTCTTCTTTAATTGATTTCTAGTTTCATAGCATTGTGGTCAGAGAAGGCACTTGATATGATTTCAATCTTCTTAAATTTATTGAGACTTGTTTTGTGGCCTATCATGTGGTCTATCTTGGAAAATGTTCCATGTGCACTTGAAAAGAGTGTATATTCTGTTGCTTTGGGGTGATGCTCTAAAAATATCGATTAAATCCAGCTGGTCTAAAGTGTCATTTAAAGCCATTGTGTCCATCTTGATTTTCTGTCTGGAGGGTCCGTCCATTGGTGACAACCAGAATGTTGAAGTCCCCTACTACGATAGTGTTACTGTTGATCTCTGTCCTTATGTCTGTCAAAATCTGTTTTATATATTTAGGAGATCCTATATTGGGTACATAGATGTTTACTAGGGTTATGTCTTCTTGTTGAATTGATCCCTTTATTATTATGTAATTCCTTGTCTTTTATTGTAGTCTTCATTTTAAAGTCTATTTTTTCCAAAATAAGTATTGCTACTCCAGCTTTTTTTCTTTTCTATGTGCATGAAATTTCTTACTCCATCCCTTTACTTTTTTTTTTTTTTTTTTTTTTTTTTACTACAGCTGACTTTATTCATCAAAAGACAGGCATCACAAGGATTCTTTGGGAAACAAATTGGACGTGAAAGTTTCTGGGCACTGTGGAAATGGGAGCATATGAAGATTGAATAAAAGTGGGACCCAGCCCCTGCCAGGAAAGGTATATGCTCCAGGATACCACGGAAGAGGTGTGAAGGATGGCTATGAAATTACCCTTCATAACAACAAAGAACAAAATGGCTTTCATTTTTCTTTCAAAAGGAAATACAATCTATTTTTGACTTGCTTTTTAAGTGTGTTAAGAATTTTGTTTGTGTATCAACCTTTTCTATATTTTCTACAATGATAGGTTCATTACTTCCATCCCTTTACTTTCAGTCTGTGTGTGTCTTTTGATCTGAGTTGAGTCTCTTGTAAACAGCATATGAATGCGTCCTGTTTTCTTAACTACTCAGCCCCTCTCTGTCTTTTGATTGGAGCATTTAGCCCATTCACATTTAAAGTGATTATTGATAAGTGCATATTTATTGCCATTTTGTTATTTGCATTTTTTGTCTTCCTGGGTTAGCTTGTTTTCCCATTTCTTCTGTTGAAAAAAGCCCATAGTATTTGGGCTTTAACATTTCTTGCAATGCTGGCTTGGTGGTAATGAATTCCTTAAGCTTATTCTTTTCTGAGAAGCCCTTTATCTCTCCTTCAATATTAAGTGATAGCTGTGCTGGGTAGAGCAATTTTGGTTGTAGACTTTTATTTTGCAGCACTTTGAATATTTCCTGCCACTCCCTTCTGGCCTGCAGAGTTTCTGTAGAAAAATCAACTGTTAGTTTTATAGGAGTTCCTTTGTATGTAACCTGCTGACTTTCTCTTGCTGCTTTTAGGATTCTGTCTTTGTCTTTAAGCGTTGCCATTTTAACTGTGCTGTCTCTTGGTGTGGACCTGTTTGGGTTCAGCTTCCTGCACTTTCTGGGATTGTCTTTCAATTTCCTTCACCAAGGTAGGGAAGTTTTCAGTCATTATTTCTTCCAGTACGTTCTCAATCCCTTGCTTCGTCTCTTCTCCTTCTCGTATTCCTATGATGTGATTTTTGTTGTGGTTGATGTTGTCTTACAGGTCTTTTAAACTATTTTCATTCTTTTTTCTTTTTGTTGTTCTAACTGGGTGGTTTCTGCTATTTTGTCTTCTAAATCCGATCTTCTGTTTCATCTAATCTCCTGGTGATTTCTTCAAGTGTATTCTTCATTTCGGTTATTGTATTCTTTAGTTCTAACTGGTTGTTTTTTATGGTTTCCCTATCCTTCTTTATGTCCTCACTAAGTTCCTTAAACATTCTTATCATCAGTGTTCTAAACTCTGTCTCTGAAAGTTTGGATACCTCTCTTTCATTTAGTTCCATTTCTAGAGGTTTCTTCTCATCTTTTACTTGGGACATGTTTCTTTGTTCATTCTGGCTGTCACTCTTTGATTGCTTCCATGTATTAGATAGATAACCTATGCATCTCAGTCGTTGCTGGGTGCTCTTGTAGCATGTGTCCTTTATATTTGGATTGCACAGTGTCTGTATTCTCTTGTCCCTTGTGTTGCAGAGGTGTTGCTGTTGAAGTTGCTCTTTAATTGCTTTTGGCTTGTCAGGGGGTAGGATTGACCCTCAGACTGTTTAGCTGGGAGAATTAGCTCTATGCACAGTGTATGAAATGCTGTGTGGAGGTTGATCCCCTCAGAGGATGCTTGGCCATTCTGGGTTCTTATTCCTGTGGAATGGCCTTTGAGAGTGCCACTTTTAGGTTCAACCAGATAGTACTCTGGTTTGGTCTAACACTGGCCTCTGGACGTGTTGGTTCTGGTGTATCTTGCACATGGCTCCGACTCAGAGATGCCTGTTCCTGGTCCGTAGCTACCTGGGGGGTGCCTCAAGGCTGTACACAGTTGGCTGCTGCACATGTTGGACCTGCGGTCATGTGAGGATGGTCTCTGTGTAAACTGAAGCTGTCCACCCCTGTATTGGTCCTGAGGCAGTTTGTGAAAAGGCCCAGGGCCCTCTAGTCCTGTTGCCACCTGTCAGATGCCAGTAAGGCCCACCTATTGAAAGAAGCTCTTGAGGGGTGTGTGTCTGACTATTTGACTCTGTGTTTATGGTGTCTCTGCAATGTGGCACTAGCTTGGCAGAATGGATTTCAAATGAGTTATGCAATGTGATTGGTAGTTTTTAAGATGTTAATGCAGATTCAGGTCTTACACCAATACCTGGCCTGTGTATAGTGTCCCAAAGGCACTACAGCCAGCCTCCACCTCGTGCTCACAGATTCATGAAAGCTGCTCCTGAGTGGCTGTGGTGCAGGTCTGTAGTCACGGAACACCACGAAGGTGACCCCAGTATTCTGCAGACCACCTTCTGCTGTAAAAAAACTTTTCCACAGTTTGTGGGGGTGGGTGCAGTCACCCCGGCAGCACGATTGCCCCTGGCAATGCAGCTGTAGGTGGGTGAGGTGGTGTTATAGGTGTGTAAAGGCTGTGGTAAATGGTTTCTACAAATTCAGTGTAGGTTTAGCTCCTGGTCCAGTGCTAAGTCCACGTCCACTTCATTAAACAAAAACAAAGCAAGCAACCCAACAACACCAAAAAACTAATACCCTCGCACAGAAACTCGATAAGCAATGATCAGACAGGAGAAACAAAAGCATATAAAAGAGACACAGACACAAACACAGGAGAGCAAGTCAGAAAAACAGTGACCAAAGCAATATCCAAATAAACAAGACTGAGAAACAAAAACAAAAACAAAACAGATGAAAGGAAAGAAGGAAAAGGAACAAAAGATGAAAGAAAAAGGGAAAAAAAACAATAATAAAGAAGAAAATAAAGGAAAAAAGAAATAAAAAAAAGAAGGCTTTCTGCCCACTTTAAACTGCAGACCACTTGCTCAGCAATAGAGAGTCTCTGGGCGACTCAGCACCAGCTATGTTGTGGGGAAGGGGTTAATGAATCATGCACTGGCCTCCTTCTCAGGCTTTCGGTGAGCTTCCCACAATAAGCTGCTGTGTGCTCCAGAACCGAGCTCACCACCAAAAATCCTCACAGGTTGCTGCGGGCTGTCTGCTGCTGCAAAAAAAAAAAAAAAAAAAAATACCCTCAGTGGCCTGCAGAGGTGGGGCCACGCCAGGGGCTGAGGGTGCCCCTGGAACACTGCTCTAGGTGGGTGGGGCAGGCCCCTAAGGCACCATGGGGTGTGTCAGTGGCTCCCCCCTAGTCAGAGCAGCATGCACTCCTGCACCGACAACCAGCCCGCACAAACTCACCAGGAAATAACACTGATCTTTTGACTGTCTCCATAGTTTTGTCTTTTCCAAAATGTCATGAAGCTGGAGTCATAGAATATGTAGCTTTTTCATATTGGCTTCTTTCACTGTGTCATTTAAGGTTCCACTGTGTCATTCCATGTCTTGACATCTTATTTTTTTTAGCACTGAATAATGTCCCATTATTTAGATATACTACAGTTTATTTATCCACTCGCCTGCTAAAGAGCATCTTGATTTCTCCCAACTTTTGGCAACTATGAATAAAGCTGTTATAAGGATCTGTGTGCAGGTTTGGTATGGACATAAGATTTTGATTACTATGGGTAAATACCAAGGATTGCAATTGCTGGATCATATGGTAAGAGTATGTTTAGATTTGTAAGAAACTGTCAAACTGTCTTCCAACGTGGCCGTATTGCATCCCCAACAAAACAAATGAGAGTTACTTTTTCTCCATATCTCATCAACATTTGGTGTTATCAGTGTTCCAGATTTTGACTATTTTAATAGAGTAGTAGTAGTATTTCATTGTAGTAGTAGTAGTATTTCAATGTAGTAGTATTTCATTGCTGTTTTAATTTTCATTTCCTTGAGGACACATAATGAATAGCTTCTTTTCACTTGCTTATTTGCATCTTTACATCTTTTCTGGTGAGGAGTTTGTTTAGGTCTATTGCCAATTATTTTAATGGGATTGTTTGTTTTCTTATTGTTCAGTTTGAAGTTTCTTAGTATATGTTGGATAACAGTTCTTTATCAGATATGTCTTTTGCAAACATTTTTCACCAGTTTGTGACTTCTCATTCTCTTGACATTTTATTTCGCAGAGCATAAGTTTTTAATTTTAATATAGTCCAGCTTGTCCATTATTTCTTTCATGGATTGTGCCTTTGGTGTTGTATCTAAAATGTCTCCATCCTGCCCAAGCTAGTTGGATATGTCCATTCATGAGAGTAGAGTGTTAATGCTTTCAACTTTTTTTACCTATAAGAGTTGATTCATCTATTTTTTCTTACAGTTCTTTCAGCTTTTATTTTATGTATTTTGAAACTCTATTGTTATATATATATTCACTAAGCATTGTTCAGTCTTTTGGAGTATTCACTACTTTATCATTATATAATGTCTCTCTTTATCCTTGGTAAATTTTCTTATTCTGATGTATGCTCTATTTCAAATTGATATAGCTAATTCTGCTTTCTTTTTTTTTTTTAATCTTTTATTGTGAAATAAACATTTAAAAAAAAAAACAGTTTCAGGTGTACAACATAATACAATAGTTATACTTTTTACCCCTCAAAATGACTCCCCCAGTTTGCCACACCAGTCCTCCCCCCCATACCATACATATCTATTACAATTCCTTTGACTCTCTTCCACAGCAGACTCCACATCCCGTGACTATCTTTATATTCAGTTACAGTTGGCATACAATATTATACAACATCAGCTTCAGGTGTACAGTGCAGTGATCAAGCCTCCACTCCATCCATGAAGTGGTCTCCCTAACAAGACATGTGACTATCTGACATGCCACAAAATATTTCCAACATTATTATATTCCCCGAACTGTGTTTCATATCCCTGTGGCAATATTGTAGTTGTCTATTTATGCCTAATCCCTTGCCCTTCCCCTTATCTCCACCCCCATCCCAACTAGCAACCCTCAGTTTTTCCTCTATATCTATGAGTCTGTTTACTTTTATCGTTCATTCAGTTTTTCACATTCCACATAAAAGTGAGATCATATGGTATTTGTCTTTATCCGACTGACTTATTTCACTTAACATAATAGTCTCTTCACAACATTATCAATTCCATTCTCAGAACTGCCCCCATATCCCTGCGGCAACAATATAGTCATCCACTTATGCTGTCCAAAACCTTCCCCCTCTCCCTCATTCCCACTCCCTCCCAGCCAGCAACCATCAGCTTTACCTTTATATCTGCTTGATATGATTTCAAATTTTTTAAGTTCATTGAGACTTGTTTTGTGCCCTAACATGGTCTATCTTGGAAAATGTCCCATGTGCACTTGAGAAGAAAGTATATTCTGTTGTTTCAGGGTGAAATGCTCTAAAAATATTGACAAAGTCCAGCTGGTCTAGTGTCATTTAAGGCCACTCTTTCCATGTTGATTTTCTGTCTAGAAGATCTGTCCATTGGTGACAATGGGGTGTTGAAGTCCCCTACTATGATAGTGTTACTGTGGATCTCTGTCTTTATGTCTGTCAATGTCTGTTATATATAATTAGAAGCTCCTATGTAGGGTGCACAGATGTTTATTAGGGTTATAGTGCCCTTCTTTGTCTTTTATTGTAGTCATTTTAAAATCTATTTTGTCCAAAATAAGTATTGCTACTTCAGCTTTTTTTTCTCATTTCAATTTGCATGAAATATCTTATTCCATCTGTAAACAGCATATACATGGGTCCTATTTTCTTATGCACTCAGCCACTCTCTGTCTTTTGATTGGAGCATTTAGCCGATTCCCATTTAAAATGATTATTGATAGGTACATATGTATTGCCATTTTGTTATTTGTATTCCTGGTCTCTCTGGGTTAGCTTGTTTACCCCTTTCTTTTGTTTAAAAAAGCCCTTTTAACATTTCTTGCAATGCTGGCTTGGTGGTAATGAATTCCTTAAGCTTATTCTTTTCTGAGAAGCTCTTTATTTCTCCTTCAATTTTAAGTGATAGCCATGCTGGGTAGAGCAATCATGGTTGTAGGCCTTTATTTTGTGTCACTTATGAAAATCTTCTCCCACTCCCTTCTGGCCTGCAGAGTTTCTGTAGAGAAGTCAGCTGTTTGTCTAACAGGAGTTCTTTTGTATGTAACCTGCTGTCTTTCTCTTGCTGCCTCTAGGATTCTGTCTCTGTCTTTAACCTTTGCCATTTTAACTATGATGTGTCTTGGTGTGGACCTGTTTGGGTTCAGCTTATTTGGTACCCTCTGCACTTCCTGGGCATGTATGTTGATTTCCTTCACCAGGGTAGGGAAGTTTTCAGTCATTATTTTTTGAAATACATTCTTGACCCCTTGCTTCTCTTCTCCTTCTGGTATTGCTATGATGCTATATTGTTGTGCTTCATCTTGTCCCATAGGGTTCTTAAACTATTTTCATTGATTTTTATTCTTTGGTCTTTTTTTGTTCCAACTGGATGATTTCTGCTCTTTTGTCTTCCAAATCGCTGATCCGCTCCTCTGCTTCATCTACTCTACTGGTGATTCTTTCAAGTGTGTTCTTCATTTCAGTTATTGTATTGTTTAGTTCTAACTGGTTGTTTTTTATGATTTCTCTATCCTTCCTCATGTCCTCACTAAGTTTGTTAAACATTCTTATCATCAGTACTCGAAACTCTGTCTCTGAAAGATTGGATCCCTCTGTTTCATTTCGTTCCATTTCTAGAGATTTCTTCTGATCTTTTACTTGGAACGTGTTTCTTTGTTTCCTCGTTCTGGCTGTTGCTCTAGGATTGCTTTGATGTATTAGATAGATCACCAGGAGGGTCCCGGGTGGATCATGCAGGCACACAGCTCATGGTCCAGCACTCCCAGGAAAACTCTCATTCTCAGCCTGTCCCATTTAGCCACTCGCAGATCAGGCCGAGCATCCCAACCACCAACCACCAGCCTGGCAACTCTGCAAGCGCAGTGCGAAGAGCAGGGACCCGAGGCGGCTCGCGCACTCCCACATCTCAGTGAGCAGCCTGTTGGAGCTGGAGTACGCCTGCCAAGCGTTTCCCTGGCAACGCAGCACAAGCCGAGTGGAGGGTGGGGATCCAAAGCCACATGCACGCATGCATACACACACTTGTGTGCCAATTCCACCAGACCAATGAAGTTCTGGACTTGACCCTCTGTGGGAGGGCCCAACCCTGACAAATGGTGCCCTCCTGTACAGCACTTGTGTGCAAGCTCCACACCAGTGGAACAATAGTCCCAAAACCTCCAGCTTCTGTACCAAAGTTGTTCAGTTCAGTCTGTCCCTGCAGGCTCCTGGGCCCGGCTCACATAGCTACTCCCTCCACCAGGAACTGGGTGAGTGCTCACTGGTGAGCGAGCCCGTGCACCAGCCCCACTGATTCTCTAGCTGCTCTTAGCCTCACCAAGCTGAGCAAAGAGAGTTTCTAATTTCTACTGCCAGCTATCATGGAACTCCTCTTTCCAGCAAAGGAACTCTGGGCTGGTGAGCTTGGTGTATGGCCAGAGAGTCTCGCGCCAACCAGAGAAGCCTGCCCACAGCTGGAGCTTCCCTCACGGGGTTCGCCTTCTCTCGTCTCCACCCCTCCTACCAGACTTGATGTGGCCTCCTCTTTAAGTTCTTCATTTAGTGGTTCATCTAGCGTTCCGGGGACTTCCGGGTTTGAATGTTGTATAAAATGTTTGTAATTTTGATGTGATCCTGGGAGTTAGCACAGCATCTGTCTATTCTGCCATTTTACCAGAAGTCCTACTTCTGCTTTCTTTTGATTATTGCTAACTTGGCATAGCTTTCTTTATTCCTTTATTTTTAACCTATGTGTGTCTTTATATTTAATATGGTTTTCCTGTAGACAACATATAATTAGGTCTTGTTTTATTGATCCACTCTTACAATCTCTGTCTTTAAATTGGAGTTTTGACCATTGACATTTAAAATGATAATTGATATATCTAGATTAAAATTTATCAGATTTGTTACTATTTTCTATTTGTTACCTTTGTTCTTTGTTCCTATTTTTGTCTTCTATACTTTTTTCTGCCTTTTTTCTATATTTTCAAAATTTTCTACTATAGATAATACTTTTTTAATTTAAAAGTTCATAAAAAATATTATTGATTTTATATATGAATAAAAATATGTCTTCTGATTTGTTTCTCTTACTTTCCTATCTTCAGCACACCACATGGTGATGGGAACCTTGATAGCACTTTTTCTTATCTTCTGGTACTATGCAATTTCAAGTCCATTTCTACTCTTCTTCTTTGTTCAACTCTCTGTCTTCTTTTCACCAAGTGAGGACATCTCCAAAAATAGTCTTCAATTCTTCTGCCTATGTCACTCTTCATTCAGCTATTGAAAACTCCAAAATTCTCTCTTTATAACTTCAGCTATCACCTCTATACAGATAAGTATTCATTTCAAGCCCTGCCTTCAGGACCCTCTTCTTGAAGGTCACACCTCTACCTCAAATTCAATATCTCAAAAACTATACTGGGGCCAGCCAAGTGGCACAGTGGTTAAGAGCAGGCTTGGGATGCCAGCGACCCGGGTTCAGATCCCACGTATTAGAGCCAGTGACACTGCCCTTAAAACAAAACAAAACAACAAAAAAACTATACTGATCACCTCCCACTTCAAGCCTCAAGCCAGTTCTCCTCTTAACTTCACTACTTGTGTTAATTCATATCCCTATTGAAACATATCATTGCAACCTGTCCCTTTCTCCTATATATTGGGGGTGCCAAAAAATGTACATATTTTAAGAAATGTTATCTACGTGTTTTCTAAGTTGAATTGAATTACAGTAGCAATGTGTAGTATGATGTTCACTCAAAAGATGGCATTAATCAAATGAATTCTAGTGTCACTCATTTTATTACAATTTTAGTATAGTTTTCCTTTCTTAAAATGTGCATACATTTTTTGGTATGCTCTGTGTTTAGCCAAGTGTTATGTACTTTTTATTTCTCTTTTAAATAATCTCTTATTACAGTCCCTTTCTTTCTATCAGCATTTTTCCATCTCAATTTAGTCCCTTATCAGTTTGTGCTTAGACTATCATATAGCCTGCTTATTATTCTCACTACTGTAAGATTATTGTTTCTCAAATATATTTTCTTGCCACTCAGCATCATCTGAAATATGGTTAAGAACTAAAAATCTTGAGTTCCACCCCATGTGTTATCAGACTGTGCATTTTAACAAGCCTGCAAGATGTTTTATACTTTCACTGATGTTTGTAAAGCATTTCGTTTACTGGTACCAAAATGCTCCCTCACCTAAACGGTCTTCTCTTCTCTCTTTAAACTCCCCAAGCTCAGAGTTGTCCTCCTCCATGAGGCTGTCCCATACCATTCCAATTCAACATGCTCACTCTTTCACAGAATGCTTGTTGCAAGTCTCCACTCATTCTGGCACTTAATATTCTATTTATCTTTTCTGAAAATATTTTGGCTTTCTCCAATTATACTGTAATTGCCTGAGCAAAAACTTCATTTGCAGGCCGGCTGAGTGGCGCAGTGGTTAAGAGCTGGTTTGGGACGCCAGCGGTCCCAGTTCAGATCCCACATATGAGGGCCAGTGCCACTGCCCTCTCAAAAAAAAAAGCTTCATTTGCTTTCCCCCATACATCTGGATAGATGATAAATGTTTATACATCAAATAAATTGCTGCAATGCTTTCTAGACTGAAAACCATTTGAGTATTTTCACACTTCAGAAAACTGATTTTATTTTATACCAAATCCTACTGACTCTTTAAAGTCTATTCTGTGACTTAGAAGAATTTAAATATATATATATATATATATATATATATATATATATATATATATATATATATCCCTAAATAAATCGATTGAAATGTCTACTTGTATCAGATTTCTTTAAAAGATAATAGCTAAGTGTCATTGATTTATCTCTATGTTCCAAACACTTTTCAACTTATTGTATCTAAACCTTGATAATCAGCAAGAAAACATATTTAATTATTTTCCAGATGCATTTTACAGATGGAGAAAAGTAAGGCAGAGAAAAGTTAATGATCTTGTGTAAGGTAACACAGTGGTAAGTGTTAAAACCCGGCTGAGAACTCATAATGATTCTTAACCATTGCGTATAGAGCCTGCTTTATTTGCCTACCTAATTAATATGTGCTGTTGATTCCAATCAAGTAGAATTACAGGAAAAAGCTAAGGTGTGGAAAGATTAATTATAAGATGGCTGTAAGACATTTGATTCTTTAAAAAAGAAATTAATTAGGTATGGAAAAGACTCTAATTTTAGAGTGTTAAGTAATTCTTCTTCATCACTATTTATGCACACATGTGAATCTATTACAGCATCTCTAGTTGCTTTTAATGTAAAGCTAGAAGACTTAAATGGTAATCATTACAATCTTCAGATTTGCTCTTATTTGGATATGTATCAAGTTTATTGCTTTCAGAAAACTAATCTACAGAATATTTTTTCTGAGAAATCTATACCAGAATAGTGATGTATTGACTAAAGTTAATACCCTATGACAATGTTGTGATTACTAGAAAATCTAAAGTACCCCAAATTTTAACAACAAAATAAACTTAGTAAGAAAAAGGTGCAAAGGTCAACATATAACCAAATCAATATCTTCTTCACATCTAAAGCATTACAGAAAGAGTAATTAACTGATAATTACATGCAATAGTATTTCAGAAAAATATATAAAACAGGCCTCTCTATGATCTATGTATTTCAATTATCTGTGTTCTTTCCTAATAGAGTACTCCACAGCAGATAGAGAAGGAAAAGTGAGAGCTTGGGGGTCTGGCAGGCCTGAAGCAGAATCCCAACTTATTATTAACATTGGACAAGTTGTTAAACTTCTTAGGACACTTGTTTCCTAACCTTGAAAGTATAAATAAAATGTCTCTGTTGATAGGATTTCTAAGAATAAGAGTAAAATATCTGTAAATTTCCTTAAGGTGTTAAAATATTATAGCTAGCATTACAATTTCCAGCACAATAGTTGCCAGTCATATTGCAAAGTTTAAAATTGAGAAATAAATACACTTTTTAAATGTTCCTGTGGAATGACTTGAACAAAAATGAAGCATAAAAAATGAAAATATAAACAAAGAGATAGATACTCAAAAAAACAAAACTTTAGGAATTGATGAACACAATAACTTTGAAAAATTCAGTGGGAAGATTCAATAGTAATCTTGACCAAACAGAAGGAAAAATCAGCAAAAAAGAACGACTTGAAGATAGCTCATTTAAAATTAACAAGGCAGAGAAACAAAAAGGAAAAAGAATGAAGAAAAGTGGAAAATATCTAAGAGACCAATGGGACACACATAATATACACATTAGGTAAGTCTTAGTAGGAGAAGAAAGAGAGATAGAGGCAGAGAGCATATTTAAGAAATAAGTACCAAATACCCAAATTTTAGGGAAGAAACAGACAACCAAATTCAATAAACTCAAAATATTCCAACTAGAATAAACCCAAAGAGACCCACACTAAGATGCATTATAATCAAACTTTCAAACATCAATAATACAGACAAAAATTTTGAAAGAGACAAGAGAAAAGCAACTCATCATGTACAAGAACACTCTCATAAAATAATCAGTGGATTTCTCAGCAGAAACATTACAGATCAGAGGTGGGTGGGATATTTTCAAAGTGCTGAAAAAAAATAATAATGCAAACCAAGAATACAGTATCTGACAAAACCGTCCCTTCAAAAATGGAGATATAAAGACTTAAGCAGGGGACTTCCGGTAAAATGGCACAATAGACGCTGTGCTAACTGCCTCCCAGGATCACACCAAAATTACAAACAAATTATACAGCATTCAATCCTGGAGGTCCCTGGAAGACTGGAGGAACAGAACCGCTAAACGAAGAACTTAAAGAGGAAGCCACTTCAGGTCTGGTAGGACGGGCGGAGACAAGAGAGGGCGAGCCCCGTGAGAGAAGCCCCAGCCGTGGAAAGCTTGGCTGGATGGGGGAGAGACCCTCCAGACACACACCAAGCTCCCCAGCCCAAAGCTCCTTTGCCGGGAAGAGAAGTTCTAAAATAGTTGGCAGTAAATTAGTAAGGACTCTCTTTGCTCAGCTCGGTGAGGCTAAGAGCGACTGCAGAATCAGTGGGGCCGGTGCCCGGGCTTGCTCGCCGGTGAGCACTTACCTGGTTACTGGTGGAGGGAGTGGCTATGTGAGCCGGGAGCCTGCGGGGACGGACTGAACTGAGCACCTTTGGTTCAAAGACTGGAGGTTTTTGGATTGTTATTCCCGTGGTGTGGAGCCTGCACGCGAGTGGTGTAGAGAGAGCCAATTGTTTCAGGCTTGGGCCTTCCCATGAGGGATCAGGTCAGAGACCTCATTGGTCTGGTGGAATTGGCACAGAAGTGTGTGTGTGCATGCACGCATGTGCATGCGGCCTTGAATCCCCACCCTCGCCAGGCTTATACTGCGTTGCCAGGGAAATGCGGGGCGGTGCCGACCGGCTCAAACAGGCTGCTCACTGAGACCCGGGAGTGCACGAGCCACCTCGGATCCCCACCCTCCGCACGGCTTGTGCTACGTTGTCAGGGAAACGCCTAGTGGGCATGCTCTGGCTCCAACAGGCTGCTCACTAAGACGCAGGAGTGTGCAAGCCGCCTCGGGTCCCCGCTCTCTGCACTGCGCTTGCAGAGTTGCCAGGCTGGTGACTGGTTGTCAGGATGCTCGGCCTGATCTGCGAACGGCTGATTGCGACAGGCTGAGACTGGGAGTTTTCCTGGGAGTGTTGGGCCGTGAGCTGTGTGCCTACGTGATCCAGCCAGGGCTCTCCTGGTGATCTATCTAATACATTAAAGCAATCCCAGAGCGACAGCCAGAATGGGGAAACAAAGAAACATGTCACAAGTAAAAGATCAGAAGAAACCTCCAGAAATGGAACCAAATGAAACAGAGGGATCCAACCTTTCAGAGACACAGTTTAGAACACTGATGATAAGAATGTTTAAGGAACTTAGCAAGGACATAAAGAAGGATAGGGAAACCATAAAAAACAACCTGTTAGAACTAAAGAATATAATAACTGAAATGAAGAACACACTCGAAGGAATCACCAGTAGAGTAGATGAAGCAGAGGAGCAGATCAGCGATTTGGAAGATAAAATAGCAGAACTCACCCAGTTGGCACAGCAAAAAGACCAAAGAATAAAAAACAATGAAAATAGTTTAAGAGCCCTATGGGACAAGGTGAAACACAACCACCGCCTACTCATAGGAATATCAGAAGGAGAAGAGAAGAAGCAAAGGGTCAAAAATGTATTTGAAAAAAATAATGACTGAAAACTTCCCTACCCTGGTGAAGGAAATCAACATACATGCCCAGGAAGTGCAGAGGGTTCCAAACAAGCTGAACCCAAACAGGTCCACACCAAGATACATCATAGTTAAAATGGCAAAGGTTAAAGACAGGGACAGAATCCTAGAGACTGCAAGAGAAAGACAGCAGGTTACATACAAAGGAACTCCTGTTAGACTAACAGCTGACTTGTCTACAGAAACTCTGCAGGCCAGAAGGGAGTGGCAGGAGATATTCAAAGTGACACAAAATAAAGGCCTACAACCAAGATTGCTCTACCCAGCACGGCTATCACTTAAAATTGAAGGAGAAATAAGGAGCTTTTCAGAAAAGAATAAGCTTAAGGAATTCATTACCACCAAGCCAGCATTGCAAGAAATGTGAAAAGGGCTTTTATAAACAAAAGAAAGGGGTAAACAAGCTAACCCAGAGAGACAATTTAAGAAGATTGAAGTCATATCAAGCAGATATAAAGGAAAAACTGATGGTTGTTGGCTGGGAGGGAGTGGGGAAGAGGGAGAGGGGGAAGGTTTTGGACAGTGTATGTGGGACTACAATGTTGCCGCAGGGATATGGGGGCAGTTCTGGGAATGTAATTGATAATGTTGTGAAGAGACTATTATGTTGCGAGAAATAAGTCAGTCGGAGAAGGACAGGTACCATGTGATCTCACTTGTGTGAGGTGTCTGAAGAGCTGAGTGAACAACCAAAGTAAACATACTGGTAGATGTAGAGGAAACACTGAGGGTTGCTAGTTGGGAGGGGGGTGGGGATGGCGTGGAAGGGGAAGGGATTAGACAGCATAAATAGACAACTACAATATTGCCACAGGAATATGAAACACAGTTCGGGGAATATAATAATGTTGTAAAAATTTTGTGGCGTGTCAGATAGTCACATGTCTTGTTAGGGAGACCACTTCATGGATGGAGTAGAGGCTTGATCAATGCACTGTACACCTGAAACTGATGTTGTATAGTATTGTATGCCAACTGTAACTGAATATGTGGATGGTCACGGGATGTGTAGTATACCGTGGAGGGGAGTCAGGGGAGTCCTGATGGATATGTATGATTTTGGGGGGAGTGGGGTGGCGAACTAGAGGAGGGGGTTGTCACTTTGAGGGGTAAAGAGTATAACTATTGCATTGTGTTGTACACCTGAAACTAATTAAAAAATATATATATATATAAATATATATATATATTTTTTTTTAAATATATATTTTTTTTATATAAAAAGACTTTAGCAGATGAACAAAAGTTGAGAATTCATCACCAAAAGACCTGCCTTACAAGAAATACTAAACTGAGTCTTTAGGATTATAATGAAAGAGTACTAGACAGCAATGTGAAAATATGATGCTCTCTGATATATACAGATAAAGAATCCTGTAATACTGTAATGGTAGAGTATTAATCAATTTTAATTCTGATATAGAACTTAAAACACAAAAACATAAAAATAACTATAACTGGAACTTCCAGTATAATGGCGGAATAGAGAGACACTGTGCCAACTGCCTCCCAGGATCAAAACAAAATTACAAATAATTTTTACAACATTTAACCTCAGAAGTTCCCTGAACACTAAATGAACAGAACCTGTAAATGAAGGACCTAAAGAGGAGGCCACAGCAAGTCAGGTAAGAGGTGGGGAGACAAGAGAGGACGAGTCCCGTGAGGGATTCTCCAGTAGTGGGGAGGCTTCCCCAGTCTGGCCACTCACCGAGCTCACTAGCCCAGAGTTGCTTAGCCAGGAAGAGGAGTTCTATGATAGCTGACAGTAGAAATTAGTGAGGACTGTCTTTGCTGAGCTCGGTGAGGCTGAGGACGGCTGGAGAATCGGTGGGGCCAGCGCCTGGGATCGCTCACCAGTGAGCACTCACCTGGTTCCTGGTGGAGGGAGTAGCTATGTGAGCTGGGACCAGGAGCCTGGCTCCAACGGGGCTGGACTGAACTGAGTGCCTTTGGTACGGAAGCTGGAGGTTTTTGGACCAATGTTCACCTAGTGTGGGGCTTGCACATGAGTAGTGTACAGGAGGGCACCATTTTTTTCAAGGTTGGGCCCTTCTACAGAGGGTCAGATACGGGACCACGTTGGTCTGGTGAAATTGGCACAGGAGTGCATGTGTGCATGGACGCTCATGCGGCCTTGGATTCCCACCTTGCACGCTGCTTGTTCTGCATTGCCAGGGAAACGCCAGTGGGTGTGCTCCAGCTCTGACAGGCTGTTCAGTGAGATGCAGGAGGGTGTGAGCTGCCTTGGATACCCACCCTCTGCACTGCTTATGCTGTGTTGCCAGGGAAATGCAGGGCAGGTGCGCTCAGGCTCCATCAGGTTGTTCAATAGGACACAGGATTTTGCAAGCTGCCTTGGGTCCCTGCTCTCCACACAGTTAGTGCAGAGTTGACAGGTTGGGGATTTCCTATTGAGCTGCTCATAATTGCAAAAAATATGCACTTAACAATAATCATTTTAAACGTGAATGAAACAAATGCTCCAATCAAAACACAGAGTGGATGACTGGATAAGAAAACAGGACCCATGCATATGCTGCCTACAAGAGACTCAGCTCAGCTCAAAAGACACACACTGAATGAAAGTAAAGAGATGGAATAAGATATTTCATGCAAATGGAAATGAGAAAAAAGCTGGAGTAGCAATACTTATTTCGGACAAAATAGACTTTAAAATGAAGACTACAATAAAACACAAAGAAGGGCACTACATAATAATAAAGGGATCAATTCAACAAGAGGACATAACCCTAGTAAACATCTATGGACCCAATATAGGAGTTCCTAAATGTATAAAACAGATTTTGACAGACATAAAGGCAGAGATCAACAGTAACACTATCATAGTAGGGGACTTCAACACCCCGCTGTCACCAATGGACAGATACCCCAGACAGAAAATCAAGACGGACACAGTGGCTTCAAATGACACTTTTGACCAGCTGGATTTAATTGATATTTTTAGAGCATTTCACCCCAAAGCTACAGAATATACATTTTTCTCAAGTGCACATGGAATATTCTCCAAGATAGATTACAAAACAAGTCTCAACAAATTCAAGAAGATTGAAATCATATCAAATGACTTGCCTGACCACAATGCTATGAAACTAGAAATCAATTACAAGAAGAAATCTGGAAAACACACAAATACTTGGAGGCTGAATAACATGCTACAAAATAGCGAGTGGGTCAAAAACGAAATCAAGGAGGAAATCAAAAGGTACCTCGAGACAAACGAAAATGAAAACACCACGACCCAAAATCTCTGGGATGCAATGAAAGCAGTCCTCAGAAGGAAGTTCATAGCAGTGCAGGCCTACCTAAAGAAGGAAGACAAATCTCAAATGAGCAGACTGTCTTTACACCTAAGGGAACTCTAAAAAAAACAGCAAAACAAGCCTAAAGGGTGTATAAGAAAGGAAATAATAAAGACCAGAGCAGAAATAAATGAAATGGAAAACAAAAACACAATACAAAAGATCAATGAAACCAAGAGTTGGTTTTTTGAAAAGATAAACAAAATTGACAAACCCTTAGCACGAATAACCAAGAAAAAGAGAGAGAGGATCCAAATTAATAAAATCAGAAAAGAAAGAGAAGTTACAACAGATACCACAGAAATACAGAAAATTTTAAGAAAATACTATAAGCAACTATATGCTAACAATTTCGACAATCTGGAAGAAATGGATAAATTTCTAGAAGCATACAATCTACCAAGTCTGAACCAAAAGGAAACAGAAACTCTGAACAGACTGATTACTGCCAAAGAAATTGAATCAACAATCAACAATCTTCCAACAAACAGAAGCCCTGGACGAGATTGCTACACAGGTAAATTTTAGAGAAAACATTCAAAAAAGAACTAGTACCTATTCTCCTAAAACTATTCCAAAAAATACAGAAGGAGGGAAGGCTCCAAAACTCTTTCTATGAAGCCACTATCACCCTGATTCCTAAGTCACACAAAGATATTAAAAAAAAAGGAAAACTACTGGCCAATAACCCTAATGAACATAGATGCAAAAATTCTCAACAAAATACTAGCAAACCGAATTCAGCATCCATTAAAAAGATCATACACCATGATCAAGTGGGATTCATTCCTGGAATGCAAGGCTAATTAAATATCCACAAATCAATTAATGTAATACATCACATTAACAAAATGAATAATAAAAATCATATGATCATATCAATAGATGAAGAAAAGGCATTTGACAAAATCCAGCAGCCATTTATGATAAAAACTCTTAGCAAAGTGGGAATAGTGGGATCATATCTCAACATAATAAAGGCCATATATGATAAGCCCACAGCAAACATTGTACTCAATGGGGAAAGGCTGAAAGCTTTCTCCTTAAGATCAGGAACAAGACAAGGCTGCCCACTTTCACCACTTCTATTTAACATAGTTCTGGAAGTTCTAGCCACAGCAAATCAGACAAGAAAATGAAATAAAAGGCATCCAAACTGGAAAAGAGGAAGTAAAAATGGTATTATATGCAGATGACATGATACTATATCTAGAGTATCCCAAAAACTCCACCAAAAAAATGCTAGAACTGATAAACGAATTTGGTAAGGTAGCAGGATACAAAATTAATATTCAGAAATCGGTTGCATTTCTATACACCAATAATAAATTATCAGAAGAAGAAATCAGGAAATCAATCCCTTTTACAATTGCTTCAAAAACAGTAAAATATCTAGGAATCAATGTAACTAAAGAAGTAAAAGACCAGTACTCAGAAAATTATGAGACACTGAAGAGAGAAATCAAAGAAGATACAAATAAATGGAAATACACACCATGCTCATGGATAGGAAGAATTAATATAGTTAAAATGTCAATACTACCTAAAGCAATATATAGATTCAATGCAATTCCAGTCAAACTACGAAGGACATTTTTCTCAGAAATAGAACATAGAATCCTAAAATTTATATGGAGCCACAAAAGACGCTGAATAGCTATGGCAACGTTGAGAAATAAGAACAAAGTGGGAGGCATCACACTACCTGACATCAAAACATACTAAAAGGCTGCAGTCATCAAAACAGTATGGTACTGGCATGAAAATAGACACATAGACCAATGGAATAGAATAAAGAGCCCAGGAATAAACGTATCTATATACAGTCATTTAATCTATGACAATGGAAGCAAGAATTTACACTGGAGTAAAGATAGTCTATTTAATAAATGGTGCTGGGATAATTGGACTGACACGTGCAAAAAAATGAAAATGGACCACCTACTTACACCATATACGAGAAGAAACTGAAAATGGATTAAAGACTTAAATATAAGACCTGAAACCATAAAACTCCTAGAAGAAAACATAGGGAGTAAGTTTACAGACATTACCCTGAGTAATATTTTTACTGATATATCCCCTCGGGCAAGGGAAATAAAAGAAAAAATGAACATATGGGATTACATCAAACTTAAAAGTTTTTTCACAGCAAAGGAAATCATCAATAAAACAAAATGAAGCCTCCTGAATGGGAGAAGATATTTGCCAAAGATATATCTGATAAGGGGTTGATATCCAAAATTCATAAAACACTCATGAAACTCAACACCAAAAAAACAAAAACCCAATTTAAAAGTGGGCAGAGGATATGAAGAGGCATTTCTCTAAAGAGGACAAACAGATGGCCAACAGGCATATGAAAAATTGTTCAACATCACTAATCATCAGAGAAATGTAAATAAAATCCACAATGAGATACAACTTCACACCGGTCAGAATGGCTATCATCAAAGAAATCAACAAACAACAAGTGCTGGTGAGCATGTGAAGACAAGGGAACCCTGGTGCACTGTTGGTGGGACTGTAAACTGCTGCAGCCATTATGGAAATCCGTATGGAGGTATCTCAAAACACTTGAAATGGATCTACCATATAACACAGCAATTCCACTCTTGGGTATCTACCCAGAAAAATCCAAGATGCTAATTCGAAAAAATGTATGCGCCCCTATGTTTATTGCAGTGGTATTTACAACAGCCAAGACTTGGAAACAATCGAAATGCCCATTGGTAGATGACTGAATTAAGAAACCGTGGTACATTTATACAATGGAGTATTACTCCGCTATAAAGAAGAATGAAATCGTACTATTTGCAACAATATGGATGGAACTAGAGACTATTATGTTAAGTGAAATAAGTCAGTTGGAGAAAGACAAATACCATATGATCTCACTTATATGTGGAATCTGAAAAACTGAAAGAATGAGCAAAGTAAACAGTAACAGTCTTATAGGTATAGAGGAAAAACAGGGTTGCTAGTTGGGAGAGCGGTGGGGATGAGGAAGAAGGGGAATGTATTAGACAGCATAAATAGGAAACTACAATATTGCCACAGGGATATGAAAGACAGTTCGGGGAATATAATAATGTTATAAATATTTTGTGGGGTGTCAGAAGGTCACATGTCTTGTTAGGGAGACCACTTCATGGATCGAGTAGAGGCTTGATCACTGCACTGTATACCTGAAACTGATGTTGTATAATATTGTGTGCCAACTGTAATTGAATATATAGATAGTCACGGGATGTGGGTTACATGGTGGAAGGAGTCAAAGGAATTGTAATAGATATATATGATATGGGGGAGGGGTGGTGTGTAGAATTGGGGGAGGGGGGTTGTCACTTTGAGGGGTAAAAAGTATAACTATTGCACTGTGTTTTACACCTGAAGCTTATTTTAAAATATGTTTATTTAACAATTTAAAAAACATCTACAGTAATCCAAAAAATATGGGTCTGGCATAAAGAAAGACATATAGACTGATGGAACAGAGTACAAAGCCCAGAAATAAACCCTTGTGTATATAGTCAAATGATCTTCAATAAAGGTGCATAGTCTGTGCAATGAGGAAAATATAGTCTCTTCAACAAATGTTTCTGAGAAAAGTGGATATCTACATGAAAAGTAATTAAGTTGGACCCTTACCTTATACCATATACAAAAATTCATTCAAAATAGCTTAAAGACCTAAAAATAACACATGAAACTATAAAAGTTCTAGAAGGAAACAGAGAAAATCTTCATGACATTGGATTTTGCAATGATTTCTTGAATATGATGCCCAAAGCATAGGCAACAAAAGCAAAAATAGTCAAATGGCACTGCATCAAACTTAAAAATTTTGTGCAGGAAAGGGTACCATTAACAGAAGAAATAGGCAATCTAAAAAATTAAAAAATATTGAAAACTATATATATCTAATAACAGATTAATATCTAGGATATGTATAAAGAACACCTACAAATCAATAACAAAATACTTCAATTAATAAGTGGGCAAAAAACTTAAATACACATTTTTCCAAAGAACATATACAATGTTAGACAATTAAGTTTGCAAACTCATTCTGGAAAAAGTGCAACATACCTCATTGCTGAATATCACTATGGTCCCCTTCGAAGTACTCCCCTAGGGAAGCTATGCACTGATGCCAGCACCTAGTTCACCCTTCAAAGCAATTTTGGAACTTTTTCTGGAATGGCCATCAGAGCTGTCATCATATTACCCCTGATGTCCTGAATGTCATCAAAATATCTTTCTTTCAATATTTCCTTTATCTTTGGGTAAACAAAGAAGCCATTGGGGGGCAGATCAGGTGAGTAGGGAGGGTGTTTCAATACAGTTGTTTGTTTACTGGCTAAAAACTCCCTCACAGACAGTGCTCTATGAACTGATGCATTGTGATGCTAGAGTCATGAACTGGAGAAAAGTCCACGTCATTTTTGTCTAACTTTTTCATACAGCCTTTTGAGCACTTCCAAATAGTAAACCTGGTTAACTGGTTGCCCAGTTAGTACAAATTCATAGTGAATAACCACTCTGATATCAAAAATGTTTAGCAACATTGTTGCTACAAGTTCACGAACTTAATTGTCAGATCTCATACAAATGGTCAACAAGAGAAGAGTATAAAAAGAGGCTCAATATCACCAATCATCAGGGAAATGAAAATAAAAAACACAATGAGCTATCACCTCACATCTGTTAGGGTGGCCATTATCAAAAGAAGGAGGAGAGAAAGAAAGAAGAAAGAAAGAAGAAAGAAAGAAAGAAAGAAAGAAAGAAAGAAAGAAAGAAAGAAAGAAAGAAAGAAAGAAAGAAAGAAAGAAAGAAAGAAAGGAAGGAAGGAAGGAAGGAAAAGGAGTTACAAGTAATGGCAAGAATGTTGAGAAACTGAAGCCCTTATGCACTCTTAGTGGAAATGCAAAATGGTGCCACCACTATGGAAAACAAACAGTATGAAGTTTGTTCAAAATATTAAAAGTAGAATTACCATATGATACAATAATCTCACTTCTGAGTATATACCCAAAAAAATGAAAGCAAGAATCAAAGAGATATTTGCATGTGAGTTCATTGCAGCATTATTCACAATAGTCAATGCATGGAAGGAACCTAAATGTCTATCAGTGAGTGAATGGATAAAGTAAATGTGACATATACATACAATGGAATATTATTCAGTTCTTAAAAGAAGGAAGTCGTGTCATATGCTACAACATGGATAAACATTGGGACATTACGCTAAGTGAAATAAGCCAGTCACAAAAAGACAAATACTGCATAATTGCATTCATATGAGATATCTAAAGTAGTCAAACTCTTAGAAACAGAGAGTATAAAAGAGAGTATTATCCAATAAGTATAGTTTCAGTTTAGCAAGATGAAAACGTCTTAGAGACATGTTGTACAACCATGTGCATTTAGTTAACACTACTAAACCATTTAAAAATGGCTAAGATGGTAAATTTTATGTTGTGTTTTTTTATCACAATAAAAAATGTTATGTATTGCAAATGTTAATGAACCAAGTCTCCAGTTATTTTAAAAACAAAGATAGTTACCGTGTTTCCCCCAAAATAAGACCGGGTCTCATATTAATTTTTGCTCCAACAATCTACATTTATTCATTTATTCATGTACAAAAAAATCTACATTTATTCAAATAGTCATGTCTGGCTGACAATTTTAACTGGGGGCTTATGTTTGGGGTAGGGCTTATATTATGAGCATCCTGAAAAATCATGCTAGGGCTTATTTTTCATTTAGATCTTATTTTTAGGGAAACACTGTAGAAGATAGACTAAAAAAAAATCTTGATTATATTGGTTGCAACCAGGAATTCTCAATAACTATAGTTAAAATGGATCAGTGACTAGTTTATCTCAGCAAAGCAGAGAAGGGACTTACTGCTTTATTCCACGAGTTCTTCTCAGTCCCCGTATCTTTTTCTAGAAAAGCTATTATTATGGTACCAAAATAAAATCTTTAAAACATCTCCTAAGTTCCCTATATTGTCTTTAGAAACAAAGTTAATTTAGAGAGGTTCTTTTTTCATTTCCATCCAGTTTTAGTCCACAAGGTAACAATAGTGAGCTAAGATGACTATTATGTCAAAAATGTGTTAAATAGTGGTTTAAATGATTCCTCAAATTTCCCCTAAAGCATGGATGATTATGCATGTTCTGAAGTGTGTTTTTATACTGAATAAAGTAGAATATAAAACAGAACTTACTGATAAAAATGGTTAGGGTTTCAACTCCACAATATCCTGGTTGTCATAGGTATTAAGAGCTGAGTTGTTGCACTTACTCTTGCCTAGAGTTTTATGGGTTTAGGATGAGTTCTTTTGTTTCTTTCTTTTTTTTTAAGGTTAATTTTTCAAACTTTTTTATTAAATTCATTGACATTGTAAATTTATTTACATTGGTTAGTAAAATTATATATGTTTCAAGTGTACGATTTTATAATATATCATCTATATGCTGCATTGTGTGTTCACCACCCAAAGTCAATTCACCCTCCACCATCATATGTTTGACCCCCTTAATTCTCTTCTACCTCTCCCTCTCCTTCTTTATCCTCTGGTAACACTAAACTGTTGTCTGTATCTATGAGTTTTTACTTGTTTGTTTGTCTTCCTCATTTGTTGCTTTCAGTTTTATATCCCACATATGAGTAAAATCATATAGTTCTCAACTTTTTCTGTCTGACTTATTTTGCTTAGCATGACAATGTTTTGTTTCTTTATAATTTAACTGTTGGTGCATATAGAGGATATTTGTGTGTGTCTTAGTTAAAGGATATTAGGAAGAGCCAAGAGAACAGTGTAGGCTGCTAGGAACATCACAGAAATTGCTTGTGGCGTTCATCTTGCTTCCTTGTTAGGAGGAATACAGGGAAGCTTTCTTTTCTTTTCTTTTTTTGTCACAATATTAATAATTTCATATCAAAAAAACCTTGTAGTTACATACCTGGTAAGTGTGAATGTTTTCTATTTTGCTAGTCTCATTTCTCAAGCCTTGGGACTTATAATCATAACCTAAATTTACTTTTATTTTATACAGATATTATGAAAGTGGTGAAAGCATAATGTGAAAGTAATAGCCAGGTTTCTATGTAAATCTTCCAGAAGTATGACACAGGTTTTGTGGTGTCAGTTGGAGCTAAAGATTATTATTTCTACTAACTCCTTCATTGTGTCAAATGCTACTGAATTGCTAAATTACAGCTATTTTCACAGTGTCACTGCTGAGCCTTCCAACAGAGAATCATCTCATAAATAATAATTTTGTGTTGGTATTGATTGTCAAACCAATTTAAGATAGCTAGAGTAGCTTGATGAGTATATTTGAAGGATTCAGTGAAACTCATACCTTCCCTACAAAGTAATCGTGAACACAAATCCAGCACTAAAGGAAAATTACCAAAAAGAAATGAGGTGAAATATGTAACTGTCAAAAAAGATCATTCATACACATGACAAATATTTCTTACCCACTGGTGGTGCTAGAACTGTAAACGTGAGACACAATCCCTACCAACAGGTAGTATAATGTCCAAATGAGGAATTAGAAAGGAAATTGTTTGCTTTTGGTTTAAAGTGTGGGAAGCACCATCACAGAGTACTCTGTGAAGAAAACTTTATTCTTTTCGGTAGGATTAGAGAAGGCTTCTTGATACAATGTTTTAGATGAATTTTTAGGACCCATAGTTTAAATAGGTTCCTTTCTTCTTCCCATTCATTTGAAATGGTGATCAACTGGGCTACCAGATACTTATATAAATTATCTCATTTAATCCCATGAGATAGGTACTATTATGTCCCTTTTTAAATTTATTTTTATTAGTGTCAGGTGTGCAAAACAATGTAATAGTCAGACATTTATACCCTTCACAAAATGATAACCCTCTCTCCCAATCTGCTACCTCTCTGACATTGTATATAGCTGTTACAGTTCCACTGACTCTATTCCTTATGATGTATTATATATATATATATATATAAAACAAATGGATAAACTGAGACTTGGAGAGCAAAATAACTTGCCCAGAGTCACAAAGCTAATAAAAGATAATGCACAGATTCCAGACCAGCCAGTCCTCTGAGTTTGCGTTCCTCCTATCTGTACATAGCTGTTTATTCTGGTGGGTATGAGGGGAAGAACAATACAGGCAGATGGAGCAGTTTGTAGAGTTCTAATTGCCTAAAAGTTAGAGTGCATCTAGCAGATGCTGGCTGCTACAGCTATCCAAACCATGTGTTTGATAATGAGGGGCATATATGCCCTGTCAGAAGCCAGCTCACACTTTATCTTGCAGACTCTCTAGGAAAATTGGACCTGCTTTATCCTAAATTCTATGTGTCACCTCTCAGAACTGAAAAATGGAGCCACCTGACCTCCATCTGGAGGCCAATTATCACAGACAGAAGGACTAATCTTAACATTTGGTAGAAGGAATTGATATATGCAAACCCAGAGGCCCCAGTTCTGAGGTATATCACATTCTCCCTGCTCACCCCTGACCCTAATATGGACTCTTACCCTATTCACAAAATTTAATCCTTACCATGTACTCTACTTCTGGAAAGAAATCCTAACGTATTCTCTGTTCCAGCAATCCAAAATGTGTCCCAATGCAGAAATGTGTCTATGACTCTGCTGCCCTCAGCACAACAAGCCCTCTGCCACCTGCTAGTCTGCTTTGTGCCCCCAGCTCTGCCAGAGTGCTCTATTCCATCAAAATAAACTGCTTCATCCCCATACCACTGGAATTCAGAATCATTTAACTTCAGCAAAAATAATCTGCTTTTAATTATGATACAGATAGGAAATCCAATATTGGAAAGAGAATATGATGAATTTGAAGCCTTAAATCTGGTGGATGATGACACCTTAACAAATTGATAGTAATGATATATAAGTGGTATTAAAAGGTAATAATCACAGAACTAAACTATCCATTTATATGAACTTCAATAACAGACAAAGTTAGTTATCATCATAGGAGTCAGAAAAAGTTACCTCTTAGGAGAGAGTCTTTTTAGTTAGAAAGGAACAAGAAGGAACTTTTGAGCAAATGGAAATGCTCTTTATCTCTTCTCCATCTGGTTCATGGTTATATCTAAGATCTGAGCATTTTACTGCATGTAAATTATGCCATTGTAAAAATGTACCACAGTTTCTTAATCCAGTCGTCTATCGATGGGCATTTTGATTGTTTCCAAGTCTTGGCTATTGTAAAGAGTGCTGCAATAAACATAGGGGTGCATATATTTTTTCAAATTAGCCCTTGGATTCTTCTGGGTAGATACCCAAGAGTGGAATTGCTAGGTCATATGGTACTCTATTTCCAGTTTTTTTTCAGATACCTCCGTACTGATTTCCATAATGGCTGCACCAATCTGCAGTCCCACCAACAGTGCACCAGGGTTCCCTTTTCTCCACAACTTTGCCAGCACTTGTTGTTTGTGTATTCCTCTAGGATTTTTATGTTTTGGGGCCTTACATTTAAGTCTTTAACCCATTTTGAGTTTATTCATGATACAGTGTTAAGAAGATGGTCTAATTTCCTTTTTTCTTGCATGTATCTGTCCAATTTTCCCAATAGCGTGTGTTTAAGAAACTGTCTTTTCTCCATTGTATATTTTTGCCTCTTTTGCCATGGATTAATTGACCTTATAAATGTGCATTTATTTCTGAGCTCTCTATTCTCTTTCATTGATCTATGGGTCTGTTTTTTGCTAGTACCGTGCTGTTTTGTTTACTGTAGAAAATGGGTATTTTTGCTTGGCTGTTTGTAGCTAAGTATTGGATAGTAAGAGAATGTTTTTGAAAGAAAGTCATAATGTTGTTATGGTCTCTTTATGTTCTTAAGTTTCCTCTCATTATGCTTTTGTCCTCTAATTTAGGCTTTAAGTGTTGCTTTTTCTTCATATTGAAAATTAAATATTGTGAATTCAATGTCTTTGTGGGTGTCATTCCGAAATGACTATGGGGTGAAATCATGTTAAGCTAAAGTAAGTGGAGACAATGCATTCTTTAATAGTTTCTAAACTGAATTCTGATTACCTGCATAAACAACTCATCAATCTTGCCATCTTCTAGGGACACAGAGGATATAATTCCCCCGTGTCATCTGACACAAAATAAATATGAAAAAGCCTTCTGAAAATTTTTGGGTTTCAAGTATATTAAGTAATTGAAAATTGAAATGGAATTTTCAATTATTCTCAAAATTGAATTTTGTCACAAGATGACAAGTTATATTTATGGTATACAAGCTATTGGCTAGGGTTTGTGAAATTGTTCCAGCAATTATTAGATTTGACTTTTAAGGGCTTATTCTCCCTCTTCCAGTCTCTCAGAAAAATGAAGTAAGATTTGGTCCTAAATTAAAATTTTGGCACTGCATGTATTTTCCTAAATTAGTAAACAAATTTAATCATAGAAATTCTATTTCAGCATGTTTAATGAATTTGGAGTGTGAATAACTTGTCAAAAAAACTACTCTTGTCTAAGAGTAAGTCTAGTTATAGAGTTAAATTACTGTTGTCTTTAATAAAAACTCCTTTACAAATCTGCCACTTTTTAATGCAAGATCATTTTGACCTGTAACAACCCAGCATTGTGACCTCTCTATTCCAATGAAGCACTTACTAGACTATGGGAATTATTTGTTAATGTGTCCCAACCTTTGGATAATCAGCTTCTCAAAGAAAGGGACATCTTTTATATATTTGTATACCTAAAGTCTATTGGCCTGGTATATTAAGGACTCCTAACACATATCTGATGAAATAAATGAATGAAATAAAGATTCTTACCCCCTCTATTTTTCTGTTCAAAACCTGATTCTCTCTAAATAAGTTATCACTTTATTCCTCATTCCTCCACAATGTCTCTAACTCTGGCTTTCTCTTGTAAGTATATTTCATAATGTTCTTGGGCCCTGGAATCTACTTTTAATTGATTCTGCTTTTAATTTCAAACCAGTTTCATTAAGTCTCTCACCTTATTAACCTGTATTGTATCCTTCTAAAGTAGCCTTGAAATTGCAATCTTTAAGTCAAATTGTTTTCACCAAATGTTAGAACCTGAGGGCTGGAAGAACCTTAAAGGTTATCTAAGCCCACACCCTCATTTGCCAGGAAAGAAAACAGAACCACAGAAAATAAGCAACTTGACTCAAGTCATACATTATTTTCTCTCAGTTCTGTTTTTTTAAAAATTGATATTACAACTCAATACTTCTGTCAAAGAATTTGTCTTATTGGAGAGATAAGAAATTAAGGGCCAGACAGAATGAAAGACAATTTGGAAATAGAACTGCCTTACAAATGATAAAAATAGACAGCAGCCCTCATTATGTAGGCTTAAGACGAGTACACTGTGTAAGGTAGTAATGCCAATTGCATGCTTAAGAGTCTGAAGTACTCCAATAGGAAATTAATCCATTAGTGCCCCAAAATGTTCAATATAGTAGAACCTGTGTTTTTTCTTTTCTTTTCCAAATTTTTCATAATCAATAGGCATCATATTTAGGTAGCCTATTGATAAAATTAAATTAAATTAGCTCTATTTTGATAGACAGGCCTTTTTTATTTTATCTTATAATTCCCTATTAAATGCTAATATGCCCTTAGTAGGACAAATATTTTTGAGATTCACAGAACACCTTGTCAGGTCACTTGTCAACCAGATCATCTATGGGGCATCATTCTGAGAAAACAGGATACTGTATTTGTTTTGGGGAGTGAGAATGACAGCACAGGTGAAGAGGCCAACTAAGAAAAGACAGAGAGGATGCATTAAAGATGAGTCTTCCTTGTCTCAGAGTCTGGCCTAAAGCAGGAGGTGGCAAACAATAGCCCATGGGCAAAATCCAGCCACCACTCATGTTTGTAAATACATTTACTACAACATAGTTTGTTTACATATTGTCTATGGTTGCTTTCTTGCTGTAATAGCAGAGTTGAGTAGTTAAGATAAGGATTATATAGCCTATCCTTTACAGAAGGGCCTATCAAATCACCATCCAGGTGACCTGGCCCCTCATCCAAGGTCACCCCACCCTGTGGGTTTCAAGAAGAATACCATGCTTCCACCCAGTGCATAAAGCATGATGACAAAGGCCTTCCTTTACATATAGGTATGTCTGCCCTAAATTTTCAATAACTTCCTTTCTTTGCAATGATACATTAATTGATACACTAATACAAAGGCTTATGAAGCTAAATAAAATACTTGACCAATTTACATCACAATAATGCTTAAAAAGGCAAAACAAAATAAAAGAATACAAGTGCTTTCTTTTACCTTCATTAGAAACATAACTATTTGTATATTTATCTATAGCCTGTACCAACTCATTTTAGGACTTTTCCAAGAAACTGAGAAATAAATTAAGCTATTCTCTTTTTTAGCTTCATGGTACTCCATTAGGTACCATAATCTATATAACTAATCCTTTGATGATGGATAACTGTGTTATTTCCAGTTTTTAGCTATTATAAATGATGCTGCATTGAAAAACTTTACACATTTGTCATTTTGCATTCTTTCTAACATATGTTTGGGTTAGATACCTAGAAGTGGAATTTCTGAGTTAAAGAGTAATGTGTATATGATTTTTCTAGATATTGATAGATTCCTCTCCAAAGGTGTTTTACTTTTTTCCATTCCCCCAGAAATGGATGAGAGAAACTGTTTCCCTATAATCTCAAGTGTATCTTGTCAAGCTTTGGGATTTATTGTCAATATGATATGTGAAAATAAACTAAAACTACACTAAGATACACTTGAACTTCATCTGTGAATAAATGGAATGGAAACCATAGGATTGTGATATCATCCATGTGTAAAGCAAACAGATTGAGAGTAGAATTCTAAATGGTACCACATTGGAACCTGGAGGAAGAAAGGAAAGCAAAGTTAACTGATATGGGGTCCATATTGAGCCACCAGAAATAAAGTGAAGCCAAAGCAGCCTAAAAATTAGAACAAGAAGAAAAAAAAGGATAATTCAGAAATCTAGAAATGTCTATATATTTGTATATCACATTGATTATAGAAAGAGAGTGAGAAAGATGGAAGGATTAGAGGGTGTGATTGAAAATGAGTTCTTAGAGTCTAACATTTGGGAAGAAAAAATTCTAATTGATGATAAAATCCAGAGCGTGGACTAAGGGATCAGTTGCTAAAATGGATTTGAGGTGAAAACCTCTAAGGTAGTTGAGGTTGAAGCTGTGAGGTTAGGTTTGGAAAACTCATCCACGTGAATGTTGAAATCACCCAGACACACGCATAGAAAGGAACACTAAGAACAGGTGAGCAAGCCAACATGATGGAGAAGAAATATATGAGTTTCTTTCTCTAGCTTATCACCTGTGGGTGCTGATTATTAAACACCTCCTATGTGATAATATGGCTTCATTACCCAGTGATCACCAATGGAAACCAGTGAGTTCCTGAATCTCAGACCTTCAAGGCATGTTCTCATCTGATACCCTAGAACAGAAACCCAGCTGCTCTAAGTTAGAACTTTTTCAGTTGTCTTTCAGTATCTCAAGATTAAAGGGGATATATTGGACCACATAAATGATATATATGAGGTATGATCAAACAATAAGGTGAATGTTTAAAGAAAAAAAATGTATTACAGTAAAAGACACTTTGCCATTAATCCCCTTCAAAATACTTCCCCTCCTTCAAACACACTTATCCCATCATTCTTGCCTGAAGGAGTCCTGGAAGTACTCTTTCATGAGTGTCTTTAGTTGCGCTGTCATGGTTGCCTTGATATCCTGAATTGATTCAAACGTTTGTCTTTCATGGTCATTTTTGCTTTGGGAAAAAGTCAGAAGTCTCATGGTGGATGAGGACACATTGTAATGTTTTTATTTGATGGAAACTGCCATATCAGAAGCGATGTGTGACATGGAACATTGTCATGAAGGAGGATGAAACAGTTTGCCCATTCATGTTAACACATTGTTCATGATCCATGATTTATGGCGCATTTTAAAACACACCTTCTCTCAACCATAGCTCACACACAACTGCCTGCACCAAACAAGTTGAAACTTATTACACACTATTACTAAGGTTCGATGCACTACTTTCCCTATTGAAGATCCCTGCCTTTTCGTTTAATGGCACTTAGCAGCAGCATTCACCATTTTTAATTATACCTCATATGGTTAACTTTTTCAGTAGCTCATGTGGCAGACACAGTGATGTCTTTCTGAGATCACCCTTTGAGAAAGGATGGACTGTCCAGCTGTGAGGAATATGTTAGCTCTAACTGTTAGCTCCTGTATGGTCAACCTGGCTTCTGAGCCACCATCATATTCTCCGGGTGCCTCCAGCCAATGATTCAGCTAGATGTTATTACAAGAACCTGGACATATCTATGCAACAAGACACTTCTCTAGTGAGCAGTTTTTGCTCTATAGCTCCCATGGGCTGGCAGAGGCTTTGATAGGCCTTCATTGTGGTCCCGTAAGTCTTCTGGCCCAATTCTATTTCTCCCCTTTTCCTTTCACTAGTGTTATTCCTCAACAAACTTTCTGTACTCCTAACTCTATTAGCATCTGAAACCTAGGAACCCCATCCTACAATGCTTGATGCTGGAGCTCCAAACAATGTGACTAGGATCTGATACTTCTCTTTCCATATCTTGGCTCCAAAGTCCTCAGTATTGATGTCATGCTCAAAATCTATGTGTGAGCAAGGTGGCTGTTGTTCTACTTCAGATATTCTCTTGTTCAAGTCTAGCAGAAAACAGACCTCTTTCCTTGAAGACTCATAAAAAAGCCTCATTGTTTGAGTCCTATTATCATCTCTAAACCATGATCTGGGGGTAGCATGTGCTCCCTGATTTAGGCCAATAAGGGCCCATCCCTGGACCTAATTGTGGGATCAGCCACTCAAACCACATGGGCTGAGAATGGGACTTCTTCAAACAAAAATTGTAGACATTCAAAGTTGATGTTTTCTCAATCTGTATAACTCTCTTGTTCCTACCCTTGTGTGACCTGGGACCTTGTCACACTAACATTCATCCCATACTGTAGGACTCGACCCCAGAACTTCAGGTAAGAGGCTAAGAACTTTGCTTCTGCAAGAAAAGATCTCTTTTACCAACTGCCTGCCTCCACCTAGGACCCATTCCACACTCCTCTGCATGGAGTTCAGTCACATGTTAGAGAAACTCTTCTGCTATATCACCATCAATGTCCTGCAGCCAATGCATTTAATTTGATCCCCTCAAATTCTTTATGGAACCAGTAAGCGTAATTTGGTTGTTCCACATGGTCTGCTCTGAGGAAGAAAATCATTGTGTTCTGCACACAATTGCAATGTGAATCTCCACAAGTGGCTGCTTCAGTTTCAATGAACATAAGTAGGAAAGTTGAAATAGTCCTATCCCCAGAACCTCCCTTCTCCAGATCTCTGTAATGCAGGAATAAGTTGCATTATTTATCACCTCCTTGATATTAAAACCAACCAATATATTATTAAAATATATTAATTTCAGCTAATTGAGTTGAGATTCATAGCTTCTACCTTTTAAAAGAAACATTAAATATGGACCAAAAATGAAGAAAAATACTACACATGAGTGAAGTCATATGGTTCTTGACTTTTTCTATCTTATTTCACTTAGCATAATAATTTCAAGATCTATCCATGTTGTCACAAATGGCAGTATTTCATCTTTTCTTAAGGCAGAGTAGTATTCCATTGTGTATATATACCACATCTTCTTTATCCAATCATCTATCAAAGGACACTGGTTGTTTCCATGTCTTGACCACCATAATAATGCTGCAATGAACATTGGCATACATATATCTTTACAGATAAATGTTTTCAGGGTTTTGGAGTAGATACCCAGGAGAGGGATTGCTGGATCATATGGTAATTCTTAATTTTTTGAGGAACCTCCACACTTCCTTCCATAGTGGCTGTACCAATCTGCATTTCTACCAACAGTGTATCAGTGTTCCTTTTTCTCCACAATCTCTCCAACACTTATTATTTATTTTGTTTATGATAGCCATTCCAACAGGTGTGAGGTGATATCTCATTGTGGGTTTGATTTGCATTTCACTAACAGCTAGTGAAATTGAACATTTTTACACATATTTGTTGGCAGTTTGTATGTATTGTTGGGAGAAGTTTCTGTTCATGTTCTCTGACATTTTTTAATTGGATTGTTTCAGTAATAATCAAGTTCTACAAGCAAGCATAGGTCCAAGAGGAAAATTTATACCCTTTGAAACTAATCAAACTACAAAATTTAATGGTATTACTTAGTATGGCCTAGATTATCAGTCCTATTTTCAGAATACATTGATAATGAATTAGTAAGTCCTACCCATTTCCAAATTAACAAACATTTATAATCAATAATAAAAATGAAACAAAAGTTCAACTTGAAATGTACACCACACTACTCAATGGCCTGATGAGGAAAGGGAGAGAGTGAGAAACAGAACAAGAAATAAGAGTAGTGGTTTTTCTTTACCACCCTAATTAGTGAGAGAGAATGTACATTTTACTGAAATTGGCTGGAGGACAAAAGATACAGTACACTTACTTAGAATGCTTTTGTAGCAAGGTGACAGCCTTCTCTATTGCCTTTCTACATTTTATTTGCTTGCTGACCAGCTTCTTTGCCTGTTAACAAAATGGAAACATTAAGCAGGTAATGGTTATATTTGCATTATTTCCCATCCACCTGAAGAAAGGTGCTACATCATGTAATATGAAAAGTATATATTTTGAACTTGGAAAAACATAATTTTTCAGTATGATTTTATTTTCTTACTTTTGATTTTGAAATCAATTTATGGGCTATTATTTTAAAACAGATTTTCCAAACACAAAAGACAGATTATTTCATTCAAAAATAGGCAATCCAAGAAAGTATTAAAAGATAATTTTTTAGGATTGTAACTAAATGAAGTTTTAAACAGGACTCACCCAATTCTTAATCTTTAGTTGACTCCCCCTTGTGTTCTCATTTGTCTCTTACTGTCTCATACAATACCTCTCCCAATAGGTATGTGGATGGCTAAATAGCTGTGTTCTGTAGTTTCAAACTCCTTAAATATTTCTGCTATTGTTTTGTAAAATCACCCTTTGCTCCAAGGGAACCATGCATTTGTTATAGGATCCAAAACAGTCTGCTATTGGCGAGAGATGGCAGATCCCATCTGCTGCTGATATTTCCAAACTCTGTCATCGTAGCATTACTTCAGCCTCTCTGGACTAAATTCTTTTCTAATTCCTTCTCTTTCTCCCTCATCCCGCGACCCTTTCTTCCAAAGGATTGCTTTTCTCTAATAAGATTCTTAGAATTATCTACTATTCTCTCATGACTTGTGCAGCAATAGACAACATTTATAATTTATGGACTGAAACATCTCCAAGGACTGAATGAAATCCAGGGTATAATCCAGGCCTCACATCAGTACTGTGGGTTAGAAAGTCCCATTCCCTTCTCTTCCTGCTACTGCTGTGCACTGCAGCCAGCCCTGCCACTCTACCACTGAATTTGCTGATCATTTGACAATTTACTGCAAGGCAGGGAAATCCAGCCAAAGCTTTCATAAGGTCTGAGCATCCATGTAGGATTTTGGAGGAGCAAGGTTATTTGTTACACAACCTCACCTGTCTTTAAGGTGATTGACAGTCCAGAAAATGGAGTTGCCTCTGCAAGTTGATTCATAATCTACCCATGTTTTTTGGCACAGTCAGATAAAGTTTCCAGCACATAGTAATTCGTAAGTGGCTATCTCCAATACGTTGTAAAGGTTTTATAAAGTACCTTTCTTCCAAGGATCTCAAGGAACTGCTCAAAGAATCTGAAATATACCCTAAAATTAACATTCAAGTCAAATATTACCTTTTCACTTGCAGGAGAACATAAAACACATTGAGGGGAAATTTAAACTCATTTCAAAGCCATGATTCATGTGATTAATGATGGGAAATTGATCATACCAGAAACTACAAATATAAAATCCATGCCATGCTATTATTAGACAATCTTTAAATGCAGATTTAAAAAAAAACTATAACAAGTAAGACTTTTTGTCAGTTCCAGTTCTTAAAATTCAACAAACTTAGAAAGAAAATTGTAAAAGGTTGGGATTCATCTAATAGTGAGTAATTTTGGAATTCTCAAAGATGTATCCACTTTTCAAAAGTTAAATATTTTTATAATCCATTCTGAGACTCTTTATGTGAATATTTTATCTTTTAATTGTTGGTGGCCTATGAAGACAACAATATGAAGCACATCCTACCAGATTCCCAAGAACTTAAAAGTAACAGGAATTAAGTTGCAGTAAAGTATATACACAATTAAATTGGAATAAGCTTCAAGACTCTCAACCCCTCTGAGAGTAACCCAAACACTATATTCATGATGACCAGAGAATTTGCAAAACCTAACACTCAATCCAAATGGACTGGATGAAATCGCAGAGTAAAAGAACTAGCATGTAATTTTAAGTAAGTAAAGCATTATGATTGTAATTTATCTGGAGCAAGACTCTAAGAACAAAATAATATAGAGAGCTTGTAACAGAAAGTGGAAGAAATGAGAACTTGTTTATCCCATACTACTGGGAGAGAAGAAACACTGAATCTGGGGAAAACCAACTACGCCTAGAGGACAAAATATTGGGTTGTCAGAAAAGTCATGACACCTTTTTGCAACAAAAAACATAGAAAAAATACATCATGACTTTTCTGACAATCCAATAGTTATTAGAAAGTCAGCTTTGGACTCTGATTGCCTGGGTTTGAATCCAGCTTCTGAAATTTGCCAGCCCTGTAAATTTAGGAGAGTTAGTTAAACTCAGGTTCTTCCAATCTCTCTTCTATTTAGTGGGAGGACACATCATAGGTCTTGCTGGGAGCATTTATGAATCAATATAAGTAAAGCTTTTATTAATATAATGTACCTGACAAAGTGATTAATAAATATTATATATTATTATAACTCCATTGTGGCTCAGGGATGATGCAATAGTCCCATTTTCTGGTCGAAATCTTCAAAATTACCCACTGCCCTTTGCTTTAATTCCATGCTTCTTAAACAACCTTCAAGTTATTAATTTGGTCTCCCAGGTATCCAGATGCAACAGAGAGGATGTCCTGTATGAGGTTATTAATATTCCTCCTCATCTTCCCCTGCTGCATTGTGATTTGAGAAATTGGCAATCTGCTTTGTGTATTTTAATGTCTTATGGAATGATTAGCATGAGACCAGCCTCTCTCAGTCTACTCAACTCCAGGACTCTGAAAAAGAGTAAACATTGACATAATGTCACCATGTGGGGTTTCTTAGTGAAATTTTTACACCTTCACACCGTCTCCTGAAGACATCCAAACTGTCGAGCTTCTCCTTTCTTACCTGCAATATCAAATAAAATATCCATGTTCTGGAATGAATATGACATTGTTTATCCATTACTGTTAACTTATTTAATTAAAATTTAAGACTGATGAGCTTGAAATCCTAAGATTCAAAATAATTTAAATGAGTCACATCTTTTGCCTAAAAACAAAACAAAATTGATCCATCATGTTAAAAAAACGCACTTAGAGTTGATTTTACCAATTAATGTAAAACTTTAAAAATGATTTGTCTCATTAGGCAGACTGAGATAGAGTAAGAAAAATCAGATGCTGTGGTAAAATCTTTAATTTTAAAGGTGATGTATTCTTCCTCAACAATCCCTTCTGCTTTTCTATATTTAAGTATTTTCACAATAGTGTTCCTTAGAGAGTATAAAAAATAAAGTAATATTTCCTTTATCAAAAAAATAAATCTTTCAGAAATGTATTACACATTCTTCCCAAGCTTAGGTAAAGAAAAGAAAGTATGCTGAACATAACTTAATTTTTCTTGATGGATCAAGGATTGTCATCATGAACACTAATTATTGTGCTATGCTGTGCACTCTGGGATTATGATATATGGAGTTGATTATTCCTCCTCTGAATCTTCCCCAACAGCTGAGCTGTTTTATTTTTTCTTTTTCTTTCCAACTCAATGTCAGATATTTACTGTTTTCTTTTTATCTTCTGTACATTTTATGTTTTGTTTTGTTTTGTTTTTAGCATCATATAAGGAAAGGAACATCGTTTGGTCAAAACATAAATTCCTCTTTTCCCCAACTTACTTCTGTACCAAACTGATCAGAAAAGAATAGATAAATGAATAATCAAATATCAGTTTTAATATTGATAACATGATATTCATAAATATGACTTAGGTTTTGACAAACATAAGATTCTTGAAACTGAGCCCCAGAATATGACAGGCTTACCCATCAGTACCAGGCTGTGTTCTAGGTGCTGGCCCTATAAAAGATATTGGATAGAGAGGGAAGACCAGAATTCTGCTTCCCATAAGCAGCTAGTTCCCAAAAGAAAAAAGAAAAAAAAACAAACACTAAAATCCTGCTCCTGAATTAACCAGTAACTTCTACAAGAATGAGGTGTGCAGAGAGGTCATAAACTTAGTACCAATAAATACCTTCATATATGTATCAATTAGCAAAGGGAAACGAAATTCCACCCCAAGAGTCAAATAGATAAAGATTGGAATATAAGCTCCACCACAACCATGTGAAGATGATCTTAGGCAAATTACTAAACCTCACTCATCCTCAATTTCTTTGTCTTTAAATTAAAAAATAAATACTGTGTTTACTTCAATGACTTATTGCAATGATTAGATTAAATAATACACGAGGTCTGACAAGCCTTGGGAACTCATCCTAGAAAAAGTGCTACATACCTCATAGCTGACTATCACTATGGTCACCTTCAAAGTACTCCCCTTGGGAAGCTATGCACCAATGCCAGTGCCTAGTTCACCTATCAAAGCAATTTTGGAACTCTTTCTGGAATGGCCATCAGAGCTATCATTGTATTACCCTTGATGTCCTGAATGTCATTAAAGTGTCTTTCTTTCAAGATTTCCTTTATTTTTGGGTAAGTCATTGGGGCCAAATCAGGTGAGTAGTTCCAATACAGTTCTTTGTTACTGGCTAATAACTTCCTCACAGACAGTGCTGAGTGAGCTGGTGCATTGACATGATGCAAGAGCTCCTTTGGAACCATTTTTGCACACACCTTTCTCATGCCAAGATTTTTAGTTAAGATTTTCATAACTGTTTATCAAGGTTTACTTGGTCTGCTATGCTTCTCACAGTCGGATGATGATTTTGACTCACAATTCAATGAATTTTTGCAATGTTTTAATCAGTTCTGCTGTTACTGGCCACCCTGACTTCCTTAATCAGTGATGTATTCTCTTACCTCAGAAAAATGTTTAATCCATTTGCACACTGCCATTTTCTTCATGGCATTATCCCCATAAATTTGGACTAACATGTCCCTGATTTCACTTCCATTCTTGCAAGTTTAATAAGAAATTTAATGTTTATTCATTGCTCTAATTCAAGCTCAGACATCCTTGCAACAGCACACAAAAACATGCAACAACAATAATGAATGCCACGCAGCAAGACACCCCTACACATCTGAGAGGAACACAGCTGTGAGACATTGATATACCAAGATTATGAAACCTTACCCAGCTTTTTATGCAGTGCTGCCAATGTAAGCACATGGTGGCAAGTTCGTGAACTTAATTGTCAGACCTGATATGTCAGAGTAAAGAATTTCCATAATTGTAGCTGTCTTCATTACCACTACCCTTCTTCCCCCACCTCTTCTTGCCTGTTTCTTGGCTTTTGTAATTTTGTAAATTAATGAGAGTGCATCTTTCTGTTAGTCAGTGACTTATGAGTTACTTAGGTCATCTTAGCTTTGGCACTTCTTGGATGTGTTCATCATACCCTGCACTTGGAGGCTTTTTAGCCTTACATTACTTGGAGGCTATTCAGGGGTTTATTGTTACTGGGTAGCTGTAACATAATTCCTCCTTCATTACTTTTTACATATGACAGCAAACATTAAGTACCTGAGTTTACAAAAGTATAGAACATAATTCCTACTTTTGCAGCAGCTTGAAACCTAATTTAAAGACAGCTGTCATAAGTTTCAACTCCAAAATGTTTGTGTAGGATACTGCAGTTAGAAGAGCAAACTAACTGAACAAAAGCAACAATAAAAGTTGTTGTCATGTATCTAGAATGGGATGATGTGGAAAAGAGTCTAAGTTCACTGTTGAAATTCAAAGAGTGTGGGGGGAATATGAAGCACAAGAAAACTTACAGAAGTCCATATATACAGGGTAAAAATGGAGATGAAAACAATACCAATATTTCAGAATGACTGAATTTTTTAACATCAGATGAATTATTATATCTGAAATCTGGTAACTTAAAGAAAAGTCACAGAACCTACAAACTGGACAACAGTCCCTTAAGAAGAGGCCAGCATGATCAAAATGACAAGCGTAGGGGCAGCCCCGCAACCAGATTGAAGACGATGACTTGAGCTGGGCTGCCGCTGATTGGCTGGTGGGTGGTTGGATGCCTCAGATGGTTAGAGTGCGTGCTCTTAACAATAAGGTTGCCAGTTTGAGTCCCTCATGGGATGATGGGTTGTGCCCCCGTCAACTAGATTGAAATGGCCACCAGACTTGGAGCTGAGCTGCACCCTCTACAACTAAGATTGAAGGACAACAACTTGACTTGGAGCTCATGGGAAAAAAACACTAAATAAAGTTAAATAAAGTTCCCCAATAAAGTTAAAAAAAAAAATGAAAAGGTTAGGTTCCCTAGTCTGAAGACTGAGATTTGGAGCCAGATTCCAGGCTTCAGGTAGCTATTAACAGGTGGCATTTGGGCAAAAGTGGTCACTTGAACACTCCAGCCATACCAGGAGTGAGTTAGGCTTAGGATTATAGTCTAATTCCATGGTGACCCCAGGAACAACATCCGAGGAAGGCTGGTTAGCTAACTATTTCCTAGACAAAGATGGGTTAAGAAAGAGATACTATTCATATATCCATAACTCATTCATGAATGCATGCATTTATTCATTCACACTAAAACTCTCTATTGAGCACACACTTATAGTGAAGGACTTTAAACTTAGACAAGTCTGAGTCCAAATAACAGCTCCCCACTTGTATAGTCATTTGATGCACATTTGTTTTGCGTTCTTTTCAGTTTCACTTATTGTCCTGAAAACCACTTCTCCCAGATTCCCTTGCAGCAAAGGTTCAGAATGTGCTATAGGAAGCACTCATAGGATATTTGGAAAACAGAAGTTTCCAGAAGCAACTTTTGCAGCTTTTACTATTTCTGCTGGCATGGAGGGATATGAGTCATAGGGATTTTGTTTCCCTAAAAAAGCATTAGCAAAGGTCTGAGTGTCCAGTAACTAGCTTAGTGATTGCTGAAAGGCAGGAAGCAAGTTATCCATTTTGCTAGTATAGATGTTGCAGGCTCAGCTTGGCTCTGGGACCACTAGTTCTGATGACAGTATGATCTTGGAGCAGCAACTAGCATGAAGCCTCATGATTCCCACTTTCCCAAAGGTAGTATAGGTAAAAGTTCCCTTGGCTAGACAGTTCTGTGGTGGTGTTCTGGGAGTCATTTCAGGATGTCCAGGTTAGGGGACACTGCTTCAGCTCTTTCCATAATTTTGTTGTTGTTTTTTTTTGTTTGTTTTGTTTTTTGTTTTTTGAGGGCAGTGTCACTGGCCCTCATATGTGGGACCAGAACCGGGGCTGCTGGCCTCCCAAGCCAATGCTCCACCACTGCGCCACTCGGCCGGCCCTTTCCATAATTTTTTAAACACATAAATTTCTTAAATTAAATTCCTTTTCATTTAAAATAGCTAGAGTGATTTCTGTCCTCAGCAACTGAAACTTCATAAGTTGTTTCCTCTCTTTTAAATCTAATTTGTTCATGTAAAAATAAATAAAATGTCTCTTACCTTGTAGGCCAATTGTGATCATTAGTGGTGATTCATGTTATGCTTCCCAGACAAGAAAAAGCTAAAGGAATTCATCATCACCAAAAGTATTACAAGAAATACTGAAAATATTTCTTCAAGAAGAAAAAAGGGTGGGCCGGCCAAATGGCATGGTCCTTGAGCACTGGCTTGGGAGGCTGGCAACCCTGGTTCAGGTCCCACATGTGAGGGCCAGTGACGCTGCCCTCAAAAAAAAAAAAAAAAGAAGAAGAAAAAAGGGGAAAAAAGATAAAAAATACAAATAATAAAATGGCAATAACTACATATCTATCAACAATTTCTTTAAATGTAAATGTATTAAATGCTTGAATCAAAATATAGGATTGCTAAATGGATGAGAAAACAAGACCCTGCGTATCCTGCCTACATGAGACTCACGCAGATCAAAAGACACCCAAAGACTGAAAGTAAAGGGATGAAAATAGGTATTTCATGGAAATGGAAATAAACAACAACAAAAAGCTCAAGTAGTAATACTTATACCAAACAAAATAGGCTTTAAAATAAAGCTTACATATAACAAGAGACTAATCCCACTTTTGGATATTTTCCAAAAGTCACGCAAAACACTACTTTGAAGGGAATTGCACATCCATATGTTCAATGCAGCATTATTTATAATAATATAAATAAGATATAGAGGCAACCTGGGTGTCTATCAATAAATGAACAGATAAAAAAGAGGTGGCATGTATATACAATGGAATATTACTCATCCATAAAAAAGAATGAAGTCTTTCTATCTGCAACAAAAGGGGTGGACCTAGGGGGTATTGTGCTGAGTATAGTAAGTCAGACCAAGAAAGACAAAAATCATATGATTTCACTTATATGTGAAATCTAGAGAACAGAATAAACAAACAAAACAAAAATTACTTTATGGAAGGACCGGCCGAGTGGCTCAGTGGGTTAAGAGTTAGCTTAAGAATGCAAGCTCTGAGCAACAGGGCCACCGGTTCAATTCCCACATGGGCCAGTGATGCTGAGCCGGGTGGCTCAGCTGGCGAGAGCTCATGCTCCTAACAAGACTGCCTGTTTGATGATGGGCTATGCCCACCCACAACTAAGACTGAACTCAGCACCTTGAGCTGAGCTGCCACCCGGATGGCTCAGTGGATAGGGCATGCACTCTTAACAACAAGGCTGCTAGTTCAACTCCAACATGAGATGGTGGCTATGCCCACCCACACAACTTAGAGTCCATGAACTGCCAATGGGCAGCCAGATGGAAACTGGCACCCTCCACTAAGATTGAAGAACAACTCAGCTGGTTCCCCTCCCCCAATTCCCCAATTTTAAAAAAATTAGCTTATGGATACAGACATGTTGATGGGTACTGGATGGGGAGGGTTTAGGGGGTGGGTGAAAAGGGAGAGGGGATTAAGACATACAAATTGGTAGTTACAAAATAGTCATGGGGATGTATAATATAGCATGGGGAATATAGTCTTTGGTATCATAATAACTATGTATGGGGTCAGATGGATACTGGATTTATCACTTCATAAGTTATATAAATGTCTACTCACTGTGTTGTACACCTGAAACTAATATAATATTGTATGACAACTGTATTGAAAAATAAAAATATTTTAAAAAATTGAGCTGAGGCTGGCATATACTAGGTATTGAATATTTTTAAGTAAATAAATAAATGACAGAACACATTTATGAATAAGCCTACTATTTTTAAAATTATTTTGAATCCTTACATTATTGTTTACTATTACTATTTTAGCAGAATCCCAGTAAAATTTCCCCAGTTCAAAGAAAAACGTAATTCATTCTATATCATGCATTAGAATTAAAGCCATATTCCTTCTCTTCTTTCTTTAGGGTATTTAATTCTTTTAATAAAAATGTGATGGTTTATCTCAGTCACACTTATCCTGAATAGAAGCAATTTTTAGGATGTTTACAGTGGGGTTCACCTCATTCATGGTGCTTTAAAGCAATCAAAATACATTTTTAAATAGTTCCTCAGTCACATGCCCTAATCAATATGACCCATATATCACAATTCAGAGAACTTTATTCAATTGCCTTATATAATGCATTGTCCAGAATTTCTAAAATCCCTAGATTTCCTCATTTTATAAGGAAAACAAAATAAGTGAAATGCTTTTGGGAAAAAGGTTTGTTACTTCTAAGTTGTGAGTTTAAGTATGCCTGAGAACCAGTGCTATGAATTTAAAATCACAAATCCCAGGTCTAAGTTCAAACCATTATCCTTAAATATATCTCATAGTACCATATTGCAATGAAATCATCATTGTAAAATCTCTTATGTGCCTGGAACAATGCAAGGTAGGAGCTTGCTAGGAATATAAGACATTTTATAAATCAAGTTTTTAATGTGTGGTATTTGGGTCCAATGATCCCAAGGAATCTCTGCCTAGAATGTGATTTAGAGAATATGCAGTATTTAATTACATTAAAACATATTTATGGTATTGTAGGTGGAAAAGACTGATTATAAAACAGTAATATTTCATGTTTATTTATGTCTCTATTTATATAGAGAGAAAACAGCTGGGGAGTGCTACATACTAAATTGGTAGTACTTATCTCTGGATAACAGGATTGCAGATTTTTTTCCCCCTTTTTCCTGTGTGATTACTGATATCTTCTAAATGTTCTGTAGTGAGCATGTTTTCCTTATAAGAATAGACCATTAGCATTTTAAAAGATACCTGTGAAGAGTGTACTTGATCCTTCTTTCTTTCTTTTTTCTATTTTTCTGCAATCTCTCTGATTACTCATCTGCTAATTCACCTGATTACCAGTTCCTACTCACATCATCCACACTGCAAGGACTGCTTTGTTACAATGAATACCAATGCTAATTAACCACAGGTACATTTTGAAAATTCATGCCATCCTAAGGACATATCCATATACAACATTAACATTTTTTTTGCATGTTCCTGAGCTTATAGAATCTCTTCTGCATCCTATAAAGTAAGATATTCTCTAGCATTTCCTTTAAAAGCTGCATTTATAACAAACAAATACGTTTCAACTTCTCAGTGATTGAGCTGGAAATATATATTTGTACATAAAGCAAATCGAGGGCCTGGTTCATTACCACCAAATCAAGAGGTGTTCTGCATATACTCATATGAAAACTAAGTCAGTGAGGGTAAATAAATGAAATTTCTCCCCAAAGTCCTATGATAAAGCAAAAGTCATCACCTAAATGAAAACAGTATAACTATTCCCTCATTTAAATACATATTTCTACCATTTTATGGGAACACCTGATTTACAGTGTACTGTTCTTTTGTAAAATGACTATTACTTATGTAGTTAAAATCTTCAAGAACAAATATCACAATGGCCTCCATTAGGGTGTTATATTATTGTAGGCAACCTCTTTTTTCCTTTATGTTGCTTTATTCTCTTTAATAAATTTTCACATTACCAAAAGCTCCAAGTTCATGAATTCATAATCATGACACTTTGCTTTCTGTTATTTGTTAGCCACGAGGAACTTTACTGGGTAGTCACTTAACCTCTATAACCTGCTTCCTCCACTGTAAATGACTAAGGGGCACAAGATATCACATTTTCTTCCAGCTCAAAATCAATGAAATATCCTCAGTCAACCCTTAGTTCCTTCATTTTGCAACTTCACTTTATGTTAACAAACAAACTTGCCGTTCTCTAAGCATTTCTATCGATAAATGCATTACTTTACTTGTCCCTCACCACAATCCTGGGAGGTAAAACATCTCTGCTACAGAATATCTCTGCAGGTATAATAGATACAGCTTAGAAGACTGGCCAGTCATTGGGTTAATAATGAAGATCCAACGACTAGTGAGTTGAAGTTGCTGAACTAATCTAGTGAAGTATTTGCAGTCCGATAGTGAGCTTGTGATTTCTGCCTAAAGGGCACAGACAGAGTATAGCTTAGCACAGTAGAGCTCACTCTGTTTGACCTGGAAAGCTTCTTTAAAATAATCTAGCCCTACCACCTCTCTTTTTACTGGAAAATCCATGGATCTAGACTCATTCTCATAAACACAGTTCAAAGCGTTGTCTCTTTTCATTCTGAGTCTTCCTTCCTCTATCAGTTGTGCCCTTCTAGAATGAATAATTTCCTCTGGAGGTCAGGGAAATAGATGAAATAAATTCCCCTGAATCCCTCTGTAAATGGTATGTAGTTTATCTGGTTGTCATGTTTTCTCTTTAAAGGTTACTCTTTCATGGTAAGGAGCTTTCTGATGTTCTTGTTAGAAATAAACTGAGTTGTTTGGGCAATGAGGGAAATGTGATTGTGCATGGACAATATTTCTCTGGAGCTTTTCTCAATTTTTGAGATCTTACACATATGTATATACAAACTGATCACAAAACTTAAAAATACAAAAAGTATGACAAAATAAATACAATCTATGACAAATTGTAAGTAATGTTTTATTCATCAATACTTTATTATATAGAATATGCTTGTCCTATGGATAACTCTGTAGTTTCTTATCTAACAAAGGTCACTTCAACATTGTTTTTCACCCAAATACCGAGACTCATATCCTTGCTCTGATCTTTCTTGTATTCCTCACAAACAGCATGGGATCTTCTTGCCCAGAAAGGAACCAAACAGAAAGTGGCCAACCCAGTAAACCAAGCCTCTGTCCACAGGGAATGGACAGAAAACAATAATAACTAAAATCTGATGAGCACTTACTTAAAATGCCAAGCAACTGCTCTGAGTGCTTCAATATATTAATTTCTTCACAGCAGCCACTGAGCTTGGTTTTACATTGGAGGTTACAGGTGAATCCCTACTAAGGAAAAGGCACAGGACACTGGAAAACACACCACTGGAGACAGAAAAGGGACAAGCTCCGTATGAGGTAGTCAGAAGGTGGCAGTATACTGTGAGGGGGAAAAAGCAAGGCAGTAAAGAGGCAAATGGGTTCCACACATGGTTTAGTCTCCCTTGTATACCAACCAAGGACACAGTATAGTATATAGCAAATAGTAAATGCCAATAAAATTGAGTTGAATGAAAACAGTGTAATGACAAAGTCCATTTATGAATTATTGGTCAGAGAAACTAAGGTTAGATATGATCTTCAGGGTCACCTGAACATCATCCATTACACCCCCACTCTGTGTTGTCCTACCTATGCTTAAAAATGTCTAGAAATTGTTAAAAGGAAAGAAAAACAAAAAGAAATGTGCACAGAATACCTACCATGTATTAACACTAGTCACTTTCAAATTCCATCACCATAATAACCTGGCAAGCTGACTATTTTTGTTTTTCTTTTACAGATAATGAAACTGAGATATGAAAATGTTAACTTAAATAACTTACTCCATGGAAATTTGCATGATTAGTAGGTAGGGACATCTGGATTAAACCTAAATATTCCACCTTCAAGACCAGCACTCTTTCCTCTAAACCAAACTTTGCTCTTACTATAGAGAGAGGGTTACCTAATCAAGGTACATGAATGTGTATAGGGTTCAATGAAAATAGTCAGAATTGGATTATTTTTACCTTTTTGAATTAAATTTATTGGGGTGGCATTGTTTAGTAAAATTATATAGGTTTCAAGTGTACATTTCTATATCATCTATATATGTATTGTGTTTTCATCAACCCAGAGTCAGTTCTCCTTCCATCACCCCCTTTACCCTCTCTTACCATCCCTTCTCCCCCCTTACCCTCTGGTAACCACTAAACTATTGTCTGTATCTATGAGTTTTTGCTTCTTTGTTTGATTCTCTTGTTCCTTTGTTGCTTTCAGCTTTATATCCCATATATGAATGAAGTCATATAGTTATCAACATTTTCTGTCTGACTTACTTCACTTAGCAAGATAATCTCAAGATCCATCAATATTGTTGCAAATGGCCACATTTCATCTTTTCTTATGGATGAGAAATATTCCATTGTACATATGTGCCACATCTTCTTTATCCAATCATCTATCGAAGAACACTTTAGTTTTTCCAATGTCTTGGCCACTGTGAATAATGCTGCAATGAACATCATAATAAATATATCTTTATGGATAAATGTTTTCAGATTTTTGGGGTAGATACCCAGGAGAGGTATTGCTGGGTCATATGGTAATTATACCCTTAATTTTTTTTTTTTTTTAGATAATATATATTTATTATTTTAAGATTAAGTTTTGAAATAATTAGTTACACAACAAGTAATAACTTCTACAGCTAGAAGTATGCAAACTAATACAGCTAAAAGCATGAAAAGATCTGGTATACAGGCATACCTTGAAGATATTTCGAGTTTGTTTCTAGGCCACTGCAATAAAGCAAGTTGTAATCTTTTTGCTTATAGAGAGCCTTGCTTTCAATTTGTAAAAACTGCAACATTAGTGAAGCACAACAAAGGGAAGCACAATGTTATGCCTGTGTTGTGGAAATAGTGGCATAAGAGATCACAGCCAGCAACCACAAGGTCTGTGCAAGAGTGGATGAGCAAGCCATCTGGTAGAGGAAAGCATACCCTTCTCTCTTAACCACTGCTGTTTTTCCAGCTTGTTCTATGCAGCATTTCCCTCTAGTAAGGCCACAGTGAGATTTATGAGTCACTTATGTGGGCCATACCTACCCTCATTTATAGATGCAAAGACTTACCTCAAAAAAATGTTGAGTTAAGGTATTATCCTCTTTTACTATCTTATTTTCTCCCTTAGTTTCTTCCACCTATCTGCTATGTACAGGAAAACATCAGTGGCACCAGAATTTGAGACAAAGAAAGAAGACTCAGGATGCTGGAAAAGGGAAAGAAGGAACTAGAAGAACTTGATACAAAAAATCTTCAGAAGGTGTCTAGGAGTCCAGCTGACCAGTCTCTAATTACCAGGGGAAGCCTTTGTTCATTGATGCTGGCCATGACTATTGTTCCTTTCTAGTCTTTGGAGGCTTCTTTTTTATTATATTAGTTTCAGGCATACAAAACAATGCAATAGTTAGACATTTACACCCCTCACAAAGTGATAACCCCCCCAATTTACTACCCCTCTGATATCATATATAGCTGTTACAATTCCATTGACTATATCCCCTATGCTGTACTCCACATGCCATGAAAAATTTATATATATAATATATATGATTATATATTATATATAATTATAGTTGCCACTCAATATTATTCAGCTTCAGCTTCAGGTGTATAGTGCAGTAGTCAGATACCTACACAGTCTATGAAGTGTTCTCCATAAGTCCAGTACCCATCTGACACCCTATATAATATTTACAACATTATTGATTATATTACCCAAAATATTTCATAACCCTGTGACTATATTATGACTACTAATTTGTACTTTCTAATCCCTTTACTTTCTCCCCCATCACCACCCTCTCCCATCTAGCAACCATCAGTATTTTTCCCTATATCTCTGAATCTATTTCTGTTTTCTTTGTTCATTTATTCTGTTCTTTAGATTTCATAAAGAAGTGAGATCATATGGTAATTGTCTTTCTCCATCTGACTTATTCAATTAGCATAATATTCTCTAGGCCCATCCATTATTTTTAAATTTTTGAGGAATTTCCATACTGTTCTCCATAGTGGCTGTATCAATTTATATTCCTACCAGCAGTGTATGAGGGTTCATTTTTTCTCCACAGCCTCTCCAACACTTATTATTACTTGTCTTGTTGATAATTGCCATTCTGACAGGTAAGAGATGTTACCTCATTGTGGTTTTGTTTATCTTAAATTCAAATAGTTTCAATTTCAATTTATAAAATATAAATGTATGAACAAATTTAACAATATTGATTTGAGATATAAAAATGTACAACTCTACATCTAAATGCTTTTCATCACTCAGTTGTAATTATTTTAAGTATCTGGATTTACTTTACTTAACAACAAATATATTATTTTAGGGTATAGGCTGTAATCATATTCCCTCTTTCTTCCTCTGCCCCTCATCTTAAAGATGTTACCACTAAAATAAAATAGAACAGTAATATATGTAGGAGTACTAATTCAACAAACTTGGCTAAAATGGCACTTCCAATATTCAGGTACCCCCATGGAGAGCATAATTCCCTTTAATATATCCCCATAACTATCATTTTAAGGACAGAAATATAAATTTTTTCATATACATCTCTCCAAGCAAGGCAATAGTAACTGTTTAGATTTTCTGAAAGTTTGACTGAAGTTATTAAAATATTATAGATTTTGATTAACCCTTCCATAAAGTATCAGCAAACAAAATTAAAGATAGTTCATACTTTTTCCATTACTATGCCTTTAGTAATTCCAGAATGCCATTGTAAAGAATTATTGGGTTGTCAGAAAAGTCATGACACATTTTTGCAATGAAAAACATAGAAAAAATACATCATGACTTTTCCAACAACCCAATATATTTACCAAAAGGTAACTAAAGAAGGAAAAAAAATTCTTGCTTTGTGTTTGCAAAATTGACAGAAAGTAAAATTGACAATAGAAAGTAACGTAGTAAAAGAAGTCATTTATATTGAATATTATATTATTTGCAATAAATAAACTTTTCCCTCATTTTCATACTTAAGAATGGGACAGCTAATTCAGTGTTTTTCCTGCAGTATGCCATGGTCATCAGTACAATAACTCATTCATCCTCTGCTAGTAGGTGTGTCGAGATCTTAAAAGCAAACAGGAGAGATGAGAATATATTTGGATGGGAGGGGCAAAGTCCAGGAGGAAATAATGTAAACATCTTTATGGTCTTTCCATGGATACAAATCAACATGGTGTCTTCGATCCAACATAGGTGGATGTCAATATTCAAAAGGACTAATAGGATGAATGGAGGTCAGTGCAGCAGGAAACTGTGCAAAACCTAGAGGCAGGTTGTAAGCAACAAATTCTGCAAAAAACATAATGTGCCCAGGGTGAAGCAAGACACCAGCCAACAGCTGAAAGCTCTGGAACAAGTGTCAGGGAGAGGTTGCTAGCACCTCTGTTAAACATAATTCAAGTTCTTGCCCAATTATACAGCATGGATATACTCAGGAGTTTTGAGAATATTGGTGCGGTAAAGCTATAACGTCCCAAGGAGTTTAAATTGCAGACATTTGACTAATTCCTCACCTCACCTCCTAGAGAAGGTAAGGTACTAAATACAGATTTGGTTAGTATTGACACAAAGACTGAATGAAGCTATTTTTTCCAGCTGAAATTCTTTAGGATTTGATGCCAAACAGGGTTAAGGGAAGCTGAGATTGACATACTCTCTGTGTGTGATAGAAATGACAGATATGTGGCCCCAAGTTGTTTTGGGTTTCAAGATACAACTGATATTTACAGAGCCTCTTTCTGTCTGTCATTTAGGTTGTGTCCAGACAGAAAAATATACCTGGAGAACAGTCCATCCAAAGCTTAACATTTTTTTTTTTTTGAGGGCAGGGTCACTGGACCTCATATGTGGGACTGAACCAGGGCCACTGGCTTCCCAAACCAGCGCTTAACCACTGCGCCACTCGGCCGGCCCCAAAGCTTAACATTTTGAGAACAGAATTTAATAAAATGCTATGGATGTGTTGTGTCTAAGCCAATCCTAAAATGATCCTCCCCTACCAAGAAGAAGAAAAAGAAGAAGAAGAAGAAGAAGAAGAAGAAGAAGAAGAAGAAGAAGAAGAAGAAGAAGAAGAAGAAGAAGAGGAGGAGGAGGAGGAGGAGGAGGAGGAGGAGGAGGAGGAGGAGGAGGAGGAGGAGGAGGAGGAGGAGGAGGAGGAAGAAAAAAGAATCATTCTGAAAAAGGTGAATTCTGTTGCACTGTGTGGTGAAGGCATGAAATATCTGCCTCTTAAAATCTCTTCTCCAAAGAATAATTTACAGTCATGGTCACTAGGAAAACCTGCCTCTTCCTGTTGTTTCCACATGAATAGAACCATTATACTATGGTAGCATATATCCCACAACAGCAAAATGTTGCCCCACGATTTCTAGAAAACTTTACAAATGACATCCTCTTTTGCGTTCCAGTCCATCATGAAAGGTACATCTAGTTGCCTAACCACTGGGAAAAGCACATCCCTTGTTTAGTCTTAAATCCACTCCCTTAATTTCAAGTGGATTTTTAAAAAATGCTCTCTTTACAACCATAACCCTGATTGAGTAATAACTATTATGGGTTGTATTAACAATGTTCTTCTCTGGGCATGTGATACCCTGCTCTGATCCTTAGAGCTGCCCTAGTTTCAAGAAAGTCACCGTTATTCTGGTTAATCTTGATTGTTTCTACAATACACTTCCTTAAGAGTTTCAGGTTTATTCAAAACTTTTTTGCCCTAAAGTTGCTCTGATTCTTCACTTATCAATTTCACTACTAGGAATTAATTCTAAGGAAGTAATCATAGAGAAGCACAGAGACTTAGGTACAAATATATTTACCACAGGGTTATTAAAAAAATGAAACTGACCTAAAAATCCAGGTATAGAGTTTGATTAAATAAACTATGGCATATTTAAATTCAAGAATCTATGCAACCTTTAAGAATAATATGGAAGAATATACAATAACATGAATCTTATTTAAAGTATACTACTAAGTAAAATGAATCTGATAACAAAACTATGTGTAGCATATTTATTCTGTTTTAAAAAATCATATATAATCACTGTTTGTATAACCTATTTATATATATATATATCATATATATTACACATAATTTCTTATATAAAATATGGAATAACACTTCCATACTGGCTTCATAATGTTTTCATGACAGAATTTATAAGTGCCTTTAAATTTAAAATGTAAATTACTATGGTTATTATATCATGAGTTACAATATACTGAAAAAAGATGATTTAATACCTGTTTCAAAAAGTGACATGGCTAATCTGCATATTCCTCATCAACCATTAAAATGAACAGGAATTTTTCTGTTCTAATAGTGTTCTATTGGGTTGATGCAAATAAAATCTGCACCAGTAAACCATCCTATAATACAATGGAAGAGGGTTTATTAGATTTCTCATAGCAATAATAATATTGTGGATCATTCATTTTCCTTTTTAAAAACTCTTTCTAATAACTTTTTCCCTTCATTAGTGTCCTCCACCTCTTTTGTTGTTTGATGGCAGGATATTTAATGTCTTCTCTATTCAGCAAGAAATGGTAGAAATGAGAACTGACTCAAGCCTCTGACACCTATTTCCATGTTCTAACTCCCAAGACACTTGCTCTATAAGTTTAGCAGGATGTGACAGAAAGATAGAGTTCTACATAACATGTTCATTAAAACAAGTATTTATTGTAAACATAATATATAGTTCCCCAGCTCTGAGGCAACTAAGTGATATATATGTATATAAACCTACAGTCTCAGCTTTATGAACTATATTCCTTGGAGATAACAGCAGCTCCAATACCTAGGTACCCAGTCAATAATTACTTTCATCTTTCTCCTTTTTTTTACTCTTTAAGAGATTCATTAAGATGAAGAATGACAGCATTGCTTTACTAAGCCATTTTGATTACTTTCCTAATTCATTTATCATGACCTTTGGAACTATTAGTTTGTTTGTTTTTCCTTCCGATCATCCAGAATAGTGTTTTATTAAAACTAGGTTCTGCATCCTCAGTGGCTCCTTTCAAATGGGCCTTTTGACCTAAATGCGATTTAATAGAAGAGACATATGGTAAATTTTTTCTTTTGTAAAGACACCCAAGTGTGTAATATACATGGTCACTGAGAGTCAGTATATATGTTTAAAATTGGTATTGGATCACTCATAAACTTTTAAAATAGCTATTCATTTTGTAGCCTTGAATCCCTCCACAAAAAGGATTGCTAAAGGAAGAACAAAAAGCAGTGGGTAATGTGGGGCACACGTATCAAAAACTAGGCTCTGTACTAGGTACCATTACATGTGCTATGGCATTTAATCCTCTAGCAACCCTGCAAAAATAGGTAATATTCCACTTATTTTAGAGATAAAGAAGTTGTTTCTCAAAAAGAATAAGAAACTTGCTCATGGTCACGCAGTAAGGTAACACAGTAATAACGAGTTTGAACTAACTATACTATGTTGCTGGTGCCTTGTTCTGTTGACCTTCTCCCTTCTCCTTCTCCCTTCTCAAAACTAAGTACTTGAAGTTCTGCTGTCTGCTAGATATCTAAGTCACTTGCATGAAATAAAGGTAAAAGTCCATATCACTTATTTTCCTTTAGCTCTTCCTTGGAGGAAACCTGTGAGGCATCTCTTATTCCTTTACACAGAATACCAATCTTAGGAAGGCTAGTGTGCAAAAAACTTACTCTATTTTCTGGTTTCCTTAAAGTAGGACTCCGGTTGAAGTAGGACTCCGGTTGTCAAAATATAGGCTGTTTGTTCTCTTCAAAGGACACTTTCGAGAGAATGAGAAGACAAGCCACAGACTGGGAGAAAGTATTTGCAAAAGAAGTATTAGATAGAGGATCATTATCCAAACTATACAAACAACTCTTAAAACTCAACAATAAAAAACTCAGTTTGAAAATAAACAAAAGATCTCAGTAGATACCTTTCCAAAAAAGATATATTTATACACAGATGGTCCCCAACTTATGATGGTTCGACTCACAATTTTTCAACCTTACAATAGTGTGAAAGCAATGCACATGCAGTAGAAACTGACTAGGATAAGATATGATGTTCAGGAGCCTAGCGTATTAAAAGCATTTTTTATTTACAATATTTTCAATTACAATGGATTTATCAGGACATTACCCAATCATATGTTGAGGAGCTTCTAAATATGGCAAATAAGCAAGAGAAAAGATGCTCTACATCATATGTCCTTATGGAATTGCAATTTAAAACAATGAAATACTACTACACACCTATTAGAATAGCCACAAAACACTGACAATACTAAATGCTGATTAGGATGTGGAGCAACACGAACCCTCATTCACTGCTAGTGGAATTGGAAAATGATACAGCCATTTTGAAAAAAATTTTGGTGGTTTCTTACAAAACTAAACATATTCTTACCATATGGTTCAGCAATTTTGTTCCTTAGTATTTACCTATAGGAGTTGAAATCTAAAGTCCACTTAAAAACCTGAAAGGAGATGTTTATAGCAGCTTTATTCATAATTACCAAAGCTTGGAAGCAACCTTCAGTAGGTAAATGGATAAATAAACTGTGGTACATCTGGGCAATAGAATATTATTAAGTGCTAAAAATAAATTAGATGTCAAGCCATAGTAAGATACAGAGAAACCTTAAATGCATATTATTAAGTGAAAGAAGCTAATCTGAAAAGGCTACATACTGTATGATTCCAACTATATGACATTCTTGAAAAAGCAGAACTGTGAAGACAGGATACAGATTAGTGGTTGTTGAAAGTGATGTCAGCAAAATGATAGACTAGGAGGTAGCAATACTCATCATCCCCACAAAAGCAATAAACAACTATAAACTCTTGAAAATGGCTCTGGGAAAGTATCAGAATCCCTGTGGAGCTCAAAAAATGAGGATGGCCATGTAATAAAACACGGGAAGCATTTTACCTGCATCACCCTATACCCCAGTCCAGAGCCACTCAGCACCAAGAGGGATCCCCTCAAAAATGTTTTATCCCACAAGGAAAGGAGAGCAGGAGAAACCCAGAAAAATCTCACTGCCATGAATGTTTTCAGATTTTGTTACTGAGGACCACCACAGTCTCCACCAAAACTGAACCCAACTGACAAAGTTACACAGAGTCCCCCCTACTGCATCTCCTCCTCAAGGATGGAGCTGTCACTGAAGTGATACCTGCTCCCAGATGTCCCAGTCACTACTGTGCCAGACTCTGTAAGTGAAGATGACACAGGCCTGGACACCTATGGGATTGCAGATGCCACTGTTCTGACTCTGCCCTGGGGTCTTAAGTCAAAGCCCATCATAACCAGGGCCACACAGTTGCTGCTCTGTGCCCTGCTCCTGGATCCCAAGTCATGCCTTGACCCACCATTACTGGTACTGAGCTACTACTGTTCTGCATCACACCATCTGGATCCCATTTTGGAGCTTTGGGCCTTCATCACAGAGGCCATATTGCTGCTGTTGCTGTTCCTCTGTGCCCAACCCCCTGAGGTCCTGAGTCATCAATTTGGCCCAGTATAACCAGGGCTTAGCTGTGGCTGCTCTTCACCCTGCCTCCCTGGGAACAAAGGAAAACTTTGACCCACCATCCCCAGGGCATGCTGCTAATGCATTCTACTCACTATATCCTATCATCCCAGGGCCAATGCTGCAAATAAATGCCTCCTCCAGGCAAAACTTACTGCAGAGAGCACCTGAGCTCAAGACCATGGTTCCACAATAAATGTAATCACACCTCAGACACTGGCAGCATGCCATTCAAGTACACCTGTGCCCCAGAATCCAGGCATTGTGATAGTCCCACACTGTACAGCTCTGCTGTACCAGGACCCCAGCTCTGTTGACACTCTGAATGCCAATACCCCCAACATGTTTCCAAAAGGATCCCCCAAGCAAAACCTGCCTCCTACAGATAAATAGGGAGAACTGGAAGACCCCAGCAGCCTTTGCCTCTGAGGACCTCAATAGATCAAACTGCCACAGCAACCCACAGAACCTCTACAGGCTTGGCCACAGAAGACCTCCCTTGGTCTTTTTCAACATTCATCTCAGCCAATGGAGCTGCACAAAGACTACGCTTTTGTGCTCTCCCAGAAACCAGAGACACTGCACCCCACCCAGGTGGCACCCTCCCAGCCAATTTCAGGTAAAAGGCTTTCCCCACTGAAACCAGTTCAAAAATGCTGGAAGGGGTGACTGTTCCTCAAGCACATATATATAAATGCCTAGCCATTAGAAACACAAGATAGCAAGGATTCATGACACCAGCAAAGGAACATAATAATTACCAAGTAACTGACTCCTAAGAAATGGAGATCTGCAAGTTATCTGAAAAATAATTCAAAATAATTATTTTAAAAAAGCTCAGCAAAATTCAAGAGAGCACAGAGAGATAAGTCAATGTAATCAGGAAAACAATGCATGAACAAAATCAGAAGTTCAAGAAAGAGACAGAAGGCATAAAAAAAAACACAGAAAATCTAGAGCTGAAAAATACAATAAATGGAAAGAAAAATACAATAGAAAGCTTCAACATCAGACTCAACCAAGCAGAAGAAAGATTCTGTAAACTTGAAGACAGACGACTTGATATTATCCAGTCAGTAGAAAAATTAGAAATTAGAATAAAAAGAGTAAAGAAAGACCATGTGAGCAGGGCTCAAAACAGGCAGGAAAGATGGTGCCCATTTGGAGGCTACATAGGAGCAGGGCTCAACGCAGGGATAATGAAGGCTTTTCCTCTAGCCCTCGCTCTGAGGCCACACAATTTAGTCTTTGTAGGTCTCTGGCACCTCTCAAGTTGCTGCCCTTCCAGTGGAATTCAGGGAAGTGTCAGCTTACTGTGTCACCTCACAGTGAAACAGCACCAATTCGAGTTCCTACTCAGATAAGGAATTCTCAGGGCATACAGCATAATCTCACATCCATCTACTGTCAGCTTTGGCACAAGTCTACGTGGTTCTCCAAGATCTGCAGTGGTACAAAGGTCTAACATCAGCCCTAGAGACTTTCTCCAATTGGGATCCTATCCCCTGGCACCAACAGACACAGTACAGACAGTTAGACAAAGACTTTCTACTGGGTTTCCAGGCCTTTCACTTTGGTTGGTACCATTCCTGAGCAATTTAGTCAGTGCTGCTGTGGATATCCTCAGGGCCATGAATCCAAGAGTAGAAACTCTTCAGGTTCTCCAGTGCCACAGGCTCAGTCACCACAGTCTTTCTTATTGGGTACTAGACTGCAGAGCACACCAGCCCTGACTGACATCTACCAGAACAAGCAGAAGCTCAGAAAGAAGTACTCCAACAACATGTGCCCATCCCACACAGACTAGGTATGGCCACTCTCCTCAGCCCAGTCAGCCTGGTAGCCTCAGGACCTCTTCCACCAAGCACATGGGGTCTTATCCACAGAGCTCTGACTGGTTCTTTAAAACCCTTGTATGAAAAATCATTGGCTTTCATACTAGTACCACAGCTCCTTTTGAAATCCCTAAAGTACAAGCATCTTCCAACCTGCTAGCCTTGGTTACTCATCATGGACCTTCTGAAGGGCAGTCTAAAGATGGGAATGATCCACATTAATGCTCTTATTGTCTCCTATTACAAGGAAGTGATAGGCAGAAGTCTGTGCAGCAGAACACGGCAGTGCCTGGCAGATCTGTCAGTACCGGGAAATTATTGGATCAACAAGTAAAGACACATTTAGGTGAACATCAGGGCATCACAGACAGTTTAAATACAGAAAGACCAATGGATATGGCCTCTGCAAGAGTCTATGGTGTTCCCTCCTGTGGGAACAGAAGCAAGTTCCAGGGATGTCCTATTTACTGTAAGGTCTCCTCCACATAGTGCCACACACCCCACTTGTACCCATATGGTCCTTTGAACAAGAACACTTCAGTAGGAGTGGACATGGAAACCTCTAACTCTGTGCACTTACTCTAGGTACTGTGCCACATATCCTGTTTCCTTGCAGTGGGCTCCAGCAGCTCTGGAGGCTCCCTGTGTTCCACAAGTGGCTGAGTGTATATAGGCTCTCCACCTGTGTCATGCTGGGGTCTTCCCCTCCAGGAGTAGAGGCAGCTCCTAACCTCAGATACATGCTTTATGGTGCTTCACCCTCTGCCCCCAGCCTAGAGGAGATCATCACCTCTGAAGCCCCTGAATTGCCAGAAAAGACACTGATGGAGTGAGAATACAGACACAATATGCTACCAGAATGTGATACTGATGTTCACTAAATGTGAGCTAGAACTGACATCTGTGAGGAAGGAAAACCCAGAGCTATGCATATCTGCTGTCTTCTTGTACCAGGTTCTGGAGAGTGTGGTTGTGGACCTGGTTAGCCAAATTTGCAAAGACTGAGGGACAGGTGGAGCAGCTGGTATTATACAAGAAAGTAACACTGCTACTAGCAGCATCTCTGCATCTTGACAAAGCCCAGATCAAGTCTGGGAAACTGCGCCTGTACATGGCAGTGAAACAGGTTATCAAAAATCTGAATGAATGGTATAAATTTTGCATCACCATGTGCAAGAAATTTATAGAAAAGCTGAATAGCTTTTTCTGTGACAAGAGATTTATTGATGAAATCAACAGTGTAACTGCAAAGAAACTAATCTATAATTGTGCTATAGAAATGGTTCAATTTGCAGCCCTGGATGAGATGTTTCAGAAGACTGAAGATATTTTCATTATCATAGGCAGCTCTTCTTTTGGAAGACTTAACTAAGATTTTACAAGGCACTTCAGATGCTGAAAGTGTACACAAATATAAATATAGTATTGAAAGAAGACTATCAGCACTCTGATATAGTGCCTTGACCATGTGAGCAGTTGCAGGCTTGTCCCATGGACCAGTTGTGGGATGTGAAGTGATATGTTTGGGAGTATAGCTTGAGTTCTGTTGCCCCATCTCCAGGAAACTGTAATTTCTGACCTGGTGACTGCCAAAGAACAAGCAGTAATTTCAAAAAGGAAAAACAGGGCCGGCCGAGTGGCACATTGGTTAAGAGCTGGCTTGGGATGCCCCAGTTTGGATCCCACACATGAGGGCCAGTGACACTGCCCTCTACAGCTAAGATGGTGAACAACAGCTCCACCTGGAGCTGGGCTGCTGTGAGTCCCTGGGATGGCATAGCTGTAGCCCCTGCTGCAGTGGGCTGCCATAGGCTACAGTGAGTGGCCGGCAGCCAGCGTTAGTGGCTGGCAGCTGATGTGAGCTGCCAAGAGCCACTGTGAGTGGCCGTCCAGAGGCAGGTGACCGATCTGCCTCACCCAAGAAGAGCACAATGATGATACCAACATGGGCCAGTGAAGCAATGTCCTCTGCAACTAGACTGAAGAACAAAAGAACAGCAACTTGTCTGTTCCCCTTCCCCGGTTCCCCAACACTGTTCCCCTCCCCCTATTCCCCAATAAAATCTTTTAAAAAGGGCTGGCCAACTGGCGCGGTGGTTAAGAGCTGGCTTGGGATGCCAGCGGCCCGGGTTCGGATCCCACATCTGAGGGCCAGTGACACTGCCTTTAAAAAAAAAAAAAAATCTTTTAAAAAATAAAAAAAAGGAAAAACAATCCAAAAACTACATATTGATAGGAAATCTGCCTTATTGGAGAAGTCACCCCTTCCCCATATTTGCAGAAACAGAAGCAAGAGTATTCCACTTGGTCTCAGTTTGAACTTGGTAAATAAATGTACCTTACAACTAGAATGTGAGATTCTTAAGTATATTCTTAAGTTATTCTTAAGGATTATTAAAAATGGAATATTAAAAAAAAAGAATGAAAGTGAGTGCCTCTCACTCAGTTCACCAGAGCAATGTGTGAAATTCCACATATCACTGAAGCATAAAAGTAAAAAAATATATATCTATGGCCAACAAGGTGGCTCAGTTGGTTAGAGCTTGTGCTCTTAACAACAACGTTGCCAGTTCAATGCCCCCGTGGGATGGTGGGATGCACTTCCCCCTCCTCTCCCCCCGCCCCACCTCAGAGCTAGATTGAATGCAGTGACTGGACTTGGAGCTGAGCTGCACCCTCCACAACTAAGACTGAAGGACAACATCTTAACTTGGAGTTGATGGGTCCTTGAAAAACACAATGTTCCCTTCCCCGATTCCCCAATAAAATCTTTAAAAAAAAAAATCTATCTCATCCAGGAAGTTTGATACTTAGGGTAAGTTTGTCTAAATCTGAGCATGCACCCTTAAACAGCTCAGAAAGGAATAGCTTAAGAAGACACTAGAGATCACTTTTAGAATAAATTGTGATATCTTCAATTTGGTCTAATATGGACACTTGTTAATCTCCCAAAATCTTTCATATATTGCACTAATTTATTAAAACAACTCTGTATTGGATTTTGAAATTTAAAAGGGACAGTGGACTTGTTTTAAAAAATATTTCCCTTGATTATATACACACATCCTTTCCAGAATCATGGGTAATCTCTAGTGAACTTTTAAATGGTAAAAACTTGTTCTCATGTGAACATTTTTTTTTAACTTATTCACCAACACCCACAAATTTTCTCAGTGATATTTTTTAATTGCTGGTTGTTTTCTGTTGGTTGCATTTTTAAATGTGCATGCAAAATGTGAATTGATGCTTGTGACCTCAAGGTTTATTAAAGGCTAGGTTTATTTGGTTAGCATTAAAAAAAAATACATATCAGGGCCGGCCGAGTGGCATAGTGGTTAAGTGCTGGCTTGGGAAGCCAGCAGCCCCGGTTCAGTCCCACATATGAGGGCCAGTGACACTGCCCTCAAAAAAAAAAAAAAATACATATCAATCAAGGGATTCTCTTAAGAATTTTAATGAGGCAAAAACAAAGTTGGCGATCTAAAGGCTTGTTAATGATGTGGAAATTCTACATGAAGTTAGCAAAAAATGAGGTTTGTTTTCTCCTAGAGAAATGGGCAGTTCTCTCCAGCCTAATATGTATTTCTCATGTTAATCCTGACAGTTCACCAAATAGCTAGTCATGGAGAATGTGGGCAGTTAACATCTGTCCAGGAATGATTCCTACATTATTTGGGTTTTTTGTTTGTTTGTTTGTTTTAAGGGCAGTGTCAAAGGCCTTCATATGTGGGACCCAAACCGGGGCCACTTAACCACCGTGCCACTCGGCCGGCCCTATTTGGGGTTTTTTACTTACCTATTTGAATGAATGAATAAACCATTCTCTAGTTTTAATCCTTTGGTTTTATTCCTTTGAGATTATAAATCTGAACTCTGACAAATTGTACACAAGCTCTTTGACATTAATCTAATTTTAGCATACTGATTAAAAATAAATAAAAACATGGTTTTCCTTTACTTTGACAAAGTATTTTTGGGTCTTTCATACAGTGTTTCTATCTCTCATTTGTAACTGCATGCATTATTCTTGAACCTATGTAACACTCATTGAATTGTTGTGTAATAGCCTTTTTATTATTGCTCATGCAGATGTATATTAAAGTAAAATAAAACCAACAAAATGTTTCTAGGGTAAAAAAAGAGAGAGAGAGAGAGAAAACGCAAAGAAAACCTACTTGAATTATGGGACACCATCAAGTGAAACAATTTTTAACATTACAGAGTCCCAGAAGGAAAAGAGAAAAAGAAAGGAACAGATAACTTATTTTTTAAAAATAAGGGCTGAAAACATCCCAAATCTAGAGATATGGCCATTATGTACATGAAGCTCAAAGACCCCAAATAGATTCAATGCAAAGATATCTTTACAGAGACTTATTAAAATCAAACTCTCAGAAATCACATACAAAAAGAGAATTTTTAAAGCAGCAAGAGAAAAAAAGACTCATCACATACAAAAGAACATCAATATGGCTATCAGCAGATTTCTCGGCAAAAACCATACTCCAGGCAAATGGAAACCAGAACAGAGCAGGAGTAGCTGTACTTATATCATACAAAATACACTTTAAGTCCAAACCTGTAACAAGAAACACCTTAAGGAACTAGGAAAAGAACAAACTGAGCCCAAACTTAGCAGAAGAAAGAAGATTATAAACATTATACCAGAAATACATGAAATAAGACAAGAAAGATGATAAAAAGATAAACAAAAATGAGTTTTTTGAAAAGGTAAAATTGACAAACCCTTAGATATACTAAGAAAAAAAGAAAACACAAAACTAATCATCCATGAAAGTGAAGTCATAATAAAAAATGCCACAGAAATACAAAGAGACTACTCAGAAAAATTATAGAACAAAAATAGACAATTTAGAAGAAATGGATAAGTTCTTAGAGCATACAACTTACCATAACTAAATAATGAAGTAATGGGAATTCTGAACAGACCCAAAATATGCAAGGAAATGAAATCAGTAACAAAAACCTCACAAAAAAGATAAGCCCAGGACCAGATGGCTTTACAGGTGAATTCTATAAAACATTTAAAGAAGAATTAATACCAACCCTCCTAAAACCCTTCAATAAATAAGAGGAAGGAACACTGTCAAAATCATTTTACAAGGCCAGCATTACCCTGATACTGAAGCCAAACGAGGGTAGTACAAGAAAAAAAAAAATTACAGGCCAATATTCCTGATGAATACAGATGTAAAAATTCTCAACAAAATACTAGCAAAGAAAATTCAAGAGCACATTAAAAAGATCAAGTACCATGATAAAGTGGGATTTATCCCTGGGATGCAAGAATGGTTCAAAATCTGCAAATAAATATAAATAAATGTGATACACTGCATTAATATAATGAAGAATTAAAATAATATGTCATTTCAATGGAGGCAAAACAAGCATTTGACAAAATTCAACACCCATCAATGATAAAAACTCCCGACAAATGAAGTATAGAAGAAACGTACCTCAAAAAAAGGCTATCTATCACAAGTCTACAACTAACATCATACCCAAGAGTAAAAAGATGAAAACTTTTCCTCTAAGACCAGGAAAAAACAAGGATGCCCATTCTTACCACTTTTATTCAACACAGTATTGGATATCCTAGACAGAGCAATAGGCAAACAAAATAAATAAAAGTCATCTAAATCAGAAAGGAAACATAAAATTGTGTTTGTTTGCAGATGCCATCATATTATATATTAAAAGCCCTAAAGAATCTACAGAAAACTGTTAGAATAAACAATATTAGTAAAGTTTTACTACACAGAAACAATATACAAAAATCCATTGTTTTTCTATACACTAATAACAAACTATCAGAAAGAAAAATTTAAAAAAACAATCCCAGAATTGGGATATCAAGATGGCACAGTAGATAAACACTCTGCTTACCTTCTCTCATAACCACATCAAAATTATAACTAAACTACAAAACAACAAATCACCTAAAATCTTACTGAACTAAAGCCCTACAACTAAAGACGTACAGAAGAAGCCACCTCAAGACTGATAGGAGAGGCAGAGATGCAGAACTGGCTGATCCCACTTCTGCATGTGACCCTTAAAGATTGGGAGGGCTATTTCAGCTGTGGAAATCCCTGCCACATGACCCAGAGGAGCAAGAGGTCCCCAGGGAGAGAAGTCCCCATAATTTCTGGCTGTGAAAATCAGCAGAGATTGTGACTGAGTGAGACTGAGTGCAGCTGCACTCCCAGGCACTCCTCTTAAAAGGACCAAATGTGGACTTACCCACAAACAGATTCACTCGCTCTGAGCTCCAGCTCTGGGGCAGCAGCTGGAATGACATCAAGGACACATGGTGGGGAACTGAGTTGTCTGGCTTGGGATGGGAGCTAGAGAGGCAGCTTTCTCCTGGATGAAGGAGCTGGCAAAGTCCATTGCTTCTTTGTTGAGCCCACCCTCTTCCTGTGGTTCACTCACCACCCCTTAGTGATTCCAGACCCCACCCCACGCAACTTCTGGGCACACCCAAGCTGTTTCCAGTGGCTCTTTTATACAAACTGCCTTTTATCACCACAAGCTGCAGACTTTCCTAGGGTCTCTCAAAGGTTTGCAGAACCGAGACAAGCAGAATCTGGCTTGAACATGTCTTGTACCCTCTGGCTAGGCAACTCTAAGACGGCACCAGTGGCAGAAAGCCTTGGTTTGCAGTTTCGCTTCTGAAGGCACATCCAAGCACAGCATGGGTGGCAGCCATCTGCAGATTTCTTTGTGGGTCCTGTGGGTGGCCCCAGGTAGGGCACGGGCTGTGGCTGGACTTGACCTATAGTGGATCCCCTCCAATGTGGTCCTGGGGCTGGCATCCCCAGTGGCCAGCTTTGAAATGACTTGAAGCATCATCCAGCCACCTCCAAGTACGACATATCCAGGAGGTAGATCGGGCAGGCACCAGAGTCCAGCTGAGGTAGTTCCTGCTCTGTAGGGTCAGCTCCTACACAACAACTCTTCCACTGTAGTCAAGGCCAGCCCTCACAACCAGTGATCCCAAAGGTAAGTCCCTCCCATTGATGTGCAATTATCAACCAAGATTCAACTACAAGAGGTGAGCACACACAACCCACACAAAGGACATACCTGGAGTATGTGCCTCAGGTGACCCAGAAGACTGTGCTACAGGACTCCTACTATAGAAGGCCACTCTGTAAGACAGGGAAACATAGAAGCCCTATCTAATACATAGAAACAAACACAGGGAGACAGCCAAAATGGGGAAACAAAAAGCATGTCTCAAATAAAAGAACATAACAAAGCTCCAGAAAAGAACTAAACAAAATGGAGACAAGCGATCTATCAGACACAGAGCTCCAAACACTGTTTATAAGGATGCTTAATGATCTCAGGGAGGACTTTAACAAAGAGATAGGAAACATAAAAATGGAGATAGAAAACTTGAAAAAGCAACAGTCAGAAATAAAGAATACAATAACAGAAATGAATACATTACAGGGAATCAACAGTAGATTAGATGAAGCAGAGGATCAAACCAGCAATGTAGAAAACAAGGTAGCAGAAAACACCCAACCACAACAGCAAAAAGAACAAAGAATCCAAAAACCTGAGGAGAGTTTAAGGGGCCTCTGCGACAACAACAAGCATACCAACATTTGCATTATAGGGGAACCAGGAGGAGAAGAGAGAGCAAAGAATTGAAAACCTATTTGAAGAAATAAGACAGAAAACTTCCTTAACCTGGTGAAGAAAATAGAAATACAAGCCTAGAAGGCACAGAGAGTCCCTAACAAGATGAACCCAAAGAGGCCAACACCAAGACTCATCATAATTAAAATGCCAAAGGTTAAAGACAAAAAGAGAATCTTAAAAGCAGCAAGAGAAAATCAGTTAGTTATCTACAAGGGAGCCGTAAGAATGTCAGCTGATTTCTCAGGAAGGGGTTTGCAGACAATATTCAAAGTGATGAAAAACAAGGACCTTCAAACAAGATTACTCTACCCAGCAAAGCTATTATTTAGAATTGAAGTACAGATAAAAAGCTTCCCAGAAAAGAAAAAGCTAAAGGAGTTCATCATCACAAAACAAGCATAAAAAGTAATCTTAGAGGGACTTCTTTAAAATGGGAGGGGATTTGGGCTGGCCGAGTGGCGCGATGGTTAAGCGCTGGCTTGGGAAGCCAGCAGCCCCGGTTCGGTCCCACATATGAGGGCCAGTGACACTGCTCTCAAAAAAATAAATAAATAAAACGGGAGGGGATTAGGGATAAGTGAAAAGGGGAAGGGATTAAGAAGTACAAATTTGTTGTTACACAGCAATCATGGGGATGTAGGCTATTGCATAAGGAATATAGTGAATAACATTGTAATAACTATGTATGGTGCCAGATAGGTATTAGATCTATCAGGTTGATGGATGGAAATGGGGTTGGGGGCAGGGTGAAAAAGCTGAAGGCATTAAGAAATACAAATGAATAGTTACAGAATAGTCATGGGGATGTAAAGTACAGGGAATATAATCAATAATAAGGTAAAAACTATACAGTGCCAGGTGGTACTAGTTAAGGGGATCATTTCCTAAATTATAAATTTTTAAATTAAAATTTATTGGGGTGACAATGATTAAACGATTGTAATTTTACTAATCACTTCCTACATTATATAAATGTCTAGCCAGTATGCTGTACATTTGAAACTAATATAAAATAATATTGAATATCAAATCTAATTGAAAATTTTTAAAAGAAGGGAAAGGTCAATAATAATGTGATAGTGTAGTATAGTGTCAGATGGTTGCTGGACTTATCAGGGTGATCACTTATTTAGCATAGGGAATAAAATCAATAATGTGGTAGTAACACTGTATAAAGCTAGATAGGTACCGCTGAATAACTATGATGTACACCTGAACCAAATATAATATTTTATGTTAGCTGTATTTTAATTAAAAATCTTAAAAAAAAGAAAATAATCCCAATTTACAGTTACATTAAAAGAATAAAATATCTATGAAGAAGTTTAACCAAGGAGGTGAAAGACTTATACACTGAAAATTATGATATTAATGAATGAAATTTAAGAAGACACAAATAAATGGAAACATATTTCATGCTCATGGATTGGAAGAACAAATATTGTTAAAATTTCCATATTACCCAATGCAATCTACAGATTCAATGCAACCCATATGAAAATTATAATGACATTTTTCACAAAAATAAAACAAATGACCCTAAAATATGTATGGAACCCTAAAAGACTTCAAATACCTAAAACAATCTTGAGAAAGAACAAAATTGGAGGCATCATGCATCCTGATTTCAAACTCTATTACAAAGCTATATTAATCAAAACATTATGGTATTGACATAAATACATAGACATAGATGAATGGAACAGAATAGAGAGCCCAGAAATAAACCCATGCATATATGGTAAATTAATTTACAACAGAGGAGCAAAGAATATACAATGGGGTGAAGACAGTCTCTTCAATAAATGGTGTTGGAAAAAACTGGACACCCACGTGCAAAAGAATGAAACTGGACCTATTTACACCACACACAAATATTAATTCAAAATGCGCTAAAGACTTGAACATAAGACATGAAACTATAAGACTCTTAGAAGAAAACTTAGGAGGAAATCTCTTTGATATGAGTCTCAGTGATAATTTTTTGGATTTAACATCAAAAGCAAAAGCAATAAATGCAAAAATAAACAAGTGGAACTACTCAATCAAAAAAGCTTCTAAACAGCAAAGGCAACTATCAACAAAATGAAAATGTAATCTACAAAATGGGAGAAAATATTTGCAAATCATATATCTGATAAGTGGCTAATATTCAAAGTATATAAAGAGCCCATTCCATTCAGTACAAAAGAAAATAAAATACTGATTAAAAATGGGCAGAGAAAATAAAAATAAAAAAATTTTATAAAATGGGCAGAGAATCTGAATAGACTTTTTTCTCAAAGATTAGATACAGTGCTCAATACCACTAATCATCAGGGAAATGCAAACCAAAACCACAATGAGGTATCTCACACCTGTTAGAATGGCTATCATCAAAAGACAAGAAATAACAGGGCCAGCCGAGTGGCACAGTGGTTAAGCGCTGGCCTCGGAAGCCAGCGGCCCCGGTTCGGGTCCCACATATGAGGGCCAGTGACACTGCCCTCAAAAAAAAAAAAGAAATCAAAACACAAGAAATAACAAATGTTGCTAAAGACATGGAAGAAAGGCAACACTTATGCACTTTTGGGGGAAATGTAAATTGGTGCAGCCCCTATGGAAAACAGTATGGAGGTTCCTCAAAATATTAAAACTAAAAATACCATATGATCAAGCTATTCCACTTCTGGATAATTATCTGAAGAAAACAAAAACACTAATTCAAAAAGATACAAATACCTCTATGTTTACTGAAGCATTATTTACTATAGCCAAGATATGAAAGCAACCTAGGCATACATCAATAGATAAATGGAAAAAGAATATGTGGTATATAGCCAATGAAATATCACTCAGAAAAAGGAAATTATATTTATTTTTCAAATTTTATTTCATTTTTTTCTAGATATCTAAACATTATTATTATATCATTGCTCCTATTCTCTCAAGAGAGCTTTTTAAAAATGCTATCAGCATATTTTCCATTTTTTAATGGGAAAGAATATCTACAAATATTTTTGCTAATGATGTGTGAGTTATTTATTGACATAAACAGAAGAAATGCATTTAAAATGATTCTTGTTTATTTTACATGATAATTTGGTAAGTACATTTATCTGGGGAAATTCTGGTATATCAAAAATTCTCCATTTTTAGTTTATATTTCCCTAGTTGTCCTCCTCCTTTCCCTTTTCACTCCTTTGCTCTTCCAGCAGTGGTTTATAAATATATAATTTACATGGTATTCACTGCAACTCTGGTAAAGATGACTATGAATAGAGATTTAATTTTGCTCACCTCACCACAAAAGCCATAACTCAGAAATAATTTTTTCGCAACCTTAATAATTCTAAGAACCTAGTAGAGCTATTCAAGTTTATTTCCAAATTGGTGCAAGTTACTTAATGAAAAATTTACAATAAAGAATATCAGAAATATCTATAATGATTATAGCCCTAAATGGCCACAGAAAAGTTCTGTTGTCAGAATACAAAACGGGCTTCAGTGTATTAACTTTTGCTCAAGGAGGTTAAAATTCGTTTTCAACCTTTTAATTCTCCAATCAGTACTAAGTTTACAAGAGCATAGGAAGCTAATAAGGTCATTTATTAGTGTGCTCATTTACCCTGTGTTTTATAGAATTGGTTCATGTTTCTGAAATGTCCAGCATTTATTCCAACAGATATCAGTCACCAAAAGGACAATGTCTACAAAATGAATTGAGCAATCAGGAAATCACCAAGCCTGGCAATTTAGAAATAATTGTAAATTATTTACAACAAAGCACTACTTTAAAAACTAAAAAACATATTTTAATGCATGTATTTAATTATTTTTGAACCATAAAATTTAAAAATTCTGTTTAAAATATTTTAATTGATAAATATCAAACAATTCATTCAGTCCAAAGTTGGAACAAGATAGAGTCCCTCTGTTCAAGAGGTAGGCAGATGGGTAAGGTGATTATCACAGTCCTTGCTAGAGTAGCAAAGGGTTTATAAATCAGATTGGGAGCCCCAAAACTCCTTTCAAGGAAAGTGAAATTGAGCTGGTATTTAATAGTACAGTACACATTAATTAGGGAAACAGGTGGTGGGAAGACATTCCAAGCAGAGGGAAGAGCATATGGGAAGTCATGAGAGCTTGACAAGACATGACCTAATCTCAATAATGCCAGTGGTTCCATAGATCTAAAAATGAGGCAAGAGTGGGACCTAGGAGCCAGATAATAAAAACACTTGCATGCTAAACTGAACAGACACTTTATCTTCATAAGGCTGGAATGTTTTTGTGACCATTTCAAAAGGGAAGTGTCATATTCAGGCTTGTATTTTAGCAGTGTGCAGGTTGCTTTATGTAATGGGAAAGAGGAGGCAACAGAGAGGAAAAAGAGAGACTTTAAAAAGCTATTGCAGGACTTCCGGTAAAATGGCAGAATAGACAGACGCTGTGCTAACTACCTCCCAAGATCACACCAAAATTACAAATAATTTATACAATATTCAACCCTGGATGTCTCCGGAACACTAGATGAACAGAACCACTAAACGAAGAACATAAAGAGGAGGCCACATCAAGTCTGGTAGGAGGGGCGGAGACGAGAGAGGGTGAACTCTGCGACGGAAGCCCAAACTGTGGGGAGGCTTCTCAGGTTGGGGGAGAGACCCTCCGGCCGCACACCCAGCTCACAACCCAGAGTTCCTTTGCAGGGAAGAGGACTTCCAAGATAGCTGGCAGTAAATTAGTGAGGACTCTCTTTGCTCAGCTCAGTGAGGCTGAAAGCGGCCAGAGTATCAGTGGGGTCGGCACACGGGCTTGCTCTCCGGTGAGCACTTACCTGGTTGCTGGTAGAGGGAGTAGCTCTGTGAACTGGGCCCAGGAGCCTGCGGGGATGGACTGAACTGAGTACCTTTGGTACAAAAGCTGGAGGTTCTTGGACTATTGTTCCCCTGCTGTGGAGCTTGCACACGACGGGTGTACAGGAGGGTGCCATTTTGTCAGGGTTGGGCCCTCCCACAGAGGGTCAGGTCCGAGACCTCATTGGTATAGTGGAATTGGCACAGAAGTGCGTGCTTACGCGGGCATGCGGCCTTGGATTCCCACCGTCCAGCCAGCTTATACTGAGTTGTCAGGGAAATGCCTGGTGGGCATGCTCTGGCTCCAACAGCTTGCTCACTTAAACGCGGGAGTGCGCAATGCGCCTCGGGTCCCCACTCTCCACACTGCGCTTGAAGAGTTGCCAGACTGGTGATTGGTTGTCGGGATGCTCGGCCTAATCTGCGAGTGGCTGATTGGGACAGGCTGAGACTGGGAGTTTTCCTGGGAATGTTGTGCCATGAGCTGTGTGCCTGCATGATCCACCCGGGGCTCTCCTGGTGATCTATGTAATACATCAAAGCAATCCCAGAGTGACAGCCAGAATAAGTAAAGAAGAAACATGTCACAAGTAAAAGATCAGAAGAAACCTCTAGAAATGGAACTAAATTAAACAGAGGGATCCAACCTTTCAGAGACAGAGGTTAGATCACTGATGATAAGAATGTTTAACAAACGTAGTGAGGACATAAGGAAGGATAGAGAAATCATAAAAAACAAACAGTTAGAACTAAACAATACAATAACTGAAATGAAGAACACACTCGAAGGAATCACCAGTAGAGTAGATGAAGCAGAGAACTGGATCAGCGATTTGGAAGACAAAATAGCAGAAATCACCCAGTTGGAACAACAAAAGACCAAAGAATAAAAAACAATGAAAATAGTTTAAGAGCCCTATGGGACAAGATGAACAAAACAATAAAGCATCATAGGAATAGCAGAAGGAGAAGAGAAGCAGCAGCAAAGGGTCGACAATGTATTTCAAAAAATAATGACTGAAAACTTCCCTACCCTGGTGAAGGAAATCAACATACATGCCCAGGAAGCCCAGGGGTTCCAAATAAGCTGAACCCAAACCGGTCCACACCAAGACACATCATAGTTAAATGGCAAAGGTTAAAGACAAAGACAGAATCCTAAAAGCAGCAAGAGAAAAACAGCAGGTCACATACAAAGGAACTCCTATTAGACTAACACTTGACTTGTCTACAGAAACTCTGCAGGCCAGAAGGGAGTGGCAGGAGATATTCAAAGTGACACAAAATAAAGGCCTACAACCAAGATTGCTCTACCCATCATGGCTATCACTTAAAATTGAAGGAGAAATAAAGAGCTTCTCAGAAAAGAATAAGCGTAAGGAGTTCATCATCACCAAGCCAGCATTGTAAGAAATGTTAAAAGGGCTTTTTTAAACAAAAGACAGAGGTAAACAAGCTAACCCAGGAAGACCAGGAATACAAATAACAAAATGGCAATACATATGCACCTATCAATAATCATTTTAAATGTGAATGGGCTAAATGCTCCAATCAAAAGACAGAGAGTGGCTGAGTGGATAAGAAAATATGGCACATGTATATGCTGTTTACAGATGGAATAAGATATTTCATACAAATGGAAATGAGAGAAAAAAAAAGCTGGAATGGCAGTACTTATTTTGGACAAAATAGACTTTAAAATGACTACAATAAAAGACAAAGAAGGGCACTATAACCCTAATAAACATCTATGCACCCAACATAGGAGCTCCTAATTATATATAACAGATTTTGACAGACATAAAGACAGAGATCAACAGTAACACTATCATAGTAGGGGACTTCAACACCCCATTGTCACCAATGGACAGATCCTCTAGACAGAAAATCAACATGGAAAGAGTGGCCTTAAATGACACTTTAGACCAGCTGGACTTTGTCTATATTTTTAGAGCATTTCACCCTGAAACAATAGAATATACATTCTTCTCAAGTGCACAGGAGACATTTTCCAAGATAGACCATGTTAGGGCACAAAACAAGTCTCAGCGAATTTAAGAAGATTGAAATTACATCAAGCCAATATAAAGGAAAAACTTATGGTTGCTTGCTGGGTAGGGGTGGGGATGAGGGAGAGGGGGAAGGTTTGGACAGCGTAGGTGGGTGACTATAATATTGCCGCAGGGATATGGGGGATGGTTCTGGCAATGTAATTGATAATGTTGTGAAGAGACTATTATGTTAAGTGAAATAAGTCAGTCAGAGAAAGATAAATACCATATGATCTCACTTATATGTGGAATCTGAAAAATTGAATGAATGAGCAAAGTAAACAGACTCAGATATAGAGGAAAAACTGAGGGTTGCTAGGTGGGAGGGGGGTGGGGATAAGGGAGAAGGGGAAGGGATTAGACAGCATAAATAGACAACTACAATATTGCCACAAGGATATGAAACACAGTTCGGGGAATATAATAATGTTGTAAAAATTTTGTGGCGTGTCTGATAGTTACACGTCTTGTTAGGGAGACCACTTCATGGATGGAGTAGAGGCTTGATCACTGCCCTTTACACCTGAAGCTGATATTGTATAATATTGTGTGCCAACTGTAACTGAATATATAGACAGTCATGGGATGTGGAGTATACTGTGGAAGGGAATCAAAGGAATTGTAATAGATATGTATGATATGGGTGGGAGGAGTGCGGTGGCGAACTGTAGAAGAGGGGTGGTCACTTTCAGGGTAAAATGTATAACTGTTTCATTTTGATGTACACCTGAAAATAATTTTTTTAAAAAAAATGTTTATTTCACAATAAAATTTATATAAAAAAAAGCTATTTCAATAATCCAGATTAGAAGTAAATAAGGCCTAACCTTAGATAGTGGCAAAAAATAGAGATAGATTCAAGTGATAGCAGGGAAGTAGAACCTACATTACCAATAGATGTGTAGGAGAGTAAGAGGAAACAATCTAGGATAATTTTCAGAGTTCTGGATTAGATGGCTGAGTGGATGACAATGGTTTCAGTTACCAGGATAGGGAATCTATGAGGAAATAGGATTGGGGTTAGTAAATGATTTTCAATTTTATGTACACTGAATGTGAGAAGCCAGAGAATTATCCAACATGAGATATTAAATAAGCAGTTTAAAATAAAGATAGGACTTAGAAAAGACTACCCAGATTTACAGTTGTCTGAAAGCAAAAAACAATCTGTTTGATTTGCCTCTGTGAACCCTGAGCCTAGAAGAGTGCATGGCAAATAGTCTTTTTCAGTGAAAAATTGGAGTCATTCACATATTTATGATTGTTGACATTATACAAAGCTGAAAAAAATTGTTTTTTTAGTCAAAGCCCATGCCAACTGAAACATTTGATAAAGGTACTTACACTTCTGGAGAATTAATTTCATCATTTGTAAATAAGAATATAATAACTACTTCACCAGGTTGTGGTGCTACTTAATAAGCAGCATATATGAAAACACTGTAAATCCATTAAATACAATAAAAATGTAAGGTGATAACATAATATTTTTTAAAATAGAAATGTTAGATATCACCATTTATTCTTCAATGGTTATACACCATTGAACATCAATTCTAACTTAGATTATAAAATTCCAAAGAGCAGGAACCAAAAACGCGACCACAAAATGAATTAGAAATAGTTCCATTTGCCACTAGATACTCCCAAATATGTTACCCACAGACTCTCTCCATTTCCAATACTTTTTTGGTAACAGAATATTCATGAAGCACCTCAAATTCATCACAACCAAAGTGGATGTATTAGCCCCACCCCCAAGTCTGTCTTCTCCCTCACTCTCACGCTCATATTTTCAGTCACTAAGTCCTTGCCCTCTATCTCCCACTGTTCGTTTTTCTCCACACCCACCACTACTGCAGTTGCCTATGACTTGCTCACCCCTTAGTGACTACCTCAGTAACTTCCTATCAGATCTCACAACCTCTATTCCTTATCCCTCAAACTATCTTCATAACCACCACAGTTAGCTTTCTCAAACATATTTCTAATCATATTACACCCCTCCTTAATATCTTTGAAAGACTCTCACCACTTATGATATAATATCTAAAAACTTAGCATATTAGGTCCTAATTTGCCCCATCCTTTTCTTGCTACCTCTTTTCTCTTGTGACTTGACTCACCCTCTGCCACCCTTATCAGGAAACAATTTTCCATTACTCAAACTTGAAGTAATAAGTTCCATATTTTCATAGCTTTTCTATTTCTTCTATTTGGAGTTACTAAGTCATGTTCCTCTCTTGAAATTCTACGGATCTTTTAAAGGCCAAATCAAATACTGTTGCTCCATAAAGTCCTCCCTGTCTCCTGTAGTTTGTATTGGGTATCCACCTTCTATATTTCTATAATGCTTTGTGTGTGTGGGGGAGGGGGGGTGGTCTGACAATTAAGTTTGTGAACTCATCCTAGAAAAAGTGCTACATGCCTCATTGATGAATATCACCATGGGCACCTTCAAAGTACTCCTCTTGGAAAGCTATGCACCCACTCCAGTGCATAGTCCACCCTTCAAAACAATTTTGGAACTCCTTTTCTGGAATGGCCATCAGAGCTGTAGTCGTATTACCCTCAATGTCCTGAATGTCATCAAAATGTCTTCCTTTGAATATTTCCTTTAACTTCGGGTAAAGAAAGAAGTCATCAGGGGCCAGATCAGGTGAGTAGGGAGGGTGTCCCAATACAGTTATTTGGTTACTGGCTAAAACCTCCCTCACAGACAGTGCCATGTGAACTGGTGCATTGTTGTGATGCAAGAGCCATGAATTGTTGGCGAAAAGTTCAAGTTGTTTTTGTTTTTTTTTGAGGGCAGTTTCACTGGCCCTCATATGTGGGACCCGAACCGGGGCTGCTGGCTTCCCAAAGCAGTGCTTAACCACTGCGCCACTCGGCCGGCCCAAGTTCAAGTCTTTTTAATGCAGCCTTTTCAGCATTTCCAAATAGTAAACTTGGTTAACTGTTTTTTCCAGTTGTTATAAATTCATAATGAATAATCCCTCTAATATCAAAAAAGGTTAGCAACACTGTTGCAACAAAATTTGCGAACTTAATTGTCAGACCTCGTGTGTGTGTGTGTGTGTGTGTGTGTGTGTGTGTGTGTGTGTGTGTATGGCATTTATAGAGAGTCTATCAAACCACAGTTATATGCCTGTTCTCTTGATAGAGCTATAAACTTCTTTGCAGAGATTGTATCTATACTAGTTGACTTGCTTTTTTTTTTTTTTTTTGAGGACAATGTCACTGGCCCTCATATGTGGGACCCGAACGGGGGCCGTGGGCATCCCAAGCCAGCACTTAACCACCATGCCACTTGGCCAGCCCTTGACTTGCTTTTTTATTTTATTTTTTCTTACAAATTTAGAAGATCATTTTTATGTTGGTTTATTAACTCTTTTTGTATAAATATATTTTTTCATGTTTGTATGTAATGGTTTTATTTTTTTTTTTGTTAGTTTCAGGTGCACAGAACAATGTAATAGTTAGACAATTACACCCCTCAGAAAGCAATAACCTCCCTCCCCCAATCTACTACCTCTCTAATATCGTATATAGCTGTTACAATTCCATTGACTCCATTCCCTGTGCTGTACTACATATTCCATGACTATATATAGTTTGACACTCAATATTATTCTTCTACTTCAGCTTCAGGTATACAGTTCAGTGGTCAGACAGCTACAAAATCCATGAAGTGATCTCCCTAATAAGACAAGTGCCCATCTGACCCCCTCCAAAAGCATTACAATATTATTCATTATATTCCCCAGACTATATTTCATATCTCCATGGCTATATTGCAATCATTAATTTGTACTTTCTAATCCCTTTACATCCTCTCCCATCCCCAGCCTCCTCCCACCTAGTAACCCTCAGTTTTTTGGGTTATTTTCCTCACTAGTTAGCTTTCTTGACAATTACCTAACTCAAACTGACTTTTGCCAAACAGGACTTTATCAACACATATAACTCCAAACCCCAGGGAAAACTAGATCCAGGGGCTCAAATGATATTGACCAAGACCTTGATCTTTTTTCCACCTTGACCTTGTGTTTGCCTTTGGATATTGGCGTGCATTGTCTTTCAACTATACATGTGCTTCCTCTTTTTTTTTTCTTTTTTTTTAAAGATTTTATTAGGGAATTGAGGAAGGTAACAGAATTGGGGAATTGGAGAAAGGGAACATGGTGTTTTTTTCCAGGACCCATCAGCTCCAAGTTAAGTTGTTGTGCTTCAATCTTAGTTGTGGAGGGCACAAGCTCAGCTCCAAGACTGGTCACTGCTTTCAATCTTGTTCCATGGCTGTTGGGGGTGGGTACACAGTCCACCATTCTATGTGGGAGTCGAACCCAGTAACCTTGTTGTTATGAGCATGCGCTCTCATCAGCTGAGCCATCCAGCCACCCGCCCGTTGACAGCTCAGCAGCAGCTCAGCTTGGGTGCAGCTCTGGCCCACGTGGGAATCGAATCCAATCGAATCAGTGACCGTGTTGCTCAGAGTTCATGCCACCCGGCTGGCCTGACATGTGCCTCCTCTTTACAGTTGGAAAAGATAGTCAACAGCAGCTTAGACTTCTACGACACAATGTAACCGAACCAGTGGAAAGACAACTTCTTTCAATATCTAGCCCAGATAAATACTCTGATGTTGTAGAATTTAGGACATGTGATCACCACTGGGCCAGTAACTGTGTCCAGTGCAATGAAGCACTGTGCTTCTATTCCCTTATATGCTCTATCACTGCTGTGCTCTTAAATGAAAATCCACAAATTTTTGGATGTTCCTCCCTCTTAAGAAAGAATTTAATTCCCCTCCCCTTGTGTGTGGGCTGGACTTAGTAACTCACTTTTAATGAATAGAATATGGCAGCAGCGATGAGATGTCAATTCTGATATTTGGTTATAAAAAGACTATAACTTCTGTCTTGGGTGTGCTCTCTCCCTCTCTCAGATCACAATCTGCCATATTGTGAAGACACTCAGGTGTAAGGCTGCCGGATAAAATACAGAATTCCCAGTTAAATTTGAATTTCAGATAAACAACAAATAAGTTTTAGTTTATGTATATATCAAATATGTGAAAAAAATAAAAAATAAAAAAAAGTCCACATAGGGAAGAGGTTGCCAAGACTAAAAATTTTACTTAATTTTGTTTCCAAATTGATTCTGTGCACTTTGGAAAGTTATTTCTTCCTTTACCTATCTTTCTCTATCTTTTCCAATCTAATAGCTAAAAACTGTTTTACAGTGATCTCTTCAGGCCTTAGAAAAGATGTCACATTATCAAAATTCAGAAGAAATTTTCCCTGAAAAAGGAATTTCTGAGACAAGCAGGTAAAAGAAAGGTCAGTGTGTGTGTGTGTGTGTGTGTGTGTGTGTGTGTGTGTGTGTGTGTGTGTGTTTCCCTGAGCAAAATTACAGGCCAAAGAGAAAAGGAGCAATTAGAAAGCTTGCTCCTATAAGTGGTACTAATTTAACGAGTCCATCCTGTGCTCATTCAGTTGCAATAGGACACAGGAAAAGTCTCTTACAGTGTCTATTGTTACGAATTGTAAGATATTCAGTGAAAAGTCAAGTCAGATTGTCAGGCCGGGCTGCCTTGGGTTGAATGGACTGACTGGTCTAGATTTTAATTACATCTAAGTGACAATATTTTCTGCTTTGATTTATCTAGGGGTAAGAAATCATACTCCTAAACCAAACTTCATAAGACAGATCATTTAATAATTGAAATACTAGTTGAAAGAAATTATAATAACTAAATGAACCATCCTCCTCCCCAGCATTCCCTCACACAAACATATACATAAATACTTATACATTGACATATCTCCAACTTTTATTTTTATTTCTTTTTTTTTTAAATTTTATTTTATTTTTACTTAGTTTCAGGTGTACAACACAGTGCAATAGTTATACATTTTACCCCTCAAAGTGACAACCGCCCACCCCCAATTCGCCACCCCACTCCCCCCTCTGACTCTCTTCCACAGTATAATCCACAGCCCGTGACTATCTATATATATTCAATTACAGGAGGTATACCACCTCCACTTTAGTAATACAGTGCAGTGATCAAACCTCTACTCCATCCATGAAATGGTCTCCCTAACAAGACCTATGATCATCTGACATTCCACAGAATATTTACAATATTATTAATTATATTCCCCAAACAGTTTTTCCTATCCCACTGGCAATATTGTAGTTGCCTATTTTTGCTTTCTAATCATTTCCCCTTCTCCCTCATCCCCATTCCCATCCCAATTAGAAACCCTGATTTTCCCTCTATATCTATGAGACAGTTTCTGTTTACTTTGCTCATTCATACAGTTTTTCAGATTCCACATATGAGTGAGATCATATGGTATTTGTCCTTCTCTGACTGACTTAATTCACTCAACATAATAGTCTCTAGGTCCATCCATATCATTGCAAATGGCACGATTTCATTCTTCCTTATAGCGGAGTAATACTCCATTGTATAAATATACCACAGTTTCTTAATCCAGTCATCTACTGACGGGCATTTTGGTTGTTTCCAAGTCTCAGCTATTGTAAATTGTGCTGCTATGAACATAGGGGTACATAACGTTTTTTGAATAAGTGTCTTGGTTTTTTCAGGATAAATACCTAGGAGTGGAATTGTTGGGTCAAACGGTAGCTCTATTTCCAGTTCTTTGAGATACCTCCATACTGACTTCCATAGTGGCTGCACCAATCTGCAGTCCCACCAACAGTGCAGCAGGGTCCCCTTTTCCCCACAGCCCCGCCAGCACTTGTTGTTTGTTGATTTGTTGATGATAGCCATTCTGACTAGAGTGAGGTGGTATCTCATGGTGGTTTTTATTTGCATTTCCCTAATGACCAGTGAGGTTGAACTTTTTTTCATATGCCTGTTGGCCATCTGTATGTCCTCTTTAGAGAAATGTCTCTTCATGTCTTCTGCCCATTTTTTAATTGGGTTGTTTGTTTTTTTGGTGTTGAGTTTCATGAGTGTTTTATAAATTTTGGATATTAACCCCTTATCAGATATATCGTTGGCAAATATATTCTCTCATTCAGTAGGCTTCCTTTTTGTTTTATTAATGGTTACCTTTGTTGTGAAAAAACTTTTAAGTCTGATATAATCCCATATGTTCATTTTTTCTTTTACTTCCCTTGCCCGTAGGGATGTATCAGTAAAAATATTGCTCCGGGTAATGTCTGCAAATGTACTCCCTATATTTTCTTTTAGGATTTTTATGGTTTCAGGTCTTACATTTAAGTCTTTAATCCATTTTGAATTTGTTCTTGTATAAGGCGTAAGGAGATGATCCAGTTTCATTTTTTTGCATGTGTCAGTCCAATTTTCCCAGCACCATTTATTGAATAGACTACCTTTACTCCAGTGTAAATTCTTGCTTCCCTTGTCATAGATTAACTGTCCGTAAATGCCTGGATTTATTTCTGGGCTCTCTGTTCTGTTCCACTGATCGATGTGCCTGTTTTTATGCCAATACCAAACTGTCTTGATTACTGTGGACTTGTAGTAGGTTTTGATGTCTGGTAGCGTGATCCCCCCGACTTTGTTTTTATTTCTCAGAATTACCGAGGCTATTCTGGGTCTTTTATGATTCCATATAAATTTTAGGATTATATTTTCTATTCCTGTGAAAAATGCCCTTGGTAGTTTGATAGGAATTGCATTGAATCTATATATTGCTTTAGGCAGTATGGACATTTTAACTATATTAATTCTTCCTATCCATGAGCATGGTAGGTGTTTCCATTTATTTGTATCTTCTATGATTTCTTTCTTCAGTGTCTTATAATTTTCTGAGTACAGATCTTTCACTTCTTTGGTTAAATTTATTCCTAGGTATTTTATAGTTCTTGATGCAATTGTAAATGGGACAGTTTTCTTAATTTCTCTTTCCGTTAGTTTATTATTTGTATATGCAAATGCCACTGATTTCTGAACATTGATTTTATATCCTGCTACTTTACTGAATTCGTCTATCAGTTCCAATAGTTTTTTTGATGGAGTCTTTGGGGTTCTCTATATACAGTATCATGTCATCTGCATATAATGACAATTTTACTTCTTCCTTGCCAATTTGGATGCCTTTTATTTCTTTTTGTTGTCTGATTGCTGTGGCTAGAACTTCCAGCACTATGTTGAATAAAAGAGGAGAAAGTGGACAGCCTTGTCTTGTTCCTGATCTTAAGGGGAATGGTTTTAGCGTTTCCCCATTGAGTATGATGTTAGCTGTAGGTTTATCATATATGGCTTTTATTATGTTGAGATATGATCCCTGTATTCCCACTTTGCTAAGGGTTTTTAACATAAATGGCTGTTGGATTTTGTCAAATGCTTTTTCTGCATCTATTGAAATGACCATGTGAACTTTATCTTTCATTTTGTTGATGTGGTGTATCACATTAATTGATTTACGGATGTTGAACCAGCCTTGTGCACTAGGGATGAATCCCACTTGATCACGATGTATGATCTTCTTAATATATTGCTGAATTCTGTTTGCTAATATTTTATTGAGAATTTTTGCATCTATATTCATCAGGGAGATTGGCCTGTAGTTTTCCTTTTTTGTGATGTCTTTATCTGGTTTTGGAATCAGGGTGATAGTGGCTTCATAAAAAGAGTTTGGGAGCCTTCCCTCCTTCTGGATTTTTTGGAATAGTTTGAGAAGAATAGGTAATAGTTCTTTTTTGAATGTTTGATAAAATTCACTTGTGAAGCTGTCTGGTCCAGGGCTTTTGTTTTTTGGGAGCTTGTCAATTACTGATTCAATTTCCTTGGTAGTAATCAGGGTATTTAGATTTTCTGTTTCTTCTTGCATTAGCTTTGGAAGGTTGTATGCTTCTAGAAAATTATCCATTTCTTCCAGATTGTCAAATTTGTTGGCATATAGTTGCTCATAGTAATTTCTTAGAATTTTTTGAATTTCTGTGATGTCTGTAGTCATTTCCCCTGTTTCATTCCTGATTTTGCTAATTTGAGTCCTCTCTCTTTTTTTTTTTTTGATGAGCCTGGCTAGAGGTTTGTCAATTTTGTTTATCTTCTCAAAAAACCAGCTCTTGGTTTCATTGATCTTTTGAATTGTTTTTCTGTTCTCTATATTGTTTATTTCCGCTCTGGTCTTTATTATCTCCTTTCTTGTACGCCCCTTGGGCCTCCTTTGCTGTTCTTTTTCCAGTTCCCTTAGGTGTAAGGATAACCTGTTGATTTGAGATTTTTCTTCCTTCTTTAGGTAGGCTTGCACTGCTATAAACTTCCCTCTTAGGACTGCTTTCGCAGCATCCCAGAGATTTTGGGTCGTGGTGTTTTCATTTTCGTTTGTCTCAAGGTATCTTTGGATTTCCTCCTTGATCTCATTTGTGACCCACTCACTATTTAATAGCATATCGTTTAGCCTCCATTTATTTGTCAGCTTCCCAGATTTCTTCTTATAATTGATTTCTAGTTTCATAGCATTGTGGTCAGAGAATACAGTTGAAATGATTTCAATCTTCTTAAATTTATTGAGACTTGTTTTGTGGCCTAACATGTGGTCTATCTTAGAAAATGTTCCATGTGCACTTGAAAAGAACGTATATTCTGTAGCTTTGGGATGAAATGCTCTGAAAATGTCTGTTAAATCCAGCTGATCTAATGTGTCCTTTAAGCTCGCTGTTTCCACATTGATTTTCTGTCTGGAGGATCTGTCCATTAGTGACAGCGTAGTGTTAAAGTCCCCTACTATGATAGTGTTACTGTTGATCTCTGTCTTTCTGTCTGACAATATCTGTTTTATATATTTAGAGGCTCCTATGTTAGGTGCATAGATGTTTACTAGAGTTATGTCCTCTTGTTGGATGGATCCCTTCATTACTATGAAGTGTCCTTCTTTGTCCTTTGTTATATTCTTCAATTTAAAGTCCATTTTATCTGATATAAGTATCGCTACTCCAGCTTTTTTCTCAGTTACATTTGCATGAAATATTTTACTCCATCCCTTTACTTTCAGCATGTATGAATCTTTGGATCTGAGGTGAGTCTCTTGTATACAGCATATGCTGGGGTCTTGCTTTCTTATCCATTCAGCCACCCTATGTCTTTTTATTGGAGCATTTAATCCATTTACATTTAATGTGATTATTGATAGGTGTGTATTTATTGCCATTTTGTTATTTGTGTTCGTAGTCTTTCTTAGGTTGTTTTTCTCTTCTACTTAAAGAAGCCCTTTTAGCATTTCCTGCAAAGCTGGCTTGGTGGTAATGAATTCCCTTAACTTATTCTTTTCTGCAAAGCTCCTTATCTCACCTTCGATTTTAAATGATAACCTTGCTGGATACAGCAGTCTTGGTTGTAGGCCTTTATTTTTCATCACTTTGAAAACCTCCTGCCACTCTCTTCGGGCCTGCAAAGTTTCTGTAGAAAAGTCAGCTGATAATCTTATGGGGGTACCCTTGTAAGTAACTTGCTGCCTTTCCCTTGCTGCTTTAAGGATTCTGTCTTTGTCCTTAACCCTTGCCATTTTCACTATAATGTGTCTTGGAGTGGGCCTGTTTGGAATCATCCTGGTTGGAACTCTCTGCACTTCCTGGGCTTGTATTTCAATGTCCTTTGCCAGGTTAGGGAAGTTTTCAGACATTATTACTTCAAATATGTTCTCAATCCCTTGCTCCCTCTCTTCTCCTTCTGGTACTCCAATGACCCGCTGGTTATTGCGTTTGATGTTGTCCCCCAGCTCTCTTAAACTATTTTCCATGTTTTTCATTCTTTTTTCTTTTTGTTGTTCCGCATGGGTGATCTGTGCTATTTTGTCTTCTAAGTCACTGATTCGATTTTCTGCTTCATCCAATCTGCTAGTGATTCCATCAAGTTTGTTATTTAATTCAGTAATTGTGTTCTTAAGTTCTAGCTGGTTGCTTTTCATGATTTCTCTATCGTTTTTTATATTTTCATTAATTTCCTTGAACATTCTAATAATCAGTGTTCTGAACTCTGTCTCTGATAGATTGGTTACCTCTATTTCCTCTATTTCCACTGATTCAGGAAGTTTCTTCTGTTCTTTTGTTTGTGTTATGTTTCTTTGTCTCCCCATTCTGGCTTACTCTTTGTGTTTGCTTCAATATAACAGATAGATCCCCCAGATTTCTCAGTCTTTTCTGGGTAAACTTATATGGTATGTGTCCTTTATATTTGAATTACTCAGTCTCCCTATTCTCCTGTGCTTGTATCTGAGGTGTTCCTTGTGTCGTGCATCCTCACTTGTTGAAGTTTTAGTTTTGGTTGCTTTTGGCTTGTCAGTAGGTGGGATTGAATCCCAGATTGATTAGCTGTGAGGATCAGCAACATCTGCAGTTTATGAGCTACTGTGAGAGGATTGACCCCTCTGATGAAACTTGGACCCTATGGGCCCTAGTACCTGTATCAACTTTCTTTTGGGTGTGACTCTTGTATGTCAAACCCAGAAATGCTCTGGTTTTATCTAAAGTTGGCCTCTGGGTATGATGATTCTTGTGTCTGTTTGTTTGGACCCACTGCTGCAGAGTGATTTTAGAGCATAACAGATCAACAAGAACAACCTCCGCAGCCACCAAAGGAAACCAAATGCTCGCACAAGTAAAAAAAACCAACCATCAAATTACAGTCAACTTGTACAGAAATATCAATCATACTAATGAAGAAAACAAACAAACGAAACAAAAACCACACACACAATAATAAAAGAGGAAACAAAATAAAATACAATATCGTAAAATAAAAAATAGAATAAACATGAGAAACCGATTAGCTATACCTAAAAAATAAAAAATAAAAATAAACTAAAATTAAAAAGAAGTAAGAATAAAAATTAAAAAAATAAAATTTGCAGAAAAAAGGAAAAGAGGAAAAGTATAGCAGTGAGAAGAATGAATAAAATAAGACAGAAAGTGAGGGTGGGGAAAAAAGAAAAAGAAAAGAAAGAAAAAGAAATATATATATATATATATATATATATATTTGTCTACACACCCATATATATGGACTTATATTCACCTATATACACCTATACATATGCCTATATTAAAAACTACAAAATGATAAGAATGAAATAGAAATAAAAACCAAAAACAACCAAGATAAGCAGCCAATAAAAGGAAAACAAAACAGAATAAAACCAAACAAACCAAAAATACCCATGCTGGTCTTGGCTAAAGTCCACCAAGCTCTCTTCAGTTTGTCTGCTGTACAAAAACTCCTGTGCGTCTTGTGGGAACAGTAGGCTACCTGATGCCCAGCGTGATCCTGGCACTGCAGGTTTGCTGTACTTGAGTGTGGTTGTGACGTGTGATTGGTGGGTTTTACAAAGTCATTGCCATTTTGCTTTTGCCTGTCCCAAGGCCAGCTGCACCCCCAAAGCCTCAATGAGTGTCTTTGGTCACCCTTTCGGTTGACAGCTGTGGAGAATTAAAGAATTCCTCACCACCAAAAGCCAGCTGCTAAGAATCTGTTAATTAGTGCCTCAGCAGGTGAACCGGCCCTGCCTCCCAAGCCTTGCATAAAGGTGGGGGCAGGGTAGGCAGTCTCACTCTGTCGCCTTTACTGGGGCGGAAATTCTCAACCCCCTGCAGGTAGGAATACCTTTGCAATCTGCCCCTACTGCTCCATTCAGGAATCAGTTTAAGACTGTCTTGGCAGAGGCCAAAGTTTGTGGGAGTGGGTGGGTTATTGTTTTTTTTTTTGCTTTCTGTTCAAGAGTAGAAAAAGGGAAAAAAAAAACCACATAAAAATAAACAAAGCCACAGTTCCAACACTGTTTTAAGCTAAGACCTTTGCCTCTTATGCTCCAGTGGAGTTCCTGTTGCTCTCCCAAAGAGTCTGCCGGGATTTAGGGAATTGTGCGCACCCTACCGTGTGGCTAAGATCCCCACTCCGCGTCTCTCGGGGACCTGCGTCTTTGCCCAGTGCGCTGCGTGTCCGAGCGAGTCTTCTTTTTCCCCTGCTCCCGGGTTTAAGGCTTCTGCCTTGGAACCGGCGCGCGCCCGCGTGGATCTCCTGCTGCTCTCCCAAACGGTCTGCCGGGATTTAGGGGACTGCGCGCACCCTGCCCCGTGGCTCCGATCCCCGCTCCGTCTCTCGGGGACCTGCGTCTCCGCCCGGCATGCGCTGCTTCTCCGCGGGCGAGTCCTCTGTTTTCCCCTGCTCCCGGGTTTCAGGCTTCTGGGCTCCGCGGGACCCGGTGGGCACAGAGACTGATCCCTGAACTGGGAGAGTGCAGGGATTGATCTTGCCCTGTCCCTGCGGGGCTCTGCACTCTGCTTCCTGGGGACCCGGCGGGCCGCAGGTGCAGCTCGTACCTCTGCACAGTCGTCTCCTCTCTCTCCTCCAGCACTTGCCCAGCCTGAGGCTTCTGCCTCAGACTGCAAACCAATGTGCTCTTGCTGAACTCTAGGTGGGCCGCGGGCCACAGGGAGCGAGCCAGGGGAACACTCACCGTGTCTCAGCAGCCGCGGGTGTGGGCTGCACCTCACGCGTCTCGCCGCCTTCTTCCCCTACTCGCCCGGCCTGCCCACCTTCCAGCAATCCTTGTGTGGAACTCTTAGTTGCTCTGTGTGATGAGTAGATGTCTCTTTGAAGCGTATTAGAAGTTCAAATTGTGGATATTTCCAGGGGAGATTTCATGGAGCCCTCCTCACAGCCGCCATCTTTATCTCCAACTTTTAAATCTCAGGCTCTGAAAGAGGTAAAAAATGAAACCTGACCTTTAGGAACATATACATCAAGACACAAATATTCACAATGAAAGACACAGTGAGGTAAATGTCAATTTATATCAACAGACTTGGAAGTTTATATTCATATGTAAGTATCAGAAATGCTTTCATGGCAACCATGGCACTTGAGAAAATTCTAAACTATATCAACAGTTAGAAACTGGAAAAGAATATTCCAGACACAAGGAAAAGCATGTGCAAAGACAATAAAGAAAAGCTTGGTATATTAAAAAACGTGTAGGGAATCCATTTTGGCTGGGACATAAAAAATGGGCAGGGAGTGAAATGGATTAGAAAGGTAAATCATCAGAGCCATTCAGTGGTGAACATGAATTCCCAGTGTTTTATTTAATCCCATCAACCATATGAAGATATTGCCTATATTTAAGTTAAACAGTGATATGAAATGTTCTTCAGAAACTTAGTTTTTATTCTTAAAAAAAAAAAAAAAAAAAAAAAGCAACTATCTAACCCGCAGGCCACTATTTTATTTCCCTGGTAAGAACCGCAGGAGTTAGTTCAGTGTTTACACAGAGAAATAAGTTTAAAAGAACATTTGCATACATTCTCCCATTTAGTCTTCACAGAAACTCTGTAACAAACTGGCTCTACCACTTCCTAGATGTATGACCTGAGGTAAAATATTTAAACTCAGTGTCCCCATCTGCAGCATAGTAATAATAATAGAATGTATTTCATGTGCTTTGAAATTTAAATGACACAATGCATGTTGAAGCAGATGCCCCTGTACCTACTGCATAATAAGCTTTCAATAAATATTAGCATTCTGATTATTATTATTATTATTTTATAATAAGGGAAATGAGACTGGGTAAAGTTAAATGATATTCCCAAGGTAACTGAGTTAGGAAGTGGCAGAGTTAAATTTGACCACAAGTCACTGGCATGATTTTTATAAGATGCAAAGCAGATTTTGCTACCAGTGAAAGATCAGATAAATTAGAAACCCAAAAATGAACACTTGATTAAATAAATTGTGGTACACTATCATGTGGAATTCTACAAACCACTTCTGGTAATGTAATAAATATAGAAAGATGTTGGGGACAGAGAGACCCTCGAGGAGCTGTAAAGGAGGGGTGTTTGCAAGGCTCGCCCCTCTGCCTGTTGCTTTTGCAAGGCTGGCACAACACTTCAAAATCCTGAGGTGACCTCAGTCTCTGTACAGACAAAACACCTCAGATCACAGAGGTGGTTTCAATACATTTGGTACAGGACAGTCTGCATTTGCTACATTAAATACAGATATCCTACAGTTGATGCTCTGAGCAGTCCCTGTTCAAGGCTGTTGCCTCTTCTCTCCTTCCCCCACCCCAACCCGGCTTTAACAAAGCCTACATCAATAAACCATGGCTGCTAGACTGGGTCACTGTCCTTCCAGCAGAGGAGACAGCTGCCCACCTAGCCCCCACTTTCAAGTACTTCTTTGTCTGTCTTTCTTAATCCTCTGTTGCCCCCACTCCAGACCATTCAACTGGCCACACTGGATGCTGCAAGTGGCACTTGAACAGAGACCTGAGTACAGGGGCATTTTAAAATAGCAGACGAGAGGACGTTCCAAGGGAAGGCGTTGGCCAATACACAGAGCTAAAAAAAAAAAAAAAAAAAAAAAAAAAGGTAGGTGGAACAAAATAAAAGCTAGGTTTACATGGGGAATTCAGGATCTCGAGATCGCATTTTGTATTTACAAGTGCTACAATCATTGTTAAAAGCTCGAGGATGTCAAGTACATAGCAGAACTTTTAGATAAATTTAGGATTTGTTCAGGAGACATACCCTTGGTTCCCAGAGGAGGGGACTGTAAATGTTCAGATCTGACATAACGTTGAAAGAGATTTGAGGGAATGTTACACCCAGGAGGGGCCTCGACATCTACCGGTGTATACATTTACTCTTTGGAATTTAATTAAAGAATGTTTGAACCCTATTAATCCAGCCAAACACAACCTGGACTATATGTACTCATGCCAGGGGTTCCTACCGCACTTGAGGGTTACTCCCACCTCCTGCCTGAGGCAGGAGAACCAGGGGATGGCCAGTTATCCCCTAAAGAGGAAGAACAGCTAGAGGGAGAGACAAGACAGAATAAACAAAACAGGGAAGACAAGGACTTTGATTCAGAGGATGAGGAGGAGGAGGAAGAAATAGTCAACACTCTTTCACATGATGCCATTAAAAGAAACTAGCAGAATGTGGAGCCTCCTCCTCCTCCGTGACAGCTATTTACCACATATAGAGCTACCACACAGAGACCAGGGATGGAAATAACAGGAAACGGAGCTCGAGACCCCTTCCTCTCATCTGAGATCAGCTAGGGTGAGAGTCCCATGAACTCTCAAAAGACAGGGACAGCTCTACGCCCTGGCCCAGCAGGAAACTGGTACAGAAGAAGAGACTTCCTGTCCCTCAGCTTCCCATTGAGACTTTATGGGGATTATGTTTCTCAAGGGGAAAACTAGAAAGGCAGTTAAAGACAGACGTTGGGTCTCTACATTCCTACATTTCCCACAAATGTGACCTTTTATTTCTTTTTTGCCTGGATAACTCAGTCTGCAGAACATCAGACTTTTGACCTACCATTCCCATGCCTCCTCAGCCACCCCCCTCTATTGCTGGAGCGATTCTTACTCAGCCAGCCACGGCAGATATAGTCAAAATGCATGACAGCTAGACTCCTCAATTGCTTTTTCTGTCATACTTAACAATGTATCAGTTATGTTCTTTTCATACAGCCCTGGTATGAAGAAACTGCCTTGCAGGTGCTCAAGGAACTACATGGTTTGCTATCACAGCCAAAGCATTTTGTAGGTCTCCTGATAGCAGGAGTAACAGCTTTCTTGGAAATTATAGCCTCACTATCTGTAGCCTCAGTAGCTCTTAGTACCTCAATCCAGACTGCTCAATTTGCTGAAACTTTGGCATGCAATACCTCTTTGGCTTTACATAATCAGGAAAGTATAGATAAGAAACTGTTTGACCATATCCAAATTTTAGAACCAGTAGTCTTAGGAATAGGAGATCAGATCCAGTTGATAAAAGAACAATGAAGGTTGCATTGCCACAGGGGATACAAGGCTGTCTGCGTCATCCCCGCCTGCTTTAACAGTTCATCCCATATTGGGATTGAAACAGAATTAAGGCAGCACTATTGGGAGCATTACAAAGGTCCAATGCCTCTCTGGACCTGGCTTCCTAACACCAGCATATCCTAGATATACAAAATGCTCCTGGACCAGATATACAGCCAGCCACGCCTGTGCAACAGTTGTTAGATGAGCTTAAAGACATAAATCCATTTAATATTCTTAAATACTCCTTTAACATCTAATAGATTATTAACAGACGTTCTACTTCTAACATGTCTTTTTCTTACAGTCTGTCGAAGACTCCACAGAGGGGAACTCTTCCAATTAGCCACAGACGTACATCAGCTACCCTCACAAAAAAGAAAAAAACGGGGATATGTTGGGGACCGAGAGACCCTCGAGGAGCTGTAAAAGAGGGGTGTTTGCAAGGCTCGCCCTTCTGACTGTTGCTTTTGCAAGGCTGGCACAATACTTCAACATCCGGAGGCAACCTCGGTCTCTGTACAGACAAAACACCTCAGTGCACAGAAGTGGTTTCAATACATTTGGTACAGAACAGTCTGCATTTGATACACTAAATACAGATATCCTACAGCTGATGCTCTGAGCAGTCCCTGCTCAAGGTCATTGCCTCTCCTCTCCTCCCCCCACCCACCCTGCTTTAACAAAGCCTATATCAATAATCCATGGCTGCTAGACTGGGTCACTGTCCTTCCAGCAGAGGAGACAGCTGTCCACCTAGCCCCCGCTTTCAAGTACTTCTTTGTGTTCTTTCTTAATCCTCTCCCACCCCCACTCTGGACCATTCGATTGGCCATGCTGGACATGGCAGAAAGGTAGTCAAAATATATTGTTACATTTCTTAAAAGTTGAAATTGTACAGTAAGATCTTTATGTAAAATAAAAATGAGACATGGCGGGGGGGGGTTGAATCCAAAAGGATGTATAATCAAGGCTGTCTATGGACTGTGAGACTGACAGTGACTGTTTTTTTTTTTTTTTTTACTATATTCACTTATCTGTATTTTTTTTTAAAGATTTTTTTGGGGGGAAATTGTGGGAGTGTAACAGCATTGGAGAACCAGGGAAGTGGAACAGACAAGTTGCTGTTCTTTTGTTCTACAGTCTAGTTGTGGAGGACATTGCTTCACTGGCCCATGTTGGTATCATCATTGTGCTCTTCCCGGGTGAGACAGATCGGTCGTCAGCCTCTGGACAGCCGTTCACGGCACCTCTTGGCAGCTCACACCAGCTGCCAGCTGCTCACGCTGGCTGCCGGCCACTCACTGTAGCCTATATCAGCCCACTGCAGCAGTGGCTACGCTAAGCCATTGCTGGCAACTCACAGCAGACCAGCTCCAGGTGGAGCTGTTGTTCACCATCTTAGCTGTAGAGGGCAGTGTCACTGGCCCTCATATGTGGGATCCGAACCAGGGCCCTGCTGCTCAGAGCCGGCGTCCCAAGCCAGCTCTTAACCAACGTGCCACTCGGCCGCCCCAATCTATATTTTTTATATATTCATATTGAACACGGTTTTGTTTTAAAAATATGTTTTAAACTTCCACCTCACCACTCTCCAAAAAACCTTAATCTCCATAGCAATCTCATCATGGTTCCTGACACACACATACTCCCTTTCTAAGGCGTTAGATCCTGCTAAAGATCCACTAAGGAGTAGACCTTGGCACAACATGTGACCTGCCCTTTAGTTGACCATGTTACTCTCTGTTGTTTGTTGAAAGGGCTAATTTTAATTATAGAAAAATTTTAAGAACCCGCCGAGTGGCGCGGTGGTCAAGCGCTGGATTGGGAAGCCAGCGGCCCCGGTTCGGATCCCACATAGGAGAGCTAGTGACACTGCCCTCAAAAAAAAAAAAAAATTTAAGACTCTGAATCTTTGATGTGAACTATGTAGAATAGCAGAAAAAAAATTTAATTCCCCACTCTTCCTTGTTTTCTGTACCATAACCATTGATCCAACTTTCTTCACCAAGCCTAAAAGACTGAGCTTTGTCTAATAACTATATTTTAATTGTAGCAAAAAATATATATAAATTTGCCATCTTATGAGGGTAAAAGGGATCAAATATATGTTGATGGAAGAACTGACTGGGTGGTGAACACAAACATGACATAAAAATGATGTATTACCGAATTGTACACTTGAAATCTATGTAACTTTACAAACAATTGTCACCCCAATAAACTTTAAATTTAAAAAAAATTTGCTTTCTTAACCATTTTAAGTGTACAATTCAGTGGCTTTAAATATTTTCACTTTGGTATGTAGCCATCACTACCATCCATCTCCAGAACTCCTTTCACCTTGGAAAACTGAAACTCTGTACCCATAAAACAACAACCCCCATTTTCCCCTCTACCTCCAGCCCCTGGCAACCACTATTCTACTTTCTGTCTCTATTAATTTGACTACGTATGTCTCTCATAATTAATGCAATCATACAGTACTTGTCCTTTTCTGACTGGCTTATTCAATTAGCAAAATGCTTTCAAGGTTTATCCATGTTATAACATGTCAGATTTTCCTTCCTTTTTAAAGTTGAATACTATTTCATTGTGTATATATTATCACATTTTCTTTATACATTCATCTGTAGATGGACACTTGAGTTGCTTCCACATTTTGGCTATTGAGAATAATGTTGCTATGAACTTGCACATAAAAGTACCTCTTTGAGTTCCTGCTTTCAATTCCTTTGGGTATATATCCAGAAGTGAAATAGCTAGATCATAAATAATTTGTTGAAAAGACTGTCCTTTCCCCCAATTAAATGGTTTTTGCACCCTTGTCAAAAATTATTTGAACATATACACAAGGGTTTATTTTGGGGCTATTTTATTTTATTGGTCTATATGTCTGTCTTTAGGCTAGGATCATACTGCTTTGATTACTATAGATTTGTGGTAATTTTTGAAATCAAGAATTGTGAGATCTCCAACTTTGTTCTCTTTTTCAATATTGAGATTGAAAAATCTTGAGATTCCATATGAACCTTATGATGATGTTTTCTATTTCTGCAAAAATAATCATTAGGATTTTGAATAGGTATTGTATTCAATCTGTAGATTACTTTGGGTAGTATTGACGTCTTAACAATATTAAGTCTTTTAATATATGAACACAGGATGTCTTTCTATTTAGTCTGTGTCTTCTTTAATTTCTCTAAAGACCTCTTTTTTTTCTAGCTATATCTTATAATGTCCTTTACTAGATTTTGCATTTTTCTTCTGTAGTGTTTTGACTATTACTTAGTTGGACCCTGTTTGATATTATAAAATTTTGGCAATTTGAACTCTTCAATATATAATGTAAGGAGTAATATGGTAGATCTTGTGTAGTCTGGAATAGTTGATGACATCATAAAGTTTATTGCCTAAATTAGTGAAATAATGCTTACGTGATGATGGAAGAAAAAGTAAATATAAGACTTCAGAAAAAGTAAGCATCGGACCGGTCAAGTGGCACATTGGTTAAGAGGTGGTTTTGGGATGCCAGAAGCCCCAGTTCAGATTCCACATATGAGGGCCAGTGACACTGCCCTCTACAGCTAACAACAGCTCCACCTGGAGCTGGACTGCGTGAGCCCCGGTGATGCAGTATGCTGCAGCCCCTGCTGCAGCGGGCTGCCATAGGCTACAGTGAGTGGCCGGCAGCCAGTGTGAGTGGCTGGCAGCCAGTGCAAGCTGCCAATAGCCGTGATGACTGACCATCCAGAGGCTGGCGACTGATCTGCCTCATCCGGGAAGAGTGCAATGATGATACCAACATGGACCGGTGAAGCAATGTCCTCCACAACTAGACTGACGAACAAAAAAACAGCAACTTGTCTGTTCCCCTTCCCCAATCCCCCAACGCCCTTCCCCTCCCCCAATTCCGCAATAAATCTTTTTTAAAAAAAGGAAAAAATAAGCATCAGTGTCCTCCCATCCTCTCTCTTTTGACAAGGCCTATAACTATTCATTAAGGAATGTGAGTTGTTATGAAGATGACAGAAGCAATAACTGAGAGGACAGGAGGTAAGATATAACAGCCAAAATTAGAATAACACGTAAAATTTTTAGAAAGCTTCCTTAGGCTTAAGTTTGGGTATAGCCTATTTCCATAATACTACTAACCTTCCAAAAGGTTTCCACATGTCTTAATGTTCTCATTCCTATGTCTCCTAAGGAGTTATGAACACAGGGGTAAGCATTGAGTAACAGATTTTATAGGTTATTGGAAACTGATAGCCAGTACATGACAGACCATGAATGCATGAGAATATCTGATGCCCTTTTGAGATATCATAATGATAAAAGCTCTGTTTAAATGAGGACAATCTAAGTTGATCTGATTCTTGATCTCTGGAATTGCAACCTGAAATTATAGAAATATTCAGGTGATTAGAAGCAGTAACTAAAACGGAAAAACTACTTTGAAAGGGGTTTTGAGCAAATGAAAATAAAAACTAGTTGAGTTACTCAGTAGCAAAAATTAATAATAATCAGAGCTGTTAGGTAGAAAAGGAGATACAAAATACAGAGAGTAAGAAAGCCAATTAAGAGTAGAAAGACAAGCAAGAAGGCACACAAGGCAATGCAGAGCCCTTTATGGTAGCTGAGCCCATTAATGGTTGCATCCAAGTGATCATCCTAGATTTTTCTACTGCTTGAGTATGCAAAACCCACAGAATACAGAATACAAGTTCAGTCTCCATCTGGCCCTGCTATACTATGGTATCTTCTTTTCCTAGAGGGCTGTGTATGTCTCCTGAGAATTCCTTTTTCTTCTCTCTCTCTCATTCCATAAGGACCACCCCCATTCTTGAGATAACTTGAATGGTTTTTGGTTCCTTGCAATCAGCATATCTTAAATTAAATATCCATACTTAAAAAATGAAAAAAGAAATAAGGAAGGAAGCATTAAATAAAGTAAGAAGCTAGAAGACAAAAACATTAGTGGTTTAGAATTCCTTGCCCTTTTCCTTCTCTCGGTACCTGTGTGTTTGCCTCCTCCACCAAAAGTTCAGCTCCAACTTCCATGTTACTAACTGACAGCCATATGGTGCCTCCTCAGAACCCTATTCTGTGTTCCAGCCTCCATAGAAAATTATCTGTTGAACAACTCCACCTAGAGATCCTCCAAGTGCCTCAAACTCAACCACTCCAAAATTTCCAAAATTAGTTTCCCCTCCAGTATTTCTCATGTCAATGAATGACACCAACATCCATCCACTTTCCCAAACTTGGGGGATAAGGAGTGAGTGGTGAAGAGGAGGTTGGTGTTAGCCTCGACACATTCTTCCTAATCTCCTCTATCCAATCAATCAAAAAGTTCTAATAATTCTACTTTATTGGTATCTTTAGAATAAATCAATTTTTTATCTTAAATGCCATTCCATCATTCTCTACTAATAAAATATTGTAACAACCTCTAATTTGTCCTTTCTTCTTCTAGGCTAGCTTAGACTCTATCTATTTCCCATGCTATCACCAAAGGAATCACTGAAAAGTAGATCCAGCCCTCTCACTTAGCAACTTAAAATGGCTCTTGAGAATCTTCTGACAGTTAAACCTCCTTATATGATCTACCACGATTGACACCCATCTGTCTCTCTAGCTCTCTCTTTCACACCACTCCAATCATCCCACAGCCTCAGTGATTTACCCACACTAATATTTAATATTTCCTCAAATGGATCATGCTTTCTCTCAGATTTTGCCATGTCCATCTGAAATTCCCATCCCTATCTCTGTTTCCTAACAGAGAACTCTTACTTATCTTTAAGGCTCAAGACTACATCTAAACTGAGAACGCCTCCTGTGAGCTCATCAGTGTTTTGTCAGTTTATTTATCTGCTACCCTGCAGTGAACAGCCAGTTCCTTGAGCATTGATTGTCTTTACCATTTAATCCCGAGGCTTAGCCCAAAACCTGGCCTATAGTAGAAATTCAATAAATGTTTGTCAAATGAATTCAGCGTTCCTTTTACTACAAGTCAGACTCCCAGACTGAGTTTTAAAAAGAAAATCCAATTACAGCGCTTACAAAGAGATGAAAATATAGGAGTAGCACAATTATAAAATGAAGTAGAATTTAAGATGAAATGATTAAACAAGGCAAAGGATCACTCTGTTTGACTAAATAATGCCCTGCTATCCATCCTCCATCCCCAAATGTCTCACTTCTCTTGCAACCCTAACTGTATTGTCATTATATCTCTGAGTGTGTTTACCCAGTACTCTGTGAATTCTTTGAGAGGAGTGATCACATCTTATTTATCCTTTTATTTCCAGTTCTTGATAAATGTTGAATGAATGAGTGAGACAAAGTCACAAATCTTTTGCACTAAATAACATGACATCAAAATATATAAAGAGAGCCGGCCGAGTGGCGTGGTGGTTAAGCGCTGGCTTGGGAAGCCAGTGGCCCAGTTTGGTCCCACATAACAGGGCCAGTGACACTGCCCTCAAAAACAAAAACAAAAACAAAAACAACAACAACAACAACAACTATATATATATATATATAATTAAAATAAATGAAAGCAGAAATGAATTGAACTATATAACAATGCTACATTATTATATGTTGAACTTTGTAACCCTAGAAATTGAAAATGCTTCTATAAATCTAACATATACAAAAATGAATTATGATTAGGCCACAAAGAAAACTTCAATTTATCTGACAAAGCACAAATGATATGGAACAAGTTCCTGAAGGAAATCCAAAAATAAAAAAAAGCAGGAAAAAAGGGAAAGAGAGAAAACAGAAGTTTTAAAATATCCAACCATATGGAATATAAATCATATTTTCCTAAATGATTAAAATGTTCTGCTAGGAGGAATATTTAAATTTAAAGACAATGTAAGTCAAATAAAAGCAAGTGAATAAATATGAGTAAATAAAATTTTAAAGTTAAACAAATCAAAAAACAAAACAAACAAAATTAAAAGGCAAGCAATAAGCTCTGAAAAATATATTTGCCAGAAACATAAAAAATTAATAACCTTAAAAAAAAGAGCTCTGGGTCAGCCAGGTGGTGCAGTTGGGTAAGAGGGAAAACTCTGGGTAATAGGGTGTCTAGTTTGACTCCTACATGGGCCAGTGAGATGCACCCGAGCTGAGCTGCCACTGAACTGCCAACTGGCAGCCAGATGGCTCAGCTGGTGAAAGCGCATGCTCTTAACAACAAGGTTGCCGGTTGGACTCCCACATGGGATGGTGGGCCGTGCTCCCCCACAACTAGATTGAAAGAGGTAAATTGGACTTGGAGCTGAGCTTGTGCCCTTCACAACTAAGATTAAAGGATAGCAATTTGACTTGGTGCTGATGGGTCCTGGATAAACACAATGTTTCCCTTCCCCAATGCCCAACACTGTTCCCTTCCCCAAAATCCCCAATAAAATCTTTAAAAAAAAAAAATAGAACTCTTACAAATTGGTGAAAAAAATACTAATACTACAATTTTTAATGGTAAATGATATTAATATACAATTCAATAATGATAAAACTGAAAGGAACTATTAAATATTTAAAAAGGGGAACACATCATAGAAATGGTGGTGTGGGGTGAGCCTCTTGAAATCTCCCCCGGAATTTATAACAATTTGAAGAGCTATAATTCCACAAAGGACCCTCTGCCCAGCAGATAGGGAAAACTAAGAGATACGCAATTGAAATCATCTAAAGGTGGGCAAATTGGGTGAGCGGGGGAGGAGAGAAGTGGTAAGTGCAGAGATGTGGGCCACGTGCAGGACAAGGATGCAGACCAGAGCTAGATTCCAGCTCTGAGCTCCAAGCATTCCAGAGCTACAGCAGTCGCGGGAGAGAGAAGAATTCAGAATGCTAGCACTCCCCTTACAGCCCACAGTTCTGCCTGAGGGATCAGCGTATAACACTGCAGACCGCAAAACTCCCTGCAGAGACCTCAAAGCAAAGACTGAGGGAAGAAGAGTGAAAATAGCAGTTTAAGCCCACACTGCCAAGCTGAGGACATAAGGCACTGGCACAGAGTCTAGCCAACACCTCTTTCTACCCTCCCAGAGCTCACCCCATCCACACCTTCCCAGTGCTAGAGGCGGAACAGTAGCAGTGCCAGATCAAAACAACAGTATATTTGTAGTTCTGAGAACTGCAACCCGCAGCCATATAGACTCATGGCCCAAGTAGTTCTGGTGAAGGGAAGCGAGCCTTAGGTGCAGGATTGGCTGTGCTGGTGGTTGCCGCCAGTGCTCAGAGCCACCTCTCAAAACCCATCCTGTCCCTGCCCCCACCTATCTCGGTGGATCCCTACAAGGGTAAACAGAGCCACTGAAACAGAGCCACAAGAAAGAGCTTTGGAACTTCAGAAGCTCTCCACATCTCCCCATGGAGGCTGTGCCCTGAGACCTAGGTGGCCTGCTCACAGAAGAGGAGCCCATCTTCCAGATAATTCCTCCATTGAGTAAGAAGCTGGAACAGTGCAGAGAAAATATAACAGTACAGCATTAGAGAGAATAAAATACTGCAGTCAGAGAGAAAATGAAACATATTACCAACACCTACTGGAAAGCAAAAGGAAGACCTCTTTCTATCAACCTGTTGCAGAACCCACTTCTGTAGATGCCTAGGAAGAGAAATAATAATTTATTAATTGCCGTGAATAACCAAGGTAAGAAGACAGCTCAGAAAGAAAATGAAAAGTCTCCAGAAAATGAACTTAAAGACATGGAAATATGTGACTTAAATGACAGAGAATTCAAGATTGCAGTTCTTAAAAAAACCCTCAAGATGCAATAAAACACAGACAGGCAGTTTAATGAACTCAGAAACACAATAAAAGAACAAAAATGAACATTTTACCAAAGAGAGTGAAATTTTTAAAAAGGACCAAGTAATTCCTAAAGATTACGAACTCAATAAAAGAAATGAAGAATGAAATAGCCAGCTTAGGAAATAGAGCAGAACAGATGGAGGAAAGAATCAGTGACATTGAAGATAGAAATCTGGAAATGACACGGATGGAAGAAGAGAGAGACTTAACAGTTAAAAGAAATGAAAGAATGCTACAAGAACTTTCTTGGGCTAGCCAAATGGCTCAGTAGGTTAAAAGCATGAGCTCTGAGCAACATGGTCGCCGCTTCTATTCCCACATGGGCCAGTGAGCTGTGCCCAAGCTGAGCTCTGCTGAGCTGCCAATAGGCAGAAGGATGGCTCAGCTGGTGTGAACACATGTTCCTAACAACAAGGTTTTTGGTTCAACTCCCACATACAGCTAAGATTGAACATGGCACCTTGAGCTGAGCCACCGGGAGATGCTGACAGGCAGCTGGATGGCAACTGAACGTGAAGCTGAGCTAGCTGCACCCTCCACAACTAAGATTGAAGTACAACAACTTGGCTGTTCCCCTTCCCCAATTCCCCAACACTGCTGCCCTTCTCAAATTTCCCCCAATAAAATCTTAAAAAAAAAAAAAGAACTATCTGACTCTATCAGAAGAACAATATAAAAATAATGGCCATACTAGGAGAGGAAGAAGAAAACAGAGAGTATATTCAAACAAATAGTCTACAAGAACTTCCCAAACTTGTGGAAAGAACTGGAACCTCAAATCCAAGAAGCAAATAGAACACCTAATTACCTCAATCTCAACAGGCCCTCACTAAGGCACATTTTATTGAATTCAATAACCTGGAAGAAATGGACAAATAGCCTTCCTAGGCTGGGTCATGAAGAACTGGAAAATCTAAATAAACTAATCAACAGTAAGGAAATTGAATCAGTCATCTAAAATCTCCCCAAAACCAAAAGTCCAGGACCAGATGGCTTCACTAGTGAATTCTAACAAACATTCAAAAAGAATCTAAGACCTGTCCTACTCAAACTCTTCCAAAACACTGAAGAAGAGACAATACTCCCTAACTCATTTTGAGGCCAACAGTACCCTGACACCAAAACCTGGTAAGGATAACACAGGAAAAAGAAAATTACAGACAAATATCTCTGATGAATACTGATGTAAAACTCCTAAACAAAATTCTAGCAAATCGAATGCAACAATGCATTAAAAAGATTACATAACACGACCAAGTGGGATTGATCCCATGGTACAAGGATAGTTCAACATATGTAAATTGATCAATATGATATACCATATTAACAAAATAAAGGACAAAAATCATATGATTACATCAATAAATGCAGAAAAAGCATTTGACAAGATACAACATTCATTTATGACTAAAACACTTAATAAAATGGGTATTGAAGGAAAATTCCTTAACATAATAAAAAGCATATATGACAAACCCTTAGCTAATATCATAATTAACAGTGAAAAAATGAAGCCCTTCACTCTACATTCAGGAATAAGACAGGGCTGTCCCCTATCACCTCGGTTTTTCAACATAGTATTGGAAATCCTAGCCAGATCAATCAGGCAAGAGAAAGAAATAAAAGGCATCTGTATTGGGAATGAAGAAGTTAAACTGTCCCTTTTCTTTTAATTCCTTTATTGTGAAATAAACATTTTTTTAAAGAATTAGTTTCGGGTGTACAACACATTGCAATAGTTATCCTTTTTATCCCTCAAAGTGAAAATACCTCTCCCAAAGTTCACCACCCCACTTCCCCACCCCTATATCATACATATCTAGTACAATTCCTTTGACTCCCCTCCACAGTATACTCCACATCCCGTGACTATCTATATATTCAATTACAGTTGGCATACAATATTATACAACATCAGCTTCAGGTTTACAGTGCAGTGATCAACCTCTAATCTATCCAAGAAGTGGTCTCCCTAACAAAAAATGTGAACATCTGACAAATCACAAAATTTTTACAACATTATTACATTCCCCAAACTGTGTTCCATATCCCTGTGGCAATATTGTAGTTGCCTATTTATGCTGTCTAATCCCTTCCCCTTCTCCCTCATCCCCACTCCCCTCCCAACTAGCAACTCTCAGTTTTTCCTCTATATGTATGAGTATGTTTCTGTTTACTTTGCTCGTTCATTCAGTTTTTCAGATTCCACATATAAGTGAGATCATATGGTATATGTCTTCCTCTGACTGACTTATTTCACTTAACATAATAGTCTCTTCACAACATTATCAATTACATTCCCAGAACTGTTCCCCATATCCCTGCGGTAACATTGTAGTCACCCACTTACGATGTCCAAAACCTTCCCCCTCTCCCTCATCCCCAGCCCCTCCCAACCAGCAACCATCAGTTTACCCTTTATATCTGCTTGATATGACTTAAATCTTCTTAAATTTACTGAGACTTGTTTTGTGGCTTAACGTGGTCTATCTTGGAAAATGTTCCATGTGTACTTGAGAAGAATGTATATTCTGTTTTTTCAGAGTGAAATGCTCTAAAAATATCAACGAAGTCCAGCTGGTCTAAAGTGTCATTTAAGGCCCGTCTTTCTGTGTTGATTTTCTGTCTAAAGGGTCTGTCCATTGATGACAATGGGGTGTTGAAGTCCCCTACTATGATAGTGTTCCTGTTGATCTCTGTCTTTATGTCTGTCAAAATCTGTTATATGTAATTAGGAGTTCCTATGTTGGGTGCGTAGAAGTTTATTAGGGTTGTAGTGCCCTTCTTTGTCTTTTATTGTAGTCATTTTAAAGTCTATTTTGTCCAAAATAAGTATTGGTATTCCAGCTTTTTTTTTCTCATTTCCATTTGCATGAAATATCTTATTCCATCTGTAAACAGCATATACATGTGTCATATTTTCTTATCCACTCAGCCACTCTCTGTCTTTTGATTGGAGCATTTAGCCCATTCACATTTAAAATGATTATTGATGGGTGCATATGTATTGCCATTTTGTTATTTGTAATCCTTGTCTTCCTGGGTTAGCTTGTTTACCCCATTCTTTTGTTTAAAAAAGCCCTTTTCACATTTCTTGCAATGCTGGCTTGGTGGTAATGAATTCCTTAAGCTTATTCTTTTCTGAGAAGCTCTTTATTTCTCCTTCAATTTTAAGTGATAGCCATGCTGGGTAGAGCAATCTTGGATGTAGGACTTTATTTTGTGTCACTTTGAATATCTCCTGCCACTCCCTTCTGGCCTGCAGAGTTTCTGTAGACAAGTCAGATGTTAGTCTAAAGGAGTTCCTTTGTTTGTGACCTGCTGTCTTTCTCTTGCTGCTATTAAGATTCTGTCTCTGTCTTTAACCTTTGCCATTTTAACTATGATGTGTCTTGGTATATACATGTTTGGTTTCAGCTTGTTTGGAACCCTCTGCACTTCCTGGGCATGTATGTTGATTTCCTTCACCAGGGTAGGGAAGTTTTCAGTCATTATTTTTTGAAATACATTCTCGAATCCTTGCTACTTCTCTTCTCCTTCTGGTATTCCTATGAGTCTTAGGTGGCTGCGCTTCATCTTGTCCCATAGGGCTCTTAAACTATTTTCATTATTTTTTATTCTTTGGTCTTTTTGTTGTGCCAACTGGGTGATTTCTGCTATTTTGTCTTCCAAATCACTGATCCGGTCCTCTGCTTGATCTACTCTACTGGTGATTCCTTCCAGCGTGTTCTTCATTTCGGTTATTGTATTCTTTAATTCTAACGGGTTGTTTTTTATGATTTCTCTATCCTTCCTTATGTCCTTACTAAGTTTGTTAAACATTCTTATCATCAGTGTTCTAAACTTTGTCTCTGAAAGGTTGGATCCCTCTGTTTCATTTGTTTCCGTTTCTAGAGGTTTCTTCTGATCTTTTACTTGTGACATGTTCCTTTGTTTCTCCATTCTGGCTGTCGCTCTGGGATTGCTTTGTATTAGATAGAACACCAGGAGAGCCCTGGCTGGAACATGCAGGCACACAGCTCGCAGCCCAACACTCCCAGGAAAACTCCCAGTCTCAGCCTGTCCCAATCAGTTGCTCACAGATCAGGCTGAGCAGCCCTACAACCAATCACTAACCTGAAAACTCTGTAAGCACAGTGCAGAGAGCGGGGACCCGAGGCGGCTTCCACACTCCCGCTTCTCATTGAGGAGCTTGTTGGAGCCAGAGCATGCCCACCAGGCATTTCCCTGGCAATGCAGAACAAGCCATGCAGAGAATGGGGATCCGAGGTGGCTTGCACACTCCCAGGTCTCAGTGAGCAGCCTGTGGGAGATGGAGGGCACCTGCCCAGAGTTTCCATGGCAATGCAGTACAAGCCAGTCGGAGGGTGGGGATCCAAGGCCACATGTGCGTGCAGGCACACACGCACTTCTGCACCAATTCCACCAGATCAATGAAGTCCCGGACCTGATCCTCTGTGGGAGGGTCCATCCCTGACAAAATGGCACCCTCCTTACACCACTCACATGCAGGCTCCACACCAGGGGAATAATAGTCCCAAAACCTCCAGCCTTTGCACCAAATGTGCTCAATTCAGTCCTTACCCACAGGCTCCTGAGCTCAGCTCACACAACCACTCCCTTCATCAGGAACCAGGTAAGTGCTCACTGGTGAGCAAGCCCATGTGCCAGCCCCTCTCATTCTCTAGCCACCCTCAGCCTCACCGAGCTGAGCAAAGAGAGTCCTCACTAATTTACTGCCAGCTAACTTGGAACTTCTCTTCCCAACAAAGGAACTCTGGGCTGGTGAGCTTGGTGCGTGGCCGGAGGGTCTCTCCCCCAACCGGACAGGCCTCCCCACAGCTGGGGCTTCCCTCACGGGGTTCACTATCTCTCCTCTCCACCCATTCTGCCAGATCTGACGTGGCCTCCTCTTTAAGTTCTTTGTTTATGGTTCTGTTCATCTAGTGTTCCAGGGACCTCCAGGGTTGAATGCTGTATAATTTGTAATTTTTGTGTGATCCTGGGAGGTAGCTAGCACAGTGTCTGTCTATTCTGCCATTATACCGGAAGTCAATCAGCAGCCATTTATGATAAAAACTCTTAGCAAAGTGGGAAGAGTGGGATCATGTCTCAACATAATAAAGGCCATATATGATAAGCCCACAGCAAACATCATCCTCAATGGGGAAAGGCTAAAAGCTTTCCCCTTAAGAACAGGAACAAGACAAGGCTGCCCACTTTCACCACTTCTATTTAACAAAGTTTTGGAATTCTAGCCACAGCAAATCAGACAAGAAAATGAAATAAAAGGCATCCAAATTGGAAAAGAGGAAGTAAAATTGTCATTATATGAAGATGACATGATACTATATAGAGAGAATCCCAAAGATTCCACCAAAAATCTGCTAGAACTGATCAACGAATTTGGTAAGGTAGCAGGATACAAAATTAATATTCAGAAATCAGTTGCATTTCTATACACCAATAATAAACTATCAGAAGAAGTTATCAAGAAATGAATCCCTTTTACAATTGCTTCAAAAACAATAAAATATCTAGAAATCAATTTAACTAAAGAAGTAAAAGACCTGTTCTCAGAAAATTATGAGACACTGAAGAGAGAAATCAAAGAAGATACAAATAAATGGAAATACATACCATGCTCATGGATAGGAATAATTAACACAGTTAAAATGTCAATACTACCCAAGGCAATATATAGATTCAATGCAATTCCAACCAAACTACCAAGGACATTTTTCTCAGAAATAGAACATAGAGTCCTAAAATTCATATGGAACCACAAAAGACCCCAAATAGCCATGGCAATCTTGAGAAAGAAGAACCAAGTGGGAGTCATTGCACTACCTGATATCAAAACATACTACAAGGCTACAGTCATCAAAACAGGTACTGGCATAAAAACAGACACATAGACCAATGGAATAGAATAGAGAGCGCAGGAATAGATGCATCTATATACGGTTATTTAATCTATGACAATGGAAGCAAGAATTTACATTGGAGTAAAGACAGTCTATTTAATAAATGATGCTGGGAAAATTGGACTGACACATACAAAAAAATGAAAATGGACCACCTACTTACACCATATAAGAGAACAAACTCAAAATGGATTAAAGACTTAAATGTAAGACCTGAAACCATGAAACTCCTAGAAGAAAACATAGGGAGTAAATTTGTAGACATTACCCTGAGTAATATTTTTACTGATATTTCCCCTCGGGCAAGGGAAATAAAAGAAAAAATGAACATGTGGGATAACATCGAACTTAAAGGTTTTTTTTCACAACAAAGGAAATCATCAATAAAACAAAAAGGCAGCCTACTGAATGGGAGAAGATATTTGCCAATGATATATCTTATAAGGTGTTAATATCCAAAATTTATAAAACACTCATGAAACTCAACACCAAAAAAACAACCCGATTAAAAAATTGGCAGAGGATATGAAGAGTCGTTGCTCTAAATAGGACATACAGATGGCCAACGGGCATATGAAAAAATGTTCAACATCACTAATCATCAGAGAAATGCAAATAAAATCCACAATGAGATACCAACGCACTCCTGTCAGAATGGCTATCATCAATAAATCAACAAACAACAAGTGCTGGCGAGGGTGTGGAGAAAAGGGAACCCTGGTGCACCGTTGGTGGGACTGCAAATTGGTGCAGCCATTATGGAAGTCAGTATGGAGGTATCTCAAAACACTGGAAATGGAACTACCGTATGAGCCAGCAATTCCACTCTTGGGTATCTACCCAGAAGAATCCAAGACGCTAATTCAAAAAAATATAGGCACCCCTATGTTTATTGCAGTGCTATTTACAATAGCCAAGACTTGGAAACAACCGAAATGCCCATCAGTAGATGACTGGATTAAGAAACTGTGGTACATTTATATAATGGACTATTATTCCACTATAAAGAAGAATGAAATCATATCATTTGCAATGATATGGATATACCTAGAGACTATTATGTTAAGTGAAATAAGTCAGTCGGAGAAAGACAAATACCATAGGATCTCACTTATATGTGGAATCTGAAAAACTGAATGAATGAGCAAAGTAAATAGAAAGTTTCATAGATATAGAGGAAAAACAGCGTTGCTAATCGGGAGGAGGTGGGAATGAGGGAGAAGAGGAAGGGATTCGACAGCATAAATAGGTAACTACAATATTGCCACAGGGATATGAAAGACAGTTCGGGGAATATAATAATGTTGTAAATATTTTGTGGGATGTCAGATGGTCAAGTGTCTTGTTAGGGAGACCACTTCATGGATGGAGTAGAGGCTTGATCACTGCACTGTATACCTGAAACTGATGTTGTATAATATTGTATGTCAACTGTAATTGAATATATAGATAATCACGGGATGTGGATTATACTGTGGAAGGGAGTGGGTTGGCGAATTGCAGGAGGCGGTTGTCACTTTGAGGGGTAAAAAGTATAACTATTGCACTTTGTTGTACATCTGAAGCTAATTAAAAGTATATATATATATATATATATATATATATATATATATATATATAAAAGAATATAAATAAATAAATAAATAAATAAATAAATAAATAAATAAATAAATAAAAGACAAGTGTACATACCTTCATTAAAGGAACACTTTATTGCTGAAAAAATGCTAATCATCATCTGAGCCTTCAGTAAGTCATAATGTTTTTGTTGGTGGAAGGTTTTACCTGGATATTGATGGCTGCTGACTGATCAGGAAGATAGTTGCTGAAGGTCGAAGGGCTGTGTCAATTTCTTTCTTTTTTTTTTTTCAGGGCAGAGTCATTGGCCCTCATATGTGGGACACGAACCGGGGCCGCCGGCTTCCTACCCATGCCAGCGCTTAACCACCGCATCACTCGGCCGGCCCAAATTTGGTAATTTCTTAAAATAAGACAACAATGAAGTTCACAACATCGGTTGATTCATCTTTTCATTTGAACACTTAAAGGCCATTGTAGATTATTAATTGGCCTAACTTCAATATTTCTGTGTTTCAGTAGATAGGAGGCCTGAGGGTGGGTGGCCAATCAGTGGAACACTCAGAACACATGCAACATTTATCGATTATGTTTGCTGCCTTATATCAGAGCAGTTCATGACGCCAAAACAATTAAAATAGTAACATCAAAGATCACTGATCATATATCACCACAACAAAAATAATAATGATGAAAACTTTTGAAATATTATGAGAATTAACCAAAATGTAGCAAAGTGTGAAAATGCCATTGGAATAATGATGCCAATAGACTTGCTCAATGCAGGGTTGCCACAAAACTCCATTTGTAAAACACAGTACCTGTGAAGTACAATAAAATTGAGTATGCCTGTAAATATTCCTCTAGGTTTTATATGGCACCAAGATTTTTTTCACAGTCTTATTCCACATTTCTGAACTGGTCCAAATTTTCCCCACATATCCTATATTTTAAAATCAGTCAGAGAATAAAGGGGAATCAAACCTACTGAAGGAACAGGATTAGAACAAACCAAAAAGCAATGGCTTTGTAATATGACAAGGAACATGGGTCTGTTGGAGGATAAGTCTGAGTACCACCAAACAAGAACCTCTGGAAATTTAGCCTCATGATACTCAGCTAAATGTTAGGAATTTCTCAGTCTCATGCTCATCCCATCCTCCTCCTTTTCTTCTATCAAAAATGCACAAATAATCTTCTTGCCCAAAGTTTCAAATTTAGCTAATCAAAAACTTCAACTAACAAATGTATCCCATTCCTAACTCAAAGGAATAATGTAGTTCCTGTTTTTAACATTTGAAGTTGGAGCTTTCTTTTTATGTGAGTTTCTTAATAGCTAGAGCTTTTGTTGTAGGAAAACTATCATTTGCCATTATTGCAGATGCTAAATTAAGAACATGCTCAAAATGAGCTCATTTTAGTTTTGCAGATTGTGAGAGAAATTAAAGTATTTCCACTTCCTATAATAATCTCATTATCTGCCATACAATATTTATACTTCTTTTGTATGGATTTTTAAAAATATACAACCACCTCATTTCTACAGAAAGCATAATTTCTTACCTTTTTTGACATCAAAATATAAAATTATATTTAGAAGGTAGCATTTCTGGTTGTTCATCCTTAGTGAAGTGTAGAGTTCTGCTTCTATATTTGACTAATAGCATCATACTAACTTTAAGCATATGTAAATATCTCTCTTCCCATGAAGTGCTAGAGTTTTACAAGATTAGAAATGGAAATAGACATTTCAGAACTGTCACCTAAATGATTTATCCTAGTTTCTTATGTGAGCTATACCAAAGTTCAAAGTGTTAGCCAAAATTGATCTGTAAAAAATTTACATATTATTGTAAACTTGCTAAAAAAAGTGTTTCTTCTTAGAGGAACTCAAACTATTTCATAAATATTAGGTTATTTTTTAATCTTCTGACTCCCTTATGAATTATATTAACATTAAGAAGAATTTTATTATGGCTGTCAAAAATAAATATATTTTTCTTTCTATTTCAATGCTTCCCTATTGAAGAGGGCTCATTGTATTTAATCCTACCATGATGCAAGATAAGAGTTCTCATTACTTTCATGGTGAAATATTTCATGACATGTATTTCATGAAATCAGAGAATGAAACATCCTGCTATAAAATCTCTAATTATCGAAAAAAGAAAAACAAACAAACAAAAACCCTCCTGAAGTAATTGAGCTCTGAAATAAAGAAGTTTAGCAAAGGTTATGTAATATCTTTGTTGTTTTGCTTTGTATTTGTTTTGATGAGTTACATTCAATTTTAGCTCTAGTTTATTTGGAATGGAATGGTTTAACTTAATTGTTTCAGAGGGGCATTATGAACTATGAAAAAGCATTGGACCATACTCTTATTTCTTATAATTTAAAAACTATTTTAATATCAAGTAGCTTGACTCTTCAAGCAATCAATTGTTAAGCAAGGCAGGAATTGTTATATCTTTTTATAAATTAGAAAATCAGAGTTTAGAGGAAGTTAAGTACTACCCAAGGTCACATTACCAACAAATGGGAGTGTTTAGCCTGGAAAATGAAACTATGTTCCAGGGCTCTTTTTGCTATATTAATGGTGCATTGAACACCATCAATTCAAGATGCACTTATTAAGTGTATAATAAATAATTGGTACTGTGATTTTTTAAAAGTATGTGGTACATAAAGTAAAATGCAAAGCCTTTGTCCATGAGGAGTTTACATTCTAGTGTAAATCAAATATTAGAAGGAAAAGGTAGAGAATTCCAACATATGGAAACAGTATGTGTTAATATGGTGCAAGGCATATTAAGAAATCCCTGGAGAAGTGCAAAGATGTCCCTCAGTTTATCTGAGAAGCAATTACTGCATTACTTCAACTTAGTTAACAAGAGGGTTAAAACATTGTTTCAACCATTTTTGAACATAATTTCTTTCTCTTGTCATTTTTGTCAGAGAAAGATGTTTGGTTTCAGGATCACCAAACCAGGTGGCAACTATAAATAATTTCTATAGCCAATACTTAGATCAGGGAGAGTTCTGATCAAGAAGGCAGAGTAAGGGGCTGGTCAAGTGGTGCATTGGTTAAGAGCTGGCTTGGGGCACCAGCTCTGAGCAGCAGGTCCCCCTGTTCAGTTCCTACATGTGGACATGCTGTGCCCTCTACAGCTAAGATGGTGAACAACAGCTCGACCTAGAGCTGGACTGCCGTGAGTTGCCAGTGACAGCATAGGTTACAGTGAGGCTGCAGTGAGCTGCCTAAAAGCTACAGTGAGTGGCCAGCAGACGGTGTGAGCTTCCATGAGCTGCTGTGAGTGGCTGTCCAGTGGCCGGCCACCCATCTGCCTCACCCGGGAAGAGCACAATGATAATACCAACATGGGCCAGTGAAGCAACGTCCTCCACAACTAGACTGAATAATGAAAGGACAGCAACTTTTCTGTTCCCCTTCCCTGATTCCCCAATGCTATTCTCCTCCCCCAATTCCCCAATAAAATATTTTTTTAAAAAAATTCTAAAATATCACACCATACTTAAGAAGAAGAGAAGAAGAAGAAGAAGAAGAAGAAGAAGAAGAAGAAGAAGAAGAAGAAGAAGAAGAAGAAGGAGGAGGCAGAGTAAGAAAACACTTTGTTTGCCTCCTTTCTTGACCACCTCAAAATTACATATAAATTACAGGACAACCAGCATTGAGAATCACCTGAAATATAGCTGAACAGGAGTCTTACAACTAAGGATATACAGAAGAGCTACATCAAGACTGGTCAGAAGGGCTGATCAATACCCACATATTGCAGTTAAAAATCAGAAGGTATATTTGGGCTGTGCAAGTTCTCCTGAGGAGTGAAGGATATCAGACCAATACCAGCCTTCTCAGCCCAAGGTTCCAGTGCCAGGAATAGAGGTCCCCATAATTTATGGCTCTGTAAACCAGCATAAATTGTGGCTGGGTGAGACAGAGAGTGGCCAGAGTCCCAAGCATTCCTCTTAAAAAGCCTGTGCATGGGCTTACTTTCTCTGAGCTCTAGCACTGGAGCAGCAGCTCAAAAAGGTTCCACGGACATGTGGGGAAGAATTGAATTGCCTGGGTTCAGGGCAAGAGCAAGAGGTGCAGCTTTCTCCCAGACAGAAGTGCTGGCAGAAGCCATTGTTCCTTTTTTGAACCCTCTCCTGCACCTACTGTGCAGATGCAGGCAGGTGCCATATCTGAATCTCCATCAACATAGCTAATGTAACACTGTTTGCCCTGCCCTGATGATTCATTGAGACACTGCCCCACCCAACAAGCAGGCCCATGCTAACTGCTTCCAGTGTTTTTTCCATACAAAAGTTCTGTTTTGGCTCATGTTTCAGACATTCTTAAAAGCTCTCAAAGGTTGAGAAGCCCCAAACAAGCAACATCTGGCCTCAGCATGCTGTGTGCACTAATGGCAGCCAGTCTCAGTTCATATCTTAGCCTCTCCTATGCACCTCCTAGCCCAGCACAAATAGCAACCATCTGCAGATCACTTGATAGAGCATACCAAGTGGTCTCTGGCAGCTCACAGGCAGCAATTGACCTTAGCCAATAACAAAGCCCCTCCCAAAAAGACCCAGAACCAACCCACCTGGTGGCCAATTTTAGACTACCCCAGAGCACTGCCCAACCACCTCCACAATGAGATATATCCAAAGTACAGACTGGGCAGGCACCAGAGCTCTGCTAAAGTGAATCCTGCTCAAAAATGTCATCCCCTGCACCACAGCTCCTCAACTGTAGTCACAGTCAATCTCACAACCAATCAGCCTAAAACTCAACCACTCCCATTAAAATGCCAACAGCAATCAAGACTCAACTATAACATGAGGGCACACATAACCCACACAAGGGACATACCTGGACCACCCTGCTCAGATAACCAGGGAGTCTGGACCATTGGGCCCCACAGTAAATCACTCTACTAAGACCAGGAGATATACCAGTTCTATTTAATACATAAAAACAAACACAGGGAGGCAACCAAATGGAGATACAAAGAAACATATCTGAAACAAAAGAACAGAACAAAGCTCCAGAAAAACAACTACACAAAAGGGAGACTAGCAATGTATCAGACTCAGAGTTCAAAACATTGGTTATAAAAATGTTCAATGATCTCAGTGAGAGCTTCAACAAAGAGATAAGAAACAAAAATGGAGATAGAAAACATAAAAAGGACCAGTCAACAAAGAGATAAGGAACAAAAATGGAGATAGAAAACATAAAAAGGACTAGTCAGAAGTGAAGAAAACAATTACTGAAATGAATAATACATTAGAAAGACTCAAGAATAGGTTAGATGAAGCAGAGGATCAAATCAGTGATTTGAAGGTAACAGAGCACACAAAAAGAAAAAAGAATCCAAAAAAAAAGGGGGGATGTTTAAGGGACCTCTGGGACAACTTTAAGCTCAACAATAGTTGAATAATAGGCATACCAGAAGGAGAGGAGAGAGAGCAAGGAATTGAAAACCTATTAGAAGAAATAATGACAGAAAACTTCCCTAACCTGGTGAAAGAAATAAGAGATGCAGTCCCAAACAAGATGCACCCAAAGAGGCCCACACTAAGGCACATCATAATTAAAATGCCAAACGTTAAAGATAGAGAAAATCTTAAAAGCAGATACAGAAAGGAAATTAGTTACCACAAGGGAGATCCCATAAAATTGCCAGCTGGTTTCTCAACAGAAACTTTGCAGGCCAGAATGGATTGGCACAAAATATTCAAAGGAATGGAAAGGAAAGACCTACAACCAAGATTACTCTACCCAGCAAAGCTATCATTTAGAATTGAAGGACAGATAAAGAGCTTCCCAGAGAAGAAAAAGCTAAAGGAGCTCATCACCACCAAACCAGCATTATAAGAAATGTTAAAGGTACTTTTTTAAGAAGAAGAAAGAAAAAGATAAAAAAATATGAATAACAAAATCACAGTAACTACATATCTATCAACAATTATTTTAAACATAAATGCTCTAATCAAGCAATCAGGTGGTTGAATGGGTAAAAAAAGAAAACCCTTACATATGTCGCCTACAGGAGATTTACTTGTGTTTGAAAGACACATATAGACTGAAAGTAAAGGGATAAAAATAATAATTCATGAAAATTGAAATGAAAGGAAAAAAGAGCTGGAGTAGAAAGACTTATATCAGATAAAACAAACTGTAAAACAAAGACTATAACAAGAGACAAAGAAGGACCCAGTAATCCCATTTCTGAGTATTTATCCTAAGAAACTCAAAACACTAGTTTGAACAGACATGTGCATCCATATGTTCATTGAAGTATATTTTACAATAGTCAAGATATAGAGGCAACCTGCATGTCCATCAATGGATGAGTGGATAAAAAAAGAGGAGGTACATATATACAATGGACTATTACTCAGTCATATAAAAAGAATGAAGTCTTGCCATTTGCAACAACAGGATAGAACCTAGAGGATATTATGCTGAGTGGAGAAAGGCAGACAGAGAAAGACAAATATCCTGTGATTTCAATTATATGTAGAATTTAGAGAACAGGATAAATGAGCAATCAAAACAGAAACAAGCTCATAGATACTGAGAGCATTTTCATGGTTGCAAGAAGGGAAGGTGTTGGGGGTGGAAGGGTGAAGGGAGAGGACATTAAGAGATAAAAATTGGCAGTTACAAATAGTCATGGGAATATAGAATATAGCATGGGAAATACAGTCAGTAGTACAAGGCGTGATCACAAAATATGGTAAATGTTTAAATTTTTTAACATTATTACAGTAAAAAGTATTTTGCCATTAACTCCCCTAAAAATACTTCTCCTCACTTTGAACAAGCTTATCCCATCATTCTTGCCACTTTCTGAAGCAGTTCTGGAAGTCCTCTTTCATGATTGTCTTTACTTCATACTCCATCATGACAATGCTCCATGTCACACATCGCTTCTGGTATACGGCAATTTCTGTCAAATAAAAATATTATGTTGTGTTCTCATCAACCTTATTCACTGGATCTGGCATAGTGCAACTTCTGGCTCTTCCCCAAAGTCAAAATGACCATGAAAGGCAAATGTTTGAATCGACACCACAACTAAAGACATTCATGAAAGAGGACTTCCAGAACTGCTTCATTAAATGGCAAGAACAATGGGATAAGTGTGTTCAAAGCAAGTGGAAATATTTTGAGGGGAATTAATGGTAATATGTCCCTTAATGTAACAAGTTTTTTTTTATTTAAACATTCACGGTATTTTTCAATCACACCTCATATTGTAGCAATTGTTTATGGCGTCAGATGGGTACTGGATTTATCAGGGTGATGACTTCATAAGTTATATAAATGTCTCATTACTACATTGTATACTTGCAACTAAAATACTATTATATGTCAACCGTAATTAAAAAACAAATTTTTTAATTTTATAGTTTTTTTATATTCAAGTTTATTGGGGTAACAATTGTTAGTAAAGTTACATAGGTTTCAGGTTTGCAATTCTGTAATACATCATCTATATATCACATTGTGTGTTCACCACCCAGAGTCAGTTCTCCTTCCATCACCATATATTTGATCCCTTTTACCCTCATCTACCACCCCTCCCCCTTTCTCCTCTGATAAGCACTAAAGAAGATGTGGTATATGTACACAATTACTATTCTACCATAAGAAAACATGAAATGCTGCCATTTACAACAACGTGGATGAATGTTGAGATTATTATGCTAAGTGAAATAAGTCATACAGAAAAAGTCAAGAACCATATGATTTCACTGATATGTGGAATATAAAACTGAAAACAACAAAGGAATAATATGAACGAATAAAGAAACAAAAACCTATAGACACAGACAATAATTTAGTTTTTCAATGTTTTTTGTGTTTTTTTTTTTTTAAATAATCAATATAAGCAATGGTGGAGAACTTCTAAAGTAACATTATCTTCCTTGCCACTGATTTGAGAGAGATGAAGAAGGGTACTGGGGAAAGGTGTTATTACCCTCCTAAAATCTTCCTCATGGTCCAAGGAGGCTACTGAAGGTTCTAGGTGGTAATCTTGGGTGATAGTGGCAGGAACTTTATTATTCTCTCCATATATCTCTTCTTAGAGATAAATTTTCTGAGATTCACTTGAATTTTAGGCTGAGATAAGCTTTCTCTGTTTAATAACTATTAAGAGGCAGAAAAGTGTCATTAGATCCTGCATCCCAACCACTATGCACCTGATGGAAATTATAAATTAATTTATCATTATTATAAATTGCAAAGAGAGCCTCTCAATATCCACTCTAATGAGAAAGGAAGAACAACAAGTACAAGAACTGAATAACGAAGAATAGCTTTTATGGGAGATATTGCAATGGACAGATTTGATATTTGTTTCACCAGAAGGTATTCTCTAACATTATCCTCCAAGATCAGATATGTATAAAGGATAAAAATCAGAGAATTATTTAGGCTCACAGATGATCTCTCCTATTTTGAACACTGAGTGTTTTGGATACAACAAAACAAAGTTGCTTCAGATTTTAAAAATATTTTCCCTCATTTGTGTTCCATTCACTCCTTTTCTAAATATCACTGACTCATTTATTGTAACTCATTTATTGTTACTTGTCATCATTATTACTTTTTTTCAATCTCCTTAATATGGAAATAAAGTATACATGCAGAAACCCTGGGGTAAACTTACTCCAAGCTCCACTGGAACTTTGTAATATTACAAAATAAATCCTGAAATACATACTTGAAATTATAGACAGTTCTATAAGGCACAAGTTTCCAATTTTTTCTTTCCTAGACACAACCCTTAAGCACCCTTCTCTGCTTTTATTTATAAGGCTTTTCAACCCTTCTTGCTACACTCAAAACATAGAAATCAGAGCCAAAAGGTAACTCAAGGTATTTTGTGAATCTATGCCTTGCTTTCAGAAAAGTGAATATCTATCATCAAAAACCACTAGCTCAAAATTCACCTCTTCAAGAGATTTAGAAAAAAAGAAACTATACATTTTATGATTACTAATAGGGATGCTTATCTAATTATGTGTATATTTTTCCTTCTGTACTTCCACTTTTCTAACAAAATATTTAGTGAAATTTCCCTTAAAAAAAAAATCCTTGTATAGCCCTTTCTTCCATTTACAACTCAGAATTTCATTCTTTCCCCCAGTCTATATTTTTTCTTTTTCTTTCTTTCTTTCTTTCTTTCATATGCCTTATCTTCAAAACATCATATCTGCAGGTATGTGCTCTTCTGTTGTTTTAAATCCCTCTTATAATATGTAAGAACATAATATTAGTTCTTTTTCCATTCTAAAACGTGACATAATCCCTTTCCTAATAGTCATAGTACTATTTCTCAGAGGAAAATGAATTTGACAACATATGTTGCTTTAAGCCAAAAGTATTCTGAATGATATTTTTTAGGTAAGTTTGTAAGTACGTTTTCTCTGAATTGTGTGACAAAGCTGACTCATTAGGCCACATGCACATGGCTGTACCTGCCTGTTCTGGGAAACATAACTCAACCTGCCCATCTTAAATACCTCCTCAGAAGAAAGAAGGGCAGCATTTCCTCCAAATTTGCCATTGCAGGGGAGTGGTTGTGAGGTGTAACAGGTGAAAACTTAATGGCTATTTGTTGATACTTTGGCAATGTGCCTGCTAGAAATGCCCAAACCCTGCTCTGTCATTCACCATACCTCCCTGTTGAATTCTCAAGAAAGACATAGGCAAGGAATAATGGTAAAGAGACCAAAAAGCCATTTGATTATTGATGGAGACAGGGCAAGAATCTCTGATAATTAGTTGCAGTACATACCTTCATATCTAAGTAGAACAATCTATTTCTCTTCAGTTCAAATCAGAATTTGTGTATCTTTCATTGTCTAGCCTGCAGGAAATCAAGACAATAATTAAAACTCTCTGCTATTTATGGAAAGAGAAAGGGGAAAAAAGACAAGATAGCTGGCCCTCAAGCAGGACCCCAACTCAGGCTCCTGCAGTAAAAGAAAAAAGGAGCATGTGAGGTGCATGCTCTGTTAATAGCCAGTTACCCTGGCCACCTGCAAACATAGCCAAACAATCCCATTGAACTCTAATGAATCAAATTGGCCTTTCCTACTTTGGGGAAAGAAATAGGATAAGAGAAAAAGGAAAACACTAGTGAAAGCCTGGTTAAAACATTCTGTCCCATACAAGTCTATGTAGTAGGTTAAATGTGTCTCCTGCAAAAAAAAAGAAAAAGAAAAAGAAAAAAAATTCCTGATTTACCCAGAAACTCACAATGTAATCTAATACAGAAAAAGGGTCTTTGCAGATATAATTAACTTAAGGATCTCGAGATCATCCTGTATTTAGGATGAGTCCTAAACCCAGGGGCTGATGTCCTTAGAAAAGAAAGGAGAGGGAGATTTGAGATACATACACACAGAGGAGAAACACATAGAAGAAGGTGATGTGAAGATGGAGGCAGAGATTTGAGTGATGTGTCTATAAATCAAGGAATGCCAAGGATTGCCTGCAATCACCAAAAGAATTGCCAGAAATCACCAGAATCTGGAAGAGAGGCATGAAACAGATTCTCCCTCAGAGCTTCCAGAAAAAAACAATCATGCTGATTTTGGACTTCTGGCCAACTGAACTGTAAGAAAATACATTTCTGTTGTTTTAAGACACCCAGCTTGTTGTAATTTTGTTATGGCAGCCCAAGGAAATTAATATACTTATTAATACTTCTACTATATGTTCATAGAAAATGTGTCCAATTGGTCACAAAGTAAAAAATTAGGCAAAGGAATATGAATCAAGGGTATAAATCATTCATCAAAACCAAGAAATTAGAATTAGAATTTGCATCCTATTGATGAAAGAGCAATAAAATTACTTTTGGATATAAAGATCAGCAATATAGTATAATATAGAAACCTGGATTTGAATCCTAGCTTCCCCAATTATTTGTTATGTGTATTTATTCTAAGCTGTGGTTTCTTCGTTTATAAAATGAGGGTAATAGAATAATACTATGTGCTACAACTAATTATTATGAAAATTAAGTCTGGTAGGAAGGGTGCAAATGAGAGAGGGCAACCCCCATGAAGGATGCCCCAGCTGTGGTAAGGCTTCTCCGGTTGTGAGAGACACACTCCAGCCCCACACCGAGCTCACTAGCCCAGAGTTGCTTTGCCACGAAGAGGTGTTCTATGATGGTGGGTAGTAGAAACGGGTGAGGACTCACTTTGCTCGGCTCGGTTAGGCTGAGGGTAATGAGAACCAGTGGGACTGGCACACAGGTTCGCTCACTGGTGAGCACACACCTGGTTCCTGTTGGGGGGAGTAGCTGTGTGAGCCGGACCCAGCAACCTGCAGGGAGGGACTGAACTGAGCACCTTTGGTGCAGAAGCTAGAAGTTTTGGGACCATTGTTCTCCTGGTGTGGAGCTTGCACACGAGTGGTGTATAGGAGGATGCCATTTTTTTCAGGGTTGGGCCCTCCCACAGAGCATCAACCCCGTCCACAGAGCGTCAGATCTGGGAATGCATTGCGCTGGTGAACTTGGCAAAGGAGTCCGTGCATGGGCATGCGGCCTTGGATTCCCACACTCTGCCCTGCTTGTCCTGCCTGGCCAGGGAAATGCTGGGCGGATGCCCTCCAGCTCCATAAGGCTGATTACTGAGACTCAAAGTGCGCAGGCTGCCTTCGGTCCCTGCTCTCTGCACTGTTTGTGCAGAGCTGTCAGGCTGGGGATTGGCTGTTGGGCTGCTTAGCCTGATCTGTGGGCAGCTGATTGGGACAGGCTGGGATGGGGAGTTTTCCTGAGAGTGTTGGTCTGGGTCCTGTGTGCCTGTGTGATCTGACCGAGGCTTTCCGGGCAAGTTTGTGTGGGCTGGTTGCTGGTGCAGAGAGCATGCTGCTCTGACTTGATGGGGTCCACTGACCACATCAAGGGGTGCCTTGGGGGCCTGACCCACCCACCTAGAGTTGTGTTGCCTGAGGTACCCTGAGCCCTTGGTGTCTGGCCTACACCTCCGCAGGACACAGAGGATATTTTTGCAGCAGAGGAAAACCTGCAACAACCTGTGTAGATTTTTTTTTATTTTTTTTTGGAACTGAGCACGGTTCCAGAGCACACAGCAGCTAACTGCGGAAAGCTCACTGCAAGCCTGAGAGGGAGGCTGGCACATGACACATTAAGCTCTTCCCCCCAATAGCTGGTGCAGAATCGCCCAGAGACTCTCTATTGCTGAGCAAGTGGTCTGCAAATTAAAGAGGATGGACAGCCACCCCACTTCTTTTTTTTCTTTTCTTTTCTTTTTCTTTTTTTTCTCTTCTTTGTAGGTGGTCTATCTAATACATTGAAGCATTCACACAACAGCCACTAAAAAGAAACAAAGAAACATCTCCCAAGTAAAAACTCAGAAGAAAACTCTAGAAGTGGAACTAAATGAAACAGAGGTATCCAAAACTTCAGAGACAGAGTTGAGGACACTGATGATAAAAATGTTTAAGGAACTTAGCGAGGACATAAAGAGGATAGGGAAACCATAAAAAACAACCAGTTAGAACTAAAGAATACAATAACTGAAATGAAGAACACACTCAAAGGAATCCCCAGTAGAACAGAGGAAGCAGAAGAGCGGATCAGCAAATTAGAAGACAAAATAGCAGAAATCACCCAGTTGGAACAACCAAATGAAAAAAGAATAAAAACAATGAAAATAGTTTAAGAGACCTCTGGGACAACATGACACACAATACTCAAATCTTAGGAATACCAGAAGGAGAAGAGAAGAAACAAGGAATTAAGAATATATTTAAAGAAATAATGACTGAAAACTTCCCTACCCTAGCAAAGGAAATCGACATACAAGCCCAAGAAGTGCATAGAGTTCCAAACCGGCTGAATCCAAACAGGCCTACACCAAGACACATCATAGTTAAAATGGCAAAGCTTAAACACAAAGACAGAATCCTAAAAGCAGCAAGAGAAAGACAGCAGGTTACATACAAAGGAACTCCTGTTATACTAACAGCTGACTTGTCTACAGAAACTCTGCAGGCCAGAAGGGAGTGGCAGGAGATATTCAAAGTGACACAAAATAAAGGTCTACAACCAAGATTTCTCTACCCAGCATGGCTATCATTTAAAGTTGAAGGAGAGAAAAAGAGCTTCTCAGTAAAGTATATGCATAAGGAGTTCATTACCGCCAAGCCATCATTGCAGGAAATGTTAAAAGGGCATTTTTAAACAGAAGAAAGGGGAAAACAAGCTAACCCAGGAAGACAAGAAATACAAATAACAAAATATGCACCTATCAGTAATCACTTTAAATGTGAATGGGCAAAAGCTCCAATCAAAAGACACAGAGTGGCTGAGTGGATAAGAAAACAGGACCCATGCATATGCTGTCTACAAGAGACTCATCTCAGATTAAAAGACACACACAGACAGAAAGTAAAGGGATGGAATAAGATATTTCATTCAAATGTAAATGAGAAAAAAGCTGGAGTAGCAATACTTATTTCAGACAAAATAGACTTTAAAGTGAAGACTAAGATAAAAGACAAACAAGGGCACTACATAATAATGAAGGGATCGATTCAATAAGAGGACATAAACCTAGTAAATATCTATGCACCCAATATAGGAGCTCCTAAATATATAAAACAGATTTTCACAGACATGAAGACAGAGATAAACAATAACACTATCATAGTGGGGACTTCGACACCCCGTTGTCACCAATGGACAGATCCTCCAGACAGAAAATCAACACGGACATAGTGGCCTTAAATGACACTTTAAACCAGCTGGATCTAATTGATATTTTTAGAGCATTTCACCCCGAAGCTACAGAATATATATTCTCCTCAAGTGCACAAGGAACACTTCCCAAGATAGACCCATCTTAGGCTACAAAACAAGTCTCAACAAATTTAAGAAGATTGAAATCATATCAAGTGTCTTCTCTGACCACAATGCTATGAAACTAGAATTCAATTATAAGAAGAAATCTGGAAAGCTTACAAATACATGGAGGGTAAATAACTTGCTACTAAATAGTGAGTGGGTCAAAAATGAGATCAAGGAGGAAATCAAAATATACCTCGAGACAAACAAGAATGAAAACACCACGACACAAAATCTCTGGGATGCAGCGAAAGCAGTCCTAAGAGGGAAGTTCATAGCAGTGCAGGCCTACCTAAAGAAAGAAGAAAAATCTCAAATCAACAGACTATCTTTACAACTAAGGGAACTCGATAAAGAACAGCAAAACAAGCCTAAAGGGAGTGTAAGGAAGGCAATAATAAAGACCAGATCAGAAATAAATGAAATAGAGAACAAAAAAACAATACAGAAGATCAATGAAACCAAGAGTTGGTTTTTTGAAAAGACAAACAAAATCGACTAACCAAGAAAAACAGAGAGAGGACCCAAATTAATAAAATCAGAAATGAGAGAGGAGAAGTGACAACAGATCCCACAGAAATACAAAAAATTTATGAAATTACTAAGAGCAAGTATATGTTCTTAGTAATATTCAACAATGTGGAAGAAATGGATAAATTTCCAGAAGCATACAATCTACCAAGTCTGAAGTAAAAAGAAACAGAAACTGAACAGACTGATTACTACCAAAGAAATTAAATCATTAATCAACAAGCTTCCAGCAAACAAAAGTCCTGGACCAGATGGCTTCACAGTTAAATTTTACAAAACATTCAAAAATGAATTAATGCCTGTCCTCCTCAAATTATTAAAGAACTACAAAAAAGAGAAGGCTCCCGAGTACATTTTATGAGGCCACTATTACTCTCATCCCAAAATCAGAGAAAGATATTACAAAATAAGAAAACTACAGGCTGATACACCTAATGAATATAGATGCAAAAATCCTCAACAAAATACTAGCTAACGTTAACAAAATACTACATCACATTAAAAAAATAAGAATCACATGTTCATATCAATAGTTGCAGAAATAAGCTTTTCACAAAATCCAGCAGCCATTTATGATAAACACTCTCAGCAAAGTTGGAAAAGTGGGATCATATCTCAACATAATGAAGGCTGTATATGATAAGCCCACAGCAAACATCGATCTCAGTGGGGAAAGGCTACAAGCTTTCTGATTAAGATATGGAACAAGACAAGGCTGCCCACTTTCACCACTTCTATTCAACGTAGTTCTGGAAATCTAGCCACAGCAATCAGACAAGAAAATGAAATATAAATATCCAAATTGGAAACGAAGAAGTAAAATTGTCATTAAAGGCAGATGACATGATTCTGTTTAGAGAATCCCAAAGACTCCACCAAAAAAACTGTTATAAATCACAAATAAATTTATTAAAGTAACAGAATACAAAACCAATACTCAGAAATCAGTTGCTTTTTTATACATCAACGATAAACTGTCAGAAGAAGAAATCAGGAATTCAATCCCTTTTACAATTGCTTCAAAAACAATAAAATATCTAGGAATCAATTTAACCAAAGCAGTAGAAGATCTGTAAACAGAAAATCATAAACACTAAAGAGAGAACTCAAGAAGATGCAAGTAAATGGAAATACATACCATGTTCATGGATAAGAATAATTAGTATAGTTAAAATGTCAATACTACCTAAGGCAATACATAGATTCAATGCAATTCCTATCAAACTACCAAGGACATTTTTCTCAGAAATAGGACATGTTCTCCTAAAATTTATACACAACCACTAAAAACCCCAAATAGACAGGGCTATCTTGAGAAATAAGAGCACAGTGGGAGGTATCATACTACCCGACATCAAATTATACTACAAGGCTACAGTAATCAAAACAGTATGGTATTGGCATAAAAACACACACATAGACCAATGGAACAGAATAGAGAGCCCAGAAATAAACACATCTATATATGGTCATTTAATCTATGACAATGGAAGAAAGAATTTACATTGGAGTAAAGATAGTCTATTTAATAAATGGTGCTAGGAAAATTGGACTTATACATCCAAAAAAATGAATATGGACCACCTCCTTACATCATATACAAAAACAAATTCAAAATGGATTAATGACTTAAATGTAAGATCTGAAATCATAAAACTCCTAGAAGAAAATATAGGGAGTAAATATTCAGAAAATACCGTCAGTAATATTTTTACTGATATATCCCCTCGAGCAAGAGAAATAGAAAAATAAACATAGGGTATCACATCAGACTCATAAGATTTTTCACAGCAAAGGAAACCATCAATAAAACAAAAAGGCAGCCTACTGAATGGGAGAAGATATTTTTCAACAGTATATCTGATAAGGGATTAGTATCCTAAATTTATAAAACACTCATACAACTCAAAACCAAAAAAACAAACAACCCAATTAAAAAATGGGCAGAAAATATAAAGAGGCATTTTTCTAAAGAGCACATACAGATGGCCAACAGACATATGAAAAATGTTCAACCACACTATTTATTAGAGAAATGCAAATAAAAACCACAATGAGATACAACCTCACTCTGGTCAGAATGGCTATCATCAATAAATCTAAAACAAGTGCTGGCGAGGGTGTGGAGAAAAGGGAACCCTGTTGCACTGATAGTGGGACTGCAGATTGGTGCAGCCACTATGGAAATCAGTATGGAGGTATCTCAAAAAACTGGAAATGGAGAGCCAGCAGAGTGGCGCGGTGGTTAAGCACTGGCTTGGGAAGCCAGTGACCCTGGTTTGGTCCCATATATGAGGGCCAGTGACACTGCCCTCACAAAAAAAAAAAAAAAAGAACTTGCGGTAAAATGATGGAATAGATATACGCTGTGCTAACTGCCTCCCAGGATCACACCAAAATTACAAACAAATTATACAGCATTCAACCCTGGAGGTCCCCGGAACACTAGATGAACAGAACCGCTAAACAAAGAACTTAAAGAGGAGGCCACGATGGGTCTGGTAGGACAGGCAGAGACGAGAGAGGGTGAAGCCCATGAGGGAGCCCCAGCTGTGGGGAGGCTTCTCCAGTTGAGGGAGAGACCCTCCGGTCCCACACCCAGCTCACCAGCCCAGAGTTCCTTTGCCGGGAAGAGAAATTCCAAGATAGCTGGCAGTAAATTAGTGAGGACTGTCTTTGCTCAGCTCGGTGAGGCTAACAGCGGCTAGAGAATCAGTGGGGCCGGCGCATGGGCTTGCTCGCCGGTGAGCACTTACCTGGTTCCTGGTGGAGTGAGTAGCTGTGTGACCTGGGCCCAGGAGCCTGCAGGGACAGACTGCACTGAACCCCTTTGATGCAGAAGCTGGAGGTTTTCGGACCGTTGTTCCCCTGGTGTGGAGCCTGCATGTGAGTGGGATACAGGAGGGTGCCATTTTTCAGGGTTGGGCCCTCCCACAAAGGATCAGTTCCGGGACCTCATTGGTCTGGTCGAATTGGCGCAGAAGTGCGTGTGTGTTTGTGTGTGGGTGTGCGCATGCGGCCTTGGATTCCCAGCCTCCGCCCAGCTCATAATGCGTTGCCAGGGAAATGCTGGGCCAGTGCCCTCTGGTTTCAACAGGCTGCTCAGTGAGAACTGGGAGTGTGCGAGCCGCCTTGGATCCCCACTCTCCGCACGGCTTGTGCTACGTCGCCAGGGAAACACCTGGTGGGCGTGCTCCGACTCTAACAGCTTGCTCACTGAGACGCGGGAGTGTGCAAGCCGCCTTCGATCCCAGCTCTTCGCACTGTGCTTGCAGAGTTGCCAGGCTGGTGATTGGTTGTCGGGATGCTCGGCCTGATCTGCAAGCAGCTGATTGGGACAGGTTGAGACTGGGAGTTTTCCTGGGAATGTTGGGCTGTGAGCTGTGTGCCTGCGTGATACAGCCAGGCTCTACTGGTGATCTATCTAATACATCGAAGCAATCCCAGAGCAACAGCCAGAATGGGGAAACAAAAAAACATGTCACAAGTAAAAGGTCAGAAGAAACCTCTAGAAATGGAACTAAATGAAACAGAGGGATCCAACCTTTCAGAGACAGAGTTTAGAACACTGATGATAAGAATGTTTAACAAACTTAGTGAGGACATAAGGAAGAATAGAGAAATCATAAAAAACAACCAGTTAGAACTAAAGAATACAATAGCTGAAATGAAGAACACACTCGAAGGAGTCACCAGTGGAGTAGATGAAGGAGAGGAGTGGATCAGCAATTTGGAAGACAAAATAGCAGAAATCACCCAGTTGGCACAACAAAAAGACCAAAGAATAAAAAACAATGAAAATAGTTTAAGAGCCCTATGGGACAAGATGAAGTGCAGCCACCTAAGACTCATAGGAATACCATAAGGAGAAGAGAAGAAGCAAGGGGTCGAGAATGTATTTGAAAAAATAATGTCTGAAAACTTCCCTACCCTGGTGAAGGAAATCAACATACATGCCCAGGAAGTGCAGAGGGTTCCAAACAAGCTGACCCCAAACAGGTCCACACCAAGACACATCAGAGTGAAAATGGCAAAGGTTAAAGACAGAGATAGAATCCTAAAAGCAGCAAGAGAAAGAGACCAGGTCACATACAAAAGAACTCCTATTAGACTAACAGCTGACTTGTCTACAGAAACTCTGCAGGCCAGAAGGGAGTGGCAGGAGATATTCAAAGTGACACAAAATAAAGTTCTACAACCAAGACTGCTTTACCCAGCACGGCTATCACTTAAAATTGGAGGAGAAATAGAGCTTCTCAGAAAAGAATAAGCTTAAGGAATTCATTACCACCAAGCCAGCATTGCAAGAAATGTGAAAAGGGCTTTTGTAAACAAAAGAAAGGGGTAAGCAAGCTAACCCAGGAAGACAAGGAATACAAATAACAAAATGGCAGTACATAAGCACATATCAATAATCATTTTAAATGTGAATGGGCTAAATGCTCCAATCAAAAGACAGAGAGTAGCTGAGTGGATAAGAAAACAGGACACATGTATATGCTGTTTACAGATGGAATAAGATATTTCATGCAAATGGAAATGGGAAAAAAACTTGAGTATCAATACTTATTTTGGACAAAATAGACTTTAAAATGACTACAATAAAAGACAAAGAAGGGCACTAGAACCCTAATAAACATCTATTCACCCAACATAGGAACTCCTAATTTCATATAACAGATTTTGACAGACATAAAGAGAGAGATCAACAGTAATACTATCATAGTAGGGGACTTCAATACCCCATTGTCACCAATGGACAGACCCTTTAGACAGAAAATCAACACAGAAAAAGGGGCCTTAAATGACACTTTAGACCAGCTGGACTTCGTTGATATTTTTAGAGCATTTCACCCTTAAACAACAGAATATACATTCTTCTCAAGTGCACATGGGACGTTTTCCAAGATAGACCACGTTAGGCCACAAAACAAGTCTCAGTAAATTTAAGAAGATTGAAGTCATTTCAAGCAGATATATAGGAAAAACTTATGGTCGCTGGCTGGGAGGGAGTGGGGATGAGGGAGAAGGGGAAGGTTTTGGACAGCTAGGTGGGTGACTACAATGTTGCTGCAGGGATATGGGGGCAGTTCTGGGAATGTAATTGATAATGGTGTGAAGAGACTATTATATTAAGTGAAATAAGTCAGTCGGAGAAAGACAAGTACCATATGATCTCACTTATATGTGGAATCTGAAAAACTGAATGAACTATCAAAGTAAACAGACTCATACATATAGAGGAAAAACTGAGGGTTGCTAGTTGGGAGGGGGGGCGGGGATAAGGAGGAAGGAGAAGGGTTTAGACAGCATAAATAGACAGCTATAATATTGCCACAGGGATTTGAAACACAGTTCGGGGAATGTAATAATGTTGTAAAAATTTTGTGGTGTGTCAGATAGTCACATGTCTTGTTAGGGAGACCACTTCATGAATGGAGTAGAGGCTTGATCACTGCACTGTACACCTGAAGCTGATGTATAATATTGTATGCCAACTGTACCTGAATATATGGATAGTCACAGGATGTGGAGTATACTGTAGAAAGGAGTCAAAGGAATTGTAGTGGATATGTATAATATGGGGTGAGAGGAGTGGGTGGCGAACCGGGGGAGGGGGGTTTTCATTTTCGGGGGTAAAGAGTATAACTATTGGGCTGGCCGAGTGGCGCGGTGGTTAAGCGCTGGCTTGGAAAGCCAGCGGCCCTGGTTCGGTCCCATATAAGAGGGACAGTGACACTGCCCTCAAAAAAAAAAAAAAAAAAAAAAGAGTATATCTATTGCATTGTGTTGTACACCTGAAACTAATTTTAAAAAAAAGTCAGATCTGGACCCTCTTCTGGGATCAAAGCCCTCTTTTTTCACTGAGATTGATAAATTAGTGAAAATAAAAGCTTACACATAATATTGGCAATCTTTACTATTGCATGGAGATTTCCTGCTTGACAATAGAAACAGTACATTAAAAATTCAGACCCTGGGCCGGTCAAGTGGCATATAGGTTTAGAGCTGGTTTTGGGATGCCAGCAACTCTGGTTCGGATCCCACATATGAGGGCCAGTGACACTGCCCTCTACAGCTAACAACAGCTCCACCTGGAGCTGGGCTGTGCGAGCCCTGGCGACGGTGTATGCTGCAGTCCCTGCTGCAGTGGGCTCCCATAGGCTACAGTGAGTGGCCGACAGCCCAGCCAGCCTGAGCAGCCGGCAGCCTGCGTGAGCTGCCAATAGCCGCGGTGAGTGACCATCCAGAGGCCAGTGACTGATCTGCCTCATCCGGGAAGAAAGCAATGACGATACCAACATGGGCCAGTGAAGCAACGTCCTCCGCAACTAGACAGAAGAACAAGAAGACAGCAACTTGTCTGTTCCCCTTCCCCGATTCCACAACGCTGTTACCCTCCCCCAATTACACAATAAAATCTTAAAAAAGAAAAAAATCAGATCCAAGAAAGGGAGAGAGGCAAATTCCTGAGCCAAGACTAAATCATACACTTTTCAGTTGCATTTTTCTAGAGCAACTTCAGTATAAACAAAATGAAATTCCTAATACCTATCCATCAGATTGCTGTAAGGAAAGAATAATGTATGTCAGTTGCTTAGCACCATTCCCAACAAATATCTATCATTCAATAAATGTAAGTGTAATGGGGAATGTAACCACATTGCAGCCAATTGAAGAGAAAATAGGACATGAGGCTATTGGTGTAGGCAAGTTTTCAAGCATTTGCTATCGAGAGAAATAAAGAAGGAAGATATGGCTGACAGAATGAGATTCGGAATATGGAAGTTTTCAGTGGAATTTTTCTTGTGATATTCCATTGAGTTTATTGAGAAAACTTTGGTTTATCATCTTCAGTCAATATCATACTAAATTTAATTTTGATTGTTTTCCTAACACCTTCAGATTCTTAATTATTATTGCTCTGAGACTTGTTGATCTTATAAAATGTTATTACTTTAAGAGAATATATGAGAAAAGTACAAAACATTTATGAATTAGACCTTTGAATTGAAGACTTTAATGAAACTTTCTTTAAAATTAGTGAAATATTTTCTAGATGTTGTTGCTCTTGGTCCATTTTTCTCTGATACCAGTTGAGATACAATTATATTAAGATGTTATATATTATTCGTTGGTACCCAAAATAATGATCTTAAGAGTCATATCTATTTTAATGCATCTAAAACTCAAAATTAGGGCTTAGATTAATAAACAGTAGAGATATTATGGTAAACATGCCTCTGAGTTATTAGGATGGTATGATCTTGAATCTTACTTCTTTATTATGCAGTGTTAATTATCAATGAATCACAGGTTATTTTGTTATTCCTCCTAAAGAGGAATTATTTGAATTTTAATAACAGACCCCCATATATACAATTTCAAAATGCTAACTCGCTAATGACATAGCTTGTGACATTATAGTAGGAATTCAAAATAAAATGTTGATTTGAACTAAACTGATGCTTCTACAATTACCAATAAGAAAATGTCTTATCCTATTTCTAAGTTTCCAGTGGGTGTTTCGGGGAAAGTGGAAAGTGTCAAAATATGAACCACTTAAGCAGATTTATTATAACTAAATTTCCATTTTCATGCCATTAAGATTATAGCAACATTGCCATTCATTTTTGAGCATAGTAACAGATGATTTATTCTTTCTACAGACCTCTAATAAAATTCTCTAAATTGTATTAAAGATAACTAACATTTGTATCTCTCATTGCTTACACAGTCCTTTTACATAAATACCTCATCTGATCTCGCTTAACTCTGTGAAGTAAATAAGGCCTTTCAAAGATGTAGAAAGATAAAGTTCAGAGACATTTATAGATACATAAAGTGCAGAATTACTAAAAAATAAAACCAGAATTCAAATTCGTCATTCAATTCAAAATTTCATTGTTTCCAGCACACCATATGTACATAGATAGATAGATAGATAGATAGATAGATAGATAGATAGATAGATAGAATCTTTCTCTCTCTCACTCTCTCTCTTTCTCTCCATATATATAATCTTCTAGCAAGAAACCAAATAAAATTCCTTAATTCCTTCATACAAATTTTGAAATTATAAAAATGAGCACGTCAAAGCTGTGCTTTCCCAAAACTTCTTTTAAATCTTGATTCTATACACACACACACACACACACACACACACACACACACACTTCCAAGGGCATTAGTCTGATCCCATGGCTGCGGGCATCTTTCAGAGTATATCAACAGAACATGTCCCTCTTTGACCTCAAGTGTTTGGCAACAGGGAATGTGACTGCTTACCTCCTGCTAAGCACCGGAAACCCACTGGTCTCCAACCTTTGCTGCAACCAGCAGGTTCCTCTGCTTGGATCACTCTTTTAATGAGGAGAACCAGATGGTGGCCAGTGAGTTTATCAGACAACAGGAGCTTCCTCTTCCATGAAATCTGACTGAGTTTTTCATAAAAGATATGCTACCTTTTTTTCTGTACCTTCCTATAAACTTATATTCTTAATACATTCAATTCTTAAAAAGTTTCTAAAAACATTCTTCATCCAAAAAGACTTTTATGTGGGTGTAAATTATTATGTGTATATTTTCTATCAACTATATTATACAAATTTTTAACTCTACGGACTAAGAGAGCCAGTTTCCTCCTTCTCTCCCCACACTAGGCTGCTTCAGCCTCTCCACACACTCCCCTGGTATATTCCTGGATATTTGGTAGACACTTAAGGATCTTGGCTAATTTCAATTGTCACAATGCAGAGTAAGTTAATAGAAGTGGACCTACACTCAAGGAATGTAAAGACTAAGAGAAATAGGATTAATTTTTAAAAATCATAAAAGAAATTCACCAGAGATGTTTTACAAATGCACATAGGAAATTCACTTAAAAACATTCATGTTCAAATAAAGGTTTGAACTTCTAGTGTGGGGCTGTAAATAACTTAATTTATAGCTATATATACTTAGGGAAACAAAGAGTGTTCAGGTATAAGATATAATACATATTAAAAATAGGAGCATGAAAGAAAGGAAAAATGAAAAGTAAGCAAAATAATGAAGGACAGCCAGCCTTTGAATGAGTCCTAGGAAAAAGTTTAGAGACCCAACTAGAATTGAAGCTTCTTCATAATTAACATACTCTAGATTGAACTTTACAAAGCTGACATTTTTTGTTGGTCAAAAATGATCAAATACTGGCAATTTCAAATAGTTTCTCCTCATAAACATATTAGAGTATACACGTCAATTATTCAACAAGCATGACTGAGCATCTTTCAACGCACAGAGAAGATAAGTGGAAGAATTCAACAGTTGAATTGATAAAGCCATATAAAAGAGTTATCCCAACATTAAAGAGAGTTGAGCAGTAAGTTCTTTTAAAGATAATATTTTTAAAGTAAATATTGGAAAGTGATATGATATCTTTTCCCATCAATCAGTTTATAAATTATATGTTTCTCTAAATGTAAACAAATCACTCCCCAAATCAAAAGACGTGATACATTTTGTACAGAAAAAAACAGACACAATAATAATATGAGGCAGAAATTCTGTTTTGGTTCAGGAAAAAAAATTATTAGGCTCTCTTTGGAAAACATAAAATTCTAAGTTAAATATCACTAAGGATCACTCAAAATATTACTTTACTTTTTATTAATTTAATGAGGACAACAGATAAAATTGTTCTTTTTATTTTTAAAACTCTACCTTTTCCTGCAGGGGTGTGTGTTGGGGATGGGCTGTGAAAATTATTGCCTCATTATCCAGTTTTATCTTATCTGGTCCAACACACACACACACACACACACACACACACACACACACTCACACATAAAGATGCTCCAGTTCAATTTGATTTGTAGTATAGTACATTCATTGTACTGTGTTTCTATCTGAGTAAATAAGATGCATATTTTATTTACCCATTTCCAAATGAATGGACAGATATTTTTTACTGTATGATTCATTTTCACAACTTTTACCTTTTTAACATCGACCTATAAATCATGGAACCTAGTTTAGAGAAATGTTCATATTTTGGCACACGAGCAATTAGACTTAAATTTACACAGATAGATAGATGATAAATAGATGATAGATAGACAGATAGATAGATATAGATAGATGATAGATAGATGATAGATAGATAGATAGATAGATAGATATAGATAATTGTTATATTATATAGTTAAGATACATGGAAATTATTGCTAGCTCTTCCTCCGAAAATTCTAACACCTGATTATATTTTCTGTTCATTCAATTATAAGATTTCTAAGCTAGATTTGGATAAATTTCTTCTAAAAAAATGGAAATAATTGTTGAGGGCCGTGTAGCCCAATATTGAGGGGCATGCAGGTTGACTTTAGTGGGCTTGGTGAATCTGAAAGTACTGTTGATTAGACATGTGTTCCTCAAATTTGTATTCCCTTGAAGCCTGTGTTTTTATTACAAAATGTATGTTTTGTTAAGGTTTGTGATAAGTCTTGAGAGAACTTTAGGTACAGTTAAGCCAAAATTAAATATCAAAAGTGAGATTCTCTTTAGTATTCACACCCAGGATTACAGATTATGTAGAAACTGAGTCTGGGTCATAAAGAGATTGTCATAGATGGGATTATAGAAAAGGTCACAGTGTGCCCTAAGGAGAACAATTATAGGGACTAAAGGTCTTAAGAGAAAAATACATCAAGACCATGTGGAACTTAAACTTGTAATTGGATAATGGTCAAAAGTCCCTATAAAAAGGACATGTTATTGTAATAAAATGTGACACTTTTCTCTTTAATTCCCCCGGTGTCTCCACTGTCTCCCTTCTTTATTTTCCTCCCTCATTTTCTGTCTTTTACTGCAACAAACAGTTTCTGTCTTTCATTTAACCGCCGACGCCGTGTCCACCTTCTTGAACCCTGGTCAGCGGAGGCTGGTCCCCCGCAAATAATAAAGAGAAAGAATGTGCCACCTCTCTCTGTATCATATCTGTGTTTCTTTAAAAAATTTGGTTTTTTATTTTCTCACAGCTTCAGCATGTTTTAAAAATTTTTTATTGGGGAACAGCTGTGGGAAGCTGATAGCAATCCAGTGTCTGACAAGGCCACATTGCCCTGCTCAGCACTGGATATTAGGGGTGCTGCCTTATGGTTGGTCATGTAATATCTCCTGCCTCTATGAACCCATGTGCCTTTTCTTCTATAGGAGACAATATATTCACTACACTTGTGACATGTTCCTGTGGTACCCCAATGAGCTACGCAGCCAAAGACAGGTAAGATCTCCTAAAAGAGGGGAGACAACCCAAGCCAGGCGGTAGTTCCATGGGGAACCCCTGAACTGAGATATTGAGGACTCAAGCCCCTTGGAAACTGAGGCACAGGCCTCTGACAAACTCAGGCCAGAAAACTCAGGCCTGTGAGAAGCTGATGCATTTGCCTAAGGGCCCTACTGTGAATAGTCTCCTGAAAGATTAAAACTTCAGGCCAGGAGAGTTCCCGGTAAGAGGCAGCTCTAAGACATCTGCTGACCATGGATTTGTTAATCAGCCTTGTGTGAATTCCTTTGCCCAGTGCCTTGTTGCAGCAACAGATACTGAAGCTTTGACTGAGAAACGGATGCAGCCCTCTGTAGGATAAGAGGTGTGAAACCCTTTTGGTTGCTAGGTATTGTTATTTACAAACGAATAGATTTTAGATGCTTTTACCTTAAACACAGCCACTCCTAGTCTTTTGGTATAGCTCAAGTATACTGTGAGTTTTATGATTGTGTTTAACTGCTAGGATTTAGGATGATTTCTAGATAGTTAAGATAGCTTTAGTAAACATTTTAGGTGACTTACAGAAACCGAGTCTGGGTTTCATAGCAATTATCATAATAAAGACAAGGTAATCCTTTAACGGAAGAGTAAATCACAGTACACCCTGGAGAGAGCACTTTCAGGGGAGTAGAGGACTGTGTAAATCCTGAGAACTACAAACCACCGTTAATGATTTGTTGCAGTTTGCATCCTTGATAATTCTCAATAAAAGCTATGCGCTGACCTGATTCGGGGCTCAGTCTTCCTTGGCTGAGTCCCTTGGGCTCAGTCGTCTTTGGCTGAGTCCCTTGGTCTCGCTCTTATCTTTCTTCTGTCTCTTGTTTTTCCTTAATCTGCGTCGCCCCTCTCGTGTCCCACTTGCCCTTGCCACGCAGGACGTGACAAACAGCCATGGTCATTGATTACATATTGCTTTCATGCTACAATGGCATAGTTGACTATTTTAAGGAGGGCACAACTCACAGTGGCCCATGCAGTGATTGTACCAGCAACCTTGGTGTTATCAGCCTGATGCTCTAAACAACTGAGCTAACCAATAACATGTAAAAATATTTTTAAGATTTATTAATTTTATCATACTTAATTTTAAGCATAAGAGCACCATTGTGACTTTTGTATGAAATAAATTTCATGCTATCATAGTTTATTCTACACACGGACAGTTATAGAATTACTCCCCAAAGACAATCTGTTGCTAGCTGTAAAAATCCATTAAAATATTTTTTTAAAAGATTTTATTCGGGAATTGGGGGAGGGGAACAGCACTGGGGAATCGGGGAAGGGGAACAGACAAGTTGCTGTCCTTTTTTTTTTGTTGACCTTCAGTCTAGCTGTGGAGGACATTGCTTCACTGGCCCATGTTGGTATCGTCATTGTGCTCTTCCCGGGTGAGGTAGATTGGTTGCTGGCCTCTGGACGGCCGCTCACAGCAGCTCCTGGCAGCTCACACTGGCTGTCAGCCACTGACATTGGCTGCTGGCCACTCACTGTAGCTATGGCAGCCCACTGCAGCAGGGGCTGCAGCTACGCTGTCCCTGAGGACTCACAGGAGCCCAGCTTCAGGTGGAACTGTTCACTATCTTAGCTGTAGAAGGCAGTGTAACTGGCCCTCATATGTGGGATCAGAACCGGGACTGCTGGAGTCCCAAGCCAGCTCTTAACCACCGTGCCACTCGGCCAGCCATTAAAATATTTTTTTAAAACTTTAAAAACATTTTAAAGGATATTACTATCCTTTAAAAAGATGACATATAAGAAATTTCCAGTTATAATGGTGTGAATAAATCAATGAACCCTCTCTGCACATACACACATACAAATTATATATATATATATATATATATATATATATATACACAAATACAGTTATGTCAGGGCTCTCAAAATCAATCAAAACCACACACACACACGCACACACACAAACTGAGAATTTTTGTTTTGAGGGCAGTGTCACTGGCCATCATATGTGGGACCCGAACCAGGGCCACTGGCTTCCCAAGCCAGCGCTTAACCATTGCGCCACTCGGCCAGCCCCAAAATGAGAAATTTTGGTTCTTGAAAAACGGCTCAAATTCTGGTGAAGAACAGCAAGAATCATGGGCATTTTTGCCTGAGGCAGCCTGCTTCACCCTCCTCAGCCCCCATCCAACTCAGTTGGCAAAAGCAGTGGCTTGACCAAGTGTAGAGGTAGTCTCAAAAAATAGCAGCTTCATTTCCAGAGGAGATGTAACATCAATTTGCAAGACAGGAAGAAAATTTGTGATTTTATCAACTAAAAGTGTCAAAGTTGGAGGAAAACAAACTAGGAAAAGCTGTAATTTTGATAACCTGATATTATAGTTCTAGTTTGGACAAGCAGCTGACCAGTCAGAAATTTAACTGGGAAAAAACCTAAAAATGAGGAAACCATAGAAAGTCAACATAAGTCCCCCAGATAGCTTGCACTGGGAAGCTACCACATGCATGGGAAAGAACAAAGCAACCTGGGAAGAAATTAAAAGGCAAAGGAGGCTGGAGAACTAGATGAAATTTGAATATGCTGCCCATGCCACAATCACATCAACTGACAAAGTGAACACCTTATTGGTTGGAATTCTTTGAGCATAATATTTGTCCATATTATTGTCTGACTTTTAAGCTGTATAGTCTTAGACTTTCCAAGGAAACACTAATAAATCCAGAATAAAAACTAAAAATTAAAATTAAAAACAGAACAAGTCATCACTGAATGTGCCATGGAAGGAAACTCAGTTAACTCCAGGTGAAATAAACACAAAGATATCCAAGCCTAGCCATATCATAATAAAACTACTATAAAACATATCAGAGGTTCCAGTCAAGTCGACAGATGTGGTAAACACTGTGCTCACCTCCTCCTAGGACCACATCAAAATTACAACTAAACTACAGAACAATCATCATTGAGAATTAACAGAAGTCTGGCTGAAGAGAAGTGCTATAACTAAGGATATACAGAGGAAGCCACATTGATACTGGTTGGAGGGGTGGAGACAGGAAACAAGCTGGTCCACACCCATGTGTGATTAAAAATTGGGAGGGATATCTCAACTGCAGAAGTCCCTGTGAGAAACAAGGTGTCCCAACCCCACACCAGGCTCCCAAGGCCAGGGTTCCAATAGCAAGGAGAGAAATCCCCATAAGTTTCCAGCTGTGAAAACAAGCAGAGATTGTAGCTGAGTGAGACAGAGGGTAACTGGATCCCAAGCATTTCTCTTAAAGGGTCCGCACACACACTTACTCACTGATGGACTAACTCGCTCTGAGCTCTGGTGCTGGGGCTGCTCTTGGAAGGTACTAGGGACATACAGGGAGGAACTGAGTTGTCTGCCTTCAGGTCAAGGGCTGAAGGGTCAGGCTTCTCCCAGACAGATGTGCTGACAGAAGCCATTGTTCCTTTTTTGAGCCCTCTCCCACACCCACTGTGAAGACGCAGACGGGCACCATATCTGAGTCTTCATAAACCTAGGTAACATAATACTGTTTACCCCGCTATGTTGAAACTCTGCCCCAACCAACATGTAGGCCTACCCAAGCCACTTCCAGTGGCTTTTCCATTCAGTAGGCCTGTCCTGGCTCATGCTGTGGACATTCCTACAATCTCTTAAATTTTTATAAACCTCAAACAAGAAGCATCTGGTCTTGGCATGCTGTATACCACTTGACAAGTAGTCCCAAGAATAGCACAGGTAGCAGGCAGCTTAAGTTCACAGCTTAACTTCTTTCAGGAAATTCCAAGCTCAGCACAAGTAGCAACTATCTGCAGATCACTTGGCAGCTCATACCAAGTGGTCCTGAGCAGGGCACAGGTAGCAGCTACGTTTGCCTGCAAAAGAGCCCACCCCAAAACCTACACACCTGGTGGCTAGCTCCAGAGCACCACCCAACCCAACCCCCTCCACAAAAAAGACATACTCAAAGGACAGACTAAGGAGGCATCAGAGCCCTGCTAAAGTGAATCTTGCTCCATAGGGTCAGTTCCTGCACAACAGCTCTTTCTCTGTAGTCACAGCCAACACTCACAACCAATCAGCCTAAAAATCAATCCCTCCCATTGTTGTGCCAACAGCAATCAAGACTCAACTATAACAGTAGAGCACACACATGGCACAGAGGGATACACCTGGACTACCTGGCTCTGGTAACCAGAGAGACTGCACCACTGTGCCCCACAAGACACCATTCTACTAAGACTAGGAGACATAGCAATTCTACCTAATACATAGAAACAAACAAAGGGAGGCAACCAAAATGGGAAGACAAAGAAACATATCCTAAACAAAAGAACAGAACGATTCTCCAGAAAAAGAACTAAATAAAATGGAAACAAGAAATCTACCAGCTGCAGAATTCCAAACACTGGTTATAAGGATGCTCAATGATCTCAGGGAAAACTTCAACAAAGGGATAGGAAACATAAAAACAGAGATAGAAAACATAAAAAAGAACCAGTCAGAAATGAAGACTATAGTAAATGAAATGAAGAATTCATTAGAGGGAATCAAGAGTAGATTAGATGAAACAAAAATATCAAATCAGCAATTTGGAAGATAAGATAACAACACACGCAATCAGAACAGAAAAAAAAAATCCAGAAAAGTGAGGATAGCTTAAGTGGCTTCTGGGACAACAAGTGCACCAACATTTACATCATAGAGGTACCAGAAGGAGGAGAGAAAGAGCAAGGAGTTGAAAACGTTTTTGAAGGAACAATGATGGAAAATTTCCCTAACGTGGCAAAAAAAAAAAAAAAAAAAAAGACATACAAGCCCAGGAAGTGCAGAGTCCCAAACAAGATGAACCCAAAGAAGCCCACACCAAGACACAAGTTAAAGACAAAGAGAGAATCTTAAAATAAATAAGATAAAAACACTTAGTTACCTACAAGGGTACCTCCATAAGACTGTCAGCTGATTCCTCAATGGAAACTCTGCAGGCCAGAAGGGAGTGGCAGAAAATATTCAAAGTGATGAAAAGCAATGCCCTACAGCAAAGATTACTCTACCCAGCAAAGCTATGATTTAGAATTGAAGGACAGATAAAATGTTTCCCAGACAAGTAAAATGCTAAAGGAGTTCATCATCACCAAATCAGTATTACAAAAATTTTTTTAAAGGGACTTCTTTAAGAAGAAGAAAAGAAAAAGATCAAAAATAGAAATAATAGAATGGCAATAACTACATATTTATCAACATTTTAAAAATGTAAATGGATTAAAAGCTCTAATCAAAGGACATAGAGTGGCTGAATGGGTAAGAAAACAAGACCCTTACATATACTGCCTACTAGACTCACTTCAGATTGAAAGACACAGGCTGAAAGTAAAGGGAAGAAAAGATATTTAATGAAAATGAACAAACAAAAACCTGGAGTAGCAATACTTATATAAGACAAAACAGACTTTAAAACAAAGGATATTACAAGAGACTAAAGAGAAGCCAGTAATTCCACTTCTGGGTGTTTATCCAAAGAAACCCAAAACATCAATTCAAAAAGACATATGCATTCATATGTTCCTTGCAGCATTATTTACAATAGCCAAAATAATGCAAGCAACCTAGGTGTCCATCAGTAGATAAATGGATAAAGAAGAAGTGGTACATGTATACAATAGAATGTTACTCAGCCATAAAAAAGAATGAAATCTTGCCACCTGCAACAACATGGATGGATCTAAGGGGTATTTGCTGAGTGAAATAAGTCAGACAGAGAAAAAAAATACCATATGATTTCATTTATATGTGGAATCTAAAAAACAAAATAAATGAACCAACATACCAGCAACAAACTCATAGATACAGAGAATATTTTGATGGTTACCAGATAGGACGGGGTTTGGAGACATGGATTTATCAGGGTGATCACTTCATAATTTATATAATTGTTTAATCACTATGTTGTGCACCTGAAACTAATATGACATTGTATGTCAACTGTAATTGAAGAATTAAAAATTATTTTTAAAAGAACTACTGAAAAACAGATCAACTCATCAAAACCACAATAAGATATCACCTCATACCTGTTAGAATGGCTATTATAAAAAAGAAAAGAAAGAACAAATGCTGGTGAAGATGCAGAGAAAAAGGATCCCTTGGGCATCGTTGGTAGGAATGTAAATTGGTGCAGCCATTATGGAAAACTTTATGGAGGTTTCTCAAAAACATTAAAATAGAATTACTATATGACCCAGCAATTCCACTGCTGGACCCCATGTTTATTACAGCATTATTAAAAATAACAAGACATAAAAACAATCTAAGTATCCATTGACTAATGAATAGATAAAGAAAATGTGGGAGATATAGATACATATAGATTGATGGTTAGATACATATAGATATAGATTAAATAGACAGAAATAGAGATAGTGATAAAGACAGAGACAGAGACAGGACAGAGATATATGCATAGATATACACATCCAGAACACAATGGAATATTATTGATCCACGAGAAAGAAGGAAATCCTGCCATTTACAACAATGTGAATGGAACTTGAGGGCATTATTTTAAGTGAAATAAGTCAGACAGGGGAAGACAAATTCTATATGATCTCACTTATATGTAGAATCTAAAAAAGAATCCATACATACAGAGCACAGACTGATGGTTGCCAGAGGTGAGGGATGGGGGTTTGGTTAAAGGGTGAAGGTTGTCTAAAGGTACAAACTTCCTGTTGTAAGATAAGCAAGTCCTGGTGATGTACATAATGGTGACTATAATTAACAATACTCTATTTTATATTAGTAAGTTTCCAAAAAAGTAGTTTTCAAAAGCTTTCATCACAAGAAAAAAATTATATCTATGTGTGGTAATGGATGTTAACTACACTTACTGTGTTAAACATGTCACAATATATGTGTATACATTTATCAAAGCATTATGTTCTACAACAGAAAAAGACAATTACATTCATCATAGCATCAAAAGATGAAATAATTAGGAATAAACTTAACAGAAGAAGTAAAAGGCCAAGATCTAAAAACTATAAAATACTGCTAAGAGAAATTTTAAAAGATCTAAATAAATGGAAATATGTTCCATATTTATTGACTGGAAGACTTAGTGCTAAGATAACAATTCTCAGAAGAACAAATGATATTTATATTCAATATAAATTAATGTAGATTGTTACTTCAAAGTATATCCTATTCTCACACTCCCCACACACCATAGACCAAAATAACTTAAAATAAATCACAGACCAAATGTAAGATCTAAACTATAAAATTACTAGAAGAACACAAGCTGGGTTAAGCAAAGATTTCTTAGGTAAAACACTGAAAGCATGATCTCTGACAGAAAGAACTGAAAGTTAAAATAAATCGTACCTCATCAAAATCTAAAACTTTTGATCTTCTAAGGCAGGGGTCAGCAAGCTTTTGAGATGGAAGAGCTGCCAGGGGTCAGCAAACTGGGGCTTGTGACCCACATGTGGGTCTTTGGGTATGCACATGTGGCTCTGAAGTAAAATTGAAAATGAAAATAAAAGTGTCATAGTTTCATTTATAAAACTTTTAAAGGATATTATTCACATAATGGTGATTATGTAAAAATATATGTATGGCTCTTGAATAATTTTTAAATTGTCGTGAGGGACAGGATTGGCAGTTCCAGGGGTCAGCAAACTTTTGAGATGGAACGTACCTCAAGAGCCGCATGTGGCTGGCAAGCCACAGTTTGCCAACCACTGTTCTCAGGACATATCATTATAAAAACAAGCTTCAGACTAGAAAATAATTGCATAATTCCAAATCATGTATGTGACAGAATACTAATTAACCTCATATGAATATTTTTGTAACAGATACAACTCCTGATCGTTCTCCTTGCCAAATGTATAGAAATGCCATTTGCTAGCAAATAAAGAATACAAATTCTTGACTGATTAAATTGCCTAGCATGCACTAGGTATCCAAAAACTTTTCTCATACTTCAAATTCATTTCTTCTCTAGAATGCAAAAAGAAATTGCTCTAGTTCAGATACACAACAGCACAGAACAGAAAACACATAAGTAGAAAACATGGGAAGCAATTTTGCAAGCCTATTCAAATTCTCTGGGGCCAGCCAAATGGCTCAGCTGGTGAAGAGCTCTCTCAAGAGTTCAAGCTCTGAGCAACAGGGTCACCAGTTCAATTCCAGGCCCAAGCTGAGCTGCCACTGGGCTGCCAACAGGTGACAGGATGACTCAACTAAAAAAAAAAAAAAAAAAATGTCTGACACAAACCTTATAGCAAGATGAACAGCATCCATGATAAGTACACAGGAAAGCAGGAACTTGCTTGGAGGTTAGCAGTGTGTTTTTGTTTTTAGTTTTCTAATGCAAGAAAATCCACATAGATCAATAATCTTTAGTATGTGTTAGAAACTAATTCGGGGTTATATGCAAATGAGGTCAGACAAGTAAGTACATGAACTCATCCCAGAAAAAGTGCTACATACCTCATTGCTGAATATCACTACATTCACATTTGATGTACTCCCCTTGGGAAGCTATGCACCCAATGCCAGCACCTAGTCCACTCTTCAAAACAATTTTGGAACTATTGTTCTGGAATGGCTATCAGAGCTGTCATCATATTATCCTTGATGTCCTGCATGTCATTAAAACGTCCTCCTTTCGGGCCGGCCGAGTGGCACATTGGTTAAGCGCTGGTTTTGGGATGCCAGCGGCCCCTGTGCGGATCAAACATGAGGGCCAGTGACACTGCCCTCTACAGCTAACAACAGCTCCACCTGGAGCTGGGCTGTGCAAGCCCCGGTGATGGTGTGGGCTGCAGCCCCTGCTGCAGTGGGCTGCCATAGGCTACAGTAAGTGGCCCGCAGCCAGCGTGAGCGGCTGGCAGCCAAGCGTGAGCTGCCAATAGCCGCGATGAGAGACATTCAGAGGCCAGCGACCGATCTGCCTCATCCGGGAAGAGCGCAATGAGGATACCAACAGTGAAGCAACATCCTCCACAACTAAACTGAAGAACAAGAAGACAGAAACTTGTCTGTTCCCCTTCCCCGATTTCCCAACGCTGTTCCACTCCACCAAATCCCCAATAAAATCTTTAAAAAAAAAAAAAAGTCCTCCTTTCAATAGTTCCTTTATCTTCGTGTAAAGAAAGTAGTCATTGGGGGTCAGATCAGGTGAGTAGGGAGGGTGTCCCAATACAGTTATTTGTTTACTGGCTAAAAACTCCCTTACAGACAGTGCTGTGTGAGCTGGTGCATTATTGTGATACAAGAGCCATAAATTGTTAGCAAAAAGTTGAGGTCATCTAACTTTTTCATGCAGCCTTTTCAACATTTCCAAATAGTAAATTTGGTTAACTGTTTGTCTAGTTGGTACAAATTCATAATGAATAATCCCTCTGATATTAAAAAATGGTTAGCAACATCATTGCAACAAGTTCTCAAACTTAATTATCAGAATTCGTATGTTCTGGTAAAGATCTTAGCTACTTTATCCCCTTGACAGTCTGAGATATCTATTCTGTGCTTAGCTCACATTACCACAAAGGAAGTTCTTTTCATAGAATAGAAATATAAAAAGAAAATAGAAGTAGAACTAAAATATGAACTTCATTGAATCCTTTGGATGAAATTATTTATCACTGAATAGAACCTTAATATGATTGAGAAAGTACTTTCACTTCATGGTAGAAAATACCCAATTCCTAGAAGATAGCTGATGTAATGCACCATTTCATGGATGGAGTAGAGGTTTGATCACTGCACTGTATAACTAAAGCGGAGGTTGTATACCTACTGTAATTGAATATATATAGATAGTCACGGGATGTGGATTTTACTGTGGAAGAGAGTCAGAGGAAGAGTAATAGATATATATGATATGGGGGGGAGTGGGGTGGCTAATTGGGGGTGTGGGGTTGTCACTTTGAGGGGTAAAATGTATAACTATTGCATTGTGTTGTACACCTGAAACTAATTAAAAATAAATAAATTAATTAATAATAAATAAATAAATAAAGTCCAAAAATGAAAGGAATATGACAATCATAAGCAAATTTCCCTGTCCATCCCCATTATATTTCCATTGTCCCCTTAAAGTATTTTGGGCAAATGGCAATGAAATTTGGGATTATTTTCTTTTACCCTACTGCTGAGTATCAGAGTGAAGCAGAATGTCATCCCAAAGACACCAGGAGGAAAGTGCACCCCCTATCCGCTACTATCTTGCTACTTTAAGTTCTGTTGCCACTGATTGATTCTATTGCCCCTTCTATCTGAATTTAACAGTTCATCACTCTCAACTTAAGTAGAAGTGTTAGAACCATTTTAGGGTGCTATGATTTGGGGTTGTTTGCTACTAGAATATAAACTAGCCAACCTGAATTGATACACTGTCTCTGTAAAAGGATTGTATATAGTATATTCTCTTTGCTAGCAAAACTATGCTGAACAGCTGCTAAGTCTGTCACATCTTCCAAATAAACCCTGGTCATCAATGGAACAGTAAGTGTTACCGTTGAATCACCCTCACTCCAAAGCCAGAATTATCCCCAACTCAAACAATGAAAGTTCAGATAACTTCTTAAATATTACCAAAAGCTCAATAAAGGATTTAAGATTTAGATACAGCTTTCCTAATTTCTCAAAGAGTAGCCTACATATATTCTAGCTGCTTTGTATGCTTTTGTAATAATGCACAATTCAAAATATGATTCATACTGTTTTACTGTCCTACTCAAGCTTCCAACTTCTCTTGAATCCATTAAAACCTTTTCAGAAAGCTTTATCTTTTATATTTTTCAATCTTCTTTGAAAAGAAACTCCTTAAGAAGTGGGAGTGTATTTTCTGGGTTTTGTGAGGGGCTGCTTTGGACACCATATAACACAAATTATTCATTATTTTTACCCGTGCTTCTGTAACTTTAGTATAGAATTGATTGTAATTCAAAGTCCTTCAAATGGAGGCAATAAAATAATATAATACAAAAAAAAAATAAAAGAAACACTGAGAAAATAAAAAGGAATGATTTTCCCATTTGTACTTATATAGATAAATCTGTTCAACATGGAATAGGCATTTCTTTATGTTTTACCATTGTATGATTTTAAGAGTGCTGTGCATTAATAATAAAAATTTTCTGTTTTCAATTTCCTTAATAATTAAAACTCTCTTTTTACTTTTTTTCAAACCTACCTAAACCTAACAAGTGAAAGACTTTATACACTACTGAATAAAACTTCTCATTGAAGGTCATATTTAGAACACTGAACTTCCAATTGTTGAATATTTCTTTCACTCTGAAAATACTGTGATCAGTTAGAAGAATCTTCACATTATAATGTGAATAATAATTATTATTCTACTTGGAAAATTACATAAATTTCTGTGGATTGGCAAACAAGGACAACAGCTTTTTTTGCACAAACCAAGAATAAAGATTAAACCATAACATTTCAGAGCATATCAGAAAGAAAGAATATTCAAAACAGTTCATGTATATATTTTTCAGTTTAGAAAACTGTACAGCTTGTACACTTATAAACTGCAAAAACTAGGTGCTTTTGAAATATATAGTTCTTTCTTAAAGAAAATTTATCACATTTCTTTGAGAATTTTATATTATACTAAAAATTATATCATGTTTTTTTTCATAAAGTCTAAAAAATTTTTCCTAATCCCAATTGGAAACTATTGTTTATTATATTACCATTCAATTGCAAAGAAATGATGACTTCCAAAACTTCTTTTATTTATAGAAGTTAATAATGATCCCAAGTATGTCCTTGCCCTTTTAAGGGTGTTACAGTTGGCCCTTCATACCCTTGAGTTCCAGATCTATGGGTTCAATCAACCATGGATCAAAATTATTTTTTAAAAAGTTACTTTGTTAGCCTTCCGTTGCTTCCATTGCTTCCATTGCTTCCGTATTGAACATATATAGACATGTTTTCTTGTCATTATTCCATAAACAATACAGTATGACAAATATTTACATAACATTTACATTATATATGGTATTATAAGTAATCTGGAGATTGTTTGAAGAATATGGATGGAAAACAATCAAGATAGTATAGTAGGTAAATGCTGTGCCTGCCACTTCCCATGTTTATTTAAAATTATAGAACAATCAACCTTGAGCATCATCTGAAGACTAGCTGAACAGAAATCCTATAATTAGGGATATAAAGAAGAGGCCACATTGATACTGGTAGGAGGGGCAGAGATGCAAAACAGGCTGACCCTAAACCCCAAAGGTAGTGGTTGAGTACTGGGAGGGACACCTTGGCAGCAGAGGTACCCCCTGAAGAATGAGTGGTCTCCACTTCATTGGGCTCCCCAGCCCAGGGCTTCTATGATTGGAGGAGAAGTCCCCACAACATATTGTGTAAAAATCAGCAAGGATTCCAAAAGTACCAGTGAGACTGCAGGTGGCTGAAAACCCAGACATCCTCTTAAAGGGCCCAGACACAGACTCACTCATGTGCAGGAATTCACCCTGAGCCCTGGCAGAGGGGGCAACTCAAAAGACAGCAGAGGGCCAGCCGAATGGCACATTGGTTAAGAGCTGGCTTGGGATGCCAGTGGCCCTGGTTAAGATCCCACATATGAGAGCCAGTGACACTGCCCTCTACAGCTAACAACAGCTCCAACTGGAGCTGGGCTGTGCAAGCCCCAGCAATGGTGTAGGCTGCAGCCCCTGCTGCAGTGGGTTCCCATAGGTTACAGTGAGTGGCCGGCAGCCAGGGTGAGCTGCCAATAGCTGCGATGAGTGACCATCCAGAGGCCAGCGACCGATCTGCATCATCTGGGAAGAGCACAATGACGATACCAACAAGGGCCAGTGAAACAACGTCTTCCACAGCTAGACTGAAGAACCAAAGGACAGCCACTTGTCTGTTCCTTCCCCAATTCCCCAATGCTGTTCCCCTCCCCCAATTCCCCAATAAAATCTTAAAAAAAAAAAAAAGACAGCAGAGACACACAGGGAAAAACTGAGTTGTGTGGCTTCAGGGTGAGGGAGAAAGGGACATTTGCCATTATCCCTGTGTGGAGCACACCTCACTAGCTTATAGGGGATGCCAACTTTTCTGTGTTGAGCACTCCCCTACATTGGCAAATCTGAGGCTGCATTAGCCTGGTGAACTCCCTGCCCCACCCTGTGAGTGCAGAATTGTTGGGGACATTCTGAACGTTCCTGGGTAGCTAGACCCACCCTGCAAGCTATAAAAATGCTTTTACAGCAGCAGACTATCCATGGCAGCCTGGGAAACGTTTGGTGGCAGATGGTCAGCCATAGCTTGTGCTGTGGCCTTTCTTAGGCACTCTTGGGGATGACCCAGGTGACCAGTGGCTGGACCAAATGTTCTCTGAACATTAGGTCGATTGACCACAGGCTCACACTGGCACAAGAACTGAATCTGTATTAACTTTGTGAAAACCACCGGTCCTATCCCAGGGACTCACTGGGATCTCACCCTGCCCAAATGAGGCAACATCACTGGTGGCACAGTCAGCATTGGATCAACCAGGCTGGCCTACACACCTGAGGAAGCTCTTTCAGTTGTTGAGCCATATGGGCAGATGGCATGGAGCAAGAGGTCCATGGGCCTTTTGCTAAGCTGCCCCAGGCCCAATGCTGGTAGCAGCAGGCCTCGGGTCATACAGAATCTGCACCCACATGCCTCCAGGTCCAGCACAGGCAGCAACCAATCACACATAGCTTTGTAGCTCCTACCAGCTAGCCCCATACCAGCAACCAGTAAGGCTGCAATTGGCCTGCACAGAAGCCCCTCTCAAGAAATGTCAGGAAAAACACACCCAGAGGCCAGCTCCAAATGGAACAAGAGCAATACCTGGTTGGTGCCACAAGTGGCACACCCAAAGGGGGGTCTCAATAGGCATAAGAGCCTGCAGGGCCAAATCTTCCTTGGAGGAGTCAGCCCCAACACAGTAGCTCATGAACTGTGGGACTAGCCAGTCCTCACAGTAGGTGAGCCTAGGAGACAGTCACATCCACTGATATGCCAAAACCAATCAAGGCTCAACTACAACAGATCACACATAATAAACACACTTAAGGGACACTCCTCAAACACATTAACAGGACACCAGGGAGACTGTGCCATTGGAACACACATGATACATACAAAGGTCACCCTGTAAAGACTGAGAGACATAGATTTACCCAATACATAGAAGAAATCACAGAGAGGCAGCCAGAATGAGGAAATTAGGAAACAAGTTACAAATAAAATAACAAGAGAAACCCTCAGAAATAAAACTCAATGACATGGAAGCAACCAACCTACCAGAGAGAGAGTATAAAAACACTCGTTATAAGAATGTGTAAGGAACTTAGTGAGAATTTCAACAAAGCATGAAGAAGGACATAGAAACCATAAAAAAAGAAACAGTCAGAAATAAAGAATACAATAACTGAAATAAATATTACATTAGAAAAAATCAGACTTCTGGTAAGATGGCAGAATAGACGAATGCTTTCCCAACTGCCTCCCGGATCACATCAAAATTACAAATAATTTATATAACATTTAACCTTGGAAGTCCCCTGAACACTAGATGAACAGAACTCTAAATGAACGACCTAAAGAGGAGGCCACGTCAAGTCTGGTAGGAAGGGCGCAGACGAGAGAGTGTGAGCCCCGTGAGGGATGCCCCAGCTGTGAGGAGACTTCCCTGGTGGGGGGAGAGACCCTCCGGCACCACACCGAGCTCATTAGCCCAGAGTTACTTTGCCAGGAAGAGGAGTACTATGATAACGGGCAGAAAAAAATTAGTGAGGACTCTCTTTACTTGGCTCGGTGAGGCTGAGGGTGGCTGGAGAACCAGTGGGGGTGGTGCACGGGTTTGCTTGCTGGTGAGCACTCACCCAGTACTGTTGGAGGGAGTAACTGTATGATCCAGGCCCAAGAGCCTGTGGGGAAGGACTGAACTGAGCACCTTTTGTGCAGAAGCTGGAGGTTTTGGACCATTGTTGCCCTGGTGTGAAGTTAGCACATGAGCGGTGTACAGGAGGGCGCCATTTTTTCAAGGTTGGGCCTCCAACAGAGGGTCAGATTGGGGACACCTTGGTCTGGTGAAATTTGAGCAGGAGTGAGTGCGTACATGTGTGTGTGCACATGCCGCCTTGGATTCCCACCTTCCACCTGCTTGTGCTGCATAGCCAGGGAAACGCAGGGCGGGTGCTCTCCAGCTGCATCAGGCTGTTCACTGAGATGTAGAAATGAGCAATCAGCCTTGGGGCCCCCTCTCCGCACTGTTTGTGCAGAGTTGACAGGCTGGGCATTGGCTGTTGGGCTCCTTAGCTGATCTACAGGCAGCTGATTGGGACAGGCTGAGATGGGGAGTTTTCCTGAGAGTGTTGGGCTGGGAGCTGTGCACCTGCATGATCCGATCGAGGCTTTTCTGGCGAGTTAATGTGGACTGATTGCTGATGCAGTGCGCATGCACATCTAGTGGTGCCTTGGGGGCCTGCCCCACACACTTAGAGCTGTGTTGCCATAGGTATCCTGAGCCCCCCATGCCTGGCCCACACCTCGCAGGCCACAGAGGGTTTTTTGCAGCAACGGACAACCTGCAACAACCTATGAAGATTTTTTTTCGGTAGTGAGCACTGTTCCAGAGCACACAGCAGCTAACTGTGGAAAGCTCACTGCAAGCCTGATAGGGAGGCTGGCACATAACACGTTAAGCTCTTCCCACCAACAGCTGGTGCTAAGTCGCCCAGAGACTCTATTGCTCAGAAAGCGGTCTGCTGATTAAAGAGGATGGAGAGCCCCCCCAAATCTCTTTTTTTTCTTTTCTCTTGCTTCTTTCTAGGTGATCTATCTAATATATTGAAGTATTCACAGAATGATAGCCAGAATGAAGAAACAAAGAAACATGTCCTAAGTAAAAACTCAGAAGAAAACTCTAGAAATGGAACTAAATGAAACACAGGTATTCAGACTTTCAGAAACAGAGTTTAGAACACTGATGATAAGAAGGTTTAAGGAACTTAGGACATAAAGAAGGATAGGGAAACCCTAAAAAACAGCCAGTTAGAACTAAAGAATACAATAACTGAAATGAAGAACACACTCGAAGGAATCACCAGTAGGACAGATGAAGCAGAGGAGTGGATCAGCAAATTAGAAGAAAAAATAGCAGAAATCACCCAGCTGGAACAACCAAAAGAAAAAAGAATAAAAAACAATGAAAATAGTTTAAGAGACATCTGGAAAAACACGAAATACAACAATATCACATCACAGGAATACCAAAGGAGAACAGAAGAAGGAAGGGATTGAAAATATATTTAAAGAAATAATAACTGAAAATTTCCCTACCCTGGTGAAGGAAATCGACATACAAGCCCAGGATGTGCAGAGAGTTTCAAACAAGCTAAATCCAAACAGGCCCACACCAAGACCCATCATAGTTAAAATGGCAAAGCTTAAACACAAAGACAGAATCCTAAAAGCAGCAAGAGAAAGACAGCAAATTACATACAAAGGAACTCCTATAAGACTAACAGCTGACTTTTCTTCAGAAACTCTGCAGGCCAGAAGGGAGTGGCAGGAGATATTCAAAGAGACACAAAACAAAGGTCTACAACCAAGATTTCTCTACCCAGCACGGCTCTCACTTAAAATTGAAGGACAGATAAAGAGCTTCTCAAAAAAAAAAAAAAAAAAAAAAAAAAAAAGCTGAAGGAGTTCACTACCACCAAGCCAGCATTGCAGGAAATGTTAAAAGGGTTTTTTTCAAACAGAAGAAAGGGGAAAACAAGCTAACCCAGGAAGACAAGAAATACAAATAACAGAATGGCAATAAATATACACCTATCAGTAATCACTTTAAATGTGAATGGGCTAAATGCTCGAATCACAAGACACAGAGCGACTGAGTGGATAAGAAAACAGGACCCATGCATATGCTGTCTACAAGAGACTCATCTCAGATAAAAGACACACACAGACAGAAAGTAAAGGGATGGAATAAGATATTTCATGCAAATGGAAATGAGAAAAAAGCTGGAGTAGCCATATTTATTTTGGACAAAAGAGACTTTAAAATGAAGTCTACAATAAAACACAAAAAAAGTCACTACATAATAATAAAGGGATCAAACAATTCCCCATAAGATCAAGAACAGGACAAGGCTGTCCACTTTCTCCTCTTCTGTTCAAAATAGTTCTCAAGTCCTAGCCACAGCAATCAGAAAAGAAAAAGGAATAAAAGGCATCCAAATTGGCAAGGAAGAAGTAAAATTGTCATTATATGCAGATGACATGATACTGTATATAGAGAACCCCTAAGATTCCATCAAGAAACTATTGGAACTGATAGACGAATTCAGTAAAGTAGCAGGATATAAAATCAATGTTCAGAAATAAGTGGCATTTGCATATACCAATAATAAACTAATGGAAGGAGAAATTAAGAAAACTGTCCCATTTACAATTGCTTCAAGAACTATAAAATACCTAAGAATAAATTTAACCAATGAATTAAAAAATCCATACTCAGAAAATTATAAGACACTGAAGAAAGAAATCAAAGAAGATACAAATAAATGAAAACACCTACCATGCTCATGGATAGGAAGAATAAATATAGTCAAAATATCCATACTGTCTAAAGCAATACATAGATTGAATGCAATTCCTATCAAACTACCAAGGGCATTTTTCACAGAAATAGAAAATATAATCCTAAAATGTATATAGAACCATAGAAGACCCCGAACAGCCTCAGCAATCCTGAGAAATAAGAACAAAGTCAGGGGTATCAAGCTAACAGACATAAAAAAATACTACAAGGCTACAGTAATCAAAATAGGATGGTACTGGCATTAAAAACAGACACCTAGACCAGTGTAACAGAACAGACACCCCAGAAATGAATCCATGTATATATGGACAGTTAGTGTATGACAATCAAAGCAAGAATTTACACTGGGGTAAAGATAGTCTATTTAATAAATGGTGCTGGGAAAATTGAACTGACACATGCAAAAAATGAAACTGGACCACCTCCTTACACCATATACAAGAACAAATTCAAAATGGATTAAAGACTTAAATGTAAGACCTGAAACTATAAAACTCTTAGAAGAAAATATAGGGAGTAAATTTGCAGACATTGCCCTGAACAATATTTTTATTGATAAATCCCCAAGGGCAAAGGAAGTAAAAGAAAAAAATGAACGTATGGGATTATATAAAACTTAAAAGTTTTTTCACAACAAAGGAAACCATCAATAAAACAAAAAGGAAGCCTACTGAATGGGAGAATATATTTGTCAATGATATATCTGATAAGGGGTTAATATCTAAAATTAATAAAACACTTATGCAACTCAACACCAAAAAATCAAACAACCCAATTAAAAAATGGGCAGAGGAAATGAAGAGACATTTCTCTGAAGAAGACATAGAGATGGCCAACAGGCATATGAAAAAATGTTCAACCTCACTGATCATTAGGGAAATGCAAATAAGAACCACAGTGAGATACCACCTCACTCCAGTCAGAATGGCTGTCATCAATAAATCAACAAACAACAAGTGCTGGCGGGTCTCTGTGGAAAAAGGAACCTTGCTGCACTGTTGGTGGGATTGAAGATTGGTGCAGCCACTATGGAAGTCAGTATGTAGTATCTCAAAAAACTGGAAATGGAACTAACTTTTGACCCAGCAATTCCACTCCTAGCCATTTATTCTGAAAAACTCAAGACACTAATTCAAAAAAATATATGCACCCTTATATTCATTGCAGCGCTATTTACAATAGCCAAGACTTGGAAACAATCAAAATGCCCATCAGTAGATGACTGGATTAAGAAACTGTGGTACATTTACACAATGGAATATTATGCAGCTATAAAGAAGAAAGAAATCGTACCATTTGCACAGATAGGATGGACCTAGAGAACATTATGTTAAGTGAAATAAGTCAGTCAGAGAAAGACAAATGCCATGTGATCTCACTTATATGTGGAATCTAATGAACTGAATAAATGAACAATGTAAACAGAAATAGTCTTGGAGACATAAAGTAAAAACTGATGAGGGCTAGATGGGACCTGGATGGGCATGAGGGAGAGGGGAAGGGACAAGGCAACAGAAACTGATAACTACAATACTACTGCAGAGACAGAAGAGACAGTTTAGGAAATATAATCAATAAGGTTGTAAATATTGTTTCTTAGGGAAACAGAAGGATGCATGTCTTTTTTGGGAGACCACTTCATGGACAGTGTAGTGGCCTTACCACTGCACTGTACATCTGAAGCTGCTGCCACTGAACAATATTATATGTCAACTATAATTTAACACCTATATAGTCATGGGATGTGGAATATAGTGGGGGGGATGGAGTCAATGGAATTGTAATAGATATGTATGATATCAGGTGTGAGGGGACAGGGGTCAGGGAGGGAGGAATCACTTTGTAAGGGGTGAAAAAAATAACTATTGCATTGTTTTGTATATCTGTAACTAATCATAAGAATAATGATAATAAAAAAGTTAAAATAAAAATAAATAATAATAATAAAGGGATCAATTCAACAGAGGACATAACCCTACTAAACATCTATGCACCCAATATAGGAGCTCCTAAATATATAAAATATATTTTGACAGATATAAAGACAGAAATCAACAATAACATTATCATAGTACGGGACTTCAACACCCCATTGTCACCAATGGAAAGATCCTCCATACAGAAAATCAACACTGACATAAGGTCCTTAAATGACACCTTAGACCAGCTGGATCTAATTGATATTGTTAGAGCATTTCAGCCCAAAGGTACAGAATATACATTCTTTTCAATGTACATGGAACATGTCCAACATAGACCACATGCTAGGCCACAAAACAAGCCTCAACAAATTTAAGAAGATAAAAATCATATCAAGTGTCTTCTCTGACCACAATGCTATGAAACTAGAAATCAATTACAAGAAGGAATATGGAAAGCCTACAAATACATGGAGGCTAAATAACATGCTACTAAATAATGAGTGTGTCAAAAATGAGAAGGAGGATATCAAAAGATACCTCGATTCAAACAAAAATGAAAACACAATGACCCCAAATCTCTGGGATGCAGCAAAAGTAGTCCTAAGAGGAAAGTTCATAAGAGTGCAGGCCTACCTAAAGAGGGAAGAAAAATCTCAGATCAACAGATGATCTTTAAACCGAAGGGAACTTGAAAAAGAACAGCAAAACAAGCCTAAAGGGAGTAAAATGAAGGAAATAATAAAGATTAGAGAAGAAATAAATGAAATAGAGAACAAAAAAAAAAAAAAATACAAAAGATCAATGAAACCAAGAGCTGGTTTCTTGAAAAGATAAACAAAATTGACAAACCCCTAGCAAGACTCAACAAGAAAAAGAAACAGAGGACCCAAATTAATAAAATCAGATATGAAAGAGGAGAAGTGACAACAGATACCACAGAAATACAGAAAATTTTAAGAAAATACTATGAGCAACTATATGCTAACAAATTCGACAATCTGGAAGAAATGGATAAATTTCTAGAAGCATACAATCTACCAAGTCTAAACAAAAAAGAAACAGAAACTCTGAACAGACTGATTACTGCCAAAGAAACTGAATCAGTAATCTACAATCTGCCAACATACAAAAGTCCTGGACCAGGTAGTTTCACAGGTGAGTTTTACAAAACATTCCAAAAAAAATTAATACCTAATTTCCTCAAACAATTCTGAAAAATACAGAAGGAGGGAAGGCTTACCAACTCTTTCTATGAAGCCACTATCACCTTGATTCCTAAGTCAGACAAAGATATTACAAAAAAGGAAAACTGCAGGCCGATATCCCTAATGAACCTAGATGCAAAAATTCTCAACAAAATACTACCAAATTGATTTCAGCATCACATTAAAAAGATCATACACCACGATCAAGTGGGATTCATTCCTGGTATGCAAGTTTGGTTCAATATCCGCAAATCAATTAATGTAATACATCACATTAACAAAATGAAAAATAAAATTCATATGATCATATCAATAGATGCAGAAAAGGCATGTGACAAAATCCAGCAGCCATTTATGATAAAAACTCTTAGCAAAGTGGGAATAGTAGGATCGTATATCAACATAATAAAGGCCATATATGACAAGCCCACAGCAAACATCGTCCTCAATAGGGAAAACCTAAAAGCTTTCCCCTTAAGATCAGGAACAAAACAAGGCTGCCCACTTTCACCACTTCTATTTAACATAGTTCTGGAAGTTCTAGCCACAGCAATTAGACAACAAAATGAAATCAATGGCATCCAGATTGGAAAAGAGGAAGTAAAATTGTCATTATATGCAGATGACATGATATCATATATAGAGAATCGCAAAGACTCCACCAAAAAAACTACTAGGGCTGATAAACAAATTTGGTAAGGTAGGAGGATACAAATTAACATTCAGAAATCAGTTGCATTTGTATACACCAATAATAAATTATCAGAAGAAATCAGGAAATCAATCCTTTTACAATTGCTTCAAAAACAATAAAATATCTAGGAATCAATTTAACTAAAGAAGTAAAAGACCTGTACTCAGAAAATTATGAGATACTGAAGAGAGAAATCAAAGACGATACAAATAAACAGAAATACATACCATGTTCATGGATAGGTAGAATTAATATAGTTAAAATGTCAATAAGACCTAAAAGAATATATAGATTCAATGCAATTCCAATCAAACTACCAAGGACATTTTTCTCAGAAATACAACATAGAATCCTGAAATTTATATGGAATCACAAAAGACCCCGAATAGCCACGGCAATCTTGAGAAATAAGAACAAAGTGGGAGGCATCACACTACCTGACATCAAAACATAGTTCAAGGCTACAGGAATCAAAACAGTATGGTACTGGCATAAAAACAGATGCATAGACCAATGGAATAGAATAGAGAGCCCAGGAATAAACCCATCCATATACGGTCATTTAATCTAGGACAATGGAAGCAAGAATTTACATTGGAGTGAACATAGTCTATTTAATAAATGGAGCTGGGAAAACTGGACTGACACGTGAAAAAAAATGAAAATGGATCACCTGCTTACACCATAGGAGAACAAACTCAAAATGGATTAAAGACTTAAATGTAAGACCTGAAACCATAAAACTCCTAGAAGAAAACATAGGGAGTAAGTTTGCAGACATTATCCTGAGTAATATTTTTACTGATATATCCCCTTGGGCAAGGGAAATAAAAGAAAAAAATGAACATATGGGATTACATCAAACTTAAAAGTTTTTTCACAAACTAGACAAGGCGGCCTACTGAATGGGAGAAGATATTTGCCAACGATATATCTGACAAAGAGTTAATATGCAAAATTTATAAAACACTCATGAAACTCAACACCAAAAAACCAAACAACCCAATTAAAAAATGGGCAGAGGAAATGAAGAGACATTTCTCTGAGGGGATCAACCTCTACACAGCATCTCATACACGGTGAACAGAGGTAAGTAACCCAGATAATCAGACTGAAGGTCCATCCCACCCTCTGACAAGTCAAAAGCAATTAAAGAGCAACTTCAATAGTGACACCCTTGGAACACATGAACAGGAGAATACAGAGACTGTGCAATTCAAATATAAAGGACACATGCTATAAGAGCACCCACCAACGACTGAGAGGCATAGATACTCTATCTAATACATCAAAGCAATCACAGAGTGACAGCCAGAAATAAAGATACAAAAAACAAGTCCCAAGTAAAAGACCAGAAGAAATCTCTAGAAATGGAACTAAATGAAACAGATGTATCCAATCTATCAGAGACAGAGTTTAAAACACTGATGATAAGAATGTTTAAGGACCTTAGTGAGGATATAAGGAAGGATAAAGAAATCATAAAAAAACAACCAGTTAGAAATAAAGAATACAAAAACTGAAATTAAGAACACACTCGAAGGAATCACCAGTAGATTAGATGAAGCAAAAGACCCCGAATAACCAAGGCAATCTTGAGAAATAAGAACATAGTGGGAGGCATCACACTACCTGACATCAAAACATACTATAAGGCTACAGAAATAAAAACAGTATGGTACTGGCATAAAAACAGACACATAGACCAATGGAACAGAATAGAGAGACCAGGAATACACCCATCCATATACAGTAATTTAATCTATGACAATGGAAGCAAGAATTTTCATTGGAATACAGATAGTCTATTTAATAAATGGTGCTGGGAAAATTGAACTGACACATGCAAAAAATGAAAATGGACCACCTACTTACACCATATATGAGAACAAATTCAAAATGGATTAAAGACTTAAATGCAAGACCTGAAACTATAAAACTCCTAGAAGAAAACAGGGTAAATTTACAGACATTATCCTCAGAATATTTTTACTGATATATCTCCTCAGGCAAGGGAAATAAAAGAAAAAATAAACATATGGGATTACATCAAACTTCAAAGTGTTTTAACAGCAAAGGAAATCATCAATATAACAAAAAGGAAGCCTAATGAATGGAAGAAGATATTTTTGAATGATATATCTCATAAGGAGTTAATAACCAAAATTTATAAAACACTCATGCAACTCAACACCAAAAAAACAAACAACCCAATTAAAAAATGGGCAGAGGATATGAAGAGGTATTTCTTTAAAGAGAATATACTGATGGGCAACAGGCATATAAAAAAAATGTTCAACCTCACTAATCATTAGAGAAATGCAAATAAAAACCACAGTGAGATAACACCTTATCGCCTCAGAATGGCTATCATCAATAAATCAACAAACAACAACTGCTGGCAAGGTTGTGGAGAAAAGGGAACCCTGGTGCACTGTTGGTGGGATTGCAGATTGGTGCAGCCATTATGGAAATCAGTATGGAGGTATCTCAAAAAACTGGAAATGGAACTATTATATGATCCAACAATTCCACTCTTGGGTTTCCCTAGAGAAACCCAAGATGCTAATTCAAAAAAATATATGCACCCCTATGTTTATCACAGCATTATTTACAATAGCCAAGATTTGGAAACAACTGAAATGCCGATCAGTAGATGACTGGATTAAGAAACTGTGGTACATTCATACAAAGGAGTATTACTCAGCTATTAAGAAGAATGAGACTGTACCATTTGCAATGATATGGATGGCCCTAGAGAGTATTATGTTAAGTGAAATAAGTCAATTGAAGAAAGACAAATACCATATCATCCCACTTACATGTGGAATCTAAAAAACTGAATGAACGAGCAAACTAAATAGAAATAGTCTCAGAGATATGGAGGAAAAATTAATGGTTGCTAGTTGGGAGGGCAGTGGGGATGAGGGAGAAAGGGAAGGGTTTTGACAGCATCAATAGGTAACTACAATAGTGCCACAGGGATATGAAAGACATTTTGGGGAATATAATTAATAAAGTAAATATTTTGTAGGGTGCCAGATTGTCAGTAGTCTTGTTAGGGAGAATACTTCATGGATGGGGTAGAGGCTTGATCACTGTACTGTACACTTGAAGCTGATGTTGTATAATCTTGTATGTCAACTATAATTGAATATATATATAATCACGGGATGTGAAGTATAGTGTAGGAGTAGAGTCAATGGAATTGTAATCGACATGTATGATATGTATGATATCAAGCCGCCTCGGGTCTGCACTCTCCGCACTGCGCTTGCAAAGTTGCCAGGCTGGTGATTGGTTGTCGGGATGCTCGGCCTGATCTGCAAGCAGCTGATTGGGACAGGCTGAGACTGGGAGTTTTCCTGGGAGTGTTGGGCCATGAGTTGTGTGCCTGCGTGATCCAGCCAGGGCTCTCCTGGTGATCTATCTAATACATCAAAGCAATCCCAGAGCAACAGCCAGAATGCGGAAACAAAGAAACATGTCACAAGTAAATGATCAGAAGAATCCTCTAGAAATGGAACTAAATGAAAAGAGGGATCCAACCTTTCAGAGACACAGTTTAGAACACTGATGATAAGAATGTTCAAGGAACTTAGCGAGGACATAAAGAAGGATAGGGAAACCATAAAAAACAACCTGTTAGAACTAAAGAATACAATTACTGAAATGAAGAACACATTCAAAGGAATCACCAGTAGAGTAGATGAAGTAGAGGAGTGGATCAGCGATTTGGAAGATATAATAGCAGAAATCACGTAGTTGGCACAGCAAAAAGACCGAAGAATAGAAAACAATGAAAAGAATTTAAGAGCCCTTTGGGACAAGGTGAAGCGCAACCACCTTAGACTCATAGGAATACCAGAAGGAGAAGAGAAGCAAGGGGTCGAGAATGTATTTGAAAAAAATAATGACTGAAAACTTCCCTACCCTGGTGAAGGAAATCAACATACATGCCCAGGAAGTGCAGAGGGTTCCAAACAAGCTGAACCCAAACAGGTCCACACCAAGACACATCATAGTTAAAATGGCAAAGGTTAAAGATAGAGACGGAATCCTAGAGGCTGCAAGAGAAAGACAGCAGGTTACATACAAAGGAACTCCTGTCAGACTAACAGCTGACTTGTCTACAGAAACTCTGCAGGCCAGAAGGGAGTGGCAGGAGATATTCAAAGTGACACAAAATAAAGGCCTACAACCAAGATTGCTCTTCCCAACACAGCTATCACTCAAAATTGATGGAGAAATAAAGAGCTTCTCAGAAAAGAATAAGCTTAAGGAATTCATTACCACCAAGCCAGCATTGCAAGAAATGTTAAAAGCGCTTTTTTAAGCCAAAGAAAGGGGTAAACAAGCTAACCCAGGGAGACCAGGAATACAAATAACAAAATGGCAATACATATGCACCTATCAATAATCATTTTAAATGTGAATGGGCTAAATGCTGCAATCAAAAGACAGAGAGTGGATAAGAAAATATGACACATGTATATTCTGTTTACAGATGGAATAAGATATTTCATGCAAATGGAAATGCGAGAAAAAAAGCTGGAGTACCAATACTTACTTTGGACAAAATAGACTTTAAAATGACTACAATAAAAGACAAAGAAGGGCATTAGAACCCTAATAAACATCTATGCACCCAACATAGGAACACCTAATTACATATAACAGATTTTGACAGACATAAAGACAGAGATCAACAGTAACACTATCATAGTAGGGGACTTCAACCCCGTTGTCACCAATGGACAGACCATTTAGACAGAAAATCAACACAGAAAGAGGAGCCTTAAATGATACTTTAGACCAGCTGGACTTCGTTGATACTTTTAGAACATTTTGCCCTGAAAAAACAGAATATACATTCCTCTTGAGTACACATGGGACAGTTTCCAAGATAGACCATGTTACGCCACTAAACAAGTCTCAGTAAATTTAAGAAGATTGAAGTCATATCAAGCGGATATAAAGGAAAAACTGATGGTTTATGGCTGGGAGGGAGTGGGGAAGAGGGAGAGGGGGAACGGTTTGGACAGTGTAGATGGGACTACAATGTTGCTGCAGGGATATGGGAGCAGTTCTGAGACTGTAATTGATAATATTGTGAAGAGACTATTATGTTGTGTGTAATAAGTCAGTCGAAGAAGGACAGGTTCTATGTGATCTCACTTGTGTGTGGAGTCTGAAGAGCTGAATGAACGGTCAAAGTGAACAGACTTGTAGATGTAGAGGGAAAACTGAGGGTTGCTAGTTGGGAGGGAGTAGGGATGGGGGGGAAGGGGAAGGGATTAGACAGCATAAATAGGCAACCACAATATTGCCACAGGGATATGAAACACAGTTCAGGGAATATAATAATGTTGTAAAAATTTTGTGGTGTGTCAGATAGTCACATGTCTTGTTAGGGAGACTACTTCATGGATGGAGTAGAGGCTTGATCACTGCACTGTACACCTGAAGCTGATGTTGTATAGTATGGCATGCCAAATGTAACTGAATATGTGGATGGTCACGGGATGTGGAGTATACTGTGGAGGGGAGTCAGGGGAGTTGTGATAGATATGTATGATATGGGGGGGAGTGGAGTGGCAAACTGGGGGAGGGGGGATGTCACTTTGGGGGTTAAAGAATAAAACTATTGTGTTTTGTTGTACACTTGAAACTAATAAAAAAAAAAAAAAGAAAAAAAAAGAGCTGGCTTGGGACACCAGCAGCCCAGGTTCGGATCCCACACATGAGGGCCAGTGACACTGCCTGCTACAGCTAACAATAGCTCCACCTGGAGCTGGGCTGTGCGAGCCCCGGCAATGGTGTAGGTTGCTGCGCTTGCTGTGGTGGGCTGCCATAGGCGACAGTGACTGACCGGCAGCCAGCGTGAGCGGCTGGCAGCCAGCGTGAGCTGCCAATAGCCACGGTGAGCGACCATCCAGAGGCTGGCAACCAATCTGCCTCACCCGGGAAGAGCACAATGATGATACCAACATGGGCCAGTGAAGCAACGTCCTCCACAACTAGACTGAGGAACAAAAGGACGGCAACTTGTCTGTTCCCCTTCCCCAAATCCCCAATGCTGTTCCCTCCCCCAATTCCCCAATAAAATCTTAAAAAAAAAAAAATGAAAATGAAAACACAACCATCAAAAATCTATGGCACACAGTGAGTTTTTCTAAGAGAAAAATCCGTAGCATTGCAGGCCTACCTAAAGAAACAAGAAAAATCTCAAATAAAACAGTCTAAGTTTGCACCGAAGAGAACAGAAAAAAGAACAGCAAACAAATCCCAACGTAAGTACAAGAAAGGAAATAATTAAGATCAGGGCAGAAATAAACAAAATTGAATCTTAAAAAAAAATACAAAAAAAAAAAAATGAATGGAACCAAGAACTAGTTTATTGAAAAGATGAAAAAAAAAAAAAGACAAACACTCAGCCACACTCATCAACAAAAAATGAGAGAGGACCCAAATAAATTAAATCAAATGAAGAAGGGGAAGTTACAACTCACACCATAGAAATACAAAAAAAAAAAAAAAAAGAAATTATCAAAATGCTATGAGCAACTATGGGCCAACAAATTGGACAATCTGCAAAAAAATGGATAAATTCCTAAAAGCATACAATCCTCCCAGGCTGAATCAAAAATAAACAGAAAATCTCAACACACCAATTACTACCAACGTAATTGAATCAGTAATCAACAAGCTCCCAAGAAACAAAAGTCCTAGACCAGATGGCTTCACAGGTTAATTTGACCAAGTATTCAAATTAATTTCTATTATCCTCAAGCTATTCAAAAAAAATCTAGGAGGAGGGAAGGCTCCCAAGTTCATTTTATGGGGCCACCATTACTCTGATTCGAAAACCAGACAGATATTACAAACAAAGAAAATTATAGGCCAATATCCCCAATGAAGATAGTTGCAAATATCCTCAACAAAATATTAGCAAACCAATTCAGGAATACATTAAAAAGATCATATGCCATGATAAAGGGGATTCATTCCTGGTATGCAGCATTGGTTCAATATCCACAAATCAATTACTGTGGTACACCACATAAACAAAGTGAAAAATAAAAATCATATGGTCATATCAATAGATGAAGAAAAAATATTTGATATAATCCAGCATGCAGTTATGATTTAAAATTCTCAGCAAAGTGGGAATAGAGGGAACATATCTCAAAATAATAATTGCTATATATGACAAATCCACAGCTAATAACATAGTCAATGGGGAAAAGCTAATAGCATGCCCCTTATGATCAGGAATAAGAGAAGGATTCCTACTTTCACCACTTTTATTCAACAGAGTTCTGGGAGTTCTAGACACAGCAATCAGTCAAGAAAAAGAAATAAAGGCATCCAAATGGGAAAGGAAGAAGTAAAACTATCATTATTTGCAGATACCATGATACTATACAGAGAGAACCCCAAAGATTCCACCAAATAACTATTAGAACTGATAAATGAATTTAGTAAAGTAGCAGGACACAAAATTAATTTTCAGAAATTGATTGCATTTATATACACCAAAAACAGAAAGAGAAATTATGAAAATAATCCCATTTACAATTACATCAAAAGAAATACTTAGGGATAAAGGTTTTCAGATGTTTTGGGTATATACCCAAGAGAGGGATTGCTGGGTCATATGGTAATTCTATTCTTAATTTTTTGAGGAACTTCCACACTGCCTCCCACAGCGGCTACACCAATCTGCATTCCCACCAACAGTGTATGAGGGTTCCTTTTTCTCCACAGCCTTTCCATCACTTATTATTTGTCTTGTTGATGATAGTCATTCTAACTGGTATCTCTTTGTGGTTTTTATTTGCATTTCTCTGATGATTAGTGATGTTGAGCATCTTTTCATATGTCTACTGGCCATTTGTATGTCCTTTTTGGAAAAATGTCTATTCAGGTCTTCTGCTCATTTTTTAATTGGATTGTTTTTTGTTGTTGTTTGTTTGGTGTTTTTTTTGAGGGCACTGTCACTGGCCCTCTCACATGGGATCCAAACCGGGGCCGCTGGCTTCCCAAGCTAGCGCTTAACCACCACGCCACTCAGCCAGCTCTGTTGTGTTATTTTTTGTTTTTGAGTTGTATGAGTTCCTCATATATTTTGGATATTAGCCCCTTATCAGAAGCAATGTTTCTTGACTGTAAAGATATATGTGCTCTGATGTCCATTGCAGCTTTATTTATGATGGCCAAGACATGGAAATAACCAAAGTGACCTTAAGTAGATGATTGGATAAAGAAGATATGGTATATATACACAATAGAATACTGTTCTGCCATAAGAAAAGATGAAATAGTGCCATTTGTGACAACATGGATGGATCTTGAGATTATTATGCTAAGCAAAATAAGTCAGACAGCAAAAGTCAAGAACCATATGATTTCAGTGCTATGTGGGATATAAAAGTGAAAGCAACAGCTCGCTCTCTCTCTCTCTCTCTCTCTCTCTCTCTCTCTCTCTCTCTCTCTCTCCCCCCCCCCTTTCTTTCTCTCTCCCTCTGCCCCCTGCTTCAGCTAGGACAGTTCTCTTCCCTGAGAATGTATCACTAATAGACCCTGGTTGCTTATTAATCAGCCTGCTGACCTTTGATTCTTCATTGCATTAGCAAGAAGAACCGAGACTCCCATATATTTTGGTGCTGTAACTTGAATTGCACCCTTTATTTACAGCCGTTTGGAATGCAGTGAGTATGAATCAGCAAGCTTTTCTTGCCTTTTCCCACCTTAAAAGGAGATTCTTGGCCTTTTCAGGCCTCTTTCTTTTACCTCTCGAACTTGCCTCTCCAAGCTCTTAAGGCCATGCTCTTTTTGAACACTATTGCCCAACAAGGGGTAACACTAATACCAGTAAACCAGTAGGTGGAGGAACTAAGGGACAACTGCTTGCATGAGGGCTTGAGTATTTTCTTCTGGGTGGAATAATCAAAATCATACTGTGGACTTTCCGCCTTAGTCCTCTATAATTTCCCACTCCTGACTGAGCCTTTTCAGCTCCCAGAAAAACATGGAAATTACAAGGACTCCTCAATTCCCAGAAATCCTGAAAAGGGATAGGACAGTCTTGCCACTGTCTCAAGGGGCAGTCTTACCACTACCCATACCCTGGGGTGACATCCCTCACCCCAGCCAGTATTTCTCTTTTCTAGATGAGGAACCAAGAGTCCATTCCTGCCAATACCCCTTGAGATATATTCTTTCTAATTGGTCACAATTTGATCCTCAAAATTTAAAATAGCCAAGTAATCATTTTTTTGTAAACAGTTTCACCCTAATATCAACTAGGAGAAGGGGAGATTTGGCCCCTGCTTCTCCTGCCCCTAAAGTTTCTCCGACAACTAAGCTCTTGCTCCCAATGGAAATGGTAGGAGAATTCGCCCCCGACTAATACACAGACACATCTCCCTCTTTGAGCTCAGGAAAATTAAAGCTGACCTTGGGAACTATTAAAAAGTAATAATGGCCGGCCGAGTGGCACGGTGGTTAAGTGCTGGCTTGGGAAGCCAGTGGCCCCAATTTGGTCCCACATATGAGGGCCAGTGACACTGCCCTCAAAAAAAAAAAAAAAGTAATAACGGAGGCCAGAAAATTTGCTAACAATTTACATCAATCTGAAAACAAATACCCTATAGGAGAAACAGTGGTCCCACCCATGGACCCAGGATAGGATTATAACAGCAATTCAAAAAAGTGGGAGAGAAAACATTTCTTAGTCTGTATTAAGGCAGGACTCAAGGCATGCCATCAAAAGTCTAATTATTATTCTAAGGTGTCTTCCATGAGCCAGGGCCCAAATGAAAATTCTATTAATTTCTTGGAAAGACTGAGGGAAGGTCTCATTAAACATACTAACCTAGATCTAGAGTCTTACTGAGATAGGAAAGTCATAGGCACTTAGAGACAAGACAGTGGTGGAGGGCATCAAGGACCAGACAGTCTCAACATGAGATGGGAAAATCATGGGCAGTCAGGGATGTGCGGCATAGCACCTGAAGGCCAAAGAGAACAGTAACTAACAGAAAAAAAAATGTAGTTAAGGGACCTAGACAGGAGGGGCTACCGCAGCAGACTGCAGAGTCAGCCAAGATAGCAGCCCAGGTGCAGGAAGCCCATCTGACCCCTGGTAAACAACTTAAAGATTACTGCTCAAAGGCTGGAGGATTGGCTTCAAGGATAGCATATGGGGAAGTGAAGGGGAAGGAGCCAAAATTCTCAGAACTAGGTGGGGAGATAACCAAACCAAACTACAAAACTGCAAAATATTCATACTTGTTGATTGTAATCATTGAAGCCTAATATTCTTTTCAAACCTGTTCCAGACCCAGCTCCTGGACAACTAACGTCACCTGAGTAACCAGTTTAGTGGCCATAGGCTCCATAGAGTGGATGGATTTTCCATCCCATAGCCACACTGCATCAATAGTTTTGAACTCTGCTCTTTAAGAAATTTATTAATTAAAATTTAGTTTTCCTGACTTCCAGTAAGTTGGTGGAACAGATGGGTGCTGTGCCAACTGCCTTCCAGGATCACACCAAACTTACAAATAATTTATAAAACATTCAACCTCAGAAGTCACCTGAACACTAGATGAACAGAACATCTAAATGAAAGATTTAAAGAAGAGGCCACATCAAGACTGGTAGGAGAGGCAGAGACATGAGGCAAACTGACTCCAGGCCCACTGAGAGAGGGCAAATCCCACGAGGGACACCTCAGTGGTGGAGAGGTTTCTTTTGTTGGGGGAGGGACTGTCTGGCCTCATTGAGAGCTCACCAGCCCAGAGTTACTTTTCCAGGAAGAGGAGCTCCACAATAGCTGGCAGTAGAAATTAGTGAGGAGGACTCTCTTTGCTCATCTTGGTGGGGCAGAAGTGGCTAGAGAACCAGTCAAACCTCCTATGGACATGGACTAGCTCACTGGTGAGCACTCACTCGGTCCCTGGCATAGGGAGTGGCTACATGAGTAGGGGACCCAGGAGCCTGTGGGGAGAGAATGAACTGAGAGCCTTTAGCGTGGAAACTGGAGGTTTTGGGACCATTGTTCCCCTGTATGGAGCTTGCACTCGAGTAGTGTAATGGAGAACTGCCATTTTTCCAAGGTTTGGCTCTCCCACAGAGGGTCAGGTTCGGGACTGCATTTGTCTGGTGGAGCTGGTGCAGCATTTGTGTGTGCATGCATATGCTGTCTTGGGTTCCTGCTCTCCGTACTCATTGTGCTGCATAGCCAGGGTAGCACCTGTAGGGCATGTGCTCGCTCCAACAGGCTGCTCATTGAGATGCAGGAGTGCATGAGCTGCCTTGGGTCCCCGCTCACCGTACTGTGTGTGCAGAATTGCCAGGGTGGCACATGGCTGTTGGGCTGCTGTGCCAGATCTGCAGGTTGCTGATTGGGACAGGCTAAGACTGGGAGTTTTCCTGGGAGTGTTGGACTGGCAGTTATGTGCCTGCATGATCTGGCCAAGGCATTCGTGGCATGTTGGTGAGGGCTGGTTGCTGGTGCAGGAGAACACGCTGCTCTGACTTGGTGGGGGCCACTGATCACACCTTGTGGAGCCCTGGAGGCCAGCCCTGCCCACCAATACTGCCCACCAATATTGCCAGGGGCACTAGGGGTGCCTTGGTGATTGGCTCCAGCCCCAAAAACTGTGCAAAAGTTTTTTTTACAACTGAAGGTGGTCCACAAAGCCCTGGGGTCATCTTGATGGTGTTCGGTGACCACAAACCTGCACCAAAACCACCTGGGAGCAGCTTTTCTGAATTTGTGAGGTGGAGGCTGGCTGTAGTGCTCTTGGGACACTATACAAGGGAATCACAGGCCATGTATTAGAATAAGACCTGTATCCACATTAATATCTTAAAAACTACCTATCAAGTCTCATAACACTTGAACTACATCCTGCCCAGCTGACGGCACCCTCACCACCAGGTCAAATAGCCAGACACATGCTGCTAAAGAGCCTCTTTCAATATTTGGGCCTCACCGGCATCTGACAGGTAGCAACAGGCCTAAGGGCCCCTGGGCCATTTGCTAAACTGCCTCAGGACAAAATTGGTGGCAGCCAGCCTCAGTTCACACAGAGACCATCCCACATGATCCTAGGTCCAGCACAGGCAACAGCCAACAACATACAGCCTTGAGGCACCTACCAGGTAGCTACAGACAGGGAACAGGTAGGTCTGAAATGGCTCTGAGTGGGAGTCCCAAGCAAGAGAAACCAGACCAGTACACCCAGAGGCCAGTGTGAGACCAAACCAGAGTACCACCTGGATGAAGCCACAAGTGGCACTTACAAAAGACATTTTCCACAGACACAAAAGCCCACAGCAGCAAAACCTATTCTGAGGGGGTCAACTTCCACACAGCAGCTCATACACTGTGAACAGAGCTAATTCTCCCAGCTAATCAGCCTGAGGGTCAATCTCATGCTCTGAAAAGTCAAAAGCAATTAAGATCAAGTACAAGAGTGACAACTCTGGATCACATGGGAGAGGAGAATAGGGAGACTGTGTAATCTGAATATAAAGGATCCTTATTACATAAGACCACCAAGCAATGACTGAGAGACATAGGTGATCTACCTAATACATAGAAGCAATCACAGAGAAACAGCCAGAATGAGGAAACAAAGAAACATGTCCCAAATAAAAGATCAGAAGAAACCTCTAGAAATGGAACTAAATGAAACAGAGGGATTTAACCTATCAGAGACAGAGTTTAAAACACTGATGATAAGAATGTTTAAGGAAATTACTGAGGACATAAAGAAGGATAGAGAAATCATTTTTAAAAAACCAAACAGTTAGAACTAAAGAATACAATAACTGAAATGGAGAACACACTAGAAGGAATAACCAGTACTAGATGAAGCAGAGGATCAGACCAGTGATTTAGAAGACAAAATAGCAGAAATGACGCAATCAGAACAACAAAAAGAAACAAAATGAAAATAGTTTAAGAGACTGGTGGGACAACATCATGCACAACAATATTGCATCATAGGAATACCACAAGGAGCAGAGAAAGAGCAAGGGATTGAGAACATATTTAAAATGTAATGACTGAAAACCTCCCTACCCTGGTGAAGGAAATGGACATATAAGCACAGAAAGTGCAGAGAGTTCCAAACAAGCTGAACCCAAACAGGTCAACACCAAGACACATCATAGTTAAAATGGCAAAGGTTAAAGACAAAGACAGAACCATAAAAGCAGCAAGAGAAAGACGGCAGATTATATACGAAGAAACTTCTATAAGACTAACAGCTCACTTCTCTACAGAAACTCTTCAAGCCAGTAGGGAGTGGCAGGAAATATTCAAAGTGATGCAAAACAAAGACCTACAACCAAGATTGCTCTGCCAGGCAAGGCTATCACCGAAAATTGAAGGAGAGATAAAGAGCTTCTTAGAAAAAAAAATGAGCCAAAGGAATTTATTACCACCAAGCCAGCATTGCAGGAAATATTAAAAGGGTTTTTTGAACAGAAGAAAGGGGAAAACAAACTAACCAAGGAAGACCAGAAACACTAATAACATAATCACAAAAATATGCACCTATCGATAATCACTTTAAATGTGAATGGGCTAAATGCTCCAATCAAAAGATATAGAGTGGGTTAAAAATGAGATCAAGGAGGAAATCAAAAGATTCCTCGAGACAAACGAAAATGAAAACACCACGAACCAAAATCTCTGGGATGCAGAGAAAGCAGTCCTAAGAGGGAAGTGCATAGCAGTGCAGGCCTACAGGAACAAGGAAGAAAAATCTCAAATCAACAGACTCTCTCTACACCTAAGGTAACTCGAAAAAAACACACAGCAAAACCAGCCTAAAGGGAGCATAATGAAGGAAATAATAAAGACCAGAGCAGAAATAAATGAAATAGAGAACAAAAAAAACAATACAAAAGATCAATGAAACCAAGAATTGGTTGTTTGAAAAGATAAACAAAATCAAAAAACTCTTAGCACGACTCACCAAGAAAAAGATAGAGAGGACCCAAATTAATAAAATCAGATATGAAAGAGGAGAAGTGACAACAGATACCACAGAAATACAGAAAATTTTAAAAAAATACTATGAGCAACTATATGCTAACAAAGTCGACAATCTGGAAGAAATAGATAAATTTCTAGAAGCATACAATCTACCAAGTCTGAACCAAAAAGACACAGAAACTCTGAACAGACTGATTACTACCAAAGAAATTGAATCAGTAATCAACAATCTTCCAACAAACAAAAGCCGTGGACCAGATGGCTACACAGGTGAATTTTACAAAACATTCAAAAAAGAATTAGTACCTATCCTCCCAAAACTATTCCAAAAAATACAGGAGGAAAGGCTCCAAAACGCTTTCTGTGAAGCCACTATCACCCTGATTCCTAAGTCAGACAAAGATATTACCAAAAAGGAACTCTACAGGAAAATATCCCTAATGAACATAGATGCAAAAATTCTCAGCAAAGTACTAGCAAACCTAATTCAGCATCTCATTAAAAAGATCATACACCACGATCAAGTGGGATTCATTCCTGGTATGCAAGGCTGGTTCAACATCCACAAATCAATTAACATAATACACCACATTAACAAAATGAAAAATAAAAATCATATGATCACATCAATAGATGCAGAAAAGGCATTTGACAAAATCCAGCAGCCATTTATGATAAAGACTCTTAACAAAGTGGGAATAGTGGTATCATATCTCAGCATAATAAAGGCCATATATGATAAGCCCACAGAAACATCGTACTCAATGGGGAAAAGCTAAAAGCTTTCCCCTTAAGATCAGGAACAAGACAAGGCTGCCCGCTTTCACCACTTCTATTTAACATAGTTCTGGAAGTTCTAGCAACAGCAATCAGACAAGAAAATGAAATCAACGGCATCTAAATTGGAAAAGAGGAAGTAAAATTGTCATTATATGCAGATGACATGATACTATACATACAGAATCCCAAAGACTCCACCAAAAAAATCCTAGACTTGATACAAGAATTTGGTAAGGTAGCAGGATAAAAAATTAATATTCAGAATTCAGTGGCATTTCTATAAACAAATAATAAAATATCAGAAGAGGAAATCAGGAAATCAATCCCTTTTACAGTTGCTTCAAATGCAATAAAATATCTAGCAATCAATTGAACTAAAGAAGACAAAGAACTGTACTCAAAAAATTATGAGACACTGAAGACAGAAATCAAAGAAGATAGAAATAAATGGAAATACATACCATGCTCATGGATAGGAAGAATTAATATAGTTAAAATGTCAATACTACCTAAAGAAATATAGAGATTCAATGCAATTCCAATCAAACTACCAAGGACATTTTTCTCAGAAATAGAATATAGAATCCTAAAATTTATATGGAGCCACAAAAGACCCTGAATAGCTATGGCAATCCTGGAAATAAGAACAAAGTGGGAGGCATCACACTACCTGACATCAAAACATACTACAAGTCTACAGTAATCAAAACAGTATGGTACTGGCATAAAAACAGACACATAGACCAATGAAATAGAATAGAGACCCCAGGAATAAACCCATCTATATACGGTCATTTAATCTACGACAATGGAAGCAAGAATTTACACTGGAGTAAAGATAGTCTATTTAATAAATGGTGCTGGGAAAATTGGACTGACACATGCAAAAAAATGAAAATAGACCACCTACTTACACCATATATGAGAACAAACTCAAAATGGATTAAAGACTTAAATGTAAGACCTGAAACTATAAAACTCCTAGAAGAAAATATAGAGAGTAAGTTTGCAGACATTACCCTGAGTAATATTTTTACTGATATAACCCTCGGGCAAGGGAAAGAAAAGAAAAATGAACATATGGGATTACATCAAACTTAAAAGCTTTTTCACAGCAAAGGAAATCATCAATAAAACAAAAAGGCAGCCTACGGAATGGGAGAAGATATTTGCAAACGATATATCTGGTAAGGGGCTGATATTCAAAATTTATAAAACACTCATGCAATTCAACACCAAAAAAACAACAACCCAATTAAAAAATGAGCAGAGGATATGAGGAGGCATTTCTCTAAAGAGGACATACAGATGGCCAACAGGCATAAGAACAAATATTCAACCTCACTAATCATCAGAGAAATGCAAATAAAATCCACAATGAGATACCACCTCATTCCACTCAGAATGTCTACCATCAACAAATCAACAAACAACAAGTGCTGGCGAGGGTGTGGAGAAAAGGGAACCCTGGTGCACTGTTGGTGGGACTGCAAATTGGTGCAGCCATTATGGAAATCAGTATGGAGGTATCTCAAAACACTGGTAATGGAACTGCCGTATGACCCAGCAATTCCACTCTTGGGAATCTACCCAGAGGAATCCAAGACGATAATTTGAAAAATTATATGCACCCCTATGTTTACTGCAGTACTATTTACAATAGCCAAGACTTGGAAACAACCGAAATGCCCATCAGTAGATGACTGGATTAAGAAACTGTGGTACATTTATACAATCGAGTATTACTCCACTATAAAGTAGAATGAAATTGTACCATTTGCAATGATATGTATGGACCTAGAGATTATTATGTTGAGTGAAATAAGTCAGTTGGGGAAAGACAAATACCATATGATCTCACTTATATGTGGAATTTGAAAAACTGAATGAATGAGCAAAAGAAACAGAAACAGTCTCATAGATATAGAGGAAAAACAGGGTTGCTAGATATAGAGGAAAAACAGGGTTGCTAGTTGGGAGAGGAGTGGGGATGAGGGAGAAGGGGAAAGGATTAGACAGCATAAATAGGCAACTACAGTATTGTCACAGGGATATGAAAGACAGTTCAGGGAATATAATGTTAAAATTTTATGGGGTGTCAGATGGTCACATGTTTTGTTAGGGAGACCACTTCATGGATGGAGTAGAGGCTTGATCACTGCGGTGTATACCTGAAATTGATGTTGTATACTATTGTATGACAAGTGTAATTGAATATATAGATAGTCACGGGATGTGGATTGTAGGGTAGAAGGGAGTCAAAGGAATTGTAATAGATAGTATGATATGGGGGGAGGAGTGGGGGTGAGAATTGGGGAGGGGGTTGTCACTTTGAGGGGTAAAAAGTATAACTATTGCACTTTGTTGTACACCTGAAGCTAATTAAAAATATATAAATTAATAAATTTAAAAAAAAGATATAGAGTGGCTGAGTGGATAAGAAAACAGGACTCATGCATATGCTCTCTACAAGAGACTCATCTCAGATCAAAAGACACACAGAGACTGAAAGTAAAGAGATAGAATTAGATATTTCACGCAAATGAAAATGAGAAAAAAGCTGGAGTAGCAATACTTATTTTGTACAAAATAGACTTTAAAATGAAGAATACAATAAAGGCAAAGAAGGGTAGGCACTACATAGGGATAAAGGAATCAGTCCAACAAGAGGACATGATCCTAGTAAACATCTATGCACCCAACATAGGAGCTCTTAAATATATAAAGCAGTTTATGATCAACAAAGTTATAGATCAACAGTAGCACTATCGTAGTAGGTAATTTCACCACCCTGTTGTCACCAAAGGAAAGATCCTCCAGACAGAAAATCAACATGGACACAGTGACCTTAAATGACACCTTAGGCCAGTTGGATTTAATTGATAGTTTAGAGCATTTCACCCCAAAGCAGCATAATGTACGTTCATCTCTAGTGCTCATGGAATATTTTCCAAGATAAACAATATGTTAGGCCACAAAACAAGTGTCAATAAATTTAAGAAGACTGAAATCATATCAAGCATTTTCTCTGACCATAATGCTATGAAACTAGAAATCAATTATATGAAGAAATCCAGAAAGCACACAAACACATGGAGGCTGAATAAAACATTACTTAATAGGAAGTGTGTCAACAGTGAGATCAAGGAAGAAATCAAAAGATTACTGCAAGACAAACAAAAATGAAAACACAACCCAAAATCTATGGGATGCAGCAAAAGCAGTCCTAAGAGGGAAATTCATAGCAATGCAGGACTAGCTAAAGAAACAAGAAAAACCTCAAATCAACAGGCTATCCTTACACTTAAGGGAACTGGAAAAAAGAACAGCAAGACAAGCCCAAAAGGAATACAAGGAAGGAAATAATAAAGATCAGTGCAATAATGAATAAAATAGAGACAAAAAAAAATTCAAAATATCAATGAAACAAAGAGATTGTTTTTTGAAAAATGATTAGCAAAATTGATAAATATTTATCCAGACTCACCAAGAGAAAGAGAGAGAAGTTCCAATTTAATTAAATCAGAAGTGAAAGAGGAGAAATGAAAACAAATACCACAAAAATACAGAAATTTTAAGAAAAATACTACAAGCAACTATATGCCAATAAATTAGACCATCTGAAAAAGTGGATAATTTTCTAGAAGCATACAATCTTCCAAGTCTGAATCAAAAAGAAACAGAAACTCTGAGCAGACTGACTACTACCAAAGAAATTGATTCAGTAATCAACAAGCTTCCAACAAATGAAAGTCCTGGACCAGATGGCTTCACAGTGAATTTTACAAAACATTCAAAAAAGAATTAATACCAGTTCTCCTCAAACTATTCAATAAAAACAGAAGGAGAGAATGCTCCCAAGCACATTTTATGAGGCCTTTATTACTCTGATCCCCAAATCAGACAAAACATTACAGAAAAAGAAAACTACAGGCTGATATCCCTAATGAACATAGATGCAAAGATCCTCAACAAAATAGTAGCAAAACGGATTCAGCAACACATTAAAAATCATACACCATGGGGGCAAGGCCAAGTGGCTCGATTGGTTAAGAATTTGTTTAGAGCACATGATCCGAGCAACGGGGCCACTTGTTCTATTCCCACATGGGCCAGTGAATGCTGCGCACGAGCTGAGCTGTAGCTGAGCTGCCAACAGGTGGCAGGATGGCTCAGCTTGTGTAACAACAAGATTGCCTGTTCAATGGTGGGCTATGCCCACCTACAATTAAAAGATTGAACTCTGCACCTTGAGCTGAGCTGCCGCCCAGATGGCTCAGTGGATACAGCATGCACTCTTTTTTTTTTTTTTGAGGGCAGTGTTACTTGCCCTCATATGTGGGACCAAACCGGGACCGCTGGCTTCCCAAGCCAGCGCTTAACCACCGCGCCACTTGGATGGCCCTAGCGCGTGCACTCTTAACAACAAGGCTTCTGGTACAACTCTCACAAGGGCTGGTGACTATTCCCACCCACAACTAAGATTGAATACAGCACCTTGAGCTTAGAGGCCACGAGCTGCTAACAGAAAGCCAGATCTCGACTGGAGCCCTTCGCCATGAAAATTGAAGAACAACTACTTGGCTGGTCCCCTTCCCCAATTCTCCCCCCCAAAAAAAAACAAAAAACAAAAAAAATCATACACCATGAACAAGTGGGATTCATTCTTGGTATGCAAATTTGATTCAATACCTGCAAATCAATTAAAGTAATAAAAAAATGCATTAACAAAATAAAAAATAAAAATCATATGATCATATCAATAGATGAAGAAAAAGCATTTGACAAAATCCAGCAGCCATTTATGATAAAAACTCTCAGCAAAGTCGGAATAATGGGATCATATATGAACATAATAAAGGCCATATACGATAATCCCACAGCTAACATTGTACTCAATGGGGAAAAGGTGAAACATTTCTCCTTAAGATCAGGAACAAGACAAGGCTGCTCACTTTCACCACTTTTATTCAACACAGTTCTGGAAGTTCTACCTACAGCAATCAGAAAAGAAAATCCAATAAAATACATCCAAGTTGGAAAGGAGAAGGTAAAATTGTCATTATATGCAGATGATATGATACTACATAGAGATAATCCAAAAGACTCTACCAAGAAACTATTAGAACTGATAAGTGAATTTAGTAAAGTAGCAGGATACACAAGTAATATTCAAAAGTCTGTTGCATTTGTATACACCAATAATAAACTATCAGAAGAAGAAATCAAGAAATCAATCCCATTTACAATTGCTTCAAAAACAGTAAAATACCTAGGAATAAATTTAACAAAAGAAGTTAAAATTTCTGTACTCAGAAAATTATGTCTCTGAAGAGAGAAATCAAAGAATATACAAATAAGTGGAAGTACACACCGTATTTGTGAATAGGAAGAATTAATATAGTTAAAACGCCAATACTATCTAAGGCAATATATAGATTCAGCACAATTCCTATCAAACTACCAACGACACTTTCTCAAAAATAGAACATACAATCCTAAAATTTATATGGAATCATAAAAGACCCCGAATACGCACAGCAATCTTGAGAAATAAGAACAAAGTGAGAGATATCATGCTCCCCAACATGAAATCATACTACAAGGCCAGAGCAATCAAAACAGTATGGTACTGGCATAAAAAAGTCACATAGATCAATGGAACAGAATAGAGAGGCCAAAAATCAATCCATCCATATATGGTCATTTAATCTATGACAAGTAAAGATAGTTTCTTTAATAAATGGTGCTGGGAAAATTGGACTGACACATGCAAAAACATGAAAATGGACCACATACTTATGACATATACTGTCGTGTCCAGCACGACAGAGCAGTGGGAGTGCAAAAGGGACAGTGAAAGTTTAAGAAAGAGAGAGACACAAATAAGAGAAAAATGCAGTTGGTGCCAGGGGTTTCCAGCCTCATGAACTGAGCCCCAAATCAGGCCTGACAGCTCCTTTTATTGTCTCACACATAAGAAAAGATGAATGCATCTTCCACGGGCTGTGCATCTCATACCAGAGAACATAGCTCAGGGACAAATCACCCATGCCTGCAAGCTGCCATTATGGATGGTCCCATGATGTTATTGTCATGCACCTTCTAAGAGACAGAAACTTCCTCTGCTGGAACTTACTGATGAGAATGCACTGAGGACAGATATTATCACATCAATAGGTCATTTCACAGGCAGGCTGTCAGAACCTGAAACAAGGGGTCTACGCCCTTTATCCTCAACTCCATGATCCCTCCTATGGCTTCCATGTGACTGTGCCTGTCTTAGGTTGTTCCTCCCTTGAGGAATCTTAGCCATCATTGACTAACCAGTCATCTTTTGGGGCCAAGTAGGGATACCTAGAGTAGGCATAATATTAGAGTAATGATCTGTCTTTATGGAAAGGTGCATGGGGGCAGGCAGGCTATTGTGTGATGACAGTATACAAGAACAAATTCAAAATGGATTAGACTTAAATGTAAGACCTGAAACAGTACAACTCCTAGAAGAAAACATGGGAAGTAAAATTGCAGACATTACCCCTGAGTAATATTTTTACTGATATATCCCCTCTGGCAAGGGAAATAAAAGAAACAATAAACATACGGGATTACATCAAACTTAAATTTTTTCACAGCAAAGGAAACCATCAATAAAACAAAAAGGAAGCCTACTGAGTGGGAGATGTTTGCTAACGATATATCTGATAAGGGGTTAATATCCAAAATTTACAAAAAACTCATTCAATTCAAGACCAAAAAATCCCTAAACAACCCAATTAAAAATGGGCATAGGATATGAAGAGATATTTCTCTAAAGAGTACATACAGATAGCCAACAGGCATATGAAAAAATGCTCAACCTCACTAATCTTTAGAGCAATGCAAATGAAAACCACAATGAGATACAACCTTCTGATCAGAATGGCTATCATCAATAAATCAACAAACAACAAGTGCTGGCGAGGTTGTGGAGAAAAGGAAACCCTGGTGCACTGTCGGTGGGACTGCAGATTGGTGCAGCCACTATGGAAATAAGTATGGAGGTATCTCAAAAACTGGAAATGGAACTACCTTATGACCCAGCCATTCCACTGTTAAGTATCTATCCAGAGAAACCTGGAATGCCAATTCAAAAAAATATATGCACCCCTCTGTTTATTGCAGCACTATTTGCAATAGCCAAGTCTTGGAAACAACCGAAATGCCCATCGGTAGATAACTGGATTAGAAACTGTGGTACATTTATACAATGGAGTGTTTCTCAGCTATAAAGAATGAAATCTTACCATTTATAATGATATGGATGGACCTAAAGAACATTATGCTAAATGAATTAAATCAGTCGGAGAAAGACAAATACCATATGATCTCACTTATATGTAGAATCTAAAGAACTGAATAAATGAGCAAAATAAACAGAAATAGTCTCGGAGATATAGAGGAAAAACTGATGGTTGCTAGATGGGAGGTGGGTGGGGATGAGGGAGAAGGGGAAGGGATTAGACAGCATAAGTTGGTAACTACAATATTGCCACAAGGATATGAAAGATATTTGGGGGAAAATAATCAATAATGTTGTAAATATTTTGTGGGGTGTCAGATGGACACATGTCTTGTTAGGGAGACCACTTCATGGATGATGTAGAGGCTTGACCACTGAACTGTACACCTGAAGCTGAAGTTGAATAATATTGCATGTCAACTATAATTTTACATATATATACATATAGTCATGTATATGGAGTATAGTGTGGGCACTGGCGTCAATGGAATTGTAATAGATATGTATGATATCGGGGGTGTGGATTGGGGGAGTGGGGTTGCACTTTGTGAGGGGTGAAAAGTATAACTATTGCATTTTGTTGTACACCTGAAACTAATTAGAAAACAGAAAACAAAACAAATACAGTGTGGATTAGAAAGTCATCTGCTCAGACTTTTCCATTAGGATTTTTTATAGAATAAATTCTACTTCATTTAGTCTTCAAACAAAAAATCATTTTTTCTCATTCAGGGGCCTTGGGGATACAGATGATGCCCAAGAAAGACTGAGTCCCAACGAAAGAAGCCAACAGGGTCTTCTAGGCGAATTGAGACCCCTCCTCTCATCACAGATCAGACAGGATGAGATTTCCATGAATCCCCCAATAGGTAGGGACAGCTCCACGTTCCTGCCCAGCAGGAAGCAGATCCAGAAGAAAAGACCTCCTGTCCCTCAACTCCCCATAGAGATTCTATGGGGATCACGTCTCTCAAGGGAAAAACAGGGCAGGCAGTTAGAGATAGGCATCAGGTCTCTGTATTCCTGCACGTCCAACATCACCCGCAGCATGCAACCACCCAAGAGCCTCCCGTTTGCCCAAAGTTTCCCTTTCTCACTGTAATTCACTTACATCTGCACAGTAAAGGCCAAAACAACCCTCATTACACCTGGGCCTCATTATATGCCATCATTATAATATCATATATATGTGTGGAAGTTCATTAATATCATAATAGATTGAACTCTGGGAAGGAATATGCACAGTCTAAAAAGATGAGATAATAGCCTCTTGTCAATCACAGATATCAATCAAGTGGTCCCATGCCCAGAGAGAAACAGCCCATTTTAGAGAAAAAAAGAAAGGATAAAAACTCTAAGTCATGGCCAGTCAGTGTCTTTTGAGCTCCTTTTGCTTGACCCACTCCAAACTCTTTGGAGTGTACTTTTTCTCCTCAATGACACCCTTGGCCCTTGGCCCTTTGTGCCTTTGAGCTTCTATTTCTTTTTTGTTTGTTTGTTTGTTTGTTTGTTTGTTTTGAGGGCAGTGTCACTGGCCCTCCTATGTATGACCTGAACTGGGGCCGCTGGCTTCCCAAGCCAGTGCTTACCCACTGTGCCACTCGGCTGGCCCAGAGCTTCTATTTCTTTGAAGTGTACTTTTTCTTCTAATAAACTGCTCTTTCACTACTTTGTCTCAGTATCTCATTCAATTCTTTGCTTGAGACGCCAAGAACCTGGACATTGCGCTGAGGAGGGCCTGCTCCCTGGTAACATTACAAAGGACACGTAACATTAAAGAACAAATTTCTAACCCAATCTGCTTCTGACATTGGGAAAAAGTTACAAAACTTTTTCCAGAGACCTGAGGTTTCCTTGGACAAAATTCTGACCACAGCCAATGTGGTCTTTTACACCCGCAACCATGAAAAGGAGGCCAGGGCTCAGGAGGAGGAATGGAAGGAGACAAGGCACACCCAAGTTTTAGCCACACTTGTGGGACATTCAGTCACATCCTGCAGGCCCTGCATGACTTGCTCCAAAAGACACTAATTGTCACATGTGCTGAGAGACAGACGACTGGGCAAAGGAGCATCCTAATCATAATAAGCTTCCACAAATGCCCAGCTACAAATGCAGGACTGCAGCCCCATTGGGCAGCCCTCTGTTGCCTGGGCCAAGGGGCCCCTGAGCCTGAGGCTGCAACTGCCTTGCAGATGGTAACTCAAGACTGAAGCTGCCTGCCCCAGTTGGCTCCACTTCAAGAGGTCACTATTACTGGACTGGAACACAGGGTATGCATGGATGTGGCAGGTAGAACAATAACCTTTTTATTGGATACGGAGTGCACCTACTCTGCCCTTATTGCCTTCTTCAGAACCCTTTCCTCCCAAACTTGTGCTGTCCTGGGTCTGGCAAGAAAGCCCACCACTAAGAACTTCACTCCTCTTTTGGATGGTCTCTAGGACAGATATTATTTCATTCATTCCTTTCTCATATCCCTGAATGCCCAACTCCTCTCTTGGGAGGGATCTTCTCCAGTTGTTAAAAACCAAAATAGTTATAGGAGAAAATCCTGTCCTAAAACCATCACTCCAAATGTTAGTTATACAAACTGAAGACCATCTGAATACTCTCACCCCTACATGGGAGAGTCAAAATGACCCAGTGGTCTGGGACACTGGGATTCCTGGCCAGGCTAAAACCCCAGTCCTCATTAGTCTTAAGGACTCCTCACAGTTTCCCCCCTCCCCATCCCCCCAGAAGCATTACCCTCTAAGGCCTGAGGCAAGGGCTGGGCTTCAGCCTATAATTTCTAAGTTTCTTTCTCATGGTCTACTTAAACCCATTAGTTCCCCTTGTAACACTCCTGTATTAGCAGACAGAAAAAAGGATAACTCCTATAAACTAGTAGTCCACCACCACCTATCATGAAAATGGCTGAGTCATTAACTAAAACAGTGGAAACACTTGCTGCACTTGAAGAATAACTAGACTCACTAGCTGGAATTGCCCTCCAAAATCAAAGGGCACTTGACCTCCTTACAGCGTCAGCTGGAGGAACATGCCTATATATTAAGGAACAGTGTTGCCTCTATGTTAACAAATTAGGACAAATCCAAAAGAACATTCAGAGCATCCTTGAATCTGTATCTAGGATCAAGACCTCAACCTCATCCGGGAGTTCAAATTCATGGTTCATATCTTTACTTCTTCCCTTTGCCACCCCATTATTAATCATACTGGTGTTATTATGATAATCAACTTACTAACTAAGTTTATCTCTTTTAGAATAGAGGCTATAAAGCTACAGATGTTCATCACAAACAACTATCGACCCCTGGAACCCCAAGCTCCAGACACCTATCATTGGCCAATGGATGGATGCTTCCCTCCGCCTCTTCCGATCAATAGTTAGCAAGCAGACAGAACCTAAAGAAGTGTCAATGTCCCTTTATAGCAGGAAGCAACCAGAACAGTCACCCGCCTAAAGTCCCCAAAGATTTGGGTTCCTAATTTTGAGGGGGGGAAATGCTAGTTAGAAGTTAGAAAATCTAGGAGGAACAGGGGTGGGAGGTGATCCATAATGCCTACAGGAAAAGCTCATAACTAGCTTTGATTAACAGCCTCCAGCCACGTATCTGTTTTTATTACAACAGATGACAAGAGGTGATCTGGAGCAAGATAAGAATCTGAGTCAACAGACCTCCACCCATCTTAGGAAGTCATGCCTTCCCGTGGAGGAGCATGCACCATTTTTCCTGCAAATCAATATGTAACTTCCTCACCCTACCCAGCAAACTGTAAGTCCTTGAGACAAGGTTTCTCTCTCTCTCTCTCTCTCTCTCTCTCTCTCTCTCTCTCTCTCTCTCTCTCTCTCTCTCCCCCCCCCCTCTCTGCCTCCCTCCCTCCCTCCTTCCACCCATCTTCCCCACTTCAGCTAGCACTGTTCTCTTCCCTGAGAATGTATCACAAATACCAGGGACCTAGGCTTCTCTCTGTCTCTTCCCCCACCTCAGTTAGGCCCATTATCTTCCTGAGAATGTTTCACTAATAAACCCTGCTTGCATATTATTAAAAAAAAAATCTGAAAGCAACAAAGGAACAAGACAAACAAAGAAACAAAAACTCATAGACATAGACAATAGTTTAGTGGTTACCAAAGGGTAAGGGGGATGCGGGGTTTTAGAAGAAGGTAAAGGGGGTCAAATATATGGTGATGGAAGGAGAACTGACTCTGGGTGGTGAACACAATGTGATATATAGTTGATGTATTACAGAGTTGTACACTTGAAACCTATGTAACTTTACTAATCATTGTTATCCCAATAAATGTTAATTAAAAAAAAATACTTAGGAATACATTTTACCAAGGAAGTAAAAGACCTGTACTCAGAAAACTATAACACGTTGAAGAGAGAAATAGCATACAAATAAATCAAAACATATATAAAGCTCATGGATAGGAAAAATTAATATAATTACAATGTGCATAATACCCAAAGCAGTCTATAGATTCAACACAATCACTATCAAAATACCAATGGCATTTTTCACAGAAGTAGAACAAATAATCCTAAAATTTATGTGGAACCATAAAAGACCTGAATAGCCATGGCAATCCTAAGAAAGAAGAACAAAGCTGATGGTATCACATTACCTGATATCAAATTATATTACACAACTACAGTAATCAAAATAGCATGGTACTGGTATAAAAACTGACATATAAATCAATGGAACAGAATAGAGAGCCTAGAAATAAATCCATGCCTATATGGTCATTTAATCTATGACAAAGAAAGCAAGAATTTATATTGGGGTTGTATATTTAATAAATGGTGCTGGGAAAATTGGACAGATACACACATAAATATGAAACTGGACCACCTTCTTACTCCATGTACAACAACAAACTCAAAATGTATTAAAGACATAAATGTAAAACCCAAAGCCATAAAACCCCTAAAAGAAAATATAGAAAGTAAATGCTCAGACATTACCCTTAGTAGTATTTTTACTGATATATCTCCTCAAGAGAAACAGACACAAAAAAATGGGACTACATCAAACTAAAAAGTTTTTGCACAGCAAAGGAAACCATCAACAAAACAAAACAAAAACATGCTAGTGAATGGGAGAAGATATTTGCCAATGATACATATGATAAGGGATTAATATCCAAAATTTATTTAAAAAAAACTCAAGCAACTCAACACTAAAGAAACAAACAATCCATATGGAGTACACTTTTTTTATACTTAAAATTTATTGGGGTGACAATGGTCAACAAAACTACATAAGTTTGGGCCGGCCGAGTGGCGCAGTGGTTAAGTGCTGGCTTGGGAAGCCAGCAGCCCCGGTTCGGTCCCACATATGAGGGCCAGTGACACTGCCTTCAAAAAAAAAAAAAAACAAAAACAAAAAACTACATAAGTTTTAAGTATACAATTCTATAATACATCATCTATATATACATTATGTGTTCACCACCCAGAATCAGTTCTCTTTCCATCATCATATATTTGACCTCCTTTACCCTCTTCTACCACTCCTCTCTTCCCTTACGCTCTGGTAACCACTAAACTATTGTGTATGTCTATGAGTTTTGTTTCATTTGTTTGTCATGTTCCTTTGTTCCCTTAGCTTTATAACCCACATATGAATGAAGTCATATGGTTCTAGACTTTTCTTTCCTGTCTGACTTATTTCACTTAGCATATTAATCTCAAGATCCATCCATGTTGTCACAAATGACACTATTTCATCTTTTCTTATAGCAGAGCAGTATTCCATTGTGTATATATACTACATCTTCTTTATCCAATCATCTATCAGAGGACACTTGTGTCAGATGGATACTAGACTTATTGGTGTGATCACTTGGTAAGCTATATAAATGTCTAGTCACTATGTTGTACACCTGAACACACCATACAACACATATGTTGTATGTCAACTGTAATTGAAAAATTTAAATGTACACCATGTTTCACATTAAATACCTTTTTTTTTAAACTGTAAAATAAACTAAAATAAGCAAAAGGAAGGTGGAAAAAACAATCCAATTTAATAAGTGGGCTGAGGTCCTGAATAGATATTTCTCCAAAGAGGACATACAGATGGCCAATAGACATATGAGAAGATGGTCAACATCACTAATCATCAGAGAAATGGAAATTAAAACCACAATGAGATACCACCTCACTCACATCAGAATGGCTATCATCAATAAATCAACAAACAGCAGGTAGTAGTAAGGATGTGGAGAAAAGGGAACCCTTGTGCACTGTTGGTGGGATTGCAAATTGGTGTACCCATTATGGAAAACAGTATGGAGGTTCATCAAAAAATTGAAAATAAAACTGCCTTATGACCCAGTAATTCCAGTCCTGGGTATGTATTTAAACAAATCAAAACCATTAATTTGAAAAAAAATATGTTCACTGCAGCACTATTTACAATAGCCACTATATGGAAACAATGAAACATTGTAAAGACTATGTAGGGTATCACATGGATATTATCAGGGACATCACTTCATAGATTATATAAATGCCTAACCACTGCACTGTACACCTGAAACTAATATAAAATAATATTGCATATCAATGATAATTGAAAAAATAAAACAGTCATGGGGATGTAAAGGACAGCATAGGGAATATAGTCAATAATATTTCAATAACTATGTACAGTGTCAGATTGGTAATATACTTATTGGGATTATCACTTTTTGAGGTATGTAAATGTCTAATCACTATGTTGTTTTGTACACCTGAAACTAATATAATATCGTATTCAATGGAATTGAAAAATAAATTTTAAAAAATTAAAAAACACCTAAAGTATATGGGAGGATGTGCTTAGGTTATATGCAAATACTATGTCATCTTGTGTAAAGGACTTAAGCATCCTTGTATTTTGGTATCCAAGCAGGAAGGGAACCATCCCCGGCAGATACTGAGGGTTGGCTACATTTGCTTCCAGATATTGTTTTTTTCTCTGATGTTAATCTTTATACCTATCTCATTTTACATTATATTATACCCTTTTCTTACACTTTAAGAATCTATACTTATTATTAAAAGCAGCTGGGGTTTTTTTTAATCACCTCCTATTATAGCCTGCAATCAACACATTCATTTCTCAGGTTCCTTTCTAGCTTTCCTTATCCAAAAACAATAACAATATTTGAAATGAAATGATCTCTAATGCTATTTGTGATAATCAGTGAATAGTCAGTTTGAATTTCACAAATGGTCTTATTCGTATATTCCACATATCTTACATTTTGCAGTAAAGACTCAAGATATGCATATGGTTTTTTTTGTTGTTTTTTTGTTTTTTTTTGAGGGCAGTGTCACTGGCCCTCATACGTGGGACCAAACCAGAGCTGCTGGCTTCCCAAGTCAGCGCTTTTGCATATGTTTTTTGATACTGAATTAAACTAGAAAGTATTCTCAAATTCACTAGAACCCTGATTGTTGGACATTAATCATGACAAAATAGAATCTCCATATAGTCAGGCCTTCCTAGCTCAGTCTTTCCATATTTCCACATGTGTGTCTGTTTATAGTCCTGCCTTTTGATTAAGTACAACAATCCAATAAAAATGGCAGTTTGCATTAGTTCACATTGAACCAGACAGGTCTGGAGGAAAGAGTGTGATCCACATCTATAGGAGCTCTTAGAGGATATAAAATATTTCCAAGTGATGTTACTGCACTAATGCCACAACATACAAATTATCCAAAAAAGCCACTTATATAGCAAAAATATAAATCTAAAGTTTACTCACATGTATGTGCATGTGTGTGTGTGTTTGTGTGTGTGTGTGTGTGATATGTGGGTAGTGTGTGTTTGCACATGGCCTTTTGTGTGTGTGTGTGATATCTATGTGTGATATCTTAGTATCTTAGTGTGTGTACATAATGTGTGTGTGCATGTGTGTGATGTCTATGAGTGTGAGCATGTGCATGGTATGTGTGTGCATGGTGTATGTTTCATGTATGTATGTTTATGTGTGTGATGTTTGTGGTGTGCATGTATGTGGGTGTACAGGAATGAAACACAGGAGGACACAGAAACAGAAATGAGAGAAAAGGAAAGTAGATGGATAGTAGAAAGTCAAAGATCCTTCTTTCAGAGCTGATCTCTTCCATGGGATCAGGGAGCATTAGAGGCTATAGGTATGGAAAAACAGACATTTCTCAACCAGTCCATGTCACTTAAGTGTCCAGTAATATAGAAAGCTCTAGAATCCCAATACAGATAAACTTTCATAACCTCACTAAGGGGGCATGGTCACAGATTCTTTTTAATGGTTTGATTTTTAAAATTTTAATTCTATGGTATTGTTATAGAAGGTATAGATGACAGAAGGATTGGGTCTTTAAAAGCCTGAAATAGACCCATGACTGCTGAGGCACTGAGCTTCAGAGAACAGATCGAAAGAAAAGAAAAACAAAACAACAACAACAAACAACTACAGAAATAAGAACCCACCCACCCCCACGACCCTTGGCCCCCACCAAGCCAGTCTTAATCTGACCCCAGAATGGAGCAGTAGGGGCAGACTACAGAGGTATCCCTACCCACAGAGAATTTCCGCCCCAGAAGAGGCTGCAGAGTGAGACTACCTACCCCGCCCCCACCTTTCCTACAAGGCTTGGGAGTCAGGACAGGTTTAGCTGCTGAGGCACAAATTACCAGACTCCTGGCAGCTGGCTTTTGGCAGGGAGGAACTCTTTCATTCTCCACAGCTGTCAATGAAAAGGATGCCAAAGTCGTTGAGACTTCGGGGGCGCAGCCTACCTTGGGTCAGGCAAAAGCAAAACGACAGTGACTTTGTAAAAACTATCAATCACACGTCACAACTACACTCATGTACAACAAACCTGCAGTGCTAGGCGTCAGGTGGCCTACTTTGTTCCCACAAGACGCACAAGAATTTTTGTACAGCAGAGGACAAACTGAACAGAGCTTGGTGGACTTTAGCCAAGACTGGCACGGGTTTTTTTTTTTTTTTTGATTTTTTTGTTCTCCTCTTTATTGGTTGTTCATCTTGGTTGTTTTTGGTTTTTATTTCTATTTCATTATTATTTTCTACTTTTTAATATAGGCATATATATGGGTGTATATAGGTGAATATATGTCCATATATGGGTGTGTAGATAAATATATATTTTTTCTTTTTTTTCTTTTCTATTTCTTTTTTCCACCCTCATTTTCTCCCTTTTATTCATTCTTCTAACTGCTATACTTTTCCTCCTTTCCTTTTTTCTGCAAATTTTATTTTATTTTTTTAATTTTAATTTTTACTTTTTAAATTTATTTTTATTTTTTGGTATAGCTATTCAGTTTCTCGTATTTATTCTATTTTTTATTCTATGATATTCTATTTTATTTTGTTTCCTCTTCTGTTATTTTTGTGTGTGTGGCTGTAGTTTTGTTTCTGTTTGTTTTCTTATTTTGTATGTTTGATATTTCTGTACAAGTTGACTGTAGGTTGATGGTTGTTTTGTTTTTTTACATGTGAGAGCATTTGGTTTCCTTTGGTGGCTGCAGTGGTTGTTCTTGTTATCTGTTTTGCTCTAAAATCAATCTGCAGCTGGGCCCAAACAAAAAGACACAAGAATCATCATATCTGAAGGCCAACTTTAGATAAAACCAGAGCATTTCTGGGTTTGACATACAAGAGTCACACCCAAAAGGAAGTTGCTACAGGTACTAGGGCCCAAAGGGTCCAAGCCTCATCAGAGGGTTCAACCCTCTCACAGCAGCTCATAAACTGTGGACACTGCTGATCTTCACAGCTAATCAGTCTGGGAGTCAATCCCACCTACTGACAAGCCAAAAGTAATCAAAGCTAAAACTTCAACAGGTGAGGACACACAATACAAGGAACACCTCAGATATACACACACAGGAGAATAGGGAGACTGAGTAATTCAAATATAAAGGACATATACCACATAAGTCCACCCAGAAAAGACTGAGAGACCTAGGGGATCTATCTGTTATATTGAAGCAAGCACAAAGAGTGAGCCAAAATGGGTAAACAAGAAACAAACCCCAAATAAAAGAACAGAAGAAACTTCCTGAATCAATGGAACTAGAGGAAATAGAGGTAAACAACCTATCAGAGACAGAGTTCAGAACACTGATTATTAGAATGTTCAAGGAAATTAATGAAAATATAAAGAAGGATAGAGAAATCATGAAAAGCAACCAGCTAGAACTTAAGAACACAATTACTGAATTAAATAACAAAATTGATGGAATGATTAGCAGATTGGATGAAGCTGAAAATCGAATCAGTGATTTAGAAAACAAGATAGCAGAGATCACCCAAGCAGAACCACAAAAAGAAAAAAAGAATAAAAAACATTGAAAATAGTTTAAGAGAGCTGGAAGACAACATCAAATACAACAACACGTGGTGCGGGTGACCAGCTTCTGCTAGTCCAGGGGTTCCCTCAGGTGGAGACGGCATCGGCGAGGGAAGAAAAGAAAGACGGGAAAGAGTGGAGACACTGGGGGAGATTCAGAGAAGAAGTGTCACACTTTATTGCCACAGCATGTCCCTTTTATAGGGATTCTTGACCAATATCAAAAGTAACAAGTTACGTTTCACATGAGTTTGGTGTTTTCTATTTCCCAGGATTTACACAGTCTTTACTTGCCTGTAAGTCTTCTCTCCAGGGTGCACTGTGACATACTCTTCCATTAAAGGATTATCTTGTCTTTTACTATGATAATTTCTATGAGACCCAAACTTAGTTTCTGTATATCACTGAAAGAATGTTCATCATGACTATCTTATGTTACAGATTGACATATTTCTGGATATCGCCTAAGTTTCTTTACAGTGACTATCTTATGTTAAGGACCGACTATATCTACGTATTGCCTAAAGAATGTTTACTATAGCTATCTTGACTATCTAGAAATTATCCTAAATCCTAGCAGCTAAACACAATCATAAGACACTGGGCGTGTACTTGAGCCATTACTAAGAGACTAGTAGTGGCTGTGTTTAGGGTAAAAGCATCTAAAGTCTATTCCTATGTAAATACAATACCTAGCAATCAAAGAGGGTCTCACATCTCTCTTATCCTACAGAGGTCTGCATCTGTTTTTCAGTCAAAACTTCAGTATCCATTGCTGCAACAAGGCACTAGGCAAAGAATTCAAACAAGCTGTTGATTAACATACCCCATGGTCAGTGAGCTGCCCGGAACTCTCATGGCCTGAAGACTTTTAGTCTTCAAGGAGACTTTTCACAGCAGGTGCCTTAGGCAAGTGAGCTCAAGTACTGATGTTATCATCATCTTCTCACAGGCAGGCTGTCAGTTTCTCACAGTCAGGCTTTTTGGCCTAAGTGGCCAGAGGTCTCTGCCTCAGTTTACAAGGGGCTTGAGTCCACAATATCTCAATTCAGGGGTCGACTTGGGCTGTAACCTGTCTTAGGGAGTTTCCCTTTTCTTAGGAAATCTTGCCCCATCATTGACTTACACAGCCAGCTATCATTGGGGTACCACAGGAACTTGTCACAAATGCAGTGGGTGTATTGTCTCCTATAAGAGGAAAGGCACATGGATTCATAGAGGCAGGAGATATTACATGACCACACATAAGGCAGGACCCCAAACATCCAGTGCTGAGCATGACAATGTGACCTTGTCAGACACTGGGGAGTTATCGGCTCCCAAAAAGCAGATCATTGGAATACTAGAAGGAGAAGAGAGGGAGCATGGGATTGAGAACATATTTGAAGTAATAATGTCTGAAAACTTCCCTAGCCTGGCAAAGGACAGTGAAATACAAGCCCTGGAAGTGCAGAGAGTTCCAACCAAGATGATCCCAAACAGGCCCACACCAAGACACATTATAGTGAAAATGGCAAGGGTTAAGGACAAAGGCAGAATCCTTAAAGCAGCACGGGACAGGCAGCAAGTTACTTACAACGGCACCACCATAAGATTATCAGCTGACTTTTCTACAGAAACTCTGCAGGCCAGAAGGGAGTGGCAGGAGGTTTTTAAAGTGATGAAAGATAAAGGCCTACAACCCAGATTGCTGTATCCAGCAAAGTTATCATTTAAAATTGAAGGAGAGATAAAGAGCTTTCCAGAAAAGAATAAGTTAAGGGAATTCATTACCACCAAGACAGCTTTGCAAGATCTGTTAAAAGAGCTTCTTTAAGCAGTAGAGAAAAACAACATAACTAAGAAAGGCTAGGAACACAAATTTAAAAATGGCAATAAATATGCACCTATCAATAATCACATTAAATGTAAAAGGATTAAATGCGCCAATAAAAAGACATAGGGTGGTTAAATGGATAAAAAAGCAAGACCCTAGCATATGCTGTATACAGGAGACTCAACTCAGGTCAAAAGACACATTCAGGCTGAAAGTAAAGGGGTGGAGTAAAATAGTTCATGCAAATGGAACTGAGTAGCGAAACTTATATCAGATAAAATGGACTTTTTTACATTTTTTTTTATTTTTTTATTTTCTTTAAGGCAGTGTCACTGGCCCTCACATGTGTGACACAAACTGGGGTCACTGGCTTCTGAAGCCAGCACTTAACCACCACGCCACTCGGCCGGCCCAAAAAAATGGACTTTAAATTGAAGTATATAATGAAGGACACTTCATAATAATAAAGGGATCGATACAACAAGAGGACATAACCCTAGCAAACATCTATGTACCTAATATAGGAGCTCCTAAATATATAAAACAGATATTGTCAGACATAAAGATGGAGATCAACAGTAATACTATCATAGTAAGGCAGTTCAACACCCCACTGTCACTAATGGACAGATCCTCCAGACAGAAAATCAATGTGGAAAAAGTGATCTTAAATGACACATTAGACCAGCTGATATATTCAGAGCATTTCACCTCAAAGCTACAGAATATACATTCTTTTCAAGTGCACATGGAACATTTTCTAAGATAGACCACATGTTAGGCCATAAAACAAGTCGCAATAAATTTAAGAAGATTGAAATCTTTTCAGGTGTCTTCTCTGACCACAATGCTATGAAACTAGGAATCAATTATAAGAAGAAATCCGGGAAGCTGACAAATGAGTGGAGGCTAAATTACATGCTACTAAATAGCGAATAGGCACAAATGAAATCAAGGAGGAAATCAAAAGATACCTTGATTCAAACGAAAATGAAAACACCGTGACCCAAATTCTCTAGGATGCAGTGAAAACAGTCCTAAGAAGGAAGTTCATAGCACTGCAGGCCTACTTAAAGAAGGAAGAAAAATCTCAAATCAACAGGTTATCCATACACCTCAGGGAACTGAAGAAAAACAGCAAAAGAAGCCAAAGGGGAGTAAGGAAGGAGATAATAAAAACTAGAGCGGAAATAAACCATATAGACAACAGAAGAACAATACAAAAGATCAACGAAACCAAGAGCTGTTTTTTTGAGAAGATAAACAAAATTGACAAACCTCTAGCCAGGCTCATCAAAAAAAATAAAAAAGAGCGAGAGAGATGACTAAAAGTAGTAAAATCAGAATGAAAGAGGTGAAATGAGTACAGACATCACAGAAATACAAAACATTTTGAGAAATTATTATGAGCAACTACATGCCAACAAATTCCAAATCTGGAAGAAATGGATAATTTTCTAGAAGCTTACAGCCTTCCAAAGTTAACTCGAGAAGAAACGGAAAATCTAAATAGTCTGTTTACTACCAAGGATATTGAATCAGTAATCGACAAGCTCCAAACAAACAAAAGTCCTGGACCAGATGGCTTCACAAGTGAATTTTATCAAACATTCAAAAAAGAACTATCACCTATTCTTCTCAAACTATTCCAAAAAAACCTAGAAGGAGGGAAGCCTCCCAAATTCGTTTTATGAAGACATTATCACCCTGATTCCAAAACCAGATAAAGACAGCACAAAAAAGGAAAACTACAGGCCAATATCCCTGATGAACATAGATGCAAAAATTCTCAATAAAATATTAGCAAACAGAATTCAGCAATATATTAAGATCATACATCATGATTAAGTGGGTTTCATCCGTAGTATGCAAGGCTGGTTCAAATTCGTAAATCAGTTAATGTGATACACCACATCAACAAAGTGAAAAATAAAAATTATATAGTCAGATCAATAGGTGCAGAGAAAGCATTCAACAAACTCCAACAGCCATTTATGTTAAAAACCGTGGGGCAAAGTGGGAATGCAGGGATCATATCTCAACATAATAAAGTCCATATATAATAAACCTACAGCGAACATCATACTGAATGGGGAAAAACTAAAATCATTCCCCTTATGATCAGGAACAAGACAAGGCTGTCCACTTTCTCCTCTTTTATTCAACATAGTTCTGCAAGTTCTAGCCACAGCAATCAGACAAGAAAAAGATATACAAGGCATCCAACTTGGCAAGGAAGAAGGAAAATTGTCATTATATGCAGATGACAAGATACTATATATAGAGAACCCCAAAGACTCCATCAAAAGACTATTGGAACTGATAGACGAATTCAGTAAAGTAGCAGAATACAGAATCAATGTTCAGAAATCAACTGCATTTGTATATACCAATAATAAACTAATGGAAGGAGAAATTTAGAAAACTGTCCCATTTACAATTGCTTCAAGTACTATAAAATAACTGGGAATGTGGGCCGGCCAAGTGGCACGGTGGTTAAGTGCTGGCTTGGGATGCCAGCGGCCCTGGTTCGGGTCCCACATATGAGGGTCAGTGACACTGCCCTCAAAAAAAAAAAAATACCTAGGAATAAATTTAACCAAAGAAGTAAAAGAACTGTACTCAGAAAATTATAAGACACTGAAGAAAGAAATAAAAGAAGATACAAATAAATGGAAACACCTGCCATGCTCATGGAAAGGAAGAATTTATAGAGTGAAAATGTCCATACTGCCTAAAGCAATATATAGATTCAATGCAATTCCTATCAAACTACCAATGGCATTTTTCACAGAAATAGAAAATATAATCTGAAAATTTATATGGAACCATAAAAGACCCCAAATAGCCTCAGCAATCCTGAGAAATAAGAACAAAGTCGGGGGTATCATGCTACCAGACATCAGATCATACCACGAGGCTACAGTAATCAAAACAGTATGGTACTGGCATAAAAACAGGCACATAGACCTGTGGAACAGAACAGAGACCCAAGAAATAAATCCATGTATATTCGGACAGCTAATCTATGACAATGGAAGCAAGAATTTACACTGGAGAAAAGATAGTCTATTTAATAAATTGTGTTGGGAAAATTGGACTGACACATGCAAAAAAATGAAACTGGACCACCTCCTTACACCATACACAAAAAAAATTCAAAATGGATTAAAGACATAAATGTAAGACCTGAAACCATAAAACTCCTAGAAGAAAATATAGGGAGTAAATTTGCAGACATTATCCTGAGAATTATTTTTACTGCTACATCCCCATGGGCAAGGGAAGTAAAAGAAAAAATGAACATATGGGATTATGTCAAACTTCAATTTTTTTTTTTATAACAAAGTAAACCATCAATAAAACAAAAAGGAAGCCTACTGAATGGGAGAATATATTTGTCAATGATATATCTGATAAGGGGTTAATATCTAAAATTTATAAAACACTTATGCAACTCAACACTAAAAAAACAAACAGCCCAATTAAAAAATGGGCAGAGGAAATGAAGAGACATTTCACTAAAGAGGACATACAGATAGCCAACAGGCATATGAAAAAATGTTCAACCTCACTGATATTAGGGAAATGCAAATAAAAACCTCAGTGAGATACCACTTCACTCTGGTCAGAATGGCTGTCATCAATAAATCAAAAAACAACAAGTGCTGGCGGGGCTGTGGGGAAAAGGGAACCCTGCTGCACTGTTGGTGGGATTGCAGATTGGTACAGCCAATATGGAATTCAGTATGGAGGTATCTCAAAAAACTGGAAATGGGGCCGGCCAAGTGGCACGGTGGTTAAGTGCTGGCTTGGGAAGCCAGCACCTCCTGTTCGGGTCCCACATATGAGGGCCAGTGACACTGCCCTCAAAAAAACAAAAAACAAAAAACAAAAAACTGGAAATGGAACTACTATATGACCCAGAAATTCCACTCCTAGGCATATATCCTGAAGAACCCAAGACACTAATTCAAAAAAATATATGCACCCCTATGTTCTTTGCAGCGCTACTTACAATAGCCAAGACTTGGAAACGAAATGCCCATCGGTAGACGACTGGATTAAGAAACTGTGGTACATTTACACAATGGAGTATTACGCAACTCTAAAGAAGAAAGATTGTACGAAGTACTTCGAGCCCATCAGTAGATGACTGGATTAAGAAACTGTGGTATATTTATACAATGGAGTATTACTCTGCTATAAGGAAGAATGAAATCGTGCCATTTGCAATGATATGGATGGACCTAGAGACTATTATGTTGAGTGAAATAAGTCAGTCAGAGAAGGACAAATACCATATGATCTCACTCATATGTGGAATCTGAAAAACTGTATGAATGAGCAAAGTAAACAGAAACTGTCTCATAGATATAGAGGAAAAATCAGGGTTGCTAATTGGGAGGGGAATGGGGATGAGGGAGAAGGGGAAAGGATTAGACAGCAAAAATAGGCAACTACAATATTGCCACTGGGATAGGAAAAACAGTTTGGGGAATATAATTAATAATGTTGTAAATATTCTGTGAAATGTCAGATGATCATAGGTCTTGTTAGGGAGACCGTTTCATGGATGGAGTAGAGGTTTGATCACTGCACTGTATTACTAAAGCGGAGGTGGTATACCTACTGTAATCGAATATATATAGACAGTCATGGGATGTGGATTATACTGTGGAAGAGAGTCAGAGGAAGAGTAATAGATATATATGATATGGCGGGGAGTGGGGTGGTGAATTGGAGGTGGGGGGTTGTCACTTTGAGGGGTAAAATGTATAACTATTGCACTGGGTTGTACACCTGAAACTAATTAAAAATAAAATAAAAATAATAAAATAAAATAAAAAAAAGAAGAAAGAAATCGTACCAATTGCAATGATATGGATGGACCTAGAGAACACTATGTTAAGTGAAATAAGTCAGTCAGAGAAAGACAGATACCATATGATCTCACTTATATGTGGAATCTAAAGAACTGAATAAACGAGCAATGTAAACATAAACAGTCTCAGAGACACAAAGGAAAAACTGATGAAGGCTAGATGGGACCAGGATGGGCATGAGGGAGAAGGGGAAGTGATGAGGCAACACAAACTGATAACTACAATACTACTGCAGAGACAGAAGAGGTAGTTTAGGGAATATAATCAATAAGGTTGTAGATATTTTTCTTAGGGGATCAGAAGGACTCATGTTTTGTCAGAGAGACCACTTCAAGGATGGTGTAGTGGCCTGACCACTGCACTGTATATCTGAAGTTGCCACTGAATAATATTATATGTCAACTATAATTTAACACATATTTTGTCATGGGAGGTGGAATATAGTGTGGGGATGGTGTCAATGGAATTGTAATAGATATGTATGATATCGGGTGTGGAGTGGCAGGGGAGGGGGAAGGGGTAGTCACATTGTAAGGGGTGAAAAGGATAACTATTGCATTGTTTTGTACATCTGTAACTAATAATAATAATGATAAAAAGTTTTAAAAAAATAATAAAATATTTACTTTCCATATCAACTGAATTAAATCTGATATATGAAAATAAAGTGGAATCATTCTTCTATTAGTTAAAAAAAAAAGCCTGAAACACTACTGAGTATAAATGAAAAGGAATTCTGTTGGTACTTGTTATAGTTCTCTGTAACTGAGGGAAAAAAAACATCAGCATCAAGGACATACATTTCAGGAGAGATGAAGCAGGTTTATTCAAACGAACAAGACAAAGAAACAAAAACTCATTGTCACACACAACAGTTTAGTGGTTACCAGAAAGTAGGGAAAAGGGGGTCAAATAGTATATGATGATAGAAAGAGAACTGAGTGTAGGTGGTAAACACACAATGTACTATACAAATATAAATGATGCATCATAGAAATATACACTTCAAACCTATATAACTTTACTAACCAATGTTACCTCAACAAATTTAATAAAAAAATTTTAAAAGGAAGCAGGTTTTCTACTTAACTGCCTTGATGAACTTTTAAGTTAATATTTTATGTGACAGGGAATTGTCCTCTCCTCCCCACTTCCATCTAAGGATTTATTAACAGCTCTCCCTGAAGATATAGGCTGGAAGTGCAGTCTGAAGGTACAGGAATTTTTCCTGTCTACTATCTAAGCTTTCTTTTACAACAGTAGCTATAAACTGGCTGATATGGAGCAAAATAAATTCAATTCAGATCCCACCCTCCTACCCCCCAACCTATATATCACTCTAGAAAAGAGTCTATGTGTCAGTATATCCAAGCTGGAAAATGTCAAATTGGTTTACCAGCCTCCAACTAAATAGAGAAAAATAATAATAATTTCATGAACACTTAGCCCTGCCTTATCTCAGGGACCTACCCAGAAGGACCTTCAGAGGGAACTGTGAATATGAATTTTCTATGTTTGGGCTGAAGTGTGCAATGGTGGATCAAGTATCTTGGGAATATTCCATCTAAGGAGCACACTCCTGCTCTTCACAGGCTGATTAAATGGCCTTCACATCATGAGCCAGGCTACAGGGTGGGCTTTGCCATTCTTTTCAAACCTATAGTCCTGAAACTTCTTTCCCAAAAGCCCTGACTGTCTCACCAGACATTACTTAGGTCTACTTGATATTTCATTATAGAGACAAACTATTAAGGGGAAACACAAAGGGAAAAAGGTGCAGAATTTAAAAACACATTTTGTTTCCTCAACCTTCAAAGTATAACCACCAAGAATGATTGGGGGAAATAATAACAAAGAAAATTTTATTGTTGGCTGTCTTCTAGAGTTTATTCATCTTGCATGACTGAAACTTGATACTTGTTGAACAGCAACTCCCCATTTCCTCCTCCCCTCAACCCCTGTCAACCAATGAGTCTATTTCAGATACCTCATATAAATGGAATCAGTCAGTATTTGTCCTTCTGCAACTGGCTTTTTTCACTTAGAATAATGTCCTCCAGGTTCATCCATGTTATCACATATGGTAAGGTTTTCCTTCATTTTAAAGCTGAATAATACTCCATTGTATGTAAGAAGGGGACAATTAAGTTTGCAAACTCATCCTAGAAAAAGCTGCTACGTACCCCATTGCTGAATATCACTATAGTCACCTTTGAAGTACTCCCCTTGGGAAGTTATGCACTGATGCCAGCACCTAGTCCACCCTTCAAAGCAATTTTGGAACTCTTTTTCTGGAATGGCCATCAGAGCTGTCATATTTCTGTTCATGTCCTGAATGGCATCAAAATGTCTTCCTTTCAATATTTCCATTCTTTATCTTTGGGTAAAAAAAGAAGTCATTGGGGCCAGATCAGATGAGTAGGGAAGGTGTTCTAATACAGTTATTTGTTTACTGGCTAAAAACTCCTTCACAGATAGTGCCAAGTGACTGATGCATTGTCGTGATGCAAGATACATGAATTGGTGAAAAGTTCAGGTCGTTTTCATCTTTTTCATGCAGCCCTTTCAGCACTTCCAAATAGTAAGCTTGGTTAACCGTTTGGTTGGTACAAATTCATAATGAATAATCCCTCTAATATCAAAAAAGGTTAGCAACATTGTTGTAACAAGTCCCCAAACTTAATTGTCACACCTGCTATATACCACATTTTCTTTATCCATTCATTTATTGATGGACATTTAAGTTTTTTCCATATCTTGGCTATTTTGAATAGTGCTGCAATGAACATGGTATTGCAGATATCTCTTCAAGATGCTGGTTTCAATTCCTTTGGATATTTCCCCCAAAAGTGGCATTGATTGATCATATAATAGTTCTATTTTTCATTTTTTCAGAAACCTCCATACTGTTTTCTATAGTGGTCACACTAATCTAATTTATATCCAACCAACATTGTACAAAGATTCCAATTTTGTTCACATCCTTGCCAACATTTGTTATTATATATGGCATACATAGTGAGAGGTGATATTTCATTGTGGTTTTGATTTGCATTTCCTTGACGATGAGTGATGTTGAGCATGTTTTCAAATACCTGTTGTATGTTGCATTTGTATGTCTTCTTTGAAAAAAAATGTCTATTCAAGTCTTTTGCCCATTTTTTTTAAATTGGGTTATTTGTTGGGGGTGGGTTAAATTTAATTTTAGGAGTTTCATATATTTTGGAATATTAATCCTTTATCATATAAATGGTTTGCAAATATTTTTTCCCGTTCTGCAGGTTGCCTTTTCAGTCTGTGATTGTTTCTTTTGTTGTGCAGAAGCTTTTTTATTTAATGTCATCTCACTTGTCTATTTTTGCTTGTTGCTTGTGCTTTTGGTGTTATAAGTTTCTTGCTTTTGGCTGGATTTCCTTAAGCCATGTTACTGCTCCAAAGGCCTTCTTTGTTAAAGCTCTTGTTGTATGTTGCTAAGTTGCATAAATTTCTAATTTATACTACCGAGGCAATGACAAGTCCTCCCACTACCATCAATTATCATGTTAATGTAATAAGAATATAATAGCTTTTCACTATTATTTTACTTTTCATTTCTCTGACTATAGAAAGCATAAACATTTTCTCTCCAGTTGTATTTTCTTATCCAGTCTCTTCCACTACTTTGTAAATGGTGTTTTCTTTGCCAATTTATAATAACACGTTTGTTGGCTTTTTATTGATTTTTTATATATAATAAAGATATTAGCTCTTTGTTATATATACATGTATATGCTTATTGTTCTATCTGGTTTTCTATTTGCCTTTTATTTTAGGGTTTTAATTTTTTTATATAAAAGTTTTTCTTTTCTAGATAAAACACATTAAATTTTCTGTGTAAGTCTTTCTATCAATTTAAGCTTAGAAATTACTTATACATACAGATAGCTATTTCTGTATGTATTCTTCTAATTTTTTTATAGCTTGATAGTTTTAATTTAACTCTTCAGCGTATTTAATTTCTTTTAAAATTTTCAGAATCTAAACTAAATTTATAAACATTCCTAGTCAATTTTCCTTAATTAGTTATTGAAAATATAAATTCTACATTTATTCATGAGGCCTATTTAATAATCTATTAAATTTGAATATATATTAGTCTGTTTCTAGAATCATATTTTCCATTGGCTTTTGTCCATCTTTGTATCCAAACATACTTTTAATTACTATTATTTAGTAATATATCCTGTTATGTGAGGCATGATAATTACACACAATTCTTTTTAAAACTTCTTTGCACATCTTGCCAGTTTATTCTCCCCTATAAACTTCAGAAAAAGTATGCCTTGCTCAAAAATTAAATCTTAGGGGGTGGTCGGGTTGCTCAGTTGGTTAGAGCACGTGCTCTTAACAACAAGGTTGCAGTTTGACTCCTGCTTGGAATGGTGGGCTGCGCCCCCCCACACACACAACTAAATTGAAAATGGTCACTGGACTTGGAGCTGAGCAGGGCACTCCACAACTAAGATTGACAGACAACAACTTGACCTGGAGCTGAGGAGTCCTAGGAAAAACAAACTGTTCCCCAATAAAGTTTTAAAAAATTTAAATATTAGTGTATTTAATTGGAACTCTATGAAATTTATATATGAAATTAAGAAAAACTAATATCATTATAATGTTTATTCTTTCTACAGATATCAATTCTTCCCAAATTTATGTAGAAATTTAATTCAATGTCAATCAAATGGAACTAAGATTACATACACTCTCTTCTATGCTTCTAAAACTTTTATGTTAGTTATTCATTTTTTATTATAAAAATCATTTTATTACTATATTTTTACAACTAACTCTTGTTAATATAAAGGAAACGTCTTTTTTTATGTATTTATTGATATTCAGTCTTTCCTAAATTCGAATTAATTTTAATCATTGTTTAATTTGAACTCTTGGGCTTTATAATGATTTAAGCAGTCTGCATGTAAAAAAATGATAGGAGGCGGGGCAAGATGGCGGCTGTGAGGAGGGCTCCCTGAAATCTCCCCTGGAAATATCCACAATTTGAACTTCTAATACGCTTCGAAGAGACATCTACTCATCACACAGAGCAACTAAGAGTTTCACAGAACGATTGCTGGAAGGTGCTCAGGCCGAGCGAGTAGGGGAAAATGGCGGTGAGACTCGTGAGGTGCAGCCCGCACCCACGGCTGTGGAGGCATGTTGAGTGTTCCCCTGGCTCACTCCCTGTGGCCCGCGGCCCACCTAAAGTTCAGCAAGAGCGCATTGGTTTGCAGTCTGAGGCAGAAGCCTCAGGCCGGGCAAGTGCGGGAGGAGAGAGAGGAGACGACTGTGCAGAGGTACGAGCTGCACCCGCAGCTCGCCGGGTCCCCAGGAAGCAGGGTGCAGAGCCCTGCAGCGGCAGGGCAAGATCAATCCCTGCACCCTCCCGGTTCAGGGATCAGTCTCTGTGCCCACCGGGTTCTGCGGAGCGCAGAAGCCTTAAACCTGGGAGGAGGGGAAAAAAGAGGACTCAGGCACGGGGACACAGGTCCCCGAAAGACGGAGCAGGGATCTGAGCCATTCGGCAGGGGGCACACAGTCCCCTAAACCCCGGTGGCAGTCCCTCCAGAACCGTAGCAGGAGAACCGCGTGAGCATGTGCCAGCTCCAAGGCAGAAGCCTTAAACCCGGGAGGCAGGGAAAAAAGAAGACTCGCGCGCGGAGATGCAGCGGGCGCCTGGCGGAGATGCAGGTCCCCAAGAGACGGAGCCAGAATCTGAGCCACGCAGCAGGGGAGCGCAATCCCTTAAACCCTGGCAGTCTCTTCGGCAGAGCAGCAGGAGCACCGCGCGGACGCGCGCAGGTTCTGAGGCAGAAGGCTGAAACAAGGAGAGCAGGGGAAAAAAGAATATTCGTGCGCGGAGAAGCAGCGCGCACCGGCTGGAGACACAGGTCCCCGCGAGACAGAGCGGGGATCTCAGCCGCACGGCAGGGTGTGCGCAGACCCCTAAATCCTGGCAGACACTTTGGGAGAGCAGCAGGAACTCCACTGGAGCATAAGAGGCAAAGGCCTTAGCTTAAAACAGTGTTGGAACTGTGTCTTTGTTTATTTTTATGTTTTGTTTTTTTTCCCTTTTTCTACTCTTGAACAGAAAGCAAAAAAAAAACAATAACCCACCCACTCCCACAAACTTTGGCCTCTGCCAAGACAGAGTCTTAAACTGATTCCTGAATGGAGCAGTAGGGGCAGATTGCAAAGGTATTCCTACCTGCAGGGGGTTGAGAATTTCCGCCCCAGTAAAGGCGACAGAGTGAGACTGCCTACCCTGCCCCCACCTTTATGCAAGGCTTGGGAGGCAGGGCGGGTTCACCTGCTGAGGCACTAATTAACAGATTCTTAGCAGCTGGCTTTTGGTGGTGAGGAATTCTTTAATTCTCCACAGCTGTCAACCGAAAGGGTGACCAAAGACACTCATTGAGGCTTTGGGGGTGCAGCCAGCCGGCCTTGGGACAGGCAAAAGCAAAATGGCAGTGACTTTGTAAAACCCACCAATCACACGTCACAACCACACTCAAGTACAGCAAACCTGCAGTGCCAGGATCACGCTAGGCATCAGGTGGCCTACTCTGTTTCCACAAGACGCACAGGAATTTTTGTACAGCAGAGGACAAACTGAAGAGAGCTTGGTGGACTTTAGCCAAGACCGGCACGGGTATATTTGGTTTGTTTTATTTTGTTTTGTTTTCCCTTTATTGGTTGCTTTTCATGGTTGTTTTTGGTTTTTATTTCAATTTCATTTTTATCATTTTGTAATGTTTAATATAGGCATATATATAGGTGTATATAGATGAATATATGTCCATATATATGGGGGTGTATATATATATGTGTGTATATATATATATATATATATATATTTCTCTTTTTCTTTTTCTTTCTTTTTCTTTTTTCCCCATCCTCACTTTCTCCCTTCTTTTATTCATTCTTCTCACTGCTATACTTTTCCTCCTTTCGTTTTGTCTGCAAATTTTATTTTTTTAATTTTTATTCTTACTTTTTTTTTAATTTTTATTTTTTAGATATAGCTGTTCGGTTTCTCATGTTTATTCTATTTTTTATTTTAGGATATTGTATTTTATTTTGTTTCCTCTTCTGTTATTATTGCTTGTGTGGTTATTGTTTTGTTTCTGTTTGTTTTCTTCTTCTGTATGTTTGATATTTCTGTACAAGTTGACTGTAGATTGATGGTTGGTTTTTTTTACATGTGCAAGCATTTGGTTTCCTTTGGTGGCTGCGGAGGTTGTTCTTGTTGATCTGTTATGCTCTAAAATCACTCTGCAGCAGTGGGTCCAAACAAACAGACACAAGAATCATCATACCAAGAGGCCAACTTTAGGGAAAACCAGAGCATTTCTGGGTTTGACATACAAGAGTCACACCCAAAAGGAAGTTGCTACAGGTACTAGGGCCCACAGGGTCCAAGTCTCATCAGAGGGGTCAATCCTCTCACAGCAGCTCATAAACTGCAGACACTGCTGATCCTCACAGTTAATCAATCTGGGAATCAATCCCACCTACTGACAAGCCAAAAGTAATCAAAACTAAAACTTCAAAAAGTGAGGATGCACAACACAAGGAACACCTCAGATACAAGCACAGGAGAATAGGGAGACTGAGTAATTCAAATATAAAGGACACACACCATATAAGTTTACCCAGAAAAGACTGAGAAACCTGGGGGATCTATCTGTTATATCGAAGCAAACACAAAGAGTAAGCCAGAATGAGGAGACAAAGAAACACAACCCAAATAAAAGAACAGAAGAAACTTCCTGAATCAGTGGAACTAGAGGAAATAGAGGTAAACAACCTATCGGAGACAGAGTTCAGAACACTGATTATTAGAATGTTCAAGGAAATTAATGAAAATATAAAGAAGGATAGAGAAATCATGAAAAGCAACCAGCTAGAACTTAAGAACACAATTACTGAATTAAATAACAAACTTGATGGAATCACTAGCAGATTGGATGAAGCAGAAAATCGAATCAGTGACTTAGAAGACAAAATAGCAGAGACCACCCATGCGGAGCAACAAAAAGAAAAAAGAATGAAAAACATGGAAAATAGTTTAAGAGATCTGGGGGACAACATTGCATGCAATAAGCTACGGGTCATTGGAATACCAGAAGGAGAAGAGAGGGAGCAAGGGATTGAGAACATATTTGAAGGCATAATGTCTGAAAACTTCCCTAACCTGGCAAAGGACATTGAAATACAAACCCAGAAAGTGCAGAGAGTTCCAACCAGGATAATTCCAAACAGGCCCACACCAAGACACATTATAGTGAAAATGGCAAGGGTTAAGGACAAAGACAGAATCCTTAAAGCAGCAAAGGAAAGGCAGCAAGTTACTTACAAGGGTATCCCCATAAGATCATCAGCTGACTTTTCTACAGAAACCTTGCAGGCCAGAAGGGAGTGGCAGGAGGTTTTCAAAGTGATGAAAAATAAAGGCCTACAACCAAGATTGCTGTATCCAGCAAGGTTATTATTTAAAATTGAAGGCGAGATAAGGAGCTTTGCAGAAAAGCATAAGTTAAGGGAATTCAATACCACCAAGCCAGCTTTGCAGGAAATGTTAAAAGGGCTTCTTTAAGTGGAAGAGAAAAGCAACCTAACTAAGAAAGACTACGAACACAAATAACAAAATGGCAATCAATACACACCTATCAATAATCACATTAAATGTAAATGGATTAAATGCTCCAATAAAAAGACATAGGGTGGCTAAATGGATCAGAAAGCAAGACCCCATCATATGCTGTATACAAGAGACTCACCTCAGATCCAAAGAATCATTCAAGCTGAAATTAAGCGATGGAGTAAAATATTTCATGCAAATGGAACTGCGATAAAAGCTGGAGTAGCGATACTTACGTCAGATAAAATGGACTTTAAATTGAAGAATTTAACAAAGGAGAAAGAAGGACACTTCATAATAATGAAGGGATCGATCCAACAAGAGGACATAACCCTAGTAAACATCTATGCACCTAACATAGGAGTTCCTAAACATATAAAACAGATATTGTCAGACATAAAGACAGAGGTCAACAGTAACACTATCTTAGTAGGGGACTTCAACATCCCGCTGTCACCAATGGACAGATCCTCTAGACAGAAAATTAATGTGGAAACAGTGACCTTAAATGACAGATTAGAACAGCTGGATTTAATTAATATATTCAGAGCATTACACCCCAAAGCTACAGAATATACGTTCTTTTCAAGTGCACATATAACATTTTCTAAGATAGACCACGTGTTAGGCCACAAAACAAGTCTAAATAAATTTAAGAAGATCGAAATCATTTCAACTGTATTCTCTGACCACAATGCTATGTAACTGGAAATCAATTATAAGAAGAAATCCGGGAAGTTGACAAATAAATGGAGCCTAAATAACATGCTACTAAATAGTGAGTGGGTCACAAATGAGATCAAGGAGGAAATCAAAAGATACCTCAAGACAAACGAAAATGAAAACACCACGACCCAAAATATCTGGGATGCTGCGAAAGCAGTCCTAAGAGGGAAGTTTATAGCAGTGCAGGCCTACCTAAAGAAGGAAGAAAAATCTCAAATCAACAGGTTATCCTTACACCTAAGGGAACTGGAAAAAGAACAGCAAAAGAAGCCCAAGGGGTGTACAAGAAAGGAGATAATAAAGACCAGAGCAGAAATAAACAATACAGAGAACAGAAAAACAATACAAAAGATCAATGAAAACAAGAGCTGGTTTCTTGAGAAGATTAACAAAATTGACAAAACTCTAGCCAGGCGCATCAAAAAAAAAAAAAAAAAAGAGAGAGAGAGGACTCAAATTAGCAAAATCAGGAATGAAAGAGGGGAAATGACCACAGACATCACAGAAATACAAAAAATTCTAAGAAATTACTATGAGCAACTATATGCCAACAAATATGACAATCTGGAAGAAATGGATAATTTTCTAGAAGCATACAACCTTCCAAAGCTAACGCAAGAAGAAACAGAAAATCTAAATACCCTGATTACTACCAAGGAAATTGAATCAGTAATTGACAAGCTCCCAAAAAACAAAAGCCCTGGACCAGATGGCTTCACAAATGAATTTTATCAAACATTCAAAAAAGAACTATCACCTATTCTTCTCAAACTATTCCAGAAGGAGGGAAGTCTCCCAAACTCTTTTTATGAAGCCAGTACCACCCTCATTCCAAAACCAGATCAGCACAAAAAAGGAAAACTACAGGCCAATATCCCTGATGAATATAGATGCAAAAATTATCAATAAAATAATAGCAAACAGAATTCAGCAATATATTAAGAAGATCATACATCATGATCAAGTGGGTTTCATCCGTAGTATGCAAGGCTGGTTCAACATCTGTAAATCAATTAATGTGATACACCACATCAACAAAATGAAGAATAAAAATCACATGGTCATATAGATAGATGCAGGAAAAGCATTTGACAAAATCCAAGCGCCATTTATGTTAAACATCCTTAGCAAAGTGGGAATACAGGGATGATATCTCAATATAATAAAGGCCATATATGACAAACCTACAGTTAACATCATACTCAATGGGGAAAAGCTAAAACCATTCGTCTTAAGATCAGGCATAAGACAAGGCTGTCCACTTTCTCCTCTTTTATTTAACATAGTGCTGGAAGTTCTAGCCACAGCAATCAGACAACAAAAAAAATAAAAGGCATCCAAATTGGCAAGGAAGAAGTAAAATTGTCATTATATGCAGATGACATGATACTGTATATAGAGAACCCCAAAGACTCCATCAAAAAACTATTGGAACTGATAGACGAATTCAGTAAAGTAGCAGGACATAAAATCAATGTGCTGAAATCAGTGGCATTTGCATATACCAATAATGAACTAACAGAAGGAGAAATTAAGAAAACTGTCCCATTTACAATTGCTACACGAACTATAAAATACCTAGGAATAAATTTAACCAAAGAAGTAAAAGATCTGTATTCAGAAAATTATAAGACATTGAAGAAAGAAATCAAAGAGGATACAAATAAATGGAAACACCTACCATGCTCATGGATAGGAAGAATTAATATAGTTAAAATGTCCATACTGCCTAAAGCAATATATAGAATGAATGCAATTCCTATCAAACTACCAAGGGCATTTTTCACAGAAATAGAAAATATAATCCTAAAATTTATATGGAACCATAGAAGACCCCGAATAGCCTCAGCAATCCTGAGGTATAAGAACAAAGTCAGGGGTATCAAGCTACCAGACATCAAAACATACTACAAGGCTACAGTAATCAAAACAGTATGGTATTGGCATAAAAACAGGCACATAGATCAGTAGAACAGCCCAGAAATAAATCCAGACATTTACGGACAGTTAATCTATGACAAGGGAAGCAAAAATTTACATTGGAGTAAAGATAGTCTATTCAATAAATGGTGCTGGGAAAATTGGACTGATACATACAAAAAAATGAAACTGATTCATTTTTGTAATCCTTGTGCTTAACATTGCATTGAAAGGGAAAGCCTGTGATTAAATCAGTTGTATAAGGGATTTTGTAATACTGCTAGCTAAAAAAAGCAAACAAAAAAACAAAAACAAGAATTTGATTAAAAACTTGACAGTTATAGTATGAGATTCATAGTAGAGCTAACTATTTAATAAGGAAAATTATTTTCAGATATCTCCCTTTTGGGAGAATAGGAAGGGATGTTCAGGGTGGTCTCACAAAGTAGCCAAAATAGAAGGTTGAGGAACACCTGCAAAGAATTATTGTTGAAAAATAATCACCTTATATAAAATAATCAAGACATCTAAATTTTTCTCACTAGGTTACCCTAAGGATGCCTTTTCTCATACTCTCTTTGAAATGTAAATATTCCTAGGAGAAATAACACATATAATTAAAATCTCTGTGTGATTTATAAGAGCTGCCTTCCCTCTCATAAGAAATATTCAACATGTGAGAAGCATTAGATCCCTGAAGAAAAAGGAGTTTAAGGGAGTATAAATGAACCAAAACCAGTGATACTTCAGATAAGAGACAATTATTCTTCGGGCTGGCATTTTTACTGATTTTTTTCCCCCTAAGTGATAAGTTCTCCCTCTCTCCTTTTCCATCACAATCATTCTTCACATTCAGCACACCAAAATTCCAGTTTCATTTCTTCTGGGAACAGGAAGTACAGCTTCAAGATGCCACCTGATACCCAGGTCTCAATTTACTATAAATTAAGTATTTGAACAAAATGATAATTTTGAAGTTGTATAATTTATAAGTGTTGAGTTTTCAATGGTGCTTTTGAAGGGTAAAAGTGAAATGTTCTACCAACTGTATTGATTTTACTGAAAGGCATAATGAAATTTAATACTTTCTGTTTAGGACACAGAAAAAATAAGAGATGTTTCACTATCTATCCAAAGCAAAAATGAAACATTCTGAAACCTAGCTTTTAACCACGATATATTGATTTGTTATTTTTAGAACATCAGACTTGAGAAACTAAATAAAATATACATTGTTATGTTTTAAAAAATATTTTTTTCAAGCTGGTTATCATGTGGCAAATAAACACACACATTTATCTCTTCTCCCTTGTCAATCCCCATTAAGAAAACTGTAAAGGGGATTTTTTTATGAAAGCATAAACTTATACACATAAGGAGACGTGTACCAAACAATGGCAGGGGTTGGGGAACAGAGGTATGAATAAGCAAAGCACAAAGAATTGTTAGGGCACTAAAATTACCCTGTATAATACTATAATGGAGAATACATGTCATCATACATTTGTCCAAACCATAGAATGTACAACACCTCAAGTGAACCCTAATGTAAACTTCGACAGTGGGTGGTACTAATGGGTCAATGCAGGTTCATCAGTTATAACTAATGTAACACCCCAGTGAGGGATGTTTATAATGGGAGAGGCTGTGCATATTGGGGCAGTGGGGTATATGGGAAAACTCTGTACTTTTCACCTAAGTTTTCTGTGAGCCTAACACTGCTATAAATTAAAGTCTATTTTCAAAAATGGCAGTAATATATTGGGAGATGCAAAACAAAGGATGAATGGATATTTACTTTGCAGGCTGGTAAAAGCTAAATCCTAAGTTGTCAATGGGAAAAACTAAAGAAAAACCTAAATTACAAACCAAAATCTTCAAAGGTTTCAGAAATCAGCAGCTCTGGTATTCTGGTATTGAAAGTGAAGGTATAGCTAAAACTGGAAAGGAGGTATAAAGCTTGATTTAGAATTCCTAAATGAGTTCCTCTATTTTGCTCGCTGAGTGACTGCCACCTGTTCACTCCAGAAAATAGAGATCTTTTGGGCTGGGACACCAAGCACAGTTAAAGTGAAGGGTACTCATACTGAAGGAAGATTAAAGAGTACCATACTGAAGAAGACTGAATGTTGAAACTCTAACCTTCTTCCCTGACTTGGATAACAGAACACTGGACTAAGATCCTTATCTGCAGAATCTGATGAACCCACAAAGGAGAAACTAAAGATATTGATATTTGAATGTATCCTCAATGAAACAACAAAATCAGCTCAGCCTGTTGTGCATTCCATGATCAACATGCAATAAGCTTCTTAATGGACTACACTTCAATATTAATTCAATCAAGGACCATCAGACATTGGAAGAAAGACTCTTAGTTTTAGGAGAAAGATAAAACAAAGACAGATAAAGGAAACTGAAGGAAATAGAAACCATTCAAGAAAAATAACTTTTTAAAATTATATCATCAACTTAAAGAGAAATAAGATTTTACATCAATGAATCATGAATGTAACACTGCATGGAAGAAACTTTCAGAAAACGGAAAAAAACTTTGAGAATTTTTTAAAGTGGTAACAGGAATGAAAAACTCAGTATAATGACTCAATGATATAGATGAATATAACTCTCAGAAAGTAGAACAAAAAAAGCAAAGGCATGAAAAATAAAAAAGAAAACAAAATTAGAGGCTAAGTCCAAGAGGTCCAACAGACATCTTTCCACAAAGACAGGATAGAGAACACAGAAAATTTTCCAAAACTGAAAAATATGTTTTCACATTGAAAGAATCTAAGAGAACCCAGAGCAGTGGGTAAAAATAGACCTACTCTGAGACATATCATCAGGAAATACCAGAATTCTGAAACAAACAGACTGCTCTTAAAATGTCCAGAGAGTAATAAAAATCAGTTTACAGATAAAGGATCAAGAATCAAATTGAATCACACCTTTCAATAGCAAAACTGGGAGATTGGAAGAAAAAGTCTTCAAAATTATGAATTCAAATTATTTGCAATCTGGAATTCTATATCCAACCAAAATATCAATAAAGGGTGAGTTGCAAATAAAGATATTTTCAAATATATCTCAAAAATTTATCTCCCAGTTACCTGTACTCAAGAGGCCACTGGATGAATAAACCAAAAAAGACAAAGACATGGGGCCCTAAGGAAAGTGAGCCAATCAAGAATGAATTAGAGAAGCCAGTGGCCCCGGTTCAGTCCCACATGTGAGGGCCAGTGACACTGCCCTCAAAAAAAAAAAAATGAATGAATTAGAAAGAAAGTCCCATAATGAGACTAAGGTATCAGCTTTGCAGAAGACCTAAAGAGCAAACAGTCTAGATAAGAGCAAATCAAAGGTTTAATTTGGGGAGGATTTGGGGGAAGATGGTGGAGTAGGAAATACCAGGCATCCACCTCCCCACTCAGAGAAAAATTACACTGGCATAATCTCTCCATATAACTATTTCAGAACTCTAGAGCCTATTGAAGGCTTGCCAGAGGAAGACATGGATAGTGAATTGCAGTTAATTTTACTCACTTTCAACTTCAGCTCTTAGCTCTGCAGCAGGTACCTATCCCCTATCCTCCAGTCCCATGGCAGGAAGCTGTGAACACTCTCCTGGAGCAGCTCACACACAGCTTGTGAAAGACAAGGTGGACAATCAGGACCCTGTCCTCCACTACAGTTTTATTTTCATATTGGATAAACTTTTTACTCTGTGTGTGTGTGTGTGTGTGTGTAATTTTTTTAAATTATTGCTTTTTCTGTTACAGTTGATATTCAACATTATTCAAGTTTCAGGTGTACAGTGTAGTGGTTAGCTATTTATATAATTTATGCAGTCATCACCTGATCAATCTAGTACCCACCTATATGTAGTTGTTGCAATACTATTGCCTATGAGTATAGTTAATGCCATTTTATTATATCTTCCTCTCTTCTTCTTCTTCTTCTTCTTTCTTTTTCTTTAAAGATTTTGTTGGGGAATTGGGGGAGGGGAACAGCATTAGGGAATCAGGGAAGAGGAACAGACAAGTTTCTGTCCTTTTGTTCTTCAGTCTATTAGTGGAGGACGTCGCTACACTGGCCCATGTTGGTATTATCATTGCACTCTTCCCGGGTGAGGCAGTCACTTGCCGGCCATTGGACGGCCGCTCATGGCAGCTCACAGCAGCTCACGGCCACTCACGCTGGCTATTGGCCATTCACAGTAGCTTACAGCAGCCCACTGATGCTCCACTGCAGCCTATGCCATTGCGGGTGGCTCACGGCAGCCCAACTCCAGATTGAGCTGTTGTTCACCATCTTAGCTGTAGAGGGCACAGCATCACTGGCCCTTGTGGGATCCAAACCAGGGACCTGCTGTTCAGAGCTGACATCCCAAGCCAACTCTTAACCAGCATGCCACTTGGCCAGCGCCTCTTCTTCTTAAAGAAGTCCCTTTAACATTTCTTGCAATACTGGTTTGGTGGTGATACACTTTAGCTTTTTCTTGTCTGGAAAGTTGTTTTATCTTTCCTTTAGTTTTAAATGATAGCTTTCATGGGTAGGGTAATCTGAGTTGTAGAGCCTTGCTTTTCATCACTTTGAATATTTTGTGCCAATCCCTTTTGGCCTGCAAAGTTACAGTTGAGAAATCAGCTGACAGTCTTATTGGAGCTCCCTTGTAAGTACCTAGTTGTCTTTCTCTTGCAGCTTTTAGGATTCTCTCTCTTTTCTGTTAATCTTTGTCATTTTAATTATCATGTGTCATGGTGTCAACCTCTTTGGGTCCATCTTATTTGGGACTCTATGTACTTTCTGGGCTTTAATGTCTGTTTCCTTCACCAGGTTAGGGAAGTTTTCTGTCATTGTTTTTTCAAATAGGTTTTCAATGCCTTGCTCTCTCCTTTCTCATTTTGGTATCCCTATGATACGATGTTGTTATGCTTGATGTTATCTTAGAAGTCCCTTAAACTATTCTGTTTTTTGGATTCCTTTTTTCTTTTTACTGTTTTGATTCCGTGTTTTCTGCCACTTTGTGTTCCAAATAGCTGATTCAATCCTCTGCTTCACTTAATCTTCTGGAGAGTCTTTCTAGTGCATTCTTCATTTCAGTTATTTTGTTCTTTATTTCTGACTTTTTTTTTTGGTTTCTATGTTTATTTTTATGCTTACTACCTTTTTGTTGATGTTCTCACTAAGTTTCTTAAGTATCCTTACTATTATTATTTTGAATACTGTATCTGGTATGTTGCTTGCCTCCATTTCATTTAGTTCTTTTTCTGGAGTATTTTCCTGTTCTTTCATTTGGGAAATATTTCTTTGCTTCATCATTTTAGGCTACTGTTTTGTGTTTGTTTCTATGTACTAGGTAGATCTGGTATGTCTCCCAGTCTTAGCCAAGAAGCCTATTGTAATAGGTGCCCTTTGGAGCTCAGTGGCGCAGTCTCCCTGATCACCTGTGCCAGGTGCTCCAGGAGTGTCCCTTGTGTGGTTTGTCTGTGCCCTCCTGTTGTAATTGAGCCTTAATTGCTGTTGTCACATTGATGGGTAGGATTCACCCTCAAGCTCACTACCTGTGGTGTTTGGCCATGATCATACCTTATGGGCTGCTGCACGAGGGGCTTAACCCACAGAACAGGATTCTCCCCAGCAGACTCTGGCACCTGCTGAGACTACCCTATGGGTGTGCCACTTGTGAGTTATTTGGGTGCTGATCTGTTGTGGTTTGAAGGCTGTCTCCTGGTATGTTGGTCCTTGGGCCTCCTGGGAGAAGCTCTGGTGCAGGCCCATGTCAACTACTGTTTGTGACAGGCTTGGTATTACAAAGCAATCCTCAGTTGTTTGCTGTCTGTGCTGGGCCTGGAGGTGCATGGGAGAGGCCATGCTGTGAGGCCATGCCTGTGGTAGCTCCTCAAAAAGCCCAGGGCACCCTAGGCTTGCTGCTTCCTGTCAGCTGTCCATGCAGCTCATCTGCTGAAAGATGTAAGAGAAGGGCTCAACATAGGAAAGATGGTGCCCATCTGTAGACTACACGGATGTTTCTACATAGAGAAAATAATACCGTCATTATGGAAGACAATATGGTAGTTCCTCAAAAAATTTTAAATAGAATTACCATATGAGTATATAACCAAAAGATTTTTTAAATAGAATTATCAAAAATTTTTAAATAGAATTACTCCGGAGTATATAACCAAAAGAATTGACAGTAGATCCTTAATGAAAAAATTGGTATATCTATGTTCATAGCAGTATTATTCACAATATTTAAAATGTAAAAGCAACCCATGTGTCTATTGATGAATGAATAAACAAAATGCAATACACACACAATGGAATATTATTCAGCCTTAAAAAAGAAAGAAATTCTGGGCCGGCCGAGTGGTATGGTGATTAAGTGCTGGCTTGGGAAGCCAGCGGCCTCGGTTCAGGTCCCACATATGAGGGCCAGTGACACTGCCCTGAAAAAAAAAAAAAGAAAAGAAAAAAAGAAATTCTGACATATAGTACAATATGTATGAACTTTGAGGACTTTATGCTAAGTGAAATAAACCAGTCACACACACTTACACACTCATACACACACACACACACACACAAAATACAGTATCATTCCACTTATCTGAGGTACTTAGAGTAGTTACAGTCTCAGAGGCAGAGCATATGATGGTGGCTTCCAGGGGCTGAAGGGTGGGAGAAATGGGGACTTGCTTTTTAATGGGCATAGAGTTTCAGTTTTGCAAGATGAAAAAAGTTCCAGAGATGGATGGTAGTGATAAGTTGCACAAAAATATAAATTTACTTAACACTACTGAACTATATACTTAAAAATAGTTAAGATGGGGCCGCCTGAGTGGCACGGTGGTTAAGAGCTGGCTTGGGATACAAGCAGACTCAGTTCGGATTCCACATGAGGGCCAGTGACTCTGCCCTCAAAAAAAAAAAAAATAGTTAAGATGGTAAATTTTATGTGAATGTTACCACAATTTTTAAAATTGAAGACAAAAGCTCTAGTAGGTATGTCTCTAAAACATGAAATAGATACATTACCTGACTTTTTTGATAAATTAAGAGAACATTTAAAAATTTGAGGGACAAATTGAGGATAATAGATAAGTACAGAGAAAACAAAGCAAATTCAAAACAATACAATTATTAATTCCAGCAAAATAAATTTTAAAATCTGTCCAAATAAGGAAAATATTCACATGACTAAACTAGGCCCACCTCTAACTTTAAGAGGAAAGGTGGAGAAGATGGGGAGAAATAAATTAAGGTCCATATATCATAAGATTATACATTTTAAAAATATAAATTAAACTAAAAAAGTATTAAATAACATATATTCTATCCTTCTAGCTACGTAAATGACCTGGAAGGCCAGGATTGAATTTAAAATCCTCATATTCTTCAGTGTTCCACATAGAATTTGACATTGGAAGGAAAGCCAGACTGAGAGCCCACTCACTTCCCTTTCAGCCTTGAGTTCCATCCCACTTATTGAGGAGTTTTGTGGCCATGTGTCAGGACACCCACCCACAAACTCTGACCACACCTTCACAAACACTTGCCCCACGAGTACACATTCAGGTGGTATCACCCACTTTCAGTAGGACACACGAGAATAAGGTCTGCATGGATCTTGGAAACAGCTTTAAGGTGATTTGAGCAGGGAATTCTGAGGTCTCTGGATACAGTGAGATCAGAAAATGGAGCCTCTCTGACCTTATGAATTCCCCTCCCATGAAGAAGAGCCAGAGCAAAAACTTCTAACATGGGTCTTGCAAGACAAGATCCTTTGCAAGTTTCATGGTAACACAAATAATAAATATTAATATAAAAATGTTAACATATAAAATTTTCAGTAGGATGACGAGAATATAAAACATGCAGTGCAGTACTTGGTATAAAAACAAGTAGGAAAGGATGGAAGAAAGATAAAGCCTAATCTTTTATAGTGGAAAGTTAATAGATAATGCTTACAAGTGAAAAATCTAGAAGTTGTAGTACTACCTTGTTACTTAGAGATATGAAAGAAAATGAAAAAAGAAATAATTAAAAAGCATTGAGCTCTAGGAAATGGAAAATGAATGAAAGCAGAGTTGTAGGGAGTGTTATTCTTTGTTATAAGTACTGTGAAACTATTTGACAAGTAGACACATTAACTTTAATACTAAAAAAAAATAAAGAATATAATAAAAAATAATTTTTCAAATGTATTAAACCATTTCCACCTCAACATGAGCTCTGGGGAGCTTTTTATTAACCTAATTCTTATAGCAAAAATGTAAGAGGCAGAAGTTTAGGGGAGAATGCTAATGCTTAACATGTAAGAGGAACATTGGTGATAGAAATATGTTTAGATTAACATCCTTTTAGGTTTTTGAGGTCACTACATGTTTGAATTAATTTATTCAACAGATATTTATTGAACATCTCTGAAAAGTCATTGTGCTAGAAGCTGGGGATACAGAAATGTGATAAAAATGTTAAAAAGACATTTTCTGCCTTAGTGCTTAATATCCAGTCCAAGTCACATCATTGAATCAAATATTCATTCAATGAATATAAAATATCAACTGTGGTACATGCTGTGAAGCAAAGTTCTTTGTGCTAAGAGTGTGTAGCACAGATAAACCTGATTCAGTAAGAAGAATGGGAAAGTATTTCTCAGAAATCACATTAAGCAAAGATCTCAGTGATGAGTGGGTGTTCACTAGACAAATCCTGTGGGGGATGAAGGAAGAGAAGGAAAGAATATTGTGAGAGGAGGAAACAGCATTTCCAAAAGTATCTTTGTTTTTTCTGGTTTGGATTTGTTTGTTTGGGAGCTTTGTCTTGGATTTTATTGACAAACTTCCATGCTTTACTGTGAACCTTTCTGGGTTGTTACATTTCCAAACCATGGACAGAAAATGGGTATATGAAAGAGAACTGAAGGGAGATAATATGGGTGGATTGCAACGTGAGATTCTGACCATCTAGGTTGACAAGGTCTTTTATATAGTGATCAAAATTTCTGCTTTTGATTTTTTTTTCTCTGAGAAGACAGATAGGAAGGCTTTGCAGTCTTTATGGTAGTTCAGGTGCTCCAAGAACAGACACTACATTGGGGTTAAACATGCAAGGATTTTATTAAGGGAAACTCCTATGAGAAGAAATGGGATGCGAGGGAGGCTAGGAGAGTAGTTAGACCACAATTAAATCTGATTCCTATATTTGTCCGTGTAGCTGAGATGTGTCTTAGAGGCAGCAGATGGTTGGGTTTAGTTTTTTTATTCAGTCTGCTACTCTGTGGCTTTTTATTGGTGAGTTCAGTCTAATTACATTTAGGATGATTATTGATACAAGCATATGAAGATTTCCCATCATTCTATTTGGTTTTCTGGTAGGTCAGTGTCTCCATTGTTTCTTTGCCTTTTTGTTGCTATCTGTTATTTCAGTGTGGTAGTATTCTGTGATTTTTCCCTTTGTTTCTTCTTTTTTTATGTTATACATTTCAGTTCTGGATTTTTCTTTTTTTTTTTTTTGAGTAGTTACCATTAACTTTACATAAAAGAAAGTTTCATAGTTACAACATTCCTTTTTCTTCAGCATGCTTCCTTTCTACAGTCCCCTTTGATGGTTCAGACCTTTACTCTCTCCCCGTTTATGTTTTTATATTCACAAATTATCCCTACTTATGCTATGCATTGATTTTTGCATCGTTGTAGCAAGTTTTCTTTTTCTTTTTCTTCTCTTCTTTTTTTTTTCTTAACTGACTCTGGGTGGTGAACACACAATGGAATATATAGATGATGTATTACAGAATTGTACACTTGAAGCCCATGTAATTTTACTAGCCATTGTCATCCCAATAAATTTTAATAATAAAAAAAGACAACTCATCTCTGTTGTTGTAATGTGAAAGCAGCCACAGAAAACAGACAATACATAAATGAGTGGGTATGGCTGTGTTTCAATAAAATTTCACTTGCAGGTTGAAAAAAATATCTGATCTCCAGTGAAGTGGAGAGGAAAGGAAAGTTGGGTGGAAGAGGAATTTGCATGGGACATGAGACTAAAACTGAGACAGTCCTGGGCATATCAGGAAGGTTAGCCATGCCTGGCTGGGGTGTCCTAGACTGCCATGCAGTCTAAGGAAGGTTTAGCAAAGCCATCAGGGACGCTTTGAGCCAAACTGGTCATTCAGAGGAGTCCTTTGTCTCCCAAGAAGGGTCTGCCTTAGCATCATCCTGCTGCTCTCAGTAACCAGCAAGGAGCAGCTCTGGGAAGCTTGGCCTTGGTGAAACAGCAGTAATGCAGTTACGAGTGTAGAAGCTGAGGCCCTAGGTCAGTACATACCCTGTAGCTGGAGATCTGTGATGTCAACTCAAATGATTACCATAGTGCTGGAGGAAGTATTGGGGAAGAAGGAGGGGACACAGCAGGTCTTCATTTTGTAAAGACCACCTAGGCTGCAAAATGAAAAATTGATTTGGATCAGGACAACAGTAAATGCAAGTAGACCATATAGTAGACCAAAGATAAAACCAGATTACAGATTGAGTGTATGCAAAGAAATAAGTACTTGAAATAATGAAAGGAGCACTTTAAATGCTACACAATATTTTTCATTACCCCTGATTAAAACTCTTTCACAGTCAGGATTTGCATTTTACATGAAAACACAATATCTTTAAAAGGCATTTAACTCCTAAACCCATTAAGAGATTCTCTTGTTAGTTTTATAACAATATTTATTACCCAGTGGGTGATTATCCTCACAGGTTCAAGGATCACAAATTGGTGATAACAACCAGTAATCAAAAGAAACCTCTAATCTACCTCAGGAAGGCCAGATTGGCCTCTATTTTATTCCAGCCTTTTTTTTTTTTTTTTAGATTAAGAATAATTGTGCGGATTTCCAGTAAAATGGCAGAATAGACAGATGTTGTGCTAACTACCTCCCAGGATCACACAAAAATTACAAACAATTTACACAACCACAGAGGTCCCCAGAACACTAGAAGAACAGAACCACTAAACAAAGAACTTAAAGAAAAGGCCACGTCAAGTCTGGTAGGAGGGGCAGAGATGAGAGAGGGCGAACCCTGTGAGGGAAGCCCCAGCTGTGGGGAGACTTCTCTAGTTGGGGGAGAGACCCTCCAGCCGCACACCAAGCTCACCAGCCCAGAGTTCCTTTGCCGGGAAGAGGAGTTCCAAGATAGCTGGCCGTAAATTAGTGAGGACTCTCTTTGCCCAGCTCGGTGAGGCTGAGGACGGCTAGAGTATCAGTGGGGCCGGCACATGGGCTTGCTCGCCAGTGAGCACTTACCCGGTTCCTGGTGGAGGGAGTAGCTGTGTGATTGGGGCCCAGGAGCCTGCGGGGACAGACTGAACTGAGCACCTTTGGTACAAAAGCTGGAGGTTCTTGGATTATTGTTCCCCTGGTGTGGAGCTTGCATGTGAGTGGTGTACAGGAGGGCGCCATTTTGTCAGGGTTGGGCCCTCCCACAGTGGGTCAGGTCTGGGACCTCATTGGTCTGGTGGAATTGGCGCAGAAGTGTGTGTGTGCATGAGCGCATGCTGCCTTGGATCCCCACCCTCCGCCTGGCTTATACTGGGTTGCCAGGGAAATGCTTGGCGGATGCCCTCCAGCTCCAACAGGCTGCTCACTGAGACCCGGGAGTTGGGAGGGCGGTGGGGAGAAGGGAGAAGGGGAAGGGATTAGAGAGCATGAATAGACAATTACAATATTGCCACAGGGATATGAAACACAGTTCGGGGAATATAATAATGTAAAAATTGTGGCATGTCAGATAGTCACATGTCTTGTTAGGGAGACCACTTCATAGATGGAGTAGAGGCTTGATCACTGCCCTGTATACCTGAAACTGATGTTGTATAATATTGTATGCCAACTGTAACTGAATATATAGATAGTCATGGGATGTGGAGTATACTGTGGAAGGGAATCAAAGGAATTGTAATAGATATGTATGATATGGGGGGGAGTGGGGTGGCGAACTGGGGGAGGGGGGTTGTCACTTTGAGGGGTAAAAATTATAACTATTGCACTGTGTTGTACACCTGAAACTAATTTAAGAAAAAAATGTTTATTTCACAATAAAAGATTATAAAAAACAAAAAGAATAATTGTGATGCTTTATAGGAGTGTGTTTTCTTATTTGTTTTCATTTCAGGGCTTAAGCAAGAATTTTCTGGTAAAGTTCTCAAAGATGTATGATGCCATAAGATAGAGCTATTTTTATAGCCTGCTAATTTTTTTCTTCATCTGTGACATGTCACATCAATAAGAACCACTGCTTTATGTTTTGTAACACAAACCAGTTGGATGAAATCCATTTTTTTGTTGTTGTTCATTGTCTTAGAATCAGTTACTTTATGGGAACTTTTATGAATTCTTTTTTACAAGAGAAATGCATAACACTGACACATAATAAATTAACATTTCTGACAAGAATCATACGCTGCTCACTATATTTTCCAAGACCTTTTCTATGTTCTTTTAATTTAAATATTCATTTCATCCTTCCTCACACCAGATTCAGCTTTTCAGATTCAGAGTTAAATTCTGTAGTTATACTTAGTCTATTGTCCCCAATAGTTTTTCAATGTATGATTTTGTTAACAACCCTAAAAAGTCCATCCACTCTTTCTTCACTAAAGATCAGTGATGATGGTAGTATCCCTTATACTCTGAAATATACCCTTATATTTCAGTAAGAAGACTCTCTATTCCTACCTAATTAACTTTCAGACTGCCTTTTGTCACCCAAGTGTCTTATGCCTCACCTATTAAATTTAAAACAAAGAAGTATTTGACCGGGCTGGCCGAGTGGTGCATTGGTTAAGACCCGGCTTGGGACTCCAGCAGCCATGGTTTGGACCCCACATATGAGAGCCAGTGACACTGCCCTCTACAGCTAAGATGAACAACAGCTCCACCTGGAGCTGGGCTGCTGAGTCCCTGGGACAGCACAGCTGCAGCCCCTGCTGCAGTGGACTGCCATAGGCTACAGTGAGTGGACAGCAGGCAGCGTGAGTGGCTGGCAGCCGATGTGAGCTGCTAAGATCCCCAGTGAGCGGCCATACAGAGGCCAGCGACTGATCTGCCTCACTCGAGAAAAGCGCAATGACGATACCAATATGGGCCAGTGAAGCAATGTCCTCCACAACTAGACTGAAGAACAAAAGGACAACAACTTGTCTGTTCCCCTTCCCTGGTTCCCCAATGCTGTTCCCCACCCCCCAATTCCCAAACTTAAAAAAAAAAAGTATTTGACCTCTACTCGTGCATGAAAATATTAGAACTTATAATTTCTGACTGACCTTCAACTTTATTCCAATATTACCACTCAGCAATAGAAAGAAAGTAATTAGAAAATAAGTATTTTTTCATTTATTAAATTTACTGGGGTGACATTGTTTAGCAAAATTATATAGGTTTCAAGTATGCATTTCTATAATATGTCATCTGCATATTGTATTGTATGCTCAGCACCCAGAGTCAGTTCTCCTTCCATCACCATATATTTGATCCCCTTTTCCCTCTTTTACCACCCCCTGCCCCCTTACCCTCTGGTAACCATTAAACTGTTGTCTGTGTGTATGAGTTTTTGTTTCTTTGGTTGTTTGTCTTGTTCCTTTGTTGCTTTCAGTTTTATATCCCACATATAAGTGAAATCATATGGTTCTTGACTTTTTCTGTCTGACTTATTTTGCTTAGCAAGATAATCTCAATATCCATCCATGTTGTCACAAATGGCAGCATTTCATCTTTTCTGATGGCCAAGTAGTAGTCCATTGTATACATATATACCACATCTTCTTTTTCCAGTAACCTATTGAAGGACACTTTGGTTGTTTCCATGTCTTGGCCACTGTAAATAATGCTGGAGTTAACATCAGAGTACATATATCTTTATGGATAAATGTTTTCAGGTTTTGGGGGTAGATACCCAGGAAAGAGATTGCTCCATCATATGGTGATTCTATTCTTAATTTTTTTGAGGAACCTCCATATTGTTTTCCATAGTGGCTATACCAATTTACATTCCCACCAAAAGTGTATGAGGGTTCCGTTTTCTCCATGGTCTCTCCAACACTTGTTATTGCTTGGCTTGTTGAAGACAGCCATTCTAACTGGTCTAAGGTGATAACTCATTGTGATTTTGATTTTTCATTTCCCTAATAACTAATGACGTTGAACATTTTTTTCATATATCTGTTGGCCTTTTGCATGTCTTCTTGGGGGAAGTGTCTGTTTAGGGCCTCTGCCCATTTTGTAATTGGATTGTTTTTTTGTTGTTGTTCGTTTTGCTTCATTTTGCTTTGTTTTTGAGTTATATGAGTTCTTCAGTTCTTTATAATTAAATAGCAGATCTGCTGTATGTTCTCATAAGGCAAAGAAAAAAGATGTCTATGAAGCATAGAACACCTTTCAAGTGGCTAAAACCAGAATATTTGTTCTTTCAAGGAGAGTCACATTAGTAATGAAAAACATATTCACATCTGCTACAAAGGCAATTAAAATATTCTCTCAGTTTGCTACTCTGGTTCCCAAATTATCTTCCAAAACTGAAGCAATTCTTCTTGGTGTCTGTTCACATGATATAAAATGAACATGACCAGTATAGACAATCTCAGTGGAATAAACTACAAGGAATTTTAAGGATTTCCAAATTATCTGCCCTAACAAGCACTTAAATTTTGGTCCGTGTACAATGTAGACATTAAACCTAGTTGCTCTCCTTATTTACTGTGTCGCCCATCTCCTTATAAAAGCCTTCTCATGACTAATCATTATCTCTTCCCTCATGTGTATACTTTGTGTGATTACTAAATCAGAAGAGTAGAGCATATCTCCTAATAGTTCTTTGGTTTTTTACTATTGTTCTTTTTTTCTTAACTAAGATATGGGCTTCTTGAAAGCATAATGCTTGCCTTTAAATCTTTTCTAGTATTCTAGTCATTAACCAAAAAAAGATCTTTTGCACAAGCTATGCCTGCCTTTATTACAGAATTAATTAACCCCTACTAATTCTGCTTTGGAGATTCTACAGCTATAGATAGGTTACAGAGCTCTAATTATGTTAGAAATCTTTTAGTTGGAAGAAAGCAAAAAGTAATCTCAAATTGGAGTAAACAAAACTGTGTTTATTATTCATTTAAATGAAAAGTCCACACTAAATAGTGACTTCAGGTATGGCTTTATTCAAGACTCAGATATTTATTTTCTTTGCTTCCTCTGAGTTGACACCATTCTTGGACTTCCTGTAGTGGTTTCTACAACTTCAGTTTCCCATAATCATCACACAATCCAGAGCCAAAGGAAGTACTTGACAAAAGCTCTAACAAAAGTTTGGACTGAGTCTTCTTGGTTGAAAATGATCAGGTTGGTGGTATTGACTGGCTTAGCTTGAGTAAGGGCTCCAGCTCTGGAGCCTAGGGGTAGAGGTACTATACCCCAAAGTTTGTAGGCCAAGAGGGAAGGCACAGTGGCCTCCAGACAAAATTGTGGTAGGAGGGATATGGACAAGGTGGGACAAAAACCAATCGATAGCTACTTGTAGTACTGCATCCACTTTTGACTTTCAGGTGATTTGTTATGATCTTTCCTAGTGATAAATTTGGTCAGAATAGTAATCCTCTGTGGGATCTGTGTTATACTACCATGATGCTTCCTAATGGCAAATACATTCTAGAGAGCTATCAAATGAAATTCTTGCTTGTTCTTCCAGAAACAATTTTCATATTTATATAACATAAAAATAAAAATATAATAATAGTGTATGTAGACTTCCACTGTCCTTTAGTGTGCTCTTCTAAAGCTCTCGGTATCACAAAATCATGCAAATTTTTTATTATCTGTTTTTTGATACATGAATAACAGCAACACCACAGAAAAATACCTTCCATTAATTTAAAAGGCCTAACATTTTTGTATTAGTTGTCTCCGATCCTTAATGGGGGTTCTACAATATTTCCTTGAATTAATGGTTCTTGCCTCATGATTTTAGTTATTTTTACCCTTTTAAGCATGACACTAAAAGCTCCTCATGGCAAAAGGAAATATGTTAAAAGTCTGTAGTAAATGTCTTTCCTGTGCCTAGGTGCCTTCTTTAAGAGGTCCAATCCTTTTAGCACTTTCAAGCCAGGTAACTGTATTCACCAGTGTCACTGCATTTTTCTCTTTTGAGAAACATGTGAAACGTCATTTTATCATTTCCTCTCCTCTTGCTTTCATTTAAATATTTTGAGAGAAAAATTTTTTTTTCCAAAAATATATTTGGCTTTATTCATTTATTAAATCTGTATCTGCATACCATGGAACATTTGAAAGCAACACCACAGTTTTGCAGTTTTTTAGTTTAGTATTTGTTTGTGTTTTTGGCCTTTTGTCAGCTTCTTCCCACATTTAGTCATTTCCATAAAATTGACGTTTTTCCATACAAATTTCTGTCAGATATTTACTTGTTCTGTCTTCTTTCCATTAAGTCGTGTTAGTACTCCTTAAAGATGTATTCTCCAGGAGTAGGATACTGCCTAAAGCTAAAACCACCATTTTTACATGATTTTTTTAATCTACATGTCAAAAATGCAAACTGAAAGAAGTCATAAAATATTCTTAAATTTATTAGTATATCATATTTACCTATACAAATACTATGAGTTCCAAAATAGTAGCTTAAAGTACTGGACAACTTTGTCTATTGATTTTAATTAAATTTACTCTAGGTTGTTGCATTTCAAGTAAGAAAGAAACGAGAAATAGATGAAAAAAATCAAGAGCTAGCTTTTTAATCCCAGCTCTTGGGGAAAAAACTAATAAGCCACCTCCACAGTGAATTTCTAGTGAATCATTAACCAGGGATTTGTTGCCTTGGTTACAGAACCAGGTAGAAATTCCAGTAAAAAAAGCAATGTGACCTATGAGCTCAGGAAACCGAAGAAGGGAAATATCTGCATGATGATATTTGCAGTATCTAAAGGAAAAAATAAAAACAGTAAAAAAAGAAAAAAAACTGTATGTTAAAATGAAATGGAAAAAGTAATACCTTGATTTTGACTCAATGTCAAGACCTTTACACACACATACACACACACACACACAAACTCTTAAAAATCTCACTGTTTGTTTGTGAGATTTTATACAATATAGGCCATTTCCCATATCTGTTTCCATCCTAGAAAACAAAGCACTTCTGGATATTGCATTGGTAGAGAATATTTTGATAACAACACATGTATAAAAACAGCATTCAGAAAATAGAATAAGTGAGTAGATTTTTTCCAAGCAAGCTATTTTTGTGACTTCTACATTGAGTTAATGGCCTATGGTTCTTTACATTATATTGTATAAAAATAAAAATCACATAAATATTGGTGCCAAACCTAGAACCAAAGGCTAAAACAAAAGGTAGACTTTGAAGGTATGACTTCAATTATCACTCTTATCTTTATACTAAACTCAACATCATACTGAAAACATTGATGGCTTACTAAACAACAACCAGTGGTTGCAAAGAATACAGTATCTATGGTGGTTCAGTTGTTCTGTTTCTCGGGAGAACCATGAATACCACAATATCCAAGCCATACTTCTCACTCTTTGGACCAGTCTTCCAACACAATCGAGTTTATGTTAAAACCAACACTCAATGATAGAGAGTAAAAGGCCTGCAAATTCACAGTTTCCCCATGATAAAAATAGAGCATATAATAAAAAACAATAAGACAATATCAGGTACATTCAGGGTAGTAAAAAAAAAAAATTAGATTGGGGGAAAATGGCTGGTGTGAGGTGGGCTCCCGGAGTCCTGCCCTGGAAATAGCCACAATTTGAACTGCTGTATCCCTTCAAATCAACCTCTACTCATCACACAGAGCAGCTAAGAGTCTCACACGATGATTTCCGGAAGGTAGGCAGGCCGGGCGAGTGGGGGAAGAGAGAGGTGAGACACATGGAGAATCAGCCTGCACCCATGGCTGCTGAGAAACGGGGCTTCAAGGGGCAGATGGGTGAGTGTTCCCACTGCTCACTCCCTGAACCTCATGGCCCGCCTACAGTGCAGCAAGAATGGAATGGTTTGCAGTCTGAGGCAGAAGCCTCAGTCCAGGCCAGTGAGGGAAAAGAGAAAAGAAGCAAGCATGAAGAGGTGTGATCTGCACCCACGGCTATGGAGCCATGGGACTCCGGGAGACAGAGTGGAGAGCGTAGCAGTGGCATGGTGGGATCAGTCCCTGTACCCCCACAGTCCCTCCGGGAGCACAGCAGGAGCTTGGCTGAAGCATCTGAGGCAGAAAGTCTCAGCTCAAAATAGCAGTGGGACAGTGGTTTTGTGTGTGTGTGTGTGTGTGAGTGTTATTTTTCTTTCTCAGAGAGAAAGCAAAAACAACTGCATAAATAAGAACTCACCCCAACCCTCCCTCAGAAACCTTGGACCCCCGCCATGCCAGAGTCTTAAACTGGCCCCTGAATGGAGGAGTAGGGTCAGATTATAGAGGTGCTTCTATTTCCAGGGGGTCGAGAATCTACCTGAGAAGAGGCTTCAAAGTGTGAGCCTACCTACCCCACCCACATCTTTCCTGTGAGTCTTGGGAGGCAGGGCAGGTTCAGATACTGAGGCACTAGCAGACCCCCAGCAGGTTACTTTTAGCAGCGCTGAAATCTCACACCTCCCACAGCCTCCAGTGGAAAGAGTACCCAAAGACGCACATCGAGCCTTCTGGTTGCACAGCTTGCCTATGGCAGGCGAAAGCAGAAACAGCAATGACTTTGTAAAAAGTATCAAACACACCTCATAACCCCACTCATCTACAATAGACCTGTATTGCCAGGGTCACTCTAGGTGCCAGGTGGCTACCTCTGCCCCCATAAGATGCAGAAGAGTTTTTGTACAGCAGAGGACAACCTGGAGAGAGCTTGGTGGACTTTAGCCAAGACTGGCACTGGTTTTTTTCTTTGTTTTTCTTTTTTCAGTTGCATGTTTTAGTTGTTTTTGTTTTTTTCTATTTCATTATTAGCGTTTTCAACTTTTAATATAGGCATATAATGAGTATATATGTGAATATATATGTCCATATATATGGGTGTGTGTATATATATATGTGTATATATATATAATATATATATATATATATATTTTTCTTTCCTTCTTCCTTCTTCACCCTCACAACTCTCCATTCTTTTCTTCATTCTTTTCACTGCTCTACTTTTCCTGCTTCTTTCCATTCTTCTACAAATATTTTTTTGGGGGGTAGTGCTATTTTGTTTCTTGTGTTTATTTTACATTTTATATTTTTATTATATTTTATTTTGTTTTGTTTTCTATTCTTTTTGTTCCTGTTGTTTTGTTTTTGTTTGTTTTCTTCTTTTTTATGCTTGATATTTCAGTACAAGTTGAGTGTATGTTGTTGGTTGTTTTTTTTACATGTGAGAGCATCTGGTTTCCTTTGGTGGCTGTTGTGGTTGTGCTTGTTGATATGTTTCACTCCAAAATCACTCTGCAGGAGGGCCCAGCCAAAGAGACATAAGAATCATCATACCCAGTGGCCAAATTTAGATAAAACTAGAGCATTTCCAGGTTTGACCTACAAGAGTCACACCCAAAAAGAAATTGCTACAGGCACAGGAGCCCATAGGGACCATGCCTCATTGGAGGGGGCAACCCTCACATTGCAGCTCATAAACTGTGGACACAGCTACCTTCACAACTAGTCAGCCTGGGAGTCAATCCCACCTACTGACAAGCCAAAAGCAATCAAAGTTCAACTTCAACAGGAGAAGACACACAAAACAAGGAACACCTCTGGTACAGAAGCACAGGAGAATAGGGAGACTGAATAATTCAAATATAAAGGACACACACCACATAAGTCCACCCAGAAAAGACTGAGAGACCTAGGGGATCTACCTGTTACATTGAAGCAAGCACAAAGAGTGAGCCAATATGGGTAAACAAAGAAACACACCCCAAATAAAAGAACAGAAGAAACCTCCTGAATCAGTGGAACTAGAGGAAATAGAAGTAAACAACCTATGGGAGACAGAGTTCAGGACACTGATTATTAGAATGTTCAAGGTAATTAATGAAAATATAGAGCAGGATAGAGAAATCATGAAAAACAACCAGCTAGAACAAAAGAACACAATTACTGAATTAAATAACAAACTAGATGGAATTAATATCAGATTGGATGAAGCAGAGGATCGAATCAGTGACTTAAAAGACAAAATAGCAGAGATCATCCAAGCAGAACAACAACAAAAAAGAATAAAAAACACTGAAAATAGTTTAAGAGAGCTGGATAACAACATCAACTGCTACAACAGTGCATAATAGGAGTACCAGAAGGAGAAGAGAGGAAGCAAGGGATAGAAAACATATTTGAAGTAATAATGTCTGGAAACATCCCTAACTTGGCAAAGGAAATTGGCATACAAGCCCAGGAAGTGCAGAGAGTTCCAACCAAGATGATCTCAAACCAGCCCACAACAAGACACATTATAGTGAAAATGTCAACAGTTAAAGACAAAGACAGAATCCTAAAAGCAGCAAGAGAAAGACAGCAAGTTACTTACAAGGACACCCCCATAAAATTAGCAGCATACTTTTCTACAGAAACTTTGCAGAAAAGAGTGGCAGGAGGTTTTCAAAGTGATGAAAAACAAAGGCCTACAACCTAGATCGCTTTATCCAGCAATTGAAGGACAGATAAAAAGCTTCCCAGAAAAGAATAAGCTAAGGGAATTCAGTACCACCAAGCCAGCATTTCAGGAAATGTTAAAAAGGCTTCTTTAAGAAGAAGAACAAAATAACCTAACTAACAAAGACCAGAGACACAAATAACAAAATGGCAATAACTAAGCACCTATCAATAATCACATTAAATGTAAATGGATTAAATGCTCCAATCAAAAGTCATAGGGTGGATAAGAAAGCAAGAACCTTGCATATGCTGTATACAAGAAACTCACCTCAGATCAAAAAATACATACAGACAGAAAGTAAAGGGATGGGGTAAAATATTTCATGCAAATGGAACTGAGAAAAAAGCTGGAGTAGAGACGCTTATATCAGGTAAAATGGACTTTAAATTCAAGAATACAATAAAGAACAAAGAAGCACTTCATAATAATAAAGGAATCTATCCAACAAGAGGACATAACCCTAGTAAACATCTATGCACCTAACATAGGAGCTCCTAAATACATAAAACAGATATTGACAAACATAAAGATGGAGATCAAGAGTTACACTATCATAATAAGGGACTTCAACACCCCACAGACACCAAAGGACAGATCCTCAAGACAGAAAATCAATCCTCAAGACAGAAAATCAATGTAAAAACTGCGGCCTTAAATGACACATTAGACCAGCTGGAATTAACTGATATTTTCAGAGCATTTCACCCCAAAGCTACAGAATATACATTTTTCTCAAGTGTACATAGAGCATTTTCCAAGATAGACCACATGCTAGGCCACAAAACAAGTCTCAATAAATTTAAGGAGATTGCAATCAAATCAAGTGTCTTCTTGGAACACAATGCTATGAAATAAGAAATCAATTACAGGAAAAAAGACAGAAAGCTCACAAATACATGGAGGCTGAATAACATGCTACTAAACAGCAAGTAGATAAAAAATGAGATCCAGAAAGAAATCAAAAGATACCTCCAGAGAAATGAAAATGAAAACACCATGACCCAAAATTTCTGGGATTCAACGAAAGCAGTCCTAAGAGGAAAATTCATAGCAGTGCAGACATACCTAAAGAAGGAAGAAAAATCTCAAATCAACAGGTTATCCTTTCACCTCAGGGAACTGGAAAAGGACAGCAAAAGAAGTCCAAAGGGATTACAAGGAGGTAAACAATAAAGACCGGAGCAGAAATAAATGAAACCAGGACCAGAAAAACAATATGAAAGATCAACCAAGAGCTGGTTTTTTGAGAAGATAAACGAAATTGAGAAACCTCTAGCCAGATTCATTAAAAAAAAAAAAAAAAAAAAAAAAACCCAGAGAGGACTCAAGTTAGTAATATTAACAATGGAAGAGCAGAAGTGACAACAAACACCACAGGGGAAAAAAAAATTAAGAAATTACTATTAACAACTATATGCCAACAAATCTGACAATCTGGAAGAAATGGATATTTTTCTAAAAGCATACAACCTTCCAATCAGTAATCAATAAGCTCCCAAGAAACAAAAGCACTGGACCAGACAGCTTGACAAGTGAATTTTACCACACATTCAGAAAAGACCTATCACATATTCTTATCAACTATTCCATAAAATAAAAAAAGAAAGAAAGGCTGCCAAACTCTATGAAGCCACTATCAACCTGATTCTGAAACCAGATAAAGACAGCACAAAAAAGGAAAACTACAGGCCAATATCCCTGATGAACATAGATGCAAAAATCCTCAAAAAAAATAGCAAACGGAATTCAGCAAAATATTAAGATATACATCATGATCAAGTGGGGTTCATATCTAGTATGCAAGGTTGGTCAACATCCACAAATCAAGTAATGTGATACACCACATCAACGAAATGAAAAATAAAAATCATATGGTCATATCAATAGATCCAAAAAAAGCATTTGACAAAATCCACCAGCCATTTATGATAAAAACTCTTAGCAAAGTGAGAGTAGAGGGATCATATAGCAACATAATAAAGGCCATATATGATAAACCCACAGCTAACTTCATACTCAATGGGGAAAAGCTAAAACCATTCCCCTTAAGATCAGAAACAAGACAAGGCTGTCTATTTTCTCCACTCCTATTCAACATAGTTCTGGAAGTTCTAGCCAAAGCAATCAGACAAGAAAAAGAAACAAAGGCATCCAAATTGGCAAGAAAGAAGTGAAATTGCCATTATATGCAGATGACATGATACTATACATAGAGAACCCCAAAGACTCCATCAAAAAAACCTTTGGAACTGATAGACGAATTCAGTAAGGTAGCAGGATACAAAGTCAATATTCAGAAATCAGTTGTATTTGCATATACAATAACAAGCTATCAGAAGAAGAAATTAAGAAAACAGTCCCATTTACAATTGCTTCTAGAACTATAAAATCCTTGGAATAAATTTAACCAAAAAGTACAAAACCTGTACTCAGAAAATTATACGACACTGAAGAAAGAAATCAAAGAAGATACAAATAAATGGAAAAACCTACCATGCTCATGGATAGGAAGAATTAATAAAGTTCGAATGTCCATACTACCTAAAGCAATACATAGATTCATGCAATTCCTATCAAAATACCAAGGGCATTTTTCACAGAAATAGAAAATATAATCCTAAAATTTATATGGAACTATAAAATACTATAAATAACCATGGCAATCCTGAGAAATAAGAACAAAGTCAGGGGTATCATGCTAACAGACATCAAATCATATTACAAGGCTACAGTAATCAAAACAGTATGGTACTGTCATAAAAACAGGCATATAGACCAATGGAAGAGAATAGAGCACCCAGAAATAAATCCATGCATATACAGACAGTTAATCTATGAGAACAGAAGCAAGAATTTACAGTGGATAAAGATAGTCTATTTAATAAATGGTGCTGGGGAAGTTGGACTGACACATGCAAAAAAATGAAACTGGACCACCTCCTTACGCCATATACTAAAACAAATTCAAATGGGTTAAAGACTCAAATGTAAGACCTGAAACCATAAAACTCCTAGAGGAAAACATAGGGAGTAAATTTTCAGACATTACCCTGAGTAATATTTTTACTGATATTCCCTGTGGGCAAGAGAAGTAAAATAAAAAGTGAAAATATGGGATTAAATCAAACTTAAAAGTTTTTTTTACAGCAAAGGAAACCATCAATAAAACAAAAAGGAAGCCTATTGAATGGAGAGGTTATTTGTCAACGGTGTATCTGAAAGGGGTTAATATTCAAAATTTATAAAACACTCATACAACTCAACACCAAAAAAACAAACAATCCAATTAAAAAATGAGCAGAGGATATGAAGAGACATTTCTGTAAAGAGGACATACAGATGGCCAACAGGCATATGAAAAAATGCTCAACCTCACTAATCATTAGAATCGTTAGAGAAATGCAAATAAAAACCACAACGAGATACCACCTTACCATGTTCAGAATGGCTATCATCAATAAATCAACAGACAACAAGTACTGGCGAGGCTGTGCGGAAAAGGGAACCCTGCTGCACTGCTGGTGGGATTGCAGATTAGTGCAGCCACTATGGAAATCGGTATGGAGGTATCTCAAAAAACTGGAAATGGAACTATCATATGACCCAGCAATTCCACTCTTGGGTATCTACCCAGAAGAATCCAAGACACTATTAAAAAAAATATATGCACCCCTATGTTCATTGCAGTGCTATTTACAATAGCCAAGACTTGGAAACAATCAAAATGCCCATCAGTAGACGACTGGATTAAGAAACTGTGGTACATTTATACAATGGAGTATTACGCAGCTATAAAGAAGAAAGAAATCGTACCATTTGCAACGATATGGATGGACCTAGAGAACATTATGCTAGGTGAAATAAGGCATTCATAGGAAGACAAATACTATATGCTCTCACTTATATGTGGAATCTAAAGAACTGAATAAACAAGCAATGTAAACAGAAATAGTTTAAGAAACACAGAGGAAAAACTGATGATTGCTAGATGGGGCGGGGGTGGGCATGAGGGAGAAGGGGAAGGGATGAGACAACATAAATTGGTAACTACAATATTGTTGCAGGGACAGAAAAGACAGTTTGGGGTTATAATCAATAACATTGTAAATATTTTTTAGGGGACCAGATGGACTCATGTCTTGTTAGGGAGACCACATCATGGACAGTGTAAAGGTCTGACCTCTGCACTGTATATCTGAAGCTGCTGCTGAATAATATTATATGTCAACTATAATTTAATACATATATAGTCATAGGATATGATTATAGTATGGGAATGTAGTCAATGGAATTGTAATAGATATTATGGTATCGGGGGTGAGGGGAAGGGAGAGGGGAGGGGAGTTGTCACTTTGTAAGGGGCAAAAAGACAACTATTGCATTGTTTTGTACACCTTAAACTAATAAAAAATAGAACTAAAAAAGTAAAAGTCCCAGAAGAAGGAAGTAGATAACAATAGCCATATGATATGGTAAGTTTATAGTACCAAAGTCTATGTTACTATTGCAAATGAAGTTATAGAAATATATCTGCCGACATGGTGGATCACATCAAGTAATAGACACACTACATGAAAAGAGAGGGTAGGACTCCTCCAGCTCACAGCTACATCTGAGTTGGCCTCGGTTGCAGAGAGCCGCTGGAACACAGACAGGCCTATGACCCAGCTTTGATCAATCTGATAATGACAACACCTTAAGGGATGACAGAGCAACAAGATGGAGGGAACCTGGGGCTCTGAGTGACCATGTGGAGCACAGAGGAGCCCCGCCCTGCCCAGCCTGGTCCATCACCTTGGAGAAATAAACTTCTATCATCCTAAAGCCAAAAGAAAAAAAAAGAAAAAAAATGATATGATCATATCAACAGATGCAAAAAAAAATAATTTGTTAAGATACAACATCCATTTATGATTAACACGTTTAATAAAATGGGTATAGAAGGAAAGCACTTCAACATAATAAAGGCCATACATGACAAACCATCAGCTAATAGCAAACTTAGTGGTAAAACACTAAAAGTTTTTCCTCTAAGATCAGGAGGAAGACAAGGATGCCCTCTGTCACTACTGTTATTCAACACAGTGTTGGAACTTCTTGCTAGAGCAATCAGACAAGAGACAGAAATAAAAGACATCCAAATTGGGAATAAAAAAGTCAAATTGTCACTTGTTGCAGATGAGATGATTTTTTATATAGAAACCCCTAAAGACTCAACCAAAAAACTATTAGAAACAATAAACAAATACAGTAAATTTGCAGGATACAAAAGCAATGTACAAAAATCCATTGCATTTGTGTATACTAACAATGAAATTTCAGAAAAAAATAATTTTTTTGAAATTTCAAAAAAAGAATAAAATACCTAGGAATAAACTTAACAAATGATGTAAGGGACCTCTGCACTAAAAACTATAAGACATTATGAAAAGAAATTGAAGAAAACACAAAGAAATGGAGAGATATTCCATGTTCATGAATGCAAAGAATCAACATAGTTAAAATGGTCTACTTAAAGCAAGATACAGATTGAGTGCAATGCCCATCAAATTCTTACCAGCATTAAAAAAAAAAAAAATCATCAGCTTTGTAGGGAATCACAAAAGAACGGGAAAAGCCAAAGCAGTCCTGAGAAAAAAGAAAAGGGCCAGAAGTATCACACTCCCTGACTTAAAATTATATGATAAAGTGACAATAATCTAACAGCATGGTATTGGTAGAAACACACACACACACACACACACACACACACACACACACCCCAATGGAACAGAGTTGAGAACCCAGAAATAAACCCACATATACATGGGAAAATAATTTTTTACAAAGGAGTCAAAAACATACAATGGAAAAAAAAATCCTCTTCAATAAAAGATGCTGGAAAAATTGGAAAGCCACATGCAAAAAAAATGAAACTAGACTGCTATCTGTCACCATAGACCAAAGTTATCTCAAAATTGATTAAAGAGCCAAATATAAGACCTGAAAAAATGAACTGCATAGAAGAAAGCATAAGTACTAAATGTATGGAGCTTGGTTTTAAAGAGGTTTTTCTGAAATTGACCTCAAGGGCAAGAGAAGTAAAACCAAAACAAATGAATGGAACTATATCAAACTAAAAAGCTTCTGCACAGGAAACAAAATGGTCAACAAAAAAAAAGAGACAACCAACCACATAGGAGAAGATATTTGCAAACAATACCTTCGAATAGGGGTTAATATCCAAAACATATAAAGAACTCATATAACTCAACACCAAAAAAGCAAAAAATCCAATTTAAAAATAGGCAGAGGACCTGAACAGACACTTCTCCCAAGAAGACATACAAATAGCCAACAGATATATAAAAACATGCCCAATCACTAGCTTTCAGGGAAATGCAAATCATAACCACAATGAGATACCAACTCACACCTGTTAGAATGGCTATGATCAACAAGACAATAACAAGTGTGGGAGAGGTTGTGGAGAAAAAGGACCCCTCATACACTGCTGATGGGGAAGTAAATTGGTTCAGCCACTATGGACAACAGTATGGAGGTTTCTAAAAAAATTAACAGTATTATTATATGCCCCAGCAACCTGTCTTCTGGATATTTACCCCAAAAACCTTAAAACATTTATCTGTAAACATATTTGTACCCCTATGTTCATTGCAGCATTATTCACGGTGGCCAAGATGTGGAAACAGCTACACTGTCCTTCAATAGATGATTGAATAAAGATGTGGAACGGTGGATTATTACTTGGCCATCAGAAAAGATGAAATATTGCCATTTGTGACAACATGGGTGGATCTTGAGATTATCTTGCTAAGCAAAATAAGTCAGACAGAGGGCCGGCTGAGTGGTGTGGTGGTTAAGCGCTGGCTTGGGAAGCCAGCGGCCCTGGTTCGGGTCCCACATGTGAGGGCCAGTGACACTGCTCTCAAAAAAATAAATAAATAAATAAATAAATAAATAAGTCAGACAGAAAAAGTCTAGATCCATTTGACTTCACTCATATGTGGGATATAAAACTGAAAGCAACAAATGAGAAAGATAAACAAACAAATAAGAACTCATAGACACAGACAACAGTTTTGTGATTACCAGAGGGTAAGGGGGGAGGAGAGAGGTAGGAGAGGGTAAAGGGAGTCAAATATATGGTGACAGAAGGAGAATTGACTTTGGGTAGTGAACGCACTATGTAATACACAGATGATGTATTATAGAATTGTACACCTTGAAGCCTATATAATTTTATTAACCAATGTCACCCCAATAAATTTAAAAAAGAAAACACAGAAGAACCTTAAATTCTGCCAACATTTAGTGATAAACAAGCAGCATGATGTAACCAATAGACCAGGGTCTCTGGCCTGGGTGTATATTCTAGCTTTACCATTTACTGACTAGGTGGTCTTGAAAGTGAAACTGACTGAACCTTGGTTCCTCAGGTATACAATGGGAATAATCATATCTACTCCAGAAGATAGATTGTTATCGAAATTTGATGAAATAACACATATAAAACTTCTCACTCGGGGGGAGGGGCAAGATGGCGGCTGTGAGGAGGGCTCCATGAAATCTCCCCTGGAAATATCCACAATTTGAACTTCTAATACGCTTCAAAGAGACATCTACTCATCACACAGAGCAACTACGAGTTCCACACAAGGATTGCTGGAAGGTGGGCAGGCCGGGCGAGTAGGGAAGAAGGCGTCGAGACACGTGAGGTGCAGCCCGCACCCGCGGCTGCTGAGTCACGGTGAGTGTTGCCCCGGCTCACTCCCTGCGGCCCGCGGCCCACCTAGAGTTCAGCAAGAGCGCGTTGGTTTGCAGTCTGAGGCAGAAGCTCAGGCCGGGCAAGCGCGGAAGGAGAAAGAGGAGACGACTATGTAGAGGTACGAGCTGCACCCGCGGCTCGCCGGGTCCCCAGGAAGCAGGGTGCAGAGCCCCGCAGCGACAGGGCAAGATCAGTCCCTGCACCCTCCCAGTTCAGGATCAGTCTCTGTGCCCACCGGGTCCGCGGAGCACAGAAGCCTGAAACCCGGGAGCAGGGGAAAAAAGAGGACTCTCCCGCGGAGAAGCAGCGCGCCGGGTGGAGACACAGGTCCCCGAGAGATGGAGCGGGGATCGGAGCCGCGCAGCAGGTGCGCGCAGTCCCCTGAACCCCGGCGGCAGTCCCTCCAGGAGAGAAGCAGGAGAACGGCGCGGGCGCGCGCCACTCCAAGGCAGAAGCCTTAAACCCGGGAGCAGGGGGAAACAGAGGACTCGCCTGCGGAGACGCAGCGCGCCGGCCGGAGTCACAGTTCCTGGAGAGACGGAGTGGGAATCAGAGCCACGCGGCACGGTGGGCGCAGTCCCCTAAATCCCGGCAGACCGTTTGGGAGAGCAGCAGGAGATCGGCGCGGGCAAGCTGGCTCCGAGGCAGAAGCCTGAAACCCGGGAGCAGGGGAAAAAGAAGACTCACTGGGACACGCAGCGCGCCAGGCAGAGACGCAGGTCCCCGAGAGACGCAGAGCGGGGATCTTAGCCACACGGTAGGGTGCGCGCAATTCCCTAAATCCCAGCAGACCCTTTGGGAGAGCAGCAGGAACTCCGCTGGAGCATAAGAGGCAAAGGTCTTAGCTTAAAACAGTGTTGGAACTGTGGCTTTGTTTATTTTTATGTGGTTTTTTTTTTTCCCTTTTTCTACTCTTGAACAGAAAGCAAAAAAAAAAAAAACAATAACTCACCCACTCCCACAAACTTTGTCCCCCGCCAAGACAGTCTTAAACTGACTCCTGAAGGGAGCAATAGGGGCAGACTAGGAAGATATCCTTACCTGCAGGAGGGTGAGAATTTCCACCCAGTAAAGGCAGCAGAGTGAGACTACCTACCCCGCCCCCACCTTTAGGCAAGGCTTGGGAGGCAGGGCAGGTTCACCAGCTGAGGCACTAATTAACAGATTCTTAGCAGCAGGCTTTTGGTAGTGAGGAATTCTTTAATTCTCCATGGCTGTCAACCCAAAGGGTGCCCAGAGACACTCATTGAGCCTTTGGGGGTGCAGCCTGCCTTGGGACAGGCAAAAGCAAAAAGGCAGTGACTTTGTAAAAACCACCAATCACACGTCACAACCACACTCAAGTACAGCAAACCTGCAGTGCCAGGATCACGCTAGACATCAGGTGGCCTACTGTTCCCACAAGACACACAGGAATTTTTGTACAGCAGACAAACTGAAGAGAGCTTGGTGGACTTTAGCCTAGACCGGCACGGGTATTTTTGGTTTGTTTGGTTTTATTCTGTTTTGTTTTCCCTTTATTGGCTGCTTATCTTGGTTGTTTTTGGTTTTTCTTTCTATTTCATTCTAATCATATTGTAGTTTTTAATATAGGCATATATATATATAGGTGTATATAGGTGAATATATGTCCATATATATGGGTGTATACACAAATATATATATATATTTTTTTCCTTTTTTCTTTTTCTTTTTCTTTCTTTTCTTTTTCTTTTTTCCCCACCCTCACTTTCTCTCTTATTTTATTCATTCTTCTCACTGCTATACTTTTCCTCTTTTCCTTTTTTCTGCAAATTTTATTTTTTTTAATTTTTATTCTTACTTTTTTATTATTATTTTAGTTTATTTTTATTTTTTATTTTTTAGGTATACCTAATCGGTTTCCCATGTTTATTCTATTTTTTATTTTAGGATATTGTATTTTATTTTGTTTCCTCTTCTGTTATTATTGAGTATGTGGTTTTTGTTTTGTTTTTGTTTGTTTTCTTCATTAGTATGATTGATATTTCTGTACAAGTTGACTGTAGTTTGACGGTTGGTTTTTTTTACTTATGCGAGCATTTGGTTTCCTTTGGTGGCTACCGAGGTTGTTCTTGTTGATCTGTTATGCTCTAAAATCACTCTGCAGCAGTGGGTCCAAATAAACAGACACAAGAATCATCATACCCGGAAGCCAACTTTAGATAAAACCAGAGCATTTCTGGGTTTGACATACAAGAGTCACACCCAAAAAGAAGTTGCTACAGGTACTAAGACCCATAGGGTCCAAGTTTCATCAGAGGGGTCAATCCTCTCACAGCAGCTCATAAACTGCAGACGCTGCTGATCCTCACAGCTAATCAATCTGGGAGTCAATCCCACCTACTGACAAACCAAAAGTAATCAAAACTAAAACTTCAACAAGTGAGGACACACGACACAAGGAACACCTCAGATACAAGCACAGGAGAATAGGGAGACTGAGTAATTCAAATATAAAGGACACACACCATATAAGTTTACCCAGAAAAGACTGAGAAATCTGGGGGAATCTATCTGTTATATTGAAGCAAACACAAAGAGTAAGCGAGAATGGGGAGACAAAGAAACACAACCCAAATAAAAGAACAGAAGAAACTTCCTGAATCAGTGGAAATAGAGGAAATAGAGGTAACCAACCTATCAGAGACAGAGTTCAGAACACTGATTATTAGAATGTTCAAGGAAATTAATGAAAATATAAAGAAGGATAGAGAAATCATGAAAAGCAACCAGCTAGAACTTAAGAACACAATTACTGAATTAAATAACAAACTTGATGGAATCACTAGCAGATTGGATGAAGCAGAAAATCGAATCAGTGACTTAGAAGACAAAATAGCAGAGATCACCCATGCGGAACAACAAAAAGAAAAAAGAACGAAAAACATGGAAAATAGTTTAAGAGAGCTGGGTGACAACATCAAACGCAATAACCCATGGGTCATTGGAGTACCAGAAGGAGAAGAGAGGGAGCAAGGGATTGAGAATATATTTGAAGTAATAATGTCTGAAAACTTCCCGAACCTGGCAAAGGACATTGAAATACAAGCCCAGGAAGTGCAGAGAGTTCCAAACAGGATGATTCCAAACAGGCACACTCCAAGACACATTCTAGTGAAAATGGCAAGAGTTAAGGACAAAGACAGAATCCTTAAAGCAGCAAGGGAAAGGCAGCAAGTTACTTACAAGGGTACCCCCATAAGATTCTCAGCTGACTTTTCTACAGAAAATTTGCAGGCCAGAAGGGAGTGGCAGGAGGTTTTCAAAGTGATGAAAAATAAAGGCCTACAACCAAGATTGCTGTATCCAGCAAGGTTATCATTTAAAATCGAAGGCGAGATAAGGAGCTTTGCAGAAAAGAATAAGTTGAGGGAATTCATTACCACCAAGTCAGCTTTGCAGGAAATGCTAAAAGGGCTTCTTTAAGTAGAAGAGAAAAACAACCTAAGAAAGACTACGAACACAAATAACAAAATGGCAATAAATACACACCTATCAATAATCACATTAAATGTAAATGGATTAAATGTTCCAATAAAAAGACATAGGGTGGCTGAATGGATAAGAAAGCAAGACCCCAGCATATGCTGTATACAAGAGACTCACCTTAGATCCAAAGACTCATACCGGCTGAAAGTAAAGGGATGGAGTAAAATATTTCATGCAAATGGTACTGAGAAAAAAGCTGGAGTAGCGATACTTATATCAGATAAAATGGACTTTAAATTGAAGAATATAACAAAGGACAAAGAAGGACACTTCATAGTAATGAAGGGATCGATGCAACAAGAGGACATAACTGTAGGAAACATCTATGCACCTAACATAGGAGCCCCTAAATATATAAAACAGATATTGTCAGACATAAAGACAGAGATCAACAGTAATACTATCATAGTAGGGGACTTCAACACCCCGCTGTCACTAATGGACAGATCCTCCAGACAGAAAATCAATGTGGAAACAGCGACCTTAAATGACACATTAGACCAGCTGGATTTAACAGACATTTTCAGAGCATTTCATCCCAAAGCTACAGAATATACGTTCTTTTCAAGTGCACATGGAACATTTTCTAAGATAGACCACATGTTAGGCCACAAAACAAGTCTCAATAAATTTAAGAAGATTGAAATCATTTCAACTGTATTCTCTGACCACAATGCTATGAAACTAGAAATCAATTATAAGAAGAAATCCAGGAAGCTGACAAATAAACGGAGGCTAAACAATATGCTATTAAATAGTGAGTGGGTCACAAATGAGATCAAGGAGGAAATCAAAAGATACCTCGAGACAAACGAAAATGAAAACACCACTACCCAAAATCTCTGGGATGCTGCGAAAGCAGTCCTAAGAGGGAAGTTTATAGCAGTGCAGGCCTACCTAAAGAAGGAAGAAAAAGCTCAAATCAACAGATTATCCTTACACCTAAGGGAACTGGAAAAAGAACAGCAAAAGAGGCCCAAGGGGAGTACAAGAAAGGAGATAATAAAGACCAGAGCGGAAATAAACAATATAGAGAACAGAAAAACAATTCAAAAGATCAATGAAACCAAGAGCTGGTTTCTTGAGAAGATAAACAAAATTGACAAACCTCTAGCCAGGCTCATCAAAATAAAAAGAGAGAGGACCCAAATTAGCAAAATCAGGAATGAAAGAGGGGAAATGACTACAGACATCACAGAAATACAAAAAATTCTAAGAAATTACTATGAGCAACTATATGCCAACAAATCTGACAATCTGGAAGAAATGGATAATTTTCTAGAAGCATACAACCTTCCAAAGCTAACGCAAGAAGAAACAGAAAATCTAAATACCCTGATTACTACCAAGGAAATTGAATCAGTAATTGACAAGCTCCCAAAAAACCAAAGCCCTGGACCAGACGGCTTCACAAGTGAATTTTATCAAACATTCAAAAAAGAACTATCACCTATTCTTCTCAAACTATTCCAAAAAATCCAGAAGGAGGGAAGGCTCCCAAACTCTTTTTATGAAGCCACTATCACCCTGATTCCAAAACCAGATAAAGACAGCACAAAAAAGGAAAACTACAGGCCAATCTCCCTGATGAATATAGATGCAAAAATTCTCAATAAAATATTAGCAAACAGAATTCAGCAATATATTAAGAAGACCATACATCATGATCAAGTAGGATTCATCCCTTAGTGCGCAAGGCTGGTTCAACATCCGTAAATCAATTAATGTGATACACCACATCAACAAAATGAAGGATAAAGATCACATGGTCATTTCAATAGATGCAGAAAAAGCACTTGACAAAATCCAACAGCCATTTATGTTAAAAACCCTTAGCAAAGTGGGAATACAGGAATCATATCACAACATAATAAAAGCCATATATGATAAACCTACAGCTAACATCATACTCAATGGGGAAAAGCTAAAACCATTCCCCTTAAGATCAGGAAGAAGACAAGGCTGTCCACTTTCTCCTCTTTTATTCAACATAGTGCTGGAAGTTCTAGCCACAGCAATCAGACAACAAAAAGAAATAAAAGGCATCCAAATTGGCAAGGAAGAAGTAAAATTGTCATTATATGCAGATGACATGATACTGTATATAGAGAACCCCAAAGACTCCATCAAAAAACTATTGGAACTGATAGACGAATTCAGTAAAGTAGCAGGATATAAAATCAATGTTCAGAAATCAGTGGCATTTGCATATACCAATAATAAACTAATGGAAAGAGAAATTAAGAAAACTGAACCATTTACAATTGCATCAAGAACTATAAAATACCTAGGAATAAATTTAACCAAAGAAGTGAAAGATCTGTACTCAGAAAATTATAAGACATTGAAGAAAGAAATCATAGAAGATACAAATAAATGGAAACACCTACCATGCTCATGGATAGGAAGAATTAATATAGTTAAAATGTCCATACTGCCTAAAGCAATATATAGATTCAATGCAATTCCTATCAAACTACCAAGGGCATTTTTCACAGAAATAGAAAATATAATCCTAAAATTTATATGGAATCATAAAAGACCCAGAATAGCCTCGACAATTCTGAGGAATAAAAACAAAGTCGGGGGGATCATGCTACCAGACATCAAAACCTACTACAAGGCCACAGTAATCAAGACAGTTTGGTATTGGCATAAAAACAGGCACATCGATCAGTGGAACAGAACAGAGAGCCCAGAAATAAATCCAAGCATTTACGGACAGTTAATCTATGACAAGGGAAGCAAGAATTTACACTGGAGTAAAGGTAGTCTGTTCAATAAATGGTGCTGGGAAAATTGGACTGACACATGCAAAAAAATGAAACTGGATCATCTCCTTACGCCTTATACAAGAACAAATTCAAAATGGATTAAAGACTTAAATGTAAGACCTGAAACCATAAAAATCCTAAAAGAAAATATAGGGAGTACATTTGCAGACATTACCTGGAGCGATATTTTTACTGATACATCCCTACAGGCAAGGGAAGTAAAAGAAAAAATGAACATATGGGATTATATCAGACTTAAAAGTTTTTTCACAACAAAGGAAACCATTAATAAAACAAAAAGGAAGCCTACTGAATGGGAGAATATATTTGCCAACGATATATCTGATAAGGGGTTAATATCCAAAATTTATAAAACACTCATGAAACTCAACACCAAAAAAAACAAACAACCCAATTAAAAAATGGGCAGAAGATATGAAGAGACATTTCTCTAAAGAGGACATACAGATGGCCAACAGGCATATGAAAAAAAGTTCAACCTCACTGGTCATTAGGGAAATGCAAATAAAAGCCACCATGAGATACCACCTCACTCCAGTCAGAATGGCTATCATCAACAAATCAACAAACAACAAGTGCTGGCGGGGCTGTGGGGAAAAGGGGACCCTGCTGCATTGTTGGTGGGACTGCAGATTGGTGCAGCCACTATGGAAGTCAGTATGGAGGTATCTCAAAGATCTGGAAATAGAGCTACCGTTTGACCCAGCAATTCCACTCCTAGGTATTTATCCTGAAAAAACGAAGACACTTATTCAAAAAAAGTTATGCACCCCTATGTTCATAGCAGCACAATTTACAATAGCTAAGACTTGGAAACAACCAAAATGCCCGTCAGTAGATGACTGGATTAAGAAACTGTGGTATATTTATACAATGGAATATTACTCCGCTATAGGAAGAATGAAATCGTGCCATTTGCAATGATATGGATGGACCTAGAGACTATAATGTTGAGTGAAATAAGTCAGTCAGAGAAGGACAAATACCATATGATCTCACTCATATGTGGAATATGAAAAACTGTATGAATGAGCAAAGTAAACAGAAACTGTCTCATAGATATAGAGGAAAAATCAGGGTTGCTAATTGGGAGAAGAATGGGGATGAGGGAGAAGGGGAAGGGATTAGACAGCAAAGATAGGCAACTACAATATTGCCACTGGGATAGGAAAAACAGTTTGGGGAATATAATTAATAATGTTGTAAATATTCTGTGGAATGTCAGATGATCATAGGTCTTGTTAGGGAGACCATTTCATGGATGGAGTAGAGGTTTGATCACTGCACTGTATTACTAAAGCGGAGGTGGTATACCTACTGTAATTGAATATATATATAGATAGTCACGGGATGTGAATTATACTGTGGAAGAGAGTCAGAGGAAGAGTAATAGATATATATGATATGGGGGGGAGTGGGGTGGTGTATTGGGGGTGGGGGGTTGTCACTTTGAGGGGTAAAATGTATAACTATTGCACTGTGTGGTACACCTGAAACTAAATAAAAAAAATAAAATAAAATAAAATAAAATAAAAGTAAAACAATGCTGTGATTAAAAAAAACAACAACTTCTCACTCAATAAAAATTGCTAGTTTTCTTTCTTCTTATTCCCCATCTGGACTTCTCTTACTTCCATTTTTTATTTACAAAATTAGATTTCCTTAAATGCTTTACTTGATATTCTAAAATTTAGAACACTTCCATACATCTTCTTTAAGTGCTATTTTTTTATTTAAATGTAATATTACTGTTAGTTCTCTTGGTCTTGTACCCTCCTTTAAGATATTTGGTTGTCAGAAAAGTCATGATGCATTTTTGCAATGAAAAACATAGAAAAAATACATCATGACTTTTCCAACAACCCAATATATAAGCAAAAACATACTTTGAAACAAAGCTGGAAAGAAAAGTTAAAAGGATAGGGTTAATCATCAGAGTAGAGGTGCAAATTCCTATAACATACACATTGTCTAAACTGTGCCCAAACTTGAATGTAGTCACACAGAGTTCATAGCAGGTCTTACAGCCCAACATCAAGTGTTCATGATCAAGATATACTCTTAATCATAAATGACCCTGGGTTTACAATCTTCCCAGAATTTTCCTATCTGTTTGTAGGATTTCTTGTACCACCATCATTAATCCAATTTGGAAAATAGTTAAAAGTACTTTGTTCGAGTTCAGAGCTGGACTCAGTTAAATGAGATGAATGTTTGGCACCTGTGGATTATTGCAAACTCAACAGAAAGTGCTGACATTTGCTTTAGTCCCTTTCTGGCTTTATTTAGGCTTATTTAAGCTTTTTTTAAAAATGAACATAATAGGCTTTCAGCCTTTACTTCCTGTCAAAGCTTTTAGATGTTTATTACTCAATATTTATTTATCCTTTAGCTTTCAGAGACAGCCGAATCCTAAGATGTGTAAATATATTGCACAGATTTGGAATTTTTTAGGCTTCATTTTTATCTTAGTGTTGGCAACAACAAAATGGCAAAAACAACAAAAACAAAAACAAAACAACCACTGGGGCTTTGAATTATCTGCTTAGTAAAACTTTCTTTTTCTTACTTGCTCCATGATTCAAATAGCACATTATGTTTTATATAAATGAGATGATTTTAAATATTTCCAATAAGATTAAAGTCTTATTTAATAATATTTTAAGGTATCCACTTTACAATGAACATTTTTATTCTCTGATTTCCTATATTTTCATAGAGAAGTTTGCTATGTAAACATGGGCCTTTGGCCTATTTTATCTGCTACTGAGGTAGATATAACAGAAAATGTTTCTGCTTTCAAAGAGTTTACAGTCTCCCAGAAGGGACAAGATATATACAAGTCCTTATTTATTGCCTTGCCAAAATTCCCTGGAAAAACAGCCTGAGGCAGGATGAAACTCAAGATTTATTTGGGGCATACAACCCCCAGGGAGCAAGAGCAAGGAAAATTATAATTAAACCTGGAAAGATGGGAAAAAATGCAAAGTAATGTATTACTGTGCTGGCAACTCCTTTACAATAAACCCTAAAAAACACAGCTGACCACTAGTAACACATTTGTTCAACTCCTCAGATGTCTGCATGGAGACTCTATGTTTAGAGAAAAGTCCATGAGAAAGAAAGAGAGGACATAGTAAAAGATAAAATCTCAGCCTTAAAACTATACTAATGTGCTAGCTATCTTTCTCTAACAAGCAATCTCAGCTCCCCTGGGAGCACTTAACAAAGACTTAACAAAGGATATGGTTCAGAGGTAGAACCAATAAGCCCATTTACTGCTATCCTCAAACACATCAGAAACTTCAGAATCAGTTTCCAGTGGCAGAAATTAATAGTTGCCCTGTCTCATCTTCTGTGGCAGGTGATGCTCTCCATTGTGTCTTGCTCTTGTGACATTTTTATCCTTTTCCCATTTTTATCCTAGAAGAGAAGTAAAATAAAATATAGGGGTGATAACTAGTCTAACTAAGAGTTTTGTTTTTACGGTTCTATGATTTAATGTAAGCTGTAGCTTTTAGCATTCAGTTTCCATATAGGCTGCTGATGAGACTTCAATTTGTGAATCCCTTTAATCAATCATTTTCTCATTCTATGTGTGTTAAAGTATAAGTAGATTAGCAAAAAATTTAGATATCAATGTCAGTTTTATTCACTGAATGCAAATAGTTTCATTCTGAACATCTGTGTCTTCTTTATGAAAATAGATGTCTCAATATATTTTTAAGATCTCAATTTCTATTATTTTCAGCAATTCATACTATACTTATTAGGCATCTATGTGCTTTGTATTTTTCTAGACATTATATGTAGTTCCCCCAAAAAAACGAATCCCTCCCTTTATAGTGCTTTCTATTTGGTTAAGGAGACAATCTAGAATCAGAATCTCAGAAATGGAAATCACTGTGGAAATCTGCTAAAGCCAACACATACACTCCAAACAGTTAATAATTACAACCATGTAAGGTAAAATAAACAAAACAGACAACTGTTATAATAGTTCAAAAAGAGAGAAATTAATATGTTTGAGAACTTGAAGAAGATTAATAGAGGAGGTGGTAAATGAGCTGTAACCTGAAGAATTCTGAGACCTTATGTATATAAAGCAGAAAGGAAGAACAGCCCAGTTACAGGTAAAGAACATGAGCAAAGGAACAGGTATGATAAAAATAAGCACAGCAAGTTCTCAGGTCAGTGGGAAATAAAAATATGAAGCCCAGCAGAACAGAAGGTACTGGTTGGAGAGAAACAGGAAATAAAACTGGTAGGATGGCAGAGGGAAAGATTTGAAATCCCAACACACCATGCCATAGATTTTTAAATCCTATAGCCTATTTCTCCAGCTAACTTTGTTCAACCTTCCAGTTCAAAATAGAATTACTAATGGTCTAGTGTATGGCTAGACAAGAATTAAGTGCCTGAAAACAGGAATAGCCTATATAATTCCAATGAGACAGCATGAGTCACATTGCATCATCTAGAATATGCACTCCAGTGTATTTTAAGTATTCCAAAAAGGATGATTTATATATTCCAAAAGCATAGATTTTTAACCAGAGGTTACCACTTTTTTTTCCCTCCACACGCACACATACCTTTTGAAATAAAAAACTATACAGTATAATTTCCTAACATACAAATATTCTCTCTCTTCTGGCATGTGGAAAATTCCATCCATAAGCCTTTCTTCATATCTCTACAGCTTTTATTAGCAAAGTATCTGAATAAATTCTCTGTGACTGCAACCCAAGCTTTTATTATTTTCTTGCAATTTTTATTTTCTTATTAGTGTTCTTTGCTGCTGGAATCAAGGAGGTGATTTTAATTCTAGAGTTTTGTGGCTGGAACATGATCCTGACAAATTCAATATACATGGTAAATCTCATTGGATAGTGCTATGGAAAATGATTAGTAAAGCATCTGTGTGATTTGTGGCAGACAAAGCCATAGAGGACATTGGACATAATTATTGCATTTCAGAACATTCATTCACTTGACTCCTTATTTCTTACTTCCTTTGCACTGCTTCTTTGTCCATTTGCTAGTAAACCCATGTGAATGAAAACTAAACCAGACCAAAGTTATCATTCTTGCTATGCTTCAAAACTGGACTAGAATATGTGTTCAGTCATAAAAAAAAAATCTGTTTGGCTTCTTAAAATTGTTTGCTATTGTTGTGTTGTTGTTTTTTTTCAAAGATTTTATTGGGGAATTGGGGGAGGAAACAGCATTGGGGAATCAGAGAAGGGGAACAGACAAGTTGCTGTCCTTTGGTTCTTCAGTCTAGTTGTGGAGGACGTCGCTTCACTGGCCCATGTTGGTATTATCATTGCGCTCTTCCTGGCTGAGGCAGTTGCTCACCGGTCATTGGACAGCCACTCACAGCAGCTCATGGTAGCTCATGCTGGCTGCCGGCTGCTCAAGTTGGCTGACAGCCACTCACAGTAGCTCACAGCGGCCCACTGCAACAGGGGTTGCAGCCTACGCCAATGCTGGCGACTCACTCGAGCCCAGCTCCAGGTTGAACTGTTGTTCACCATCTTAGCTGTAGAGGGCTCAGCATCCCTGGCCCTCATGTGGAATCTGAACCGGGGCCCTGCTGCTCAGAGCTGGTGTCCCAAGCCAAATCTTAACCAACGCACCAATCAGCTGGCCCTTGTTTGCTATTGTTTTAATGACGACATCATTTTAATTAAATAGTTAATATTCATTTCTGCTGCTATATACCAAGCATTGAGCTAGACAAACTGAGCTATTTAATAAGAAATAAAAAGCTCTGTGTTCAAGGAACTTGGAGTCTATTGGAGGAGACAGACAAATAAACAAATAAAATGTGTGTTATAGTGGTCTGTGTTGAATGTGATGGGAACTCAGAGGGACACCTCACCCAAAAAGTTAGGAACAGAAGGCCTGAAGGAGGTGAAGAAGAACATGATAGAAACATCATCTTAAAGGGCTTGCTAAAAGAGGTGACACTTGAACTAAGCTTTACTATGAATAGCCAGGAGAAAATGAGATGCAACTATCCCCCAGGGTAAAGCATAAACCAAGGCAAGGAAGAAATAAAGTGTGATGTACACAAGGACCCAGAAGCAGTGTGCTGCCACTAAAGTATAAAATGTGAGGCAGGGATGGCAGAAAAGTAAGTTCTGTATGGGCCGTGATGGACTTTGAGCTTTATCCCATAGGAGATGAGGAATCATTGAAGGTTTTAGGCTGATGAATAAACAAAATAGTCGTATTTGTGTTACCCACTGGGCAATGAGTCACCTGGGTAGAAAAATTAACTCAGTGTCAGTTTTAGTCAGGTCTCGATAAAGGGAAAATAAGATATGTGGATAAGCTCTCTGGCATATGAGCTTGTGTGTTGCCATGTCCAAAAGAGTTTGTTTTCCTTTGTGCATGCATGCGTGTATGTGTGTGTGATGAAGAGACATGTTAATCTGTATCTTTTAGTTTCTGGGAAACCACCTTTATAAGAATATAAAAATGTTCACAAGAATGTTCACATATATACTTTTATGAGTTACATAGCAAAAATTATAATGGAAGCTAAAATAATATTGTTATTCTGAGAACATATAATTCCAGATGCAATGTATGGAAAGAAGGAGTCTAACCAGTATCACTCAGAGAATAGCAAACTGAAATTCTGCTACTGAAACAGAATTCATCCCTGCTAATATAGCATTGTTAAATATTAGACTGCCTACAATTATCAAGAACATTCACGGTCTACCTATTCCAGGTATCTAAATATAACAATCCCTAGAGAAATTCTTTTAGCTGAGGACCATAAGTAGGTCAGAAGTACTCATTAGGAATAACTCAACTCATACTCATAGAGGAAAAAAAAACATATAAATTTAAATAATAAGCAATGAGATTCTGAAATTGACTTTCAGGCCATCTGAATACACCAGAAAGCACACATAGCTAGTATGACTAAGAGCACAAACTCATTTGGTTCAGCTGGGACCATCTTTCTGGGTGCACCCAACCTGCTGAATATCTCTGGATATTCAATATCTAGGATTGATGCTACATTCTTTCAGTAGAAGTATTGGTATATGATCAGTCTTAGAATATGAAATTATTCAAAGTTCACTTTACCTGTTGATTTGCAAGGGAGCTTTGTTTCATTCTAATATGCTTTGAAAAATGCTTGCAGCCTGCTTTACTCATTACTTTTGGAATCGCTTCTATCTGCCTGCTGGTCTAGGCAGCCCTAACATGAACTTCATGTGTGAAAGTTTCTGCTCTGATGGCTGCATTCTCTCTCAGGTGCTTCAGCCAAGAGGAAGAGTTCATCTTTCCACTCGCCAGGGAAATTCTCCATTAGAAATGGGGATTCAGCTATAAACACTGCTACAGTTCATAAGCCCTAGATACTTCCTACCTTAAGGTAGGAGTTTTCACTCTCCTGGATGAAAAATTAAAAGACAATAGTGCATGCATTATAAATTACACTTTTTTCTCAACTTTCTTCTCAGTGTGACATATTTGTTATAGTTATAAAAATTATGGTATTTTAAAAGTATTACTAAGGAATCCAGCTTGAAAAACCACTGAAGATGTGGTTAAGATGGCAGAATAGATGGACGCTGTCCCAACTGCCTCCCAGGATCACATCAAAATTACAAATAATTTATACAACATTTAACCTTGGAGGTCCCCTGAACACTAGATGAACAGAACCTCTAAACAAAGGACCTAAAGAGAAGGCCATGTCAAGTCTGGTAGGAGGGGCACAGAGGAGAGAGAGGGCGAGCCCTGTGAGGGACACCCCAGTGGTGGGGAGGCTTCTCCAGTTGGGGGAGAGATCCGTCGGCCCCACACCGAGCCCACTAGCCCAGAGTTGCTTTGCCAGGAAGAGGAGTTCTATGATAGCAGGCAGTAGAAATTAGTGAGGACTCTCTTTGCTCAGCTCGATGAGGCTGAGGGCGGCCAAAAAACCAGAGGGGCTGGCACACAGACTAGCTCGCCAGTAAGCACTCACCTGGTTCCTGGTGGAGGGAGTAGCTGTGTGAGCCGGGCCCAGGAGCCTGTGGGGAAGGACTGAACTGAGCACCTTTGGTGCAGAAGCTGAAGGTTTTGGGACCATTGTTCCCCTGGTGTGGAGCTTGCACATGAGTGATGTACAGAAGGGCACCAATTTTTCAGGGTTGGGTCCTCCCAAAGAGGTTCAGATCCAGGACTGCATTAGTCTGGTGAAATTGACACAGGAGTACGTGCATGCATCCGTGCGTGAGCATGTGGCTTTGTATTCCCACCCTCCGCCCTGCTTGTGCTGCATTGCCAGGGAAACACCGGGTGGTGCCCTCTGGCTCAATCAGGCTGTTCACTGAGACAAAGGAGTGCGCAGGCTGCAATGGGTCTCCACCTTCCACCCTGCATAGCCAGGAAAACACAGGGTGTGTGCTCTCCAGCTCCATCAGGCTGTTCACTGAGAATCAGGAATGCGTGAGCCGCCTTGAGTCACTGCTCTCTGCACTGTTTGTGCAAAGTAGCCAGGCTGGGCATTGGCTGTTGGGCTGCTTAGCCTGATCTGTAGGCAGCTGATTGGGACAGGCTGAGACAGGGAGCTTTCCTAAGAGGGTTGGGCCAGAGATGTGCGCCTGGGTGATCCAATCGAGGTTTTCCTGGTGAGTTTGTGTGGACTGCTTGATGGTGCAGACTGCGTGCTGCTCTGACTTGGTGGGGGCCACTGACCACATCAAAAGGTTCCTTGGGCGCCTGCCCCACCCACCAAGAGCTGTGCTGCGAGAGTCACACTGAGCCCCTGGTGCATGACCCACACCTCCGCAGGCCACAGAGAGTTTTTCTGCAGCAGCAGACAACGTGCAACAACCCGTGAAGATTTATTTTTTGGTAGTGAGCATGGTTCCAGAGCACACAGCAGCTAATTGTGGAAAGCTCACTGCAAGCCTGAGAGGGAGGCCAGTGCATAACACGTTAAGCCTTTCCTGCAATAGCTGGTGCTAAGTCGCCCAAGACTCTATTGCTGAGCAAGTGGTCTGCAGATTGAAGAGGACGGAGAGCCCCCCAACCTCTTTTATTTTCTCTCTTCTTTCTAGGTGATCTATCTAATACATCGAACAATAAACAGAATGAGAGCCAGAATGAAGAAACAAAGAAACATGTCCCAAGTAAAAGATCAGAAGAAAACTCTAGAATGGAACTAAATGAAACAGAGGTATCCAACCTTTCAGAGACAGAGTTTAGAACACTGATGATAAGAATATTTAAGGAGGGCCAGCTGAGCGGTGTGGTTGCTAAGAGCTGGCTTGCGATGCCAGCGGCCCCAGTTTGGATCCAACATATGAGGGCAAGTGACACTGCCCTCTAACAGAAAAAAAAAAAAAAAAAGAATGTTTGAGGAACTTAGCGAGAACATTAAGAAAGATACAGCATCCATATAAAAACAACCAATTAGAACTAAAGAATATAATAACTGAAATGAAGAACACACTCAAAGGAATCACCAGAAGAATAGATGAAGCAGAGGAGCAGATCAGCGAATTAGAAGACAAAATAGCAGAAATCATCCACTTGGAACAACCAAAAGAAAAAATAATAATAAAGAATGAAAATAGTTTAAGAAACCTCTAAGACAGCATGAAACAAAACAACCTCACATCATAGGAATACCAGAAGGAGCCAAGAAGAAGCAAGGGATTAGTAACATATTTGAAGAAATAATGACTGAAAACTTCCCTACCCTGGTAAGGGAAATCGACATACAAGCCCAGGAAATGAAGAGAGTTCCAAACAGGCTGTATCCAAACAGGCCCACACCAAGACACATCAGTGTTAAAATGGCAAAGCTTAAAGACAAAGACAGAATCCTAAAAGCAGCAAGAGAAAGACAGCAGGTTACATACAAAGGAACTCCTATTAGACTAACAGCTGACTTTTCTAAAGAAATTCTGCAGGCCAGAAGGGAGTGGCAGGAAATATTCAAAGTGATGCAAAATAAAGGTCTACAACTAAGATTGCTCTACCCAGCACAGCTATCACTTAAAATTGAAGGAAAGATAAAGAGCTTCTCAAAAACAATAAGCGTAAGGAGTTCATTACCGCCAAGCCAGCACTGCAGGAAACGTTAAAAGGGCTTTTTTAAACAGAAGAAAGCGGAAAACAAGCTAATCAAGGAAGACAAGAAATACAAATAACAAAATGGCAATAAATATGCACCTATCAGTAATCACTTTAAATGTAAATGGCTAAAAGCTCCAATCAAAAGACACAGAGTAGCGAGTGGATAACAAAACAAACTCATGCATATGCTGTCTACAAGAGACTCATCTCAGATCAAAAGATACAAACAGTCTGAAAGTAAAGGGATGGAATAAGACATTTCATGCAACTGGAAATGAGGAAAAACCTGGAGTAGCAATACTTATTTCAGACAAAATGACTTTAAAATGAAGACTACAGTAAAAGACAAAGAAGGGCACTACATAATAATAAAGGGATCGATTCAACAAGAGGACATAACCCTAGTAAACATCTATGCACCCAATATAGTTGCTCCTAAATATATACAACAGATTTTGACAGACATAAAGACAGAAATCAACAATAACACTATCGTAGTAGGGGAGTTCAACACCCCATTGTCACCATTGGACAGATCCTCCAGACAGAAAATCAACATGGATATAGTGGCCTTAAATGACACCTTAGAACAGTTGGATCTAACTCATATTTTTAGGGCATTTCACCCCAAAGCTACACAATATACATTCTTCTCAGGTGCACAAAAAACATTTTCCAAGGTAGAGCACATGTTAGGCCACAAAACAAATTTAAGAAGATTGAAATCATATCAAGTGTCTTCTTTGACTACAATGCTATGAAACTAGAAATCAATTATAAGAAGAAATCTGGAAAGCTTACAAATACATGGAGGGTAAATAGCTTGCTACTAAATAGTGAGTGGGTCAAAAATAAATCAAGAAGGAAATCCAAAGACACCTCGAGACAAATGAAAATGAAAACACCATGACCCAAAATCTCTGGGATGCAGCGAAAGCAGTCCTAAGAGAGAAGTTCATAGCAATGCAAGCCTACCTAAAGAAGGAAGAAAAAAATCTCAAATCAACAGACGATCTTTACACCTAAGGGAACTCGAGAAACAACAGCAAAACAGGCCTAAAGGGAGTATAAGAAAGGAAATAATAAAGACCAGAGCAGAAATAAATGAAATAGAGAATAAAAGATCAATGAAACCAAGAGTTGGTTTTTTGAAAAGATACACAAAATCGACGAACCGTTAGCCAAACTCACCAAGAAAAACAGAGAGAGGATCCAAATTAATAAAATCAGATATGTAAAGGAGAAGTGACAACAGATACCACTGAAATACAAAAAAATTTTAAGAAAATACTATGAGCAACTATATGCTAACTAATTCAACAATCTGAAAGAAATGCATACATTTCTAGAAGTGTACAATGTACCAAGTCTGAACCAAAAAGAAACAGAAACTCTGAACAGACTGATTACTGCCAAAGAAATTGAATCAGTAATCAACAAGCTTTCAACAAACAAAAGCCCTGGACCAGATGGTTCACAGGAGAATTTGAAAAAACATTCAAAAAAGAATTAATACATATTCTCTTCAAACTATTCCAAAAAATACAGAAGAAGGAAAGGCTCCCAAACTCTTTCTATGAAGCCACTATCACCCTGATTCCTAAGTCAGACAAAGATATTACAAAAATGGAAAACTGCAGGCCAATATCCCTAAAGAACTTAGATGCAAAAATTCTCAACAAAATACTAGCAAACCAAATTCAGCATCACATTAAAAAGATCATACACCACGATCAAGTGGGATTCATTCCTGGTATGCAAGGTTGAATATCCGCAAGTCAATTAACATATACATCACATTAACAAAATGAAAAATAAAAATCATATGATCATATCAATAGATGCAGAAAAGGCATTGGACAAAATCCAGCAGCCATTTATGATAAAAACTCTTAGCACAATGGAATAGTGGGATCATATCTCAACATATTAAGGCCATATATGATAAGCCCACAGCAAACATTGTACTCAGTAGGGATAGGCTAAAAGCTTCCCCCATAAGATCAGGAACAAGACAAGGCTGTCCACTTTCACCACTTCTATTTAACATAGCTCTAGAAGTTCTAGCCACAGCAAGCAGACAAGAAAAATAAATAAAAGGCATCCAAATTATAAAGGAGGAAGCAAATTGTCATTATATGCAGATGACCTGCTACTATATAGAGAGAAACCCAAAGACTCCATCAAAAAACTGCTAGCACTGATAAACGAATTTGGTAAGGTAGCAGGATACAAAATTAATATTCAGAAATCAGTTGCATTTGTATACACCAATAATAAACTATCAGAAGAAGAAATCAGGAAATCAATCCCTTTTGAAATTGCTTGAAAAACAATAAAATACCTAGGAATCAATTTAACTAAAGAAGTAAAAGACCTGTACTCAGAAAATTATGAGACACTGAAGAGAGAAATCAAGGAAAATACAAATAAATGGAAATACATACCATGTTCATGGATAGGAAGAATTAATATAGTTAAAATGTCAATACTATCTGAAGCAATTTATAGATTCAATGCAATTCCTATCAAACTACCAAGGACATATTTCTTAGAAAAAGAACATAGAATCCTAAAATTAAAAAGAACCTGAATATCCACTGCAATCTTCAGAAATAAGAACAAAGTGGGAGGCATCACACTACCTGACATCAAAACAGACTACAAAGCTACAGTAATCAAAACAGTATGGTACTGGCATAAAAACAGACACACAGACCAATGGAACGAAACAGAGAGCCCAATTATAAACCCATCCATATACAGTCATTTAATCTATGACAATGGAACCAAGAATTTACATTGGAGTAAAGATAGTCTATTTAACAAATGGTGCTGGGAAAATTGGACTGACACGTGCAAAAAAATGAAAATTGACCACCTACTTCACCATATATGAGAACAAACTCAAAATGGATTAAAGACTTAAATGTAAGACCTGAAACTATAAAACTCCTAGAAGAAAACATAGGGAATAAGTTTGCAGAATTTATTCTCAGTAATATTATTACTGATATATCCCCTTGGGCAACGGAAATAAAAGAAAAAATGAACATATGGGATTACATCAAACTTTTTTCACAGCAAAGGAAATCATCAATAAAGCAAAAAGGAAGCCTACTGAATGGGAGAAGATATTTGCCAACGATATATCTGATAAGGGGTTAATATCCAAAATTTATAAAACACTCGTGAAACTCAACACCAAATAAAAAACACAACTCAATTAAAAAATAAGCAGAGGATATGAAGATGCATTTCTCTAAAGAGGACATACAGATGGCCAACAGGCATATGAAAAAATGTTCAACTTCACTAATAATCAGAGAAATGCAAATAAAAACCACAATGAGATACCACTTCACTCTGGTCAGAATGGCTATCATCAATAAATCAACAAACAAGTGCTGGTGAGGTTGTGGAGAAAGGTGCACATTTGGTGGGACTGCAGATTTGTGCATCCATTATGGAAATCAGTATGGAGTTATCTCAAAACACTGGAAATAGATCTACCATATAACACAGCAATTCCTTGGGTATTCACTCGGAAGAATGCAAGACGCTAATTCGAAAAAAATATATGCACCCCTATATTTATTGCAGCTATATTTACAAGAGCCAAGACTTGGAAACAACCGAAATGCCATCAGTAGATGACTAGATTAAGAGACTGTGGTACATTTATACAATGGAGCATTACTCCACTATAAAGAAGAATGAAATCGTACCATTTGCAATGGAATAGATGGACCTAGAGACTCTTATGTTAAGTGAAATAAGTCAGTTGGAGAAAGACAAATACCATATGATCTCACTTATATGTGGAATCTGAAAAACTGAATGAACGAGCAAAGTAAACAGGAACAGTCTCATAGATATAGAGGAAAAACTGATGATTGCTAGTTGGAAAGGGGGTAGGGGTGAGGAAGAAGGGGAAGGGGTTAGACAGCATAAATAGGTAAGTACAATATTGCCACAGGGATATGAAAGACAGTTCAGTGAATATAATAATGTTGTAAATATCTTGTGTGGTGTCAGATAGTCACATGTCTTGTTAGGGAGACCACTTCATGGATGGAGTAGAGGCTTACTCACTGCACTCTACCCCTGAAACTGATGTTTTATAATATTGTATGCCAACTATAATTGAATATATAAATAGTCATGGGATGTGGAGTATACTGTGGAAGGGAGTCAAAGGAATTGTAATAGATATGTATGATATGCGGGGAGGATTGGGGTGGCGAATTGGGGGAAGCGGGGTTGTCACTTTGAGGGGTAAAATGTATACTATTGCACTGTGTTGTACACCTGAAACTAATTTTTTTTTTTTTTTGAGGGCAGTGTCACTGGCCCTCATATGTGGGATCCGAACTGGGGCCACCGGCATCCCAAGCCAGCTCTTAACCACTGTGCCACTCGGCCGGCCCTGAAACTAATTTTTAAAAAAAATATATTTATTTCACATTAAAAGAATTAAAAAGGGCCGGCCATGTGGCACGCTGGTTAAGCACTGGCTTAGGAAGCCAGCGGCCCTGGTTCAGTTTCCCCATATGAGGGCCAGTGACACTGCCCTCCAAAAAAAAAAAAAGAATTGAAAAAAAAAAAACCACTCAGGGCAGACCGAGTGGCTCAGTTGGTTAAAAGCTCACTCAAGAGTGCAAGCTGAGCTCTGAACAACAGCAGTTCGATGCCCAGCACGAGCTGAGCAGCCACTGAGCTGCCAACAGGTAGCAGGATGGCTCAGCTAAAAATAAAATAAAAAACACCCAAGTGTCAGCAGAGTGACACATTGGTTAAGAGTTGGCTTGGAACACCAGCTCTGAGCAGCAGGGCCCAGGTTCGGATCCCACATGAGAGCCAGTGACGGTTTGTGCTCTACAGCTAAGATAGTGAACAACAGCTCAACTGGGTGCAGGGCTGCTGTGAGTAGCTGGCGCCATGTAGGCTGCAGTGGGGCTGGCCCGCAGCAGGCATGAGCTTTCGTAAGCTGCCAGGAGCCCCCGTGAGCGGCCGTCCAATGGCCGGCAAGTGACTGCCTCAGCCAGGAAGAGCGCAATGATAATACCAACATGGGCCAGTGAAACATTGTCCTCCACATCTAGACTGAAGAACAAAAGGACAGCAACTTGTCTGTCCCCCTCCCCCAATTCTACAATACAATCTTAAAAAAAAAAAAAAAAACACAAAAAAACTACTCTCTAGCTTTCCCAGGAAAAGAGATGTGGTTCAACGCTGTAATTATTCTACATACTCAATTTTGGTATCCTATACATTATGCCCCAGTCTCTAAGCCCCATCTTACCAGAAGCCAAACTACCCATCTTACCCAAGCCAAAACTGAGCTTGAATTCAGTTTTATTCTAAATACCGAGGCTGAAAAGCTAAATCTTTGTAATTTATTTCTGCTTTCTATGCTGTGATTAACTTCCGATCCTCAAAGTTGATTTTGGATTCTTGTCTCGAAAAATTCAGTGTTGGTTAATAATTATCTGTATAGTTATATCTACCATTGCTCACTTCTGCTCTCAACTGAGGAACATATTGAGTTGTTTAGTAATGAAGTACATTTGCTGCACATATTTGCCTTTTTTTATCAGAAATTCAGAGGACAGAACTTTATTGCTGCTGGTAAAATGCCTAGGTAGGACCATTATCTTCACATGATTGAAGTGAACAGAAGGGAAAGAGTATTTATCTTATAAAGCCTAGAGTCAAGAGGCTCTATTATCTCATCTCCATATGGCACTGAAAATCTTCAAGCCTCCAACAAAATTGTATGGCATTCCTGGTACTTCATGAGTTGCAGAAACATCTATATAAGTGTTTCTAAACAATCTACCACCTCAGACTGAGAGGTTTCGGCAAGAATGTTACCAGATCTTACTTTAGCATCTATGGTAGCACTCTACTATTAAAAAAAAAAAAAGAGGATTTTTTTTTATGGGATCTTGGCCACGACTTACTACAAACTTTCTCTGTGACAATGTCAATTGATCACCCTCTGGTTCTCTGCTTCCAGTGTCTATATTTGAAGATGTAATAAAACCTGACTCATCATCTGCATAGTGATGTTGTAATGGCAATCAATACATTTAGGAATGCTTAGGAAAAACACAAATTGATATTATGGCATCAGCCTTACTGCAAGTAACACATAATAAGTTGCTAGTTTGGTGAGGGAATGGGTTAAGCCAGTATGATAGATGAGTGCTGGGCCAACACTGGGGAATTACCTCTCTTCTATCTACTGTCTGGCTTTGGTCTTTCCTCAAAGTCAGAGACTACTGGAGCTAACCTTTGAAAAGAAAGACATATAAGTACACCTTTACTGGCTATCACAGAAAGTTCTAGGTTGGTATGAAATACAACATAGGTCTTTGTTTTTATTAGCACCTTCCTTGTTAGATCACAGTCACATAACCCCAGAGATAGAAGAAATTCTAGCAAGCACCTATCTCAACTAAACACCTCATTTTGCAAATGAGGATATCAAGGCTTATAGAAGGAAAGCAACAGGCCCAAAACTATATGGCTACTTAGTGGCACAGGTAGAAATAGAATCAAGTGCCTGCATTCCTGGTCCAGTTCTTCCTCTCTTTCTCCACTGTACCTCATTGCCTATCTCTTCCATGGTTCCTGCATCAGTTTGAAATACATAACAGATAAGGCAATAAATTCATTTATTCATTCATTTAACAAATATTTATTGAGTGCTTATTATGGGCCAGGCATATTCAAGGCACTAGGAATATATCAGTAAATAAAACATAGAATTTGCTGCCTTCATGAAGTTTACCTTCTATAGCAAGAGACAGTAAAACAATTGCTAAGGAAAAATAAAGCATGGAAGGAAATTATGGGAGATAAAATAAAATTTCTAAATGAGGTAACCAGGGGAGGTGACTTTTAAGTAAAGACCTAAAGGAAGTGAGAAAATTAACCATGCAAAAATACAGAGAATGAGCATTCCACACAGAGGGACAAACAAGAGCAAAGTTCCAGAGGTATTAGCTCCTGGAGTATGCAAGAAACAGCAAGAAGGCCAATGTGGCAGGTGTGAATGAATGATGAGGGAGACAATGAAGTCCAAGAGGTTCAATAGGAGACAAGTTTATTGATAGCTTTGTAGATTATGGTAAGGACAACAACTGAATCAGATGGGAAGCCATAGAGGAGTAACATGACCAGGTTTTCATTTTAACAGAATCACTGTGGTAACGTGCTTAGGAAGAGAACAAGAATAGGAGCAGAAAATATTTTTGTAATAATTCAGAGGCAAGATGATGGTGGTTTGGGCCAAGAAAGGGTGGTGGTGGGGGGGAGGTTAGACTCAGGGGTTGTAGAGTGAATCGAATTTGCTGATGAACCAGATATGAAGGATTAACCAGATGGAGAAATAGAAAAATGATGTTTTTGCCTTGAATGACTGGAGGAACAGAGTTGCCATTTGATGAGACAGGAAAGCAGGGAATAAATATTAGGAGCTTCATTCTTGATATAAGTTTGAGGAGCTCATTCAACATCTGTGTGGAGGTGTCAACTGGATGGTTGGACATACAAGTTTAAAATCCAGAGGACAGAGTCCAGCAGAAGATATACATTTAGGAGTAAAGCAAACACAAGGCATTTAAAGCCACAAGACTGGATCAGATCAGCTAGGAAAGGTGAGAATAGATAAAGAAGGGGCTTAATTACTGAGCCCCAGGGTTCTGTAACAATTAAACATCAAAATGATGTGCTAGAAAAGAATATTAGCGACCTGGAAACCTAATAAAATAACAGAGCTATTCTCTTTGGATTCCTATCTCTACTCTGCAAATCCTCTTATGCCTAATTTTTTCTTCCCTTTTATTAGCTTAATTTTGCTCAAAAAAAATTGTATTATCCAATTTGATTATTCATGTTCTTCAACTTCATGTACTTCAAAGGATTTATGATATTTTCTAAAACCAAAAACCCCTCCCCACTCTCTGAAAGAAAAGATTTGCTGCCATCAGTTACACTCAAAAGAATATGCCCCAAGACATCATTTTTAAAGTGTATAGCTTTACTGAGTGGTTATTTGGAGAAGAAAAAGATCATTTATATACATAGGTTCCATATGTATGTGTATGTGTGTGTGTGTATTCCTATAGACAGTTGATATTTATTGCTTACTAGGTGCTAATCATTCTGTTACGCACACTGTATATATACATTACCACAATATCCTCACAATAATCTCATGGGTTAAGTACTATTATTATTCACATTTTGAAGATAAAGAAAATGTGGCTTTCAGATGTTAACAACTTCCCAAACTTGTCACTAATACTGGTTAACAGGAACTGAATCTAGGCAGTTTGACTCCAGAGAGCCTTCTCTTTAAACTTTTGCCTAGAGTTTGCAAACTGGCCACCAATCCAGGAGATGGGTTTCAGCACATAGAGCTGTTTGGGCTGCATGATGTTTCCAAAAAAGAAACGTACTCTGAATGGCTTTAGGAGTTATGCATGTTCATTACATCACAGTCTTTACAGCCTTCATAATTCTCCCTGCATCGTGTAATTTAGCTGCTATACCACGTTCACCTGAGTTGTTGAAACTTGCTCCACTACACCTCTTCCTTCAATCTTTAAGAGGATCAGCATGATGTTAGGGTCCAAAACATATTTTATCTTGTCACACATACACCACCACTATGACCACCACCACCACTGCCATCAGGAAAAATAAAACAAAATAAGGGTGTCCTTTTTTTCTATCCTTAATACTTTTCCCTGTGTGGTGGTCATTCATAATGCCTATGGTTCTTGCCTAGATTTACCTCTCCAAGCCTAATCAAAGTCCAATTTCCCAAATGTAGGGTTGTGCCCTGCACATGTTCTATAATAGGATGGACCCATCCTCCAAAAGGTACATCATCTCATCCTTTGATTTTGTCACATCCCTTACCTCTGAACAGTAGCCTATGACACATATATGTATTCTAAGTGCAAATGAACTTAAATCATTTTTATTTTGAAATGGCAATGCTTCTGCACATCCATTATACATTTAGCATATAAGAATATTTTCTTAAATTACCTGTATCAAAAAGCTAACATATTTCTTTGACTGTTTCTGGATCTTGAGTACTAGGAAGGGCTCAAATGTTGTCCCTCCTTTTTGGATTTGGGGGGCAAAATCTGAGTTCTGTATGTTACAATTTTCTTGTTTCTTTAAAGAAAGTAGGGAGATACTTTAATGAAAGCTAGATTGAAATCCTGTTTGTTGTTTTAAAAAAATGATGCAAATGTTATTTATTTGTGAACCTAAACTCTTGGCAATATTATCTTAGCAAGGTATTAAAACCAGTTTTTCAGAAGCTACTCTGTGTTGCGAGTTCCAACAGAGCAGAGATAAAGACAGAGGCTGAGAGTTAAATTATGCCAGATGAGTTACATATCAACTGGGTTGGTGTTTGCAACTGGGGCAGTGAAAGAGCATATAATTATTAACCTCTTTGGCTTTTTTTTTCCTTTTTGGCATAAAAAGGGTTGGATTTCTCTTCCCCTTAACCAGCTATACACAAGAGATTATTTTAGCCGTAACCTAAAGAGTCACCTACTACATGTTTAATAATGCAATTCACTAATTAGAACACCAGTAGTCATACTAATTTAGGATGTATTAAATACTTCAAACATATAAAAATAACCAATATGCTCTGCCAAGTTTATACACATTAACAAATATAACTCATAAAGTAATTTGAGTAATAAATAGCTATTACTACAAGGTCAGACACTTAAGTTCACAAACTCATCCTAGAATTTGTGCTACATACCTCATTGAATATCACTATGGGCACCTTTGAAGTACTCCTCTTGGGAAGATATGCACCTGATACCAGGGCCTAGTCCACCCTTCAAAGCAATTTTGGAACTCTTTTTAAGGAATAGTCATCAGAGCTGTCATTGTATTACCCTTGATGTCCTGAATGTCATCAAAATATCTTCCTTTCAATATTTCCTTTATCTTTGGGTAAAGAAAAAATTCATTGGAGACCAGATCAGGTGAGTAGGGAGGGTGTTCCAATACAGTTATTTGTTTACTGGCTAAAATCTTCCTTACAGACAGTGCTCTGTGAGCTGGTGCATTGGGAATATGTGACTTAAAGGCATGGGAATATGTGACTTAAATGGCAGGGAATTCAAGGTTGCAGTTCTGAAAAAACTCAACAAGATGCAAGAAAACTCAGATAGGCAGTTTAAGGAACTCAGGAATAAATCAATGAACAAAATGAATACTGAATACTTTACCAGATAGACTGGAATTTTTAGGAAAAGGAACAAAATAGACATTCTGGAAATGAATAACTCAATAAAAGAGACAAAGAACGAAATAGCAAGATTGGGAAATAGAGCTGACCAGATGGAGGAAAAAGTTAGTGATATCAAAGATAGAAATCTGGAAATGACATAGATGGAAGGAGAGACTTGAAAGTTAAAAGAAATAAAACAACTCTACAAGAACTATCTGACTCCATCAGAAAGGACAATGTAAGGACAAAAGTTATACCAGTAGGAGAAGAAGAGAGAGAAGGGAACAGAGAGCCTATTCAAACAAATAGGCGATGAGAACTTCCCAAACCTATGGAAAGAACTAGATCCTTAAATCCAAAAAGCAAACAGAACACCCAATTATCTCAATCCAAAAAGGCCATCTCTAGGGCACATTATATTAAAACTGCCAAAAATTAATGATAAAGAAAGAATTCTTGAGGCAGCCAGTTACCCATAATGGAAATCCCATTAGATTATTATCAAATTTTTCAGCAGTACAGAGTAGCATCAAATATTCAAACTACTCAAAGAGAGAAATTACCATCCAAGAATAATATATCCAGCAAAGTTATTCCTTATATATGGAAGAGTAGTAAAGACCTTTGCAGACATAGAGAAGCTGAAGGAATTTTCCACCTCAATGCCTGTATTACAGGAAATACTGAAGAGGGTTATTCTACCTGAAAGAAAAAGGCAAAAGGATACAAACTATGAGTAAGATTACTAACAGACAGAAGCAGAAAATTGCAACCCTTATTCAGAGTAGGGCACTATAAATTAAATATAACATACAGGTTAAAGGAGGTAAAAAATAGAAAAGGAGTAAAAGACAATAGCTACTGCAACTTGGATATGAAATCACAGAATAAATTGGGATAGTTTGTAACAACAAAAAAGGTAGGGGAAAGGGGAAAGGTAAGAATTTGCAAAGGGGAATTGAGATAACATGAATGCAGAAGAAAAAGGACTACTGTATATGTGAAACTTTCTTTTAAATAAGCTTAATGGTAACTACACACAAAAAAAAACCCTCCAAAACTGGGCTGGCTGAGAGGCTCAGTTGGTTAAGAGTTACCTTAAGAGCGCAAGCTCTGACCAACAGGGCCTCTGGTTCAATTCCTACATTAGCCAATGACACTGCACCCAAGCTGAGCTGCCAATAGGTGACAGGATAGCTCAGCTGGTGAGATCACATGCTCCTAAAACAAGACTGCCTATTTGATGGTGGGCTATGCCCGCCCACAACTAAGACTGAATTGGGCATCTTGAGCTGAGCTGCCACCCGGATGACTCAGTGGATAGATCATGTGCTCTTAACAACAAGACTGCCAGTTTCGACTCCTACATGGGATGGTGGCTAGGCCCAACTGCAACTAAGATTGTAACACAGCAACTTGAGCTTAGAGGCCACAAGCTGCTGAAGGGCAGCCAGATGGCAACTGGTGCCCTCCACAACTAAGATTGAAGAACAACAATTTGACCGGTCCCCCTCCCCAATTCCCCAATACTGTCCCCCTCCCCCAATTGCCCAATTTAAAAAAATAAACAAGACCTATGCATATGCTGTTTACAATACTCATCTTAGATCAAAAGACATATACTGGCTGAGAGTAAAGGGATGGAGTAAAATATTTCACACAAATGGAACTGAGAAAAAAGCTGGAGTAGCAATACTTATATCAGATAAAATAGACTTTAAATTGAAGAGTATAATAAAGGACAAAGAAGCGCACTTCATAATAATAAAGCGATCGATCCAACAAGAGGACATAACCCTAGTAAACATCTATGCACCTAACATAGGAGTTCCTAAATATATAAAACAGATATTGTCAGACATAAAGATGGAGATCAACAGTATCCCTATCATAGTAGGGGACTTCAACACCCCACTATCACCAATGGACAGATCCTCCAGACAGAAAATCAATGTGGAAACAGCGATCTTAAATGACACATTAGACCAGCTGGATTTAACTGATATATTCAGAGCATTTCACCCCAAGGCTATAGAATATACATTCTTCTCAAGTGCACATAGAACATTTTCCAAGATAGACCATATGTTAGGCCACAAAACAAAGTCTCAATAAATTCAAGAAAATTGAAATCATATCAAGTATATTCTCTGAACACAGTGCTATGAAATTAGAAGTAAACTACGTGAAAAAAACTGGAAAACACAGAAATACATGGAGGCTGAATAACATGATACTAAATAGGGAGAGGGTCAACAACAAGATCAAGGAAGAAATCAAAAGATACCTCGAGACAAACGAGAATGAAAACACCAAGACCCCAAATCTTTGGGATGCAGCGAAAGCAGTTTTAAGAGGCAAGTTCATAGCAGTGCAGGCCTACCTAAAGAAGGAAGAAAAATCTTAAATCAACACGTTATCCTTACACCTCAGGGAACTGGAAAAAGAGCAGCAAAAGAATCCCAAAGGGAGTACAAGGAAGGAGATAATAAAGACCAGAGCAGAAATAAACAAAATTGAGACCAGAAAAGCAATACAAAAGATCAATGAAACCAAGAACTGGTTTTTTGAGAAGACAAACAAAATTGACAAACCTGTAGCCAGATTCATCAAAAAAAAAGAGAGAGGACTCAAATTAGTAAAATCAGGAATGAAAGAGGTGAAGTGACAACAGACACCACAGAAATACAAAAAATTTTAAGAAAATACTATGAGAAACTATATGCCAACAAGTGTGACAATTTGGAAGAAATGGATAATTTTCTAGAAGCATACAACCTTCCAAAGCTAACTCAAGAACAAACGGAAAATCTGAATAGACTGATTGCTACCAAGGAAATTGAATCAGTAATCAACAAGATCCCAACAAACAAAGCCCTGGTCCAGATGGCTTCACAAGTGAATTTTACAAAACATTCAAAAAAGAATTATCACCTAATTTACTCAAACTATTCCCAAAAAATCCAGAAAGAGGGATGGCTCCCAAACTCTTTCTATGAGGCCACTACCACCCTGATTCCAAAACCAGATAAAGACAGCACAAAAAATGAAAACTACAGGTCGGTATCCCTGATGAACATAGATGCAAAAGTCCTCAACAAAATATTAGCAAACAGAATTCAGCAGTATATTAAGATCACACATCATGATCAAGTGGGGTCCATCCCTAGTATGCAAGTTTTGTTCAATATCCACAAATCAATTAATGTGATACAGCACATCAATAAAATGAAATATAAAAATCATATGGTCATATCAATAGATCCAGAAAAAGCATTTGACAAAATCCAGCAGCCATTTATTATAAAAGCTCTTAGCAAAGTGGGAATAGTGGGATCATATCTCAACAAATAAAGGCCATATATGATAAACCCACACTCAATGGGGAAAAGCTAAACCATTCCCCTTAAGATCAGGAACAAGACCAGGCTGTCCACTTTCTCCACTCTTATACAACATAGTTCTGGAAGTTCCTGCCACAGCAAGCAGATAAGAAAAAAGAAATAAAAGGCATCCAAATTGGTAAGGAGGAAGTAAAATTGTCATTATATGCAAATGACATGATGCTATACATAGAGAACCCCAAAGACCCCACCAAAGAACTATGGGAACTGATAAATGAATTCAACAAAGTAGCCGGATACAAAATTAATATTCAGAAATCAGTTGCACTTGTATACACCAATAATAAACTATCAGAAGGAGAAATTAAGAAAACAGACCTATTGGGCCGGCCAAGTGGTTCGGTGGTTAAGAGCTGGTTTGGGACACCAGCAGCCCCGTTTTGGATCCCAAATATGAGGGCCAGTAACACTGCTTTCTAAAAAGAAAAAAGAAAAAAAAAGGAAAACAGACCCATTTACAGTTGCTTCAAGAACTGTAAAATACTTAGGGATAAACTTAACCAAAGAAATAAAATACCTGTACTCAGAGGATTATAAGATACTGAAGAGGGAAATTAAAGAAGATACAAACAAATGGAAACACCTACCATGCTTGTGGATAGGAAGAATTAATATAGTTAAAAAGTCCAGACTGCCTAAAGCAATATATAGATTCAATGCAATTCCTATTAAACTATAAAGAAATAGAAAATATAATCCTAAAATGTATACGGAACCATAAAAGACCACAAATAGCCATGGCAATCCTGAGAAATAAGAACAAAGTTGGGGACTTCCGGTAAAATGGCTGAATAGACAGACGCTGTGCTAAATACCTCCCAGGATCACACCAAAATAACAAACAATTTATACTACATTCAACCACGGAGGTCCCCGGAACACTAGATAAACAGAACCACTAAACAAAGAACTTAAAGAGGAAGCCACATCAAGTCTGGCAGGAGGGGCGGAGATGAGAGAGAGTGAACCCCGTGAGGGAAGCCCGAGCTATGGGGAAGCTTCTCCGGTTGGGAGAGAGACCCTCCAGCCGCACACCAAGCTCACCAGCCCAGAGTTCCTTTGCTGGGAAGAGGAGTTCCAAGAGAGCTGGCAGTAAATTAGTGAGAACTATTTGCTCAGCTCTGTGAGGATGAGAGTGGCTAGAGAATCAGTGGGGCTGGTGTACAGGCTTGCTCGCCAGTGAACTCTTACCTGGTTCCTGGTGGAGGGAGTAGCCGTGAGAGCCAGGCCCAGGAACCTGCAGGGACGGACAGAACTGAGCACCTTTGGTACAAAAGCTAGAGGTTTTTGGACTATTGTTCCTCTGGTGTGGAGCTTCCACTCAAGTGGTATACAGAAGGGCACCATTTTGTCAGGGTTGGGCCCTCCCACAGAGGGTCAGGTCTGGGACCTCATTGGTCTGGTGGAGTTGGCGCAGAAGTGCATGTGTGCGTGCATGCACATGCAGCCTTGGATCCCCAGCCTTTGCCTGACTTATACTGCGATGTCAGGGAAATGCTGGGAGGGTGCCCTCCGGCTCCAACAGGCTGCTCACTGAGACCTGGGAGTGTACAAGCTGCCTTGGATCCCCACTCTCTGCTCGGCTTGTGCTGCGTTGCCAGGGAAACGCCTGGCAGGCGTGCTCCGGCTCCAACAGGCTGCTCACTGAGAAGTGGGAGTGGCCAGACTGTTGATTGGTTGTCGAGATGATTGGCATGATCTGCGAGCAGCTGAATGGGACAGGCTGAGACTGGGAGTTTTCCTGGGAGTGTTGGACCGTGAGCTGTGTGCCTACGTGATCCAGCCAGGACTCTCCTGGTGATCTATCTAATACACCAAAGCAATCCCAGAACGACAGCCAGAATGAGGAAACAAAGAAACACGTCACAAGTAAAAGATCAGAAGAAACCTCTAGAAATGGAACCAAATGAAAGAGAGGGATCCAACCTTTCAGAGACAGAGTTTAGAACACTGATGATAAGAATGTTTAACAAACTTAGTGAGGACATAACGAAGGAAAGAGAAATCATAAAAAACAACCAGTTAGAACTAAAGAATACAACAACTGAAATGAAGAACACACGCGAAGGAATCACCAGTAGAATAGATGAAGCAGAGGAGCGGATCAGCGATTTGGAAGACAAAATAACAGAAATCACCCAGTTGGCACAAAAAAAGACCAAAGAATAAAAAACAATGAAAACAGATTAAGAGCCCTGTGGGACAAGATGATGCGCAGTTACCTTTGAATCATAGGAATAGCAGAAGAAGAGAAGAAGCAAGGGGTCGAGAATGTATTTGAAAAAATAATGACTGAAAACTTCCCTACCCTGGTGAAGGACATCGACATACATGCCCAGGAAGTGCAGAGGGTTGCAAACAAGCTGAACCCAAACAGGTCCACACCAAGACACATCATAGTTAAAATGGCAAAGGTTAAAGACAGAGACAGAATCCTAAAAGCAGCAAGAGAAAGACAGCAGGTTACAAAGGGCCGGCCGAGTGGCGCGGTGGTTAAGCGCTGGCCTTGGAAGCCAGCGGCCCCGGTTCGGTCCCACATATGAGGGCCAGTGACACTGCCCTCAAAAAAAAAAAAAAAAAAAAAAAAAGACAGCAGGTTACATACAAAGGAACTCCTATTAGACTAACAGCGGACTTGTCTACAGAAACTCTACAGGCCAGAAGGGAGTGGCAGGAGATATTCAAAGTGACACAAAATAAGGACCTACAACCAGGATTGCTCTACCCAGCACGGCTATCCCTTAAAATTGAAGGAGAAATAAAAAGCTTCTCAGATAAGAATAAGCTTAAGGGATTCATTACCGCCAAGCCAGCATTGTGAGAAATGTCAAAAGGGCTTTTCTGAACAAAAGAAAGGGGTAAACAAGCTATCCCAGGAAGACCAGGAATACAAATAACAAAATGGCAATACATACGCACCTATGCATAATCATTTTAAATGTGAATGGGCTAAATGCTCCAATCAAAAGACAGAGAGTGGCTGAGTGGATAAGAAAATAGGACACATGTATGTGCTGTTTACAGATGGAATAAGATATTTCATACAAATGGAAATGAGAAGGGAAAAAAAGCTGGAGTACCAATACTTATTTTGGACAAAATATACTTTAAAATTACTACAATAAAAGACAAAGAAGGGCACTATGACCCTAATAAACATCTATTCACCCAACACAGGAACTCCTAATTACATATAACAGATTTTGACAGACGTAAAGACAGAGATCAGCAGTAACACTATCATAGTAAGGGACTTAAAAACCCCATTATCACCAATGGAAAGACCTTTTAGACAGAAAATCAACACAGAAAGAGTGGCCTTTAATGACACGTTAGACCAGCTGGACTTCATCGAAATTTTTAGAGCATTTCACCCTGAAACAACAGAATATAAATTCTTCTCAAGTGCACATGGGACATTTTCCAAGATAGACCACGTTAGGCCACAAAACAAGTCTCAGTAAATTTAAGAAGATTGAAATCATATCAAGCATATACAAAGGAAAAACTGATGATTGCTGCCTGGGAGGGGGTGGGGATGAGGGAGACGGGGAAGGTTTTGGACAGCATAGGTGGGTGACTACAATGTTGCCACAGGGATATGGGGGCAGTTCTGGGAATGTAATGGATAATGCTGTGAAGACACTATTATGTTAAGTGAAATAAGTCAGTTGGAGAAAGACAAGTACCATATGATCTCACTTATATGTGGAATCTGAAAAACTGAATGAACTATCAAAGTAAACAGACTCATAAATATAGAGGAAAAACTGAGGGTTGCTAGGTGGGAGAGGGTGAAGATAAGGGAGAAGGGGAAGGGATTTGACAACATAAATAGACAAGCACAATATTGCCACAGGGATATGAAACACAGTTCGGGGAATATAATAATGCTGTAAAAATTTTGTGGCATGTCAGATGGTCACATGATTTGTTAGGGAGACCGCTTCATGGATGGAGTAGAGGCCTGATCACTGCACTGTATACCTGAAGCTGATGTTGTATAATATTGTATGCCAACTTTAACTGAATATATAGATAGTCACGGGATGCAGAGTATACTGTGGAAGGGAGTCAAAGGAATTGTAATAGATATGTATGATATGGGGGGGAGGAGTGGGGTGGTGAACTGGGTAGGGGAGTTGTCACTTTGAGGGGTAAAAACTATAACTATTGCTTTTTGTTTTACACCTGAAACTAATTTTTTTTAAGTTTATTTCACAATAAAAAAATTAAAAAAAAGAAGCTTGAAAGAAAAAAAAAAAAAAAAACAAAGTCGGGGTATCATGCTACCAGACATAAAATCATACTATAAGTCTGCAGAAATCAAAACAGTATGGTACTGGCATAGAAACAGGCACATAGTTCAATGGAACACATAGAGAGCCCAGAAATAAATGCATGCATATGTGGATGGTTAATCTATGACAAATGAAGAAAGAATTTACACTGGGGTAAATTAGTCTATTTAAAAAATGGGAGGAATCCAAGATGCTAATTCGAAAAAATATATGCACCCCTATGTTTATTGCAGCACTATTTACAATAGCCAAGACTTGGAAACAACCGAAATGCCCATCGGTAGATGACTGCATTAAGAAACTGTGGTACATTTATACAATGGAGTATTACTCCGCTATAAAGAAGAATGAAATTGTACCCTTTGCAACGATATGATGGACCTAGAGACTATTATGTTGAGTGAAATAAGTCAATTGGAGAAAGAAAAATACAATATGATCTCACTTACATGTGGAATTTAAAAAACTGAATGAATGAACAAAAGAAACAGAAACAGTCTCATAGATATAGAGGAAAAACAGGGTTGCTAGTTGGGAGGGTGGTGGGGATGAGGGAGAAGGGGAAAGGATTAGACAGCATAAATAGGTAACTACAGTATTGTCACAAGGGTATGAAAGACATTTCAGGGAATATAATGTTAAAATTCTGTGGGGTGTCAGATGGTCACATGTTTTGTTAGGGAGACCACTTCATGGATGGAGTAGAGGCTTGATCACTGCACTGTATACCTGAAATTGATGTTTTATAATATTGTATGCCAACTGTAATTGAATACGTTGATAGTCACGGGATGTGGATTATACGGTGGAAGGCAGTCAAAGGAATTGTAATAGATAGTATGATATGGGGGGGGAAGAGTGGAGGGGCAGAATTGGGGAAGGGGGTTGTCACTTTGAGGGGTAAAAAGTATAACTATTGAACTTTGTTGTACACCTGAAGCTAATTTAAAAAATATATAAATAAATAAATTTAAAAAAAATGGTGCTGGGCAAACTGGACTGACACATGCAAAAAAATGAAAATGGACAAGCTACTTAGACCATATACGAGAACAAATTCAAAATGAATTAAAGACCTGAAACAATAAAACTCCTAGAAGAAAATATAGGGAGTAAATTTGTAGATATTACCCTGAGCAATATTTTTACTAATATATCCCTGCAGGTAAGGGAAGTAAGGAAAAGAAAAATAAATGAACATATGGGAATACATCAAACTTAAAAGTTTTTTCACAGCAAAGGAAACTATCAATGAAACAAAAAGGAAGCCTACTGAATGGGAGAAGATATTTGCCAACAATATATCTGATAAGGGGTTAATATCCAAAATTTATACAACACTCAACAACTCAACACCAAAAAAACACAGAACCCAATTTAAAAATGGGCAGAGGGTATGAAGAGACATTTCTCTAAAGAGGACATACAGATGGCCAACAGGCTTGTGAAAAAATGTTCAACCTCACTAATCATTAGAGAAATGCAAATAAAAACCACAATGAGATACCACCTCACTCTGGTCAGAATAGCTATCATCAATAAATCAACAAACAATAACTGCTGTCCAGGTTATGGGGGGAAAGGGAAGCCTGGTGCACTGTTAATGGGACTGCAGATTGGTACAGCCACTATGGAAATCAGTATGGAGTTATCTCAAAAAGCTAGAAATGGAACTACCTTATGACCCAGAAATTCCACTCTTAGGTATCTATACTGAGAAATCCAAAACACTAGTTCGAAAAAAATATATGCACCTCTATGTTCATTGCAGTGCTATTTACAATAGCCAAGACTTTGAAACAATAGAAATGCCCATCAATAGACAACTGGATTAAGAAACTGTGGTACATTTATACAATGGAATATTACTCTGCTATAAAAAAGAATGAAATTGTACCATTTGCAACGATATGGATGGACCTAGAGACTATTATGTTAAGTAAAATAAGTCAGTCGGAGAAAGACAAATATCATATGATCTCACTTATACGTGGAATCTGAAAAACTGAATGAACGAGCAAAGTAAACAGGAACAGTCTCATAGATATGGAGGAAAAACTGATGTTTACTAGTTGGGAGGGCAGTGGGGATGAAGGAGAAGAAGAAGGGATTAGACAACATATTTAGGAAACTACAATATTGCCACAAGGATATGAAACACAGTTCGGGGAATATAATAATGTTGTAAACATTTTGTGGCATGTCAGATGGTCACATGTCTTGTTAGGGAGACCACTTCATGGATGGAGTAGAGGCTTGATCACTGCGCTGTACACCTGAAACTGATGTTGTATAATATTGTATGCCAACTGTAACTGAATAAATAGATAGTCATGGGATGTGGCATATACTGTGGAAGGGAGTCAAAGGAATTGTAATATACATGTATGATTGGGGGGAGGAGTGGGGTGGCAAATGGGGGGAGGCGAGGTTGTCACTTTGAGGGGTAAAAAGTATAACTATTGCACTGTGTTGTACACGTGAAACTAATTTAAAACAAAAAAAAAGTTTATTTCACAATAAAAGAATTTAAATAATAAAGAAACTGTGGTACATTTATGCAATGGAGTATTACTCCGCTATAAAGAAGAATGAAATCGTACCATTTACAATGATATGGATGGACCTTGAGACTATTATGTTAAATGAAATAAGTCAGTCAAAGAAAGACAAATACCATATGATCTCACTTATATGTGGTAGCTAAGGAACTGAATAAACGAGCAATCTAAACAGAAATAGCCTCAGAGACACAGGAAAATCTGAAGATTACTAGATGGGAGGGGGTCGGGATGATGGAGAAGGGGAAGTGGTTTCTACAATATTGACACAGGGATAAGAAAGACAGTTTGGGGAATATAACCAATAATGTTGTAAATATTTTTAGGGGGCTAGATAAGCTCATATCTTGTTTGGGAGACCACGTCATTGATTCATTGATGAATAAAAATTAGAAAGTAATGTTTTATAAGAAATATTTTATAAAATTCCCTTCTTATCCTGAAATCAATTCCATAGATGATCTATAATTTACTGTATTCATAATCTTTTAAGAAAAACAACATAATAACCTAATGGTACTATAAAAGACATAATAATTTATAATTAAATGATATGAATCTCAATATATAAATGCTCAAGCATTGCAGTATTTCAGCATATGCAGAATTCCTGGCTCATGTCCACTAAATAATAGTAGTTCCACCTTCATTTTGACAACTCAAAACACATCCTCTCCTTTAGAAAATGCCTTTTAAGCATCCATTTCTCTCCTCCATTTACAGTCAGTGTATTAAAGAAATTGAAGTAGGAAGCAATACGCGGCATGACAATTAAGTTCGCAAACTTGTTGCAATGATGTTGCTAACCTTTTTTGATATCAGAGAGATTATTCGCTATGAATTTGTACCAACTGGACAAACAGTTAACCAACTTTACTGTTTGGAAGTGCTGAAAAGTTTGCTTGAAAGAGTTAGATCACCTGAATTTTTTGCCAACAATTCATGGCTCTTGCATCACGCCAATGCACCAGCTCACTCGGCACTGATTGTGAGGGAGTTTTTAGACAGTAAACAAATAACCATATTGAAACACCTTCTCTACTCACCTGATCTTGCCCCCAATGACTTCTTTCTTTACCCAAAGATAAAGGAAATATCGAAAGGAAGACATTTTGATGACATTCAGGACATCAAGGGTAATATGATGAGAGCTCTGATGGCCATTCCAGAAAAAGTTCCAAAATTGCTTTGAAGGGTGGACTAGGCACTGGCATCGGTGTGTAGCTTCCCAAGGCGAGTACTTCGAAAGTGACTGTAGTGATATTCCTCAATGAGATATGTAGCATTTTTTCTAGGATGAGTTTGTGATCTTAATTGTCTGATCTTGTAGTCCCATTAGTTTATTTTTGCCTTTGCTGCCTTTGCTTGAGGAGACATATCCAAAAAAAATATTGTTAAGGCCAATATCAAAGAGCTTACTGCCTGTGTTTTCTTCTAGGAGTTTCGGGACTTATATTTAACTCTTTAATCCATTTTTTTTTTCCTTTAGGGCAGTGTCACTGGTCCTCATATGTGGGACCCGAACCGGGGCCGCTGGATTCCCAAGCCAGCGCTTAACCACCACGCCACTTGACCGGCCCCTCTTTAATCCATTTAGAGTTTATTTTTGTATATGGTGTAAGAATATGGTCCAGTTTCTTTCTTTTTTTTTTTTTTGCATGTATCTGTCCACTTCTCCCAGCACCATTTATTGAAGAGACTTTCTTTTCTCCCATTGTATATTCTTTTTTGTATAGTCTTTCCTTCTTTGTTGTAGATTAATTGACCACATAAATGTGGGTTTATTTCAAGGCTCTCTATTCTGTTCCATTGATCTATGTGTCTGTTTTTGTGCCAGTATCATACATTTTTATTACTATAGCTTTGTTGTATAGCTTGAAATCCAAGAGCATAACACCTCTGACTTTGTTCTTTCTCAAGATTGTTTTAGCTATTCAAGGTCTTCTCTGGTTCCATACAAATTTTAGGATTATTTGTTCTAGTTCTATGAAAAATGTCATTGGTATTGTGATAGAGATTGCACTGAGTCTGAAGACTGCTTTGTGTATATGGGAATTTTAATTTCTTCCAGTCCACAAGCGTGGTATATCCTTCCATTCATTTATATCTTCTTCAATATCTTTTCTCAGTGTCTTATAGTTACCTTCTAGGTTAAATTTATTCCTAGGTAGTTAATGCCTTTGCTGCAATTGTAAATGGGATTATTTCTTAATTTCTCTTTCTGATAGTTTGTTTTTATGTATAGAAATGCAACACATTTCTAAATATTAATTTTGTATCTTGCAAATTTACTGAATTTATTTATTAATTATAATTGTTTCTTTGGTAGAATCTTTAGGGTTTTCTAAATATATATCATATTATCTTCAAATAGATTTTACTTCCTTCATCCCAATGTGGATACTTTTTATTTCTTTTTCCGGTCTGATTATTGTTACCAGGATTTCCAATGCTATGTTGAATAACATAGGGTGGACATCATTGTCTTATTCCTGACCTGATTCAGCTTTTCACTATTGAATATGTTAGCTGTGGATTTGTCACATATGGGCTTTATTATGTTGAAACACTTTCCTTATTTATCTACTTTGTTGATAGTTTTTATTATAAATGAATGTTGAATTTTGTCAAAAGCTTTTTCTGCATCTATTAAGATGATCATATGATTTTTAACCTTCATTTTGTTTATATGGTATATCACATTGATTGATTTGAAAATATTGAACCAAACTTGCAGTCTTGCAGCAAATGTCATGTGATCATGGTGTATGACCTTTTTAATGTATTGCTGAATTTTATTTGTTAATATTTTGGTGAGGATTTTTGCATCTATGCTCATCAGAGACATTGGCCTGTGATTATCTTTTTCTATAATGTGTTTGTCTGGTTTTGGTATCAGGGTAGAATATTTTGAAAGCTTTCCCTCCTCTTCAATTTTTTGAAATAGTAAGAGAAAGATACGTATTAATTCTTCTTTGAATGCTTGGTAGAATTCACATGTGAAGCCACCTTGTCCTGGACTTTTGTTTGTTGAGAGTTTTTTGATTACTCATTCAATTTTATTTCTAGTAATCAGTCTGTTCAGATTTTCTGTTTCCTCCTGATTCAGTCTTGGAAGACTATGTTTCAAGGGAATTTGTTCATTTCTTCTAGGTTGTCCTACATGTTGGCATATAATTGTTCTTATTCCTCTCTTACATTCCTTTGAATTTCTGTTGGTTGTCACTTCTCTTTCATTTCTGCTTTTATTTATTTGGGCTACCTCTCCTATTTTTTTTTTTTTTTTTTTTTTTTTTTTTTTTTTTTTGATGAATCTGGCTAAAGGTTTACCTTTTGTTTATCTTTCCAGATAACCAGAAATTAGTTTCATTGTTCTTTTCTATTTTTTTTTTTTAGTCTCTATTTCCTTTATTCCTGTTCTGATTTTTATTATTTCTTTCCTTCTATTCACTTTTGGGTTTTTTTCTTCTTTTGTTGTTCTTCTTTTTTGTTGCTCTTCTTTTTCTAGTTCCTTGAGGTGTAAGTTTAGATTTTTTGAGATATTTCTTGTTTCTTGAAGTAAGCCAGTATTGTTATGAATTTCCCCTCTTAGAATTGCTTTTGCTGTGTCCCCAAAAATTTTTGGATTGTTGTGTTTTCATTTTTATTTGTCTCAGGATATTTTTGATGTTCTCGATTTTTTCATAAACCCAAGGATTGTTTAGTAGCATGTTATTTAACTGCCATATGTTTGTGTTTTTTCCATTTTTCTTGTTGTAATTGATTTCTATATTCATACCATTGTGAATGGAGAAGATGCTTGATATAATTTCAATCTTAAATTTGCTGAGACTTGTTTTGTGTGGTCTATCTTGAAAAATATTTCATATGCACTTAAAAGACTGTGGGTTCTGCTGATTTGGGGGTGAAATGTTCTGTAAATATCTGTTAAGTACATCTGATCTAATGTGTCATTTAAGGCAACTTTTTTCTGATTGATTTTCTGTCTGAATGGTATATCTTATCTGGGGATATGACATGTAGAAGAGCTGGTCTGCCATAACATTTCTTTGTTTGGATAAGGAGGAAAATCAAACAAAATTGTATGACTGTGTGAACTTGAGAGATGGTATAAAATCTAGAAGTGCTGCAAATGTAATGTTAATCTTTCTAATCCAACAATTCTTCCCTAATATTACTGACTAAGTAGCAGCTAAGAGCAGGGCTCAGAAACAGAAAGAGATATCATAGACTTCTAGTTCCTGAGCCACAAAGTCCTGTTCAAGGAGTGGGACTTAGCTCACTCATGAGATATTTAAAAACAGAAATAATCTGAAATTAATTAAAGTTTCAACCTCACAGACCCAGGTCAATTCTAATAAGATAAAAAATATCAACTCTTCACCCTCGCTTTCTCACAAAGGAAAATGCATGTTCTCTATGAAAAACAAAACAAAACAAAACAAACCAACAACCTACTTCAAGCTTTGCTGTTTCTTACATATAATATCTGGCACACACTCAAAAATTTTGAGACATGGGCCAAAGTTTGAGAATGTGACATATAATCAAAGAAGAAAAACGTCAAAAGAAGCAAGTCCACAGTTTATCAAGATGTTGTCATTAATATATTTGGAATTTTAAATAGCTATTGTAAATATTTGGAGAATAGAGAAAAGTATGGACAAAATAGATAATCAGATAGAGATGTCAGAAAAGAAAAGAAGCTGTAAAAAAACTGAGAATCTTAGAAATTAAAGTTATAAAATTGAAATAAATAGTTCAATAGATGGGCTTAAAAATAGACAAGGCATAGTAGAATAGAGGATCAGTGAACTTGAAGACAGATGAAGAGAATTAACCAATCTGAAGAACATAGATATAAAATAATTAAAACCAAATAATACTGAAGCATCAAATAATTAAAGCCAAATAATACTTATAAGACAATAACACACATGGAATTGGAATGCAATAAGAAGATAGACTGAGAAAAGAAATATGAAAAATAAATTATTTCAAGAAAATCACCAACACAAAGATTCATCATGCTTAACACATATTAATCAAAAGAAATCTAAACAATACTATACCAGGGACATCATAAATAAGCTGCTAAAAATAAAATATGAAGTGAGAATCTTAAAAGTAGTCAGAGAAAAAACCACACATATACTGAGACAATCAACAGTAATTTGAGAGTAACAAAAGCTCTTCATAAACAGTGGAAGCCAGATAATATTTTCAAAATACTCAAAGGGAAAAAAAGTCAATCTAGAATCTTATATTGTACAAAAATTAAGACAAACTAAAGATTTTTCAGACAAAACAAATCTGAGAGAATTCATCACCAATGTAGCTACACCTCAAAAATTACTAAGGGAAGTTCTTCAAGCTAAAAAAAAAAAACTGATCTTAGATAAAATTCCAAATTTGCAGAAGTATGTGTATAATTATAGAAGACTATATTCAACATCTTTACAGAAAATTGATTTTTTAAAACAAAAGGTCAATAATATATTGTGTGGTTTATGACACATAGAAGAAAAATATATGACAATAGTATAAAAGATGAGAGTAAGCTGAATGGAATGTACTTTTGTAAGTTTCTTATGTTGTTTGCAAAATGGTTTAGTATTAATTCAAGGTAGATTGTGATAAGTTAAAGATTCATATTATAACTCTTAGAGTAACCATAAAGAAAATAATGAGACATATCTAAAAAGTCAATAGAGCAATCAAAATTTTTAAATAATTCATTAAAAGAAGGCAGGAAAAAAATAGCAAGAGGGTAGATATAAACCACATCAGTAATTACATCATATGTTCATGGAGAATAGCCAAGTAAGCTCTCAATTTGTTTGACTACCAAATCCTTTTGGAAATAATGTCTAATTATCAGCCCACATATTTTGAAAGATATAGATCTAGTCTAGTCCTATAGTTTTACACTGCAATCATTATGTTCAGATTGTTGTTTCATTCCAACCATGAGCACTTTAAGGGAAGGAGGTTTTGTATTGTTTTTGCTCCTCCATTAACTAACTATAGAACACAAATTGACACATTCAGTTAAGTGTCTTCTCAATTGTTTGGAGAGCTACTGATAAATATTTATGAGCTATATTTTATTTTTTTTATTTTTGACATATTGATTGGATGTATAAAAAGGAATGTAAAACAATCTTTCTCAGTTATCAAATTAACCAGATGTTAAATAGTTCAAAACAATAAACTGTAGCATAAGTAATGAACTTTCCTTTATATTTTCAATACTCCTAATGATACTAGTAATATTTATTGAACACTTACTTTAAGTGGGCATTTTTCCCATTTAATTTTACAACAGCAGTAGACCAATTTCATACACAAGAACACTGGAGATCATGGAAAGTAATCAGCTTTCCCAAGGTCACATAGCTAAAAATGTAGGAAAGGTGGAATCCCAGTGCAGATCTTTAAGTTCCTTGCTGATCAAGATTTCCTTAATCCACGTAAGTGAGTGAATAGTTCAGGTCCAAGAGAGATGTACCATGCTAGCATTGTCTTGTTCACCTGGTCTGCACTGGAGGATCGGCTGTTTGCTCATAACTAAGCACTGACCCCTAACAATGCATTTACTCAAAGTCTGATCTTTAATTACTGAGTCTTTACTGGCTAACTGCTCAGTGTTTTGCCTCATCCCAATTTCTCTACAAATTCTGCAAGGAGTCTATATTGCTGCAGATTTGTGTTGTCTTTCTAACCAGAATATAATGTTCTCATTGCTGAATCATCATTTCTCCTGAATGCTATGGCAACTGTGGGAAGAAATCCAATGGTCAGCTGTTGAATCCAGTGGTTACTTCTCAGTCCTCATCTTACATGCACTATGAGGATTTGACACAACTGATCCTTGAAATAGTTTCTTCATTTCACTTCTGCATTTCCTGATTATTCCCCCCAAACATGTTTCCCATAAGTTTCCTCATCTCATGAAATAGCATTTCTATCCTTCCAATTATATAAGTCAAATTCCTTGGAGTCATCCTTGACCCTTCTCATTATCTCACACTCTACATCTAATCCACTGGCAAATCCAGTCTATTCTTACCTTTGAACTCTATCAAGAATCCAACCACTTTTTATCTTTCCTGCTGCTATCACTTTGGGTTTGGTCACCAACTTCTCTTTCCTAGATTATTATGAAAGTTAACTGTTCTTTCTACTTCCCCTCTTGTTTCTCTGCAGTATGCTCAACACTACAGCCTTGAATGATCCTTTCAAAATTAAAGTCAGATCATGTCACTCCCCTCCTCAAAAATCCTTCCATAGCTTCCTACATCATTTCAAATAGAAGCCAAAGTCCTTATAATGGCCTGCAAAGTTCTGTACAACCTGGCTCCATCTATCTCTCTGATCTCAGCCTCATCTTACTCTAGCCACAGTGAACCTACTTGTTGTTCCTTGAATATACCAACTTTACTATCACCTCAGAGCCTTGAGGGAATTATTCCCCAAATATCCTCATGACTCTCTCCACCATCTCTTTTAGATCTTTGCTCAAATGTTACTTTGTTAGTGAAGATTTCCCTGGCCATGTTATCTAAAATTGCAAGTTCCCCCCAACATTACCTATCCCTCTTCGCTTATTTCCTCCTTAGCATTCATCACCAACTAACATAATTTTGATTTCACTTATATGTCTCATTTCAATGTTTGTTTGTTCTTTATCTACATAAGCTCTGTGAAGACACTAATTTTAAATGTTTTGTTCTCTATCCAAATTGAAACAGTGCATGGCTCAAAATACATACTCAATAAATATTTGCTGAATGTATGCAGAGAAGAATGACTTTCCAACATGGAATTATATCTGAAGAAATATTCTATGCTTGTAGAGAGCCATGACATTTTCTAGGTAACAAATGATCCCATTTAAACTCCCAAATCATAACTCTTTTACCATGTATGACTGTATAGAGATGATATTCTGGTGCTAAACACTTCTTGCATGCCAATTTAATTCTTACAACAATCCTATAGGTAAGTATAAATAACCAATTTTATATATGAAAACTAAAGCGTAGAGGGCTTAACCAAATAAACTAAAGTCACAGAGCTAGTATAGATAGAGTTAGATTTTAAATTCAGACCTATGTGAGTACAATGTCCCAGTTCTACATTACTGTGACAAGCTGCCTTCAAACTCACTCAATATGCTTTACTACAGGAAAATCAAGAATTTGAATGTAGATAGGTTATATCACACTGTGTTGGGCATAACATAAAATAATCTCATGTAAAATGATCAATGAGCAACATCTTTGATGTTGTCACTCCTCAAAATATCACCTCCTTGGGGTGGCTGGTTAGCTCAATCAGATAGAGCACTGTGCTCATAACACCAAGGTTGCTGGTTCAATCCCCACATGGGCCACTGAGATGCAACCTCCACAACTAGATTGAAATAACTTCTTGACTTGGAACTGATGGGTCCTAGGAAAACACATTATTCCCCAATTTAAAAAAAAATCACCTCCTTTTATTTGTTTATGCTTACCTGTGTCCCAAATTAAGTAATATTCCCAAATAAAATACATCCTTTTCATTATTTGCTGCCATAAATTACTGATTCCAAAAATACTAACTTGAGATTTTTAGAAGCAGAAATTTGTATTGCCTTATTAGTTAATTTGAATAATTTCATTGTTATCCTTTGTTTTATGTTCTTGTCAGGCATGACAAACCATTTCACACATAGGTTGTGGTGAACTTAGCATTATGTTTATTTAAATAGACTATGATGAAAAATGAAAGAAATGTGACCATGATTTATATACATCAAAAAAATTTCTTCATCAGTATGGAGGTATCTCAAAAAAATGGAAATGGAACTGCTGTATGACACAGGAATTCCACTCTTGGGTATCTACCCAGAGGAATCCAAGACGCTAATTCGAAGAAATATATGCACCCCTATGTTAACTGCAGCGCTATTTACAATAGCCAAGACTTGGAAACAACCGAAATGCCCATTGGTAGATGACTGGATTAAGAAACTGTGGTACATTTATACAATGGAGTATTACTCTGCTATAAAGAAGGATGAAATCATACCATTTGCAACAATATGTATGGACCTAGAGACTATTATGTTAATTGAAATAAGTCAGTCAGAGAAAGACAAATACCATAGGATTTCGCTTGTATGTGGAATTTGAAAAACTGAATGAGCAGAAGAAACAGAAACAGTCTCATAGATATAGAGGACAAACAGGGTTGCTAGTTGGGAGGGGGGTGGGCATAAGAGGGAAGGGAAAGGGATTAGACAGTATAAATAGGTATGCAGTACTATCACAGGGATATGAAAGATAGTTTGGGGAATATAATAATGTCATAAAAATTTTGTGGGGTGTCAGATGGTCACATGTCTTATTAGGGAGACCACTTCATGGATGGAGTAGAGGCTTGATCACTGCACTGTATGCCTGAAATTGACGTTGTATGATATTGCATGCCAACTGTAATTGAATATATAGATAGCCATGGGATGAGGATTATATGGTGGAAGGGAGTCAAAGGAATTGTAATAGATAGTATGACATGGGGGGAAGGAGTGGGGTGGAGAATTGGGGGAGGGGTGTTGTCACTTTGAGGGGTAAAAAGTATAACTATTGCACTGTGTTGTACACCTGAAGCTAATTTTAAAAAAATTTTCTTCAAACAAAGTGGGAGTTATCACGCTACCTGACATCAAAACATACTACAAGGCTATAGTAATCAAAACAGTATGGTACTGGGGTAAAAACAGACACATAGACCAATGGAACAGAATAGAGAGCCCAGAAATAAACCCATTTAATCTATGACAATGGAAGCAAGAATTTACATTGGAGTAAAGACAATCTATTTAATAAATGGTGCTGAGAAAATTGGACTGACACATGCAAAAAAATGAAAATGGATCACCTACTTACACCATATACGAGAACAAATTCAAAATGTATTAAAGACTTAAATGTAAGACCTGAAATAATAAAACTCCTAGAAGAAAACATAGGGAGTAAATTTTCAGACATTATCATGAGTAATATTTTTACTGATATATCCCCTTGGGCAAGGGAAATAAAAGAAAAAATAAACATATGAGATTACATCAAACTTAAAAGTTTTTTCACAGCAAAGGAAATCATCAATAAAACAAAAATGCAGCCTACTGGTTGGGAAAAGATATTTGCCTATGATATATCTGATAAGGGGTTGATATCCAAAATTTATAAAACACTCATGCAACTCAACACCAAAAAAAACACAAAAACACCCAATTAAAAAATGGGCAGAGGATATGAAGAGGTTTTCTTCAAAGAGGACATACAGATGGCCAACAGGCATATGAAAAAAGATTCAACCTCACTAATCATTAGAGAAATGCAAATAAAAACAACAATGTGATACCACCACACTCTGTCAGAATGGCTACCAGCAACAAATTAACAAACAAGTGCTGGCGAGCGTGTGGAGAAAAGGGAACCCTGGTGCACTGTTGGTGGGACTGCAGGTTGATGCAGCCATTGTGGAAATCAGTATGGAGGTATCTCAAAAAAGTGGAATTCGAGCTAGAGTATGACCCAGCAATTCCACTCTTGGATATCTACCCAGAAGAATCCAAGATGCTAATTTGAAAAAATATATGCACCCCTATGTTTATTGCAGTGCCATTTATAATAGCCAAGACTTGGAAACAACTGAAATGCCCATCAGTAGATGACTGGATTAAGAAACTATGGTATTTTTATACAATGTAGTATTACTCCGCTATAAAGAAGAATGAAATCGTACCATTTGCAACAATATAGATGGACCTAGAGACTATTATGTTAAGTGAAATAAGTCAGTCAGAGAAAGACAAATACCATATGATCTCACTTATACATGGAATCTGAAAAACTGAATGAACAAGCAAAATAAACAGAAACAGATTCATAGATATAGAGGAAAAACTGATGGTTGCTAGTTGGGAAGGGAGTGGGGATGAGGGAGAAGGGAAGGGATTAGACAGTAAATAGGTAACTACAATATTGCCACAGGGAACCACATGGCAGAGGGAGGGGCAAGATGGCAGCTGTGAGGAGGGCTGCATGAAACCTCCCCTGGAAATATCCACAATTTGAACTTCTAATACGCTTCAAAGAGACATCTACTCATCACAAAGAGCAACTAAGAGTTCCACACAAGGATTGCTGGAAGGTGGGCAGGCCGGGCGAGTAGGGGAAGAAGGCGGCGAGAGGCGTGAGGTGCAGCCCGCAACCGCGGCTGCTGAGTCACGGTGAGTGTTGCCCCAGCTCGTTCCCTGTGGCCCGCGGCCCACCTAGAGTTCAGCAAGAGCGCATTGGTTTGCAGTCTGAGGCAGAAGCTCAGGCCGGGCAAGTGCCGGAGGAGAGAGAGGAGATGACTGTGCAGAGGTAGGAGCTGCACCCGTGGCTCGCCGGGTCCCCAGGAAGCAGGGTGCAGAGCCCCGCAGCGGCAGGGCAAGATCAATCCCTGCACCCGCCTGGTTCAGGGATCAGTCTCTGTACCCACTGGGTCCCGCAGAGCGCAGAAGCATGAAACCCGGGAGCAGGGGAAAAAAGAGGACTCATGCGCGGAGAAGCAGCACGCTGGGCGGAGACGCAGGTCCCCGAGAGACGGAGCGGGGATCGGAGCCGCGTGGAAAGGTGCGCGCAGTCCCCTAAACCCTGGCGGCAGTCCCTCCAGGAGCGCAGCAGGAGAACGGCGCGGGCGCGCGCCGGCTCCAAGGCAGAAGCCTTAAACCCGGGAGCAGGGGGAAACAGAGGACTCGCCCGCAGAGACGCAGCTCGCCGGCCAGAGTCACAGGTCATGGAGAGATGGAGCGGGGATCTGAGCCTCGGGGCAGGGGGCGCGCAGTCCCTTAAGCCCCGGCAGTCTCTTTGGGAGAGCAGCAGGAGCACCGCGCGGGCGCGCGCCGGCTCCAAGGCAGAAGACTTAAATCCGGGAGCAGGGGAAAAAGAAGACTCACTCGGACACGCAGCGCGCCGGGCAGAGACGCAGGTCCCCGAGAGACACGGAGCGGGGATCTTGGCCACACAGTAGGGTGCGCGCAATTCCCTAAATCCCGGCAGACCCTTTGGGAGAGTAGCAGGAACTCCGCTGGAGCATAAGAGGCAAAGGCCTTAGCTTAAAACAGTGTTGGAACTGTGGCTTTGTTTATTTTTATGTTTTTTTATTTTTTTTTCCTTTTTCTACTCTGGAACAGAAAGCAAAAAAAAACAATAACGCACCCACTCCCACAAACTTTGGCCCCCGCCAAGTCAGTCTTAAACTGACTCCTGAATGGAGCAATAGGGGCAGACTAGGAAGATATTCCTACCTGCAGGGGGTTGAGAATTTCCACCCCAGTAAAGGCTGCAGAGTGAGACTACCTACTACGCCCCCACCTTTAGGCAAGGCTTGGGAGGCAGGGCAGGTTCACCTGCTGAGGCACTAATTAACAGATTCTTAGCAGCAGGCTTTTGGTAGTGAGGAATTCTTTAATTCTCCATGGCTATCAACCCAAAGGGTGCCCAGAGACACTCATTGAGCCTTTGGGGGTGCAGCCTGCCTTGGGACAGGCAAAAGCAAAAAGGCAGTCACTCTGTAAAAACCACCAATCACACGTCTCAACCACACTCAAGTACAGCAAACCTGCAGTGCCAGGATCACGCTAGGCATCAGGTGGCCTACTGTTCCCACAAGACGCACAGGAATTTTTGTACAGCAGACAAACTGAAGAGAGCTTGGTGGACTTTAGCCTAGACCGGCACGGGTATTTTTGGTTTGTTTGGTTTTATTCTGTTTTGTTTTCCCTTTATTGGCTGCTTATCTTGGTTATTTTTGGTTTTTATTTCTATTTCATTCTAATCATATTGTAGTTTTTAATATAGGCATATATATAGGTGTATATAGGTGAATATATGTCCATATATATGGGTGTGTAGACAAATATATATATATTTTTTCCTTTTTTCTTTTTCTTTCTTTTCTTTTTCTTTTTTCCCCACCCTCACTTTCTCTCTTATTTTATTCATTCTTCTCACTGCTATACTTTTCCTCTTTTCCTTTTTTCTGCAAATTTTATTTTTTTAATTTTTCTTACTTTTTTTATTATTATTTTACTTTATTTTTATTTTTCATTTTTTAGGTATAGCTAATCGGTTTCTAATGTTTATTCTATTTTTTATTTTAGGATATTGTATTTTATTTTGTTTCCTCTTCTGTTATTATTGAGTATGTGGTTTTTGTTTTGTTTCTGTTTGTTTTCTTCATTAGTATGATTGATATTCCTGTACAAGTTGACTGTAGTTTCATGGTTGGTTTTTTTTACTTGTGTGAGCATTTGGTTTCCTTTGGTGGCTGCGGAGGTTGTTCTTGTTGATCTGTTATGCTCTAAAATCACTCTGCAGCAGTGGGTCCAAACAAACAGACACAAGAATCATCATACCCGGAGGCCAACTTTAGATAAAACCAGAGCATTTCTGGGTTTGACATACAAGAGTCACACCCAAAAGGAAGTTGCTACAGGTACTAGGGCCCACAGGGTCCAGTTTCATCAGAGGGGTCAATCCTCTCACAGCAGCTCATAAACTGCAGAAGCTGCTGATCCTCACAGCTAATCAATCTGGGAGTCAATCCCACCTACTGACAAGCCAAAAGTAATCAAAACTAAAACTTCAACAAGTGAGGATGCACGACACAAGGAACACCGCAGATACAAGCACAGGAGAATAGGGAGACTGAGTAATTCAAATATAAAGGACACACACCATATAAGTTTACCCAGAAAAGACTGAGAAATCTGGGGGATCTATCTGTTATATTGAAGCAAACACAAAGAGTAAGCCAGAATGGGGAGACAAAGAAATACAACACAAATAAAAGAACAGAAGAAACTTCCTGAATCAGTGGAAATAGAGGAAATAGAGGTAACAAACCTATCGGAGACAGAGTTCAGAACACTGATTATTAGAATGTTCAAAGAAATTAATGAAAATATAAAGAAGATAGAGAAATCATGAAAAGCAACCAGATAGAACTTAAGAACACAATTACTGAATTAAATAACAAACTTGATGGAATCACTAGCAGATTGGATGAAGCAGAAAATCGAATCAGTGACTTAGAAGACAAAATAGCAGAGATCACCCATGTGGAACAACAAAAAGAAAAAAGAATGAAAAACATGGAAAATAGTTTAAGAGAGCTGGGGGACAACATCAGTCGCAATAACCTAAGGGTCATTGGAGTACCAGAAGGAGAAGAGAGGGAGCAAGGGATTGAGAATATATTTGAAGTAATAATGTCTGAAAACTTCCCTAACCTGGCAAAGGACATTGAAATACAAGCCCAGGAAGTGCAGAGAGTTCCAAACAGGATGATTCCAAACAGGCCCACTCCAAGACACATTATAGTGAAAATGGCAAGGGTTAAGGACAAAGACAGAATCCTTAAAGCAGCAAGGGAAAGGCAGCAAGTTACTTACAAGGGTACCCCCATAAGATTCTCAGCTGACTTTTCTACAGAAACTTTGCAGGCCAGAAGGGAGTGGCAGGAGGTTTTCAAAGTGATGAAAAATAAAGGCCTACAACCAAGATTGCTGTATCCAGCAAGGTTATCATTTAAAATCGAAGGCGAGATAAGGAGCTTTGCAGAAAAGAATAAGTTAAGGGAATTCATTACCACCAAGCCAGCTTTGCAGGAAATGCTAAAAGGGCTTCTTTAAGTAGAAGAGAAAAACAACCTAAGAAAGACTACGAACACAAATAACAAAATGGCAATAAATACACACCTATCAATAATCACATTAAATGTAAATGGATTAAATGCTCCAATAAAAAGACATAGGGTGGCTGAATGGATAAGAAAGCAAGACCCCAGTATATGCTGTATACAAGAGACTCACCTCAGATCCAAAGACTCATACAGGCTGAAAGTAAAGGGATGGAGTAAAATATTTAATGCAAATGGTACTGAGAAAAAAACTGGAGTAGTGATACTTATATCTGATAAAATGGACTTTAAATTGAAGAATATAATAAAGGACAAAGAAGGACACTTCATAATAATAAAGGGATCGATCCAACAATAGGACATAACCCTAGTAAACATCTATGCACCTAACATAGGAGCCCCTAAATATATAAAACAGATATTGTCAGACATAAAGACAGAGATCAACAGTAACACTATCATAGTAGGGGACTTCAACACCCCACTGTCACTAATGGACAGATCCTCCAGACAGAAAATCAATGTGGAAACAGCGATCTTAAATGACACATTACACCAGCTGGATTTAACAGACATTTTCAGAGCATTTCATCCCAAAGCTACAGAATATACGTTCTTTTCAAGTACACATGAAACATTTTCTAAGATAGACCACATGTTAGGCCACAAAACAAGTCTCAATAAATTTAAGAAGATTGAAATCATTTCAACTGTATTCTCTGACCACAAAGCTATGAAACTAGAAATCAATTATAAGAAGAAATCCGGGAAGCTGACAAATAAATGGAGGCTAAACAATATGCTATTAAATAGTGAGTGGGTCACAAATGAGATCAAGGAGGAAATCAAAAGATACCTCGAGACAAACGAAAATGAAAACACCACGACCCAAAATCTCTGGGATGCTGCGAAAGCAGTCCTAAGAGGGAAGTTTATAGCAGTGCAAGCATACCTAAAGAAGGAAGAAAAAGCTCAAATCAACAGATTATCCTTACACCTAAGGGAACTGGAAAAAGAACAGCAAGAGAGTCCCAAGGGGAGTACAAGAAAGGAGATAATAAAGACCAGAGCAGAAATAAACAATATAGAGAACAGAAAAACAATTCAAAAGATCAATGAAACCAAGACTTGGTTTCTTGAGAAGATAAACAAAATTGACAAACCTCTAGCCAGGCTCATCAAAAAAAAAAAGAGAGAGGACTCAAATTAGCAAAATCAGGAATGAAAGAGGGGAAATGACTACAGACATCACAGAAATACAAAAAATTCTAAGAAATTACTATGAGCAACTATATGCCAACAAATTTGACAATCTGGAAGAAGTGGATAATTTTCTAGAAGCATACAACCTTCCAAAGCTAACGCAAGAAGAAACAGAAAATCTAAATACCCTGATTACTACCAAGGAAATTGAATCAGTAATTGACAAACTCCCAGAAAACAAAAGCCCTGGACCAGACGGCTTCACAAGTGAATTTTATCAAACATTCAAAAAAGAACTATCACCTATTCTTCTCAAACTATTCCAAAAAATCCAGAAGGAGGGAAGGCTCCCAAACTCTTTTTATGAAGCCACTATCACCCTGATTCCAAAACGAGATAAAGACAGCACAAAAAAGGAAAACTACAGGCCAATCTCCCTGATGAATATAGATGCAAAAATTCTCAATAAAATATTACCAAACAGAATTCAGCAATGTATTAAGAAGATCATACATCATGATCAAGTGGGATTCATCCTTAGTGCGCAAGGCTGGTTCAACACCCGTAAATCAATTAATGTGATACACCACATCAACAAAATGAAGGATAAAGATCACATGGTCATTTCAATAGATGATGAAAAAGCATTTGACAAAATCTAATAGCCATTTATGTTAAAAACCCTTAGCAAAGTGGGAATACAGGGATCATATCTCAACATAATAAAAGCCATATATGATAAAACTACAGCTAACATCGTACTCAATGGGGAAAAGCTAAAACCATTCCCCTTAAGATCAGGAACAAGACAAGGCTGTCCACTTTCTCCTCTTTTATTCAACATAGTGCTGGAAGTTCTAGCCACAGCAATCAGGCAAAAAAAGAAATAAAAGGCATCCAAATTGGCAAGGAAGAAGTAAAATTGTCATTATATGCAGGTGACATGATACTGTATATAGAGAACCCCAAAGACTCCATCAAAAAACTATTGGAACTGATAGACGAATTCAGTAAAGTAGCAGGATATAAAATCAATGTTCAGAAATCAGTGGCATTTGCATATACCAATAATAAACTAATGGAAAGAGAAATTAAGAAAACTGTCCCATTTACAATTGCATCAAGAACTATAAAATACCTAGGAAGAAATTTAACCAAAGAAGTGAAAGATCTGTACTCAGAAAATTATAAGACACTGAAGAAAGAAATCATAGAAGATACAAATAAATGGAAACACCTACCATGCTCATGGATAGGAAGAATTAATATAGTTAAAATGTCCATACTGCCTAAAGCAATATATAGATTCAATGCAATTCCTATCAAACTACCAAGGGCATTTTTCACAGAAATAGAAAATATAATCCTAAAATTTATATGGAATCATAAAAGACCCAGAATAGCCTCGGCAATTCTGAGAAATAAAAACAAAGTCGGGGGGATCATGCTACCAGACATCAAAACCTACTACAAGTCCACAGTAATCAAGACAGTTTGGTATTGGCATAAAAACAGGCACATCGATCAGTGGAACAGAACAGAGAGCCCAGAAATAAATCCAAGCATTTACGGACAGTTAATCTATGACAAGGGAAGCAAGAATTTACACTGGAGTAAAGATAGTCTATTCAGTAAATGGTGCTGGGAAAATTGGACTGACACATGCAAAAAAATGAAACTGGATCATCTCCTTACGCCTTATACAAGAACAAATTCAAAATGGATTAAAGACTTAAATGTAAGACCTGAAACCATAAAAATCCTAAATGAAAATATAGGGAGTACATTTGCAGACATTACCCGGAGCAATATTTTTACTGATACATCCCTACGGGCAAGGGAAGTAAAAGAAAAAATGAACATATGGGATTATATCAGACTTAAAAGTTTTTTCACAACAAAGGAAACCATTAATAAAACAAAAAGGAAGCCTACTGAATGGGAGAATATATTTGCCAACGATATATCTGATAAGGGGTTAATATCCAAAATTTATAAAACACTCATGAAACTCAACACCAAGAAAACAAACAACCCAATTAGAAAATGGGCAGAAGATATGAAGAGACATTTCTCTAAAGAGGACATACAGATGGCCAACAGGCATATGAAAAAAAGTTCAACCTCACTGGTCATTAGGGAAATGCAAATAAAAACCACCATGAGATACCACCTCACTCCAGTCAGAATGGCTATCATCAACAAATCAACAAACAACAAGTGCTGGCGGGGCTGTGGGGAAAAGGGGACCCTGCTGCACTGTTGGTGGGACTGCAGATTGGTGCAGCCACTATGGAAGTCAGTATGGAGGTATCTCAAAGATCTGGAAATAGAGCTACCGTTTGACCCAGCAATTCCACTCCTAGGTATTTATCCTGAAAAACCCAAGACACTTATTCAAAAAAAGTTATGCACCCCGATGTTCATAGCAGCACAATTTACAATAGCTAAGACTTGGAAACAACCAAAATGCCCGTCAGTAGATGACTGGATTAAGAAACTGTGGTATATTTATACAATGGAGTATTACTCCGCTATAAGGAAGAATGAAATCGTGCCATTTGCAATGATATGGATGGACCTAGAGACTATAATGTTGAGTGAAGTCAGTCAGAGAAGGACAAATACCATATGATCTCACTCATATGTGGAATATGAAAAACTGTATGAATGAGCAAAGTAAACAGAAACTGTCTCATAGATATAGAGGAAAAATCAGGGTTGCTAATTGGGAGAGGAATGGGGATGAGGGAGAAGGGGAAGGGATTAGACAGCAAAAATAGGCAACTACAATATTGCTACTGGGATAGGAAAAATAGTTTGGGGAATATAATTAATAATGTTGTAAATATTCTGTGGAATGTCAGATGATCATAGGTCTTGTTAGGGAGACCATTTCATGGATGGAGTAGAGGTTTGATCACTGCACTGTATTACTAAAGCGGAGGTGGTATACCTACTGTAATTGAATATGTATAGATAGTCACAGGATGTGGATTATACTGTGCAAGAGAGTCAGAGGAAGAGTAATAGATATATATGATATGGGGGGAGTGGGGTGGTGCATTGGGGGTGGGGGTTGTCACTTTGAGGGGTAAAATGTATAACTATTGCACTGTGTTGTACACCTGAAACTAATTTAAAAAATAAATAAATAAATAAATAAATAAATAATTAAAAAATATTGCCGCAGGGACATAGTTCAGGGAATATAATCAATAATGTTGGAAATACTTTGTGGGGTGTCAAATGGTCACATGTCTTGTTAGGGAAACCACTTCATGGATGGAGTAGAGGCTTGATCACTGCACTGTACACCTGAAGCTGATGTTGTATAATCTTGTATGCCAAATGTAATTGTGTGTGTATATATATATATATAAAATCACAGGATAAAACAAAACAAAACAAAAAATTTCTTCAATAACATGAATATCATTTATTTAATCACTGGCGAACTGACTAAGAGCAAGTGCCCATATAATGGAAACATACACATTAAAATTACTCTAATTAGAATTTATATATATCTATATATCTATCTATATATCTATATCTATATATATATATATATATATATATATATATATATATATATATATATATATATATGTTGGCTGTTATGCTCTACTTATTTGTATTATATATCAAACTTGTATACTGGAAATACTGCTTCTATTTTGGACCTATTGACTAACCATCTGAAACTTGCTTGTCTTTCAACTCTAAACAAAAGAACTAATGCAATCTACTATATAAACTTTGGAGGACATAATTTATGCATTAGGTTACCTACCTATCAAATCAATAAAAAAACACGTTTCCATTTTTAACCTAACTGAGCTCTAGGCATTCTACATCAGAACTAAAAATGCATGGAAAATGAGAATTAGGGTTGTGTCCATCAGATAAAATTAAGTGGATTAAAACAAGAAGAAACTGTGAATGTTTCAGTCACTGAACCTATGTATAATTTCTAGTATTTTCTAGGGAGTACAACCACTTAATATTGTAAATTTATCTAATAACATTTAGAAAATAATGCAGTGAAGGTCTGATGCTATGCCAGCTCATAAAAAATGTTTTAAGTGATTAAGTATAAGTGAAGCATACACCATTTTCTTCTGTTCTTTTACTTGCAACTTATGAATAATTTTTGATCCTAATAATGACAAATCCCCTTCTCATCAGAGTACCTAAAAAATTAGATTTATAGTTTATCACATGATGAAGTATTTAAATAAGCTAAACTTGGAAAACTCTTCATAAAGCAACTATTTTAAGTACATTTCTTTGAGGAAAGAGAAAGAGATGAAAGACATTTAGAGAAAACTTTAATTTCATAGAACAAGTACAAGACAAGGATGCAAACAATAATAAAACAAAAGCACTGGAAATATACAAAGTAAAAGTAAAACTCTAATTATCTGTCAGCCAGATGATGTAAATGTTATCTTCCTTTTTATTTTGTTACACACAATTAAATACATACAATCCCTGCAGGAGTTAAAAGAATAAATTAGAGCTATAATGCTGACATAGAAATATGCTTAATATCTATCATTAAGTGTGAAAAGAAAACTGAAGAGCAATATGTATCCATGAACTCTTTTATGGTAAAGCACTTATAACCAAACCAATATATCACAATGTGTATGTAAATGCATGGGGAAATGTTTGGAAGACTGTACACCAAACTATAAAAATGGCTTCCTCAGAGAGAGAATTGTGATTGGTATGGGGGAAGAAAGGAATTTTGATATTTATTCTAAGTATTTCTGTTTTGAAATTTTCAATAAGAATGCACTTATGTATTACTTGCCAATTTATATAGAGTACAAATATATAAATGTTTAATATATATGCACAACCTCTTCTTTAGTGGATAGATTTATAGACTAAATAGCACCAAGGCTAGATTCCAATCCAGCCTTAGAGCTGTCTCCAATCCAATCCAAACTCCACCCTGATTAGACTTGTAACCTTAGGAAAATTATCAGATCTGAATGGATGACTTCCAATACCCTCATCAGTACAATAAGGGGACTGAATTCAGTGGTATCATAAGCTCCTTTCTTCTAAGAGTTTATTAATTTACAATGTAAACGAAGATTCTAAGTCAACGAAACTTCCAGTTTCTGTTCTGTTAGTAAGTTTTCTTTTATCTCTAATCAAAGCTCATAATCACTTATATAGTTCAAAGTGCTCCAGTTTTGTATACACACTCACATACCTATACATACACATACATCCTTCAAGAGGAGCTCAAGATCAAGGTTACCTTCTGTACCCCTCTACGTTCTTGATTGCAGTATTTAAATAAATAAAGTCTTGAAAAATGGCGGAATAGACAGACACTGTGCTAACTACCTCCCAGAATCACACCAAAATTACAAACAATTTATACAGCATTCAACCCCGGAGGTCCCTGAAACAACTAGATTAACAGAACCACTAAATGAAGAACTTAAAGAGGAGGCCCACGTTAAATCTGGTAGGAGGGATGGAGATGAGGGAGGGTGAACCCTGTGAGGGAAGCCCCAGCTGAGGGGAGGATTCTCCAGTTGGGGGAGAGACCCTCCGGCTGCACACCAAGCTCACCAGCCCGGAGTTCCTTTGCCGGGAAGAGGAGTTCCAAGATAGCTGGCAGTAAATTAGTGAGACTCTCTTTACTCAGCTCGGTGAGGCTGAGAGTGGCTAGAGAATCAGTGGGGCCAGCGCACGGGCTTGCTAATTGGGACAGGCTGGTAGAGAGAGTAGCTGTGTGAGCGGGCCCAGGAATCTGCGGGGACAGACTAAACTGAGCACCTTTGGTACAGAAGCTGGAGGTTTGGGGACTACTGTTCCCATCGTGGGGAGCTTGCACATGAGTGGTGTACAGGAGAGCACCGTTCTGTCAGGGTTGGGCCCTCCCACAGAGGGTCAGGTCGAGAACCTCATTGGCCTGGCAGAATTGGCACAGAAGTGCGTGTGTACGTGCATATGCATGCAGCCTTGGATCCCCACCCTCCGCCCAGCTTGTACTGCATTGCAAGGGGAAGGCTTGGTGGAGCCCTCTGGCTCCCACAGGCTGCTCACTGAGACACAGAAGTGCGAGCCACCCTGGATCCCCACACTCTCCAAGGCTTGTGCTGTGTTGACGGGAAACACCTGGCGGGCAAGCTCAGGCTCCAACAGGATGCTCAATGAGACGCGGGAGTGCGCGAGCCGCCTTGGGTCCCCACCCTCCGCACTGCGCTTGCAGAGTTGCCAGGCTGGTGATTGGTTTTGGGGCTGTTCAGCCTGATCTACAAGCTGCTGATTGGGACGGGCTGAGACTGGGAGTTTTCCTGGGAGTTTTGGGCCATTTGCTGCGTGCCTGCATGATCCAGCTGGGGGTCTCCTGGTGATCGATCTAATACATCAAAGCAATGCCAGAGCGATAGCCAGAATGAGGAAACAAAGAAACATGTCACAAGTAAAGATCAGAAGAAACCTCTAGAAATGGAACTAAATGAAACAGAGGGAGCCAACCTTTCAGAGACAGAGTTTAGAACACTGATGATAAGAATGTTTAACAAACTTAGTGAGGACATAAGGAAGGTTAGAGTAATCATAAAAATCAACCAGTTAGAACTAAAGAATACAATAACTGAAATGAAGAACACACTCAAAGGAATCACCAGTAGAATAGATGAAGCAGAGGAGCGGATCAGCGATTTGGAAGACAAAATAACAGACATCACCCAGTTGGCACAAAAAAAGACCAAAGAATAAAAAACAATGAAAATAGTTTAAGAGCCCTATGGGACAAGGTGAAGCGCAACCATCATCGACTCATAGGAATACCGGAAGGAGAAGAGAAGAAGCAAGGGATCAAGAATGTATTTGAAAAATAATGACTGAAAACTTTCCTACCCTGGTGAAGGAAATCAACATACATGCCCAGGAAGTGCAGAGGGTTCCAAACAAGCTAAACCCAAACACGTCCACACCAAGACACATCATAGTTAAAATGGCAAAGGTTGAAGACAGAGACAGAATTCTAAAAGCAGCAAGAGAAAGACAAAAGGTTACATACAAAGGAACTCCTATTAGACTAACAGCTGACTTGTCTACAGAAACTCTGCAGGCCAGAAGGGAGTGGCAGGAGACAAAATAAAGGCCTACAACCAAGATTGCTCTACCCAGCACGGCTATCACTTAAAATTGAAGGAGAAATAAAGAGCTTCTCAGAAAAGAATAAGCTTCAGGAATTCATTACCACCAAGCCAGCATTGCAAGAAATGTTAAAAGGAATTTTTTTAAACAAAAGAAATGGGTAAACAAGCTAACCCAGGAATACAAATAACAAAATGGCAATACATATGCACCTATCAATAATCATTTTAAATGTGAATGGGCTAAATGCTCCAATCAAAAGACAGAGAGTGGCTGAGTGGATAAGAAAATAGGACACATGTATATGCTGTTTACAGATGGAATAAAATATTTCATGCAAATGGAAATGAGGGGAAAAAAAGCTGGAGCAGCAGTATTTATTTTGGACAAAATAGGCTTTCAAATATAGCACTGTAACCCTAATAAACATCTATGCACCCAACATAGGAACTCCTAACTATATATAACAGATTTTGACAGACATAAAGACAGAGATCAACAGTAACACAACCATAGTAGGAGACTTCAACACCCCATTGTCAACAATGGACAGATCCTCTAGACAGAAAATCAACACGGAAAGAGGGGCCTTAAATGGCACGTTAGACCATCTGGACTTGGCTGATATTTTTAGAGCATTTCACCCTGAAACAACAGAATATACATTTTTCTCAAGTGCATATGGGACATTTTCCAAGATAGACTACATTAGGCCACCAAACAAGTCTCAGTAAATTTAAGAAGATTGAAATCATATCAAGCAGATATAAAGGAAAAACTGATGGTTGCTGGCTGGAAGGGAGTGGGGATGAGGGAGAGGGGGAAGGTTTTGGACAGCGTAGGTGGGTGACTACAATGTTGCCACAGTGATATGGGGCAGTTCTGGGAATGTAATTGATAATGTTGTGAAGAGACTCTTACGTTGCGTGAAATTAAGTCAGTTGCAGAAGGACAGGTACCATGTGATCTCACTTGTGTATGGAGTCTGAAGAGAAATAAGTCAGTCGGAGAAAGACAAATACCATATGATCTCACTTATATGTGGAATCTAAAAAACTGAATGAACAAGCAAAGTAAACAGACTCATAAATATAGAGGAAAAACTGAGGGTTGATAGTTGGGAGGAGGGTGGGGAGAAGGGCGAAGGGGAAGGGACTAGGCAGCGTAAATAGACAACTACAATATTGCCACAGGGATATGAAACACAGTTTGGGGAATGTAATAAAGTTGTAAAAATTTTGTGGCATGTCAGATGGTCACATGTCTTGTTATGGAGACCACTTCATGGATGAAGCAGAGGTTTCATCACTGCACTGTATACCTGATGCTGATGTTATATAATATTGTATGCCAACTGTAACTGAATATATAGATGGTCACAGGATGTAAAGTATGCTGTGGAAGGGAGTCAAAGGAATTGTAATAGATATGTATGATATGGGGGGTCAGAGCAATGGGATGGCGAACTGGGGGAAGGGGTTTTCACTTTGAGGGGTAAAAAGTATAACTATTGCATTGTGTTGTGCACCTGAAACTAATTTTAAAAAGAAATGTTTATTTCACAATAGAAGATTTAAAATAAAAACAAACAAACAAACAAAAAATCTATAAAGAGAACAAATGGGGTTTGAATTCAAGTTTTGGCAGTTTTCATTAAAATGATTACCTGAACCTTAAGATAGCTATATAATAAGCAAGAGGCTTTAAAATAAATTTAAAATTATACATTAAAAAAAGAAATAAAGTCTTAGCTTCATTACCAAATGTGACGAAGTAATGATTGATGTTTATCTTTATTTACCCCTATTCTTTTTTATTAAATTTATTTTATTAGTTTCAGGTGTACAACACAAGGCAATAGTTATACTCTTTACCCGTCAAAGTGACAACCCCACTCCCCCCCCATATCATACATATTTATCACAACTCCTCTCAGTCCCCTCCACAGTATACTTCACATCCCGTGACCATCCACATATTCAGTTACAGTTGGCATACAATACTATACAACATCAGTTTCAGGTGTACAGTGCAGTGATCAAGCCTCTAATCCATGAAGTGGTCTCCCTAACAAGACATGTGACTATTTGACATGCCACAAAATTTTTACAACATTATTATATTCCCTGAACTGTGTTTCATATCCCTGTGGCAATATTGTAGTTGTCTATTTACTCTGTCTAATCCCTTCCCCTTCCCCCCATCCCCACCCCCCTCCCAACTAGCAACCCTCAGTTTTTCCTCTACATCTATGAGTCTGTTTACTTTGATCATTCACTCAGCTCTTCAGACTCCATACACAAGTGAGATCACATGGTACCTGTCCTTCTCCACCTGACTTATTTCACGCAACATAAGAGTCTCTTCACAACATTATCAATTTCATTCCCAGAACTGCCCCTATATCCCTGCAACAACATTGTAGTCCCACCTACACTGTCCAAAACCTTCCCCCCTCCCTCTTCCCCACTCCCTCCCAGCCAGCAACCATCAGTTTGTCCTTTATATCTGCTTGATATGACTTCAATTTCTTAAATTTACTGAGACTTGTTTTGTGGCCTAACATGGTCTATCTTGGAAAATGTCCCATGTGTACTTGAGAAGAATGTATATTCTGTTTTTTCAGGGTGAAATGCTCTAAAAATATCAACGAAGTCCAGCTGATCTAAAGTATCATTTAAGGCCCTCTTTCTGTGTTGATTTTCTGTCTAAAGGGTCTGTCCATTGGTGACAATGGTGTTGAAGTCCCATACTATGGTAGTGTTACTGTTGATCAGTCTTTATGTCTGTCAAAATCTGTTATATATAATTAGGAGTTCCTATGTTGGGTGCATAGATGTTCATTAGGGTTATAGTGCTCTTCTTTGTCTTTTATTGTAGTCATTTTAAAGTCTATTTTTTCCAAAATAAGTATTGGTACTCCAGCTTTTTTTTTTCTCTCATTTCCATTTGCATGAAATATCTTATTCCATCTGTAAACAGCATATACATGGGTCGTATTTTCTTATCCACTCAGCCACTCTCTGTCTTTTCACATTCACATTTAAAATGATTATTGATAGGTGCATATGTATTGCCATTTTGTTATTTGTATTCCTGGTCTCCCTGGGTTAGCTTGTTACCTTTCTTTTGTTTAAAAAAGTCCTTTTAACATTTCTTGCAATGCTGGCTTGGTGGTAATGAATTCCTTAAGCTTATTCTTTTCTGAGAAGCTCTTTATTTCTCCTTCAATTTTAAGGGATAGCCATGCTGGGTAGAGCAATCTTGGTTGTAGGCCTTTTTTTGTGTCACTTTGAGTATCTCCTGCCATTCCCTTCTGGCCCGCAGAGTTTCTGTAGACAAGTCAGCTGTTAGTCTAACAGGAGTTCCTTTGTATGTAACCTGCTATCTTTCTCTTGCAGCCTCTAGGATTCTGTCTCTGTCTTTAACCTTTGCCATTTTAACTATGATGTGTCTTGGTGTGGACCTGTTTGGGTTCAGCTTGTTTGGAACCCTCTGCACTTCCTGGGCATGTATGTTGATTTCCTTCACCAGGGTAGGGAAGTTTTCAGTCATTATTTTTTCAAATACATTCTCAACCCCTTGCTTCTTCTCTTCTCCTTCTGGTATTCCTATGATTCGAGGTGGTTCCATATCATCTTCTCCCATAGGGCTCTTAAACTATTTTCATTGTTTTTTATTCTTTGGTCTTTTTGCTGTGCCAAATGGGTGATATCTGCTATTTTATCTTCCAAATCGCTAATCCGCTCCTCTGCTTCATCTGCTCTACTGGTGATTCCTTCGATTGTGTTTTTCATTTCAGTTACTGTATTCTTTAGTTCTAGCAGGTTGTTTTTTATGGTTTCCCTATCCTTCTTTATGTCCTCACTAAGTTCCTTAAACATTCTTATCATCAGTGTTCTAAACTCTGTCTCTGAAAGGTTGGCTCCCTCTGTTTCATTTAGTTCCATTTCTAGAGGTTTCTTCTGATCTTTTACTTGTGACATGTTTCTTTGTTTCCCCATTCTGGCTGTCGCTCTGGGGTTGCTTTGATGTATTAGATAGATCACCAGGAGAGCCCTGGCTGGATCACACAGGCACACAGCTCACGGCCCAAAACTCCCAGGAAAACTCCCAGTCTCAGCCTGTCCCAATCAGCCGCTCGCAGTTCAGGCCAAGCAGCCCGACAACCAATCACTAGCTTGGCAACTCTGCAAGCACAGTGCAGAGAGCGGAGACCCGAGGCAGCTTGCACACTTCCACGTCTCAGTGAGCAGCCTGTTGGAGCCAGAGGGCACCCGCCCAGCGTTTCCCTGGCAACGCAGTATAAGCCGGGTGGAGGGTGGAGATCCAAGGCCGCATGCGCGCGCACGCACACATGCACTTCTGCGCCAATTCCACTAGACCAGTGAGGTCTCGGACCTGATCCTCCATGGGAGGGCCCAACCCTGACAAAATGGCGGCCTCCTGTATACCACTTGCGTGCAGGCTCCACACCATGGGAACAACAATCCAAAAACCTCCAGCCTTTGCACCAAAGGTGCTCAGTTCAGTCCATCCCCGCAGGTTCCTGGGCCCCGCTCACACAGCTACTCCCACCACCAGTAACCAGGTAAGTGCTCACCGGTGAGCAAGCCCAGGCGCCGGCCCCACTGATTCTCCAGCTGCCCTTAGCCTCACCAAGCTGAGGAAAGAGAGTACTCACTAATTTACTGCCAGCTATATTAGAACTCCTCTTCCCGGCAAAGGAACTCTAGGCTGGTGAGCTTGGAGTGCAGCCGGAGGGTCTCTCCCCCAACCAGAGAAGCTTCCTACGACTGGGGCTTCCCTTCATGGGGCTCGCCCTCTCTCGTCTCCACCTGTCGTACCAGACCCGACATGGCCTCCTCTTTAAGTTCTTCATTTAGTGTTTCTGTTCCTCCAGTGTTCTGGGGACCTCCGGGGTTAAATGCTGTATAATTTGTTTGTAATTTTGGTGTGATCCTGGGAGGCAGTTAGCACAGCATCTGTCTATTCTGCCATTTTACCGGAAGTCCACCCCTATTCTTTTTCAACCCTAACTGGTGTATTTCAATTCACTTCCGTCATGAATCACCTGAAGTTAACATAGATCTCACAAGTTAAAGGGCCAAGACTGCCCTCACTTCATACCAACTGACTACAAACTTGGGGGGTTCCCACAAGCCCCTAATGTTTGATAATTCACTAGGATGTGTCACAGAACTCAGAAAAGCACTATAATTATCATTACAGTTTTATTATAAACAATACAACCCAGGAACAGCAAAATAAAGAGACACACAGGGTGAGTTCTGGAGGGTCTCAAAGGCAGAGCTTCTGTGCCCTGTCTGTGGAATCAAGGCACATCAACCTCTTGGCACATCATTATGTTCATTAACCAGGAAGCATCACTAAGATTTGGTGTCCAGAGTTTTCTTTTTGTTTCATTATTTAAGCATGATTGATTGGATCATTGTCTGTGTGATTTAACTCAAAGCCCCAATACTCTAATCTCCAGGTCAGTCTTTCTGGCAACCATACTGAAGCTATATACGGACCTGCCATGTGTCTCCTTATTAACCTAAACTCATATATGATCCAAGGGGCTAATGAATAATAAAGACAGTCCTATTACTTGGGAAGCTTCAAGAGTTTTACAAGCTCTATGCTGGGAACCTGAGACAAATACCAGACAAATTATTACACAACAATTCCATACCTAATAGGGACAGTATTTAAATGTGACAAATTCAACATTTTTATGTTTTCAATCTAGAACTGCCACCAACATAGATAGCATCCTTAGATTATCTGTTCCACTGATTAACTGACTTCCAGCAAATAGTTTATACTTCAGATTTGCAGTTATTTTATCTCTCTACAATCCTGACAGGTAAGACAGCATTAAATGCTATAAGCTCTAGAACAAGAGTCAAATCCAGGGTTCCACCAGATCTCAGTTCTTAGGCAATTTATTTTATCTTCATGTGCTTCTGCTTCTCCATCAGAAAAATTCGATATAAAAATTACATCCATCTATGGTGACTGCAAGGATTAAATGTGCTAATATATGCCAAGTGTTTAGAACAGTATCTGGAACTCAGTAAATATTCACTTTTATCATTATAATGGAACTAGTAAATATTATTTATTGTTTTGTCTTGGCACAAAAGGTTTTCATGTTATCCAAATTATCTTTAAAGTTGAAAATCCTTCCCCAAAAGTAAACATATCCTTGAGTTCCAAAAATAAGGGGATCTGAAGGTGTCCTCCAACTCAGAAATGTTATAATTATATAACTGGCCTCTTGCAATATAAAAGAGTTCTGTGTAGCCTATTGGTGTGACAACCTTATACATTCCCTTAATTTCTCTGATGGTGACAACTAATTGCAAGTGATTATGTAAGAATTCTAATGTAATTATTCAAAACTGATTTTTCAGTATAGTTATTCAAAATATATGAAGAAGGAAACTCTGCCAATACATCCCACACAGGTTCTATTTCAGAATCATAGAGCTGAGGTAACGAACAAAGGTTAAGGGTATACCCAGATCTGCAGTCATCTATTAATGTGATATAGACCTTTTCACTCTTTTCTACAAAGGAAAGTCCACTTTATCCTCCTCCTGTTTGGGAGCAGAGACTGGAGTCTACCATCTGCCAAACTCATTCTCCATTATTAAGCAATACCCCTTTGTGTTTGCCTTTCACTCATTTTTTTTTCCTGTCTGGAACTGGTTCACAGCACTTGATGTGACAGGTCCTAAGATTTTATTAAAGCCATTTAGAATTTCTAGCATCTTGCCATATTTTTGCTGCTAATCTTTCATTATTATTTCATCCATATGACATATCCTACAAGTTACATATGGATGGGAGAAAATTAAATCAAATAATTTCCCCATTTCTATAGATCAATATTTTAAAGATAAAAGTGTTTTGTTTTGGTTCATTTAGAAAGCTAACATTCAAATGTTAAGAACCATTCAATTTTTTATGCTGAAGAGACATAATTTTTAATTCACATACAAATAATTAATAATTTCCTTTGCTATGTGTCTATGTATCAACACATCTGCAATTATGTATTCCATTCAGAATGCCTCAACACAATGATAGAACAGAGAGTTATGAGAATGGATAAAGTAGTTTTGGGGGAAATGGCAAAATAGTTTAATTGGACAGAAAAAGTCAAGAATCATATGATTTCACTCATATGTGGGATATAAAACTGAAAGCAACAAATGAACAAGACAAACAAACAAGCAAAAACTCATAGACACAGACAACAGTTTAGTGGTTACTAGAGGGTAAGAGAGAATAGGTAGAAGAGGATAAAGGAGTTCAAGTGTATGATGATGGAAGGAGAATTAACTTTAAGTGATGAACACACAATGTAGTATATAGGTGATTATTATAGAATTGTACACTAGAAAACTACATAATTTTACTAACCAATGTCACCCCAATAAATTTAATAAAAAATATTACTGAGCACTCTAAAAACACAATTCTAGTTCTATATCATGAAAAGAATACTGCAAGGAAGTCAATGAATGACTGCAGTGCAAGTCTCTGACACTTGAATTCAAATTAGGTTGTTGCAAATGTAATTGTGGTTTTTGTATTGTTGAAATTTTCCTTTGCTATTGGAATACATTCTTAAATAAATGTGGTTATGTTCTTCATCAATTTAATGTGCATCTTTTGCTTTATGTTTTTATGCTAATGGCTTATTACTTTATGTTTATTTTATATGTATTTTATTTTATTTTTTTTATTTTTTTTTATTTTATTTTTAATTAGTTTCAGGAGTACAACACAGTGCAATAGTTATACATTTTACCCCTCAAAGTGACAACACCCCACCCCCAATACACCACCCCACTCCCCCCCATATCATATATATCTATTACTCTTCCTCTGACTCTCTTCCACAGTATAATCCACATCCCGTGACTATCTATATATATTCAATTACAGTAGGTATACCACCTCCACTTTAGTAATACAGCGCAGTGATCAAACCTCTACTCCATCCATGAAATGGTCTCCCTAACAAGACCTATGATCATCTGACATTCCACAGAATATTTACAACATTATTAATTATATTCCCCAAACTGTTTTTCCTATCCCAGTAGCAATATTGTAGTTGCCTATTTTTGCTGTCTAATCCCTTCCCCTTCTCCCTCATCCCCATTCCTCTCCCAATTAGCAACCCTGATTTTTCCTCTATATCTATGAGACAGTTTCTGTTTACTTTGCTCATTCATACAGTTTTTCATATTCCACATATAAGTGAGATCATATGGTATTTGTCCTTCTCTGACTGACTTATTTCACTCAACATTATAGTCTCTAGGTCCATCCATATCATTGCAAATGGCACGATTTCATTCTTCTTTATAGCAGAATAATACTCCATTGTATAAATATACCACAGTTTCTTAATCCAGTCATCTACTGACGGGCATTTTGGTTGTTTCCAAGTCTTAGCTATTGTAAATTGTGCTGCTATGAACATCGGGGTGCATAACTTTTTTTGAATAAGTGTCTTGGGTTTTTCAGGATAAATACCTAGGAGTGGAATTGCTGGGTCAAACGGTAGCTCTATTTCCAGTTCTTTGAGATACCTCCATACTGACTTCCATAGTGGCTGCACCAATCTGCAGTCCCACCAAAAGTGCAGCAGGGTCCCCTTTTCCCCACAGCCCCGCCATCACTTGTTGTTTGTTGATTTGTTGATGATAGCCATTCTGACTGGAGTGAGGTGGTATCTCATGGTGGTTTTTACTTGCATTTCCCTAATGACCAGTGAGGTTGAACTTTTTTTCATATGCCTGTTGGCCATCTGTATGTCCTCTTTAGAGAAATGTCTCTTCATATCTTCTACCCATTTTCTAATTGGGTTGTTTGTTTTTTTGGTGTTGAGTTTCATGAGTGTTTTATAAATTTTGGATATTAACCCCTTATCAGATATATCGTTGGCAAATATATTCTCCCATTCAGTAGGCTTCCTTTTTGTTTTATTAATGGTTTCCTTTGTTGTGAAAAAACTTTTAAGTCTGATATAATCCCATATGTTCATTTTTTCTTTTACTTCCCTTGCCCGTAGGGATGTATCAGTAAAAATATTGCTCTGGGTAATGTCTGCAAATGTACTCCCTATATTTTCATTTAGGATTTTTATGGTTTCAGGTCTTACATTTAAGTCTTTAATCCATTTTGAATTTGTTCTTGTATAAGGCGTAAGGAGATGATCCAGTTTCATTTTTTTGCATGTGTCAGTCCAATTTTCCCAGCACCATTTATTGAATAGACTATCTTTACTCCAGTGTAAATTCTTGCTTCCCTTGTCATAGATTAACTGTCCGTAAATGCTTGGATTTATTTCTGGGCTCTCTGTTCTGTTCCACTGATCGATGTGTCCGTTTTTATGCCAATACCAAATTGTCTTGATTACTGTGGCCTTGTAGTAGATTTTGATGTCTGGTAGCGTGATCCCCCCGACTTTGTTTTTATTCCTCAGAATTGCGGAGGCTATTCTGGGTCTTTTATGATTCCATATAAACTTTAGGATTATATTTTCTATTTCTGTGAAAAATGCCCTTGGTAGTTTGATAGGAATTGCATTGAATCTATATATTGCTTTAGGCAGTATGGACATTTTAACTATATTAATTCTTCCTATCCATGAGCATGGTAGGTGTTTCCATTTATTTGTATCTTCTATGATTTCTTTCTTCAATGTCTTATAATTTTCTGAGTACAGATCTTTCACTTCTTTGGTTAAATTTCTTCCTAGGTATTTTATAGTTCTTGACGCAATTGTAAATGGGAAAGTTTTCTTAATTTCTCTTTCCATTAGTTTATTATTGGTATATGCAAATGCCACCAATTTCTGAACATTGATTTTATATCCTGCTACTTTACTGAATTCGTCTATCAGTTCCAATAGTTTTTTGATGGAGTCTTTGGGGTTCTCTATATACAGTATCATGTCATCTGCATATAAGGACAATTTTACTTCTTCCTTGCCAATTTGGATGCCTTTTATTTCTTTTTGTTGCCTGATTGCTGTGGCTAGAACTTCCAGCACTATGTTGAATAAAAGAGGAGAAAGTGGACAGCCTTGTCTTGTTCCTGATCTTAAGGGGAATGGTTTTAGCTTTTCCCCATTGAGTATGATGTTAGCTGTAGGTTTATCATATATGGCTTTTATTATGTTGAGATATGATCCCTGTATTCCCACTTTGCTAAGGGTTTTTAACATAAATGGCTGTTGGATTTTGTCAAATGCTTTTTCTGCATCTATTGAAATGACCATGTGATCTTTATCCTTCCTTTTGTATCACATTAATTGATTTACGGATGTTGAACCAGCCTTGCACACTAGGGATGAATCCCACTTGATCATGATGTATGATCTTCTTAATATATTGCTGAATTCTGTTTGCTAATATTTTATTGAGAATTTTTGCATCTATATTCATCAGGGAGATTGGCCTGTAGTTTTCCTTTTTTGTGATGTCTTTATCTGGTTTTGGAATCAGGGTGATAGAGGCTTCATAAAAAGAGTTTGGGAGCCTTCCCTCCTTCTGGATTTTTTGGAATAGTTTGAGAAGAATAGGTGATAGTTCTTTTTTGAATGTTTGATAAAATTCACTTGTGAAGCCGTCTGGTCCAGGGCTTTTGTTTTCTGGGAGCTTGTCAATTACTGATTCAATTTCCTTGGTAGTAATCAGGGTATTTAGATTTTCTGTTTCTTCTTGCGTTAGCTTTGGAAGGTTGTATGCTTCTAGAAAATTATCCACTTCTTCCAGATTGTCAAATTTGTTGGCATATAGTTGCTCATAGTAATTTCTTAGAATTTTTTGTATTTCTGTGATGTCTGTAGTCATTTACCCACTTTCATTCCTGATTTTGCTAATTTTAGTACTATCTCTCTTTTTTTTTTGATGAGCCTGGCTAGAGGTTTGTCAATTTTGTTTATCTTCTCAAGAAACCAACTCTTGGTTTCATTGATCTTTTGAATTGTTTTTCTGTTCTCTATATTGTTTATTTCTGCTCTTGTCTTTATTATCTCCTTTCTTGTACTCCCCTTGGGCCTCTTTTGCTGTTCTTTTTCCAGTTCCCTTAGGTGTAAGGATAACCTGTTGATTTGAGATTTTTCTTCCTTCTTTAGGTAGGCCTGCACTGCTATAAACTTCCATCTTAGGACTGCTTTCGCAGCATCCCAGAGATTTTGGGTCGTGGTGTTTTCATTTTCGTTTGTCTCGAGGTATCTTTTGATTTCCTCCTTGATCTCATTTGTGACCCACTCACTATTTAATAGCATATTGTTTAGCCTCCATTTATTTGTCAGCTTCCCGGATTTCTTCTTATAATTGATTTCTAGTTTTATAGCATTGTGGTCAGAGAATACAGTTGAAATGATTTCAATCTTCTTAAATTTATTGAGACTTGTTTTGTGGCCTAACATGTGGTCTATCTTAGAAAATGTTCCATGTGCACTTGAAAAGAACGTATATTCTGTAGCTTTGGGATGAAATGCTCTGAAAATGTCTGTTAAATCCAGCTGGTCTAATGTGTCATTTAAGGTCGCTGTTTCCACATTGATTTTCTGTCTGGAGGATCTGTCCATTAGTGACAGCGGGGTGTTGAAGTCCCCTACTATGATAGTGTTACTGTTGATCTCTGTCTTTATGTCTGACAATATCTGTTTTATATATTTAGGGGCTCCTATGTTAGGTGCATAGATGTTTCCTACAGTTATGTCCTCTTGTTGGATCGATCCCTTCATTACTATGAAGTGTCCTTCTTTGTCCTTTGTTATATTCTTCAATTTAAAGTCCATTTTATCTGATATAAGTATCGCTACTCCAGCTTTTTTCTCAGTACCATGTGCATGAAATATTTTACTTCATCCCTTTACTTTCAGCCTGTATGAGTCTTTGGATTTGAGGTGAGTCTCTTGTATACAGCATATACTGGGGTCTTGCTTTCTTATCCATTCAGCCACCCTATGTCTTTTTATTGGAGCATTTAATACATTTACATTTAATGTGATTATTGATAGCTGTGTATTTATTGCCATTTTGTTATTTGTGTTCGTAGTCTTTCATAGGTTGTTTTTCTCTTCTACTTAAAGAAGCCCTTTTAGCATTTCCTGCAAAGCTGGCTTGGTGGTAATGAATTCCCTTAACTTATTCTTTTCTGCAAAGCTCCTTGTCTTGCCTTCGATTTTAAATGATAACCTTGCTGGATACAGCAATCTTGGTTGTAGGCCTTTATTTTTCATCACTTTGAAAACCTCCTGCCACTCCCTTCTGGCCTGCAAAGTTTCTGTAGAAAAGTCAGCTGAGAATCTTATGAGGGTACCCTTGTAAGTAACTTGCTGCCTTTCCCTTGCTGCTTTAAGGATTCTGTCTTTGTCCTTAACCCTTGCCATTTTCACTATAATGTGTCTTGGAGTGGGCCTGTTTGGAATCATCCTGTTTGGAACTCTCTGCACTTCCTGGGCTTGTATTTCAATGTCCTTTGCCAGGTTCGGGAAGTTTTCAGACATTATTACTTCAAATATATTCTCAATCCCTTGCTCCCTCTCTTCTCCTTCTGGTACTCCAATGACCCATGGGTTATTGCGTTTGATGTTGTCCCCCAGCTCTCTTAAACTATTTTCCATGTTTTTCATTCTTTTTTCTTTTTGTTGTTCCACATGGGTGATCTCTGCTATTTTGTCTTCTAAGTCACTGATTCGATTTTCTGCTTCATCCAGTCTGCTAGTGATTCCATCAAGTTTGTTATTTAATTCAGTAATTGTGTTCTTAAGTTCTAGCTGGTTGCTTTTCATGATTTCTCTATCCTTCGTTATATTTTCATTAATTTCTTTGAACATTCTAATAATCAGTGTTCTGAACTCTGTCTCCGATAGGTTGGTTACCTCTATTTCCTCTATTTCCACTGATTCAGGAAGTTTCTTCTGTTCTTTTATTTGTGTTATGTTTCTTTGTCTCCCCATTCTGGCTTACTCTTTGTGTTTGCTTCAATATAACAGATAGATCCCCCAGATTTCTGTCATTTCTGGGTAAACTTATATGGTGTGTGTCCTTTATATTTGAATTACTCAGTCTCCCTATTCTCCTGTGCTTGTATCTGCGGTGTTCCTTGTGTCGTGCGTCCTCACTTGTTGAAGTTTTAGTTTTGATTACTTTTGGTTTGTCAGTAGGTGGGATTGACTCCCAGATTGATTAGCTGTGAGGATCAGCAGCGTCTGCAGTTTATGAGCTGCTGTGAGAGGATTGACCCCTCTGATGAAACTTGGACCCTAGGGGTCTTAGTACCTGTAGTAACTTCTTTTTGGGTGTGACTCTTGTATGTCAAACCCAGAAATGCTCTGGTTTTATCTAAAGTTGGCCTCCGGGTATGATGATTCTTGTGTCTGTTTGTTTGGACCCACTGCTGCAGAGTGATTTTAGAGCATAACAGATCAACAAGAACAACTTCCGCTGCCACCAAGGAAACCAAATGCTCGCACAAATAAAAACAACCAACCATCAAACTATAGTCAACTTGTACAGAAATATCAATCATACTAATGAAGAAAACAAACAGAAACAAAACAAAAACCACATACTCAATAATAACAGAAGAGGAAACAAAATAAAATACAATATCCTAAAATAAAAAATAGAATAAACATGAGAAACCGATTAGCTATACCTAAAAAATAAAAAATAAAAATAAACTAAAATAATAATAAAAAAAGTAAGAAAAATTTAAAAAATAAAATTTGCAGAAAAAAGGAAAAGAGGAAAAGTATAGCAGTGAGAAGAATGAATAAAATAAGAGAGAAAGTGAGGGTGGGGAAAAAAGAAAAAGAAAAGAAAGAAAAAGAAAAAGAAAAAAGGAAAAAATAAATATATATATATATATATTTGTCTACACACCCATATATATGGACATATATTCACCTATATACACCTATATATATATGCCTACATTAAAAACTACAATATGATTAGAATGAAATAGAAATAAAAACCCAAAACAACCAAGATAAGCAGCCAATAAAGGGAAAAAAAAACAGAATAAAACCAAACAAACCAAAAATACCCGTGCTGGTCTAGGCTAAAGTCCACCAAGCTCTCTTCAGTTTGTCTGCTGTACAAAAATTCCTGTGCGTCTTGTGGGAACAGTAGGCCACCTGATGCCTAGCGTGATCCTGGCACTGCAGGTTTGCTGTACTTGAGTGTGGTTGTGACGTGTGATTGGTGGTTTTTACAAAGTCACTGCCTTTTTGCTTTTGCCTGTCCCAAGGCAGGCTGCACCCCCAAAGGCTCAATGAGTGTCTCTGGGCACCCTTTGGGTTGACAGCCATGGAGAATTAAAGAATTCCTCACTACCAAAAGCCAGCTGCTAAGAATCTGTTAATTAGTGCCTCAGCAGATGAACCTGCCCTGCCTCCCAAGCCTTGCCTAAAGGTGGGGGCGGGGTAGGTAGTCTCACTCTGCTGCCTTTACTGGGTGGAAATTCTCAACCCCCTGCAGGTAAGGATATCTTCCTAGTCTGCCCCTATTGCTCCCTTCAGGAGTCAGTTTAAGACTGTCTTGGTGGGGGACAAAGTTTGTGGGAGTGGGTGAATTATTGGGTTTTTTTTTTTGCTTTCTGTTCAAGAGTAGAAAAAGGGAAAAAAAATAAAAAACATAAAAATAAACAAAGCCACAGTTCCAACACTGTTTCAAGCTAAGGCCTTTGCCTCTTATGCTCCAGCGGAGTTCCTGCTGCTCTCCCAAAGGGTCTGCCGGGATTTAGGGAATTGCGTGCACCCTACCGTGTGGCCAAGATCCCCGCTCCGCATCTCTCGGGGACCTGCGTCTCTGCCCGGTGCGCTGCGTGTCCGAGTGAGCCTTCTTTTTCCCCTGCTCCCGGGTTTCAGGCTTCTGCCTTGGAGCTGGCGCGCGCCCGCGGTGCTCCTGCTGCTCTCCCGAAGAGACTGTCGGGGTTTAAGGGACTGCAAGCCCCCTGCCCTGAGGCTCAGATCCCCGTTCCGTCTCTCGGGGACCTGCGTCTCCACCCGGCGCGCTGCTTGTCCGAGCGAGTCTTCTTTTTCCCCTGCTCCTGGGTTCCAGGCTTCTGCCTCGGAGCCGGCGCGCCCGCGCAGATCTCCTGCTGCTCTCCCAAACGGTCTGCCGGGATTTAGGGGACTGCGCGCACCGTGCCGCGTGGCTCCGATCCCCACTCCGTCTCTCCGGGACCTGTGACTCTGGCCGGCGCGCTGCGTCTCTGCAGGCGAGTCCTCTGTTTCCCCCTGCTCCCGGGTTTAAGGCTTCTGCCTTGGAGCCGGCGCGTGCCCGCGCCGTTCTCCTGCTGCGCTCCTGGAGGGACTGCCGCCGGGGTTCAGGGGACTGCGCACACCTTTCCACGCGGCTCCGATCCCCGCTCCGTCTCTCGGGGACCTGCGTCTCCGCCCGGCGCGCTGCTTCTCCGTGTGAGTCCTCTGTTTTCCCCTGCTCCCGGGTTTCAGGCTTCTGCGCTCCGCGGGACCCGGTGGGCACAGAGACTGATCTTCGAACCGGGAGGGTGCAGGGATTGATCTTGCCCTGTCGCTGTGGGGCTCTGCACCCTGCTTCCTGGGGACCGCGGGTGCAGCTCGTACCTCTGCACAGTCGTCTCCTCTCTCTCCTCCAGCACTTGCCGGGCCTGAGGCTTCTGCCTCAGACTGCAAACCAACGCGCTCTGGCTGAACTCTAGGTGGGCCACGGGCCGCAGGGAGCAAGCCGGGGAACACTCACCGTGACTCAGCAGCCGCGGGTGCGGGCTGCACCTCACGCGTCTCGCCGCCTTCTTCCCCTACTCGCCCGACCTGCCCACCTTCCAGCAATCGTTGTGTGGGACTCTTAGTTGCTCTGTGTGATGAGTAGATGTCTCTTTGAAGCGTATTAGAAGTTCAAATTGTGGATATTTCCAGGGGAGATTTCATGGAGCCCTCCTCACAGCCGCCATCTTTCCCCTCCCTCTTTATATGTATTTTAGACTATTGAAATGATGTTAGACAAAAAGCAAATTCAAGCTATTTTTTTATTTGAGTTCAAAATGGGTCATGAAGCAGCGGAGACAATGCATTTGGCCCAGAAACTGCTAACAAATGTTCAGTGCAATGATTGTTCAAGAAGTTTTGCAAAAGAGACAAGAGACTTAAAGATGAGGAGCATAGTGACAAGCCATCAGAAGTTGACAACGACCAGTTGAGAGTAATCATTGAAGTTGACCCTCTTACAACTACATGAGAAGTTGCTGAAGAACTTAACATAGACCATTATTTGGTTGTTCAGCATTTGAAGAAAATTGGAAAGGTTAAAAAGTTTGATAAATGGGTGCCTCATGGGCTGACCACAAATCAAAAAAATCATCTTTTTGAAGTGCCATCTTCTCTTATTCTATGCAACAACAATGAACCATTTCTTGATTGGATTGTGACTTGCAAAGACGAATAGATTTTATATGACAACCGGCGATGACCAGCTCAGTGGTTGGACCTAAAAGAAGTTCCAAAGCACTTCCCAAAGCCAAACTTTCACCAAAAAAAGGTCATGGTCACTGTTTGGTGGTCTCCCAGTCTGATTCACTATAGCTTTCTGAATCCTGGCGAAACCATTATATCTGAGAAATATGCTCAGTAAATCAATGAGATGCACTGAAAACTACAATGCCTGCAGACAGCATTCATCAACAGAAAGGGCCCAATTCTTCTCCACAACAACGTCCTACCACACATCACACAACCAGCACTTCAAAAGTTGAATGAATTGGGCTCATCCACCATATTCACCTGACCTCTTGTCAACTGACTACCACTTCTTCAAGCATCTCAACAACTTTTTACAGAGAAAGTGCTTCCACAACCAACAGGATACAGAAAGTGCTTTCCAAGAGTTCATCGAATCCTGAAGTACAGATTTTTATGCTACAGGAACAAACAAACTTATATCTCATTGGCAAAAATGTGTTGATTTTAATGGTTCCTATTTTGATTAATAAAGGTAGGTTTCAGCCTAGTTACAAAGATTTAAAATTCACAGTCTGAAACCACAATTACTTTGGCACCAGCCTAATAGTATCATATTTAATTCATGGCATGGAAGAAGGCTAAAAACAGTATTTATAATATTAGAAAATATAACTAGAGAGAGAACAGAATTTACTCTATGTAAAAGTACATAACTAAACTCTATCTTCTCTTAAAAAACATAAATGAAAATAATACATACAAAATTGAAAAAATACTCTAATACTTAAGAATGGACTATTATACTGGGAAAATGCTGTCCGTATCATGCATCTTGATTTTTGATATCTTCTCCATTAAATTGTGAGCTCATCAGTTCATGGAGCTAATACACTGCGATTTGGGCTGCATGAGAATAGGGTTGCATGGATTCATGACTAGCTGATCTGCATGAAGCCATAATATTAACTAATGGCTAAATATCCACCTAGGGAAGACTTTGTGCCAAGTCAGAGGGCTTTGACCTTGCTACTGCCTCATTCAACAATTTGTAATTTTTTATTCAGATGAAGACACATGAAGATATCTTTACCAGATTCTCATAGAAAGCCAAATCAAGTGTTGATATAATGATTGATTGGCCCGAGACTCAAAATTATCTTGGTAGTTTGAAACGACAACATTAAAAAAATTAAACAAGAATAAATATAAAATCTCAAATTTAAATTTTGGGATTTTAAAAAATTACACAAATATAGGAGACCTATTTTAACTTCAATTCTTATGAAAATTATCTGCTAATTTGTTTAATGATCAAATCAGTATAAGCCAATAGTATAAACTAGCCTAAAGAGGATAATGAAAACTTGAGCTTCATTTAGTCAAAAAAGTGTTTCAGATCAAGAATTTGAGAACATTGTGTGCTCATGGTGTTACAGTTTGGGTTCCATTTGGATAATTAACATAGGTTACTAAGAAAAATACCAACCACCAAGAATATTTGGATTTACATTTCAAAAACAAAACTACGGTTCTTTATTACTTACTCTGCCATATATAGCTTTTCCCCAGTGCTGCTTAGAAATCAACAAAAGCAGTCTATTTCTCCTCCATCTTCTATTTATTCTGAAAAACAAAAAGAAAGAAATGGGAAGAAAGGAAAGGAGGGACACTGATGTTTCCTCTTGTACTTAACTTATATAGCAAAATTAAAGATCAGAGATGTCCACAAAAACTGGAGATGAAAACCATCTTCAAAGCTGCTCCATTCTGGAATAGATTTTTAGAGGATTCTATCTCTTATATTGGGTGGCGTGAGCACCTGTGATATCTTCCCCTCACCCAATGGGGAGGAAATATATATATTCCCTGTTTTTCTTAGTACTCTGGGCCTGCTGAAATGGATGGTTTTATGTAGTATCACAGGTTTTCTTTTGTTTTTGACATACAGTATCAATCCTAAACATGTGTGTAATATTTTTATTTAACAAGCATTGATGTCACCTTCTTAGTAGATATGAACTTGCACTTGTACTATACAGATATCATGTATATTCTTAATATGAACGACTTTCTACTCATAATTTTACCCCCACAATTTTTCTCATAAAATGTATTTACACAGCATTCTCAAAGAGGAAGGAAAATAATTTAAAAACAAATAGAGTTTACTAAAAAGAAGTGGAGATTACAAGTTAAAATTTCCCTCAAATCCTTTCTCCAAAATAGAGATTATAAAACAATAAAATGTGAGTGGAAAATTAGGTTAGAAATACCTCTTCAAATAGTTAAGACTCTCAGGAAGAAGTAATAGGCATACTTTTATTATATGAACTAATGAACAGGAATGACAATGGTAGCACTTTCTATTCAATTAAGAAGAATTTTCAACAATGAGAAGAGCTGGAACCAAAATAGCAAGTTCCAAGTCAATGGAAGAGTTCAAGCAGGACTTGGGTCATCTTTCAATGATATGTAAGAAGAAATAAAATTCATGGGGTTCAAGGTTGGCTAGAGGATCTCTAAGGAATTTCCAGTATTTAAGGTTCTGTGATTTATGCTGATGATATAGCACAATAAAACATTTTTTTTTTTTGACGGCAGTGTCACTGGCCATTACATGTGGGACCTGAACCAGGGCCGCTGGTTTCCCAAGCCAGCTCTTAACTACTGTGCCACTCGGCCAGCCCACACCAAAACATTTTTAAATAGCAAAGTTATCAAAGGGATAATGTTGAGATTTTGCTGCATAGGTTTACAACTGCTTTACCCAAAACGACTATGACTGATGAGTTAAATGATAGTAATGTTATATAGTGAGTATGCTGCAGTACATGTTCTATAATTTTAAAGATTGAAGTGATATGAGCATAGGCCTTGAGAAAGGATGATAAATTTATAAAACATTCTGGTTTTGTACAAAAGGCAGATAAAACAGAGAAACAATAAGACAACAGGAGATTTATAAGTATGTTTAATGAGCTCAGAAAAGAAAGAGCAAATAAAACACTACTTAAATGAAAGCATTTGAATAAAGTCCTTATTTAAAATCTACTGAACAATAATTACAATCAAAGACAAGGTGAGTCAAATTGAAGAACTCTAAAATGAAGAAGCTATGCCCAAAATAATGATTAGTGGGAAACTTTGAAATTATTTCAGCAAATACAGACTAAAATCTAAAATAACCATAGGGATTAGGGCTACATGTGTAAAGATGGCCTCCCTATACCAGGAGGATGGAAGACATCCGTATCACCAGAGAGTGTGTTTAGGACCAAGAAGGCTGTATAAACAAACCTTGTTAAACTAATCCTTATCTTTCTAGTTACTTCTTCACCATTTACTATGCATAGCCCAAACCCTTTTGTTTTGTCAAATTTTCACAAATTTATTGTTTCTTTATCTAAAAGGTATAAAAGCTTCCTGCTATTGTCACTTCTTCAGGTCTTCATTCTCTTGGGAAGGCTCCCATGCACATGTAAAAAATCAATAAACGTGTATACTTTTCTTCAATTAATCTGTCATATGGGGGCCAGCTGAGTGGCGCAGTGGTTAAGAGCTGGCTTGGACCACCTCCTTACGCCATATACAAGAACAAATTCAAAATGGATTAAAGACTTAAATGTAAGACCTGAAACCATAAAACTCCTAAAAGAAAATATAGGGAGTACATTTGCAGACATTACCCAGAGCAATATTTTTACTGATACATCCCTGCGGGCAAGGGAAGTAAAAGAAAAAATGAACATATGGGATTATATCAGACTTAAAAGTTTTTTCACAACAAAGGAAACCATCAATAAAACAAAAAGAAAGCCTACTGATTGGGAGAATATATTCGCCAATGATATATCTGATAAGGGGTTAATATCCAAAATTTATAAAACACTCATGAAACTCAACACCAAGAAAACAAACAACCCAATTAGAAAATGGGCAGAAGATATGAAGAGACATTTCTCTAAAGAGGACATACAGAAAGCCAACAGCCATATGAAAAAAATGTTCAACCTCACTGGTCATTAGGGAAATGCAAATAAAAACCACAATGAGATACCACCTCACTCCAGTCAGAATGGCTATCATCAATAAATCAACAAACAACAAATGCTGGTGGGGCTGTGGGGAAAAGGAGACCCTGCTGCACTGTTGGTGGGATTGCAGATTGGTGCAGCCACTATGGAAGTCAGTATGGAGGTATCTCAGAAAACTGGAAATGGAACTACCTTTTGAACCAGCAATTCCACTCCTAGGTATTTATCCCGAAAAACCCAAGACACTGATTCAAAAATATATATGCACCCCTATGTTCATTGCAGCACTATTTACAATAGCCAAGACTTGGAAACAACCGAAATGCCCATCGGTAGATGACTGGATTAAGAAACTGTGGTACATTTACACAATGGAGTATTACTCCACTATAAAGAAGAATGAAATCGTACCATTTGCAATGATATGGATGGACCTAGAGACTATTATGTTAAGTGAAATAGGTAAGTTAGAGAAAGACAAATACCATATGATCTCACTTATATGTGGAATCTGAAAAACTGAATGAGCAATGTAAACAGAAACTGTCTCATAGATATAGAGGAAAAACAGGGTTGCTAGTTGGGAGGGGGTGGGGAGGAGGGAGAAAGGGAAGGGATTAGATAGCAAAAATAGGCAACTACAATATTGCCACAAGGATATGACAGACAATTCAGGGAATATAATTAATAATGTGGTAAATATTTTGTGGGGTGTCAGATGGTCACATGTCTTGTTGGGAGACCATTTCATGGATGGAGTAGAGGCTTGATCGCTGCACTGTACACCTGAAGCTGAGGTTGTATAATATTGTATACCAACTGTAATTGAATATATATAGATAGTCATGGAATGTGGATTATACTGTGGTAGGGAGTCAGAGGAAGTGTAATAGATTTATATGATATGGGGGGGAGGAGTGGGGTTGCGAATTGGGGGAGGGGGTTGTCACTTTGGGGGAGGAGGGTAAAAAGTATAACTATTGCACTGTGTTGTACACCTGAATCTAATTAAAAATAAATAAATTTTAAAAAAGAAAAAAAAAGAGCTCACTTGGGAAGCCAGCGGCCCCAATTCGGGCCCCACATACGAGGGCCAGAGACACTACCCTCAAAAAAAAAAAAAATCTGTCTTATAGCAGTTTAATTCTTAAGTCCAGCCAGAGACCCAAAGAGGGTAGAGGAGAATTTTTCCTCCCCTACATAAGTAATTTTATGTGAATATGAACTCATTGCTCTTTTTCCCCCTGGGTTCTTGGGTGTTGATATTATAAATAAATAATTGCTCAGAATTTTATGAATTTTTAAGTTATGAGTCTTCAATATAAAAGTTTAAAGAGCATGCCAACCTTGATTAATTGCAAAATAAATAATTCACTAATGAAAACAAGAAATTTCCTTAGTTGTCTCCCACAACAAACCATTAGGATTTTCTTAGGTAGGACTTCAACTGAAGGTAGAATTTTAAAGTATTACCATTACAGGGCCGGCTGAGTGACGCAGCGGTTAAAAGCTGGCTTGGGAAGCCAGCGGCCCCGGTTTGGATCCCACATATGAGGGCCGTGACACTGCCCTCAAAAAATAAAATAAAAAATTGAAAATACAGTATTACCATTACAAAATAATGATAACAAATGTTATTCCCACATATGAGGCTGTTGTTTATAATTTAAAATGGAAATCCTTGTTTAAAGGGAAAAAAAAGCTTTAACCTGGGATGTTTAAGTACCCTTTCAAAATGTAAAAATGTGCTCATATAAACAAATAGAAGCAGAAAGTAATAAGTGGCCAGAAGACCTAAACCAAAGCTGTCACTGGGATCCTGTTAAAGAGAAGATGAATCCAATAAGTCTGGGATTTAATAACAGGCTAGACAACTGAGATTAAAAAAAGGAGTGATAGATGGCAACTATAAAATTACAATCCTGACAGTAAAAAGGATGGCATTACTGAAATCAGAATAAAATTAGGGGTAACAATCTAAGTGGACATCTTGGTTCAAATTACGTTTTGTTTTAGGGAGTCGGTAGACATCTGAGACAGCTGTCCTATAGACAGTAAGTAGTAGACTACTCAGAATAGGGTGGAAGGGCAGGATTAGAGAGGTATATTTACAGTTCATTGCTATGCCAGTCTACTGCATCCCTGCCGGCTGGCATTATGAACCTATGACTGGATTACAAAGCCAACATTATCTACAAAAATATCAATTGGTTTAAGGGCAGGAAACATTGAAAGAAACCAAAGGAGAATAATTTCTTTCCATATTTTCTTCTAAAAAAATGACTACAATATAAAGAAAAAACTCTCCAGTGTAGCAAAATAGATAGACTATGACCTTATAATGTGATTCAAGTCCATTGGTGCTGATAAGAAAGGCTATACTTAATTACACAGTCTTTTCATCTTCTAAGCACTTTACAAATACTGTATTAACTAATTAACAATGAAAAACCTGATATTTCTTGGAAAAGACTACTGTCGCTACTTTTTTCACCTTTTAGATGAACTTTGTTTTAATTTTGAAATACAACATGCACAAAATGGGTGATATTTAAACTTTTCAAACTAATGATTATGGCAAGCAGCTCATTTTCCTAGTACTTCAGAGTTGAATTATAATTTTAAAAAAGGATGTAGATAAGCTATCTAAAAAGAGAATAACTGTAATGTCTCATAAAAGCCCATCTGGTGAGCACCAGTGAGCCCTGATAAATGATAAAGGAGCAGTAATGTGAAGATACTTACTGTTGGCTTATGGCTTCTATGTCCCCCAGAAGCAGATGGGATAAATCACCTGTTCCCACATGCATTGAGCACTCTAGTGTGGGCTCCAATTGAGATTGTCTTCTTCACCCCTAGCAGTTTTAAAATTAGTGATTACCAAGCATTTGTCAAAAGAACACTGGGCTAATACAGTGGGTTCCCTTTGAAGACAAATATTTTGGTTCACGAAAAAGCCTCTTATGGGCTCATTTAAGAATAAATTAGGCAGAAAAAGTCGAGAACCACATGATTTTACTGATATGTGGGATACAAAACTGAAAGCAACAAGGGAATAAGATAAACAAACAAAGAAATAGATACAGACAATAGTTCAGTGGTTACCAGAGGGTAAGGGCGGAGGAGGGTGATAGATGAGGGTAAACTGAATCAAATATAATGGTGATGGAAGGAGAACTGACTCTGGGTGGTGAACACATGATGTATTACAGAATTGTACACCTGATACCTATGTAATTTACTAACAATTGTCACCTCAATAAACTTTAATTTAAAAAAAAAAGAATCTAGGTCAAGGTAAGAAGCTATGCACTCATTCAACTAAAGGGTATTAAATACCTATTATAAACAAAGCCCTCCAAAGAGGGTTGGCCTGGTTTAGAATCACAAGGACATTTCTCTAATCACCTTAAGAGCTGGGTGATGGGTCCTGTATCTCTCTAATTATCTTAAGAGATGAGTAGTTATCTTATACTTCTGTGTGCCCATAAAAATCCTGTCTGCCATAGCCATGCTGAAATCCCCAGTTCAGAGGAATGCAACATGATATAGGGAAAAATTAACAGACTATGGATTTATAAATGAGGTTTGCATATACTCCAGAAGTAAAAACTTAGGAAGGTTATTTACCTCCTCCAGACTTCTGTTTCCTCATAAAAAAAAAAAGAGAATGGTAATATTTTCACAACTGTATAAGCAAGAGCCTGTATTAGAGTATAACTGACTTAGTTCTTTTGATTTTGAAAAATGCTTTTCTAATATACATCCTCAAAATAAATTTTCAACATTATAATTTTTGGTCTGTTACATATGCAGAAAAAAAATGAAAAAGAAAAAAAGAAACCATTTCTTACACTTCTTAAACAGGAAGGATTTTTTAAAGCACAACTATTTATGGTTAATTGGCCCTAATGTACTTTTGTTCCATTTCATAGCCAAGTCTTACTTCCAGAATTCCTTAGTTTGCAATACCACTGTTAAACAGAAGAACCAGCGTTGCTCCCAATCCTGTTCTTGCTCTTCTTTGGTTCCTTAGAAGTGTGTATTTTATATCTGATCCCATCTTTCTCTATCCTTGGTTCTAGACACTTGTTTCCCAGAGACTTCTTTGTGATGCAGACAAGAAAGCACTGGACTAAGAGCCAAAGAATTTTTCTGCTGAATCCATTATAATCATGAGACAACCAAAAAAAAAAAAAATGCTTTTCCATTTCTTATATCACTAAGTGGTTTCCTTCTGTATAAATGGTTGAGGTTTCTGCACAAATTATAAATAATAATAATTTCTTTGCAAGCCTACAGTAAATATTAAATAAAATAATGTAAAATAAAAACGCCTAGCCAATGTTATAGTGTAATAAAATGTATAGGATTTGCAGTTAGGTAGGCCCAGTCATAAATCCTGATTACAGTATTCAGTGAGTGGAAGCCACATATGAGTATTATGCCTTCCTGACATCTCATAGTACCTTTCACAACACTACCTATACAGTAAACATTCATTAAATTTTTGATGATTGACATTAGTCAGTAAACTAAAATACACTCATATGCATGTATATTTTATTTACCTCCCTCAGCTGTACAGTAACAGGCAGGTTCTAGCAGAGGCTTTGAACTCTTCCTGGGTAAGGTTAGCCCTAAAGTTACTGGAGTCAGAAAGAAGTTGACATCTTCATTTCTGAAATACACATATTCTCAATTTAGCATATGACTCCTACAGGTAATAAGAAGACTGTTACTTATCCTATGACATGAACTTTAAAAATGTAGATATAAGGACCAGCCTAGTGGCTCAGTTCAAGAGTGAGAGCTCTGAGCAATAGCAGTTCGATGTCCGGCCTGAGCTGAGCTGCCAACAGGTGGTAGGATGGCTCAGCTAAAAAAAAAAAAAAAAAAAAAAAAAGAATACAGATATAGTGAGCTCTAGATATCTAATAATTCTCAGTCTATGTATTGATCCACATATATCTAAGGGATATTCTTTCTGACCTCCACTTGTGTGCCCTTCAATAATTTACTCCAAAGGTCATGAATTACAAAGGCATAGATTATAATTCTAGTAAGTATTTTCTTAGAATTGTTTTCTTTTCACAATTCCCAGTCATCCTTTAGTCAAAATGAGACCTGGGCAAACATGCAGATTCTAATTTGTTCTATCCAGACAAATTTAAATCCCTCTTGCCTACTTCTAACTCCATTATTTATATTTATGATGTAATATAAGCTATATCTATATATATCTTGTGAACAGCAATTGCAAAATTTATCAAGAATTCTCTTCAGAAAAACTGTTCTCATAATAAACTCAAATTGTTAGCATCTATCACCATATGATGTAATCATATAAAAGCCTTTTCTAGCATCATCCCCATAAGGTACTTCTCTATTACATTATAATGATAAATTGCAAAATGTTTTTCATGACACTTAAACTATTACAGAATTCTACAGGGAATGCTATGATACTGCCAAAGTTTTCTGATCAGTACCTACAGCTAAAATTCAGCCTCATGTTCTTAAGTCAACTGATTTTCCTCACAATATTTATTTCTGGAAAAACAATTTACAACTGAACACAATTATATCATAAGGTCAACACAAACATGTATCAGAAGTAAATATACCATTGTGTGTTTGAAAAGATAATAGTTAAGGGGTTGGCCAAGTGGCTCATTGGTTAACAGCTGTCTTGGGAGCTGGCCGAGTGGCACATTGGTTAAGAGCTGGTTTGGGATGTCAGCAGCCCCAGTTTGGATCCCACATGTTAGGGCCAGTGACACTGCCATCTACAGCTAAGATGGTGAACAGCAGCTCCACCTGGAGCTGGGCTGCTATGAGTCCCCGAGGATGGCATAGCTGCAGCCCCTGCTGCAGTGGGCTGCCGTAGGCTACACAGTGAGTGGCTGGCAGCCAGCATGAGAGGCTGGCAGCCGCTGTGAGCTGCCAAGAGCCACTGTGAGCGGCCATCCAGAGGCCAGTGACTGATCTGCCTCACCTGAGAAGAACGCAATGATGATGCCAACATGGGCCAGTGAAGTAATGTCCTCAACAACTAGACTGAAGAACAAAAGGACAGCAACTTGCCTGTTCCCCTTCCCTGGTTCCCCAACACTGTTTCCCTCCCCCAATTCCCCAATAAAAATCTTTATAAAAAAAAAAAAAGAGCTGGCTTGGGACGCTGGCTCTGAGCAGCAGGGCTCCAGTTCAGATCCCACATATGAGGGCCAGTGACACTGCCCTCTACAGCTAAGATGGTGAACAACAGCTCCACCTGGAGCTGGGCTATTGTGAGTCCCTGGGGATAGCATAGCTGCAGTCCCTGCTGCAGTGGGCTGCCATAGGCTACAGTGCATGGCTGGCAGCCAGCGTGAGTGACTGGCAGCCTGTGTGAGCTGCCACGAGCCGCAGTGAGCGGCCATCCAGAGGCCAGTGGCAGATCTGCCTCATCTGGGAAGAGCACAATGACGATACCAACATGGGCCAGTGAAGAGTGAAGCAATGTCCTCCACAACTAGACTGAAGAACAAAAAAGGACAGCGACTTGTCTGTTCCCCTTCCCTGGTTACCCAATGCTGTTTCCCTCCCCCAATTCCCCAATAAAATCTTTTTTAAAAAAAGATAATAGTTAAGTATTCAGCTTGGATATTTGTTTCAGTTGCACCCAGTCTTTGTTTCAGTTGAGAACACTCTAAACTAGTCATATTATTCTATTCTACAATGCAGCTAACTCCCAATTACCCCTGATGATTGGATATGAGTAACTAGGATTCACAGATAAAGCCCAAATTTACACTAGCCAATAGTTACATCCCAACCATCCATTGCTACTTGAAGAAAGCATTACTTTTTGGGTAAATACAAATATTGAGTAATTTGTCCCTAAACTTTTCTTCTATTTCCTTCCACTCTCAGATTAGCTGTTAAATCACAATTCACTTTTTGTGTGTGATATTGTCATTAAATTTATTTTCAATTTATTCAGTGGAACATAGTGCAACTATGGCTCTAATTTTTTACATTAAATAACAAAATATTTTGTTAAAACAAAACATTCTAAATGTTCACGTTTTATAATATTTCATGAATCTTTATTACCACATTATTTTTTTACTTTTGTGACCCAAGAGTGAAAATCATGAACACTCATAACATTTTTGATCTTTGAGAAACTTTTTTTTTTTTTACCAAAACCTAACAATTTTTGTTCCTTCTCTGGAGTTTTTGTTCATATTTTCAAATATAGCAACTATAATAGCTAATATTTATTGGATATATAATCTATGCTAGCCATTGTACTCAATGCTTTGCCTACATTACTCATTTAGCTCTAAGCTAGTACTATTATTATCCCCATTTTACATATCAGGCAATTGGCAGCCATAAAGGATAAATAATTTTTCCAGCTTCAGCCAGGTTCTAAGAGATGGAAGAGAGAGGCACACTGAGACAACTGATTCCATAGCCTATGTTCTTTACTACCTCAATCATATTTCTTTATCATAGCTGCTCATATTTCAGTCTATGTCTATAGCCTTACCTAATACAATATATGTCCAAGATAAAGTTAAAACGATTACAATAATGAAGCATATACTTCAGCCATCCGAGTGGCCCTTTGGTTAAGAGCTGTGGCTGTCTATGCCCAAGTCAAACAGCAAAGGAGAAAAGTCCACATGACTGACTCTATCTCCATAGATAGATAGATATACATGCATATATACATACATATGCGTATAGATATAGATATAGATATATAGATATAGATATAGATAATAAGCACAAAATGTTAGCTTCTATCACCTGAAGATAAAATTATATAAAAACCTATTCTAACCAAAGTATCTGGAAAGGCCTTCTCCAGAGGAGTTATTGCTGTCATCTACCATGACATGTCAATGTTATTCCCTTATTTTTTATGTCTAGGAATTTCAATGAATTCTGCTGGAATATCAAGGCCTGTTGTCCTTATTTTTCATTAAGAATCTCCCCTTCCTCCTCCTCCCTAAAATGATTTACACTCTTTGTACTGGGCATTCTCAAGAAAGAAGAAAATACAAATAGTCTGGCAAATGTGGAAGTGTTGAGACAATTGCAAAAATGACATTGGACAAGAAGGAGGAAATAGACAGCAGGGAGAGAAGGAGAAATCAAAAAAAGGTTTCAGGTGAGGAGAAGAGAAGGAAAAGGAGTTTGAAGGTCAAGGAAAGAAAGAATGCTCTCAAGGAACCTTTAATCCTGCCTTTGCAAACTGGTCTCAACAAACAGAGGGCTCTTTTTAAAAACCTCAACCATTATACTTTCCAGGAAGCAAATCTGGTGCTTATACATAATACCAAAAACACTTCTAATTTCTCCTCTTCCCTTAGTATCCTCTTAACATACTCCCCACTTCAGATCCTGTCTTTGTGATCATCCAGTCTCAGCATTCCTCTTTCCAAACTTTGACAACCTAAAGAAGTATTTTCTAATGAAATTTGTATGTGAAATTTCAGCTAGGAGTCATGGCAGGCTGAAGCATCCAGGTATAATTATAAAGTAACTAATGACAGTGACCCCACTTCACAGTGGATTTTATTTTCATCCCCAGAGCAAATACACTTAAGCTACATAGTCCTTAAAAGTATATAATATACAGGACCCAAGATGGCAGAGTAGATAAATGCTGTGCTTGCCTCATCCCATGAACACATGAATTACAACTAAATTATAGAATAATCACCTGGAGAATCATCATAAGTCTAGCTGAATAGAAGTTTTATAACTAAGGATATAAAGAAGAAGGCACATTGAGGCTGGCAGGAGTGGCAGAGACGTGAAATGGGCTGGTCCCACACACATGCGTGGCAGTTGAAAATTGGGAGAGATATCTCAGACACAGAGGTTCCCCATGAAGGAGCAAGGGACCAACCTACCCACACCAGGCTCCCCAAACCAGAGTACTGGTGCTAGAAAGAGGAGCCCCCACAACTTCTGGTTGTAAAACATACAACCGTCTGGGTGAGATGGAAGAATGAAGGAAACTCAGACATCCTCCTAAAGGGCCCACACAGGCACACAACCTGGGCTCTGGCAAAGGGACAGTGACTCTGGTGGCATCAGAGATATATGAGGAGGGACTGAGTTGTGTAACTTCAGGATGAGGACTGGAGGGTCTCCATTTTCCCTGTGTGGGGCCCTCCTCCCATGCAGCTGGCAGGTGGACACAATCTCCTGTGTTGAGTCAGCCCCAAACAGGCCAAATCTGAATCTGAATGGCCTAGTGAGCACCACCATTTTGCCCTGCTGACTCACTGAGACCCTGCCTCACCTAACTTGCATACCACAGGAGGCTTTATCAGTAGATGAACCTTATGCCAACCAGCAGGAGGCAGCAGGCCTCAGAGTATACTGGCTTTTTGCAGAACAAAACCAGACCCAGTACTGGTGGCAGCCATCCTCAGTTCACAGCGTGGTGTCTCCCACATACCTCCAGGTACAGCACAGGCAGCAACAAACCACAGATTACTTTATAGCTTCTACCAGGCAATCCCTGGCTTGTCACAGACAGTGGCAGACCTGGGCCTTCACCAGAGCCTCTCCCAAGAGGCCCCAGAACCAACATACTAGCAGGTTGGCTTCAGACCACAGAAGAGTACCTCCCAATTAACCCCACCAATGGCACACACAAAAGGTAGTCTCAACAGGCACCAGAGCCAACTGGAGCAAATCCTGCCTTGTGGGGTAAGCTCCTTGCACAGCAGCCCATAAGCTGTGGATGTGGCCAAAACCCATAGCTAATCAGCCTGAGGGTTAATGCCACCACTGACATGTCAACAGCAATAAAGTCTCAACTATTATATGCTGGCACACACAACCTAGACAAGGGACACTCCTGAAGAACCTGGTTCAGGTGACCAAGGAGACTGTGCCACTGAGCCCCACAGGACACCTATTACTTAAGGCAACCCAGTAAGACTGGGAGAAATAGCAACCCAATTAATACATAGAAACAAACACAGATAGGCAGCCAAAATGAGGAAACAAAGAAATATATCCCAAATGAAAAACCAGGAAGGCCAGCTGAGTGGCACATTGGTTGGGAGCTGGCCTGGGATGCCAGCTCTGAGCAGCAGGGCCCCGGTGCAGTTCCCACATATAAGGGCCAATGAAACTTCCCTCTACAGCTAAGGTGGTGCACAACAGCTCCACCTGGTTGCCTCTGTAGCTAAGATGGTGAACGTTGCCTCTATAGCTAAGATGGCCAGCGACGGTGTGGGCTGCAGCTTCTGCTATAGTGGGCTGCCATAGGCTACAGTGAATGGTCGGCAGCCAGCATGAGTGGCCGACAGCCAGCATGAGTATCTGGCAACCAGCATGAGCAGCTAGCAGCCACTGTGAACTGCTGGAAGCTGCCATGACTGATGGTCCAGAGGCCAGTGAGCGACTGCCTCACGCAGACAGAGCGCAATGACAATACCAACATGGGCCAGTGAAGCAACATCCTCCACAACTAGACTGAAGAACAAAAAAGGACTGCAACTTGTCTGTTCCCCTTTCCGAATTCCCCACCGCTGTTCCCGTCCCCCAATTCCCTAATGAAATCTTTTCAAAAAAGAACAGAGGACTTCTGGCAAAATGGCGGAATAGACAGATGCTGTGCTAACTGCCTCCCAGGATCACACCAAAATTACAAACAATTTATACAACATTCATCCCTGGAGATCCCCAGAACACTAGATGAACAGAACCACTAAATGAAGAACTTAAAGAGGAGGCCTCGTCAAGTCTAGGAGGAGGGGTGGAGATGAGAGACAGCGAGCCCCATCAGGGACACCTCAGCCGTGGGGAGGCTTCTCCAGTTGGGGGAGAGAACTTCCAGCTGCACACCAAGCTCACCAGCCCATAGTTCCTTTGCCAGGAAGAGAAGTTCCAAGATAGCTGGCAGTAGAAATTAGTGAGGACTCTCTTTGCTCAGCTTGGTAAGGCTGAGAGCAGCAAGAGAATCAGTGGAGCCAGTGCACAACGTGCTTGCTGGTGAGCTCTCACCCAGTTCCTGGTGGAGGGAGTAGTTCTGTAAGCAGGACCCAGGAGCCTGTGGGGACAGACTGAACTGGGCGCCTTTAGTGGAGAGGCTGGTGGTTTTCGGACTATTGTTCCCCTGGTGTGGAGCTTGCACATGGGTGGTGTAGAGGAGGGCGCCATTTTGATAGGATTGTGCCCTCCCAGAGAGGGTCAGGTCCGGGATCTCATTGGTCTAGTGGAATTGGCGCAGAAGTGCGTGTGGGCATGCGAAAGCATGCAGCCTTGGATCCCCACCCTCCGCCCAGTTTATACTGCATTGCCAGCGAAACACTGAGCACGTGTCCTCTGGTTGCTCACTGAGATGCAGGAGTGTGCAAGCCACCTTGGATCCCCACCCTCTCCTTGGCTTGTGCTGTGTTGCCAGGGAAATGCCTGACGGGCGCGCTCTGGCTCCAACAGGCTGCTCACTGAGACGCGGGAGTGCATGAACCACCTCGGGTCCCAGCTCTCCACACTGCATGTGCAGAGTTGCCAGGCTGGTGTTTGGTTTTCGGGCTGCTTGGCCTGATCTGCGAGCAGCTGATTAGGACAGGCTGAGACTGGGAGTTTTCCTGGGAGTGTTGGACCGTGAGCTGTGTACCTGCATGATCCAGCCAGACTCTCCTGGTAATCTATCTAATACACCAAAGCAATCCCAGAGCAACAGCCAGAATGAGGAAACAAAGAAACATGTCACAAGTAAAAGATCAGAAGAAACCTCTAGAAATGGAACTAAATGAAACAGAGGGATCCAACCTTTCAGAGACAGAGTTTAGAACACTGATGATAAGAATGTTTAACAAACGTAGTGAGGACATAAGGAAGGAGAGAAAAATCATAAAAAACAACCAGTTAGAATTAAAGAATACAATAACTGAAATGAAGAACACACTCGAAGGAATCACCACTAGAGTAGATGAAGCAGAGGAGCGGATCAGCGATTTGGAAGACAAAATAGCAGAATTCACCCAGTTGGCACAACAAAAAGACCAAAGAATAAAAAACAATGAAAATAGTTTAAGAGCCCTATGGGACAAGGTGAAGCGCAACCATCATCGACTCATAGGAATACCAGAAGGAGAAGAGAAGAAGCAAGGGGTCGAGAATGTATTTGAAAAATAATGACTGAAAACTTCCCTACTCTGGTGAAGAAAATCAACATACATGCCCAGGAAGTGCAGAGGGTTTCAAACAAGCTAAACCCAAACAGTTCCACACAAAGGCACATCATAGTGAAAATGGCAAAGGTTAAAGACAGAGACAGAATCCTAAAAGCAGCAAGAGAAAGACAGCAGGTTACATACAAAGGAACTCCTATTAGACTAACACTTGACTTTTCTACAGAAACTCTGTAGGCCAGAGTGGAGTGGCAGGAGATATTCAAAGTGACACAAAATAAAGGCCTACAACCAAAATTGCTCTACCCACCATGGCTATCATTTAAAATTGAAGGAGAAATAAAGAGCTTCTCAGAAAAGAAAAAGCTTAAGGCATTCATTACCACCAAGCCAGCATTACAAGAAATGTTAAAAGGGATTTTTTAAACAAAAGAAAGGGGTAAACAAGCTAACCCAGGAGACCAGAAATACAAATAACAAAATGGCAATACATATGCACCTATCAATAATCATTTTAAATGTGAATGGGCTAAATGCTCCAATCAAAAGACAGAGAGTGGCTGAGTGGATAAGAAAATAGGACCCATGTATATGCTGTTTACAGATGGAATAAGATATTTCATGCAAATGGAAATGAGAAAAAATATCTGGAGTAGCAGTACTTATTTTGGACCAAATAACTTTAAAATGAAGACTACAGTAAAAGACAAAGAAGGGCACTATAACCCTAATAAACATCTATGCACCCAACATAGGAACTCCTAATTACATATAACAGATTTTGACCAACATAAATACAGAGATCAACAGTAACACAATCATAGTAGGGGACTTCAACATCCCATTGTCAACAATGGACAGATCCTCTAGACAGAAAATCAACACGGAAAGAGTGGCCTTAAATGACACTTTAGACCAGCTGGACTTCGTCGATATTTTTAGAGCATTTCACCCTGAAACAACAGAATATACATTCTTCTCAAGTGCACATGGGACATTTTCCAAGATAGACCACATTAGGCCAGAAAACAAGTCTTAATAAATTTAAGAAGATTGAAATTATATCAAGCAGATATAAAGGAAAATCTGATGGTGTTGGCTGGGAGGCAGTGGGGATGAAGGAGAAGAGGAAGGCTTTGGACAGCATAGGTGGGTGACTACAATATTGCCACAGGGATATGGGGGCCAGTTCTGGGAATGTAATTGATAATATTGTGAAGAGACTATTATGTTAAGTGAAATAAGTCAGTCGGAGAAAGACAGAGACCATATGATCTCACTTATGTGTGAAATCTGAAAATCTGAATTAAAAAGCAAAGTAAACAGACTCATAGATATGGAGGAAAAACTGAGGGTTGCTAGTTGGGATGGGGGTGGGGATAAGGGAGAAGGGGAAGGGATTAGACAGCATAAATAGGCACAACAATATTGCCACAGGGATATGAAACAGAGTTCAGGGAATATAATAACATTGTAAAAGTTTTGTGGCATGTCAGATGGTCACATGTCTTGTTAGGGAGACCACTTCATGGATGGAGTAGAGGCTTGATCACTGCTCTGTACACCTGGAGCTGATGTTGTATAATATTGTATGTCAACTGTAACTGAATATATAGATATTCATGGGATGTGGATTATACTGTGGAAGGGAATCAAAGAAATTATAATGGATATGTATTATATGGGGTGGGGAAAGAGTGGGGTGGCGAATTGGGGGAGGGGTGTTTTCACTTTGAGGGGTAAAAAAAAGTAGCTGTTGCATTGTGTTGTACCTTAAACTAATTTTAAAAATGTTTATTTCACAATAAAAGAATTTTAAAAAAAGAAAAAAGAAAAACCAGGAGAGAACTCCAGAAAGAGAACTAAACAAAATGGAGGCAAGCAACCTACAAGATACTGAGTGCAAAACAATGTTTAGAAGGATGCTCAAGGAACTTAATGAGAACTTCAACAAAGACATGGCAAGCATAAAAAAGGACATATAAACCATATTAAAAAATAAGTCAGACGTGAAGTATACAATAACTGAAATGAAGAATGTACTAGAAGGAATCACCATCAGACTAATTGAAGCAGAGAATCGAATCAGTGATTTGGAAGACAAGGTAGCAGAAAACATCAAATTGAAACAGCAAAAAGAAAAAATAATTTTTAAAAATGAGGCTAGTTTAAAAGACATCTGGGACAACATCAAGCATAACAACATTCACATCATAAGGGTACCAGAAAGAGAAGAGAGAATGAAAGGGATTGAGAATCTATTGGAAGAAAAATGACTGAAAACTTTCCTAACCTGGTGAAGGAAATAGACATAGAAGCCCAGGAAGAACAAAGAGTCCCAAACCAGATGAACCCAAAGAGGCCAACACTAAGACAAATCAAAATTAAAATGCCAAAGATTAAAAACAAAGAGAGAATCCTAAAAGCAGCAAGAGAAGAGCAGTTAGTTACCGACAAGGGAGCTCCTGTAAGACAATCAGCTGATTTCTCAATAGAAACTTTGCAGGCCAGAAGGGATTGGCAAGAAATATTCAACATGATGAAAAACAAGGACCTATAACCAAGGGGACTCTATCAGAGAAGACTATCATTTAAAATTCAAGGACAGATAAAGAGCTTCCCAGACAAGGAAAAGCTAAAGGAGTTCATCATCACCAAACCAGTATTACAAGGACTCTTAGGAGGACTTCTTTAAGATAAAAATAATAAAAATAAAAATATGCATAATAAAATGTCAATAACTACCTATCTATCAACAATTACTTTCAATATAAGTGGATTAAATTCTCCAATCAAATACATTGGATGGCTGAATGGTTAAGAAAACAAGACCCTTACATATACTGCCTACAAGAGACTCACTTAAGATTGAAGACACATATAGGTGGGGTATAAAGGGACGGAATAAGTTATTTCATGAAAATGGAAATGAAAAAAAAAATAACTGGGATAGCAATACTTATACCAGACAAAATAGATTTTAAAACAAAGGCTATAATAAGAGACAAAGAAGAACCCAGTAATCCTACATGTGGGTATTTATCTGAAGAAACCCAAAACACTACTTAAAGGAGGCGTATGCATCCATATGTTCATTGCAGCATTGTTTACAATGGCTAAGATGTGGAGGCATCCTGGGTGTCTGTCAATGGAAGAATAAATAAAGAGGAGGTGAAAAAAAAATAAAAATAAAGAGGAGGTGGTACATATATACAATGGAATATTGCTCAGCCAGGGAAAGGAATGGGTTCTGATCAGCTGAGGTGGCATGGATGGACCTGGAGGGAATTGCGCTGAGTGGAGTGTCAGACAGAGAATGGGATGGAGGTTCAGGGTTGGGTGAAAAGTAGGAAGGGATTAAGAAGTACAAATCGGTTGTTACAAAGTCATCGGGGATGTAGGGTATAGTATAAGGATCATAATGAATAATATTTTAATATCTATATATGGTATCAGATGGGTACTGGATTTATTGGGTTGATAAATGGGAGGGGCTTGGGATGCAGGGTGAAAACGTGAGGGAATTAAGAAGTACAAATTGATAATTACAAAATAATAATGGAGATTTAAAGTAAAGCATAGGGAAAATAGTCAATAATATGGTAATTCTTTGCACAGTGTTAGGTGGGTAATGGACTAGTCAAGGGGATTGCTTCTTAAATTATATAAATGTCTAACCATATGCTGTATACCTGAAATTAATTTAAAATAATATTGAATATCAACTGTAAATGGGAAATTTAAAAAGAGGGAAGTGAAGGGCAATAAGTGGTCCAAATTTTCAGGTATAAAACAAATAAGTCATGGGAATGTAATGTACAACATAGGAAATACAGTCAATAATATGTGATAGTGTGGTATAGTATCAGATGGTTGCTGGACTTATGGTGATCACTTCTTTGTGTATATAAATGTTGAATAACTGATGTATATCTGCAACTAATATAATATTATATGCTAACTATATATTTAATAAAAATCTGTTTAAAATTATATAATATACATATTTTTGTATCTGTAGGAAGTTTTCATAAGCAGTTTTCTGATTTCATTCCTCTCAAGAAGCTAGAAAGCAGAATAGAGGTTGATCAGTCTAGCTGCAAATTCCTCTCTCCAACCAGAAAAGATGAAAAAGCAGGAAGCTGTAGTTAGAGTTTCATGGCACTACTGAGTTGGCAGAAGGTTTTCCCTTATCCAATGCTCACAGGATCTCTAAAAGCAAGAGAATGTGTGGATCAAAGACTCACACAGGATTGTAACTTTATTAACCATTGTCACCGCAATAAATTTTAATTAAAAATAAAAGCAATTAGAGAGTAAAGACTGAATGGGTGGTTAAATGCAAAGCACATATGAAAAGCCAGGGAATCAGAAAGCAAGGAAGCACTAGCATAGATGTCTGGTTGGGTGCACAGGCTGAATGGAGCAAGCATATGGGTTCAGAGCTGAGTCAGGTCCTACAAGAGCTGGGATTGTCAGGATCCACATAACCTTCTACAGCTAGCTATCCCATACTCACTTCCAGAAATGCTCCTTTTATCTCTTCCTTCCGATAGCTCGTCTTTTTCCCTCACCATTCTTTTAAAACTTCACTGAGATTTGCAAACAGAAACGTCTCTACTAACACCCTCTCTGCTATACCCTTTCTGGTTCTATTTAATATTAGAGAGATTATTTCTCTTTTTTCTCCACAGCTAGATTTTTGTAAATGGAAGAGGGTGCATTCTTGTGACCAGAATAAAGGTACCAATAGGGGTTTGCCTCCTTTCCATTTATCACATCACTCACAACAAGTCCCCGAGTTCTGACATCAATAGAGTCTCTGCCTCTTTCAACTGTTTTGTGTGTGTGTGTGTTTGTTTGTGTGTCTGCTACTGAAAAAATCATAGCCAGAGATAAAACTAATGAAAAGCTACTCAGGAGCTCAAATTACATGTTAAATATCAAATCAATAATTGAATCTTAAGCATGGTAATTCACATGGAACATCAGACACTTCAGAGTTTGCTAGCAGCCTTATGCTTGTTTGTGTCTAAGAATTCCCAGAATAGCAACTCCAACATTCTAACCCTTTTTCATCCCTAAAATTTCCTTACTGGTGCCCACTTTGGAGCAAGAAACAAACCAAATTTTCAGAAAAGTCATAAGCTATTCTAGAAGCACAAGGAATTTTCGCTTTTGGAGACTTATGAGTGCAATTGTGTTCCCCCAGAATTCATACATTGACATCCTAACAGCTTGTAGTTCAGAACATACTGTTTTTGGAAATAGGTTCTTTACAGAGGTAATCAAGCTAAAATAAGGTCATGAAGGTGGACCCCAATCCTGTATAACTAGTGTGCTTTTGAAAATGTGGATAGAGGGAAAACAGGGTAAGGGCATTTACACACCAAGGAGAGAAGGAACCTGACAACACCTTCATTTTGGACTTCCAAACTCCAGACCATGAAATAATAAATCTCTGTTGCTTTAAGCTACCGAGCATGTTGTACTTTGTTATCATACCCCTAACAAACTAATACAGATACATCTGAAATCACATCTGAAAGAGAGGATAAGAAGGTAGAGAGTTCCAGGGGAAGTTGAGTTATCTGGAACATTCCATTAACAGTCAAAGATAAAGAAGTGGTTCATATATACAAAGCACATAGCATAGTGCCTAACATATTGTCAAAATACCTGGGCTCTCACCATAATTCCAGAAGTTAAAGGACACACCACACTACCTTTTTACTGCCCTGTGAGGTAACAGGCTCATCTATCCAGACAGAGGATCCAGGACTAACTTCACAAGCCAATACAGGTCACCCATTAAGCTTCTCTTTTTCGATGAGAAAACATCCAAGACATTCAGTTCACACCATCAGATATAATTAAACATCACAATTAATAAAGTAAATTCCTTGCTTCAAAGAGTACAGGTTCAGAAATATCAAAATAGAGATCATCTGGGGGAATGAATCTGTAAGTTTATTATCCATTGAGTGTGTGCACATACTTCAACAAAGCATCACTTTCATCTCCTAATAGTCACCAAAAAGATTACTCAAATAGCATTCCCTACTTGATAGGAGTCCCAGCACTTCCTGCAAGAAAGCAAAGTGTTTGTACTTGTGCCTATTTCATGCATATGCTTGTGTTTCAAGAATAACCATGCTAGAGAGACAAAGAAACCAAATGGCTCATCATAAGGTCACAGCATATGTCTGTTCAGGAAGTGTTAGAACATTAGTTTCTAATTCCTGTATCCTGAGAAATAGATCTTCTTGAAAAAACATTTTATTAATATTACATACATTTTCAAACACATTCAATAATAAAGGTATATAGTATCCCCACACCCACCCATGTAACCTTCACCCATCTCCATGTCATTTTAATGAGATTATCTCATTTCATCTATACCCTACCCATGAGATTATCTTCTTTTTAACTTTATTATTACTATTATTATTAGTTACAGATGTACAAAACAATGCAATAGTTATCTTTTCCACCCCTTACAAAGTGACTACACCCTCCCCCTCCCCTGTCTTCCCACCCCCAATATCATACAAAGCTATTACAATTCCAATGACTCCATCCCCACACTATATTCCACATCCTATGACTATATATGTTAAATTATAGTTGACATATAGTATTATTCAGCAGCAGCTTCAGATGTACAGTGCAGTGGTAATCCCACTACATCGTCCATGAAGTGGTCTCCGTGACAAGACATGAGTCCTTCTGATCCCCTAAGAAAAATGTCTCCAACCTTATTGATTATATTCCCTAAACTGTCCCTTCTGTGACTGCAGTAGTATTGTACTTAGTTTGTGTTGCCTCGTCCCTTCCCCTTCTCCCTCATGCCCATCCCCATCCCATCTAGCCCTCATCAGTTTTTGATTTGTATCTCTAAGACTATTTCTGTTTACATTGCTCATTTATTCAGTTCCTTAGATTCCACATATAAGTGAGATCATATGGCATTTGTCTTTGTCTGACTGACTTATTTCACTTAACATAATGTTCTCTAGGTCCGTCCATATCATTGCAAATGGTACGATTTATTTCTTCCTTAAAGCGGAGTAATACTCCATTGTGTAAATGTACCACAATTCCTTAATCCAGTCATCTACTGATGGGCATTTCAATTGTTTCCAAGTCTTGGCTATTGTAAATAGTGCTGCAATGAACACAGGACTACATATATTTTTTTGGATTAGTGTCTTGGGTTTTTCAGGATAAATGCCTAGGAGTGGAATTGCTGGGTCAAAAGGTAGTTCCATTTTCAGTTTTTTGAGATACATCCATACTGACTTCCACAGTGGCTGCACCAATCTACAATCCCACTTACAGTGCAGCAGGGTTCCCTTTTCTCCACACCCTTGCCAGCACTTGTTGTTTGTTGATTTATTGATGATAGCCATTCTGACCGGAGTGAGGTGGTATCTCATTGTGGTTTTTATTTGCATTTCCCTAATGATCAGTGAGGTTGAACATTTTTTCATATGCCTGTTAGCCATCTGTATGTCCTCTTTAGAGAAATGTCTCTTCATTTGCTCTGCCCTTTTTTAAATTGGGTTGTTTGTTTTTTTGGTGTTGAGATGCATGAGCGTTTTATAAATTTTAGATATTAACCCCTTATCAGAAGTGTCGTTCACAAATATATTCTCACAATCAGTAGGCTACCTTTTTGTTTTATTGATGGTTTACTTGTGAAAAATCTTTTAAGTTTGATGTAATCCCATATGCTCATTTTTTCTTTTTCTTTCCTTGCCTGCGGGAATGTATCAGCAAAAATATTGCTCAGGGTAATGTCTGCAAATTTTACTCCCTATATATTCTTCTAGAAGTTTTATGGTTTCAGGACTTACATTTAAGTCTTTAATCCATTTTAAATTTTTTTTCTTGTATATGGCGTAAGGAGGTGGTCCAGTTTCATTTTTTTGAATGTGTCAGTCCAATTTTCCCAGCACGATTTATTAAATAGATTATCTTTACCCCAGGTAAATTCTTGCTGCCATTGTCATAGATTAACTGTCCGTATATACATGAATTTATTTCTGGAGTCTCTGTTCTGTTCCACTGGCTTATGTGCCTGTTTTTATGACAGTACCATACTGTTTTTATTACTGTAACCTTGCAGTATGTTTTGATGTCTGTTAGCATGATACCCCGACTTTGTTCTTATTTCTCAGGATTGCCATGGCTATTTGGGGTCTTTTATGGTTCCATGTAAATTTTAAGATTATGTTTTCTATTTCTGTGAAAAATGCCCTTGGTAGTTTGATTGGAATTGCATTGAATCTATATATTGCTTTAGGTAGTTTGGACATTTTAACTATGTTAATTCTTCCTATCGATAAACATGGTCGGTGTTTCCATTTATTTGTATCTCCTTTTATTTCTTTCTACAGTGTCATATAATTTTCTGAGTACAAATCTTTTACTTCTTTTGGTTAAATTTATTCTTAAGTATTTTATAGTTATTGAAGCAATTGTAAATGGGACAGTTTTCTTAATTTCTCCTTCTGTTAGTTTATTATTGGAATAACAAATGCAACTTATTTCTGAACATTGATCTTGTATCCTGCTACTTTACTGAATTCGTCTATCAGTTTCAGTAGTTTTTTTATGGAGTCTTTGGCGTTCTCTCTATATAGTATCATGTCATCTGCATATAATGACAATTTTACTTCTTTCTTGGCAATTTGGATGTCTTTTATTTCTTTTTCTTCTCTGATTCCTGTGGCTAGAACTTCCAGAACTATGTTGAACGAAAGAGGAGAAAGTGGACAGCCTTGTCTTGTTCCTGATCTTAAGGTTTTAGCTTTTCCCCACTGAGTATGATGCTAGCTGTAGGTTTATCATATATGGCCTTTATTATGTTGAGATATGATCCCTGTATTCCCACTTTGTTAAGGGTTTTTAACATAAATCGCTGTTGGATTTTGTCGAATGCTTTTTCTGCATCTATTGATATGGCCATATGGTTTTTATTCTTCATTTTGTTGATGTAATGTATCACATTAATTGATTTATGCATGTTGAACTAGACTTGTGTACTAGGGATGAAGCCCACTTGATCATGATGTATGATCTTCTTAATATATTGATGAATTCTGTTTGCTAATATTTTTATTGAGAATTTTTGCATCTATGTTCATCAGTGATATTGGCCTGTAGTTTTCCTTTTTTGTGCTGTCTTCATCAGATTTTGGAATCAGGGTGATAGTGGCTTCATAAAAAGAATTTGGGAGACTTCCCTCCTTCTGGGTTTTTTGGAATAGTTTGAGAAGAATAGGTGATAGTTCTTTTTTGAATGTTTGATAAAATTCACTTATGAAGCCATCTGGTCTAGGACTTTTGTTTGTTGGGAGCTTGTGGATTACTGATTCAATTTCCTTGGTAGTAATCAAACAATTTAGATTTTCCATTTCTTCTGGAGTTAGCTTTGGAAAGTTATATGCTTCTAGAAAATTATCCATTTCGTCCAGATTATCAAATTTGTTGGCATATAGTTGCTCATAGTAATTTCTTAAAATTTTTTGTATTTCTGTAATGACTGTAGTCATTTCACCTCTTTCATTTCTGATTTTACTAATTTGAGTCCTCTCTCTTTTTTTTTTTTTTTTTGATGAGCCTGCTAGAGTTTGTCAATTTTGTTTATCTTCTCAAAATAACAGCTCTTGGTTTTGTTGATCTTTTGTATTGTTTTTCTCTTCTGTATAACATTTATTTCCGCTCTAGTTTTTATTATCTCCTTCCTTGTACTCCCGTGTGGCTTCTTTTGCTGTTCTTTTTCCATTTCCCTGAGGTGTAAGGATAACCTGTTGATTTGAGATTTTTCTTCCTTCTTTAGGTAGACCTGCAGTGCTATGAACTTACCTCTTAGGACTGCTTTCACTACATCCCAGAGATTTTGGGTCGTGGTGTTTTCATTTTCGTTTCAATCGAGGTATCTTTTGATTTCCTCCTTGATATCGTTTGTGACCCCCTCACTATTTAGTAGCATGTTATTTAGCCTCCCCTTTTTTTTTCAGCTTCCCGGATTTCTTCTTTTAATTGATTTCTAGTTTCATAGCATTGTGGTCAGAGAAGACACTTGAAATTATTTCAATCTTCTTAAATTTATTGAGACATGTTTTGTGGCCTAACATGTGGTCTATCTTAGAAAATGTTATACGTGCACTTGAAAAGAATTTATATTCTGTAGCTTTGAGGTGAAATGCTCTGAAAATATCAGTGAAATCCAGCTGGTCTAATGTGTCATTAAACGTCGCTGCTTCCGCATTGATTTTTCTGTCTGGAGGATCTGTCCATTAGTGACAGCGGGGTGTTGAAGTCTCTTAATATGATAGTGTTTCCGTAGATCTCCATCTTTATGTCTGACAATATCTATTTTATATATTTAGGAGCTCCTATGTTAGGTGCGTAGATGTTTGCTAGGGTTATGTCCTCCTGTTGGATCGATCCCTTTATAATTAGGAAGTGTCCTTCTTTGTCCTTTATTGTATACTTCAATTTAAAGTCCATTTTATGTGATATAAGTATCACTACTCTGCTTTTTTCTCAGTTCCATTTACATGAAATATTTTACCACATCCCTTTACTTTCAGCCTGAATATGTCTTTTGATCTGAGGTGAGTCTCTTGTATACAGCATATGCTGGGGTCTTGCTTTCTTATCCATTCAGCCACCCTATGTCTTTTTATTGGAGCATTTAATCCATTTACATTTAATGTGATTATTCATAGGTGTGTATTTATTGCCATTTTGTTATTTGTGTTCCTAGTCTTTCTTAGTTAGGTTGTTTTTCTCTTCTACTTAAAGAAGCCCTTTTACCATTTCCTGCAAAGCTGGCTTGGTGGTAATGAATTCCCTTAACTTATTCTTTTCTGTAAAGCTCCTTATCTCACTTTCAATTTTAAATGATAACCTTGCTGGGTACAGCAATCTGAGTTGTAGGCCTTTATTTTTCATCACTTTGAAAACCTCCTGCCTCTTCCTTCTGACCTGCAGAGTTTCTGTAGAAAAGTCAGTTGATAATCTTATGGTGGTGCCCTTGTAAGTAACTTGCTGCCTGTCCCGTGCTGCTTTAAGGATTCTGTCTTTGTCCTTAATCCTTGCCATTTTCACTATAATGTGTCTTGGTGTGGGCCTGTTTGGGATCTTCTTGGTTGGAACTCTCTGCACTTCCAGGGCTTGCATTTCACTGTTCTTTGCCAGGTTAGGGAAGTTTTCAGACATTATTACTTCAAATATGTTCTCAATGCCGTGCTCCCTCTCTTCTCCTTCTGGTATTCAATGATGCATGGCTTGTTGAATTTGATGTTGTCTCCCAGCTCTCTTGAACTATTTTCAGTGTTTTTCATTCTTTTTTCTTTTTGTTGTTGGGTGATCTCTGCTATCTTGTCTTCTAGGTCACTGATTCAATTTTCTGCTTCATCCAATCTGCTATTCATTCCATCAAGTTTGTTATTTAATTCAGTAATTGTGTTCTTGTTCTAGCTGGTTGCTTTTCATGATTTCTCTATCCTTCTTTATATTTACATTAATTTCCTTGAACATTCTAATAATCAGTGTTCTGAACTCTGTCTCTGATAGGTTGTTTACCTCTAGTTACATTGATTCAGGAAGTTTCTTTGGTTCTTTTATTTGGGGTGTGTTTCTTTGTCTCCCCATTCTGGCCTACTCTTTGTGCTTGCTTCGATATTACAGATAGATCCCTTAGGTCTCTCAGTATTTTCTGGGTGGACTTATGTGGTATGTGTCCTTTATATTTGTATTACTCTGTCTTCCTATTCTCCTGTGCATGTATTTATCTGAGGTGTTCCTTGTGTTGTGTGCCTTCACCTGTTGAAGTTTTAGCTTAGATTACTTTTGGCTTGTCAGTTGGTGGGATTGACTCCCAGACTGATTACCTGTGAAAATCAGCAGTGTCCACAGTTTATGAGCTGCTGTGAGAGGGTTGACCCCTCTGATGAGGCTTGGACCCTTTGGGCCTAGTACCTGTAGCAACTTCCTTTTGGGTGTGACTCTTGTATGTCAAACCCAGAAATGTTCTGGTTTTATCTAAAGTTGGCCTTTGGGTATGATGATTCTTGTGTCTCTTTGTTTGGGCCCAGCTGCAGAGTGATTTTAGAGCAAAACAGATAACAAGAACAACAACTGCAGCCACCAATGGAAACCAAATGCTCTCACATGTAAAAAAAAAACAAACATCAACCTACAGTGAACTTGTACAGAAATATCAAACATACAAAAGAAGAAAACAAACAGAAACAAAACAACCACGACACACATAAAAGGAACAGAAGAGGAAACAAAATAAAATATAATATCAAAAAATAGAATAAACACAAGAAACTGAATAGCTATACCAAAAAATAAAAACAAATATAAAAATAAAAATAAAAAACTTAAAAAATTTAAAAAGTAAAAATAAAAATAAAAATAAATAAAATAATATTTGCAGAAAAAAGGAAAGGAGGAAAACTATAGCAGTTAGAAGAATGAATAAAACAAGGGAGAAAGAGGGCTAGCCGAGTGGCGCTGAGGTTAAGCGCTGGCTTGGGAAGCCAGCAGCCCCGATTCGGTCCCACATATGAAGGCTAGTGACACTGCCCTCTTAAAAAAATAAAAAATAAAAAAAATAAAAAAAAAGTAAGGGAGAAAGATATGGTGGGAACAAAAGAAAAAGAAAAGAAAGAAAAAGAAAATATAGATAGATAGATAGATATCTACACACCCCTATATAATGACATTTATTCACCTATATACACTCATATATATGCCTATAATAAAAACTGGAAAATCATAATAATGAAATAGAAATAAAACCCAAAACAACCAAGATAAGCAACCAATAAAGGGGAAAATACAAAACCCGTGCCGGTCTTGGCTAAAATCCACCAGGCTCTCTTCAGTTTTTCCTCTGCTGTACAAAAATTCCTCTGCATCTTGGAACGGAGTAGGCCACCTGATGCCTAGCATGATCCTGGCACTGCAGGTTTGCTGTACTTGAGTGTGGTTGTGACGTGTGATTGGTAGTTTTTACAAAGTTGCTGCCGTTTTGCTTTCACCTGTCCCAAGGCAGGCTGTGCCCCCAAAAACTCAATGAGTGTATTTGGGCACGCTTTCCATTGACAGCCATGGAGAATGAAAGAATTCCTTGTTGCCAAAAGCCAGCTGCCAGGAGTCTGTTAATTAGTGCCTCAGCAGCTGAACCTGCCCTGCCTCCCAAGCCTTGCAGGAAAGGTGAGGGCAGGGTAGGTAGTCTCACTCTGCAGCCTCTTCTGGGACAGAAATTCTCGACCCCCTACGGGTAGGAATACCTCTGTAGTCTGCCCCTACTGCTCCATTCAGGGGTCAGTTTAAGACTCTGGCTTGTCTGGGGCCAAAGTTTGTGTGTGTGGGTGGATTCTTATTTCTGTAATTTGTTGTTTTTGTTGTTGTTTGCTTTCTGTTCAAGAGAGGAGAAAAAAAACAAAACGACACAGTCCCAACACTGTTTTGAGCTAAGGCCTTAGCCTCATATGCTCTACTGGAGTTCCTGCTGCTCTCCCAAAGGGGCTGCCAAGGTTTAGGGACTGCGCACACCCTGCAACATGGCTCAGATCCCTGCTTCGTCTCTCAGGGACCTGCATCTCCGCCCGGCGCACACTGCATCTCCATGGCACGAGTACTCTTTCTTCCCCTGCTCGCTCTCAGAGTTCTGCCTCGGAGCCTGCACAAGCGCTCAGTGCTGCTGCTGTGCTCACGGAGGGCCTGCTGTGGTTTAGGGGACTGTGCACATCCTGCCACATGGCTCAGATCCCCACCCGTCTCTCAGGAACCTGCATCTCCGCCCGGTGCACTGCGTCTCCCCCTGTGAGTATTCTTTCTTCCCCTGCTCGACCAGTTTCAGGCTTCTGCCTTGGAGACTGTACTCCGCAGGACCCGGACCCGGTGTGCACAGAGACTGATCCCTGAACCAGGTGGGTGCAGGAATTGATCTTGCCCTGTCACTGCCGGTCTCTGCATCCTGCTTCCTGGGGACCTGGGGCACCGCGGGTGCAGCTCGTACCTCTGCACGCTCATCTCCCCTCTCTCCTCCCCCACTCGCCCAGTCTGAGGCTTCTTCCTCAGACTGTGGACCATCGCACTCTTTTTGTACTCTAGGCAAGCCATGGGGTACAGGGAGCGAGCAGTGGGAACACTCACCAATCTGCTCTCTGAAGCTCGGTGCCACAGCAGCCGCGGGTGTGGGCTGTACCTCATATGTCTTGCCGTCTTCTTCCCCTACTCACCTGGCCTGCCCACCTTCCAGCAATCGTTGTGTGGGACTCTTAGTTGCTCTGCGTGATGAGTAGACATCACTTTGAAGCATTACAAAAGTTCATATTGTGGATATTTCCAGGGGAGAATTCAGGGAGCCCTACTCACAGCTGCCATCTTGCCCCCCAATCCGAGATTATCTTAAAGCAAACCACAAACACAAATAATTTCATTCATAACTACTTCAGTACACATATCTATAAGATATGACACTTGATTGACTACCACAATTAAAAATAATAACTTGGGCCAGCCAAGTGGCTCACTTGGTTATGAGTTAGCTTAAGAAAATGAGCTCTGAGCAGAAGGGCCATTGGTTGGATTCCCACATGGGCCAGTGATGCTGCCACAGAGCTAAGCTCCCACTGAGCTGCCAACAGGTGGCAGGATGGCTCAGCTGGTGAGAGAGTACTCCTAACATCAAGACTGCCTATTTGATGGTGGGTTATGCCCACCAACAACTAAGATTGAATTCAGTACCTTGAGCTGAGCTGCCACGCAGATGGCTCAGTGGATAGAGAATGTGCTCTGAACAACGAGGCTGCTGGTTCAACTCCTGCAGAGTATGGTTGCTATGCCCACCTGCAAGGAAGAATGTAACAAAGCATCTTGAGCTTAGAGACCACGAGCTGCCAATGGGCAGCCAGATAGCAACTAGCGCCCCAACTCAACTAAGATTGAACAACAAGTTGGCTGGTCCCTCTCTCCAATTCCCCAACACTGCTCCCCTCCTCCAATTCCCCAATTAAAAAATAACAACAACAACAAAAAACCCAGGAAGGTGGACTTCCAGGAAGATGGCAGAGTAGACAGACACTGTGCCAACTGCCTCCCGGGTTCACACCAAAATTACAAATAATTTATACAACATTCAACCTCAGAGGTCCCCTGAACACTAGATGAACAGAACCACTCAACGAAGGATTTAAAGAGGAGGCCACATCAAGTCTGGTAGAAGAGGTAGAGATTAGAGAGGGGAACCCTGTGAGGAACACCTCAGCAGTGGGGAGGCTTCTCCGGTTGAGGGAGAGACCCTCTGGCCCGACATTGAGCTCACTAGTCCAGAGTTAACTTTGCCAGGAAGAGGAGTTCTACGATAGCTGCAAGTAGAAATTAGTGAGGACTCTTTATGTTAAACTCAGTGGGGCTGAGTACACCTAGAGAACCAGTGGGGCCAGTGCATGGACTTGCTCGCAAGTGAGCACTCACCCGGTTCCTGGTGGAGGGAGTAGCTGTGTGAGTGGGGCCCACGAGCCTACGGGAAAGGACTAAACTGAGCACCTTTGGTTTGGTAGCTGGAGGTTTTTGGGACCACTGTTCCCCTGGTATGGAGCTTGCACACCAGTAGTATACAGGAGGACACCATATTTTCATGGGTTGGGCCCTCCCACAGAGTGTCAGGTCTGAGACTGCATTGGTCTGGTGAAATTGCTGCAGGAGTGCATGTGTATATATGAAGGCATGCAGCCTTGAATCCCTATGCTCCACCCTGCTAGTGCTGCATTGCCAAGGAGATGCGTGGTGGGTGCACTTCAGCTCCATCAGGCTGTTCATTGAGACGCAGGAGTATGCGAGCTGCCTTGGGTCCCCACTCTCCGCACAGCGCATGTAGATTTACAAGGCTGGAAATTGGCTGTTGGGCTGCTCAGACTGATCTGTGAGCAGCTGATTAGGACAGGCTGAGACAGGGAGTTTTCCTGGGGAGTTGGGTCGTGAGCTGTGCACCTGCGGAATCCGGCCAGAGCTTTGCTGGTGAATTTGTGTGGGTCAGTGCAAGAGTGCACGCTGCTCTGACTTGCTGGGGGCCACTGACCACATCCTATGGTGCCTTGGGGGCCTCCCCATTTACCTAGAGCTATGTTAACAGAGGCGTCCTGAGCCCCTGGTGCCTGGCCACCACCTCCGCAGGCCACAGAGGGTCTTTTGCAGCAGCAGACAACCTGCGACAACCTGTGAGGATTTTTGGTAGTGAGCACAGTTCCAGAGTACAAAGAAGCAAATTACGGGAAACACACTGCAAGCCTGAGAACGAGGCCGGCAAATAACACATTGAGCTATTCCCTCTAAGAGCTAGTGCAGAGTTTCTCAGGGAATATCTATTGCGGAGCAAGTGATCTACAGATTAAAGAGGGCGGAGTTCCCCCCACTTCTTTTTCCTTTTTTTTTTTCGTTTCTTTTTTCTTCTTTTTTTCCTTTTTTTTTTTTTTGCCTCTTTTTTTCCTTTTTCTTTTTTTTTCTAGGTGATCTCATACATTGAAGCAATCACAGAGCGAACGCCAGAATGAAAAAACAAAGGAACATGTTCCAAGTAAAAATCGGAAATAAACTCTAGAAATGGAATTAAATGAAACAGAGGGATCCAAACTTTCACAGACAGAGTTTAAAACAATGATGATAAGAATGTTTAAGGAACTTAGTGAGGACATAAAAAAGGACAGGGAAATCATAAAAAAACAACCAGTTAGAACTAAAGAATACAATAACTGAAATGAAGAACACACTCGAAGGAATCACCAGTAGATTAGATGAAGCAGAGGATCGGATCAGTGATTTAGAAGACAAAATAGCAGAAATCACCCAGTTGGAACAACAAAAAGACCAAAGAATAAAAAACAATGAAAATAGTTTAAGACTCTTATCAGACAACACCATTAACAACAATATTTCAATCATAGGAATACCACAAGAAGAAGAGAAGTAGAAATGGGTCAAGAATGTATTTGAAAAAATAATGACTGAAAACTTCCCTACCCTGGTGAAGGAAATCGTCATACAAACCCAGGAAGTGCACAGAGTTCCAAACAAGCTGAACCCAAACAGATCCACACCAAGACACATCATAGTTAAAATGTCAAAGGTTAAAGACAAAGATAGGGCCAGCCAAGTGGCACAGTGATTAAGTGCTGGCTTGGGAAGCCAGCGGCCCCGGTTCGGTCCCACATGTGAGGGCCAGTTACACTGCCCTCAAAAAAAAAAAAAAAGAATAAAGACAAAGATAGAATCCTAAAAGCAGCAAGAGAAAGACAGCAGGTTACATACAAAGGAACTCCTATAAGACTAACAGCTGACTTGTCTACAGAAACTCTGCAGGCCAGGAGTGGCAGGAAATATTCAAAGTGACACAAAATAAAGGTCTACAACCAAGATTGCTCTACTCAGTATGGCTATCACTTAAAATTGAAGGAGAGATAAAGAGCTTCTCAAAAAAGAATAAGCTTAAGGAATTCATTACCACCAAGCCAGCATTGCAGGAAATGTTAAAAGGTCTTTTTTAAGCAGAAGAAAGGGGAAAACAGGCTAACTCAGGAAGACCAGAAATACAAATAACAAAATGGCAATAAATATGTTCCTATCAATAATCACTTTAAATTTGAATGGACTGAATGCTCCAATTAAAAGACATAGAGTGGCTGAGTGGATAAGAAAACAGGACCCATGATTATGCTGTCTACAAGAGATTCATGGAATAAGATATTTCACGCAAATGGAAACGAGAAAAAAGCTGGAGTAGCAATACTTATTTCAGACAAAAAGACTTTAAGATGAAGGCTACAATAAAAGACAAAGAAGGGCACTGCATAATAATAAAGGGATTGATTCAACAAGAGGACATAACCCTAGTAAAAATCTATGCACCCAACATAGGAGCTCCTAATTATTTAAAACAGATTTTGACAGACATAAAGACAGAGATCAACAGTAACACTATCGAAGTAGGGGGACTTCTATACCGTGTTGTCACCAGTGGACGCATCCTCCAGACAGAAAATGAACACGGACACAGTGACCTTAAATGACACTGAAGACAAGCTGGATTTAATCAATATTTTTAGAGCATTTCACCCCAAAGCTACAGAATATATATTTCTGAAGTGTACATTGAATGTTTTCCAAGATAGACCACATGTTAGGCCACAAAACAAGTCTCAACAAATTTAAGAAGATTGAAATCATTTCAAGTGTCTTCTCTGACCACAATGCTATGAAACTAGCAATCAATTATAAGAAGAAATCTGGAAAGAACCCAAATACAGGGAGGCTGAATAACATATTACTAAATAATAAGTGGGTCACAAATGAGATCAAGGAGGAAATCAAAAGATACCTCGAGACAAATGAAAATGAAAACACCATGACGCAAAATCTCTGGGATGCAGCGAAAGCAGTCGTAAGAGTGTAGTTCATAGCCATGCAGACCTGCCTAAAGAAGAAAGAAAAAACTCCAATCAACAGACTCTCTTTACACCTAAGGGAACTGTAAAAAGAACAGCAAAACAAGCCCAAAAAGAGTAAGGAAAGGAAATCATAAAGACCAGAGCAGAAATAAATGAACTACAGACTAAAAAAAAAACAAAAAAACACAACAAAAGATCAATGAAACAAAGAGCTGGTTTTTTGGAAAGATAAACAAAATCGACAAACCCTTACCCAGACTCACCAAGAAAAAGATAGAGAGGACCCAAATTAATAAAATCAGAAATGAAAGAGAAGTGACAACAGAAATACAGAAAATTTTAAGAAAATACTATGAGCAACTACATGCCAACAAATTGAACAATCTGGAAGAAATGGATAAATTTCTAAAAGCACACAATCTACCAAGTCTGAACCAAGAAGAAATAGAAACTCTTAGTGGACTGATTACTACCAAAGAAATTGAATCAGTAATCTATAGGCTCCCAACAAACAAAAGTTCTTGACCAGATGGCTTCACAGGTGAATTTTACAAAACATTCAAAAAAGAATTAATATCTATTCTCCTCAAACTATTCCAAAAAATACAGAAGGAGAGAAGGCTCCCAAGCACATTTTATAAGGCCACTATTATTGTGATCCTAATATCAGACAAAGATATTACAGTAAAGGAAAACTACAGGCCTATATCCCTAATGAACATAGATGCAAAAATCCTCAACAAAGTACTAGCAAATGGAATTCAACATCACATTAAAAAGATCATATACCACAATGAACTGGGATTCATTCCTCATATGCAAACGATTCAATATCAGCAAATCAAATAATGTAATACATCATATTAACAAAATGAAAAATAAAAATCATATGATTATATCCATAGATGCAGAAAAAGCATTTGACAAAACCCAGCAGCCATTTATGATAAAAACTCTTAGCAAAGTGGAATAGTGGGTCCATATCTCAACATAATAAAAACCATATATGATCAGCCCACAGCAAACATCATACTCAATGGGGAAACGCTAAAAGCTTTCCCCTTAAGATCAGAAACAAGACAAGACTGCCTTCTTTCACCAATTCTATTCAACATAGTTCTGGAAGTTCTAGCCACAGCAATCAGATAAGAAAATGAAATAAATGGCATCCATATTGGAAAGGAGGAAGTAAAATTGTGATTATATGCAGATGACATGATATTCTATAGAGAGAATCCCAAAGGCTCCACCAAAAACTGTTAGAACTAATAAACAAATTTATAAGGTAGCAGGACACAAAATTAATATTCAGAAATCAGTTGCATTTGTATACATCAATAATAAACTATCAGAAGAAGAAATCAGGAAATCAATCCCTTTTAGAATTGCATCAAAAACAACAAAATATCTAGAAATAAATTTAACTAAACAAGTAAAAGACCTGTGCTCAGAAAATTATGAGACACTGAAGAGAGAAATCAAAGAAGATACAAATAGGGCTGGCCAAATGGCATGGTGGTTAAGAGCTGGCTTGGGACACCAGCGGCCCTGGTTCGGATCCCACATGTGAGGGCCAGTGACACTGCCCTCTAAAAAGAAAAAAAAAAAAGGATGATACAAATAAATGGAATTACATACCATAATCATGAATAGGAAGAATTAATGTAGTTATAATATCAATACTACCTAAGGCAATATATAGATTCAATGCAATACCTATCAAACTACCACGGACATTTTTCTCAGAAATAAAACCTATAATCCTAAAATATATATGGAACCATAAATGACCCCAAATAGCCACAGCAAACTTGAGAAATAAGAACAGAGTCGGAGGTATCACACTACCTGACATCAAAGTATACTACAAGGCTACAGTAATCAAAACAGTATGGTATTGGCATAGAAACACACACATAGACCAATGGAACAGAATAGAGAGCTCAGAAATAAACCCATCCATATACGGTCATTTAATCTATGACAATGGAAGCAAGAATTTACATTGGAGTAAAGATCATCTACTTAATAAATGGTGCTGGGAAAATTGAACTGACACATGCAAAAAAATGAAAATGGACCACCTATTTATACCATATACAAGAACAAACTCAAAATAGATTAAAGATTTAAACGTAAGACCTGAAACCATAAAACTCCTAGAAAAAAACATAGGGTGTAAATTTGCAGACCTTACCCTCAGTAATATTTTTACTGATATATCCCCTCGGACAAGGGATATAAAAGAAAAAATGAACATGGGATTACATCAAACTTAAAACTTTTTTCACAACAACGGAAATCATCAATAAAACAAAAAGGCAGCCTACTGAATGGGAGAAGATATTTGCCAATGATATATCTGATAAGGGGTTAATATCCAAAATGTATAAAACACTCATTCAAGCCAATACCAAAAAAACAAACAACCCAATTAAAAAATGGGCAGAGCATATGAAAAGGCATTTCTCTAAAGAGGACATACAGATGGCCAACAGGCATATGAAAAATTGTTCAACCTCACTAATCATCAGAGAAATGCAAATAAAAATCACAATGAGATACCACCTCACTCCAGTCAGAATGGCTATCATCAATAAATCAACAAACAAGTGCTGGCGAAGGTGTGGAGAAAAGGGAACCCTGGTGCACTGTTGGTGGGTCTGCAGTTGGTGCAGCCGTTATGGAAATCAGTATGGAGGTATCTCAAAAAACTGGAAATGGAACTACCGTATCACCCAACATTTCCATTCTTGGGTATCTACCCAGAAGAATTCAAGACGCAAATTTGAAAAAATATATGCACCCCTATGATTATTGCAGCGCTATTTACAATAGCCAATACTTGGAAACAACCAATATACCCATCGGTAGATGACTGGATTAAGAAACTGTGGTACATTTATACAATGCAGTAGTACTCAAATATAAAGAAGGATGAAATTGTACCATTTGCAATGATATGGACGGACCTAGAGACTAGTATTTTAAGTGAAATAAGTCAGTCAGAGAAAGCCAAATACCACATGATCTCATTTATATGTGGAATCTGAGAAACTAAATTACTGAGCAAAGTAAACAGAAACAGTCCCATAGATATATAAGAAAAACTGATGGTTGCTTGGGAGGGGCTGGGGATGAGGGATATGGGGAAGGGATTAGACAGCATAAATAGGTAACTACAATATTGCCTCAGGGATACGAAAGACAGTTTGGTGAATATAATTAATAATGTAAATATTTTATGTGGTGTCAGATAGTCACATGTCTTGTTAGGGAGGCAACTTCATGTGAGAAGTAGAGGCATTATCACTGCACTGTACACCTGAAGTTGTTGTTGTATAATATTGTATGCCAACTGTAATTGAATGTATATATATATATATATATATATATATATATATATATATATATATATAGTCATGGGATGTGGAGTATAGTGTGGAAGGGAGTCAATGAAATTGTAATCAGTATGTATGATATGGGGGGGAGTGGATTGGTGAATTGGGGTAGAGGGGTTGTCACTTTGAGGGGTAAAAAGTATAACTAGTGCACTGCGTTGTGCCCCTGAAACTAATTTAAAAGAAAAAAAAAGGTTATTTCACAATAAAAGAATTTAAAAAAAGAAAACCCACCTCCTTAATATCAACAAACTTCCCCAATTGTTTTATCGTTTTTATAGTTTATCATTTTTTTTTTTTTTTTTTTTTTTTTTTAAAGATTTTATTGGGGATTTGGTGGAGGGGAACAGCGTTGGGGAATCGGGGAAGGGGAACAGACAAGTTGCTGTCTTCTTGTTCTTCAGTTTAGTTGCGGAGGATGTTGCTTCACTGTTGGTATCGTCATTGCGCTCTTCCTGGATGAGGCAGATCGGTCGCTGGCCTCTGGATGTCGCTCATCGCGGCTATTGGCAGCTCACGCTTGGCTGCCAGCCGCTCACGCTGGCTGCGGGCCACTCACTGTAGCCTATGGCAGCCCACTGCAGCAGGAGCTGCAGCCCACACCATCACCGGGGCTCGCACAGCCCAGCTCCAAGTGGAGTTGTTGTTAGCTGTAGAGGGCAGTGTCACTGGCCCTCATGTGGGATCCGAACCGGGGCCGCTGGCATCCCAAAACCAGCGCTTAACCAATGCGCCACTCGGCCGGCCCTAGTTTATCATTTTATAGCTTGTTCTACACCATTAGATTTGTTTGATAACTCAAAATGTCTTTTAATCTGTAGTTTTATTCTCCCTCATTTTTTGTACCACTTATTTGTGGCAGAAATCGGGTCATTTGTCCCACAGAATTTCCCACATTTTGGATTATTGAACTGTTGAATAATTCAATATGTTTCTATGTAGGAGGCTTGATCAGGTTCAAACTCAGTATTTGAAAAAATACTTTATATATGGTTCTGGAGACATGATGCTTGGTGGTCTCTCTTTCTGTAATGACATAAGCCAGTGAGCTCACGTGTTGTCAAGTCTGATCTATCCATTACAGAGCTTCTGTGCTAATTTTGCTCCCCTCGAGTAGAGTTTTGGAACAGAAACTTAGATGCAAGCAATTTATTTGGGAGGTGATTACAGGAAGCAGCTGCGAAGGAGCGGGGCCAGTGACACAGGAAAGGAAGAAAAGCAATGAAAGTGTGTGTGCATGTTAGCAATTCCACTGAGATCTCCTGAGAAGCACACAGAAGAAAATAGGAGGCAGGAACATTTGTCCTTCAGCTCCCATACCTTGGTTGATGGTTGCTCCTAAGGACACTAATTCTTCCACACAGGGCTGACTCTGAATGCTGCGGTCAGAGGAACTCAAGGGGTAACAGAAAAACTTCTGCAGCAGGGAGCAAAGAGACTCCATGTGCACAGAGATGCTGACAGTGGGAGAGGTATCTGGGTGCAAGAGATCTGTCCACCACAACTGAGGCTAGCATCAGAGGTGGTCCAAGAGGATGCTGCATGAGCTTCAGAGACACTTTCCACAGTCCCCATCATCCTTTCTCGAATGCTAATGATTTTACCAGCCAGTAATGATCATTGCCTAGATCCATTATATACTTAAATTAGAGGTGCAAAATGAAGATAGTCTAATCATGTTATTCCTTTTTACTTGTTAGCCTATATTCCTTAAAACGGAATTTCCCCACCTAAACTGTTTGGTTACCCTAAAATAGTATTTGTTCAGGAAATAGAGTTTGTGCAGGAGTTTGATTCTTTCCCTTTATTCTCCTATTTTCAGAATAATAATATGATGATTAATAAATGTTTTTTAATTATTATCCTTATGTACTCATGAGTTTTTAAACTCATGGATATTTTTATGTTTCAATCCATTATAATGATTACTTTCGATACTGCACTTGCCCCATTGTTGGTTAGTGACAGCCCTTCAAATGAGCTCTTGAGTCCTTTAGACATGACCCCAGTTGTCTTTGCTCACTTCCTGGCTTTTGTATACAAGATGTTTCAAAGTCATCTTGCACATTTTCTCCCTAAAATATAATATTAGTTATTTATCCAAGGACTTTAGATTCCTTTTAGGAGACATGATATTCATAGTTCACAATCTAGATATCAAGATTACTCTTAGCTACTAAGCTGATCATTCTTTCTAGCCTTTTTTTGTGGGTTGATGTCAAAATACTTCATGAGTCCACACTAAAATTTCCAAATCAAATTTAGAAATTTAGGAAGTTTATATAATTATTTGATTTTATATTTGTATGCCTTTTCCCGTATGCTGAGAAAACAGGGTTCTTCATGACATAATCAAAATTAACCATTTTAGCCAACTCTATGTATAATATATTTTCAAAATAAGAATACCAGTATTACTTTCAATGGTATGGATCCAAATAAAGTTTAAGATTTCTTTTTGACTTTAGGATATGTCCCACCAAGGATATACAGTGTCAACTTGATATGATTTAAATTCACTTCAAATATTTTGTCTCTGTGCGTAAGCTACCAACTTTGTATAAAAGTTCATTTGTTTCATTTTCTTCCCAATTTCTTAGAATTGTTTTTTAATGTTGATTTAATTTTGTTTCATACTCACAAAAAATTTACATACATAATTTTAAAGTCTAAACTAAATCATGGTATGTTCAGAGAATTCAAGCTTCCATGTATGATCCCTCCATTTTCCTATAAGAACCATTTTTTTTAAGTCAATCTTGCTTTTTTATCCCTTTCATTCATTTTTTTAGTATAATCAAATGTATTTCATATTATATTCTTTATAGTTGTGATGGTTAACTTAATGTGTCAGCTTGGTTAGGCCATAGTGCTGGGTATTTATTTGATCAAACAATTTCTGGATATTTCTGTGAGAGTTTTTGGATGAGACTTACACTTAAATTGGTAGACTCTAAGTAAAGCAGATTGCCTTCCATAATGTGGGTGGGCTTTATCCAATCAGTTGAAGGCCTGAATAGAACAAAAGACTGACCTTCTCCAAGCAAGAAGGAATTCTGCCAGAAAACTGACACTTGAACTGCAGCATCAACGCTTCCTGGGTCTCCAGGATGCTGGCCCACCTTGCATATTTTGGACTTCCCAGTCTCCATAATTGCTTGAGCCAATTCCTTAAAATAAATCTCTTTCTATATACACATCCTATTGGCTCTATATCTCTAGAGAACCCTAATTAATAAAATAGTATTATTATTATGTATTGTACAGTATATATTAAATGTTTTATACTATACATTGTATGTAATATGTGAGTGCTATACATATTATATTCTTATTCCCCATCATTTCTTAAATAAAACCTGTCTTATCCAGCGCAGCAAGTTGAACAGGCCGGAGCGGGGACAATGGAGGATTAAGAAAGACAGACAAAGAAGTACTTGAAAACAGGGGCTAGGCAGACAGCTGTCTCCTGATGGGAGGACCGTGACCCAGTCTAGCTACGGTGGTTTATTGATATAGGCTTTGCTAAAGTGTGGGGGAGGAGAGGAGAGCAAACGGCTTTGGGCAGGGACTGTTCTGTGCGTCAGCTGCAGGATATCTGTATCTAATGTATCAAACACAGGATGTTCTGTACCCACTGTATCGAAAACCTCTGTACACTGAGGTGCTTTGTCTGTACAGAGATTGAGGTCGCCTCCGGGGGCTGAAGTGCTGTGCGAGTCTGGCAAAAGCAACAGCCAGAGGGGTGAGCCTTGCAAACACCCCTCCTTTACAGCTCCTTGAGGGTCTCTCGGTCCCCAACAAAAAGGTAGCATACGATGCACACACTGTTCTTTACCTTACTGTATCCTAAAGATCTTTCCATAGCAGTGTATACAGATCTTCCTCATTTCTGTCTACATCTACATAGTAATCCATTATGTAACTATACCAATATTTATTTCCTAGTTTCCTATTGATGAACAATTGGGTTGTTTTCCATTTTTATTTTTATTACAGATAGTACTGCAAATAAGTTATCTTGTTCATCAGTAATTTTGTGTTTTTGCCAATGAATATAATAGATACCTGGAAGTAGGATTACTGGATCAAAAAGCAAGTGCATATGTAATTTTGTTATACAGTAAAACTTTGGATTATGAGTAGTGTGGTTTGCAAGTGTGCCACAAGATGAGCAAATATTTCTAATGCATTTTTAACACAGTAAATGAGCAATATCTTACAATATGAGTACTTTGTTTCCAGAATGAATTATGCTCGCAAACCAAGGTATTATTGTATATTACCATATCCACTCCCATGGGAGTTATATAACTTTGCATTCCAGTAGCCATATATGAGAGTGCCTATGTCTATTCAGCATCCCCAAAAGAATATGATATGAGTATCAAATAATGATATTTATTGGGTTGTCAGAAAAGTCACGATGCATGTTCTCAACAGATGGCACTAGAACCTTTTTGGAAGTACTAGAGTCATTCACATCTATGTTATTGCTATGTCATTAGACAGCTGACAGTTCTAGCTTCATTCTAAGATAAATTGAGCAATTTGGTTCAGTTTTGGAGATTTTACAAGTTGAAGAGGGAAGACCAAACTATGTATTTTTGCCATATTTTACTGTTTTACTTCCATAAATGGAAGAATGCACATCAAGCTTGTGAAAAGTTGCATAAGTTTATTGTGACAATGCTCTTCAAGAACTTCAATGCCAACAATGGTTCACGAAATTCCATAGTGGTGATTTTGATCTCAATGACTTTCCTCGGTCGGGAGGCCCACCAAGGTTGATGATGACAAAATAAAAACATTGATTGAGTGAAACCCACATTACATGACACGAGAGATTGCAGAAATATTGAACATCCACCATTCAAGCATTCATGACCACCTGAAGAAGCTGGGATACATAAGCAAGCTTGATATTTGGGTTCTGCATGAACTCAAAGAAGTTCATTTGATGGCGCTTATAAACATCTGCAATATGCTCATTAAACATGAGGAAAATAATCCTTTTTTGAAGTGACTGATAACTGGTGATGTGAAGTGTATTCTTTACAACAATGTGGTGCACAAACGGTCTTGGTCCCAAAGTGATGATTCGCCTCAAACGACATCGAAAGAAGGCATTCATCAGAGGAAGGTGTGGTGGGATTTTAAAGGTGTCGTGTTTTTCAAGCTCGTACCAAGGAACCAAACAATCACAGTTTGAGCAATTGCACAGTTTGAGCAAATCCATCATCCATAAACGTCCAGAGCTTGTTAATTGTAAAGGAGCTGTATTCCATCACAATAACGCCAGACAGCACACAAGTTTGATCACCCGTCAAAAATTATTGGAGCTTGGATGGGATATGTTGCCACACCCACCATACTCGCCTGACCTTGTGCCCTCAGACTGCCACTTGTCTCACTCTCTTCAAAACTCTTGCATGCTATAACGTTCAATTCAGATGAGTCTGTAAATCAGCACCTTGTTCAGTTTTTCACAAATAAAGACAGGTCCTTCTATGAATGAGGAATTATGAAGCTCACTGAAAGATGGCAAAATGTTATTGAACAAAAGGGGCAATTTATCATTGATTGATCTTTGTTCTTTATATAAATAAATGACCTTTGAAAAACATAGACAAAATACATCATGATTTTTCTGACAACCCAATATGAGAACAGTTACTTTTTAAAAAAATTATATATTTTTAAAATTTATTTTTAACAACAGTGCAATAGTTACACTTTTTATCCCTCAAAGTGCCAACTCCCCTTGCCCAATCTACCGCCCACTCCCCCATATCATACATATCTATTACAACTCCCCTGACCCCACTCTCACACTGTACTCCTCATTCTGTTAAAAAAAAAAAAAAAAAAATATATATATATATATATATATATATATATATATATATATACATTCAATCACAGTTAACATTCAATATTATACAACGTCAACTTCAGGTGTACAGTACAGTGATCAAGCCTCTACCCCATCCCTGAAGTAGTCTCCCCAACAAGTCACATGACAATGTGACACCCCGCAAAGAATTCACAACATTATCAATTACATTCCCAGAATGACCACCATATTCCTGCAGCAACATTGTAGTCACCCACCTACACTGTCCAAAACGTTCCCCCACTCCCTCATCTCCACCCGCTCCCAGCAGTCAACCATCAGTTTTTCCTTAATATCTGCTTGATATGATTTCAATCTTCTTAAATTTACTGAGACTTGTTTTGTGGCCTAACATGTGGTCTATCATGGAAAACGTCCCATGTGCACTTGAGAAGAATGTATATTCTGTTGTTTCAGGGTGAAATGCTCAAAAAATATTGATTAAATCCAGCTGGTTTAAAGTGACATTTGAGGCCACTGTGTCCATGTTGATTTTCTGTCTGGAGTATCTGTCCATTGGTAACAACAGGGTGTTGAAGTCCCCTACTACAATAGTGTTACTGTTGATCTCTGTCTTTATGTCTGTCGAAATCTGTTTTATATAATTAAGAGTTCCTATGTTGGGTGCATAGATGTTTACTAGGGTTATGTCCTCTTGTTGAATCGATCCCTTTATTATTATGTAGTGCCCTTCTTTGTCTTTTATTGTAGTCTTCATTTTAAAGTCATTTTGCCTGAAATAAGTATTGCTACTCCACCTTTTTTCTCATTTCCATTTGCGTGAAATCTTATTCCATCCCTTTATTTTCAGTCTGAGTGTGTCTTTTGATCTGAGATGAGTCTTTTGTAGACAGCATATGCATGTGTCCTGTCTTCTTATCCACTCAACCACTCTATGTCTTTTTTTTTTTTTTGAGGGCAGTGTCACTGGCCCTCATATGTGGGACCCAAACTGGGGCCGCTGGCTTCCCAAGCCAGCGCTTAATCACCACGCTACTCAGCCGGCCCCACTCTATGTCTTTTGATTGGAGCATTCAGTCCATCCACATTTAAAGTGATTATTGATAGGTGTATATTTATTGCCGTTTTGTTATTTGTATTTCTCATCTTCCCGGGTTAGCTTGTTTTCCCCTTCTGTTTAAAAAAGACCTTTTAACATTTCCTGCAATGCTGGCTTGGTGGTAATGAATTACTTAAGCTTATTCTTTTTTGAGAAGCTCTTTATCTCTCCTTCAATTTTAAGTGATAGCCATGCTGGGTAGAGCAATCTTGGTTGTAGGCCTTTTTTTTGCATCACTTTGAATATTTCCTGCTACTCCCACCTGGCCTGCAGAGTTTCTGTAGACAAGTCAGCTGTTAGTCTTATAGGAGTTCCTTTGTATGTAAACTGTTGTCTTTCTTTTTCTGCTTTTAGGATTCTTTCTTTCTTTAACCTTTGCCATTTTAACTATGATGTGTCTTGGTGTGGACCTGTTTGGGTTCAGCTTGTTTGGAACTCTGTGCAGTTCCTGGGTTTGTATGTCGATTTCCTTCACCAGGATAGGGAAGTTTTCAGTCATTATTTTCCAAATACATTCTCGACCCCTTGCTTCTTCTCTTCTGCTTGTGGTATTCCTATGATTCACTATTGTTGTGAATTATGTTGTCTGATAAGACTCTTAAACTGTTTTCATTATTTTTTATTCTTTAGTCATGTTGTTGCTCCAACTGGGTGAGTTCTGCTATTTTGTCTTCTAAATTGCTGATCGTATCTTCTGCTTCATCTAATCTACTGGTGATTCCTTTGAGTGTGTTCTTCATTTCAGTATTGTATTCTTTAGTTCTAACTGTTTGTTTTTATTTTTCTATCCTTCCTTGTGTCCTCACTAAATTCCTTAAACTTTCTTTCTTTCTTTCTTTCTTTCTTTCTTTCTTTCTTTCTTTCTTTCTTTCTTTCTTTTTTTTTTTTTTTTTTTTTTTTTTTTTTAAGGGCAGTGTCATTAGCCCTTATATGTGCTACCTGAACCAGGGCCGCTGGCTTCCCAAGCCAGCGCTTAACTACCGCGCCACTCAGCAGGCCCAACATTTTTATAATCAGTGTTCTAAACTCTGTCTCTGAAAGGTTGCATCCCTCTGTTTCATTTAATTCCATTCCTAGAGGTTTCTTCTGATCTTTTATTTGTGACATGTTTCTTTGTTTCCTCATTCTGGCTGTTATTCTGGGATTGTTTTGATGTATTATATAGATAACCAGGAAAGCCCTGGCTGGATCATGCAGGCACACAGCTCACAGCCCAACACTCCCAGGAAAACTCCCAGTCTCAGCCTGTCCTAATCAGCTGCTTGCAGATCAGGCTGAGCAGCCTGACAACCAATCACCAGCCTGGCAGCTCTGCACGCACAGTGAAGAGAGGCAGCTCGCACGCTCCCGCATCTTAATGAACAGCCTGTTGGATTCGGAGTGCACCCATCAGACATTTCCTTGGCTACACAGAACAAGCCGTGTGGAGGATGGAGCTCCAAGGCAGCATGCATGCGCATGCACACACGCATGCCTGTGCCAATTCCACCAGATCAATGGGGTCCCAGACCTGACCCTCTATGGGAGGGCCCAACCCTGACAAAATGGCGCCTTCCTGTACACTACTCATGTGTAAGCTCCACACGAGGAGAACAATGGTCCCAAAACTTCCAGCTCTCATGCCAAAGGCACTCAGTTCAGTCTGTCCCTGCAGGCTCCTGGGCCCCGCTCACATAGCTACTCCCTCCACCCAGAACCGGGTGAGTGCTCACCAGTGAGAGAGTCTCCCCTGGTTCTCTAGCTGCCCTCAGCCTCACTTAGCTGAGCAAAGAGAGTCCTCACTAATTTCTACTGCCAGCTATCATGGAACTCCTCTTCCTGGCAAAGTAACTCTGGGCTGGTGAGCTCAGTGTGGGGCTGGAGGTTTCCCCAACTGAAGAAGCCTCCCCACCGCTGAGGTATCCCTCATGGGGTTTGCCCTCTCTCAAATCCACCCCTCCCACCAGAGTCAATGTGGCCTCCTCTGTAAGTCCTTCATTTAGATTTTCTCTTCATCTAGTTCCAGGGACTTCTGGGGTTGAATGTTGTATGGATTATTTGTAATTTTGGTGTGATCCTGGGAGGCAGTTGGCACAGCATCTGTCTGTTCCGCCATCTTACCAGAAGTCCTGAGGACAGTTACTTTTGATAGGTAAGAAAAGGCATCACCATAAGTTTGATTTATACCTCTGAATGTGAGCAAGGCTGAATATCTGTTTATATGTTATAAAGCATTTTTGAGGCAGGGCCAGGATAGGACCCCCATAGTAGAGGACTCCCAATGTCCCCAGCCTCACCTTTCCTTGACAGACAGACCAGGGCTGAAGTCACCTCAGGGCCACCAAAGAAACTCCAGAAAAATAGCAGGTAAAGAAGCCTTACCACTGGAGTAAAGAATGTCGTAATCCTCCAAAGCAGCACTGCCCCCTGTGCAAACTAAAAGGGAGAGGGTACTGGAGAAGGGATTGCCCAGGCTGTGAAGGGAGCAGGGACCAACTCCTCCCTACAAATGGTTGTGATCAACTGATGGGCCAGAGGTTCCCAGTGGATCCCAAGCACAGGGGAGGAAGTAAGGGTGACCCTTGATATGACAGGTAAGCCTGTTGATTTCCTGATCGATATAGGAGCCATTTATTCTGTCTTGACTGCTCACTCTGTACCTCTTTCCTCTGAAACCTGCTCAGTTGTGAAGATAAATAGAGTCCCTAGATTTGAGCTCAATCTCAGCCTGTTCCTTACCATTAGTCTGTACCTTAGAGGAAATGTAAATTGAGTAAATCAGACTGAAAAAGCACTCTGGAAAAGTTTTGTCAGGAGACCTCTAAGCCCTGGCTCTAATTGCTGCCCATTGCTTTCGATTCTGACCTCAATTCTGTTATTTTCTATGTTACTAACTTGGGAGCAGTTCAGCAGGCATTCAGGGAATATGGGGGATTGGCACCTCCCCCAGTCTGACCCCTCTACACATTGTAGCCCTGGAAAGCCAGAGGACCAAGTACTGTTAGAAGCTTAGAGGAGGAGGGGTCCCTGATAGACCAGCTAGCTCCTAAATGGAAGAGAACCTTTGCAGTTCTTCTAAACACCCCAACCCCAACTGTTGTTGGGCTTCAAAGGTCAGTGGCTGGGTCCCCTTTCTTTGAATCAAACTGTTTCATTTAAGTCTCCACAGGACTCCCCCAGAAGGAAGACTGTCACTCCTATCCCTATGAGCCAATTGAAGACCTTAAGCCCCTCTTCAAACAAGTCAGTCTACCAAGACTGATAAGTACTGACAACTGCTGGAGCTGCTCATTACTGTCTTTCTCTTGGGCCTTATTTTGGGTCTAGTTTTCCTCCATATACAGGCCCCTCCCCACTATGATAGATTCCCACAGACAGAGATGATGCCCACTCTCAACAGGAAGCAACCAAGAATGGTCATCGTCCCTTATCCTTGCAACCATACGAATTTTATAGAAATAAAATGAATAAAAGACAGGGGAAATTGAAAATTGAAACAGGGCCCGGTTGGGACCCCCATAGTAGAGATCTCACAATATCTCCAGCCTCACCTTTCCTTGACCTACTTATAGCTTAACAATAGATTATCCCCTGTGGCTTGAGCTCAGAGTGTCCCATGACCCAGTTCCCTGCTTTAGAAAATTACCTTGAAGCTAATGATTAATACCCTTAGGCTTATTGATCACAATCATTATGGTCTCGCATTCTTTCCAGGCTACTCCCATCATTGTTCCTTGGTTGCTGACAGGCCACTGGAGAACCACGTTGCTAGAGGGAAGGCTCAATGCAGACCCCTGGAACCATTATGTAGCCTCTGGAGGAATGCCTGGATTTCCCCTTAAATACCCTAAACCAGTCTGGGAATGTTAAGGCAGTTTTTGAAAGTGTTAATCTGCTGCCTTCTCAGATCACCAGTGCTCTGACAATAAATGTTTAATCCTATAGTTTAACCCCTATGTGGATCTATTAGCTGAGTGCAGCATGAACTCCGAACTCAGTGGCCCTTTGGTTTCATTTTTACTTCTTTTCTTACTAACTGCATGTTCAAACCTGTGCCAATTTTTCTATAGGGTTTCAATAGTTTTCTTTTCTATTCTTAAAAGTCTCTGTATATTGGATATATTAATCCTTTGTGATATGTTTATTATAAATTTTAAGAAATTTTTATCATGATTCACCACAGTACATATATCACATAAATATCATTGTCTATGCTAACAATTCAGTTGTTATTAAAAGTTAATTTCAACCACAGAGAAAACCAAACATTGGTATTATAACATTGATGGCACTGTGAGATGTGGTTCTATTTTTCACTCTGTCCATCCAATTTCTGCTTTGGTCTTTCATATTAGCTCACTGCTTATCCTACACCACAAGTGCATAGGGTCAAATTCAAGATAACTATTATAAAATGGAGCTCCCTGCCTTCATTTATCTCCTAGGAAAAAGAGTGCCTTTTCCACCAAGATAAGACAGACCAATCAACCTAGGTGCGAGTCTCTTAAGTTACTGGCTATAAAAAGTAAAACGTACCGCTTTTCTGTAAAGATTTTTAAATGTGCTATAAGTGAATGATTTATTTGGGACCTTGATCCTGAATGATACAGAGTCAGGTGGTCAAGACCATGGGGAAGACTGGCTCTTGCAAGGAGTACATACAACAGCTGGCAGCTCTGATAAACACTCTTTCTGATTCATAAAAAAGGAATTTCTGAACTGGGGACGGGCAGGGACACAACCTTCCTGTGTTGGCTCCTGAGGGCCAGAAAATTACTGCAACCCATTAGGTTCCATGGTCTTTTGCCTGTCATGAGGCATAAGTACAGTGGGGAAAGCTTTGATACATTGTCCAACTATTGGGTTGTCAGAAAAGTCATGACTCATTTTTGCAACTAAAAACATAGAAAAAATACATCATCACTTTTCCAACAACCCAATATACTAGCAGGCAGTAGAAAATTAAAATCAGTGGGGAAAGCAATGGGAGAACTTTATGAGCAAGACTCCTTAATTAACCAAGTGAATGGATACAAATCATAACTTCTCCAATTGACTGATTTTTTGAAATTTGTTTTTAGTAACAACACCTTTTATTCCTCCACAGGTTGGGGGGGACTTTAAGTGTAAGTATTCTTATTAGAGAAGTGATTCTGTGTATTGTTGACTGATAGAATCAATAGGATATCATTCTTTCCTAAGAGCAAGTTTCAAGGTAGGGGGAGGGAGGGTAGCTGGTGATTGAAGGTGAAAGTGAAATAAGAAGGAAAGCAGTGAGGGGGGAAATAAATAGAGAGCCTGGAGGCACTAAAAATCAACTTCTCAGCTTCAATGCTTTGCTTAGAGCAAGCCCGGAGTGTAGGATTTCTTTGCCTGCCTGAAAAATGAAAAAGAACTTGCCCTGAAAGCTTCATTAACTCGTAAGTTTGTGATTATAGCAGCTTTTAACAGAGGACAAATGACCTCTTTTCTCACAGAAACCTTAAGGGAAGACACTCAAATTGACTTTAGAAATGATTGGGGGGAAAAAATGGGAAGGAGCAGAGGAGAGGCAGAGAAGGAAGAGGGAGGAGGAAAGAAAAAAAAGGAAAGTGGGGAGGTAAAGGGACAGCAAGCATGATACAAGTCACTGAAGAGAAGAGTCGGACATTACAATTATGTCAAGAGTTAACGGGAATAGCTAACTCTGAGATACCCTTAATAAAGCAGATGAAATTCCACTGGTTAATCATTAGAAACTGCAGGAAGTTCAGCCACACATCCAAGAACAAAAGCTGTACTGGACAGGTGTCATTCTTTTGTGTTGCTAGACAGCTGAACCTCCTCTTATGTCTTGGGACTCCCACACCTTGTCAATCTTTAGGAAAGGTTCAGCCACCTCCTACTATAGAAGCTGAAAATGCCTGCAACTTTGTAGGTATGTAGGGGTGGGTATATTATTTAGATGAGCACACTTCTAAGACTTTAGCAAGCATAGTGTACTATGTTTGAGGACTTCACAAACCAAGACAGCTTGTAAAATACCCCTAGAGGTCCTAAGTAGAATAGTGCTGCCACATAATTCCCAGTTCTAGAAAGTTCTCAACTGATGCTAATGCTGCCAGTATTTGGATTACACTTTCATGTAAACTGACAGCTGTCACCAATCTGATGAACCCTCCTCAGGCTTTGAAATGGACACTAGTGATGCTAAGCAGAGACTGAAAAGAATTCTCTCTGGTGACAGAGAGGGTTTGTAGCAGGCATCCACCTTCCTGAGTCATTGATGTTGGAAATGCAAGTGCATGTGGGTAGGGAAATGGAAGAATGGGGGAGGGAAGGGGCAAAGGTTTGTTCACTAAAGCAGTTTTTTGGCATAGACCCCAAGTCAGCTTTGCCAGTCTTCTTGGTGATTTTGTGAACAACCAAATCATTTTTCTGCTAAAATCTGTTAATGAGACCCTGTTGTTTGGACATAAGGTCTTTGACCTAAATAAAAACTATTAAAATAAGGACACAACCTCTGAAATCTGTCCCTTACAGCACTTAGCACATCACCATGCACTCAGCAAAAGTGAACTGCGTCACTATTGTCATTTGCTATTATTACCTAGACAATAAATAGATTTCAACAATAATTGATCTCATTTATTTCTTTAATTACACAAGTCTCTTCACAGACATGAAAATATGTGAAAAAAATATGAACTTAGTTTTACAGCCCCCTCTTCACTAACATTCATAAACTCTCCGCCATGTAAACACCTTTGGCCTTGAAAAGTAGAGAGAAGAAAAAGAGGGAAGAGGAAATTGGAATAGTCAGGGTATTAGAGTCAATGCTGATGATTTTGGGATATAACTTAAATGCTAAGATTAGTTAAATAGAGGAGGAGAAAATGTTGACTATGCCAAAAACAGACATTCAAAGAGAAATACCCTAATCAATATCTGTAAAGAGAATGTACAAAGTGGTGTTCAGCTTATTTGGCAGATGTCTTATAAAAATAAGTCTTGTAGTTTTATGTAGTGGAAAGAATATTGGAATTCAGAGCTCAAATATAGACTGACTTTCTAGCCTGGTTCTACAGGTAACCATCAGGTGAATTAAATAACCATAGTCATTTTTGTTTTTGTTTTTCAAAGATTTTTATTGGCGAATTGGGAGAGGAGAACAGCATTGGGGAATTGGGGAAGGGGAACAGACAAGTTGCGGTCCTTTTCTGTTGTTCAGTCTAGTTGTAGAGGACGTTGCTTCACTGGTCCATGTTGGTGTTATCATTGTGCTCTTCCCGGGTGAGGCAGATTGGTTGCCGGCCTCTGGATGGCCATTTACAGTGGCTGTTGGCAGCTCATGCTGGCTGCCAGCTGCTCACACTGGCTGTCGGCCACTTACTGTAGGCTATGATAGCTCACTGCAGCAGAGGCTACAGCCCACACCATCACTGGCCATCTTAGCTATACAGGCAAACAGATGGAGCTGTTGTTCACCACCTTAGCTATAAAGGACAGTGTCACTGGCCCTCATATGTGGGATCTGAACCGGAGCCCCACTGTTCAGAGCTGGCAACCCAAGCCAGCTCCTAACCAATGCACAACTTGGCCAGCCCACCATAATCATTTTGACTCTCTATTGTTATCTCATAGGGTAGGAATCTTAACTTACTGTATCTTCCTTTCAGGCTATTGTCAGGATTAAACTGTAATCAAGTTATAGATCTCATTATGAAAAAAATCTAGATTATGGTGCCACCAACTGAAAGAGTAATAATAATTATAACAGCAACCATAGGAATAGCTGACATTTATTGAGTGCTACATGCACAGTGTACAGAGCACAGATATCTCATTTAATTTTAACAACAACAAAAAAAAACCTAGTAGGTAAAAGGCCTGTACACTGAAAACTGTAAGAAATTTATGAAAGAAAATGAAGAAGGCACAAATAAATGGAAAGATAATTTATCAAGAATTGAAAGAATTAATATTGTTAAAATACCTATATTATCCAAAGCAATCTACAGATTCAGTGTAACCCCTATCAAAATTCCAATGGCACTTTTCACAGAAATAAAATGAACAATCCTAAAATTTCTCAAGAAATTTTCTCAAGAAATTGGCTCTCAAGAGCCAAAGCAATCTTGAAAAAGAAGAACAAAGCTGGAGATATCACACTCCCTTGTTTCAAACTATACTACAATGCTATCATAATCAAAACAGTATGGTACTGGCATATAAAACAGACACATAGATCAATGGAACAGAACAGAGAACCCAAAAATAAACCCATATGTATATGGTGAATTAATTTACAACAAAGGAGTCTAGAATATACAATGGGAAAAGGACAGTCTATTTAATAAATGGAGTTGTGGAAATTGGATAACCACAGGCAAAAGAATAAAACTGGACCATTATCTTACACCATATCCAAAATTAACTAAAAATGGATTTAGAACTTGTATATAAGAACTGAAATGATAAAACTCCTAGAGGAAAACATAGGCAGTAAGCTCCTTGACACTGATCTTGCTGATGGTTTTTTTGGATTTGGCACCAAAAGCAAAGGCAACAAAAGCTAAAATAAACAAGTGGGACTGCACCAAACTAAAAAGCTTCTATACAGCAAAGAAAACCATCAATAAATTGAAAAGCAACTTATCAAATGGGAGAAAATATTTGCAAGTCATATATCTAATAAGGGGTTATTATCCAAAACATATAAAGAACCTGTACAACTCAATAGGAAAAAGAAAAAAGAAAAGAGAAAGGAAAGAAGAAAGGGAGGGAGGGAGGGAGGGAGGGAGGGAGGGAGGGAGGGAGGGAGGAAGGAAGAGAGAGAGAGAGAGAGAGAGAGAGAGAGAGAGAGAGAGAGAGAGAAAGAAAGAAAGAAAGAAAGAAAGAAAGAAAGAAAGAAAGAAAGAAAGAAAGAAAGAAAGAAAGAAAAAAAGAAAGAAAGAAAGAAAGAAAAAACAATCTGATTGAAAGATGGGCAGAGGATCTGAATAGATATTTTTCCAAAGACATACAGATGGCCAACAGGTACATGAAAAGGTACTCAACATCACTAATCACCAGGGAAATGCAAACCAAAACCACATGCTATATCACCTCACACTTGTTAGAATGGCTATTATCAAAAAGATGAGAAATAAAAAGCGTTGGTGAGAATGTGAATTAAAGAGAACCCTTGTGTACTATTGGCAGGAATGTAAATTGGTGCAGCCATTATGGAAATCAGTGTGGAGGATCATAAAATTTTTTTTAAAGAAACTATCATATGATTCAGCAATTCCATTTCTGGATATTTATGCAAAGAAAACAAAAACACTATCTCAAAAGATTTATGCACCCCCATGTTTATTGCAGCATTATTTATAAAAGTCACAATATGGAAACAACCTAAACATCCATCAACAGATTAATGAATAAAGAAAATATGATATATATTAAATATTTATGTATATATGTATAATATGAAATATTATTCAGACATAAAAAAGGAAATCTTGCCATTTGTGACAGCATAGATGGATCTTCAAGGCATTATGCTAAATGAAATAAAACAATAAACCAGATAGAAAAGCAAATACCATATGTTCTCACTTATATGTGGAATATAAAAGCAAAACAAAACAAACAAACAAACAAACAAAGCTCAAAGATAGAGAATAGAAAGGAGTTTGCCAGAGGTGGGTTAGGAGGGTGGCAAAATGAATGAAGGTGATCAAAAGGTACCAACTTCCAGTTATAAAATAAATAAGTCATGAGGATGTAATGTACAGCATGGTTAATAATACTGTATTGACTATTTGAAAGTTGCTAAGAGAATACATCTTAAAAATCCAATCACAAAAAAAAAGTTTTTGTAACTAGGTATAAGTCTGATGATTAAGTTCGAGAATTCATCTTAGAAAAAGTGCTACACATCTCATGGCTACATGATCTACAGACACCTTCGAAGTACTCCCTTTGGGAAGCTATGCAACAACGCCAGCGCCTAGTCCACCCCTCAAAGCAATTTTAGAACTTTTTTTCTGGAATGGCTATCAGTGCTGTCGTTGTATTACCCTTAATGTCCTGAATGTCATCAAAATGTCTTCCTTTCAATATTTCCTTTATCTTTGGGTAAAGAAAGAAGTCATAAGGGTCCAGATCAGCTGAGTAGGGAGGGTGTTCCAATACAGTTGCAGTAAAACCTTGGATTGTGAGTAACGTGGTTTGCAAGTGTTCTGCAAGATGAGCAAACATTTCTAATACATTTTAACGTGGTAAACAAGCGATGTCTTGCAATACAAGTAGTTTGTTTCCAGAACGAATTATGCTCACAAACCAAGGTATTACTGTATTTGTTTACTGGCTAAAAACTCCCCCACAGACAGTGCAGTGTGAGCTGGTGTATTGTCATGATGCAAGAGCCATTAATTGTTGGCAAAAAGTTCAGGTCGTCTAACTTTTTCATGCAGCCTTTTTAGCACTTCCAAATAGTAAATTTGGTTAACTGTTTGTCCAGTTGGTACAAATTCGTAATGAATAATCCCTCTGATATCAAAAAAAGGTTAGCAACATCGATGCAACAAGTTCGCGAACTTAATTGTCAGAACTTGGTGCGCGCGCGCGCGCACGTGTATGTATTCACTCCTGTGTGTGTGTTGTGTGTGTGTGTGTGTGTGTGTGTGTGTGTGTGTGTGTGTGTGTGTGTTGGGGAGAATTAACATTTTCTAAAGTCCTTCTCATTTCTAAAAATTAAATATATAGCAAAGTGGTGTTCTGTTATGCAACACTTTTAGTTACAGATTTACAAAACAATGCAGTAGTTTTCCTTTTTCACCCCTTACAAAGTGACTCCCTCCTCCCCCGTGCCCTGCCCCACTAGACCTGGAGAACATTATGCTAAGTAAAATAAGTCAGTCAGAGAAAGACAAATACCATATGATCTCACTTATATGTGGAATCTAAAGAACTGAATAAACGAGCAATGTAAACAGAAATAGTCTTAGAGACACAAAGGAAAAACTGTTATACAACACTTTTATTTTGAAGTTATTAAAAACCATTCTGGAGAAAAGAAATGTAAACTCCAAACAACACAGCTGTGACTATTCAGCACTCCTTAGTACAAGTAGTTATACTACCACTTAATGGTGCCATTAAAAATACATTGTCACCATAGTAACTGCAACATTATAAGACACTAAATCTTTCCCTGAAATATTCAAGCTGAGCAGCATACATTGTTTCCTGTAATAGTTTCCACCTTTTATTTTTTTAACTGAAAATGCATAGCTTTCTCTTCTTCCCCAATTTATTTTTAACCATGAAAAACTATCAAGAATCTGCTTTAAAATAAAAATTTTAAGGATACTTGGCAATATACAGAACCAGTTGTAAACAGTGTCAGTATCTTGTATATTGGGAAACAAAAATGTTCCCACAAAATTCTGATGTGATTCTCTTCCCTCCACCTTTTCATCATTTTGTCCCTATTTATTATCCCTGTTGCTCTTTGCCCTTTGACTGCTTTTTCACTCTCCCATGCTGGACTCTCTGTCATTTGCACATCCTATATCCTATTTCTCTTCTCCTTAGGTGGTCACTGAGAACCAAAGTATTAGTTGATTTGAGAAATGAACTCACAAGGTTATTTACATTTTAAGGAGAAAATCTTGAAGGCTACAAATCTTTCAATACTCAAAGAAGTAAAGCTTTAGTCATGGGACATATAACATCGTAAGTAATTTGGAATACAGTAGCCCAGTTTCATACCCCCTCAACTAACCCTAGACTACCTTCTACTTCATCTACTTTTGAGGTCTCTCTTTTTTCCATTAAAAAATGTTTGTTGAGACCTACCCAGTACTCTCCTAGGCATAGGGGCTATGTCACCAATGCAATACATAAGTGCATATCATATATTTCTATCTAGTTCAAGGGGAGACAGAAAACCAAAAAGGAAACAAAAAAGATAAATTTGGCCCCAAAGGTCTAAAAGAATGTCCCACTGGTGCCAAATCCTGAGATGGGGAAGAATTCTACATGTTTTTGGAACAATAAAAGGCCAATGTATCTAAAGCACAGTATATGAAGAGGAAATTGGTTCAGGATGAGGTCAGAAAGAAAAGTATGGGCCAGTTCTTGTAAGATCTTGAAGATGAAAGTGAGGAGCCTGGATTTTGTTCTAAATCTAATGGAAAGTCAATGGGAGATTTCAAAGAGGGTAGTAAAATGACCTGACTCATTTTTTTTAAAAGATCACTCCAGGCTCCTCTATGGAAAGTAAAATGTGATAGGAGACAAGGGAAGAAAAGAGACAAATTTGAAAAAACTGCAATGCTCCAAGTCAGGCATATGTGTAGTGGTGGGCTTAATTGCCAAGAAGGGCAATGGCATAGCTGTCAGAAGCTTCTTCTTCACTAGCATAGAAGAAAGTTTTATTTTGCTGTCTCATTTCCCCAAATGTCATCATGACTGTATTTATCTAGTCCAGATTCTGATAGACAAGTGAAAAGAATACAAGCATACTTTTTCTATGCCAAGACTTCTGTGTCCAGCTCTGATTTGGTCAAATACTTAAGTGAATCACAAATCACAGTCTCTTGGAACTTTTAATAAACTATAGTAAAAGCAATAAATATGACTTAGACAAAACAAAACCGAGTTAAAGCCAAAGCAGAAACCCAGCATTCCTACCTTTCAATGTGTAGTTCTGTCCACTAGCCCACACTTCCAGTGATTCTAGATATGTTCTATTATATCTCTTAATACCTGTTCCAAAATTCCTTATCTGTGCAGCAGCCATCCAAAAAGAATGCAACAAATAAGTGAGGAAAATAATGAAGTGGCTAATTAACCTTAATGTGTCATGAGAAATGTTAGCAGAGGCTTGCCATTATCTTTTTTTACAAAAATGAATCTATTCCTCACCAGTGTCTATATTATGTGCTACTTTTATGTGGGATCATAGAATGACAGATTGTTAGAGCTGCAAAATAAACCCTACAGTTTAGTACAACCCCTGATTGTACGAATCAGTAAATTTAAATAATTTTCCCAAGATCAAAATGCATACTAGAATCAGGTTCTAAACATTTACACAACTTGTACCTTCCTTCACAAGGTTGGATTCAATCCATTTACCTTACCCCTTTTCCAAAATTCTAACCTATCCCATACCCTCACTTCCCCCATTTATTAGCTTGTATTCCATGGGCATCATTTTAACCACTCCCTTGCACATATGCTCAGTTGTCTTAACCCTCACTCACTCTGTCATACTCTAAGCTTCAATCATGATTAAATCCAACCTTCTACCTAGTTCACACCTGAACCTAAGCATCTGAATATGTTTACAGAAAAGCACACAGTTTGCCAGGTCTCTGTTAAATGTAGAAACACTAACCTCAAGGGGCTTCTGGTGTTTCCCTGTGATCCTTCTGAATTTCCATAGTCAATTTCTCTCTCGCTCTTCAAAACACACCTCCTTTAGCTTCAAACTCTTATGACTCCCTACCACCTTCATACTAAGAAAATTGAAGTAATCAGAAGAGAATTTCGAAGCACTCCCCACCAAAACTGCAGTCTTATCTTCAGTTTTACCCATATGTCCTGCCTTCCCTGTTATAGAGAATAACTATTTCATTTATCTAGTTCCTTCCTTTCTTAATTAGGTTTTACCACCTCTTTCCTACTACAGGACATTGCTCATGCAATTGTCCAGCTCTGCTTTGATTCATCCACTTTCCATTTCTACTAGAGATCCATGTGCATTTGTTCATGATTCTGCAGTTTAGGATGGGCTCAGGTGGGAAGTTCTTCAAATGTGTCCACTTATGAGGTCATTCATGTGGTTGCAGTCACCTGGCAGGTCAACTGGAGCTGGAGGTTTAACATGACATCAGTCCTCTGTCTGGTGGTTAGCTAGGACTCTGGGCTGGGGTGTCTCAGCTCTGTTCCACATGGCCTTTCTAGCAGGATGGCTCCGATTTCTAGTATGATGGTGGAGCATTCCAAAAAAAATGAATAGAAACCACAGACATCCTAAGATTTTGATAAGAAGTTGCACATCAATCACTTCCACTGCATTGTATTGCCCAAAGCAAGTTACAAAGCCAATCCAGATTAAAAGGGAGGAGAAAGAGACTCATCTCTCAATAAGAGAGGCTGAAAATCATGTGTGACCATATTTAACCCACCACAATCAAGGTAATTAAGGAAATGTAAATGCTTCATTTTCTGAAAACAAAAAGAAGCCCTCTTAAGCACTATCGCGGCATCTTCAAGTGTTTGTATTAAACTTTCAGAGAGAGAATTATGCCCCAGCCTAGAGCTATATTAATCATCTTCTCTCAGAATTCCCCTTCTCAGAAACATTGATAATAATTTCAAAGAACTGTTCTTTCTTCCTTTCAAATCTCCTGCCCTCTCAGACACACTCCTGTTTTGGGAGCAAAGTAGTTGCCAAGAACAGTTGGAGGAATTAGAGAAAGGTAAGATTGAGGGATGGATTGCTAACCATGGTATGTGCATTTATTTTAAGTTAAATAACAAATCATTTCAAACATTCACTCAATTAAATCATAAAATACATAAAATACATGACAATAGAATTTCAAAAGGTTTTCAATAAAAAAGAAACCTAAATATTTAGATTATGATTAGTCTGATTGGGAGGTAAGTGGTAGATTTTGATGAGCGGTATGTCTAGGTTAGCATGGAATATTGGGTGGAAAGAGACAAGTAATAGATATAAATTAACTATTTAGAATAAAATGTGCTGATATTGAATCTTCAAAAGACAATATGGGGCTTAGTTAATGAGGAGATCAATCTAACAACATTGCAGTGTCCTAATATGGAGAAAATGGTATTCTCTTGGTAGGCAATATATAACTTCCTTTGTAGGGAGAGAATCACTTTTATTAGGAAGAGGCTCTGATAAACCCCTCTGCTATAGAAGCAGATTGGCTGGAACTGGGCTTTGGTTTCTTGAGGAAGAAAAATCATAGTCAGCTTATTTAAGGGATGAAGGGGAATTGGGGGGCAAGAGTTAAAGAGAAATGTTTTGCTTGAGTGAGTGGAAGAGAGGAAAATCCAGGGTTGCCCAATGCTGATGGGGATGCGGGGGTGGGTAGGCTACAGGGGGATAGTGCTCTCAAGGGAAGGAGAAATTTTGGTGCATTAATAGGTTGGAGGAAGACATTTTAAGGAAAATGATGAGTGTAACCCCCTTACCTAAACAAACAAACAAACAAACAAACAAAAAACAGCGAAGTCTACCAAAATGTATAGAATGCTGCATGTGACTGAATTTTCTTTCTTTACAGACTCTTTAGGTTGCATGTGAAAAAAAATCCCAACTAGTTTAGGAAGAAGGAAAAAATTAAAAAAGGTAGGAGGAAGGGTGGATATGGGGCTAGAACCAGGAACTAGAGCATATTCACTCTCTCCTCCTCCAATCGCAGCTGTCCGTCACCCCTCTCCTTGCCAGTGGTTACAGACCATGATTCTCATCAGCTCCAGACCCCACATCCCATATCTTTACCACCCCACTGAGACCAGACGGGATCCTACTGCTGGCCCAGTATGGGTAAAATGTCCATCCCTAGACCAATCACTGTGGCCAAATGATGACAGCTCCCATTGCCTGACAGTGGAGGTGATGGTATTAACAAGTGGAGAGGGGTTGACACACAAAGCAATAAATGTCCACTCCAAACTTTAAGTGGAAAATACCAAAGGGTTTCGGTCTGCAAGCCAGCTGGTTTGGGAGTAAGAAATAGTCAACCACCATTCAGTGCCACAAAGGCAAAGATTGAATTACTTTTAATTCAAGAAACAGTTTAAACCATATACTACTCACTTTCTCTTCAGTCACCAGGTAGAATACTATGTCATTTCTGTTTTCAAGAAGAGGCCATTAGCAGGTAGCAATGAACTAAGGTTCCACATGGGGATATATTAAATAATTGAAAAAAATCTTCATTTGTCACATTAATTTTTTTCTGGTCACATCAGGTCTTATATGAATGCATACATATATTTCTGTGATATTAATACACACAAATGTTCAAGGAAAACTTTAATTACAGATACATGAAATATAAAAGGATAGTAACTTTTATTCAATTAAAGCAAATGTAAACCTATATAGGGCTGTTTGTCTAAGTATCAAATTTTTCTCATATATGGTATAAATTCAAACACTTTAAACTTTATCTAAGTTACTGACTCCATGTCTTTCTTGCTTATTTTGATCTTAAAATAGAAAGCAGTGATAGATCAAGGCAGCTAAATATGAAAAGGAAGCAAAACCAATCAATATCCATCTTTAAATGGTGAGATTTACATGTAACAATAGCTGTCATATTATACAGGTAACCCTCCAACTTCCAGGTATACATAATACATACCCCAGGGAATTCACCTCTGTCAGGTACAAACTTCACTACCACAAACATACCTTCCAAAAAGAAAAGAAAGAGTCACCTATGAGTTCTGGATAGTTTGTGACCAGAAAGATCCCACTGCTTAGAATAAGAGGCACCATGGTCACTGCTGGGGTTTTCATTGCTGGTAAATTATCAGGAAGGAGAGAGAACATGAAGCTACCTTCTTTTATACCCTCCCTATCAAGAAAGGCCCTCTTAATTGCAGATTGGTGCAGCCACTATGAAGAACAGTTACTGAGGTTCCTCAAAAAATTGAAAGTGGAACTACCTTATGACCCAATAACTCCACTCCTGGGTATCTATCCAAAACACTAATTTGAAAAGAATATGTGCACCCCTATGTTTATTGCAGCACTATTCACAATAGTCAAAATATGGAAACAACCAAAGTGCCCATCAATAGACAATTGTATAAAGAAACTGTGATAAATTTACACAATGGAGTATTACTCAGCCATAAAAAAGAATGAAATCTTACCATTTGCAGCAACATGGATGGACCTAGAGAACATCATGCTCAGTGAAATAAGTCAGACTGAGAAAGACAAATACCGTATGCTCTCACTTATATGTGGAATCTAAACAACAGAATAAATGAGTAAACAAAACAGAAATAGATTCAGAGATATAGGGAAAAAACTGATGGTTGCTATAGATGGGAGGGAGGGGGGTGGAGAGTGGGGATGGAGTAGAAGGTGAAGGGATTAGAAAGTGCAAATTGGTTGTCACAATATAGTCACAAGAATATGAAATACAGTATGGGGAATATAATCAATAATGTTATAAAGTTTATGTAAGGTGTCAGATGGGTACTGGACCTATCAGTGGGATCACTTCATAAACTGTGTAGATGCCTGACCACTGTGCAATACACCTAAAGCTGAAGTAGAATGATATTGAATGCAACTATAGATAGATAGATAGATAGATAGATAGATAGATAGATAGATAGATAGTCATGGGATGTAAAGTACAGCATAGTGAATATAGTCAATGGTATAGTAACAGCTAATATGATGTTGGAGGGGTAGTAGATTGCAAGGGGTTATCACTTTGTGAGGGGTGTAAATGTCTGTTTACATTCCTTTGTACACCTGAAAGTAATAAAATAAAAGAAAAAGAAAAAGAAAGAGAGGCCCTCTTTTCCATGCCTTGTTAGATATCTGTCCAGGAGGATAACACAGGAGAGTAAAAAGGAAATAAGTTTACTGCATAGAAGGAAATAGAGAGTATAGATATGTTTTCAGCTGGAATAATCATACCCGGATTTATCTTTTCTTATCCCTTTCAAGGGGATGATTGCTTCATATAAGCTTGCCACTTTTCAGGAGTTCAAGTGGTAGTTGTTCGGAGGAGATTTTAAACGGGTGTGCTGCTTAAAATAGAGTCCTATCAGCAGTTAAAAGCGCTTTGTATTCTAGTCAATTGTATAGTAATTGTTAGAACAATACTTATGTTGCTGATTCAGACAAAAGTACATGGCACACCAGATAAAAATGGGCCTAAGCAGAAACAGAGGCTGCAAACCTGTTCTGCTGTCCTGGAGAACCACAAATGTCAGCCATCAGAGTTGATCTAACTCAGGTATCTCTCAAAAATAACATCAGAAGACTTAGAAGTTTTTGGTTTGATTGTTGGTTGATTGGCTCAGCATCTTAAAAATACAACTAAAAACAATATTGAGAGTGATGGAACATACATAATGGAGTATATTACAAAGAAATAGAAATATATAGAGACATAGACACAGCACACACAGACACTAGGCCACTAATATATTAGCATTTATCCTGGTGTTTACCACCAGCACCTCCTTAAAGAGGTACTGGTAAAAGTGTGTGCCAGGTACAGCCAAGGGACACATGCCTATTCTGGTTCTGTACAGATGCTACTTTTTTTTTCATTAACCAATGTATATCATTTACTTGTCCTCTTTTATGGCCACACAGAACCATATGCTATCTATATCGGTCATGTCCTTTCACCAAAGCTGTTTAGTTTTCTGTCTGAAATTGCCTAAAGTTCAGATTCCTAAACTGTTCAACTATTACAGGTTTTAATCAACCGTCCATAACAACAGGGGTTTTTTTTCCCCCTCTCCTCTCACTGCAGGTGACCCTTACTCTTTTTACCCCTGACAAGAATAACAATTTCTGGGTTACATTGGACAACAAGGACTGTTTTCTCATTACTCAAAAGTAAAATAACTTTAGGATTTCATCCTCTGTCAAACATGCCCACCCTTCACATTTGTTGTTGAACAATTTAATGTCCACTAATGATGGCATTGCAAAGTACACTAGAAAATCTATACATTAGGAAAATGTTACTTATTTTACAAATGTGTACATTGAAAGATTCACTTAAAGAACATATTCTAGCTTTTTTGAATTTTGAAATTATTTTTACATGCCCCATGTTAGGTTTACACTATTATTAAACAAAATTAATTTACTAATGATTCTAAAATGCAATTTCATTCATTTACAAATATGCATTGCCACACAGAGTCATTTAGAAATATGCATTGCCTATAGGATTCTGGTTCATTTAAAGCTGGAACAAAACAATGGAGCCCTTCTACAACCTACACCTTCTGCAAGGTAAAAGTTTAAAGTTCCTTCCCCAAACCCCTGACAGGACAGTGAAGTGACTTGTGGTGGGTAGGGGAGAGATGATTATCTTTAGAGAAAACTCAGAAGTGCTAGATACAGACTACCATATCTAATAAGTGGCAGACTAGACAACCTGAAAAACTCCTACAAATGTTGTCTTCAGTATACTCACACCCTCTTACAAACAGACCTAAGAGAGCAAGAAAGTAAGAGAAATCTTCCAAACCTAAAAAACAGGAAGGCTAAAGTTTTAGCTACTCTCGAATGCAGATGTATATATTTCAATAAATTAAAATCATGAGTTTTAATGACCATATGGAGAAATAAAGGTAAGACCTTGGGAGCAAACGAGGCAAAATGTTGAAACTGAGACCTTCACATCAAGCCAGACCCTCAAAGGGCAACACTCTTGGTGAGTAGTATACTAGGAAAATGTCTACTCACAACAAAGAAAACAAGAACCCTTGTCCATCTCACCTTGACTCTACCACTTTGTAACAACCACCTAAAATTTGTGGCTTAAAAAACAATGATTTGGGCCGGCTGAGTGGCGCATTGGTTAACAGCTGGCTTGGACGCCAGCAGCCACAGTTCAGATCCAACATATGAGGGTCAGTGACACTGCCCTCTATAGCTAAGATGGTGAACAACAGCTCCACCTGGAGCTGGGCTGCTGTGAGTCCCCAGGGATGGCATAGCTGCAGTCCCTGCTGCAGTGGGCTGCCATAGGCTACAGTGGGCTTCCATAGGCTACAGTGAGTGGCCGGCAGCCAGCGTGAGCCACTGTGAGCTGCTGTCCAGAGGCCGGTGGCTGATCTGCCTTACCTGAGAGGAGCACAATGATGATACCAACATGGGCCAGTGAAGCAACGTCCTCCACAACTAGACTGAAGAACAAAAGGACAACTTGTCTGTTCCCCTTCCCCAGTTCCCCAGCGCTGTACCTATCCCCCAATTCCCCAATAAAAACTTTTTTAAAAAACAATGATTTACTATTTCTCAGAATTTTGTGGGTTGACTGGGTGGTCTTCTCTTTGTCTAATGTAAGACACTCCTGCAGTTACAGTTGGATGGCAGCTGGAACAGCTGGAAGATCCAAGATGATCTCTCTCTCAGTTCTGGAGCCTTGGTGCTGGACCATTTCCATGTGACCTTCATCCTCAAGATAATTAGACAAGGTTTTGTAAAATCTTTGCTTGGGCCAAATTTGCTCAGTGGCCTGACAGCTATTCCAGCCTTCCGCTGCTCCTCTCTACTTTCTTTCACTTAGACACTTCCCTATGAAATCCCTGCACAACTAATTCTATCTTGGTGTATGCTTCTGGTAGGATCTGGACTAACACTCTAAAGCATAAAAAGTATTTGCCTAAAAATATATTTGGAAGTGATTATTTGCCTAACAAAATAATTGTATTAAATAATGAATGCCCTTAGAGCATTTTCCTCTTTTTTAGTTTGAAATTTTTTAAACTTCAAAAAAGTACTGAGAATAACTGAGTATTTATTATGTTATTATAAATACTTATGTACCCAACACCTATAATGGACCAAATTTAGCACATTTTATGTGATTTGACTTAGATATAATTGTTAGGACAATTCCTATGGAGTTAGACAAAGTATTGGGTTGTCAGAAAAGTCATGACGCATTTTTGCAATGAAAAACAGAAAAAATACATCATGACTTTTCCGACAACCCAATATAATTGGATTAGTGTTCTGTCTCTCAGAAATACTGCTCTGTTCATCTCCCCAAATTCATAGGCTTTTGGACAACTCAGGAAAATTAGTTGTCTCATTTCCCAGTGTTTTGAATAATGAAAATACTAGAGGTTTACAAAAAAACAATCTACAATGTGTACTGTTCATTCTTTTTTTTTTTTGGCAGGGTGGGGGGCATTTGTTTATGAGCTTCCTTTAAAAATCCCATTAACATCTCTGTAGAGTCACCATAGTATTTCAGCAGCATTTTTACTTATTGGGCAGGAGAAAAATAAACCTCAATATTCTCACTCATCATGTCTTGTACTGACTGACCTAGTGGGGTACCATGTACCCATTATTTCTAAAAATAGTCAAATCATAAAAGCCTTAAAATCTAGGTTTCAGAATAAAAAGAACATCTTCAAAAGAAAACATATTTAGAAACACAATACTTTTATTGTAAATATTTTTTAATAGCAGAGGAAAATAAAAGAACTACTTTTTTCTGAATAAAAATTTTCAGAAGGCTTTGGGATTCTTCCTTACAAAAAGAAATGTGGAAGTCTCCATGTCACACATCACTTCTGGTATATGGAAATTTCTGTAAAATAAAAATATTACGGCGTGTCCTCATCCATTTTATTCACTGGATCTGGCACCATGTAACTTCTGGCTCTTCCCAAAGTCAAAATGAAAGGTAAATGTTTTGAATCTATTCAGGACATTGAGGCAGCCATAATAGCGCAACTAAAAGCACTCATGAAAGAAGATTTCCAGAACTACTTCAGAAAGTAGCAAAGGCGATTGGATAAGTTTGTTCAAAGCGAGTGGGAGTATTTTAAGGGGAATTAATTGCAATGTGTTTTTTACTATAATACATTTAAATTTAAACTTTCACTGTATTTTTTGATCACATCTTGTAGGCAGGAATCTCTGTGTCACTGTCCCTGCTGACAGAATCTTCCCTCCAAGACTGCTGAAGAATTTGTGTTTAGTCATTTTGGGAGCAATACCCTCAAAGGTTATTTATTATCTTAGTCCATTTGGGCTGTTATAACAAAATACCATGAACTGGGTGGCTTATGTACAACAGAAATTTATTTCTCAGTTCTGGAGGCTAGAAGTCTGAGATCAAGGGACCAGCATAATCATGTTTTGCTGAATGCCCTCTTCTGGTTCATACCCAACACCTTCTTGCTGTGTCTTCACATAAGGGAGCTAAATTTTGTAAGAAAGTCTTTCAAAGTCTCCATATGAAAGCAGAGACCTGTATTAGAAATGGGGTTGAGCGGTCTTCAGCTCTCTCCATCTGGTTTGTGCCTCACACACAGCCAGGCCTTACTGATCTTCTGGCAGGTTGTCAGTGTAGGCGCCACATGACTGTGTGACACTCCTACTGTGTTTACAACTCTGCCCTCTTTACCCCCAGGGGCATGTGACTTTTGCTGGACTACATTATCTGGCCTCAGTGACTAGTCTAAGGGAATGGGCACGTGGCCTACACCATGTTCCCATTCTCATCCAGAATTTTCTAACTGAACCCAGTATACAAGATTCTCCCTACTCTAGAATTGGAATGCTATAAGGCTCCAAGTCCAGACTTGCCTAAGGCTATGTGCCCCGATAGACAGGGAAAAGTCATGTGAAGTAGGAGAAAATGAAGTAAATAGGCTGAAGGAATCAAAACCAAAAGATGTTGAGAGCACTTTGAAAACTTTGATTGTCTTAGTCCAGTCATCCTTGAGGTAGTTCTCCAATATTCTTTTCATAGTTACACGAACTAATCAATTCCCTATTTTTGTTAAAGTTTATGCAAATTAGGTTCCTAAAATTTATAACCAAGGGGTCCATACTAACGTTTTCTACTTTTTATACATATATAAAGCCACAGTGTGAAACAAGTTTTTGTGTGTAAGATCATGGGCAAATTTAATGTTGTTTTATTGAATTTTGTATTTGAAATTAAGATCTAAGTATTTCCTTTTATCACACTTTGTTGACATTATGTTATTCTTGGCATATCTTCCACTCAAAATGAACATATAGTATCACAAGCCACTACTGTAACAGAGAGAAAAAATAATTTTTGAAAACTAAATGCTGTGTCTCTTTCTGTGTTCTGAATGGTAGTGGGGTGAGAGGACAAATCTCCATTTCACTCTCTTCCTACTGAAGGGCCACATGGAGAAGGATGGATAGGTGGGCCCCGAATTGACAGCACCATAATCCCCATAAGGGTCCTCAGACACACATGAACATCCAAGCCTGAGTTTGGATGTAGCAGCTATAGGAAGCTAAACTGATCTGTACATAAAAGGAGCAGGAATTGGGGACAGAGAAGGAGGAAAAAGACTGAAGGAAAAAAGAAGACAGTTTTACCCACATATTGGGAAATTTGAGCCACATTGTCCTATACAGCTGTTTTGAGAACAAGAGAGGCAAATATTTAATTTGATAAGTTATCTGCTGCCTGAAGTTGTATATAATTAGGGAAAGCATATAATTTATGACTCAAACTTGGTCGCTTTGATAGTAAAAGGGGGTGCTATTAATAATTATGCAGTGTCAGCAGATATAAACCAGGATTTTCATGGACAAACCAGACCTACTGTCCCATCAAGCATAACCTTCTTGTCATTATTCGCATTATTCAGTGAAGTCAGCCACATCCAGATAATTTGTGGGAGGTTTTCAAAGGGAAACTTAAAATTAAGAAATAAGAATTCTGCTTCAGGTTTTGGATTGTGAGTGCTGAATAGAAACAACTTTCCCATGATTGCCAACACTCCATCCATTGTACTGCCCCAGTGGGGAGACAACTGAGAGCTGGCCATGGTGATAAAGACAGAGATTGGGTAGGAATATGCAGCTCTGTCTGCATGTGAATATGGAATCAGCCAATCATTTGAACCCTGGCCAACAAATTGACTACACCATGTTTCACCTTTGTTACACTTTCTTTCTCTCCACTTAGAGGTTAGGTAGGTTAAATGTATTCTTACCTGGAAAACTGAATATTTTAATTTCAATTAAAGAAATATACCAGATGCCTCTTTCCTTATGGGATCTCTTGCTAAATTCTATGGCTTCTCCCTTAACTAATAAAAATGAAAAACAAAATTTTGATATGTTGCCAAAGCTCCCACATCTACTGAGATGACCACAGAGTTTCCAGTGTGTTAGAATATACCAAGAGCATTCCTTGTGGCTGATGGTATACATATCTCTGAGTCTTACAGTCTGTTCAGAAGACATAAAGAAAAAAAAGTTGGTGCAACGATTTTCATGAGTTCTGCCTCCTCAATCTCAAGCATGAAGATATAAGCATGGTAGAAAGAATTAGGACTTTCTATTCAGACAGACCTGAGTTTGAATCTTAGTTCCACCATTTACCGCCAGCCCTGTAAATTAACCATCATATTAATTACCTCACTTGAATCTGTTTCTTTACCTTTAAAATGGGATGACAGTACCTATATCATAAGGATATTAAAAACATTAAATCAGTGTATCAGATACCCACTGTGTCTTACTCACATTCTCTTGAGACAACTTTTTCACTCCAACGACTGTGCAGCTTCAAACACTGTGCCAGCTTCATGCAAAATAATCCAACAGCCAAAGAGAGTTACATAATTTGGAGGGCCCAGTATAAAATGAAAATGAAAGGCCTCTTGTTCACAAAGTATTAAGAACATCAAGACAATAACATGAGGGATTTAGACCCAGCACAGAGCCTTGTGTTGTTGTACATGTTGCATGCCCATGGAGCTGGACCTGCTGCTCCTCCTCTCCACTGTCCCAGTTAGCTCTCCCTTTCTGTCACAGGACTTCTCTGACACTGTGGTATTCATACATGGGCAATCTGGAAGTCTGAGTGAATTCCAACTCAGGGGAAACCCTGGCGCACTGAAGGATGGTAACCAGTGAATAAGTGCCACCCTCCTCTGTCACCCAGGTGAACAGTTCAGAGGAACAGGTCATATGGTTCCTCAGAGAGTGCAGCTGGATCTAGTGTTAGCTACTTACAGTGGTAAATAGCCTGATGATGAATCCATGAATCAGCTTTCCCTCTTTCCCTTACCTGCACCTTACAAGTTTGTCTCAGACTCTGCTCTCAGGCTTAGACCAAGTCATACTTTGGGTACAGCACATTGTAAAGACCTGGCTTATCAAAGCTCTTCCTCTCCTTTTCTGAGCTGCAAAAGAGAAGTGAGGATCAAATTCTGACCATAGTCCAGAAAAAAACAAAAAGTGAACTTTATACTCATTCTACCCTTCTGTCTTCACAATTCACCCATCTCCTCAACCATCCATCCTTCTTTTATTCACCACATACTTGTATTTTCTTTAAATCCCATCTGGTTACTCCTTGATACAAAATTCTAGCAATTTTATTTATTAATGTCCTGTTTTTCCTGACATTCATTTGGTCTTATCCTCTAATAATCTCACTGGGAGAGAAAACATGATCATGACTCAGGCTCTAAATGAAGAAGGAGAAAAACATTCATTATTTTACCAATAATACAATAAACTAATTTAAAGGAAGTAAAGCACTCTCAAGACACCACTTTAAGAGACAATTGGATTCTTTGCTAACTAAGAACTACATTCTGATAACTATAAAAAATTTATATATTTTTATATACTTGCTTTATATTATGTTACAGTATTGTACTTTGTTCTCCCAAGATAGTTTCCTTTCTTTTATATCTGTAATTCATCAGCACAGTTATTCAATAACCTCTCTAATGAGCCATATTGTAACAGGAAAACTGTATAAAACAGTAAAATAACCTTGGCTGATGCTCCAATCTGGGTTCTGCCGCCTGCTAGATGCCCATCCTTAGGCAAATTGCAGTACAAAACCAACAATCCAACAGGGTTCAAACTGACACTGTACCAGTGTCAGTAATGGATTTTTCTATATTACTGAGTTAATACTACTGATACCATAGATAAGAAAATATACCTTGGTTTTCATCATCAAATATGCAATATAACACTTTAATACTTTATTATAAAAACATAGCACTCTAAGTAGTCAACATAATAGAAGAGTATACTGTAGAAATCACTGAATACAATGGACCACAACACACTAGTAAATCAATACCTATCAACATGATAAATTGCATAAATATTAGTTTGATTTTTCAGTGTACTTACTAATATCTTAGTATATAAGATAATTCATTGCAGGAGATTTGGCTGCAAATATCTTCATGAAAAATGTTTATATAAACTTTCAAAAATTATTATACTATAGCCTAAACCATAGTTGTTCTTTTTTTCACTAAAATCAAAACACACTATTTAGAGTAAATATAACTTAAATAAGTGTATTCACACATTTATTCATTCAATAAAAATTCTTGAAGACTATTATGTGCCTGGAGGTAAAATAATAAATAAAAGAGACATGCATTCCAGCCTTCAGGAATTTGTAGTCTAATCAGAAAAACAGACAGGTAAAAAAAATTATAATAGAATACAGACCAACGTATTGGGGAATGTCATTGCCGAGGGTTTGGGGGTGCGGTTTCAGTGGGGAGATGCCCAAAGTAAAGAAGGCAGGAGGACCTGACATGAGGAGGAAACAGCATCTTTCATTCACAATAGCAACCATTATATAGAGGTTTGGGAGGAGGAGAGTGTACGGAGCGCGCATGATCCCACAGAGCACGCATGCTCTCTACCACAGGTGCAAAGCATGTTTACCAAAAAAGGGCTTATGTATTGGACCCTGGCGCCTGCGCAGCAGGCTCCAAAGTCAAGGCCGAGGGCAAGTACCGTGCATCAGCTTGGACGCAGCTGGACATTCCCGGGCTTCGTCCCAGGACCTTTGTGGTGTGTACGTCTCAAGGTCCGACCAGTGGGGTCAGGGTCCGGAGCACCAGCCTGCATGCAGCTGGACATTCCCAGGCCCTGTACCAGGACCTCTGCACTGCAAGTCAGAATATGCCTGAGTCCTGTCAGTACACCCCCTGCTGGGTGACACTTTGGGACCTGGCCCAAAGAGCATGTCCCTGTGCACAAAGGCCACAACAGCAATACATAGAGCAACAGAGGACCACTAGGCTAACGGCAATACCTGCCAAGATAAGGCCTGCCCACCACCATAGAGGGCCAAGAGAGTTCCACCAAAGCATAAGGGGGTCATCCTGCAGGGCCTGGATTGCTGAAACCTCAGTGTCTATTTCCTGCAAGGCCTCCTGTACCTTTTGTTGGTGGTCTGGGATGTAAACACAGCATTCAACATGCAAGAGGGCACATGTCCCCCCCTGTGCAGTTGTTAACAGGTCTAAGGCCATTCTGTTCTGCAGTACCACCTTTCTCATCTGGATTGTTTCATCAAGGGGCAAGCTAAAGAGGCTCGTGTGATGTTCAGGGCATTTGCAACATGTTGGGCAAGGGCTTCCACCTGTAGCTCTATGTCTATCGCTCCATCCCCTGGCAACAAGATGGCGAAGGGGAAAAACCACCCGGCCATGCGCTTTTCCTGGTGGCAACAGTGGTAAACGGGATCCCAATTGGCTGGCCTCTGGGACAATGAGGGCAGGAGGCGACTGTGAATAAAGGGGCATCCTCAAGTACAGCAGCCTGTCGATAGGGCCGGCAGATATGGCCAGACATAGCAGCCACAAACCCAAATAGCATCACCTGGTAGGAAGTCAGTGGGCATTGTTTCCACTAGATGGCGCCCATCCCACCAGCAAGTAGGGTCTCTTACAACAGTAACATTGAGGCAGAGCTCCTCAGGTAACCAGCCCATCGTATGGTTTGGAACCGTGGAGTGTTGTTGTTCAACACACAGATGAGCGTGGTTAGACAATGTCACATAAATTCCCACCAACCACCCCCAGCCATTGCTGAGGAGAGGGGGGTCATTGTGAAGCTGCTTCCACAAGGGGGCTTCAACAGCATGGCAGTGAGTGTTCCCCTCTAGGCTGTTCGGTCCCAGCACTGGAGATCTGTCCAGTTGGTACCAGTGGCAGGGGTGACCAGTGGCAGGGCAGTCCTTCAGCAGTCTCTGCTGGCAGCTCTGTGCACACGCAGCAGTGCGAAGCGTTGTGCACCCAGGCAAAGGTGTGCACCCAGGATAGGATGCTCTTCCCTATAGCTAACCTGGGCGGTATGACAGAGCAGATAAAGAGACCATCATGGGTAAGTCACGGCCTTCCAGCAAAATACAGACTAGGTGCTCATCCTGCAATAACACCATAGCTAGTATGGGGGCAGCTCCTGGTCAGTGGTACCCTACCTGTGCCCCACGGGTCACCGCTAGGGGGCCAGGGGTTAGGTCCACTGTGTACAGGGGTATGGGCCAAAGGCGTAGCATGGGGGTCCCTCGCAAAAGGGACCCGCTTGCCTTGGCTGGTAAAGTCACTTATACTGTGAAGGGCCAGTGCTCAAACCAGGGCATAGCCTCCAGGCCCTTCTCTAGACCCTGTTTCCAGGATTCAAGCAGGACAAGCCACGGCTCTTGGGTGACCTAAGCCTGCCAAGGCCATGTCCAGTCCTGCACCCAACCAAGGGCTACCATGGATGGAGCAGGTAGTATTACCATCCCTCCCTATATTCTGTGCTGTACCTCAGGGTCCTTGGTCCCCGTGACCTACAGAAGTCACAGGAGGCCCTTGGTTACCTTATCCAAGGGGGCCTTACCAGTCTTCCGTGGCTGCTCGTTCAACAGGAGAACAGCTACTGGTACCTGGTTTTTCCAATGTTTCCACCTGGGGGCCAATACCTTTAACTTCTTCAACAATGCATTAAAGTGTTCAACCATACCGGCAGCTTGGGGTCAGTAAGAAATATGTAGTTGCCATTGGACATCATTGTCCTTTGCCCAGGTTTGAACCTGTGAACCTGTAAAGTGGGCGCCCCGATCACTGGCAATAAGCAAAGGGAAGGGCCAGCCATAGGCAGCCAACAAGTGCTCCAAGGCTAGGAGCGTGTGTCGTTGGTCAGCCTGGGCCACAGGGTAAGCAAAGCCCAGTCTGGTGGCAGTGTCTACTGCCATCAGGGTGTATCAGACTCCCTTATCTGTAGGGAGTGGCCTAATATAGTTTACCTGTCATTCCTGCAGAGGCCGCACTCCCTGGGGTATGGACCCCAAGGAGGTGGGCAGACGCCATCTTTGAGGATGGTGCTCTGCACACCAAGGACACTGCTGGACAGCTTGTTGAACCTCAGCCCTTGTTAGCTGCAAGCTCCAGCAGGTGGTCACTAGCCCCATAGTCCAGGCACCCACATGGCCTAGCTTCTTGTGAAAACAAACGGCAGCAGACCCTGGGGGCACCACAAGCGAGCACACCCACACCAATGATGGCATCAGCCACATCATTGCCAGGCACCTGCAATGGCTGATGGCCTGAGACATGGTACACGGTAGTGCCCGTGTTCTGACCCATTTTCAAAGGTCCTCCCAGAGGTCCTTGCCCCATAGGGGGTGATGACCAATCAGCCACTCTTTGGCTGCCCACCTGGGCAGCCACAGTGTCAGGCCCTGATACACAGCCCAGCTGTCAGTGCAGACATGTACTGGGCCATGTTCCTTATTAAAACCATCCAGACCACTCGTAACTCAGCCCCGCTGGCTAAAACGTCCCGGTACCTGTGTCATACCAAAACGTGTCAGTGAGGGGCTGTAGGGCAACAGCCGCCCAAGTAGGGGACTGCCCTTGGCAAGACCCATCTGTGTGCCAGGCGTCAGCTGGCACAGGGGGTTGCCCTCCTCAAAAGGACTAGGAGTCTCCCCCGTTTTCATGGGGTCCTCAGCTCCCTGGAGCAGAAAGCGATAGGCCCCAATAGAGCCTGTAGCTCCTGGGTCAATGGACTAGTGGAGAACTGAGCCCATTGCTCTAAATAGGCTCCCACTTTGTTAGTGTTGTCATCTGTGCCATGCTGGTTCACGGCCTCATTGCTCAAGACTGGAGCTAGCCTTCCACTGGGTAAGTCGTCTGCACCGTGACCGGGTGTGGGCCCGTGATGCCTTCACAGGCCAACAGGGCAGCGTACACCACTGCCAGCTGCTTTTCCACCAGGGAGTACGTTTCTCGGCTCCCTTCCAAAGTTGGCACCAGAACCAAATAGGAGTCTTTCACATGCACTGTTTCTGCAAGAGACCCCAGCCAAATCGAGTCCTCTACCTGGACAGTCAGGTGGAATGGCAGGGTTGGGTCAACAACCCTTAGGGTCTGGGCCTGTGCTACAGTGCGTTTTGTTGCCCTGGATGCCTGCTCAGCTTTAGGGCACCAATCCCAGGGCTCCCCTTTGTGAACTAGCCGGTGCACATCACCAGATGTAATATGAAGGTTCGCCAGAACGCCAGTAGTCCCAGCTGCCTCACTGTCTCTGGACGGGGGTATGCTTGAATCTTATCTATAACAGCCTGGGGGATTACTTTTGTCTTACCCTACCAAACAACTCCCAAGAACTTGACAGAGTAGCCAGGGCCCTGGACCTTGTCCTCATTGACGGCCCACCCCAATCCATTAGGGCATCTCGGAGACTGCGGGAGGCAGTTTCCAGATTTCGCCATTCTGCCAACTACGCCAAGTGTCATTGCGAGGGGTTTGGGATGAGGTTTTGGCAGGGAGATGCCCAAAGTAAAGAAGGCACACAGCGCTGACATGAGGAGGAACCAGCATCTTTAATTCGCAATAACAACCATTATATAGAAGTTTTGGGGGAGGAGAGTGTACGGAGTGTGCATGATCCCATAGAGCATGCATGCTCCCTTCCGCAAAGCATACTTACCAAAAAAGCGTTTATGTATAAGAGCCCTCGCCTGTGAAGCAGGCTCTGAAGTCAAGGCCAGGGCAAGTGCTGTGCGTCAGCTTGAAAGCAGCTGGACATTAGTTAATTGACACCACTGATACCAATAAGGTGTTGACACATTCCTGCCATTGATGCACTCAGTGATCTTCAAACAGTTGTCACCAAGAGAAACTTTTTCCTTCCCTCTTTGACAACCTAATGATAACTGTTTAACTGATGTTACTCAAAGAAGTTCTGTGCCTTTTCTTACACAAACTGTTAACTATGGTTAATATGCCTTATTAACTATAGGTAGATGTACTAGATCAGTAACATAATTCATCAAATTCTAGAATCATTTACTTAATGCCAAATTTACTTACTCCTGGGCTTCCCCCACCCCTTTTTCCTCATTTATATCTTGTGGTATTTGTGGATACCAAATGGTAGTTTGACTAATTTTTTTCATCAGTACCTTTGGACAATGATGATAATTAATAATTTGTCTCAATGTAGTATATTTCAGATATTACTATAATACCATATTTAATTTCTTCCTTGTATGTGCTTTTCTTATTTTCAGTTTCTGAGGTATCATCAGAAAATCTTCATGTTGCTCTGATTCTATCAACTTACCATTGAAATCCACAGATGGCTTCAAGAGATAGTTAAAAAGCTGAATATAATGATTATCTAGCTGATTTTCAAGTAAAAAACTATTTTTGGCTAAAATATAAACCATTCAGATCTATAAACTACAGAATGACACATTTATCAGTTTTTGTTTTATTTAATTTCCCTAAGCCTCAGTTTCAGTTTCCTCTTCACCCGTCAAGTGGAGAGTCATGTCTACATTACATTCCTAACAAATGAAGAGTGCTTAATGTTAATAAAAAAAAAAAGCTCACTGTTGCAGATACATAAGGCTATAACACAGAACAAAGCCCAAACCAAATGAAATTTTTCATTTCAAGTTCACCTTTTTGCACTTTATTTTATTTTTATTTTCAATTACAGTTGACAGTCAACATTATTTTACATTAGTTTCAGGTGTACAACATAGTGGCTTGATATTTATGTAATTTATGAAGTGATTCCTCCCAATTAGTCTAGTACCCACCTGACACTATCTATAGTCATTACAATATTTTTGACTATATTCCCCAGGCTGTACTTTTGACTATACTTTTGACCTCTTGACTATTTCATAACTTCCGATTTGTACTTCTCAATCCTGTTGCCTTATTCACCCATCCACCTAACCTCCCTCCTATCCGGCAACCATTCCTAACAAATGAAGAGTTTGTTCTCTAGATATGTGTGTTTCTGAATTGTTTTTTCATTTATTTTCTTCTTTAGATTTTTAGATACGGTATTTGTCTTATTCAGTTTGACTTATTTCACATAGCATAATACTTTTCAGGTCCATCCACACTGTGGCAAATGGTAAGATTTCATTCTTTTTATGGCTGAGTAATAGTCTGTTGTACTATGTACCACCTCCTTTATCCATTTGTCTATTGATAGCCATTTAGGTTGCTTCTATATCTTGGCTATTGTAAACAGTGCTGCTGTGAACATAGGGGTGCATATATCTTTTTGAATTAGTGTTTTGGATTTTTTAGGCTAAAGACCCAGAAGTGGAATTGCTGGGTCATAGGGTAGTTCTATTTAATTTTTTGAAGACTCGCTATAGTGTTTTCCCTAGTGGATGCACCAATTTGCAATTCCACCAACAGTGCATGATGGTTGCCTATCCTCCACATCCTCATCAACATTTATTGTTTGTTGATTTATTGATGATGGCCATTCTGACAGGTGTGAAGTGATATTCCATTGTGGTTTTAATTTGCATATCTGTAATGATTAGTAACCTTGAGCATTTTTTCAAATGTCTATTGACCATCTGTATGTCCTTTTTGGAGAAATGTCTCTTCATGTCCTCTGCCCATTTTTTAATTGGATTGTTAGTTTTTTGGTGTTGAGTTGCATGAGTTCTTTATAAATTTTGGATATTAACCCCTTATTGGATATATCATTGGTGAATGTTTTCTCTCATTCAATAGGCTGTCTTTTTGTTTTGTTGATGGTTTTCTTTGCTGTGCAAAAGCTTTTTAGTTTGATGTAATCTCATTTATTTTATCTTTTGTTTCCCTTGCCCAAGGAGAAATATCAGCAAAAATATTACTAAGAGCAATGTCAGAGAGTTTACTGCCTATATTTTCTTCTAAAAGTTATGGTTTTGGGTCTTACACGTAAGTCTTTCATGCATTTTGAATTTATTGTTTTTGGGTTTTTTTTTGAGGGCAGTGTCACTGGCCCTCATATGTGGGACCCAAACCGGGGCCACTAGCTTCCCAAGCCAGCGCTTAACCACCGCGCCACTCGGCCGGCCCTTGAGTTTGTTCTTGTATATGGTGTAACAGGTGGTCCAGTTTCTTGTTTTGTATGTATCTATCTGTCCAGTTTTCTCAACATCATTTATTGAATAGACTATTTTTAAACTTTTCTACATTCTTGCCTACTTTGTCGTAGAGTAATTGGCAATATAGGCATGGGTTTATTTCTGGGCTCTCTCTTCTGTTACATTGATCTATGTGTCTGTGTTTATGCTAATATCATGCTCCTTTGATTACTATAGCTTTATAGTATAGTTTTATATGAGGTTCCATGATACTTCCAACTTTGTTCTTCTTTCTCAAGATTGCTGTGGCTATTCGGGGTCTTTTATGGTTCCATATAAAATTTTAGGATTATTTGTTCTAGTTCTGTGAAAAATGCCATTGGTATTTTGATAGGGATTGTACTGAATCCATAGGCTTATTTGGATAGTATAGACATTTTAACAATGCTAATTCTTCCTCTCAATGAGCATGATATATGCTTCCATTTATTTGTATCTTCTTCAGTTTCTTTCTTCAATATATTATAATTTTCAAATGCAGGTCTTTTACCTCTTTGGTTAAATTTATTCATAGTTATTTTTTTGATGCCATGGTAAATGGGATTGTTTTCTTAATTTTCCTTTCTGATATTGTATTATTGGTGTGTAAAAATGCAACTGATTTTTTAATATTAATTTTGTATTCTAATTTTTGAATTCATTTATCAGTTCTGATCATTTTCTGGTGGAATCTTAAGGGTTCTCTATATACAATATCATGTCATGTGCAAAAAATGACAGTTTTACTTCTTCCTTTCCAATCTGGATGACTTGTATTTCTGTTTTCTGATTGCTATTACCAGCTCTCCCAATACTAGACTCATGTTTTTTTCTTTTCTTTTTCTTTTTTCCTTTTTTTTTTTTTTTTTAGCTGAGTCATTCTGCCACCTGTTGGCAGCTCAGCGGCAGCTCAGCTCGGGCTGGGCATCGAACTGCTGTTGCTCAGAGTTCAACTCGCACTCTTGAGCAAGCTCTTTACCATTTGAGCCACTTGGCCGGCCCTCTCCCAATACTATGTTGGATAAAAGTGGTGAAAGTGGACAACTTGGTCTTGTTCCTGATATTAAGGAAAATGTTTTTAGCTTTCCACCATTGAGTATGATGTTAGCTGAGGGTTTGTCATACATGGTCTTTTTTATGTTGAGGCATGTTCCCTCTATTCCCACTTTGCTGAGAGCTTTATCATAAAAGGATGCTCGATTTTGTCAAATGATTTTTTTCTCATCTGTTCATATGATCATATGATTTATATTTTTCATTTTGTTTATGTGGTGTATCATGTTAATTGATTTGTGGATATTGAACAAAACTTGCATCCTCAGAATAAATCCCACTTCATTGTGGTGTATGATCTTTTTACTGTTTTGCTGAATTCAGTTTGCTAATATTTTGTTGAAGATTTTTGCATCTGTATTCATCAGGGGTATCAACCTATAATTTACTTTTTTGTAATGTCTTTGTGTGGCTTTGGAGTCAGGATAATGGTGGTCTCATAAAAAAAGCCTGGGGCCTTCCATCTTCTTGAATTTTTTCGAATAGCTTGTGAAGGATAGGTGTTAATTCTACCTTAAATGTTTGTTAAAATTCACCTGTAAAGCCATCTGGTCCAGAGCTTTTGTTTGTTGGGAGTTTTTTGATTACTGATTTGATTTCTTTAGTAGTAACCAGTCTGTTCAGATTTCATTTTTCTTCTTAATTCAGTTTTGGAAAATTGTATATTTATGGAAATTTATTTCTTCCAGATTATCCAATTTTTGGCATATTATTGTTTGTAGTATTTTTTTATAATCCTTTGCATTGGTGTCAGCTGTCATTCTCCTCTTTCATTTCTGATGTTATTTATTTGGGTCCTCTCTCTTTTTTCTTGATGAGTCTGTTTAAAGGTTCATCAATATTGATTATCTTTTCAAAGAAACAGTTCTTGGTTTCATTCATCTTTTGTATTATTTTATTAGCCTCTACTTTGTTTATTTCTGCTCTGATTTTTATTATTTCCTTCCTTCTACTCACTTTGGGTTTTGATTGCAGTACTTTTCCTAGTTCCTTTAGGTGTAAGGTTAGATTGTTTATCTTAGATTTTCTGTTTCTTAAGGCAGGTCTGCATTGCTATGAAGTTCCTTCTTAGGACTACTTTTGCTCTGTTCCATAGATTTGGGTTCATTGTGTTTTCATTTTTCTCAAGGTATTTTTTCATTTCTTCCTTGATTTCATTGTGAGCCCATTTATTATTTAGTAGCATTTTATTTACCTTTCATGTGTTTGTGTGTTTTCAGTTTTTTTTCTTGTAACTGATGTCTAGTTCCATTTCATTGTCTTTGAAGAATATGCCTAATATGATTTCAATCGTCTTAAATTTATTGAGAGTTGTTTTGTGGCCTAACATGTGGTTTTATATTGAAAAATGTTCCATGTGCATTTGAAAAGGATGTATATTCTGCTGCTTTGGGATGAAGTTCTCTAATATCAATTAAATCCATGTGGTCTAATGTGTCAGTTAAGGTTACAGTTTCCTTGTTGATTTTCTGTCTGGAAGATCTATGCTAAAGTCCCCTACTATGACTGTATTACTGTCAGTTTCTCTCTTTATGTTCGTCAATATTTTTTTATGTATTTAAGTGCTCCTATGTTGACCATATAAATGTTTACATGGATTATATCTTCTTGTCAGATTGATCCCTTTATTATTATAAAATGTCTTTCATTGTCTAACTTTTTTTAAAATCTATTTTGTCAGATATAAGTATTGCTACTCCAGCTTTATTTTTCATTTTTCCATTTGCTGAAATATCTTTTTCTATCTTTTTACTTTCAGTCTGTGTGTATCTTTCAATCTGAAGTGGATCTTTTGTAGACATGATATGTATGGGTCTTGTTTTCTTATCCATTCAGGTACCCTATGAATTTTCTTTCTCTATCAATAACTTTATAGAGGTATAATTGACTATAATAAATGGCATATATTTAAAGTGTACAATTTGGTAAGTTTCTTTTTTATTCTTTTACTGTGAAATAAACATTTTTTTGAAATTAGCTTCAGGTATACAACGCAGTGCAATAGTTATACTTTTTACCCTTCAAAGTAACAACTTCCCTCCCCCAATTTGCCACCCCATTCCTCCCCCCGCCATATCATACATATCTATTACAATTCCTTTAACTCCCTTCCACAGTATAATCCACATCGCATGACTATCTGTATATTCACTTTCAGCTGGCATACAATATTATACAACATCATGTTCAGATATACAGTGCACTGATCAAGCCTCTACTCCATCCATGAAGTGGCTTCCTTAACAAGACATGTGACCATCTGAAATGCCACAAAATATTTACAACATTATTATATTCCCCGAACTGTCTTTCATATCCCTGTGGCAATATTGTAGTTACCTATTTATGTGGTCTAAGCCCTTCCCCTTCTACCTCATCCCCACATCCCTCCCAAATAGCAACCCTAAGTTTTTCCTCTATATCTATGAGACTGTTTCTGTTTACTTTGCTCAATCATTCAGTTTTTCAGATTCCACATATAAGTGAGATCATATGGTATTTGTCGTTCTCCTACTGAATTATTTCACTTAACATAATAGTCTCTAAGTCCATGAATATCGTTGCAAATGGTACGATTTCATTCTTCTTTATAGCAGAGTAATACTCCATTGTATAAATGTACCACAGTTTCTTAATTCAGTCATCTACTGATGGGCATTTCGGCTGTTTCAAAGCCTTGGCTATTGTAAATAGTGCAGCAATAAACATAGGGATGCATATATTTTTTCGAATTAACGTCTTGGATTCTTCTGGATAGATACCCAAGAATGGAATTGCTGAGTCATACGGTAATTCCATTTCCAGTTTTTTGAGATACCTCCATACTGATTTCCATAATGGCTACACCAATCTGCAGTCCCACCAACAGGGCACCAGGGTTCCCTTGTCTTCCAAACCTCGCCAGCACTTGTTGTTTGTTGATTTATTGATGATAGCCATTCTGACTGGAGTGAGTTGGTATCTCATTGTGGTTTTTATTTGCATTTCTCTGATGATTAGTGAGGTTGAACATTTTTTCATATGCCTGTTGGCCATCTGTATGTCCTTGTTAAAGAAATCCCTCTTCATATCCTCTGTGCATTTTTTAATTGGGTTGTTTGTTTTTTAGGCTGAGTTGAATGGGTGTTTTATAAATTTTGGATATCAACCCCTGATCAGATATATCGTTCGCAAATATCTTCTCCCATTCAGTAGACTGCCTTTTTGTTTTATTGATGATTTCCTTTGCTGTGAAAAAACTTTTAAGTATGATGTAATCCCATATGTTCATTTTTTCTTTTATTTCCCTAGCCCAAGGAGATATATCAGTAAAAATATTAACAAGGGTAAAGTCTGCAAACTTACTCCCTATGTTTTCTTCTAGGACTTTTATGTTTTCAGGTCTTACAGTTAAGTCTTTAATCCATTTTGAGTTTGTTCTCCTATGTGGTGTAAGTAGGTGATCCACTTTCATTTTTTTGCATGTGTCAGACCAATTTTCCCAGCACCATTTATTAAATAGACTATCTGGGGGCAACCCAGTCAGGACCCCCTCTCGTTATTGAGAGCTGTTATTATCTACTCTAATAAACTATCCTCTGCTGTAAACTTTAAAAAAATAATAGACTTCTTGCTTCCATTGTCATAGATTAAATGACCGTATATGGATGGGTTTATTCCTGGGCTCTCTATTCTGTTCCATTGGTCTATGTGTCTGTTTTTATGCCAGTACCATACTGTTTTGATTACTGTAGACTTGTAGTATGTTTTGATGTCAGGTAGTGTGATGCCTCCCACTTTGTTCTTATTTCTCAAGATTGCCGTGGCTATTCGGGGTCTTTTGTGGTTCCATATAAATTTTAGGATTCTATGTTCTATTTCTGAGAAAAAATGTCCTTGGTAGTGTGATTGGAATTGCATTGAATCTATATATTGCTTTAGGTAGTATTGACACTTCAACTATATTAAATCTTCCTATCCATGAACATGGTATGTATTTCCATTTATTTGTATCTTCTTTGATTTCTCTCTTCAGAGTCTCATAATTATCTGAGTACAGATCTTTTACTTCTTAAATTGATTCCTAGATATTTTATTGTTTTGAAGCAATTGTAAAAGGGATTAATTTCCTGATTTCTTCTTCTGATAGTATATTATTGTTGTATACAAATGCAACTGATTTATGAATATTAATTTTGTATCCTGCTACCTTACCAAATTCGCTTATCAGCTCTAGCATTTTTTTTGTGGAGTCTTTGGAATTCTCTCTATATAGTATCATGTCATCTGCATATAAGGACAATTTTACTTCCTCTTTCCCAATTTGGATGCCTTTTATTTCATTTTCTTGTCTAATTGCTGTGGCTAGAACTTCCAGAACTATGACAAATAGAAGTGGTGAAATTGGACAGCCTTGTCTTGTTCCTGATCTTAAGGGGGAAGCTTTTAGCCTCTCCCCATTGAGTACGATGTTTGCTGTGGGCTTACCATATATGGCCTTTATTATGTTGAGATATGATCCCACTATTCCCACTTTGCTAAGAGTTTTTATCATAAACAGCTGCTGATTTTGTCAAATGCTTTTTCTGCATCTATTGATATGATCATATGATTTTTATTTTTCATTTTGTTAATGTGATGCATTATGTTAATTGATTTGCGGATATTGAACCAACCTTGCATACCAGGAATGAATCCCACTTGATCGTGGTGTATGTTCTTTTTAATGTGATGCTGAATTCGGTTTGCTAGTATTTTGTTGAGAATTTTTGCATCTATGTTCATTAGGGATATCGGCCTGTAGTTTTCCCTTTTTGCAATATCTTTGTCTGACTTTGGAATCAGGGTGAAAGTGGTTTCATAGAAAGAGTTTGGGAGCCTTCCCTCCTTCTGTATTGTTTGGAATAGTTTGAGGAGAATAGGTATTAATTCTTTTTGGAATATTTTGTAAAATTCACCTGTGAAGCCATCTGGTCCAGGACGTTTGTTTGTTGGAAGCTTGTAGATTACTGATTCAATTTCTTTGGCAGTAATCAGTCTGTTCAGAGTTTCTGTTTCTTTTTGGTTCAGACTTGGTAGATTGTGTGCTTCTAGAAATTTATCCATTTCTCCCAGATTGTCAAATTTGTTAGCATATAGTTGCTCGTAGTATTTTCTTAAATTTTTTTGTATTTCTGTGGTATCTGTTGTCACTTCCCCTCTTTCTTTTCTGATTTTATTAATTTGGGTCCTCCCTCTCTTTTTCTTGGTGAGTCCAGCTAAGGGTTTGTCGATTTTGTTTATCTTTCAAAAAATCAACTCTTGGTTTCATTGATCTGTTGTATTGTGTTTTTGTTGTTGTTGTTGTTGTTGTTCTCTATTTCATTTATTTCTGCTGTGGTCTTCATTATTTCCTTCCTTATACTCCCTTTAGGCTTGTTTTTCTGTTCTTTTTCGAGTTTCCTTAGGTGTAAAGATAGTCTATTGATTTGAGATTTTTCTTCCTTCTTTAGGTAGGCCTGCACTGCTATGAACTTCCCTCTTAGGACTGCTTTCGCTGCATCCCAGAGATTTGGGGTCATGGTGTTTTCATTTTTGTTGGTCTCGAGGTATCTTTTGATTTCCTGCTTGATCTCATTTCTGACACACTCGCTATTTAGCACCATGTTTTTCAGCCTCCATGTATTTGTAAGCTTTCCAGATTTCTTCTTATAAATGATTTCTAGTTTCATAGCAATGTGGTCAGAGAAGACACTTGATATGATTTCAGTCTTCTTAAAGTTGTTGAGACTTGTTTTGTGGCCTAACATGTGGTCTATCTTGGAAAATGTTCCATGTGCACTTGAGAAGAATGTATATTCTGTAGCTTTGGGGTGAAATGCTCTGAAAATATCAATTAAATTCAGCTGGTCTAAAGTGTCATTTAAGGCCACTCTGTCCATGTTAATTTTCTGTCTGGAGGATCTGTCCATTGGTGACAACAGGGTGTTGAAGTCCCCTACAATGATAGTGTTACTGTTGATCTCTGTCTTCATGTCTGTCAAAATCTGTTTTATATATCTTGGAGCTCCTATATTGGGTGCATAGATGTTTACTAGGGTTATGTCCTCTTGTTGAATCGATCCCTTTATTATTATGTAGTGCCCTTGTTTGTCTTTTATTGTAGTCTTCATTTTAAAGTCTATTTTGTCCAAAATAAGTATGGCTTCTCCAGCTTTTTTCTCGTTTCCATTTGCATGAAATATCTTATTCCATCCCTTTACTTTCAGTTTGTGTGTGTCTTTTGATCTGAGATGAGTCTGTTGTAGACAACATATGCATGGGTCTTGTTTTCTTATCCACTCAGGCACTCTGTGTCTTTTGATTGGAGCATTTAGCCCATTCACATATAAAGTGATTACAGATAGGTGCATATTTATTGCCATTTTGTTATTTGTATTTCTTGTCTTCCTGGGTTAGCTTGTTTTCCCTTTCTTCTGTTTAAAAAAGCCCTTTTAACATTTCCTGCAATGTTGGCTTGGTGGTAATGAACTCCTTAAGCTTATTCTTTTCTGAGAAGCTCTTTATCTCTCCTTCAATTTTAATTGATATCCATGCTGGGTAGAGCAATCTTGGTTGTAGACCTTTATTTTGTGTCACTTTGAATATCTCCTGCCACTCCCTTCTGGCCTGCAGAGTTTCTGTAGACAAGTCAGCTGTTAGTCTTATAGGAGTTCCTTTGTATGTAACCTGCTGTCTTTCTGTTGCTGCTTTTAGCATTCTGTCTTTGTCTTTAAGCTTTGCCATTTTAACTATGATGTGGCTTGGTGTGGGCCTCTTTGGATTCAGCCTGTTTGGAACTCTCTGCACTTCCTGGGCTTGTATGTCGATTTCCTTCACCAGGGTAGGGAAGTTTTCAGTCATTATTTCTTTAAATACATTCTCTTCTCCTTCTGGTATTCCTATGATGCGAAGGTGGTTGCGTTTCATGTTGTCCCGGAGGTCTCTTAAACTATTTTCGTTTTTTTTTTAATTCTTTTTTCTTTTTGTTGCTCCAGCTGGGTGATTTCTGCTATTTTGTCTTCTAATTCGCTGTCCGCTCCTCTGCTTCATCTATTCTACTGGTGATTCCTTGGAGTGTGTTCTTCATTTCAGTTATTGTATTCTTTAGTTCTAACTGGTTGTTTTTTATGGTTTTCCTATCCTTCCTTATGTCCTTGCTAAATTTGTCAAACATTCTATCATCAGTGTTCTAAACTCTGTCTCTGGAAGGTTGGATCCCTCTGTTTCATTTAGTTCCATTTCTAGAGTTTTCTTCTGATCTTTTACTTGTGACATGTTTCTTTGTTCATTCTGGCTGTCGTTCTGTTTATGATTCGATGTATTAGATAGGTCACCTAGAAAGAAGAGAGAAAAAAAACAGGTGAGGGGGCTCTCCATCCTCTTTAATCTGCAGACCACTTGCTCAGCAATAGAGAGTCTCTGGGCAACACAGCACCAGCTATTGGGGGGGGGGCTTAATGTGTTATGCACTGGCCTCCCTCTCAGGCTTGCAGTGAGTTTTCCACAATTAGCTGCTGTGTGCTCTGGAACCATGCTCAACCAAAAAAAAAAAAATCTTCACAGGTTGTTGCAGGTTGTCCGCTGTTACAAAACAACCCTGTGGCCTGCGGAGGTGTGGGCCAGGCACCAGGGGCTCAGGGTGCCTCTGGTATCAAAGCTCTAGGTGGGTAGGGCAGACCCCCAAGGCACCACTTGATGTGGTCAGTGGCCCCCACCAAGTCAGAGCAGCATGCACTTTGCACCAGCAACCAGCCCACACTAATTCGCCAGGAAATCCTGGATCAAATCATGTAGGCGCATAGCTCCTGGGCCAACACTCTCAGGAAAACTCCCTGTCTCAGCCTGTCCCAATCAGTTACCCACACATCAGACTAAGCAACACAACAGCCAATCCTTAGCCTGGCAACTCTGCATTAATAGTGAGGAAAGTGGGGACCCAAGGTGGCTCGCACACTCTTGCGTCTCAGTGAACAGCCTGATACAACTCGAGAGCTCCTGCCCTGCATTTCTGTGGCTACGTAGTACAAGCAGGGTGGAGGGTGGGGACCCAATGCGGCCTGCACATTCTTTCATCTCAGTGAACAGCCTGATGGAGCCGTAGGGCATCCCCCCCACACCGGGGTTTCACTGGCAATGCAGCAAAAGCAGGGTGGAGGGTCGGAATCCAAGGCTGCATGCGCATGCACGCCCGCATGCACTCCTGCACCAATTTCTCCAGACCAGTGGGGTCCCGGATCTGACACTTTGTGGGAGGGCCCAACCCTGAAGAAATGGTGCCCTCATGTATACCACCTGCTGCAAGCTCCACAATAGGGTAACAATGGTCCTAAAACCTCCAGCTTGAGCACCAAAGGTGCTCAGTTGAGTCCTTCCCCACAGGATCCTGGGCCCGGCTCACACAGGTACTCCCTCTAACAGGAACCAGGTGAGTGCTCACCAGCGAGTGAACCCGTGCGCCTGCCCCACTGGTTCTCCAGCTGCTTTCAGCCTCACTGAGCCTAGCAAAGAGAGTCCTCACTTATTTCTACTGCCTGCTGTCATAGAAATTCTATACCTGGCAAATCAACTCTGGGCTAGTGAGGTATGTGTGGGGCCAGAGGGTCTCTCCCCCAACTGGAGAAGCCTCCCCACAGCTGGGGCATTCCTCGCGGGGCTCACCCTCTCTCATCTGTGCCCCTGCTACCAGACTTGATGTGACCTCCACTTCAGGTCCTTCGTTTATAGGTTCTGTTCATCTAGTGTTCAGGGGACTTCTGAGGTTAAATGTTCTATAAATTATTTGTAATTTTCATGTGATCCTGGGAAGCAGTTGGGAAAACGTCCATCTATTCCATCATCTTACCAGTCTCCTACCCTATGTCTTTTGATTGGGGGCATTTAATCCATTTATATTTGAAGCGATTTTGATAGGTACATTGTTTTTGCCATTTTATTATTCATAGTTATGCTCCCCTCCCCCCTTCTTCTTAAAGAAGTCTCTTTAACATTTTTTGTAATATTAGCTTGGTGTTGATGAATTCCTTTTGATGTTCCTTGTCTGGGAAGCTCTTTGTTTCTTCATCAATTTTAAATGATAGCTTTGCTGGGTAGAGTAGTCTTGGTTGCAGGTCCTTGCTTTTCATCACTTTATTTCATGCCAATCCTTTCTGGCTTACATAGTTTTGTCAAAAAACAAAACAAAACAAAAAACTGACTGTTTTACAGGAGCTTCCTTGTAGGTAACTAATTGTCCCTTGCTTGCTGCTATTCAAGATTCTCTCTTTGTCTTTAACCTTTGCCATTTTAATTATGACGTGTCTTGGTATGGGCCTCTTTGGGTTTATCTTTTTGGGACTCTCCGCACTTCCTGGATTTGTATGACTGTTTTCATTGGGTTAGGGATGTTTTCTGTCATTATTTCTTCAAATAGGCTATTAATTCCTTGCTCTCTCTCTACTCTTTCTGATACCCCTATGACGTGAATGTTGTTACAAATGATGTTGTCCCAGAGTTCCTTAAACTGTCCTCTTTTTTAATTATTATTTTTTCTTTTTGCTCTTACAACTCAAGTATCTTCTGCTACTTTGTCTTCCAAATTGCTAATTTCATCCTCTGTTTCATCTAATCAACAGTTGATTCCTTCTAGTGTATGCATTCCAGTTATTGTATTCTTCATTTCTGACTTATATGTCCCCTTTTTATGCTTATTGTCTCCTTGTTGAAGTTCCCACTGGTTCCTTAAGCATCCTCATAACCAGTGTTTTGAATTCTCTATCTGGTATATTGCTTGCCTCCAATTCATTTGGTTCTTTTTCTGGAGTTTTCCACTCTTTCATTTGAGACATGTTTGTTTCCTCATTTGGGCTGCCTTTCTGTACTTGTTTCTGTGTTTTACGTAGATCTGCTACATGTCCTTGTCTTGGCTGGGTGGCTTTATGCAATAGGTGTCCTGTGGGGTCTTGTGGCATAGTCTCCCTGGTCTCCTGAACCAGATTCTCCTGGAGTGTCCCTTGGGTGGGTTCTGTGTGCCTTCCTGTTATAATTGAGCCTTGATTTCTGTTGGCACATCAGTGTGTGAGATAGACCCTCCAGCTTACCGTCTGTGAGGATTGACCATAACCACATAACCTGTTTGAGGGCTGACCCCATGGAGTGGGATTTGCCCCAGAAGGCTTGGCGCCTGCTGATACCTTCCTTTTCATGTGCTGCCTGAATAGTTAAGCAGGTGGTGCTCTGTTATAGTCTGAAGCCAGCCACCAGATGTGTTGGTTTCGGGGCCTCTTGGGAGGGGATCCCATGCAGGTCAAGGTCAGCCAATGCCTATGACCAGCCTACAGTTACCTGGTAAAGCTATAGTGTAATCCATGATTGGTTGCTGCCTGTGCTGAACCTAGAGGCATGTGGGAGAGGCCATGCTGTGAACCAAGGGCCACCATCACCAGTACTGAGCCTGGGGTAGCTCAGTAAATGGCCCAGGTACCCCAAAACCTACTGCCTCCTGCCAGTTGACTGTATGGCTCAGCTGCTGAAAGGGCCTTGGGCAGTAAACAAGTTGGGTGAAGTGGGGTCTCAGGGAGTCACCAGAGAGGGACAAGTGCTGTTCACCAGGTTAGTACAGATTCAGATTTTTAGCCAGTGCTAAGCTTGGGGCTACTCAAAAGACTCAGAGAACACCAAGGACAGCCATCACCCACCTGGGATCCATGGATCTCCAAGAGCTGTCTAAGAAAGTCTGCAGCATAGGCCAACACAGGCTGCCCAACAGCCACAGAAAAAGCCTCCAGTCATGAGCAAGTTGGGAAGGGCAAGGTCTCAGGGAGTCATCAAGGTGGGATAAGTTGTGTTCACCAGGTTAGTGCAGATTCAGTGATAGTGCCACTGCTGATCCTGGGCCACTCAGAAGGCTCAGAGTACACAGAGGCCAGCCACCAACTGCCTGGGGCACAGGGACCCTTGAGAGTTGTCCAAGTAAGTCTGCAATGTGGGTCAACCCCAGGTGCCTGCCAACCACCGACCACCTAGAACACCTGGTGCACAACTTGGGTGGGGCAGCATCTCAGGGAGTCACCAGGGTGGAGCCAGTGGATTTCACCAGGGCAATACAGGTTTAGATTTGGCCATGTTGGGGGAGGACTCAACGAAGGAAAGATAGCACTCCCATGCCATCTACACAGGAGGAGTGCTCAACACAGGGGTAATGGCAGTTGTCCCTCTAGCCATTGCCCTGAAGACACTCAACTCAGTCTCTCCCTATATATCTCCAGCATCTCCCAAGCTGCTGTCCCTCTGCTGGAGCCCAGGGGAGTGAGAGAGTCTGTGCATGGGCCCTTTAAGAGGACACCAGGGTTTTCTGCAGCTTTCTATCTCACCTGGATAGATGGAATCCCCACTGATTTTCACAGCCAGATGTTGTGAGGGCCCCTCTTCCTGGTCCTGGTGCTGCATGCTGGGAAGTGCAGTGTGAGACTGGGAAGCCTCAATCTTTAGGGATCACCTCTAAGTCAAGATATTCCTCCCAGTTCTTATGTGGGTGTGGGATTAGCCCGTTTAGCTTCTCAGCCCCTCCTAACAGTCTCCATATGGCTTCTTCTCTATATCCTTAGTTATAGGTCTTCTGTTCAAATAGTCTTCAAATGTTTTTCCAGGTTCATTTTTTCTACAATTTAGTTGTAATTCTAATGTAGTCATGGAGAAGGCAAGCACAGCCTTCTACTCTGCCATCTTGACCAGAAAAAAACCTAAATGATAATTTTTAATTAAACAATATGAATTTCCAAAACTAAATGCAAATGTGAGTCTTTAAGAAATTAGCAGTTTCCTAGAAGAAAGGAGTTTATTTTTCCAGATAGCTGCAAAATTTTCAGCATTCATATGTTCCATTCATTATAACATAATCGAAGACTTCTACTGACATAGATCCACAGCAGTTCTCATGACTAAACCAACTAGAAACAGGCTCTTACTATTGTTCTATTATACAAATTTACTTTTAATGATTCCTCAACCCTATCAGATGTAGCCAAGGGAAAAAAATTCTTAACCTCTCTAAATATAAATACTCAAAACTAAATTCTACTATGTTTCTCAAAAGCAAGCAATGTGTCCTAGTCTAGTGCTGGGCACACATAATAGGGTTGGCTGCAAAAAAAAAAAAAACCCACAATGTATCAAGTTCACCAATTTAGAAAGAATTTCAAAAAAATTGATAAGGAAAAGATCAACAAACTAGCAGGAAAATGGCCAAAATATATAAATAGTTTCCAGAAAAGGAAAGACGGAATGGCTCTGGAGTATATGAAGTAATATAAAACTCTACTCAAAATAAGAGAAATACAAATTAAAACAACATTCAACCACCATTTCTTAACTTTTAGACAGACAATGACCAAAAATTTAAGAACATACTCTGTTGGTAAGTGTATGGAGAAATAGGCAATATCATATTGCTGGTAGGAGTAAGTTGGTTCAGCCTCTATGAAGTTCTATTTGCCCTATATTAGGTAATCTACTCTTAGACACAGAGAATTCCTTTTCTAGGCTTTATCCTATACATATGTTCAAACATGTACAAAATTATATATGTACAAGATATTTTACTATAGCATTGTTTGATATAGCAAAGACTGGAAACAACTTACATGTTGATCAACAGATGACTGGTTAAATAAATTATTATATATCTATTCAAAGAAATATTCTGCAGCCATAAAATTTAACAAGGATTCTCTCTTTGTAACAATATGAAATGATTTCAAATATTGAGTTTAAAAAAAAGACACAAGGTGCAAAATCATTTGAAGAAAATGCTACCATTTGTATGAAAAATGAGAGGGATATATATATAATCTCCCAGGAGATCTGAGAATATATTTACAAAACTGATAGCTTTATTTGCTCCCAATTTTGGGAACTGGGTGGCTGAGGAATGGAATGGAAGGAAAATTTTCATTATAAGCCCTTTTGTAATTGCTGAATTTTTTAATCATATGGCTGTAATCCTATACAATAAAATTTAGATTAAAAAAATAAGATACCCTAGATTGAGCATCAGGAACTCTAATAACTGGTTCTATCTCAGCCTCTATGTTCTTAAATCATTTCCTTCTCAGTGACTCACTTTTCTCTTCAAAAAAATAAAAATAAAAAGGACATTAGAGTGGCAAACCTCTATGATCTCCTCTAATTGCATAGTTTTAGGTATGCATAAGAAATCATAGCTCACACAGTGAGTGGCCGGCAGCCAGTGTGAGCGGCCGGCAGCCAACATCAGCTGCCAAGAGCCGCCGTGAGTGACTGTCCAGAGGCTGGCGACCGATCTGCCTCACCCAGGAAGAGTGCAATGATAATACCAACAAGAGCCAGTGAAGCAAAGTCCTCCACAACTAGACTGAAGAACAAAAGAACGGCAACTTCTCTGTTCCCCTTCCCCAATTCCCCAACGCTGTTGCCCTCCCCCAATTCCCCAATAAAACCTTAAAAAAAAAAAAAAGGAATCATAGCTCAGGGAAAATTACAGAACAGTAATTTTATGCATTTCACATTTAAAGCTTAATGGTGGCTCTGGCCAACACAATTGTAATTCCTTTCTTTATAGTCGTATAGAAAAAGCCCATGTTCTGTGCAAACAGTCCCACTCTCTTCTTACAAACACATGACATCAACATGGTCTTTATGGAAATTAGAGATATGCATGCAGAGACTTTATAATGATGTGCAAAGCAAGTAGGTGCCTACCATTCTCCAACACAGGACTCCTGAAGATAGATGGTTCTCCCTTTTTAACGTACCCAACTTAAGAAATGCGGAACACCCTAAGGTCCATCCATCTCACTCATTCTTACTGTATGTATATCTGTTTCATGCAACATAGAAATATGCTATTCTATATCTGTGCATATAGCAGTGCATATACAACTTAGTGGTGCATATACAACTTACTGGTTGGCATATACAGATATATATATATATATAAAATGTTTATATAATATGTATTTATTATATAAATATGTTTATATAATACATATATACATATATAATAGGTTTATATAATATGTATATACACATATAATAGTGTATATTATATGTATACAGTAATATATAATGTATATTTATCTTAAGGCAATATATACCAGGGCTTCCAAAAAAATGTATACACATGACTTGTATTCATCTTTTGTTATGGTATGTATTGAGTATTACAATTTTAATAGAGTTTTTCCTTTGTTAAAATGCGTATACATTTTTTGGCACCCTCTGTATATAATAGGTAAATTACATATATAATAAGGTATATAATATATGCAAGGCCTGACACGTTCACACATTTGTTGCAATAATGTGGCTAACATTGTTGGATATCAGAGGGATTATTCATTATGAATTTGTATCAGTTGAACAAAAGTTAACTAAGTTTACTATTTGGAAGTGTTGAAAAGGTTACATGAAAAAGTTAGACCACCTGAACTTTCCCCCAACAATTCATGGCTCTTGCATCATGACAACGCACCAGCTCACACGGCACTGTCTGTGAGAGAGTTTTAAGCCAATAAACAAATAACTGTATTGCGGCACTCTCCTTATTCACCAGATCTGACTCCCAATGACTTCTTTCTTTACCCCAATATAAAGGATATATTGAAAGAAGTCATTTGTATGACATTCAGGACATCAAGGATAATACTACGACAGCTCTGATGGCCAGTCCAGAAAAAGAGTTCCAGAATTGCTTTGAAGGATGGACTAGGCACTGGCATCAGTGCATAGCTTCCCAAGGGGAGTACTTCGAAGGTGACTGTAATTATATTCAGCAATGAAGTATATAGCACTTTTTCTAGGATGAGTTCACCAACTCAATTGTCTGACCTCATATATAAGATACATAATTTATCATAAGGTTATATATATCTATATCTATGTGTGTGTGTGTGTGTGTGTGTGTGTGTGTGTGTGTACAACCTAAGGTAATAATTCACCTTAAAATTTACTTGTGATGAAAAATAAGGGCCAAGGACACAGTTGTTTCAAATATGCAACACCCTACACTGTAAGTTTAACCAAACAATTCACAACATTCTAACAGTAATTAATAGTAAAATACAAAGCAAAAACAGCACTAACTAAAAACAATACCATACTCAAGAAAACAGGGATGACATTAGCATTTCTCCTAGATATTGGGAACTGCAACTATCCACATAGGAAAGGGTACAATAAGGGTTTTGTGAACTTGTCAAGAACTACACAGTAGCCAGACTCTTTAGCCACCAATATATTGCATTAGAGTCCTGTAGTTACCTATTAATTTTCCTTTGTGATAGCAAAATTTTAGTCAAATTTAAAAATTTATTTAGGGCCAGCCGAGTGGCTCAGTTGGTTAAGAGCTCGCTCAAGAGTGTGAGCTGAGCTCTGAGCAACAGCGGTTCGATGCCAGCCCGAGCTGAGTTGCTGTTGAACTGCCAACAGATGGCAGGATGGCTCAGCTAAAATAAATAAATAAATAAATAATTTATTTAGTAGATTATTGGTAATGAGTCCATACTCATAACCTAAAAATGAAAGTCTATGGAACATGTCATTCACCTCCATTTGCCTCGTTTGTAAAATAATAACAATATTTACTCCTCCCTCAAAGAATTAATTTGAGGATCAAATGATAAAAAAAGGTAAACATATTTTACAAACTGCGATGGGTTTGATATATTTTGCAGATGTCAATTATTATTATTAAATCCTAAGATGGCCCTGGTTGCAATTTCTATGCAACCTTGAGCTGTGATGGGCAATAACTGTTGAATTGTTAAAGGTTTCAAAGCATCCCTTGTAAGATTGAGGCATTTTGACAAACATTAGTGTTTAGTTGAGCAGTTGAAGTTAAAGTTATTTCTAAAACACTAATTAGAAAATTATATATTGAGGGTGAACTGATTTGTATAATATGCTTATATGTGGTCAATATAAGAAAATTTCCTAACAAGTGTGGTTTGCTTGTGCATTCAGTCTATAGTTTCTGATAAACAACTGTCAAGGAAGGAAAACAAGCCAAATTTTCACATTCTCCGTTTGGGAAATAGGCCCTGTAGACATTTAATAACACATTCTGCTTTTCTGAAATCATTATATTAGTATATACAAACTTACCTTCAGGATCTGTTTTAATTACAAAAGTTTCATGCATAAAACATGTAGCATCATTTCCATATATTCATTATCCTTTGCCCCATCCTTCAATTCACAAGGCAGGTTTAATTGTGGTATACTCATCAACTCTTCTTTGGTCTTAGGACTTCCACAGATATTAGTTCAACTGAAATGTGTAGAAAATGGTCCTCTGGCAGGTCACTCCTGATTGGTTTCCACTTGAGAGGACAGTACTAAAATCAATGCACTGGGAAAAATGTTAACACCAAAGCCACATTAAATCTGTGCACCATTCCATGCGGCTCTGATTATGGAAACATCCACATATTTTAATGATAATATTAGCAGCCATAATTCTTTCTCAAATGGAACTCCAAGCAGACATAAGCACAGGTTTAACATTTTAAAACTTTGTTTTTAATTGGGCTTCAGAGGAAATGATTGTAGCCTCCCTGCTTATTTATTCTCCCTACTTCACTAGGGTAACATGAAGCTTAATTAGATTTACATTGAGGCTTTGTGCTCCTCTGAAGTTTGTTTCCATTAATGTTAAATCATTAAATAATTGCAGTGGAAACATTAAAAAATTATTTTCTCCAAAATCAAGAGAGATTCGAGAAATCCCAAACTACCTGAGGCTGGAGGGATTGAAATGTAATTAGTTGGCAGATACACTAATATTTATTTGGGACGATGGACCGAAGTTGATTCTGAGATGAGGAACCAAAATAGAAAGCACAGAAAGTGAAAATAAAGAGGCAAATTGTAAAGAAAGCTGGAGAACTTTAGGAGAAAAACAAAAAGAAATTACTAGAATTAGGTGGTGCCGTATTAAACACCGAGGGCATCTTAGGTGATTTTTTATAATAAAGGTTAGGTGCCTGAGGAGAGAGAGTCTAATTGAGTTGGAGTTCAAGTGGCTGAAAGGAAAGCAATTTTGACCAGCCATCAAAAAGTGGTTTTGAGACCCAGACAAAAAATAGAAAACCATTCTTTCCCAATGAGGAAAGATGAAACCAGAGATAAACAGCTCTGTCCTTATACTAGAGCAATTATTTTGTATCGTTTTTTTCCACCAAGACACCTATGACAAATGATGTTTCCATTTAAGATACATCTCCCACAAGCACCTAGGATGTTCGACATGTGCAATTTGTCACCACATTTCATCCCTCTTTCTTCAACTTCAGAACTGTAATGTGTGACTGTACCATCTGTGTGAGATAAGTACTCCAATGTGTAGGGAAAGCTAATTATTCATTACTTGGAATATACCTCACAAATAATTAGACACCTCAGGTTGTTACCACACCCCAGCAAAGGTAAGACAAATTAGGAAGGGTAACTGGAAATTCCTAAAGAAGACCAAAATATCTGTCTACTTGTCAATAAACTAATGAAAGCACCCAGGTTAAAAGAATTTGATATTCCTCAAAGACTCTGGAACTGAGCCCTGTCACTCACTACCAGTTCTCCATGCTAGGAGCCAAGATACCTCTACTGAACTCAGAATAAACAAAGTCCAATCCAAAGTTTTAAAATTAAACCTATGCATTTTAAAATTTGGAAAGCTTTAGATAATCTGTCGGCTCACCCCCGCCCCCCACCACACACACATATACACACATACCCAATATAGGATTTTCTAAACAACACTCTATAAAGGATAGATTGTGAACAAAAACAAAAAGAACTTGCTTGTGATTTGGATCTTGTAAAACATGAAATTAAAAACCCACCACAGGGTATTGAAATACAGAGAAAGATAAAAAAGACTTTCTCATTTCACATCTTTTAGGAAGCTTATTTTGTGCATATCTTCCTTATCTGAGATGCAGTACTTATTGTAGTTACTATTCAGACTGGCATTGAATAAAGTACTCCCCACAAGTTTATTTAGTTTTTCTGCCTTGCCTTATCTCTCTAATTAGATTGCAAATTCCACATGATCAGGATTATATCCCTCTCAGGCTTTTGGGCAATGCCACGCACGAATAAGCCATTCTGTTAAATTCCTATATGATTAATTAAGCAAATTTAATTAATTTCTACATATATCTAACATTGTTTTCTTGCTATCTATTATTTCCTATAAATTTATTTAACTGTTATTACAATTAAAGTAAAACAAAACAAATACGTGTGTGTGTGTGTGTGTGTGTGTGTGTGTTAACACCTAAAGGCAACTGGCAGATGTCATAAACTGAGAATTAAGAAAAATATGTGCTCCTTTAATCAGATACATCATCAAAAACTAAATAGGCTTTTAATCTTGGACAGCAACTGCTTTTAGCATGGGAGTGTTGTTGAGTTCTTAAGATAAATAGACCAAAATGCACATCTGAATATAAAGAATCTTTTTGTTCTCTATATTAAGTTGTGTTTATTTTATATATCATTCTAATGGTTTCCTTTTGCATCAGTTTTACTATTGAAAGTTATCTTCTTACTTCTAGTGTCACTTCCTTAAATAAAGCTCTTATTAAGATAAGTCTGAATAAATATAAATCTAAGCAAGACAACTTGGAGTAACTTAATGTATAAAGATTTGCTTTTACAGCCACATTATTAAATTTAAAACTAAAGGTGAGTAGTGCCTAATCATATGTCCCTGACCAGTTCTACAGAAATCCCAACCTATAAAACAGTATGAAAGTCAGCAACTTGGTTTCTAATGTTATACTCACTACAGGGAAAATTATTAGGTTGTCGGAAAAGTCATGAAGCACTTTTACAACGAAAAACAGAAAAAATACGTCATGACTTTCCCGACAATCCAATACAATGAGAAAAAGAGATGAAAAAAAAAAAAAGACATGTGTAGGTAACCTGCATTCTTCAAGGAACATAGAAAAACATTAGGTTATAGCAATGTTTCTCAACCCTTGCTGAAAGCTGAAAACTGAGAAACTTTCATGAATACCAGTGGCTTCTAGCCCCAGAGATTCTGAATTACTTTGTCTGGGAGGATCCCAGGCATCTGTTATTTAAAATTCCTCAGATGACTGTAGTGTACAACCAGAGTTAAGAACCATTGGATTAAATGATATGATTACAAATAAACTTTCAAAAAAAAATCTTACATTCTTTTTTCCATTTTTTAAATTAGTTTCAGGTGTACAACACAATGCAATAATTATACTCTTTACCCCCCCAAAGAGACAACCCCCCTCCCCCACTTCTCCACCCCACTCCCCCCCATATCATACATATCCATTACAATTCCTTTGACTCCCTTCCACAGTATACTCCTCATCCCGTGACTATCTATATATTCAGTTACAGTTGGCATACAATATTATACAATACCAGCTTCAAGTGTACAGTGCAGTGATCAAGCCTCTACTCCATCCAAAATTTTTACAACATTATTATATTCCCCAAACTGTGTTTCATATCCCTGTGGCAATATTGTAGTTGTCTATTTATGCTGTCTAATCCCTTCCTCTTCCCCTTTATCCCCACCCCACTGCCAACTAGCAACCCTCAGTTTTTCCTCTATATCTATGAGTCTGTTTACTTGGATCGTTCATTCAGTTTTTCAGATTCCACATATAAGTGAGATCATATGGTACTTGTCTTTCTCCAACTGACTTATTTCATGCAACATAATAGTCTCTTCATAACATTAAAAATTACATTCCCAGAACCGCCCCCATATCCCTCCAGCAACATTGTAGTCCCATCTATGCTGTCCAAAACCTTCCCCCTCGCCCTTTTCCCCACTCCCTCCCAGACAGCAACCACCAGTTTTTCCTTTATATCTGCTTGATATGACTTCAATCTTCTTAAATTTACTGAGACTTGTTTTGTGGCCTAACATGGTCTGTATTGGAAAATGTCCCATGTATACTTGAGAAGAATGTATATTCTGTTTTCTCAGGGTGAAATGCTCTAAAAATATCGATGAAGTCCAGCTGGTTTAACGTGTCATTTAAAGCCCCTCTTTCTGTGTTGATTTTCTGTCTAAAGGGTCTGTCCATTGGTGACAATGGGGTGTTGAATTCCCCTACTATGATAGTGTTACTGTTGATCTCTGTCTTTATGTCTGTCAAAATCTGTTATATGTAATTAGGAGTTCCTATGTTGGGTGCATAGATGTTTATTAGGGTTATAGTGCCCTTCTTTGTCTTTTAGTGTAGTCATTTTAAAGTCTATTTTGTCCAAAATAAGTATTGGTACTCCACTTTTCTTTCTCATTTCCTTTTGCATGAAATATATTATTCCATCTGTAAACAGCATATACATGTGTTCTATTTTCTTATCCACTCAGCCACTCTCTGTCTTTTGATTGGAGCATTTAGCCCATTCATATTTAAAATGGTTATTGATAGGTGCATATGTATTGCCATTTTGTTATTTGTATTCCTGATCTTCCTGGGTTAGCTTGTTTACCCCTTTCTTTTGTTTAAAAAAGCCCTTTTCACTTTCTTGCAATGCTGGCTTGGTGGTAATGAATTCCTTAAGTTTATTATTTTCTGAGAAGCTCTTTATTTCTCCTTCAATTTTAAGTGATAGCCGTGCTGGGTAGAGCAATCTTGGTTGTAGGCCTTTATTTTGTGTCACTTTGAATATCTCCTGCCACTCCCTTCTGGCCTGTAGAGTTTCTGTAGTCAAGTCAGCTGTTAGTCTAACAGGAGTTCCTTTGTATGTAACCTGCTGTCTTTCTTTTGCAGCCTCTAGGATTCTGTCTCTGTCTTTAACCTTTGCCATTTTAACTATGATGTGTCTTGGTGTGGACCTGTTTGGGTTCAGCTTGTTTGGAACCCTGTTTACTTACTGGGCATGTATGTTGATTTCCTTCACCAGGGTAGGGAAGTTTTCAGTCATTATTTTTTCAAATACATTCTCGACCCCTTGTTTCTTCTCTTCTCCTTTTGGTATTCCTATGAGTCGAAGTTGGTTGCGATTCATCTTGTCCCATAGGGCTCTTAAACTATTTTCATTGTTTTTTATTCTTTGGTCTTTTTGTTGTGCCAACTGGGTGATTTCTGCTATTTTATCTTCCAAATCGCTGATCCGCTCCTCTGTTTCATCTACTCTACTGGTGATTCCTTCGAGTGTGTTCTTCATTTCAGTTATTGTATTCTTTAGTTCTAACTGGTTGTTTTTTATGATTTCTCTATCCTTCCTTATGTCCTCACTAAGTTTGTTAAACATTCTTATCATCAGTGTTCTAAACTCTGTCTCTGAAAGGTTGGATCCCTCTGTTTCATTTGGTTCCATTTCTGGGGGTTTCTTCTGATCTTTTACTTGTGACATGTTTCTTTGTTTCTCCATTCTGGCTGTCACTCTAGGATTGCTTTGGTGTATTAGAGAGATTACCAGGAGAGCCCTGGCTGGATCACGCAGTCACACAACTCACGGCCCAACACTCCTAGGAAAATTCCCAGTCTCAGCCTGTCCCAATCAGCCCCTTGCAGATGAGGTCAAGCAGCCTGACAACCAATCACCAGCCTGGCAACTCTGAAAGCACAGTGCAGAGAGTGGGGACCGGAGGTGGCTTGCTCATTCCCACGTCTCAGTGAGCAGCCTGTTGGAGCCGGAGCACACCCACCAGGCATTTCCCTGGCAACGCAGCACAAGCCGTGAGGACGTTGGGGATCCGAGGCAGCTCGCGCACTCCCGGGTCTCAGTGAGCAGCCTGTTGGAGCCGGAGAGCACTCGCCCAGCATTTCCCTGGCAATGCAGTATAAGCTGGGCGGAGGGTGGGGATCCAAGGCCGCATGCACGCGTGCACACACGTACTTCTGCGCCAATTTCACCAGACCAATGAGGTCCCAGACCTGATCCTCTGTGGGAGGGACCAACCCTGACAAAATGGCGACCTCCTTACACCACTTGTGTGCAGGCTCCACACCAGGGGAACAATAGTCCCAAAACCTCCAACCTTTGCACCAAAGGTGCTCAGTTCAGTCTGTTCCCGCAGGCTCCTGGGTCCAGCTCACACAGCCATTCTCTCCACCAGTAACCAGGTAAGTGATCACCGGTGAGCAAGCCTGTGCGCTGGCCCCACTGATTCTCCAGCCATTCTCAGCCTCACAGAGCTGAGCAAAGAGAGTCCTCACTAATTTACTGCCAGCTATCTTAGAACTTCTCTTCCCGGCAAAGGAGCTCTGCGCTGGTGAGTTTGGTGTGCGGCCGGAGGGTCTCTCCCCCAACCAGAGAAGCCTCCCCACAGCTGGGGCTTCCCTCATGAGGTTCGCCCTCTCTTGTCTCTGCCCGTCCTACAAGACCCTATGCGGCCTCCACTTTAAGTTCTTCGTTTAGTGGTTCTGTTCATCCACTGTTCCAGGGACCTCCAGGTTTGAATGCTGTATAATTTGCTTGTAATTTTGGTGTGATCCTGGGAGGCAGTTAGCACAGCGTCTGTCTATTCTGCCATATTACTGGAAGTCTCAAAAATCTTACATTTTCCCTCTGTCAATTCCCAGTGCTAATTCAGGCAAAGTTTAAACTACCCTGTAAATATAACCTGCTTTATTTAGATTTAAACAACAGCAAAAAAAAAATACAAACAAACCTGTAAGTTTCCCATGAAAATCATCTGTCAAAATTATACTATGTGCAGCCAGAGCCAAAATAGTAAAGACTAAATTTATAAATATACTGCATCTCCATGGACTCTTTTTGTCTGGAGTGATAAAAGCTAAATCAATATAACTGAAGTGAAAGAAAAAGGGGAACTGGATTTATCAGCTAATAAGTGGAAAGGACCGTAATAGATTACTAACTACACTAGAGCCAGAGCCCAATGTCAGCAAGACTTGCTTTCTCACTCTTTCTCGTACTCTCTTCTTCCCACTCTGAGCTCTGCTTCTCTCTAGATGTTGGTCTCATTCTCTCTGTCAAGGAGTACCCATGAAGTGATAGGAGCCCCAGGTTTACATCTTTACAGCATCCTGACATGAAAAGCAAAAGATGGTCTTTCCTGCTCCTCCAGAAGGAAAGTCTCAGACAATGACTGATTGCCCTGAGTTGGATCACAAGTCCATTGTAAAAATCTACAAATATGACACTTGACAATCAACTTGAGTTTAAAAACATCAATAGGAATGAATATGGGAAAAAAGTAGAGAGAATAGAAAGAAGACCAATCTGAAGAACTCTGAAGTTTTTCTGGAGCAAAATAAACCTTACAAAAAGACACAGTAGTTGAATTACAGAAATAGACAAAAGTCAAGAATAGACTTTTTTCTTAAAGGGATTAAATTAAATTTATTCTGAGAGCAAAGAGGGCCACAACAGGATTTCAGCAGAGAAATGAGATGATCAGAATTGTTTTAGTAAGATTCTTTTGGCATGTGGGGATAGACTGAAGAGAATGCATTTTTTAAATAGAAACCAGTTAGAAGGATATTGCAGATATCCCCATGAAAAGAAACCTAAACTTGTACTAAGGCAATGATAAGACAATTGGAAACATGAAATGGACTCAAGAGACTTTAAGGAGGTGGTGTCTACAATAACTAGGTTGTGTATGAAGTGCTCAGAATGGGAGAGGATTCAGGATGACTCACTGATTTCTGGCTTAGAAAACTTTGAGGAAAGTGATGCTATTAACTAAGAGAATTCAGGAATAGAGGCAGATTTGGAAGGAATAGATTATAAATTCAGTGTAACATATTAATTAAATTGGAATTGTCTGTCAATTTATACTGTGAATTCTGCTGTAAGATCAACTTTAATCATAAAGTCATAGTGTTAGATGATCAGTGCATAAATATATTAAAGTCACTACTCAGGACAAAAGTAGAACTAGAAACAGTGAACAGGGTGGTGAGCCATAAGACATTTTTAATAAATGTGGAGGAGGGGCAAATTAGTAAATAACCCCAACTAAAATGGTGTAGAGGGTAGTCTAGCCACATTGCTGAAGGCCCAAAGGAGGTCCAACATGAGAGAAGGAAAAAGGTTTTGAAGTGGTAGCAAGGACAAAATGGATGTTGACCTCACCCCTTCCCTGGTCTGTGGTTCATAACGCTGAAGAGGAGTGCAGTCACTTGCCCCAGATGTTAAGGATATGAGGATTTTGGAGGCAAGCCAAGTGTTCTGGGGAAGATTTTTTCCCTTGTGGTTCTCCAGTATTCAAACCATATGTGGGGGACAAGGCTTTGCCTTGGGAAGAAAGAAGAAAAGAGGCCAAAGAAGGAGCAGACTCTCCTTTCCTTGCCCCTATAAAAGGGCCACTCATAGGCCACTAAGTTCAGCTAACTCCATGTCCCATGCTCCACCCTAAGTAAGTCACAGAAAGGTGCAGCCACCTTGAGAAATTCTTTAAAGCACAGGGAGCAGTTTAAATGACAAGTAGGACATGAGGTATATTGTAAACATTAAATATTCCAACATATGATATCGCCTAAGCACTAATAGGAGAGGAAAGGACTCCCAATATTCATGCCTAAAGGTACCATTTTCTGTCTGCTCTAATATATTTTTTTGTATGCTCTAATTTGACAATTCAGGCAAGGGTGGGTGGCCAGGAATAGAGAGGTATGACAATTTGAAAAACAGTAGTTGGTATAATTGTAAACATAAATCGTCAATAGTTTTTAACTCTAAAATGTAAATTTCCACATATGTTTTATTATTAAACTAGAGAATATGGATGACTGAGAGCCCAAGGATAGCATTGACAGAGGTTGTGACTCAGTGCCTGTGTTAATAAACAAACTAAGCCAGTGCCATATTTGGGCTATGATTCCAGCTGTAGCTGCCCAGCTTCCCTTGGTTCCTGCCAATTTTATAAGCCTGGTTCTCAAGACTTCCATTACTGGATTTTCTTCCATTATTGGATATCTTCACAATAAATTTATTTTCTGCTTAAGTTAACCAAAGTTGGTTTCTGTTGTTTACAACAGCTACAGTTGACAAGCACTTTCAGGGGTAAAATAGAGGGTGCAGTATGCTAGAGTCTCTGGCTCTGTTAAGACCCCTAGATGGCAGTATTAGGAGTTTCTTAGGGTTTCTAAACATAAAAGCAATGGATCAAAGGAGAAGTGATATGACAAAATTAAAATTAAAATATTTCTGTCAAAATATACCATAACTAAAACTAAAAGGCAAACCAAAAGAGTACATAAGAAAATGTCAAGGTGTCCCAGGGCTTTCCAAAACTAGGAATATCTCTTTTCTCTGGTCAATACTATGTATTGATTGTTTTCATCCCCATGGAAAATAAATTATATGAAACAAATCTTGTCAAAAGATTTTACTCTATATTTCTTATCAAATGTAGGGCTTGCCTGCACAATTCGTACCCTCCACCTAAAGGTGAAATTCTACTACCATGTAAACATTCCTGAGTTTGAGAGATGGTGAAACTCCCTTAGCAATGATGATGATGATCCTTGACCTTGAGAGATTAAACCTTCATGAGTGTGACAATAGTCTGATCAAGGCAAGGTAGAGATTGGAGGCAGGGCTAGGAAAAGGATAATGTTCCCATCCATTAATTGTTTCACTCAGGCCAGAAGTTATGATTTCAACTGTATATCTAGTTATAATTTTCTTTTACTTTACATGGGAAACATATAGAAAACAAATAACTATGATGGCTACATGAAATGGGTTTTTTTTTTTTAAGATTTTTTATTAGGGAATTGGGGGAGGGGAACAGACAAGTTGATGACCTTTTGTTCTTTAGTCTAGTTGTGGAGGACATTGCTTCACTGGCCCATGTTGGTATTGTGATCATTGCACTCTTCCCGGCAGAGGCAGTCAGTCGCCGGTCATTGGACTGCCTCTCAGGGTGGCTCACGATGGCTCACGGCGGCTCACGATGGCTCACGGCGGCTCATGGCGGCTCAGGGAGGCTCACGGCGGCTCACGGCAGCTCACACCGGCTGCTGGCTGTTCACGCTGGCTGCCGGCCACTCACTGTAGCTTCTGGCAGCCCACTGCAGCAGGGGCTGCAGCTATGCTGTCCCGGGGACTCACAGCAGCCCAGCTCCGGGTTGAGCTGTTGTTCACCATCTTAGCTGTAAAGAGTGCAGCATCACTGACCCTCATGTGGGACCAAACCGGGGCCCTGCTGCTCAGAGCTGGTATCCCAAGCCAACTCCTAACCAACACACCACTTGAGCAGCTCTGAAATGGCTTTTAGCAGGAGATGAGTAGACCTTCCATGTTTGCTCATGTTGATTACACAGCACATCTTTGGGAAGGCCACAAAGTTAATAGTTGCCTCACTTATGAATAGCAGGTCATTGTCACAGCAGTCTAGTCATCCCATCTGATGCCCATGAAAAGGAAAAATTATTCATGTGTGTATGTTCTCTTGGAACCTATCCCAAGGTTCTCCCTATCTATTATATATGAAATCACTTTTGTCTCTGCATATGACTCAGCTTCATTCCTATGGCAGCAAACTTACATGTAACTGATTATGATAATTAATATGTCAAACTCCAATGAGCTCAGTTTTGAAACTATGGAATCCTTTGCCATGATGAGCAGCCCTGTTAATCTGGAGGATTCCAGCATGGAGGAAGTCCAAAGACACAGAGGAAACACTGGCAAAGAGGGCAGTGGAGGGAAGAGTTTGAGAGGAAAGTGTTACAGCACAGACCCAGGTTGGAATAACCACACTGGAAAGGGCACAGGCCTAATGGGGCTGACATTTCTGGGACATGAAAGATGACAGAGCTGAGAAGTAAACTTAGATTAACTAGTTATGGTGTGACTGGAATGCATCACAGGTTGCTGTGCTGAGACAGAGTAAAGTATTGAGTGTTGCCTTTGTTATTGTAGTCTAGGCAGAAATCTCTAACCTACAGAGGACTGATCTGATCTGGGCTCAGAACTGAATACTGGAAACAAAATATTATTTTGTTTTATACTTTCACAAATTACAGCTGCTAGTGGACTGAGTCATCAGGTGAGAGTGAGGGCAATATCAGAATGGAAGTAACCAATATTCTGATGACTTTTCAAGGAAGTAGAGCAAAAGGACAGCAAGGAAATGCTGTATGTTCTCAGACTCATGTGACTGCTATTCTACTTTTATCTTTACACAGAATTATTTAATCAGTTTGCCTCTATTCTATACTCTGTAAATCTGGCAATTATAAATCATAGTCCCAAGAGGCCAAGGACTTTGTGTTGTTCCACACCACATCCCTAGCACATAGAACAGTGCCTGATAAGTAGGTACAATAGTAAATATTTATTGAACTACTTCAATAAATATTAATAGTAAGTATTTATTTATTGAATAGTAAATATTTAATGAATGAATTAGATTGTTGATCCAAGTACCAAACACTCTATCATCATATCTCCCATTTTATGAAGATGTACTGAAAAATTCAAGAGAAAAATTCTATATTATTCTCATGTGATTTTTCTAGGCCCTGTTTCCTGGGTATGCAGAAAACTATTGTCATAGTTAAGGACTTAGACCACACTTTAATTATTGAAATTACAAGTAGGATACTAAGAATTATAAAAATAAAGTATATCAGTGTATGAAATCTTCTAAGTTTCACTACGGAGGGAAAAAGTTCCAGATGTTCATTTCATACCTATGGGCACTACATTTCTATCAGTTCAAAGTACTCTTTGCTATATTTGGGCGGGGAATGTTAGTTGGGAGGTGAAGGTATTGATATACGACTATCAGAACAATAGCTGTTGTATAATTTTAATCAGAACTCTCTTGACATTTACACAATAAAATTTTTTAAATACTAATTTCCACAGATACTTCAGCAATAAACTCTGGAACAATGCAAAAAACATTACATGACAAACTTGAGGGCGGCCAGGTAGCTTAGTTGGTTAGAGGGCGTGCTCTGAACAACAAGGTTGCTAGTTTGATTCACACCTCAACTAGATTGAAGGACAAGAATTTGACTTGGAGCTAATGTGTCATGGAAAAAACACACTGTTTACCCCGAAAATTAAAAAAAACAAAACACAGACTTCTGGTAAGATGGCGGAATGGATGGATCTTTCCCAACTGCCTCCCAGGATCACATCAAAATTACAAATAATTTATACAACATTTAACCTTGGAAATCCCCTGAACACTAGATGAGCAGAACCTCTAAACGAAGGACCTAAAGAGGAGGCCATGTGAAGTCTGGTAGGAGGGAGCAGACGAGAGAGGGCGAGCCCCATGAGGGATGCCCCAGCTGTGGGGAGCTATCTCCAGTTGTGGGAGAGACTCACCGGTCCCACACCGAGCTCACTGGCGCACAGTTGTTTTGCCAGGAAGAGGAATTCTACGATAGCGGGCAGTAGAAATTAGTGAAGACCATCTTTGCTCATTTTGGTGAGACTGAGGGCAGCTGGAGAAATAGTGGGGCCGGCACACGGGTTTGCTCGCCGTTGAGCACTCACACAGTTCCTGTTGGAGGGAGTAGCTGTGTGAGCCGGGACCAGCAGCCTGTGGGGAAGGACTGAACTGAACACCTTTGGTGCAGAAGCTGGAGGTTTTGGGACAATTTTTCCCCTGGTGGGGAGCTTGCGCATGAGTGGTGTACAGAATGTTGCCATTTTTTCAGGGTTGGGCCCTCCCACAGAGAGTCAGATCCGGGACTGCATTGCATTGGTCTGGTGAAATTGATGCAGGAGTGTGTGAGTACATGCGTGTGAGTGCGTGCGGCCTTGGATACCCACCCTCCACCCTGCTTGTGCTGCATTGCCAGGGAAACACTGGTAGGATGCCCTCCGGTGCCATCATGCTGTGCACTGCGATGCAGGAGTGCACAGGCCACATTGGGTCCCCACCTTCCACCCTACTTGGGCTGCGTAGCCATGGAAATGCAGGGCAGGAGCTCTCCACCTGCATCAGGCTGTTCACTGAGACTCAAGAGTGCGCGAGCCACCTTGGGTCCCCGCTCTCCGCACTGTTAGTGCAGAGTTTCCAGGCTAAGGATTGGCTGTTGTGTTGCTTAGCCTGATCAGCAGGCAGCTGATTGGGACAGGCTGAGACAGGGAGTTTTCCTGAGAGTGCTGGGCCAGGAGCAATGCACCTGTGTGATCTGACCAAGGCTTTCCTGATGAGTTTGTCTGGGCTGGTTGTTGATGCAAAGTGCATGCTGCTCTGACTTGGTGGGGGCCACTGACCACATCAAGTGGTGCCTTGGGGGTCTGCCCTACCCAACTAGAGCTTTGATACCAGAGGCACCCTGAGCCCCTGGTGCCTGGCCCACACCTCCGCAGGCCACAGGGTTGTTTTGTAACAGCGGACAACCTGCAACAACCTGTGAAGATTTTTTTTTTTTTGGTTGAGCATGGTTCCAGAACACACAGCAGCTAATTGTGGAAAACTCACTGCAAGCCTGAGAGGGAGGCCAGTGCATAACACATTAAGCCCCACCCCCCCAATAGCTGGTGCTGTGTTGCCCAGAGACTCTCTATTGCTGAGCAAGTGGTCTGCAGATTAAAGAGGATGGAGAGCCCCCTCACCTGTTTTTTTTCTCTCTTCTTTCTAGGTGACCTATCTAATACATCGAATCATAAACAGAACGACAGCCAGAATGAACAAAGAAACATGTCACAAGTAAAAGATCAGAAGAAAACTCTAGAAATGGAACTAAATGAAACAGAGGGATCCAACCTTCCAGAGACAGAGTTTAGAACACTGATGATAGAATGTTTGACAAATTTAGCAAGGACATAAGGAAGGATAGGAAAACCATAAAAAACAACCAGTTAGAACTAAAGAATACAATAACTGAAATGAAGAACACACTCCAAGGAATCACCAGTAGAATAGATGAAGCAGAGGAGCGGACAGCGAATTAGAAGACAAAATAGCAGAAATCACCCAGCTGGAGCAACAAAAAGAAAAAAGAATTAAAAAAAAAAACGAAAATAGTTTAAGAGACCTCCGGGACAACATGAAACGCAACCACCTTCGCATCATAGGAATACCAGAAGGAGAAGAGAATGTATTTAAAGAAATAATGACTGAAAACTTCCCTACCCTGGTGAAGGAAATCGACATACAAGCCCAGGAAGTGCAGAGAGTTCCAAACAGGCTGAATCCAAAGAGGCCCACACCAAGCCACATCATAGTTAAAATGGCAAAGCTTAAAGACAAAGACAGAATGCTAAAAGCAGCAACAGAAAGACAGCAGGTTACATACAAAGGAACTCCTATAAGACTAACAGCTGACTTGTCTACAGAAACTCTGCAGGCCAGAAGGGAGTGGCAGGAGATATTCAAAGTGACACAAAATAAAGGTCTACAACCAAGATTGCTCTACCCAGCATGGATATCAATTAAAATTGAAGGAGAGATAAAGAGCTTCTCAGAAAAGAATAAGCTTAAGGAGTTCATTACCACCAAGCCAACATTGCAGGAAATGTTAAAAGGGCTTTTTTAAACAGAAGAAAGGGGAAAACAAGCTAACCCAGGAAGACAAGAAATACAAATAACAAAATGGCAATAAATATGCACCTATCTGTAATCACTTTATATGTGAATGGGCTAAATGCTCCAATCAAAAGACACAGAGTGCCTGAGTGGATAAGAAAACAAGACCCATGCATATGTTGTCTACAACAGACTCATCTCAGATCAAAAGACACACACAAACTGAAAGTAAAGGGATGGAATAAGATATTTCATGCAAATGGAAACGAGAAAAAAGCTGGAGAAGCCATACTTATTTTGGACAAAATAGACTTTAAAATGAAGACTACAATAAAAGACAAACAAGGGCACTACATAATAATAAAGGGATCGATTCAACAAGAGGACATAACCCTAGTAAACATCTATGCACCCAATATAGGAGCTCCAAGATATATAAAACAGATTTTGACAGACATGAAGACAGAGATCAACAGTAACACTATCATTGTAGGGGACTTCAACACCCTGTTGTCACCAATGGACAGATCCTCCAGACAGAAAATTAACATGGACAGAGTGGCCTTAAATGACACTTTAGACCAGCTGAATTTAATTGATATTTTCAGAGCATTTCACCCCAAAGCTACAGAATATACATTCTTCTCAAGTGCACATGGAACATTTTCCAAGATAGACCACATGTTAGGCCACAAAACAAGTCTCAACAACTTTAAGAAGACTGAAATCATATCAAGTGTCTTCTCTGACCACATTGCTATGAAACTAGAAATCATTTATAAGAAGAAATCTGGAAAGCTTACAAATACATGGAGGCTGAAAAACATGGTGCTAAATAGCGAGTGTGTCAGAAATGAGATCAAGCAGGAAATCAAAAGATACCTCGAGACCAACAAAAATGAAAACACCATGACCCCAAATCTCTGGGATGCAGCGAAAGCAGTCCTAAGAGGGAAGTTCATAGCAGTGCAGGCCTACCTAAAGAAGGAAGAAAAATCTCAAATCAATAGACTATCTTTACACCTAAGGAAACTCGAAAAAGAACAGAAAAACAAGCCTAAAGGGAGTATAAGGAAGGAAATAATGAAGACCACAGCAGAAATAAATGAAATAGAGAACAACAACAACAACAACAACAAAAACACAATACAACAGATCAATGAAACCAAGAGTTGATTTTTTGAAAGATAAACAAAATCGACAAACCCTTAGCTGGACTCATCAAGAAAAAGAGAGGGAGGACCCAAATTAATAAAATCAGAAAAGAAAGAGGGGAAGTGACAACAGATACGAGAGACATACATTTATATTTAAGAAAATACTACGAGCAACTATATGCTAACAAATTTGACAATCTGGGAGAAATGGATAAATTTCTAGAAGCACACAATCTACCAAGTCTGAACCAAAAAGAAACAGAAACTCTGAACAGACTGATTACTGCCAAAGAAATTGAATCAGTAATCTACAAGCTTCCAACAAACAAACGTCCTGGACCAGATGGCTTCACAGGTGAATTTTACAAAATATTCCAAAAAGAATTAATACCTATTCTCCTCAAACTATTCCAAACAATACAGAAGGAGGGAAGGCTCCCAAACTCTTTCTATGAAACCACTTTCACCCTGATTCCAAAGTCAGACAAAGATATTGCAAAAAGGGAAAACTACAGGCCGATATCCCTAATGAACATAGATGCAAAAATTCTCAACAAAATACTAGCAAACCGAATTCAGCATCACATTAAAAAGAACATACACCACGATCAAGTGGGATTCATTCCTGGTATGCAAGGTTGGTTCAATATCCGCAAATCAATTAACATAATGCATCACATTAACAAAATGAAAAATAAAAATCATATGATCATATCAATAGATGCAGAAAAAGCATTTGACAAAATCAGCAGCTGTTTATGATAAAAACTCTTAGCAAAGTGGGAATAGTGGGATCATATCTCAACATAATAAAGGTCATATATGGTAAGCCCACAGCAAACATCGTACTCAATGGGGAGAGGCTAAAAGCTTTCCCCTTAAGATCAGGAACAAGACAAGGCTGTCCAATTTCACCACTTCTATTTAACATAGTTCTGGAAGTTCTAGCCACAGCAATTAGACAAGAAAATGAAATAAAAGGCATCCAAATTGGGAAAGAGGAAGTAAAATTGTCCTTATATGCAGATGACATGATACTATATAGAGAGAATTCCAAAGACTCCACAAAAAAAATGCTAGAGCTGATAAGCGAATTTGGTAAGGTAGCAGGATACAAAATTAATATTCATAAATCAGTTGCATTTGTATACAACAATAATATACTATCAGAAGAAGAAATCAGGAAATTAATCCCTTTTACAATTGCTTCAAAACAATAAAATACCTAGGAATCAATTTAAGAAGTAAAAGACCTGTACTCAGATAATTATGAGACTCTGAAGAGAGAAATCAAAGAAGATACAAATAAATGGAAATACATACCATGTTCATGGATAGGAAGATTTGATATAGTTGAAGTGTCAATACTACCTAAAGCAATATATAGATTCAATGCAATTCCAATCACACTACCAAGGACATTTTTTCTCAGAAATAGAACATAGAATCCTAAAATTTATATGAAACCACAAAAGACCCTGAATAGCCACGGCAATCTTGAGAAATAAGAACAAAGTGGGAGGCATCACACTACCTGACATCAAAACATACTACAAGTCTACAGTAATCAAAACAGTATGGTACTGGCATAAAAACAGACACATAGACCAATGGAACAGAATAGAGAGCCCAGGAATAAACCCATCCATATATGGTCATTTAATCTATGACAATGGAAGCAAGAATTTTCATTGGAATACAGATAGTCTATTTAATAAATGGTGCTGGGAAAATTGGACTGACACGTGAAACAAATGAAAGTGGACCACCTACTTACACCATATACGAGAACAAACTCAAAATGGATTAAAGACTTAACTGTAAGACCTGAAACCATAAAAGTCCTAGAAGAAAACATAGGGAGTAAGTTTGCAGACTTTACCCTTGTTAATATTTTTACTGATATATCCCCTCGGGCTAGGGAAATAAAAGTAAAAAAGAACATATTGGATTACATCAAACTTAACAGTTTTTCAGAGCAAAGGAAATCATCAATAAAACAAAAAGGCAGTCTATTGAATGGGAGAAGATATTTGCCAACGATATATCAGATCAGGAGTTGATATCCAAAATTTATAAAACACTCATTCAACTCAACACCTAAAAAACAAACAACCCAAATAAAAAAGGGGCAGAGGATATGAAGAGGCATTTCTTTAACAAGGACATACAGATGGCCAACAGGCATATGAAAAAATGTTCAACCTCACTAATCATCAGAGAAATGCAAATAAAAACCACAATGAGATACTACCTCTCTCCAGTCAGAATGGCTATCATCAATAAATCAACAAACAACAAGTGCTGGCGAGGTTTGGGAGAAAAGCGAACCCTGGTGGGACTGCAGATTGGTGCAGCCATTATGGCAATCAGCATGGAGGTATCTCAAAAAATTGGAAATGGAACTATGGTATGACCCAGCAATTCCACTCTTGGGTATCTACCCAGAAGAATACAAGACGCTAATTCGAAAAAATATATGCACCCCTATGTTTATTGCAGCGCTATTTACAATAGCCAAGACTTGGAAACAATTAAAATGCCCATTGGTAGATGACAGGATTAAGAAACTGGTACATTTATACATTAGAGTATTACTCCGTTATAAAGAATGAAATCGTACCATTTGAGGGAGAAGGGGAAGGGATTAGACAGCATAAATAGGTAACTACAATATTGCCAGAAGGATATGAAAGACATTTCGGGGAATATAATCATGTTGTAAATATTTTGTGGGGTGTCAGATGGTCACATGTCTTGTTAGGGAGACCACTTCATGGATGGAGTAGAGGCTTGAGCACTGCACTGTATACCCGTAACTGATATTGTGTAATATTGTATGCCAACAGTAATTGAATATATAGATAGTTACAGGATGTGGATTATACTGTGGAAGGGAGTCAAAGGAATTGTAATAGATATGTATGATATGGGGGAGGAGGAGTGGGGTGGCGAATTGGGGGAGGGGGATTGTCACTTTGAGGGGTAAAAAGTATAACTATTGCACTGTGTTGTACACCTGATACTAATTAAAAAAAAAATGTTTATTTCAGAATAAAAGAATTTTTTAAAGAAAAGAAAACCTGAAAGGCCAAAAATATATTAATCAGGAAGAGAAAAACAAAGCAAAACAAAAGAAAAAAAAACTTGAATCCTGACAGAAGAAATTCAGTAAAATTGTAATTAAAGTATACTTTGCATAATAACAATTTTTACCAATATATGTGTTTTAGCAAATGCTGTGAATGTCTTACCCTTGAACATTTCAGAAAATAATTACTTCTAAGTACAAAAAATGACTTATACTCTCCTAGTATTGTAAGTTCTCCCACTTTAGCAACTTTAAATGATTTGTAAGGTACACATTTACAATTCAGCTAATATTATAGGACAGCTTGTGGAGTTATTCAAATAATTAACTTTCTCCAGTTAATAAATATGGAAGAAAACAATTTTACTTAGAATGGATTTTCCCCTATGAAGAAAGTATGGGCATCTAATCTTTCAGTAATCTGCCCATCTTTAATTGTCATTTCATCTTTCTGTTCCACTGAAGTGACTTTTTCTCAGGTAAGACATGAAAGTTATTGCAAAATTATGTTTTCCTTAATATTTCAGCAGCGCTGAATCCCCTGTTAATCCCATCCTTCTGGAAAACTTTCTCTCTTTCATTTGGGAAGAAAGGAGAAGTGGGTTTGAGACCTACTGCCTGTAAGTTAGACAATAGACAAGTCACTTAAGCTCTCTTGGGCCACATAAGTAAAAGAGGAATAATCATATCTACCGTACAGAGTTGTTGTGAGGAAAAATAAGATACTGTACATAGCAGTCCTTTGTAAACTATAATGCTTTATAGATACATTAATGTATTATATCTGGAAATTAAAATTTTTCCTTACTCCAACAAAGATTTCTTTCCTACATTCACCTTCAAGTTCAATGCAAACATCTCCAATCCACAATTAAATATACATATTGAGTTCCTTCCTATATATTTTATGAAGTACTGTGCTTTGAGCTAAATAACCAAAAAGGAATAGTCAAGGAGGAAGGAGAAATTGTATAGACTCAGTGGTCCTATTGTATTTACAGAATAGAACAACCTTGAGACATGTACAAGTAAGTATAATCAAAATGCTTGACATTTTTTTCCCTAAGATTTTTTTCTCATTTTTCTCTCTTCATGTTTGTTCACTTGCTGAATTTTAAGAAAGCCAAGAGAAAAAACACATATTTCATTTAATTAAAAGCTTTCACAGCACTGAACTTGCTATAGAACATTGTACCCTCAGAGACAATAATCCATCCTTCCCCATCAATATGTTTTTTAAAAAATCAGTGTGATGTAATATCAAACATATTATATTTCTTAATCTTAATAAATGGAAAGGTTGACAGAATCTCTGAAATCCCTGATTCCTCCATGAAATGCCTAACTTCATCAGCGATCCATAAGGGCATGTTCCTGGCCCTATTCACGTAAGTTTGGACAGACCAAGTATAAATGCAGACCACTTTGCCAAGGTTAGAGTCCAACTTTCCATGCATCCTCTGAAACTACCCTAGTGCCTCCTAGGCTTTCCAAGGGTGAAAGTGAAAGGGGATGTAGGCCCAGCCCCTTCTTACCAACCATATTGGAGAGAAGAGAAGAGAAAGCAATGAAAAGGCAGGAGAAGAAACAGCAGAGGAGAGGAAGAGATCCAAAACAGAAGGCCACTTCCAATAAAAATCATGTCAAGAAAAAAACCACTTTTAACTCCTCTTTATAAAAGTTCCCTCTGAAACTTTCCCCTTTATGCCAATTTCTAGTTATATGCACCTGAGGACTTCATTACAAATCAGAGTTAATTTTCTCTAGAAGGGAGGGAAGAGAAAGCATAAGTTCCTTGAGCCCACACAAAGTCCACAGTAAGCCACTAAAATACAAGTCTAACTACTTCAGTCATGTTTGCCTTTATAAAACTCAGCCCTGGGGCCGGCCGAGTGGCTCAGTTGGTTAAGAGATTGCTCAAGAGTGTGAGCTGAGCTCTGAGCAACAGCAGTTTGATGCCCAGCCCGAGCTGAGCTGCTGCCAAGCTCTCAACAGGTGGCAGGATGGCTCAGCTAAAACAAACAAACAAAAAACAGCCCTGAATTTGTCAAAATGATAAAACCATAAACCAAAAAGGGGAAATATAAATGGCTACTTTTACAATTTTTGCATGCAATAATTATTTGTATCTGCTCATATCCGCTATGTCCATTAAGCTCTTGCTTTTAGTTTCATTTTTGGTGAACTAAGAGAACACAAACCTCTCCTTATTAATTCCTTTGAGCACCTCACAAATGCAAATTTAATGGTTAAGTTGGGTTAAAATACATGTGAAGACTGCCCTTTGGAGAACAACTGCTACCAAGATGATATCAACAGAAAGAAAACTCCATATGCAATCCTATTGAAACCATACTTTATCAGAGTTGGAAGGAACCCTGGTTTCATCAACTCCAGTGTTTTGCAAATTGGGCTCTGTACTGCAGTGGAGAAGTTTGGAAATTACTGAGAGATAAAGAGATGGCTTAATGGACAGGACTCTGCTGCCCCATCGCTTCCCACCCCTAACTTTCACCTTCATCTCACCTATGAGGTTACTGCTCAGTTTTATTTTATATAAGAAGAGTTCCATCACTGGACATAAATTTGAAAACTAATGGACTCCTCATTTCACAGGCAAGGAAATGTCCAGGGAGATCATTTGCCCAAGCTGCTTAATGACATAGCTACATGAACTCAGGTCTTCCTATTCCATGATACTATACTGCCTCCTCTCCAAAAATATCTTAACAGAATAGACTACACAGAGACAGAGAGAACCTGTGCACACTTAACATATTTTTTTCTAATTCAAATATTTTGTTATTTTATTTTACGAAATACTACCTGTGAATAAAAAATTAAATTGAGCCTGTCTAATAAGGTAGCCACTAGCCACATGATTTAAATTTTAATTAATTGAAATAAAAATGAAACATCCAGTTCTCAGTCACACTAGCCATATTTCAAGCATTCAATGGCTACATATGACTACTGTTTGGACAGATATAGAACAGTTCCATTATTGAAGAAAGTTCTGTTGGAAATTGGTGGTGTAGACAGTATCCCAGAACTGTCTAAACAAAACAGCATTTGATTCATGTGTCACAAATGCCACCAAGAGACATGAATCACCTCAATTCAGTATTATAATCCTTTTCAAAGAGTAGTAGGACAAGACACACACTTTACTCGACACTTTCTTCTATTTAGCCGAAAGTACAAATATATGTCATGCAAAAACTTTGGAATTTATCCTATCACACTTCTCAATAGAGTAAATTATGTTCAAGGAGAAGTTTATATGAGAAAAATAATTTTTCAAATGTAATTGTTAATATTTTCCTTAATATAATTTTTATATGACTCATAAAAAATGTAAAAAGCATTGCCAAGATTTTTTAATGGGGGTAGGTGAGGAATCTAGGAACATGATACTGATGCTTTAAGTTCATTATAAAACATTCTCTACAAGAATCAATCCAAGTAAAGTAGAGTTGGTTTTTTTTTTAATAATTTAAGAGGAAATTCCTAGAGTAAAATATATTTGATGATTATATACTTTTTGACAATACTCTAAAGGACAACAAAGCATTTGAGAAAATAATATCACTATTAAGAAGATTTCAGTTTAATGTTGAACCTGGTCACAAGGGGAGTCAAAATTGCTTCAGAAATCCTTTGGTAGCATAGTAAAAAACAAACTAGTTCTTTTAGAGTTAACAGCATCTCAAAATGGAATTCAGTGAAAAAGAAGTACTCTAAGATAAAAATGATGTAGTAACAGAAAGAAGAGGAGCTGGGAAATTTTACAGCAAGGCCTTGTTTCCTGGCATTAACAAGTTTTACTTAAAAGTGAATGTAAAGTTTAGTACCTTTATTATTCTTACTAGAACTCTCAAGTATCAGATACCTGGCTTACTAAACAAGGAAATAACCATAATTTAGTACTTTCTTAAAAACATAGAATAATGATCTGGTATTGTAATATGAAAATGCCCATTTTAAGTAATGTTATGAAAATATGTAGAACAGGTTTCCTATGCACTTAGTCATAGTCATTATAAGAGTCCTTTATTTAGACTATTTCATTGATTTACTTCATCAGCAAACCTTTATAATGTACATACAATGTTGTCAGGCACTGTAGTAAGTGCTAGAATACAAAGATAAGGCTGTTATGGTTCTTGCCCTCAAGAAGTTCAGTTAATTTGGGGAGACAAATTTTCAAATGGACGATACAGTAGTAGTAGTAGTAGTAGTAGTAGTAGTAGTAGTAGTAGTAGTAGCAGCAGCAGCAGCAGTTATTCAGCAACAATTATGTATCAATTTACAGTACCAGAAATGCTATGGTAAAGATATAAAAAGGATGTATGAGAGAGTCCCTAATCTAGAGAAGGTAAGGGAGGTCCACCAGCAAACATGAAGCATAAACTCATCCTGAAGAATAAATTTGAGTTAGACATAGAGAAGGAGAATGGCCTTAGAGAGAGTGAGGAGGCAAGAGAACTTAGCAGGTTCAAGGACAGAGAAAAGGTCTTGGAAAGAGACAAGTAGATGCTTATCTTACTACTTGGAAAGGACAGGTGGCCAGAGGAAAGCTAACAGTGATTGGAGGTATGGCTGGAATCTAACTGCTTCTGTTTGGGACAAACTACAATCCTGGATGGTGTCAAAAGCTTTGTGATGCTACAAACTGGTAATTTGGTCTTTTGGCTTGGAGGCTGGCCCCTGGTGAAGGCCCTAAGTAGACAGGCAGTCTAAGGACTACAACACTCAGACATCAGCAGCCTGTTTTAAGGGCTTGAGACCACCTGGTGCTAGACCTCAGCTGTAGCTGTAGCTTTCATGACAGTGGTCGCCAGCTGCCTGTTCTGTAGCAACAATAGCCCGGCTAAGGCTGTCTTCAGGTAGTTTCCATGTGTATTCTTTAGGCACAATAAATCCGTTTTTCTTCAGATGGAGCTGGCTTGAACCACTTCTTAATGTTACATTTTCAAAAATTCTGCAAACTATTGGGGTAACCAACCATCCTGGATGGCCCAGCACTATCCCAGTTTTAGTCCTTCATCTTGAGAGATCCCTTAGTTTTAGGTACAGCTGGCTGGCATCACCTTAGTAGCTTAAAATTGGTCATGGTGGGGGTATTTACACCATGAAAATTGGCAAACACTATAAATCAGGGCCGGGCTTTCCCCTCTCCCACCCCACAGGTGGTTTTTAAACGTTTCCCAGCATACCACTGTTTTCCTCCCTCTGCTATCAACATTTATTTATTAAAAAACAATATCATCAAAAACAAACCCAAAACAGTATCATCAAGAAAATCAATGGGGTGTTTTCTGAGATTACATAATATTGTACAGCATCGAGAATCTGTTGTCTGAGCTTGAGGCTCTAAGAGTTCCTATTTTCTACCTTCATTGACAATGGAAGGGATAGCACACTGAGACTGGAAAGAGCCTCCAGCTGCCTGGAGGTTGGTGGGACAGGGGGTGAGGGTGTGGAGAGGTGAGAAGACTCTCAGGCCTCTCCACCCACAGCAATAAAGGGCAGCTGCTTCAGCAGAAAGACTGAGGACCTCCAGCCTACTTCCTTTCTGTTCTTTATTTCTGCTAACTCTTTACCTTGGTTACCTTGCTCACAACTTAAACTGTTAAATCTCTTACTTAGCTTTCTCTCTCAATTCTTTATTTAATCTATTATGTATCTCAGTTTCAGCTTTTTATCTAACTTTACTTTTCACTCAGTTTTATTCTTTTACTTTTGTCCTTATTTCATTTTAAAATTGTTAATGTTATTGCTGCGATTTTCTTACTTAATTTTTTTGCTTTTCCCTTTGTTGTTTTTAGCTTCTTATGCATTTTTTAAATTACTTTCTACTATATTAACTCTTTCATATTTCTCTAGAATGCAGTCTTACCATATTCACGTTTCAATATTTTTCATTGACTTATCTATACAGGAAGGAGTGTGAACAACATAATCTAAGAAGATTCCACATTAGACTCCTGGCACTTTGGAGGCTTTCTCCTTCCTGCCCTGAGCATCCCTCTACTCATATCCCCAATTCCTTCAAGAACTGTATCTGTGCTCCCAGAAACTCATCCTCTAGCCCAGTTCAAGATAGCTTTGAGAAGCATACTAAGTTATTTCCCTAGGGACTTTAAATACAATGCAAACCACACAGTCCATTTGTTATAAATGTTGCCTGTCAATATTTCAAACTGTCACACTGATCATTTACTACTCTATGGTTTCCAAAATAAACAGACAATAGGTTTGGATCAAACCAAGATAATCACATGCCATGAGCCAAGAGATCTCCATAGGAAGGGACTGCTTACTGTTTACATCCTAGTTTTTACCAGGATGTCACATTCTTCTTGGAAAAACTTTATTGAAACCCGTGGGGTCAGGCTCTTTCTAGCTCCCTTCATCTTGGAAGGATAAAAAGAAATCCAGAACAAAGGTTATTCGACACATAACATGATTTACAGCAGCATTTGTGATTTGCCCTACTGGATGGTTCTTAACCTAAGGCATGGAATCCTGTGCTTGGAAGCTCAGCCCTCCCAGAAAGGCTCTGGAGGTAACAAAATAGCTCCTTTCACTTTCCAGCCTCGGTTTCAGCTGACCCAAGGCTCATGGTTGGAGTGTAGAGGTAGGAGGCTACATACCTTTGATATCCTATTCGTTAAGGGCAATTGAAACACTGCCTTAGATACCTTCAAGTAGAAAGAAAGGTTGCTCTTTCTCCACATGCTGAAAAATTGAAAATAACTTTAATCAGAATTAACTGCAAAATAACACCAAAAATGTAACTGTCCTTCCAAATATCTGTTTTTCAAAGTCTTCCAGGTAACTAAAATAATTCTAACTACATTATTAGTGTCTCACAATAGTAAAAAATAAGAGATTCAACTAAAAACTAGAGTTTATGAAGCATTTCCTTATGAATTTCTCCTTCAGACTTCCCAATAACATTATAAAATTGGTCTTACTTCCTACTGCAATATTCTTACAAGTAGAAATGAAATTTGTAGGTCAACCTCCTGACTTCAAAATCCCATGCTCTTTCCACTGTGCCATACAAGGGCCTACTCTCTTCTGGAGATTTAAGAACTGGATGCAGCTATTTGTTATCAGAGCCTATTCATTTTAGTTTCAGGTCAAGGCTGAGTTTCCAGGAGTTACAGGACTGGATGACTGACCCCCTTGTAAGGAGGTCTTCTCAGGTACATCACAGGCCAATAAGAAATGGAGAAAGCAGAAACAGTAAATTCAGAGATGGGTATGAGTCAAAAGTGTTTCCAAACAACACCCAAGCCATTGTTATAGACCTAATCATATGTCCAGTAATAAAAAGTTACTACAAAAAAAGAAAATTACAGGCCAATATCCTTGATGAACATAGATTCAAAAATCCTCAACAAAATATTAGCAAACCAAATTCAGCAATACATTAGAAGAATCATACACCATGAACAAGTGGAATTTATTTCAGGGATACAAGGATGGTTCAATATACGCAAATCAATCAATGTAATATAAAACATAAAAAAAAAAAAGAAGGGTAAATATCTTATGATCATCCCAGATGCAGAAAAAGCATTTAACAAAATACATCATTATAAAAACTCTCAACCAAGTAAGTATAGAAGAAACATACCTCAACATAATAAAGGCCATCCATATATGACAAACCCACAGCTAACATCATACTCAACAGTGAAAAGCTGAAAACTTTTTCTATAAGATCAGGAACAAGACAATAATGCCCACTTTCACCATTCTTATTCAACATAGAATTGGAAGTCCTAGCCACAGCGAACAGTCAAGAAACAGAAGCATTTTCAAATTGAAAGGAAGAAGTAAAATTGTCACTATTTGTCATTTCAAAAGCAGAGAACTTTCTCTAGATGGCAGTACAGGAGGAAGTCAGAGAGCACTGAAGGGCAAAAAAAGGACTCAGTGTGCTACTATGACTTTGAAGATGAAGGGAGCCATGTGCAAGGACCAGAGAGCAGCTTCTAGAAGTTAAGAGTTGATTCTTAGATGACACCCAGCAAGCAAATAAACAAAACTTAACACTTCTATCATCCTAAATGACCTTGAAAATGGATTCTTCCCCAGAGCCTCCAAATAAGAGTTCATCCCAGCCAACATCTTGTTTTTGGCCTTGTGAGATTCTAAGCAGTGAGCCCAGCTGAGACTGCCCAGACTTCTGACATACAAAACCCTATGCTAATAATGGATGTTGATTTTAAAGCCATTATGATTGTGGTAATTTGTCATGGCAGCAATAGAAAACTAATACATAAATGGATAAGATGTGGTATGTCTATACTATTGAATATTACTCAGCAATAAAAAGGATAATTGATACACACCAAAAAAAACAAAAAGGAAGAATCTCAAAAAAATTACGTTGAGTGAAGAAAGTGAGACAGAAAAAAAAAAAGAGTATATCCTATATAATTTCATCTAAGTACAATTCTAGAAAATGCACACAACTTTACAGTACAGAAAGCAGATCAGTGATTGCCTGGGGATAGGATGGTGAGGGGTGGTTAGGAAAGACAGATTACAAGAGACCATGAGAAAATCCTGGGAAATGATAATTATGTTTATTATCTTATTTGTGATGGTGGCTTCACAGGTATAGATATAGAGAAGCTCATCAAACTATACATTATAAATATGTGCAATTTATTCACATTAATTATACTTCAATAGCACTATAAAAATAATAAAAATATGCCTCCTAGAAAACTGAAGATGCCTAAATAACATTTTCATTCAAAAGATGAAGAATGTACCTAGGTTAACCTCTAATTCTGTTAAATTGATAAAATAGTGTGTACTAATATCTTCTATATTTCTGGAGAGTTTTTTAAAGCTTACAATCTAGAAAGAACAAAATGCTTCCTTTGTAACTCCTGAACTCATACATTTTAGTTGCCTCCTGTCTAATAACATCATTATAAGCCACTACCTAGTATTAGGAAATAAGCTGATATTTAATTAGGAAGTGGTTCCTGCTCTACATTTCTCATATTGTTCAGTGATTCTAAGTAATTTACTTCTCTAAACTTCTGTATCACTTTCTGTCTGTTCCACAGCTTAGTGTTTGACTGTATGTTGTGTTTTGTTGTGCTCTAATGGTTTCTTGCATGTCCACTCAATTGAATTCAAAGATACTTGAAGGCCAAGAGTTAATTCATTCATTCACTAAGTATTGGCAGTACTAGGCACACTGGAAGGAGAAACATAAATAAAAATTTAACTGACCTCCCATAATCTATGGAGAGAGAAGAGATAGAAAGTCTACTATTATGGGAATACAAGGAGCCTCTTAAAGAATAAAACACTGTCTGCTTACATGAAAAATGTAAGGAAAAACCTATCTGGATAATCTATATATGTGAAAAGGGCTTCTAAAAGCAGGATAAAAGCTTTCTTAAAAAACAAAACAAAAGTGGGTCATGAAATAAGTGCTGCCAGGAAGACTATAAATAAAGAGAAATGAGCATATATATATTAAATACCTTCTAGGTACCAGGCCTCATGCTAGGCACCTACGCATATGTTATTAATAATCCTATAAGGTCCAAAGATCAGTCTTCTTATTCCTCAGAAAACAGGATAACATGGTGTAAATAACTATTCAAAGTCATTCAAAAGCTAAATATCAAGACTCAATATAGATCCAGCTAATTCCAAAGCCTTGTTTTTTCTGACAAAGGTCCATGACCAAAAGCAGAGAGTCCTAAATTCAGGTTAATAGCAAATAGTCCACTTTGACTAACATTCAGGGTATATGTAGATAATGTTGGGAGAAGCTAAAAATCAAGCTGGGTACCATATGTTTTTCCTTAAATATATTGAACAAAAATGATTTTAATACTGCAAAGAACCATTCACCTTAGCTGTCATCTGAAGTTATCCCATTGTACTATCAGTTATATGATAATTAGGCAAAAGCCTAATCAGAAAAAGTAGATGAAAAGTTTCCCTCATGCTACTTCAAGAGATCAATTTAAGTTTATATGGTCCCAAGGATTTGGACTGATACTGAAAAAGTCCAAGAGGTTCCACTCAAGTTCACAGAAGCCACAAAAGATCTAGGTTAAGTCTGAGAAATATTTAGGGGAAAAGGCTGGATATGGAGTTATCATGATATTCTGACTTGCTTTCAAGCTGGAGCAGATTGGTCAGCAAAGCCATGAATTTAAGTAAGACTCTCTATGGAGTTCTGAGTTGGTCCATACATCCAAACACTGAACACAAACAGATCACCATAGTGTACAAAATAATTTGCACCTGTACTTACCTTAATCTCTCTCTCCTAACCATTGAATAGCTTCCAGAATACAGAGTTCCAACTCTGTATTATGCAGAAGGGCTTCCTTAAAATGTGAACTTAAAATGGCTAATCTGATTGAGGAAAATACAATTGCATGGTTTATCTCAAAGGGTATAGCAGCTCATCTAATTCTGAGTGATTCTGAGTTGCACTCAAGTTATCAGTTCCAAATAATATCACTATAATCTCTAATGAAAAATATTGTGGTAATAACCCAAGATTGGTGATATTATGTATAAAAAAAGGAATGTTTAGAAGATTATACATGAACCATTCTAAATTTGCTTCAGGCCACAGAATGGATCCTCTGATAGAAGCTAATGAGCCTATTATTAAGATCTCAGGTTCATTAGTAAACATGGTACAACATAAAACGCCTAAATTTAAGAATGAGAATAGAATTTGAGTCTTGGTTATCATTAGCCATGTCAGCTAGCCTCTATGAACCTGTTCCCTCATTACAATTGTTTAAGGAGTAAGTGACATAGTTAAAGTAAAAGAATTCTGGTAACCAGAGAACTATGCCAACAATGCTGTGACGTTTACCAGGTATGTAGGGCAGTGGTGCATAATGAGGTGAATGAGGTGAATTGCACATCTTCAGGGAAGGAAAGTCCCTTTAAGATGATTATAATCCTCCTCTGAATCACAAGAAAGCCCAATGTCTCACTGAAGCTGAATAAATAACAATTCACTAAAGATATGTCTCTAGGGTACCAAGCCTGAAAAGGTAAGATTTGGCATCCTAGGATTTTCTGTTATGAGTCTGAGATGGAATTTGAAGGACTAGAACAAGACAAGGTTAGATAGAGCCTACAAAAAAGAGAGAGTACGTGCACCAGGAGGAGATGCAGGACCCCAGGAGACAAAACGGAGATCTGAACAGCTGCAAGGTGCACACAGTCCCCTAAGCCCCCGTAGTGCCTCCAGGACAGCAGCAGGAGCTCCACTGGAGCATCTGAGGCAAAGATCTTAGCTCAAAACAGCAGTGGGACTGTTTGTTTTTGTGTGTGTGTGTGTGTGTGTTTTATGTGTGTGTGTGTGTGGTTTTGTTTCTTCTCTCGGACAGAAAGCAAAAAAACAACTACAAAAATAAGAGCCCACCTCCACCCTCCCTCAGAAACCTTGGCAGCCCCCCATGCCAGAGTCTTAAGCTGACCCCTGAATGGAGGAGTAGGGTCAGATTACAGAGGTATTCCTACCCGCAGGGTGTCGAGAATTTTCACTCCAGAAGAGGCTGCAAAGAGTGAGATTACCTACCCTGTCCCCACTTTTCCTGCTAGGCTTGGGAGGTAGGGCAGGTTCAGCTGCTGAGGAACCAACAGACAGACCCCTGACAGGTGGCTTTTGTTCTTTTTTTTGCGGTTGCTGTTTTGCTTTCGTTTTCTTCTTTTGTATGTTTGATATTTCTGTACAAGTTGTCTGTTGGTTGTTGGTTGTTTTTTTTACATGTGAGAGAATCTGGTTTCCTTTGATGGTTGTGGTCATTGTACTTGTTGATCTGTTTTGCTCTAAAATTGCTCTGCAGCAAGGCCCACCCAAAGAGACACAAGAATCATCATACCCAGTGGCCAAATTTAGATAAAACCAGAGCATTTCTGGGTGTCACCTACAAGAGTCACACCCAAAGGGAAGTAGCTACAGGTACAAGAGCCCAAAGGGGCCAAGCCTCATCGCAGGAGTCAACCCTTACACAGCAGCTCATAAACTGTGGACACCGCTAATCTTCACAGATAATCAGCCTGGGAGTAAATCCCACCTACTGACAAGCCAAAAGTAATCAAAACTCAACTTCAACAGGAGAAGACACACAACACAAGCAACACCGCTGGTACACACACACAAGAGAATAGGGAGACTGAATAATTCAAATATAAAGGATACACATTGTATAAGTATAACCAGAAAAGACTGAGAGACCTAGGGGATCTACTGTTAAATGAAGCAAGAACAAAGAATGGGTAAACAAAGAAAAACAACCCAAATAAAAGAACAGAAGAAACCTCCTGAATCAGTGAAACTAGAGGAAATAGAGGTAAACAACCTATCGGAGACAGAGTTCAGAATACTGATTATTAGAATGTTCAAGTTAATTAATGAGAATATAAAGGATAGAGAAATCATGAAAAATAACCAGCTAGAACTGAAGAACACAATTACTGAATTAAATAACAAACTCAATGGAAATACTAGCAGATTGGATGAAGCAGAGGATCGAATCAGTAACTTAGAAGAAAAGAGAGCAGAGATCATCCAAGCGGCACAACAAAAAGACAAAAGAATGAAAAACATTGGAAATAGTTTAAGAGAGCTGGGTGACAACATCAAATGCAACAGCATGCAGATCGTTGGAATACCAGAAGGATAAGAGAGGGAGCAAGAGATTGAGAACATATTTGAAGTAATAATGTCTGAAAACTTCCCTAACAAGGCAAAGGACATTGAAATACAAGCCCAGGAAGTGCAGAGAGTTCCAACCAAGATGATCCCAAATAGACCCACACCAAGACACATTATAGTGAAAATGGCAAGGGTTAAGGACAAAGACAGAATCCTAAAAGCAGCAAGGGACAGGCAGCAAGTTACTTAAAAGGGCACCCCCATAAGATTATAAACCGACTTTTCTACAGAAACTTTGCAGGCCAGAAGGGAGTGGCAGGAGGTTTTCAAAGTGATGAAAAGCAAAGGCCTACAACCTAGATTGCTTTATCCAGCAATTGAAGGACAGATAAAGAGCTTCCCAGAAAAGAATAAGCTAAGGGAGTTCATTACCACCAGCCAGCATTTCAGGAAATGTTAAAAGGGCTTCTTAAAGCAGAAGAGAAAAACAACCTAACTAAGGAAGACTAGGAACACAAATAACTAAATGGCAATAGCTACACATCTATCAATAATCACATTAAATGTAAATGGATTAAATGCTCTAATCAAAAGAAATAGGGAGGCTGAATGGATAAGAAAGCAAGACCCCTGCATATGTTGTCTACAAGAGACTCACCTCAGATCAAAAGACACATACAGCCTGAATGTAAAGGCACGGAGTAAAATATTTCATGCAAATGGAACTGAGAAAAGAGCTGGAGTAGCGATACTTATATCAGATAAAATAGACTTTAAATTGAATAATATAATAAAGGACAAAGAAGGACATTTCATAATAATAAAGGGATCGATCCAACAAGAGGGCATAACCTTAGTAAACATCTATGCACCTAACATAGGAGTTCCTAAATATATAAAACATATATTGACAGATATAAAGATGGAGATCAACAGTAACAATATCATAGTAGGGAACTTCAACACCCCGCTGTCACCAATGGACAGATCCTCCAGACAGAAAATCAATGCGGAAACAGCGACCTTAAATGACACATTAGACCAGCTGGATTTAACTGATATTTTCAGAGCATTTCACCCGAAAGCTCCAAAATATACATTCTTCTCAAGTGTACATGGAACACTTTCCAAGATAGTCCACACATGTTAGGCCACAAAACAAGTCTCAATAAATTTAAGAAGATTTTAATCATTTCAAGTGTCTCTCTGACCACAGTGCTATGAAACTAAAAATCAATTATAAGAAGAAACCCAGAGAGCTGACAAATATATGGAGGCTAAATAACATGCTACAAAATAGCGAGTGGGTCACAAACAAGATCAAGGGTGAAATCAAAAGATACATTGAGACAAACGATAATGAAAACACCACAACCCAATAAATCAACAAACAACAAATGCTGGCGGGGTTGTGGGGAAACGGGAATCCTGCTGTACTGTTGGTAGGATTGCACATTGGTGCAGCCACTATGGAAGTCAGTATGGAGGTATCTCAAAAAACTGGAAATGGAACTACCTTTTGACCCAGCAATTCCACTCCTAGGCATTTATCCTGAAAAAACCCAAGACAAATTCGAAAAAATATATGCACCCCTATGTTCATTTCAGTGCTATTTACAATAGCCAAGACTTGGAAACAACTAAAATGCCCATCGGTAGACAACTGGATTAAGAAACTGTGGTACATTTACACAACGGAGTATTACACAGCTAAAAAGAAAGAAATCGTACCATTTGCAACAATATGGATGGACCTAGAGAACATTAAGTGAAATAAGTCAGTCAGAGAAAGACAAATACCATATGATCTCACTTATATGTGGAATCTAAAGAACTGAATAAACGAGCAATGTAAACAGAAATAGTCTTAGAGACACAAAGGAAAAACTGATGAGGGCTAGATGGGATGGGATGGTTTTGAGGGAGAAGGGGAAGGGACGAGGCAACACAAACTGATAACTACAATACTACTGCAGAGACAGAAGAGACAGTTTAGGGAATATAATAAAAAATGTTGTAGATATTTTTCTTAGGGGATCAGGACTCATGTCTTGTCACGGAGACCACTTCATGGACTGTGTAGTGGTCTTACCACTGCACTGTACATCTGAAGCTGCCGCTATTAATATTAGATGTTGACTATAATTTAACACATATATAGTCATGGGACGTGGAGTACAGTGTGGGAATGGAGTCAATGGAATTGTAATAGATACGAATGATATCGGGGTGGAGGGGCAGGGGTGAAGGGGTAGTCACTTTGTAAGACTTGAAAAAGATAACTATTGCATTGTTTTGTACATCTGTAAATCATAATAATAATAATAATAAAGCTAAAAAAAAAAAAAACCATCACGATCCAAAATCTCTGAGATGCAGCGAAAGCAGTCCTAAGACGGAAGTTCATAGCAGTGCAGGCCTACCTAAAAAAGGCAGAAAAATCTCAAATCAACAGGTTATCCTAACACCTCAGGGAACTGGAAAAAGAACAGCAAAAGAAGCCCAAAGGGAGTACAAGGAAGGAGATAATAAAGGCCAGAGCGGAAATATAAATGATATAGAGAATAGAAAAACAATACAAAAGATCAATGAAACCAAGAGCTGTTTTTTTTGAGTAGATAAACAAAATTGACAAACCTCTAGCTAGGCTCATCAAAAAAAAAAAAGAAAAAAAAAGGGCTCAAATTAGTAAAATCAAGACTGAAAGAGGATAGGTGACTACAGACACCACGGAAATACAAAAAAAATTTTTTTAATTACTATGAGCAACTATATGCCAACAAATTTGACAAATTTGGAAGAAATGGATAATTTTCTAGAATCATACAACCTTCCAAAGCTAACTCGAGAAGAAATGGAAAATCTAAATAGACTGATTACTACCAAGGAAATTGAATCAATAATTGACAAGCTCTCAACAAACAAAAGCTCTGGACCAGATGGCTTCACAAATGAATTTTACCAAACACTGAAAAAAGAACTATCACCTATTCTTCTCAAACTATTCCAAAAAATCCAGAAGGAGGGAAGGCTACCAAATTCTTTCTATTAAGCCATTATCACCCTGATCCCAAAACCAGATAAAGACAGCACAAAAAAGGAAAACTATAGGCCAATATCCCTGATGAATATAGATGCAAAAATTCTCAATAAAATATTAGCAAACAGAATTCAGCAACATGTTAAGAAGATCATACATCATGATCAAGTGGGTTTCATCCCTAGTATGCAAGGCTGGTTCAACATCCGTAAATCAATTAATGTGATACATCACATCAACAAAATGAAGAATAAAAATCATATGGTCATATCAATAGATGAAGGAAAAGCATTTGACAATATCCAGCACCCATTTATAAAAACCCTTAGCAAAGTGGGAATACAGGGATCATATCTCAACATAATAAAGGCCATATATGATAAACCTACAGCTAACATCATATTCAACAGGGAAAAGCTGAAACCATCCCCCTTAAGATCAGGACCAAGACAAGGCTGTCCACTTTCTCCACTTTTATTCAATATAGTTCGAGAAGTTCTAGTCACAGCAATCAGACAAGAAAAAGAAATAAAAGGCATCCAAATAGGCAAGAAAGCAGTAAAATTGTCATTATATGCAGATGACATGATACTATACATAGAGACCCCCCAAAGACTCCATAAAAAAACTATTGGAACTGATACATGAATTCAGTAAGGTAGCAGGATACAAATTCAATATTCAGAAATCATTTGCATTTGCATATACCATTAATAAACTATCAGAAGGAGAAATTAAGAAAACAGTCCCATTTACAATTGCTTCAAGAACTATAAAATACTTAGCAATAAATTTAACCAAAGAAGTAAAAGATCTGTACTCAGAAAATTATAGGACACAAAAGAAAGAAATAAAAGAAGATACAAATAAATGGAAACACCTACCATGCTCATGGATAGGAAGAATTAATATAGTTAAAATGTCCATACTGCCTAGGCAATATATAGATTCAGTGCAATTCCCATCAAACTACCAAGGGCATTTTTCACAGAAATAGAAAATGTAATCCTAAAATTTATATGGAACCATAAAAGAACCCGAATAGCCTCAGCAATCCTGAAAAATAAGAACAAAGTCAGGGGTATCACGCTACCAGACATCAAAAAATACTACAAGGCTACAGTAATCAAAGCAGTATGGTACTGGCATAAAAACAGGCACATAGATCAGTGGAACAGAATAGAGAGCCCAGAAATGAATCCATGAATATACGAATAGTTAATCTATGACAATGGAAGCAAGAATTTACACTGGGGTAAAGATCATCTATTTAATAAATGGTGTTGGGAAAACTGGACTGACACATGCAAAAAAATGAAACTGGACCACCTCTTTATGCCATATAGAAGAAAAAATTCAAAATGGATTAAAGACTTAAATGTAAGACGTGGAACCATAAAACTCCTAGAAGAAAACATAGGCAGTAAATTTGCAGACATTATCCTGAGCAATATTTTTACTGATCCATACCCACAGGCAAGGGAAGTAAAAGAAAAAATGAACATATGGGATTATATCAACTTAAAAGTTTTTTCACAAGGAAACCATCAGTAAAACAAAAAGGAAGCTTACTGAATGGGAGAATATATTTGTCAATGATATATCTGATAAGGGGTTAATATTCAAAATTTATAAACGCTCATGCAACTCAACACCAAAAAAACCCAAAAAACAACCCAATTAAAAAAATGGGCAGAGGAAGAGACATTTCTCTAAAGAGGACATACAGATGACCAACAGGCATATGAAAAAATGTTCAACCAAACTAATCATTAGAGAAATGCAAATAAAATCCACAATGAGATACCACCTCACTCCGGTCAGAATGGCTATCATCAATAAATCAACAAACAAGTACTGGTTAGGCTGTGGGGAAAAGGGAACCCTGCTGCACTATTGGTGGGATTGCAGATTGGTGCAGTCACTATGGAAGTCAGTATGGAGGTATCTCAAAAAACTGGAAATGGAACTACCTTTTGACCCAGCAATTCCACTCCTAGGCATTTATCCTGAAAAACCCAAGACACTAATTCAAAAAATATATGCACCCCTTTGTTCACTGCAGTGTGATTTACAATAGCCAAGACTTGGAAATAATCGAAATGCCCATCTGTAGACGACTGGATTAAGAAACTGTGGTACATTTACACAATGGAGAATTACACAGCTATAAAGAAAGAAATCGTACGATTTGTAATGATATGGATGGACCTAGAGAACATTATGCTAAGTGAAATAAGTCAGTCAGAGAAAGACAAATACCATATGATCTCACTTACATGTGGAATCTAAAGAACTGAACAAACGAGCAATGTAAAGAGAAATAGTCTTAGATACACAGAGGAAAAACTGATAATTGCTAGATGGGAGGCGGGTGGGCTTGAGGGATAAAGGGAAGGGACAAGGCAACATAAACTGGTAACTACAATATTGGTGCAGGGATAGAAGAGACAGTTTAGAGAATATAATCAATAATGTTAAAAATATTTTTAGGGGACCAGATGGATTCATGTCTTATTAGGGAGACCACTTCCTAACATCTGTGTTAGAGGCCTGACCACTGCACTGTACATCTGAACCTGCCACTGAATAATATTAGATGTTACCTATAATTTAACACATACATAGTCATGGGATGTGGATGGAGTACAGTGTGGGAATGGAGTCAGTTGAATAGTAATAGATATGTATGATATCAGGGATGAGGGGAGAGCCACTTTGTAAGCGCTGAAAAGGATAACTATTGCATTGTTTTGTACATCAGTAACTAATAAAAAAATATATAAAAAAAACAGCAAAGGCAGCAACTAAAGCCAGGCCTGGACCTGAATCATGGATTAGCCTTTCTGTCCTCTACCAAGACCACCAGCCCAGCATTATTGGCCTACCTTAAATGTTGACATTCAAGAAGAGAAACCTATTCTCCATTGGTGACTTTCAGGCCATCTAAAGAAATAGGCCTTATTTGGTCTATACCTTATCAACTGGAAAATCCCTTGGGTTTTAGTCCGTTCCAGGTTGTTATAACAAATTACCATAGACTTAGTGGCTTAAACAATAAACATTTATTTCTCATGCATATGGAGTTTGAAAGTCCAGGATCAGGGTGCCAAAATGGTCAGGTGCTTGGTGCCAGAATCTCTTCCTGGTTATGTTCTCACATGGTCTTTCTTGGTGCTTGTATGCAGAGAGAATGAGACCCCATGTCTCTTCCTCTTTTTATAAGGCATTAGTCCCATTATGAGGGCCCCACTCTGATGACTTAATCTAACCCTAATTACTTCTCAAATGCCCCACCTCCAAATACCATCATGTTGAGGGGTAGGGTTTCAGCATATGAATTTTAGGACACAAACATTCAATCCATAGCTGTTGCATATAAAGATCAAGTTTCTGACATCTCCAGCAAAGTGTAACAATGAAATCGCCTAAAAATGCATTTCTCAGAACATATCCCCGTAGTCAAGCTACACGTCTTTACTGAAGGAACACCAGAAAGGCTGCCAAATAACCACCTACGAAAGTCATCAAAGAACAATGTAGAGTACTATGCAGCTCAGAGTCAGCATGGCAGTATGTAATCAAAAGCTGAAGTCCAAAGCCACATGTAGCCTTTTTTTTTTTTTTTTCAGCTGAGCCATCCTGCCGTCTGTTGGCAGCTCAGCTCGGGCTGGGTATCGAACTGCTGTTGCTCAGAGCTCAGCTCACACTCTTGAGTGAGCTCTTAACCAACTGAGCCACTTGGCTGGCTCCCCTTAATTGGTTTTTATTTGCTTTTTTAGTTAGAACCACAGTGGGAACAAAAAAAATCTCAGTTTCCTCATTCATGTATGAAATCAGGTGCAGGCCAGGAAATCTGACCTCCAAAAAAAGATAAAAAATATGATGCTTATACTGAAAAACACTTTGTGCAGTATTTAGGTAAATCCCCTGAATTAGTATAGATTGTGATAGAAATCTTTTTGAACTGACATTTTGAAAAATGTGCAAGGGGTCCAAACATTTATTGGTGCTTAAAATATTCCAAGCACTGTTCTAAGTAACTTATACAGCTCTATGAGGCATTATTATTGCCCATGTCTGTGGATGGAGAAGCTAAGGCTTTGAGACTTAACTAACTTTCCCCAAACAAAAGCCAGTAGCTGAAAAAGTTGGGGTTTAAACCTTGGCAAGTTGGCTTCAGAATGCAATGATGCTACACTGAACTTACGAGTAGCCTTATATACAAAAAAGACCCTGCACCTACAGTAAATAAGAAAACTAAGAGAGACTAAATCAGACTGACTAGAGGGTACAAATAAAGGCTAAGCAAGACAGAAAAAAGAGTGACAAAAATGATGAGGTAAAAAGGTTCTATTTTCAAAAGAGTAGTTAACTGTTCTATAATTTTACTCTGTCTGTCTGAGAGGGTGAAAGAATGTAAGAAAAAGGCCATGAATTCCAAGGCCTTTGCTTCTTAGGAAGCAAAATTTTCCAGTTTCTTGAGTGGCGTCAGCTATTAACCTTGTGGAGGTGAAATAGCTGTTAGGCTTTTTGTGTGGGTTGCCCAGGATGACCATTGTGACTGCATGGCCTCTGGGTAAATCCAAATTAAACCAAGCTCTAGGCTTGGAGAGAAGAGACTAGAATGCAACAACATCACTTTAGATCCCGTCATTTGCTCGGTTTTCCATGTTCTTATATGCTATTAGCCTGGTCTTTTTGTTCTTACAAGATGTTTTATTGTTTTATTTTGCAGATTTATCCTTTCTTCAAAAAAAAGCCCAATAATTAAACAAGTGTTATAAACAAGGCCCAGAAGATTACCATTTAGAAGCAGAGTTAAGACTAGAAGTTCTCCCTCTTGAATTCCAGAACTCAGTGAACAAAATTCTCTTTTATTCTCTTAAGTATCAATATTTATGATGCAAAAATAAAAGTTCAAAAACTTGCTAAGGATTAAAATGTTTCCACAAACTATATAAAATCTATAAATACAACAAGAAGCTGAAGAGTTTCAAATGAGGTTGTGAGAAGTTTGCTTCAAATTTAATACCTTTTTCCTTTTAAATAACAAGTTAGAATACCTTTACAATTACAAAATTAAGCCTCTGATACTATATGCACACACTCAAAGAATGAACACATTTCAAAAACAACATTTTACTTTGGTAAAATAAGCAAATACATTGATTGGCAACCTTGTCAGATAATAATGTCAATCTACCATTTTACTTAGTAAATATTTGTAGAAAATCTGTAAATAGTATAAATAATCTTCAAAATGCTAAAGAGGCCAGGTAAAACAGACTATATATTGTATGATTCCATTTATATGAAATTGTAAAAATGTAAAAGTAATGACAGAAAACAAATGTTATTTGTCAAGGGCCCAGGGTGGCAGGCAGGGTTGACTGCAAAGGGACACATGAGTTTTGGGGATGAAGGAAATGTTCTACATCATGATTATAGTAGTAGATAGATGACTGTATGTATGTTTACAAAACTCACTGAACTTCTATAAGGAAAATAAGAGAAAATTATTAAGTGAAAATTATACCTCAAAATTTTAGAAAAGATTATACATAATAAATCAGCATACTTTTCAAAAAATCATTTCAGTAAAAATATTTTAATAAACAAATATTTGTAGAAAATCTATAAATAATATACTTTATCACAATCATAAGCAGTGTTTACGTTCTGACATTTTTATAAGAAATAGTTTTTCATTTTTTTTCTAGAAAAACAAGCAAACTAAGAAGTACTTAAAAAGTGACGTTGAATACAATTTAAAACCCTTCAATTTTGTTTCCTGAACTCAATATGAACTTGGCAGGTGTCTGAATGCTTTTCCCAGAATGCAACAATATAACAGAAGTTATATATTTGGGTTGTACAGGGGCCAAATAGACAATATAAGTGAGTGGCATGGAGCTGTCACAAACTGGAGTACATGGGTCTTCCCTAAAGAGCTGCCACCATTGAGTCATACAGATTGACAGCAGAAAAGAACACATGCCTCAGTGTGGCCAGAGCATCTGGAGTTTAAAGAGAAGTAGAAATCTAGATTTTTATGTGAAATGTCCTGATTTTTTTTAGAATGATGGTTCAACTTTTTTTTTTTTTTTTTAAATAACATGTGTGGCCCAAACAAAACACATCCGTAGGCAGAATAAAGACCTCTGGTCCACAGTGCATGCTTTGTGACTTTTTAAATTACAGAGTCTTGCCATCTTTCTAATGGCTTATATCTTCATTTGTAGTGAGTCTAGATTAATGTGGAATATTAGTGCAGCTGAAGTAAAACGCACCTCAAAATTACATTCAGCTATTTTGCTGAAAAACCAAGTTCTGTTTACATTTCCAAGCACACTGGTTGGTAATAAAAGGAAAAATCAGTTAGAATGAAGAAAGCATAAGGAGAAACTGAAGAAAAATCACAACTTTAAGATCAGTGTCAGCTTCTAGGTTCTAGAACAATAAAATAATCCATGTGTTGAAATTTGAGAACTTCATTGCCCCAACTAGTCCAACCTGGCTGTAAATTCCGAGCAAACAATTCCAAATATTGCCCTTCTGGCTTCACATAGTCTTTTAAAACCTCTGTTCAAAAAAGAGAAAAACACAACAATTATTATTAAGAAATCAACATCCTTTTAGCAGTTAAGAACAAAAAAGCAAAATGTTTCTTTAAAAAAAAAAACACACAGAAAATTAATTTCAAGGATTTCATCATAGGCTTTACTATTTATAGATAGAAAGTTATTTGAAATAAACACCTTTGAGATTGGGAACAATACCATCAGAACTTTCAGTAGTCTTGATTTATTGGTTTTCAATTTGTAAATGAGAAATGAGGATTTTAACACACACACAGGTGAATTTTCAGTTTTCCAATACTGCTGACATATCTCCTGAGTACTAACTCAATCTATTTTTTAATAAACATAATCCATGCATGAAAAAGAAGGGTATAGGAACAATACAAAGACAAGGCACTTTAAAAACTAAGATAAAATAGGGCCAGCAGAGTGACACATTGGTTAAGAGCTGGTTTGGGGATGCCAGCAGCCCGGGTTCAGATCCCACATAATGAGGGCCAGTGACACTGCCCCCCACAGCTAACAACAGCTCCACCTGGGGCTATGCGAGCCCCTGCTATGGTGTAGGCTGCAGCCCCTGCTGCAGTGGGCTGCCATAGGCTACAGTGAGTGGCCGGCAGCCAGCGTGAGTGCCTGGCAGCCAGCGTGAGTGGCTGGCAGCCAGCGTGAGCTGCCAATAGCCACGATGAGCGACCATCCAGAGGCCGGCGACTGATCTACCTAATCCGGGAAGAACACAATGATGATACCAACATGGGCCAGTGAAGCGATGTCCTCCATAACTAGACTGAAGAACAAAAAGACGGCAACTTGTCTGTTCCCCTTCCCCGATACCCCAAAGCTGTTCCCCTTCCCCAATTCCCCAATTTAAAAAACAAAACAAAAACTAAGATAAAATATAAGTCTCTGAAAACATATATCTTTGCTGAAAGAGTAGTAAATGAAGACTTGGACACAGACAGAAATATTCAGAAAATATAATTGTTACCGGCCAACCGAGCAGCCCCACCCCCCTCCACTGAGAAACTTTTGTTTTCCTTCCCATAGAAATGTTGTCTCCTCCTTAGTTTCTTACTTCTTTAGCTCCTACTCTTCTAATCAGTTTCTGAATCCTAAACAGTAGATTGTTCATAGAAATCTCATACCCTTTCTTCAGATAACTACTTGAAAGCCTGTGACTTCCTAATATCCCCCAGGCCAGTAAGCTAAATGCCAAATCCATTCTGGGCCCAGACAACTGATGCCACCTGAGTGACAGGCTGAATGGCCACAGGCTTCATGAGAGCTAACAGGTTTATTAATTAAAATCTATTTTTTCTTATTCAGGGGCATTAGGGATGCATTAGATGACAGACATCCCAGTGAGATTGCCAGTCACAAGCAAAGAAGCCAGCATGATCTTCCAGGCGGAGCTCGAGACCCCTTCCTCTTATCTGAGATCAGCTAGAGTGAGAGTTCTGTGAACCCCCAATAGGCAGGGACAGCTCTATGCCCCTGCCCAGCAGGAAGCAGATACAGAAGAAGAGACCTCCTGTCCCTCAGCTTCCCATAGAGATTTTATGGGGATCATGTCTCTCAAGGGGAAAACAAGGCAGGCAGTTAGAGGTAGGCATTGAGTCTCGGCATTCCTGCATGTCGCACAGAATGTGACCACCCGGGTGACCTCCCCTCTGCACCCAAAACTTCCACTCATTGTAACTATCTACCCCTAAAACTAATAGGTACAAAATACCTGACTGGATTACACCAGTCACTTACACCTGCGCAGTAAAGGCCATAACAACCTTCATTTCACCCGGGCCTCATTATACCATTATTATAATATCATACATATGCCTGGAAGTTTATTAATATAATTATAATAGACTGAATTCTGGGAAGGAACATGCACAGTCTAAAGAGATGAGGTAATAGCCTATTGTCAGTTACGAGTGCCAATCAAGGAGTACCACGCCCAGAGGGGAACAGCCCATTCTAGAGAAAAAGGGATAAAAACTCCAAGTCCTGGGAAGTCCATGCTCTTCTTTGCCTTTTGACCACTGTTCTTTGTGATCTTTTGACCCCCTTCCTTCCATTTCGAGCTTTTTGGGCCTCGCCTTTGCGTGTGGCCTGTTCCATATGCTCCACGCTCCTTGAAATAATTTTTCTTCTAATAATAGGCCTTTGAGCTATCCTCTACTGCTTAGGCCTATTTTTAATTCTAAATGTACATCTCTTCCAATAAACTACTTTTTTTTACTGCTTTACTCTGGTATCTCGTTCAATTCTTTGCTCAAGTTGCCAAGGACCTGGACTTTGCGCCGAGAAGGGCCCACTCTCTGAAAACATAACTAACACATAACTATACCCCCTTAGCTATAACTTGATAGTACTAAGAACATTCCTTCACTTCCAAATTATAGATCCTATTTACCTAAAATTTCACCATATTATTTCCACAGTTAACTATTCCTTATTCAATGTATTAATAACTACTGTATTATACATATAACTACTATATGTATTTTGTTGGGGAAAAGGTACCTTATAAATATTGGCTAAATAGCTGTGCTATACACTAACAGAAAGAAAAGAATGCCATAGAAGCTTTTTCTTAAGCACATGCTCATTTGGATGACAAATATTTAAATCAATTTAACCTTGATCACATTGCTAGTTAGCTATATTAACAATCAATTATAGAAACTGGCTATGAAAATAATTCAGGGGTGAAAAGTCACTAAAACAGATAATTCTTAATCGTTATACAAGACTGAGCTTGGAAGAAATCTATCATATTCTCTTTAGGAATGAGAAGGGTGACGTTTAAAAGACAATATATTGGGCCGGCCGAATGGCGCATTGGTTAAGAGCTGGTATTGGGATGCCAGTGGCCCGGGTTCGGAACCCACGTATGAGGGCTAGTGACACTGCCCTCTACAGCTAACAACAGCTCCACCTGGAGCTGGGCTGTGCGAGCCCCGGCTAACAACAGCTCCACCTGGAGCTGGGCTGTGCGAGCCCCGGCGACGGTGTAGGCTGCAGCCCCTGCTGCAGTGGGCTGCCATTGGCTACAGTGAGTGGCCAGCAGCCAGCGTGAGCTGCCAATAGCCGCGGTGAGTGACATCCAGAGGCCGGCGACCAATCTGCCTCATCCAGGAAGAGTGCAATGAGGATACCAACATGGGCCAGTGAAGCAACATCCTCTGCAACTAGACTGAAGAACAAAAAGACAGCAACTTGTCTGTTCCCCTTCCCTGATTCCCCAACGCTGTTCCCCTCCCCCAATTCCCCAACAAAAATCTTTAAAATAAATAAAATAAATAAAATAAAAGACAACACATCAAAAATTTTTTGTTTCATAATATTCTTCAATTGCTCTCACAGCGAAATAATTGTTTATTTGTCTAAAAGCGCTGGTCCTGTTTATCAAAAATCAAAGAATTAAAAGTATTGTCTATAATTCAACTGAACCAAATTTGGGCTTTGAACGCTTCTAGATGCTGCCATAAAGACTTTTAGTCCTTTCATAAGTTTATATGTAATTAAATGTTACTAAACTTGAAAGAAAAAGATTTCCCAAGTCTTAGAGGACAATAAACCTATATTACTTTTCCATTTTCCCCCATGAATTCAATGCCTTACCAGCGTCAATTCACTTTTTTTTTTTTTTTTTGAGGGCAGTGTCACTGGCTCTAATATATGGGACCCGAACCGGGGACCACTGCGCCACTCGGCCGGCCCCCCATCAATTCACTTTTAATGTAGTCTAAGGTTATACTGAACCAAGATTTTGTTTGTTTTTGCTTATTTGTTCAGTTTTTCAGTACAAACATGTCAGCAGCTCTATTTTAGAACTTTAAACTGGAGTCTAACTAAACTGGGGTCAGCCAGTCAAAATGTTTACAATTATGGGGCTCCACTATAATTAGTGCTATGAAATTTAACAATGGAAACAGACATCCATATTTTCTAACAACTCACAATCTGATAGAAAATGATGGGCAGGTACTTGGGAGTGGAAAAATACATACTACCTAAGCCTATTTATCACCTCACATTTTCTCAGTGTAACACATTCCTGCATGATATTTCTTCTTTCTAGTTGACAAAAATAGAAAATCAAGGAGTAATGTCTTTACAATGTAAAATGTTTATTTCAAAAGAAGGCAAATTAGAAATGTTTATTCTTATGAATTTTAAATATCAATTTAAAAGTAAATGCAAGATATTAAAAGTTCTCATTATAGCAGGCTGGCCAAGTAGCTCAGTTGATTAAGAGTTAAGTTAAGAGTGCGAGCTCTGAGCAACAGGGCAGCTGGTTCAATTCCTACATGGGCCAGTGATACTGTGACTCAGCTGAGATGCCCCTGAGCTGCCAAAAGGTGGCAGGATGGCCCAGCTGGTGAGAGCATGTGCTCCTATCAACAAGACATGCCTGTTTGATGGTGGGCTATGCCCGCCCACAACTAAGACTGGTCTCAGCACTTTGAGCTGAGCTGCCGCCCAGGTGGCTCACTGGATAGAGCGTATGCTCTTAACAACAAGGCTGCTGGTTAAACTCCTGCATAGGAAGGTGGCTACGCCCACCTGCAAGGAAGATTGTAACACAGCACCTTGAACTTACAGGCCACAAGCTGCCGGCGGGCAGCCAGATGGTGACTGGTGCCCTCCACCACTAAGACTGAAGAACAACAACTCAGCTGGTCTCCCTCCCCAATTCCTCAACACTGTTCCCCTCCCCTGATACCCAAATTTAAAAAGAAAAAAAACAGTTCTCATTATAAAAGAAAAAATTTTTGTAACTATACTGTATGTATATGATGATGGATGTTAACCAGACTTATTGCTGGTAATCATTTTGCAATACAGATGCTCCTCAACTTCCAATGGCATTATGTCCTAATAAACTCATCATAAGCTGAAAATATCATAAGTCTAAAATGCATTTATTAATCATACTGCTAACCTACTAAACATCATAGCTGAGCCTGGACTACCTTAAAAGTGCTCAGAACAGTTACATTAGCTTACAGTTGGGTAAAATCATATAACACATTAAATACACTGTAGATTAGTTGTTTACCATCCCGTGTGATTGAGTGGTTGACTGGGAGCTGCAGCTCAATGCCACTATCCTGCATCACAAGAGAGTATCATACCTCATATCACTAGCCTGGGAAAAGATCAAAATTCAAATTTGAAGTATGGTTTCTACTTAATACGTATCACTTCCACACCATCGTAAAGTAAAAAAATTTTAAGTACAACCATTGTAAGTTGGGGACTGTCTGTATATACATATATTGAATCATTATGTTGTACACCCAAAACTAATATAATGTTATATGTCAATTATAACACAATAAAAAAGTAAATGCCAATATATAAATTTAAATATGCATATGACATATATATACTTTGATAATTACTAACATCTGGCATTAGTAAAACATACTTCTAACCAACAGAGAGGAAGTAATTCATGCATGGCCAGTCATTCCCCCTTTGATCTGGGATCAAAGAGCAGGATTGAGGGAGAAGTGGCTCAAATACTATATAGAAACTCATCAAACTATGTTTTACTCTTCAGATAAAAACTATTAGTGAATAAAGTAGTAAAAATGGGGTAGAAATTCCTCTAAGGTAAAATATGAAAAACAAAGTTTGATTCTAATACTTTTATTTTATAATTCCTATTAAATCTTCAAACTTAAGAATATACATTTATTAATATAATGTTAGGTTGTAAGCCACAGGTATTGATGGCTTATCTTTCAATCTAAGGAGAAATCTTCAAAACATAAAACTAGAGTAAGTGTATCATTTTGAAATGGAATATGCTGCTAATTTGTTTTTTTTTTTATATTTTGCAGCAGAACTAACATAACTTTTTAAAAAATCGTGGTGGTTCTAAAAGGAAAAGTGAGAACATTTCATTTTATGAATTTGCATAAAGCAGTTTAAGAACATTTACATGTAAAAGTTCTGAGTATTACAAATAGAACATGTATTATCCCAAATCCTAGAGTTATGATTCCAGAGTAAAACATACTGCAGAAATCTGAAAGTTGCTTTCTGGTGGCTTTAATGTGTATGCTCTACACTGAAAACAGAAGCACTTGTTATAGAGTAACATGAACTCAAAAAAAAACAACAAAGGATTACAAATATTTCTTGTCTACAACTACTTAACCAAAACATAAGAATTACATATATCAAGTAACGCAGATTTTTTCCCCCAAAATCTAACTTTTGTTTTCAAATGTTCTCAATCCTAAAGATGTGTTTGTGCTGCACTCTACTGGGAATATGGCAGAACAGCATTTCATAGATGTAAGCTGTAATACTAATTTTTATTAGTATTAATAAAAGACTAATTGTTTTAGCTATTTTAAAGTTTTATCTCTTATTTTGAGTCTTAGCTTTTGGATTTTAAAAAATAAAAGCCCTAAAGCAAACATGAAATTAAGCTTTGATACTCACTGACTGATTAAAAAATTTGAATGAGAAAAATACAAATTAGATTTCCTCCATCAAATACAACTGATGCCAAACAATTTTTTTTCTCAAAGAACAGTACAATCTCATTTTTCATTTAAGTCACATATTTAATGCATTAAAGAATCTATGACAGCCGGCAGAGTGGCGCGGTGGTTAAGCGCTGGCTTAGGAAGCCAGCGGCCCCGGTTCGGGTCTCACATATGAGGGCCAGCGACACTGCCCTCAAAAAAAAAATAGAATCTATGACAGCCCGAAGTTTAAAGGCAATTATTCACTGAGAATCCTTCTAAGTCAAAGAATGAATCATCAGGTAGATATCTGAATATTTCTCAAATGAATTAACACTCTTCTTCTGCATAAGCAACTTGAGATAATAGAAATCCTAAACTCTATCAATAAAAATTCTTTTGAGAACTTATATACATTTTCCCACATATCCAAGCTCATGTACTATCCCTTATTTCACAAAATAATATGATAGGCTGGCTGCCTGTAGTGTTCCTGAGTGACAGCTTGAAATTGTTTTTATTTTTTTTTAAAAGCACGGATCACCAAATTAATAAATTACATAGTTCTGAAAAAGTTATTTGAATAGTAAACTTTAAATATTAAATTCAGTATCTCTGAAGGACTTACATTCCTATTTTTTAAACTCTCACTTGAAAAATTTATACTGAGCTTCTATATATTCTAAGAATTTCAAATATATTATAACAAATTCTCACAACACTTAAAGATTAAACATCATCATTGCCTCTTTAAATTAACACTTTCAGGTGGAAAGTGATTAGAGTAACTGACTCAAGTAGCAGAGTCAGGATTCAAATCATGTCAACCAATCTCCAAAGTCCAAACTTTACACTATTTCTTGCCACTTCATTAAACAATGTTTAATGAAACTTTCATTAAACAATGAACATTATACTAAAGCATTAAGACCAGTAAGAATTGCAGGCTGCAGCAATTACCTTTCCAATGGTTCAGAAAAGCAACACTACCTCAACATAAAATTGAGAGTATCTTCCAAATGTCAAGGTAATTCTAACCATTTCTCTGACTGCTATTCTGAGGTCCTGGTTTTAGAACCAGCAAGGGATAGAGTCCTGGTAGCAAAACAAAGTCCCCTCAGAGGCACAATCAGTCTTCATTCTGTCAAGGCTAGTGACGAGGTAAAAATCAATAGCAAAGAGAACCTAAAAAATGGTTTAAAATGAAAGGCTGAGGTAATATAAAACTAATCTAGGCAGGGCATCCAGTGGACCGTGGATCTCTCTTGCTTCAACGGTGTTTGGATGAAACAGATCCAAGGACTCACCTTCTTCCAGCCCCCAACCACCCTCCAACCTTCTGTCCCAGTCGCAATCTCCAGGATCAGCAAACACCATTTTTTATGGTTAGCTCCTTATTGCCGACCAACCATGAGCTCCCAGACTCATCAGAATTATTCCACCAAGGTAGAAGCCACCATCAGCCGCCTGGTCAACCTGCATCTGTGGGCCTCCTACACCTACCTCTCTCTGGACTTCTATTTCCACCATGATGATATGGCTCTGGAAGGTGTGGGACAGTTCTTACAGTAGTTGGCCAAGCATCTTTTTTTTTTTTTTTTTTTTTAAATATGGAACGCTTCACGAATTTGCGTGTCATCCTTGCGCAGGGGCCATGCTAATCTTCTCTGTATCGTTCCAATTTTAGTATATGTGCTGCCGAAGCGAGCACAACATGGAAACCAAGCATCTCTTAAAGATGCAAAACCAACACAGTGTCAGCGCCTTCTTCAAGGACATGCAGAAGCTGTCCCAAGATAGGTGGACATCATGGAAGATGCCACGGCCCTGGAGAAGAACCTGAACCAGGCCTTTCTAGATCTGCATGCCCTGGGTTCAGCCCACACAGACCCCCTTCTCTTTGACTTCTTGGAGAGCCACTTCCTAGATGAGGAAGTGAAACTGATCAAGAAGATGGGACCAGACTACTTCTGTAGGCTAGTCAGCCCCCAAAGGGGCTGGGTGAGTGTCTCTTCAAAAGGCTCATCCTCAAGCACAATTGGGAGTCTCCAGAGCTCACTGGCATTTAGGAGCCTCTCTGCATTCCCCTGGGGTCATGGCTTCTGTTGGGGCCCTGCAGCCACCACGCAGCTTCTTAACCACAGAACCTTCTCCTAAGCCATGGACCAAAGGGAAACAATAAGTCATTTTTGTATCAAAAACAAACATACAAAAACTAATCTATTAATAAATTCTACTATAAAATTTTAGAATGTTAGTTAAAATAACATATCTGATTTAATTTCTAAATCTCTAGACCATTCAAATGCTAAATTCAATGCTTTTTTCAATTTGACATAAGTCATAACAATTCTATTTATAAAACATACCAGCAAGAGGTGGCTTATGTGAGTGAAGAGTACAGGGCACACTGACAATTAACTTGTGATCTGGAATGGGGACCACTTTCACATCTGCATTCCTAATTAAAACAGAACAACACAGTAAATTACATTTTAAAGGTCATTTTTTAATACATAAGCCACAGTTGCCTTAACTTTTTTCATTTTTCAAATAGTATATGAATTTAAAATAAATTTGATAGAAACAATAATGGAAATCAACCATTTAAGTGTTAAGACATTTCCAATAATTTCCTTTTCTACAGTAATGACATTACACACTAGATAAAACAAGAGATAATACAAAATTTCATGTGCCATACCATTCACACTTTACTAGTATGGGATATTTGCAGATTTTCAAAAGTGTAAAAATTAGGAAAAATCAATGATCATTATGTTAATAATTTTTAAAAGCTTAAAAATTAATACATTTATACAATTTTGAAAAATCACATTTCCTACCTTAATGGTAAAGCAGTTTTTTCTCGAAATCTTCCCAGTACAAGACCTTCATAAGGCTTTTTGTGTGGAGAATCTAATGGGAACACAAACTCTCCTGAGTTGGTGATCTGATAGAAAGGAGTCAAAAAAACAAAAACAAAAAACCAAGTATCTGTAAATATCCAGAAAAGGGTATTTTCTCCCCTATCACTATACAGTTTTTACCAAAGGAAAAGAAATTATTAAACCTCTAGACTAGTGCTGTCCAATAAAAATATAATGTGACCCACAAATGCCAGTCACCTATGTAATTTAATTTTCTACTAGAAACTTAGGAAAAGTAAAAAGAATGTAGTGAAATTAAATTTAATTACATCTATAATCTAACATATCCAAAATATCATTTCAATATGTAATCAATTCAAAAAAGTTATTGAGATAGGTTATATTATTTTCCTCATACTAAGTCTCTGAAATCCAATGTATATTTTACACTTAATACCACATCTCAATTTGGACTAGTCAGGCAGTAACTTACCTTATTAGACAGAGCAGCTAAAAGGGACTAAAAAATACTTTAAATATCACTTTATCATTTTGCACACAAACATCTCTACTTTTCATTAACATTTATTCCTGGAAACCATGCCATCATTAACTCATTTATTCATTCATTCAAATAACATTTAATAATTACTATCAATGTGACTAAGTAGATTATAATATTTTCCCATATTTACAGGAAATGGTGTCATTAACTACAGTCAGAGGTAAAATTAATAATGAAAGCAGCTCAGGCATTATAAATCCAGAAATCCAATTTTATCATCTCACTCTGGACGGATAAGACTCTCAGACTCACATAAGCTCATCAAATTCAAAATACAATTTATAATAACACTATCAATTCATTAACCACAGAGATATATATTTCTATTATCAGAATATTCATACCTTCTATCTATAGAACCCTTTACCACATATCAAAGTACCTAAAAAACCAAATCAGTAAAGTTGTTTTATCAACTTCAGGGCCCATGAGAGGCATTTCTTCTATACAATACTGTAGAAACACTGGAAATTTTTATTCTTTGGATAGTCTTTATACTCAATGCAGATTACTCCTTCTATTATAACCATATGGGAGAGGGGAGCTGCGTAGGGGAATCGGGGAAGGGGAACAGACAAGTTGCTGTCCTTTATTATTCTTCAGTCTAGTTGTGAAGGACGTGGCTTCACTGGCCCATGTTGGTATTATCATTGCGCTCTTCCTGCGTGAGGCAGTCGCTCGTTGGCCTCTGGACAGTAGCTCACGGCAGCTCTTGGCAGCTCATGCTGGTTGCCAGCCACTCACGCTGGCTGCCAGCCACTCACTGTAGCCTATGGCAGCTCACTGCAGCAGAGACTGCAGCCCACACTGTTGCTGGCCATCTTAGCTATAGAGGCAACATCCACCATCTTAGCTATAGAGGCAATCAGGTGGAGCTGTTGTTCACCACCTTAGCTGTAGAGAGCAGTGTCATTGGCCCTCATATGTGGGATCTGAACTGGGGCCGCTGGCATCCTAAGCCCGCTCCTAACCAACGTGCCACTCGGCCAGCCCTGTATTTTTGTTTTAAACTCTGATTTTTATATCATCTCTTACAACTGATTACTACTACAAATGAATAGTCTTAATTTTATGTATTGCTATTAACATTTTACTGGTTTTGATTTCAGAAAATAACCTTTTCCTGACTTTGGCCCCAGTCTCTGACTATAAAAGAACTGTCATAATGGAGAGGATGTAATGGAGTTTTATATTCTTGGCATGGTCTTATACCAAATCAACCAAAGCTAAGCCCAAAGTACATTACAAAAGCCAAGATACAACTGTAAATGTTGGTTTGCCAAGTCCCATAAAATAGGTGTAAATAAAACAATGTATACAGCTTTCACAAGATAATCCAGAAGACTACCAAATATAAACAAAGCACATAAAAACAGAACTCTCCTGTGTCTAATATGAATATACCTGCTATATAAACATTAAACATTCAATTGATAATAACCTGGCTTATCTTTTTAAAATTTAAGAGGATTTTGTGGAATTCACCTAGGTAGAAAAAGGATGTACAGTGAACTCTGACTGATACCTTATTTTTCTGTATTCCTTGGTATTCTTACAGCAAGAGGATATATTAAAGATCATTCAACCAATTTGAGAATTAGAATCACTTCTTTCAAAAGTAGGCACACAGCACATAAGGCACTGAAGGACCTAAGTTAAGATTTAAAGTATGAAAGGTTCTTGGTTCTAGCATCTTCACACCTCTTCCACACTGGGTTACTTTGCTTTTCTCCCTCTCTTCCTCAGAAACATAAGAAAAGGAAAGGAAGAAAGAAAGAGAAGGAGGGAGGAAGAGAGGGAGGGAGGAAGGGAAGGAGAGAGGGAGGGAAGTAACAAAGGGTGACTGAAACTGTAGATGTGTAAAGTGTAAGAAGATGAAGGGTAAAATTAGTTTTATGTTTAGTGATAGACAGATTCCCCAAAGTTTTTGTTTGTTGTTTTATAAACTACAGACATCAGAGCTCTTAAAAATGTCATTCTGTTATCTCTGTGAGTGATTTACCAAGGCCAGCAGTTTGGGAATCTACTACAAAACAGACATAGAACAAACAGGTAAAAAGCCTCGAGAATAAGAAGATAAAAATATTAGGTTGTCAGAAAAGTCATGACACATTTTTGCAATGAAAAACAGAAAAAATAGGACCGGCCGAGTGGCTCATTGGTTAAGAGCTGGTTTTGGGATGCTAGCGGCCCCGGTTCGGATCCCACATATGAGGACCAGTGACACTGCCCTCTACAGCTAACAACAGCTCCATCTGGAGCTGGGCTGTGCGAACCCCTGCGATGGTGTGGGCTGCAGCCCCTGCTACAGTGGGCTGCCAAGGCTACAGTGAGTGGCCGGCAGCCAGCGTGAGCGGCTAGCAGCCACCACGAGCTGCCAATAGCTGCGGTGAGCGACCATCCAGAGGCCGGAGACCGATCTGCCTCATCCGGTAAAAGCGCAATGACAATACCAACAGTGAAGCAATGTCCTCCGCAACTAGACTGAAGAACAAGGGGATAGCAACTTGTCTGTTTCCCTTCCCCGATTCCCCAACGCTGTTCCCCTCCCTCAATTCCCCAATAAAATCTTTAAAAAAAAACAGAAAAAATATGTCATGACTTTTCCAACAACCCAATATTTAGCAGCAAAGTAAAAGTTTTAATTAGACCATATTGAAGGACTACAGCAGTGACATGTTAAACGTTAGAAAGTAGATGCTACCTTTATGTGACTTACATGTCACGCTATATTAACAATTAACTCCTGAACTTACTTTTACCCAGTGCCATTCAGCAACTAACTCCACAGACCACGAAGGATAAAGTTCTTCCTTTACAAAACGTAGGTGCTTCTGTCTATTGGTCACCCAAGTAATAACAAGACAGTCTGGAGAAGCCAATTTAGGGATAGGTATTTGCTTTATTTGTAATGGTGATAAATAACTGTACCTAAAAATAAACAAAAATATTATGAGCAAAATTTGCCGCAAAAAGAAAAATAAGCAGGGTGCAGACTTGTATAAACTGACTCCACAAACAAATTTATATAACTAAATATGAAGCTACAATGACACCCAGTAAACACATTGCTACTTGTTACATGCAAGTCAGAAATAAATTCATTTTTCATTTTTAGTAATTTAAAACTGTTTATCACATCTAAACACATTACATTTTAGTAAATTTTACTGAAATTTACAATGTTTTTCTCTCATTCAAAATTAAGTAAACGTTGTTTGGTTTCCATAATCTATACATTATATAGGGACCCCATCACAATGAATCTTGACACTACTGTCTCAATATTCCACTATATTTTCAACCCTCAATCTATCATCCTGCTTCTCTTTTCTTTCCCAATCAATTCCACTGGGCTCTCTGAAATCCTCATGCTTTCATTTCAATAAATTAAAATAATTTAAAATTCTGGCACCTCCTGGCCATTAATAGTATGAAGTCTACTTTCTCTTGCTAGAACACTACTTGCTCTACAATACCCAAATGAATGTGGCCCTTTCTCCAACACCCAGTACACCACAGGGAGAGGAGAGCTCAGCATTCTCCTAGCTCCCCCATTGCTGCTTCCAGGATATAACTCACCCACCTTTGCACAAAATTGCCTTCTCTTTGAGAGGTATGCTATCCAGCTAGGCTAGTCTCTCATGTTTCTTAGTGAACCCATCCATATTCACTGAGGACTTAAGCTCTAAGATCCTTTTACCTCAACAACACAAATTGCCCAACACATATCTTGGGCATTTTGAATGCACAATCTATATAATGTGCACTTCAACTCTTCTTCCCTTAAAAAAATACAATTGCATTCACCCCACTTCAATAATCCATTCCAATGACCTAGGCCTTGTCATCTCTCATACTTGCTCCATCTCTGAAACCATGAACATTGGTTTCTAGCCATAACCTCTTATCCTTCATTTATCCTTTGATTTTATCAAAGCATCCAGTCAGTGCCCCATTCCTCCATCTTAGTCTCTTTGAGTTTCCTCCTACCCACTTGTTCCTCTTCCCTATAGACTACCATTCACTAATCATTTCATTACCTTCTCACTAGCACCCTCAAATCCCATTCTACCTTTATCCTTCTTCTTATAGCAACTACAAACCTTGAATCTTCAATTTCTTCCGATGGGGAAAATCAAGTGGAAAAAAAATGTACAACTGAAGAATTCGGTCAATTAAATCCATTCTCATGCTCTCAAAACGACTCAGTTCTTTTACTTATCTATCCTTGGTCAACTACTACAAACTCCGATCTCTTTTCAAGTCTCTTATCCAAACTCACCCTTGGCAGAAATGCCCTAGACTCCTTTAAATACCTAACCTTCCCCTCCCTCCTTGTAACACCTTCACTTATCTATTTCTACACATTTCCTCTTAAAGGAAATGGCATGGCTTCACCTATTTAAAGCCTATACCTCCAGGTGTGTTCTCTTATTCCCATCTTCTAGTATCTTGTAATGCTATTCCTGCCCTCCTGTATTTTCAATCACTCTAGTGGTTCCTTACCATCAATCTATAAACACACTTATACTATCTGATTTGAAAGGAAGAAAGAGAGAAAAGGCGGGAGGAGGAGAAAAGAAAAGAAGAGACAAATCCTCTCAATTTGGTCTCCTTCTTGCTACAGCTAACGACTTATATGCATTTAGTCTTTCTACTTTCCTTTATTCCACAATTTACTACAATGAGGCTAATACTACTATACCTGCTCTGGAAAAAGTAAATGCAAATGGCCAAATACAATAAACATTTGAATCTAGTTCTAACACATGGCAACTGTATGTCAGGAAGTGATCAATCAATATTTCTTAAACAAACAAATGAGTAAAACAATTCTGATCTCATGCACCCAAGTTCCTGTCATCTAGACCAGTGCTCTTCCAGTAGACTAGCATTTTTTTATAATCAATGTGATGATTTCAAAAGACTAAATTTGCCACAGTATGAACATCAGGTCAAAAATTTCAAGTTTGGGTTGCTGGTTGGAGATTGGGTAAAAAAGGTGAAGAATTAAGAAGTACAAATTGGTAGTTACAAAATAGTCAAAAGGGTGTAAAGTATAGCATAGGGAATGTGCATATAGTAAATAATATTATAATAACCATATATAGTGCCAAGTTGGTACTAGACTAATGGGGGGCATCATTTTGTAAATTATATAAATGTCTAACCACGATGCTCTATATCTGAAACTAATATAAAATAATATTGAATGTCTGTAATTGAAAATTTAAAAAATGGGGCCAGCCGAGTGGCGCATTGGTTAAGAGCTGGCTTGGGATGCCAGCGGCCCTGGTTCGGATCCCATATATGAGGGCCAGTGACACTGCCCTCTACAGCTAACAACAGCTCCACCTGGACCTGGGCTGCGCGAGCCCAGGCAACGGTGTAGGCTGCAGCCCCTGCTGCAGTGGGCTGCCATAAGCTACAGTGAGTGGCCGGCAGCCAGCGTGAGCAGCTGGCAGCCGGCGCGAGCTGCCAAGAGCTGCGGTGAGTGACCATCCAGAGGCCGGCAACCGATCAGCCTCATCAGGGAAGAGCGCAGTGACGATACCAACATGGGCCAGTGAAGCAACGTCCTCTGCAACTAGACTGAAGAACAAAAAGACAGCAACTTGTCTGTTCCCCTTCCCAGATTCCCCAGTGCTGTTCCCCTCCCCCAATTCCTCAATAAAATCTTTAAAAAAAAAAAAAGAAAATTAAAAAAATGTAAAAAAGGATTACCTATGTATCAAAATAGGCAAAAGGCATGAAAAGTTAATAAAGAAAAGAGGAAATAAAAGTGCTTTAAAAAACAATGGGAGGGCCGGCCGAGTGACGAATTGGTTAAGAGTTGATTTGGGATGCCAGCAGCCCCAGTTCGGATCCCACATATGAGGGCCAGTGACACTGCCCTCTACAGCTAACAACAGCTCCACCTGGAGCTGGGCTGTGCAAGCCCCGGCGATGGTGTAGGCTGCAGGCCCTGCTGCAGTGGGCTGCCATAGGCTACAGTGAGTGGCCGGCAGCCAGTGTGAGCGGCTGGCACCCAGCCTGAGCTGCCAATAGCCGCGGTGAGCGACATCCAGAAGCCGGCGACAGATCTGCCTCATCCGGGAAGAGCGCAATGACGATACCAACATGGGCCAGTGAAGCAACGTCCCCCACAACTAAACTGAAGAACAAAAAGACAACAACTTGTCTGTTTCCCTCCCCCAATTCCCCAATAAAATCTTTAAAAAAAGAAAAATGGGAAATGATTTTGTCTAACTGCTACTCAAAGAAACAAAAATGTTTAAAAATATTTTTTAAAAATTGAAAGTTTTTTAACTGCATGTTTCTTGAATTGTCTTAATTTTATTTAATTGGTTGATTTTGGAGGGGAAGGATTAAATAGTCATACTTTATTTTCTATTTCTAATCCGGAAATTACTGAGCAAATTTCAAAATATGCATCTTTACGTGTTGCAATGGAAAGTATGCAACATCACCTATGTAGTATTCTTCCCAAAAATGTTTAACCTAAATTTAATCATGAAGAAATAATCAGACAAATCCAAATTGTGGGATATCTACAAATAAGGGGCATGAACTCATAAAAAAGAGTCAATGTCCTAAAGATAAAAAATGACTACATTAAAGGAACTGAAGAAAAATAAAGCCCGAATTAATAACGATCCTTGATAGGATCTTGGATCTAAACAGTAAAAACAAAAATATAGCCATAAAGAATAGTTTGAGGATAATTGGGAAAATCTGAATATGTAAATGTATATTTGATATTATTGCCAATATTACCTTTCTTGGGGGTGATAACAGTATTGTAGTTATATAGGAGAATGTCTTTGTTTTCAGGAGATGCATGCTAAAGAATTTGTGGGTGAAATTATTATGTCTATAACATCAGATAAAAAAGCAGAGATGAGAGAAAATGTACACAAAAATGTGGTAAAATTAATAACTGGTGAATCCAGGGGAACGGTAATTTGATATTCACATACTATTCTTTCAACTTTTCTCAAAGGCTGAATTTCTTTTTTAATCAAAAGTTAAAGAAAAGAAGCAATGCCGTAAATCATTACAATGAAGAGATCATAAATATATACCTACAAGATAAACGGGAAAGAAAACGAAAACTTTCAAAACGTGTTGTGAAAAACTATCATAAAATTCTTTAAATAAAGGAGTCTATTACTCAGAATTATAAAAATCTGTGCCAAAAATGCTGCTAAAAAGATCAAGCACTTGTTTACTTTTTTAAAATCTTCTATAGAATACTCAAGAATAAGATGTAAAAACCTATCAATTTTCATTAAAATAAAAAGCAAATGAAATTTGCCAGATATTCCTTTTTAAATAATTCTTGGAGAAAACTGGAACACATTACCAAAGCCTATCACAGAATTGGCCTCTTTGATTCTTTTGAACTTAACCTTGAACTATAATGATGAGAAGTGATGGAGAACAAATCATCTTTTAAACAAATGATGCTAGTTCCCACCCACCCAGTGCCGTACATACACACATTAAACAAGGACAATCCTATCAAGTATGACATAGATTACTTTCCAGAAGCTGAGAGCAAAGGTCAGATTATTAAGGAAAATTATGTTTTGGCACATATTTCTAAACCTTAATATCTGATATCAAAGAAGGCAAAAATGTTGTCTTTTACTGCTACAGAAATATCCCTAAACTAGTTTAATCTGTAACCTTAGCCATTAAAAAATATATTACTTTTGGAGAAGGGGCAAGATGGCGGCTGTGAGGAGGGCTCCATGAAATCTCCCCTGGAAATATCCACAATTTGAACTTCTAATACGCTTCAAAGAGACATCTACTCATCACACAGAGCAACTAAGAGTTCCACACCAGGATTGCTGGAAGGTGGGCAGGCCGGGCGAGTAGGGGAAGAAGGCGGCGAGACGCGTGAGGTGCAGCCCGCACCCGCGGCTGCTGAGTCACGGTGAGTGTTCCCCGGCTCGCTCCCTGTGGCCCGCGGCCCACCTAGAGCTCAGCAAAAACACGTTGGTTTGCAGTCTGAGGCAGAAGCTCAGGCCGGGCGAGTGCGGGAGGAGAGAGAGGAGACGACCGTGCAGAGGTACAAGCTGCACCCGCGGCTCGCTGGGTCCCCAGGAAGCAGGATGCAGAGCCCCGCAGCGGCAGGGCAAGATCAGTCCCTGCACCCTCCCGGTTCAGGGATCAGTCTCTGTGCCCACCGGGTCCCGCGGAGCGCAGAAGCCTGAAACCCGGGAGCAGGGGAAAACAGAGGACTCGCCCGCGGAGAAGCAGCGCGCGCTGGGCGGAGACACAGGTCCCGGAGAGACAGAGCGGGGATCGGAGCCGCGTGGAAAGGTGTGCGCAATCCCCTGAACCCCGGTGGCAGTCCCTCCAGGAGCGCAGCAGGAGAACGGCACGGGCGCGCGCCGGCTCCAAGGCAGAAGCCTTAAACCCGGGAGCAGGGGAAACACAGGACTCGCCCGTGGAGACGCAGCGCGCCGGCCCGAGTCACAGGTCCCGGAGAGACGGAGTGGGGATCGGAGCCACGCGGCACGGTGCGCGCAGTCCCCTAAATCCCGGCAGACCGTTTGGGAGAGCAGCAGGAGATCCGCGCGGGCGCGCCGGCTCCAAGGCAGAAGCCTGGAACCCGGGAGCAGGGGAAAAAGAGGACTCGCTCGGACAAGCAGCGCGCCGGGTGGAGACGCAGGTCCCCGAGAGACGCGGAGCGGGGATCTTGGTCACACGGATATTGTATTTTATTTTGTTTCCTCTTCTGTTATTATTGAGTATGTGGTTTTTGTTTTGTTTCTGTTTGTTTTCTTCATTAGTATGATTGATATTTCTGTACAAGTTGACTGTAGTTTGATAGTTGGTTGTTTTTACTTGTGCGAGCATTTGGTTTCCTTTGGTGGCTGCGGAGGTTGTTCTTGTTGATCTGTTATGCTCTAAAATCACTCTGCAGCAGTGGGTCCAAACAAACAGACACAAGAATCATCATACCTGGAGGCCAACTTTAGATAAAACTAGAGCATTTCTGGGTTTGACATACAAGAGTCACACCCAAAAAGAAGTTACTACAGGTACTAAGACCCATAGGGTCCAAGTTTCATCAGAGGGGTCAATCCTCTCACAGCAGCTCATAAACTGCAGAAGCTGCTGATCCTCACAGCTAATCAATCTGGGAGTCAATCCCACCTACTGACAAACCAAAAGTAATCAAAACTAAAACTTCAACAAGTGAGGACGCACGACACAAGGAACACCTCAGATACAAGCACAGGAGAATAGGGAGACTGAGTAATTCAAATATAAAGGACACACACCATATAAGTTTACCCAGAAAAGACTGAGAAATCTGGGGGATCTATCTGTTATATTGAAGCAAACACAAAGAGTAAGTCAGAATGGGGAGACAAAGAAACATAACACAAATAAAAGAACAGAAGAAACTTCCTGAATCAGTGGAAATAGAGGAAATAGAGGTAACCAACCTCTCGGAGACAGAGTTCAGAACACTGATTATTAGAATGTTCAAGGAAATTAATGAAAATATAAAGAAGGATAGAGAAATCATGAAAAGCAACCAGCTAGAACTTAAGAACACAATTACTGAATTAAATAACAAACTTGATGGAATCACTAGCAGACTGGATGAAGCAGAAAATCGAATCAGTGACTTAGAAGACAAAATAGCAGAGATCACCCATGCGGAACAACAAAAAGAAAAAAGAATGAAAAACATGGAAAATCGTTTAAGAGAGCTGGGGGACAACATCAGACGCAATAACCTAAGGGTCATTGGAGTACCAGAAGGAGAAGAGAGGGAGCAAGGGATTGAGAATATATTTGAAGTAATAATGTCTGAAAACTTCCCTAACCTGGCAAAGGACATTGAAATACAAGCCCAGGAAGTGCAGAGAGTTCCAAACAGGATGATTCCAAACAGGCCCACTCCAAGACACATTATAGTGAAAATGGCAAGGGTTAAGGACAAAGACAGAATCCTTAAAGCAGCAAGGGAAAGGCAGCAAGTTACTTACAAGGGTACCCCCATAAGATTATCAGCTGACTTTTCTACAGAAACTTTGCAGGCCAGAAGAGAGTGGCAGGAGGTTTTCACAGTGATGAAAAATAAAGGCCTACAACCAAGATTGCTGTATCCAGCAAGGTTATCATTTAAAATCGAAGGCGAGATAAGGAGCTTTGCAGAAAAAAATAAGTTAAGGGAATTCATTACCACCAAGCCAGCTTTGCAGGAAATGCTAAAAGGGCTTCTTTAAGTAGAAGAGAAAAACAACCTATGAAAGATTACGAACACAAATAAGAAAATGGCAATAAATACACACCTATCAATAATCACATTAAATGTAAATGGATTAAATGCTCCAATAAAAAGACATAGGGTGGCTGAATGGATAAGAAAGCAAGACCCCAGTATATGCTGTATACAAGAGACTCACCTCAGATCCAAAGACTCATACAGGCTGAAAGTAAAGGGATGGAGTAAAATATTTCATGCAAATGGTACTGAGAAAAAAGCTGGAGTAGCGATACTTATATCAGATAAAATGGACTTTAAATTGAAGAATATAACAAAGGACAAAGAAGGACACTTCATAGTAATGAAGGGATCGATCCAACAAGAGGACATAACTCTAGTAAACATCTATGCACCTAACATAGGAGCCCCTAAATATATAAAACAGATATTGTCAGACATAAAGACAGAGATCAACAGTAACACTATCATAGTAGGGGACTTCAACACCCCGCTGTCACTAATGGACAGATCCTCCAGACAGAAAATCAATGTGGAAACAGCGACCTTAAATGACACATTAGACCAGCTGGATTTAACAGACATTTTCAGAGCATTTCATCCCAAAGCTACAGAATATACGTTCTTTTCAAGTGCACATGGAACATTTTCCAAGATAGACCACATGTTAGGCCACAAAACAAGTCTCAATAAATTTAAGAAGATTGAAATCATTTCAACTGTATTCTCTGACCACAATGCTATGAAACTAGAAATCAATTATAAGAAGAAATCCGGGAAGCTGACAAATAAATGGAGGCTAAACAATATGCTATTAAATAGTGAGTGGGTCACAAATGAGATCAAGGAGGAAATCAAAAGATACCTCGAGACAAACGAAAATGAAAACACCACAACCCAAAATCTCTGGGATGCTGCGAAAGCAGTCCTAAGAGGGAAGTTTATAGCAGTGCAGGCCTACCTAAAGAAGGAAGAAAAATCTCAAATCAACAGGTTATCCTTACACCTAAGGGAACTGGAAAAAGAACAGCAAAAGAGGCCCAAGGGGAGTACAAGAAAGGAGATAATAAAGACCAGAGCAGAAATAAACAATATAGAGAACAGAAAAACAATTCAAAAGATCAATGAAACCAAGAGCTGGTTTCTTGAGAAGATAAACAAAATTGACAAACCTCTAGCCAGGCTCATCAAAAAAAAAAGAGAGAGGACTCAAATTAGCAAAATCAGGAATGAAGGAGGGGAAATGACTACAGACATCACAGAAATACAAAAAATTCTAAGAAATTACTATGAGCAACTATATGCCAACAAATTTGACAATCTGGATGAAATGGATAATTTTCTAGAAGCATACAACCTTCCAAAGCTAACGCAAGAAGAAACAGAAAATCTAAATACCCTGATTACTACCAAGGAAATTGAATCAGTAATTGACAAGCTCCCAGAAAACAAAAGCCCTGGACCAGACGGCTTCACAAGTGAATTTTATCAAACATTCAAAAAAGAACTATCACCTATTCTTCTCAAACTATTCCAAAAAATCCAGAAGGAGGGAAGGCTCCCAAACTCTTTTTATGAAGCCTCTATCACCCTGATTCCAAAACCAGATAAAGACATCACAAAAAGGAAAACTACAGGCCAATCTCCCTGATGAATATAGATGCAAAAATTCTCAATAAAATATTAGCAAACAGAATTCAGCAATATATTAAGAAGATCATACATCATGATCAAGTGGGATTCATCCCTAGTGCGCAAGGCTGGTTCAACATCCGTAAATCAATTAATGTGATACACCACATCAACAAAATGAAGGATAAAGATCACATGGTCATTTCAATAGATGCAGAAAAAGCATTTGACAAAATCCAACAGCCATTTATGTTAAAAACCCTTAGCAAAGTGGGAATACAGGGATCATATCTCAACATAATAAAAGCCATATATGATAAACCTACAGCTAACATCATACTCAATGGGGAAAAGCTAAAACCATTCCCCTTAAGATCAGGAACAAGACAAGGCTGTCCACTTTCTCCTCTTTTATTCAACATAGTGCTGGAAGTTCTAGCCACAGCAATCAGACAACAAAAAGAAATAAAAGGCATCCAAATTGGCAATGAAGAAGTAAAATTGTCATTATATGCAGATGACATGATACTGTATATAGAGAACCCCAAGGACTCCATCAAAAAACTATTGGAACTGATAGACGAATTCAGTAAAGTAGCAGGATATAAAATCAATGTTCAGAAATCGGTGGCATTTGCATATACCAATAATAAACTAATGGAAAGAGAAATTAAGGAAACTGTCCCATTTACAATTGCGTCAAGAACTATAAAATACCTAGGAAGAAATTTAACCAAAGAAGTGAAAGATCTGTACTCAGAAAATTATAAGACACTGAAGAAAGAAATCATAGAAGATACAAATAAATGGAAACACCTACCATGCTCATGGATAGGAAGAATTAATATAGTTAAAATGTCCATACTGCCTAAAGCAATATATAGATTCAATGCAATTCCTATCAAACTACCAAGGGCATTTTTCACAGAAATAGAAAATATAATCCTAAAGTTTATATGGAATCATAAAAGACCCAGAATAGCCTCCGCAATTCTGAGGGAAAAAAACAAAGTCGGGGGGATCACGCTACCAGACATCAAAACCTACTACAAGGCCACAGTAATCAAGACAGTTTGGTATTGGCATAAAAACAGGCACATCGATCAGTGGAACAGAACAGAGAGCCCAGAAATAAATCCAAGCATTTACGGACAGTTAATCTATGACAAGGGAAGCAAGAATTTACACTGGAGTAAAGATAGTCTATTCAATAAATGGTGCTGGGAAAATTGGACTGACACATGCAAAAAAATGAAACTGGATCATCTCCTTACGCCTTATACAAGAACAAATTCAAAATGGATTAAAGACTTAAATGTAAGACCTGAAACCATAAAAATCCTAAATGAAAATATAGGGAGTACATTTGCAGACATTACCCGGAGCAATATTTTTACTGATACATCCCTACGGGCAAGGGAAGTAAAAGAAAAAATGAACATATGGGATTATATAAGACTTAAAAGTTTTTTCACAACAAAGGAAACCATTAATAAAACAAAAAGGAAGCCTACTGAATGGGAGAATATATTTGCCAACGATATATCTGATAAGGGGTTAATATCCAAAATTTATAAAACACTCATGAAACTCAACACCAAAAAAAGCAACAACCCAATTAAAAAATGGGCAGAAGATATGAAGAGACATTTCTCTAAAGAGGACATACAGATGGCCAACAGGCATATGAAAAAAAGTTCAACCTCACTGGTCATTAGGGAAATGCAAATAAAAACCACCATGAGATACCACCTCACTCCAGTCAGAATGGCTATCATCAACAAATCAACAAACAACAAGTGCTGGCGGGGCTGTGGGGAAAAGGGGACCCTGCTGCACTGTTGGTGGGACTGCAGATTGGTGCAGCCACTATGGAAGTCAGTATGGAGGTATCTCAAAGAACTGGAAATAGAGCTACCTTTTGACCCAGCAATTCCACTCCTAGGTATTTATCCTGAAAAAACCAAGACACTTATTCAAAAAAAGTTATGCACCCCGATGTTCATAGCAGCACAATTTACAATAGCTAAGACTTGGAAACAACCAAAATGCCCGTCAGTAGATGACTGGATTAAGAAACTGTGGTATATTTATACAATGGAGTATTACTCCGCTATAAAGAAGAATGAAATCGTGCCATTTGCAATGATATGGACGGACCTAGAGACTATAATGTTGAGTGAAGTCAGTCAGAGAAGGACAAATACCATATGATCTCACTCATATGTGGAATATGAAAAACTGTATGAATGAGCAAAGTAAACAGAAACTGTCTCATAGATATAGAGGAAAAATCAGGGTTGCTAATTGGGAGAGGAATGGGGATGAGGGAGAAGGGGAAGGGATTAGACAGCAAAAATAGGCAACTACAATATTGCTACTGGGATAGGAAAAACAGTTTGGGGAATATAATTAATAATGTTGTTAATATTCTGTGGAATGTCAGATGATCATAGGTCTTGTTAGGGAGACCATTTCATGGATGGAGTAGAGGTTTGATCACTGCACTGTATTACTAAAGTGGAGGTGGTATACCTACTGTAATTGAATATATATAGATAGTCACGGGATGTGGATTATACTGTGGAAGAGAGTCAGAGGAAGAGTAATAGATATATATGATATGGGGGTGTGTGTGGGGGTGTATTGGGGGTGGGGGGGTTGTCACTTTGAGGGGTAAAATGTATAACTATTGCACTGTGTTGTACACCTGAAACTAATTAAAAATAAAATAAAATTAAAAAAAAAAAATATATTACTTTTGACGTTCTCAAACCTACATACGGTTCTACTCCAAGAGAATAAGCTAGTTAAAAGAACTAAAAATTTAAAACTGAAGTGTTTTGGTAGTTTCAGACATCCTATATCATAAAATAATGTTTTTAGCATATGTAACTAGAATGTACAAGGACAACAGCTTTTAGAATGCATATCTAATAGATAATTTACTTATACTTACTTCTTACTTCTTTTAACTGATTTGTTCTGCCATGGTGGATCTATCACAATTACATCATATGTTTTCCCACCTGAAAAAAAAGACAATTTCAGAAACTACGTTCTGTATGTGATCACTTTAAAAAATAAACACGTTCTTCAAAAACTGAAATGCATTCACTACATGCAATGGAATGAACAAAGGATTTGTAGCATTTATCCAAAAGAATTTATCTAAAAAATTAAAAGAGATTTCCCTTATAAATTAATACCACTGTGATTTTAACATGATTTCCCCTACTACTATTTTTACAGAGACTACCTGAAAATAACTACAGCTCAGCTCACTTAGCTGGACACCAATGATTTGTAAAATGCCCTATAAGTTTTTGCAGCAAGATTAATACAGTCTTTGCCAACCTCGGTATTTTTTTTTCTTTTTCCTTTTTTAAAACAACATTTTATATGCAATAAAGTTTCAGTCTTATAATTAATATATCTGCCATAACAAAACCTCCCCAGTTGTTTACTAGTGTCCTTTTTTTTGATACAGGATCCAAATCAGGATCATACATTGCATTTAGTTGCCATGTCTCCTAAATCTCCAATCTGTCTTTGCCTTTTATGACTCTGACATTTTTGAAGGCTACTGGCCAGTTATTTTATAGAATGTCCTTTGGTTTGGGTTTGATATTTCCTCAGGATTAAATTTAGGTTATTTATTTCAGAGTACCACTGAAGTAATGCTGTGTCCTTATCAAAACAACAAATCACAAAACACAGTGTCAAAATGTCTCATTATTGGTGATATTACCTTTGATCACTTGGATAAAGTGGTGTCTACAAAGTTTCTCTGGTTTTCTCTTTGTAATTATATTGTTTGCGGAGCAAATGTTTGTCTCATCTTTTCACCCACTATTTTGACATTCAACTACTATGGTGTTTGCCAAATGGAAATTTCCTAGTTCCATCATTCCACCCACAAATTAACTGGAATTTTATTGTCAGAAAGGCCTGTCCCTTCTCCTACTTTTATAAACAAAGATATATTGTCCTAAATGTACAATCTCATAAGTAATCAAAAGAAGGAAAAAATGTTCAAACACAGCATGATTTTCTCATTAATTTATTATACTGTCATTTACCCTGAAGAATTTACAATACTGTGATATGAACAACCACTCATGTGTAAGATGGCTTGATAGCAATTAAAAGATTTAAGCTTTTTATTAGTAAGATATGTTACTTTAGTAACTTCAAATTTTGATAGAAAATGTCCAATAACAATAAACAGCAGGTTAAATTCAATTTGATCAATATCTCTTAATCTACCTCATCCCTTGTAGTATTATAATCACTGAGCTAAACTCCTAATGCAGATTATCTCATTTAATCCTCAAAATGACCCTCAAAAGTAGGTATTATGTTCGTTTTATGGATTAGGAAAGAGGCTCAGTTTTGTGAAATGCCCAGACTCACAGTTAAGTTTCTGAATCTAAATTCAAATTCAGGTATGTGTTATTCTGGAATTCAATATTTAAGTTTCTTAACTTTATAACATGAAACTATTTCAAGAAGTTTTAGACAATAAACTTGATCATTAGCTGAAAATGTAACCTAAAAGGTTAGCAATGGCTTGGGAATTAATATTTGTATCTGAAGTGTTTCTACTTTGCAATGAAAGAAAGTTAAGTTATTTGATCAAACCCAGTTGTATCCTGAATTCCTAAGTACAAAGCAGTAACTGTATTTGCTCTCTTGGGGAATAGTTTTTGACTCTTAGTCCATAAGAATTTAAAATTTTTTAAAAAAGCAAAAGTCTGTACTCTAAAATTGAATTTTAAAGCAAAATTACATTGAGAAAATTGTTTACCTTATCCCCATAAAATGTTAGCTCTCATTCAACATTCACACTAGCTCTTGACTTTTGAACCTACAGAAAATTTATCATTTTCTAATAATAAATATAATTACTTACAATTCAGAAGTGGGTGCATACAAGAAATGTCAGACAAAAGAAATCTGCTTTTTGGTGGCAGCAGGTATTTCTGTCCCATTAAAGTAATCATTTTTGTAAAGCTAGAGTTGTTTTCAACAACCTGTGAAAATAAATCCTGCTCTGCAACAGACACATCATCTTCCATTAATTGTAACGTCAGAAGTTCCATTTCATTCAGAGAAGGCAAATGCTTTGCCATTTCACATAATTCTGACAAATTGCAGTTATCAAGTGGTAAAGTAATGCGCTCACTACACTTGTTCCATTTTTCAGAAAGTGGATGAAGAAAGCCACTTTTAAAACCTTCTTGGATTAACTGTGAAGATCCATCCAGAATCAGCTCCCTAATCTGTAAGAGAATTTTTTTTAAGTACATTAAAAAGCTGTACACCTGAAACTATTCAAAAAGAAAAAAGTCAGACATTTAAGGCAACTTTCTAAATAATGAAATTCCTACTATGCTTTGAATATTTGAACTTATGGATTGAAATCAACATTCTTAAGGCTTACAGGAAAATCATTTTATACTACGATGAAAAGATAGGAATGTGCAAGTATACCTTTGAACTGCTGTTTCCTAATTGGGGAATAAAACAAACCTCATAAATTCATTGAAAATTAAACAACCAAACAACATATATAAGAAAATAGATCCTTAAAAAGATATAAAACATAGGAGCACATATATCTTTACAGATAAATGTCTTCAAATATTTGGGGTAGATACTCAGGAGAGGGATTGCTGGGTCATATGGTAATTCTATTCTATTCTTAATTTTTTGAGGCCCTTCCACACTGCCTTCCACAGCAACTGTACCAATCTGCATTCCCACCAACAGTACATGAGGGTTCCTTTCTTCCCACAGTCTCTCCAACACTTGTTATTAGTTGTCTTGTTTATTTGTTGATGATAGCCACTGGTGTGAGGTGCGACCTAATTGTAGTTTTAATTTGCATTTCTCTGATAATTAGTGATGTTGAGCATTTTTTCATATGTCTATTGGCCATTTGTATGTCCTCTTTGGAGAAATGTCTATTAAGGTCCTCTGCCCATTTTTTAATTGGATTGTTTGTTTTTTTGTTGATGAGTTGTATGAGTTCCTTATATATATTGCAGCTTTATTTACGGTGGCCAAGACATGGAAACAACCAAGGTGTCCTTCCACAGATGATTGGATAAAGAAGATGTGGTATATATACTATTCTGCCAATAAGAAAACATGAAATAATGCCAATTGCAACATGGATGGATCTTGAAGTTATTAGGCTAAGTGAAATAAGTCAGACAGAAAAAGTAAGACAACCATGATTTTACTGATATGTGGGATATAAAACTGAAAACAACATAGGAACAGACAAACAAATGAAGAAACAAAAATTCATAAACACAGACAATAGTTTAGTGGTTACCAGAGGTTAAGGAGTGGTAGATGAGGGTAAAAGGAATCAAAAATATGATGGAAGGAGAACTGACTTTGGGGTGGTTGAACACACAATGTGATATATAGATGATGTATTACAGAATTGTACACATGAAACCTATGTAACTTTATTAACAATTGTCACCCCAAAAAATTTTAATTATAAAAAAGATAACATGGGGCCGGCTGAGTGGCGCAGTGGTTAAGCTCTGGCTTGGGGAGCCAGCGGCCCCGGTTCGGTCCCACATACGAGAGCCAGTGACACTGCCCTCAAAAAAAAAAAAAAAAAAAAAAAGAAAAAAAGGATAACATGAATTTCACTATATGTTTGTAGAAGAAACTAGAATTTCTAATTTGTAAAGAGAATTACGCTTAAATCATAAAATTTAATCTTAAATTTTTCTAATGATTTAATTTTAAAATAAACATACCTTTGCTTTTATAAAATTAGTTTGAATTATTAAGAAAGAAAAAAGTAACTATAGGCCCGGCCCAGTGGCGTGGTGGTTAAGCGCTGGCTTGGGAAGCCAGCGGCCCCGGTTCGGGTCCCACATATGAGGGCCAGTGACACTGCCCTGGAAAAAAAAAAAAAAAAAAAAAAGTAACTATAAAATGAACAAAGTTTTATAAACAAAGTTTTGCTATAATAATTATAAAAATGAAAGCCAAGTTGTGCTTTTGGATAGAGTATCTTTCATCTGAAATTACTTTAAAAAAAAATTTTTTTTAACGGCTTTCAGACCATGGATGCATATCAAGTAATGCAGGACAGTGGTCCCTAAAAAAGGAGAAACAAATGATTGCTCTAGCTTACTGCCTTGAGAAAGTTTCCTGGCAGCAACCCAGGGAAGGAGACTCATTCAGAGTTCAGCAGTTTCTCTGAATTGAAGAGACAGAGCTGGGAGTGTGGAAAGGCCAAACAGCTAGAGCTTGCAGGGCAGGATACCAGAGAGGAGAGAGCTCACAGAGAGAGAGGTCTTGAAGTCAAGTCTCCAGCTGAGTAGTGATCAACACATACATGTGCTGAAATCACCCAACAAAAGAACCAAATGAAATTATCAGAGGGAACAATCCCCAAAGCTCACACAGAGCTGGGAACAGTTAGCTCTCCCAGTGGCCAAAATGGAAAGGTAATTTCACAGGGTATTAGGTAGACTACTCAGAAGGGTACTGACTCAATAATGGGGAGAAAAATAGCTCTAGACTAATGTCTACTCTGGTCCTCAGTAAAAAAGCTTAACGGAAATTTCAAAAGGCTAAACCAGTTTCAAAGTAACTGTGTCCGAGAACAAAGCTCAAGAATATTTACAGGAATATGAAAATATCCAACACCTAACAAGCTGAAATTAAAATGTGTTACAAAAAGTAAAAAATTACCAGGAATATAAAGAAGCAGAAAAATGCAACACATTATAAAGGAAAAAAATCACTCAATGGAAACACACAGAAATGACACAGATAATAGAATTAATAGGAAAAGTTGGGTAGGTTTATTTGCAGCCCATTTAGAAACATTAGAAAAGGATACTAAGGCACTTACTATAACCATATTCATATGTTCAAAAAATGTAAAAAAAAAAAAAAAAAGCATGTTAAGAAGAGACCTGGGAACTATAAAAAAGACCAAACTGAGTATCCAGAGATGAAAACTACAATGCAGAAATGAAAAATACACAAGATTTGATGAACAGATTAGACACTGACTAAGCACTAGAAAACAATGTAATAAAAGTTCAAAGTGAAGGAGAGGGAAAAAATATTTGAGAAGGTAATGGCTAAAAAATTCCAAAATTACTAAAGACCATGAATTCAGATGCAAGAAGCTTAGAAAACAGAGACTAGTAGTAGTAGAAGAGGAAGAGGACGAAGAGGAGACGAGGAGCAGCAAAAGGAGAAGAAGGACAAGGAGACCACCACATTGGAATATCATCATCAAACTGCTGAAAATCAATGATAAAGAGAAAATGTTCAAAGCAGCCAGAGATTTCCACTTAAAACCAAGATGGAGTCACAGGGACAAAAGCTTTCAAGGCACTGGACATTAAGGCCACAAAGCGCAGTGAAAGAAATCATAGGTAAGCCCTCACTAACTGCCTGGAGAGTTTCCAGGCCACATGAAGGAGGAATCTGGGCAGAGCCAAAAAGAAATCCAGAGGTGAAGAGACAGAGCTGAGAATATGGAGCAGTCAAGACTATTAGGTTGCATAGGACAGAGTACCAGAGAAGAAGGAGCCACACAGAGAAAGAACTCTGTAGATCGGCAGGTGGTCACACTGTAGAAGTTCCCCCGAGGTACTGATCAGCTGGAGCGTGAGGGAACTAAGTGAGGCCAGGAAAACAACCACCGAAAGAATAGAAGAAACGGTGCCTAGAGATCCGAGAACAGTGCCTGTTTCCCATACTGAGGCTGGAAAATCTCATGTGATTCACAGGGCAATTGGGAGACAATTCACCATGACTCTCTCTGTGTGAGCAGAGGCAATGACAGCTTTTGATCCAGAATAAATTTTCAAGGATATTTCTATAGTATGGAGATTGTGTCTCCCTTCAAGGTAGAGGGAAGATCTGTTTGTTGTCCAAGTTAACAAAGGCTCCCTCTGGGGCAAAAGGTTGGAGAAATCTGCTTGCAACCCATTTAAAAGATTGGGGTTCCTAAGCTTGGGGTTCTGTAGCTATGAATCCAATCTACTGAATGCACAACATCCGAGACTGTTTGGGACTCATCCCATGAGATTTGGAGTACAAAGGAAGTCTGTAAACATAAAGCACATGCTTCCTGCTATGTAGGGAGCAATAAAATCCATATTTTAATAAAATGTTAGGTCTAAACTTGCTAACTTGTTAGCTTCCAAATAGGGTCAAAGCTCAGACCTGTCACAGTTCTTGACAGGGTTTTGGGTAGATCACAGATCTTGCATCAATAAGAGAACATTAGACTTACCTTAAACACTATTCTAAAGTCATCTAAAAAAATCTACCCATCAATTGATACATCAATTAAAGCAAGAATCACTAAAGACTGTTCTGAACAACACTCTCAACCAATTTGAACAGAACACTGCATCCTACAATAACAGAATACATATTTGAAAAGAATATACAACGTGATATAAAAAGAGCACATGGTACACTCACAAAGATAGCTCATACACTGGACCATAAAACAAGACTTAATAAATTTAAAAGGACTGAAATCATCAGAGTATATATTTGTCTTATACCCCAACAGATTCAGGTTAGAAATCAATAAAAAGAAGATACTAAGATAACCCCCAAATACCTGGGAATGAAATAGCACATTTTTAAGTAATTCATATAGGTCAAAATGAAATCACAAGAAAAATTAGAAAATATTTGGAAGTGAATCAAAGTTAAAATATAAAACATGTATCAAAATATGTGAAATGCAACTAAAGCAGTGATTCAAGGAAAACCTACAGCATTAAGTACTTACATTAGAAAAGAAAGAAATTTAGATTAACCAACCTAAAGTGCCATTTTAAGAAGTTAGGAAAAGTAGAGCAAAGGAAACCAAACGGAAGAAAATAACGAAGAGCAGATATTAACAAAATAGAAAGCAGATAGACAATAAGGAATTAACTGAGATAAAAGCTAGTTCTTTGAATATACTTGTTATCAAATCATGTATCTGGTAAGAAATTGATATCCAGAATATATTTTTTTTAAAAAACCTCAAAAACAAAAAAACAAACCCAATTTAAAAATGAGCAAAGGACACGATGAATAGACATTTCTCCAAAGAATATACAAATGGCCAAAAGCACACAAAAAGATGCTCAACATCTCAAATATTTAGGGAAATGCAAATCAAAACCACAATGAGATTTCACTCATACCCATTAGGATGGGTATTTGAAAAAAACCACACGAAGTAATAAGTGATGAGGATGTGGAGAACTTGGAACCCTTGTACACTGCTCATGGGAATGTAAAATAGTACACGTGAGATAATAGAAAATATACATGTTGGTCTCTGCCCTCAATTCCTGGCACAGAGCTCATAAAACCCTTTCAAATTTTTAAATTAACTGATAAGAGCATTAGGGGCATCTCTTTTGTTCCACTTAGGTGCCCCTAAGTGGGCTCCTGGATGGCTCCTGGATGGCACTCATTACCAGAAAGACCAAGTCATGATTTGAAGCTTGAAATTTTCAGCACCCTCCCCATAACTTGTCCAGAGAGAGGAAAGGGGCTGGAAATGGAGTTTAAAATTGATCATGCCTATGTGAGGAAGACTCCATAAAATTCCAATAGTACATTGTTCAGGGAGCCTCCCGGTTGGTGAACATGTCCATACAGGGACAGTGACACAGTAACTTCACGGGGTCAGAGGCTCCTGTGCTAGGGACCCTTTCAGACCTTGCCCTATATATCTTTTCATCTGGCTATTCATCTGTATCCTTTATAATACCCTTTAATAAACTGGTAAACATAAGTGTTTCCCTGAGTTCTGTGAGCTGGTCTAGTAAATTAATCAAACCTGAGGAGGGGGTCATGAGAACCTCCAATCTATAGAAGGTTGGCCAGGAGCACAGGTGACAACCTGGGCTTGTGACTGGCATCTGAAAGGGGAGGGACAGTTTTGTGAGACTGAACCCTTAACTTATGGAACCTGATGCTATCTCTGCTCCGGGTAGAGTGTCAGCTGGTGTCACAAAGAATTGCTTGCTATAGGGAAAACCTCCACACATTTGGTGACCGGAAGTGTTAGAAGTGAAGTGTTCCCTGTGAGTAGTAAAGGAGACTCACAGGGAAGAAAAAACACAGTATAGGAGTACTGTGTTTTCCACTACATGGAATGGAAAAAGCTGAGTTTTGTGGTTTTTTTCCCCTTTACAGCACAACCACCATGGAAGACAATATGGCAGTTCCAAAAATAATGAGAAATAGAATTATCACATAATCCAGCAATTCCACTTCTGGGTGCATTCTCAAAAGAACTAAAGGCGGGGACTCAAACTGGTATTTATATATTCATGTGTATAGCAGCACATTATTCACAATAACCAAGAAGTAGAAACAATCGCAATATCCATGAACAAATGAATACGAGTGGATTAACAAAATTTGGCATTTAAAGGGAAGAAGGGTAGGTGGGGTGTTATTGCTTAATGGGTAGAATTTCAGTTTGGAATGACAAAATAGCTCTGGAGATGAATAGTGGTGATGGTTGCAAGACAATGTGAATGTACTTAGTGACAGTGAATTATACACCTAAACATGGTTAAAATGGTTAAAATGGTAAATTTTATGTTGTGTACATTTTGCCACAATAAAAGAACTGACAAAACAAAGAAGCTGGTTCTTTGAAAACAGATCAACAAAACAACAAGCCCTGAGCTATAAATAGAAATAATAGAATCATCAATATCAGGAATGAAAAGGGTTATCATGTATCACCAAAGATCATACAGACATTAAAAGCATAATAAGAGAATACTGTGAATAACTTCATACCAATAAATCTGACAAGTTGGGTGAAAGGACAAATTTCTTGGAAAATACAACTTGCCAAAATTGACATAAGCAGAAACAGAAAACTTGAAGATCCCTCTGATCTATTAAAGAACCTAATCTTGTTACTAAAAACCTTCCCGAAAAAGAAACTACAGACCTAGATAATTTCACTGTACATCAAATATTCAAAGAAGATTCTATATAAACTTCAACAAAGAATGTATATGGATGTCAAATAGCACATGAAGATTCTCAACATTATTAGTCGCAAACTAAATCTCAATAAGATACCACTCACTACACATTTTTAGTATTCCTACAATAGCAATGCTAGAGAGGATATAAAGCAAATGGAACTCACACACTGCTGATGGGAAATGCAAAACAGTACAGCCACTTTGGAAAGCAATTTGACATTTTTTTTATACAGCTAGACAAACATTTACCAGCAATTATCACTCCAACATGGAAATTTAAAACACTATTACAAACACACTTAAGCAAATCTCTAGCAATCATGATATTTCAATGAAATTTCATACTATGATAATTAAAACACAACATATCAAAACCTACGGAATGCACAGTGTCATATCCAGTGAATAAGGTGGATGAGGACACACCATAATGTTTTTATTTGACAGAAATTGCATTACCAGAGTGATGTGTGACACAGAGCCTTTCTGTTGTGATCACAAAATACAGTGAATGGTGCTGCCGAGTGCCATCCAATGGAAAGGTAGGGATCTTCAAATATGGAAAGTGGCGCATCGAACCTTAGCAAGTGTGTGACAACTTTCAATTTGTTTGGTGTAGTCAGTCAGGTGTGAGCTACGGTTGAGAGGTGTGTTTTAAAATATGCTGTAGGGTGGCCGGTTAGCTCAGTTGGTTAGAGCACAGTGCTCATAACACCAAGATTGCTGGTTCAAACCCCACATGGGCCACTGAGCTGTGCCCTCCCCAACTAGATTGAAACCACTACTTGACTTCAAGCTGATGGATCCTGGAAAAACACACTGTTCCCCAATAAAAAATTAATTAATTAAAAAAAAAAAAGTGTGCTGTAAAAATCATCCTTCATCATGACAACAATCCGTTTCACACATTGCTTCGGGTACAGCAATTTCTGTCAAATAAAAACATTACAGTGTGTCTTCATCCACTTATTCACCAGATCTGGCACTGTGGGACTTTTGACTCTTCCCCAAAGTCAAAATGATTCAGGACATGGAGGCAGCCACAACAGCCCAACTAAAGAAACTCATGAAAGAGGACTTTCAGAACTGCTTCAGAAAGTGGCACGAACAATGGGATAAGTGTGTTCGAAACAAGGGGAAGTATTTTGAGAGGGATTAACGGCAACGTGTCTTTTACTGTAACAATATTTTTTTAATTTAAACATTCACCATATGTTTTGATCACAGCTTGTGTGTGTGTGTGTGTATATATTATTCAACTGTAAAAGGAATGAAATTCTGATACATGCTGCAACATAGATGAACCTTGTAGACATTACGCTTAGTGAAATAAATCAGATACAAAAAGATAAATATTGTATGGGTCCCCTTACATGAAATACCTAGAATAGGCAAATTCATAGAAACAAAAAGTAGAATAGAGGTTACCCAGGGCTAGGAGAAAAGGGGGACGAGGAGTTATTGTTTAACAAGTATAGATTCTATATAGGATGGTGAATAAGTTTTGGAAATGGATAGTAGTGATGATGGCATGACAGCGTGGACATACTTAATGCCAGTGAATTATACACCTAAAAATGGTTAAAATGGTAGATTTTGTTATATATATATATATATATATATATATATATCCACAAAAAAAGAGGGGAAAAAAAAGATCTAATGTCCTACTATCACATTAATTCACCATGTCCAAAATAGTACTTATTATCATCCCTCCTAAGCCAAATTCCAACCCCAAGTTTCCCATTTCAATCAAAGGTGTTCCTTAGAGAGTTAATCTTAAAATATTTGTATACCCTGTTTTCTCTCATTTCTTTAACTCCTGAGTCTGAGTCTCATTTATCTCTAATTTCTAGAAATATAACCTCCACATTATTCATGCTTCCTCTGCCACTACTTTAATAAGTCTTTTAACCTAATGACAATAGGTTTTTATAAGTTATAAAATTTCACTTAACCAATATAGCATAAGTTTACTTATGTTAAATATATAAGAGTATATGAAGTTTTAATAAAAAGTGGTTTAAACTGTTTATTACTATAAAAGTAACAATAAATTTCTCCAGAATTGAATTCTAACCTTGTTCAAAGTGACTGTTTGATTTTTAAGAACATACTTATTTACATTGTCTATTTATTTATACTACTTGACATTAATCTTACAATGTGATCAAATGAACATTTTATACCTTACCTTTATATGATATTCCATAGCATCCAATTCACCTTGATTGAAAACAACACATCTTTTACGCTTCTAAGGAGTAAATTACAGGGAGAAAATTATGTTGCCTACTATCACAATATTAATATTTGAAATATATTAGTATTTTTTTCTTTAGCACATTTTCCATTCTGTGTATCTCAGTTTTTAAGAGGTCTATTGAGGTCAAAATCAGTGCAAAGAGTATGGACTAAGGAGGTAAGTTTTCCTAGTAATAATTATTATTATTACTACTACTATAAACTTAATGGGTAATAAAAGGTCACCTCAGCCTTATCTGCTATTAGTAATAAATAGTACCAAATGATAAAATGTAGCACTGAGATCCATGAAACACAAGGAAACTGTGACATTATATAAACAGACACCAGTGGCACCTATCAGTTGATATATATAGTATAATTATTCTGAACTTTCATTTCTGAAGTAATGAACCATCCATGTACTATCATTAAACAACCCAAATGAACAATGTACTTTTTTTTTTTTTTTTAAGGGCAGTATCACTGGCCCTCATATGTGGGACCCAAATTGGGGCCACTGGCTTCCTAAGCTAGCGCTTAACCACAGCGCCATTCAGCCAGCCCTGAACAACATACTTTTAATAGCTGTTTATGATTGATTTGAGGGTTAGGTACAAATCAGATATAGTAACACTGTTCTATATCTAACAACTCAACAGCAAAGAACATGTAATACAATGCAATATACAGTAAGGACACTACTTTTTATTGCTGAAACCTCAGTGCTTACATGGTGGCAAACTCCTAGAAGGGTAACAATAAATGTTTGTTGGTTGAATAAATAAATGGATTTAAGGTTAAGCTAACTGTATAATTTTCTTTAGCATATCAAAAATTAGGTAAATTTTGTTAAGATAACATTCATTACATATGCTAATCTATATTTTTCCATATTAAAGTGAGACATTTACCCAATATAAAAGTTTAAACATTAAAAGATAATGTCTATACTTGGTAAACTACAAAGTCCTTTACAACTGTTCGTTATTATTTGTCTGAATTGGTAACAGTAATGATAAACTTCCTATATGCTATTTTACTGAAACACTACACATTTTCTTTCCTGTGCCTGACACATAGCAGATGATCAATAAATATTTGTTGAAAGAGAAAAATATATATACAATAAAAAACATCACAAGAATATTATAATTTCTATTTCAGGTACCTATAACAATGTAATAAATTATCTCTGTTGCTTTCCTTATTTTAATTCTCAACATGCTTCTTATTTAATATGTTTCTTCCCCACCCTTATAAGATCCAAGAGGGCAGGGACTGTATTTACCTTGTTTCATCACTCTACATACAAGAGCACATAGAAGATCACAAACATTTATTGGGCAAGTAATGAATGTTATTCCTATCACTAACAAAGAAGATGATAATATAATCTACCTGAAATGGACTGTGTAATCACCTCTGAACTCTTCAAAGATGTAAAAAATATTAAAGCACAATTAGTTTGATCCCATATGGCATTCCCAAACTTTACTAAAAGATTACACCAGTGTGTATGCAACTACATATAACAGCATACACATTTTCCATTGTAGCTTTCTACTTTTACCATTAGAAACCTTTCAAAAATATCACCCATCTTCCAAACTTTATTATACAAGCTTATCTCTAAGGGACAGGTCTCTAAAACTCCCCAAATACATATACTGCTTTAGAATTTTGCAAAGAAATATGTTTTTGAGCAAAAACAGGTGTAAAAATATGTAATTAGTATAAATGCCTACGCAGAAAGGGTTTTTTTGTTGTTTAGATTTTTCTTTGTTTGCTTGTTTAATATACAGAGCATTCACTTCTGAACCAACTTTGCTTAATTTTGAAATACGCAAATTTGGTCTCCTAAGAATGACAGAAAGTTAGCAGAGTTAAAAATTACTTGGATGTGCTAAAGCCTTCTTATGCTTTACTGATTATTCTTTATACTTAGTAAATCACAAGATATTTGAGATATTGGAATAAATTTATCTTGTATTTCTGTAGAAATATAAAAATTTCTTAAAACTTTCTACCTTTCCAAGAGTAGAAATGGAGATTTCTTTTTTAACACCATTGATTAGGTCTTCCTTTTCATTACTTTGTTGGCATTCCTTATGAATAGCTGAAGTTATATAAGGTATAGTGACATTAAACAGTTCAGGTCGAAAAACATATTTTTGTATGAACATCTCATAATTTCTTCCATCATCATTCTCTAGCTTAATGGTAGAGTCAGAGGCAGTAAACGTAGCAGAGGATCCAAAAGAGGACACAGAATCCATATGAAGAGAATCTAGGTGGACAGAAGAAGTGGGCTCACTTTTACTGCAACAAAGCTCATAATGCTGGTGAACCTGATAGTTTATCTTGTTAATGAAAGAAAGATGATCCAGTAACCATCCTGGTGACAACTGATGCACCACAGACATTCTCTTCCTTAAAAAAAAACAAAAAACAAAAAAAATCCTGGGAATTAGACAAGAAGTAAAATGCAACTTTCCAGATTAAGCTCTTAAATGTCCTGTATTTCAATAAACACATACTGCATATACAAAGATAGATTTGACGTGCAAGTATATAAATTTGACATGTACACAAGAGAGTTTAACAATCATGATATACAGCAGGTTTAAGGAAAATTATAATGTTTTAATATAAATTTTTCATTTTAGAGCTCGTAATTAAAAATTTTCAGCCAACTTGTCCAAAGAGGGAAACCTGATCTTATTTCTGGAATCCCAATTTGATCCTTTTATCAGCCTGGGCCCCACTTGGTATTTGGATCTAGCATTAGGTTAGATCTTCAGTCAAGAAGTCACTAAATCCTTAAAAGGTGAAAGTGTCCTGTCAAAGCATAAAATATTGTATTACCTATGTGAATTAATCCTTTCTAATGAGATAAACCTAGGTAAGATCACAATTTCCAGAGAAGTTGTTAGCATGTCAGCCTTTGTTTTTTCAAACTACTTGTTTGCCACAGTAAGTCAGCCCATTCTCCAGTATCATTGCCCTACTTACCCACCTGTACCAATGGAGTACAAAAAGGGTAGCAGCAGAGTAAAATGTAATTTTAATAGCACATCAGAAGCACTTAACCATAGCAAAATTTCAAGGTTAGAGTCCAGATCTGTACTGGATCTAAGCAATCCCCCCTCCAGCAACTAGGTTTTTCAGAACTTCCTAATCTTTTTTCAAAAGATGGTTTTCAGTTCTGGAAATTGCTTACTAAATCTAATGTAGTGGAGAATTTCAGAGAAGGGACAGAGTAAGATTTATGTAAGTAATGAATAGCATATTTAGATCAAACTTCTATCTCCATGTAGTAGCTTCATGATCATGGACAAGTTATTTGATCTCACTAAGTCATAATTTTATCATTTTTATGAAATCTCAGAGAGCAGTTTAATAAATTAAATAAGACAATCGACATGAAGTGCTGTACACTGAGTCACACAAAACTACTCAAACAAATGCTATTGGTGATGGTAATTCTGGTATTGGTCCTCCTTTCAGTCTCCACTGTGGTGAGGAAGTCCTGTCTATAACGGCTAATGAGAGCTAGAAATTTAGATGAGAAGGCTGAAACTCGAGAAAGATGACGTGCCCAAAATTACAACTTTAGTTAACTGCACAACTGCTACAAGACCCAGATATCCAGACTTTGGCTCTTCTCCCACTCCTACCACTGTAGGTATTAGGCAGTGAGTTCAAACTCAGAGAAGCGGGAATGTCTTTATTTTAAGCAAAGTAACCCTCTATGCTTAGTGCACCCCTCTCTAACTCTTTTCTATGTGCCTGCTTCACACCAACCCCCACCCCTACTCACTTGATTCCTCTTCGCTTCTCGCAGGCCACCACTAGAGGACCGGGAAATGAGGGCGAGCAAATTCTGAGCCTAGCGTGATCTCAGGACATCTGCAGTCTCTATCTCCTACCTTACCGCAAAAAAATGCACGCCGCCTTCCCAGACTTGAACTATGAAAACAGCACTCATTTAAATATTGGTGATGAAAGACACCCCTTTCAGCGCAAAGGAAAAAAAAAAAAATTCTCCTTTTCTATGAGTCAAGGGGTGCTGGCATGTTGCGGTACGGAAAAGAGTTTCCAGGGCGACTTATAGGGCTGGGCCCACTACTCAGCGACTTGGAGCACTCCGGTCTTCAAAACTAAATTTAGGGACACACTTCGCAGGGTCCGTTTACAGTGTCCAGGAGGTGCCAGAATGCCTGTCCAGACGGAGGCACGCAACAAACGGAGATTTCCGGTAATGAAGAGCTTCGCGTAATAGATGCGCACGCGCGCTCACGTCGCACGTGATGACGTCACATCAGCGGAACTTTTTAAAATTCTAGCAGCGCTGGCGGTTGGACGGGGCTGGTGTTTTGGCGGCTGCTGTCCTGTGTAGCTTGTTAATTGCACGATTTACGGAAATTTGGTTTGTGGGTCCTGTCAGGAAACTGGAAAGCAGGTAACTAATGATTTTGGATTAATTTTGTTATGGCAGTACTGGTTTGGAGGGAGAAACCTATAGCGCCCACAACTTAGAGGCCCTGAGGGGCAAAGTTACAGTGTCGGCTGTTGTGAGAAGCCTCCGGGCCGAATCTTCGAGGCGCTAGGTTCCTCCCGGAGTCCAGTAAATTTCTACTGGCAATGATTTCCCAAGGTTGAAAGGGAGGACCTAGGTGGATGCTGAGGGGGAAAAGAGAAGCTGGAGACAGGAAAAGGAGAAGAATTGATTGGACCAGGAAGATGAATTGTTCGGTGTGTTTGAGATACTAGTGTAACCAACATCCTAGTGGCGTGTAAGGAATACATCTGGAAGTCTTAAATCTTAAGAATTAAGTAGAGATTGGGAGTGGACATAGGCGAGAATGGAAAAATTGATTAGATGCAGAAGCGTGTATTGAGGGAGAAGAAATAGATGGTCAAACCAAGAAGGTGACAAGAAAAAAATTCTGAGATGTTCTAAATTAAGTTACAGCTTCCAGAGAGAGAAGGAGACAGAACAGTTAGCCTGTTAATAGCTATGGACCAACTAACAAAAGACAGCTCAGATTCATGTATATCTGTTGGAATTTCAGATTAACTTCTCGGGGAAAGATGATCTTGAAGAAACAATGAAATTTATCTGCTTTCTGTTTGAGAGTAAGGATGATAGTTGGTGTTGGTGCTTAATGTGCTATCTATGTATGGAAAGATTTTTTTTAATACTGAATTCATGAATGCAGGTCATAAGCATGAAACGCAGTTCAGTTTCTACCGGTGGTGCTGGCCGCCTCTCTATGCAGGATTTAAGATCCCAAGACGTCAATAAACAAGGTCTCTATACGCCTCAAACGTAAGTACCTCATTCCTTATTGTGTTGGACCAAGAAATCTGTAAAGGTGATTCATACAAAGCTGCAGTATAAGTGATGTGATGAATCTTGTCTGTTCCCAGTGGTACCAAATTTGGGGTCAATAAAGGCTAAAAGTGGGCCTATTACTAGGTGTTGTATTTTATCTTACTTGTTCCTTAATTTCCCAAAGCCATGTCTTTTGCCAAGCAATCCCTAAAAGGATGGTTAATTCCCTTCAGCACTCTTTCTTTTTTCTCTCCTTTATTCTAAAGCTGCTTGTTTGAGCAGGCTCTGCAGTAACTTTCAGTTTACTGAAGTGTATCCAACTAGCAAAGTTCTCAATCAAAGGTATTCTTTGCTCTGATGATAGCTGCAGTTTAGTAGCAACCTACAGAATACCACTTCTCCAAACTGTTTCCTCAAGATTTTCTGGGAAAAAGGTGTCCAAAAGAACTTACTATCATAAACTAGTTTTTCCCCATGAGTGATTTTCTTTATATTAATAAAAGGCTGTTAATAAGCCACTGTAGAGCTGTATGAATCATCTAATACTAAGTGACCAAAAAAATTCTGCAGTGTTCTAAATTAAAATTACAGTTTGCAGCGACCTGAGAGTGAGAGGGGACAGCATAATTAGCCTGTTAATAGCTGTGGGCCAGCTCTGAAAAAAGATTGCTCACATTTCCGTATATCTGTTGGAATTTAAGATTAATTTTCAGGTGGCTGTTTCTGTGAATATCCAAAAGAGAGAATGGCCAGGTGCCATCAAACCCCAGAAGCCTCTACTTGTTATTTACGCTTGAACTTTCCAATCTTCTGCCCACAGCTAACCCACACGACACTTCTTCCTTCCTGACTCTGTATCTACCCTGGAGCTGGCCCCACTTCAGCTTCTCCCACTGCTTTTGTCTATAGCTGATGTAAATTCTTTCAGGACACCTTACATCTCCTATCCCTTCCCACCCCCCCTTGATGTATAAAAACGCTTAACAACTCCAGGACATCAGACATGTTTGTCCTTTCTATATAGCTGCTGCTAGTGGTTCAGACTTCATGCTCCTGGTCTTTCTTGGTAGTAATGGCTTTCTTTTAAAAAAGACTTAGGGAAGTTAAAATTTTTGTTTAACACAAAGTACAAGTTACTTGCTGTTCTTAATTACTTAGGTTTATATACGCTTAGTATGAGCCTCTGCTGCTTTTAGAAGTTTGAAATATTTATATATTTTTTTCTTCTGAAATCAGTAGAATTTTTGTACTATTGCACAATACATACACCGAAAGATTTGTCTTGAATTGTATTAGAAGCGAAAGGCTATAATTGTCAGTGTTTTTCGTCTGTAATTTAGATATGTGTTTTTAGGTTTAGCTGTGTTCTGATAAAGAGTAGCCTTAAAAGAAAAAATTTTAATGTAACTATCATCCTATGATTGAAAATTTCTAATTTTAAGTTTTTTCTCTTTTCCTTTAAAGTTGTTACCCATAAATGCCCATATTTTAAGATAATTGAAATTATAATGTAGAGATGGGTTTTTTTTAGCTTTCTTCTTAATATTTTAGCATTATAACTTAATATCATGTTAGTCTATTCCATTTATAACAGGATTGCTGCTAAAAGTTTTCATAATTTTGAATTATTTTATAGGTAATAGGGAAGAGATGTTGGTTCCAACATGTTTCCAAAAGTTTCTTGAACTAATATTTTTTATATTTGTTTTGAAGACTTTGTTTTTCTCCTTTTCTTAAAGCAAAGAGAAATCAGCCTTTGGAAAGTTGAATATAAACAAACCCACATCTGAAAGAAAAGTCTCTGTATTTGGTAAAAGGTAATGATCTTTTTTATTAGTTCTAATGAAGGGATTCTTAAAGCCATGCATTTGGCTAAATGCTCTCAGAGTACAAAAAATTAAATGGCATGGTCCCTTTCAAGAGAAAGTTATAGTCTATTTTTCTTCTGTTTTAAATGGTTAAAATCGTTACACCTGCCTTATGTGATGCTAAGAAATATGTAAGCACATTTAGACCACTATTTCATTGTTACAAGTGAATAGTTCATTGAAAATCCTATACCTAACTTTCAGATACTATGGAATCCTAGCATTTAAAATTAGAAGGAACCGTCATCTAGTTCAACATTTTAGTCCTAGACTTTTTTAATACCCTTAAGTGACTATTAAGGACTCCAGAGCTTTCATTTTGTGGGCTGTATCTATTGATATTAACCATATTAGAAATCAAAACTGAGGAAACTTTAAAATATGTGTTGATTCAAATTAAAATAACAACCATTACATATTAACATAAATAGCATGGTTATTATTTAAAAAAATGTTTTTAAACAAACCTATTTTAATAATGAGTGTTGTTTTATATTTTTGTAAATCTCATTAGTGTCAGCTTTAAAAGATAGCTAGATTCTCATATCTCTATATTCAGTCGCTTATAGTATCATGCATCATATAGCCTTTGGAAAACTCCACTATACACTCATATGAGAATGAAAGGGGCAAATAATATCTTAGTTTCTTATGAAAATAGTTTTGACTTCTCTAGATCTCTTAGGTCACACTTTAAGAACCACTGTCTAGGGCCGGCCGAGTAGCGCAGGGGTTAAGGAGCTGGCTTGGGACGCCAACGGCCCCACATGAGGGCCAGTGACACTGCCCTCTTTAAAAAAAAAAAAAAAAAAAAAAAGAACCACTGTCTAGAGTAGATCATTGGTTGCCTGGGCTGGAGGTGGAACAGGATTGAATATAAAGAGGTATAAAACTTTGGGGATGATGGAGATGTTCAAAATCTTATTGTGATAGAGATTACACAGGTGTATGCGTTGTCAAAACCTCGTCGAACGGCACACTGTATAAACAAGTGCATTTTATTCTGAGCAAATTTTACCTCAGTAAAGTTGATTTTTTTTTTAAGAACTGTTCAACCCTAAAATTGAGAAAATAAACTCTTAGTTCACCAAAACAAAATATGACTTTAAGACAAATCTGTTTGTTCAACTATTCTGAAAATACATAGAGATTAAATATTTGTTATCTTACGAAAACCAAGTTAAACTGTTTCTGGTAGTCATTTCATTTGATGAAAAATCTTTTTTTTAAAATTTTTTTTTTTATTATTATGTTTTTTAATTTATATTTTACAACAGTGCAATAGTTATACTTTTTACCCCTCAAAGTGACAACCCTCCTCCCCCAATCCGCTGCCCTACTCCCCCCCCATATTATACATATCTATTACAACTCCCCTGACCCCACTCCCACACTGTACTCCTCATCCTGTGACTATATATATACATTCAATCACAGTTAGCATTCAATATTATACAACATCAGCTTCAGGTGTACAGCGCAGTGATCAAGCCTTTACCCCATCCCCAAAGTAGTCTCCCCAACAAGACACGTGACCATCTGACACCCCACAAAGCATTCACAACATTATCAGTTACATTCCCAGAACTGCTCCCCCCCCACCGCCCACCCTTGTGGCAACATTGTAGTCACCTACCTATGCTGTCCAAAACCGTCTCCCTCTCCTTCATCCTCACTCCCTCCCAAGCCAGCAACCATCAGTTTTTCCTTTATATCTGCTTGATATGATTTCAGTCTTCTTAAATTTACTGAGACTTGTTCTGTGGCCCAACATGTGGCCCATCTTGGAAAATGTCCCATGTGCACTTAAGAAGAATGTATATTCCGCTGTTTCGGGGTGAAATGCTCTAAAAATATGGATTAAATCCAGCTGGTCTAAAGTGTCATTTAAGGTTACTCTTGCCATGTTGATTTTCTGTCTGGAGGATCTGTCCATTGGTGACAATGGGGTGTTGAAGTCCCCTACTATAATAGTGTTACTGTTGATCTCTGTCTTTATGTCTGTCAAAATCTGTTTTATATAATTAGGAGATCCTATGTTGGGTGAATAGATGTTTATTAGGGTTATAGTGCCCTTCTTTGTCTTTTATTGTAGTCTTCATTTTAAAGTCTATTTTCTACAAAACAAGTACTGCTTACTCCAGCTTTTTTTCTCATTTCCCTTTGCCTGAAATATCTTATTCCATCCCTTTACTGTCAGTCTGTGTGTGTCTTTTGCTCGGAGATGAGTCTCTTGGAAACAGCATATACATGGGTCTTATTTTCTTATCCACTCAGCCATTCTCTGTCTTTGGATTGGAGCATTTAGCCCATTCACATTTAAAATGATTATTGATAGGTGCATATTTATTGCCATTTTGTTATTTGTATTTCTGGTCTTCCTGGGTTAGCTTCTTTACCCCTTTCTTCTGCTTAAAAAAGCCCTTTTAACATTTCCTGCAATGCTGGCTTGGTGGTAGTGAATTCCTTACCTTCTTCTTTTCTGAGAAGCTCTTTATTTCTCCTTCAATTTTAAGTGATAGCCATGCTGAGTAGAGCAATCTCCGTTGTAGGCCTTTATTTTGTGTCCCTTTGAATATCTCCTGCCACTCCCTGCTGGCCTGCAGAGTTTCTGTAGAAAAGTCAGCTGTTATAGGAGTTCCTTTATAGGTACACTGCTGTCTTTCTCTTGCTGCTTTTAGGATTCTGTCTTTTTTTTTTTTTTTTTTTTGAGGGCAGTGTCACTGGCCCTCATATGTGGGACTGAACCGGGGCTGCTGGCTTCCCAAACCAGAGCTTAATCACTGTGCTACTCAGCCGGCCCAAAATAATTTTTTTTTTTTTTTTTTTTTTTTTTAGCTGAGCCATCCTGCCACCTGGTGGCAGCTCAGCTCGGGCTGGGCATCGAACTGCTGTTGCCCAGAGCTCAGCTCGCTCTCTTGAGCGAGCTCTTAACCAACTGAGCCACTCGGCCAGCCCTAGGATTCTGTCTTTGTCTTTAACCTTTGCCATTTTAACTGTGATGTGTCTTAGTGTGGACCAGTTTGGGTTCAGCTTGTTTGGAACTCTCTGCACTTCCTGGGCTTGTATGTCGATTTCCTTCACCAGGGTAAGGAAGTTTTCAGTCATTTTTTCAAATACATTCTCGACCCCTTGCTTCTTCTCTTCTCCTTGTGGTATTCCTATGATGTAAATATTGTTGTGTTTGATGTTGTCCCATAGGGCTCCAAGTATTTTCATTGTTTTTTATTCTTTTGTCTTTTTGTTGTTCCACCTGGGTGATAGCTGCTATTTTGTCTTCCAAATTGCTGATCCAGTCCTGTGCTTCACCTAATCTGCTGGTGATTCCTTTGAGTGTGTTCTTCATTTTAGTTATTGTATTCTTTAGTTCTAACTGGTTGTTTTTTATGATTTTTCTATCCTTATGTCCTCACTAAGTTCGTTAAACATTCTTATCATCAGTGTTCTAAACTCTGTCTCTGAAAGGTTGGATTCCTCTATTTCATTTAGTTCCATTTCTAGAGTTTTCTTCTGATCTTTTACTTGGGACATGTTTCTTTGTTTCTTCATTCTGGCTCTTGCTCTGGGATTGTTTTGATGTATTATATAGATAACCAGGAAAACCCAGGCTGGATCATGCAGGCCACAGCTCACTGCCCAACACTCCCAGGAAAACTCCCAGTCTCAGTCTGTCCCAGTCAGCCACTCGCAGATCAGGCCGAGCAGCCCGACAACCAATCACCAGCCTGGCAACTCTGCACGCGCAATGCAGAGAGCCAGCATCCAAGGCGGCTCGCTCACTCCTGCGTCTCATGAACAGCTTGTTTGAGCCAGAGCGCACCCGCCAGGCATTTCCCTGGCTACACAGCACAAATCGTGCGAAGCAGAGAGTGGGGCTCCAAGGCAGCATGCTCCTGCACCAATTCCACCAGACCAATGTGATCTTGGACCTGACCCTCTGTGGGAGGTACCAACCCTGACAAAGTCGTGCCCTCCTGTACACTACTCGTGTGCAAGCTGCACACCGAGAGAACATGGTCCCAAACCTCTATCTCCTGTGCCAAAGGTGCTCAGTTCAGTCCGTCCCTGCAGGCTTCTGGGCCCCTCTCACACAGCCACCCCCTCCACCAGGAACCGGGTGAGTGCTCACCGACGAGTGAGTCTGTTCACTGGCCCCTCTGGTTCTCCAGCTGCCCTCAGCCTCACCGAGCTGAGCAAAGAGAGTTCTCACTAATTTCACCTGGCAGCTATTGTGGAACTCCTCTTCCTGGCAAAGTAACTCTGGGCTGGTAAGCTCAGTTTTGGGCCGGGGGTTCTCTTCCCCCAACCAGAGAAGCCTCCCCACAGCTGAGGTGTCCCTCATGGGGTTCACTCCTCTCGTCTCTGCCCCTCCTACCAGAGTAGATGTGGCCTCCTATTTAAGTTCTTCATTTAGAGGTTCTGTTAATTTAGTGTTCCAGGGGCTTCCTGGGGTTGAATGTTGTATAAATTATTTGTAATTTTGGTGTGATCCTGGGAGGCAGTTGGCACAGTGTCTGTCTGTTCCGCCATCTTACCAGATGTCCCCTGATGAAAAATCTTAAGGCATTTTTGTAATGTAACTTTCATCTTACCTGAACTTCAGAGATAATGATGTGATAATTATGAAATCTAGGGCTGGCCAAGTGGCGTGGTGGTTAAGTGCTGGCTTGGGAAGCCAGCGGCCCCGTTCGGGTCCCACATATGAGGGCCAGAGACACTGCCCTCAAAACAAACAAACAAACATTAAAAATGAAATCTAACATTTGCAGAACATTTTTATAAACCACACATTGTTTTAAGTGCTATATTTAGAATAACTCTTTCAATCAATTCTCAGGACTGCCCTATGAGTAAATACTGTTATTGTCTCCATTTTATTTCTTTATTTATTTCTTTATTTATTTAAATTGGGGGAGGGGAACAGCCAAGTTGTTCTTCGATCTTAGTTGTGGAGGGCACCAGTCGCCATCTGGCTGCCCATTGGCAGCTCTTGTCCTCTAACCTCAAGTGCTGTGTTACAATATTAGTTGTGGGTGGGCATAGCCGCCATCCAATGCAGGAGTCCAACCCGGCAGTCTAGTTATTAAGAGTGCATGCTCTATCCACTGAGCCACCCAGATGGCAGCTCAACTCAAGGTGCCGAGTTCAGTCTTAGTTACAGGGGTGCGCCAGCCCACCATCAAACAGGCAGTCTTGTTGTTAGGAGCACATGCTCTCACCAGCTGAGCCATCCTGCCACCTGTTGGCAGCTCAGCGGCAGCTAGCTCAGGCGCAATATCACTGGCCCATGTGGGAATCAAACCAGTGGCCATGTTGCTCAGAGCTCGCGCTCTTAAACTAACTCTTCACCAACTGAGCCACTCGGCCGGCCCCTCCATTTTATGAATAAAGAAATTGAAGCACAGAGAGGTTAAGTAGTTTACCCAAGGTCGTACAAGTACAACTAACAGAGTACAAGTAACAGAGACAGAATTTGAAACCAGAGACTCTGGTTCTAGATCCTATGCTTTTAAACTATAACTTGAATGATACAATGTTTTGATTGGTTGGAAAATTTTCTTATAATTTAAAAAGATACCTATTAGTGTAGTTTTGTATAGAATAAGAGCTGAGCATTCCTTTTATAGTAAAGAAAATATTAAAAGTTAAGCACTAGCAGTATGAAGAAAAGTGGCTTTCAAATTAGCAAATTCTCAAGGAAAAAAATTAACTAATTAATGAGGGCAGTGGAGTTAGAGGGTCCAAGCTAAAGAACTTTTAGAACCTGGGCAAGGGAGAACTTGAAAACTTGCAGGGAGAAATGAAGTTTTGATGAACAGAGTTCAGATATAGCAATGTTGATTGTACAGTCATCCCTAGGTGTTAGTTCCAAGACCCCCTGCAGATACCAAAATCCAAATATGCTCAAGTACCTTATATAAAATGACATGGTATTTGCATATCTCACCTATATGCATCCTCCCATATACTTTCATCTCTACATTACTTACAATACCTAATACAATGTAAATGCTGTGTAAGTTGTTGTTATAATGTATTGTTTGGGGACAGTGACAAGAAGAAAAGTCTGTACATGTTTAGTACAGACACAACCATTGAAGGCCTAACTCCATCAGATACGTCAACAACAACATAACTTTTTTTAGATAACATTTTTTTTTAACTTTTTTATTATTATTATTAGTTACAGATGTACAAAACAATGCAATAGTTATCTTTTTCACCCCTTACAAATTGACTACCCCCTCCCCTGCTCTCCTACCCCCAATATCATACATATCTATTACAATTCCATTGACTCCATCTCTACACTATATTCCACATCCCATGACTATATATGTGTAAATTATAGTTGACATATAATATTATTCAGTGGCCACTTCACATGTACAATGCAGTGGTCAGGCCACTACACCATCCATGAAGTGGTCTCCCTAACTTAGTTAACATTTTTATCCACGGTTGGTTTAATCTATGGATGTGGAACCCACAGATATGGAAGGCTGACTGCTACTCAGTTTTTTGGCATCTGTCCAATAAGGAAAATTATTGTTCTGAGATATTTAATAAACTACATTGGTGAGCTAAATTGGTAGGCAAAGGAAACCACTATAAAGATTTAAACAAAGTTTTGTGTTGGGAGAAAGGCTTAGAATGGAGCATGTATGCTATAGCCATAAATGACTGAAAAATAGCAGTATATATTTTATGGTAAATTAACAAACACAATAGTGCATGATAAAAATGTTCATGAGAAAAAGCATTTTCACAACCTATTTAACATCTCTAACATATCAGGCAGTTTTCCCACAAGAAATAATGGCCAAAAAAGGGGTTGGGAGTGAAGGAACAATCATGGAGGGGTAAATAGGATGGCGAAATGTTAAGTTATTGAATAGACTTAGAGAATGGTTGGTGCAGAAGCTCTCTAGTGGACTAAGAATGCACATTCTTAGAAGGTGGTGTATGCGTTAGTAATGCAAAGCACGAGAAGTGTGTTTTTCTTCCTGCCTCATTTTATACTTTAAAATATAAAATTGCCTTGAAATAATGTATACTTGACCACAGAAAGAAATAGGTTTGACTGCTTTTTAAAAATGTTTCTAGAACTAGTGGACCTGGATCCCGCAACAGTCAATTTGGTATATTTTCCTGTTCTGAAAAAATCAAAGATCCAAGACCACTTAATGACAAAGCATTCATTCAGCAGTGTATTCGACTACTCTGTGAGGTATTTTCTAATTCTAAATATTCTAAATTGTGAGTGTTTTCTTAAATATTTTCCAACAATTTTTCTATTCTAAAATGTTTGATATTAGTTTCTTACAGAAAATGGTTATGCATATAGTGTGTCCATGAAATCTCTACAAGCACCTTCTGTTAAAGACTTCCTAAAGATCTTCACTTTTCTTTATGGCTTCCTGTGCCCTTCATATGAATTTCCAGACACAAAGTTTGAAGAAGAGGTTCCAAGAATCTTTAAAGGGCTTGGGTTTGTATATTATATTTCTTATTAGCCTAGACAGAATGCTGTAACACAGAGAAGAACCAAACTCAATAAATTTGTAAAGATTTTGAGTTAGAGAAATAATATATTTTAAGATGGTCACTGGGAAATATGTAGAATAAATTGAATGACTGGAGGTTATTACCAAACTACAGATGATAGATCATAAGGCCTTCAACTACTGAACTGATAAGGCATAAAAAGGATGGGCTTGATACCACAGATTTCACAGAAGCAAAAAACACAGGATTGAAGACCTGGTGAAAATGGGGTGAGATGAAGTCAAAAAGGACTGTGTAGAAGAATGGATTTGAGCATGAGGAGTTGCGTACATATGGTTTGTTTCAGGTACATTTGATTTGAGGAACAAACAATCTTTAGGAGAGATGCCTAGCATATTGGATATAATCAAGTTCTGCATCTTAGGGGTCATATATACACAGTAATCTGCAGAAAAGAAAGCAAAAAATACACAAAATCATTTGAGAATAAGATGACTAAGGACAGAATCTCAACAAATACCTTCTAAATAAGTCAAGACTGTTGGTATATACGTGGAAGTTTTTTAATGTAATTTCTTGTTTAATTTAGACATTATTTTTTTCAAAATTAACATATTAAGATAGCTTATTTTTTTCTAATTTTTCATAGGTATCCTTTTGCATTATCCAAAAGTTCCATGTATACAGTGGGGGCCCCTCATACATGGCCTCACATTGTGGCAGCCTTGGTTTGGCTAATAGACTGCATCAAGGTATTTGATTTCTCATTTTTAAATGTATACATAAGAAAGATTTTTTTCCTCAAGGTATTTTTGTTTCTCTTCTAATCTTGCTATTGCCAACTATCTCAAAGTCTGCATCAGTTTTCCTTTTTTAAAGTCTTGTTTGATTTTAAATTCTTCGAACTGTTAATACATGATTGCAGAGGTGAGGGGAAGAAAATACCACAATGGCAAGGAGATTATTTGTTTTCATGAAGTTTTACAGTTCAAAAAAGTGAATCAGTAGGAAATTATTCCCCCATAACATTTGTTTCTTTCTCTTTTTAAATTAAAATCTCTATTTATTGCAAACATTTTGGAAAATACATAAAAACATACACAGGAAGTGATATACTCATATCCCACAACTCAGAAGCAACTTAAAACATTTCCTTGAGGTAAAGTTTTAAAGGTACAGTTTTGCTGTGAAAATTATGTATACTTTTTAAACTTTTGATGCATATTGACAAATTTCCCTCAAGAAAACTAGCATCAGTTAAAAGCTCCTCAATAATGTATGAACACACCCATTTTCCCGTACCATAAGCATTATTGTTTTAAGATCTTCATCCATTTGGAAGGTGAAAGATATCTTGATTTAATATACATATTACTAAAGCAATTATGTTTTTATATGGTTTATCATTGATATTTCTTTTAACTTGTTTGTGCATATTTTTTTGGCCCATTTTATTTTCACTATTTGCTTCTGCTATTTGAACCTTTAAATATTGAATTCTTTATGTAGTAATTAAGCTTACCATGTTTTAATAATTGACATGACAAGAAAAACATAATACATAACTTTTTCATACTTCCATTTTTTTGTTTTTAAAGTTGAACATTTTTCATATTGATAATAATCATGTCTATTCATGCCTATTCGTGTCTTTTGACTTTTTTTCCTTATTGATTTTATTTGTGAGAGTACCATTTTTATACATCAAAAAAATTGTCAACTTGGAGAAATTAGCTCTTATGTATGCGGTGCAAATATTTTTTCCCTCTTTTTCTTTTTGATTTATATGCTGTATTTTGACTGTTAAGAAGCATAAATTTATCTAGTCTAATGTAGTCTCTTCCTTTAATAATCTGAGTTTCCTGCCCTATTGTTGGAATCTTTAAAACTGTTATTGTCCCCGTGACATTCTCTTGGCCATCAACTACCCTTAATCTAATGTGTGAGACAGGGACTGGGTAACGGATTTTGACCCAGGAGATACCTGGTATATTCAACAGCACTAATTGTTAAGATAAGAGTAGAAATTCAATACCATAGTCCATTAATACAACTGGAGTTTTATTGAACTTTATATATAGTATTTATATATTCAATTTGCTCTCCTCAGTGATACCCATGGACATTGTGTAACCACCTCTGCTTCCACCACCAAATACCCCTGTTGTCACTAGGGCACTTTACCCTTGTTTGCCAAAGCAGCTGATTTCATTGTTATGTGGTTGGGAAGTAGCATTTTCACCGTAATACAGGAGCTCCTGTTGTGGCTTCTATTGGCAAGGGAGCTCTTGAGATGCCTCCAAATCCATTATATAAGTTGAAATCTCCTTCCTAAACTATAGCAATTTAAGAATCAATGTGAGACTCCCTACTCAAGAATCCTATATATGGGCCCTAGGATAAGAAAATTGAATGAAATATTTTCAATAGAAACTACATTCTTCTTATATATACCTAATGTATAGTCCTTTTCTTAGAAGCTTAATGTTCATTATACTAGATATATATTTATATTTTACATTGTGTAGCAATTTCATTTAAATTTTCTAATTATTTTTTATTTTTAAAGATTATATTTTTAAAACAAGTTATAAAAACAATATTCCAAATGGAATTTCAATGCCTTAAAAACCTTTAGCCATTTTTCTTTTAGCTTGTAAATTATAAATACCTGAATATTTTGCTATAATTTATTATCTGTAATCACTTTCAAGCTTAAACAGTTGTGTTCTGAAGATTTTATGCTGTATAATTCAACCTAAATTTCGTATTTATACATACTAAAGTAGTCAGTTGATAACATTTGAGCACCAAAACTGAGTTCATATAGAAGAGAAATAATTACTGTTGGTTCACCTTTTACGTGGCATATCTGTTTTAGATCCTCAGAGTTGCGTTAAAATGTATGTGTATGCTCTCAACAGGTTAATAATATAAGATTGGCATATTTTTCTTTATAGAATAGAACTAAATATGGAACCCATCCTTTTTTAATCCTAAGGGATTTACTAAAATATCAAAAGGGGATTGTATTTTAAGGCTCAATAAAATAGCCTCTTGAAGAGACTTTCAGTCATGCAATAATGTAAATGCTTCTAAAAATGACATTAAAAACAACTGACAAAACATGAAAGCTATATGTTTTTCTCATAAACTAATATTTTACTTCTGTACTAATTAGTTACATACTGCCATGAAAGAAAGCTCACCTTTATTTGATGATGGACAGCCTTGGGGAGAAGAAACTGAAGATGGAATTATGTATAATAAGGTACCTCACATTACCATAAACGTTAGCATTATCTTGATATTAACTAAATGTGTCACTATTGAAATTAACACACTAATATTCTTTTATAGAGCTTTTGTTTTTGGTTCCTGAAAAGTTTCTAAAATTGATGTTTTAAAATGGTAGTCAGTGGATTTATTTACTCTTGGAGTCACATTGTAATTTCCTAAAATTATCTAGGCACGGAAATTTGAATATGTTAGCTAAATAAAAAATACAAAGCAATTGGAATTAAGTCATGACATGTTTTTAATGTATGAGGTGTGATCAAAAGATATGATAAATGTTTAAATAAACAAATTTCTTATACTAAAAGACACATTGCCATTGATCCCCCTCAAAATGCTCCCCCTCACTTTGAACACATTTATCCCATCGTTCTTTCCACTATCTTAAGCAGTTCTGGAATCCTCTTTCGTGGGTGTCTTCACTTCATCCTCCATCATGACAATGCTCCATGTCACACATCATTTTTAGTACAGCAATTTCTGTCAAATAAAAACATTACATGACTACGTAGAGATAAGTAAAGACTGAGTAAATCCTGGGAACTAGAAACCACCAAACTCACGTGATTGAGAACAATGGTCAAGTATCCCTATAAAAAGAACTTACTCTGGCGATAAAGTGTGACACTTTTTTCTCTTTCTCTTTAAAAAAAACAAAACAAAACAAAACAAAAAACATTACAATGTGGGGCCGGCCGAGTGGCACAGTGGTTAAGCCCTGGTTTGGGAAGCCAGCAGCCCCGGTTCAGGTCCTACATGTGAGGGCCAGTGACACTGCCCTTAAAAAAAACAAAAAACACATTACAATTTGTCTTCATCTGCCTTATTTATCGGATCTGGCCATGTGCGACTTATGATTCTTCCCCAGTGTCAAAATGACAATGAAAGGAAAATGTTTTGAATCGATTCAGAACATCAAGGCAGCCACAACAGCACAACTAAAGACACTCACAAAAGAGGACTTCCAAAACTGCTTCAGAAAGTGGCAAGAATGATGGGATAAGTGTTTTGGAAGCCAGGGGGAGTATTTTGAGAGGGATCAATGGCAATGTGTCTTTTACTCTTTAATTTTTTAAAATTTAAACATTCACTGTATTTTTTTATCACATCTTGTATACATATAACATTTCTTTTCCTGTACTGTCTTTTAGAATGAAGATATCAATACAGCAACATGATTTTAATGTAATTCTTTGTCAATATAAAGCATAATAGATTGCGTCTTAAAATAGTGCATGTAGGGTTTTTTTGTTGGTCTGTTTCGGACTTTTTAGTTAGGCATATTGCCACTTAGATCAGAGTTACCACTTCCAAAAGTAAAGAGTCTAAATTGGTTCTCAAGCCACGCTTTATTCAAGTCCAAACTATGTAACTAACCCCACCCTATTTCCTAAAATACACAAATTTATAAATCCAAATGGAGCAAACACCAGCTCCAAGGAATGAATTTATAATGTTGAGATTAAACATTAATATCCCCTAGCACATGTAAAAGGCCTATTACCATGCAGGTCCCTAAGAAGAAAAACTGTTATCTGCTCTAATTCTAATCTTCACTCTTTCATAAGAAGAAAGTGAAAATAACTTTTAGCTTGTAATTATAAATATCACTTTCAAGCTTAAACAGCTATATCACCTTTTATTTTTATCTTTTATTACTACCTGGGAAATAGTTCAAAGATGTATCCACTGCCGTGATATCATGACTTTTTCTTTCTTAAAGAATAACCATGCCTCTTTACTGCTACAGCTATGATCCCTGCTGGAGCTAGAAAGAAAATTCTCATGTTGCAATATGTGTACTGGACTAGATTTATTTGGATTTCCATTTCCATCCAAATATAATTACAACGCCTATTAAATGTCAAATTTTTTGACATTCATTTTAAAGGTTAAAGCAGTAAAAGTTATCCTTGCTATTTTAGCTATTTCAGATGATGAAATATAGAGAAGCACTTTGGTAACTATAAAGTGCTATATTTATTTATTTATTTATTTATTTATTTATTTATTTATTTATTTTTTAAGGGCAGTGTCACTGGCCCTCATATATGGGACCCGAGCCTGGGTTGCTGGCTTCCCAAGCCAGTGCTTAACCACCGCGCCACTCGGCCGGCCCTAAAGTGCTATTTTGAATTAAAGAGAGTTATCAAAGTATCCAACTTCACCAGATTTTTAGCTTCAGCTTTGTGCATCCAGAAACTCATTTTTTTTTAAATCACAAAATCAAAATTGACCAAGCTTAAGGAACCTGATTCATTGTTATCAAATTCACAAGAGACTGATCTAAAGTGGTACACTTTTCCAGTTACAGGAATACACATTCTGCCTCTTCAGAGTATACCTTCCATATCAACCAAGTAAAAAGAAGTTTGCTTAGTACGAAGAGAATCAGTGCAAAGGGAATTGGTTTGTCTTACGGGACAAACTTCATCTAGGCTATGGAAAATTGTAATCAGCCATCCTTGCTGCCTGACAAAATATGCATCCTCAATAACCAAAACAACTCATAACTGCAAAATAATAGTGTTACTTTCTCCTGGATAAATATTAAGAATGATAGTATTATAATTAGATCTCTTTAATCGTGCCATGTTTTAGCCTGAAATTATATAATTATGTAATTATAGCCTTTATTAATTATTTTCTGGTTTTCACAACTAGACCTTGTCAGTTTAATTGGACTTATATGACAAATGATTCATTTAAATTTTTCATGAAGTAGATTATCCCTAAAAATAGTTAAGTTTGTATATTTTACATTGAATTATATTATTGCCTAGTTCGAGACCTTCTCAAAATTCTGAAGGTATGTTTTCTTTACTGTTTACTAAATATCACCTTTATCCTAATTTAAGTGTTTGTTTTTTTTATCCTCAGTATTCACATTAGAAGTAGCAGACTGAGTAAGTCTGTGCAGCATAATTAATGATTTACCCTAGACTTGTGTCTCATTTATAGCAGTTCACATAGCTACTTAGTATCCCTGACTTTTATTTTTTTTTAATTCAAATTTAAATTTCCACATAGAAAAGTAAAGCAGACTAGAGAATCATAGCTTTGTTTTTAAATCTGCTTAACTCAATCAGCTGTTTTTGGACTACACCATAAAATGCTATGAGAGTTTCATGACTGGTGCTGACAGCTTTGAAGAGATGAATGCAGAGTTGCAGTCAAAGCTGAGTAAGTGTTCTCATTCCTAGCATGCTTGCTTTTGGTCATTTATTTAACTCTACCTACAGAGTTGTAGCTTAGCTTAATACACCCAATGTTTATATGAGCTACTCACTTTAAATTCATTTGGATGCCCACTGATTTTTATCTTCATTGTTTCCTTGGTGAAGAGAACTAATTGTTAAGCATAAAGAATACTGGTGTTGGAGTCAGACCTAAGGCATTACCCTTACTGGCTATGTGACCTTAACAAACTACTTGTTAACAAAGTTTCGCAAGATTAGCTGGCCATGTATATCAAACACGCTACTAGGAGCTCAGAAGATAATCAGCAAATGTTATTCTTCTTGGAGAATAATATTTCTGTGCTATCCTTGCTTTACTGTTTAATTAAAGCACCAATTAGTCTAAAGACCTAAGGTCTCTTTCATAATTTGTAACAGAAGGTTAATGGGCGTTATATTTCCAAAGAATGAAAGTCTTTATTTTTCTACTCAGCTGTAATCTAGTAACATTTAATATTAACTGGCTAATTCTAAAATGTTCCAGAGGTATTATTTTACATTTTGTTCCTCTTATTGAAATAATCTTGTATACAAAATGCCAGCATATTCGATAAAATAGATAAATTTAAGCTGTGTAGAGCTGTTTTTCCAAAGATAATAAAATTAATCAAAACAAGAGAACATCTCCTTGCCACTATTAGCACAATTGGTGAAAGCAATCCCTTATGTTTCCATGGGCTCTATCTTCCCAAGGAGTAATCAGGATAATTTCAGCTTCTCCACATGAGAAAGGGAACAAGGTAAATGATATTTGTTTTAAAAGAGGAAAATTTGTAGTGATCTAAAACAGAAAGCATCTGTTGAGTTCTTCGGTATTTCTGTTTATAATTAATTAACCATATAAATTATATTAATTTATTCAAATAATCTATACCTACTGTGTGCCAGCCACCAAAGATACAGTCACGAATAAGAGACAAAAGTCCCTGCCCTTAATGAGCTTACATTCTTTAGAGACAGTAATCAGTGAATAACTATTAGTCAAACACTGTTAAGTTCTACAGACAAAAATAAAGCAGGGTAAGGAGGTACAGAGTGTAGTGGAGAAAAGAGAATTGTTTGCTGTTTTACAAAGGTTAGGATGTCCTTCACTGACAGTGTTTTGCCAGAGATCAGAAGGAAATAAGGGAGAAAGCAATGGTGAAAGCCTGGGGAAGAATGTTCCAGGCAGATTTGAGATCTTATAAAGTTTTTGGGTTTTGTCTCCAGAGGATTTATTTAATGTAGATGCTTACAAGCTGGAATCATTAGCAGCAAAAAACAAAGCACTGAATGAACAGATTGCAAGATTGGAACAAGAAAGAGAAAAAGAACCGGTTAGTAAACATGCTGATTTTCAATTTCAGTATAACACTTACTTAGCTCTTTTGGACTCTCCTTCTCAAATACTGTTTCCTTATCAAAATTTTAAAAAGAAATAGATTAACGCAAAATAAAATTTTTAGAAGTTAAAATATTTTTACATAGGGCAGAACTCGCAATGAAAACATGTTTCGCAACTCTGGAGCTTTGTTTTCCCTTGTGACCTATTAGTCTTGGACTAATGATATTCACAATCTGATGAAAGAGTCTTACCAATTCACATGAGACCAAAAAGATACTTTGAGCCAAGTCCCCAAGTTACACACCTGTAAGGAACACTATTTACAAGAGGCCCTCAGTTTTTTAGTTAATGGAAAGGGAATGGCAGTAAATGGTTTTATATAATATATTGTATCCTCACGGCTTTGTAAAAGCTAAATGATAATATCCAGAAGTCTAATTTCATTTTGTATACAATGTTACTGAAGCACCTAGACTGTTCTGTACAGTTGCAGATTCTAAATGTTGGTGCTTTTTCATTCTGGCCCTTGACTTTTTCTATCCCAAACTGACTTCTTAAAAAGTACTTTTTCTTAATTAGGTAATAACAGTTAAGTCCCACCTATTAGTTCTTTCATGCCTTCTGAAAATGGAAAAACTACCTTCCTCTAAGGTGAATTTAAATAATATCATTTTGCTTTCAAGTAAAGTATAGAATGATTATTGATGAGAATAACTAATTTAATGTTCTTTTCTTTTAAAGAATCGTCTAGAGTCATTGAGAAAACTGAAAGCTTCCTTACAAGCAGATGGTCAAAAATATCAGGCATACATGAGCAATTTGGAGTCTCATGCAGCCATTCTTGACCAGAAATTGAATGGTCTTGATGAAGAAATTTCTAGAATAGGTAAGCACAACTGATGCTGAAAGAGGTCATTCAGACTGGGATGGAGACCTATGTCGGAATTTATCACACATCGAGATAGCTTTGTCATCCATCTTTTTTCATTTAGTGATAAATGGCTATTATAGGCTACCAAGTTTTTAGTGCCTTCTGTATTAATTTTCTGAGGCTGCTGTAACAAATTACCACAAACTTGGTGGCTTAAAACAACAGAGATTTATCCACTCACAATTCTAAAGGCTAGAAGTCCAAAATCCAGCAGGGTCAGCTTTCACCAAGCTTGTTGGGGGAAATCCGTTCTTTGCCTCCAGTCCCACGTTGCCTTCTCTGTGTGTCTGTCTCTCCTCTTCTGTCTGTGTTAATTTCTCTGCCTCTATCTTTTAAGGACATTTATGATGGCATTTAGGGCCCATCTACATAATCAAGGGTAATTTCTTCTCTTCTTAAAATACTGAATCACTTCTGCAAAATTCCCTTTTCCAAATAAAGCAATGCTTACAAATTCCAGGAATTAGGACTTCATATTTTTGGGTGGCCATTATTCAATCTGTTATACCTTCTACCATATTTCAAACACCAGGTTTTTTGAAGCCAAGGGGGATCTAACCTAAGAACATATGCTACCTGAATAAAAATATATATTCTATTACACCTTGTAATTAATAAGCCAGATTCTTAAATCATTGCTGGCCTTAGACTGCTATAATTATCCTCCATCACTACCTCCTGAACTACTCAGCTTAAGCTGACTGAAAATACGATGAAACATGCAAGCACTACAATTCCTATGAAGCAAAAGGCCAACTAAAAAAAGCTTGTTTATAGCCTGTGTGTTCCTAATCTTAGTTTTCATATTCATATAGATCTTAATCATAAAACTCTGAAAATACTGTATACATGAATTGGTCGATACTTCTCTGGTGCCAGGAGAGCAGAGGAAGTTATCTACACATTGCAGGGCCATTGGATGGCAGTTACATAACAAATAACTATATGGACCTACTATACTATTTTCCCAGGTCTTTGCCTACTTTGATTTTATTCTTTTTGGATTTTACAGGCTGTGTCTGTCCCACATAGGAGTTGTGTAGATTGTCCTTAGGTTATTTGAAACTCTTAGACTATGGAATATTGATAATGTGAAAACCATAGCATGCCAGGAAAAATAAGGTTCACAAAAAACTTTAATTGTATCATCTTTCAAGATTGTTATTAAAGTGGGATCAAACAATTATCCAAAAGAAGAGAAATGTGACAACATGGATGTACCTGGAGGATATTATGCTAAGTGAAATAAGTCATGCTGAGAAAGACACATACCATATGATCTCACTTATATGTGGAATCTAAAGAACAAAATAAACAAACAGAACAAACAGACTCATAGATACAGAGAACAAACTGATGGTTGCCAGGGGAGAGTGAGGGTGGGAAGCTGGGTAAAAAATAAGTCACGGAATTAAGAAATATAAATTGGTAGTTATAGAATAGTCATGGGATGTAAAGTACAGTATAGAGAATATAATCAGTAATGTTGCAACAACTATATATAGTGCCAGGTGTGTACTAAACTAATCAGAGGGATCACTACATAAATTATATAAATGTCTAACCACTAATGCTGTACACCTCAAACTAATATAAAATAATATTGAATGTCAACTGTAATTGAAAAAAGTAAATAATTTTTTTTAAAGGGAAATTTAGGCACCTTTATCAACTCTATTAAATGATGGCATAATTTCTTTGTAAGAATTGAGAAAACTAAACAAAAGTGATTTTTTCAATGCAGAACTAGAATGCGAAACAATGAAACAGGAAAATACTCGACTACAGAATATTGTTGATAACCAGAAGTACTCAGTTGCGGACATTGAGAGAATAAATCATGAAAGAAATGAATTGCAGCAGACGATTAATAAATTAACCAAGGACCTGGAGGATGAACAACAGCAGTTATGGAATGAGGAGCTAAAATATGCCAGAGGCAAAGAGGCGGTATGTCTTACCATTTCAAGAGTGGCAGTTACCAGGGCTGACCTTTGTAAAGATCTATCCCAATTAACAACTGAATGTATAGAATAATTTGGCTAAAGAGGTAAAAATTTTTTAGCATTGACATTTTACTAAAACACATTGATCCCTTTATATCAATTCAGTAACTCCCCAGTTTCTCTTAGTCAAATTCAAGGTAGCCTTTGTTTTCAAGTGAACCAAGAAATAAGCAAAAAAGTCTCTCAGACCATTAAAATAATTTTCGTAAATCCCATGCCTTTTATTCTAGAAGAGGATATGAGTTACCTCTTCATTTACTTATTTACTATTCAAGCATTTACTTAACATCTGCCTTGTATCACCAGCCTGGACATAGAGGAAATAAAGATAAAAAGACATACATTCTACCCTCAAGAAACTTCCAATCTAGTTGACATTTTTCTACCATGAGATCAGACCTCTAATAGGTATTTGCACAGGGTACTGAGGAAGCATGAAACCCAAATTTAGTGTGCATGGTGTGGGGAGATAGATAAGGTGGTTTTTAGAAAGGATTCCTTGGAGAGAGAACATGTAAGCTGAATTGAGAAGTGTAAAGAAGAGTTAGCATGGCAAGGGTAGGGGAGTCAGCAAACAAAGGAGTATATGGGAACTCTCAGAAAGAAAATAGCATGATGCACTCTGGTATCCTAAGGGTTTCATATGGCTGGTGCTTAATAGCGAGGGATGGGAACACACACACACAAAAAAATGGCAGCATGTAGCAATAGATGAGACTCAAGAGATAAGTATAGACCAGACAGTGAAGATCCTTTTAGTGTTTAGAAGTTTAGACTTTTGTACACCTGAAACTCATATTTTTTTAAAAAAAGAGTTAATAGCCTGAAATTAGAATCCTAGATGATCTCAACGTAGATGATGGTGAAGGGAGAAGACAGACAGAAATCCTATTCAAGTTAAAAAAAAGAAGAAGTTTGGACTTGATCCTGAAAACTCTTCTAAGAAGCCCTTAGAATTTTTAAACAAAGATCACAGTTTTGGTAATGTGAAAAATGAATTGGAAGGGAGCAAAACACTCAAGGATCTGTGCAGTAATGTGGTGAGAAATTACAGGCTGAATTTGGATAATGCTAGTGGAGATTCAAAGAAATGGACAGACTCTGACTACTTAGCAGGTAGAATGAAAAAGACCTGATAAAAGAAGGGGGAACAGTCTTGGTATCTGGCTTGAGTAATTGGTCAGGCAGTGGTACCACTCAGGAATAAAAGAAGGAGAAGTTGCCAGTAGGGAATGAGGATGGTCTGCTGGACCTGTTCTGTCCATTGGGCATCTAGGTGAAAATATCTAATAGACTATCGTTATAGGGGTTGATCCTCAGCATAAAATATCTGGCTTTGCAATGTAGATTTGGTAAAAATCAGTGTACAGTATATTGTGATTGAAGCCACAAGGGTAGATGAATTCACAAAGGAAGAATACATAGGAAAATAGAACTCTGGGAACACCATCTTGGAGTAGATAAAGGTCCTTTAAGAGAAGCCTAAAAGGAAACTAAGGACTGGTTAGAGAAGTTAAGAGAATAGAAACTGAGAGAGGGAAGATTCAGGAAGAAATTAATGTTGTCAAATGCAATAAAAGTTTTCAGAAGTTTCTGTCAGATTCAATAAAAGCAGTCACTAGTGACCCCCAGTAAAACCAAATTACTTGACTTCATTTTAGTTTTTAAGTAGTACATTATCATTTCAGCCAACATTGTTGAGAAAGTGGGCTTACTGACTACATGAATTTCTAGATAAAATTTATCCTTATCATTGTTGGCAATCTTTTATAGATGTTCTAATACTTCTGCCTTTATTAGCTGTACACTATCTACTCATGTAGCTTTCAGTATACATGGACTTTTTTGTAATGATTCAACATAATCATGGACATGATTCCAGTGTATTCTAAAACAATATAATAAGTTAACAGGTTGTCTAGGGACATTTTTCTATCAGTTCCATAGCAATCTATACACTATTTGCATTCCTGAGAAAAGTTATATAAGTTAAGACCTCCTTTTTTTTTTTTTTTAAGAAAAGGAAACGAAAGCATGTCTTTAAAAAGGCATTTTTAATAGAGAAAAACAGACTAGAGAGTTTCAGACTTCAGTTTTCTTTTGAAGTTTTTCACAGTATTTTCAGTGAAATTGTTTGTTTATTGCTAGATATAGTTCTAAAATTTAAACATCACTGAGAAAAATTTAGTCTATGTTTTGGTCTAAAATTAATGCTGCTTTTTAAAAATTTTATTACTTCCAGCATTTTCCTTAGTACAATATTTCTTATATTTATCACCATTGTTAAGATGAGAAAGTAGCTCAAACAAAGCAGCTGTGTTTGTCTAAAGGGGCAATACTGCTTTTTCATCTTGTTCACATTATAAAGTACATTATAGGCATAATGCAAATAATTTCTTATTCAGTCAGATTTTAACTTTTGCATTATTAAAAATCTGTATTTACACACCTACATATGTAATTCTTAATATGGAATAGAGTTCAGTATGAGAAATAAGTTTTACCTCCCTTTTGGGCCCTATTTCACCGTACCTTTGCCTTGCCTTAACCATCTATACTTCCTCATCCTCCTGACCCTCTAGGTAACCTCTGTCCATGTGTATTAAGGAGAAAATATATAAGAAATAACCTGTGGTGGTGATCCCTAAAGTTTTTGAACCTAGAATTTGGCAAACCTGTGTTTTAGCTCTGGATTTGCCACCTCGGTGTGTCATCTAACCTCATAGGCTCAGTTTCCTTATTTATCAAGTAAAGTGTAGTTAGATTAGATTGGTGAATCAGAAATGAGTTATTTCAATAATTATTAATAAGTATATTTTAATCTCTTAAGCACTGTGTAAAGGTGAAGTTAGGAATCTCTGGACTAATGAACTCTGAGTTTAGCTAGCTAAAACTAGCCGTACTAAAAAGAATCCTGGCCCAGGCTGAAAGAAGAAAATGATCTGGGAAGTAGGTAAGCAGTGGCCTAATGGGGAGCCAGAATAGGGCCATAGACTGTAGAAGTAAGCCCTTGGGTGAGAGCGATATTAAATTAAAGAATGGTGGCAGAATGCAGAAGTTCAACATAAACGAATTTCATCATCTTTTTTTCTGGACTAATTTTTATTCCACATGCCACCTCCTACTGGTGTTAGCCTTCCGGAGCTCCATGTTGAGATAGACATTGAAGGTACATCTATTATAGATTCATTAAGAAAGAATGTGATCAGTTTTCATTATCTGAATTGGTTGTGGGAAAAAGAAAGTAGAGACACATGTACCACATATTTGCTCTTCCTGCAATTGGACATGATAAACTGCGTGGGCTTGTGAAAGCTGTTTTCATTAGATAAATAAAATGCTAGTGAACAACAGAAGAAACTATCCATAGTACCATTTAATATTAGGACAAACAGACCTCCATACTTTTGTAGTCTCTAGGAAGCTCCTATATAACCAATTACAGTAGTTGAAATGAGTTCCTGATTCATTAATAAGAAATCTTAAATTTAATAAATAAGCACAATATTTGGGGGAGCTGATAAATGGAAACGGCAAATTATTTAAGCAAGTTCCAATGGGTACCTTTGCCATTGCATTTTTTCACTCAAAGTATCCATTTTTATAGATAGATAGCAGCAATGAGAAACTATGTATGTATTAAATGGAGGAGGCAGTATGAAAATAAATTGCCTAGACTCTGCAAGTTCATTTCTGTAATCAAATATTAAATATGTACTATATGCCAAATACTTTTATAGCTGCTGGCGATGCAGCTGTTTTCATGGAACTTTTATTCATGTAGTGATGATGAACAAATAAGTAATATATGTCATAGATATGAAAATCCTTAAAATATTGGCAAGATATTATCTTCAGTTTTCAGTAGTTTGACTATGATGTATATAGGTTTGGTTTGCTTCGTATTTTTTCTTGATGCTTGCTGTACTTCTTTATAAGTTATTTTTTAAAAGGGAAGGAGGTGAATTTTCATTAATACCTAAATGTAGACTGATTTCAACTATTTGTCAGATAAATGGAAGAACAGTAGGATATTGCTTACTAATTAATTATAGTCTTACAATTATCCTACAAATTGCATGTAAATAAAATCTTTTATTCTTTATATTTTAATTTTTGTGAAAATTGCAGAAATGATGGTTGAAGACCATTTGGAATGGGGCAATTTATTTTTGTTTTTAACAGTTCCTTTTGTGTTATCTTATAGATTGAAACACAATTAGCTGAGTACCACAAATTGGCTAGAAAATTAAAACTTATTCCTAAAGGTGCTGAGAATTCCAAAGGTTATGACTTTGAAATTAAGTTTAATCCTGAAGCTGGTGCCAACTGCCTTGTCAAATACAGAGCTCAAGTTTATGTAAGTTTAATCATGAATACATCAAAAGGTTTTTAAATTATATGATTGATGTCTGGTTCTTATGTATGTATATAAGTAAAAGCTTAAACTTTAGTGTGGCTATAACTCAGGACTAAACATAGAAATAAAACACTGAAACTTTTTATCTTCTTGGTAATAGAAACCTTCTCTATATTGTACATTACTCTTGGAATTATAATGCCTTTTCTTCCTCTCTACCTATTCAACCATCCAATTTGATTACATAAAATAGACGCCAGGATTATAAAGACAAAAATGACCTGACCCTTGCTACTAGTCCCCTCCAGGGAGAAAGACATAAATAAATATTCATGCTATGTTAGAAATATTTACAAGGTATGATAACAAGATCAATTCTTCCTGGAGCTGAGAGAAAAGTCTCAACAGAGAGGTAAACCTGGAACAAAATCTTGAAAGATTTATGGGGGCAGTCTGTGGGAAAGAGTTTTCCAGCATAAGGACACAGGTGAAGACATGAAATATAATAGAGCATTAAGTGACTCTGGCAATCAATGGTGAGAAATCTGCACCTTATTTTTAACTATATCCAAGGATATGATTTGGGGAAGAAAATTTTTAAGTTGCAACTTCTCGATTATTCACAAATTTTAGTATTTTAGTACCCCCCCCATATGTCCATTTTCAAAATATTTAATTTTTTAATATAAAAAATGTTAATCCTGGGGACTGCCGAGTTGTGCAGTGGTTAAGCGCTGGCTTGGGAAGCCAGCGGCCCCGGTTCGGGTCCCACATATGAGGGCCAGTGACACTGCCCTCAAAAAAAAAGTTAATCCTGAACCTGTACATATGTTGCCTTGAAAATAATTTATTCCTTTAATAAATTATTTGTTACATAATATGTTCCATGTCAGCTAAGTGCTGGAAATAAAATACCCAAAAAGATATACTCCCTACTTTCACAGAGAATACAGTTTATTGGTAGAGTTTGATTAAAAAGCTAGACTCATTTTCAATAGAAAAACTATGCATCCAGTAAGTCTCTTTTACTGAATTGTTTCTCAAGCAATAGCTAGCTAAGTAGGCAGATAGTCAGGCAAACAGAGTTTGCTCACCACTATTTTGAGTAGTTTGACATCACTGGTGCAAGAAAATAATTACCTGAATCATATCACTGTGGAAAAAAATTACCCATTTTAAAAAGAATGTATATGCTTAGAAAAGAAGGAAAAAAATTTTCATTGATCCCTAGAAATAGGTTTACATAATAATAGAAAAATAAATAAAAGTAGAAATAGCATCAAGAAGGTGCCACCCCAACTATTATAAGTAGTATTTGGAGAAAAGTTCTTAAAGAGATTAAAAAGACTATTGCATCTTTTAACATAGAGCAGCCAAAATTAAACCAATAACTTCAAAAGATCTACGGAAAACAGTAACATAGAGGGTTTTCTTTTGGAGTATGAAAATGTTTTGGAACTAGAGATGATGGTTCATCAAGATTTGAACTACTAAATGCCACAGGGTTATACACTTTAAAAGTTAATTTTAAGTTAAATTTATCTTAACTTTATTATTTCAGTTTAAACATTTCAATGTGAGTTTCTCCTCAATGAAAAACTAATAATAATGATAGGTAATGAGGTACTGTGTTGAAATAAAATCAGTAGAATAGAAGATAAACGTAAGAAATACAAGCAGGTCAGAGCTTCCGGGTTGGTGAACATGTGGAGATGCAGGGAGAGTAGCAAAGCCCAGAGCATGAAAGCTCTGTGCCCCTTTCCAAATACCTTGCCCTATGTATCTCTTCCATCTGGCTGTTCCAGAGTTTTATCCTATTTAAATAAACTGATAAACGTTTGCCTATTCTGGACAACCACCTTGCTTTATTCACAAAACAACCCACCCCAATGATCTCTCCACACTGATATAGTGAGATATTCCTCATTTCCTTTGCAACCTCAGAGTCCTCCATTGCGTGGCTTATTCAGCCAGTCCCTGCTAATGGACACTTGCCCTATTTCAAGTCTTCTGCTATTACAATAGAGTTACAGTGAATAGTAAAAAGGAAAAAAGAAATACAAGCAGATAATTATAAGATTAAACAGTTTAAAAAGATTAAGAGAAATGATGCATCTAAAAAGTATAGTATAAAAATATAACCTACATATAAATTATTTCCAAGACTGCATTAAGCCAAGTTTGCTTATAAAATGTTTAAACAATAATGGTGAATTTCCAGAATAGATAAGCAAATCTAGAATTTTGCTTGTATTCAAAACCAAAGGCAAGTTATATTCTATAGTTATAGAAATTACATTAAAATTAGTTTTATATTTTTATTGATGGTGTGTTTATTTAAATTAAAAATATCATGGATTTACTTTTTTCCTCCAAAATTGATTCCTCTTATCACAATGTGTATATGACTCATGATGAGAAAATTTGTAATTACATATGTCATGTAACCGACATTCCTATGTATTTTTATAGGTACCGCTCAAGGAACTCTTGAACCAAATCGAAGAAGAAAGTAATAAAGCTCTAAATAAAAAAATGGGGTTAGATGATACTTTAGAACAAGTAAGTAGCAAAACATAGTCATTAAAAGCAAAAATAAGATTTTTTTAAAACTTAAAATTAAACATGATTTGTGGTTTCTGATTGCTAAGGAATGAATTTTTAATAAAACATGAAAAACGAGAGTTGGATATACCCTTGACTTCGAAACACTTGAAATAATTTTTAAAATTACTTAAACATCCTAAACTTCACATATCATTCATAATGAAGGGATATGTAACTGAGTAAATTTCCTTTTGTTTTTAGTGAAGAAGTGTCTCCTTTAACATGAGATAATATTTATGAGAAATATTATTAAATGAGAAATTTAATAATATTTCTTTTTATATTAAAAGGGATTTGAAGTAGCTGCCTTAAAATTAAGTATATATCATTTGGGGTTAGAGGTTAATTAATGAGCTATGACAGGTTAAGAAATTTCTTTTTACTAAATGTTTCATTGTGGACCATGGAATTTAGGGTAATTTGAAGTCTATTTCCAAAAGTAGTTTTCAGAAAGTTCCTGCTTCTGATATACTTGACACATAATATTACCAATATCTCTATTGTATTTAATAACCTTTAGAGTAAACATTGTTATAGTGGAAAAGTCAAGAAGCTACTCAAATGCAAATGAAAGTTATTATCGATATATCTAAGTAATTAAAGGACACCCCTAGTTAATTCAACCCTTCAAAAACTATTGTGTTGTGGCTAACAGATTTCAAAATATAGTTGTCCCCCTTTACTCACAGTTTTCCTCTCTATAGTTTTAGTTACCCATCAACCCCAGTCCAAAACTATTAAATGCAAAATTCCAGAAATGAACAATTTTTAAGTTTTAAATTGTACACTGTTCTGAGTAGCATGATGAAATCCAGAGACATCCTGCTTCATCCTGCTCAGAATGTGAATCATCCCTTTGTCCAACCCATCCAGACTGTATATACTACTTACCGGTTAGTCACGAAGTCTTCCTTTACCGTGCTTCAATTTGATTTCTCTCCTTTATTGGAAGGGGCACCAAACATAGAAACTCTCAGAAAGGTGTGAATTCCAAGCAGTAGGAACCTGGTGACTGAAACATCTTTCAAGCTGACAGGGAACTTTTTAAAGGCTATAGGCAGGAAAACTTGGGGGTGAGGATTATAAGATGCCTACTATAGGCTAGGCTCCATGTTAATATTCCAAAGACAAATGTAACAGAAGTTTATATGAAATATAAACTACCATTTGTATAAAGAGACTGACATGCAGTTAAGCTAATCAGATTTGCATTTTTGCAAAACCATTTTGGGCGTAAAAATGAATTAGAGGGGAAGATACTGAAATTGTTAAGAGGTTAAAACAAATAATTTATATAATAGAAATAAAAGGAAAGTGATGGGTTTAAGAAATGTTAAGGAGGTAGAGCCCAAGTATTTCATGGCTGAATGTAAAACCTAAGAGAGAAAAAAATATTAAGTGACTTCCATTTTTCTGGTGTAGGCAACCTAGAGGAAGAAAAATGAGTGCAGAGGTGGCCGGGGGTTGAAGTGATAGATTCAGAACACAGAGAGAGATTGGATGTGAAAATACAGATTTCAGGGTCTTCGTCATATATGTGATAGTTAAAGCCATGGATGTGAGTAGTATTTCTTAAGAAGACTGTAGAAGAAAGTAGCAGAGGATTAAATCTTGAGAAAGAACAACACTTAAGGGATTGGAAAATGAAGGAGATTTGGGGGAAAATACATAGAAGTGGACAACATAGTTGGAGAACAATCAAAATTAAAGAATATGCTATAAAAGCCAAAGTAGGGAAGACTTTTCAAGAAGAGTGATCCTAACTAAACTTACTGTGCCAATCATTTCCATATACAAGTATATATCAAATAATTGTTTTATACATCCTAAACCTATACAGTATTTTATGTTAATTATATCTCAAGACTGGAGGGAAAAGGAAGTGATCAGTAATGTCATATGCTTCAGAAACTAAAGACTAAAACTAGTTTTTCAGTTTGACAGTCTGTTTAACCAAGTTAAAATGGTATAAAGTAAAATAGCAATTTGAAATAGTAAAATTTAAACAGAAATTAATACATTAGAAAAACAAAAGTAATCTGAAAAATACTTTAAAATAATTATAAAAACTACTCAAGAAACAGCAGGAAAATATAAATGAGAAATGGATATACTGTAAAGATGAAGGGAATTTATTTGAATTATAAAATAATAAGGTGTAAATAAAAGTCTATATTTGAAAATTTTTTCATTTTTAAGGCTAGTGTACCCCTCATACCACAATCTGATAAAGACATCACAAGAGAAGGAAATTATATTAATCACACGTATAAATATAAGTGTAACATTTAAATATTAGCAACTGAAATTTATTTAGCAGATAATTTTTTGAGAGCCTGCTGTGTGTCTGGTATTGTTGTAATAGATGCTGGTGATGCAGTATCTGCCTTTATGAACTCTGTTTCAAGTGGAAAGGAGGACATGCAATTACTTTCATCATAACACTTTTGTAGTGCGACTACAACATGCTTTGGATTCTCATAATACACCTAAGATAAACAAGTTTCATTCTGAAGGAAGTGGTGGTAGCTGAGCTGAGTTGTGAATAACGAGTAGGAGTTGGCCAGTGGATTACAGAGAAGGATACATGCACTACCACCACACATACACACACAGCACTGAAGGTCCAGAAACCAAAGAGCATAGCGTGTTAATGAATTACCATGAGTACCAGTAGGATAGAGGAGAACCTTGGAGTAACAAGAACCTAATTATGAAGGGGCTTATCAGTTCTTGTTTACTGGTTGAATTTTTGTTCTATAGATAATGAAGATTTTTAAGTTAGGGAATAACAACTGTGTGTTTTAATAAGCTCACAGTGTTGCTATTTTGAACACAATTTAAGAGACCTAACAGTATCCTGAATGATAAATGGTAAGGACTCAAACTATTGTAGTGAGGATGGAGAGAAGAGATTTAAAGATACAGTGGTCCCTTTGGATGTAAAGTTTAAGAGAAATTAAGAATGTTTAGGTGTCCAGCTTTATGGTCTATGTGGTTGGGGTTAAAAATTATTCATGACACTTGGGGTCTTGCAGTAGATGACAGAGATTGGACTCAACTTCAAATACAACAAAGAAATGTGGGAATTAATAGCCAAGGAGCAGGTGGGGTTCAGTGGATAGAAAATTAGAGAAAACATCAGGGTTAGGGGATATTCTGACTAAACCAACCTAACAGAGTTCTTACTGAAGGCAAGGACATCACCTGGGGGTGGGGAATGGGGTGGAGGATGAAGAACCAGATCAGATATTGAGGATGGGGAATCCTGGTTAAAATGACTTAGCAGGATTCTTACTAAAATTGACAATACAGAGACAGCCCATTAAGCCCAAAAGTCAGCCTAGTTGAGAAAAGAGTTTAGAAGAGCATGAATAGTTTGGTCAAGGAGAGAATCTTTGTCAGTGGTGATGTTCTAGAACCTTAATAAAGAAGAGAAGGATACGGAAGAAAGAATTACAGACTGGGATATACTGAGTATCAGGTCTCTGAGACACCAAAGTAGAGAAAGTGCAGTAGGCAGTTGGAGTTTGGAGATATGTAGATTTAGATAGATATATCTTAGCGTGCAGTAAATAAAGCCACATCTCCCAGGTGTGAGGTTGAGAGCTCTCTCAAGTGAGCAAATGAGAATACAGTTAAGATCAGAATCCTGAGAGAACATCCAAAGCACAAGCAGAAAGAAATATGGAAGAATTAGAAGGACCTCCCAAAAACTAAAGAAGAAACCTGGAGTTTCCATGCTTTTAAAAACCAAGGAAGGGCCGGCTGAGTGGCGCGGTGGTTAAGCGCTGGCTTGGGAAGCCAGCGGCCCCGGTTCGGGTCCCACATATGAGGGCCAGTGACACTGCCCTCAAAAAAAAAAAAACAAGGCAAAGGATTTCATACGGGAGTGATCAACTACAAATGTTACTTAGATGTGAAATAAGATTAAGTCTGAAAGTTACTCAATGGCTTTAGCAATTAAGACAATTAATAGTGACTTTTGTAAAAGCACCTTCATGTAGCAGAAGAGCCAGAAAGCATATTACTGTGGATTGAAGTTCAAGTGGTAGAAGAGGAAAGACTATGGTGTGAATAGGTACTCTTTGTGGACTACTACAAATCAGACTATTACAAATGTTTGTCTAAGGATGGAATAGTAATTAGAAAGTGGTGTATGGAAAAGGTTTCTGTTTTTCATGGTTTTATTTTGGGGGTTTTTTATGGAGGAGGGGATTGTTTGGTTTTAAAAATAAGAGGGAGTTCAAGGGGAGGAGGTACAGGTAAAAAAAAAAAAAATTAAGAGCAAGAGGGATTGATGGATATGAATGTGGTCCATGAAGAAATATGAAGGAAGGAATGGGATCCAGAAAAGAGTTGAAGAGTTACTTTTCTTCATGAGGAAAATGGGTGCCCTGTATCCTGAAATTGGAAGGAAGAAGAAAAGTTCTCATACAAATATCTTGGTTGGATGGAGGCATGAAATGATGGAATTCCAGTCCAGTGTTCTGTCTTGTCAATAGAAGAAAATCATTTAATCAAAATAATTAATATCTTCTTTGCTTATAGCAACTTGAGAGCTCTTTATTGAAAGAGAGAGGAAGAGACTAGAGGAAGTAGTTTTTCCCCTAATTACCACAGTGGAAATGTGTATTTTGGAGGAAATGTTTAATTAATTGATGAAACTTCAGTAAAGCTGATATGGAACATAGAAAATAAGTAAACATGATTTTGACCAACCATGAGGACCTAGTGGGAGTTCTGGTTATTTGGGTGTCCATTGGTCTTGTAGATGAATTTGATGAAACAACTTATTTAACTTAGAAGTAATTATTTCAGAAGCAAAGTATCTTTAGACTGGAAAAAAAGTTTATAGATTCAGTAACTCTAGTCTTTAAAATTGGAAAGGCAGATGGTATAGAAAAAGTCCATGGAATTAGAACATCTAGCTTTGGATGCTGGGCATATGCTAGTTGCATGACCCTGAGTAAATACCATTCTTTCCAGCCGATCTTAAAGCTCAAACTTCAACAAGGTTAAATTTGGTTACTTTATTACTCTTTGCAAGAATGCACTGACTGTAACCAATTAGCAAATGATATCAACTAAAATCCATATGAATAGCTTTCTTTAGTATCCCAGAAGTTGAACACATAAATGAAAAGCAAGATAACTATTGTAACTCTAAAGAAAACTGGAAAGCATAATTTGTATTTATTAATAAATTAGTATAAAAACATTAATAGTATATATAATATTTATATAATATACATGAGAACTTAAAAAACATTCCCACATCTAATAGTGGAAAAACAGGTGGTGATATCCTTATTTTACTGAGAATTAAGCCACACTTTTTATTCCTAATGCCTTACTATACAACTCTGCATTTAAACATTATATATTACAAAACAAGTTTCCTTGAAATTGACTCCTCTTTGGGAAATAATAAACTTTTAAGACATGGGTTAATGTCCAAAACGACTAGGAGAAATAACATGGTTCAGTTAGTTCTTTGTTAATATAAAAATTCTATGACTTATTAAAAAGTTTTTGATGTATAGTAATGATTTCTCACGCAAAGTTTTATTCCTTAAGTTAAATACAATGATAACAGAAAGCAGAAGAAGTGTAAGAACTCTGAAAGAAGAAATGCAAAAACTGGATGATCTTTACCAACAAAAAGTCAAGGTAAGAATTTTGTTCCAGTTTGTATAGGTTAGCTAAAGCTGTGTCATGATTGATTGACAGGTACCCGTTCTGACATCAAATTGAAATCTTTAAGCTGGTGTTTTATAATTTGTCTTTCAATTTCGTCTTCTCTTACAAAGTTTTTTGTAAGGAGTTATTTTATTCTTTTAAATCACGTTTTCTGGATTAGGGCAGTTTTACCATAGAACATGTTTACTATTCCATCAATATGTTATACCTGCTTATGTGGTTCAGTATCCCTATAAAACCAAAGCATGGTTTAAAGCATAATCTGTTCTACCTTTGTATGGATATTTAGTGTTAAGTATTCCTAAAGCTTAAACCCCAATAAGGCCTTTTGTATATTTGATTGCCTATAAAGAGTAATTACAAACTGACTATTCTGGCCAAATTACAAAGACCATTTACATGAAATCTAGAATGTGGATAAAATAATAAGATTTGTTCCCCACCACCTCTAACCCACCTTCTGACCAGCATTTTACTGAGGGAAGTACTCAGATGACTCTCTTCATTACCATTTATACAATCTATGTGAAATTTTTAACCACACCAATTTTTTTTTACTTAGTTACACCAACAGTATTAGGAATTGAAAACTTTCCTTTTGACCTGTATTATATTTTGGGCCTAAAAATATTATACGCAGTGTGAAATTTTTAGAAAATACACTACTATAATAAGATCTACATGTGAAATTGAGACATTTGATAATTTTTGTGTTTTCATATATCCTCCATGACAGTATTTGAGTTTTTTTTCTTTAAAGCTCTTAAGTGATAGATTTTTCTCATGTTTCATCTTGAGAAACCTAAGAATTGATTAATTTAACTTGGTCTCTTTTGCCTGTGTACATAATTAATACATAAAAGTTATCTGCTTTTTTTTTTTTAAGATTTTATTGGGGAATTGGGGGAGGGGAACAGACAAGTTGCTGTTCTTTGGTTCGTCAGTCTAGTTGTGGAGGACATTGCTTCACTGGCCCATGTTGGTATCATTGCGCTCTTCCCGGGTGAGGCAGATTGGTCACTGGCCTCTGGACGGCCGCTCACGGCGGCTCCTGGAAGCTCTCACCGACTGCTGGCCGCTCATGCTGGCTGCCGGCCACTCACTGTAGCCTATGGCAGCCCACTGCAGCAGGGTCTGTAGCCTACGCTGCCATGGCTGGCGACTTACAGCAGCCCAGATCCAGGTGGAGCTGTTGTTCACCATCTTAGTTGTAGAGGGCAGTGTCACTGGCCCTTACATGTGAGATCCGAATGGGGGCCTTGCTGCTCAGAGCTGGCGTCCCAAGCCAGCTCTTAACCAGTGCACCACTCGGCTGGACCAAAGTTATCCACATTTTGACTTATATAAAAATGCCTCTTGGGCCGGCCGAGTGGCGCAGTGGTTAAGCGCTGGCTTGGGAAGCCAGCAGCCCTGGTTCGGGTCCCACATAAGAGGGCCAGTGACACTGCTCTTAAAAAAAAAAAAAAATACCTCTTTGATGCTCATGGAAAATTTAAATTAGAGTATCGTAAAATTCCTATGAGTATAATATAGACTTGATAATACTGCTGAATGAATTTTATATAGTCCTGTTGAAAAGGTCACATTTATGTTTATAGCATAAGATTTCCAAAGGAACATTTTAATATCTTACTTGTAAAGCACTAAGCATCCTGAAAATACAAATGATGATGGAACCTAATTTTTAAAAATGCTTTACATAAGTTTTTAATAATATGACTGGAGTAAATGGAATGTGAATATCAAAAAACTATAGCCATGACTTTATCCTAATAGGAAGCTGAGGAAGAGGACAAAAAATATGCCGTTGAGCTGGAGTCCTTGGAGAAACACAAGCATATGCTGGAAAGTGCTGTTAACGAGGGCCTCAGTGAAGCTATGAATGAATTAGATTCTATTCAGCGGGAGTAAGTTCATCTCAACAAGATTTATAATGTTTATTTTCAGTTTAATTATTTAACATTTTTATAAAACTAGGTCTATGTTTAGTTGCTTTAATCTACAGCAGGTGATAAAAAATATATACACATTTTAAGACAGGAAAAAACTATTAAAGTTGCAATATTCAATATATACCAATAACAAAAGATGAATACAAGTCATGTGTATACATTTTTTGGTACCCTGACACATTGTAGAGTTATTTGAGGCATGAGGGGAATGGTGAATAGAACTTATACAGAACAGCTTATAACTCGAAGATACTTTCCCTACACAAATACATTTGCTGCTATTATAGCTTTACCTCCATTCATTTTTAGATCTAATTAATAAATGGCTTTTAATCCCTAAAAACAACATAAAATTTTAAATTAATTCAAATAACTTTGGCTATCTGTTAGCAAATTTTAATAAAATTCCTTTAATAAACTCCACTAAGCTCATATTGATATGTTTCCTAGAAATTAAGTATATCATATAGTAAACCATAATTATATAATTACTATAAATTATACAGTCAATTTGTTCTGACTCAGCATGTGCCTTGGTAATAATCACTACACTATGCAAAATCTAGAATTAAAATCACAGGACTTATGGGGAAATTGTGATTGGAGCACAACACTCAAAAACTCTGTCAGTGAAATATAAACAAAAGATGGGAACCTAATGAAAATGTTAGAACATTGGTAAACACATTAAATGTTTAAGAAATACATAAATGCTATGGTAAATAATGACACTTTCCCTTATAAAGACCTGAAGTTTGTGTGGAGAAGTGGGCATTCAAAGTTTGTGAATTATTGAGAAGAGGTAGAAGGAGGGTCATCTGAAATCAGATGAAAAGTTGTAATACCATATGTGGATGCATGTTGTCTATCTCCTCACATATATAATGACTGAGGGAGCTGGTGCCCATTTGAGGTGTGTGCATTATGCTCAAATTGCTACCTAGTATATCAATCCAGATGAAACAACTGCACGCTATCAAACAAGCATTATAAGAGAACTGACTATACTGTATTACCTTTCTTAGAAGTTCTTCATTGTCAAATTATACATTGTCAAGTTTTCCCTGTTGGTTTCCTTATAATTTTAAAAACTTACATAGGAAAAATTTTAGACACAATGTGTAATAACTGGAACTAAAACTAGTGACATTCCTTCCCTATAGAATATTCTGCCTTTGTGTATACAGTTCTCTCATACAACCTATACAAAATCAATATACTGAATAGTTAATTCATAGGGTCTATGATCATTTATATAAAAATATACATTTTTTAACTCTTAAGTGGCTTTCAGATAACTAAAACAAAAACAACTGATTGGAAGTACAACCCTTGAGAAAATCACAGTTCTTCATTTCCTTATTTGTAGCCTAGGGATAGAAAACAGTTGAAGGTTTTCCCCCTTGCAATTTATGTTTTTAATTTTAATTAAAGTAAGACTCCTAATCTCCTATTCAAGTGTATTTAATGTTTTGCCCCTGAAAACATTTGTAGAGGTATTTTTACTATAAATACTATCATACATGCTAGTCATAGAAAAATATTACATCAAGAATCAAGTTTACAGTCCTTTTCGAGACTCTGATAAGACCACTTGCTCCCAAAAAAGCATGAGGTTTTTGTTGCTGTTTTGTTTTTTGTTGCTTGCAAAAGATATTTTTATTTCTGTTTAATGATTGAGAGCTGGACTTCTATATAAACTATACATAGAACAGGCAGCATATATGCCAATCACAGCCTGGTTTTATTGAATATGAAAAGGAGAAGTGAACTCACTAAAACTGATTTATTAGGTATTTTCCCTAGACAACTCAAACAAGAGTTTCTATTTTACAGATACCAACTAGTTGTGCAGACCACAACTGAAGAAAGACGAAAAGTGGGAAATAACTTGCAGTGTCTTTTAGAGATGGTTGCTACACATGTAGGGTCTGTGGAGGTAAGTGTGTGAAGGTCTTTCCTACATTCTAAGAAAGCTTTTTAAAACTTTGATATATTTCTGTTTTGTGTCTATAGAAATTAAGTGATAAATTTTGTTTCTTTGGAAAATATGACCTAGTGTAAATTGTATCACATGCACCATGTCTAGAGGTGTGATAAGGGGACACTTTTGTACATCTTATAAAGTAATCTCTTTTGTTCACATAAACAACAATATTTATTACATCAACAGTATATAATGTGGTGTCAGACCACGTTCTACATACTGAAAACATTTTAGTACATTTAAGATTTAATTAAGATTAAGGTAAAAGCGTATGTGTTATGACAAATATTTTTCCTTTCTGTTAATTCATATAAATACAAAATAAAGTAATTCTGAAACATGAAATTTACCTTATCCTCATCTTTCATGTAGATTGAAAGTTGTACAATAAAACTTCTTCCAACCTGCTGTGCAGAACCCAAAAGCTAAGATAAATTGCTAAACTCCAAAATTCCTGGATAATTTATTAAATGATAATATATTTCCAGTTCTGAATGGTTAAGGAAAGAACCCTCATCGTATCACATTAGTAGGCTTCCATATATTGAAAGCAGAGTATATGATATCCTGCTTCCCCTCATCTCTCCTGAAAATCATTGAACTGCTTTCTTGCTTGCCAGTGCTCTTCACTGCTTACTGGTAACAACTGAGAAAAGCATCCCGGATACTACATCAGAAAACCTGGTTTCTTCTCACTTCTCCTACCTAATTCAGCCACTTAGTGGCTCTATAACCTTTCCTGAATCCTTTTTCAACCACAGACCAGAAAATTATTTAAATGATTACTTTCTCATTTTCCCAAGGTTGTTGTATAATAGTTCTGCTCTAGGTGCATAAGAGAAAACCATTTTTTTTTTTAAAAGATTTTATTGGGGAATTGGGGGAGGGGAACAGCGTTGGGGAACCAGGGAAGGGAAACAGACAAGTGCTGTCCTTTTGTTCTTCAGTCTAGTTATGGAGGACATTGCTTCACTGGCCCATGTTGGTATCATTACGCTCTTCCCGGGTGAGGCAGATCAGTCGCCGGCCTCTGGATGGCCGCTCACAGCGGCTCTTGGCAGCTCACACCAGCTGCCAGCCGCTCACACTGGCTGCCAGCCACTCACTGTAGCCTATGGCAGCCCACTGCAGCAGTGGCTGCAGCTATGCCGTCCCGGGGACTCACAGCAGCCCAGCTCCATGTTGAGCTGTTGTTCACCATCTTAGCTGTTGAGGGCAGTGTCACTGGCCCTCATATGTGGGATCCGAACCGGGGCCCCTGGTGTCCCAAGCCAGCTCTTAACCAACGCGCCACTCGGCTGGCCCGAGAAAACCATTTATAACATACTACCTTTGGCTTAGATTGAGAAAGTCTTCTTGTATGTTATCATTTTACTTCTTTGGGTCATTACTTCCTTCATCTGTAAAATGAGAGGGTTGTACTAAATAATGGCCAATATACTTTGTATCTTTATCTATCTGTTATAGATAACTATTAGTCTGACGTTAGTGTTAATCCTGTACTGATTTGTCACTAGGGATTTATGTGAAAGGTAACCACAACTATTAAAGTTTTCATCAGTTAATATAAAATTAGATTTGAAACTAAGGATAGATTACTGTTAGTTTTTAATCACTTTCTGTATAGCTCACTGTTGTTCAAGAAGATCAGACCAAATTCAATAAATATTTACTGAGCACCTATTTTGCACTATGTGAAATTCAAGTTAGCCAATAAAGTATAAAAAGAACATAGAAATTCAACCAATAATCATTAAAACCTAATATGGGGAAATTTTGTGAGTGATGAAATTGTACTAAAGAAAACAAATGAATTTGGATCTAATGGTATCTTCACATGGTATATTTTCCTATGGGACAAAGTTTCTTTGAGCAGTTCCTGGTGGAGCCCTGTATAAGTCCTGTATGTAGCTTGATGTTCTGGATGAGGAAACAGCATACTACAGCCTGCAGGCTAAATTGTGCCCATAGCCTGCTTTTATGAATAAAGTTTTATTGGAACACAGCCATTTCATTCACTTCCGTACTATCTATGGCTGCTTCCCCCCTACAACATCAGGGTTCAGCAGGTGCAGCAATGACTGTCTGTCCCACAAAGCCTAGAATTTTATTAATGTCCCCTTTAACAAAAAATAAAAAGGTTACCGACTCCTTCCTGTTCTAGACTCCTACCTCCATGAGGAGCACAGAATCTTTTTCTCTTTGTCTGTTTAGATGTTCCAAAAATTTGTGTAAAGCTATAATAACCAACACATTGCAGTATTGATGCATACAAATCAATCTCTGATTAAGAGTTTAGAAATAGATACATGAATATAAATAGGAAACTGATATATTAGAGATAGTATTGCAGAATAGTGGGGGGAAATGAATTGTTCAAGTAATGCAGTTGGATTGCTGCCTTAAACCCTAGACAGGTGGATCAGGAAAATAATGTGAGGCTCAATTTTTATCTTATAGAAGAATTACATAACTGTTTTACACTTCAGGAATTATAGAGTTCTTAAATTAGACACAAAAAGTACAAATGCAAAAGAAATTATTTATAAATTCAGCTTTATTAAAATTGAGACCTCTACATCAAAGGACATAGAGAGTAGAAAGACAAGCCACAAATGGTAGAAGATATTTTTAAAAATACACTGGTAAGGCGTTAACATCTAGATACATAATGACCTCTGGAAAATAAATATGGAAAGTGGGCAAAAGACTTGAATAGGAATTTCATAAAGACCTAATGTGGCTAAAAAACATGAAAAGATACACCAATTCCCGCCCTCAAGAAATTGGCAAAAAATTAAAGTTTGGTAATACTAATGCCAGCAAGGATGTAGAGAAGTAGGAGTTCTCATTTATACTGGTGGGGTTGTAAATTCATGTAACCATTTTAGAAAACAATTTGGCAATCCCTAATAAAACTACGTAGTTCCACTCTAGGTATTTAATTACATTATTACACTGTCTGTTAGAGTACTGTGCTGGATTAAATATCCCCCCAAAATACATGTCTATCTGAAATCTTATAATGTGAACTGATTTGGAAATAGATCTTTGTGGATGTAATTAGTTCAGGTAAGTTCATACTAGATTAGGGTAGGCCTTAAATCCAGTGACTAGTATCTTTATAAAAAGGCCATGGGAAGATAGAGGTAGAAATACGGTGACGTAACTACAAACAAAGGAGTGACTACAAACTGAGGAGTGCCCCTTAACAGGAAACTGGTAGAAGCTTAGAAGAAGCCAAGGAAGGATTCTTCTTAGAATCTTCAGAGAAAGCACACCCCTGCCAATATCTTGATTCAGACTTCTAGCCTCCAGAACTCAGAAAATAAATTTATGTTGTTTTAAGCCCCATAGTTTGTTATAATTTGTTATGGTATAGTATTTGAAATAGTAAAAAGAAATACCTGGTGTATTAGTTTCCTATTGGTGCCTTAACACATTATCACCAATTTAATGGCTTAAAGCAACACAAATTTATTCTTTTACATTTCTTGTGGTCACAAGTCTACAATAAGGCCTCCCAGTTGCAATCCTTTTAGAGGTCATCTAGAGTCCTTGGCTTGTGGCCTCTTCCTCCCTCTTCAAAGCCAATAGCGTCTTCTATCTGTGACCTCTCTTCTGTCCTTAGATCTTCTCTCTGTCACACTGCTCATTCCCTCTTACAAGAACCCTTGTGACTATGGGACCTAGGATAATGCAGAATAATCTTTTCTCAAGATCCTTGACTCAACCACACCTGCACAGTTTCTTTTGCCATGTAAGATGACGTATTAACAGGTTCTGGGAATTAGGACATGGACATATTTGGAGAGGCTGCTATTTAGCCTACCATGGCTGGGAACAACCAAAAATTCATTAATAGTAAAATGGATAAGTAAATGACATATTCATTCAGTAGAATACTGTATATCAGTACATGAATAAACTAGCTGTATGCATTAACGTGAATGAATCTTAAAATACTAGGTGATAAAAATAAGTCATAGAATATTACATTCAATATCATTCAATAAATATAAAGGTTGAAACCACATACCACTAAACTGCTCTGTTGTTTAGAGATACATTGCGTGTGTGTGTGTGTGTGTGTGTGTGTGTGTGTGTGTGTGTGTGTTAAAAGTATAAAGACAAGAAAAGTGCCATTCAGGAGAGTGGTTGTCGCTGGAGAAATAAAAGAGGGGATATAATTAGCAAAGGGCACAAAAGGGACCTACACAGTAAATACGAAGTATTCCTTTTATTCCTTTTCTTACAAATGGTATACTGTTTTCTATAAATTTCACAATTAAACACTTTAAAAGAGATTAATGTTTTTACATTAACAATTGCTAATTGTTTCTACTAGAAACACCTTGAGGAGCAGATTGCTAAAGTTGATAGAGAGTATGAAGAACACATGTCTGAAGATCTCTTGGAAAATATTAGAGAAATTGGAGACAAGTATAAGAAGAAAGCTGCTTTAATTAAGTCTTCTGATGAATGAAGATAAAATGCAGATTATCTAAGCAACTTTAATTAAGAACTTTATTAACTGTGTAAATTTTTAAATGTCCTTTGTAAGTTTGAAAACTCTCTAACATACCCTATGCCTCTTACAATTAAGTCTCATGACATCTTCCCATGCCTGTGAAATATTTTTATGGCTTTTATAAACCTGGCTCATTACCTTAAATTATGTATAACCTGAAATTATGATAATTTGTTGGTTTGTTATCTTTAGATGTGAAGGACCAATTATATACCCAGACTTAATAAAATGTTATCTGTATTTGTGTTTTTTCCGTGATTTCTCTGCCTAACTTCAGATGGTTAGAAAGGTATTTTGATCTAAACCAAGAGTCTGTAAACTGTGGGCCAAATCCAGTCACACCCATTCATTGACATATCGTCTATGACTGTTTTCACACTACAGTGGCAGAGTTTAGTATATGTGACAGAGACCATATAGCGCGCAAGGTCAAAAATGGTTCTGTACAGAAAAACTTTGTCAGTCCCCAGTATGGACTACACAAAGGTTGGTACTGTTCAACTTGAAACTTTCTTAATGATTCTGGACATGTTATTCAGAGCCAAGAAGCTAAAGTTCTTTCTGACTTCTTGCCATCTGTACCCTGAAATAAGCAGAAAAATGGAATGTGAGAATCATAAGAAATAAAAATGACCTAGTTCATCCTCCTCGATTTAGAGATGAGCATTTATTCCTGGAGAAGTTCTGATTTACCTCAGGTCACACCTCTTAGTGGTAGAAGCCACACTGGAACTTACTTGAACTGGTACAGAATCCTGAGTACAGCCACAAGAACCATGAAATATGAATGTGCTGGATGGTGAGGAAATTGTGTTATAAAGGCAGATGTTAGTTCAATTTAAGTAGTTTCCTAACTACTTAAACCTGTCTAAAAATCTCACATTCTATTCTTTAAATTTTATTCCAACTCTAATGCAACTTAGAATGAAGAACATGATAAAATGAAATGTAAGCAATATATGAGTACTCTTAAAAACCCAAAATAGAATTCTAGCAAAGCTTTATGAAGGGAGGGCATACAGCCAGAGAGAGTGGAATGAACAAAGATGGGTCATAGTTGGAAGATAACAGGACAAGACTAATAGTTAATAACGTATTCAAGAATCTTCACTACTGACATCCCATAGAACTTTCTTCAGTGATGGGAATTACACTATCCAGTATGGTATCAGCCATATGTATCTATTGTGTACTAAAATGTCATATATATGACTAAATACACCTCAGAGCTTTGCCACTCAAAATGTGGTATGGAAACGGCATCAACATCACCTGGGAGGTCATTAACACAGATTCTTGGCCCCACCCCAAGCCTACAGAATCAGAATCGGCACTTTTTATAGTGTGTTGACTTAAACTGTACATACTTAAACATTTTATAAGTTTATATGCATATTTGTAACATCGTAGTTAAGCTAATGAATATTCTTCACTACTAAAAAGTTTTCTCATGGCTCTTTGCAATCCTTTATCTTGCCTCTACCTGACACCTGCCCGACACCTATTGCCAGACAAGCATTGATCTCCTTTCTGTTACTCTAGTTTGCATGTTCTAGAATTTTACATAAATAGCATCATACAGTATGTACACTTCATGGCTTCTTTCACTCAAAATATTTTGAGATTATTTTAAGACCCACATTGTACTGTATCAATATTTCATTCCTTGTTATTGCTGAGTAGTGTCCCTTTATATGAATATATTGAGTTTACCAATGTACCTTTTTATGGACATTTAAGTTGTTTATACAGTTGTTGGCTATTGTAAATAAAGTCATTATGAACATTCATGTAAAGTGTATGAATCTATGCTTTCATTTCTCTTGGATAAACACATAGGAGTGGAATGACTAGATCATATAGGGTAGGTGCATACTTTTATGAAATTTAGAATATGTTTTCTAAAGTGGTTGTACTGTGTTCCTATCTGCAGGGTATGAGAGTTCCAGTTCCACATCTTTACCCATTCTTGGTATGGTCAGTCTTTATGTAATTCTAGCTATCCTAAGGGTGTGTGGTTCTATCTCATTGTGATACTAATTTGCATTTCCCTAATGACCTGTGGGTGTTAAGCATCTTTTCATGTGCCTATTTGCCAGCCATATATCTTCATGGTGAAGTGTCTTCAAATATCTGCCCATATTTTTACTGGATTTTTTCTTATTACTGATTTGTAATGAGTTTATCATTTATGTTCTAGATACAAGTACTTTGATACATGTTTTGTAAATATTTTCTCCCAATCTGTGACTCGCCTTTTTATTTTCTTAATACTATCTTTTGCAGAGCAAAAGTTTTAAATTTTGATGAAGCCCAATATATTGTTTTTCTATACTTTCTGCATTTTGCATAGTATTTAGAAATCTTTGCCAAGTCCAAGAAATCTTTGCCAACCTCACTATGATTTTCACCTACGTTTTATTCTAGAAGCTTTATAATTTTGACTACTGATTCAAAATTATAATCCAGATCTGCATTTTTAAAAGGTCCCCATGTTGTTTGCATGTTTATTAAAATTTGAGATGCACTACCTTAAAAGAAATCATCACTAGTTAAGTATTGTCCATAATGTAATACTATTTAATAGTTTACAAGACAAAAATTATATTAAGTTCAAAGGGATAACCTAAGCACAACTTGGGGATATGGTCAAGAGACAAAAGTGGTCAGTGTATTTACAGCGCACTTTTTAAAAAAAATTTATTTTTAATTAGTTTCAGGTGTACAACACAGTGCAATAGTTATACATTTTACCCCTCAAAGTGACAACCCCCACCCCCAATTCGCCACCCCACTCCCCCCCATATCATATATATCTATTACTCTTCCTCTGACTCTCTTCCACAGTATAATCCACATCCCGTGACTATCTATATATATTCAATTACAGTAGGTATACAACCTCTGCTTTAGTTATACAGTGCAGTGATCAAACCTCTACTCCATCCATGAAATGGTCTCCCTAACAAGACCTATGGCCATCTGACATTCCACAGAATATTTACAAAATTATTAATTATATTCCCCAAACTGTTTTTCATATCCCAGTGGCAATATTGTAGTTGCCTATTTTTGCTATCTAATCCCTTCCCCTTCTCCCTCATCTCCATCCCCCTCCCAATTAGCAACCCTGATTTTTCCTCTATATCTATGAGACAGTTTCTGTTTACTTTGCTCATTCATACAGTTTTTCAGATTCCACATATGAGTGAGATCATATGGTATTTGTCTTTCTGTGACTGACTTATTTCACTTAACATAATAGTCTCTAGGTCCATCCATATCATTGCAAATGGTACGATTTCATTCTTCTTTATAGCGGAGTAATACTCCAATGTATAAATATACCACAGTTTCTTAATCCAGTCATCTACTGATGGGCATTTTGGTTGTTTCCAAGTCTTAGCTATTGTAAATTGTGCTGCTATGAACATAGGGGTGCATAACTTTTTTTGAATGAGTGTCTTGGTTTTTTCAGGATAAATACCTAGGAGTGGAATTGCTGGGTCAAATGGTAGCTCTATTTCCAGTTCTTTGAGATACCTCCATACTGACTTCCATAGTGGCTGCACCAATCTGCAATCCCACCAACAGTGCAGAAGGGTCCCCTTTTCCCCATAGCCCCTCCAGCACTTGTTTGTTGATTTATTGATGATAGCCATTCTGACTGGAGTGAGGTGGTATCTCATGGTGGTTTTGTTTGCATTTCCCTAATGACCAGTGAGGTTGAACTTTTTTACATATGCCTATTGGCCATCTGTATGTCCTCTTTAGAGAAATGTCTCTTCATATCTTCTGCCCATTTTTTAATTGGGTTGTTTGTTTTTTTGGTGTTGAGTTTCATGAGTGTTTTATAAATTTTGGATATTAACCCCTTATCAGATATATCATTGGCAAATATATTCTCCCATTCAGTAGGCTTCCTTTTTGTTTTATTGATGGTTTCCTTTGTTGTGAAAAAACTTTTAAGTCTGATATAATCCCATATGTTCTTTTTTTTTTTTTTTTACCTCGCTTGCCCGTAGGGATGTATCAGTAAAAATATTGCTCCGGGTAATGTCTGCAAATGTACTCCCTATATTTTCCTTTAGGAGTTTTATGGTTTCAGGTCTTACATTTAAGTCTTTAATCCATTTTGAATTTGTTCTTGTATAAGGCGTAAGGAGGTGGTCCAGTTTCATTTTTTTGCATGTGTCAGTCCAATTTTCCCAGCACCATTTATTGAATAGACTATCTTTACTCCAGTGTAAATTCTTGCTTCCCTTGTCGTAGATTAACTGTCCGTAAATGCCTGGATTTATTTCTGGGCTCTCTGTTGTGTTCCACTGATCGATGTGCCTGTTTTTATGCTAATACCAAACTGTCTTGATTACTGTAGCCTTGTAGTAGGTTTTGATGTCTGGTAGCGTGATCCCCCCGACTTTGTTCTTATTTCTCAGAATTGCCGAGGCTATTCTGGGTCTTTTATGATTCCATATAAATTTTAGGATTATATTTTCTATTTCTGTGAAAAATGCCCTTGGTAGTTTGATAGGAATTGCATTGAATCTATATATTGCTTTAGGCAGTATGGACATTTTAACTATATTAATTCTTCCTATCCATGAGCATGGTAGGTGTTTCCATTTATGTGTATCTTCTATGATTTCTTTCTTCAGTGTCTTATAATTTTCTGAGTACAGATTTTTACTGCTTTGGTTAAATTTCTTCCTAGGTATTTTATAGTTCTTGACGCAATTGTAAATGGGACAGTTTTCTTAATTTCTCTTTCCGTTAGTTTATTATTGGTATATGCAACTGCCACTGATTTCTGAACATTGATTTTATATCCTGCTACTTTACTGAATTCGTCTATCAGTTCCAATAGTTTTTTGATGGAGTCTTTGGGGTTCTCTATATACAGTATCATGTCATCTGCATATAATGACAATTTTACTTCTTCCTTGCCAATTTGGATGCCTTTTATTTCTTTTTGTTGTCTGATTGCTGTGGCTAGAACTTCCAGCACTATGTTGAATAAAAGAGGAGAAAGAGGACAGCCTTGTCTTGTTCCTGATCTTAAGGGGAATGGTTTTAGCTTTTCCGCATTGAGTATGATGTTAGCTGTAGGTTTATCATATATGGCTTTTGTTATGTTGAGATATGATCCCTGTATTCCCACTTTGCTAAAGGTTTTTAACATAAATGGCTGTTGGATTTTGTCAAATGCTTTTTCTGCATCTATTGAAATGACCATGTGATCTTTATCCTTCCTTTTGTATCACATTAATTGATTTACGGATGTTGAACCAGCCTTGCACACTAGGGATGAATCCCACTTGATCATGATGTATGATCTTCTTAATATATTGCTGAATTCTGTTTGCTAATATTTTATTGAGAATTTTTGCATCTATATTCATCAGGGAGATTGGCCTGTAGTTTTCCTTTTTTGTGATGTCTTTATCTGGTTTTGGAATCAGGGTGATAGTGGCTTCATAAGAAGAGTTTGGGAGCCTTCCCTCCTTCTGGATTTTTTGGAATAGTTTGAGAAGAATAGGTGATAGTTCTTTTTTGAATGTTTGATAAAATTCACTTGTGAAGCCGTCTGGGTCCAGAGCTTTTGTTTTTTGGGAGCTTGTCAATTACTGATTCAATTTCCTTGGTAATAATCAGGGTATTTAGATTTTCTGTTTCTTCTTGAGTTAGCTTTGGAAGGTTGTATGCTTCTAGAAAATTATCCATTTCTTTCAGATTGTCAAATTTGTTGGCATATAGTTGCTCATAGTAATTTCTTAGAATTTTTTGTATTTCTGTGATGTCTGTAGTCATTTCCCCTCTTTCATTCCTGATTTTGCTAATTTGAGTCCTCTCTCTTTTTTTTTTTTGATGAGCCTGGCTAGAGGTTTGTCAATTTTGTTTATCTTCTCAAGAAACCAGCTCTTGTTTTCATTGATCTTTTGAATTGTTTTTCTGTTCTCTATATTGTTTATTTCCGCTCTGGTCTTCATTATCTCCTTTCTTGTACTCCCCTTGGGCCTCTTTTGCTGTTCTTTTTCCAGTTCCCTTAGCTGTAAGGATAACCTGTTGATTTGAGATTTTTCTTCCTTCTTTAAGTAGGCCTGCACTGCTATAAACTTCCCTCTTAGGACTGCTTTCTCAGCATCCCAGAGATTTTGGGTCGTGGTGTTTTCATTTTTGTTTGTCTCGAGGTATCTTTTGATTTCCTCCTTGATCTCATTTGTGACCCACTCACTATTTAATAGCATATTGTTTAGCCTCCATTTATTTGTCAGCTTCCCGGATTTCTTCTTATAATTGATTTCTAGTTTCATAGCATTGTGGTCAGAGAATACAGTTGAAATGATTTCAATCTTCTTAAATTTATTGAGACTTGTTTTGTGGCCTAACATGTGGTCTATCTTGGAAAATGTTCCATGTGCACTTGAAAAGAACGTATATTCTGTAGCTTTGGGATGAAATGCTCTGAAAATGTCTGTTAAATCCAGCTAGTCTAATGTGTCATTTAAGGTCGCTGTTTCCACATTGATTTTCTGTCTGGAGGATCTGTTCATTAGTGACAGTGGGGTGTTGAAGTCCCCTACTATGATAGTGTTACTGTTGATCTCAGTCTTTATGTCTGACAATATCTGTTTTATATATTTAGGAGCTCCTATGTTAGGTGCATAGATATTTACTAGGGTTATGTCCTCTTGTTGGATCGATCCCTTCATTACTATGAAGTGTCCTTCTTTGTCCTTTGTTATATTCTTCAATTTAAAGTCCATTTTATCTGATATAAGTATCGCTACTCCAGCTTTTTTCTCAGTACCATTTGCATGAAATATTTTACTCCATCCCTTTACTTTCAGCCTGTATGAGTCTTTGGATCTGAGGTGAGTCTCTTGTATACAGCATATGCTGGGGTCTTGCTTTCTTATTCATTCAGCCACCCTATGTCTTTTTATTGGAGCATTTAATCCATTTACATTTAATGTGATTATTGATAGGTGTGTATTGATTGCCATTTTGTTATTTGTGTTCGTAGTCTTTCTTAGGTTGTTTTTCTCTTCTACTTAAAGAAGCCCTTTTAGCATTTCCTGCAAAGCTGGCTTGGTGGTAATGAATTCCCTTAACTTATTCTTTTCTGCAAAGCTCCTTATCTCGCCTTCGATTTTAAATGATAACCTTGCTGGATACAGCAATCTTGGTTGTAGGCCTTTATTTTTCATCACTTTGAAAACCTCCTGCCACTCCCTTCTGGCCTGCAAAGTTTCTGTAGAAAAGTCAGCTGAGAATCTTATGGGGGTACCCTTGTAAGTAATTTTCTGCCTTTCCCTTGCTGCTTTAAGGATTCTGTCTTTGTCCTTAACCCTTGCCATTTTCGCTATAATGTGTCTTGGAGTGGGCCTGTTTGGAATCATCCTGGTTGGAACTCTCTGCACTTCCTGAGCTTGTATTTCAATGTCCTTTGCCAGGTTAGGGAAGTTTTCAGACATTATTACTTCAAATATATTCTCAATCCCTTGCTCCCTCTCTTCTCCTTCTGGTACTCCTATGACCCGTGGGTTATTGCATTTCATGTTGTCCCCCAGCTCTCTTAAACTATTTTCCATGTTTTTCATTCTTTTTTCTTTTTGTTGTTCCGCATGGGTGATCTCTGCTACTTTGTCTTCTAAGTCACTGATTCGATTTTCTGCTTCATCCAATCTGCTAGTGATTCCATCAAGTTTGTTATTTAATTCAGTAATTGTGTTCTTAAGTTCTAGCTGTTTGCTTTTCATGATTTCTCTATCCTTCTTTATATTTTCATTAATTTCCTTGAACATTCTAATAATCAGTGTTCTGAACTCTGTCTCTGATAGGTTGGTTACCTCTATTTCCTCTATTTCCACTGATTCAGGAAGTTTGTTCTGTTCTTTTATTTGTGTTGTGTTTCTTTGTCTCCCCATTCTGGCTTACTCTTTGTGTTTGCTTCAATATAATAGATCCCTCAGGTTTCTCAGTCTTTTCTGGGTGAACTTATATGGTATGTGTCCTTTATATTTGAATTACTCAGTCTCCCTATTCTCCTGTGCTTGTATCTGAGGTGTTCCTTGTGTCGTGCGTCCTCACTTGTTGAAGTTTTAGTTTTGATTACTTTTGGTTTGTCAGTAGGTGGGATTGACTCCCAGATTGATTAGCTGTGAGGATCAGCAGCGTCTGCAGTTTATGAGCTGCTGTGAGAGGATTGACCTCTCTGATGAAACTTGGACCCTGTGGGCCCTAGTACCTGTAGCAACTTCCTTTTGGGTGTGACTCTTGTACGTCAAACCCAGAAATGCTCTGGTTTTATCTAAAGTTGGCCTCCAGGTATGATGATTCTTGTATCTGTTTGTTTAGACCCACTGCTGCAGAGTGATTTTAGAGCATAAGAGATCAACAAGAACAGCCTCCGCAGACACCAAAGGAAACCAAATGCTCCCACAAGTAAAAAAAAAAAAACCAACCATCAAACTACAGTCAACTTGTACAGAAATATCAATCATACTAATGAAGAAAACAAACAGAAACAAAACAAAAACCACACACACAATAATAACAGAAGAGGAAACAAAATAAAATACAATATCCTAAAATAAAAAATAGAATAAACATGAGAAACCGATTAGCTATACCAAAAAAATAAAAAATAAAAATAAACTAAAATAATAATAATAAAAAAAGTAAGAATAAAAATTAAAAAAATAAAATTTGCAGAAAAAAGGAAAAGGGGAAAAGTATAGCAGTGAGAAGAATGAATAAAATAAGACAGAAAGTGAGGGTGGGGAAAAAAGAAAAAGAAAAGAAAGAAAAAGAAATATATATATATATATATATATATATATATATATATTTGTCTACACACCCATATATATGGACTTATATTCACCTATATACACCTATACATATGCCTATATTAAAAACTACAAAATGATAAGAATGAAATAGAAATAAAAACCAAAAACAACCAAGATAAGCAGCCAATAAAGGGAAAACAAAACAGAATAAAACCAAACAAACCAAAAATACCCGTGCTGGTCTTGGCTAAAGTCCACCAAGCTCTCTTCAGTTTGTCTGCTGTACAAAAACTCCTGTGCGTCTTGTGGGAACAGTAGGCTACCTGATGCCCAGCGTGATCCTGGCACTGCAGGTTTGCTGTACTTGAGTGTGGTTGTGACGTGTGATTGGTGGGTTTTACAAAGTCACTGCCTTTTTGCTTTTGCCTATCCCAAGGCAGGCTGCACCCCCAAAGGCTCAATGAGTGTCTCTGGGCACCCTTTGGGTTGACAGCCGTGGAGAATTAAAGAATTCCTCACTACCAAAAGCCAGCTGCTAAGAATCTGTTAATTAGTGCCTCAGCAGGTGAACCTGCCCTGCCTCCCAAGCCTTGCATAAAGGTGGGGGCGGGGTAGGTAGTCTCATTCTGCAGCCTTTACAGGGTGGAAATTCTCAACCCCCTTCAGGTAGGAATATCTTCATAGTCTGTCCCTATTGCTCCATTCAGGAGTCAGTTTAAGACTCTGTCTTGGCGGGGGCCAAAGTTTGTGGGAGTGGGTGAGTTATTGTTTTTTTTTTGCTTTCTGTTCAAGAGTAGAAAAAGGAAAATAAAAATAAAAAACAAAAATAAAGCCACAGTTCCAACACTGTTTTAAGCTAAGGCCTTTGCCTCTTATGCTCCAGCGGAGTTCCTGCTGCTCTCCCAAAGGGTCTGCCGGGATTTAGGGAATTGCGCGCACCCTACTGTGTGGCTAAGATCCCCGCTCCGCGTCTCTTGGGGACCTGCATCTCCGCCCGGCGTGCTGTGTTACCGCGCGCGAGTCTTCTTGTTTCCCCTGCTCCGGGGTTTCAGGCTTCTGCCTCGGAGCCGGCGCACAGCCGCGCCGTTCTCCTGCTGCGCTTCTGGAGGGACTTCCACCGGGGTTTAGGGGACTATGCGCACCTTGCCGTGCGGCTCCGATCCCCGCTTCGTCTCTCAGGGACCTGTGTCTCCGCCCAGCGCACTGCTTCTCTGCGCGCGAGTCCTTTTTTTTCCCCTGCTCCCGGGTTTCAGGCTTCTGCGCTCCGCGGGACCCGGTGGGCACAGAGACTGATCCCTGAACCGGGAGCGTGCAGGGATTGATCTTGCCCTGTCGCTGTGGGGCTCTGCACCCTGCTTCCTGGGGACCCGGCGAGCCGTGGATGCAGCTCGTACCTCTGCACAGTCGTCTCCTCTCTCTCCTCCAGCACTTGCCCGGCTTGAGGCTTCTGCCTCAGACTGCAAATCAATGCGCTCTTGCTGAACTCCAAGTGGGCCTCGGGCCGCAGGGAGCAAGCCGGGGGAACACTCACCGTGCTTCCGCAGCCAGGGGTGCGGGCTGCACCTCACGCGTCTCGCCGCCTTCTTCCCCTACTCGCCCGGCCTGACCACCTTCCAGGAAACCTTGTGTGGAACTCTTAGTTGCTCTGTGTGATGAGTAGATGTCTCTTGGAAGCAAGCATATTAGAAGTTCAAATTGTGGATATTTCCAGGGGAGATTTCATGGAGCCCTCCTCACAGCCGCCATCTTGCCCCTGTCTCCTATAGTGCACTTTTAACATTTTTTTACCTCTACAAGTTTTCTGAATTTCTAAGGACATGCTTTAGCTTCAGGACTAACACTACCGAGGTAGATAGTATTTCAGTTACAAATTCCAAGAATCCTAGGCTTTAGATATCATACAGTTAAACCTTCCAATGAGGAATACCTCCCCCTGGTTTTTGTAGGGGAGGCATTCCTACAAAACCCTTGTCTAAATACTTGCAATAATAGAACTGCTTCCAAGTTGTCATTACTTCAAAGCATTTGATGGTTTAACAACCCTGCTTGCCAGAGGTTTTTATCTCATCGGGCTAAAATTTGCCTCCTCTTCTGTAACTTTAAAATCTGTAACTTCTTCGAGTTCCATTTTTGTCATAGAATAGTTGGATTATAGTAACTTGCAGTTCTATTTAGGGATATCAATTGTCTGTTTATTGTTTATCTCATATTTGATCCTATGTTTGATTGTCAATTTTTCCCCAATTGTTTTAATCTGTTATTTTACCTTCCTTTCAATGTTACTATTTTAAGCCTTTCCCCTATAAAAGTATTTTTTAATTTTGAAATAATTTGACTTTAAAAACTTATAAGACTAATACAAATAACCCCCTTCACACAAATTCCCTATTATTTCACTAAATTTATTTACCATTCTCTTCCCCTGCCATATTTTTTATTTGTTTATATTGACTCACTTGTGAGTAAACTGCAGACATAACCTCTAAGTACTTCAGAATATATTTCCTAAAAACAATGACAATCTTATATAACGATAAGACAATTATCAAAATCAGGAAATTAATACTGGTACATTAGTATCTAATCTACGGAACTTACTCAAGTTTTGCTAATTGTGCCAATAATGTCCTTTATTAGGACTTTTTTCCTGCTCCAGGACCCAATGCAAGATCACACATTCCATTTAGTTGTCAAATCTTTTAAATTTCCTTTATGCTAGAAGAGTTCCTCATTCTGTCTTTAACTTTTCTGACTTTGGCATTTTTGAAGGGTTTATAATTTCTAGACTGTTCCTCAATTTTGGCTTAATGTATTTTGATCAGACAGGGTATGTATTCCTTGCAGGACACCATATAAGTGATGTTACTATTTTTAGCACATCGAATCAAAAGGTACATGATGTTTATTGACCCCATTAATGTTAGCTTTAATCACTTAGTCTTGGTTTATATCTGCAATGTTACCATTTTTCCCTTTGTAATTAAGAAGGAGGAAGGATACTTTGAAACTACTTTTTGGTAAATATTTATCACCCAGCTTTCTCCTACTCATTTTAATAACTATATCTCATAAATTACTATGATGGTTGCGAAAAAGTGATTTGTTTTTATTGAGATACAATTGACGTATACTAGTTTCAGATGTACAATATAGTGATTTGGTATTTGTATATATTAAAAAATGAATCACCACAATAAGTCTAGTTAAAATCCATCACCACACATAGTTACAAACTTATTTTTTGTGATGAGAACTCTTAAGATCTAAACTCTTAGCAACTTTCAAATACACAACACAGTATTATTAAGTATAGCTACTATGCTGTACATTGTGATATTTAAAATTTCTAATTCTGGAAATTTTTAAGTGCCAAAAAGCAATTTTTTAATTTATAATTTTATTATCCGTTTCTTCTACATTAATCAGTTGACATTCTACTAGAAGGAAGAATTTTCCCTTCTTATTTATTTATTTATTTATTTATTTATATCAATATGAACTCATTGGGTTTGTTTTTTTTTTTTTTTAATCAATGGGTTATAATCTGTAACTATCATTATTTGATGTTTTAATTTTCCTAGATTTAACCAGTGGGAGCCCCTTGAGGCTAGCTCCTGTGTCTTTTTGACATTTATCTATCACTCTTTGAGCATTTTCTTACTTTCTGATAGAATAAGATATTCCAGGCCCATTATGTACTTTTCCCACCCCATCTCTGGAATTGAATTCTCTGTAATGCCTGGTTCCTTTTGGTGGACAATAATATTTAGGAACCAAAATTTGACCACTATGTGGGTTCATTGCTCCTAAAGTGTCAATGCTTCCATGCCCTCTCCAAGAACAGATCTAGAAAAGTATTCATATACATACACATATCTATATTTATATCTGTGTGGATACATTAAAAACCATGAGTTCCTTCCAATAATTCCAGTTCTAATCCACCACCAAGGGGCTTAATCTTGGGAGCCAGAACATAGGCTCAATAAGCAAGAACTCATTGGCTTAGGGACACATTTTTAGAATAAGGGATTTAATGCCCTGGAAAGGACCCCAGGGGTTGCTGAAGTGGCTCTTAGTAGGCTGGATAAGATGGTAGCTAACTCTCCTGGAAGTGTCTGAAGTGGAAGTGCCTGAGTTACCCTGTCAGAGAGAGAGAGAGAGGAACAGAAAGACTGAGGGAAGTGAATATATAATGTAAAGCCAGAAGAGCCCCCACTGTTCCACAGGAGGACCCTGAGGACACCACATCCATTAAGGTCTTTGGGACGCCCTGATGAGAGGGCAGCAGTATCACTAGGAAGTTCAGTAGTGGTTTCTCTGTAGGCTGAGATGACAGTAGTTAGAGGCAGGCACAGAGCTAAGCTCATGAACATCTATGTGGATGATGGGGCTCTGAAGTAACAAAGGGCAGAAGGCTGCTCACAATGGTGGGCAAGTTCAGAAGAGTAGTAAAGGGGCCTTAATCTGAAGAAGTCATGGGCACGGTTAAGAGATGATGTCCTTAGAGGCAGAAAAGAATGACAGGACTATGCTAACTCTCCCACCCTCTGTCATAGTATAGTACAAAGAAATGTGGATTGCCTTCACATTATACTTATCCAAAAAGTGTGGGGGGAGGGGACAATCTTTTCTATTTTATTATTAGACTATTTTTAGAGCAGTTTTAGGTTAACAGAGAAATTGAACAAGAGTGCTTTTAACTCTATAATAAACAAAAAGCAAGAATATTAAATCAGGGGCCTAAGGGTGGTCACCCCTATAAAATCCCTTGCTCAGCTCCCAGATGTGGGCCATTTTCAGATCTGAAACCCCTTGACTGATGAGGTAGCTGAGTCTCTAGAAGGAAGGACCTAGCAACACCTCAGTCAGTGTGCACTGTGATGACTCCCCCAGTTCTTCCCCAAAATGACCTACAGCTGCTTACTTGAGTGATTGTACACTGTGACTGTGAGAAGGGGACTAACTAGGCAATTTTAGGACTGTTTGACACAGGATCTGAGTTGATATTGACCAAAAGCACCACCACAACCCCTTTATCTGAGTGGGGCCTATGAGGACTAAGCAACTGATGGAGTCCTGGGTAAGGTCTGGCTCATAGCATACCCATTGGATCTGTGGTCCCACCAAAAGATCATTTCCTCAACCCCTAAGTACATAGTTGAAATCGATATACTTTGGATTTGAAGTATACTCCACATACACTGGGTCCCTGGTATGTATTAGAATAAGAGCTATGATAGTGAAGAAAGGCATATGAAAACTGCTGAAACTTCCTGCTTGGCCAAGATAGTAAATAAAAAATAATATACCAGGGAGGATGGCAGAGATTATTGCCACCATTAAAGACCTAAAGGATTCAGAGGTAGTGAGCCTTATCATATCTCCATTTAATTCATCAGCTTGGCTCTCTTAGAAACAGGATGGATGCTAGAGAACGACTGGTGAATGCCACAGACTTAACACAGTAGTAGCCCCTAACTCATCTGCTATTCCAGATGTGGTATCATTGCTAGAGCACATTAATATGGCTTTGGTAAGATATATGGTATGCAGCTGTTGATTTGGTGACTACTTTCTTTACCATACCAATTTGAAAAGAAGATCAGAGCAGTTTGCATTATTGTGAGATGGACAACAGTATTCATTAATAATCACTTACAGTATTGTCACAGGCTATGTTAACTCTCCCACCTTACATCATAATATATCTGGACCATCTGGACAACATACTGATCCATTACATCAGTGACACTGTGATTGGACAGGAAGACTAAGAGTAATCTAAAATGCTGGTGGTAGGGCCGGCCGAGTGGCTCAGCTGGTTAAGAGCTCACTCAAGAGTGCAAGCTGAACTCTGAGCAACAGCAGTTCGATGCCCAGCCCAAGCTGAGATGCCGCTGAGCTGCCAATAGGTGGCAGGATGGCTCAGCTAAAAAATAAATAAATAAAATAAAATAAAATAAAATAAAATAAAATGCTGGTGGTGTTGGTACTATACATATGCTCCAAGAGGGGTAGAAATAACCCCTAAAACGATTTGGGGACTTACCATTCTGGTGAAGTTTTAGGGGTCCAGTTGATAGGGGCATGCCAGCATATTACTTCCAAAGCAAAAGCAAAATTGCTTCATCTTGCATTCCCTATATATAAAAGAAATACAGTGCCTGGTAGACTTGTTTGAGTTATGGAGATCACACATTTCATACCCAGAAATAATGTTCTAGCCCATGAATTAAGTGGTCTGAAAGGCTTAAGTGCAAATAGCAGTTCCAGGCCAAAGTGCAGTAAGCCCTGCTCCCTGAGTCATAAGATCCTATGGTGTTAGAAAAGATACACTATGGAGCTTATGTAAGTTCCAGTGAGAGAATCAAGTCGAAGATTTCTGGGGTTTTAGAGCAAACTTTGTAGAGACAGAACATTTGACCATGGGGCATTAAGTGACTGTGCACAAGGAACTCCACATTGTGACCCACCAAGTCATAAAGTCAGAGAGGCCCACCAGCAGTCCAACATTAAGATGGAAATGGAACATCCAGGATCAATTCGGGCAGGACCAGAGGGCAGAAAGAAGCTGCCCAAGTAAGCAATTAAGACCCTCATATCACCCATCATAGTTGCACCAGGGTTCCTATCCTAGTTTTCACCTGTGGACCATCTGGACAACAGTGTCCCACAATAACCAGCTATAAAAAGAAGGAAAATGCCAAGCTTGGTTTATAGCTTGTATGTGGTGTCCAAAGGGAAAATACTCATTAGGTGCATTGCAGCCACATTCAGAAGTAGATTGGAATACTGAGCCAAATGAAGATCTTTCTAATGGGCGGAACTGTGAGCAGTGCACCTGGTTGTCCACTTTGTGTAGAAGAAGTGGACTGAGATGAGAATATATACAGATTCAAACACAGCAGCGATGGCTTGGCTGTCTGGTCAAGGCCCAGAAAGCAAAGGAATAAACAACAGGAGACAAAGTTATCTGGGGTAGAGCTACTAGATGAACATATGTGAGTAGGCACTAAGTGTGAAGATTTTTGTATTACATGTTAACAACCACTAGAAAACTTCTAGTACAGAAGAGGTACTGACAAAATCACTTGGCCAGTTGAAGTTAGAACTGGTCTGATGGGCACCTGAGGGGAATAGCCATGCTATCCAAGATGGAAGTTATATGTAGGCCCAATAACAAGGACTCCCATTTCTCAAGATTGATCTAGTTACTGCTGCCTGCAAATGTCCATCTGTCAGCAACAGACCAACACTGAGCCCTGATATAGAACTATCCTTTGAGGAGACCAACCAACCACTGGGTGGCAAATTGACCACAAGAGGCCTTGCCCATCCTGGAAGAGCCAGCACACTTCATCCTCACAAGGATAGACACCTATTCTGTGTAAGAGTTTCTTTCCTGCCTGTAGAGCCTCAACCAGCACCACTGTCTGGGACTTATGGAGTGCTTGATTCACAGGTATGGAATTCCATACATATAACATTTGATCAGTGAAAGAAATATTAGTGAACTCATGACCATGGGATCCACTCATATCATATACTGGACTAGCCAGAGGCCTTCTAGAATGTGAAGATAGCTTCTAAATGTGTAACTTAAATGCCAACTTAGAAGAAACACTTTGAAGAGAGAGTGCCCCTCCTTCAAGATATAACTTATTGATTATATCAGAGAGCTCTGTATGGATGTGTGTCCACAATATGAAGGCTACATGGGAGTGGGAAACTAGGGATGGAAGCAATTGTTGCTACACTTGTCATGACTCCCAGTGACTCACTGAGGATTTTGTACTTCCCATCCCCCAAATTCTGCAAGGTTAGAGGTCCTGTTCCCATAGCAAATATGTTCTTGCCAAGGTACAAAGAAATGCTACCTATTGATTTCAGCTGCCACCAGGACACTGGACACCTTGTGCTTAAGTAGTAGCAGAAGAGTAAAGAAGCCACTCTCATGGGAGGGTCAAATGACCTGAATCAGCAAGATGAGCTGGAGATGCTACTACAAAGTGGTAGCAGAACCATGTTATCCATTGGCATCTTTTGATATGCCCTGGCCCCTACTTTAACCATGAACAGATGGTTCAGTTTGGGGGTGCAGCAACCCCAAGCTGAAATGGAAATGACTATCACATGTTCAGGCCTTTTGGGTATGACAGTTTGAGTCACAGCACTAGGTAAACCCTGGGAATAATTGAGGGTGAAGAGAATTTCAAATGGACAGTGGAGAAGGGAGAGGATGAGTACCAACTATGGCCCTGAGATCAACCACAGCATCAGAGACTGCCGTTCTTCCCACTAACCTCATTCTTGCATTCCCTTAGGAAGAAATGTCCATGAGAATCATGCAAGAGTTGTTTCCTGAACCTGTGAAGAAGTACAATAGATATGTGTTGCATAAGGGGTAAACTCTGCCAGCTATAAGGATGTGCTTCACAGAACTGCATAGGGAGCATATCATCTTCGGCTCAAGAACCCCTGACAGCTTTTCCAAAACTCAGACTACCCACCCAACCTTCTCTCCCTCCCCCTATATTGCTTTGGGGTCTGACAGTTCTCAGCCTTCCTTGACTCCCTCCCTATTTCCTTTCACACAGCCTTTTTCCTTAATAAAATTCTTGTACATTTAATCTCATCTTGGCTTCAGCTTCTAAAAGGACTAGGATTAACACAGTTTATAAATTAAATTAGTAAGCTTCTTTATGATGTCTACTTTCCTTGATGAAAAGCATAGTATATTTTTCTATTTGTTTAAGTCTTCTGTTGTGTTTTTTTAAAGCTTTCTTCATAAAAGCCTCTTAAGTTGTTTCCTAGGTATTTTTGCTGTTGTAGTTACTATTGTAAATGGGTCTTTCCTTCTGTTGCATGCAGCAGCCTACCCGTCTGCTCCCATGCACCTTCCCATAAAGAGTGGAGCATCTGTAAAGACAGATCCTTTTAGGAACATTACTTTAACATTATGCCTACTCTGTTTGTATCCCTGTGTGGCCCCAGAAGATGGCTGGTTAGTCAACGACGGATAAGATTCCTCAAGGGAGGAACAACCTAAAACAGGCACAGTCACGTGGGTGCCATAAGGAGAAATCATGGAGTTGATGAGAGTGGGCACAGACCCCCCTGTCTTGGAGCTGACAGCCTGCTTATGGACTTAATCATGTGATAATTATCTGTCCTCCGTGTAGTCTTAGTGAGTTTCGGCATAAGATGTTTCTGTCTCTTAGGGAGGTGCATGTACAATAACAAAGCACATCATGGGACTTCTGGTAATGGCAGCCTGCAGGCCTGGGTGATTTGATCCTGAGCTAAGTTCTCAGGCATGAGACTCACAGATGGTGGAAGACACATTGAACCTTTCTTGTGTGTGAGACAATGAAAGGAACACTCAGGCTGATTCGGGGCTCAGTCCATGAGACTTGAGTCCCCTGGCCCCAAGTGCATTTTTGTTCTCATTTGTGTCTCTCTTTCTTAAACTTTCGCCCTCCCTTCCCGGTCTCCCACTGCTCTGTCGTGCAGGACATGACATCCTTCCACTATACTTTCTCTCTGGTTGTGATTTGTGTGTATGAAAGATATTGATTTCTCTATATTTATATAACTTGTTACTATTTTATGAATCATTATTCAGTAGTTTTGTTGTAATTGTTGAGTCTCTTGGATTTTTCAGTTATATAGTCACAATGTCTGCAAACAGCTTTACTTACACCTTATACCTTCCCAATTATGATACCTCCAATTTCCTTCTTGTATTTGTATTGGACAGTAAATCAAATAGAGTGGCTATCTTTGTGTTGTTTCTAATTTTCGTGGAGAATGCTTGAAGTGTTTCCCCATTAATCATAATACAAAGTTCTGCACTGAGTTAGATATATCATGTTTATTTATTTTACTTTATATATATATATATATATATTTTATTTTTGATTAGTTTGAGGTGTACAACACAGTGCACTAGTTATACTTTTTACCCCTCAAAGTGACAAACCCCCATCCCCCATTTGGCCACCCCACTCCTCATGATATGTCCCCAAGATATATCATGTTTAAAAGTACCAATTTTTTTCTTGTTTTATTAAGATTTCTTTTTGTTAGTAATGGTTGTTGAATTTTTCAAGTGACTTTTAAGCATCAATGAAATTGAATCTATTCTTTTTTTTTTTTTTTTTTTTTTGAGGGCAGTGTCACTGGCCCTCACATGTGGGACCCGAACCGGGGTCGCTGGCTTCCCAAGCCAGCGCCTAACTACCACGCCACTTGGCCGGCCCTGAATCTATTCTTTATCTCCTAATATTTTCATATGATTGTTTCCCTAATATATAAACATCCTTGCATTTCTAGAATAAGTCCCACTTGGTCATGATGTATTTCTTTCTTTTATGTTCTTGTTTTCTTTTCTTTATTTTTTATATGCTGCTGCATTCTGTGCTAATATTTTATTTAATATTATATTTTTGCATCTATATTTATAAATAAGATTGGTGGTCTGATATATATTTTAAAATTTTTGTAAGGTTTTGCTATCAATGTTATATTACTTCAGAGAAAAAATTTAGATATTTCCTTCTTTTAAAAATTTCTCTGGAGGGGCCGGCCGAGTGGCTCAGTTGGTTAAGACTTGGCTAAGAGCATGTGCTCTGAGCAACAGGACCACCAGTTTGATTCTCCCATGGGTCAGTGAACGCTGTGCCCTAGCTGAGCTGTCATTGAGTTGCCAACGGTGGCAGGATGGCTCAGCTGGTTTACTAGCAAGATTGCCTGTTCAGTGGTGGGCTACGCCCACCCGAAACTAAAGATTGAACTCAGCACCTTGAGCTGAGCTGCTGCCCAGATGGCTCAGAGGGTAGAGCGTGTGCTCTTAACAACAAGACTGCTGGTTCAACTCCCGCATGGGCTGGTGGCTACACCCACCTGCAACTAAGATTAAACACTTAGAGGCCACAAGCTGACAACGGGAAGCCAGATGGTGACTGTTGCCCTCCACAACGAAGACTGAAGAACAACTTGGCTGGTCCCCTCCCCCAATTCTTCAACACTGTTCCCCTCCCCCAATTCCCCAATAAAATCTTTTTAAAAAAAATTTATCTGGAAATAACATTAATATTAGTGCTAAATTGCATGCTTTTAAAGTTTAGTAGAATTCCCTGTCTGGGTGTGCTGCTTTCTGTGTGTATAGCACTGTAAGAACCTTATCTATTTCTTATACAGAAATCAGTTTAAGTCTTTGTTTTTAATTTCTTCTATAGTTTTGGTAAATTATATTATATTATCTAAGACAGTTTTCTATTTAATCCAGTTTTTCAAATTAATTTTGCACTGAATGGAACAAAGTAGTTTATTGCAATTATTTTTAAAATTTATTTTGATATTCAATATTGTTTTATATTAATTTCATGTGTACAGCACAGTGGTTAGACATTTATATAATTTAAGTGATTCCCCTGACTACTCTAGTGTCAACCTCACACTATGCATAGTTATTACCATATTATTGACTATATTCTTTATGCTTTATTTTATACCCCCATGACTGTTTTGTAACTACCAATTTGTACTTCTTAATCCCTTCATCTTTTTCACCCCGAACCTCCTTCCATCTATCATCCCAACAAATCTAGTACCCATCTGACAACATACATAGTTATTACAATATTATTGACTATATTCCTTATGCTATTCCCTACATCCCCATGACTACTTTGTAACAACCAATTGGTACTTCTAAATCCCTCCACTTTTTTCACCCATACCCCTAAGACTCCTCCCATTTGGCAACCATCAAAATATTCTCTATCTATGAGTTTGTTTCTGTTCTATTTGTTTGTTGGTTTTGTTCTTCAAATTAAACATATAAGCAAAATCACACTGCACCTTTCTTTCTCTGTCTGACATACTCCACTAAGCACAATAACCTCCAAGTCCATTCATGCTGCCACAGATGGCAAGAACCCATTCCCTTCCCTGGGATTAGTAGTCGATATATGTATCAACTATTCTTTATTCATAGATGGATACCCAGGCTGCCTTCACATCTTGGCCATTATAAACAATGCTGCAATGAACATATGGATACACACTTCCTCTCAAGGTAACATTTTGGGTATCTTTGAATAAATACCCAGAAGTGGGATTATTGGGTCCTTCTTTGTCTTTTGTTATAACCTTTGTTTTAAAGTCTATTTTGTCTGGTATAAGTATTGCTACTTCATCTTTTTTGTTGTTGTTTCCATTTTCATAAAATATCTTAATCCCATCCTTTTACTTTCAGTTGGTGTGTGTCTTTCAATCTAAAGTGAGTCTCTTGTAGGCAGCATATGTAAAGGTTGTGTTTTCTTATCCATTCAGCCACCCTATCTCTTGATTGGAGCATTTAATCATTTACATTTAAAGTCATTTATTGATACATATGTAGTTATTGCCATTTTATGATTCATATTTTTGGTCTTTCTTTTTTTTTCTTTTCATCTTAAAGAGGTCCCTCTATGATTCCTTGTAATTCTGGTTTGATGGTGATGAACTCCTTTTGCTTTTTCTTGTCTGGCAAGCTCTTTATCTGTCCTTCAATTCTAGATGATAGCTTTGCTGGGTAATTCTGGTTGTAGGTCTTTGCTTTTATCATTTTGAATACTTCTTGCCAATCCTTTCTGGCCTACAAAATTTCTGTTAAGAAATCAGCTGATAGTCTTATGGGAGCTCCTTTGTTGGTAACTGGCTGCTTTTCTTTTGCTGCTTTTAAGATTCTCTCTTTGTTTTTAACATTTGGCATTTTAATTATGATGTGTCTTAGTATGGGTCTCTTTGGGTTCATCTTATTTGAATCTGTCTGCTCTACCCAGGATTGTAGCTCTATTTTCTTTACCAAGTTAGGAAAGCGTTCCATAATTATTTTTTCAAATAGGTTTTTAATTTCTTGCCATCTCTCTTCTTCTGGTACCCTACTGATGTGGATATTGGTATGCTTGATGCTAAGAGGCTCCTTAAACTACCCTCATTTTTTAAAACTCTTTTTTCTTTTTGTTGTTCTGATTAGGCATTTTCTGCTACCTTATCTTCTAAATCACTGATTCGATCCTCTGCTTCAGCTAATCTATTGTTGATTCCCTCTAATGCATTCTTCATTTCAATTATTGTATTCTTTATTTCTGACTGGTTCTTTCTTAGGTTTTCCATCTCCATTTTTACATTTCCTATCTCTTTGTTGAAGTTATCCTTGAGATCACTGAGCATCTTTATGATTAGTGTTTGGAACTCTGTGTCTGGTTGATTGCTTGTTTCCATTTTGTTCAGTTATTTTTATGAAGTTTTATTTGAGACATGTTTCTTTGTCTCCCTGTTTTGGCTGCCTCTCTGTGTTGGTTCCTATGTATTAAGTATGGCTGCTATGCCTCCCTGTCTTAGTAGAGTGGTCTTATATAATAAATGTCTTGGGGGACTCAGTGGTGCAGCCTCCCTGCTCACCAGAGCAAGGCGCTCCAGGTATGTCCCTTGTGTAGGTTGTGTGTGCCCTCCTTGTTGAGGGTCGTAATCCCTAACATCAAAGGGCTTGCAAGCTGACCCTAATGGGCTTGCTGAAGCATAAAACTTGTACCTCTGCTCTTACTGTTTTCTCACAACCTTTGAGGGGTGCCTATGACCTATTGAGGTATGTGGTGAGAACGGTCAGTTCCTTGGGATACAAAAGATAAATGGATGTTCAGGTTAATGGAAAAGAAGCCTAGAGACACACATGGATACACGGTTAATAATTCACTGCAGTTTACTTCCTTAAAGATTATCAATAAAAGCTATGCGTTGATCCGATTCGGGGCTCAGTCTTCTTTGGCTGAGTCCCTTGATCTCGCTCTTATCTTACTTCTGTCTCTTGTCTTTATTTAATCTGCGTCGCCCCTCTCGTGTCCCACTTGCCCTTGCCACGCAGGACGTGACAACTGGCGCCTCAACGTGCGGCTCGAAGAAGGGAAGGAAGACTTGAATCTTGGGTGAAAAAATAATTCAAGACGCAGATCTCAGGGCGGGCCGGCACTCTACTTGGTAAGGAGTAGGGAATTGTCCTGAGTAATCGTACCGGGGGTAAATCCTGAGTAATTGTACCAGGAGTAACCGGAATAAAATTTCCACCGGGGTATCCGGAAAATAACCTAACAATTTCTGTGTGCAAGTGTGTGATTGTGTGAGTGAATGCATATAGTTCCACGGCTCATCGCTACGGAACTTGAGTGGGCTCTAATCTGCGGTTCCGTTCTCTGTCGTAAGGCTAAACGGCGACTGACTCGTTCACCAGTGCGGGGGCTTATACCGCAGAGCTTCTGCCAAGACAGACTAAGTCCCGCGAGGGGCGCGGCCAGACGAGCATCAGAGTGGAAAATTGAGTGAAAGTTCTCTCTTCTTTCCTTTTCTTAAATACTAACATGGGAAATTCTGAGAGTCGATATAGACCATATATTTGCCTCCTTAAGCAGCTTTCTAAGAAGGGAGGGATAAAAGTCTCAGAAAAGAAACTAGAGGAACTTTTAAAAGTTATTGAAAACCATTGTACTTGGTTTCCAGATTTAGGCACTATAGATTTAGATCAGTGGGAAATAGTAGGTAAAGATCTTTCAGAAAAACAACGTCAGGGAAAAGAGATGCCAGCTACAATTTGGGAAACTTGGAGACAGGTCCGGTCAGTTTTAGAACCTTTACACACAGACACAGAAGATGAAGAGGAAGATAAAAATCAGCATTACAAAAGTCTCATTGAATTATCAGAGGACGAGGAGAAAGACGAGGAGTCTGTAGAAGCACCCACAATAATTCCAAAGGCAATATATCCTTCTTTAAAAGACGATCTGTTAACTCCTGATTGTTTGCCTCCTCCTCCTCCAATAACTAGAATGAAGGATTACGGGTTGTCTAGGAAACCCTCCAAATTAAAACAGTCAGTTTCTCCTGTTACATCGGCACCTCCGCCTTATGTCCGAGGTCCACATTTATCAATGTCAGCCATAGAAAAGGGAATTCAACAGGCAAGGTTGGAAGGAGATTTGGATGCTTTAAATTTTCCAGTCATAATTAGGGAGCGTCTTCCACCTAATGATGAATACCCCAATGGTTTACAGATAGTAGAACACCAACCTTTTCCTTTTAAAATCCTTAAGGAACTTAAACAGGCAGTTACTCAATTTGGTCCAACTTCCCCTTATACAATAGGACTAATTCGAGGTATTGCTGATGGAGATAGAATGATTCCAATAGACTGGAATGCTTTGGCTAAGTCCTGTCTTTCTCCAGCCCAATTTCTACAATTTAAATCTTGGTGGATTGATGGTGCAGAAATTCAGAGCAGGCAAAATCAGGCTGGAGGGATAGATATTACTAAGGATCAATTAGTAGGTGATGGAGATTGGATAAATTCCGAACGACAAACATTAATGACTCGTCAGGCACAAGAGCAAGTTAAAAGAATTTGTTTGACGGCTTGGGAAAAGGTAGAAGTGGAAGGAAAAGTTCCAACTTCCTTTCAAAACATATTTCAAGGACCTCAGGAGCCTTATTCAGAATTTATAGCTCGCTTGCAGGATACTATTAACAAACAGGTATCCAATGCTCAAGCCGCTGATATCATTTTACAAATCATAGCTTATGACAACGCTAATGAGGACTGTAAAAAAGCAATAGGAGTTCAAAAAGGAAAGACAGATGCAATGGGGTATCTCCGCCTCTGTCAAGGAGTAGGAACTGAACAATATAAAGCTACAATGTTAGCTCAGGCAATTACAGGAATGACAAGAAGAAAAAAGTTTCCAGGTACTTGCTTTAATTGTGGAAAGCCTGGTCATACTAAAAGGGAATGCAGAAAGAAAATTAAAACTGTTTCTAATATGCCTAATGACTCTGCTCCTGCAGAATCACAAGTGCCAGGGACATGTCCTCGATGCCAAAAAGGAAAACATTGGGCATCAGATTGTAAATCATTATATCATAAGGATGGAACTCCCCTTCAGGGAAACGGGGAGCGGGGCCGGCCCCAGGCCCCGACAACAACAGGGGCATATCTAACTTCAGCTGCTCCTCAGAATTACCAGACCGTACCTCCTCCAAACTTTCAGTACAGCAATTAAGTTCAGCAACAGAAGGGAGTGCAGCAGTAGACGTTTGCACCACTCAGGATATTTTATTGCTTCCCGGAGAAACGCCTCTCCGCGTACCCACTGGAATTTTTGGACCGATTCCATCAAACACTGTCGGACTTATTCTTGGCCGATCTAATTTAACATCAGAAGGAGTCACAGTTCATACAGGAATCATTGATTCTGATTATGAGGGAGAAATTCAAATTATAATATCTTCAACCGTTCCCTGGTCAGCTAAAAAAGGAGAGCGGATTGCACAGTTACTTTTGCTTCCGTATGTTTCTCCAACACAAAAAGGAATCCAAAAGAGAGGAACAGGTAGTTTTGGGAGTACAGGGAAAGCAGGCATCTTTTTAGTAGAAAAAATTTCAGATGTTCGACCTATTTGCCAAATTGAAATACAAGGAAAAAAGTTTAAAGGTCTTATAGATACCGGAGCTGATGTTTCAATCATCAGTTCTCAACAATGGCCAAAAAATTGGGAATTACAAGATCCAGATATTAATGTAGTAGGGGTAGGAAGAGCCTCAGGCTTACGTCAAAGTATTCAAATTCTTCCATACACAGGACCAGAAGGACAACAAGGATTTTTGCAACCTTATGTTGCTGATATCCCTGTTAATTTATGGGGAAGAGACCTGTTGACTCAGTGGAACGCAGAGGTCTGGATTCCACCAAATCAATATAGTCCCCAAAGTCAGAAAATTATGAGTCGTATGGGATTCCAACCAGGAAAAGGATTAGGAAAATTTGAGCAAGGTATAACTCAACCTCTCCAGCTCTCATCTCAGCAAGGAAAACAAGGATTAGGTTATCAGACCAAACAAAATAACCCTTTTTTGTAGGGGCCACTGTCACAGAGCTATGTGCTCCTGTGCCTCTTAAATGGAAAAATGACACCCCAATATGGATTGAGCAGTGGCCCCTTTCTCAAGAAAAATTAGAGGCTTTAACAAAATTAGTGCAGATCCAACTAAAACAAGACCATATAGAACCTTCTAATAGCCCTTGGAATTCTCCAGTTTTTGTCATTAAGAAAAAATCAGGCAAATGGAGAATGTTAACTGATCTTAGAGCTGTAAATGCTGTTATTGAACCTATGGGTGCCCTTCAACCAGGGCTTCCACAACCATCTATGATTCCTAAAGATTGGCCTCTTATAGTTATTGATTTACAGGATTGTTTTTATACAATTCCTTTACATCCTTATGATTGCCCTCGATTTTCATTTTCCATTCCATCTATTAACAATAAAAAACCTACTCAGAGATATCAATGGAAAGTGTTACCTCAGGGAATGCTTAACAGCCCTACAATTTGTCAGTTTTATGTAGCTCGAGCTCTTACACCAGTGAGAACTAAATTTCCTGATTGCTACATCATTCATTATATGGATGATATTCTCTGTGCTGCATCATCTATGGAACAACTAGCAGCTTGCTTTAAATCACTTAAACTTTACCTAGATAAAGCAGGGCTATGTATAGCCCCTGATAAAATTCAAACATCCACTCCAGTTAAATACTTAGGAACAATTGTTGATCGACAGACTATTAGACCACAAAAGATTCAAATTAGAAAAGATCGGATTTCTACTTTAAATGATTTACAAAAATTGTTAGGAGATATTAATTGGCTACGTCCTACCTTGGGCATTCCTACTTATGCTCTCAGTAATTTGTTTAGTCTCTTGAGAGGACCTTCTCAATTAACCAGTCCTCGTAAGTTGACTCCACAGGCAATTAAGGAATTAGAACTGGTGGAACAAAAAATACAGGAAGCTCAGATTCAGCGTATAGATCCTGATCAACCTTTACAGATTCTAGTTTTCTCTACACCGCATTCTCCAACAGCGGTTATAATACAACAAGAAAAACTGGTTGAATGGCTTTTTTTACCTAATAATTTTGTTAAGACATTGCCAACTTATGTTGAATTAATTTCTGACTTAATATCCAAAGCCCGCACTCGAGTTTTACACCTTAGTGGGCAGGAACCTAATCAAATTGTAGTTCCTTTTAAAAAACAACAAATTTGCCATCTAAACAGTCATAATGAATCTTGGCAAATTGCAATAGGAAATTTTTATGGAATCATTGATAATCATTACCCAAAAAATAAATTGTTTCAATTTTTACAAAAGACTAATTGGATTTTACCTAAAAAACTCCGACAGAAACCAATTCCTCAAGGAATTACAGTCTTTACTGATGGATCTAGCAATGGAAAAGCTGCCATCGTTAGTGAAAAAGAATGTCAACTTGTCCACACTAACTGTAATTCAGCACAAAAGGCTGAACTTGTGGCAGTTTTAACTGCTTTGCAGACCTATTCTGAGCCTTTAAACATTGTCTCTGATTCGGCTTATGTTGTTCACACAGCTCAAAATATTGAGACAGCGTCTCTCTCTTTTAATTCTAATCAATCTCTCCAGATTTTGTTTCATCAACTTCAACAAGTTGTAAGAAATCGTCAACACCCATTTTTTATTACTCATATTCGCGCTCATACGATTCTCCCAGGTCCGTTGACGCGTGGAAATGCTATTGCAGACTCCTTAGTGGGAACTGCTCAGATTGATGAGGCAGCTCACTTTCATTCTTTAACCCACATCAATGCTGGAGGTCTGCGATCTAAATTTTCTATTACACAAAAACAGGCTAGACATATAGTTCAGACTTGCCCTACTTGTCAAATTCTTAATGCTCCACAAGAATGTCCGGAGGGAACCAACCCTCGAGGCTTAGTTCCTAATGAATTGTGGCAGATGGATGTGACTCACATCCCTTCTTTTGGAAAATTATCATTCGTACATGTCTCTGTTGATACTGCCTCAGGATTTCTAGTAGCCACTGCTCAAACAGGTGAAACTGCAGCTCATTCCTGTCGTCATCTTTTGATTTGTTTTTCTATTATGGGCCTTCCAAGAAAAATTAAAACAGACAATGGTCCAGCTTATGCTAGTGCTAAATTTGCCACTTTCTGTTCCACCTGGCAAATTTTTCATAATACTGGCATTCCTTACAACCCTCAAGGCCAGGCCATTGTTGAACGTGCTAATTCAACTTTGAAAAAACAATTATTAAAACAAAAAGGGGGAGACATAAAGGAACCACCTCAGGTGCAATTAGCTAGAGCTATGTTCACTTTAAATTTTTTAAACTCCTCTGGCTCTGATCCACATTGTGGACGAACTGCAGCAGAAAGACATTTTAATACTAGTTCAAAGAAAATGCCGCCAATCCCCATATGGTGGAAAGACATTCAGACTAATCAGTGGAATTTAGGGACTTTGTTGACATGGGGACGAGGTTTTGCTTGTATTTCTCCAGGCAAAGAAGAACGTCCTCTGTGGGTGCCTAGCCGGTGCATTAAACCTTATCATGAGCGACCCACCCAAGAAGGTCGTCATGAAGCCAGTATGCCCTAAGATGGCACGGTATTCATCTCCTGAAGAGGTTTTACAGGAGACTCCTTCGGATGAGGAAGAAGAAAGATGCATGTCCACTACCCGTCCGCCGACACCTCCAGCGTCGGAGACTTCTAAATTATCCTTGCAATTTAATCGTGTGGGGACGGCTGTCCTGCCCATGCTCGCTCCTCCAGTTACTGAAAAAGGCAATAGAAATGCTTCTCTCCCTACCTGGGGACAAATGAAAAAATTGGTACAAGTAGCAGAGCATCGTCTCCAGGAGGAAAGGCTGCCTAAGACGGAGGCCAACCTGATGTTGTCCATGATGGCTGTTCTTACTATTGTAAGTTGCTTTCCTCCAGGAGCCCTTGCAGAGAATTTTACTTACTGGGCATACATTCCAAATCCTCCATTATTAACTCCTGTCACATGGAATGATGATCCTCCTTTAATTTATCTTAATGACAGTTCATGGTTCCCTGGGCCTGAGGATCCCCGAGGACCCGAGTTTCCCGAGGAGGAAGGGAGACTCTTTACTTTACTTAATCATACAGCCCTTGGATATTTACATACTCCCATATGTATTGGTTCTATTCCACCATGTCTCTCTCTTGCAGAGCAAACGTGGGCCATTCCAACAGAAAAAGAAAATAATACATTTAAAGATTTATTTATGATTTCTAGCAAAGGATTTGTTACTCAGCAATTGAGCACTCATAGTTTCCCGCCTCCAATTCCTACATGCCCTCTTATTAATCATTGGGACAGATATCAATCAAGAATTCATTGGGATGAATGTCGTGGAACTATAGATAGAATAATTATAAATAATACATTGGAAACAATTGTTGATTGGGGACCTTTTGGTCTTGCTCTTCAAATTTGTAGGAATAAAGTATGTGCAGAACCACGACAACTAAAGAATCAAATAATTGGCGGTAACTTCTTTCAAATTATTGAACATCTTTTCAATATTTCTATTCTTTGGAAAGAAAAGGTTTTAGCTCCACCTCAATTGAGAATGATTAGACCTATTAGGGGCCCTTTTCAAAGGACCCTGTGGAAAATTGCTTTAAGCATTGGACCTAATAAATTATGGAAAGGAAATCTTACTTATAATATCAATAATGGTTATACTTTCCGGTATGAAAAAACTGGACAAATTTATTTGCAAGTTTGTATTAAAAATCCATTTGTGTTTTTAATAGGAAACTTTACCATTGATCAAGATTTAAAATTGGTTGAGTGTCCCCTATGTCGTTTATTTACTTGTCTTAATTCCTCAATTCTTAATTATCCCCAAGATCAAATTATGATTTTGAGACGTAGAAAAGGATTGTGGATTCCAGTCCAAACCTCTAGGGTTTGGGAGGGTTCTCCAACAATTCATATTGTCCTCCAACTTCTTCATAAAATTTTACATCGAACTAAAAGATTTATTGGCCTTCTAATAGCAGCAATTTTAGGAATTATAGCAATCACAACCACTGCTGCCGTCTCTGGAGTAGCTCTCCACCAGACAGTTCAAACTACTCAATTTGTACAGCAATGGCATGAAAATGCTAGTAAAACTTGGAACCAACAATTGAAAATTGATCAAGAAATTAGTGTTCGATTAGCTGATTTGGAAACCACTGTGGTTTATTTGGGAAACCAAATAGAAAGTCTTCGGACTATTATTACTTTAAAGTGTGATTGGAATACATCTACTTATTGTATAACTCCTTTTTCTTATAATCAGACACGTATTCCGTGGTCTGAGGTACGTGCTCATCTTTTGGGTCATATGCCCAACCTCTCTGTGGATATTCAGCAATTACAACAAGAAGTACACCAAATGTCATCTGCTAATCTTCAGCTCCTCCCTGGAGAGGATGCCTTATCCGCAGCCGCGGGAGAATTATCTAATCTAAATCCACTCAATTGGATCAAACACCTCAGTGGAGGTTTTGCTGGTGCATTTGCATTACTAATCATTATTTTATTTCTGTTCTATTTAGTCCTCCGGTGTGGCCAACAAACCCTCCGGCGGGCCATAGATGAAGAAACTGCAAAATCCGTGTTTCTCCTTCTACAACAACAGAAGGGGGTCGATGTTGCCTTACAGCCGATTCCACGACCATCCCCTCTACATTAGCCTCTGAAGGCATAACATTGGCTTTTGTATCTGCTTGGTTCTGTACCTACTCCCCATCCTCATTAGATGTTTTCTTAAACAGATGATGGAAGTCCAAGCTCATATACATGAGATCAAACTTAAGGCAAAGCCTCAGGTTTGGCCACCTGCTTGTTAGCCCCAATTCCCCTGAACTTTAGCGAGGACAGGCTAGCCAAAGACGGGTAATGACCTCCTTGAATGTAACTAACCTAAAACAGGGCTTGATCGTCAGAGGATCAAGTTCCAATGACGGGTTGTTATTTCATTGGAGCACACCTAAGACAGGCACTGTGGCTCGCAGCCGCCTGGGGTCACAGGCGTGCTTTTTAAAAAATAAAGAAGGGGGAGATGTTGAGGGTCGTAATCCCTAACATCAAAGGGCTTGCAAGCTGACCCTAATGGGCTTGCTGAAGCATAAAACTTGTACCTCTGCTCTTACTGTTTTCTCACAACCTTTGAGGGGTGCCTATGACCTATTGAGGTATGTGGTGAGAACGGTCAGTTCCTTGGGATACAAAAGATAAATGGATGTTCAGGTTAATGGAAAAGAAGCCTAGAGACACACATGGATACACGGTTAATAATTCACTGCAGTTTACTTCCTTAAAGATTATCAATAAAAGCTATGCGTTGATCCGATTCGGGGCTCAGTCTTCTTTGGCTGAGTCCCTTGATCTCGCTCTTATCTTACTTCTGTCTCTTGTCTTTATTTAATCTGCGTCGCCCCTCTCGTGTCCCACTTGCCCTTGCCACGCAGGACGTGACACCTCCTGTTGTAGTTGAGCCATGATTGCTGTTTGCACATCAGTAGGAGGGATTAACCCTCAGGCTGATTATTTCTGAGGACTGGCCATGACTACAGTGGAGGAGCTGTGGTGCAAGGGCTGACCCTACAAAGCAGGGTTCATTTTATCAGGGCTCTGGTGCCTGCCTAGTCAGCCCTTTGTGTATGTCATCCTTGGAAGCAGCTGGGTGATGTTCAAGCTGGGTCTGAAGCTGGCCACCAGGGCTGCTAGCCCTGCAGCCTACTGGAAGGGGACCCATTGCATGCCAAGTTTAGCTGCAGCCTGTGCCCTGCTGGAGACCACTGGTATGAGCCACAAAGCAACCTGCAGATGGCCGCTGCCTGTGCTGGGCTTGGAGGTGCCTCGAAAGACCGATCTGCAAACTAAGGCTGGCTGTCACTAGTGCTGGGCTTGGGGCTGCTCAGCCAGAGGTACAGTACATGCCAAAGTCAGATGCTGCTTGTTTGGGTTTTGTGAACCTTTGAGAGATTTTATGAAAATCCAAAGCACGAGCTAAAACAGGTTGTATGGAAAAGCCACGGGAAGCAACTTGGGTGTGCCTGAATGTTGGATGGGGTGGGGTCTCAGGGACTGATTAGGGCGGAGCAGACAAAAGGTGATAGTCAGTTTGATGGAGACTCAGATATGGCAGCTACCTGCATCTACACACAGGGTAGGCAACAAAGAAACAAGGGCTTCTGCAGTCTCCTCCATCTGTGAGAAAGCTGTCCCTCCAGCCCTCACCCTGAAGCTAGACAATTCAGTTCCTCCCCATAAGTCTCTAATGTCTTTCAAACTGCTGCCCCAGTGCTGGTGCTCAGAGTGAGTGTGTCCATCAGGGAGTAAGTCCATACACCTAAGACTTGCAGCTGCATTCCAGCTCACTCGGCCACAATCTCTGCTGGTTTTCATAACCAGAAGTTATGGGACTTCTCTCCCTGGCACTAGAACCCTAATCTGGGGAGCCTGGCATAGGACTAGGACCCCTCAGTCCTCTGTGGAGGAACTCCCACAGCCAAGACATCCCTCCTGATTTGTAATGGTCATATGCGGGTCTCTGCCTCTCCTATCAGTCTTGAGGTGGCTTCTTCTGTATGTCCGCAGTTGTAGGGCTTCAGTTCAGCTGGATTTCAGGTGATTCTTAGTGATGGTTGTTCTGTAGTTTAGTTGTAATTGATGTGGTCCTGAGAGGAGGTGAGCACAGTGTTCACCTACTCTGCCATCTTGATTGGAAATCTCCACAATTCTTTTTATTTTCTGTTTTTATAGTTATTTCCCCTGCATTATATTTTGCATATTTGCTCTCTCTCTCTCTTTTTTAGAATTAAATAGCTAATGATTTCCTATATAAAATTAGTTTTTTTAATTTAATATTTAGTTTTCTTTTATAGCATTAATTTTTGCTTTTTCTTTACTAAGTAACTCCTTCTGCTTTCCTTCCATTTATTTTATTGTTTTCCCCCAAATTTTTGAATTAAATTCTTTATTTACTTATCTTAATTATTTTTTAAAATATAAGTATTTAAACCTATGAATTTTTCTCTGGTTTCTACCTTAGTATTATTCCACAAGAATTTTTTTCCTATTTAAGCACTTTATTTTTAAAGAATTGAGAATTGTTTACAAGCACTTTACATAAATCAGAAGGATAAATAAATTTACAAGTGTAAATATAAACCACTTTCCAATTCAATGTTAGTAATCATCCACAGTTGTGGCAGGAAAATATAAGTAAGGGAGGAAACTAGGTCCACAGTCTTGGATTTCCCCAAAACTGTTAGACACCTGGTTCAAGACTCCTGCCAACCTCTAGAGAAATCCTGGAATAGTCAGCTCTTACACATTAATACCCTGCACAGATCAAGAATTTGATGATCTCACAGATTCTTACCTAGCCAATGGATTTCTCTTCCATAAATGTGTTTTCTCACCTCAATCAGGAAGCGAGCCAGCTGCAAGTACTTAGGGTTTAATTTAAAGATATATACGAAGTATTAAACATATACCAAGGAAACAGTTAATTGCATACAATGTCAAAATCAGCAACAAGTTCTACAATCCATATTGTGTCAGATACAAGCTTCAAGAGAAATTTTCTTTTTAAAGGTTTATTCCAGTTTCATGAGGCTAGCATGAGGTGGGGCAAATGTATACTTCTGAATTGACTCATTTAGAAGCATTTGCATTGGACAATAGAGGGGTCTGACTTATCATATTCTTGCTTGCTGATCCATATCTGCTGGAAGGTGGACAGCAATGCCAAGATGAAGCCTCTGATCCACACTTGCATTTAGGAGGAGCAATAATCTTGACCTTCATTGTGCTGAGGGGCCAGGGCCATGATCTCCTTCTGCATGCTATCAAAGATGCCAGAGTACCTACTGTTCCCACCAGACAGTGCTGTGTTGTCATACAGGTCCTTCTGGGTATCAACATCACATTTCATGATGGAGTTAAAAGTGTTCTTGTGGATGTCACAGGACTCCACACCCAGGAAGGAGGACTGGATAAGCACCTCTGGACACCAGAACCACTGGGACTTGGTGGTAGCCATCTTTTGCTCCAACTCCAAGGCAATGTAGCAGAGCTTCTCCTTGATATCATGCATGATTTCCCACTTGGTAGTGGTGATGAAACAGTAGCTATGCTCCATGAGTATCTTTATGAGGTAGTCCATCAGCCAGCAGGTACAGGTACAGATGGCATGGGACAGGGATAGTTCTAGTGGATGATATCATGTGGATGATCCCATCTCTAGGGTCCATGGCAAAACCAGTGGTGCAACCAGAGGCATACAGAGTTAGCAAGGTCTGGATGGCCATGTACATGGCCTGGGTGTTGAAGATCTCTCACATGATCTGAGTCATCTTCTCTCTGTTGGCCTTGGGGTTCAGTGGGGCCTCACTGAGCAGCACAGGGTGCTCCTTGTGGGACGCACTCAGCTCATTGTAGATGATGACTATGCCATGCTCCATGCGGTACTTCAGGGTCAGGATGCCATGTTTGCTCTGGACCTTCTGTCCAATGCCCACTATGACACCCTGGGCAACCAACAATGGATGGGAACATAGCTCACTGTCATCATCCTCAGCAATGCCAGCTTTACACATGCCAAAGCCATTGTCAATTATGAACACAGTGATTTCTTCTTCCATGATGATTCAAGGAGACTGGGAGCAGAGAAGTATGGAAATGGAGCCTCAGAAGCACATGCAACACTTGTAAATGACTCCACAATTTTAATACATTGTGTTGTCATTGCCTTTGATTTCAGTTGGTGGGGATTTTTTTGTTCTAAACACTTTTTCAAATAGTTTCAAATTTCACATAGACAGAGTTTTCACATAGACATTTGTCTATGTGAAATTTTTATTTTTCATTTTCTATTATTCTCCCTAATTGTTCATTCTCCCTAATTGTTATTTTCTATTACATTGCATTGTGATCAAAGAATGCTATCTCTATTCTTTACATCTGGACATTTCTGAGGTTTCTGTGTGTGGCTTAATAGTTTCTGTGAGTGTTCATGAGTAATTGAAAGGAAAGTATATTCTTTTTTTAGCACATAAAACTTGATATATTAATCAGATCTGCCTCATCAATTATATTATTAAGGTTTCCATAATTTACTTATTTTTCATTTACTTGATTTTTCATAAACTGAGAAGCAGAAACATTAACTAATTTTACCAGGTTTTCAATAGTAAATGGTAAAGTTCTTTAGCAAATGGCAAAACTGAATTCACACAGTCTGACTTCAGAATCTCCACTCTTAACTATCACACCATGCTGACTTTCATGGGTGTTCATTAGAGTTTTCTCTGTTATCACTTGGGTGGCAAACCATTCAGTAAGAAGAAAAGAGATCTCCCAGGAAAACAACTTGAAATCAATAAAAGGCTTGTGAGGACATGGGAGTTTGTGAAGCAATTTAAGAAGATATCCAGGAAGTTAGGTAATTCCCTTTGGAGCTGAAAAATTGTGCAAAATGAAACAAGACTAGAGAAAAAGGAACTATAAACTGCATGAAATATTAGTCAGTGAGTTTGCGAAGGGTGTTGTCTACTTAGTAAGGGTGTGGCATATTGGGTCAGGGAGGGTATGGTTACATTTGGGATGATAAATGGCTAATATTAAGCAGCTAAACAAGTGGAGGACAAGCCCCACCACCAATCTGTAAGAGAGTTATGATAGTGGAATGGTTTACTGCGGGGAGCCAGCCCCCGTGAGGACCAGGGGTTCCCTCGGGTGGGACAGTATCGGCGAGGAGAAAGAAGGAGGGAGACACTGGATAGCGGTTCACAGGAGTGTCACACACACACACTTTATTATTATAGCCTGGTCCATTTTATAGGGGCTTCTGACCATTACCTCAATTGAAAGTTATGTTTCACATGATCAGGATGTTTTTCTCTTTCTCAGAGCTTTTACCTTTTTGTAATTGTATCTTTCCAGGATACACCGTGGCCCATTCAAGGACTTTACTTATGTCTAAAGACATAAAGAGTGACTTCCTTACAGGGCATATACTTGAACTTAGTAGCAAAAGGAGTCTCAAACTTTTCCTATCCTACCAAGAGCTGCATATTATTGCAATAGAGGGGAACATCTGTTACTCAGTCAAAGTTTCAGTTTTTGTTGCTACAGCAATGTACAAAGCAAAGAGTTAAAACAAGGCTGTTAATTAAAATACCTCATGGTCAGTAAGTTGTCTCTTATCAGAACTCTCATGGCCAAGAGACCTTGGTCTCTTGATCTCCAAGGAAACCTTTCATAGCTGCATAGGCCAAGGGGCTTGAGTCCCCAATATCTCAGTTCAGGGGTCCCCTCAGGCTGTAGCCTGTTTTAGGGCATTTCCTTGTCTTTAGGAAATCTTGCCCCGTCATTGACTTACACAGCCAGCTATCATCAGGGTACCACAGGAACTTGTCACAAATGCAGTGAGTATATTGTCTCCTATAGGAGGAAAGGCACATGGGTTCATAGAGATAGGAAATATTACATGACCAACCATAAAGGCAGCATCCCAGACATCCAGTGCTGAGCGTGAATCTTTATTTCAATGTGGCCTTGTCAGACACTGGGATGCTGTCGACCCCCGGCAGTTTACCCCATGCAGACTTTCCAACCTCTGACTGGGGAGGAAGATATCATTTCTGGAGCAGGAGATCCTATCAGCCAGGGTTTAGATACAATGGGGAAATGCCCCTGAGTTGTTTTCCCTTTGAAGGGAGGTGACAGCTCCATTGTGGTGGAGGGTGGGGCAATGAGTAGCTCTCACTGGCAGGTTTTTCAACTCCTGAGCAAGGAGAAAAATGTCTGTGCTAAAGAAGGCAGTTTGTTCACTAGCAGAAATGAGTTGATGTTAGAGAAGTCTTTGAGTATTATGTCTAAAAGAGGATACAACCAGAGTGGTGTCTTGTATGGAAAAATTAGTCCCTGCATATCTTTTGGCCTCAGACATAGAAAGAGTGTCTTTTCTCTACAAATTAGAGGATAAGTTGGTTGCCCAGCCCTTAGGAGAAGACCTGTAAGTATTTCACTCATAAGGATGGAGAATGCAAAACTTTACCAATATGTTTGGGAGAGAAATGGAATGGTTGTAAAACCAATTTCCTAGGTATCTGACAGCTTTGGAGTAGGGAATATGAGATTATGTCCGAGAGACTTGATTTTCTAGGCACCAGGAGGATCAAGGTCCAAGTTATTCGGACCCTGGAAAAGGAATTACAAATTTGCTTTGATATCCACACCCTCATGCCTCACATCCTGGAAGAGGATACAGAGAAGTGAAAGAACTAATTATTTGAAGGTGTCCATTCTTGGGTAAGCAAGTAAAGATGTGGAATCGAATCTGGCCAGAAATAAAATTGGCCATGGAAAAGGGAGAAAGGCTGTCATGGCTCTTACACATCAAGCAGGAAACCTCTGAAGGAAGGTGCTTAGCAAGGACTAGATACTGAAGACAGAAAATCCAAAATCATCCTGTGATGGATGTACTCAATTTGTAAATGAAGAGAATTTGAATAGTTGGATAACTGGGAACTAAGAACAGCATATCTTGGTGTCTTTCCTTAAAGAAACCTCTATCCTGGGGCAAAGAAAGGGAACTTGAAGAGCTTCATCAAGTAAGTGGAAAATGTGTCTTCTAGGGGAAGAATAATTAAGAAGACTCCAATTCTATGGGAGAATCGCTCTGAGGTAGGATGGCAGGACACCCAAGGGCAGGAAATAACAGAACATCAACTGAGGGCTAAAAACCAGTAAAGTAGTGCAAACCAGCCAAGACTGGCCAAGACCAAGATGGTGATGAGATTCACCCTCAAGTAACCTCCAGCCTCATTATACCCTCATTAAAATATATCTCTATACTAAATAACACATCCACCAGCACCATGACACTTCTGAAAAGGACCTTATACAACAAAAAAGGGGTATAAACCTAGTTCTCCGAAAATCCCAACTGTTTCCAAAAAATAGAATAAAATTTAAAAATCCCTACCAAATACAAATTGCTGTTGCACCTGAAATCAAGGTTGTCTCTCACTCAGAGGCAACCTCTACTTTGCCTATAGAGAAGATCTTTACTCAATAAACTACTTTCATTCTGTTATCTGGCTTGCTCTTGAATTCTTTCTTGTATATAGCCAAGAACCCTCTTTTCTGCAACAGCTTTAAGAGTTGAAGAAGTCACCCAGAGCTAACAAAAGCCAGTTAAAGCCCTCTAACCAAAGAGAAACCTACCAGTCCATATCTACAGAAAAAGTTTACAAACTTGTAGTGAGAAAGAAATGGTCATGGTATGTCCAGAGCGGGGTTTGGGCTTGTGCTGGTTGGTTCTAAGAATGGATGGCTTGTTAGTCATTTTAGCAATGCAGTACAGTATTAATTACATTTGGTTAGAAACACTGTTCTGTTGGCTTCTCTGCATCCTGTGGAAAACATTGTTTATCACAGTCTGATCACTAGCAGAGTTGCTTTGCACTTTTCTCAGGCCTAAATTAGAGTTGAATTGAAGGCCCTGGTTGGGAAAAGTAATCTTACTGACTAGAAGGCTATGGAAAAGCTTCAGTGGAGTTGTGGTTCTAGAGAAATACTCTAGAAAAAATTCAAGCAAAGCGGAGAAAGATGGGGAATGTGGCTTGAGTGAAGGTAGGACGCTGCTCAGCAGTTGGTGAAATATCTAAGGTGAACCTTATCTCGGATTCCGAGAAGCTGTTTTCTGCATTTCCATAGATATTCTATTCTGTGAGAAGACTGAGGCATATGGGGAGAGAACAACATTACACTGAATATAAGATACTGTGTACTTCCTCTTACTGCTGTGGTTGGCTTTGTGCTAGAACACCTTGAGGAATTTGGCTTTGAGTTGCAAGCAATTTTTCTCTTGTAAATTTCTCTTTGTTCTGAAAAAGTAGCCGGGTTAGACAGATTTAATTTTGCAATGTAAAGCAAAATCATTCTCTAAAATGAAAGGGTTGAGATACTGTGAATCTAAAAAATCTAAAATATTCATGGGACCCTGTAAAATACTGTGTGTGTGTATGTATGTGCATGCACACTTGTGACTGCTCAACTTCTTTCTATTTTGAGAAGCATTTTTTTTAGGTTTTGGTCAGAGGAACAGAAGGAGGGACACACCCAACAGCTGTACAAACAGGAAATATCTAACCTAAAACTGAAGAACAAAAACATGTAAATTGTGCATATTTTGTTCCAACTACCTTTCTTGAAAAAGTCCACATTTGATATATGTATAATTGGGAATGGGATGTTTGCTTCTCTTTGTGCCATGTACCCAGTGTGATTTAGGCAGTTCTATCTCCACAAACTTTGGAGAGTATTTCTTTTCTGGATCACATTCCAGAAGTATTGGAGCTAAGTCCCATAGGATAGCAAGAGGGGCAATTATAGCAGTAATGTCACCTGAAGCTGGAGGAGGGTCTGTAAATAGGGACTGGCCTGGGCTTGGCAAAGATCAACTTGAATGATTGATGGAAGTGTTTAGAAGTAAAAAATACAGACTTTGAGGAATGGGAAAATGCAAACTGTCCTTGTTTTTCATAATTTATGTGATTATGTGAAAGTAAATGAGCTACTTGCTGTATCTTTTGTGGGGATGCTGCATTCTAAATTTAAAATAGGCCACCTTCTCTGTAAAGGAACAGTATCCAGTTTTCAGAAAAGAGTTCTCTTTTGAGAAAGTGAAACCTAGATAGCAAATGGAAACTAAGTTCATGGGCAAACTTGTATTTCTTTCTGGGCTTTGTTTGGGTACTATCTTTGATATAAGGTAGACATATTTGAGAGACTACTGATTGTTACGGGAAGATTGTCTCTGCCTATTTGAAGGCAAGGGTTATAAGCTGCAAATGACACAGTTGTATTTTTGTAAATCAAACTACATATTCTTTTCTATATTCATTACACTTTTTGTCACCATTGGTCCAGTGTTTCTCAAAATGTGTTATTTGGACTGCCTCCGTTAGAATCACCTGGAAGTTGTTAGAAATAAAAATTCCTAGTCTCAAACTCGACTAATTAAAAATACCTGGGCATCTGTATCTTAAACACCCCATTACAGGTTATTCTTATGCATCCTACAGTCTGAAGGCAGCAACAGGACATCAACTGTGCTGCCAGGAATTAAGGTGGGGGTCTGTTCATGAAGGTGACAGTCTTAAAGACGGAGGCCGTAGTGGCAACAACAGAAATCGCAAGTGGAATACTGGAGTTTCAAAGTCTAGCTATTCTGTAGAGCCTGTGTGTAAATTTTCCTTCTGTTGCCAACTGTGGAGCCTTTAGTCTGTTGTTGCAGGAAATAGTGATTTCCTGTAGGCTTTGACTATAGAGAAGCCTAGAAATACCTTGTGTATTATTTGCCACCAGCTGGAGGCTGAGTTGCTGTTAAACCCTTAAGACAGTGATCTTCTTTGAGCCAGATGTCATTCTGCAGTCATTTGAGTGGGATCCCCCTTGGGGGTTCAGTTTCATTTTCTCGAAATACTACAATGATGTTTTACTAACGTTTTATTTGGGGCCTGAGTTAAAGGTTGGAAATGACTGACCCGCCAGCTGTGTGTCCCACAGGGCCTCTGATGCACTTGAGAAATCACATAAGGTTGCCAGGAACCGAGTAACAGTGAATATTTCCTCCTTCGGTACGCCTTCTTGCCTGACATGTCTACCATGCCACCCCACTATATGCTTACATACCGTCAACCTCGTCTTTCCTATCACTTTTCCTTCCTTCTGCATGCTTTATTCTGTTACAAATCTCCTGTAGAAGCAAAACTGACAGCTCTTTGAGGATGATTAAGCACAATACGTCACACACTGTCATTAGGAACAAAATAAATCTGCACTCTTAGATAAACTGAAAATAATAGGCTCATCCCGACTGGCTCTGCTTCCAGAATAATAAACGCTGGAAATTTTCCTGTCAACCTAGACTCTCTAAACAGTGTTAGCCCTGATTTTTGTTATGTGTCTGAAGACATGAATGATCTTTGTAAATGTAATAGTTGTATGAGAAGGCTGTTTGTTTCTTTGTTTTCTTTTTCTCCACCATAAGCAGACTAATGTAAACTTGATACCCTCTATAATTTTGTCTTTTTTTTTTCTTTAAATTCTTGTGTTTTGAATATGGTGAGCTAGTCTTTCTGGCTTCATCAGAAAGAAGTCTGACATCCTTGCAGTGATGACATATAAAATTTGTCTATCCTTTCCTAAATGCAATAGGCTTTTGAACATTTTTTGGTGCTCCTTTTATCATGGCTTACAGAACCCCTTCCATTACAGTAAGATCACTTATATCTCTCCCTCCATCTCAATAAAAGCATTATCATCTACCCAGTGGCCTAAACCCCAAAGCTGGAAGTCATCCTTGACTCCTACCTCTCCTCACTCCTTTCTCTTATCTCCTAAAAGTTTTTCATATCAATCCATAGCACAACCATGGCCTGTTTTATTCATTCATTCATTCATTCATTCAGGTATGAAAGTTTTTATTTTATAACCTGTTGCTTTTTTAAAAACATCTTTATTGAGATATAATTCACATACCATAAAATTTACCCATTTAATGTGTACAATCCAAGGGCTTTATGTATATTCACAGAGCTGTGCAACCCCCCACTAACTTTAGGTATTTTTGTCACCCCCAAAAAGTCAGCACCCTTTAGCAATTAACCAATACCTCTTGCCTGAGTTTCTATAACAGCCTCCAACTAGTTACTAGTTTAAGCGCTTGTGATCCATTCTCCATGTTACAGTTAGAAAGAACTTTCTAAAGTGCAAAGCTGAGTTGCCCCATCCCAGATTAAAAATCTTCAATAGTTTTTTTACTCCCACTGTTGTCCTGGGAGTGTACAAAATCTTTAAGGAGACTCCAGAGCCTGTAAGGAGCAGACCTCTTTATTAATTCAGGGATAAACAGTATTTTAGAATCATCTGGGGACAATGATAGACTTCAGAAAATTGAAGAACCCCATGTATGTGTGTGCAAAAGTGGATGTACTTCAACATGTCTCCCCACGAAGAGAAGACGCTAAACTGCATTAGATTTCCAAGATTTAAAATATCTGGAAAAGTGGTTTAATCATATATAGTTTTACTCATTATATAGTTTTGTATTGTTTTTATTTTCATTTTGTCTGTGGAGTGGGAAACACAATCATATTTTCAGAGTTTGAGGCTTCTAAAGATCATTCTGGTCCAGGGACTGTAGTGAGAAGCAACCTAGAGCAGGAAAGTCTTAGTTGGGGGAATAAGATCTAAACTGAGCCCTGGGAGACTTCCGGTAAAATGGCGCAATAGACAGATGCTGTGCTAACTGCCTCACAGGATCACACCAAAATTACAAGCAAATTATGTAGCATTCAACCCTGGAGGTCCCCAGAACACTGGAGGAACAGAACCACTAAACGAAGGACCTAAAGAGGAAGCCGCATTGGGTCTGGTAGGACGGGCGGAGACGAGAGAGGGCAAACCCCGTGAGGGAGGTCCCAGCTGTGGAGAGGCTTCTCCGGTTGGGGGAGAGACCCTCCGGCCGCACACCAGGCTCACCAGCCCAGAGCTTCTTTGCCGGGAAGAGAAGTTCTAAGATAGCCGGCAGTAAATTAGTGAGGACTCTCTTTGCTCAGCTCGGTGAGGCTAAGAGCAGCTGGAGAATCAGTGGGGCCGGCGCCCGGGCGTGCTTGCTGGTGAGCACTTACCTGGTTCCTGGTGGAGGGAGTGGCTGTGTGAGCCGGACCCGGGAGCCTGCGGGGATGGACTGAACTAAGCACCTTTGGTGCAAAGGCTGGAGGTTTTTTGACTATTATTCCCGTGGTGTGGGGCCTGCACGCGAGTGGTGTGGGAAGGTCGCCATTTTGTCGTGCTTGGGCCCTCCCACGGAGGATCAGGTCCGAGACCTCATTGGTCAGGTGGAATTGGCGCAGAAGTACGTGCGTGCTCTCGCGCGCCTTTGGCCTTGGATCCCCACCCTCTGCCCGGCTTATACTGCGTTGCCAGGGAAACAAAGCAGGGCGTGTGCCCTCCGGCTCCAACAGGCTGCTCACTGAGACCCAGGAGTGCGCGAACCGCCTCGGATCCCCATCCTCCACTCGGCTTGTGCTGTGTTGCCAGGGAAATGCCTAGCGGGAGTGACCTGGCTCCAACAGGCTGCTCACTGAGACGCGGAAGTGCGCAAGCCGCCTCGGGTCCCGCTCTCTGTACTCTGCTTGCAGAGTTGCCAGGCTGGTGATTGGTTGTCGGGCTGCTCGGCCTGATCTGCGAGTGGCTGATTGGGGACAGGCTGAGACTGGGAATTTTCCTGGGAGTGTTGGGCCGTGAGCTGTGTGCCTGCGTGATCCAGCCAGGGCTCTCCTGGTGATCTATCTAATACATCAAAGCAATTCCAGAGCGACAGCCAGAATGGGAAAACAAAGAAACATGTCACAAGTAAAAGATCAGAAGAAACCTCCAGAAATGGAACCAAATGAAACAGAGGGATCCAACCTTTCAGAGACAGAGTTTAGAACACTGATGATAAGAATGTTCAAGGAACTTAGCGAGGACATAAAGAAGGATAGGGAAACCATAAAAAACAACCTGTTAGAAATAAAGAATACAATAACTGAAATGAAGAACACACTCAAAGGAATCACCAGTAGAGTAGATGAAGCAGAGGAGCGGATCAGTAATTTGGAAGATAAAATAGCAGAACTCACCCAGTTGGCACAGCAAAAAGACCAAAGAATAAAAAACAATGAAAATAGTTTAAGAGCCCTATGGGACAAGGTGAAACACAACCACCGCCTACTCATAGGAATACCAGAAGGAGAAGAGAAGAAGCAAGGGGTCGAGAATGTATTTGAAAAAATAATGACTGAAAACTTCCCCACCCTGGTGAAGGAAATCAACATACATGCCCAGGAAGTGCAGAGGGTTCCAAACAAGCTGGACCCAAACAGGTCCACACCAAGACACATCATAGTCAAAATGGCAAAGGTTAAAGACAGAGACAGAATCCTAGAAGCTGCAAGAGAAAGACAGCAGGTTACATACAAAGGAACTCCTGTTAGACTAACAGCTGACTTGTCTACAGAAACTCTGCAGGCCAGAAGGGAGTGGCAGGAGATACTCAAAGTGACACAAAATATAGGCCTACAACCAAGATTGCTCTACCCAGCAGGGCTATCACTTAAAATTGAAGGAGAAATAAAGAGCTTCTCAGAAAAGAATAAGCTTAAGGAATTCATTACCACCAAGCCAGCATTGCAAGAAAAGTTAAAAGGGCTTTTTTAAACAAAATAAAGGGGTAAACAAGCTAACCCAGAGAGACAATTTAAGAAGACTGAAGTCATATCAAGCAGAAATAAAGGAAAAACTGATGGTTGCTGGCTGGGAGGGAGTGGGGAAGAGGGAGGAGGGAAGGTTTTGGACAGTGTATGTGGGACTACAATGTTGCCGCAGGGATATGGGGGCAGTTCTGGGAATGTAATTGACAATGTTGTGAAGAGACTATTATGTTGCGAGAAATAAGTCAGTCGGAGAAGGACAGGTACCATGTGATCTCACTTGTGTGTGGAGTCTGAAGAGCTGAGTGAACGATCAAAGTAAACAGACTCGTAGATGTAAAGGAAAAACTGAGGGTTGCTAGTTGGGAGGGGGGTGGGGATGGTGGGGAAGGGGAAGGGATTAGACAGCATAAATAGACAACTACAATATTGCCACAGGGATATGAAACACAGTTCGGGGAATATAATAATGTTGTAAAACTTTTGTGGCGTGTCAGATAGTCACATGTCTTGTTAGGGAGACCACTTCATGGATGGAGTAGAGGCTTGATCACTGCACTGTACACCTGAAGCTGATGTTGTATAGTATTGTATGCCAACTGCAACTGAATATGTGGATGGTCATGGGATGTGGAGTATCCTGTGGAGGGGAGTCAGGGGAGTTGTGATGGATATGTATGATATGGGGGGGGGAGTGGGGTGGCGAACTGGGGGAGGGGAGTTTTTACTTTGGGGGGTAAAGAGTATAACTATTGCCTTGTGTTGTACACCTGAAACTAATAAAAAAAATAAAAATAAATAAAAAATAATAGATATGTATGATATTGGGGATTGGGGCAGTGGATGGGGGAGGGAGGTTGTCACTTTGTAAGGGGTGAAAAGGATAACTATTGCACTGATTTGTACATCTAAAACTAATAAAAAAAAGTTTGGTAGCTCTTAAAAAAAAAAAAATTAACTGAGCCCTGTTAGTAAACTTAAGGGTATAGGAAGGTGGTTGGTAGAGAGGCAAGAGCTGGGAAGGGCCAAGGAAAGGGGAGAGAGAAGTGTATTGGAGGGAAGAGTGAAATGTCAATGCCACAGCAAGTCTGGTCTTTATTTCCTGGGCCATTTGCTCCTTGGCAGGTCAAGACAGGGTTGGTACTTTTTGTTGTTCGTCTTTGAAGCTCCAGTATCTGGCACACAATAGACATGACAAGCAACAAATGCTGAATGAATTAATGAATAAATGAATGAGTACTTCTAATAAGACATCACAGTTATTTTTGTTTCTGTGTCTGTTTTACTCATCTCTGTCTCATTAATCTTGTGCTCAGAACATGTTGAATTGCCCTTGGTTGTTAAGCTAGATGGGGGTTAAATTTGAGACAAGGGAGCATATTTTCTACTCCTAGCTCAGTTTTCTTCTCCCTAACACCATGAAGCCTCTTTAATGCTGTACAAGTATTTATAATATGCTCTTGAGTGCTACGAATGCTGCTCAGAGTTTCTCACACCACAGTTTCATTTCTGATAGTCACTTTCATTTCTCTTTAGCCACACCTCTTATTGTAAGTAATGTTTTTTTTCAAGCAGTGAGTTTCAAATATTCAAACCCATTACACTTGTATTTAAGGTAACTATAGATGTTTTATTTTATTTATTTAAAGGGTAACAAAAAGTGTGTACTTTTGAATCTGCCATGGTACTTAATGTCTGCCATGGTACTATGTTTCAGTGGCAATTAATGCTATCTGGGAAGAACCTGGTGTGTTTGCCAATATAGCAATTTGGCTCCAAATTCTAATTGATTAAAAGAAGGCCTATTAGGGCTGGCTGAGTGGCGCGTTGGTTAAGAGCTGGTTTGGGACGCCAGGGTCCCCAGTTTGGATCCCACATGTGAGTGCCAGTGACACTGCCCTCTACAGCTAAGATGGTGAACAGCAAGTCCATCTGGAACTGGGCTGCTGTGAGTCCCCAGGGATGGCATAGCTGCAGCCTCTGCTGCAGTGGGCTGCCATAGGCTACAGTGAGTGGCCGGCAGCCAGCGTGAGCAGCTGGCAGCTGGTGTGAGCTGCCAAGAGCCGCTGTGAGCAGCCGTCCGGAGGCCAGTGACCGATCTGCCTCATCTAGGAAGAGCACAATGACGATACCAACATGGGCCAGTGAAGCAATGTCCTCCACAACTAGACTGAAGAACCAAAGGACAGCAACTTGTCTCTTCCCCTTCCCCAGTTCCCCAATGCTGTTCCCCTCCCCCAATTCCCCAATTTAAAAAATCTAAAAAAAAAAAGGCCTATTAAAACTGAAAAAACAGCTGATTTTGCTCAAATGCAAATGCAAACAAATTCTAATACAAATATTAGAATTTATTTTGAGTTATATTTATGAGTCTTACTAGACTGTGATAAGTTTTCAAGGCAATGACATACCTTAATATTTCAGCACTAAATCCTACAGTTTTAGAGAATTTCAAGGAAATTTAATACTTATGAATATATAGAGTTTATAGAGAGAACTAAATTATTGGAGAAATAGATCGATTCACAATACTATATGAACCCCAAGTGCACTTATCTGTAATGTGTAAGTTTTCAGGCTTTGGAGCCAAATAAATTTGGCTTTTAGTCCTAGCTCTGTCACTTACTAGTCATATGACCTTGGGCAAATGATTTATCCTCTTTTTTAATTAAAATTTATTGGGGTGACAATCGTTAGTAAAATTACAGCTTCAAGTGTATGATTCTGTAATACATTGTCTATATATCACATTGTGTGTTCACCACCCAGAGTCAGTTCTTCCATCACCATATATTTGAACCCTTTTACCCTCTTCTAACACCTCCCTCCCCCTTTTCTTCTGGTAGCCAGTGATTTATCCTTTATGCCTCAGTTTCCTCACTTCTAATATAGGAATAATATCTATCTAGCAGAAGTAATTGAAGTAAGTACCTTAATCACTCAATAAATGGCAGTTATTTTTATGACAACATTCACAGTAACAATATCAATCCTTAATGTATCACCAGGGGTTTTTATTTACAAGGAAAAGAAACTATCTCTGGCTCTTTTAAAAGTGGAAACAGTATATTTGACTAGGAAACTGTGTAACTTGGATTTGCTGGAAGATTGGCAAACCTCACTTGAAAGCTACCTAGCCAGAAGCATAGCTAAAATCATGAACTGGTCCATGAGAACCATTGCCAGCTGCCCCTTGCACAGTAGACACCATTTTACCATGGGCTAAGGGTGCTTCTGTTGCCTCCACTAGCTGGATGCTATGAATACTGCCTGATTAATATCTGATTGGTCACATGTGTGTATCTGCAGTGTAGGAGACTGGTACAGATTTTCTGGCATTTGCAGCCACACCTTCAGTTGGAGATATACTCTGTCTGGCCCCTAGATTTGTATATGGAGAATCCTCCCAATATAGGAAGGGATTGAGAAGCTAGGTTGTCAAAAGTATGCAAATATGCACTACACTTCCCAGGGAGCCACAAATTTTGGAAATTAGCTTGACCTCCCTTTTTTGCACACACCTCACATCCAATCCATTAGCAAATCTGTCAGCTTCACCTTCAAAATGTATCCAAGTAACCTATGGCAGCTAATTAGCTGTTCTTTTTTTTTTTTTTTTTTTTTTTTGAGGGCAGTGTCACTGGCCCTCATATGTGGGACCGAACCGGGGCCGCTGGCTTCCCAAGCCAGCGCTTAACCACCGCGCCACTCGGCCGGCCCTTCAAAATGTATCCAGAATCTGACCATTTCATCTCAGCTCTACCAGTCTATATCAAGCCCTTATTATCTCTTGCCTGGATTATTGAATTAGCCTTTTGACTGGACTGATGATTTCTACATTTGGCCCCTTACAGCCTGTCTTGAAGATAACAGTCAGAGTAGTTCTCTTAAAATATACCAGACCATACCACAACTCTGCTCAAGTCCTCCAGCACTTCTCATTTCATTCAGGATGAATGCTGAATTTATCCCAGTGACCTATGAGGCCTGTTCTATTATTTCTTCTCCCCACTCATTTATATCTCAGTTCTCATCCTCTATTTCTGTCACAATGCAAACCAATGTTCAAAACTCAGGATCTTTGCACTTATTTTTCCCTCTGCCAGGAACATTTGTCTCATAGATCTTTACAATTTGCTCCTTTATCTCCTTCAGCTTTCTGTTCAAATGTCCCCCTATCAGAAAAAGAAAATGTTCTCTTAACATAATATAAAATTGTGACCCTCTGGTTCCTGGAACTCTCATCCTTTAAAATTTTTCTCCAGAGCAAATTAATTGCTGCCTGACAGTCTGTATATTTAATTGTTAAATTGTTTCTGTTTCCCCCTATAGAATGTGAGTACCATGAAAATAAAGGCTAATTTGCATCTTCACCATCTAGTTGGTACACAAGAAGTACTTGATGAATGAATGAATGATAATACATGTTTAATAACTGTTGCTTTATCATCTAAATAAGGTATAATCTGTACATAATGGTCTCTGCACAAAAATTGTGTCCTTCCTTAACACTGTTTCCAGTTATATTTTTAGGACACATCCAGTTATGACACATACAAGTATAAAATTTTCTGTTGCTTCTGATGGCCAATAGCCATGCTTCTAAATTTGGAGTATGAGGAGATGGAGAAGTCATTGGATAAAGTGTTATAGCACACAATTCTAGTCTAGAGGGTCAGTTTTACTTTTAGGATTTGGGAGAGAAAGTTTCCAATTTTATTCCTCTTTAAAAGTTTTGCCACATGCATCTTTGTATAGACATGCATGTGTCAAAACATTTCATATATATATATATATACACACACACATACAAAATCAGCAAATCATGTTTTTCCATTTAGTTCAGTTGGGTGAAAATCATGAAAACCTAGAAAGGAGAAATTTTAGAAAATTTGGTCCAGGCCGGCCGAGTGGCGCATTGGTTAAGAGCTGGCTTGGGATGCCAGGGGCCCACTTTGGATCCCACATGTGAGGGCCAATGACACTGCCCTTTACAGCTAACAACAGTTCCACCTGGAGCTGGGCTATGCGAGCCCCAGTGATGGTGTAGGCTGCAGCCCCTGCTGCAGTGGGCTGCCATAGGCTACAGTGAGAGGCCGGCTGCCAGCGTGAATGGATGGCAGCTGGTGTGAGCTTCCAAGAGCCACTGTGAATGGCTGTCCAGAGGCCGGCAGCCAATCTGCCTCACCCAAGAAGAGCACAATGACGATACCAACATGGGCCAGTAAAGCAATGTCCTCCACAAGTAGACTGAAGAACAAAAGAACAGCAATTTGTCTATATTCCCATTCCCGGGTTCCCCACCCCCAATTCCCCAATAAAATCTTAAAAGAAAAAAAAAAATTTGGTCCTTCTGTGCTATTGGGGAACCTGGTCTATTAGTGCTGTAATTAGCCAGAATGCACAGGGTAAGTAAGAATGATATAAAAAAGAGTTTGGGTTTTTGTTTTTTCCCCCAAGATTTTATTGGGGAATTGGGGGAGGGGAACAGTGTTGGGGAATTGGGGAAGGAGAACAGCCAAGTTGTTGTCCTTCAATCTTAGTTGTGGAGGGCGCAGCAAGCTCAGCTCTCAAGTCCAGTTGCCATCCAACTGCCCGTTGGCAGCCCAGCAGCAGCTCAGGTCGGTTGCAGCTCACTGGCCCATGTGGGAATCAAACCGGCAACCCTGTTGCTCAGAGCTCACGCTCTTAACCAACTGAGCCACTCAGCTGGCCCCGAGTTTGGTATTTTTTAAGAGAGCTACCCTGACTGCTACCATAATGATTTTGATGTGGAGGCAGCAGTAGCTTTCCAAGCACAACTAAGTCTTTAATACTAAGACATACTAGTCAATTTAAAAACTTATAATGTACTCAGTTCCTTATTCAACTATGGGTTTTGCTATTATGGAAACACAGTTGACCAGAATCTCAAGTGTCTCTTAAGTGAGAAAACAATGAGTAAAAAGAGGAGGAAGTCATTATTCTTGCATTGACACTTAAAAACCAACTACATTACACTCCTGAAGAAGAATAAGTTGAAGTTATTTGCTCTATAGGATATGAAAATATAACAGTTAGAAATTAAGGCTGTGTGATATTAGCAGAGGGGGGAAAATTAACCAATAGAACAGACTAGAAACCCAGGAACGAAAGAAGCGTGCATTTATGGAAACTTGGTATATGAAAAAGTTGCACAGGATATAGCAGGGAAAGATGGACTGTCTATTCAATAAATGATGCTCAGATAATTAATTATTCATTTAAAAAATGAAACTGGGTTCCTTTTCAGTATCATACATAAAAATCAACTCCATACCAACTAAAGATTTAAACTTTTAAAAATGGACAAAATTTAAACTTTAAGAATAAAATTTAAGAAACCCTTGGTAGTAGAAGAATTTTTAAAAAGAGACAAACCATAATGGAAAGGATTGATAAATTTAATTATATCAAGATCAAGTACTACTGTTCATTAAGAGATCTCAAAAAGCAAGGAAAAATACAAGGCACAAACTGGAGAGAAATGTTAAAATATGCAACCAACTAAAATTTAGTAGCCATAATATATAGAGAACCCCTACAAATCAATAGGAAAAATGCAAATAAGCCCAGAGCATGAATAGGCATTTCACATAAGAGGAAACACAATTAGGAAATAAACATATGGAAAGATGCTAAATCTCATTTAGAAGAAGGGAAATGCAAATTACAACCACAATGAAACATCATTTCACATCCACCAGATTGACAACATTTTTTAAAGGTAAAACACTCCTAAGTATTGATAAGGAAATGGAGCAGCAGTAACTCTTCTAGACCACTGGGAAATAATTTGGCATTATCTGGTAAATTTGTAAATACACATACTCTATGACACTTGACATACATCCTATGCCACATACCCATTGCATAAGAACATCAGGATACAACACAAATTTCATAGAAGCCTGATTTTATGAGATTGAAATGGCCTGATTTTAAAAAGCAAAAACAAATAAACAAGAAACCCAAATCCTTTAATAAAGGATTTAAATGACCCTTTGTTAGGAGAATGGAAATATTGTGGAGTAGTCATATCAACAAATATTATACAGCAATAAGAAAGAAATGCAGCTCCATGCATCAACATGATTGAATCTCACAAATATGCTAAGCAAAAAACTAGCTGCAGTATATATAAATGTACATGTGATATTGTGATTTATAATATAAAAAATATATTTGGACTTCATCCATACTTCCTGGCACATAGTGAAATTTCTTAAGTGACAACAAGCCCTTTTCAACCATATGTGATATTATGTCTTTTATGTTAATGAGCGAATTTTTGGAAAGCCCCTAAGGATGGGGGCTAATTGCCAGGGGAACCAACTAAGATTAGAGGGTTGAAACTTTCTACTCCCACTACCCCCTAATTAGAAGGGAGAGAAACTGTTGAATCAGTTACCAATGGCCAATGATTTAATCCATCATGTCTACATAATGAAGTCTCCATAAAAACCCAAAAGGACGGCGTTCTAAGTACTTCTGGGTTGGTGAGCACATGGAGGTTCTGGGAAAGTGGAGAGAGCATGGAAGCTCCATTGCCCTTTCCCATACCTTGCTCTATGCATCAATTCCATCTAACTGTTCCTGAGTTTATTATTTTGTTAAAGAGAAAGCCTCAAATGGCATCACTCATACTAAAAGCCCATGTTACCAAACCTAGATCTCATATCTGATCTAACTGCAGTTTCAATCTCTTCCAGAAACATAATCTTATTGAACTAGTCTGGAATTTTCTGGTCAACACCTATGAGGTAATTTGTCACATGGGCTCAGTCCATCTCCCTTCACCCCACCTCTCAGAAAGAAAGATGTCTGGCCTGAAAATAATACTCCTTCTCTTCTGTTAATAGCTCCCTTGCCTCTCCCTTCTTCCTATAAAAATCTTCCATTTTGTTCAACCCTTTGGAGCACCCTTCTAGTTTTGCTAGAATCAGGATGCTGCCTGATTCATGAATCACTTGATAAAATCAATTAAATCCTCATACTGAATTGATTGAATTTTGTTTTTTTAACACTTTTATAATAAACCTGTAGGCTAGTAAGTAAACTGTTTTTCTGAGTTCTGTAAGCTGCTCTAATAAGTTAATTGAACCTATGGAGTGGGTTGTGAGAACTTCTGATTTATAGCCATTAGGTCAGAAGCACAAGTAACAACCTGGACTTGAGACTGGGCATCTGAAATGAGGAAGGAAGACATGACACTATCTCTAGGTAGATAGTGTCAGAATTGAATTAAACTGTAGAATGCCCAGGTGGTGTTACAGAATTGCTTGATGTGTGGAAACCTGACACATCTGGAATTAGAAGTAAAATAGTGTTGTAGTAGAATATTGAAAGTAGAGGAAACACAGTAAGAGTGTGTTGTTTTTCCTTTATAGTATATAAATTCAAAAACTTTTAAAAAACAAATAATTTATTGTAAACAGAAGCGGAAAAAATACCCTACAAATTCTAGAATAGAGATTACCATATTTTGCCATGCATAATGAGTACCCATGTTTTTGGCCAAAACTTTCAGGGAATAAAATTTTCCATTTTAATTTTTTAATTCAAATTTTTATTTGTTTACATTTAGGTACTTGTTTTTTGTATTATAAAGGCATTTTAGCATTTATTTATTTATTTATTTATTTATTTATTTATTTATTTAAGGCCCTTAGCATTTATTTTTTAACATATTATGGTACAAGAAATTTTTTGTAACAAATAATTACAAAACACAACAACAGATAAAAGGTACAAGAAATTTTATGTACTGGTAACAAATTTATGATATTTATGCATCATAGAAGGCCAAGTACTCTTCGTCGTTGCAAGTTCATCATAAGTTCAACAAAACTGATTATGGTATTCCAGGGTATTATTTTGCATACGGATATCATGATTGATCTCTAGAGTTATACTTTTAACTAATAAGCATAAATAAAATAATTAAAAACATTTATATAGATACAGAATTAGTACTACCCATGTATATGTGTATCCTTAATTTTCCTTCACAAATTTGGGCAAAGCAGTGGGTATTTATTATATGCGGCAAAATATAGTACCTCAAGTAATGGAAAGACGGCATTTTGGGAGGGGCATACTGGGGCTTTCAAGGTATTAGAAATGTTCTTTTTCTTAAGTTGGGTGGTGCCTACACACGTTTGTCTTTTAATAGACATTTACAAAATACAACATCTGACAATTAAGTTCGCAAACTCATGCTAGAAAAAGTGCTATATACCTCATTATTGAATATCACTATGGTCATCTTCGAAGTGCTCCCCTTGGAAAGCTATTCACCCACACCAGTGCCTAGTCCACCCTTCAAAGCAATTTTGGAACTTTTTTTCTGGAATAGCCATCAGAGCTGTGGTCATGTTACCTACCCTTGATGTCCTAAATGTCATCCAAATGTCTTCCTTTCAATGTTTTCTTTTTCTTTTGGTAAAGAAAGAAGTCATTGGGGGGTCAGGTGAGTAGGGATGGTTTTCCAATACAGTTATTTGTTTACTAGCCGAAAACTCCCTCACAGACAGTGCTGTGTGAGCCGGTGCATTGTCATGATGCAAGAGCCATGAATTATTGGTGAAAAGTTCAATTTTTTCTCGCAGCCTTTTCAGCACTTCCAAAGGTAAACTTGGTTAACTGTTTGTCCAGTTGGCACAAATTCATAATGAACAATCCCTCTGATATCCAACAAGGTTAGCAACATCATTGCAACAAGTTTGTGAACATAATTGTCAGACCTCTTATATACTCTTTTGTATATATGAAATATTTCATTATATAAATATAAGAATGTAAAAACAGGGCCGGCCGAGTGGCGCATTGGTTAAGCACTGGTTTTGGGATGCCAGCGGCTCCGGTTCGGATCCCACATGAGGGCCAGTGACACTGCCCTCTACAGCTAACAACAGCTCCACCTGGAGCTGGGCTGTGCGAGCCCCGGTGATGGTGTGGGCTGCAGCCCCTGCTGCAGTGGGCTGCCGTAGGCTACAGTGACTGGCCCGCAGCCAGCGTGAGCGGCTGGCAGCCAAGCGCGAGCTGCCAATAGCCTCGATGAGGCCGGCGACCGATCTGCCTCATCCGGGAAGAGTGCAATGACGATACCAACAGTGAAGCAACATCCTCCGCAACTAAACTGAAGAACAAAAAGACAGCAACTTGTCTGTTCCCCTTCCCCGATTCCCCAACGCTGTTCCCCTCCACCAATTCCCCAATAAAATCTTTAAAAAAAAAAAAAGAATGCAAAAACAGATTGAATAAGAAAATGTAAAGTAGGCCAGCTGAATGGCTCAGTTGGTTAAGAGTTGGCTTAGAGCACGTGCTCTGAGCAACAGGGCTGCCAGTTTGATTCCCACATGGGCCAGTGAATGCTGCACCCTAGCTGAGCTGCCACTGAGCTGCCAACAGGTGGCAGGATGGCTCAGCTGGTGTAACAACAAGATTGCCTGTTCGATGGTGGGCTATGCCCACCAAACTAAGACTGAACTTGGCACCTTGAACTGAGCTGCTGCCCGGATGGCTCAGTGGATAGGGCGTGTGCTCTTAACAACAAGGCTGCTGGCTCAACTCCCACATGGGATGGTGGCTACACCCACCAGCAACTAAGATTGAACACAGCATCTAGAGCTTAGAGGCCACGAGCTGCCGATGGGAAGCCAAATGGTGACTGGCACCCTCCACAAAGAAGACTGAAGAACATCGACTTGGCCGGTCCCCTTCCTCAATTCCCCAACACTGTTCCCCTCCCCTAATTCCCCAATAAAATCTTTAAAAAAAAAAAAAAAGGACCGGCCAGTGGCGCGGTGGTTAAGCGCTGGCTTTGGAAGCCACTGGCCCCGGTTCGGTCCCACATATGAGGGCCAGTGACACTGCCCTCAAGAAAAAAAGAAAATGTACAGTATAGAAGTACTGACAATTCAAGGACTCAATAAATGCTAACTATCATCTTTCATAAATAAAGAGAACATTCAACTACATAGATTTCTAAAAGAAAAATGTGTTTTATAACCAAAAAATTAAAAGCAATTAAACAGTTAATTAAAATATTTTAAAGTTTTATTCATAAGTAGTTCCTCAAGTGACATGGAAATTAAAGTTAATGCATCAGGAGAAATTTGGCAAAGGCCTATATGACTAGAAATATATTTTGAGATACTAACATATTTTAGCATTTTTTTTTCCTTCGTTGATTTTCCCTTAACCAACCCTCACCAACCCTCACCATTGCAAGAAAATAGTGGGGAGGGCAGGCCGAGTGGTGCATTGGTTGGGAGCTGGCTTGGAATGCCAGCGGCCCCGTTTCCGATCCCACGTATTAGAGCCAGTGACACTGCCCTTACAGCTAAGATGGTGAACAGCGGCTCCACCTGGAGCTGGGCTGCTGTGAATCCCTGGGCCGGCATAGCTGTGGCCCCTGCAGCAGTGGGTGGCCATGGGCTACAGTGAGTGGCCGGCAGCTGGCGTGAGCTGCCGGCGTGAGCAGCCAGTGTGGGCTGCCAAGCTGCTGTGAGTGGCCATCCAGAGGCTGGTGACCAATTTGCCTCACCCGAGAAGAGCACAATGATGATGCCAGCATGGGCCAGTGAAGCAACATCCTCCACAGCTAGACAAGGAACAGGAGGACAGCAACTTGTCTGTTTCCCTTCCCAGGTTCCCCACTGTCCCCGTCCCCCAATTCCCCAATAAAATCTTAAAAAAAAAAAAAAGGACCCACCAAGTGGCACGGTGGTTAAGAGCTGGCTTGGGATGACAGCGGCCCCGGTTCGGGTCCCACATATGAGGGCCAGTGACACTGCCCTCAAAAAACAAAACAAAACAAAAAACAAAAAAAAAGAGATGGAAATGCAGTAAAAAAAAAAAAAAAAAAGTTGGCTTGGGATGCCAGCTCTGAGCAGCAGGGCCCCAGTTCGGATCCCACTTTAGGGCCAGTGATGCTGCACCCTCTACAGCTAAGATGGTGAACAACAGCTCCACCTGGAGCTGAGCTGCCGTGAGTCACCGGCAAAGGTGTAGGCTGCAGGGGTGCTGGCCAGCAGCTGCAGTTAGTTTCCGTGAACCACCATGAGCCGCCGTGAGAGGCCGCCCAATGGCTGGTAAGCAACTGCCTCAGCCAGGAAGAACACAATGATAATATGAACATGGGCCAGTGAAGTGACATCCTCCACAACTAGACTGAAGAACAAAAGGATAGCAACTTGTCTGTTCCCCTTCCCCGATTCTCCAACGCTGTTTCCCTTCCCCAATTCCCTAATAAAATCCTAAAAAAAAAAAAAAAAAGAAAACAAGAAAATAGCAGGGTGTGTTTACTTGTCTCTTTGTCACAGACTATTACTTTGGTAGCCCCCAAAGAACCATGTTTCCCATATTCTTGCCTATGACATAATCCCTCTCCCCAAACCTAGGTTGGCCTGTGACCTTCTTTAACCAATAGAGTGTGGCAGAAGAGGAATGCCGTTCCAATTCAAGTACTAAACCTTAAGAAAGTCTGCAAACTTCCACTTTTGTGCTCTAGGGCAGGGGTCGGCAAACTGCGGCTTGGGAGCCACATGCGGCTCTTTGGGTACGTTCTGTCTCAAAAGTTTGCCAACCACTGGAGGAGCCAATGCTGTCCCTCGCAACAATTTAAGAATTATTTGAGAGCCATGAATATATTTTTACATAATCACCAATATGTGAATAATATCCTTTAAAAATTTTATAAATGAAACCATGATAGTTTTATTTTCATTTTCAATTTTACTTCAGAGCCACATGTATGTACCCAAAGAGTTGCATGTGGCTCGCAAGCCGCAGTTTGCTGACCGCTGGTGGCTCTTCCATCTCAAGTTTGCTGACCTCTGCTCTAGGGGAAGCCAGGCACCACATAAGAAGTCTATTTTGTGACCTCTCTGTGACAATCCCAGCCTACCCATGAGGAGAGGCCTGGATAAAAAGATCTGAGGGCCCTGACCAACAGCCCCAGCAGATTCCCAGCCAAGTCTTGCCAGCCACATGCGTAAGGCATCTTGGAAGTGACCCCTCTAAGAACTGCCCAGACTGAAACCGCATAGAACAGAGAAGATCCAGTTCTACCCCGTCCGACCCAAATTGCAGAATCATGAGCAAACAAAGAAAATGATTATTGTTTTAAGCCACTAGGTTTTGAGGTAATATCTTATACAGCAATTGATAACTAAAACAGGATGCAGAGTAGAAAAAATATGTTCCACCTGGGAACTTTTTCTTTTTTTTTCTAAAATTCTAAATTTTTAGGAGAGTGAAGAGGATTTGGAGAGGGGAAAAAATGAGAAAAAGACTTAGGATAAAATGCCTTTCAGAAAGATGAAGAGAGAAGAATTTTGTCCAGATTTAAAAAGATTCCTTGTAGGCTGATAAGAAGAATTGTACTCCCTACACCCCAAAAAAGTTATGTAGTGCATCAGGACAGATAGCATTAAAAGCAGCAAGTGATTCCCATATTTCAAGTGGCACAAAAAGCAAGTGGCCCAAAAGGAAGTAACCAGATCCAAAGAAGCCATGTAGACATAAATGAGCCTCTCCCCCTACCACCCAGAACTTGTAACTTGTTAAATTTGGAAATAGAAGGAACCCCAAGATGTTCTCAACCAGTCTGGTAGATTGGGACTCAGAATCATAAACTGTAGTACATAAAGTGTTTTAGCTGGCAAAGTCTGAACTCCTGTCACTAAAATTGTCCTTACCTTTCTAGGAAGAAATATACTTTAAAAATAAAAAATTCAGGGCCAGCCAAGTGGCACGGTGGTTAAGCGCTGGCTTGGGAAGCCATTGGCCCCAGTTCGGACCCACATATGAGGGCCAGTGACACTACCCTCAAAAAAAAAAATAATAATAATAAATGCAAGGGCCAGCTGATTGGCGCAGTGGTTAAGAGCTGGCTTGGGACGCCAGCGACCTGGTTCGGATCCCACATGAGGGCCAGTGACACTGCCCTCTTTAAAAAAAAAAAATAATAAAAAATAAAAAATAAATTCAAGGAGTATTTAAAAACTCACTTTTCTTGCCCTTTATTTTCTAGGTATTTTTATTTGAAGGTAATTTAATCTCATCAGCAAATCCTAACAAGAGTGCATTTTTTATCCCCTTCTTTCTGCCAACATTCTGTATCTGTAATACTTTTTCAAGCTGGTATCATCACAATACACATATATCAGCACTATCCTCTAAATCAGCAGGGGTTTCTGTAAACTCCCTATTGTGGGAATGAACCACTCTTGGAGTTGGCCATGTGACTAGCTTTGGCCAGTGATATCAGTAAATGTGATGCAAGCAGAGCTTTGATAAGCACTTACACACTGGCGCTTTTTCTTTTGAAATTCTGCGACAGCCAAGTAAGAAATCAAGCTATCCTATTAGAGATGCCTAAAAGAAGAGAACTGAGCTTCAGGTCTCAACAACTTCAGCTAATTGCCAGCCATGTGAGTGAGACCATCATGCATCAACCAGCCCTGGTCAAGCTGTCAGGTGATTGCTGCTGTATACGAGGTCTGACAATTAGGTTTGTGAACTTGCCACCGTGCACTTACATTGGCAGCACTGTACAAGCAGCTCACCTCGGTAAGGTTTCATAACCTTGGTATATCAGTGTCTCACAGCTGTGTCAACGTGTGGTAGTGTTTGGCTGAGTGGCAACCATTATTGTTGTTGCGTGTTTTTGTGTGTCATCATGAGAATGTCTGAGCTTGAATTAGAGCAACGAATGAACATTAAATTTCGGGTTAAACTTGACAAGAGTGGAAGTGAAATCAGGGACTGTTATTCCAAGTTTATGGGGACAATGCCACGAAGAAAACAGCAGTGTACAAATGGATTAAATGTTTTTCTCAGAGAACAGAACGCGTCATTAATTAAGAGAGGTCAGGGCAGCCAGCCAAGAGCAGAACTGATGAAAATATTGCAAAAATTTGCTGAATTATGTGTCAAAATAGTCTGCTAACTGTGAGAAGTATAGCAGACCAAGTTAACATTGATAGAGAAACAGTTACGAAAATCTTATCTGAAAATCTTGGCATGAGAAAGGTGTGTGCAAAAATGGTCCCGAAGGAGCTCACTGATGAACAATAAAGCAAAGGGAGTTTTTAGCCAGTAAATAAATAACTGTATTGGAACACCCTCCCTACTCACCTGATTTGGCTCCCAATGACTTCTTTCTTTACCCGAAGATAAAAGGAATATTGAAAGGAAGACATTTGGATAACATTCAGGACATCAAGGGTAATACAACCACAGCTCTGATGGCCATTCCAGAAAGAGTTCCAAAGTTACTTTGAAGGGTGGAATAGGTGCTGGCATCAGTGCATAGCTTCCCGAGTACTTTTGAAGGTAACCATAATGATATTCAGCAATGAGGTATGTAGCACTTTTCTAGGATGAGTTTGCAAACTTAACTGTCAGATCTCATATGTGATATCAAGTTAGACAAGCAAAACTGCCCAGTTAAGCTCAGCCCAAATCATGAGCAAATTAATGGTTCCTCTTTGAAGCTACTAAGCTTTTTCTTAAAAATATAAAACTATTTACTGACCATTGTTTGCCAATTTACAATAAAGTAAGCAATATACAACTGGATAACATTTTGATCACTACAAAATTAGTTTTTCCTGATTTCTGCTGCACCAGTAACATAAATACTGAAAAGATTGAGCCTTCATGTAAGGAATGGGTTGGGTAAAAAAACCAAAGTATGCAGATCAATAGTTTAGATTGTAAAAGGTTTTTTTCAGTAATTTATGCTACTAGATGCTAAACAGCAACATCTCTAATCATCTGATTAGTTTTATGAGTAAAGAGATTCCATGAATCATGATCCTTTATTTAATTTCAACTTTTTGGAAAGGATTTCAACATTTTGTAAAGAAATGGCTCTCTAGAATGAATTTTAAATGCCCATTTATCTTCTTTGGCTAATTAAACACACAAATATTTGTTTAGTTTCCTCATCTGAGTGGGGAGGCTATTGGTAGTGATAAAAATGTTTCCTTTCAGGGAGTTTTGCAAATAAAGTATTGTATTTATATGACTGTAGATTTAAATAGGAATTCTGATAAGGCTGAATGAGATAGTCCAATTTCAATGTTTTACACCATATTTAAATTATCCAATTTAAAATGTTTATATTTAAATTGTCCAATTAATTAATTAAATCACCTTTTGAAAGGTTATGGCTTCAGGAAAAATTTCAATTTAACCTGAGGTGATCTATTTCTTGGGTTGCTCAGAGTGATGATATCTCCAAAATAACATACGTAGACTTACTTGTGTGAAATGCATTTTGTTTTGGTGATTTTATATATATAAAACCCCAACAACAATCACTTACATATGTAATTATGTATACACACAAAAACCCAGAATGGTCCTGAGGCATTATAGGTTATATAAGTTTTGATTGAGTATTGACTTTGGAAATTTTTCTAACATCTAGAAAAACTCTTTCTAATATAGAGGAAATTAATACCATTATTTCAAATGTTCTTTTCTCATAAATGAAGCAACTGTAGAAAGCTTTTATTTGTTTAAAGTAACTAGTGCTATCGATGGAAAAATAAAAGCAACCACATAATCCCCTCAAATCTATTCAAAATGAACATATCAAATTTGATTTTCATTAGAATGTAATTATTTTTCCCACTAATAAATCATACAACCATATACCAGGGAGTGTCAAGAAAATGTATACAAGTGGATACTTTGGTCAACATTGCTCAAGCAGTAGTTTGCCATAATCAGAAGTGTCTGGATGCTGATGGTGACCACTTTGTGCACCTCTTGTAATTGCAGAAGTCAAATGTGACTTGTATTCATCTTTTGTTATTGGTATATATTGAGTATTTCAATTGTAAGTTTTTTCCTTTCTTAAAATGTATATTCATTTTTTTTTTGGCACCCTCTCTCTATATAAACAATTATTGAGCATCTTCTGGACAAGAACACCAAATTTGTCTCTCTTCATAAAAAGTAATAATTTGAGCACACTTCATGTTTTCCTCTTTGCCAGCACCAAGAATCACGAGAAACATTAATTCTCCACTACTGTCTGTGACACCAATTATTCCTTCAGGATCAAAACTGTCTTGATTTGTCGGCAGCATCGCTTTTCTTTGATTTGCTATTATCAGATTCACTGTTAGATAAAGATTTTTTTTTGTACCATCTTTTTCTTTACCAGCTTTTGAGAATTAAGGAATACTTCAATTAACTCAGAATGATCTAAATTGTTTTCAGGTTTTCAAGTATTGTCCGCATCTGTACATCTCTTTCACTTAAGGAAATACTTTACCTTCCCATTCACTACACATTGGTCCAATACATTTTCTACTACAAAATCTTTAGGCTCCATGTCTTCGACTTTTTTACTCTTTTCCATTTTGTTTATTTCCCATTCTTTGTAATGTAGTTTTATTGGAAGCCATTTTTTTTTTTTTTTGAGGGCAGTGTCACTGGCCCTCATATGTGGGACCCGAACCGCAGCCGCTGGCATCCCAAGCCAGCTCTTAACCACCGCGCCACTCGGCTGGCCCGGAAGCCATTTTTAATTATGGACTTGAAGGGCTATATTGTTTACTGCCTCCCAGCACCTCTGGTCTGGGTCTGTGTTATGTCAGATTACACGGGCACATCCCAGCACAAGGGGTATGGGGAGCTGTGCAAGAAGCCATTATGTTTGAGGGTAGTTTGTTATGCTGCAATAGATAACTGGTACAGTGACACTTAAAATCTTCTATTCTATAAGAAACGATGGGTAATGAAAATAAAAATTAAGTCAATTGAGAACTATTTGTGGAACTGGATCATTTCAAACTCTTATTTGTGATGAAAATTAAATAAAGGAAAAACTCAAAATCTTTCTTTGCTGAAAAGTTATTTGAGGAGTTTCTTTCTGAAAACAAAAGTGACTGTCAAATGTTTCCAAGGGTGTTTCAGGCTGCCATACTACCATGTAAGACACTGATTCAGAAAACCTCTCAACAAGAAGATAGATATCAATGTTTCCACCAATAATTGCCCATAATATTGTAGTACACTTCTCTGACAGCATTTTGGATCTGTCTCCTCCTAGAGATTATACTGAAATCTCTTCTGTTTTCTGTTTGTATTTATATAATTTGGTATTACAGAGAAATGAGAAATGACCCTGATGGTGAATCTAGTCCCAATTTGATGAAATAGAAATTCATTTTACCCATTGACTAAGATTTAGAAAACAATTTGTATTTTTCTTGAGACATTTAAATCAAACACCATTACATAATGAAATAGAAAGTTCACATGAATTTAAAAGGTCAAAAATGAGACGTCAAAGAACTCCCATAGGCATTGAGGGGTACTTTGATCTCTGCCTCTCCCGCCTCCCCTCTCCCCTCATCTCCCTTGAGGAACATGAATGGCATTTGTCCAAAACTTACCACTTCCCAAGTATATCTTCTACTATCTATATTGCTCCATTCTCCACTTCCAGCCCTACTGTTTCCCAAACACATGCTGTCACACTTTTGTTCCAACTGTGTGTTCTATCTGTAATATCTTTTATGCCTAGAAAACACACACACACACACACACACACCCATCCATGATGATTCTGGAACATCTTTATATGGACAAACAAAACTAGGTTTCTAACATACATTAGTGACATGCATACTATCCATATAACTAATCATAAGGATTTTGGCAAACCCAGTAACAGAAAATATACTAAATGTTACCCAAAAATTTGATTTGGAGAATTGAAAAATTGCTTAGTCTGCTACCCTTCGGGCTTAGTGAACTTACATGTTACTCTCAAGTACAAAATATTCACTAAATATTTTTAAGACTTGCGGAGTAAATGACTAAACCTAGAACTCCAACAATGCTAGTATTTTCTGTTGTTGTTAGAGCACTGCACACCCGTAATAATGAATTTAATGAAATACAAAGGCTATTACTGAAAGCGTACTATATGTTAAGCATTTTGCAAATGTTAGCTAATTTAATCCTGATAACTCTCCTGCATAGGCGTTCTCATTCACAATTTTCATGCCAACAGTGGTGGAGGTGAGGCATATGGTGGGAAGGTTCAGGTGAGGAGATACGCCAGCGACCAGAACGCAGTCCGTGTTCCAGGACCCTCGGAGGCCATGTGAGGGAGGCCGCACTGGTCACAGAACCTTGGTTGGGACGTTCTCAGGGATCAGCTTTGTCTGGGTGGCCCACACTGGAGCCCACACCGCACCACTAGCAAATGAGGTGGAAAAGGTGGCGCAGGGTTTCTTGGCATCTGCTTTCTAAGCGTGGGGACCTACGTCCTCGCTGCGGGGGGAAAAGTTCCACCTAGCGAGGTCCCCGGGCCTGACGCTTGCCGCTGCTGCGTTTACGCGACGCGGCCGCGGCACAGCCAACCAGGCGCTGGAAGCTGGAGGCCGGGAAGGCTCGGTCGGGTTCAGAGAGAGGAGGGAAGACACCAGGAATCTCTCAATCGTGAGAAAACTCACTCAGAAGCCACCCCAGCAGCTCGCGGGACTGGCTTTCCCGCCTCAGCTCCTAGGTCGCCCCCTCCCCCGCCCAGAAAACAGGCGCCCACGAACACCGGCGCTTCCCTCCATCTTCGCTGGGGCGAAAGAGGCGGGCCTTGGGCGCGGAAGCCCCGGCCTGCGCGGCTGCGGGCTCGCCCCGCCTCCTCTGAGACGCGGCGGGCGGCCCCTCCTCCTCCAGCGCCACGGTCCGGGCCGGCGGCCCTGGTCTTGGTAGCGTAGCTAGACTCGCGTGGGTGGCAGCGGGCGCCGGTTCCAGCCCTAAGAGGAGCAAGCCACGTGCCCCCTCCTCCCTGGGAGCGGCGGGTCGCGGAAGTGACGTGGTGCATTGGTAGGAGCTCGTTTGAATCGGTTCCCGGGTGATCCTTGCGCTTGCTGCTGCTCGGCCGCGGAGGGAGGAGCTGCAGCGCGCTAGGGTTGAGGCCTCGCGCCGCCTGGGTGACTGGAGCTGAAGGCGCTGCGCAGCGCAGCACCTGGGCCCTGAGCGCGGCGGCGGTAGGCACTGGCGCTGCTGTGTTTCTCCTTTCCTCCAATATGGCAGCGGTGGGCGGCGGCGGGCCCTCGGTGGGGACTGGAGAGGGCGGCGAAGGCGACGGCCACAGGTCGGTGTACTTGTTTGACCGGCGCGAGAAGGAGTCGGAGCTCGGCGACCGGGTGGTGGAGATCGGGGAGCGCTCGGACTACGCGGGGTTCCGCGCATCTGTGTGTCAGGTACGCGGAGGGTCCAAGAGGGATGCGCGGGGAGAGTTCGGGTGGAGTGACGAGAAACCCAAGTTTCTCATTAAGGGCCATAAACCTGTCACCCGGCCCTGGTGCAGCGGCCTTGGCTTCTCCCTCACCGGTGCCGGCCATCTCCGTGGCCGGGCGGCAGGAAGCCTTGGGTCGTCACTGTCCCGGACCTCGAAGGGCAGAGCCGGCTCCTCTTTGGGCCTCCCTCTCGGAGGGTGGGGGTGGGGTTGTCTCGCTGCCCAGGGTTTGAGACCTCGGGTTTAATTGGCCCGTGGCGACCATAGACCTTTTAGCTCATCTTCCACGAGGGGAAGCTACTTGTGACTCTTCCGTGTGAAAGTTTTAATTTTTTTGTTGTTGAAAGAAGAGAGAGTTATCCATGATGATTTTGTTAGGAATGTTTGGCTCGTTAGAAGTTGTGAAATTCCTGGAGTCGATTTATCTCGGTTGATTAAATGATGGAGTAATTTTTCCTGTTGCCCTGTCAGAAGGTTTGCAGGTCCGCGTTGGCAGGGTCCTTCCGTAGTGGGAACACTCACCAAGGTAGCCTCGCAGATGGAGCTGCCCTTCTGGTTTTCTGACCTCCAGCCCTTGGGTGTTCCTGAACTAACTCGAAGGGTGTCCATGAGTAGCTGTGGAACACACCCACACACTCCCACTATATTAGTTTGCTTTAAAAATTAATGACTAAGTAGGAAAACCAACTTTAAACTGTGAAGTGTTTATAGATATGAAGTGATGATGGTGCCTGCGCTTTAAAGAAGGGATATATATATCATACCCTGCATTAATCATATGAGGTTCTTATTAAGCTACAAAGAACTTTTAGCTACCAAGGAAAAAGAAGTTTCTGTGAAACAGTGCTCTAAGTTCAATAGGCTGATGATTTAGTACTGTTTCAGAGACATAACTCTGCATAGCTGCTGAAATGATTGAAATCAAGTCCCATAGTATACAAGAATGTGAGAACAAGGACTTTGATTTGTTCACAGCTTTATTCCCAGTGTCTGTAACTCCCTGGCTCATACTCAGTGCCCAAATTAGAATAAGTATGTGAATGAAGACAAAAATGTATGAACTTAGAAGTTCATTCTGTGCCTTGATATAGCAGATTCTCATGTGTTTGAAGAGTGAATGAAAGAATGCTTATCTTTTTGATGAATGTTTTATATTCATAACCATCCCACAAAGTGGAAACTCTTTACATTTATTATTTTTATTGTAAAAACTTTAGCACATTAAAGAAAATATGGAACCAGAAGGAAAAAGTAAACCTTTACTGAATGTAAAACTTATAACCACTGTTTGCACTTGGTGCTATTTCGTTTTGTCCTTACTCCACTTTTTTAAAAAAAAGTTTGTAGTAGAGGATAGTTTTATTAGAGCAGAAAGTTGCAGCCCTCAAAACGAGGGGGGGGGTCCTGACTTCCACATTTTTTTTAAATTGTTAAATTTATTGGGGTGACATTGATTGGTAACGTTATACATTTTCAATTATACAATTTTTTTTTTGTTAAAGATTTTATTGGGGAATTGGGGGAGGGGAACAGCATTGGAGAATTGGGGAAGGGGAGCAGACAACTTGCTGTCCTTTTTGTTCTTCAGTCTAGTTGTGGAGGACATTGCTTCACTGGCACATGTTGGTATTATCATTGCGCTCTTCCCGGGTGACTCAGTTGCTCGCCGGCCATTGGACAAGCCACTCACTGTGGCTCATGACAGCTCACAAAGGCTCACACCAGCTGCCGGCCAGCCCCACTGCAGCCTACATGGGTCGCTAGCGACTCACAGCAGCCCAACTCCAGGTCGAGCTGTTGTTCACCATCATCTTAGCTGTAGAGGGCGCAGCATCCCTGGCCCACTGTGGGATCTGAACCCGGGCCATGCTGCTCAGAGCTGGCGTCCCAAGCCAACTCTTAACCAATGCGGCACTTGGCTGGCCCCAATTATACAATTCATCATGTGTATATTGCATTGTGTGTGCACCACTCCAAGTCTAGACGCGCATTTTTAAAAATATCTGTAATGCATATTATAGTTTATTTTTTTCACTTAATATTGTCGATATTTTTCTATTTTAATGCAAGTCTTCATAAAGTTTGAAACAGTCTGTTTAGAACCACTGTTTATGTAACTGAATGTTTACTTTTTGTCGACATTTACATTACTTTCAATTTTAAGTAATGCCATGGTAATCATCTTTGAATACATAGTCTTTCATGTCTTTTTCTTTCTTTAGAATCTTATAAGTGAAATTCCTGTATCAAAGGTCAGGAATGTTTTTAAAGCCCTTCATACATATTTTTAAATGGCTTTTCAAAAAAGCTGTATTAATTTACCTTCCCTCTAGAAATAAATTCTCCCCTGTGAGAAGTCTCAGTATGTGTTAGACAGGGGAAGTATTATTAGCCTCTTATTACAGAAGTGGAAACTCACTTTTGGAGATGGTGACTCACTTAATTTAAGTAGATAGTATAATCAAATTAGGGTTCAAACCCAGAATCTGTATTTTCTCCTATACCACTCTGCCTCATAATGAAGTTCTTTGTAATAGAGAACAAATTTATACACACACACACACACGCACACGCACACGCACATATCTTGAAGGAATTAAATTGTGTGTGTGTGTGTGTGTGTGTGTGTGTGTACTTCATTCCTTCAATATTTTACCTTGAAAATCAAGGAAAATATTTCCTTTGACTAATTCTTTACCACCTTCTTCCCATTTTTGTCTACTACAACAGATGAAGGTTAAATTTGATTAGTGAAGGAAGAACTAGTAAGAAAAAGAAAAGGAAGCCTAAATTTCTTTTTCGAATTTACTTTTTAAAGCATCATTAGATTGTCACCTAATCCTATAAGCTTTCTCCATTACATACTTGAAAAACTGAATTAAATTACTGAGTTAACATCCAAGGTTATACAGTTAATGAGCAGTGAAACTGGAATTGGAATCTAGGTATGTTTGATTCTACAGTTTTGTTTTTTTTCTTAAAAAAAAAAACAGCGGGGCCCACCCAGTGGCATGTTGGTTAAGAGCTGGCTTGGGATGCCGGCTCTGAGCAGCAGGACCCCGGTTTGGATCCCTGCTGCCGTGGGTTGCCATAGGCTACAGTGAGTGGCCGGTGTGAGCTGCCAAGAGCAGCTGGTGTGAGGGGCTGTCCAGAGGCTGGCTCACCCAGAAAGAGCGCAATGATGATACCAACATGGGCCAGTGAAGCAATGTCCTCCACAACTAGACTGAAGAACAAAAGGAGAGCAATTTGTCTGTTTCCCCTCCCCAGTTCCCCAATGCTGTTCCCCTGCCCCAATTCCCAAATAAAATCTTAAAAAGAAACAAAACAACCCAAAACCCTCCACAATGCCCACATTATCTACTGAAGCCCTCTTTTTCCTTGTTAAGTGGAGGAGGAAAAATAGTGCACTAAATTATAGCTTTTCATTATAACTTAAACCAATAACTGTAGTGCTAGAAAGTATTGTGGGTCCAAAACTGTTATTTGGGAAAACTTTGTGGAAAAAGGGAGCAATCAAGAAGAAGGAAGAGGAAAGGGCAGATCGGGAAGAATCCTTTAGACCTGTGGTAAACAGCGAGCTGTTCTCACCTGAGCCCTTGTGGCCTTGAAGAATCAAAGATTAGAAAGTGACTTATTTGGCTAGTTCATAAACACGGACCGACATTAAATCTCATGTATGTAGACCCTCTTTCCACCCCAATTTTGAGGAAACCCCTACTTTTTCCTTTGTATGGTTCCATTATACCTTGTTACCCTGCCATGGTACTTGTTATAAAATTGCACCTTTTTTTAATGCTGTATATTCCTTGAGGGCAAGAGCCTTCCCTAATAGTTTATAGCTGTTTAGTTAATGAATCAATCTCTTCTTCAAAAAACAATGTTGTACATAGGGTACATTATGTTAAAAATTCCAAAAGGTGAAAAGAAAAAAAAAAATAGATGTAGGAAAGAATAGAATAGTGACCTAAGGAGAGTTAATAAATAATAAATATAATAAATAAAAAAGTTTATTTGATAATACCTTACACCAATGTTGAACCATGAAATCAGTTTTGAGTTTCTTAGAGGTCAAAACAAAGAAGGAAAGATGATTGATAGACAATCCACAATATCCCTAAAATAGAAATATTCCCATTTCTAGGGCAGCAAAGCTTTGATTTGAGCAGAATTTCTTTCTAGATTCCTCACAAACTCTGAGTGATAAAATGGACAACATCCTTACAGATAGAAAAGGCTGCTTCTTGTCCTTTAATATAAGGTAAGGTGTGTGTTATTTAGGGTAGTGCAAGTTGCTTTAACCAGCTACCACCAGGATTCTTGTGGAGATTTCCCATTGAAGAGCAATACGGGTGTCCGTGGCCTGGGGGTAATTCAGGGACAGAGCCATTGGATATAAGGCCAAAGCACAAATCATTAAAGGCTAGTTTGTAGTTTTAGAGCAGTGCATTGAGGTATGTAGTTTGACTTAATGCATGGACATAATTTAAAGCATTTGAATATTTTATGGAGTGCTCTTCATAAATGTTTATTAAAATTGGCTTTTGAGAGAGGTTGGATAGCAGATAGTTTGAAGTTGACCTCCCTCCTAGAGACATGCAGCATAGGTACTTTATATTTTTCGTTAAAGGCAGATCCATGTGCTTTAACAATTAACCCAGAAGAAAGTGGGATTGCAGTGCTTTTATAAAAATGAAAAAGCCTAATTAAGACTCTTGCCCAAATTGAATATTATACTGCTTTCATATATACAGAGGCAGAGGAAGTATACCTGTAATCAAGGCCAGGTTAGTATAGATACGTGAAAGACTAGTGTACATCTGAACATCTGATAAGACAGATTTTAGATAAAAATATGGAGAGAGAAGGGTATATCTTGAATAAAAACATAATGTAAAAATACTTTGTCAAATATCACTTATAACAATTGTGAATTCAAGGAATAATTTTTGTACAGAATTATAGGTAAAGCATACAGAAAGACAGTTTATTAAAATTGAATAATAGAATTATGGAGAGATAGTATAGAATAATTAGATATAAATACTTTCCAGATATACTTCAGAGATCTTAAAAATTCAATTTGCCACATAGTTTTCCAGTAACTGTAAGAACAAATTTTGTTCTACAGGATGCAAAAGCATATGGTCAGTTGGGACATTGTGGAATAAAATAGTAATGAACTAAAAAAATAGAGTTTACACAAAAACCTAGTAAAGACAATTTTTATTTCTGTTTAACAAATAGAATTTTTCCCCTATCAGTTTATGTTCTTGGCTTCATTTCTCTAGGATGGGATTCTTGGATATCAATATCTTTAATTTTACTGAAATATACCAAATTGCTTTTTTGATATAGTTGTACTCATTTTCAGCCCTATCAGCAATGTGTAAGATCCAATTTCCCTATATGGTGACCTATACTTCATATTATCAGGTCTTAAAAGTTTTGACAGCCTCGTGGGAATGGTAATTGAGTAGTTTTAATGTCTGTTCACTAGTGGGGATGAGCATATTTTCATGTTTTCTAGTTTTTTCCTTTATTGCTTGTACATTTTGTATATTTTCAGAAATCATTTTCTCTATCCACTAAAAATTATTCTCCTATTTTACCTCAATAATTTTGGATTAATATGCAGCTGCTTTAGTTCTCTTGAAATTTATTTTTGTGTTCGTGAAATGGGGATTTTATTTTTACCTATTTCTGTGAAGTTAATCAGTTGTTTCAATATCACTCATTGAACAGTATATTCTTTCCCCACCAATTTGTCATGTTACCTCTCCTATTTGCCAGGCTTCCCATGTTTGTATGTGTGGGTCTGTTTTAAGGTCCTTTCTTCTTTTCCACTAGTCTATTATAATATATTTTAAATTAGGAATTTTTCTTATAAAAAGCTTCAAACATATATAGAGACAATAGTATAATGAACCCAAATATACTTATCACTCATATTCAATAGTTATCAAGTATTTACAACACTAGCATCATTTTTGTCTTTTTTTTTTTTTGAGGGCTGTGTCACTGGCCCTCATATGTGGGACCCGAACCGGGGCCACTGGCTTCCCAAGCCAGCGCTTAACCACCGCGCTACTCGGCTGGCTCCATTTTTGTCTTTTATATTCCAGGTCTTTGTTCACTTCACTCCTGTATACTTCAGCATGCATTTTTTTTATCACACCATCAAAATAACATTGTAATATTATCTAATAGCTCAGTCCATATTTGGATTTCTTTGATTGTCTCAAAAATGTCTTTTTATAGTCGATTTGTTTAAATCAGGATCTCAACAGGGTACTACTGAACTTGGTTTTTTATGTTTAATTCTTTTAACATTTAGATCATTTGAGCAAAACCTCCTTCCCCCAGTCTCTTTTTAGTTTTCCCTGACGTTAATCTGTTAAGGAAATCAAGTAGGTTTTTCTTTAATATTCTACTTTCTGGATTTGTCTATGCTCTTTATGATGTGATATAACTTGTTCTATCTCTGTATGTCCTGTAAACTAAACGTTATTTTTAAAGGCTTGTAATCAAGATTTAGGTTCAACTTCTTTGGGGTAGGGAAGCAAAGAATTCTTCATAGGTGGTTCTGGTACTTTATGTTACATCACATCAGAGGGCACCTAATGTATGGCTATGTCACCCAGTCTGTACAATGCTAAGATCAAATTTTTGGGATTCAGGTGGTTTCAGCTGGGGCCCTCCATAATAGTTATGATGTAGTGGTTCATCCTTTGATGGTGATGTTCTAATTACCATTCCTCCTGTATTTATTAACTGGCATTTTTTAAAGAACAACTTGGCTTCATCAGCCAGAGCTATTTTGGTTGCTCTGAAGTACAATTGGTATCAGAAAGCAGGATAAAGGCTTATTCGTTTCTTTTAGTTTGTCGGTATTCAGAGTACGGAGTTGGTGTCTTAGTTTCAGTAGTGACCGGTAGGGGTATCACTGTTGAAGACTTGAGTTCACCATTAGTATAGACTTTTTTAGTTGTCTTCAGTGGTAAGGTTGTTTAGATTAACTAGTCCATCATTACATGAAGCAGAAGTTAGCCTTTTCTATTAACTGTACATTGTTGTGTTGTTTAATTTTAGTAAGAACCTGTGTCTTAAAATGATATGTAAAATTTTGGGGCTGCCCGAGTGGCTCAGTTGGTTAAGAACTCGCTCAAGAGTGTGAGCTGAGTGAGCTCTGAGCAACAGCAGTTCAATAACCAGCCTGAGCTGAGTTGCCTTTGAGCTGCCAACAGGTGGCAGAATGGCTCAGCAAAAAAAAAAAAAAAAAAAAAGGGAAATTTTAATGAAAACATTAACTCAGTTTTTTTTTTTGTTTGTTTGTTTTTTTGTTTTTTGTTTTTTGAGGGCAGTGTCACTGGCCCTCATACGTCGGACCCGAACCGGGGCCCGCTGGCTTCCCAAGCCAGCACTTAACCACTGTGCTACTCGGCCGGCCCCCATTAACTCATTTTTTTAATTCTAATTTTTTGGTTAGTTGTGAAATTTCAATTTTTCATGTGTTCATTGGTCATTGATTTGTATTTTTTCTCTTTTCGATTGTTCATGTCTCTTTGCTCTTTCTTTTTGTTGATCTTCATCTTGATTTATGAAGGATTTTTTTCTCCTAAGGGCACTATCTGCTTTTGCAACCCCCTCCATAATTTATAATTTGCCTTAATTTTTAAAAGTTATTCTTTTGGAAGGGGTTATATTAAAGATTCTTTAATATAGGTATCCTGCATAGCATGATTATTTTTACTTTAGTATTATAAAATATTAACCTTTATTTTCTTCTAGTACTTTTTTTACATATTTAAATAATTATATGAAATGTTAATACTTTGCTGCAAATAAGTTTACTTGTGTATTGACATGAAATAAGACCATTTCTCTGGGAGGGCCCTGCTGATGTTCAAACCTTTCCAAAATGTATCACCTATTTACTTGTGGTCCTAAGTGGCATATCATAGCAGAATAAAAAAAACTTGTTAGGCAAATAAATAATTTATAGATTTGTGCTTAATTATGAAAAGGCAAAATTTTAAAATACCAAGATATTTCTTAGATAAATAAACATAGTAATTATTGCAAGGTTATAATATACTACCAGTATTTTCATATTCGTGAAAACTTGATTGGGGCATTTATTTCCTTTGTGTAATAATTGATTTTATTCCTGTTATTTTGGATAGACACTTGGCATTTCACCCGAAGAGAAATTTGTTATTACAACAACAAGTAGGAAAGAAATTACCTGTGATAACTTTGGTAAGCAATATTAAGTTTGTGCTTTTATATTTAATATGTTCTAGTACATCATAGGACAATAACTATTTGATTACATAGATAACCATCTAAAAACTATTGATGATTTTGGTTACTTTGTTGGGATGGGGGAGGAATCTATATGTTCACAGTTTGTGCAGAGGTCATATTTTTCAAGCAAGATTATAAGAAAATAGTTGATATCGTTTATGGGTGCAGAAGACCTGTGGCTAGGTCCGGCACTCAGCCACAGGTCTTTATTTGGGTCCTCAAGAAGCTAATTCTCCTAACTAACTTGGATTCTTCCATTGCCTTTTTTTACTCAATTTGATTCTAAGCCCTGCCAGTTTTTCATACCTGACTCCTTTTGAATTTAACCATTCTTCTTCCTGTTGATACCACTCCAGTGTAGTTTCTCGTCTCATTTCCTATGATAATTTAAGTTACTAAGAATTGAGGGTTTCAGATTAGTGGAAGTATTTAGGCCTGTTCAACTGATGTTCTTAACAAAATGCAACTGAATTTATAGATTGAGCCATTTTTTGAGGTTTGCCTGTAAAATCTTTAAAGATATTTCATAGATAAATTTGCATATTCAAAATTATAAATTCATTGTGTTTCTGATGCACTTAAGATATGACCTTTTGATTACAGATGAAATTGTTAAAGATGGAGTTACTTTATACCTGCTACAGTCAGTTGATCAGTTACTATTAACAGCTACAAAAGAACGAATTGAATTCCTACCTCACTATGATACACTGGTTAAAAGTGGCATGTATGAATATTATGCAAGTGAAGGACAAAATCCTTTGCGTAAGTATACATTTATACTAATTTTGATAAACTATTACTCGCCATTATCCCCGATCACATGTACCACTCCTTCAGTTTAAAAAATTCTCTCATTCTACTCTATTAAATTCTGTTAAGTCATTGTGAGCTTCCTTGCTTCAACCTCTTCATCACAATATAATTCTTTTTCTACCTAAGCCATCTTACTTCAGAGTAAAGATACCTCTCCTTTAAAACTATGGTAACCTAGTATTAAAATTAATTCCCTCAATTCATAAGAGATCTTGTGTCTACACATTTTTCTACCTTATGTATACTCTCCTCTCTAGATTTATTCTTCCTGATCTACAGACCTCTCCCAATTGAGAAAATAATTGTTTTTCTTGCAAATTTGTATGGCTGAACTGTAAGTGGTCTGTGTTCTGAGCTCCATTTCTTTATTATTTCCTTCATCTTTACTACTTGCCAGTTTTTATCCTATCTTTGGATTGTTTGCTAGTGATCTTTACAAATCTGTTGATTTGGAGAGTCTTCTCTGTTTGGACCATGCCAAAGTATTTAATAGTACTTAGATGTTCATTATAAACTTTCTTATTAAAATATATATTTTTTATTGTATATGCGTTTTAGTTCGTAGAAAATGGAAAACAGGAGGTAAGCAAAAAGAACATTAAAAAATATCCATATCTCTACCATCCTGATATAACCACCACTAACATTTTGGTGTTAATCATTTCAGACCTTTTCATATTGTTTGGGTTTGTTTTTTTTTTTCCATTTTAGTGGTTTTTATATGATGCATACTACTTTAACCTACTTTTTTGTTTAAAATAAAATGAAAATCTTTAATACATATGTCAATATATATTATTAAGGTTAAACACTATTCAGATAATACATTGAATAATGTTCTATTATTAGACATTTAGGTTGTTTCAATTATTTTATTTTTACAGATGACTTGTGACTAAATTTTTGTGCACATCTTACCTTAAGTGCTACTAATACTATTACTGCTATCAGCTGCAGTGCCAGGCACTGTGTCAAGTGCTTTATGAGCATTTTCTCGTTTAACCCTTGATCTTATGTGATAGCTAATGTTAGGTAATGACCTTATTTTGCAGAAGAAACTGAGGCTAAGAGATTTTAGGTAACTTGTCAAAGGTTGCCTTACTCTAGTAAAGTGTTAGAGCTAGGATTTGAACCCTAGCAGAGTGACTTCAGAGCTTGAACTCGTCACCAGCATATTTATACGTCTGACATTGTTCTTTTCATATAAAAATGCTCTTATTTCTCCAATCTTAAAAACATAATCTTACTTCTTCCATCAGCTACTGCCCAGATTTTTGCTCGTCTTTACAGCAAAACTCCTCGAAAGAACTGACTGTGTTCACTGTCAGCAGTGTCTCTCCTCCATTTTCTCCTATTCGCTCTCCTGTGCTTAATCTTTTAAGGTTACCAGTGACTAAATCCAGTCATCAGTTTTCAGTTTACTCAAGACATTATTTGATACAGTTTATCACTTCTTGCTCCTTGATATATCTTCACTTGGGTTTTAAGAGACCGTATTCTCTTTATTTTTTTTCTAGCACTGGCTGCCTTTTCTCTTTCTCTACCTTTTAGAAAAAATTATTGAGATATAATTGACATATCTCCCTACCTTCTTTTTTTTTTAAGATTTTTTTAATTGGGGAATTGGGAGAGGGGAGCACACAAGTTGCTGTTCTTTTGTTCTTCAGTCTAGTTGTGGAGGACGTTGCTTCACTGGCTCATGTTGGTATCATTGCACTCTTCCCGAAGGAGGCAGATCGGTCGCCGGCCTCTGGATGGTCGCTCACCGCAGCTATTGGCAGCTTGCGCTGGCTGCCAGCTGCTCATGCTAGCTGCCGGCCATTCATTGTAGCCTATGGCAGCCCACTGCTGCAGGGACTGCAGCCTGCTCCGTCACTGGGGCTCGCACAGCCCAGCTCCAGGTGGAGCTGTTGTTAGCTGTATAGGGCAGTGTCACTGGCCCTCATATGTGGAATCCGAACCGGGGCCGCTGGCATCCCAAAACCAGCTCTTAACCAATGCGCCACTCATCCGGCCCTCTCCCTACCTTCTTAATGTTGCAGTGCCTCAGGGCTTAGTCCTTGTTCCCTTATCTTTTCTTCCTCACTTTTTTGTTTTGTTTTTTGTTTTTTTGAGGGCAGTGGTCACTGGCCCTCATATGTGGGACCTGAACCTGGGCCGCTGGCTTTCCAAGCCAGCGCCCAACCTCCGCGCCACTTGGCCGGCCCATACTTCCTCACTTTTAATCCCACCCAAACTCATGGCTCCAAATACCATCTTTAAGGTAGTGACTCAAATGGAGGTGGTGAGAAATGGTCATTTTTAGTTAAATATTGAAAATAATGCCAGACTTTTCTCCTGAATTCCAGTTTTGTCTATCCAACTGTCTATGTGACATCTCTACTAGAATATCTAAGATGGGCGCTCCATCTGTTCACTGAATCCTGTACTACACATCGTTTTCCCATCCAAATTGATCATTGCCCTGCCCTTCCAGTTTCTTAAGCCAAAAATGAAATTGATTCTTCTGTGTCTCATATATTTCATTCAATCTGTCAGAAAATCCTGTTGACCGCATCTTCTGTCTTTATCTAGAAATGACCTTTTTCACCACTTCTATTGCTAACACCAGGTCTAGGGCCCCATTGTATCACTTAGATCATGTACTGGTCTCTTAATTCATCTGTCTTTTCATGCCTGTCCACATAAGAGTTGAGAAGTCAGATTGTGTTATTCTTCTACTGAAAACACTCATGGCTCCCATTTCACTAAGAGTATAGGCCAAAATCTTTACAATTATATACATGGCCTTCACAGTTCTGCTTTATACTTCTCTGACTTTGTTTCCACAACTCTTCTCTTTGCGCGTTCACTCCAGTGTCAGCTTTATTCTTAGCTTAGTGCTCTCTGCCTGGAATGCTCTTTCAGTCCCTGTCCCGTTCCCTTATCTCATTCAAGCCTTGTAATCTGTCACCTTCTCAACAAAACTTACCTTGATCACCCTATTTAAAAATTCAACTGTGTTCCCTCTATGCCTTTATACTGTTTTTGATCTCTTTTCTCTGTCCTTTCTTTTCTCCATAGCATATGCCACCTTCTAAGATGCTAAAGAATTTACTTACTTATTATGATTATATTTAATTTCCCATCTTTCGCCACTAGAATGTTAACTCCACAAGAACAGGACTTTATTCTGTTGTGTTCAGTTCATAGAAAAATGCTTGGCAAATAGTAGGTCCTTAAATATTTGCATATTGAGTGCATTCTTCCTCTGGGGATAAATTTCTAAATGTACAATCATGAAGTCAGTAGACATATTCATTTCTAAGATTTTTAATATAGATTAATTATCTTCCAGATTGGTTGTATCAGTTTTCATTCCTACCATCATATGAATAAGCAGAGCATTCACTATTTAAACTCTTGCTTTTGATTTTTGACTTATACAGTAATACTTTGGTTTGCAAGCATAATTTGTTCCAGAAACAAGCTACTCGAATTGCAAGACATCACTCGTTTACCACGTTAAAATGTATTAGAAATGTTTGTTTGTCTTGCAAAACACCTGCAAACTAAGTTACTCGCAATCCAAGGTTTTACTGTATTCCTGGGTCTTTCCCTGCATCTCTTTCCTTTGCCATTGTTGTTACTTCTGGTTATTCTTGATGGTATGATGGACATTTGTTTAAATCATGCTGATCTTTTATTTTTACACTTTTCTCTTAGTGAACTTATTCAGGCCTTAACTATTCTGTCATTGAAGCAAAAATCTTTATCCCTGCCTGTCTTTATTCTCTCAGTTAAATATGATATCTGTTCCAAACTCCCTATGGAACATGTATTTACTGAACTTGATATAGTGATAGGGTATAGCATCTAAAACTGAATTTTTCTTTCCTCCCCTCTAAATTTTTCCTTTATGGGAAATTTGACCATTTATCCAGTCTTTTGAAGCAAAGACTTAAGATCATCTCGGATTTCTTTTTCTTTCTCTTAATCAGATACTAACATTTACTCATTTCTCTTAACTTTTTTTTTTCTTCCCATTTTCTCAGTGTCCCTTCTCCATTTTTTAGAGTTACTACCCTTAGCCAGGTCTTTATACGTGTCTGATTTCTAGCTATTATAATAGTTTATAAACATAGCCATCCTGTAAGTGTTCAGAGTGTGGAAGTGCTTGCTGGAGTGCTACTCTGTGGATTAATTATAGCTTTAGTTGGGTTAAGCTTTAGTGGAAGTTAGAGACATAAATTTGGTATGTTCCCCTTTTTAATTAAGGGAATGAAAGTGGCAAATGGTTTGAGTAGTGACCTTGAAGAAAGGAAAATATTAGGAACAATGCAGAACCAGTGATAAATGGAACATCAAGTTGGTTGTGTAGTAGAAAATCAATAGCAGTTCTGTGTCAGTTAAGCAGACATGTTCCGCCACTTGACAAGTTGCTGTTAGTTAAAAGATTTCTATATCTAAGTTAGCTCTTAATAGACATTTTTATAGTTGCTTTATATTTGCCTCATATCTCTATTTGTGCTTATTTTTCACATCTGCATAATGTAATTGCCTACCACAGTCTCCTTATTATCTGTCTTTAGATTATAAACTCCTTAAAGTCAGGAATCATAGCTGGCTGACTCATTGTGTATAATGCTATACAGATATTGGTTTATGATAGCTTTTATATGTTGGTGGTGATTGGTGAAGATGCCTTTAATTATGTATTGCATTATTAGGATCAAGATAATACTTTAATTCTAGTTCTATGGGAAATAAAAGTGATGACTTAAGGTACTTCAGAGTTTCTTCTACTTTGAACTTTTATATGAAGTATTTGGGAGGGAAAATTTAAGCAGAATCTTTTCTCATTCTCTTCCAGCATTTGCTCTTGCAGAATTAATTGACAATTCATTGTCTGCTACTTCTCGTAACACTGGAATTAGAAGAATACAGATCAAATTGGTAAGAAAATAATGTTACAAAGCAATTTAACTTTTCCTTTTATAAAAGTAGTATAAGTTCATTAGAGAAAAATTAAAAAATAAAGTTAAACTAAAAGTAGAAATAATTATCTGATATCTTTTCATCCATTGTTAAAATTTTTTCATGTGCCCTTTTTTCTGATATAGATATACAATATATGTGTGATCATAGTGTACATTTTGTTTTTTGTGATCTTCTCTTAAACATTGCCATATCATGAATATTCTATAATATAATGTACCATTGCTGCCGTTTGGTTTATTGACTATAATGTAAATTATATTATAATATAAGTTATAATATAAATATATTAATCAGCCCACTATTGCTGAACATTTAGATTTTTTTTTCTATATTTTGCCATTGTGAGCAATGCTGGCATGACGAACATCCGTATAGGTCTTGCTACACATCTCTGATTAATTCCTTAAGCTAAATTTTGAGAAATGAAATTTCTGGGTTAAAGGATATGAAGAATTCGAAGGCTTTTTGATTCATACAGCTGAAGTGCCTTTTAGGTAGCTGTATTAATTTACACTTCCATCAGCAATGTATAAGTGAGCCCACTGAATCACTTTTTCTATACTTTTCATGTTTTTATATTAATTTTACTTTTCCTGTCTTTTTGAACTTATTTTATTTCATAGCATTTTGATGAAACACAAGGAAAACCTGCCGTTGCAGTGATAGATAATGGAAGAGGAATGACCTCTAAACAGCTTAACAACTGGGCCGTATATAGGTTGTCAAAATTTACAAGGCAAGGTGACTTTGAAAGGTTAGAAAACTTTACTCACTTTTATATGGGCAGCTGGGTGTTTTATTGAGGAAAAGCACTCATGTATTTTTTTAGTTACTCAGGATATATTGGAGGTTTTGATGTTATTAGCATATTTATTTAGGTTTTTATATTATAGAATTTTTATGATCAATACTTAGTTTAGAAATAGTCAAAACAACATAAATCATATTGTGCCCCTCTGTTGAAGAATTTTTTTACATTTCCTGAGGTATGTAGGAGTTATGTTGATATGTTGAGTACTTTGGAACTTTTCCCCCTTTCCTTATTAAGTTTTATGAAAGCTGTGTGGTCTTTAAAGCAGTCGAATGGCTTTAAAATAGGCTTTAGAAATCATCTGCTACCACTTTGCAAATGTCTGATGAACCACACATAGTTCTGTTGAGCTCACTATTGCTCTACTTTTAGGTCTCTGTGTTACAAAACATTCACAGCTATTAGGGAATAGAATCTAGTCAGCAGTTTTGTATCAGAATGTGCTTATAGAAAATATCCTTACTGAAAATGTCTTAGAGGAAGCAAAATATACTAGAAGCTGTCAGGGATATAAAGATTTAGGTCCTTGGATATAGTTAAATTCTAGTAAGTGCATGACTCACAAATGTTTTGATATTTTAAGCTCTGTTGTGGACTTTAGGAAACATACTTGGGCATTCTTATTAAGTAGTTAGTATTTGTGCATATCCTGTTTTGCTCTTTACTATGTCAAGGATAGTCACCCAAATTTAAGGATCAATCTGAATAATATGTTAAAAATTAATGTAGTTAGCACAATTGCTTTCTCGTTTCTGAAATTTCAGCACCCTCAGAATTTTCATCAAATTTGTGAGAGGCAATATAGTGAAGAACAAGGGCTCTGGAATCATTTGGCTTGGTTTGAATTCTAGCCTTATTGATTGTATGACATTGGTCAAGATACTTTATTTACTTTGTCTAAATATCTGTAAAATGGGGATAACACCTCAAGGTTTTGTGAAGACCAAGTGAGTGAGTATATGTAAGATCCTTAAGATAGAGCCTGGCATATGGTAAGCAGGCAATAAATATAAGCTATCATTTTAGTTATTACTGCTCATTCTTGGCCTCAGGCTTTTCTACGACCATTCTTTTTCACTGTTTCCATGAGTAATCCCACTTCAAGGATTTATAAAACAGCCATAAAGATATGATGGAAATATTAGGTAGAAGGGAAAGGAGAACAGATGGTAGATTGGTCTAAAAGGTCAGAAAAAATACTAGTTAAATAAAATGGAAGAGTAGAAGTAGAGTCTGTCAAAGTTAATCATTTATTTATTTTATTTTATACCTGAGCCATCCTGCAGTGGCAGCTCAGCTCCGGCCGGGAATCGAACCAGCAACCCTGTTGCTCAGAGCGAGCTCTTAATCAACTGAGCCACTGGGCCAGCCTCCAAAGTTAAATTTTAACTGGATTCATGGGACATTTATTTTTCTCTAGATTTTAGCACAATATAAACTTTGAAACAATTCAAATATTAAGGAATGTTTTGTTAATTTTTGGTAGGAATCTACCTGTTGCTGGTTTTGGTCCTAGGTTCATAGGTATTGTGTCAGTAAATAATCAGTTGTTGCTACAGTTATGTACTCATTCTGCCCTTGAGTCCAGTAATAGTCCTTTGACCCACTCCTGTTTCTTTTAGCGTAAGCTATACTGCTTCACTCCCCTAGCTTCTACTCCTGTAGAAAAATTATCAGTTGTTCTACTGCTTACAGTTTAGTTTTTACTGGATATAAGAATGGATGTCATAGGAGACAGACTATGGAAGAAAAGGATAAACATTCCAAGTATAAAATAGCTGACTGCCTTGGCTTCTGTTGTAGTGGAGAGAAAAACAGAAGTAAACACACAAAAATATTACAGTCATTTCAGTTTTTGATGATTGCTGTTAAGAACATGTTGACTAATGTTAGAGCCTGATGCCCATCTCATTTAGATAAGGTGATTTGGAGAAGAGAGTGGCTTCTTTGAATTTATATTTGAGTTGAGGTTTGAAAAGAGAAAATATTCAAATGAAGACCTGGGGGGAGAGTATTCCATGTAGAGGGAACATCAGCAGAGACCCTGAAATTGTGAGCAGCTTGTATTGTTTGAGAAATGGAAGGGAGACCAGTGTGTTAGCACATAATACATGAAAGGGAAAGTAAAGGGAGATGAAGTGAGAGTTTTAATTTGACAATATCCTTTATAATTCTCACCTTGGTACTACCCTTCCCTCTACCCTTTATATTTTGAAAAATTTCAAGCCAACAAATAAGTTGAAAGAACACTGTTAACTATCATATGTCCTTCACCTAGATTTAGCAGTTAACATTTTGCTACATTTATTACCTTCTATATCTATCTATCTATCTGTCTGTCTATTTGTCTATCTATCTGTCTATCTATCTACAAAAAAATAAACACACTCTTAAAGTTTCTTTTCCTAAATAACTTGAAAGTAAGTTGCAGTATCTCCTTCATAGGGAAGTTCTCATAAATAACCGTAATACCATTATTACATGCAAGAAATTTATTATTGATTCAAAATAGCTAATATAATGTCCATATTTAGATTTTTTCCCCTTTGTTATGTCTCTCTGGTTTCCCTTATTCTATAGTAATACTCCACGCTTGTGTCTTTCATAAAATTGTCATTTTTATTCTAGAGTTCAGGCCAGTCATAGAATAGCCTACAACCTGGATCTGAGTGTTTTCTGAGCACTATTCTTTTCCTCAAATGTTCCTTATGAACATTTTCAAACATACAGAAAAGTTGAAATTCTACTGTGAATACCCAGATATCAGACCTAGTTTTTATCATAGATAGTTGCTTTACCGCATATCTATTTATAACACTAACCTTCAGTTTATATTAATTTTTGATTCAGTTCAGATAAATTACAGTAAGCTTTTTCCTAATGCTTTAAGCATTGATATCATTACCTAGCATTCAATTTTTTTTTTTTTGAGGTAAAATTTACATGTGGTGAAATGCTCACATCTGTCTTAAGCGTATCTTTGTTGAATTTATTTTTTGTGGCCGTATAATTCATATGCCATAAAATTCACCATATTAAAGTATGCAATTCCATGGTTTTCGATATAGTCACAAAGTAGTTCAACCCTCATCACTAATTTCAGAACATTTTCCTCCAAAAGAAACCCTGTACCCGTTTGTAGTCACTCCCCCTCTCCCTCCCTACTCCTGGCAATCATTCGTATACTTTTTTTATTATTAGTTTCAGATGTACAAAACAATACAATATAGTTATCCTTTGCACCCCTTATAAAGTGACAAACCCCCTCCCCCATCCACTACCCCCCACACTCCCAATATTATACATATCTATTACAATTCCATTGACTCCATTCCCACACTATACTCCATATCCCATGACTCTATATGTACTCAATTATAGTTGACATATAATATTATTCAGTGGCAGCTTCAGATGTACAGTGCAGAGGTCAGGCCTCTACACCATCCATGAAGTGGTCTCCCTAACAAGACATGAGTCCATCTGGTCTCCTAAAAATATTTACAACATTATTGATTATATTCCCCAAACTGTCTCTTGTATCCCTGCAGCAATATTGTAGTTACCAATTTATGTTGCCTCAGCCCTTCCCCTTCTCCCTCAAGCCCACCCCCGTCCCATGTAGCGATCATCAGTTTTTTCTCTGTCTCTAAGACTATTTCTGTTTACATTGCTCGTTTATTCAGTTCTTTAGATTCCACATATAAGTGAGATCATACGGTATTTGTCTTTCTCTGATTGACTTATTTCACTTAGCATAATGTTCTCTAGGTCCATCCATATCATTGCAAATGGCACGATTTCTTTCTTCTTTATAGCTATGTACTACTCCATTGTGCAAATGTACCACAGTTTCTTAATCCAGTCATCTAATATACTTTTAATAATTGTTAATCTGCTTTTTTAGTTGATTTTCTAGGGATTACAATTAACATTTTATTTTATTTTAAAACCCTGCGCTTTTTTATTTTATTTAATTAATTAATTTATTTATTTTTGAGGGCAGTGTCACTGGCCCTCATATGTGGGATCCGAACCGGGGCCGCTGGTGTCCAAAGCCAGTTCTTAACCACCATGTCACTCGGCTGGCCCTACAATTAACATTTTAATTTGTAACATTCCAGTTTGGATTAATGTGAACGTAGTGTCAATAATATACGAAAACTTTACTATTATATGACTTCATTCCTCTCCCCCGCCTTTGTATTATTTTTATGTAAATGACATCTTTATACATTATAACCCTGTCAACACAGATTTATAGTTACTGCTTTGTGCAGCTATCTTTTAAATCAGATAGAAGTTATAAAAATTAGATTTATGCTATCTTTTTGTATTTACATATAGTTAAACTCTACTTTACTCTTTGTTTCTTCTTGTATTCAAATTACTTTCTAGTGTCCTTTCATTTCAGTCCCAAACACTCTATTTAGTATCTAATTTAGGGCAGATCTGATATGCTCTAAATGATAAGAGTCCCTTAGTTTTTATTTATCTGGGAATGTCTTAATCGCCTTCATTTTTGAAGGCTGCTGGTACTAAATAAGGAATTCTTAATTGACAGTCTTTCTCTGTATGCACTTTGAATATGTTAGCTCACTGCTTCGTGTCTCCATGGTTTCTGATAAGAATCAATTGTTAATCTTGTTGGTATTCCTTGTATGTGACCAATCACTTCTCTGCTTTCAAGATTCTGTCTTTGTTCTGGATTTTGAAAGTTTGATTCTGATGTATCTAGGTTTGGATCTTTTTCAGTTAATCATGTTTCGTGTTTGTTGAACTTCTTGGATGTGTAGATTAATGTTTTTGTCAAATTTGGCAATTTTTTGGCCATTATGAGAACCAGCCCTTCCACCAATTCACAGTCATCAATTGTTCCACCAAGTTTCTTAACTATTTTAATATCTCTAAGATCTAGTAGCTGTGGCTGGGTCAATCTCTTTCATCACTGCATTTATACTCATTGGAGAAAGCAGACTTGAATACTGAGAGACAACCTTTGAGTTCAGTGAAGTGGTTGCACTGTTTAACAAAGTTTCTGTGTCACTCAGTTCCACAGGTTGGGACATGTCAGTTAAGATTTCATTATCCTCTTCCAAAGCCTTCTGGAATGACTCGGAAATGATGGTTGGATGAATCCCTTTCTGAAGAAGCTTGGTACAGGAATCTAAGAGAGAGCCAGCAATGATGACCACAGATGTGGTGCCATCTCCTGCTTCTATATCTTGTGCCTTAGACAGTTCCACAAGCGTTCTGGCTGCTGGATGTAACACTTGCATTTGTTTCAGAATGGTGGCACCATCATTTGTAATGGTCACATCGTGTTTTCCATCTTGAATCATTTTATCCATTCTCTTTGGTCCAAGGCTTGTTCTAATAGCATCAGCAACAGCTTTGGCCCAGATAGATGTTGCTGAAGTGGATCTTGCCGCCTTATCGCGGTCCTGATAGGCGCTTTCACAGGCGGGTGCCCTGCTGCAGGGTGCCACGTTCTTGGGCATGGCAAGCTGAGCTGGGTCTGTGTGGGCTCCGGAAGGACGGATGGACGTGGATTGAGGCCGGCTGCGGAGTAACGGTTCGGGACCAACTGATCCTGATTTTTAAGTTCACTGATCCTTCTTACCAGCTCAAATTGCTCATGAGCCACTTAGCTAAAGTTTTCATTTCATTTATTGTTCTTTTCAGTTCCAGAATCTATTAGGTTCTTTTAAAATAATTTCTCTCTGAGCCGGCCGAGTGGCGAGGTGGTTAAGCGCTGGCTTGGGAGGCCAGCGGCCCCGGTTCGGTTCCACATATGAGGGCCAGTGACACTGCCCTCAAAAAAAAAAAATATTAATTTCTCTCTACATTGATATTCTCTCTTTGGTGAAACACTGGTCTCATACTTTACTGCATTAGGCATGATTTCTGTTTATTGAATGTATTTAAAGTAACTGATTTAAATCTTTTTCTAGTAATTCCAATGCCTGTGCTTCCTCTGGGATGGTTTCTACTGACTACTGTTTTTCCTTTGTATGGGCCATACTTTAATATTTCTTGATGTGGTGCTTGTAATTTTTTTTGAGAACAGAACATTTTAAATAATATAATGCGGCAACTCTGGAAATCAGATTTATCCCTCTCCACAAGGCTTGTTGTTGCTTCTGGTTTTTGTTGTTGTTTGTGTAGTGACTTCCCTAAACTATTAATAATTCTGTACAATCTGTATTATTTAATCTTGTGTTGCCACTGAAGTCTGCTTAGTTTACTGCTCAGCTAATGATTTCCTTAAATGTCTGGAACCAGTAAGTATCCCAGCTTTTGCCAAGGGGTTCTGTGTGCATATTGGATGATGTTTACAGTGTTCTAGAAGGAAGTTTGTAACTCGTTCTTAGCCTTAACTTCTTGCTTTCACAGAGCCTCATAGTCAGCCAGAATGAGAGTTGTATGAGCATTTATGTATATAACCCTGCACATGAGTGTGACCTACTTGATTATCATGAATATGCTGGAGCTTTTAAAAAGCACTGTGGGCCTCTCATTCCCCATATTTTCCTTGTAAATTTTTGGTCAGATTCTTGTTTTCTCTCAACTGTTTTCATCGCTTTAGCTAGCTGTGATGATAAACAATTACCACTGATTGTTTTTGACAAATAGCCCAGGCACAAAGCTGTTCACAGTGAGCAAGTTCTGAACTAGGTTCAATAAAGACAAACCCTTTGAGTGGAGGTTCTGTCAGATCTAATAATGGCAAGTTTTAGGGTAAAGGGACTTCCGGATAACTCCAAACTTATTCCAGTGACTCCTAAGCTGCTGGTTTTCACCATGATTTGCAGGACTGTTGGTTTTCAAGACTTCTGTGGAGTTGGTTAGAAGGGAATGGAATAGGGCATGTTAAAACATCACAGAGCTGGGCCGGCTGAGTGGCGCAGTGCTTAAGAGCTGGCTTGGGAGGCCATTGGCCCCGGTTCGGGTCCCACATGTGAGGGCCAGTAACACTGCCCTCAAAAAAAAACAAAAAAACATCATAGAGCAAGCAAGCTCTTTTTATGAAGATTCAGCTATTTCTTGAATAAACACTCCTTGAATTGTTGCAAGATTTTGGTTAAGTTTTAGATTTCTGAAAATGCTGATTTTGACAGTTTTTTGGGGCCTTGTTGATTTTATCAATGAGTGGATTTTCATAGACCCTTACTTTGCCATTCTGGAAGTGCTCACTCTATTAACTGATTTTTTTTTTTTTTTAAGATTTTATTGCAGAATTGCAGGAGGGGAACAGTGTTGGGGAATCAGGGAAGGGGAACAGACAAGTTGCTGTCCTTTTGTTCCTCAGTCTAGTTGTGGAGGATGCCACTTTACTGACCCATGTTGATACTATCATTTCGCTCTTCCTGGGTGAGGCAGTCACTCGCCAGCCATTGAACAGCTGCTCACGGCGACTAACAGCAGCTCATGCTGGCTGCCGGCTGGTAGCTCATGACAGCCCACTGTAGCAGAGGCTGCAGCCTACACCATCACCGGCAACTCACGGCAGCCCAGTTCCAGGTCGAGCTGTTGTTCACCATCTTGGCAGCAGAGAGCGCAGCATCACTGGCCCTATGAGGGATCTGAACTGGAGCCCTGCTGCTCAGAGCTGGTGTCCCAAGCCAACTCAACCAATGTGTCAGTCGGCCAGCCCTCTATTAACTGATTTTTTCTTTTTTTTCTTTTTTTTTTTTTTCAGGGCAGTGTCACTGGCCCTCATATGTGGGATCTGAACCGGGGCCGCTGGCATTTCAAGCCAGCTCTTAACCACTGCGCCAGTCAGACGACCCTATTAACTGATTTTTTTTTTTTTTAATTTTATTGGGGAATTGGAGGGGAACAGACAAGTTGCTGTCTTTTTGTTCTTCAGTCTAGTTGCGGAGAACATTGTTTCACTTGGCTCATGTTGGTATCGTCATTTCGTTCTTCCCGGATGAGGCAGATCGGTCGCTGGCCTCTGGATGGTCGCTCACCGCGGCTATTGGCAGCTCACGCTGGCTGCCGGCCACTCACTGTAGCCAATGGCAGCTCACTGGGGCTGCAGCCTACACCATTGCTGGGGCTTGCACAGCCCAGCTCCAGGTGGAGCTGTTGATAGCTGTGGAGGGCAGTGTCACTGGCCCTCATATGTGGGATCTTAACTGGGGTCGCTGGCATCCCAAAACCAGCTCTTAACCAATGCGCCACTTGGCCAGCCCCCTATTAACTGATTTTTGACAGATGCATACACTTGTGTAATCCAAACCCCTGTTAAGATATAGAGCGTTACATGAATCTAGGAAATTTTCTCACCCCTGAGGCACTATTATATTCATTGCCTTACAAGTTAAATTAAATAGCTTAGAACATAGTTGTAATATTGTGTGTTTATTTAATTATTTTGTAGAAGAAAGAAGGGTGACATTACTTAGGTCTTCTGGGTGGCCATAATTCAGGTGTGTGTTGGATCAATGCTACTTTACGCACTTTTCACCTCCTCAGCAATTAAAAGGCTCTTTAGTTAGGGAGCCATTTTTGTGAAAATAAAAATAGCAGCCCATGTGACCCATTTTTCATGCCATTTTAGGTTGTGGAAGTAGACCCCAACAAGATTTTCCCTAAAGAAAAAAAATTTTCCTTTGCCTTCATTATTTTTCTGCAAATTAAGATGAGCTTCCTGATGTTTGTGTTTACTTGAATTTAAAGAGTGTGTAACATTGAAGAATCCTATTTAATTTGATTGTTTTCACTGTGTCTCACAGATTTATTCCATGAGCTCTAATAGGAACCTGTGGCCATTTGTTAGTTTTGTTAGAGGTGAAGCTTGCTTGCTTGCTTTGTTTCGTATTTTTATTTTTTCAATTGCAGTTAACATACAATATTATATTAGTTTTAGGTGTACAACATAGTGATTAGACATTTATATAACTTACGAAGTGATCATTTCAATAAATCTAGTTCCCATCTGACACTTTACATAGTTATTACAATATTATTGACTATATTCCTTAGGCTATACTTTACATCGCCATGAATGTTTTATAACTGCCAATTTGTACTGCTTAATCTCTTCTTTTTCAGCTACCTTCCCAATTACCCCTTCTAGCTGGCAACCATCAAAATGTTCTCTGTATCTATGAGTTTGTTTTTGTTTTGTTTGTTTGTTTGTTTATTTTGTGCTTTAGATTCTACATATAAGTGAAATCATAGGGCATTTGTCTTTCTCTGCCTGACTTACTCCACTCAGTACAGTACTCTAGGTCTCTCCATGTCATTGCAGATGGCAAGATTTCATTCTTGTTTATGGCTGAGTAATATTTCATGTTATATGTACCACTTCTTCTTTATCTGTTCATCCATTGATGAATATGCAGGTTGTCTCCATATCATGGCTATTGAAAATAATGCTGCAGTGAACATAGGAAAGTAGTGTTTTGGATAGCTTTGGATAAATACCCAAAGTGGGATTCCTGGGTCCATCTTTTTCTCTTGTTATAGCCTTTATTTTAAAGTCTATTTTGTCCGGTAGAAGTACTGTTATCCCAGAGTTTTTTCATTTCCATTTTCACCAAATGTTTTTTTCCATCTCGTTACTTTCAGTCTGTGTGTATCTTTCAATCTGAATTCAGTCTCTTATAGGCAACTTATGTAAGAGTTATGTTTTCTTATCCATTCAGTCACTCTATGTCTTTTGATTGGAGCATTTAATACCTTTACATTTAAGGTAATTATTGATAGATATGTAGTTATTGCCATTTTATTCATATTTTTGATCTTTTATTATTTTTTTCCTTCATCTTAAAGAAGTCCCTCTAACATTTCTTGTAATGCTGGTTTGGTGTTAGTGAACTCCTTTAACTTGTTGTCTGGAAAGCTCTTTATCCTTCGATTCTAAGGATATCATTTTGTTGGGAAATCAGCTGATAGTTATCCATAAGGGAGCTCCCATAAGACTAAGTGCTTCCTCTTCAATGCATTTAAGAGTCTGTCTTTGTCTTTAACCTTTGGCCTTTTAATTATGATGTGTCTTGGTGTGAGTCTCTTTGGGTTCATCTTGTTTGGGTCTCTCTGTGCTTCCTGGACTTATATGTCTATTTCCTTCACCAGGTTAGAGAAATTTTATATCATTATTTTTTCAAATAGGTTTTCAATTCCTTGCTCTCTCTCTCTTCTTTTTCATGTACCCCATGATACAAATGTTGGTATGCTTGATGTTGTTCACAAGGCCCCTTAAACTACCGTCATGTTTTAGATTTTTTTTTCTGCTGTTTTGATTAGCTGGTTTCTGTTACCTTCTTTTCCAAATCACTGATTTGATCCTCTGCTTCATTGAATCTACTATTGATTCCCTCTAATATATTCTTTATTTCAGTTATTGTATTTTTCTTTTTCTTTTTTTTAGCTGAGCCATTCTGCCACCTGTTGGCGGCTCAGCTTGGGCTGGACATCGAACTGATGTTGCTCAGAGGTCAGGTCGCACTCTAGAGAGTTATTGTATTTTTCATTCCTGACTGGTTCTTTTTTATATTTTCTCTTCTCCATTTTTATGTTTCCTATCTCTGTTGAAGTTCTCACTGAGATCATTGAGCATTCTTTTTTTTTCTTTTTTTCTTTCTTTTCTTTTTCTTTTAAAGATTTTATTGGGGAATTGGGGAAAGGGAACAGCTAAGTTGTTGTCCTTCAGTTTTAGTTGTGGAGGGTGCTGCTAGCTCAGCTCCAAGTCCAGTCACCATCCGGCTGCCCGTCGGCAGCTCACGGCTGCTCAGCTCAAGGTGCTGTGTTCAGTCTTAGTTGCGTTTGGGCAGCCCACCGTCCCATGCGGGAGTTGAACTGGGAACCTTGTTGTTAGGAGCATGTGCTCTCACGTGCTGAGCCTTCCTGCCACCTGTTGGCAGCTCACTGGCAACTCAGCTTTGGTGCAGCTCACTGGCCCCTGTGGGAATTGAACTGGCAACCCTGTTGCTCAGAGCTTGCGCTCTTAACCAACTGAGCCACTCGGCTGATCCCCGAGCATTCTTATAATGAGTGCTTTGAACTTTGTGCTGGGTAGATTGCTTGTCTCTATTTTGTTTAGTTCTTTTTCTAGAGTTTAGTCCTGTTCTTTCATTTGGGATATGTGTCTTTGTCTCCTCATTTTGGCTGCCTCCCTGATTTGTTTCTATGTATTAAGTAGGACTTCTATGTCTCTCGGTCTTAATAGAATGCCTTATGTAGTAGGTGTCCTGTGGGGCCCAGTGGTGCAGTCTCCCTGGTCACCTGTGTCGGGTGCTGCAGGTGTGTTTATTGTGTGGGTTGTGTGTGTCCTCATATTGTCATTGAACCTTGGTTGCTGTTTGCACATCAGTCGGGCTTATTGGTTGGGAGGACTGGCCACCATGACTACAGTGGAGGAGCTGTTGTGCAGGGGCCGACCCTGTGTAGCAAGATTCACTTTAGTAGGGGTCTGGTGCCTGCCCAGTCTGCCCTTTGGGTGTGTCATCTGTGGAGGCAGAGAGTAGTGTTCCAGCTTGGTTCAAATCCAGCCACTGAATGTGCTGTCCTGGGGCCTCTTGGGAGGGGTCCTGCCCCAGGTCAAGTTCAGCTGCAGCCTGTGCCCTGGCCAGGGCCACCTGGCATGAGCTGCAAAGCAATGTGCTGATGTCTTTCAATTACACTACGCTTGGATGTGCCTCGAGAGGCCAAGCCATGAAATTAGGCCAGCTGTCACTAGTGGTGGGCTTACGGCTGTTCAGCAAGAGTTATGGGGCACGCCAATGCCAGATGCTGCTTGTTTGGGTTTTGTCAACCTTTGAGAGATTTTAAGAAAATCCGTAGCATGAGCCAACACAGGTCATTTGTATGGAAAAGCCACTGGAAGAGGCTTGGTTGAGTCCACAGGTTGGGTAAGGCAGGGTCTCAGGGAATCATCAGGACAGGGTGGGTAGTGCTGGCTAGGTTGATGGAGATTCAGATATGTGGCCTCCTGCGTCTGCATGCTGGGATAGGGGAGGGCTCAACAGAAATAATGGTTTCTGCCAGCAGTTCTGTGTGAGAGAAAGCTCCTCCTCCAGCTCTTGCCTTGATGCCAGACAATCCATTTCCTCCGTATATGTCCCTGGCACATTTTGTGTTGCTGACCCAGTGATGGAGTTCAGAATGAGTTTGTCAGTGAGTAAGTCTGTGTACTGTCCCTTTAAGAGGAATGCCTGGGACTCCAGCTGCCCTTTGTCTCAACTTAGCCGCTATCTCTGCAGGATTTCACAGCCAGAAGTTGTGTGGACTTCTTTTCCTGGCACTGGAACCCTAGGCTGGGGGCCCAGATGAGGGGTTGAGAAGCCTCGCTCCTCCAGGGTGACCTCCACAGCTGAGCTATCTCTCCCAATTTTTAACCACCACATGTGGGTGCAGGACTAGTCCTTACCGCGTCTCTGCCACTACCAGTCTTGAGGTAGCTGCTTCTGTATGTCTGTAGTTGTAGGACTTCTGTTCAGCTAGACTTCAGGTGATTCTCAGTTGTTCTGTAGTTTAGTTGTAGAATAATTTTGATGTGGTTGTGAGAGAAGGCAAGCACAGCGTTTACCTACTCCCCCATCTTGACTGGGAACCCTGGTCTTCATTGTGGCTATTTTTTACCTTTGGTAGATTGAAGATAATGAGATATAAATACCCCCATGTGTTCATTCTACTGTTTTTCCTGGAAGCCACTTAGCATCATTTTAGTTTCTGTTACAGATTTGATCATCTCTCGTATTTCTTTTTTTTACTTTCAAAATCTTTTATTACTTATTTCTGTGCAGATTTTGCTTCTGTCCTCTAATAAACCAAATACTCAATGTTTCACAAAGATATATCCATCTTCATTGTGTCAAGAATATAAATGAGATATTTTCTGAAATTCTTTTGGACTGTCATATAAATTTATTCCTGAAGGAGGTGACTTTCTAAATTTTCCAGAGGACTGCTTCTAATATGCAAAATTGTTTCATAAGGTCTTAGGTTATTTTTCTGCTTTTACTTCATGAAGGTATATAGCCCTTGAGTGTGGAAATAGGAAGTTTTTGGGACTTGCACAAGTCTGAAACCTACTGGAACTTTGTTTCCAGCTTTACTTGCTGTGATACAGTGTTTTTGCCTAGGCTAGATTACGTTTGCTGAGTCCATTCCTAATCAAAGAACAGAATTCCTTAGTTTTGAATCAGATTAAGTATGTATGTGTTGTTTTATCTCTGAGGTCTCCTCTCCCTAAAATTTGTATACTTCCCCATGTGTATCTTGAGAGTATTGAGAGTATTTAGGGGAGGGCACTTTTTTTTTTTTTAAGATTTTATTGGGGAATTGGGGGAGGGGAACAGCGTTGGGGAATCAGGGAAAGGGTGTTCTTCAGTCTAGTTGGGAAGGATGTTGCTTCACTGGCCCATATTGTTATCGTCATGGCGCTCTTCCCGGATGAGGCAGATTGGTCGCCAGCCTCTGGATGTCGCTCACCATGGCTATTGGCCGCTCACGCTGGCTGCCGGCCACTCACTGTAGCCTGTGGCAGCCCACTGCAGCAGGGCCTGCAGCCCATACTGTCGCGGGCCATCTTAGCTATAGAGGCAACCAGGTGGAGCTGTTGTTCACCATTTTAACTGTAGAGGGCAGTGTCACTGGCCCTCATATGTAGGATCCGAACCGGGGCTGCTGGCATCCCAAAACCAGCTCTTAACCAATGCGCCACTCGGCCGGCCCTTAGGGTAGAGCATTTTTAACCTATTTCCTAGAAGTATTGCTATGGCAGTTAAAGTCTTAGAACGTATTTTACTCTTTTTATTTTTCTTAATAGATATTAGGTTCAGAGAATTTGATTAATTATAATTCTTGGTTTATAACAGTTTATCAATTCAGGCCTTGCCCATTTATTTATTTTTAAAAAAAAGATTTTATTGAGGAATTGAGGGAGGGAACAGTGTTGGGGAATCAGGGAAGGGGAACAGACAAGTTGCTGTCCTTTTGTCCTTCAGTCTAGTTGTGGAGGACGTCGGTTCACTGGCTCATGTTGGTATTGTGATCTTTGCACTCTTCCCTGCTGAGGCAGATCTGTCGCCGGCCATTGGATGGCCTCTCACGCCAGCTGTTGGCCACTCACGCTTTTACTCTCTTTCATTTATAATTTATTTTTCTTAAGCATTACCTCTACATACATTGAGAACCACACCAGTGTTACTTTGATTTTAACAGTCTAATGTAATTTTTAAAATTCAAGAGGAGAATGGTATTTTATTTTATCCACGTATTTCATTGTTCTTCATTTCCTGGTGTAATCTTTTTATTTACTTTTTCTGATGTTAATAAAGCAACTCCAGCTTTCTTTTAATTACTGTTAAAATGATACCTCTTTTTCCAATCTTTTAACCTATTGTCTCTTTACATTTAAAGAGAATTCTTTTAGGTAACTTATAGTTGTATATTAAAATTTGACAGTCTCTGTCTTTTAATTGCGATGTGATTATTGGTTTATTGGATTTGAACTTACCATCTTCGATATTTCTTTTTTACTTTTCCTGTTCTATTTTGTTTTGTTGCCATGTTTCAAATTGAGTATTTTGTGTGTGTGATTCCATTTTATTTCATTTGTTGGCTTATTAAGCTCTCTGTTTTGTTGTCTTACTGGTAACTTGGGGATTTGTAGTGTACAACTTTAATTTATCATAGCCTATATCAAGTAATATTATTTTACTTATTTTACATATAATTACATATAAAAATAATACTATTTTACATATAATTACATCACAACAGTACCATCCATTACACTTACCCTGTTTTGATCTTTGTGCTTTATTTTTATACACTTTGCATTGGTATATGTTATAAATATCAAAGTATGTTCTGTTTATTTTTTATTTTATTTATTTATTTTTTTTGAGGGCAGTGTCACTGGCCCTCATATGTGGGACCAAACCAGGGCCGCTGGCTTTCCAGGCCAGCGCTTAACCACCGTGCCACTCGGCCGGCCCTTGTTCTGTTTATTTTGATTTAAACAGGATTCCTTCCACCTAGTTAATCAACACATCAATCACCTCACATATTTATCTTTTTATAGTGAGAACATTTAAATTCTACTTTCTTAGCAGATTTCAGTTATACAATACAGTGTTATTGACTATAGGTGTCATGTTATCTTTAGATCCTCAGACCTTATCAATCTTTTATCTGAAAGTTTGTACCCTTTTACCAACCTCTTCCTATTTCCTGTACTTCGCAGCCCCAGTCAACCAACCACTTTTCTATTCTGTTACTATGAGTTTGTCTTTTTAACAGTCTTTTTAAAAATGTAAAAAAACACAAACCAAAATTTGACTTTATGACCACTTTAAAAGTGTACAGTTCAGTGGTATTAATTATATTCATAATGTTTTATGATCATTACCATTATGAGTTACCAAAATTTTTGATCCCTCCCTAAACTGGAACTCTACATTAAACAATAACTCTCTACGTGCAGCTGCTGATAACCACTATTCTACTTTCTGTCTCAATGAATTTGCATATTCTAGGTATCTCATTTAAGAGGAATCATACATTTGTCATTTGTGCCTGTTTTGTTTCACTTCCATAATGTTTTCAAGTTTCATCCATGTTGTAGCATGTATCAGAACTTCATTTCTTTTTATGGCTGAATTGTACAGCTGTAGTACATTTTATTTTCCATTTGTAGGTTGATGGATACTAGGCTTGTTTCTAACTTTTGTCCATTGTGAATAATGCTTCTGTGAGCATTCACATATAAGTATCTGTTGGAGTTCCTGAGTCATTTTATATTTACCCGCATATTTATCATTTCTGGTGGTCTTCATTCCTTTGTGTAAATCCATCTAGTATCATTTTCATTCCTGATATAGAATAATGGTGGTCTTTTTTTTTTGAGGACAGTGTCACTGGCCCTCATATGTGGGACCGAACCAGGGCCGCTGGCTTCCTAAGCCAGTGCTTATGATGGTCTTTTAACAGTTCTATAACTCAGATTTACTCTTGATGAATTTTCAGCTTTTGTGTGATAAATTCTGGCTCTCTCCCTCCGTTCCCTCCTCCATTAAAGATATTTTTTCTGAGTCTAGAATTTTAGGTTGAGGTTGTTAAAAATTTCAGTACCTTAAAAATGTCACTCCATTTTCTACTGGTTTGCATAGTTTATCATCAGAAAGCTGTTGTCATTCTTATTGTTTCTCATTATTATGTATTGTGTCTGCTTTCTCCGACTCTTTAAAATGTCCTTTTTATCGTTGGTGTGTGTGTGTTATGGGGGGGGGTCAGGATGTGTTTGTTTTACAGGACAGTGTAAGTGCATGCATGTTGTATGTAGGTGGTGTGTTTTCGTATTGTGTGGGTTGTTTATATATGAGCATGCATGCTTTTTTGTGTGTGTGGAGACATTTTATGTATGTTGTGTGTGGACAGGTTTGTTGTGTGTCTATATTTTGTGAAGATGGGTTTGCATATGGTGGTGGCTTTGTATGTTATGAAGGAGCAGTTTTTTGTGTGCTTTGTTTTGTAGATTTGGTAATACAGTGTCTTACTGGGTTATTGTTGTCCTTATGTTTGTTTGTTTGTTTTGAGGGCAGTGTCACTGGCCCTAATATGAGGGACCCGAACCGGGGCCGCTGGCTTCCCAAGCCAGCTCTTATCCAACGTGCCACTTGGCCGGCCCCTTATGTTTATTTTGATTATTAATATGTGAGGTGAGAACTTAATACCAATTAAAATATTTTTATTTTATTATTTCTTTGTTTTTATTTCTCTGTAATTAAAAAAAATTGTTATATCGTTTTGTTGTTGCTTTTTCTTTTTTAAGATTTTATTGGGGAATTGGGGGAGGGGAACAGCGCTGGGGAATCAGGGAAGGGGAACAGACAAGTTGCTGTCTCTTTGCTCTTCAGTCTAGTTGCGGAGGATGTTGCTTCACTGACCCATATTGGTATCGTCATTGCGCTCTTCCTGGATGGTCATTGCACTCTTCCCGGATGAGGCAGATCGGTCGCCGGCCTCTGGATGTCGCTCACCGCGGCTATTGGCTGCTCACGCTGGCTGCCGGCCACTCAGTGTAGCCTATGGCAGCGAACTACAGCAGGGGCTGCAACCCACACCATCGCCGGGGCTTGCACAGCCCACCTCCAGGTGGAGCTGTTGTTAGCTGTAAAGGGTAGTGTCACTGGCCCTCATATGTGGGATCCGAAGCAGGGCTGCTGGCATCCCAAGCCAGGCTTAACCAGTACGCCACTCGGCCGGGCCTGTTGTTGCTTTTTCAAACCTTGTTCCATATTTTTCTCCTTAATATTTTAGAATTTATATGTTTATTATCCTCGTTGTCTTTGAAATTTTAAAATATGTATTTAGCTCTAGACTTCAAATTTTAAAATATTTCCCTCGTCCCATATTAAAGAATTTGGAACACTTTAGCTCTAATCAGTTCCTTACAAAATAATACTTTTGTTGTCTAGTATTTCAAGTCTGACTTTTTAGAAATCTCACAATTTATACACAACATTTTTTTTCTAACAATACAGTTAGAAAAAACATTTAACACTTTAAAAAAAAATACCTTTGTACTTACCATATTATGATGACTTTGCATGTCAGATTGTGCTTGTAGGAACATTCCTTTAGAGCAAATCTCTTAATGGTAAATTACCTTAATTTTTATATGCAAGTTCTTTATTTAGCACTAGTTCACAATTGTAAATTGTAGGTAGACAGATTTTTTTTCTGGGCACTTTGGAGATAATATTCTACTGTCTTACTCATAAACTGTTGCTGTCAATGCCTGCTAACTTGTTTTATATCCTCTATTATCTCTCAGCCTGTTTTTTAGTTCTCCTTTTTTGTTTTTTAGTGTTCACTGTGATGTGGATTTCTTTTTATGTGTTCTATTTGGACTCTTTTGGTCTGAAACTGTAGAACCACCTCTTTTAGTGGTTCAAGAATATTTGCAGCTGTTATCCATTCTCTCTTCTCTTTTTAGAACTACATTTAAACTGTGTGAGATATTTTCTGTTCCTTTTCTTTGTTTTTTATGGGTAAGTTTTTTGAATGTATTTTTATGTTCTTTAGTTCTTTCCAGCTATGCCACTTCAGCTTTCCTGCCTTTCCATTTAGTGTAAGAGTTGTTCCAGCCTCGCTCCCAATTCTGTTTATTTTTGATATTGGGAAATGCTGTCCCTGGAGACCTTGCCTGTATTTTGAGAGAAACAGGGATATCTACCTTCCAATATTGTACAGTACAAGGTTCACTCAGAGCTCTTCATTTGTCATGATACACAGAAATAAGAATGTCTTTGGTATAATTCCCACTGTTTTTCAGCCTATATTTTAATGAGTTTGAAAGCAGTAAACAGATTTGAAGGGACAGTTGTAGAGGTATATGTGTATGTATGAATACAGATTTTTTTTTAGTCCTGTTTGCTAAGAGATTTTCTGATTTAGTAGGGTGGACCCAATAATTTGCATTTCTTAGAGTTTCCAGGTGATGCTAATGCAGCTCATTTGGGGAATAAACTTTGAGAACAATTGGATTAGATGATTTCTTGATTTCCGGCTTTGATTCTTTACCTTAGAATAGGGTGTTATCTGGCTTTGGGATAATTTTATTGATACTTAGTAAAAGTGCTATAACATTTTCTTTTTTGTGCCTGAGTAATTTAAAAGCACTGCATTAATGTACTGTTTTATTTTAGTGATCATTCAGGTTATGTTCGTCCAGTACCAGTGCCACGCAGTTTAAATAGTGATATTTCCTATTTTGGTGTTGGGGGCAAGCAGGCTGTATTCTTTGTTGGACAATCAGCCAGAGTAAGTAAAAAGTTTCTTACAGATGAAAGTCGATAAAAATATTTTGAGATTGATTCTGTCTAAATGTGTTAGCCAGTTTAACTTTTAGGAATCTTTAAAGTACTCTTTTTAATATTTAACAGATGATAAGCAAACCTGCAGATTCTCAAGATGTTCATGAGCTTGTGCTTTCTAAAGAAGATTTTGAGAAGAAGGAGAAAAATAAAGAGTCAATATATAGTGGATATATTAGGAACAGAAAGGTATAATACATTTTAACTCACTAATTATAAATTTATTACTTTGGATGGATCATAGGATAAGAACATTTTTTCTAATTCTATCTAAGATGCTAATGTTGCTTTAATAAACTTGAAGGTATGAAACTTTCAGATTAAATTATTTTCATTCTTTTTCCTTTAATTATGTGAATAGCAAAAGTGATCATTTATGTGCTTTCTCAGGCTGTCAGTCTTCAGATGAGAAGTTTTCTCATAAAGCCAAGTAAGCCTCCTGGAAATTGCTCATAAGATTGTAAACTGTTTTTCCTTGCACTGAGTTTGAGTTTTTAAAATTTTTATTGTATAATAACCACAGAACTAAAGTAGAAAACAGTGATAGGGTAAGTCTTTTAGGAAATCAGAGATTTAGAGAAAGAAATGAGCATTTTATTTCTATTATAAATTTGCTTTCAAATTCTCATTTAATAAGCAGAATGTTAACAAATTTGAATCTTGGTCATGTACATGTGGTCATGTACATGTTATTTATTGTATTCATTCAACCTTTCTCCATTTGAAACACTTTAGAATTTTAAAATCTTGATTTTAAAGTAATTTTGAGATTTTAAAAAATTCTGTTCAGATTGTAAAAAATTTTGTAGGAAAGTATAAATAAATAAAAGTAGTCTCACATGCTAGAAAAAGCACTTATATTTAGTTGAATTTCCTTCCACATTTTTTTTTAAAGATTTTATTGGGGAATTGGGGAAGGGAACAGTGTATTTTTCCAGGACCCATCAGCTCCAAGTAAAGTTGTTGTCCTTCAGTCTTAGTTGTGGAGGGTGCAAGCTCAGCCACAAGCCCAGTCACCGCTTTCAATCTAGTTGCAGGGGTGCGCAATCCACCATCCCATGCAGAAGCAAACTGGCCATCTTGATCTTAAAAGTGCGCGCTCTAACGGCTGGCTGGCCCGAGCCCACATTTTTAAAATTAACATTTGAGTATTGCTCCATTTTACAGAATATTTTGGTACACCAAACACATTTTTAATAGCTTTATAGTATTTTTTGGACTGAATGTACCGTAATTCAACTATTCTGTTGAATATTTAGCTTATTTAAAGGATTTTACTATAATTATAAAGATACTGCCATAAGTATCTTTGCATAACATTCTGCTTGAATTACATTTTTTCTTAGTATACATTGTTAGAATTTTAATAGCTGTAACAACGAATTTGAACTTTATAAATGTTCACAGTATATATTGCAAAACTGCTTTTCTGAAAGGTTGAATCAAAATCAGAAACACTCAACAACAGTATATGAAAGTGCCTATCTGATCGTTTTCTTATTAAAAAGAATGTGGGAAGGCAGTAAAACGTTGGCAATTTGATAGGTAAAAATAATACTTTTTCTTTCATTGCTAGTGAGCTGATTTTCTTTTTCATGTTTATTAGCTACTTTTATTTTCTCTGTAGCTTAACATTCTCTGTCTAGGAAATTTCTTCATTTTGCTCATCCCATGTTTTCCTCTTTAATTTTGTTGCATTTATTTAACAATTTATGTATCTTAATATATTTGCATAACAGTATTCTATCTTATCTTTTCCATACTATCTTACCATCACAAAGTCCTATAAAGTATTTTGGTGGAAATATTATTTGCCATGTTAAAACTGGTGAAATTGAGGATTAAGTGATTTTCAAAACTATACAGATAATGATAGGATAGAACTGAGGTCTCTTGGGTCATCATTTCTGCCAGCTTTTTCTGTGTTTTGTGCTTAGTTCATCCCAATGAACAGGTCACCTGTCCTTTCCAGTCTACTTTCTTTTGGCTCCTCCTATATCCCTGACCTGTTAGCAGTTATTACAATGTGTGTGGGATTGGTAGGTTTTGATCTATAATCACTTTTTCTGTGTGTGTGTGTTTGTGTGTATGTATATATATATGTATATGTGTATGCCACTTAATATCAACAGTTCTTAAATCTGTATTTCTTGTCAAAAGACCTTTTTCCTAAGACTGAGAAATTGAATCAGACTGGACTTTGTAAAGAAAACAAACCATTCTAGGCACTTAAACAGAAAAGGATTTAATAAATGAAATTAGATGTTTACATGATGATTGGAAGGGTTGAAGGAACAAACTCTAGCTGAGCCTTGTAGAATGATGCCAGGACACACCAAACAGACCTTCAAGGGATGCTGCAACATATGCTATAATCACATAGCTGGGGGACCAACACTGGATCTGGAATTCAGAAACAATGCCTTCTCTGTAATCCAGGAGTTGGAAAGGCCTTACTTCCACAATTGCTCCAACATTGGAACACAAAATTTCTGGCTAGATCTGCATCAGTGCTGACACTTGAAGCTGGATGGAACCAGGACAATGGTCTTTTCAGTGCCTTGCATGATAACAGAAAACCTTCAAGAAACCTCAGGAAATGGACTCTGCTTCATTTTTCCCTTCTGAATCTTTGGCTAATGCATCTATTGAATAGTTGGTGAGACTCAATTTGCATACACAACCCAAACGTAAGGGAACCTAAGAAATAAGCATTTTTATCTTTCCATCCTCTGGAGTCTGGAAGGGACATAAAAGGGAGTGTGAATGAGTGCCTGAGTACCAAGTGATCATACCTAACATACCCATTTCTGATTTCAATTAGGTGTCCTCCAGGTGTTCCATAAATAACTAATTTTTGGTATATCTGAAATCAAACATTATCTATAAAGTTTTATTTTCTCCTTTTCTCTTCCTTCTTTACAAACTACCCTTTTCAATTAACAGCATCCTCTGACCAAGCAGTTGGTAATTGTAATCATTCACCACATTTAATTGTCTTTTAAAATAGTTTTATTTTCCCTGTCCTCCACCCATTTCTACTGCTTGAATCAGCTTTTCCAGCCTCATCTATCATTATATTCTAAACTACTTTATTTCCCTTATACTTTCCAATCCTTCATGTTCTCATTGGTCTGCAGTGTTTTTGTTAAGTCTTCTGTTGGGTGAATGTCACCCTTTTTAACTCTGTAGCTCTTGGTTCATATCTTTATAATGGCACATTATTTTGTAATTATTTGTTTCTCATCTCCTACTAGATGGAATTTGTTTGTATGGAGGAAGAGCACTGTCTTATTTATCTTGAACCCTATCTTCTTGTGTTTAGCTTGAGTTATGGGACTTAGAAGGTGCTTGATAAATATTTGGATGATGAACCTGCATCCTGATTAAACCCAAGCTAATCTAACTCTCAAAGTGTATAAAATGTTGCTTGTATATTATATACTATAGTTATAATATTAGTGATTTAGTATGTAGGGATGATTGGAATGGTTTTGCAGGGCTTGTTTTTATTTTTTATTAAGAAAATAATAATATAAGCTTATTAAACAGCAAAGAAAATCAGCCGGTTTCCTAAACGTAATAGTTCAATGTGTTTCTTTATCCTTACAAGTTTTTTATGTGTATGGCAACATACATAGTATATGTATGCATATATATGCATGCAATTTTTAACACATATGGACTCATAGTAAAAGTTAAGAAGTTTATAATACTTATCCTCAAACACTCCCCCCACACCCCTCTCCCTACTTCCCTTCTGTAAGCTATAGATATTCTCTGAAGATAGACTGGAGATTTTACTCCCTTCTAATAAAATCATGTGTCTTTGTGCTAAGCCAGTTGGGTTCAGGTTGCATCCTAGTTTTCTTGAATATGGAGGGCAGAGCATTGGTCTTGACCAAGTTACGTGGTAGGTATCCCAAGCAAGGACTCATTCTGCCTTGGAGGGTAAGTGTTCTCAATTTTTTCCAGCGTTTTTAAGGTTAGTATTTATTTTTCTTTATGATTCTAAAATTGATTTAGCATTATGTTAGGATACTCTTTTATGTTTGCTAGTTTAGCTATCTATGTAAAAAGTTCCCTTGTCCTCACAGGATTATCACACACTCAGCTGAACGATATTTTTGGCCATTTTTTCCCCCCAAATTTTGAAGCCTGTATTTGAAGCTATCCAGGTGAATGGTAAATGTTATTTCTATAATTACAATTAAGGTGTATATAATCTGTTTTGTTTATATTTATTCTTGCAGCCATCTGATTCTGTTCACATTACAAATGAGGATGAAAGATTTCTACATTATCTTATCTCAGAGGAGAAGGAAAAAGATAGCTTTACTGCTGTAGTTATCACAGGAGTACAATCAGAACACATACAGTACTTGAAAAATTATTTCCATCTTTGGACAAGACAGTTAGCGTAAGTAATTACTTATATTTGACTCAGGACATATTACTACTTATCTTTTTTAAGACAGAAAATATTACAGATGTATTGAAGCCTCTTGGCTGTCTGTTTTGCCCTGTGCCGTTTCCTTTCCTTCAGTACATTAACCAATATTTTGACATTAGCATTAAAGTGTTCCCTATTCTGTAAATATTCATTAGTCACCTGTAATGTATTGGTCATTATTTGAGAGACAGGCTTTTTGACACCAATGATAAAATTTAAAGCAAACCAGAATTTATCAAATTCAGTGTCATCATTCCCATAGCCCCCTTTTGTGCTTCTCTAGAGGACCTGTCATAATCTTCTGTACCATATATTTTACTTATTTTTTTGTATGCCTCCTCCCATTGGAATGTCTTTTTTTAATGCACTGTTATATCTCCATGTATCCTCTACATAGTAGATGCTCAGTAAGTGTTTATCAGATTAACACATTAAATCTGTTAATATGAAAAAAATGTGTCTATGTGCCTATATGACATTATTAGTAATACTGAAAAGAAATCTTCGTGTATCTATTCCTGGAAACCTTTTAGGGAGTTAGACCATTAGACCAAATCAGAGGAATATTTATTTAATGACTCTGAGCCTTTTCTATGTAGCTGTATACCATTTATTGGACTGTTTCCTTAATTTGTGCCTGAATTGCTGAGTCTTGCAAAAACAAAATTCATCTTTTTGAAAAGTATCTTTTCACATTTTACCCAAGAGGCTATTGCACTTAATTTGAGATTCTTTGTTTTATACATAAATATACATTAACAGAGTTAGGACTTTTTTCTTGTATGGAAAAATAAATTTGATTTTAGAAATACCATTTTTCTTCTTGGCCATATAACCCAAAAGTTTTAAATAAGACTTTGGAATTTTTTTCCTCTAAGTACATATTTTTATTAGTAATTGAAGGAACTCAGTATACACAACACATAATTAGGCCACACTCATACTCTAACAAAGAATAACGAATAGCTTTTACCATTCTTTGAAACAGACAATTGTTAAGCTATTTATAGCACTCTCTTAATGTATGGTTGTAAACTTATCTTTGATTATATTAACAATTGAGAAGTCTGAAGAAAGATCTCAAGATTTTCAGTGATTTCCTTTTATCTCAGTAATATTTTAAACAGTAGCTAGGATAATTATTTTTTAAAAATTAAAATTCATATGAAAGAATATTGCAGATTCCTGTTTGAGGAATTACTGCAGATATGACATGTTTTAGCCCTGAATAATGTCACCAAAATTTAGATGTTTTTAACCTTAAAAAAAGTAACAAAGATTTCTGAAGTGATTTTCAATGGGATAATGTTGAATGTATTGCTTTTGTTTGTTTGGGGATTATTGGGATTAGATTGTTTCAGTGATATAGGAGAGGAGTAATGAGAGTTATAGAATGATATTCTTATGTTGCACAGATAACTTAAGATATCCAATCCTGTATACTCCCTGATATTTGAGTCCTTTCTTGAACATCCCTGACAAGTAGAATTATAGCTCTTGCCTTTTAGTATTTTTGAACTGTACGTTTTGGAAGTGTAAAGTATGTGTGCTTTGAAGTAGGAGGGGCCTGGATTGAACCTCTAGTTCTGTGACTTTAGGTAAATTATATAAACTCCATGTGCTGCAACTGTATGTATAAAATGAGGTTTAATACCTGTATCTCAGGATTGTTTTTTATTATTAAATGGGATACTGTGTTTAAAAATGCTTAGTGTGCTTGGTACCTAGAGGTACTGCCAAATAGTAGTTACAAAAATTTTTTGTGGTAGAAGAATGTATGAACTATAATTTTATGTAAATTAAAAGTATGAAGTTACTCTTCTGTATTTTAGGCATATTTATCATTACTATATTCATGGCCCAAAAGGAAACGAAAAACGTACATCAAAAGAAGTTGGACCTTTCAGCAACATTGATATTGAAGTAAGATAAAATTTCTTCAAATATTATGAATTATTAGGTATCCCTTCCAGTTCCAAGTGACTTTGGATAAGAAAAATCAGTCAATAAATAGACAACTTCTCTCTCCTTTTTACCAAAGTTCTTTGGTGATTTGATGTCCAAGTAAAGATATTGTTCCTAGATGTGTTTTTCTGGAACCTTTGTTTACTATAGTTGGTTTCATTTTCCTCCGTCCTTTATAGAGCTATGAATTGTTGCTGAATATTATATCTAAAGCAGAGAAGAAAAGGGACATAAATAGTTTCCCTTTTGTTCATAGAAGTGTTGTAATGGTAAAGTAAGATTTAGAAGCACAAAACATTTGAATGTTGTGTTCCCAATATCCTTGCCCACACATTAGAAAGAATTTTATGTATATCATTGTTCCACTCCCTACCTCTAGCAAGAAACTTTGAATTAAATGTACTCAGGACTAATCAGTCCTTCAGCTCTGCTTTGCTCTTTCTTTACTTAATATTCTTTAGTATATTCCTTATTGACATGCTACGTATAACTATATAACTCATATAAATACAGGGTATGATCAAACAGTATGGTGAATGTTTAAATTAAAAAAATTTATTACATTTAAAGATACATTGCCATTAATCCCCTTCAAAATACTCCCCCTTGCTTCGAACGCATTTATCCCATCATTCTTGCCACTTTCTGAAGCAGTTCTGGAAGTCCGCTTTCATGAGTGTCTTTAGTTATGCTGTCATGGCTGTCTCAGTGTCCTGAATCATTTTGATTTGGCGAAGAGCCAGAGGTCGACGATGCCAGATCCGGTGAATAAGGTGGATGAGGATTCACTGTAATGTTTTCATTTTACAGAAATTGCTGTATAGCAGAACTAATATGTGACACAGAGCATTGTCATAATGCAGGATGATTTACAGCACACTTTAAAAAAACACCTTCTCTAGGGTCGGCCGAGTGGTTCAGTTAGTTGAGAGCTCGCTCAAGAGTGTGAGCTGAGCTCTGAGCAACAGCAGTTGGATGCCAGCGCGAGCTGAGCTGCCGTTGAGCCGCCAACAGGAGGCAAGATTGCTCAGCTAAAAAATAAATAAATAAATAAATAAATAAATAAATAAATAAATAAATAAATAAAACACCTTCGCTCAATAGTAGCTCACACCCAACTGACTGCACTGAACAAGTTGAAACTTGTCATAATACTGTTATGAAGGTTCGACTCTCTGCTTCCCATATTGAAAATCTCTGCTATTCCATTGGATGGCACTTGGCAACAGCATTCACCATCACACATTGCTTCTGGTACAGCAATTTATGTTAAAAACATTATGGTGTGTCCTCATCCACCATATTCACCAGATCTGGCACTGTGTGACTTCTGGCTCTTCCCCAAAGTCAAAACGACCATGAAAGGTAAACGTTTTGAATCGATTCATAACATCAAGGCAGCCATGACAGTGCAACTAAAGACACTCATGAAAGAGGACTTCCAGAACTGCTTCAGAAAGTGGCAAGGATTATGGGTTAAGTGTGTTCGAAGTGAGGGGAAGTATTTTGAGGGGCATTAATGGCAATGTGTTTTTTACCGTAACATTTTTTTTTTTTTTAATTTAAACATTCATTGTAGTTTATGATTACACACATGTATATTTCATTAAGCTAGATGATTACTTTTACAAATAAAAGTTTTTGCCTATTTCTTTGCTAGATCATAGCTGAGAACAAGTCACCATAGAATTTAATTATTTTTGTTTTATTTTTATTTTAGATTTCTGTGTTTGAAAAGGGGAAGTCACCGAAGATTGTCAACCTGAGGGAAATGCAAGATGACATGCAGACGTTGTATATAAACACAGCAACTGATAGTTTTGAGTTCAAAGCTCATGTTGAAGGAGACGGTGTAGTGGAAGGCATTATCCGATATCACCCTTTCTTATATGATAGAGAAACTTACCCTGATGATCCATGCTTTCCATCGAGTATGTAATCTGTTATCTCTTAGCTACAAAATGTGAAGTTGTGATTCAAAATAGTGATTTGTTTCTTTTAATGATTATTATTAGTTGGGTTACTAAGGTTAGACAAATTTTAACACCTTTTTCCTTATACACATCTTTAAGTTTTTAGGTATTTGTAATTTTTATAATTCTTGATTTTTGTGTATATTCACTTCCAGAGAAATAAAGCACTGGCTTTAAGAAATAGTATATTTTCTTTTATCTTAGTTCTCTGACTGAGCTGAACTTTTAGTTTAGTACTGCATATTAATCCTTCGTATATTCTCCATATTGGTTTCCTATTTGTCTTCCTAGGTATTTATAAAGAAGTTTTAAACTTTATGTAGTCAGTTTTTTCTTGATGCTTCTGATTTTTGTCTTGCTATAGAAATTCTTCTTATACCACAAGATTATAAAAAGATTCTGTAGTTTTAAAAAAACATTGTATACTTAGCTCTTTAATAATGCATCTGTAATCTCCTTTTTTGTGTGTAGGACGAAGTAGAGCTTTAATATATTCCATGTGGGTGTCCAGTTTCCTAGCACCAATTATATTGAATGTTATCATTAAAAAAATAGTTTGAAATGTAACTTTTACAATAATATTAAGTTCCCATATGTACATAGATCTGGTGTCTTTACTTTAGATCTGTTTTGTAGTTTTATACATGAGTAATAATACTGCCTTATAGCTTTATACTATAAATTGATATCTGCAGAGCAAGGCACTCACTGTTCTTTTTTGAGAATATGATTATTTCTTAATCTTCTACTTTTCTAGATAAACTTTGGAATCACTTTTTACAGTCACTTTTAAAAAATCCTAGTGTGATTATTGAGATTGCTTTGAATTCATAGATTAACAGTATTAAATTTTCTCATTCAGAATACTTCTTTAGTATATCCTTAGTGTTGTGGGTTCTAGAAGCAGATTTTCTGGTTTGAATCCCATCTCTGCCATTTTCTAGTGTTAACTTAGACAAACTAATGCCTACCTCAGTTTTCCTTATCTGTGAAATGGGTGGTGGTGGTAATACTTCATCCTCCATAGAGGTGTTATGGGGGTTAAATCAGAAACTGCTGCAAGTCTTTAGTGACCAACATTATTCAGTGCTTATTTTTGTTACTACTCAATCGCTCTGTCTCTCGTGATGTCTCTGGCTCCTTTTTAATTTGCTATTTCTAATTTTTGTATGGTTTTAAACAAAAGACAAAAGTTCTTCAAATGATGTCTTAAAATAAGAGCCAATAAATTGAGTGACGGTTCGAGGGAGTCTCTAAGAACAAAACAATTTGGTCTATTGAAAGGAACTTTTAATTAAGGACTCTTTGTGAAGATTTTATGGGGAAAAAGGCTTTATATGGGGTTCGGGGATACTGACTTAATGCCAAAAGAACTGAAGTGTTTTGTTTATCATGATGATAATGTTTGATCCTAATTTCTCTGGATATATGAAAATATATTGCTAACAAACATTAAAATTTTATAGACAATTGCCCTAATTATGTGTTCGATGCTTTGTAATATGTTATAATTCTAGTTATATCACCTGATTCTGATTTTCAAAGATTTAGTAGTTTATATAACATCAACAAATTTATTGGGTTGTCAGAAAAGTCATGACGCATTTTTGCAACAGATGGCACTAGTTCATTTTTGGAAGCACTAGAGTCATTTGCATCTATGTTATTGCTATGTTATTTGACAGCTGACAGTTCTAGCTTGATTCTAAAAAAAAAAAATTAAACAATTTGGTTGAGATTTGGAGATTTTTCAACAAGTTGAAGATGAAAGAACAAACAGTGCGTTTTCACCTTATTTTACTGTTTTACTTCCTTAACGGGAAGAACGCGCATCAAGCTTGTGAAAAGTTGCGCAAGTTTACCGTGACAGTGCTCTACAAGAATGTCAGTGCCAATGATGGTTCATGAAATTCGTGCTGGTGATTTTGATCTCAACGACCTTTCTCAGTCAGGGAGGCCCACTGAGGTTGATGATGACAAAATAAAGGCATTGATTGAGTCAAACCCATGTTACGCGACACGAGAGATTGCAGAAACATTGAACATCCATCCTTCAAGCTTTCACGACCACCTGAAGAAGGTGGGATACGTAAACAAGCTCGATATTTGGGTTCCACATGAAATCGAAGTTCATTTGACGTCGCTTACAAACATCTGCGATATGCTCATTAAACGTGAGGAAAACAGTCCTTTTTGGAAGCGACTGGTAACTGGTGATGAGAAGTGGATTGTTTACAACAATGTAGTGCACAAACGGTCTTGGTCCTGGTGTGATGATTCACCTCAAATGATGTCGAAAGCAGACATTCATCAGAGGAAGGTTATGCCCTCAGTATGGTTGTGGTGGGATTTTAAAGGTGTTGTGTTTTTCAAGCTCCTACCAAGGAACCAAACAATCAATTTGAATGTGTACTGTTGTCATTTGGACAGTTTGAATGAATCCATCATCCAGAAACGTCCAGAGCTTGTTAATCGTAAAGGAGTTGTGTTCCATCACAACAACGTGAGACAACACACAAGTTTGATCACCCGTCAAAAATTATTGGAGCTTGAATGGGATGTGTTGCCACACCCACCATACTTGCCTGACCTTGCGCTGTCAGACTTCCACTTGTTTTGCTGTCTTCAAAATTCCTTGTGTGGTATAACGTTCAATTCAGATGAGGCTGTAAATCAGCACCTTGTTCAGTTTTTCGCCGATAAGGACAAGTTTCTCTATGAACAAGGAATTATGAAGCTCATGAAAGATGGCGAAAGGTTATTAAACAAAATGGGCAATTTATCATTGATTGATCTTTGTTCTTTATATAGATAAATGACCTTTGAAAACCATAGAAAAAATACGTCATGACTTTTCTGACAACCCTATAGTATTATTGATGAATTTGCCCAAGCTAGGTATACTTTCTGCTACTGGATACCGTAGATTGCCCAGATAATTTTTATATGAACATACTGGTTCTGACAAAATTGTGAAACTTGTTTTTAGGTATAGGATTCAAGCTCTTCCTATATTTTGTAGGGAAGAGAGGCTCTGCTAGGGGATAATCTCTTTGGATGTATGACTCTTTTGCTCTGTGAACAAGTTTTAATGATTGCTAGCTGAGTAGCTAATGTAGTACTCCTAACACTGATTGATTAGTATATAAGTAGTTACTGACTTTTAAATGAGAAACACTATTGGTAATGTAGAACCACTTAGGAAATCTGCCTTTCTGAAGACTAAAGTTAAGTTTAGGCTTTATAGAATACAATGTTAATGATCTTTTGAAATTTTGTTATCATTTCTCTAAAGCAGCTTTAACCTTTTACTTATAGAAATTAATTTCTCAGTGATAAAAAGTGCATGTATTTTATAGCAATAAACATTTTGTTCCACTTAACTCCTGTGCTCTAGAAAAAGATGAAGATGATGATGATGATTGTTTTATACTTGAGAAAGCAGCAAGAGGGAAAAGGCCTATTTTTGAATGTTTTTGGAATGGACGACTAATACCATATACATCTGTTGAAGAGTAAGTTTTGATTTTTGCTGAAATTATATTGTTTTATAACCTCATCTTTTTACTAATTAATATTTTGTTCTGTTTAAGCTTTGACTGGTGTACTCCTCCTAAGAAAAGAGGGCTTGCACCAATTGAGTGCTACAATAGAATATCTGGTGCATTATTCACTAATGACAGATTCCAGGTCAGCACAAATAAATTGACTTTTATGGATCTTGAACTAAAATTGAAAGATAAGAACACTCTTTTTACAAGGATTTTAAATGGACAGGTATGATTTTAAATACCAAGTTTTGGATATTTACAAATGTTCTGTTTTGTGTACAACAAAAGTTACTACTAGTATAGATTTATATAACATTTTGCATTCTTTTCATTTTATTTAATCAAAAGAATATGTATAAATTCTTTTTCACAAGCATTTATGTATTCACATCACTCAGAAATTAGAGTATTTTGATCATGTTTGGATAAAATTTACAGATCTTTATTAGATTTTTCTATCGAGACCTTGACATAAATAGAAGCTACAGAAGCGTACCCATTTGATGAGAGCATATAAGAATAATTTTATCTAATACATTGTTATGTCTGTATATTAATAACCAAAATATGCAATTTTAACCTAATCTTGAGGATGAATTTGAGGTAGAATTGTGAAGTACGTTAGGCTAAAAGGTGATATGAAATTGAACAGTATTAAAATTCATGCACTGACTGATAGAACAAGAATGATAGACTTTTAAGAAAAGTCAAATGGAACTAGTGTACTGTTGTACTTCTATTCTGTCCAAATATCTCAGACACTTTTTCTTGATATACTACTCTTTCAGTAGTTTAATGTTAAGTTGCCAAGAGATAGATGTATTTATTGTGAACCTAAAATTGCTGGGCGGTAAATACAGTACATCGCAAACAGTATTTCTAGTCAGTCATTCCTACAAGATGTTGAAATTCATTTGGCTGTTACAATAAAAGATTATGAACCATAGAAGATTAAGATAGTTTTTAAAGAATTATCTACTGAGAAAAGTCTTACTTGTACTTAGATATAATACACTTGGTATTAATTATCCAGCATTTATTGACCAATTTGGTTTTTCCAAAAGTTATCCACAATAGGTTACTTTTATTCCTCTGTTACATTGTATTTTTGAAATATATGTTTTCTAATTTTGGGAAATTTCAAATATGCAGAGAAGTTAAAAGAATATTATAATGAAGATCCACATACTCTTCTCCTGTATTAACTGTCATCTTGCCACACCGGTAAAATTGTCCTTTGACACATTACTGAGTTTCTGAATTTAATTCATACATCTGGTAGTTTAGTTGATGATGAATCCAGAGACTTCTTTACATTTTAGCTTAGAATTATTTTATCTCATACAAGAGCTATACATTGAAATGCAATATAAAAATTTGGTAGACTGTCTCAGTCCTAGTTAATAATTTTAATGTCCTTGTCAAGTTAAAAAAAGTGACAACAGTGATTTTGCTGATTCAGAAAGAAATTGGTCCCTGGGAAAAGGGTTCGGGGGAAGTTTTCTTTGAAATTATGCCATTTTTAAGTCTTTACCAAGTACATGAATTTCTTATTCAAATCACTTTTTAATGTCAAATTTTTTGTTTCTTAATGATTAAGATATTGGTCCTCTAACTGCAAGCTGTAAAAACTTCTGCTGAAATGATTTTTAATTTTGCCTCATTTTCATTTGGAAATAGTATATTATGGAGTAAGGTATGTTAAAAGAAATGAGCTTCTGTAACTTCATGCATTGTCTTCTGTGAAAGCATGCAGTGTGGAGATTGTCTTCCGTACTCATTCTACAGATAGGCATTAAACAAATATGTAGCAGCTCATATTTGAGTGTAAATCCCTACACTATCCTGGGTGAAGAATGATAAGCAATAACATTTTCTTATATATTATTAGAAAACAGTTTTTATTTATGATTTAATTTTTTTGAATAGGTAATAGGTATATGTGTTACTTCAAAAAATGTGTTTTGCATAGTAGTGTTTATCAACCTTTTTTTCTTTTTTTAAAGATTTTTATTGGGGAATTGGGGGAGGGGAACAGACAAGTTGCTCTCCTTCTGTTCTTCAGTCTAGTTGTGGAGGACATCACTTCAGTGGCCCATGTTGCTATTATCATTGCGCTCTCCATTATATGGCCACTCACGGCAGCTCACAGCAGCTCATGAAAGCGCACACCAATTGTCAGCCAGCCCCACTGCAGCCTACGCTGTCGCTGGCCACTCACGGCAGCTCAGCTCCAGGTCGAGCTGTTGTTCACCATCTTAGCTGTAGAGGGCACAGCGTCATTAGCCCTCTATGTGGGATCTGAACCAGGGCCCTGCTGCTCAGAGCTGGTGTCTCAAGCCAACTCTTAACCAACATGCCACTTGGCCAGCCCCTCAACCTTTTTTTCATTATCACCCTCATAGGGAACCTTTTTCAGACCTTTTTTTCCTAATTGCTCTCCTCCATGACATCCTAATACCATAGATATACCATATGTGTGTTTATGTACTATATGTACATATCTGTTCTTGATACATAAAAAGAGATTTTTATTGCCCTGTTGAGAATGGGCATGATTCACAATGAGGACGTTTCCACTTACCCCTTTCTCATATCCAGCTAGTTCTACTTCTTCGCCACCACTGTTCATCATTTTTGGATGTATCCTAGGATTTAAAGCGGGGTAGAAATGCTTTCTTATTGGTATTGACCATTGAGACCTTAATTCCAAGAATGATAGCAAAGATTTTCTTTCTTTGTTAATAGTTTTGTTAGAAATGTAAATTTGGATGGGAGAAAACTCCAGCAAAATATTTTAGTTTTTTATTAGATTTTCTGGAGTGGGTATGTGGAAGGAAAAATGGAATGAATAACCAGTGTCAATGGTTATATTTGTTTATTGTACTTCATACATTTTAAAATTTTACAGGAGCAGCGAATGAAAATTGACAGAGAATTTGCTTTATGGCTGAAGGACTGTCATGAAAAGTATGACAAACAAATAAAATTTACACTTTTTAAAGGAATAATTACACGTTCTGATCTTCCTTCTAAAAAGCAAGGCCCCTGGGCCACATACTCAGCGATAGAATGGGATGGAAAAATATACAAAGCAGGACAGCTGGTAGGTTTAACTTATTTTTAGATTCAATTTTTAATATAATTTGAAACTAAATTAGGTGTATCAGAATTTAACAACAACCAAAAATTGGCTCCTCACGTGCCAGGAAAAAATGGAAAGGCCAAACTGATTTTAATTACATAACTTTGTATGGCATTTAAAAAACAACTTCTTAGTTGCCTAAGGCTCAATTAGCAAGGCTATTATTGTTTCTTGCAATAAACTTGACTCAAATGGAAATTCTCAATGTTTTTTTAACATGACATGAAGTAATGACTTTCTAGCAAGTTTTTATTGAGTATCAGCCTTTTGTAAGTTATTGTGCTTATTGACTGCATGTGGAGAATGCAAAGATCTAAGGAGATGTGTTTTGTCCTTAGGGATATTACAGCCTAAAATCAGAGATAACCTAAACATAAGTAATAATAGGTAAGAAAGGGATATGACAAGAGAGGATAAACAGTGCTTTGGCAGTTTAGCAGAGGAGAGAATTTTCTGACTTTCGATGGGCCTGTGAGAAGAGAGTAAATCATGAAATTCTTTGGGTAAGAAATGACATTTGTATGGACCTTGAAAGAAGTAGAGGCTCAATTTTACACAGATTATTACAAAGGTAGAAGGGCATACATTTTCTTCATAAATATGAGTCATTATCATAGATTTAAAGCCTCAGAATTGGATGCAGTCACTTAAAAGTAGTGTGTGTAGCTACAGCCTTTCTTTTCCAAACAACATTTAGGGCTTAGCTGGCAAGGGAGAATAAAAGGGTTAAGATGGTGCGATAGAAGGAAACTAGGAGAAGATGGTATCCCTAAAGTCAGTTGAAGAGTTGCAAGGAGGGGGAAGCAATCACTTTTTTCAAATTCTGTGTGGTGATTGAGTAAAATAATGCTTTCTCAAAGAGGGTAATCTCAGCATAGACAAAGACATAGGTAAATTCAGGGCAACAGCAAGTAGTAGAATTGGGTTATCCTGCAACCTGGGGTGTGCATGTAAAAATGGTTTTGAAATGAGGATGGAAAGGTAGATTGGGTATAAACTCTTGTAGTCCGTGTTGGGAATTTGTGAATTGGACTAATGGCAATTACTCTTAGATTTTTTTCAAGCCATTAAGGTAAAGAAATATCATAGGCAAGTTTTGAGCTAATTTATTTGAAGGAAATGATAACTTCTCAGAGTTTGTGAGTCACTGTTTATAGTCTGAAAGCAGGATTTCATGGGGGAAAAAGGTTTGAGGTTCTTGGGGCATTCATAATAACTAATTTTGAAAGAGTTACAGATGTTTTAGACACATGCCTAGCTTTGACATTTTTGCATGAAGAAGCTGCTGTATCTTTACAAAGATACGTTAGGAATACGTGGAGAACGTCCCTAACAAATGTTATTATAATTGATGGCTTCTTCATTAATTTTTCTAATGATACTGAGTTGCCTTTGTATAAAATGGTTCTGTGCCATAATTACTAATATTAAACCTGTTTCTCTTAGTAAATATTATTAATACTAAAACCTTTTTTCAAAACTAAATATTAGGTCAAGACAGTCAAGACACTTCCTCTTTTTTATGGAAGCATAGAAAAATTTTTTCTTTATGGTGATCATGATGGAGAAGTATATGCTACAGGAGGAGAAGTTCAAATTGCAATGGTAAGACAAAGTAATAAAATATTTATGAAAGTATGTTGGTACTAACTTTTGTTTAAATGTAGAACTAAAGATACAGTATTTTGCTTGAATTTGGTTTTTCCATTGGATAAAGTAGTACTAGCATACATTTTTATGTTTCATAGTTGGTGTCTTTAATAATCTATAGAACCTAAAATCTGTATACCCAGTGCTTAACAAACATACGTATATTATTGCTAGTTATCACAGTAATTTTCTAGAGTGTACATTTTGTCCAAAGCCCACATACTAGTAAATATTGAAGCCAGAATTCAATCTCAAGAATGAATGATTCCCAAACTGGAGTGGGTTTTATCCCTAGTCCATGCTCTCGTTAGTATTTGAATGATATTTTACTAGGCCTAAGGCAGGATACGTGAAAAATGAAAATAAACACTGAGGACTAATGTAATAGTAGCTATTATGATTTATATATTTAATTAGGGCAAAATATATTATTTTGAGAGAAATGAATGTATTTCATTACAGCTGAATTTGAATAGTTTTGTTTTGAAAGGCTGGTATAAATTTATTTATTCAGGAACCTCGAGCACTGTATGATGAAATAAAAACTGTTCCCATTGCAAAGCTGGATAGGACAGTTGCTGAGAAAGCTGTAAAAAAATACGTAGAAGATGAAATGGCAAGGTAATTCACGTTTCAAAATGCATGATAAAGAATAACAAGAAAAGTCAAAAGGGATTGTAATACTTTTAACTACTCTTGAGTGTGTTGTTATATTCTAATAGGGCATTTGTAGTCTGGGTGTATATATTGTGACAAACTTCTTGCCATTAAAAAAGATTGTGAGCTCTAGTTATAAAAACAGAATCCTATATTTGTTTTACAGAAAAAGGAGGAAATTTTATATATCTAAAGTGTCACAATTATGTTAAAAACTTTGGCCTATAGCTGGAAGAAAATTGCCGAGAGGTAAAGATTATTACAAAAGAAATAAAAGGAAATAGAAAAGCAAAACTCTGTGACTCTTATATAGCTAATGATGGCAGTCATTTTGATTCTCATTGAATCTCACTGATAATTCTTTTGCTCTTAGAGTTTATCCTGTCTCTAAAGGGTAACATACTATAAACGAATAAGAAAAAAAAATCATAAAAAATGGACAATTCATGACTCTTAATACCAAGAAGTTTTGCCTGACTTTTTCAGTAGCCACAGTGATGGTTAGGGAGGAGAAAACTTTTAGGTTATCAGTCATAGAATTTCAGAGTTAACTTTTAAAAAGATATGGGAAATAAATATTAAAGTTTCTAGTAACTTCTATTTTTCTAATTAAGACCGTAATTAAGACATTTCATTAAACATTAATATGCTGGTTTCATAATAGGCTCCCTGATAGATTGTCAGTAACATGGCCTGAAGGGGATGAATTATTGTCAAATGAGATTAGGCCTGCTGGAACACCCATTGGTATGTTTTTTTTTTCTTTTCTTAATACTGAAAAAAGACTTTTCTTGTGTCTTACATTTCCAATACATAAAAGACCATGAAAAATTAAAATTCACTGTAAAGACCTAGCAGATTCATCAGATACTTTGGGTATAACTAAGACATTCTTACTTTAAATTTTGGACTAATAGGTGCATTAAGAATTGAAATACTGAATAAAAAGGGGGAAGCAATGCAAAAGCTTCCAGGAACAAGTCATGGAGGGTCAAAGAAACTCCTCGTTGAGCTCAAAGTTATACTACACTGTAAGTATACAAAATAATTTGGATCTTTATATTGTTCTTAAATGCATAATACAGATTTTAATATCTTCATATAATTATTGATGACCTAGCAATCTGGTACACATGTTGGATTTGATTAAAGTTAGGAATTTCAAATGTGTAAAAATAATTCAAGTTTTTTAATTGATCATTTTCTGAGTTTTTTTTTTTTTTCAACACTTTATTCTGAATTTTCCCATGTAGGTAACTGTGGGCTAAAATAAAGATATGGTGTATAAATGAATAGGAATTTATCCTGGATAGGAATTTAGGTAATCTTTTAAGATCCCTTCTAAGTAGAAGATACTATGGCTCTGAACTTGTGGGTCAAAAGTTTTTGGTTCACATAAAAAGCCTGACCTACTGTTAGGTAAAGAGGAAAGAACTAGCTATTATTGCTCATCTTACATTTCCCTAAATTGAATCACTATATTTAACATTTTGGTCCATTGTTTTTGTCTTGACTGCCTAAAAATATTTTCATCTTATACTTTCAATAATCTGTTCCACCACTAAATACTTGTGTGTCTGGTCCATGAATTTTGAAGATACAGTATTGTATTCAGTGTGTTTATTTCCAACACTTAAAAACTAGTCAGTGGGCTGGCCGAGTGGCGCGGTGGTTAAGCGCTGGTTTGGGAAGCCAGCGGCCCTGGTTCAGGTCCCACATATGAGGGCCAGTGACACTGCCCTCAAAAAAAAACAACAAAAAAAAACTAGTCAGTGATAGTGCATGCTTTTATTGTGTAAATTTCTTATTAGGGCTATGAGCAGTGAACAGTTTGACTAATGCATTTTCCTGAAATGCTCTTGTTTGGCCTCTGACACCTTATACTGTATTTCCCCAACTCTCTCTCTTTTTCTCTCTCTCTCTCTCTCTGTCTTTTTTTTTTTTTTCTGATGCTGTGAAACAACATACATTTATTATCTTACAGTTCTCTAGGTAATATGTCCCAGATGGGTTTCACTGGGCTAAAATCAAAGTGTCAGCAGGATTACATTCCTCCTGAAGGCTCTTTGGCAGCTTTGGCCTTTTCTACCTTTATAAGCTACCCACATTCTTGTGTTCTCTTCCACAATTTTCAAAGCTAGATGTGTAGCATCCACCAGTCTCTCTGACTGTGACCTTTCTGCCTCCTTATTATTAAAAACAAAATGAAATAAAAACTATACTTTTTAATCTAAAAAATTTATTTTTATTGTGGTAAATTATATATAAGTATTAATAATATACACTTAACAATATTTTTTTTTAAACATTTTATTGGGGAATTGGGGGAGAGGAACAGTGTTGGGGAATTGGGGAAGGGGAACAGCCAAGTTGTTGTTCTTCAATCTTTGTTGTGGAGCTCATGGCCTCTAAGCTTAAGGTCCGTCGCTCGTGGCCTCTAAGCTCAAGGTGCTGTGTTCAATCTTAGTTTCGGGTAGGTGTAGCCACCATTCCCTGCGGGAGTCTAACCAGCAGCCTTGTTAAGAGTACATGCTCTATCCACTGAGCCATCTGGGCAGCAGCTCAGCTCAAGGTGCTGAGTTCAGTCTTAGTTGTGGGTGGGCATAGCCCACCATCAAACAGGCAATCTTGTTGTTACACCAGCTGAGCTATCCTGCCATCTGTTGGCAGCTCAGTGACAGCTCAGCTCAGGTCCAGCATCACTGGCCCATTTGGGAATTGAACCTGTGGCCTTGTTGCTCAGAGCTCACGCACTTAAGCCAACTCTTAACCAACCGAGCCACTCGGCCAGCCCTACACTTAACAGTTTTTAAGTGTACAGTTTAATGGCATTAAGTTCATTCACATTGTTGTATAACCATTACCATAATCTATCTCCAGGACTATTTCATTATCCCAATCTGAAACTCTGCAGTAACAACTTCCCATTCCTCCTCACCATCCATCCCTGTTCTACTTTCTGGCTCTGTGAATTTGACTGTTTTAATGATCTCATACAAGTGGAATCATACAATATTTGTTCTTTGTGTCTAGCTTATTTCACTTACCATAATATCTTCAGATGCCATCCATGTTGTAGCATGTGTCAGAATTTCCTTTTTATGATTAAATAATATTCCATTGTATATATACACCATATTTTGTCTATCCATTCATCTACTGATGGACACTTGGGTTCCCTCCATCCATGTTTTAGCTATTGTGAATAATGCCGCTGTGAACATTGGTGTACAAATATTCTGTTTGAGTCCCTGATTTCAATTCTTTTGGATATATATCAAGATGTGGAATTGCTGGATCATGTGCTAATTCTATGTGTAACTGTTTGAAGAGCTGCCATACTGTTTTCCACAACGACTATACCATTTTACATTCCCATAAGCAATACACAAAGGTTCCAGTATCTCTACATCCTTGTCAACATGTTATTTCCTGCTTTTGTTCGTTTGTTTATTTTATAAACATCATACTAATTAGTGTGAGGTGGTATATTATTATGGTTTTGATTTGCATTTCCCTAATGATCAGTGAATTTGAGCATCTTTTCATGTGCTTATTGACCATCTCTCTACATATTCTTTGCAAAAAAAGTCTATTCAAGTCCTTTACCCATTTTAAAATCGGACTTTTTTGTTGTTGCATTGTAGATGTTCTTTATATATGTTTTGGGTAATAATCCCAAATGCAAATATTTTCTTCCACTCTGTGGGTTGCATTTTCACCCTATTGATAATGTCCTCTGATGCAGAAAAGTTTGTAGTCTATTTTTGCTTTTGTTGCTTGTGATTTTGGTGTCGTATCCAAGAAGTCATTTCCAAATCCCCAGGGTATTGAAGCTTTTCTTCAATATTTCTAAGAGTTTTGCAGTTTTAACTCCTACATTTAGTTATGTGATCCATTTTGACTTTTATATAGGTTAACTTCTTTTTTTTTGTATATGGTTCTTTTGCAAGGGGATTTTCAGTTTTCTCAGCACCATTTGCCAAAAAGACTGTCCTTTCTCCATTGAATGACCTTGGTACTCTTGTCAAAAATCATTTGACCGTATATGCAATAGTTTATTTCTGGGCTCTTTATTTTATTCTGTTGGTCTATATATCTGTCTACATGACAGTATCACACTGTTGCTTTTTTTGTTTTCATTTTAAAAAACTTTTTACTGATGTGTAATTGACATACACTATCCTATTAATTTCAGGTGTACATCATAAGTGATTCTACATTATATACATTACAAAATGATCTCCAGGATAAGCCTGCTTACCATCTGTCACCATACAAAATTGTTACAATATAATCGACTATATTCCCTATGTTTTACATTATATCCCATGATTTATTTTATAACTAGAAGTTTGTGCTTTACTTAATCCCCTTCACCTATTTCGCCCAACCTCTAACCCTTCCCCTCTCTGGTAACCACCAAATTTGTTTTTTGCATTTGTGAGTGTTTCTCTCTTGTTGTGTTTGTTCATTTGTTTTGTTTTCTAGATTCCACATAAAATTATATGGTATTTGTCTTTGTCCAACTTCTTTCACTTAGCATAATACCCTGTAGCTCCACCCATGTTGTTGCAGATGACAAAGTTTTATTTTATTTTTTTAATTTTTAAATTTTTTTAGATTTTTATTGGGGAATTGGGGGAGGGGAACAGCATTGGGAAATTGGGGAAGGGGAACAGACAAGTTGCTGTCTTTTTGTTCTTCAGTCTAGTTGCGGAGGATGTTGCTTCACTGGCCCATGTTGGTATCGTCATTGCGTTCTTCCCAGATGAGGCAGATCAGTCACTGGCCTTTGGATGGTTGCTCACCGTGGCTATTGGCAGCTCACGCTGGCTGCTGGCTGCTCACACTGGCTGCCGGCCACTCACTGTAGCCTATGGCAGTCCACTGCAGCAGGGGCTGCAGCCTACACCGTCCCCAGGGCTCGCAGCCCAGTTCCAGGTGGAGCTGTTGTTAGCTGTAGAGGGCAGTGTCACTGGCCCTCATATGTGGGATCCAAACCGGGGCCACTGGCTTCCCAAAACCAGCTCTTAACCAGTGTGCCGCTCGGCCGGCCCAAAGTTGTATTTTTTTTATAGCTGAGCAAGTACCGTCGTCCTCCAATGAGTCCTCCAATGTTGTTCTTTTTTTTTTTTTTTTTGAGGGCAGTGTTACTGGCCCTCATATGTGGGACCGAACCAGTGCCTCTGGCTTCCCAAGCCAATGCGTAACCACCATGCCACTCGGCCGGCCCTGTTCTTTCCTTTTAAGATTATTTTGGCTGTTGGGTCTCTTGAGATTTCATATAAATTTAGAATGGATTTTCTATTTCTGCAAAATATGGCATTGGGACTTTGATAGGGCTTATATTGAATCTGTAGATCAGTTGGGTATTATTATCATCTGAACAACGCATTAATGTGATTTCGTATTTTGTAAGTTTGCTGAATTTATTAGCTCTAACAATGTTTTGATAGACTCATAGTGTCACCTATGAACAAAGATAATTTTGCTTCTTCCTTTCCAAAATGGATTCCTTTTCTCCCTCCCTCCCTCCTTTCCTTTTGTTTAATTGCTGTGGCTAAGACTTCCAATACAATGTTGAATGTAAGTGGAGATAAGGGGCATCCTTGCCTTGTTCCTGATCTTAGAGGTAAAGCTTTCAGTCTTTTATCCAGTATGATGTTAGCTATGGGCTTTTTGTAGGTCTACAAGGTTTTACACATGATCTAGCCCTGTCTCCCTCCTCAGCTTCATCTCATACCATTTTCATCCTCACTCACCATAATCCTAATCATAATTGTATTCTTTTTGTTCCCATACAAGTCCAACTTTCCCACCTCTAAACCTTTGGATGTGTTTCTTTTGCTTAAAACTTTCGAACAGCAAATTTTTAACAGGCACTTTATTTCTCAGGTTTCAGATTGTCACTTTCTCAGAGAGACATCTAATAATATTTTTTATTACATGTTTATAGTTTCATATTTATTTCCTTAAATTTATTTTTATAACTGGAGTTCTGTTATTTATTAAATTTGTCTCTGTTCTCTAGAACACAGGTGGCAAAGTATTTGTAAAGGATCAGGTAGTAAATATTTAGGTTTTGAAGTGTCATAAGTTCTTTGTCATAGCTACCTAAGTGACATTTTAGAAGGAATGGCTAATAAAGTAGTTTATGGACCCCTTGCTTTAGAAGATATAAACTCCATGCAAGGATATTGTTTATATTTTCATTTTTCTTTTCAGTGATTATAGGAGGTAATTAATATTTGTTGAATAAATACATAAAAAAATCAAAAAGTTGCTTGATCTTTTTTAGAGAGCTGATGGTTTATAATTGCAATTTTTTAAAAATTAAATATTTTATTATGAATGAAACAAAAAAGTAGAATTATGTAATGGGCCCTGATATACATCAATTAACCTAATTCAACAATTATCCAATATTTGGTTGCATTTGCATCGTGTGTTCTTTTCCATGGTTGTTGAATTGCAGGTGTGTGCTTCTCCAAAAACAGGTATATTTTCAACTATCATAGTAATTCCTTGGTGTCATCTAATACCTAATCAACTTTTAGTGCTGATGGAACATTGAATTCACTTGGCTAATATGATTATAAAATTGTCCTTTTGCTCATTATGTAATGGTTTTATCCATTAATGATGTTTACTTGATTTAGTTACTTGGTATACATAAACGTGATATTTTTCCCACTGATTCTTTTATTCCTTCCTAATTTATTGGAATATAATATATTAATTTCAGATATACAACATAGTGATTAATCATTTATATAACTTACAAAGTGATCACCCCAATAAATCTAGTACCCATCTGATACCATACATAGTTATTACAATATTATTGACTATATTCCTTATGCTGTACTTTACATGCCCATGACTATTTTGTAACTACCAATTTGTACATCTTAATGTCTTCCCCTTTTTCACCCATCCCCCGGAACCCACTTCTGTATGGCAACCATCAAAATGTTCTCTGTATATGAGTTTGTTCCTGTTTTGTTTGTTCATTTATTTTGTTTTTTATTTTATTATTTATTTATTTATTTTAAAGATTTTATTGGGAAATTGGGGGTGGGGAACAGCGTTGGGGAACCGGGATGGGGAACAGACAAGTTGCTGTCCTTTTGTTCTTCAGTCTAGTTTTGGAGGACGTTGCTTCACTGGCCCATGTTGGCATCGTCATTGCGCTCTTCTCGGGTGAGGCAGATCGGTCACTGGCCTCTTGATGGCCTCTCACAATGGCTCTTGGCAGCTCACACTGGCTGCCAATCGCTTATGCTGGCTGCGGGCCACTCGCTGTAGCCTGAGAAAGCCCACTATGGCAGCTATGCCGTCCCCGGGGACTCACAGCAGCCCAACTCCAAGTGGAGCTGCCGTTCACTATCTTAGCTGTAGAAGGCAGTGTCACTGGCCCTCATGTGGGATCCGAACCCGGGCTGCTGGCATCCCAAGCCAGCTCTTAACCAATGCGCAACTCTGCCGACCCATTTATTTTGTTTTTTTTAGATTCCACATATAAGTGAAATCGTATGGCATTTAACTTTTTCTAACTTATTCCATGCCGTGCAGTACTATCTAGGTACATCCATGTTATTGCAGATGGCAAGATTTTTTTCTTTTCTATGGTTGAGTACTATTCCATTTTATTTTTATATATATATATATATATATATATATATATATATATATATATATATATATATAACCTCTTTATTCTTTCAGCCCTTGATGGACACCTAGCTTGTCTCCATATCTTGGCTGTTGTAAGTAATGCTGCAATGAACATATGGATGCGCATGTCTCTTTCAAGTAGCGTTTTGAATGTCTTTTGATAAATATGCAAAAGTAGGATTACTGGGCTCTTCTTTGTCCCTCGTTATAGCCTTTGTTTTTAAAGTCTATTTTGTTTGGTATAAGCATTGGTACCCCAGCTTTTTGTTTGTTTCCATTTTCATGAATTATCTTTTTCCATCCCTTTACTTTCAGTCTCTGTGTGTCTTTCAGTCTGAAGTGAGTCTCTTGTAGGCAGCATATATAAGGGTCTTGTTTTCTTATGAGCCACCTATGTCTTTTGATTGGAGTATTTAATCCATTTACATTTAAAGTAATTGTTGATAGCTATGTAGTTATTGCCATTTTATTATACATATTTTTGAACTTCCCCCCCCCCCCCTTCTTAAAGAAGTCCCTCTAACATTTCTTGTGATACTGATTTGGTGTTGACGAACTCCTTTAGCCTTTTCTTGTCTGGGAAGCTGTCTGTTGTTCGATTCTAAATGATAGCTTTGTGGGCTATAGTAATCGTGGTTGTAGGTCCTTGCTTTTCATCACTTTGAATATTTTATGCCAGTCTCTTCTGGCTTGCAAAGTTTCTGTTGATAAGTCAATCACCTGACTGTCTTATGAGACGTCCCTTAAAGGTAACTAAGTGCTTTCTCTTGCTGCTTTTAAGATTCCCTTTTTGTCTTTAACCTTTGGCATGTTAATTATTATGAGTCTTGATGTTGGTCTCTTTCGGTTCATCTTGTTTGGGTCTCTCTGTGCTTTCTGGACTTGTATGTCTTTTTCCTTTGCCAGTTTAGGAAAGTTTTCCGTTATTATTTCTTCAAATAAGTTTTCAATTTTTGGCTCTCTTCTCCTTCTGGTACCCTAATGATGTGAATGTTCGTATGCTTGATGGATCCTTAAACTACCTTCATTTTCTTGGATTCTTTTTTCTTTTGCTATTCTGTTTGGGTTTTTTCATTGAGCAGTCTATACCCAGTGTTTTGAATTCTGCGTCTCGTTTCTCCATTTTATATACGTCTTTTTCTGGAGCTTTGTTCTGTTCTTTTATTTGGGACATGTTTCTTTGTCTCCTCATTTTGGCTGCTTCCCTGTGTTTGTTTCTATGTATTAGGTGGGGCTGCTATGTTTTCCAGTGTTAGTAGGGTGACCTTATGTAGTAGGTAGCCTATGGAGCCTAGTAGCGCAGTCCCTTGGACCCCTTTTCCGGTTGCTTCAGGTGTGTCCTTTGTGTGGGTTGTGTGTTTCCTTGTGTTGTAGTTGAGCCTTGTTGCTGTTTGCACATCAGTGGGAGGGATTGACCCTCAGGCTGATTGGCTGTGAGGACGGGCAATGACTACAGTTGAGGAGCGGTTGTCGGGTTGACCCTATGTAGCAGGATTTGCTTTAGCAGGGCTCTGATGCCTGCCAGTTCTGCCCTTAGGGTGTGTCACCTGTGGAGGCAGCTGGGTGGTGCTCCAGTCAATCTGGCCACTGGGTGTGCAAGTTCCGAGGCCGCTTGAGAGGGTCCCTGCCATAGGCCAACTTTAGCTGCAGAGTGTGCCCTGCTTGGGGCCACCTGGCATGAACCAAAAGCAATCTGCCAATGTGTTCCACCTGCATTGAATTTGGAGGTGCCTGGGGTATGCCAATCCATTAACTGAATCCATCTGACACCGGTGCTGTGCTTGGTGCTGCTCAGTAAGACATACAGGGCATGCCGAGACCAGATGCTGCTTTTTTTGCATTTTTTGAATTTTTGAGAGATTTTTAAAAAGTCCATAGCTTGAGCCAAGACAACCCATTTGTATGGAAAAGCCACTGGAATTGGTTTGAGTGGGTCTGAAAGTTGGGTGAGGCAGGGTCTAAGGGAATCAGCCAGGGTTGGGGTGAAGAGGGTTAGCTAGGTTGATGGAGACTCAGATATAGTGGCCACCTGTGTCTGCATCTTGGAACAGGGGAGTGCTCAACAAAGGAACAATGAATTCTGTCAGAACTTTTGTCTGGGAGAAAGCTGCTCCTCCAGGCCTCGTCCTGAAGCCAGACAATCAGTTCCTCCCTGTATGTCCCTGGCAACTTTCAAACTGCTGCCCCAGTACTGGAGCTGAGAACAGTTGAGGTGGTCAGCTAGCAAGTCCTTATGTGGGCCCTTTAAGAGGAACACTTGGGACTCTAGCCCCACTCTGTCTCACTCAACCACTATCTCCACTGGTTTTTACTGCCCAAGTTGTGGGGACTTCTCTTCCCTGAAATTGAACCCTAGGTTGGGGAGCCTAGTGTAGGCTGGAACCCCTCACTCCTTAGGGAGTGACCTCTACAGCTGAGCTATCCCTTCCAATTTCTAATGGTTACCCACCGATGTGGGACCAGTCCGTTCTGTGTCTCTGCCTGTTTTGTCAGTCTTCAAGTACCTTCTTCGTCACATTCTTAATTGTAGGACCTCTGTTCAGGTAGATTTTAGATGATTCTCAGTGATGGTTGTTCTGTAGTTTAGTTGTAATTTTGATGTGGTCATGAAAGGTGGCAAGCACTGTGTTTACCTACTCTGCCATCTTGACCAGAAATTCCCTACAATATATTCAAAGAGTTTCAAAATAATGATGTTAATGTAATTACTACTAGCGAGACTGCTGAATTAAATCTGACTTTTTTGCAACTCTGTCCTTAAAATGCATTTCTTTATAAATGGTAAAAAAAATTATTCTAAAGTCATTTGAAATTATTTTCTCTTTTTTATGTGGTCTTATCACCTACTTTATAACCATTTTAGGTTTGTTTATGAATTGCTTTGTTTTAGTTCTGTTTTTTGAATATTTAAGTCATTAACATAATTCCAAAATCAAATATAATTAGGAATATTTCAGAGAAGTTATATTATCCGTTTGTTTGTGGTTTTTTTTTTTGGCTTATATTTCTTGTTTTTGCTGTTATAATGCTAAGGAAGAACAAACGTATTCATATTCCTTTCTGTTTTTTACAAAAAAGGTAGTATATTTAATTTATATAAATACATATGTTTGTATTCTTTGCTTTTTTTCCTTAACAATAGATTACTAGGTCTTAGAGGTTACCTTATATTAATAAACTATGCTCTTTTAATGTTGGAGTAAACTTTTAAGGAAGATGATTTTTAATATCAAAAATATTGGGTTGTCGGAAAAGTCAACATGTTTTTTCTGTTTTTCATTGCAAAAATGCATCATGACTTTTCTGACAACCCAATATATCTATATTCTTTTGTTTGTACTATTTAAGCTTATTTGCTCATACATTTTTAGGAATTGAAATACAGGAATTTTAGTGAGCTCAGTGATTAAATTTTTATTATGCTGTTCACTTGTATAGGATAACTTACTATCTTCTGAAATTTCAAACCAATTTTTAAAAATGTACAACAAAGGACATATTTGATGCCATTGTGACATTTCATATTCATGTTCTGTATTCAATTTCACAAGGTATAAATACTTCTTTTTTTCTTTTATTAAGCTTCAAGCGGAAATAAAGAAATCATTTCACATATTAGTCAACATGGAGGAAAATGGCCTTACTGGTTTAAAAAAATGGGTGAGTTATTCTGAATGTTAAAATTATATCAGTATTATGTTGACTTGATTTATAATTCCTTCCTAATTTTTCCAGAAAATATTCAAAAGTTGGGGAATTATACATTGAAATTACAAGTTGTATTGAATGAAAGTAATGCAGACACTTATGCTGGAAGACCTTTACCATCTAAAGCAATTAAATTTTCTGTTAAAGGTAAGCAAAATACTAATATATAACTCTATGCTAAAGGTGACATTTTAAATCAAGGAGGCATAGAGAGGTAATTTAGTAAAAGATGTTTGACATACTGTGTAAACATCCATCTTGGTCGTAAAATTACTTTGTAATTCTTTTTCATAATTACATTCCTTGAAGATTTTGAAGTCATCATTTTCTAGCTTTTCTTGTTGCTGGTAAAATGTAAAAAGCTATTTTGATTTCTGACATTTGCATATGAACCCCTCCATCCCTTCCCCGTAGTGTTCCCTCTGCTCCAACCCCCAGATGTTTGAGAAACTGCTTTTTCTTGGTCCCAGTTTCTGTAATTTTAAATTCTAGGAATTTTCCTTGAATTACTTTCATTTTCTACTCTGTTCGTCTTTCTACAACATCTGATATTACGATGTTGGACCTCTTCAGTGATGTACTAATATTCTTATTTGTAGTTTCCATTTCTTGCTCATAATTTTCTACTTTATGGAAGATTGTCTTAACATGATGTTTTACATTTTCTATTGAGCTTTTCCTTTCTACTATCATTTTTTAACTTTTAAATATCTTTTATATTCTCTGGTTATTCAGTGTATTTTCTTCTTACCTCACTGATGTAGTATCTTTATTAGTTTTCTGAGCCTGTTAATAGGTGGCAGTTTTTCTTGAAGCTTTTAAACTGTATTCATAGTCTGTTTCTTCCATGTTGTATTTATTTATTTATTACTTATTTATTTATTTTGAGTTTCTTCTGGGTCTTTTATATTAGGTCCTTTCTTACATGACTTGTGATTTGCTAACATTTAAGAATAGGACATTTGAAAGCTTTTATTTCATTTGTGGAGATCATGATGTGGAAATCTTTAGGTTTCTTCCTCTGTGTCTGTTCAGATTCTCCAGCGTCCTGCTAGGAGGTTAAATACCTGGCTTCCAACATTTTGAGAGCCAATCTTAGGAAGACTGTTGATAGTCTCACAGTCTTGATTTTCCTATTTTCAATAAGCTATGACAGTTTTAGTAGTGCTGTGTCCCTCACTCCTTAGACCTACTCTTTTTACCTTCTTCAAAGAATAAACCTATCTATTGCTACGGCTGAGGACTGGCTGTGTATGTTGAGGGTGGGGCTCTGGAACTGTTTCTTAAACAGACTTCAATAGATTCTTTTTTTTTTTCATTTTCACTCCTATTTGATACAGTCATTCCTGTGACTTTTGGATGTGTTCTATAGAGTAAATTAGACCGATTTTCTGCTTGCTTTTGTTGATGATTGAGGATTTGAGGTTCTTGAGTCTTTCTGCTAGGCTGGTTACACTTGTCTGTATGTTCTCCAGCTTTCAGATTCTGTTACTATTGTCTTTTTCTTCATTGGTTTTATATGTTTAGGCCTCTTCATAAAACAGAAATCTATGTAGTATCATTATGGGGGTTTTAGAGAGAGGTGATCTAAGTGTCTGATATTGCTTCATTTAATAGGAAGTGCTGCCATGGAGACCTTCCTTTTTTGTACATATATATCTTCTACATTTTTTTTCTTTTTTTGACGGCAGTGTCCCTGGCCCTCATATGTGGGACCAAACCGGGGCCACTGGCTTCCCAAGCCAGTGCTTAACCTCCACGCCACTTCACCGGCCCCTCTTCTACATTCTTTTAACAACTGTGGAACACATTCCATAGTATGGATGTGGTGGTTTAAGCAGTTTTCTGTGATGAACATTTCAATTGTTTTCCAATTTTTTGGCTGTTAAAACTATATTGGTATATGGGAATAAATTATGCTACTTTGTGTACATGTGCTAGAAATTCTCTAGGGTGGATACCAACAAATAGAATTTCCAAGCCGAAGTGTATGTGCTTTAACATTTTAAATATGTTTGCTGTCATATTGCCTTCTGAATAGGTTGTGCCATGGTATCCCTCACCAACAGACTATGAGAGTTACCGTTTCCCTGTGATCATTCATGGTCAACCTATATATTTGTATAGCCTACTTGGCAGTTAAATTATTCTTTTAATTATTAGGTTATGCATCTCTTCTAGCCTTTATTGGACATTTTATGTCATTTTCTGTGTTCTATTTCAATAGTTAAAGCTGTGATTCTCAAATTTAAGCTTGTATCTGAATCACCTGGAGGGCTTATTAAAACAGACAGGCCTCAATCCCAGACTTTCTGACTCAGGGGGTTTAAGAGGAGTGCTAAAATGTGCATATCTAATAATTTTCCAGGGATGACTGAACTGGTTAGACTAAAGACCACACTTTGAGAACAGCTGGTTTATAGGAGGTTTTTATATTCTGGATTTTAATTCTTTGTTGCATGTGTTACAAATATTTTCTCATATAGAACCTCTCTTTTAACTCTGTTTATTGTATGTAATAAGATACTTTAAATTTTATCATCCTTTCTTACACATTATGTGTTTGATAATATTTTGCCTTAATTTTTCTTTGTAAGGTTATAAGCGTATTCTTTATTATATTCTAATAATCTCTACTTCTAGAATTTTAGTTTTATGTATATTGTGAAATAAAGTCTAACTTATTTATTTTCCCAGGTGGATTATAGATATAATTTATGTAAATTTTGCATAGATTTAAACTGCCACCTGATTTATATCATAGTCTAATTTCTCATATATAAATGGATCTGTTTCTGACCTACAGTGAATTCTCTGTCCAATGAATTTGCTTTCCATTTTTACCTTTTTTTAAAGAGGGTAAGCCAGAGAAATTCTCATTTGGTCTCCTGGATCCCCCTTTTCGTGTTGGAGTTCCATTCAGTATCCCTCTGGAGTTTCAGGATGAATTTGGTCATACTAGTCAACTAGTAAATGATATTCAGCCAGTTCTTGAAGCAAGGTAATTTGAAGTATCAACCTGTATTTGACTTTTCATACTTACTAAGCATTTATTCTCTTCTTTTTTTAGCTTAATTTTTGTATGTGGTTAACTACAGTATTATTAAAGTGTTTAGTGGGTTTTATGATGCCTAGGCAATTTATTTTACTCAGTCTACCCTCTGTGACTACAGTGTCATATAAATTGACTTGCCAAAATTTATGTTTTGACTGAATTTATTGTTAAAGTTGTTTAGGTAAAACTGATTGCCCTGTTTTATTCCATTTCATTTGCAAGTATGATATGATGTCTCCTGGTAATTGTTATTAATGCCATGTTTATTTTGTTTGCTTAGAAGTTAGGGCCATTTAAACTAAGAGATACTGCCTGCTAGGAGGTTTTTAACCTCGTAATGCAATTTATTTTGGTTCATTTTAAAAATTATAACAATAAAGTTTCTGCTTTCTATGCAAATTTGAATACTTCCTTAGAATTTGCCTTCATAGCCCTTTAGAGCGATGTGATTGGCTTCTATTAAGATATAGCTCTTAGAAACTTTGCATTGTATCCAGTGATGTAATTGAGGATGTTCTTTATTAACCATTACCTGTTTTTATGATGCGTAGGGAGAAATTCTTGGATCAGTTTAAAGAGCATGAATGCTAAGTTTTTTGTTTTGTTTTGTTTTGTTTTCTTTTTTTGGCTTTGGTTGCCAAATTTGTCTTTTTGTCCCACTTTTCATGAATGCTTTCTTTTGTGTGTGTCTGTATTTTTTTCTTTCTTCCTTGTGGTATAATTATTTACTCTTTTAGTCATTTCAGCATGTACCATATTCCAGGCATTTGCTAGCCGGAACCAACCTCTGCACAATAAAAAAAATCGCAAATAACTTTTATTCCCCCAAAACTTAAATAATAACCTCCTGTTGACTGGAAGCTTCACCTATAACATGAATAGTCGCTTAACACATATTTTGTATGTCATGTATTATATACTGTATTCTTCCAATAAAGTAAGCTAGAGAAAAGAAAATGTTACTACGAAAATCATAAGGAAGATAAAATTACATTTATAGTATTTATTGAAAAAATTCACATATAAGTGGATCTGTGCAGTTCAAACTAATGTTGTTTAAGGGTCAAGTGTACTTAAACATGTTTGGTTAAAAATAAAACACTAAAAGAATCACTCTAGTCACAAATGGGAAATATTAGTGCATTAGTTGACACTTGTTAACAATTATAACTTCATCTTATCCTTGATAGGATATTCTTACATACAAAATCTCTGATATTCTTATATTTAAGATTTTGGACTGTAAAAAAATCATGGCTGCATGGCCATGTGAATTTATCTTCAATAAAGTATTACCATTGTCTGAGTGGGTTTCTTCGTGTTTTGTTGTTTTGTTTTGTTTTTCAGTGTTATCTGTGTTTTTAAAAATTATTCACATATATTGCCTAAAGAACCAAATCATTTAATAAGGCTTGTTATAAAGAGCACTTACTCCTCCTTGGGCCCTCTCCACCCAATCCATAATCCACTTCTCAGCGAACCACTTTCAACTTTTTTACTTGAATCTTTTAGTAACTACTGTCATATTTCTAAGAGACTTATATATTGCTACTTGTTGATTCTTCAGTTTTAAGCATTATCTCAACTTATGGTTATGAAAGAGGAGAACATACTCTCTTTTGCCAGTTCTGTTACAAATAAGCCTCCTTCCTGTTCTCTCCTTCTTCAGTACAGTCATATTCTGGCTTGATCAGTATTTACTGTTTATGTTATTACAAGTATATGTAAATGCTAGTCACTTTCTTTATTGCACAACTTTGTTGTTACACTTTTTCTTTTCTAAGTTTATTACAAATTAAATGCTAAATTCTCTGCCAATTGTCTGGTCTCTTCTTAAGTGTTTATATGCATATATAATTTATTCTTGGAGATATCTGTCTTGGAACTTCTGACGTGTTCCAGTCTAGACAACTTATTTTTATGCCCCTTAACAATTGTCATTCTGTAATTTTCCTTCACTTTCATCCTGGGGATTTCCTTTGTCTTCTGTATCCTGGAGACAAAATTAAAAACAAAACCTACTCCCAACCTAGAAAATTTCTTCACAAATATAGACAAGAAAGAAAATAATTTTATTTATTTATGTTTTTAAAAGATTTTATTGGGGAATTGGGGGAGGGGAACAGTGTTGGGGAATTGGGGAAAGGGAACAGAGAAGTTGCTGTCCTTTTATTCTTCAGTCTAGTTGTGGAGGACGTCTCTTCACTGGCCCATGTTGGTATTATCATTGCACTTTTCCCCATGAGGCAGTTGCTCGCCAGCCGTTGGACGGCCGCTCAGGGTGGCTCACAGTAGCTCACGAAAACTCAAGCTAGCTGCGGGCCAGCCCCGCTGCAGCCTATGCCGTCATCGGTGACTCATGGCAGCCCAGCTCCAGGTGAAGCTGTTATTCGCGATCTTAGCTGTAGAGGGCACAGTGCCACTGACCCTCATGGGGGATCTGAGCTGGGCCTTGCTGCTCAGAGCTGGTGTTCCAAGCCAACTCTTAACCAGCATACCACTCAGCCGGCCCAAGAAAACAATTTTATTATTGAATAAACATTAAGCCAGAATATAATGCTCATCATAGCAATTCAATAGATTGCAAAGACTGTAGGAAATCTTACTCTTTTATATCAATAAGTGAATACAACCTATTATATTTATGTTTTCAAGATAAATTGCCAAATGTCTTTATGTCTGGATGTAGGATTAGAAATTTGGAGTCAGCCGACTGGAAGTTAGGCCCAGGAAACTGAGAGATAGGGCTTTACCTTTTTTTAAAAAACTTTATTGGGGAACAGTGTGTTTTTTTCCAGGACCTATTAGCTCCAGTCAAGTCGTTTTCGATCTAGTTGTGGAGGGCACGGCTCACTGGCCCATGTGGGAATCGAATTGGCAACCTCAGTGTTAAGAGCCTGCGCTGTAACCAGATGAGACAACCTGCCACCCAGTGGGGTTTTATCTTTGATGATTAAACTTCAAAGAGTTCCTCTCAGGTCCCTGAGGAAATATTCCTGAATTGTGAATCTATTAAAGGGCGCATTTTATTTAGCATTTAATCTTTCATGGGCCTCCTGTCTTTTAAAAGAATCCCAAGTTTCTCACTTTTTGCTGAAACACATCCTTCACTAGTTTTCTAAGAAAGGGTACATGTGAGATAAAATTATTGCTCTGAAAATGTGTTTATTCTTCTCTGATACTTGATTAATTGAATTGAAAGTTGGATACAGTGTTCTGTGAAAATTATGAAAGCATTGTTCCATTTTTGCCTTTGAGCTTTCATTGTTGCCAATGAATTTAAACTTGGTTAATTTTCCTTTTTAATGCTTCCTGTGTACCCTCTCCAGAAACTTATAGGATCTACTTTTTATTGTTGACAGGGCAGAATTTTTTAGTGATACGTGTGTGTGTAGGTCTCTGTATTATTAGAAGTATTTCATTCTCTTCCATCATCACTGTTTTCTCTGTCTGGGATCCTTTTTTTTTTTTTTTTTTTTTTTTTGAGGGCAGTATCACTGGCCCTCATATGTGCGACTGAACCGGGGCCGCTGGCTTCCCAGGCCAGCGCTTAACCACCGTGCCACTCGGCCGGCCCTGTCTGGGATCCTTATTTATTTGATACTGAGTCTCCTAGACTGGTTCTCTGATTTTCCTAGTTTTTCTATTTTTCTTAATCTTTTGTATTTATTCTGCTTTACCTTCTGACAGATTTTCTCAACTTTATCTTTAAAACTTTTCCATTGAGTTCTTCCTTTCTCCTGTACTTTTAATTTCCAAAAGTTTTTCCTGGTTTTCTGAATGTTCTTTTATAGATCCTTTTTTTGTTTTAGGAATGTAATACATTTTTTCACTGATAAATAAATGGTAATTAAGTAAAAAATCTTTACCTACATGTTGTCTCCATGCTAGTGGCTTTTTGTTGATTTTTCTCCTTTCTTGAGGTATCTGATAATTACTGGTTATCTGCTTATACTGAGTTGGAGAACTAACGTACAGATGCAGATTCAGAGTGTGGGCGAGGCTGTTGACTGTGAACCCCACTTAAGGATGAACTGTCTGTGACACTTTTTTGGGAAGAAATCCTGTTGTTAGTATCTTTAGGTCTTTGTTTTTCCCTTGGGCTGGGCAGTTTTCTGAAAGAAAAATCTTTAGTGTCTTGCCTGGAGATGAATAGTTTGCTCCTCCAGGGTGTTCCTAGCCAGTCCAGTAACAGGGCTGGATGGGAATGGGGATGGGAAGGCTTCAGCATCCACATGCATTCATTCAGGATTACCCCTTGTATTCTTTATAACATTTTACCCTCTCCTTCAATTTACCTGCTTTCCCTTGGTTCAGAGACTCTCTGCTTTAACGTTTTTCAGAATAATCTTTCTGTCATCTGCCAGCAGCAGGGAAGGGATATCTGGGGAAATAGATTTAATTTTATTTGTTTTTGCCTTTCTCTTTTGATCCTACTTCAAGAAACACCTACCAACACCAGTTCCTGAGTGGTATCAGGGAATTCTGTGATATAGATTAGTTTTCTAGCGTTTTGCATTCATTGCTCATTGCTCTTTTAGAGTTCAGTTCTTTTGACTACTAGGTCACTTAACCACTGTTGATCCTGTTTTCTAGCAGTAAGTTTTGTTGTCCTTGTCTGTCTTTCCTATCCTACCTTTTCTTACCTTTGCCTTTAATAGTAAATTAAAGAAATCTCTTTGTTGTCATATTCCTTAGGTCTTAGGAGATAGTGAACGTAGATGTGTGCCTTTAATGTGCCACCTTTCCCAGGGAGTTTATTTTGTCTTGTATGGCACTTTACATCTTTTTTCAAACAAATCATGTTTTTTAATTTATATGATTTATTCAGATAATATCTGTGAATATTTAAATTTCATTCTTCAGATAATTAGGCTTTTCTCCACCAGGGTGTACTTTTCCCTTTTTTTCCTCACTTTACACCTTAACAAAGTAAAATGTTTACACTGTAAGGATCTACACATGTTCAAAGGTGATTTAGAAATCAAATTGCTTATGGAAGTGAATTAGGAATTTCAGTATAATTCTAACAAGGTTACATCATCACAAGGCTCTCCTTACTTGATTATTTGGACTTATTCTAAATTTGCTATTCAGTTTAACAGGTGCCAGAAATTCTCTAAAATCCCACTATGTGAACGAATTGAAAGAATCCATGGCAAGAAATGCTTAAACCTGAACTATTTGGATATTTTTTTTCTTTATGCTTATTATATACATGGTTTAGCGTTTGATTATTTTCTACCTTGTATCTCTACTGATTCAATATGTAAAGTTTTACAATGTATCATTTATCATTTGCAATGTTTGGCTTAGCGGTATCACTTATCAATATTGGTGAATCATTTTTATATGGAAAAGAAATTCATGAAAATTTGCTTCTGTTCAATTATTTCTTAATATTTTAAAAAATACTATTTTATGGCAGAATAGTATTCCATTGTGTATATATACCACATCTTATTTATCCAATCATCTATCAAAGGACGCTTTGGTTGTTTCCATGTCTTAGCCACCGTAAATAAAACTGCAGTGAACATCAGAGCACATATAACTTTATGGATAAATGTTTTCAGATTTTTTTGGATAGATACCCAGGAGAGGAATTGCTGGGCCATATGGTAATTCTAGTCTTAATTTTTCAAGGAACCTCCACACTGCATTCCATAGAGGCTGCACGAATCTTCATTCCCCCCAACAGTGTATGAGGGATCCTTTTTCTCCACAGCCCTTCCAACACTTATTATTTGGATCTTGAGATTATTATGCTAAGTGAAACAAGTTGGACAGAAAAAGTCGAGAACCATTGAGAATGATTTCACTGATATGTGGTATATAAAACTGAAAACAACAAAGTAACAAGGCAAACTAATGAAGAAACAAACTCAAAGACACAGACAATAGTTTAGTGGTTACCAGAAGGTGGAGGGAGGGGAGTGGTAGATGAAGGTAAAAGGGATCAAATATATATGGTGATGGAAGGAGAACCAATGGATGGTGAACACACAATGTGATCTATAGATGATGTATTACAGAATTGTACACCTGAAACCTATGTAACTTTACTAACAATTGTAACCCCAATAAATTTAAAAGAAATACTATTTTATTTAAAAAATGAATTAAACATGTGATTGGTATATGAGAAAAACACATTTGCAGCTTATTTGTAGGTAACAGAGAAGAAGTTAAAAATAATTTTTTTTTCCAGTGGTTTATCTTTACAATATGAAGAAATAACCAGGGGACCAAATTGTGTAATTCGAGGCGTTACAGCTAAGGGCCCTGTAAATTCTTGTCAAGGCAAGGTAAGCATTGTACGTAAATGTTATAATACATGTTTGTTTTGTGGTAAAAATGAAATTAGAAATTCAAAATTGAATAACCTGTTTTTGTAAAAGGATGACAGTAATGTTGGGTTCCTAGGAATTAATAAGGATCGTGTCACCTGACTTAGCATTTACATCTCTAAGAAAAAGCAGCATCTTTGCTACTGTTGTTTTTGTTAAACATTTAACTATTTTTCAGTTGTCTTCTTCATCATCATTCCATCCAGTCTTTTCACATTCAAAGTCATTTTTTCAACAGTTATCTAATACTACATTTTATTTTTTCTCCTCTTTTTTTCTATCCATTTTTGAATTCTTAGAACAGAAACAAATATATAACAAACTTTAGCTCACTTCTGTAAACATACTGAGTTTGGTATTTGTATGAAGGAAAGTATTTTGGGAAAGCTAAGTAAGATTAGGGATGATAAAGCCATAAACTTCAATAAGATTAATTTTCAATTAGATATATAAAGCAGATAATAGATTTATATGACTAAAGGGAACACTAAGGTTAATAACATAAGTGATATGTTGCTTTTTATTTTCACTGTATCATTATCTTCAACATATATTTTAAAATTTTCCCTAGGAAAATCCTGTTTTAAGTAGAGTATGTGAATTTATGTACTATATACTATGCTGCAGTTTATAATCAAATCAAAGATCAAGTTTTGTACATCTTTCTAAATTCATATTTTTTTTGGAGAGAGAACTTGAATTCATGGAAAATTTGATTTTAGTGAGATAAACTTACTAAAAAGAAGTTTAGATTTTAAAAAAACTTTTATTTTGAAATAACTAATCCAGAACGCCATGTTGCATTTTGGCCCTTGTATGTGGAATCGGAACCTGGGCCGCTGGCATCCCAAGCTAACTCTTAACCACCACGCCACTTGGCCGGCCCCTGCGGGTTTTTTTTCACCTGACTATTTTCCCACATTTTTCATAATGCCTATCTTGATTTTGATTATTATTCAGAGGTTATACCTTTGAAATCTGAAGAGACTATTGTCTGTAAAGCAATATGTCAATTTTTTCACCTGTATCTCTTATATACATATAAGTTTAGTATAAAATTGTTAAGTAGATTTCTATAGTGGTATGGAAATGAAAAAATCAGAATTGAGGTCATAAACTACCTAAGTATTTATGTAAGTCTTTGATTTTTTTTTGTCAACAGAATTTTAATCTGAAGGTTATTCTGCCGGGTTTAAAAGAAGACTCAGAGATTTTGAAAATTAGGTTATTGCCAGGTAATATTATTTTAGAAATATTCCTAATATTTACCTTTTTAATAATATTCTTATGATAATATATAATGAAACTTAAAAGGTGAGGTGTCTTTTAGTTTGATTATGTTACAGGTCTTAAAAATACATTGAATATCAAACATAGCAGTGACAGAAATGACCAATTAAAAAATAGGAAAACACTGAGGAAGACTTTAGAAATTGTTAAACTAACCTTAAGAGAAAAATTTGAATATTGAAAATGTACTATTGAAATACGAATATTGAAAGGAACTATTCTTATGGATATACTTAGGCTTATATTAGATCTGGATCAGTCTTTTACCTTTTTTGATTTAACTATAACTTTCATATTTTAAGAAGAAAAGTTTCTCATGTATTTATGTTGTTAATTGGATAATGACTTATCAATTTGAAAATGAAGTTACATTAAAGTTACACAGGGTAGAAAATGCTGGCCTGATTTGAGAGGTAGTCTATTGTAGAGATTTGACGAGTATATTCTGAACTCAGTCATTCTAGGTTTGAATCTAGCTGACACTTAGGAGCTAGGTAAACTTGTTCTATATATCAGTTTCCTCTTGAGTAAAATGAAATAAATTACTTTCAGACTTGTTACGAGGATTAATTGAGTTAATAGAGGCAACGCTCACTTTGCATGTTCATTGGTTGGTAACTGAATGGAGGATGCAGTTGCATTAATACAGTACTATGCAAAGGGAAAACTGCGTATGTTTTTAAAATACCAAGAATAGTACTCGGGATGTAATTTTTAGCTCTTACATTAACAATACCATGATGATATCTTTCTCCATCTATGACCTTTTGTACTGGTTTTAAGTGAAAAGAAAAATATTAACTATTTCTTTTCATAAGTTAAAGTACTTTGAAGTTTCCCTGAAGCATGAATTGATAAAAATATAAAAATTGACACATTGGTAGAAGTATAATAAAATCATTACATATAAATAAACACTTATAATGCTTTTATTTTAGAGGTTAACTAAAAGTCTGGGTTGGAGTAAATTCTTAGTAACCAGGTAGTTCTGACAATTTTTTAGAATTTGAGAGTGAAAGTGGTAAAGTTGGAAACAGCAAGGTATAGTGATAATGGTTAGGAAGTTTCAAATTACAAGCCAGGACCTAAATCTGAGTCTGCCACTCACTAGCCATGTGACCTGGACAACATACTTAATCTGTCTGGATCTCAGTTTCCGCTTCTATAAAATGGGGACAATAATATTGCCATCTTTATTAATAAGATCATTGTGAGGATTATATGAGAACAGTGTTTAGTTAAAACTTGACATGTTGCCTGGCATATAATAAAAAATAAATATTAACTAATATTATAAAGTAAAATAAGTGTTTCTAGTAACTGTTCTTTGTAAATTTGTATTACCAGCATTTTGCATAAATTGAATTTTAAAGTATCAGTATTTATAGAGCACATCAAGTCATCCTGCTACAAAATGTAAACCCTTTCATTCTTAGAGGAAGCTTGTGTTGTAACTTGCTTATCACGTTTAAGTAGTGGCAAGCTAACAAATTATCAGGCTATGTCATTAGACTACGTGATCCTTTGAACATTATTATCTAAAATGGTGTAGCTATGGGTGCCTGAGAAATCAGTCATTGTGTAAAGTTCAAATTAGTAAATAACAATGTAGTTTAATCAATTTTTACTTTTCCTCTTGAATAATTTTTTTCCAGGATCTTTTTAAGATTTTACATGTATAGTTTATTTCTATCATGAGTTATCACTGTGCCATATAGCTTGTTGCATCAAACATTTTTATACAATTGAGACAGCTCTGACTCATATATAGAATCTATACATTTATGGAATAGAAATGACTATTGCTTATTTTTTCCTTTCTCAGCATTATTTATAAAATATTAAAACTTGAAATGTTAAAAATTATTTCATTTGCTTCTTCAGTATTTCAGTCTTAGAATCTTTAATTTCTTGGTAGGTCCCCCTCATCGATTGAAAGTGAAACCGGAATCTGAAATTTTAGTTATAGAAAATGGAACAGCTTTCCCATTTCAGGTGGAAGTTTTGGATGAATCAGACAATATAACAGCACAGCCAAAATTAATTGTTCATTGTAAGGTAAGCTACTGTAAGGTAAAGAATATGTAGATTTTATTTTGAGTCACTTGTAATATATAGAAATGACTATATCTGAGCGTATTTTAGCTGCATTTATAGTAAGCCTTATATAGTATCTAGGTCTTTAATTATTATTCCATGGAGATGTTTGTGGGATATCTCATTGCCAGTAGTTTTCAGCATCTAATAAGATGCATCTCTAATAAGATGCCAGCTGTGCTGAGTTTCATAAAGAAATTTATGAATTAAAGATTCCTCCCCACTCCTTTGGTTCATTAAACTCATTTCAGGTGAAGTATTTAATTTATGAATGGAATGATAGAAATGTCCTTCAAGATTGGGGATAGATGGATAAATGAAGATGAGTAAAAGACCATAAAAAGGAAAGAAAAACCCAAATAGGTAAAGTAAAAGAAGAAAGAATAGTGGTTGAGGAAGTTGGAATTTCTTACAAAACAGATAAATTTTACTTAGAAGTATACGAATTTAACTCTTTTCATTCAGAAATTCTCTAGAATATTAGTGAATTTTACTTAGAATTTTCCAGTTTATAGCCAGAAATAGTAGCTGTAGAGAAATATTTGAAAATTTAAATAATTATTGAATAATTAGTTACATTTAATGGGGTCTTAAATTATTTTGTATGCTTCTAATAGTTTTTAGGTGCTCCTAACCTTCCAGTCTACACTGTGGATTGCAGTAGTTCTGGAACCAGTATTTTATCAGGATCTGCAATTCAAGTTCAGAATATTAAAAAAGACCAGACGCTTAAAGCTAAAATCGAAATACCTGTAAGTTGTTATTTTTATTCATTGGTATTATATTGAGTCTTCATACAAGTACTCTTTAAGAGTTAATAATAAATTCTGTAAAATTGTTTGACTTTTAAAAACGAGGTATTTGTGGTTCTTTTAGCCAAAGGGAAAAAAATGAACGTGAAATATTGGGTTGTTAGAAAAGTCATAACGTACTTTTTCTGTTTTTCAAAGGTCATTTATTTATATAAAGAACAAAGATCAATCAGTGATAAATTGGCTATTTTGTTCGATAACCTTTTGCCATCTTTCAGTGAGCTTCACAATTCCTTGTTCATAGAAGGACCTGTCTTTATTTGCGAAAAACTGAACAAGGTGCTGATTTACAGCCTCATCTGAATTGAACGTTATATCACAGTAAGGAGTTTTGAAGAGCAAAACAAGTGGAAATCTGACGGCGCAAGGTCAGGTGAATATGGTGGGTGTGGCAACGCATCCCATCCAAGCTCCAATAATTTTTTTTTTTTAAGAGGGCAGTGTCCCTCGCCCCATGTGGGATCTGAACCAGGGCCGCTGGCTTCCCAGCCCAGCTCTTAACCACTGCTCCACTTTGCCGTCCCAAAGCTCCACTAATTTTTGATGGGTGATCAAACTTGTGTGTTGTCTCGCATTGTTGCGATGGAACACAACTTCTTTATGATTAACAAGCTCTGGATGTTTCTGGATGATGGATTCATTCAGACTGTCCAATTGTCAACAGTACACATTCAAATTGATTGTTTGGTTACTTGGTAGGAGCTCGAAAAACACAACACCTCTAAAATCTCACCACACTGAGAGCATAGCCCTTCTCTGATGAATGTCAGCTTTCAATGTTGTTTGAGGCAAGTCATCATCAAGTCGGGACCAAGACCGGTTGAGTACCACATTGTTGTAAACAATCCACTTCTCATCAGTTACCAGTCGCTTCAAAAAGGACTGTTTTCCTTATGTTTAATGAGCGTATCACAGATGTTTATAAGCGCCGTCAAATGAACTTTGATTTTATGCGGAACCCAAATATCGAGCTTGTTTACGTGTCCCATCGTCTTCAGGTGGTCATGAACGCTTGAAGGATGGATGTTCAATGTTTCTGCAATCTCTCGTGTCGTGTAACATGGGATTGACTCAATCAATGCCTTTATTTTGTCATCATCAACCTCGGTGGGCCTCCCTGACCGAGAAAGGTCGTTGAGATCAAAATCACCAGCACGAATTTCGTGTACCATCATTGGCACTGACATTCTTGTAGAGCACTGTCACGGTAAACTTTCGCAACTTTTCACAAGCTTGATGCGCGTTCTTCCCCTTAAGGAAGTAAAACAGTAAAATGTGGTGAAAACGCACAGTTTGCTCTTCCATCTTCAACTTGTAAAATCTCCGAAATTCAATTTTTTTTTTTTTTGAGGGCAGTGTCACTGGCCCTCATGTGGGACCGAACCGGGGTCGCTGGCTTCCGAAGCCAGCACTTAACCACCGCGCCACTCGGCTGGCCCTCAATTTTTTTTTTAATGAAGCTAGAACTGTCAGCTGTTAAATGACATAGCAATAACATAGATGCAAATGACTCTAGTGCTTCCAAAAATGAACTTGTGCCATCTGCTGTAAACATATGTCATGACTTTTCCAACAACCCAATAGTATAGTGAATAATTTAAGTTTGTGTCAAATATTAGTAATTTTCTTGATCAAAGCTCTTATAATATCTGTATCTATTATACAGTACATATACCTAAAATTAATTTTTTCTTATATTAAAACGTGACATTGAGGTGTCAGTTGTATTTTTTTTTATAGTTTAAATCTGTTTCTTAGAAAATTTGTTAAATAATCCCAATTAAACCACCACTAAGGACATACATTTGATTTTTATGTATAATTTTAAAAATAAACACATGGATTTGAATTAGCATTTTCATATAAAGAGATTTCTATGTTAATGTGCCAGTAGGATACTTTTTATTGGATATACATCATGTCTGAAGGTGAAGCCAGCCTGATATAAGCAGTTGATCTCCTAAGGTTGCTGAATGGGATAACAAATACTTAAACAAGTAAAATACTTAAATGTGATTTCTTTATAATTGATATGGTAGATGATGAATAACCTAATTTCAGTTGACTGATGATGCTTTTCTACTAATTATACATCAAATAATATATCTTAAGCCTCAAAAGGGTAAAATATAGTTCTTATTTTTTTAATTAGAATGGGATGACTTGACTTCATTCTAATTCTTTTCTTTCAAGCTGGTTATATTTGATAATCTTCATATATTTGTTACACATTTCTTTTTTTCAATAATGTGGGCAACATATTTTTGAGCATACTATCTTGGAAAAGATCAAAAAGATTCAGAATAAACGATTTTAATTTAGGAAGGAATCTGAGCATGGAAGCAAGAATAACAATTATTAGTAATTATGTAAATACTCCAGGGCAGCAACAGACAGAAGATGCAAGACTCCAAGTCATTTAAGACAAAGACCAAGATATATCATGTAATATTGCAGTTAGGAAATGTTATCCAAAGGCAGTGATTCTTGAGTTTGGGTCAGGCAGGTATGATATGCATATGATGTTGAATGGTTATTTGCCTGATTTTCTGTGAGGTAGGAAGTTCGAATATGTTGTTCATATAGATGAGCTTTGATAGGAATGACTGTAACTGATGAGGAAGGAGATTTGACCTAAATAAAATTGTAGAAGTACTTTAGGCTTAGGCTAATTTTGAATTTTGTGTATCCTGTTGAATGCGCTATACCGAAATTTATGAAAAAGGATGTAATATTTTAATTTTGTGTGCCTAAAATCAATTTACGCAGCATAATCCAGTTCATCTTTACTGATCTGTGGATTATAAATGTGCCAGCTTAGCCTTCAAGGTATCTAGAATCCTTATCTAGCTATAAACAGACTTGTGCACTTATCCCAATATATGAGGAATTGAAAAAGAGCTAGAAGCTTCAGTGTAACCCAATATTGTTAAATAATATATTTTACAGCAATTATCTGTCTCTGATTTTATGGAAAGATTTTAATTTCTTACATCTCTTATTAATAGATGTTAGTCACTAAATCTGTGTCATGTGATTAAAATTTCACAGGTTTGCCAAGCTTTTAAGTAAATTTACAAATAAGAAGAAGGGAAGTCTTTTAAATCCAAATATGCTAGTTTTGGGTTTTAAGAATGTGGCACTATCATTTATAACTTGATGGTATAGATAGTATAAAATGTGGAATTATTAATAGTAGTGTCTGCTTAATGATAAAATCTATGAATGTTAACAGTGTATAAGATCTTCCATAATATTGAAATAAATTCTTAAGCAATGTGAAAGAGTCACCATTAAAACCAAAAATTATGTTTTCAATACAGATTCACTCAGTGTATATTTGTGTTTCCCTCTCTTCCTAGAGTTGTAAAGATGTGGCACCTGTGGAGAAGACTATTAAGTTGCTTCCCAGTAGCCATGTTGCAAGATTACAGATATTCAGTGTAGAAGGACAAAAGGCAATCCAGATCAAACATCAGGATGAGGTTAATTGGATAGCAGGCGATATTATGCATAATCTTATTTTTCAAATGTATGATGAAGGAGAAAGAGAAATCCATGTAACATCAGCTTTAACAGAGAAAATTAAAGTAAGTATTTCAAACAGATTGGTTATTTGCAAGAATTTTGTTTATTTTATGCTTGGAAAACTCTGAACAAAAAGTTTCATAGGGTAACCTCTAAGAAAGTTATCACAGAGAAATAATACTATTATTTATATTCCAGACCAAACAAGAATTTATTTTCATGTACATTGAAATGTGAATGATTCATGTGTGACAAAATTGCACTCAGAAAAATGATTTTGACACCTAACAAAATTCCAGTCTTTGGCATTTTGTTTAGTTGTCTCTTCCTGACCAACTGTATTTCTGCATTCACAATGAAGTTCACCACCTTACCAAAACAATATATTTGTAGCTATCCTGAATGCACTAAATAAAAGGTGTTAAAGGTAAACAGTGGAACACATTGTTAATTATATAGATCCCTATTTAGCCATTTGATATTGGTATACCACTCTCTAAAAGCATGACCCTTAGAAAACAGTTTGGTTGGTTCTCGGTAACTAGGTGGTACATCATTTGTACCTTGATAGGGTAAATCAATATGTTGAAACGTAACTTTTCACTTCAGAACCATATCAAAATGGTTAGATTGTTATCACATAAAGTAGGCAGCTCTAAAACTCTTCTTAATGGTTAATTGAAAGAACAGTGGACAATCTATGCTTGCTCTGTAAAAGTGTGGTCAGTTCTTCACGTGCGTTCCCAAAAAATCATTGTACTGTGTAAAACGGTGCAGTAAAAATCATAAGGCTTACAGGTAAAATGGGAACTAGAGGCATAATACTCAAATCTCATCAGTCACCGATTAAAAAAATAAACTCATGAAGTAGTACCAAAACCAGTAACACATATTAAATGATTAAGAAGTCTGTTAACACTATAAAAAAGGTCAGTTTACTTGTGAAAGTATGTACAGGAAGGGTTACAGCTTGCAAGTTACTGTGAAGTAGTGAAAACTATACTAGATCTGAAAATATGTGGCTCAATACACATAATTAGCTGAGGTGACTGGTAGGCATTTGAGGCGTGTTTTTATATATTCCTGCATGGCTTGGTTTAGTTGGGTACAGTTTTACTAAACTATTGTAAAGTAAAATTTGCTATATATTAGAATTGATCCCTAATATTTTAATTGCATTAGAACAAATTTTCATTTTTAAACCAAATATAGCTTAACAAACTACTTTTTCAAACCTTGACAATCATAGAGAAAAAAACTCTTTAAATCTTGTGTGAGAAAATAATTTTCTAAAACTCCCAGTTTCTCCAAGGCAATTAGAGATAAATATTCCCCCCATCTCTGGAAAACCAACATTTGTCGACTCTTATATAAAGGATCCCAATTAACTAAATATTTAGATAGTTGCTGTTGTGGGGCAGGATGTAGAGATTACTTTTTTGTATTGTCATATCCTATAGGCATCTTGAGTTTCCAAATATAGGATCTGATATTTTAAAAGAATTGTTTAACTAACAGAGCTTCAACTGACCTTATTTTTAAAATCTTATTTGGAATAACCCTTGCTCCAGTTTAGTTTTTCCCTCCATAATGAGAGAAGGGAGGACTGAGAAAGAAATAATCCTGAAATGGAGGCAAGTCATTTTTATCTATATCGCAGATTTGAGGGCGAATGTTTAAAAATGGGGCAAGAAACCTGGTTTCTGAACTGGTTCCTTGCTGTCTTGTAATCGTTATTTCCACATTCTACTTTCTTGTCAAGGTTAAGAAGAAACAATGACTGAAGAGACTCTTCCAGTATATAACCTTCCTTTTGCCATTCTCTAACCTGGTGGCCATTTTGCCTCAAATCTAGTATTACATATTTCTTGGTTTCCAAAGATTTTAAAACATGCATCTCTTTCTTGACAATAAAAGATATTAAATACTACTCTTGTATTAAATTATAGTCTTTAAAGTGGTTTTTGTGGTCTTTGGAGAATTCTCCAACATTGAGAAAAGTCAACCCAAACTGACCTGGAAATCTACTGAAGGAATAGCACAGCCTTTTTAAGTAACTCCTGCTTGCTTCTTCCATTATTTAAAAAAAAAAAAAAAGTACAATAAAGAATAAATGAGAGTAAAAGATGATTTAAAGGTATATAAAGGTGACTAAGAAGGTTAGAACAGCATAAACTGGGATCAAAATATTAAAATGTCAATGATTTAAAAATAACAACTGTAGAAGGCTAAAAGCAGAGAAGTTGAGCTAAAAATTCTTAAATAGAAAGGATTGGAAGTTTAAAAGTTGGATAGAGTAGGGTAATCAACTTTAAAATACGGATCCACTAACAAATTAAAATATAGCATGCAAGAGATGTAAAATTAAAATAAAACTAAAAGCACTCAAGAATGGATTAAGACCAAAAGGTGGCCATGATGGTAATTATATCAGTAGACATAATTTCTGTTTCCTCATCTTACTGAATAAGTGCCCACCTAACTCTCATTTAAAGCCTGTATATGTGTGTGTGTGTGTGTATATTTTTTTTTTCTTTTTAAAGATTTTATTGGGGAATTGGGGGAGGGGAACAGCGTTGGAGAGTCGGGGAAGGGGAATAGAGAAGTTGCTGTCTTTTTGTTCTTCAGTCTAGTTGCGGAGGAAGTTGCTTCACTGGCCAATGTTGTATTGTCATTGCGCTCTTCCCGGTTGAGGCAGATCGGTTGCTGGACTCTGGATGGTCGCTCACCACGGCTATTGGCAGCTCACACTGGCTGCCAGCCTCTCACGCTGGCTGCCAGCCAGTCACTGTAGCCTATGGTAGCCCACTGCAGCACGGACTGCAGCCTACACCGTCGCGAGCCCAGCTCCAGGTGGAGCTGTTGTTAGCTATAGAGGACAATGTCACTGGCCCTCATATGTGGGATCCAAACTGGGGCTGCTGGCATCCCAAAACCAGCTCTTAACCAATGTGCCACTCGGCTGGTCCTTAATGCCTATATTAATAAGATTGTTTTTTTTAAAAAACTTGACTATTCTCAGAATTGATCACATGATTTGATCTATGTTATTTTTAAACTATAATGACCACAGTGATAATCTTGTGGCAAAATTAATCACTTAAGAATTTTTATTTTATTGCATTGAAAGATATGACAACATTAACAACAAACAAATGATACTTTTTTTCACAGCATTGTGTAAGCCACCATCATTCTGGTCATAAAGGGGCCTTTCTTTGTTCTCAAAGGTAGGGAGAATGGGTTCTAATTTAACTTTAAGAGTCTTCATTCAGTAAGGTAAGTGGCCATAGGAGGGCATTGGACTAAGGTTTATATTATTCTTAAATGTGTAATTTTTCTCTTAGGTTAATTGGACTCCTGAAATTAACAAAGAACACTTGCTACAGGGTCTGCTTCCTGATGTACAAGTACCGACATCTGTAAAAGATATGCGCTATTGTCAGGTTTCATTTCAAGATGATCATGTGTCTTTGGAAAGTGCATTTACAGTAAGGTTTGTGTGCATATTGTAATTGGAGGTATTTCAAAATTCAGTGCATGGCAACAAAAATACTTTCTTCAAAAGCATATATGTAAAAGTTGATTCTGATGTAGAAAATATCACAGTTTCTATGAAATATGGTAGGTTGTCTTTGGAATAAAGCTTCACTGGAGATAGTGACTAGTGTTCAATATCACTATACCCTGTACTTAATTGGCCCTGTAGTATCTGTAAGAACTAGAACTTTCATTAAAGAAAAGTCCTCCTAGTGCAAGCAACAATGAAAACAGCAGCAAAATGACAGATAGGGAAAATATAAAATATACAATGTGATCAATGTATTGTTCAAAGAAAGAAAAAATTCTTTCACTGGTGGTGATGATTTTCAAAGCTGAGTCCAACTAGACCTAATAATAGAAAAGGGGAAGACAGGTAAATACAGAGAGTACCAAAAAAATGTATACACATTTTAAGAAAGGAAAAAACTATTAAAATTGTAATACTCAGTATATGGCAATAACAAAATGAATGCAAGATGTGTATACATTTTTTTTCGCACTCCCAGTATATTAAAAAACCTGTCGTTTACCCTGGCCTGTCAATTCCTTGGCCACGTCTTTTCCAATTACACCCTTTACTTTTATTCCTTTACCCATTTCCATAATATTCCCAACACTTAAAATAGCTCTATGTTTGAGATAAAATTTTCAAATAACTATAGCCAGATCTCTTGATGAATTATTCTTACTCATCTTTTCTTTCTCAGTGCTCTCCTGTCATAATTTCTTTTGAACCCAGCATAGATACTATGATTTAACACTTCTATAGTTTTTTGGTGTGTGTATCAGTGTTCTCTGCCATCTGTGCAAGCTGTCTTTTCTGTATTTCCTTTGGATTAATAGTGATGTTCTATAAATTGAGTTATTTGAAAGGGTATTATTGTATTTAAATTTTGGAAAGTGATATATATGTGTACATAGATATCTCTTTAGCATATTGAAACTACTTTAATTTTTTCTATAATAGATGATGTAACTAAAACCCTTTTAACTTTTTAACGAATTTCAGACCCCTTCCTGATGAACCTAAACATCTGAAGTGCGAATTGAAAGGAGGAAAAACAGTACAGATGGGCCAAGAGCTTCAAGGAGAAATAGGTTAGTATGACCTGCTTTTCTTTCTTTAAAATACTGGTACATGACCTTATATTCATGTTTTGGCATACATAATCTGAAAGGAAAACTTTGGGTTTATATACGATTATTGGTTTGAAATCCATTGTTGGAAAAGATTGAAGTATTTTTACTATCTTTGCCTAGGCTGACATTACTGAAATCAGTTTTGCAAAAATAGTTCGTTGGAAAGATATTGGTTTTTGTTAGAAGTAATAATAGCTATTATCAAAAGCATAAAGTAAATATATCAGTATCTCATATTTTTCATATATCTAGACTAGTGCATAATACTAAATTATTTTCAAATTTTCATGGTAAAAAGTCTGATTACATTAACATCATGTTAAATATATGAATATAAATGTGCTTTTGTAGGTTCTTGATATTTTTTGTAGTGATTATAAAATAAATTAATTATTTTTTATAAAAATACATAAGAGAACAAAGAGCAAGTTTTTAAGCGTAATTTTATTGAAATGTGTAAGGTTCCTTATAGATATTTATATCTTATTAAAAGGTACTTTAAAATTAAACTTTCCTTTTAGTTATAATAGTTACAGATCAGTATGGAAATCAGATTCAAGCATTTTCACCAAGTTCTTTATCTGCCTTGGGAATTGCTGGAATTGGACTTGATAGCTCACAGTTGAAAACTACTTTTCAGGTATGACTGCTTTTCATAACAGGTGGCTTATGCCATTGGTTTACATATAACAAAATTTTGGGAAAACTAAAATAGGAGAAATTTGATTTTAGTGTTTACAATGAAAAAATCATAAAAGGCTTTACAAAAACGTTTTATAATGAAAAATTTGAACATATGCAAGAAATAGAATAAATAGTATCAATAATTCCCATGTTCCCATCACTCAGCTTCAGTAGTCATCACTTCTCTCTTTACCATATTATTTTGAAGAAAATTCCATGCATCATTTTACCCATAAATACTTTGATACATATATATAAAGGAAGTTTTTTAAAGCAACTATTTAAATAAAATTTGTTAGTGCTCACACCCTGCATTAAAATGTGAAAGTTTATATCTGTGTAGCTGAGATTAGCTTGAAAAATAAGAACTGAGTTACATTTATTTCAGTTTAAAATAAGCAAGCAAACATGATGCAGTCTGCTTGGAGAAATCAAAGACAGGTTTAGAGGAAAGGAGGCTGGAATTGGACCTTCAAGGAACATGCCAAGCCAGAGTAGATGAAAGAGGAGGAATTCTAAGGCCCAAGTGAAATTGAATCCATTTAAACGTTCAATACTTTTGAAAACATCTTCTTTTTAGAGCCTCCATTACAGTTTTACCTGACAGAATAACCATAAGAGTACCCCACTTGTTGCCCTTCCTAACTAGAGTTTCCATTTCCGCTAATCTGTTATGCTATTATTTTCTTAGTTTTCAAAATACCACTTTTACTGTATCTTAGCTCTATTGAAGAACTTTCAGTGATGTTGTTTACTCTACAAAGATTAGGTTTACCCTTTGACTTTCAGGTTCCTCCGATATTTAGCTTCACCCTATGTGTGGATGAAATAAGATAAATGTGCCCCCGCTGTTAAGCATAAACAATCTGCTTACTATCACTTTATGCAGGCTCCTATCCTCTTTCAGTAATTGCTCCTAAACTGTAACATGTCTTCCTACATCTTTAGTTTTCTCCATCTATTAAATACCCATCAGTATATAAACTGATCAGTTTATATCAGTATATAAACTCAAAAAACACACCTAAACTTCCTTTGGCTCTGAATCCCTATCCATCTACTGCCTTATTTCTCTTTTACTTTTTATAGTATAACTCCTTGGAAGAGTATAATTCTCTATACTCTTTGTTTTTACATCCTTTTCTGTCACATGTTTTTCTGCCCTGTTCTACCTGACCAAATCCATTGTCAATTTTCAGTTCTGATCTTATGCCACCTATCAGACCTGTCAGCATTTTATACTATAAATTTAGATTTTATCACCTTAGTATGGCCCAAAATACCCTGTAGTGTTCCACCGCACCTTTCTCTTCCCATAGCTCAACATCCTCCAGCCAAGTAGACTTTTTTTTCTTCCTACTGTCATTTTACAATTGATATATACTATCTTGACTCACCTTCAACCAAACAAGAGTCTACTCCCAGTCTCTGCTGATGGAAAACAGCCTCTGTTTTTTTAAATAAAAAGTAGTTTTAATGTCATTGTTTCTTAAAATCATATTTGCATCTACATGAAATGTACTGCAATTCTGAAGTACTTTTCTGTGATAATTTCAATATTAGACCTTAGAGAGTGACTTTCAGAATTTCATATTTAATTCTCTTTTACTTAACTACAGCTTGTAAAGACATATACAAATTTCATTTCAAGATTTGAAGTAAAACCAGAATAACTTCCAACATGACATAAAAATCACCTCTTCAAAAGGGCTTTTGGTATTTCACCATTAAATGTGAAATTCTGGGTTAGATTTTACGTATTTTGAACTTAATAATATGTTTTACTAATTTGTTTTTCAAATGTTAAAAATTCCTCTGTGCTTGTTGGGATTTGGGGGGAGATTAATTTTGATTATTTTGCAATGTCTTTTTACAGAAAGTGTTCTACAAAAAGTTGTTTCTGAACATAAACATGAAATTTTAACTCTGATTTTTAAAATCTGATGGACTAGATTTGTACTTAGTGGAAATTTAAGATGGTGAAATCACTAAGGGTCAGTATTAAAATTCAAATACTATAGTGCTCATGCTAGTATGGAATTAGTTTATATCATTCAATCACATTGCAAACATTACAGGCTAGTTTTATTGATTCCCATTAATATGATGTATTAGTGTTAGGCATTCTAAGTACCAGAAATTGAGCAGTGACAAATTAAAGCCCCTACCTTCTTGGAGATCACCTTGTAATGTGGAAAGCATTCATTAGGTAAGATATGAGTGATAAGAAGAAAAATAAAGCGTTGTAAAGCAATAGAGTGCCATTATTTAGGATGGTTGGGAACGACTCCTGATTACAATATCCTATGTGAAACAAACACCTGAAGAAAAACAATGGCGACATCTGATAAAGAATGTTGCAAACAGAGGGAAAGAGCAAGTGTAAAGGATATTCGGCAAACTTGCTTGGCTATGTGGGGAACAGAAAGGAGTGTAAGTATAAGTAAAGGGATAAGAAAAGGTAAAAGGACATAGCCAGACTTTTTAGATCTCTCCCTCACAAAAAAGGAATTCAGTTTCTGCTCTCAAGGAAATGAAATTCATGGTGTGCCAGTATTCACCTGTGTGCAAATATAACCCAGAAACACATTTCCCTGTGTTTTCTCAATGTACTTTTTTTTTTTTTTATCTCCATGTCTTTCCTCAATGTACGTTTCCTCACTAGGAAAATACACAAAGTATTAGTGTAAGAGGCATCAAATTTATTCCAGGTCCTCCTGGAAATAAGGATCTTTGTTTTACTTGGCGTGAGTTTTCTGACTTTATTCGAGTGCAGCTAATTTCTGGATCACCAGCTAAACTACTACTCATAGACTGGCCAGAATTAAAGGAGGTAAGTACTTTCCTGCCTTGATTGAAGAATTTAGTATCACATGGCTTATTAGTTTCAGCTTGTCAGTAGATCAAAATAGGTATATATTTGAGCTGGCCAAGTGGCACGGTGGTTAAGCATTGGCTTGGGAAGCCAGCGGCCCCTGGTGAGTTCCCCCATATGAGGGCCAGTGACACTGCCCTGAAAAAAAAAAAAGAAAAGAAAAAGATATATTTTGTTGTTGAAGTAACAACAGATAACAATAATAACAGTAACGTAATGAAAGGACATAGTAATATGGTTCCTGTGTCTTCATTTGTTAAAAAATAGTGTAATAATTCAAATCCTAAAAACATAGAAAATTTTCAATCATGCATGAAAGTAAAAATAGTATAGTGAAACCCCAGTTCAACAGTTACTGATTTTTGCCAATTTTGTTTCATAGTACTCTTACTGACTTAAAAAAATTCTTTTTGGCGGTTTGATGCCAGGTCGAGCTGAGTTGCTTGTTGAGCTGCCAACAGGTGGCAGGATGGCTCAGCTGAAAAAAAAAAAAATTCTTTTGCTAGAATTTTAAAAGCATATTAGATATGTCTTCTGGGCCAGCCGAGTGGCACGGTGGTTAAGAGCTGGCCTGGGATGCCAGCGGCCCCGGTTTGGATCCCACATATGAGGGCCAGTGACACTGCCTTCTAAAAAAAAAACAAAAAAAACACTATATGCCTTCCTATACAAGTAGTTAAAACTTAAATACTAATTTAGCAAATGTCTGTCAAATCTGTTATCTTTGTTGACTTTTTACTAAATTTGTAGAATTTTAATTTTGAAATGTTCAGATTCTGGCATTTAGTTATGGGTGTAGTAGGGCTTTACCTGTTGGCATGATAGCTTACATTTTTTCTAAAGGAAAATGAACTCATAATTGTGGCAAAAGATAAAAAATTATACTACTAAAGGAGCAGATCATCTAAGAAAAGTTTATATATGGTGTCCTAGTTTGAGATTGCCCTTTTTGATTTGTGAGTTTAAAAAAACAACATCAGACAAACTAGTGTATAACAGTGTACTTTAAAATTCCTTTCTGTAATAGTGTGCTGACTGAGGAGTTTCACTGAAAAGCCAGTGTGTTTATTTTTTTTTTCTGGGAGCACTTATACTATGTATATGAATACATTCTTTGTGCTTAATGATGTCAATAAAGGATTTGTTCATTCACAGTATTATGAACTAGTTGTGTGCTTTTGAGGTGGAAAAAAACCTTTGACATTTTCATCTTTTTATATGATTTTGTGTGGGGGGAGGGGAGTATCAAAAATGACAGCTTGTGGGCTGGCCGAGTGGCGCAGTGGGTAAGCGCTGGTTTGGGAAGCCAGCAGCCCCGGTTCGGATCCCACGTATGAGGGCCAGTGACACTGCCCTCAAAAAAAAAAAAAAAAAAAAAGACAGTTTGTTAACTCAATTTATTAGAAGATTTAGTTGCAGATACCATAGAAATTCAGAAGCTTTTAAAATAAAACCGAATACTAATTTCTCATTCTGTTAACAGATATTATTATATGTGGATAGGGCTGAAAAAGTGATCATTGAATATCTGGTTTCCCTAGAATATCCTAATTTAATTCTTGACCCACCTTCCCCCTACAGAATATTAAGTTGAAAGGGGTAACTGATCAAACACCCAAGCATAATAAATAGAAAAAGTATATAAATATACACACATATTCCCTCATTTAATCTTCAACAGCATTATGATATATTATTATCATTCTTATTTTATAAATGAGGAAACTGAAATCCCAAAATGTCCAGGACTAAAAGTGGTAGAGGGCAGATTTGTATTTATGAACACTTGATTTTAGGTATTTGCCTTTTGTCCACTATTTCCTAGAAACTGACTAATGTCTTGGGTGACAAGCCATTTACTGAAGGATATCCTTTGAAAGTGGTTACTATTTGATAGATAGACAATTATATTAGGAACAAAGTACCATGATGTGTTTACATTTGGAAATTGTCAGCAATTTTTTAAATTCAAGCTTTTCATAAACTTTGGTAGATGGAATACAGTCAACTGTATCCATATAAACTTTGTGGTAGTCAAGCATTTTAATTAAATTAGTCTCAAAGTAATTTTTTTTTAAAGTTCTATCCATATACAGCATTGATTTTTCTCCCACTTTTAGCAACCTCCTAACATAATTTGGTAACCACCTACCTTAGATAAAGTGGGCGATTAAAGAAGCAAGAGGGAACATTATTGGTGGAAGAGATGATAAATCAGCTTTCCTTTTTCACTAGTTATTGTAGTTCTTTCCCATTTTTTTTTCTTTTTTTCTTTAATTTTTAAAATCTGACACGGAGAACTGGACCTTTATCATGTTTCTGGCTTGACAGTGTGTTTCCTTTGATATATGCAGTATTAATAGGTCAACAGGCAAATTTCCAGAATTACACAGGCCTTACATAAAGTAGGGAAAAAGCAAGAAGTGTTTTAAGCCAGTAAGACAGTCTAGATTATCAGTGACTAGACCTATTTAATTAAGGGTAAAACTGTATATTACTGCTTCATGGCAGAGTGCTGAAAATTGACAGAGGGGCTAAGCTATAGCTAGCCAATACTAAATCTGAGAACCTGAGGTAAGCTATTTTTTTTGAAGTCATTCTAATATATAACTTTTAGAAATGTGTTAGAAGGCAGTAATGTCAAATGCTGTTTTTCCTTTATCAAATTATTAATCATTTCTATAAAGGATCATTTATGACTATGATTGATTTTCAAAAGTTTATTTTAATTAATGAAAAAAGCCATTTGTGAACAGAACAGAGATAAGTGATCATTTTAAATATACAAATAGTAATTATATTGTTTGGCACATGTTTCAGTACTTCTTAAAATATTTATATCTGTGTCAGTTCATTACAGTGATTAATGGAAGAGAATTACCGAGTCCTCTCATTGTTCAACTTTGTGATCAGTGGGACAATCCAGCACCCATACCACAGGTTAAAATAAATCTAGTAAAATCTAACAATTTAAAGGTAAGTTTTAAATGCCCTTAAATAATTTTCTCTTACTTAAAATTCTGGGTTTCATTCTCATGATAATGTCTTTAGGTGTCACATCTCTTTTTTTTAACATAGTCTTATATAACATTTATTATTGCTTAGTTTAAATCAACCTATAGATACTTCATAATTATTTTGAGGAAGTAAAGTTCATATCTTGCAAGCAGTGTAATAAGGGGCAACATTCTAAATTCTGACTGTTTGAGTGTTTATGACATAATTCTAATATTTGCGTCTCAGATTAGGATGGGTAACACTGACAGTGTGAATGAAGAGCAGATACAAAGACCTGTAGTATGGGTTAAAGAACAGTTATTATTGGGGACACTTACAAACTGAGGATAAGCAGAAAGAGTCATGTGTTACCTGTTCCCTGCTTACTTTATGGAGAGCTACCAGGGCCTGGGCATAGCTACTGGACTTATACCGGGTTGTGTTCTAGGGTATGGAGTAAGCAAAACATGGCCTTATTACGTTTGCGGGCAAACATAGTGTTTGGATACCAGGAAGTCCAAAATTAGATATTTTACGTTTGTGGGCAAACATAGAGTTTGGATACCAGGAAGTCCAAGATTAGATATTTTACATGAGTATTAGGATAGCCAGCTGCTTATAATCTGCTAGGGACTTTGGATGCCTGATGCAAAGTTGGAAGCCCTCCGGTGAGGGAAAAGCTGCCACTCCCTTGGAAAGTTGCATTTTGGCAAAGTCCCTCCTTTTAACTGTTGGTTGAAGGAAATTAATTTATCCCAGCCAGGTTGTTACCAGGCACACAAGAGAGAGTTCCTGGGGTTAAACCAGTCAGGCTTTTGTATCCCTCCACAAACATTTTATAATTTTAGTGGATGAAAATAGTTGATAACATTTATGTAAATACACAGTTCTCTTGAAATTAAACCATTAGTTCGATAAGAATGCCAACAGGAATTTCACAGGACATAAGTTGATCTTAAAAGTCATACAAGGTATTAAAGTGCCAAGAATGGCTTGTGGTCCACATGGAGTTGTTTTCCTAGTAAAGTCAGAGGGTCAGAGGTCTTAAACCTCTGTAGTCAAAAAAGTAGTCCAAAAGACTACGATATTGCTTCTATGCAGCCTGAAATAGATTTGCTCTTTTAGCTTAGCAGCAAGGATTTAGGACACAATGGGAGAAATATGTTGAGAAATGTGGGTTGAGAGACAATGGATCAGAGGGTAAATGTGATAGGTACAAATAAAGGACTTGATTCTATCATTTCACGTTTGGATATACCTTCAGAGTTTATGTAACCAAACTTCACTTGATATAATCTTGTTATTGAAACAGTGAGCATTGAATCCTGCAACTCAGTAATTGAAATATATGAAATTCTAGTTTAATTGATCAAGATGAGTGATTATTATCCTTTGGATTATGTGATGACATATTACATTATTTCAACTACAGAAGGTGCCCCAAAAATGTATATACATTTTAAGAAAGGAAAAATTTGTATTAAAATTGTAATACTCATTATATTCCGATAACAAAAGATGAATACAAGTGATTTGTGTACATTTTTTTAGCACCCCGGTAGTTCAAATTATAGGTTTCAGAAATGTGTGCAAATATAACTTTTTGACAGTAATAGAGGAAAAGAATTTGATCTCTAGAAGTTTCTAATTAACCGTTTGTTTCGTTTTGTTTTTAGCTCACTCCTTCAAACCAACAGCATAAAACAGATGAAAGGGGCAGGGCTAATTTGGGAGTGTTGGGTGTTCAGGCCCCTAGGTAAGAACTGAGAGTTTAATAGTTATTTGTATTACAGAGATTGGTTTTTCTTATTATTTGCTGAAGTTAAGAATAATAAACTAGCATTCTGTTTAGTGTTAGGCAGGAGATGGAATGAATAAGAGTAGAGGAGTTTCCTGAATTTTAAACTTTGTATAAATTGTCTCAGAATTTTTAGATTATAATTTACGTAATTTGAATCCCCCCTCTGCTTTTTTTTCTTGTTAGAGGAGAACATACTATTCAGATTAGAGCCATCTATAACAAGAATACCATAGAAGGACCTACAATTAAGTTAATGATTCTTCCAGACCCTGAAAAACCCATTCGTCTCAATGTTAAATATGACAAAGATGCCTCCTTTTTAGCAGGGGGTACTTTCACTGGTGAGTAATTCACAATTTTACATAAATTTTTTGTAATGATAATTTGTCTTTTACATTAGTGTAATAAATTATTTTCCTAGACGTTTAGCATAATGAGGAAGCGTGGAATAGTTTTTTAAATGGCAAAGAAAATATTTGACTTAGCTATGTCTTCTCTCATCCCTATATCCTATGTCCTTTTAATGGTCAGGAATGAACTGAAAGTTCATACATAAACTGATAGCCTAAGGTAATTCAGTTTGTGCTAGTTCTTTCACCGAACTATGAAATTCTGCAAAAGAAATATAAATTGCTGAATGGTGAAAATGGGGGGTGGTTGGAGGAGGTCTACTTAATATATTGCCATGTTATCTCAAACATAATAGAACCAGGATTGCTTTAATATGGATGGAAATACATCAAAATTTATGAATACAGATATTCATAACAATAAACATTTACTAAATACCTGCTATGTCCAGGTATTATATTGGAGTTTTAGTTACACTAATGAATATGACAGTTTTCAGTGAGTTCAGTCTAATGTAGGATACAGTCAGTAAGCAAATAATTTCAGTGTAACGTGGTAGGTGCCAAGTCAATAAGAAACAATATTTGCTTTATACAGGTAATTTTATTGAAAAACTTCTGTTTTCTTGAAAGCATGAATTCTATACATGGATATAAGCAGTTGAAAGAAGCAGACCCAAAAGTTTAGGTTCAAAAATTAATAATAATTTTTAATAATTACATTACATATGTACATAGCTTTTATGCTCAGTTTTAAATCTGTTTGGGGAGATAAGACCTATTTCCTTTGATTAAAAAATTGTAACATATGCCATTGAATGTTACAGGTCATAAACATAACAGAATATTATATGTAGCAATAGTTTAGCTACTGTATGCTATTGAAAATCATAAAAGAAAATAAACATTGTATTCTTGAAATACATAAAGCATATGGATTTATATGACCAGTTGCCCAAATTCTAGGTTGCTGAGTATCCACATTCTAACCTTTATGGCCTTGCGTGGTAGAACTAACAGCATGGCCGACTGTGAAATAAAAGACAAGGGTCTATCAGTAGCAAAGATGTATATGTTAGATTTCTGGGGGAGATTTAGCACCGGAGTTGTCTGTCATGATTAGTAAGTTTTATAGACATATTATTAGGAAATGCTGATTAAAGAATAGTATTATTTTCTTCATCAGAATTATATTAACATTTAAAGAAGTTGTATGCTTTAAGACATACAGGCAGTTCCTATTTCATTTTATTGAGCATCACAGATACTGTGTTTTTTACAAATTGAAGATTTGTGACAAGCCTGTTGGCACAATTTATCCAACAGTTTAACTAAAAGCATGTACATTGTTTTTTTAGACATTGCTATTGCACATTTAATAGACTACAGTATACTATAAATATAACTTTTCTATGCACTGGGAAACCAAAAAATGGTGACTCGCTTTATTGTAGTGGTCTAGAACCAAATCCACAATATCTCTGAGGTATGCTGGTACAGTAAGTCCTTACTTAACATTGTGGGTAACTTATGCAACTTTAAGTGAAACAACATGTAGCAAAACCAGTTTTACTGTAGGCTAATTGCAATACCCAAGAGTTAAGTTCCTATACGGCATCTCATCAATGTTTTGTTTTTTGTTTTTTTGTTTGTTTGTTTTTGAAAGGGGTGTGTGGGGTGGGTTATTTTATTTATTTATGTTTTTCTTTTTAGAGGGCAGTGTCACTGGCCCTCATATGTGGGATCCGAACCGGGGCCACTGGCGTCCCAAGCCAGCTGTCAACCAATGCGCCACCTGGCCAGCCCTCATCAATGTTTTAATAAATGATGTTGAACAAAACAATGTTATTCAATACCGTTCAATTGTTTAGCTAAATCTATTAATTGAACTAGAATGAAAATAATATTTTTAATGTTCACCATGACAGATTTTATGATTACTGTTATTTCTGAAGATGATAGTATCATTAAAAATATTAATCCAGCTCGTATTTCTATGAAAATGTGGAAGCTCTCTAACAATGGGAACCGACCACCGGCAAATGTGAGTCATGGAAAGCAGATTAGAAGTTAAAAATGGCTCTTATGTTTAACTTAAAATTAAATGTAATTTAAGTAAAAATGCAATGTGTATATTCTGGGGAACTAGAAATTAACCCACTCCATCACTTGGGATTAAAAAAAAATAGAGTATGTTTCAAAGTTAAGTGTTGATGCTGTTGAAAAAGAGTGGCCTATATTGTGATATTGCTAAAACTTTTAAGATACTTTGTTATAAAATTAGCTTGTCTAAAGGACAGTGGCATGAGGCAAAAAGCATTAAATATCACTAAGAGGTAATACAGAAAATGAGATAGATGTGATTGATAGACTTAGAGGACAGAGAAGGGGGTAGAGTTGTGAGAGCAGTTGAGGATCAAAAGCAGCATAGTCCAGAAATATGTCACACATAGTATTTAAATTTTTCTAGTAACCGCATTAAATGTAAAAAGGAATAAGTAAAACTAATTTTAATGTAGTTTTAACCTAATATATTGAAAACTGCCATTTTCGTATGAACTCAATATTTTAAAATTTATTTTGAGATTTTTGCATCCTTTCATTTTACCAGGTCTTTGAAATGTAGCTTACACCACATCTCAGTTTGGACTAGCCATATTTCAAGTGCTCAGAAGCCAGATATAGCTATTGGCTGCCATACTGGACAGTGCAAATCTAAAATATATCTCAAATTGGAAACTAAACCTTAAACTATATCAGAAGATCCCAATTTGACAATTTCCTGCAGGGTTTATGATTCATTTTAATCATCTCTTTTGGAAATTAGCTTCCTTAATTTATGCCTTTAATCCCATCAAGCTATTACCTTAAATTATATCACTACCATAGAGATGTATTGAGTGTCCTTTAATAATTTCTTTCCATTGTGACTAATCTCGCCATTGTATCTTATATGTGTTGTAAAGATATATACATTGTGTGTGTGTGTGTGTGTGTGTGTGTGTTTATAAATCCAGATGTGATCTGTATTCACATTCAGTGAAGGTAATATAACCATTCATCCTAAATATACTGTGTTAAAATTTTGTGATTTCTCCCTCCCCCCTTATCTCCTACGTCCCTTTCTAGGCAGAAACATTCAGTTGTACTAAGATAAAAGATAATGACAAGGAAGATGGCTGCTTCTACTTCAGGTATTTCTCAACTCATTTCTCATTTTTATGCATACTTTGTTACGAAGTGAATCAGCCTTGATGATATTTGCCTGCTCAGCTAGAGAAAAATAATTGAATAGAAAATTGTAATATCTCTTAATTATTTTATCAGAAAGTTTTTTGACAACATGTGTGTGTTTTCTTTGTAAGCTTGTAAAATGGTTTGAGGGAAGATTGTTGTGATGGATATGTTAGTTTTCAAAACTATCATCCAAAGTCATCAGAAGAAGAATTGTGTTATGTTGTCAGAGTACTTTATAATATCTTACTATACAGGAGATTTCCATAATCCTAAACTTAAGGTCTTAAAAAATGAGAAAGAAGGCTGGATTAGATTTTCACTGTTTAACTCTGACTTTGAGACGTTGCTTCTGCATTCTGGACCTCTACTTTGAAATCTGAAAAATTATTTTAATAGACTATTTCTAAGGTTTTACCTGTGTTTGCATGCCTATCTATCTATTTCTAATGAGAAATGTTCTTTTAGGTTTTAGACTGATAATTGTCTGGTTTCTTTAAATGTGTTAGTGTCTTAAATAATGTAAAAAACAAAAAATGCACTTAAAATTATTGTTACAGTAATACTAGCATTTACAACTGCCTGTGTATTTACCTTTGTTGAGATTTTTATTTCCCCATGGGGCCTCAAGTTACTGTCTATTGTTCTTTCATCTTCAATTGCAGGGCTCCCTTGGGCTGGCCGGGTGGCATGGTGGTTAAGAGCTGGCTTGGGACGCCAGTGGCCCCGGTTCGGATCCCACATATAAGGGCCAGTGACACTGCCCTCTAAAAAAAAAAAAAATACCTTGCAGGGCTCCCTTGAGCATTTTTTCCAGGCAAGGAAATGAACTCCCTTAACTTTTGTTTACCTGAAAATGTCTTAATTTCTCCCTGACTATGAAGGACATTTTTGCTGGATATAGGATTCTTGGCTAACAATTCTTTTCTTTCAGCACTTTGAATACATTGGCCCCACTGCCTTCTGGCTGCCAAACTTTCTGATGAGAAATCTGATCATCTTATTGAGCATCCCTTGTATGTAATAATTTTTTTCTCTCTCGCTCCTCTCAGTATTTTTTATCTTTGTCTTTTGAGAGTTTGAAATAATGTATCTTAGTGTGTGTCACTTTTGAGTTCATCTTACTTGGAATCCCTTGAGCTTCTTGGATATATTCATGTCTTTCATCAAACTTGGGAAGTATTCAGCCGTTCTTTAAATAATTTCTCTGCCCCTTTCTCTCTTTTCCTGGAACTCCCAGAGTGCATATGTTGATCTACCTACTGGTGTTCCAAAAAGTCGCTTAGCCTTTACTTTTCTGTGACCTTTTTCCTTTCTTTTTCTCAGACTATAATATCCATTGTCTTCAGGTTTGCTAATTCTTTCTTCTCTGAGCTCAAATCTGCCTCTGAATACCTGTAGTGAAACTTTAGTTATTATACCTTTCAGCTTCAGAATTTATTTTTGATTTCTTTTCAGGTTTTCTATCTCTATTGATATTTCCATTTTTTCATACATAATTTTCTTGACTTTTTCCACATCTTTTACTGCTTTGAACATTTTTAAGGCAGTTTTTAAAAATAAGTTCTTATTCAGTGTATCTGCTATCAGGTGTTTTTGAAGAACAGTTTTTGTTGACTTATTTTTCCCCTTTCAATTGCCCATACTTTCCTGTTTGTCTGGTGATTTTTGTTGTTGTTGTTAAAAACTAGACATTTGAAATTAATAATGTAGTAGTTCTAGAATTTAGATTCTATGCCTCACCTAGGATTTGGTTGTTTTTGATATTTTGATTGTTGTAGGCTGTTTTTCTGCCAGGATCAACTTTAGGTATAAACTGAAGGTCTTCTCAGGTCTTTTTCTGAGTCTTTCCCTGGGCATGTGTGGTCACTTTCTAATTCTCCTCATATATGCAGTTGTTTTTAAATGTCCTTTAATGTCTGGCTCCCAAAAACAGGAAAGTAAAAAATGAAGGGGGAACGAAAGGGTGCTGGCCCTTTAAATCTCCCTGAAGTCATTTCAGCTGGATGATGAGAGGCTTACAATAATGGGGACTGGGCAGGCATAATGACTGCCTGCATTTTTATCTGCACTCTGTGTTCAGAGACAGCAATCAGCAATCAATACAGATCCTTGGTATTTGGAGGATAGAATTCTTTCTTAGAACATCTGCACAGCTGCCTGTCATGGGGTGGGGGTGGGGACATAAGTAGTTACTACTGTGCTGAGAGCTGAAATAGACTGAAATTAACCTAAATTTGCCATCCAAGTCTTCTAGCTTGCTGGAAGTTGCAAGCCTTCAATAGCTCCGGAGTTCCAAAATAATTATTAATGTATCATACAGATTCTGCCAGTAAAGTTGTCTGGAGTTCTGGTATTTCCTTCCCCTGCCATCTTCTCAGCATTTTCTCTAACGTTTCTTTTATTTTTAAAATTCTTTAAATCATCAGTAGGGTTAGAATGCTTATTATAAGTTCACTGCTACTTCAGACTAACAATACTGAAGAACAGTTTCTGTTTTTGGTTTTTTATAAATTCCCAATCTGTCATAGACTGATGCTCTTTGTTTTCATTTTTTATTTAAAGAAAAGGTTCTCTGTGCACTTGTTGGCAAGTCAATGTCAGATTGCTGTTTATGTTTCTGAATACTCTTACTATCTTGTGAGAAAGAAGTAACAAAATGTTTATACCAGCAACTGTCCTTGGTCTGCACTTTGAACAACTGCACTTAGGTCCTTTTGGTATTCTCATGTTATTGCATGGGACTAATTTAGACATCCTAGAAAGAATACACTGTATTCTCTTCAGTCTATTAAATTATCTTTCAGTGTATGAATCTATTTAAATGTGTGGTAGTTGAATTATTTTATTGTATTCCAGAATGTATCTGTATTTGTTTAATTGAATTATTTTATCATTACAGAGGCATAAATTTGAAGGAACATTTTATAAATCTTTTAAAAATAATCACACGTTTTAAAACTGCATAAAAATGGCCTGCCGAGTGGCTCAGTTGGTTAAGAGCTCTCCCAAGAGTGTGAGCTGAGCTCTGAGCAACAGCAGTTCGATGCCCAGCCCAAGCTGAACTGCCGCTGAGCTGCCAACAGGTGGCAGGATGGCTCAGCTAAAAATAAAAAAAAAAATAAAAATAGGGCCGGCCTAGTGGCACATTGGTTAAGAGCTGGTTTTGGGGTGCCAGCGCCCTGGTTCGGATCCCACCTGAGGGCGAGTGACACTGCCCTCTACAGCTAACAACAGCTCCAACTGGAGATGGGCTGTGCGAGCCCCGGCGATGGTGTGGGCTGCAGCCCCTGCTGCAGTGGGCTGCCATAGGCTGCAGTGAGTGGCCGGCAGCCAGCGTGAGCTGCCAATAGCTGCAATGAGCGACATCCAGAGGCCGAGGGACATCTAGAGGCCGAGTGACATCCAGAGGCCAGCGACCCATCTGCCTCACCCGAGAGGAGCGCAATGATGATACCAACATGGGCCAGTGAAGCAATATCCTCCACAACTAGACTGAAGAACAACAATAACAACAACAAAAAAATAAAAATAAAAAACATAATAAAACTGTAGTGGTTGCACAACAATGTATATCTACTAAATGCCAATGGAATGTATTCTAAAATGGTTAATTTTACGTTATATGAATTTCTTCATAATAAAAAGAAATCACGCACTGTCAGTTATATATATAACATATATAATAAAATATATTCCCTATATTGGGTATACGAGGAGTGATCACAAAATACTGTCAATGTTTAAATTTAAAAAAAAATTATTACAATAGAAGACACTAACCCCATCAAAATACTCCCCCTCACTTGAAACACACTTACCTCATTGTTCTTGCTACTTTCTGAAGCAGTTCTGGAAGTCCTCTTTCGTGAGTGTCTTTAGTTGTGCTCTCATGGCTGAATTGATTTAAAACATCTATCTTTCATGGTCATTTTTACTTTGGGGAAAAGCCAGAAGTCACACAGTACCATATCTGCTGAGTAAGGTGGATGAAGACACACAGTAATGTTTTAATTTGACAGAAGTTGCTGTACCAGAAGCAGTGTGTGACACAGAGCCTTTCTGTTGCGATCACTAAATATGGTTTATGCTACTGCCAAGTGCCATGCAACGGAAAGGCAGAGATTTTCAATATGGGAAGCAGTGAGTCGAAACTTAGTAATAGTGTGTGGTATGTTTCAACTTGTTCGGTTTAGTTAGTCGGGTGTGAGCTATAGTTAAGAGAAGATGTGTTTTAACGTGTGCCATAAATCCATCATGACAACACTCCATGTGACACATCACTTCTGGTATATGGTAATTTCGGTAAAATAAAAACATTATAGGGCCGGCCGAGTGGCACATTGGTTAAGCACTGGCTTGGGACGCCAGCTGCCCCGGTTCGGGTCATACATATGATAGCCAGTGACACTGCCCTCAGGAAAAAAACAAAAACAAAACATTATGGTGTATCCTCAACCACCGGATCTGGCACTGTGCAACTTCTGGCTCTTCCCCAAAGTCAAAATGATTCAGTGACAACAGTGCAACTAAAAACACAAAAGAGGACTACCAGAACTGCCTCAGAAAGGGGCAAGAATGATAGGATGTGTTCGAAGGGAGGGGGGAGTATTTTGACTTGAATTAATGGCAGTGTGTCTTTTACTGTAATAAATTTTTTTTATTTAAACATTCACTGTATTGTTTGATCACACCTCGTTTTGAGTGACTAGAAATATTTGTGTTCCTAATGTGTGTCAATCACTGTATTTAGCATCGTACATATAATCTCACTTAATTTTTTAATCTTTTAAAAACTGAAATAGAAAATCTATAAAGTTAAAAAAAAAAAAAGACATGCAGCTTTGTGATTTCTCCCAAAGTGAATGTCTGTGCAACCACTACTAAAACCAAGAAATAGAAGATTACCAATACCATGGAAACCCCACCTTTTGCACCTCCCAATCATTACCTCCTTCCTTCCTGCAATGGATGTGCACACACATTCATGTAGATACACTCACACACACAAAATAAACTTGGTTTTCTTTAGAGTTCTGTTATCCAAACATACAGAAGGTGCCAAAAAATGTATACACGTTTTAAGAAAGGGGGAAAAAAAACCTATTAAAAATTGTAATACTTAATATATACCAATAACAAAAGATGAATACATGTCATGTTTTACTTCTACAATTACAAAAGGTGCTCAAAGTGGTTACCATCCGCATCCAGACACTTCTGATTATGGCAAACTACTGCTTGAGCAATGGTGACTAAAGTGTCCACTTGTATCACTGTGCATGCCATTTCAGTTTCTTCCCGAAGTACTGCCAGTGTAGCCAGTTTTCTACGGTACACCACATCCTTTAAGGCCTCCCATTGGTAGAAGTCAAGGGGTGTTAAGTTGGAGTTTCTGTTGCATACTCCTCCATTGTTGTACTTCCTCAGTGTTCTTGAATTTCAAATACCACTTCAAAATGGTCTTGCGCTCCTCGAATGACAGCCGTGTTTCTGTCATTTTCTTTGTCCTGCCTGTCGCTAGCATTCTATTTGATAAACACCATCTTTTGATTAAACATCATACTACATATTGCTACTGTAATTCAATAGAACTTCAAAAACTAATACATAGATAACTTTTTAAAAAATATGTGTACTTATTTTGGCACCCCCGGTACATCACCAAGTTCTCTAGTTGTGCCCATTTTTTAACTTTATACATACTATCTTCTTTTGTCTACAACTTCTTTCATTCAACATTATAAGATTAATCTATTATGTGATTTATAGCTATAAGTTCATTTTCACTGTTGTATAATTGCTGGGTCATAGATTATGTATATGTTCAGCTGCTGCCAAACAGTTTTCCAGAGTGTTTATATTAATTTATACTCCCACCAACAGTGTTATAAGAGTTCCCATTGCTCTCTATTTTTCTCAACGTTTAGTTTTGTTAGTCTTTTCAGTTTTAGTCTTCTGGTGGGTGTGTATTGATATCACATTTACTTTTAATTTGTATTTTTCTTTTCATCACATATTTGTTGGCCATTTTGATAACCTTTTGTTAAGTGCCTGTTTGTGGTTACCTATTTTTCTATTGAGTTTTCTTTTTATGTTAATTTGCAGTATCTCTTTATATATTATGGATATAAGCCTTTTGTTAAACATCTTTGCCCTTCCATGGCTTGCTTTTGCGTTCTCTATATGAGATCTTGAACAGAAGTTCTTAATTTTTAAAGAATCAATCTTGTTAAGCCTCTTCTTTATCGTTAGCCCTTTTTGTGTCCTTTAGAGGTCTTTCCTGACATTTAGGTCTTGAAGATATTCTATATAATTGTGTTGGGGTTTCCTATGACCACCTCCATGAATCTGATGAATCCTTAGGAAGATTCACAGGACTTGGCATATAGTTTTACAGCTATTGTTTATTAAAGAAAAAGGATAAAAAGCAAAATCAGGAAAGGGAATAGGTGCATGGGGCAACGTCCAAGGGAAAACATACTCAAGTTTCCAAGGATTCTATCTCAGTAGTATCACATAGCACATGCTTAATTCCGCAGCAACAAGTTATGATAATACATATAAAATGTCAACCAGGTAATTGCATTAGAGACTGGAAGCTGGTCATATAGGCAGCCTCTGCCTAGCATGAACCAAAATTCCAGATTCTCAGAAGGAAAGCAAGTAGTTTAGTAGAAACTGTATTTGCAGAAACAGTTTAGGCATTGTTAGCATTCTTTTTTTTTTTTTTTTTTTTTGAGGGCAGTGTCACTGGCCCTCATATGTGGGACCCGACCCGGGGCCGCTGGCTTCCCAAACCAGCGCTTAACCACCGCGCCACTCGGCCAGCCCTCTTTTTTTTTTTTTTTTTTTTTTAAGCTGAGCCATCCTGCCACCTGTTGGCAGCTCAGCGGCAACTCAGCTTGGGCTGGGCATCGAACTGCTGTTGCTCAGAGCTCAGCTCGCACTCTTGAGTGAGCTCTTAACCAACTGAGCCACTCGGCCGGCCCTTGTTAGCCATTCTTACCAGTTAATGGTGGGAACATTTCTGAAATCTAAGTTCACAAATGGCAGTCAAGGGCCAGACTTGCCAGCAGGCCTTTAGATCTACTACGTTAACTTTTTAAAAATTACAGCTTGTACAGTTATACCTGGGTTAATATTTTTAATGTATGGTATGAGGTAATGGGTCAAGTTTTATACACATACACACAAACACACATACACACACACAACTACATAAATATCTATTTTATCCCTATATTATCTATTGAAGAGACTGTTTTTCTGCTATGCCATCTTCATTATAAATCATGTATCCTTATAAGTATTGAGCTGTTTGTGGACTCCCTATTTTAATTTCTTGGTCTATTTGATATATTTTGCCATACGTACTTTCTTGATAAATCTTGTGTCCTGTAGAATTAGTCCCCTAACTTTATTTTTCTTACTGGTTATCTTGGCCCTTTATTTTTACATAGAAATTTTACATTCAGCATATCAAGTTTCAAATAGCAAAAATACAATTTCGATAACAAAAATGGTTGGGATTTTTTCAGGTAGAAATTGGAGATCATCCTGCAATCCACAAATATGGCACACCCCTTTTTTTATTTAAATTTCTTTAATTTCTCCTATAATGTTAGTAATTTTTTAAATCAAAGTTTCATAAATCTTTCCTTAGATTAATTTCAGGATAGCTATATTTTTTCTAGTTTAGTTGAAACATAATTGACATATAACATTGTATTAGTTTAAGGTATACAATATAATGATTTATATATGTACATATTACAAAATGATTACCACAGTAAGTTTAGTTCAACATCTCTCACCTTACATAGCTATAAACTTTATCCTTGTGGTGAGAACTTTTAAGATGTACTCTCTTAGTAACTTTCAAATAGACAATATAGTATTGTTAACTAAGGCCACCATGCTATGTACATTGCATCCCCAGGACTTATTTATCTTACAACTAGAAGTTTGTACCTTTTGACCACTTTCAGTCGTTTTTCTCACTCTCCACCTCTGGCAACCACCAGTCTATTTTGTGTATCTATGAGATAAGAGAGTATCTCTGTATGTCTGACTTATTTCACTTAGCATAATATCTAGTTGATATTTTTGATGCTTTTGTAAATGGCATCCTTTAAAGATTTTTAAGTTTATGTTTGTTGTTGGTTATAGAAACCCAGTTGACTTGTAAATATTGACCTTGCAGCCAGCATCTTTGTTAACCTCCTTTATTTCCAATTTCATATGTAGATTTTTTGGGATGTTAAAATATTTGCACATTTATGTCTGTAAATAATGATAGGTTTATTACTTTCTAGTCCTTATACGTTTTATTTTTCTTGCCATACTGCACTGGCTTGGATTTGCAGTGAAATATTACATAGATGTGATCAGAGCAATCATTCTAATCTCATTCCCAAACCAGAGAACGTTTCAGCATTTCACCCATAAAATATTCTTGCTTTAGGGTTTTTCTTTTGGTAAGCATCTTATCAGACTGTTCATTTCTGTATTACTAAGAGAATTTCTATTTGTTATAAATTGACATTAGATTTCATCATCTATTGAGGTAATATGTGATAGTTTTCCTTTCTTATTTAATATGGTGAGTTATAGTACATTAGTTTTCTAAATGTTTATTCAGCCAGATTTGCATTACTAATTTTATCATAGTGTATTACCTCTTTTACATAATACAGTATTTTGTTTGGGACTTTTCCATCTACATTAATGAGTGAAGGTTGCCTGCATTTTCTTTCTTATATATTCTTTTCAGGTTTGGTATCTAGATCATTGCTCACAAAATTAACAGGGAAACGTCGTCCCTAAGTCTGGGTTTATTCCGTGGGAAGATCATGTGTAATAGGGTTGTTATTTCTTCCTTAAATGTTTGGTAGACTTCATCAGTGAAGCTATCTGAGCCTCTAGTTTTGGGGAGCAAGTTTGTAATTCATATTCATTTTCTTTAAATTTAGCGGTTTAAGGACTATTTGTATTTCCAGTGTCATCTTTAGTTAGTTTTGTAACTTGTAAGTTTTTAAGAATTTGTTAATTTTTATCTAGATTTTCAAATTTCTTCATAATTTCTTTTAATTGTCTGTAGAATCTATTGTGATCACTCACTCTTTAGTTATTTGTACTTTTTTTTTTTAATTTTTTTATTGGGGAGTTGTGGGAGGGGAACAGTATTGGGGAATTGGGGAAGGGGAACAGACAAGTTGCTATCCTTTTGTTCTTCAGTCTAGTTGTGGAGGATACTGCTTCGCTGACCTATGTTGGCATTACTGCGCTCTTCCTCTGGACGGCCGCTCTTGGCAGCTCACGCTGGCTGCCAGCTGCTCACGTTCGCTGCCAGCCACTCACTGTAGCTTATGGCAGCCCATTGCAGCAGAGACTGCAGCCTACACTGTTGCCAACGCTGGCGACTCACAGCAGCCCAGCTTCAAGTGGAGCTGTTGTTCACCATTTTAGATATAGAGGGCAGTGTCACTGGCCCTCATATGTGGGATCCGAACCAGGGCCTTGCTACTCAGAGCTGGCATCCCAAGCCAGCTCTTCACCAACGCGCTATTCGGTTGGCCCTGTACTTTTATTGTTGTTGCTTATTAATCTTACCAGGATTTTTAAAGAACTAACTTTAGCTTTTTTTTTTAACTTGAGATTGTTGCTTTTAGCTTATTTATTTTCAGCCTTTATATACATATATGTTTGTAAGCATATACTTAAATATACATACTTAGGTGTATGCATGTGAGTATATATAGAGCTATAAATTTCCCTTTAAGCATAACTTTAGGAATATTCACAAGTCTCTTTACATTGTATTTTTATTATTAATTCCATCAAGATATTTTCTAATTTCTATTGTGATTTCATCTTTTATTCATGGCTTATTCAGAAATATAGTGCTTAATTTCTAAATTGTGGGATTTTCTTATTCTATTTTTATTATTGATTTCTAGCTTAATTCCACTGTGGTCACAGAGCCTACCCCATATAAATTCAGTCCTTTGAAATTAATTGGCACTTGTTTTTGTAGTATGCGCATATGGTCAATTTTTGTAAATATTCCATGTGTACTAAAAAATAATGTATACTGCATTTGAAGCAGTGTTTATGTTCTTTAGTTCAAAATTTGCTAATGATTTTGTTTAATTTTTCTGTATCTTTTTTGTCTGCTTTTTCTAGCAGTGAGTATGAGTGTGGATTTTTATATTTTCCCTCTTAGTTCTGTCAGTGTTTATATATTTTGAAGCTATGTTATTATGTACATACAGGCTGGTATTCACAGCCTTAAATTATTATATTTTCATGGCATATTGAATCAGCTATCATTAATGAAGTCTTCATCTTCTTCTCTAGTAATGCTTTTGTCTTGAAATCTACTTTGATAACAATATACTTTCCATATGAGTTACATACCAAATGCAGCTTAAAGGATATGACACTTAGTGTTTGCATAAAATATCTTTTTTCATTACTTTTGTATCTTTACATTTTGTTTTTTTCTTAATGACATCATAGTTGTTTTTTAAATCTGTCTTTTTAATTTGAAGTTTAGAGTTTACATAAATTACCAGAATGTCTGCTTTTGAATCTACTACCTTAGCATTTGTTTTTTTCTTTGATCCTACTATTCTTTGTTTCTTTTTCTTTTTAAATTATTAAGTGATTTTCATTGTTATTTTCTACTCCTTATTAAGTTAGTAGTATACAGTCTTACTATTCTCTAAGTGATTTTTTTTTTTTTTGAGATTACAACATGCATAGTTGACATACCAATGTGTAATGACAATTTTGTCTTTTTTAACCACTCTTCTTGGACGGTGCATGAATCTTAGAATACTTAAACTCCATTTTCCCTCTCTCACCTTACATACTTTTGCTGTTGTGCATGTTAAACCTATCAAGGCATTTATATTTTATATAGTCATTGTTCAATTAGATTTACTATCTCATTTATACTTTCTGTTAATCTTCACAGCTTCTGTCTGAGATAATTTTCCATCTGAGGAAGTACCTTTAGTATTTCCTCGAGTGTACATCTACTGATGATGAATAATCTCATTTTTGCCTGAAAATATATTTTTCTACCCTCATATTTGAAGGATATTTTCCTGGATATGTTATTCGAGGTTGGCAGTTTTCTTTCTTGCAGCAATTTAAAGCCATTTTTCACTGTTCCATCATTTCTATTGAGAGGTTAGCTGTCAGTTTTATTGTTGTTATCTTGAAAAGTAATTATTTCCCCTCTTCTTTGGTTGTTTGGAGTTTTTTTTTCCAGCAGTTTTATTATGACATGCCTATGTGTGGATTTCTTTTTATTTATCCTGCTTGGTTTTCTGTGCTTTCATTTTGTGGCCTGTTCAGTTTTGAAAAACGGTCAGTCATTATTTCATCAGATATGCATCTGCCTCTTTCGTCTTTGCCATTCTTTTGTCTCTCTTCATTCTAGATGTTTTATTCCGAACTACCTTTAATTAACTTATTTCTATTCAGTGTAATTTGCTGTTCAGTCCATCTTTGAGTTATCGATTTCTGTTTGGTATTTTTAGTTCATATTTTTCTTCAGGTCCAGTTCTCTGTTATGATTCTCAATCTTGTGTTTTATTACCTTGAGTAGTAACCAAAACCTGTCTAGAGTTCCTTAGGGTTTGGTTTAGCCCTTGTTTCTGTTGATTGTCATTCTAGTTTTCCTGCTGTTTCATGTACCTAGTTGTTCCTTTTTGGTGATTTGTTTTCTTACCATGCATTTTATTTATGAATATTTATAGAAATACTTTGAAGCCTAAGATGTTATCTTTCTCCAGATACAGTTTACATTTGCTTCTGTCCATTGTCTGAGCCATTAACAGTCTTACCATTTCAGTCCAGCTTCAGAGATTGAGATGATTTAAAGCTGAGTTACTTTTCCCTTGGGAGCTTGTCTGCTTTAGGTCCAACTCCACTTCTTAAGATATGTTCCTAGGAGTAAGGAAGCCTGAAATGTGAAATTAACCTCCTAAGGTCTCCATGCTATTTTATACCCTGCTGAATTATTTTTACTTCCTTTTTTGTTTTGTTTGTTTGTTTGTTTTTTTAGCTGAGCCGTCCTGCCACCTGTTGACAGCTCAACAGCAGCTCAGCTCTGGCTGGGTATTGAACTGCTGTTGCTCAGAGCTCAGCTCATATTTTTACTTCTTGCTTGTTATCTATCAAACATCTTTAAACAAATATCTTTTTAAATATTGTTGCCTTCATCAGGAAGGGTAGGTCTGCCATTTGAAAGCAAAAGTCTATTTTATTCTTACTGTAATTATTAGGTATTACCCTCTCAGAAAAAAACATAGCTTAGAGAAAGGTTAAATAATTTTCTCCAAGGTTGCATGTATGTTACAGTGCTTTCAATTCAGAAATGTATTCATAGCCTTTGTTCTTTTTGCTACATTATGCCAATATTTTGAGACCATAAATGAAGTGCAAAAGCTATCATAGAGATTATGAGCCACAATGCACATACCAGGCAAGGTATACCATAGAATGTCATTCATATTTTCATTGTGGTTAGGTGTGACCAAAACAGGCTAGTAGGTCAGTATACCTCTTATTAGTCACTAAATTCTTTATTGATAATTAAGTCACAGTAAATGCCTTGTATCTGTAAAGTTAAATATTTAAAATAGAAAAGCAACATTAACAGATCAGCACGATATCCTATAATTTTGTAATATAAAACTGTGAGTTGGAAATTTATGCTGTAGAATTGAAGCAAAATTCACTTGACATATAATTCAGCATTTTTTGTGTTTACTATACTTAGTCAACCTTATATTCCTATTCTTTCAACTTTACCACAACCAGAGTCTGGTTTATGGATCTTTGGGGAAAGAATGTCCAGGTAAGAGGGCCCTAAGCCTAATATTGCAGGATTTATTTGTTGAATGAAGGCAAATGTAATAGTACTAGCATTTCTCTTTTTATGTATTTTCTTTTTGTAAAAGGAACTGAAATGTTGATGTTTTGAATTCCTTCCCCCTTTATTTAAAAGTTATGAATAATCTTATCTCTTTCTAATTTAGGGATAAATTAATTCCTAATAAAGTTGGGATATATTGTATCCAGTTTGGTTTTATGATGGATAAAGCAAATACTCTTAACAGTGAGCAGGTTTGTTTGTTCTCTTTATATACCACAGTTAGCTTTACATTTTCTTGTTTACTTTAGGAAAAAAATACTTTGTTTTAAAGTGAATTAATTATTGGATACGGAGTACAAATAATGCAATTTTCAGGAATATTAGAATAGAATATATTTAAATTATGTTAATTAGAGTGACCTGACACAAAAGTTACTTTTCCATCTTCCTTTATATTGAAGACTCAATTAGTAAGCATTTTAGTGTATAACATGGTAAGGTTGCTTCTATCAACCATACATGAAAAATTTTCAATTAATAATATTTCAGGTACTAGAATTCCAGATAATGAAGTTTAAGGTAGTTTTAACATACATCATCTCCATTCTATAAATGGTAGTGTACTAAATTTTTAAAAATTATCTCTACTTTTCAATGCCTCTAAGTTCGTTCCTAGGTAGCTGATAACATTCAAAAATTAATCTGATGCACTTTTAATCCTGAGTTTTTAAAAGTGAATTAGTTTTAAGAGATTAATGAAAATGCATTCATTTCATTTAGTATATGCTGTCATTTCTTCTCTTACTCTTGAATACTAAAACCATTAATATATTGTTAATCAGAATGCTTCTTTTGTTTTAAAAGATTATTGTTGATGTTCTACCTAATCAACCTGTGAAGTTAGTGCCTAAAATTCAGCCAGCTACACCAGCTGTTTCAAATGTTCACTCAGTTGCCAATAGGACCTTGGTCAAAGATCTACATCTTATTATCACGGTAATGTTTATTTACTTCTAAAATTGCAAAGGATAATGGAAATTATTTCTAGTTTTAGTGTGTAAAATAGTTATTATAGAATTGGATCTTGATTATTCAGTTTAAGGTTATAGGAAAAATTTGTGCAGGTGAATGAAATATTTATAAACATTACTGAATACAAAGAGAATGCATAACATTATACAGAGGGTGTCAAAAAAATACACATTTTAAGAAAGGAAACTGTATTAAAATTGTAATACTCAATATATGCTGATAACAAAAGATGAATATAAATCATGTGTATACATTTTTTTGGCACCCCCAGTATAGAAAATATACCCAGATATACTAAGTAAAACTGTCTCATTTCAAAGGCTCCATGAACCTAAAAAAACAAAACAAAAAACTCTCAAAAATGTAGAAATCTGCTTATCTTTCCTAATATGTCCCCTTTAAGTCCCCTTTTTCATGGATGTATTATGAATATGTGTCAAATAAATTGATTCCTCCATGTCCATTTCACTGAGGGGACAGAAGGAAATAAGTAATTATTTTTAAGAGATCTGCTCTGATAACTGGTCCTAGTGAGCTCCTTCAAGTTTCTAGAGAATAAGCAGCAGTACAGTTGCCAAAAATATTAACAGAAATAGGTAAAACACAGAAGTGAGACTTAGCTTTATGGAAAATTTTGCTGGTGGGATACTTAATCCCTTTCCATTTATTTTCCAGTTTTAGACACACGAGTTATTCTTAACTGCTCTTCCCCAGATCGGTAATCGCTAAAAGTATTTATAAGAAGGTGAAACTTTAAAATAAGACCCCTTTTAATATACAGTGTTAAGAGCAATTGTATTAGATGGAAGCCCCTGGTTCTTTCATGGCACTGGATTATTTTCTGCCAGTGGAGTACTTAACCTGAGAACTGAATTCTGCGCTTAGAGTAAAGGATCAGGATATTTGGGGCTTTATAAATGTTTCTGATTTTTACACGTCCTTCTCTGGGTTTAATCTTCTTACCAGTTCTCCTAATTAGTTATTTTCCATTGTTTTAGGATGACTTCAACAATCAGACTGGAATTGATTTGGTTGGCACTGTAATAGCTACAATCAAAGGATCTAATGAGGAAGATACTGATACACCGCTTTTTATTGGGAAAGTTAGGACACTTGAATTTCCCTTTGTTAAAGGTTCAGCTGAAATCACGGTAATGTTATATCTTTTGGTAGATAAGATTTCTGTATTTTATAGTATAACCACAATAGTGCAAGAGCTGTTCTTTGTATGTATAGCTATGAAGATGTTCTATTGGGTCGTCGGAAAAGTCATAACGCATTTTTCTATGTTTTTCATTGCAAAAATGCGTCATGATTTTTCTGACGACCCAGTAATTATAGGATTAAATTGGAAAGTCAGCCGAAATATTTTGTGATTTTGCTCTAAGCTATTACAGATTGAACCCAGGATCAGTATTACTATTAGCAAGACCCTCTTTTTCCCTGTGGATGATTGTTTTCTCTGCTTCTATTGATTTTTTTAGCTTTCATGATAATATAATCATGTTTCATTGAAAAACTACCATTTTGTGAATAGAAACAGAATAAAACATTGCCTAGGTAAAACATATACCTAGCTTAGAAAAATTTAATAAAACATAATCTTTATTTATTATTTTTCCAAAATGGAAATAGTTTTACTTATCAAAAAGTAACACAATGCAAAAACTCAAAAATATCCACTATTTATTATCACCCTTTAGAAATAATGATGATTAATAATTTAGTGTGTAACCACCAGACTTTTTTGTATATACAAGGTCTAACAATTAAGTTCGCAAACTCGTCCTAGAAAAAGTGCTACATACCTCATTATTGAATATCACTATGGTCACCTTCGAAGTACTCTCTTTGGGAAGGTATGCACCCATGCCAGCACCTAATCCACTCTTCAAAGCAATTTTGGAACTCTTTTTCTGGAATGGCCATCAGCGCTGTTGTTGTATTACCCGTGGTGTCCTGAATGTCATCAAAATGTCTTTCAATATTTCCTTTATCTTCATGTAAGAAAAGAAGTCATTGGGGGCCAGATCAGGTGAGAAGGGAGGGTGTTCCAATACAGTTACTTGTTTACTGGCTAAAAACTTCCTCACAGAAAAGGCCATGTGAGCTGGTGCATTGTTGTAATGCAAGAGCTATGAATTGGTGAAAAGTTCAGGTCATTTTCATATAACTTTTTCATGCAGCCTTTCAGTACTTCCAAATAGTAAACTTGGTTAACTCCAGTTGGTACAAATTCACAATGAATAATCCCCCTGATATCAAAAAAGGGTTAGCAACATCATTTTGACTCTTGATTTGGACTGATAAAACATTTTTGATGGTGGAGAATTGGCTGACTTCCTTCCATTGTGCATTTTGACACTTTTTTTCAAGGACCTGTTGGTACACCCTTGTTTCATCACCAGGGATAATGGCCCAAAACATCATCTTGTCTCTCCAAAAGATCTTGGTAAACTTCCACTCTCCTTTGCTTCTGTTGATTGGTGAGCTCCTTCGGGACCATTTTTGCACACACCTTTCTCATGCCAAGGTTTTCAGTGAAGATTTTCCTGTTTCTCTATCAATGTTTACTTGGTCTGCTATGCTTCTTACAGTCAGCCCGTGATTTTGATGCATAATTCATCGAATTTTTTGCAATGTTTTCGTCAGTTCTGCTGTTACTGGCCACCCTGACTTCCTTCATCAGTGACGTGTTCTCTTCCCTCAGAAAAAAATGTTTAATCCATTTGTATATTGCCATTTTCTTCATGGCATTATCCCCATAAACTTGGACTAATATGTGCTTTATTTCACTTCCACTCTTGCAAAGTTTAACAAGAAATTTAATGTTTGTTCATTGCTCTAATTCATGCTCAGACATTTTCGTGACTTCACACAAAAACACCTAACAATAATGAATGCCACTCAGCAAGACACCGCCACATGTCTACATGAACACAGCTGTGAGACACTGACTTACCAAAGTTATGAAATCTCACTGAGCTCTTTCTACAGTGTTGCCAATGTAACCTTACGGTGGCAAGTTCGCAAACTTAATTGTCAGATCTCGTACACTAATACTGCATGGATACCCTGTGGATATGATTTATGATTTATATACATGGGAGGAATGTAAAATTTCAATAATATAATACAACATTGCTTTTATAAAAATCTTATATAACACACCTTTGATATATTCATCAGTAAGTGCAAATCTGTATCATTGTATAAATGATCATAATTTATTTGCTCAATCCTAAGTAAAAATTTAGTTCCTATCCAGAGCTTGTTTTTATCAACAGTGTTTCCATCATTTCTCTTCTATGTATATTCTTTTGCATATATATGATATTTCCTTAAGAAATTGCTTGAAGTAGAATTGGAGACAGAGTCTTGTGGTAATTACTGCCAATTGCTCTTCAGTTTTTATTCCCACCAGAATTATGAGTACATCCTCATAATATTACCAACCCTGAATATGAACAATTTCTAAATTTCTAACTAAGTTTCCTATATTAAAAAAAAAAACACATTTTTTTTGTTACTAGTAAGGTTGAACATTTTTCATATTTTTGATCTTTGTAGGATTGTCCCTCAACCCTTTTTCTTTCGGAATGTTCATCATTTTCTCTTAATTCTATATTAAAGATATTAATGTTCTTTTGTATATAAATATTTTTTCCTGAGTTTGTCTTTTATTGGGGTTTGTTTATATTGGGGCAGGAGAAAAGATTATATCCACAATGGTAACTCTGGTATCTTACGCATTTAATCTTTGATTTGTCTGAATTTTATTTTTATCTTTTTTTCAAATTTACCAAGTTTTTTGGTATCATTTGAAGAATTCTTCCTGAACCAATAAATTTGAAATGCCACCTTTTCTTGTATTTTCTTCAGTATTTGTCTTTATATCTAATGCAATGCTAATATCACTTATTTAATAATTAAAGTGTAGTTGACATACATTATTGTATTTCAGGTGTACAGTATTATCACATTGTTTTAATAATGTAGGCTTACAGTCAGGGAGCCTGCCAGCTTACACCTGGTCTATAATAGACATGTCCGTAGGTTTGGCAATGACAGACCCCTATAACATTTCCATTTTAATCAGTTTCCAACATTTAAAGTTCTGGAGTATTGCATAAAGACCTGCATTATTGACTTATTTGGAGAATTCTAAAAGCCTGGCAATACTGGGCCAAGATTCTCCTATGGCAGCAGGACTTTCCAGTCAGCTGTGTCCAGTGCCTCTTCTTTTCATCTCTTGACAGTGAGCGCAAGTGTCAGTTGGTATTTACATTTACACTTTTTATTTTTATTATAGTGGAGAGTAAAGTGAACATTTCTTGTACCCTAACCAAAATTAGGTAGTGAAAGCCACATGTTGAAAATCAAAGAAGGGAATACACATTGAACATACAAAGTAGGTTTGTTTTGGAAAAATACACCTAGCTCACTTTACCTATTTCCTATTTACATATATTGTATTTCCATGGCCCTTCTGTGGGCATTTGAAGTTGCTAACCCTGCTGTACACATTTCTGAGATTAAGATGGCAACTAAGCTATTCCCCTGCAGCTGCATATGGAATCTAAGGTTCGTGTCATACATATGAATTTCCACTAGAGGTTCCTAATACCACACTAAATAAGCAGAAAACTCTCTCAAGTCCTACTTGACTCCTGACCCATGTATTATTTAGTGAGTCTGGGGCAGAGCTGTGAAATCTGATTTGTAACAAGCAGGTGATTCTTGTCATTAGGGACACTTAGGAAACACTGGCCCAGAACAGTGCCAGTATGTGTAAGTACTACACATTTGCTTGGAAAAAAATATACACACACAAAAAAACGTGTATTACTTCCTTTATAATCTGAATATGTAACTTTTTAAATTTGTTAATCGTGTTATTCAAATTATATTATTTGCCTACTTTATCTGGAAATTTCTAAAAGAGGTGACTTAAGTTTCATTCTGCTATGCATTTGTGCATTTATCATATTCCAAATTCCCATTTGTACTTGGCTCCAGTTTTGGACTCGTCAGATCTCTTCTTTCTGTAATTCTTTGTATGCTTTTTTCTTGATAAGCGATACAACGGAGGTTACAAACTATAAAACTTTGAGGTAGGGGCGGCCAGGTGGCTCAGTTGGTTAAAGCATGAGCTCTGAGCAACAGGGTTGCCAGTTCGATTCCCACATGGGCCATTGAGCTGAGCTGCAGTGGGTAGCCGGATTGCTCAGTTGGTTAGAACGCATGCTCCTAACAACAAGGTTGTCAGTTTGACTCTTGGATGGGATGGTGGGCTGAGCCTCCCGCAACTAGATTGAAAAAATATGGCAATTGAACTTGGAGCTGAGCTGCGCCCCCCACAACTAAGATCAAGGACAACTTGACTTGGAGCTGATGGATCCTAGGAAAAACACCCTGTTCCCAGATAAAGTTAAAAAGAAAACAAAAATTCTCAAAATAATAAAACAAACAAAAGCTTTGAGATAGGAAAGTCCTCCTTAAGCAAGATATAAAGGAAGACATTTTATCTTCATATTTAAAGTTAAAACCATGTACCATAGACATGTCTTAAACAGAATTAAAAGAACAGTGACAATGTGATGGTAATTGTTGACACTGAATGAATGGTATATAGAGATTCATTATATGGTTGTATAATAAAAAATTTTTTAAAGATGACCAATTGGGTAGATATATTGCTATATATGTATTGCTATATATATAGTATAGCAATATTTTTATATAAAATAGAGGATTAATATATTAAACATTTTTTAAACCTCCTGAAGAACTACCATCAGATCAAAGAAAAAAGTCAATCTCATAGAAAAATAAATGACCAAAGAATGTGAGTGGGCAATTAATGCAAGAGAAAGTACAAATGACCGGTAAACAAGAAGCATGACCTCAATACTAACCAAGGAAATGCTACTTAAAACAATAATGACTAGTTGTTTTTCATCCATCTTTTTAGAAAAATAATACTTGATTGATATTAAATTTTGGTTAGCATTAGCAGAGCTAGGTATTTTCATTCAGTAATGGTGAAAGGATGTATTAGTACAGCGTTTTTGAAGGGAAATTTTATACTACCTATTATCTTAAGTCGTATTTCTCATCTATTGTAGAGAATACATATAGAAATATTAAAAAGATATTTTCTTCGCTAAAAAAATTTAAATGTTCATAACCTGGTGAAAGAATATTATGTTGTAGTATATCTGTACTATGCATAAATTTTACAAATTGGTATCTAGACATTAACTTTAATTGACCAACAAATCAAATTGAGTGCTGAAAGCAAATTGCTGAAGTATAAAGTGTATGCTATTTTTTAAATGCAAGCAATATTTTATATGTTTATATTCATGTAAATCCATTGTAAACCCCTTTTACAAACTAAGCGAAATTGGGGATTGGTTTAATAGTGGGCTTGTATTTTATATTCTTTGGAAAAAGAATTGTTAGCCATAATTTGTAATTTTGTTAATTTTGTGGATTGTTCTACAACGTTCTATTGATTTAGATTTTTGAATATTCTACTTCTCTGTGAATTGTAGTCTAAAAAACAAAACAGCGAGGTATATTTCCTGTAAGTCTGAAAAAAATCATTTAAGATACAAATATTTATATTTGCATTATTTATTAGTTGTATGCTATGGTCTTTTTTTTTTTTTTTTTTTGAGGGCAGTGTTAGTGGCCCTCATATGTGGGACTGAACCGGGGCCGCTGGCTTCCAAAGCCAGCGCTTAACCACTGCGCCACTTGGCCGGCCCTTATGCTATGGTCTTAAACTAAAGTGTATCAAAAGATTTTTGTGTGTGTGCATTAATGAAAAAAATACAATTTATAGAGCTTTTCAGAGCCTCTTGTTTGGTCACTTGGGACGTGGGTCTACTTCCATGGTAACACATCTAGAACTTAAACTCAGCATTGGGCTTTGGGCATTTCTTTGTGATTGTATTTATAACTTTCACACCATCAACTATGTCATACTGCTTCAACTTAAAGGTTGGTATCAAGAAGATTTTGCAGATCAAGATATAAGTGGACATTGATATTTCTGGTCTGAAAAAAACGATACTTTTTCTTGTAATTTTATATTGTATGTATTTTTGCATAATCTGTTTGTTTATTGATAAGATCATTTGACTTTCAAGCCAATACTATAAGATAAAAAGTTTTGTCTCAGTTGGTCCTGGTGATGTTTTAATGAATTTTTGATAAATCTCAAGGTTCTGTCAGTGCCTTTTACCTTTAAACTTGACTGCTTACTCAGAAACAGCACAATGGGATATATAACATTTACACATTGACAAATACCATTCTAAATCTTGTTTATTGTTACCTTTTTTTTTTTTTTTTAGAGTCTAGTCCTGGCGGAAAATAGTCCTGGAAAGGATAGTACTGAATATTTTATTATATTTGAGCCTCAGTTACCAGCTCTCTCAGGAACATTAGAATCATATATCCTACCGTTTATGTTTTCTGATGGTAAGTATCTAGGAAAATAGAGGATTAAACTCTTTATGTTTTTGGCACCTTAGAAAAACTAGTTTTGCTTTCCATTACTATTGTGCTTATTAGTTATCCAGTTATGTGATGACATATTTTGGAAAAGTCAGAATTTTAAAATTGAAGTAAATTATCTGAATGGCTTTTTTTTAGATGTTAAGAAGCAGCAACAAATGCTAGCATTTGCAAAACAAAAGGATGCATTATCTAATGCTATTGAAATGTATAGAACTGTATTTGAAACCAGCAAACAACTTATTGAAGAAATGAAGTGTAAGTCATTGTTTTATTCAAAGGTAATAAAAAATTATGCTTTGGGGAATGGTAAGGCAGAGATTGAGACCATGAGACACAAGTATTGTCTACTTTCCTGGACTACAAATAAACTGTAGATCACTGCAGAAAGGTAGAAATGATGGTTTGTAGTATTCATTTTTTTTTTTTTTTTTTTTTTTTTAGCTGAGCCATCCTGCCACCTGTTGGTAGCTCAGCGGCAACTCAGCTCGGGCTGGCATCAAACCGCCGTTGCTCAGAGCTCAGCTCGCACTCTTGGGTGAGCTCTTAACCAACTGAGCCATTCGGCCGGCCTGTATTCATTATTTGATCTACTTAAGATGAAGTATTCCTTATATCCTACTTACCTACAACAATTTGAGATGCTTTTTGAATTAGAAATCTGAATCTGGAAATTTAAGGTTCTGATGAAACTAATGTCTATATCTAGCTCTAGCTTCTGGCAGAAGATATTAGATGACAGTATCAATGGGGAACATGTAATTTGATTTTTAGTTTGAGTCATGGAACTGTATGTATTTTCCTTAGAATTTGTAGTATGTATCCCACTATAGAGGTGTACAAGGTAGCACACACTGATATAGAAATATGCATCTTATTTTTTAATCAATACATGGAGTGTTTGCTGCAATTCTTAATAATGTTTGTAAAACAAGTCATTTGCTGAGTTGTGCTCTATCATCTCTTTCCATTGTTAGATTTTTTTTCACTATGGTTTTGGCTTCATGTTAGGTATATTTAAAATTTTGGTCCATTAACCAACAAATATGTACTGCCTGAATCAAGTACGCACTTTTGTATATTTATCCAAGATCACGCATATTTAAAGGATAATAGGAACTAAGAAGAGTAATGAGATAATCATTTGTAGCACTAAAAATTGTTCTTTGTGGTTTTTTTTTTTTGAGGGCAGTGTTACTGGCCCTCACATATGGGATCCGAACCAAGGCCGCTGGCATCCCAAGCCAGCTCTCAACCACTGCGCCACTTGGCTGGCCCTAAAAGTTGTTTTTATAAAATCTTATTTGCTTATTGGAACATTATGCAATTGTGTAGAAATTATATATAGTCATATGGATTAGGATTAAATCATTTATACAAGATTATTTGGAGTTTTTAGTATAATATCTCTTAACCACATTGTTTTTCATATTTTTGTGTATTAGATCGGAACCTTAACTTTAGACTTAGTTTAATTTTGAATTTCTGTAATAGTCACATATAATTTTTCATTTCATTTCAGGTTAGTCACTAAAAGGAGAAAGATAAGAGATTGAAAATATTTTCAAAAACTGTATTTTGGGGGTTATTACAAATTGATGCAGTTTTTTGTTTGCTTATTTTTAACTTTAGGCCAAGTTGAAGGAGCAAAATTAAAAGAGGCCCAGTTGCGAAATGAGCTAAAAACACATAATATTGACATTCCTACAACACAGCAGGTACAGTTTCCAAATATTTGTGAAAGTTTTTTTTTTTATTGTAGTCTATAATTTTTTTTACCATTCATATTTTATTAGGAATGTTATGACCACTACTGTTTGGGGTGGGGTACTAAGACATAAGTGGATTATAGTCTAGTCACTACTAGGCATTAAAAAGGGCTAATAAAATGATATAGTGCTCTTTTCAAACCAGTTGCATTTGTATTTCTATTGTAATGACACCAATAAGTGAAAATAATAATATATCAACTTGAGAACTGCACTGAAGAGACTGTGAGTTGTAACCTATATATGTGGTGGCAGAGAAAATGGGAGAAAATAACAAAAGACAATAGATATTTTTAAAAACTTAACCTTCTTTTGTATAATTCAGTTTCAAAGAGAAGTCCTATTATAGGTCACGTATTTCTTAACTAGAAAAAAAAATCAGTGAGGTGAAAGTTTTATATTACTGTAACCATCTTCTTTTAAAGTAATTCCCACTTGCTAACGTTATGTTCTTAAGTTGTCCAAATTGTTGATTTTTCTCTGCTATCATTATGGACTGCCTGGTACGAGAGTAATTGGCCTTATAGTTAATTTTTCTTTATAAATTACAGGTGCCACACATTGAAGCACTTATGAAAAGAAAAATATCAGAACAGGAAGAACTAAAGAAAAGACCTAGAAGATCATGTACTCTTCCAAACTATACTAAAGGCGGTGCAAATGTTTTGGGAAAGGTTTGTGTTTAAGCCTTTTTAGAGGCAGTATATTTTATTATGTTGTTTTGTTTAAAATGTGTTTTTAAATGACATTATAATAAAAGTGTCAGTTCCTTTGTACTTTTTAACTTTTTCCGTTAAATTTCTTGCCCTCATTACAATAACAGGGATTTGGCAGAATTTAAAACCAAAATGCATAATTGATTCCATAATTCTTATTACTATTGAGGGCTGTGGCAGAAATTTTTTTTTTTTTTTTTTTTTTTTTTTTGAGGGCAGTGTCACTGGCCCTCACATGTGGGACCGAACCCGGGCCGCTGGCTTCCCAAGCCAGCGCTTAACCACCGCGCCACTCGGCCGGCCTACAGAAATTTTTTTGTTTTGTTTTGTTTTGTTTTGTTTTTTGAGGGCAGTGTCACTGGCCCTCATATGTGGGACCGAACCGGAGCCGCTGGCTTCCCAAGCCAGTGCTTAACCACCGCACCACTCGGCCGGCCCTCAGAAATTTTTAACATGTCTTAGTTCAAGGCTCATGGTCTACTTAGAGATACTTTTGTGTTATACAGCTTTATAGGTACCAAGACCTTTCTATGTGACTTTCTACTTCAGTGAGACAACAGAAGAGAAAGATTAGAACTTTTCTGAGTTCTTGGTCTGATATTAGAGAGTAAATTCTGGGAAGCACCTAGAACTTAAGGAAAAACAATAAGAACGAACAAAACACTTTATACATGTTTGCTGCCAGGAGAGTTCCCTTTTTTCCTTCTATTTCTTCCCTTTTTGGTTCTATCCTTTGTCAAATGAATAGTATTTTCATTTTTAGCCTACCATTACTCAGTCCTGAACATTCTATTTTGTAGAAAGTGTTTCTTATAGAACATCTTCAATTTTTAATGGTGTGAAGGTTTGCGTTATACATATGTGTGCTTTACTTGTTAAACTTTTCCATTTAATATGCATCTTTGCTTTCTGCTTTTACCTCTGCCTTAAAATTGAGGAAACTGAAACTGAGGTACAGATTCATTAGAAGAAATCTTATTCAAGGTTACGTAGCAAGCAAGTAGCAGAGCCAGGACTCAAAAGTCTGACTCCAAAGTTTGTGCTATTTCTTGCTGTTCTTCATTGCCTTTGTACATCACTCTTTCACCAACCACTCTGTGAACTTTTTATAGTATTTCAAGCTTTTACATGAGTAAACTGAAGTTCAGAGAACTTCAATAACTCATCAACGTATAGTTAGTAAGAAGCAGAACTTAGACATAAACCAAGGTCTCTGTGACTCTGAAGTCCGTGGTAGTTTCTTTATATAAGTGGTTCCTAACATCACAAGCAAACTACACACTGAAAATAGGGTGTAATGGTTACTTTAAAAGTGTGGCAGTGTTTACTACCAAAACCATGTTACATTATTATCCAAACCCCAAATATGAAAATTGAAAAATTAAGAATTGAATTTATAAACTGGAAAACAAGATGCTAATTTATAATTTTATAGCTTTAAATTGTTATTCCCCGGAACTAATTTATAGAATTTCTAGAAAGAAGCAATCTTTCTAGAAAGAAGCAGTGCTATGATTCTAAGCATATTGATATCTGTAATAGCCTGTTTTGAGGTACTAATAGTCCACATTCAGTGGTTCATTTGATACGCAATTCTTGCTTAAATGTGAGATTTTTGCAAAATATAAAACAAATTTTATCAGAAGAAATAGATTTTTAAGTCTTCCATTCAAATATTTCTCATCAGATGTCCTGGAAATGAGGGGAAACCTTTGAAATCACATTTTATATAGTTTCTCCTCTGTCCTCTCAGAAGTACAAGCCTAACCAGCAAGAGGAAATTTTTCAAATTAAAAAAACTTCTTCCTGGCATTTATCTTAAAACTAGAATAAATAAGTGGAATATAGTGTAGGACAAGAAGAGATTTATAGTGTATCTAGTTTTACCATTGTGAATACCTCCATTAACTTGGACATTGCTCTCCTAATTGCAAATATCTTGACATCCCATCTATGTTCCTTTTTTTTTTTTAAGTGCCTTCACCTCCCATCCCTGAGGAAGAATTAGTAACATCCATGAAAATGGCAAGGGTGGGCTTAAGACAAAAAGTACTTAAAGCTTGAGTGAACAAAACACTGTATGTGGTACACAAGCATAAAAAAAAAGTTCATGTCTTAGAAAGGATTAAATTTTTGAAAAAATAAAAAACAATACTGTATATACATTGTATCTCCTGAAAGTTTAAGGAGAAAGTATAGTGTTAAGGAGTCGAGTGAGAGCTTCCAATCATGTCTTCTCTTAGAATTAATTACCCCAGTTATAAGAGTAGGGTGCTTGTGAACAATCACTAAAGGGACACCTGTCCTAGCACTTGTGGTTGAAAATAGAATGAGGTCACTTTATTTGATTTGCCTCTGCTAACCCTTCCTTTGCTAGAACATTTTTTTACCTTCATTTACATGTGCTGATTTCTCTGCATGTCTATTTTCTTACCTTTCTTCCACTAACTTCAAGAGAATTGGAATTCAAGGGTAGACATAAAGTTTCTAACTGTGACACACAACTTTTTCATTGCTAGGACAGGTTTTTTTGGTCCAGTTGCACCTTAGAATAAAGGGTAGAAGTGACCATTATCATTCAATGCAGTGAATGAGGTTTTGAAATTGATCACAAAATTTCGACCTTGTTGGACTTTGAGCAAGAGTAAGAGAGCGACTATTAATCCTAATTTCCAAAGTGTTCTTATAAGCAGAAGAATTCTTATTTGTGACATTTAGATATGTTTTCTGAAAGAAATACTATAGTATTAGAATAAAATATCTACTTAAAGGTATATTATGTAATTATATTTATGTTGAATTTTAAAACTCTACTTATTATTATATGTGTATATTATTTAAATTTATTTTATGATTGCTTAAGGCATATCCCAATAGTAGAGATAATAAATGTGAAAAAATGTATATCATTAATTAGCTGATAATATTCCAAATATTTTTGTTTGCTCATTTCCAAAGTTTATTGGAGTTTTATCTGTGGAACAGTTTTTCCAAAATTTAACAACAGAATAGACAGTTTAATATTTTTTAGTAAATTTTTAGTTTAATAATTTTTTAATTCATGTGAATCTTTTTGCTGTTTATATTTGGGCTTTCAAAATATTTAATATCAAATTTTAATATAGTTAGAGTTTTATGCTTGATTTTTAAAAATGGGTTACAGATTGCACACCTGGCACAAATTGAAGATGACAGAGCTGCAATGGTTATATCTTGGCATCTGGCAAGTGATATGGATTGTGTTGTCACCCTGACCACTGATGCTGCACGTCGCATCTATGATGAAACCCAAGGTCGTCAGCAGGTGTTACCCCTTGATTCTGTTTATAAGAAGACTCTTCCAGACTGGAAAAGGTTAGAAAAAAGTAGAACTAATGATTTTCATTAAGATCAGAAACAAAAACAAACCAGTATTACAGTTTTTCAGTTATGTATTCTGGTCATGTTTAATTTGCCAATTAAATGTTATTTGTATATATGACACACACATATGCAGGCACATGCACATACAAACGCAGAGCAAATTTTTGGTTTTTCCAACAGCTAGCATGGGAAGATTTTAATATCATTAACAATATGAAATTGCTTTATTTTTAGTTAGGGTATAGATACATGCCTTTTGTCCTATTTATATAATGTGAAAATAAGCAGCAATCATTTAAGTAGAGAGGGTTTCTAGTGGAACTGCTGATAGCAAAGTTGAAATGTAAAAGACCATTTAGTTAGAATGTTTTATTCTTATTTTAATATAAATCTGATTTCTTTAAGTAATTATTTCTTTATTTACTTTTCAAAGTATGTTTTTAGGGAAACTAATTAGGTGTCCATGCAAACCAATTAGGTATTTTTCTCTAAAATTTAAAATATTTTATGTGTACTCTGTGACTTTTTAAAAATTCACTTTAAAAGGCTAGATGAAAATGGTAATAAAACAAAAAATTAAAATGTATAACAGAGTATTGACCAGTAGTTTTCTCAGATTCCTAAACAAAGCTTTGCAAGGCCCACAACTGGGTGGGAATAGGGACTTTAAGGAGAATTATAACTTATTTAGAGTCTACTATGTTATTAAACTAACATTTCATTTTGTAATCTAAAAATAGATTAAGGAAACAGTTGGCATTTGAACTCATCTATCTGCTTTTAAAATCTCTCACCCAGCTACTAGTCAGTGCCTATTTTAAACAACATAGGAAATCTTGTTGGATTATAATTACTGTGTTGATAAGGGTAATAATACCTTTTGTGAGGATAATTTTCTTTCCAGGAGGTCTTTTCTTATGTCCATAATTCCTAAAGACCAATTTAAGAATCTTTGATTTAAGGAAAGTATGAATTTGTATTCAGAGCTAATGTTTGCTCTAGAAACTAGTTATCCTCTCAATTTCTAGTATTATACTTCTTATTGGGATTGAGTTAACCAGCTTATAGAACCATGCCTACCCTTCACCACTCCTACCTTCAAGATTTCGAAAAAGCTGTAGTAGGTGGATGAGAAATGCCCTGACACCCCAGTCAGCATCCATCTTTTGGATCCCATTGTTACCTCTGGGCTTCAGTTGCTTATTACACTGTGGGAAGGACAGAGAGCCAGGGTACTAAGATGCCTCTGCCACTTGTGGTCTTTGGTCTTTGCCCCATCCCTCCATTATAGTGCCCCTCCCCATGACACAGTCATATCTTTGGAGTTTTTTAGGGCCAGCTTTAGAGGCTGCTTTTCTCCTTTCCTTGTTAAACTAAACAGTTTATATTGATTTTATAAACTAATTGAGGGTAGTAGTACAGATAAAACTAAGTAGGTATTTTTATATGGTAAATATTGTTTTCATTTGTAAGGGAATAATAGTTAATCATTCAGGAGTTTCACTTGTGGATAAGGAGTTGATTCAGTGATCACAATAATATGTGATATATTCATGTTTTTCATATTTTATATTTTTAAATTAAAATTTATATGTGTTTCAATACTTTTTCAAAATTTCTTTTCATTCAGACCTCTACCTCATTACCGAAATGGAAAATTATTTTTTAGACCCATTGGAGATCCAGTCTTTGCCCGAAATTTATTAACATTTCCAGATAACGTAGAACATTGTGAAACAGGTAAAGGAAATTAGATGTTATGCTTGTGATCCACATTTATAGATTACTGATTATGGAATTTATGTTCTTATTTAATTTATAAGTGATAGTTTTATTAATATTTAATTTTCTTATTTTTTCCTGTTAAAGTGTTGAATAAAATCCCAATGTTAGCATTCTTTGTAAGAAAAATTTGCGATGTGTTAATATTTTAGTATGACCAAAGATGATGTCATAATTTTAAAAATTTATTTATTGAATGTTTTAGTGTTTGGTATGCTGTTAGGAGACACCATTATTTTGGATAATTTGGATGCTGCCAATCATTATAGAAAAGAGGTATGTATTTGAATTCTTTTTTAATTTGTAGCTCTAATTTTAATGTATACTTTTTTTTTAAAGATTTTTATTGGGGTATTGGGGGAGGGGAACAGCGTTGGGGAATTGGGGAAGGGGAGCAGACAAGTTGCTGTCTTTTTGTTCTTCAGTCTAGTTGTGGAGGACGTTGCTTCACTGGCCCATGTTGATATCTTCATTGCGCTCTTCCCGGATGAGGCAGATCGGTCACTGGCCTCTGGATGGTCGCTCATTGTGGCTATTGGAAGCTCACACCAGCTGCCAGCCACTCACGCTGGCTGCCGGCCAGTCACTGTAGCCTATGGGAGACCACTGCAGCAGGGGCTGCAGCCTACACCGTTGCCAAGGCTCACAGCCCAGCTCCAGGTGGAGCTTTTGTTAGCTGTAGAGGGCAGTTTCACTGGCCCTCATATGTGGGATCGGAACCGGGGCCGCTGGTGTCCCAAGCCAGCTCTTAACCAGTGCACCACTCGGGCGGCCCATAATGTATACTTTTTAAATTTAATATATTAGAGACTTATATAGAAACAATTTCATTTTATGATACATATGCAAATGACTAACCTGTTAAAACCAATGTAAATCCTACATTTTGATAAGCAAAATAAAATTGGGCGAAATAATATGAATCAGTAGGCCAACATGCAAATTAAAATGAGACGTGCTTTGGGGCTATGAAATTATATAAGACTCAAAACTGATGTCTGTGATTGATGATGGTATTGTAAAAAGCTTACTCTCAGATAATGTTGGTGGAAATGTAATTTTATATTACATTTGATTATTAGTTGTTAGAGCTGCTGTAACAAAGTACCACAGACTGGGTAGCTTAAACAATAGAAATTTATTGTCTCTTAGTTCTGAAGGCTTGAAATCCAATTCAAGGTGTGGGCAAGGTTGATTCTTTCTGAGGGCTGTGAGAGAAGGATGTGTTCCAGGTCTCTCTCCTTGGCTTGCAGATGGTCATATGCTTCTGTTCACATTGGCGCATAACTATATCCCTTCTTATAAGGATATAACTAATTGGTTTTGGGGGCAAACCTAATTACCTCATTTTAACTTAATTACTTCTGTAAATACCCTGTCTTCAAATAAGATCACATTCTGAGGAACTGCGGGTTAGGACTCCAACGTACGAATTTTGAAGGGCACAGTTTAACCCATAACACCTTTGAAGGCACATCTTTGCAATATAAATGTTTCAGTCATCTATTGCTGTATAACAAACACTCAAAAGTTAGTGGCTTTGGGGCCGGCCGAGTGGCGTGTTGGTAAGGGCTGGCTTGGGATGCCAGCGGCCCCGGTTAGGATCCCACATATGAGGGCCACTGACACTACCCTCTACAGCTAAGATGGTCAACAACAGCTCCACCTGAAACTGGTGTGCTGTGAGTCCCTGGGACGGCATAGCTGTAGCCCCTGCTGCAGTGGGCTGCCATAGGCTACAGTGAGTGGCCGGCAGCCAGCGTGAGTGGCTGGTAGCTGGTGTGAGCTGCCAAGAGCCGCTGTGAGCGGCCGTCAAGAGGCCGGTGACCCATCTGCCTCACCCAAGAGTGCAATGATTATACCAACATGGGCCAGTGAAGCAGGATCCTCCACAACTAGACTGACGAACAAAAAGGACAGTAACTTATCTGTTCCCCCTACCTGGTTCCCCAGTGCTGTTCCCCTCCCCCAATTCCCCAATAAAATCTTCAAAAAAAAAAAAAAATTTAGTGGCTTCATCTATAACAATACATTAATGCTCATATCTCTATGGGTTTCTCCAGGTAGTGTTAGCTAGTTGCAGTGTTGGCTAGTTGCCCTTGGGATGGTGGAAGCTGCAAAATTACCTCACTCTCACATAGCTGGCAGTTGGTGCTGGTTGCCATCTAGGAATTTGGCTGAAGTAAGTCAGGAGTTGAGATGGCGTAGTCTGCTGGGGTTATTGTTCTCATACATAATGTTCTCATACATACCCTAACCCCAGGGTACTGAGATAATGCTGTTAACATTCTTTTTTTTTTTGAGGGCAGTGTTACTGGCCCTCATATGTGGGACCCAACCCGGGGCCACTGCCCACTCGGTCGGCCCCTGTTAACATTTTTAAAAACCCTTTTATCTACCTCAAGGATCTGGGAAGCAGTACCTTAAATCTGAGTTCTTAACAAAGGGACATCCTTGACTTCATTTTCACTCTCAGACCACATTTTACTAACTGTTAATTGGATTTGATCTTAGCCCTGAGGCTCTCCATTTATTTGTCAAGAACATTTTGTTTGCCAAACAGGCCACGAATACAAAAGTTTTTCTATCCAGCAAGTCCTGGGTTAGAAATATTTCCTTGAAATTAGTTCCTCCTTTAGTTTATCTCCCACTCATACTGGCTAGTTGATTCTGGCTGCTGGCTAGACACTCAGCTGGGTCTGTAGGCTGACCGACTTGGATCTCTCCATATGTGACTACTTGGGCTTTTTCAAAATGGTATCTGGGTTCCAAAAAGAGGTGTTCCAAGCAGTGAAGGCAGAAGCTGCTGGTCTCTTTAAGTCCCAGGCTTGGAAAGTACATTTGGTTGTTCAAAATTTAGCCAGCCCACATCCCAGGGGATGAGAGGAGGGTGTGGGTGTTGGGGATAGACTCTTCCTTCTCCAATGGTAGAAGGAGCAAAGATTTGCAACAATCTTTATACATCACAAGATAATAAAATAATTTACTTTACAAACATACTCCAACAAGTTTAGTAAGAGGGGTACAAGAATATTTGTGTGAATATTAAAAAATTTATAATGGGAAACTTTGGAAACAGTGTAAATGTCCATCAGTCAAGATTGGACAACTTTGTTATAGTAATTTATACAGTTGAGTAGTGCATAGGTATTAAAAAGAATACAATAGATTTATATGTCCTAACAAGGAAGATGTACAAAACATATTTTGTGGAAAAGTTGCAAAATTATAATATATAAGCTGATGCCCTTTGAAAAAATAAGGTTATGTACTTTAAACAAACTTGAGAAATATGTTGTATACTGTTGGGTACATTAAGAAGGATTATCACTTCTATATTACTGTTAAATTTTACTTAAAGAAATCTACTCTGTAATAGGGTCTTTCAGGGGGCTATTGTAAAGATTGAATCAAATGATACATGTAAGGCATTGAGCAAAAAGCCTAGATATGGTAAAATTTCAGTAAAGAAAATTCTCTTTGGGCCTTGTGAGCTTCTTTTGCTCGGCCTGCCCCAAACTCTTTGGAGTGTGCTTTCTTTTCTAATAATGGCCTTTGAGTCATTCTCTACTGTGCAGGCCCTCTTCTGTTTCTTTGAAATGTATATTTTCTTCTAATAAACTCCTTTTCTGCAACTTGAAAAAAAAAGTTCGCTTTGGATCTTGAATTCTTTGATACACAAGAAGTATTAAATTTCATAAGCATAGTATTGGGGGCTTCGAAATGCCGCGTGGTAATCATGTATGGAAAACAAAGGTTTGCAAATTATTATAACTGAAAATGAGTAAGAATGTTTGTGATTATGTAAGAAAAAAAAACTTTAAAATATGAGTCAGTATCTATAAGCAGTGTATTCTAGAATCATGGGTACCTTGGAGACCACCTACTCTCACTTTCTAGATGAAAAACTTGATGATCAAAACAAATAATGTGTCTGTACCAAACCACACTCCTGATTCATAGCAGAACTAGAACTAGTGAGAGCAGTTTTTCTTTGGGCCTAGTTAAGAAGAAGTAATAAAAGGATCTTAGTAGGAGAGCTAAATGAGTGAGATTATTGAAAATTGTACAACTAGTTGGGGGTTAGTATTTATCATCTTCGTGAATGATTCCTTGTGAACCTAATAGTGGCTATAATATACTAGAAAACAGTTGTGGATGGGGGAGTTGCTATATTCTGGTAGTATTAGCATATTTATATGCCCTGAATTACAGAAAGATACCATACCCATTAAATGTTTTGACAACATGGAATCTATTTTATTAGGAGAAGATGAGAAACTTACTAGTGAGAATTGAATTAACCAATTGGGTAATAACTGGAAGAGTCTCTGTAGTTCAGTCAGATACTTGCACACCCACCCACTGAGACACAGTGGTATGCTATTAAATGTTGAACATCTGGCTCTCTGTAGTGTAGTGTGGTGGGACCCTGATTTGTAGTTTTGCTAGTCCCCATGGTAGAAATACTTATATCATGGCTGATTTCCAGCTGCCCAGGTGCAATAATTGAATGAGACATTTGGGAGACCTGGCTCTCATGACCCAGTAAATGCTGCCTCCAGCACACTACTCGGCAGAGTGCTAGTAGAAAAGAAAAATATTAAATTGTTTTCCTAGAGAATTCATCAATATAAACAAACTGGCCCTTGTCTGTATTTGCAGCCTGCATGCATAATACTTGGATGGTCTGAAAAGTCTCAAACATATGGTTTCATATGGTTGTTGACTGGTAGTATCCTTAGATATCTGATCAGAGGAAAGACAGATGTTATCTGTAGGAATTCACCTTTATCTTAATGCCGAAAAAATTTTCATGTTGAGCAAATATTTTCAAGTATGTTTAATATAGTTCAAGAAATGAAATTGTCGGGCTGGCCAAGTGGCGCAGTGGTCAAGAGCTGGCCGGGTTTGGATCCCACATATGAGGGCCAGTGACACTGTCCTCAAAAAAAAAAGAAATATTAAAAAGAAAAAAAGAAATGAAATTGTTGAAAATAAGGAAAGAGCAAGTTGATTAAAAATCAAATAGAGGGCCAGCCCAGTGGCTCAGTTGGTTAAGAGTTGGCTTGGAGCGTGAGCTCTGAGCAACAGGGCCACTGGTTCAGTTCCCATATGGGCCGGTGACACTGTACCCTCCACAACTAGACTGAAGAACAAAAGGACAGCAACATGTCTGTTCCCCTTCCCCAAATCCCCAATAAAATCTTTAAATTAAAAAAAAAATCAAATAGAGCTTCTAAAAATTAAAAGAAGAAAACATAATAAATACTCGACACATTTAACAGCTTAAGAGAGAAATAGTCAATTGGGAAATAGATAAGAAAAATTATTCAGACTGCAGCCCAGAGAGAAGGCATATAAGAGAAAGGTTGAGAGTCAGGGGAGATAGAATAAGAAAAATCTAAAAAAAAAAAAAAAAAAAAATCTAATCATAGTGCCTTGAAAAGGGAGAAGAGGATCATAGGCAACAATATTAGAAGAACTAGTAGCTGAAAACTATTTAGAACTGATGAAAGACACCAATCTATAGCTTCAAAAAGTAATTGAGCATGTGTGACAAAAGCAGGTGCAGTATATGTTTCTCATAATTGGTATAGCACATGTTGATTTCTTTGCTTCTGAAGTTTTGGATGAAGTCGTATAATTCCAACAATTAAATGTTGTTTTAAAGCTGTTCTGAGAAAAAGGTTTTTATGGCATTCCCTTGGTAACGTTGTTAGGTTTCAGTAGTCGTTGTTACTGTTTTCCTAAATTCTTCATGCCATTTTTCCTACTTCAACCCCTCATTTATTCCACCCCTTGCTAGTTCCTACAGCAGTTGTGAATAGGTATTTCCCAGAGCTGTAGGGCTGTTGTTCACTTACTGAATTTGCAAAACCTATCATTATCTTTTTTGTCCTAATAGAGTACTAAGTGAGGTAGAATCATAAGAAATGGAGGTTACTTCTCTTGTTCTCAATTCAGTCCGGAGACCAGAACTTCACTGAGTGCCTGAGTGACAAATTCTTGGGGTTGTCAGGTGTTTCTGTCCCCAAACAGGAAGTGAAGTTCATAAGTAGGATGTTACACTGCTCTATTCAAATACTGAAACTTCAACCCCACCACAAACCTTGATGTTTTTCTGTAGCAATACATTTGAAAACTGTGTATTATATCTAGCAAAGTACAGGAATGAAGTTTAATGATCTTTTTGTTATTGAATTCTTGCTTGACACCATTGTGATCAGAGACTGTATTCTGAGTGATTTAAATCTTTTGAAATTGATAAAGGCTTGTTTTAATTCATTGAGGCTTCTTATCCAGAAGAGAGTCAAATTTGATAAATGTTCCTTGTGTGTTTGAAAAAATGTATATTCTGTTGTGTGGGGGTAAAATGTTCTACCTATATAAATTAGATTAAAAAATATAAATTGTGTTGGTCATATTTTCTCTCCCTTTCTAGTGAGAGATGTGTGTTAATACCTAATAGTATGGTTGCATATTTGTTTATTGATTTAAAAAATCAACCAATTCTGCTTTATTCTACTAATTAGCTCTACCGATTTCTGTTTGATATTTTTTGAAGTTATATTGTGAAGTGCCTATAAAAATAGAATTGTTCCCCAAAAAAAGAATGGAGGTCACTATTTTTTTCCCCCTCTTTTTTTTGGAGGTCACTTTGAGCATTGTAAAACTATCCCTAAAAATAATATTTGCAGAATTATTGTAAATGTGGAGCCAAGCTATCCTTTCTACCTGAGGCTTAGAACTCGTATTGTCAGTCTGTTAACAACAGAATAGACAAATCTGTAAATTTGAGTGTGTTTGGTATTTAAGATGGTATCAAATCCTTAAAAACATTGCCTGAATCCTGATAAATGGATGGTTCATGAATCCAGTTTGTATTTTCAGTGCTCACTTTTAGAATCGTATAAATCCAAACCAAAACTAAGAAAGTAAGGCATTGTTTGTTTTACTAAAAGATTAGTTTTATCAAGGAATTCACCACAGGTTTTCTTCAAATAGGCATCTTATTTCATTAAAAAATTTTTATCGTATCCAATTTGATGGGGAAATGTATAAAGTACCCCTAGAATTATATTAACACAGTAACTACTAGTTAAGATTTTTCTATTACATGACCTATTATTACTTTAAACATTTTTAAAATATCAAGTTTTATTTAATCTTTCATAATTCAGAGACTTTGACCCTCAATATTAGATTGATATAGGTATTTTTACATGTCAAGTTATAATGTTCTTCAGTCGTTTTTAATGTACGCATTCTGTGCCATTATTTATGTAACTTACTGAAACGTGAGTTTTATATTTTTCATTATTAAAACACTGTTTCAGGACATATTGTTCACATCTGTGATTATTTTTTCAAAATAAATTCTTAGAAGTGGAATTGCTGGGTCATGTATAGTGTTAAATTTTTTAATGCTTATCGTACATTTTTCCTTTGAAAAGGGCTGTCCCAGAGCAGATTTACACAAAGAAGACCCTTTCTCCACAGCTCTCCCAACACTCAATGTTGGGTACCATGTGGTGTGGTGTATGGTGTGTGTGTGTTTGTGTGTGTTTAACATTTTGAGGAGTGAAAATATCTCATTTGAATTCTGCTTCTCTGGTTACCAGTGAACTTAAACATTTTATTTTTTTATACTTCCTAGATCTTTTTGGAAAGAACCTTCTTAAAGATCATGAAATACTAAATCTAGTGTCTTTTTTTATTCTCTCACTTCTCTGAAGAATTTAATTCTTGACTAACTCGACCTACTTTTTTCTGTGACTTAGGTTTTATTATTATACATAATTCTAGTTTCCCCAACTCTTACATTACTGACTCTTTTACTTCCCACAACTGAAATCGTAGTATTACCCTCTGAAAATTCAGCCCTATGCTTTTCAGTCTGTATTTTCTTCAGTGTAATATTCTCTCTTTGCTATCCTTGGTTATCTGGATATTAGTACTTAATAGAAGGAAACTGAGCTAGTAATACTGCCTTGATACTGCCATGGTTTTCAGAAGTACAGACTGCTCTGGCTTGTCGCTCTCCCTTTGTCTTATCAATCAAACTGTCAATTTCATTTTTTTTTCATTTCTATTGTCACTATTCTAGTTAGGCTAACACTTGAGAATTAGTTCAATTCATCTCCCTGCCTCTATTTTTATCCCCAATTCATCTTACACGTGAATTGTGAAACTACTAGCATGATCATGTTACTTCTAATCTGAGAACCCTTAAATGATTTCCCCTTTCATAGAACAATTGAAATAAGTTTTATAGGGCCGGCCGAGTGGCGCGTTGGTTAAGCGCTGGCTTGGGAAGCCAGTGACACTGCCCTCAAAAAAAAAAGAAAAAAAAAAAGACATAAGTTTTATAGACTCACTAGTTAATATCTGTTTACTTAAAATAGGTTGTTAAAATTACACACTGTCCTACACTGCTCACCAGAGATGGAGATCGCATTCGAAGTAATGGAAAGTTTGGGGGCCTTCAGAATAAAGCTCCTCCAATGGACAAACTTCGGGGAATGGTATTTGGAGCTCCAGTACCAAAACAGTGCGTGGTCTTAGGGGAACAAATAGGTAGGTTGAATAAGTACTTAAATAAAAATTTCTCATTTGATTTTATTCCTTTATTTGGGGTGTGTGTATTGATATTCTAATGTGAAAAATTAACCAGTAACAAATATGAATAAGGTATTTTGTTCATGACATGTGACCTCCCTCCCCAATATTCCCTACTGTAGGCTATGTCACCTTTTTTCTAGTCAGCCAATATAATTGTTTCTACATCTTTGCTCTGAAGTGCATATACACAGTTGACCCTTGAACAACACAGGTTTGAACTGTACTGAAAAAACCAATATGTGGGTTTTTTCAGTAAATACACAGTTGACCCTCTATATTCCCACATTTCTCATCCACAGATCTAACCAGCCATGGATCGAAAACAGCATTTTTGATCTGCAATTGGGAATCTGTGGATGTGGAACTGTATACATTGTTCTATGCCATTTTATATAAGGGACTGGAGCATCTTAGATTCTGGTATCCATGGAGGCAGGGAGGGATAGTGTTTGGTCAGCACCCCAACCCCACTTCATTCAGGGCTCTCGCCTGTACTTGTGTAAGAGGTCCCCTACAGGCCGTTACCTTAGAGCCTATTTGCTTTTAATTTTATATAGTTCTATTATGCTTCAATATCTACTTTTTCAGCAGAAAGTAGTTTGTTATTGTTAACTTTTTTTAAATGGTAAATACACATAATACAAAATTTATCATCTTAACTAAGTTTAAATGTACAGTTCAGTAGTGTTAAGTACATTCACAGTTTTACAACCAGTTTCCAAAAGTCTTGTCATTTTGCAAAACTGAAACTCTGTACCTATTAACCGCAACTCCTCATTTCCCTTTTCTCCAGCCCCTGGAAACCACCATTCTACTTTCTGCCTCTATGAATTTAATTATTCTAGGCATATTATATAAGTGTAATCATATAGTTTTTGCCCTTTTGTGACTGATTTATTTCATTTAGCATGTCTTCAAGGTGCATATGTGTTATAGCATATGTCAGAATACCCTTTCTTTTTAAGGCTGAATAATATTCTGTTGTGTATATATACCATATTTTGTTATTAACTTTTATTAAAATTATACATATAGAAATATGTATAGTTCATAAACATACAGCTTGATAACTTTTCACAAAATGAACACTGCCTCTTTATTAAGAAATAGAATATTACCAGCACCACAGATGTCTCTTCCAATCACTGCCCAACTTCCTCTCCAAAGGACAACAACCTTTTTAACTTAAAACGGCATAGATTAGTTGTGCCCATTTTCATACTTTATGTAAGTAGAATCATGCAGTGCACACTCTTGTGTGTGTCTGACTTTGTTTATTCAGCAATACATGTGTAAGTATTTCATTGTGTAAAATATACCACAGTTTATTTCTTTATTCTAGCATTGAGGAATTTAGAGTGTCCAGTTTGGGATTATAACTTCAGCCCCTGGCAATGTTCAAAGTAGTAGTTGGGAAACATAGTGTGAAGAAGGTTGTTTTGTATTCTTTTATGAGATGGTCAGTCAGGTGCAGCTATAAGAGGAGACACAGGAGGGTTCATGAAAACAAAGTTTATTATACTCACAGGTCCTAGAGACAGGAGGCACCACACACCACACAGAGCCACATGGAAAAATGTGATCAGCAGGCAGGAGACAAGAGGAAGGAAAATGGTTAGACCACAGTCTTTCCTAGAGTTTCTTTAGGAAAGGAAAGGCATAAACAGGGTAAGCAGTTATAGGCATGGTCTCCAGCTAGTTTCCTGGTACCTGGTCCTAAGATGATTAGGGCAGAGGAATATTGCTTCTTGGTGTGCACAGAATAGATAGAGGAGGTATTGCTCTGGTTTGGGTAGCTGGTATATCATAGGCATGCTGGGCCCTTTGCTATCTCTAAGAATTGACCAGCTTTGGGAGGAGCAGCCTCTCCCCAGCCAGAAAGGTTTTTTAAGAGGGCAAAGCATCATAATATACAGAAAATTAAAATTATGTACATCCAAAGGGTCGTACTTCTGTTTATGATGGCAGTGAAAGCATGCGGAAATCTTTTCTGTAGACAGCAAATGAACATCTACACACTGGTAAGAAATCAGAAAAACCAATTCAGTCAGAGGCAGTGAATCAACATAAAAAGCCTCAACTCTTATCCCTGTAGTATAACAATTTATGACAGTGTTCCCAAACAAAAAGAATTGCTTATAGAACTTTTAAAATACCAGGTGCCATGTTGACAGAATTTTCAGTTCATGTGGACATCTCAATGTCAGCATAACAGTGAGACATTACCTATAGAACTTAAGGGAAGAAAAGATTGTAATTAAAAGATTTCTGTGCACTAAATATTTTTTTTTTAAATCAGATGAGACAATTTAAGATTACTGATATGCATAAGTACTTTTGGTTGTAAGTAATGGAAGCCAGCCCTGACCACTTTAAGCAAAACAGGAATGTATTGTAAGGAAATTGGAAGAAATCACAGATTCAAAGGAGATTTGAAACAGCCAAGACAGAAACAAGGATGGCTCCAGGACATTCAGCAGCCTTGAGGTCCTTATACCTTCACCCTGAAGTGCATATTTTAACAGGACTCAGATCTTACAACTCCTAGGAGAGAGAGTTTCCCTCCTGAATCAGCCACCCAGAATAACAATCAGATAGGACAGAGTTTTGAAAACTCTCCTTGTGTATCATGGGATATTTGCAGAAAAAGAACAATTTTCAATTAGACAATCATCAAAAAAATGTCTGTACTAGCACAGTTAAAAGCAGAGTGCTTGTCCTCTAAATAATTTTGCCTACACGGTGTTTTGCAGTAGAATTTGATATAAGAGTAAATCATAGCATAAAATGGAAGGAAAAAAATGTTTGTGTTATAAAATAAGATGATTACAAATAAGAACTTGAATAACATGTAAATATATTGAGTTCTTTCATTAAAGACACTTAGATTTTTAAAATCTGATTCCAGGACATATGAAAATAGCTGGCATTTATTGAGTACTTAACATGTGTCAGGAAATATCATAAAGTGAGTAAGGAGAAACTTGTAGAAATTTAAATGACATATGCAAAGCCACATGGTCAGTAAAGGACAGACAGAAATCTGTATCTATAGATTGTATCTCTACATGAGCTTTGTGTATTTACAAGATATCTCCCTTCTAAACAAAATACTACAAGGTAAAAGTTTCAAATTAGCAAAAATGTAATGTAAACATTAAACAGAAGAAATCTCCAGTAACTATTAATGCCAAAATTCATTTCAAAGCGAAGGCACTAAAGGACAAAGATAAATTCATTTTGATAAAAGATATATTCTGTACTAGAGGTGCAAAAGTTAATAAATGATATAATAAGTTACAGAATAAAAATTCTTAAAACTGTTCATAATACAGAGATGGAAACATTGTTATGAGAAACTGTTATTCCATTACTAAAAAATAAAAAAAAAACAAAAACAAGGAATTTCCACCTAATAAGTTGTAATACCAGTCAGTACCTTTTTAGATGTATATAGAATATGTCACAAAAGTTGATCATAATTTCAATTGATCAAATTGCTACTCAGCTCAGTGAGACTACAGATTGTAAAAAGGATGCATTTTGTGTCATAATGTAATAGAATTAAAATGAACTTACTCTTTTCCTCCCAAAGAAGCTCCAAATAGTGGACATTTAGAAACAACTATCTTGTCAAAAAAGAAAAAGTTTAAATATTAAAAAGTTACAAGAACATTACAAATCATACCTAGGAGACATGAAGACAGTTGAAATAAAATGTAAATCTACAAGTTTAATGTTTTTATTATTAAATGAGAAAAAATAAACTCATCAACTCAAATGACAGGAGGAAAAAAAATGCATTTCATAAAACAAGTACAACTAAATGAATTAGGAAGAAGAAAACCCTTGCATTGAATATATAATTCCTAGAAATGAGTTTTGGGCAAAACAAATATAAAAGGAATAATGGCTCCCAGAATACATTCAGACATAGAGACTTCTTAGGTTTGATAATATAATATATATATAGCATCTCCAAATAAAATGGGCTAAATTCCAGAAAATTGAAAATGAACAAAACTGATTTAAATAAGGCAGAAAACTTAATAGACCATTAATTACCTGAGGAAGTGTCCAAAAAAATTCCATCCTATAGGTTTTTTTTTGTTTTGTTTTTTTTGAGGTCAGTGTCACTGGCCCTCATATGTGGGACCGAACCGGGGCCACTGGCTTCCTAAGCCAGCGCTTAACCACCACGCCACTCGCCTGGCCCCATCCTATAGGTTTTTAATTTTAAATATAAATTAGTGCAAAATACAGATAAATAGGGAGAATACAAGTAGGTCATTTTATGAATCTATAATAGTAACAAATCTATTTCCAAAAAGAGCACAGAAAAATTAATATATTACCATTCTTTAGCTGTGTTCAGGAAATTCTTGGCACAGTTAAATGGAAATAAGAGAGCATAATATTGAAAGAAAGAGTTTATTTAATGTTCCTTTACCTAGTGATTTTGTACCAGACATATGCATGACTTACTTCTTTTATTTTTAGTTCTGTAGTCACAACTTCCCTGATCAACCTATCTAATATTGGAGAGAAGGGATTTTGACAGATGTACTGGAAGAAGTGAGAAAAGAAAATACTTTACAGTTTTTAAAAGTTTGCATAAAATTTTAAAGCACCATGAAGAAAATGGAAAAGTAAATATTGGACTAGGGAGAAAAATACAACATAATGGTAGACCAAGGCATTATAGTCTTACTATTGAAAACAACCTTTAGGGGCTGGCCGAATGGCGTGGTGGTTAAGAGCTGGCTTGGGAAGCCAGCAGCCTGGGTTCGGGTCCCACATATGAGGGCCAGTGACATTGCCCTCAAAAAAAGAAAACAACCTTTAAAAAGCAAAGATTAATAGAAAAATGGGTAGATAACATGAATAAGCAATTTTAGTTAATATTTGAAGGCCTACCTATGTACCATATACTTTATTAAGTTTGTCACTTGAATTGTTTCATTTACTGCTGTTCTCATTGTACAGATGAGGTACAGATGAGGAAGGTGAGGCTCAGAAAGTTTGATAACTTTCTCAAGTTCAGAACAGTATAGATATTCATTTGCACAGTGAAGCAAATGAGTAGAAAGAAAATTGTTTCTAGATTACATAATTGAGATAATTTTCTTCTCTTTTATCCTTTTCTATATAGTTTTCCAGATCTGCCTCAATGAACAGTGTGTGTCACTTTTATAATCAGAAAAATTTACTAATTTTTTAAATACTCATGTTCTTTGAACCAGTAATTGATCTTCTAGGAAACATGCCTAAGTACTCAGGTGGAGATTACAGCCTCGTTTTTGAAGCGAAACATTAGAAATGTTAAATGTTTTCATTGAATTTATAACTTGGAAATGACTATTACAATGTTAAATGGAAAGTAGTTAGAAAATATAAATGCAAATATCAGACATGTTAAATTAAACCTGCAAACTTGTTGACTGAAAAGACTAGAAGAAAGTGAGATGGTAGACCTACTGGTTTTAACCCCCAACCTTCCTTTTTTTCTATATTCTATAGAGATTTTATAAGTAGAAATATATTTTTTTTAAATTATTAAAATAAGTGTGAACATTGTAGAAGCCTGGATATGGACAGAAGAAAGAAAGGAGAGTTGTTAATAGCAACTGAAGAAAGTAGAATCCTTTTGAATACCCAATAAGTAATTAATATCTAGTTTATAATCATGATATCATTAAGCTCATTAATACTTTTATTATGTTCATATATCCAAATATGTATTATACATCAGGCAAGCTTTGACATTATTTATACTTTATTACATCATGCTTTATTCTAATATTTAACCTCTCACTTATCATTGTTCATTTATTGGATTTTTTTCTTGTTTTAAGTAAAGCCATTCCTAATGTTTTTAGAAATACTGACCAAGATTATTTAAGTGCTGTGGTTTTGAGGGCACGGATGTTTGTTTTTATTTTAATTTATGGAAATAAATCGAGTAGTATAATGCGTTCCCATAGACCTATCACCTAGCTGTTCTTACTTCATTTATATCTATTCCTCTCACAACTTGCCTACTTCCTCCTGTCCCTGGGTAGATTATTTTGAAATACATCAAAGCAGAGATTCTAGTATATTTTTTTCTTAGTCATAAGTGCTTTATCAGTTCTTTGCCAATAAAGTTCTTAGAATCATGGAGAACACAAATTTAAAGAGACGTACATATTTTTAGTAAAGTCTGCCTACGTATCCAACTGCTTGAATCTTCCAGTGGTGAGATTGTTTCTGCCTCTAAGCCTTAAATATTTGCCCAAATATACTTTCAATTCTTTTGTATTATTTTTAGTAGCTTTTCTTATGTAGTCATTCCCCAAGATAAAATGAAATAATCTATTATCTTTGTATGTATCATACAGAAATTAGTGCATTGTAACTTGAACTTCTTTTATATGAACTGATTTTTTAAAGTATTTTGCTGTTTTCATAATAAAGTTTCATCAGTTCTTTTTTCAGATAATTGAAAAGTTCAAACAACATACCACATAAAAGGTCTAAAATCATTTAGAATTGAATGTGAATTTTGAATTTTTCTCTTTGGCAAAATTCTTTTAAATGAGTTAGGAAAGACTTATAAACATCATGGTAAATAGAAGTGACATTTTATATACAAAAAATTGGAGGTTGATAAGGCATATTTTAAATTAAGCTGTTACTGCCCTTTTTATGCGTAAGATATGAAATAACCTACCGTTAGTGCTGCATTTGATTGGAAATATTTAAGATTCTATCTTTCTGTTTATAAATAAGAAAACTAATGTTATTTAAAGCATTTGAATATACTCCTTTGTTGAGTATTTAAAAGGTAAAAGAGGGCTGGCCGAGTGGTGTGGTAGTTAAGAGCTGTCTTGGGATGCCAGCAGCCTCGGTTTGAGTCCCACATATGAGGGCCAGTGACACTGCCCTCAAAAAAAAAAAATAGTTACTAAAAGGTAAAAGAACCTTATAACTAACTTATTATATTAAGAAATAGGATCTAAACCCTTAATAATCTGAAGTTTTATGTTATCTTGTGAAGAAGGGCGGCACCACTGACATATGGGCCCGGACATGACTCTTTAATTCATTCACATATAAAATAAATATTATTTTATGTGCGTAGAAAATATTTCTTTTCTCTGAAATTGGAAGTTCTACCAGACCAGAAAACCAGCCCTTTTTCTAGATACCTTTAAGAGTTCCTAACAAATCGTAAAGAATTTAGAAACATGTGGACCTTGTCATCACTCAGTTACATATGCAGAATTTGTATTTAAATATGTGAATATATTCATAAGCATACCCAAATTGTGTGTGTGTGTGTATTTGCACACTCTGAGTGTAGATTCCCAGAATGTTTGGGTGTTTATATGTCTACTGCTATGAATATTGATCGTCTTTGTGTGGGGACTATAACCATTTAGAATATAACCATTTAAAACTGTATTTTTTGTCCATGGACTGTAGCTTGCTGATCTCTGGACTAGAGTATAGTCACTGTATTTAATATTTAGTGTCAGTAAATTATACAGGCAGGCAATAAAAGTCTCAAATTTGAATAATGCAGTATATTTTTAGACAAGTAATTTAAGGATAGTTAAGGTTTTTGAAAATTAAATATTTTATCAAAAGTGTGTTTTTGAAAGCTTAAAAATGTTTAAAATAACGGTCATATCTGTTCGAAGCAGTGATTTTCTTACAGTAGTGTTCTTATTGCATTTGCACCCCCTAAATTTGTCTATGTGGAATTAGACTGAATATTGAATATCAAACAGGAGGTAAATATTGACTGAGTGAATGATTCCATTCACAGAATACTTTTATGATATCAATCATTTTAATCAAATGTCTTTGGTTTCTTTGCAGATCTTCTTCAACAGTATCGTAATGCTCTGGACAAGTTGAACAGTCTGATAAAGGACCTTAACAATGAATTAGAGTACCTTCAGTCTCCTGAAATGAAGAAGAAAAAGCAAGAACTTGACGAACGAGAGAAAAATCTGAAACTAATAGAGCAAAAACTAGGTATATACTTAACTTTTTGTTAATGTCTCCATTCTCTGCATGGAGGTAAATATTTATGATTAAAGAGGTTTAACTATAAGAAGAATGTGTATAATCCAGAACTTAAATCAACAGACATTCTTGACCTTTAAGTCATCTGATAAATGATTGTAAACTGTTCTCTCAGCAGAAATAGTAAGACTCATTCAGTATTATTTATTAATTCTATTTCTTTCTTTTTTTTAAAAAAAAAAAAAACATTTTTATTGGGGAACTGGGGAAAGGAACAGTGTTGGGGAATTGGGAAAGGGGAACATTGTGTTTTTCCAGGACCCATCAGCCACAAGTCAAGTTGTTGTCCTTCAATTTTAGTTGTGGAGGGCGCAAGCTCAGCTCTTAAGTCCAGTTACAGCTTTCAATCTAGTTGCAGGGCGAGGTGGGGGCGGGAGGCGCGTAGTCCACCGTCCCATGCGGGATTCAGACTGGCAACCTTGGTGCACACTGAGCCATCTGGCCATCGCTGCCCATTGGCAGCTCATGACTGTGCAGCTCAAGGTGTTGTATTCAATGTTAGTTGTGAGGGCAGCTCGTGACTGCGCAGCTCAAGGTGCTGTATTCAGTGTTAGTTGCACAGCCCACTATCCCATACAGGGTATCCAACTGACAACGTTGCTGCTAAGACACCCGCTCTCACCAGTTCAACGGCAGCTCAGCTCAGATGCAGCACACTGGCCCATGTGGGAATCAAACTGGCGACCCTGTTGCTCAGAGCTCATGCTCTTAACCAACGAAGCCATTCAGCCAGCCCAATTAATTCTGTTTCTATAAATTAAAATATATTTACTTTTCTTGCTTATAATAATTCCAATCTTTTAAAAGTTAATTTTCTGCATTTTCTATCTTTACAGGTATGACTCCCACACATAAGTGTAATGATTCAATGCGTCATCCAACAAAGGTTGAAATAACAGATTGTCCAGTTCCTCCTAAAAGAATGAGAAGAGAAGCTACAAGACAAAATAGGTGAGTCTATTTATGACCTGAGAATTATCATTGGTTAGTTTATCAAAGCTCCTGGCTCATCATACTTTAAAAAAATAGTATGAGTTTATTTCTGATTTCCCCCTTGAGCCAGAATGTTGCTGCTGTTATTGTTATTTTAATTTAAGTGATGGCTGATGAAGGAAGACATCGTCATTATATTCTCATAGGATACTGAATGATTTTTGCTAATTATTTGGAAACATTAATAGTTTATTTTTATGTTACATTAAAAGTCAATGTTAAGAGCCTGCCGTGTAGCTCAATTGGTTAAGAGCTTGCTCAAGAATGTGAGCTGAGCTCTGAGCAACAGCAGTTCGATGCCCAGCCCAAGCTGAGCTGCCACTGACCTGCCAACAGGTGGCAGGATGGTTCACTTACCTAACTCAATGTTACTTACCTAACTCAATGGTAAGAAAACTTTCATTTTTAGATTAGATATTAGGAAGGCCATCGCACAGCAGGATGCTATGGTACTAGAGTTTCTTGTACATTATTTCAAAAGGTTTAAATATAAACTCTGCCTGTTTAAGTATCTCACATTGACCCCAGGAGAGTTCCTTTGAGACTGTGATGGTTGGAATTGGTATATTCCATACCCTATCCATCTATATACTCTATATTTATGCAGTATCTGTTTGAATGCTCATTTTGTGCAATATGTTGCTGGGTGAGTAAAAAGTGGGATGGTTCTTGCCCCCGTGGTACTCTACAATCCTGTGCAGAAGAACAAATCAAAAAATAAACATTTTTCTGTATATAAACATGTAGAATAATGTTAATTTCTATGAAAGAAGAAAAGGATGAAGTGATATAAAATACTGGGGAAAATGTATTGGTTGTCCAGAAAGATGCGTTTTAGCAGAGAAGTGAAGGATAAGAAAAAGCCAGCCATATAGGGATTGGTTTCAGTTAAGAGAAAATAGATGTGAAAGCTCTAAGAAAATAACAAGTGTGGTATGTTTGAGGAACTGAAAAGAAGATACTGTGTGGCTAAATCATGGTGGGCAGGAGGGAGAGAGTCCCAACATGTGTTTGGAGAGGTAGGTGGAAGCCAAATTATGCCCTCTCCCCCTTTAAAATCATGTTCCAAAAAATTGTAGGATAAAATTCTTTATGTTCTAAGTCCATTGATATCTTCTAAGTACTTAACTTTGGTGCTAGCAGGGGGGAAAAGTGTGTTGGAAAAGCTACCTTTAAAATAAGTTAGGGAAGGGCCGGCCGAGTGGCTCAGTTGGTTAAGAGCTCTCTCAAGAGTACAAGCTGAGCTCTGAGCAACAGCGGTTTGATGCCAGCCCAAGCTGAGTTGCCGTTGAGCTCCCAACAGGTGGCAGGATGGCTCAGCTAAAAAATAAAATGAAATAAGTTAGGGAAGACAACTACTGAAATGATGATGAGATTATAAGAATATAGTACTCATCAGTATGAGAGGTGTTTCCGCACACTGGGCATGTAAATGAGTTGTGTTTATACAGAATATATTGGGTTGTCGGAAAAGTCATGACATATTTTGTCTATGTTTTTCGTTCCAAAAATGTACCATGACTTTTCTGACAACCCAATAGAAACTATTAAGCTGACCATTAAAAGTGTGTTGTGGGACCGGCTGAGTGGTGCGATGGTTAAGAGGTGGCTTGGGACGCCAGCAGCCCCGGTTCGGATCCCACATATGTGGGCCAGTGACACTGCCCTCTAAAAAAAAAAAAAAAAAAGTGTATTGTGACAGTTTAGCATGAGGAAGAGTATTTGCAATGGATTTAAACACATAATTTTAAAAATTGAGTTCAAAATGATGCAAGAAAATCTTTATTGATCCTCAGTAGCAGTTGCTAGGGCACTAGCTCATTACTCTAAAAATTGATGTATTCATCTAGAAAAGACATGTGTTCTGTCTTTCTTATATGAGCTGTCTTTTCAGGGTACCCAATAATTGGAGAAAATTCTTTATAGAAATTCTTTTTAACATTCTTTATATAAGAGTAAAATATGAGGCATGATAAAATTGCATCATGATTTTTCCACCTCTGATAAAATAATAGATCTGAGCAATAAGAATCAGTGGATACCCAAGTGATTAGGTAAAAAGTTGATGAGGAATCTTAATGGAAAGATCAAATTGACACACCTAAACCCACTAATGAATCTTAGCAACACTAAAAGCTGGACATTTGCTATAATAGGATTCAGTAAGAGGTAATCCGAATCTAATGAAGCTTCTAGTCAGCTTTTCTCATCTGGCGATCTGTAGAAGAATTAAGCCCTGCAAAAAACTAAGTAACTATTTTTTTGGTTTTTTTGTATGTTGTTTTTTTTTTTTTTTTTTTTTAGCTGAGCCATCCTGCCACCTGTTGGCAGCTTAGTGGCAGCTCAGCTTGTGCTGGGCATCGAACTGCTGTTGCTCAGATCTCAGCTTATACTCTTGAGTGAGCTCTTAACCAACAGAGCCACTCGGCCGGCCCTCCCTAGGATATTATATATATAGCTGGTAACATTCTAGATGCATAGGAAGGAAGTTAAGTCATTGCATACAACGAATTAACATCTATACATTGCATAGATATCTCACAAATTTGAGAAGGGCTCAATTTAACCAAGTGTACAGGAAATAAGGGGAATTCAGGGATGCGTTAAATGATGCCGTCAGGAAACAATCAGCCAAATCCAGAATGTCAAGAATGGGACTTTGTACAGGAAAAATGACTGGCTTTGTTAATAAAAGATGGATAGGAAAAGAGGATAAACTGTTATAGAATAAAAATGATTGGGCCGGCCAAGTGGCGCGGTGGTTAAGAGCTGGTCTGGGATGCCAGCGGCCCCGGTTTGGATCCCACATATGAGGGCCAGTGACACTGCCCTCTTTTAAAAAAAAAAATGATTGAAAGGTATAACAATCAAATGCAGTGTGTAGACTTTTTGGATCCAGATTTGAATCTTTAAAATGACAACTTTGAAAAAATTTAGAGAAATTTTAGTATCATCTGGATATTAGATATATTAAATTAATTGTGTATATAACATCATAGTACTTACATTAAAGTAAATACATGTATATAGTTAGAAATATGTACTTTTTTATCATTTAAATGATATCATTTAAATATTTATAATTTAAATGACTTGATGTCTGGGATATACTCTAAAATACTGCAGGACGGGAAAAACGTGACTGGATATCAAAATAAGATTGGACAGAATCTTATAATTACTGAAGCTTTTTTATGTAGGCTTGCCATAAGTTTTAAAGAAGCGTTTTATTAAAGTGGCCAGTTTTATCCCCAGTTTTCTAAGAGACCAGTGAAGAAATTCCTGCTGAGCAGTTCTAAAGTATATGTAATTGAAGGCTACACTGTGGCCCAAGACCTTTCAGTTACAACAGCACTACTACAGATGTCACTGATTTGGATCTTGTTAATTAAGATTTTGTAGCAATTCAGAGGTGACATGGGCTAAAATTTATTTTTTAGTTTATCATTATGTTGTTAGTATTATTACTATCATTTACAAAGTCATACATGTTTATAAATCAAATGGTAAAGATTGTATTGTACTGTAATGTGAGCCACACATGCAAATTAAAATTTTTTAGGACCCATATTAAAAAGTAACAATGAGATTAATTTTAATAATAGGTTTTATTGAATCCACTATACAAAATATCATTGTAACATGTAAACAGCATGAAAAATTATTAATGAGGTATTTTAAATTCTTTTTTTTTTTTCATACAAAGTCTTCGAAATTCTGAATACAGCAAATCTGTATTAGGACTAGCTACATTGCAAGTGTTCTGGAGCCACACTTGGCTAGTGGCTACCAGATTGGACAGCATGGGTATAGAAAGAGCTTATGATGATGAAATCTTGTATCCTGTGCATCCTCACCTTAACCCAGTTCCTACAGGCAACCTTTATTTTAACTGTTTAGTTTTTATTCTATTGTTGCCTCCATTTTTATACACATAAATACACACACACGCACACACACACAATTATGTCTGTCTTGTTTTATCAGCTTTCAGACAGTACAGCTCACCCAACCCGTTGGTGTGGAGGTATGCCTGGCCTACCTAATGAATTTTGGACTGAATTGTTCTGAATTACTTTACAACTTTTTCTCTAGCATGATTATTTAGTTATGCTCTATCCTGCAACCACACCAAGTCTTCCATGTTTTTTTTCAAAGGTAGAAAGAAGTAAACCCACATACATTATTATGGCTATGTAAATATTTAGTACTAGTCAGAGTTGTGTGCTAGGATTACATTGCCTTCTCTGTAAGGTTCTAGGTCACCAGTCAGTGTTCCAAACATAAGGATCAAATTAATCTACTATATTGTATCAGTTCTTAAAATCATGTTAAATTTTAATCAAGTTCTTATTCAGACTTTCTTAAATGTTGTTAGTTTTTCTGAAGTTCCTAATTTCCTTTCTTTTTTATTTCACTAATTATTTTGATCACATACTCTTCCTCCTGCTCCAATGACTAGCAACTATGTAGGCCTCTTGGGTCTTTCTTGGCTACTCTCTTGGGTTGAATCCACTGTCTTGGATTCCTTGTCTTTCTCCCATAACTTCCTTAGGAAAAGTGTACAAAGAAACTTGGAGCCCTTGCATGTCTGCAGATGTCTTCATTCTGCCTTCACATTTGAATAAAGTTTTCTGGGGATAACAGGATAGAAACAAGGCTAGAATATTCTAAAGGAGGACAGACTGGGAAATAGTCTAGTGATAATGGCAGACAGTCTGCCAGATGGAACCCAGAGATAGTCAATTCAGAGAAGTCCTGCCCAAAAGAAGAGCGATGAGAACAAACTGGAAAAGATGAGGATACTACGGCTCGAATACACCAAATTTTCAAAGCAAAATTTTAAAAGCTTTATTTCCTTGTTTCCAGGCATTACAACTCCCACCACCATAAAATTAGGTAACGTGACAATTAGTTAATTAAGTGTCGGTATATTGGCTTCTAGTGTAGTTGGTGGCACCCTAGAGGCTTGTCTAATGCTGGTATCTAGGAAGCTAACAACCTGATACTTGGCTCTCTAGCCACACACTAAAAGCTTGCCGGCCCACTGACCCAACTCTTAAAATTACTTAAAATCTCCTGTCCCACTTAAAATTCCCACTTAGAGAGGAGACTTAATGGGGAAACAGTTCTGTTTTTGTAACAGGAGAAGAAATCCAGGCCAGTAGCACAATCCTCTTTCCTAAATTTAATTGTACAACCAAGAATCATCATGCACTTCGGTTGGGGAGGGGATGTTGGGAGGGGGATTGTCAACAACATGTGAGAGAAAATCCAAGATAATTAGCAAAACCAACCCTAGAAGATAATTCAACCAAACTTTTTCAAGTTTATCATTCCTAATTAGATTGCAGAAGTTACAGTCATGAAACTGAGAGGGTGTTAGGAGGAATACACAGACAGGACAATATTATAGATTACAAATACTATTCCTGAAATAAAGAATTCAAAGGACTAAAATCAAAGAAAATTCCCAAGAAAATAGAAAAAATATGTGAAGACAAAAGAAGAGACTAAGAGAACCAATTCAGACTATGAGAAGCCCTAGAAAGAAAAAAAGGGAGAAGAAAAAAATATGTGGAAGAGAATTTCCCAGGGTTAATGAAAGGGCCCAATGACTGCCCAGCACAATGACTGACAAAAGAGGTCCCATGATAATTCATAATAAAATTTTATAATATCAAGGAAAGGTGGAAGAGTGTAAATGTTTTCAGAGATCAAAGAGAGAGAATGATATTGTCAATGCAGATTTTGGCACATAGAAAACAAACACCAAAAAGTTAGCCATTGTTATTTAGCTTTGTGTTGTCAGTATTAGAAGTTTTAGGTTGAAAATTTGGTATAGTCTAGCCTATGGCTTCCTCCCCTTTGCATCCTGTTTATCTTTGGGAAATTTAAAATCTTTAAATTTCCATTTAAAATTTAAATTTCTTAAGTTTCTATTTCAAGTTTAAATTACTGCTTAATTAGTAATTTCCTCATTTCCAATCTCTGTCTATACTCCATAAATCTTGAAGTCCTAATACTCACAGAAAAACATTTGAGCATTTGAAATTAAAGTATCTTAACAGTACTGAAATAATGGTATATTTTATCTATACAGTCAGGAACTAATTTAATTTTAGGAAATAGCAACATAATGTATGTGTGCATGTATATTTATATGTTTTTGTTTATGTTGTATATTACGTACATATATATTGTAAGCTTTCATAGAGATTACATGACAATATTTCATCAACTCTAAGATGTCATTAATTATAAGAAATACCATTATTTCGTGAAACATTAAAGAAAAACTACAAATTAACTCATGATATTAAAAGGTAGATTTCACAGATGTTAAATGTGGAAACACATGTGAATCTTAAGATGAACAAAATGTGCTTAGCAATACATGATATTATGCAGTAGACTCATTTTCTTCAAAAGAGACTTCAGGGCTCGCCAAGTGGCTCAGTTGGTTAAGGGTTGGCTTAGAGCGCGTGCTCAGAGCAACAGAGCCGCCGGTTCGATTCCCACATGGGCCAGTGAACACTGTGCCCTAGCTTAGCTGTCGCTGAGCTGCCAGCAGGTGGCAGGATGGCTCAGCTGGTGTAACAACAAGATTGCCTGTTCAATGGTGGGCTACGCCCACCCTCAACTAAAGATTGAACTCAGGCACCTTGAGCTGAGTTGCCCGGATGGCTCAGAGGATAGATCCTGTGCTCTTAACAACAAGGCTGCTTGTTCGACTCTTTCATGGGATGGTGGCTACACACACCCGCAACTAAGATTGAACACAGCATCTTGAGCTTAGAGGCCAGCAGCTGACGTCGGAAAGCCAGATGGCAACTGGCACCCTCCACAATGAAGACTGAAGAACAACAACTTGGCTGGTCCCCTCCTCCAATTCCCCAACACTGTTCCCCTCCCCCAATTCCCCAAAAAGGTCTTTAAAAAAAAACACGAGACTTCAATTTTCTGATTCATTTTATACTCATAATGATTACAGTTAGCACTTTATCAAAAATGTGTATTTCCTGGGCGGGCCGAGTGGCACAGTGGTTAAGCGCTGGCTTTGGAAGCCAGTGGCCCCGATTCGGTCCCACATATGTGGGCCAGTGACACTGCCCTCAAAAAAAAACAAAAAGAAATGTGTATTTCCTGCCCATCGGTAGATGACTGGATTAAGAAACTGTGGTACATTTATACAATGGAGTATTACTCCGCTATAAAGAAGAATGAAATCATACCATTTGCAATGATATGGATGGTCCTAGAGACTATTATGTTAAGTGAAATAAGCCAGTCGGAGAAAGACAAATACCATATGATCTCACTTATATGTGGAATCTGAAAAACTGAATGAATGAGCAAAGTAAACAGAAACAGTCTCATAGATAAAGAGGAAAAACAGGGTTGCTAGTTGGGAGGGAGTTGGGGATGAGGAAGAAGGGGAAGGGATTAGACAGCAAAAATAGGCAACTACAATATTGCCACAGGGATATGAAACACAGTTCAGGGAATATAATAGTGTTGTAAAAATTTTGTGGGGTGTCAGATGGTCACATGTCTTGTTAGGGAGACCACTTCATGGATGGAGTAGAGGCTTGATCACTGCACTGTATACCTGAAACTGATGTATAATATTGTATACCAACTGTAATTGAATATATAGATATTCACGGGATGTGGATTATACTGTGGAAGGGAGTCAGAGGAAGTGTAATAGATATATATGATATGGGGGGGAGGAGTGGGGTGGAGAATTGGGAGAGGGGGGTTGTCACTTTGAGGGGTAAAAAGTATAACTATTGCACTGTGTTGTACACTTGAAGCTAATTTAAAAAAATGTGTATTTCTTATTTGGAGATGGAAGTTCAGGGAACTATGATTAGAAGTAAAGTACTATTTTGATATATATATAAGTAAAAATATCTGCATAGATATATATACCAAGGTATTCATTATGTTCATCTCTACGTGAATGGAATTATGGATATTTTAAAATGTTTTTTCTTTAGGTTTTCTTTATTTTATAACATATCTGTAATAAGCATTATAATTCCTGTTGATTTTTAAAAGGCAAATGGAAAAGTAAGCAAAATCTCCAGATTTTGGGTCTGAGATACACCATTTTAAAGAACTGTAATACAAATTAATTACCCTTTTTTCTACATATGTTTACTGCTTTTATTTTGAGTCCTGTTTTTTATTGGGAGGGGACATGTGAAAGAAGTGATTATATACAAGGATTTAACTAAATCTGTTTTTACTGAGAACTATCGTAATTAATAGAATATAGTTCCATTGGATATTTCACCATACTGGTCTGATGAGGGAGTTTGAGAAAAGAAAACTTTGGCATATATATTTTATTATGTTTTTTTTCCCACTATGACCAGGACTATAACCAAAACTGATGTGTGAAAGATGACAGAGAAGAGGGGACCATTGGTCTCAGTAAAAATGCCCTCACTTCTGCAGCTCTGTTTCAGAAGACCAAGAAGGTGACTTTTACCAGACTGAATATTTCTGGGGATAATACCGGAAGATGGGCATTCATTTCCATGTCTATCCAGATGGAACTGGGAGCAACCATTTGATTTCATGAATCTCACAGGACAAAATGGATTTACTGTAATTATTCCAATCATCATGCCGTTCAGTTATCATTATCTTGCACGTGTGTCAGAGGAAAATGTGCAAATATGGCAGTGACTGTAAAACTGGCGCGTAGCATTTATAAATCCTGAAGAAAACTAGATGTACTTTTTTTCATTATTATTATGGATATGCTACAACTATTTCTTGGAAACAAACCTTTTTACTACTTTTGTGTGAATTTATTTAACAAAAAATGTTTTGTCTGTTGTGTCTAAGGAAAGTTCCAGAGGTTAGGTATTTAATTGTAAATATGTGAGGAACTTCTTAATGAAGATTTCAAAATAAAAGAAAAAGCACAGGTGTGTTTGAACTCAAATGTTAAAATATGTGGGAAAATATTAAATTGATGAGTGAATTTGAAACAGCAGTAGCATTTTAAATTTCTAAAGACTTGTGTATACATATAAAACATACAGCAGCATCAATTTTTATAAGTATTGTTGACTCTATGAATATTAGATTACATCGTCTCAGCCTTAATTCTACATTTACATTTTTTTGTAATTTTTTAGTACTATTTTTAAAGGGTTAAAGAAGTTGTACACTTCCACATTAATGCAAATAAAGGTGTGCTAGAAAGTTGCTTCAAAAACATTTGAATTGTGTATTAATTCAAGCTAATATGTGTGTATATATATATATATATATATATATATATATATATATATATATATGTTTGTGTAAGTCCAGTCATATTGGTCTGTGAAGTTACTTTGTAAGGAAATACTTTGGTAAGTTTTGGGTCCCAGGAAATGTGCTTTTTAATCCTTTCTGAATATTACAGGGAGGTTAATAAAGAGGATTGTTTTTATGCTATTGAATAGATGTGTTTTCTTTCTTTTAATTGAAAGCTCCATAAAAGTTACCTTGGTTAAAAACTATTATGATGTTAGCCTACCTTTATAACTGGAAGTCATTTAACTGTTTTCTTAAAGAAAGAAACAAAATGACAACAATAAAATTAAAGGAAAGATCCCATTCCTTTTAAGTGAAACTTGTTCTTATTTGATAAATATTAGTGCTAAAAAGTTAAAAGTTCCATCTTCTGTACTTTTTATACTTTTGATTCTATGATATAGTTACTTACAGTCATTCTGAGTGGGTGGTATTAATTCAGTTATGTTTTTAGTATATAATTTTCAAATATTTTTTAGTAAAATGTTTGAATTTGTATTTTTTTTTTTTTTTTTTTTGAGGGCCCTCATATGTGGGACCGAACCGGGGTTGCTGGCTTCCCAGGCCAGCGCTTAACCACAGAGCCACTCGGCCAGGCCTGAATTTGTATCATTTTTATACTGTTAAAATGATTTCAGTTATATCTGCCAAACATTTTCATGGAATTATCTCTTCCCCTTCATGGTTATGTAATTACATTTATAAAATAACTTTTATACATACATGTTAACTTATTTTATTTTGTATGTCTGTTGAACACATAGCACTTTTGACTTCAAAAAGAGGCTGCTACTTTTTAGCATGTACAGTTCATTCGTCAGTATCCACAGGGGATTGGTTACAGGACTCCCTGCTGATACCAAACTTTGAGACTGCTCAAGTCTCTCATATAAGATGACATAGTATTTGCATATAACCTACCTACACATGCCCTCTTTATACTTTAAATCATCTCTAGATTACATATAATACCTAATACAATGTAAATGGTGTATAAATAGTTATACTGTATTTAGGGATAATGACAAGACAAAGTCTGTGCATGTTTAATATAGATGCAACCATCATAGATCTAACTATACGTCAGCAACAGCATAACTTGAAATAGACTTTAAAATGAAAAATGTTATTAAGAGATACAGAAGGGACATTTTATATATATAATGATAAAGGGGTCAATCCGTCAGGAAAATACAAAACTTATAAAGATATGTGCACTTAATAACAGCACCAGAATACATGAAGCACCAACTGATAGAACTGAAGAAAATTCAACAATAATAGGTGGAGACTGTATAGTCCATTTTCATTTTTCAATTTTTTTAATTTTTCAATTATATTGAGCCAGTCAAGTGGCGCGGTGGTTAAGCGCTGGCTTGGGAAGCCAGTGACCCCGGTTTGGTCCCACATATGAGGGCCAGTGACACTGCCCTCAAAAAAAAAAAAAAGAAAATTTTTCAATTATAGTTCACATACAATATCTTAATTTCGGGTATACGACATAGTCATTAAACATTTATATAATTTACAAAGTGATCATACTGATATGTCCAGCATGCATCCAACACCATACATAGTTATTACAATATCATTGACTATATTCCCTAGGCTGTAGTTTATTTACATCCTGTGACTGTTTCAACAGGCAATTTGTACATCTTAATTCCTTCCCCTTTTTCCCCCTCCCCCCCAACCTCCCACCCCTCTGGCAACCATCAGTTTGTTCTTTGTGATCTATGTTTGCTTCTGTTTTGTTCATTTATTTTGTTTTTTTGGATTCCACATATAAGTGAAATCATATGGTATTTTTCTTTCTCTGACTTATTTCACTTAGCATAATACCCTGTGGGTCCATAAATGTCACAAATGGCAAGATCTCATTCTTTTTTTTTATGGCTAAGTAATATTCCATTGTGTATATGTACAGCTTCTGTATCCAGTCATCTATTTATGGGCACTTAAGTTGCTTCCATATCTTGGCTATTGTACAACGCTGCAGTGAATGTAGGGGTGCTTATATCTTTTCGAATTAATGTTTTGGATTTCTTCAGATAAATACCCAGGAGTGGAATTGCTGGGTCATAAGGTAGTACTGTTTTTAATTTTTTTTGGAATCTCCATATGGTGTTCCATACAGCTACGCCAACTTACAGTCCCACTTACAGTGCATGAGGGTTTCCTTTTCTTCATAACCTCACCAACACTTGTTTGTTGATTTATTGATGATGGCCATTCTGACGGGTACGAGATGATGATATCTCTGTGGTTTTAATTTGTATTTCCCTGATGATTAGCAATGTTGAGCATCTTTTCATATCTCTCTTGGCTATCTGTATGTCCTCCTTGGAGAAATGTGTATTCAGGTCCTCTGCCCATTATTTAATTGGTTTGTTTTTTTTATCTTAAGTTGTATGAGAAGAGTTCATTATATAGTTTCTATAAGAGCCCCTTTCAGATGTATATTTGGCAAACCTCCCATTCAATAGATTGTCTTTTCATTGTGTTAATGGTTCCCTTCACTATGCAAAAATTTTTTAGTTTGATGTAGTCCCATTTATTTTTTCTTTTTTTCCCCTTATCTGAGGCGATAGATCCAAAAAAATGCTACTAAGAGTGATGTCAAAGGGTTTACTGCCTATGTTTTCTTCTATCAGTTTTATGGTTTCAGCTCTTACATTTAAGTCTTTAATCCACTTTGAGTTTATTCTTGTGGATGTAAGAAAGTGAGAAAGTGATCCAGTTTCATTATTTTTGTATGTGTTTGTCCAATTTTCCCAACACCATTTATTAAAGAGACTGCCTTTTACTCCATTGTGTACTCTTGCCTTTTTTGTCATAGATTAATTGAACATATAGGCATGGGTCTATTTCTGGGCTCTCTGTTCTGTTCCATTGATCTTTGTGTCTTTATGCTAGCAGCATTCTGTTTTGATTATTATGGCCTTGTAGTATAGTTTGATATCAGGTAATGTGATATCAGATGTGGGAATCGAACTGGCGACCCTGTTGCTCAGAACTCGCAGCCTCGAGCAAGTTCTTAACCAACTGAGCCACTCAGCCGCCCGGTGCAGCCAATTTCTGAATGTTAATTTTGTATCCTGCTACTTTACTGAATCCATTTATTAGTTCTAATAGGTTTTTGGTGGAATCTTTAGGGTTCTGTATATATAGTATCATGTCACCTGCAAATAATGAGTTTTACTTCTTCCTTTTTAATTCAGATGTCTTTTTTTTTTGTTCTTGTCTGATTGCTGTGGCTGGGACTTCCAATACTATGTTGAATAAAAGTGGTGGAAGTAGACATCCTTGTCTTGATCCTGATCCTACAAAGTTTTCAGCTTTTAACCTTTGAGTATGATGTTAGCTATGGGTTTGTCATATATGGCCTTTATTATGTTGAGGTATGCTCTTCTATCCTCACTTTGCTGAGAATTTTCATCATAAAAGGATTTGGATTTTGTTGAATGCTTTTTCCGCATCAATTGATGTGGTCCTATGATTTTTATCCTTCATTTTGTTTAGGTGATGTATTACATTAATTTGTGGACATTGAACCAACCTTCCTTCCCAGTAATAAATCTCACTTGATCATGGTGTACTCATATGATCTTTTTAACATATTGCTGAACTTGATTTGCTAATATTTTGTTGAAGATTTTTGCATCTTATATTCATCAGAAATATTGGCCCATAACTTACTTGCTTACTTTCTTTTTTTTCCTTTCTTTCTTTTTAATGTCTTTGGTTTTGGTATCAGGTATACCCCATTTTCTATAATAGAACAACTAGACATAAAACCAACAGCACAATAGCAACAACAGTATACATTCTTCTCAAGCATACATGGAATGTTCTTCAAGATAGACCATAGGCTAGGCCATCAAATAAACCTCAACAAATTTAAAAGAACAGAAACAATTCAAAGCATGTTCTCTTATCACAATGCAATCAAATTAGAAATAACAGGGAAACTTTGGGAAACTCACAAATATGTAGAAATACACAATACACTCCTAGATAACCAGTGAGTCATAGAGGAAATCAAAGAGAATTAAAATACTGTTAGGGCTGGCCCAGTGGTGCTTTTGGTTAAGAGTTGGCAGCTCTGGTTCAGATCACACATAGAGGGCTAGCGATGCTGTGCCCTCTACAGCTAAGATGGTGAAAAACAGCTCAACCTGGAGCTGGGCTGCCGTGAGTCGCTGGCGACAGCATAGGCTGCAGTGGGGCTGGCTGGCAGCGGGCAAGAGCTTTTGTGAGCTGCCATTAGCTGCCTTGTGGCCGTTCAGTGACCTGCAAGCGGCTGCCTCACCCAGGAAGAGCACAATAATAATACCGACATGGGCCAGTGAAGCGACGTTCTCCACAACTAGACGGAAGAACAAAAGGACAGCAACTTGTCTGTTCTCCTTCCCCGATTCGCTAATGCTGTTTCCCTCCCCCAATTCCCCAATAAAATCTTACAAAAAAAAAAAAAAGTACTTTTATATGAGTGAAGGGACAACATACAAAGAGTTACTGGATGCATCTAAACTAGCGCTTGGAGAGAAACATAGCTGTAAATGACCACATTTAGAAAAAAGATCTCAAATGAATAACCTAATCTTTCACCTTAAGACACGGAAAACAGGAGAAAACTAAAGCTAAAGTAAGCAGAAGGAGGAAAATAAAGATTAGGGTGGAAATGACCAGAATGAAATAGAGATTAGATATACAAGAGATAAAAATAAATGAAAATACAAGTTGGTTTTTTGGAAAGGTCAACAAATTTGACAAATATTTAGCTAGTTAGACCAAGAAAAAAAGAATATACTAGAATCAGAAGTAAAAGTGGTACATTGCTACTAATCTTACATAAATAAAAAGGATTGTAAAAGAATACAATGAATAATTAATTATATGTGAACAAATTAGATGAAATGGACAAATTCCTAGAAAGATACAAACTACTGGAACTGACTCAGAAAGAAATTTACGGGCCGGCCGAGTGGCACGGTGGTTAAGCGCTGGCGTGGGAAGCCAGCAGCCCCGGTTCGGTCCCACATACCCACATATGAGGGCCAGTGACACTGCCCTCAAAAAAAAAAAAAAAAAAATTACAACCTGAATAGACCTATAACAAGTGAAGAGATTGAATCAGTAATAACTAAGAAAAACTACCCACAAAGAAAAGCTTAGGCCCAGGAAAAGTAACCACTGAATCCTACCAAACATTTAAGGAATTAATACTAAATTTTCACAAACTCTTCTAAAAAAATTAGAGGGAATACTTCCCATCTCATTCTATTAGGCCAATAGTACCCAGATAACCAAAACCAAAGACACATTAAGGAAACTACAGACCATTTATCACTTATCAACATGATTGCAAAAGTCCTCAGCAAAATACTAGCAAAACAAACCTATCAACATGTAAAAAGAATTATACACCCTGACCAAATAGGATTTATTCCTGGAATGCAAGATTGGGTTAACGTGAAAATCAATTGATGTATGCATAACATCAACAGAACTTTTTTTTAAAAATCACATGATCTTCTGCATAGATGCAAAAACATTTAACAAAATCTAACCCCTTTTCATAATGAAAAAAAACAACACAAAACACTAGTAATAGACGGGCAGTTCTTCAACCCAATAAAGTTAATCTATGTAAAACCCAGAGCCAGCCAGTCGAGTGGCTCGGTTGGTTAAGAATTAGCTTAAGAGCGCGAACTCTGAGCAACAGGGCCACTGGTTCGATTCCCACATGGGCCAGTGATGCTGCGCCTGCAGGCCCGAGCTGAGCTGCCAACAGGTAGCAGGATGGCTTAGCTGGTGAGAGCACGTGCAACAAAACTGCCTGTTCCCACAACTAAGTCTGAGCTTGGCACCTTGAGCTGAGCTGCCACCCAGATGGCTCAGTAGATAGAGCTAGTGCTCTTAACAACAAGGCTGCTGGTTTCAACTCCAGCATGGGATGGTGGCTACGCCCACCCGCAACTAAGATTGTAACACAGCATCTTGAGTTTAGAGGCCATGAGCTGCCGATGGGCAACCAGATGGCATCTGGCACCCTCCACAACTAGGATTGAAGAATAACAACTTGGCTAGTCCTCCTCCCCAGTTCCCCAACACTGTTCCCCTCCCCAAATTCCCCAATTTACAATAAACAACAACCCAGAGCTAACATTATACTTAACAGTGAAATGAATGCTTTTTCTCTAAGATTAGGAACAAGACAAGGATATCTGCTCTTGACATTTTTACTCATCAGTACATTAGAAGTTCTGACCTCTAGGTTCTAGGCAAGAAAAATAAAAGTCACCCAGATTAGAAAGGAAGAAGTGGAACTATATGTATATGACATAATCTTGTATATAGACAACCCTAAAGAATTCACTTAAAAAACCCCACTAGAACTAGTAAATGAATTCAGCAAGGTTACAGAGACAAGATCAATATACAAAATCAATTATATTTCTATTGGGTTGTCGGAAAAGCCATGACATTTTTTCTATGTTTTTCGTTGCAAAAATGCGACATGACTTTTCCAACAACCCAATGTATACCTGCAATAAACAATCCAAAAGCGAAATTAAGAAAATCTTATTCACGATAGCATCAAAAAGAATAAAATACTTAGGAATAAATTTAACAAAAGAAGTACAAAACTTGTACTCTGCAAATTGCAAAACATTGAAAGAAATTAAAGATTTAAATAAATGGAAAAAAGCATCTTATATTCATGGGTTGGAAGACCAGACATTAAGATGGTAGTACTCCAACTAACCTCATTCAACACAAACCCTATCAGAATCCAGCTGGCTTCTTTGTCCAAAGTAACAAGCTGATTCTACAATTCATGTGGCAGTACAAGCTGCACAGAATAGCAGAAACAACATTGAAAAAAGAAGAGAAAAGGAGGACTCACACCAACTTTACAACTTAATAGAAAGTAAAGGTAGTTAAGGCAATGTAATACTGTACAAAAATGGCATATAAATAAATGAAAGAAAATTGAGAGTTCAGAAATAAACCTATGCTTCTATGTGGTTAATTGATTTTCAACAAGGGTGTGAACACTAACCAAAGGGGAAACAATAGTCTTTTTTTTTTTTTTTTTTTTTAATTTTATTTTTTTAAATTAGTTTCAGGTGTACAACACAGTGCAATAGTTATACATTTTACCCCTCAAAGTGACAACCCCCCACCCCCAATACACCCCCCCACACCCCCCCATATCATATATATCTATTACTCTTCCTCTGACTCTCTTCCACAGTATAATCCACATCCCGTGACTATCTATATATATTCAATTACAGTAGGTATACCACCTCCACTTTAGTAATACAGTGCAGTGATCAAACCTCTACTCCATCCATGAAATGGTCTCCCTAACAAGACCTATGATCATCTGACATTCCACAGAATATTTACAACATTAATTATATTCCCCAAACTGTTTTTCCTATCCCAGTAGCAATATTGTAGTTGCCTATTTTTGCTGTCTAATCCCTTCCCCTTCTCCCTCATCCCCATTCCTCTCCAAATTAGCAACCCTGATTTTTCCTCTATATCTATGAGACAGTTTCTGTTTACTTTGCTCATTCATACAGTTTTTTATATTCCACATATAAGTGAGATCATATGGTATTTGTCCTTCTCTGACTGACTTATTTCACTCAACATTATAGTCTCTAGGTCCATCCATATCATTGCAAATGGCACGATTTCATTCTTCTTTATAGCGGAGTAATACTCCATTGTATAAATATACCACAGTTTCTTAATCCAGTCATCTACTGATGGGCATTTTGGTTGTTTCCAAGTCTTAGCTATTGTAAATTGTGCTGCTATGAACATCGGGGTGCATAACATTTTTGAATAAGTGTCTTGGTTTTTTCAGGATAAATACCTAGGAGTGGAATTGCTGGGTCAAACGGTAGCTCTATTTCCAGTTCTTTGAGATACCTCCATACTGACTTCCATAGTGGCTGCACCAATCTGCAATCCCACCAACAGTGCAGCAGGGTCCCCTTTTCCCCACAGCCCCGCCAGCACTTGTTGTTTGTTGATTTGTTGATGATAGCCATTCTGACTGGAGTGAGGTGGTATCTCATGGTGGTTTTTATTTGCATTTCCCTAATGACCAGTGAGGTTGAACTTTTTTCATATGCCTGTTGGCCATCTGTATGTCCTCTTTAGAGAAATGTTTCTTCATATCTTCTGCCCATTTTTTAATTGGGTTGTTTGTTTTTTTGGTGTTGAGTTTCATGAGTGTTTTATAAATTTTGGATATTAACCCCTTATCAGATATATCGTTGGCAAATATATTCTCCCATTCAGTAGGCTTCCTTTTTGTTTTATTAATGGTTTCCTTTGTTGTGAAAAAACTTTTAAGTCTGATATAATCCCATATGTTCATTTTTTCTTTTACTTCCCTTGCCCGTAGGGATGTATCAGTAAAAATATTGCTCAGTAATGTCTGCAAATGTACTCCCTATATTTTCAATTAGGATTTTTATGGTTTCAGGTCTTACATTTAAGTCTTTTATCCATTTTGAATTTGTTCTTGTATAAGGCGTAAGGAGATGATCCAGTTTCATTTTTTGCATGTGTCCGTCCAATTTTCCCAGCACCATTTATTGAATAGACTATCTTTACTCCAGTGTAAATTCTTGCTTCCCTTGTCATAGATTAACTGTCCGTAAATGCTTGGATTTATTTCTGGGCTCTCTGTTCTGTTCCACTGATCGATGTGCCTGTTTTTATGCCAATACCAAACTGTCTTGATTACTGTGGCCTTGTAGTAGGTTTTGATGTCTGGTAGCGTGATCCCCCGACTTTGTTTTTATTCCTCAGAATTGCCGAGGCTATTCTGGGTCTTTTATGATTCCATATAAACTTTAGGATTATATTTTCTATTTCTGTGAAAAATGCCCTTGGTAGTTTGATAGGAATTGCATTGAATCTATATATTGCTTTAGGCAGTATGGACATTTTAACTATATTAATTCTTCCTATCCATGAGCATGGTAGGTGTTTCCATTTATTTGTATCTTCTATGATTTCTTTCTTCAGTGTCTTATAATTTTCTGAGTACAGATCTTTCACTTCTTTGGTTAAATTTATTCCTAGGTATTTTATAGTTCTTGATGCAATTGTAAATGGGACAGTTTTCTTAATTTCTCTTTCCATTAGTTTATTATTGGTATATGCAAATGCCACCGATTTCTGAACATTGATTTTATATCCTGCTACTTTACTGAATTCGTCTATCAGTTCCAATAGTTTTTTGATGGAGTCTTTGGGGTTCTCTATATACAGTATCATGTCGTCTGCATATAATGACAATTTTACTTCTTCCTTGCCAATTTGGATGCCTTTTATTTCTTTTTGTTGTCTGATTGCTGTGGCTAGAACTTCCAGCACTATGTTGAATAAAAGAGGAGAAAGTGGACAGCCTTGTCTTGTTCCTGATCTTAAGGGGAATGGTTTTAGCGTTTCCCCATTGAGTATGATGTTAGCTGTAGGTTTATCATATATGGCTTTTATTATGTTGAGATATGATCCCTGTATTCCCACTTTGCTAAGGGTTTTTAACATAAATGGCTGTTGGATTTTGTCAAATGCTTTTTCTGCATCTATTGAAATGACCATGTGATCTTTATCCTTCATTTTGTTGATGTGGTGTATCACATTAATTGATTTACGGATGTTGAACCAGCCTTGCGCACTAGGGATGAATCCCACTTGATCATGATGTATGATCTTCTTAATATATTGCTGAATTCTGTTTGCTAATATTTTATTGAGAATTTTTGCATCTATATTCATCAGGGAGATTGGCCTGTAGTTTTCCTTTTTGTGATGTCTTTATCTGGTTTTGGAATCAGGGTGATAGAGGCTTCATAAAAAGAGTTTGGGAGCCTTCCCTCCTTCTGGATTTTTTGGAATAGTTTGAGAAGAATAGGTGATAGTTCTTTTTTGAATGTTTGATAAAATTCACTTGTGAAGCCGTCTGGTCCAGGGCTTTTGTTTTTGGGAGCTTGTCAATTACTGATTCAATTTCCTTGGTAGTAATCAGGGTATTTAGATTTTCTGTTTCTTCTTGCGTTAGCTTTGGAAGGTTGTATGCTTCTAGAAAATTATCCATTTCATCCAGATTGTCAAATTTGTTGGCATATAGTTGCTCATAGTAATTTCTTAGAATTTTTTGTATTTCTGTGATGTCTGTAGTCATTTCCCCTCTTTCATTCCTGATTTTGCTAATTTGAGTCCTCTCTCTTTTTTTTTTTTGATGAGCCTGGCTAGAGGTTTGTCAATTTTGTTTATCTTCTCAAGAAACCAGCTCTTGGTTTCATTGATCTTTGAATTGTTTTTCTGTTCTCTATATTGTTTATTTCTGCTCTGGTCTTTATTATCTCCTTTCTTGTACTCCCCTTGGGCCTCTTTTGCTGTTCTTTTTCCAGTTCCCTTAGGTGTAAGGATAACCTGTTGATTTGAGATTTTTCTTCCTTCTTTAGGTAGGCCTGCACTGCTATAAACTTCCCTCTTAGGACTGCTTTCGCAGCATCCCAGAGATTTTGGGTCGTGGTGTTTTCATTTTCGTTTGTCTCGAGGTATCTTTTGATTTCCTCCTTGATCTCATTTGTGACCCACTCACTATTTAATAGCATATTGTTTAGCCTCCATTTATTTGTCAGCTTCCCGGATTTCTTCTTATAATTGATTTCTAGTTTCATAGCATTGTGGTCAGAGAATACAGTTGAAATGATTTCAATCTTCTTAAATTTATTGAGACTTGTTTTGTGGCCTAACATGTGGTCTATCTTAGAAAATGTTCCATGTGCACTTGAAAAGAACGTATATTCTGTAGCTTTGGGATGAAATGCTCTGAAAATGTCTGTTAAATCCAGCTGGTCTAATGTGTCATTTAAGGTCGCTGTTTCCACATTGATTTTCTGTCTGGAGGATCTGTCCATTAGTGACAGCGGGGTGTTGAAGTCCCCTACTATGATAGTGTTACTGTTGATCTCTGTCTTTATGTCTGACAATATCTGTTTTATATATTTAGGGGCTCCTATGTTAGGTGCATAGATGTTTACTAGAGTTATGTCCTCTTGTTGGATCGATCCCTTCATTACTATGAAGTGTCCTTCTTTGTCCTTTGTTATATTCTTCAATTTAAAGTCCATTTTATCTGATATAAGTATCGCTACTCCAGCTTTTTTTCAGTACCATTCGCATGAAATATTTTACTCCATCCCTTTACTTTCAGCCTGTATGAGTCTTTGGATCTGAGGTGAGTCTCTTGTATACAGCATATACTGGGGTCTTGCTTTCTTATCCATTCAGCCACCCTATGTCTTTTTATTGGAGCATTTAATCCATTTACATTTAATGTGATTATTGATAGGTGTGTATTTATTGCCATTTTCTTATTTGTGTTCGTAGTCTTTCATAGGTTGTTTTTCTCTTCTACTTAAAGAAGCCCTTTTAGCATTTCCTGCAAAGCTGGCTTGGTGGTAATGAATTCCCTTAACTTATTTTTTTCTGCAAAGCTCCTTATCTCGCCTTCGATTTTAAATGATAACCTTGCTGGATACAGCAATCTTGGTTGTAGGCCTTTATTTTTCATCACTTTGAAAACCTCCTGCCACTCTCTTCTGGCCTGCAAAGTTTCTGTAGAAAAGTCAGCTGATAATCTTATGGGGGTACCCTTGTAAGTAAGTTGCTGCCTTTCCCTTGCTGCTTTAAGGATTCTGTCTTTGTCCTTAACCCTTGCCATTTTCACTATAATGTGTCTTGGAGTGGGCCTGTTTGGAATCATCCTGTTTGGAACTCTCTGCACTTCCTGGGCTTGTATTTCAATGTCCTTTGCCAGGTTAGGGAAGTTTTCAGACATTATTACTTCAAATATATTCTCAATCCCTTGCTCCCTCTCTTCTCCTTCTGGTACTCCAATGACCCTTAGGTTATTGCGTCTGATGTTGTCCCCAGCTCTCATAAACTATTTTCCATGTTTTTCATTCTTTTTCTTTTTGTTGTACCGCATGGGTGATCTCTGCTATTTTGTCTTCTAAGTCACTGATTCGATTTTCTGCTTCATCCAGTCTGCTAGTGATTCCATCAAGTTTGTTATTTAATTCAGTAATTGTGTTCTTAAGTTCTAGCTGGTTGCTTTTCATGATTTCTCTATCCTTCTTTATATTTTCATTAATTTCCTTGAACATTCTAATAATCAGTGTTCTGAACTCTGTCTCCAATAGGTTGGTTACCTCTATTTCCTCTATTTCCACTGATTCAGGAAGTTTCTTCTGTTCTTTTATTTGTGTTATGTTTCTTTGTCTCCCCATTCTGGCTTACTCTTTGTGTTTGCTTCAATATAACAGATAGATCACCCAGATTTCTCAGTCTTTTCTGGGTAAACTTATATGGTGTGTGTCCTTTATATTTGAATTACTCAGTCTCCCTATTCTCCTGTGCTTGTATCTGAGGTGTTCCTTGTGTCGTGCGTCCTCACTTGTTGAAGTTTTAGTTTTGATTACTTTTGGTTTGTCAGTAGGTGGGATTGACTCCCAGATTGATTAGCTGTGAGGATCAGCAGCTTCTGCAGTTTATGAGCTGCTGTGAGAGGATTGACCCCCTCTGATGAAACTTGGACCCTATGGGTCTTAGTACCTGTAGTAACTTCTTTTTGGGTGTGACTCTTGTATGTCAAACCCAGAAATGCTCTAGTTTTATCTAAAGTTGGCCTCCGGGTATGATGATTCTTGTGTCTGTTTGTTTGGACCCACTGCTGCATAGTGATTTTAGAGCATAACAGATCAACAAGAACAACCTCCGCAGCCACCAAAGGAAACCAAATGCTCGCACAAGTAAAAACAACCAACCATCAAACTACAGTCAACTTGTACAGAAATATCAATCATACTAATGAAGAAAACAAACAGAAACAAAACAAAAACCACATACTCAATAATAACAGAAGAGGAAACAAAATAAAATACAATATCCTAAAATAAAAAATAGAATAAACATGAGAAACCGATTAGCTATACCTAAAAAATAAAAAATAAAAATAAACTAAAATAATAATAAAAAAAGTAAGAAAAATTTAAAAAATAAAATTTGCAGAAAAAAGGAAAAGAGGAAAAGTATAGCAGTGAGAAGAATGAATAAAATAAGAGAGAAAGTGAGGGTGGGGGAAAAAAGAAAAAGAAAAGAAAGAAAAAGAAAAAGAAAAAAGGAAAAAAAAAAATATATATATATTTGTCTACACACCCATATATATGGACATATATTCACCTATATACACCTATATATATATGCCTATATTAAAAACTACAATATGATTAGAATGAAATAGAAATAAAAACCAAAAACAACCAAGATAAGCAGCCAATAAAGGGAAAACAAAACAGAATAAAACCAAACAAACCAAAAATACCCGTGCTGGTCTAGGCTAAAGTCCACCAAGCTCTCTTCAGTTTGTCTGCTGTACAAAAATTCCTGTGCGTCTTGTGGGAACAGTAGGCCACCTGATGCCTAGCGTAATCCTGGCACTGCAGGTTTGCTGTACTTGAGTGTGGTTGTGACGTATGATCGGTGGTTTTTACAAAGTCACTGCCTTTTTGCTTTTGCCTGTCCCAAGGCAGGCTGCACCCCCAAAGGCTCAATGAGTGTCTCTGGGCACCCTTTGGGTTGACAGCCATGGAGAATTAAAGAATTCCTCACTACCAAAAGCCTGCTGCTAAGAATCTGTTAATTAGTGCCTCAGCAGATGAACCTGCCCTGCCTCCCAAGCCTTGCATAAAGGTGGGGGCGGGGTAGGTAGTCTCACTCTGCAGCCTTTACTGGGTGGAAATTCTCAACCCTCTGCAGGTAAGGATATCTTCCTAGTCTGCCCCTATTGCTCCCTTCAGGAGTCAGTTTAAGACTGTCTTGGCGGGGGCCAAAGTTTGTGGGAGTGGGTGAGTTATTGGGTTTTTTTTTTTTTGCTTTCTGTTCAAGAGTAGAAAAAGGGAAAAAAAATAAAAAACATAAAAATAAACAAAGCCACAGTTCCAACACTGTTTCAAGCTAAGGCCTTTGCCTCTTATGCTCCAGCGGAGTTCCTGCTGCTCTCCCAAAGGGTCTGCCGGGATTTAGGGAATTGCGCGCACCCTACCGTGTGGCTCAGATCCCCGCTCCGCGTCTCTCGGGGACCTGCGTCTCTGCCCGGCGCGCTGCGTGTCCGAGTGAGCCTTCTTTTTCCCCTGCTCCCGGGTTTCAGGCTTCTGCCTTGGAGCCGGCGCGCGCCCGCGGTGCTCCTGCTGCTCTCCCGAAGAGACTGTCGGGGTTTAAGGGACTGCAAGCCCCCTGCCCCGAGGCTCAGATCCCCGTTCCGTCTCTCGGGGACCTGCGTCTCCACCCGGCGCGCTGCTTGTCCGAGCGAGTCCTCTTTTTCCCCTGCTCCCGGGTTCCAGGCTTCTGCCTCGGAGCCGGCGCGCCCGCGCGGATCTCCTGCTGCTCTCCCAAACGGTCTGCCGGGATTTAGGGGACTGCGCGCACCGTGCCGCGTGGCTCCGATCCCCGCTCCGTCTCTCCGGGACCTGTGACTCCGGCCGGCGCGCTGCGTCTCCGCGGGTGAGTCCTGTGTTTCCCCTGCTCCCGCGTTTAAGGCTTCTGCCTTGGAGCCGGCGGGCGCTCGCGCCGTTCTCCTGCTGCGCTCCTGGAGGGACTGCCGCCCAACAATAGTCTTTTTGATAAATGGTACTGAGAAAACTAGATAGCCACATGCAAAAGTATTAAATTGGACCCTTATCTCACACCATGTGCAAAAATAAACTCAAAATGTATCAAAGACATAAATAGAAATATAAGATCAAAAATTATAAACTTGAAGAAAACCTAGGGGTAAATCTTAATCTTAGATTTGGCAAAGAATTCTTAGGTATGACACCAAAAGCAAAAACAACAAAATGAAGTGAGATAAATTGGACAAACATTAGATACTTTTTTTGCTTCAAAACATACTTTCAAAGTGAAATGAAAACCAATAGAATGGGAGAAAATATTTACAAATAATATATCTGATAAGGTACTTATATCTAGAATATATAAAGAGCCCTTAAAACTCAAGAATAAATATTTTAATAAAAATAGTATGTTATTGGCATAAAAACACACATAGATCAATGGAACAAAATAGCCCAGAAATAAACCCACATATATGTGGTCAATTTATGGCAAAGACACCAAGAATATACAATGGGGAAAGGACTGTCTCTTCAATAAATGGAGTTGGGGAAACTGGACAACCACTTGCAAAAGAGTGAAACTGGACCACTATCTTACTCCATACACAAAAATTAACTCAAATGGATTAACGACTTGAACCTAATTCCTGAAACCATACAACTCCTAGAAGAAAGCATAGGCAGTAAGCTCCTTGACATCAGTCTTGGGGATGATTTTTTGCATTTGACTCCAAAAGCAAAGGCAACAAAAGCTAAAATAAACAAGTGGGACTACATCAGACTAAAAAGCTGCACAGCAAAGGAAAACATCAACAATATGAAAAACAACATGCCAAATGGGAGAAAATATTTGTAAATCATATATCTGATAAGGGGTTAATATTCAAAATATATAAATAATTCATACAATTCAATAGCAAGAGGGAGGGCAAGAAAGAAAGGAGAAGGAAGGGAGGGAAACAAAAGGAAAAAAATTCTGATTCAAAAATGGGCAGAGGATCTGAATAGACATTTTTCCAAATAAGAGCTACAGATGGTGAACAGGTACATGAAAAGATGCTCAACATCACTAATCATCAGGGAAATGCAAATCAAAACCACAGTGAGCTATCACCTTACACCTGTTAAAAAGATACATGCACCCCCATGTTCATTGCAGCATTATTTATAATAAATACACACAATAGAATACTATTCAGCCATTTAAAAAAATGAAATCTTGCAATTTGCAACAACAGAAATGGACCTTGAAGGCATTATGCTAAGAGAAATAAGTCAGACAGAAAGGAATACTGTATGATCTCACATGTGGAATCTAAAAACAACAACAAACCAAACTCATAGATACAGAGAACAGATTGGTGGTTGCCAGAGGTGGGAGTGAGAGGTGGATGAAATAGGTGAAGGGGGTAAAAAAGTACAAACTTACAGTTATAAAATAAACCAGTCATAATTATATAATGTACAGCATAGTGACTGTAGTTAATAATACTGTACTGCATATTTATAAGTTGCTAACATGATAGATTTTTTTTAAAGATTTTATTGGGGAATTGGGAGCAGGGAACAGTATTGGGGAACCGGGGAAGGGGAACAGACAAGTTGTTGGCCTTTTTTTTGTTGTTCTTCAGTCTAGTTGTGGACGACATTGCTTCACTGGCCCATGTTGGTATCATCATTGTGTTCTTCTCAGGTGAGGCAGATCAGTCGCTGGCCTCTGGATGGCCGCTCACAGCGGCTCTTGGCAGCTTACACTGGCTGCTGGCCGCTACTGTAGCCTATGGCAGCCCACTGCAGCAGGGGCTGCAGCTATGCCGTCCCCGGAGACTCACAGCAGCCCAGCTCCAGGTGGAGCTGTTGTTCACCATCATAGCTGTAGAGGGCAGCATCACTGGCCCTCATATGTGGGATCCAAACCAGGGCCGCTGGCATCCCAAGCCAGCTTTTAACCAACACGCCACTCAGCTGGCCCACTAACATGATAGATTTTAAAAGTTCTCATTACCAAAAAGAAATTTTGTATTTATGGTGATGGCTGTTAACTAGATTTATTGTGATCATTTCACAATATATACAAATATTAAATCATGTTGTACCACTAAAACTAATATGATGTATGTCAGTTATACTTCAATTGAAGAAGAAAGTTCAAAATATAATAACTCTTAAAAAAGAAGAAATTTAAAAATCTAATAGTTAAAAAAAAAGTAGAAAATCTAATTTTTGAAATAATATAAATAGATAATAGAAAGGAAAAAAGAAGAGAAAAATCATAAACAATAAGAGAGGGAATATGGTGACTTAATAACATTTTGGTCAGGAACCTGGAGGTCATGAAGACCATACCCTCTCTCAGAGCCAAGCCTTCCCCAGAAGATAATGTTTTTTTTATTCTGAGACTCAAAAATGATTTGAGCCTCAATGTGAGTAAAGACTGGAGTCAGGTAAATAGAACTTTCAAGACACAGACAAATGCACCATCATTTCCATAAAATGTTTATTTCTGTATTTCAAAACAGCACCCAAAGCTTTTTATCTGGAGACAGGAGGTACAGATCTACATTTTGACAAGAATGCGTTTTAAAGGATTCTTTCTTATTGTGAAATATATTTTTTTATTTATTTTAATAATACATATAAAAATATGAAGCAAACATCCATTTAATAACTAAATAACTACAAGGTCAAGAACAAGAACGCTGCTCTAGAGGCACCCATGTGCCCTTCTGATCTCTCACCCCTCCTTCCTCTCTGGAGGTATCATCATCCTGCCTTGCCTCTCTCTTGCTTGTCTTTATAATTTTACCACATAGTATGCATCTATAAACAATATAGTTTAGTTTTGATATTTTTGAACTTTACATAAATTTTATAATCATACTTTAATGGAATAGAATCTTCTTTAACTTGCTTCTTGCATTTAATGTGCTTGTGAGATTCACCCACGTTGATGTGCCTTATCAGTAGTTATCCATGTTCATTGCAGTATAGAATTCTATTATATGGATGTGCCACAATTTTACTTGAATGAACATTTGATTGTTAGAAACAATGCTGCTGGAACATTGCAATGTAAGTCTCCTGGTGCACATGTGCAAGATCTTCTCTAGGTCATATATTTAGGGCTGTGATTAATGGGTTTTGGGTATGAGACTGTTCAAATACAAAAAGTAATGCAGAGTGGTTTCCCAAAGCAGTTGTGCTATTTTGAACTCCATCCAGCCATGTATTCACACTAACACTTGGTGGTGTCAGATTTTTTAATTTTTGTCAACCTAGTAGTATGTAGTGGTATCTATTTGTCTTAGATATTAACTAAGTAGGTATTAGTCTGCACTTCCATGATTACTAAAGAGGTTGGGCATATTTTTTTATTGGCCATTTGAGTTTCTTCTTTTGTGGAGTACAGAGTCCAGTCTTTTGTCCATTTTCTATTGGATTTTCTTTTTCTTGTTCATTTGTTATTGTTAATTCATTAAGTTCCTCTATCAATTCTTCATTAGTTGTATGTTGCAAACATGTGAGAGGGCCTGGAAGCACCAAGCAAAGCTTCAGAGAAGGATGAGAACTGCTAAGGTCTGGAGGGTGGAGTTGAAGTTCTCTGGGCATGAAGAAAATTTCACACAGAGGGAAGAGTTTTTTTAGATTATATTTGCTTAAGGTCCTCCAATCAAACATAACTGGAAAAAAGGTAAAAAGAAGAAAGAATCCCTTTCCCTCCTTAGCCCTCCTTGGGCAAATTGGATTTGTTTTTGTAATTAAAATTCTTATTTTTGAAGACTAGTTTTTTTGTTTTGTTTTGTTTTTGAGGGCAGTGTCACTGGCCCTCACATGTGGGACCGAACCAGGGCCGCTGGCTTCCCAAGCCAGCGCTTAACCACTGCGCCACTCGGCCGGCCCTAAGACTAGTTTTAATGTGGATGAAATAGATTTGTGTGTTTCTCCAGCCTGGGCTTTAGTTCTGCACTGGGCCTTTGAGGCTCATCTCAGATAAAGCACACCATATCTCTGGGCAAAGAGACAAGTTGAAGGAAACTGTCCTTTAAGAAAAATTGTTTTCGTTGTCCAGACTTGCTGCCTTTCAAATTTGAATATCTTCAAGAAGCATTTAAATCCCCAACCCAATGAGATTATTCATAATGAATTTATCCTTTAGAAGACAGTTTATTTGTATTTCCCTGGGAATCATTAAGGTACAGCATTTCAAAGCTTAAAATGGATTTTTCTTTTATTTGTTCTCTCTACAGTTGACAGTCCTTTCTGGCTAAGCAGTGATTTGGCAATGCTTGGTTCTTAATTCCAGCTTTTTAAAAGTACAGTTAAGAAAAACTGTAATTCTAGGGACAGCCGGCTGGCTAAGTTGGTTAGAGCCTGTGCTCTGAACAACCAGGTTGCCGGTTCGATTCCCACATGGGCCAGTGAGCTGCACCCTCCACAACTAGATTGAAGACAACTACTTGAACTGAACTGCCAGTGGGCAGTCAGATGGCTCAGTTGGTTAGAGCACTTGCTCTTAACAACAAGGTTACTGCTTTGATTCCTGCATCAGCCAGTGAGCTGCACTCCCTAGCTACCATCACCCTCCCTACTCCCCGACAACAAGACTGAAAACTGTGACTGGACTTGGAGCTGATGGGTCCTGGAAAAACACACTGTTCCCCAATAAAATTTCAAAAAACCCACAAACAAAAAACCAAAAAAAAAAATAAATGGAAAACTGTAATTCTAAAGCAATATACCTTTGAAACCTTATTTGGCCCCTCATTACCTCATTCGTGAGGGTGGGAAGCACTCTGGCTGGAGATCACATGCTTTGGCCTAGGGAGAGGGTGACTTTATTTTGTTCTTTGACCGGGCCTCAGAGTGGGGTGGAGAAGGACTGAAAATAGTCATTTTTTTGGCTGCATTGGTTTGATGGGAGGGCCTCTCTCACATGGGTCCATTTACAAGTACAAAAGAGAAACAAGCCTCTGGAAGTTGGCCTCACCACTTACAGTGAATATGATGTGAGCAGAGTTGGTAAAGGCCCAAGGAAAACTTTACAGTGGTTTAGATTTATTCAAGTTGTTTACATTTTTTAAAAGATTAAGCTGAAATATCCTCTTCTGTTCAAAGTTTGAGTTTTCAACTTGTTTCCAAGTTAGCATCCCCAGATCTCAGTTCTCACCCAAATTTAGTGCCACTTTCCCACCTATTAGGTATGTTAATTTGGTCAACTGTCTTGTAAAAGTCAGACACCTACCCACTTTCTTTCACACATTCAATCAGAGTTGTTTTTTGTTTTGTTTTCTGGGCAGTGTCACTGACCCTCATATGTGGGACCCGAACTGGGGCTGCTGGCGTCCCAAGCCAGCTGTTAACCACCGCGCCACTCGGCCGGCCCTCAACCAGTGTTGTTAAACAACTAATATTATATATGCCAGGCACTGCGCCAAGTATAGGGCTAAAGTATGAATAAGATGAATAAGAAATAGTTTTTAGTCAAGAAACCTTTATTCAAAACTAATTGATGGTGTTGAAGGTCAGAATCGAGGTGACACTTCGGAAGGGTTAATGATTGAAAGAGAACCTGAGGGGCCCTGGGGTGTTGGTCATGATTTGCTTCATGATCTGGGTGCTGGTTTATGTGTTCACTTTGAAAATTCATTCATAAATCTCATAATTTATGCACTTTTGGTAAGAATGCTATACTTTGATAACATTTACATTAGAAAACCATAATCTACAAATATTAATTTTTTAAAAACTTTTATGAAATTGGAATCCCTAATAGTAAAGAGGATTATTTTAGAGTTGAAACACATTAGAACTGAGTTCTGGTACATTTTTTCTAATGTTCTTCCTATTTCTCCCAGGAATCCTGGCACCACTTTTCCCCCAAACAACCATTTGGAAAGCATAACTTCAGAATATTCAGGGAATAAAGTATTTGGTTTTATTTTTTTTTTTAAGTTAGGGGAAAACATTTAAGAATGTAATAGAAAACTAAGGCACTTTCCTCCTTAACCCCTCAACATTCTCTGAATATGAAACCTTTGTCTCACCTTGTATTTTCCATTAGTCAAAAGATATTAGCAACTTTTATCTGCCCATGACTTATTATTTATGCTGTTGTAGTCTTTTTAACCAATAACTATTCAAAGATGTTAATGGGTCTTAGATGGTGGGCTGTATTTCGAGCTGACTCTTCCCTGCTCAGCACTATTTAAATGATTAGGCCAGAACATTTAAACAGAATGTTGCACGATGGTGCTGTGTTCTTACTCAGCTCTTGAGGATGAATTTAAAAGTGACTAAGTCTGAGAAGACTGAGCGAAGAAAAACTCATGCAAATATTCAACTTCATCAACAACTAAACAACCAAATCTCCAGTGCTTAATCAAGTTTTTAAAAAATAATATGCCCTTAAAAAAATTACCAAAATACATGAAGCAATAAATAGCAGAACAGAAGAAGAGCTTGCCCTGAGTAAAGTTATGACTTACAGCAGTTCAGTTCTTTCTCATTTTTTTATTTTTTTATTTTTTTATTTGCATTGACGTTTACTAATGTTTTAGCCTTTATAAACAAACATAGTGTGGCTTTCAGTTCATTTTAGGTCTCTTACAGTGACCATATAATTTATTGTACAAACCCAGGGCTCTTTTGAAGATGAAAAGAAATACTAAAAATAATTAATAGTGTTAACTGATCCACAACACGAATAACCTGGGACTGGCCTGGGCAAATCAGGACATCTGGTCACCCTACCTAGCTTTAGATAAGGGAAAAACAAAAACAAACAAACAAAAAAACTGGAGTTTGTTTTTTTCCACCAGCCTATACTGACTCATGTTCATTCCTCCTCAATCCTACCTGGCCTTCCTGCCTCACCTACCTCCTAGGTACTTCTAAGACCACATACCTTAGTCTAGCTAATCTACCAGCTGGCCCCTTCCTTTGTTTTTTAAAAACATAGTGTACAAAGTCACATCAATTGCAATCACTTCCTTTCTTGCAATCACATTAATTTTCCATATCATAGCTGATTTAAAGCAAAACAAAACAAAAATAAAACACTAAGTTTAAACCTGAACTTTTCCACAGTCTTTCCTACTTAGTATTCCACTTTTCTGATTGCCTCAAGCTCTATACTTTCATCATCACCTAGGCACACTGTTTTTACTATGCTATATTCTATTTACTGAATGTAACTTTGAACCTGTCCTGAAATCATGTCATACATGTGTGTCTTGCTTCCCAGTCAATTAAGATAATAAAGGACTAGGGCTGGCAGAGTGGCTCATTTGGTTAAGAGCACGAGCTCTGAGCAACAGGGTCACCAGTTCAATTCCCATATGGGCCAGTGAGCTGCACCCAAAGTGAGCTGCCACTGAGCTTGGCAGTATGGCTCAGATGGTGAGAGCACATGCTCCTAACAACAAGGTTTCCAGTTTGACTCCCACATGGGATGGTGTGCTATGCCCACCTTTAACTAAAATTGAACCCAGCACCTTGAGCTGAGCGACCAAGAGCTGCTTACGGGCAGTCAGATGGCTACTGGACTTGGGAACTGAACTAGCTGTGCCCTCCACAACTAAGATTGAAGGACAACAACTTGGATGTTCCCTTCCCCAATTCCCCAACACTGTTCCCCTTGCCCAATTCCCCAATAAAAATCTAAAAAAATAGGGCTGGCCGAGTGGTGCGTTGGATAAGAGCTGGTTTGGGACACCAGCTCTGAGCAGCAGGGTCCCAGTTCATATCCCACATGAGGGCCAGTGACACTGCCCTCAACAGCTAAGATGGTGAACAACAGCTTGACCTGGAGCTGGGCTGCCATGAGTCGCCAGCGATGGTGTAGGCTGCAGCCCCTGCTACAGTGGGCTGCCATAAGCTACCATGAATGGCCAGCAGCCAGCATGAGCTGCCAAGAGCCATTATGAGTGGCCATCCAGTAGCTGGTGGCCAATCTGCCTCACCTGAGAAGAGCGCAATGATGATGCCAACATGGGCCAGTGAAGCAACGTCCTCCACAACTAGAATGAAGAACAAAAGGATGGCAACTTGTCTGTTCCCCTTCCCTGATTACCCAACACTGTTCTCCCCCAATTGCCCAATAAAAAAATCTAAAAACAAACAAAAAAAATCTAAAATAATAAAATAATAAAGGATTAAATCTGTTTTTTCTCTGGCTTCCAAGGTACTTGATATAGTATCCAATATGTGAAACTTCTTCAATACACTTACTGACAAAACAAATCATTGGATGGTCACAAAATGTCAATAACATCTTCTTACCCACTCCCAAACAGCATTATTTTATTGTTCCCAGATTTAAGTTGAAATACATTTGATTTTTGTTATTTGTAGATTCTGTATTTATGAATTAGCCTACTTGCTAAGTATATTATATATTTGTAACTCCAAAAGCAATACTTATAACACTTTCATGGTCATTTGTGGACTTGCGCAGAGCAGTGAAAAACTTGACTTGCCCAATGCGCTCATTCCCATCTGAGGTCCTGCAAGGCAAGGCTTTGCCTTCTTGTTTTAGCTCTCACTATAAACAAGTGTCCTTTTCATGACAGAGTGCTACATTTTCTTTTGCATTCTCATGCTTTTTGTTGGTGATTCACTGTTCAAAATGCCCCCAAGCATAGTGCTGAAGTGCTATCCAGTATTCCTCAGCACAAGAAGGCTGTGAGGTGCCTCATGGAGAAAAGATATGTGTTAGTTCAGGTATGAATTACAGTGGTGTTAGCCATTATTTCAATGTTAAATAAGGCGTCTTTTATAGAAACACACATAAAAGAGTGTTATGTATTCATTGGTTGACAAAAACATTGTGACCAAATACTTATAGGAGCCTAACTTATATTTTCCCTAGGAGCAGTTCTCAGTATTTGGTAATTCATTGTTCACAGCAACTTTGTAGAACATACTATAGTAAATAATGAGAATTGACTGTATTCAAATACTCAAACCATTGTTTAGCACTCCACAACCTGAAATAGCAGAAAGAGTTAATTTGCTCATGAATACTATTCTAATAAGTATGGACCAAGATTGTGCTAAAATTGAATAACTTATTTTATTATCATCAAACTCATTCTGCCTATGTAAGACATTTTGTGGATTCCAGAACAATCAACTCTAATTCCATAATAAAGGATGAACTACCACATAGTTTGATGTGACTCATATATATGAAGACATTATTGGCTAAGCTATTATAGCTCTCTTGGAAAGAAACAAAATTCTAAAAGCCTATTTTTGTTAGTTATTTCTTATGAATAAAAAATGTGTTCAAAACCATACCGTAAGTGTGACAGCAATAAATTCTCAAATGCATTGAGTTGTTGGAAAAATCATGACCCATGTTTGCAACAGATGGCACTAGTTCATTTTTGTAAGTACTAGAGTCATTTGCATCTATGTTATTGCTATGTCATCTGACAGCTGACGTTTCTAATTTCATTTTTTTTTTAAAAAAATTAAGCGATTCGGTTGAGTTTTGGAGATTTTACAAGTTGAAGATAGAAGACCAAACTGTGCATTACTGCCATATTTTACTGCTTTACTTCCATAAAGGGAAGAACACGTGTCAAGCTTCTGAAGAGTTACATAAAGTTTACCATGGCAATGCTGTACAAGAATGTCAGTACAACAATGATTCACGAAATTCCATGCTGGTGATTTTGATTTCAATGATGCTCCTCGGTTAGGGCAAACCACCGAAGTTGATGACAACAAAATAAAGGCATTGACAGAGTCAAACCCACGTTACACAACACAAGAGATTGCAGAAACATTGAACATCCATCATTCAAGCATTCACAACCACCTGAAGAAGCTGGGATACGTAAGCAATCGATATTTGGGTTCCTCATGGACTCAAGTTCATTTGACAGAGCATATAAACATCTGCAATATGCTCATTAAACATGAGGAAAACGATCCTTTTTTGAAGCAACTGATAACTGGTGATGAGAAATGGATTGCTTACAACAATGTGGTGTGCAAACAGTCTTGGTCCCAACGTGATGATTCGCCTCAAACAACATCAAAAACAGGCATTCATGGGAGGAAGATTATGCTCTCAGTGTGGAGAGATTTCAAAGGTGTCGTGTTTTTCAAGCTCCTACCAAGGAACCAAACTATCAATTCGAATGTGTACTGTTGGCAATTGGACAGTTTGAATGAATCCATCATCCAGAAACGTCCAGAGCTTGTTAATTGTAAAGGAGTTGTGTTCCATCATGACAATGCGAGACCACACACAAGTTTGATCACCCGTCAAAAATTTTTGGAGTTTGGATGGGATGTGTTGCCACATCCACCATACTTGCCTGACCTTGCGCTATCAGACTTCCGCTTGTTTTGCTCTCTTCAAAACTCCTTGCATGGTATAACGTTCAATTCAGATGAGGCTGTAAATCAGCATCAAGTTCAGTTTTTCACAAATAAATACAGGTCCTTCTATGAACAAGGAATTATGAAGCTCACTGAAAGACGGCAAGGGTTATTGAACAAAATGGGCAATATATCATTGATTGATCTTTGTTCTTTATATAAATAAATGACCTTTGAAAAACATAGACAAAATACGTCATGACTTCTCTGATAACCCAATAGTATTTCGCCTATAGTTAGCTATAGAAAACATTCTTAGAACTAAGAAATGTCTGAAAAAAATTAAGAGATATGGAATTAATAACTAATTTCACCCTTTTGAGGAGGAAGAAGCTATTCATGATTGAGTTGCCTGATGATCTGAGTTTATTTTTGTGTAATTATTAATCCTCCCAAAGATTTCACTGAATTGTCCTAGACTAAATTTCTTTGAAGTATAGAGGATGAAATCTCCCAAAAATAAGCTGAGCTATTTGTCTTCTCTTGGGGAGCAGGAGAAAGAAAACTGGGTCAGAAGTCAAGAGCTCAGTATTCCATTCCAGACTGTCACATTTACAAGTGGTCATTCTAATTAAATCATGCACATACCTTCTTTTTTTTTTTTTTTTTTTTTTTTTGAGGACAGTGTCACTGGCCCTCATATGTGGGACCCGAACATTGGCCACAGGCTTCCCAAGCCAGCGCTTAACCACTGCACCACTCGGCTGGCCCTGCACATGCCTTCTTGATAGCCACTTCTTTATATTTCTTATTTGGAAAGAAGAACTACAGTAGATGGTCAGCTTCCCACATCTGTTGGCACAACAAAAAGATGGCAAAGCTCCAGAGCCTGATTGCAAATTTGTTGTAATGCTGAAGAAGTAACAATAACAATTGTGAATATTTATCCTCCACTTACAGTGTTTCAGGCAATGTGCTAAGCAATCTACGTGTGGTAACTCAACTAATCCTCCCAACAGCCACATGAGGCAGTCCCATTTTTAGAGAAGGAAATGAAGGATAAAGAGGCTTGTCAATTTGTCTGAGATCACTCTGCTAGGGAGCAGAGGGTACCCAATTTTGAACAGCATACTAACTCAGTTTATGAATTCTTAAACACTTTTTTTCATGTGTGAGTTAAGGCATGATTTTAACTTTTCAAAGTTTTGAAGTTCTCAGGTGATAGTTTATAATGTATTAAGACACACACTCCTGATCAATATAGAGATTTTTAAAAATCAATTATGTGCTTAATTTTTTTCTTATTTATTGATTGCTTGATTTAATTTTTTCAATTAAAGTTGACATTCAATATTATTTTATATAAATTTCAGGTGTACAGCATAATGGTTAGACATTTATATAATTTAAGAAGTGATTCCCATGACTACTCTAGTACCCACCTGGCACTATACATAGTTATTACCATATCATTGACTGTATTCCCTATGCTTTATTTTACATCCCCATGACTATTTTGTAACTGCCAATTTGTACTTCTTAATCCCTTCACCTTTTTTACCCTGCCCCCCAACTCCCTTCACCCCAATAAATCTAGTACCCACCTGACACCATACATAGTCATTATATTATTATTGACTATATTCCTTATGATATACACTACATCCCTATGACTAGTTTGTAACAACCAATCTGTACTTCTTAACCCCTTCCTCTTTTCTTCACCCACACCCCCCAACACCCCTGCCATCTGGCAACTATCAAAATGTTCTCTATGTATATTATTACATATATTAGTTTGATTCTGTTTTGTTTATTTATTTTGTTCTTTAGATTCCACATAGAAGCAAAATCACATTGCCTCTCTCTTTCTCTGTCTGACACTCCACTCAGCACAGTGCCCTCCAGGTCCATCCCTGCTGCCACAGATGGCAAGAACCCATTTCCTTCCATGGCCAAGCAATATTCCATTATATATATGTGCCACCTACTCTTTACACATTCTTCTCTCCATAGATACCTAGGCTGCCTCCACATCTTGGCCATTGTAAACTTTGCTGCGATAAACATGGATGCATATGTCCCCTTGAAGTAGTGTTTTGGATTTCTTCAGATGAATACCCATAAGTGGGATTACTGGGTCCCCATTTGTCTCTTATAGCCTTTGTTTTAAAGTTGATTTTGTCTGGTATAAGTATTGTTACTCTAGCTTTTTTTGTTTATTTCCATGTTCATTAAATATCTTTTTCCATCCCTTTACTTTCTATATATGTGTATCTTTCAATCTGAAGAGAGTGTCTTGTAGGCAGCAGATGTAAGGGTTTTGTTTTCTTATCTATTCAGCCCTCCTATGTATTTTTATTGGAACATTTAATTCATTTACATTGAAAGTAATTGTTGATAGATATGTAACTATTGCCATTTTATTATTCATAATTTTTATTTTATTTTATTTTCCATCTTAAAGAAGTTCCTCTAACATTCCTTGTAATACTGGTTTAAGGGTGATGAAGTCCTTTAGCTTGTTCTTGTCTGGGAAGTTTTTTTATCCGTCCTTCAATTTTAAATGATAGCCTTGCTGAGTAGTTGTAAGTTCTTTCTTTCATCATATTGAATCTTTCCTAACAATCCCTACTGGCCTGCAAATTTTCGGTTGAGAAATCAGCTGACAATCTAATGGTGGCTTCCTTATATGAGTAAGTTACTAGTTGCCTTTCTCTTGCTGCTTTTAGGACGCTCTGTCTTTAACCCTTGACATTTTAATTATGTGTCTAGGCATGGGCCTATTTGGTTTCATCTTGTTTGGAACTCTCTACTCTTCCTGGACTTGTGTCTATTTCCTTTGCCAGGTTAGGGAAGTTTTCAGTCATTATTTCTTCAAATAGGTTCTCAATTCCTTTCTTTTTCTCTTCTTCTGGTATACCTATGATGACAATGTTGTTATGCTTGATGTTGTCCCAAAGGTCTGCTAAACTATCCTTATTTGAGGGGGATTCTTTTTTTTTTTTCTTTGCTGTTCCAATTGGATGTTTTCTGCTACCTTGTCTTCCAAATCACTGATTCAATCTTCTGCTTCATCTAGTCTGCTGGTGCATTCCTTCTAGTGCATTCTTCATTTCAGTTATTGTATTCTTCACTTCTGACTGATTCTTTTTTATGGTTTCTATGTCCTTTTTTTTTTAAGGCTTTTATTGGGGGTATTGAGGGAGGGGAACAGTGTTGGGGAATCTGGAAAGAGGAACAGACAAGTTGTTGTCCTTTTTGTTCTTCAGTCTAGTTGTGGAGGAGATGACTTCACTGGCACATGTTAGCATTATCACTGTGCTCTTCCCAGGTGAGGCAAATTGGTCGCTGGTCACTGGACAGCCGCTCACAGCAGCTCTTGGCAGCTCATGCTGGCTGCCAGCTGCTCACGGTAGCTTATGGCAGCCCACTGCAGCTCCACTGCAGCCTACGCTGTTACCGGTGCTGGTGACTCACAGCAGCCCAGCTCCAGGTCGAGCTGTTGTTCACCATCTTAGCTTTAGAGGGTGCAGCATCACTTACCCTCATGTGGGATCCAAACTGGGGCCCTGCTGCTCAGAGCTGGCTTCCCAAGTCAACTCTTAAGCAATGCGCTACTCGGCTGGCCCTCTAGGTCCTCCTTTTTATGCTTACTATTTGTTGAACTTCTCACTAAATTCCTTAAGCATCCTTATAACCATTGTTTTGAACTGTCTGGTAGGTTGTTTGCCTCCATTTCTCTTTCCAGAGTTTAGTTCTCTTTCCCGAGTTTTCTCCTGTGCTTTCATATGGGACATATTTCTTTGTTTGCTCGTTTTGGCTGCCTCTCTGTGTTTGTTTCTATGTATTAGGTAGATCTATGTCTCCCATTATAGGCTGGATGGCCTGTGGGGCCTAGTGGCACAGTCTCCCTGGTCACCTGCTCCGGGTGCTCCAGGAGTGTCCTTTGTGTGTTTTGTGTGTGCCCTCAGGTTGTAGTTGAACCTTGATTGCTATTGGCATGTCATTGTATGGGATTGACCTTTAGGCTGATTGGCTGTGGGGTTTTGCCACATCCACAGCCTATGGGCTGCCATGTGGGGGGCTTACCCCACTGAGTGGGATTTTCCCCAGTGGGCACTAGTGCCTGTTGAGACTGCCCTTTGTGTGTGCCACTTGTGGAGCGAATTGGGTGGTGCTCTGCTGTGGTCTGAAACCAACCTCCAAGTGTGCTGGTTCTGGGGCCTCTTAGGAGGGGCTTTGGTGCAGGCCCAAGTCACCCACTCCCTATGACTGGCCAGGGACTACCTGGTAAGAACTACAAAGTGATCTGCAGTTGTTTGCTTCCTGTGCTAAACCTGGAGGCATGTGGGAGAGACCACGCTGTGAACCAAGGACACCTGCCACAGTACCGGGCCTAGAGTAACTCCACAAAAATCCAGGACTCCCCGAGGTCTGCTGCCACCTGCCAGCTCCCTGAAGGTTCAGCTATTGATAAAGTCTCATGCAGTACATAAGTTGGGTCTCAGGGAGTCACTAGAGTGGGAAGAGTAATGGTCACCAGATTGATGTAGATTCTGATTCGGTGCCAGTGCTGAGCCTGAAGCTACTCAGCAAAAGTCTCAGAGCACACGGAGTCAAGTTGCCACCCAGTTGGGGACTGGACTCCAATAGTTTTCCAAGAAAGAGTGCAGTGTGGGCCGAGATGGCTGCTTGCTGAGAAAGTGCATCTGGCAGCGGCGTTGGGGGAGTTGGATGGGGTGGGGTCCCAGCAGAGCTCACCAGATCAATTCAGATCCAGATTTGGCCATAGCAGGGAGAGCTCAACAAAGGAAAGTTAATACCCTTCTGCAGGCTGCATGGAAGGAGGACCTCACACTGGGAAAATGGCGATTGTCCTCCAGCCCTTGCCCCAAGTCCACACAACCCAGTCTGCCCCCCCACATGGCTCCAATGCGACTGAGTCACTGTCCCTCCACCAGAGTCCAGGGTGAGTGCCTGTAAATGAGCGAGTCTGTGCAGGCCCTTTAAGAGGACATTTTTACTTTCCTTCAGCCTTCCATCCCACCCAGATGGTTGGAATCCCCATGGATTTTCATAGCCAGGTGTTGTGGGGGACTCCTCTTCCTTGCACACGTACTCCAGGCTGGGGAACCTGTTATGGGGCTGGGGGTCCCTCATTCCTCCAGTGGGAATCTCCACAGCTGAGATATCCCTTCTGATTCTCATTCACCACCTGGAGGTTTAGAGCCAGCCCATTTCACATCTCTGCCCTTCCTACCAGCGTTGAGGTGGCTTCTTCTTTATGTCATTAGTTATAAACCTTTTGTTCAGCTAGGTTTCAGTTGGTTCTCCAGGTTGATTTTTCCATAATTTAGTTGTAATTTTAATGTGTTCACGGAAGGAAGCACACACAGTATTTATCTACTCTGCCCTCTTGGATCTCTCAATAAAGGGAATTTTGCTCCTGGCATCTCTCAACAAAGATGATTAAAATGATGGCCAGAATCCTTAACAATGTCATCGAATCAATCAATTGATAAATATGTCAATCTTGGCTTCAGAAGATATTGAGATTTGGAATCTTTAGCTATGTATAGTGTTAAATACAAAACTTTCACAGCCAAAATTTTTTTTTTTTTTTTAAAGAAAGGATTTATTAGGCCATTGCTAACAAGATCCTGGGGCATGACATCTGAACCACCAGCAGCATGACTATGTAGAAAAGACAAACATGGGGCCGGCCGAGTGGCGCATTGGTTAAGCGCTGGTTTTGGGATGCCAGCGGCCCCGGTTCGGATCCCACATGAGGGCCAGTGACACTGCCCTCTACAGCTAACAACAGCTCCACCTGGAGCTGGGCTGTGCGAGCCCCGGTGATGGTGTGGGCTGCCATAGGCTACAGTGAGTGGCCCGCAGCCAGCGTGAGCGGCTGGCAGCCAAGAGTGAGCTGCCAATAGCCGCGGTGAGCGACATCCAGAGGCCAGCGACCGATCTGTCTCATCCGGGAAGAGCGCAATGACGATACCAACAGTGAAGCAACATCCTCCGCAACTAAACTGAAGAACAAAAGACAGCAACTTGTCTGTTCCCCTTCCCCGATTTCCCAACGCTGTTCCCCTCCGCCAATTCCCCAATAAAATCTTTAAAAAAAAAAAAAAAAAAAAAAAAAAAAAAAAAAAAGAAAAGACAAACATGTCCATTATCCATGTGTTGATGGGTTTTTTTATGGAAGCAGTTTGGGGAAGAAAGATGTAAGTTTTTTAAAAAGGATTTACATTGGCAATAGATAAAGGGGATAGGAGAAGGTGAAGTGGGGCTAGTTCAGAGAGAGGTGCAGAGTTTTTAAAGAAGAGGTATTGGCTTCTATGGATTGGCTGTGGGCAACAGATTGGGAAGGTCATGTGTAAGCAAGAAGTAGAGGCTCCAGGGTACAGTGGCTTATGGCTATTTGCTTTAGATAATCTTAGAAGTAGTCATCTGGACATTAATTTAAAATTCCAACACACATTCAGGAATACAAGCAGTCTTTTATTAGTTTTGCCCTACAGTTGTTAAATGATTATCCTCTCTTGTCTCTTCCTTCCACCCTCTGGCTTGCTATAATTTAATTTAGGATGTCTTAGAATTTTCTACTTGTCAATAGTAAATGGGATATTTGCAAATAAGTAAGTTAAGAAAAATAGAAATTTTTTTGTTCTGTTTCAGTCTATTTGAGCAAAGCCTTTAAGAAGACAGGAGGACCGGCCAAGTGGCGCATTGGTTAAGAACTGGCTTGGATGCCAGCGGCCCTGGTTTGGATCCACATATATGGGCCAGTGTCACTGCCCTCTACACTAACAACAGCTCCACCTGGAGCTGGGCTGCGCGAGCCTGATGACGGTGTAGGCTGCAGCCCCTGCTGCAGTGTGCTGCCATAGGCTACAGTGAGTGGCCGGCCGCCAGCCTGAGCTGCCAATAGGTGCGGTGAGTGGCCGTCCAGAGGCCGGCGACCGAGCGCAATGATGATTCCAACATGGGCCAGTGAAGCAACATCCTCTGCAACTAGATCAAAGAACAAAAGGACAGCATCTTGTCTGTTCCTCTTCCCCGATTCCCCAACGCTGTTCCCCTCCCCCAATTCCCCAATTAAAAAAAAAAAAAAGCTGTTTGTAAATTTTGAAGTCTGGGGACTCATTGAATTCATTCTGAAAGTGCCTTGTCCAACGCAATGCTTATATCAAGTGAAGCTAAACAAAATTGTATTAACCTGGTGATGTAAGAAATGTCCAAACTTGTAGAGGTTTTTAATGAGTTTGAGTCAAACTGATTACAATTGTTGGGAAGGAAAATCTCAACAGATTTTGAGAAAATGCTCTGGAGGATGGCAATTTTGCAGTTTATTTTATACATTAGAATCAAAGGAAGAGACATAAGGAGGGTTCTGTGAAATCCATTAGTGATAGGTTAAGGGGGTGGGAGAAAGCAAAGTAGGGAAATCTCTGGGATTAGATAAAAAGTAAAACAGACATATACTTCTTTTACATTGGTGGGTACATTATACTTAATAATTAACATAGCACATAAAGATGGAATGAGGGGAACAAGACAATAATGAGAGATTCTGTGTCTAGTGCTCTAGTATGGTGGGTATGCACTGAGGGTTCTGGAACAGGAAATTACTCTGACATTTCAAAGTTGTGTTATCTTAGATGTAAAAAGACAATAGACAGGCTCACTTAAGGTAAAGATTAATCTTTGTCAAGGAAGCTATAGGCCAAGGATGTGACTACCCATCATGACCTGCTTTTAATTAGGAATATTTATGTTCAGCCCATCCTATGTGGTTACTTTTGGTCTGAGTTTATAGGACCTGCCATGCAGGCCTCCCCTGAACTTGTCAGGTTTAGTATGTGGTCTCTTTTTATCCACAAACGAAGCTTGGCATTCCAAAACAGTGACCAAGCTCTACAGTGCAACCAGTTAATTTTTCTCAGAGACACTTCTGTCTCTTTTTCCCTTCCAAATTGCATTTTTAATTTTATTTTTTCAAAGAATGAAGGGCATCTTATCACTAACTTATGAATGTGTAAAACATTTTCTTAGGGTGCATTGCTTTGCAATCAAAATTTATTCAAGATATCCAATTTACAATGACTTTCTTTTTTCATGATTAGATAAGCAGCACAGAGAAGCAGTAAAGACACCTAAAAGTACATCTAGAAATCAGGGGGAATTTTTGTTTGTTCTAGAAAGTAAAGATGAGGAATGAGAAGGATGGGATGCGTAGACTAGTCTTATGACTCTTGACCGCGTCCTTGATGCAAGATCGGTTCATCTTGATCAAATGTCTTGTGCCCAGATAACTGAGCGTCGGGGTGGGGAAAATGTACCCGCCTACTGCTTCTATTAGGATCACCGTCTTCCTTCACTAGGCAGCTGAATGGGAGTCTGAGTATCCTCGGGCCCAGCAGACTCACTGCTTCATGAGACCTGCCCCAAAAGTGCAGAGTCTGATGAGCATCTTTTATCATGACCAAGAGTGAGGGAATAGGTTTTATGAAGTAGTTTTACTTTGCATTTACTCTAGGTAAATTGGACACAAAATCAAGACTGTAAGTTACTATAAGTCACTTTTGTTTTTAAAAACAGAAGAAATTCCTTCAGATTGTTATAGGAAATTGACAGTTTTCAAGTGCTTAAGGTAGTTGGTGGCTTACAAAGAATTCACACTTGCAGCATTCTGCCAATTATGTCCATATTATTGCTTATGGCTGAGGCCAGATGACCTGCCCAATTAGTCTGTTTCATAAGGTGCTTAAGCTCTCTGTACTCAGAAAGCTTCTCTTTGCCTCCTGGAGGGCTCCCTTGTTCCTGAGTTTGATGTGTCCCTTCCTCTGGCTAGAAAAGACAAAGGGAAGAGTGTCTCTTGCGGTCTTCACCTCGTCTTCCTGAGAGCCAAAAATTTTCTTCCGTCTTCCCAGAGCAGCCCCACACTGGGTACATCTGGACTTGTGTCTAGAAAAACACATGTGACAAATATTATCTCACTTAATTAACTGTACCTCAGAAAGTTTACACCTTTCATTGTACAGAAATGTCTGGAAGCTCTGGAAATAGAGAGCCCATGTCAGTTTTGGCTCGTGAGTTCCCAGTATTTCTGCACAATGCCTAGTATGGAGTAGATGCTCAGAATCAAATTTATTTACCAATAAATGCCATTTAGATGATTAGGTCAGTGGTCATCTCAATGAAAAGTTAGTCTTCAAACACTAGGACTAGAATACAGCTTTCTAGTATGACTCTGATTTAATGTAAAAAAATAGATTTGACTTGATCAGTTCAACTTCACTCTCAAGTTTGAGAATTACCTGTATCAAAGAAAAGTTGTGGTTGTTAGCTGCTAGTTGTAAACATACACACCTGTGTTTTTTTTTCACTTTTTCCTTCTGTGACTCTCCTTCATTTCTGTGCTGTTTCTTCTCTATGACACTTCATGAACAAAAATGGTGTAGGATGGGAGGACAGTGAAGTCACCCAGAAAGATACAGATTGGTTATGCAAGATAGCTCTTTGTCCCTTTTTGTTATTTTCCCCTTAGGGTGGCTCTTTAGAAGGCAGGGATGACATCAGTCCATTATTTGCACGATCTTCCATTTAGAGAGTTCATGGACAGATTATATCCTTACATGGTATAATTTTCTGCTTGGCTCTTGCAAAGTTTCTACTTAGGGAACTTTCTTCTCTTTGCAAATCAAAAGGCTCAACATCCCTATCAAATCATATTAGAAATAAAATGGACCAATGCTTTCATTTATAGGGTAGGGAATACAGCAAAGCTATATCGTCCACCTCATTCACAGCCAACAGTGTCCTGTTAGCTCACAGATATTACAGTTAATCTATGCAGTCTGCACATAACCTCACTCTAGTGTTTGTTAGATGCAGCTAGTTAACTCAAATGCACAGCTCTCTCCAACACCCTGAGAATACAACCCTTTGGTCTGGATTTTATGTAACATTCTTCTGTGGAGTTGCTTCATCCCCCAAAGAAATTGGTAGAGATAAGTGTAACTCAGGAATAGGCAGAAAATATGCAAGCAAGTGAAAAGACAACGGCTAGCAGTGTCTGAATCCGTTAAGAAACAAAGGTGACTGTTGTGGAGTAAATGGCTTTAATATTGACAGAAAAAGTAAGTTCAGAGGAGGACATCAGAGGCAGAGCCTGAAATTGCCTTTCAAAGATTAGTGTTGCATATATTAGAACCTGCTGCTGTGCTTCAGAAGCTGTTGGGAAGGGGTGGGGCTGTCGCTTCTACTGTCCTCTGCTGCCCTGCACGTGGACTTGGAAATTTAAATGGATGGATAAAAGAGTTGATTAAAGAAAGAGGATCCGGGTTCATTTTTCCCTAAACTCTCGTAAGTCAAATATGCGGGAATGGCTGCGTCTTGCCAGAGGAGGGAATCCACGTCGCGTCTGATAAAGGACTGATAAAGATGTCCCTCTCACACTGGGAAGCCGGCACCCACGCCCAACTTGAGGACTGCGACTTGCCGACTTCGGCCACTTCCCGAGGGGCCGGACCGCGCCTGTTGGAAGGTGGGAGGCGGAGTTGCCCGGCTGCTGGGGAGAGACCAAAGGAATGAGTAATTGGAAATTCTGTAACACAGACCCTTCTCCCACACCCTTTAGCCCTTTCACCCCCAAACCCCCTGCCGAGAGGAAAGGGGACTGGAGACAGGGAGACGTGGTGGAGGAAGAGTCATGTTTCGGAGAGGGAAGTGAAATAAAGAGGGCGGCACCCGAGGGGACCTGTGCGTCATCTAGGGACCAAGGAGAAGCGCGGGCGCACCGGGTGGAAAAGGAGAAGTGGGAGTGAGAAGCCGGAGGGGGCGGCCGCGGAGCGAAGTGGGAGCGTTGCGAAGCGCCCAAGCCTCTTGCCTTCTCTGGCCGCGCCCCGGCCGCCCTCAGCCTTGCGCTCTCGCCTCTACCCGCCGCGGTACCGATCCAGCAGGCGGAGCGCCCACCGCGCGCAGAATGTGGCCTCGAACACGGCCTCGGCCCCACGCGCCCTGGCGCTGGGCGCTGTCGCTGCTGGCCCTGGGCGGCGCAGGGCTGTGCCACGCCGGCCTTAAGCCCAACCACCCCGCGCAACCTGGCGCCAGGAACAAGTAAGTGCGCGGCCTCTCTCCTCGCCCCCGGACGACGAGGATCCTTCCTTCGCAGAGCCCTGGGTCCCCGCATCCCCGTCCCTGACCCGTCGCGGAGCCCAGAAACTGCCCAGAAGCGATAAGCCCCTGGAGGGTGGCCCTCGGGTTGCCCTGGGCAGCGCCTCCTCCCGGGTGACCTCGCCAGTGCCTCAAGCAGCATTGGCTTCGGGGCCGGGGGCGCGCAGGAAGTGTCCCGCAAAGCAGAGCCATCAGAAAACTCCTCCCAGGAATTACTGGAGTTTCTGGGACAGTGGATGCTGCTCACTGTCCCTTGTCGGGGAAAGGTGCACGCTCTCCAAAGGCTCACCCGCTCACCCTTCGGTCTGTGTTGTCGAGCTCCCTCCTCCTCAGAGACCACAGTCTCGCTGATCCTGGCCCAGTCGCTGCTTGTTCCCTCTCCCCCAGCCACATTGTTCTCTGGGTTTACACTCTGCCTTTCTCTTCTTCACCCCAGGAACTGGTGCGCCTATATCGTGAACAAGAATGTGAGCTGCTCTGTGCTGGAAGGAAGTGAGAGTTTTATTCAGGCTCAGTACAACTGTCCCTGGAACCAGATGCCCTGTCCGTCCGTGCTGGTGTAAGTCCTGGAGCTGAGGAGCTTACGGGGCGCGCCTCACGGGGACGTGGCGGGGGGTGGGGGTGGGGTTTGAGCGTTGGGATCCAGGCCGGCCCTAAATCTCTTCCAGAGCAATGAAGACTCTGCAGCTGAAAAAGTTTGAGCGCTAAGCGGGGTCCCGGGTACGCCGGGGTATTGAAGTGTGTGTTGACGCTGCGAGTTTGTGATCACCAGGGTACAGCAGGGATTGAACAAAGCCCCCACCCTCACTTCTCTTTTTTTCTTTCAATTTTATTACTAACATAAGGCAGCTGGACCTAATTAGATCCATATTGTGTGTTTTGGGGCACAGAGATTTAAAAATGTATACTGCTAAAAATGTTTAATGTAGGATTAACTGAGTGTCCTAAAACAGGCGAGTTTTGTCCAGATGCCCCCATAAAACTGACATTTTCTAGTGTTGTAGATCTCTAAACTAAAGTTCCAGGAATAGCTTGCTGAAAAGAGTGTCATCGTTTTTTTAGGTTACATTTGGGGATTGGCTAAGAGGTTGTCAGGAGAGAGTGATTCTTAAAGACAAGGGGAAGAATTAATCATCTTTTTGCTTATAAAGATTTCACCACCTTAAAAAAAAAAAAAAAGGAAGCAATGCAATAGAGTACAGATTCTGTTAAATACATCACACTCATTCAACTGTCACCCGGCCAAGTCTTTGCATTTTTGTGTAAGTCAAATATCAGAGGATGAGCGGGTGTGAATAAATGGCTGTTGGGGAACACATGTGATAGTTGAAATTGTTTTCCCCTAAGAATAAATTGCTTGTCTTAGAGCACAGTTGTCATTACAGCAAAGAATAATAGCCAGTAGGCGGATCTGTCTTTGGCAAAGCAAAGGGACAGACTGAAACTTGTACTCCAGGAAACTGATTTCAGAAGGCAGTAGATGAGCCTTCAGACAGGTGAGGTGAAGTGGTTCCCACTCTCTGGGTTGCTGTGGGAACTGCAAACAGGAAAGGGAGAATTCCTGTTAGGCCAAGGACTTAAAAGAGATCCCTACTTTTTTTTTTTTTTTTTTAATCTGAGCCATCCTGGCAGTTCTGTGGCCGCTCAGCTCGGGCTGGGCATCAAACTGCTGTTGCTCAGATCACTACTTTTTAATACACAGAGAAATAGGCTGAAGTGTACTCGCTGGCTGCCACACTGAGTTTGGTAGATAGATTATCAGAGGGATGCAGTATCCTCACACTGCCTGCATCTTTAGTCAGTAAGATGCAGACCTCATAGTCAATGGCCAGCAGTCAGTGAACAGAGAACCAAATAAGAGTTTTACATTGTGGTAGAAACATGCAAGTATTCAACACAATTTGAATGGATTTCTTTAAAATTAGAATTGTTAGTTAGGAATGCTTCATTTGTTTCCCACAAGAATAGCATCTTGTGGTTTGCTATAACCTTAGTACTTACTTATGACAGCTCAGAAATAAATAACTTTTCATTTGGGTAGGTAATGCTTTTCATTTAAATAATTTTAAAAAATTTCTTCAGAAATTATTTTAGTGCTTGAAAATCAAATGATGATTGTATTAATTGTTGTATTTGACCAAAACTCAGTGAAACAAATTTTGGCTTCAGTGGGGATCACCTCCAGATCAGCAGGTTAATGAAAAGCAGTTGCAGTGTATTTATGCCTCCCAATGAGAAGGACAACAAAAGCTGCTATAAAATATGCAGATGTTTCTGTTGTTTTATTAAACAAAACCAAAATAACTGACCTCAGTATTTTTCTTCAATAATAACCATGTAAACAATTCAAGTGTGTTTTTACATTTTTATTATTTTTTTAAGATTTTATTGGGGAATTGGGGAAGGGAACAGCGTTGGGGAATCAGGGAAGGGGAACAGACAAGTCGCTGCCCTTTGGTTCTTCAGTCTAGTTGTGGAGGACGTTGCTTCACTGGCCCATGTTGGTTTTGTGATCATTGCACTCTTCCCAGCTGAGGCAGATTGGTTGCCGGCCTCATAGCAGCTCACGGCAGCTCATGCCAGCTGCCAGCCTCTCATGCTGGCTGCCGGCTAGTCATGGTAGCTTACAGCAGCCCACTGCAGCCCCACTGCAGCCTATGCCATCACCAGCTACTCACAACAGCCCAGCTCCATGTGAAACTGTTGTTCACCTTCTTAGCTATAGAGGCCAGTGTCACTGGCCCATGTGGGATCCGAACCTGCGGCCCTGCTGCTCAGAGCTCCTGCTCCCAAGCCAACTCTTAACCAATGAGCCACTCAGTCGGCCCGTGTTTTTACATTTTAAATAGTGCTTTGTAAGTGTGAAATTTAAAAAATAAAAACTGTTACAGCTGATCAAGCCAAAAATCTTGAAATTAACTTAAGCAGCTAATTCAATCTTGACTTTTTTTCTGTTTTTTAGACACAGGAAAGGAACGGTTTACCTTATTTTTCAACTATTAAATGTTTCCTAAATTTTGCAGATTAGTGGATGAAACATTTCTTTTATACTTAAAGAGGAAAAATGGCTGTTTAGCACAGAATTTCCCGGGTTTTTTTTTTTTGAGGACAGTGTCACTGGCCCTCAAATGTGGGACCCGAACTGGGGCCACTGGCTTCCCAAGCCAGTGCTTAACACTCCCCCCGCCCCTCGGCCGGCCCTTGCAGGTGTTTTTGATGAGTCTAGAAGCCTGAGTAACCTCTCTCAATTCACAGGTTCTCTCAGGTCAGGTATTCATTATTTGATTCTTGAAACCTGAGACCTGTGGAAGTTAAGGTTCTTTTGAACCTCATTCTAGAGTGATTGAGGGTTACTTTCTGGGTAGTGTTAGAAGTATAGGCATACCCTATTTGAATGCACTTCACAGGTGTTGTGTTTTTTACAAATCGAAGGCAAGACCCTTCACAAGCAAAAAGGTTATCACTTGCTTTATTGCAATACTCACTTTATTGTGATGGTCTGGAAATGAACTCACAATATCTCTGAGGCTTGCCTGTATAGGACTGACTGGAGGTTGACCAAGATGTTGGAGCTAGAAATGAATTTGTTCAGCTGGTGATAACTGGGCATCTGGGAGTGGCAGGTGTGAGCCAGTGAAGCCTTGATAAAGTTGGAACAAAGCTGAGCTGTGGGCTGTTGGGGGGCATGGAGGGAAAGGCGGAAGAGAAGCCAGGCCAGAGGAGACAGCAAATACTAGATTTTGGGGGAGGAAATTCCATTTTGGAGACCCCAAGAGGCTGAGGGGTCCAGAAAAGCCAGAGGTGTTGGCAGGCAAGAAGACTCACTCATAGGGAAAGAGGCAGTTTCAGGTCTGTGGGGTACAGGTGTAGTTCATATGACATTAAGGGAGTGTGTCATGAGGAAACCCAATTACTTAGGAATCAAATGTGTTTCAAAGGGTTTGGTAGAAAAAGGGAGTTGATAGTAGCCAAGAAGGTGAAGAATTACTTCAAGAGAGAGGATTCTCCATGTTTTAGGAGAGATGTGAAGAAGCCAAAGGGAGAGACTGAATGTGCTGAGACTGAGGTGGGAATCAGCTGGCAAATAAAGAGTTTGAGGGGAAGTATACACAAATAAGAGGAGAACGTTTGTACCTGGCTACGTCATTAGGCACTAAGCTTCCATGGGCATTTCCAGAAAGTTTAGATGATGCTCATTTGCATATATGAAGAGCCTTAGATTCCAGATTACGAATTTGGGTATCAATATGTGAAACTAGGATCAGAGAGGATTTTTATATGATATATGGGCATTTTGAGCAATCACTTTTCTGAAACTAAAGAACCTTCTGAGGACAAGGTACTGTGTTAGGGCTTTTCATTCTATACATTAGTTTATTTAATTCTTGCGACAACCCTTCAAGATGAATACCATTGTCTCCATTTTACCAGCAGGCAAACAGACATGAGATGTCCCCTGCCTGTGATCACATGATAATAGGTGGCTGAGCTGCCTCCAAATACAGGGCTGCTGGCCTCTGTCCCTATAGCAGTGGAGATTGCGTTTGTTTGTTTTAGTGTGTGTCTTCAGTAGATTGCACAATACTCAGCTATAGAGAACATTTACACCTTTTATGGAAGGCAATTCCCATATAAAAGTAATTGAGAACTGTTTGTTTGTGGGCACGTTTGTATGTTCACATGCTAAAATCTCTTAACTGTCATTTGCTACAATGCAATGAACTGTATCATCTTTCATACTACTATGCTGTACAGGGTTTCTTATTTTAATAAAACACTGGCAGATTTTATTTGATTTATCTGGGTTGTTAGGCTAGTTGTTTAAAGGATGATAGTAGTAAGGCCAGTGTTATGGAAGACAACTGTATGAGCTAGTAAGCTTGGCCTTTTCGGGACATTCACACATATATTCCTGAGCTCAACCACCACCCTGAAACTTGACCTAAGGGGATGCTGTTAAAAGTATGCTTCTGGAAAAACAACTCAAAGCCCGTTCCCTTGAATTAGTAATACCATTCTTACGTATAAAGAGTTCTTAATTCTTACGACGATTTTCTGTCACTGGAATTTAGGGATCTCTCTGTCAGAGTCTCTCTCTCTCTCTCTCTCTCTCTCTCTCTCTCTCTCTCTCTCTCTGTCTCTCTCTCTCTCAATAGGCACTAGATGTGAGGAGGGGTCTGGATCCCTGAGGCACAGGATAGAACAGAAACCAAGTTGTCTTCCCTCAACTAATCCTAAAGGCAGCTGATTAGGACTTTAGGAGGAGCTAAGGGGGATTATCGTGTAGACATCTGTAGGGAGGGGACAGCTGTTCATAGACTCTAAAGTAGCATAAAGCTGGACGGTAGTGATTTACCATTTACTCCTAATTCTTAATTCTAAGGATTTTTTCCCCCTCTGAGGTCACTGTTTTACTTTATACTTCCATACTAAGAAAGCCAATCGCTTTTAAAATTTCATTGCATTGAAGAGTTTTTCTGATTAATCATAAAAACCATTAGCAGTTTGGCCAGTTTGGTCGACTGTTACCATCAGACTGCCACCCATGTTGCACTAGTATGGTCCTTGCAGGTCCACATCTCTGAGTCTGCGATCTCTGGAGCAGCACGTAAGTGTGGAGAGGTTCAGTCTTGGTCATGAGCCAGGTTTAGGGATACATTTTGGGAGACATGGGAATGTGAGCAACTTAGAATTCTTTCTTTCTTTTTTTTTTTTTAATCATCCTTTTTTAAAGATTTTATTGGGGAATTGGGGGAGGGGAACAGCATTGGGGAATCAGAGAAGGGGAACAGATAAGTTGCTGTCTTTTTGTTCTTCAGTCTAGTTGCGGAGGATGTTGCTTCACTGTCCCATGTTGATATCGTCATTGCGCGTCGTTGCTGGCCTCTGGATAGTCACTCACAGCGCCTATTGGCAGCTCACGTTGGCTGCCAGCCGCTCACGCTGGCTTCCGGCCACTCACTGTAGCCTACGGCAGCCCCCTGCAGCAGGGGCTGCAGCCTATACCATCGACAGAGCTTGCAGCCCAGCTCCAGGTGGAGCTGTTGTTAGCTGTAGAGGGCAGTGTCACTGGCCCTCATACGTGGGATCCGAACCAGGGCCCCTGGCATCCCAAAACCAGCTCTTAACCAATGCGCCACTCGGCCGGCCCTAGAATTCTTTCTATGGGTATTGGTTTGGATGACTTTCCTGGAAGGCTTAATGCAGTGTCCAGGGCCTGACTTGGTAAGAATATCTCCCTGGAGTGCATCGATGTAAGTTGATGAGCCCCTTTGAGTTCATTGCCTTCCGTCTTTACAGTAACCCCTGGGGGCATTACCCCCACTTTACAGGAGGGCATGTAGGTAGGAAGTAGCAGAGCATGGATCCAAATCCAGGTCTGTTATTTCCAAGCCTTAGGCTCTTCCCTCTCTATACCCCTGCAATCCCTTGCTGTCTAAACCCACACCTTGGGATGAGTATCCCGAGGGTATGTGTGTGTGTGAGTGTGTGTGTGTGTGTGTGTGTGTGATGCCTGCCCCAGTGAGCTGTGATGCTGGTATCTCTGGTGAGATGGAAAGGGAGGAGGTCAAGGCCTGAGGCTTCACAGAGCCAGTCTGTTCAGGTTGGTGTTGTTTTGGTGTGCCAATGGTGGAAACAGCACCATCTTTCTACTCCTTCTTGGACTAGGTATTTTTTTGTGTAATGTATGACAGTAATTCCAGATAGTTACATAACCTCCCACTCAGCTCGCGGTGGTCCAGCCAACTGCTGTTAGTATTGGAGGCATTTGGGGGTGTCCTGTGTGCAGAGCAGCTGCTTTGCTGTTGCCCTGTTGGATCAGAGGATACCAGATGTCAGACAGCATTATTTTCCTGTATTCGCTTTCCTCCCAACCCAGGGCTGAGGCTCTGCAGGTCTGGCTGGAGCTTCCTGCCTTCTGACACCACAAACTGACTTGGGCATAGCAGCATGTACCCACTCTCCCCCAACCCCTTTCTTGGGTGAGTTGCATCTCAGTGGAAATTTACCTATTAGCTCTTTAAAAAAAATTTCATTAGTTGTGGGAGGGATTTGGATGGGGCCAACTGGAGGGGCCTGTGCTGCTGTGCTAACACAGATAGAATTTGCAAATTTGCAGTAGGTGTGAGTTCTAAATGCTGAGTTTCCAGGAGTCCTGTAATTCGCAGATTTCAAGGGGAGCAGATGGTCATTCAGTTGGAAGAAAAATTATCTATTAGGAAGCAATCTCATCCAGGAAAAGCTTTTTCTTTGCTTTTTTTTTTTGCTTTTTCTTTTTCAACAAAGAACACTTAAGACTAGGGGGAAAATAAGGGCTTACATCTTCTAGAGCCAATTCTATGTTTTCTACGTCTCCAAGAACAAAATTCCATTCAATTCAAAATGTGCCCCTTGTGTGTATAGCTTTAGGGGATTTCTTTTACCCTCATCTTTTAAATAAACATTTTGTGATCAATTGGCTGTTAGGAGCCTTGTTCCTTGGTATCAAAAGAAACTTGAATCATTTGAGCTAGCGTGGAAGAACACTTGTGACCACGTTGCATGGAGGCCTCCAGACCCTGAGAGCCTCATAGCCTTTTGGGCCTGTATCTCATGGGCTTCCCTAGATATCTCAGCCCTTCCTTTCAAACTTCTTTGTTAGTTTGGTCTTTTCCCTTCCCTTAGTTCCCAGCAGATAAGATGCTGTGTTTGTAGAGCGTTTGGTGTTTCCAGAATACTTCCATGTTCATTATTTTATTTTTTTCTCATCACAAACTAAGCCAGATTAAGTAGGGCAGTGGTTGGGGTCTTAGAAAAAGAACTTTATGCTTATGGGCTACATTTTCTAACTTTCTTATCTTTGAGAAAAAATTAATGAAATTCGGATAGGATTATGGCCTTAAGAAAAACATTTTTCTTCCCATTAAACCCCAATTTAGTCCCATTAATTGGTCTTCCTTCACTGATCTATTCTACCATGATGGCATTTGGTAAATGAATTAAAATTCTGAGGTAGGCAGAAAAGGTGAGGTGAGGGGGGCAGGCATTCCCTGAGGTAATCCATCAAGGCTGGCAAAGTGTTGTCAAACTGTTCTGGAAGAGGATATAAAAACTTGGCTTCTGGCCTGAGTTCTACCACCCCAACCTGTGTGAGTTCAGTTAAATCCCTCAACCTCTCTGAGGCACAGTTTCCTCATCTCTGTATTACCAGAGGCAAAATAGCTAACAGAACTTTGAAAAAGTGCCCTATTGCACTCATGTAAGGTACACTTAGCAGTAAAGTCTAATGAACACTCACTCCTCACTGCTTGTTTGGAGTGTTGTTACCTCCTCAGGTGGTATTATCTTTCAGGGCTTTGAATTTGAAGTTCATGCTTCCTGACATGTTAAAGAAAGATAGCAGTGGTAAAAGAGTGAAATAAATTCAGTGAACTAAAAAATGACTAAAATTGAATTTTAAGCATGAAGTTAAACTCTTAGAGACTGCTTTGGAAGCAGAGCCAGCAGTAGAATTCCCTCAGGGACCGTAGGTAAGTGATTACTGTTGATTTGAAGTAAATGGTCCAATCCTCGTGGGCATTGATTATTGGTTCTGCAGGTGCTTGAGTGCCTGTGGTAGATCCGTAAAGAGGTCAGCTGGATGTTCCAGGTTGCTGTGAGTGACAGTGAATTTTGCTGATTCCCCAGACACTAATGCGCTGCTTTAATCGTTTACTTTCAGAAAAAAACCCTCTTCCTCATGTTGGTAATATTAAGATGTTGCTAATGTTTACTGAGTATGAACAATGTGGTAGGTACTGCACATGACAGTGTTCTACATACTGTCTTTTAGAACCTAGGACTGACAAACTCTGCTAGTGTTCAGATAACTTCCAGACTGTCACCCAAATGTTTTGATTTATTGTTGGTTACAATAATTCTTTTACTACACAGAATTAATTGCTTCTGTCCTTAATGAAGCCATTTTCTGGACTTAAAAATAATAATGAACCACTTGATAAAGTGATGTAGGTGTGACTTCTCCTTATGAAGAATGATTTTTCCTGGGAAGATCAAGAGAGGAACACAGTAGTTTTCAACGTGATAGTAGTTAATATTGGAGGAAAAATAATGAAATGCTTAAAGTGAAACTCACCAATAAGTTTTCCTCTTTCCTTCCTGCTTTAAATTGGTAATGGGTGCTGAAAAGTGGGAGGGTTCAAACTAACTAAATTCCTGGTTTGCAAATGCTGCAGAAGGAAACTTTTCTGGGTGTGTCAGAGCCCAGCTGCTCTATTTATCTTTTTTCCACCTAAGAAAATATTAGAAGATTAGGGAATACGCCTACAAGTTATTCTTTGTAGTGTCAACCTTTCAGGACAATGTATTTTATTGTGCATTTTGTTAAAAGAAATTTGGTTAAGAGACAAAGGGTTTAGGTGAAGTCTACTCAAGCTGGTCATTTTGATGAAAGGAAATTTACTATGAGACCGCTCAACTTTTTCCTAACTTTTCCCATCTTCATGTACATTTGTGATTGCACAGTGTCTGCTGAATGTGTGAGATTAATCTGGTGATCTTTTACAGAGATTTGCTCACAGTCCATTATCAAATAAGGTGCTAGAGATTTCTCTCCTGCTTCATGTTGTTTCCAACAACAAGGATGCTGTTAAAGGATCATGAGATAAGGGCCTACATTTTTTCTAAACTGTAGTTGTGAAAATGCCACTTGTTTTTCTGCTAACAGGCTTTTCCACTTATCTTGAAAATGGACTCCAAAGCTGTGGCAGTGATTGCGACAGAACTCAGGGCGGGGATGAGTTTCACAATCCAACCCTTCCCTGGGAGATCTTTACACCATTAAAGTGTTTCTCTGTCTCAGTCAATTTTAACCCAAAGAGCTCTCACATGTGAATGGAATGAAGACTTTGGACAGGGAGGCATAGTAGAAAGAGCTTTTTTGAGTACTGTGCACATTCCAGAATCTCGAATCTGGACTGCTGGCCTGACAGTGTTCAGGCCTGGTTTGTGTGTCAAGTGGCCTACGACGTCTTTAGATGGTTTCAGTTGAGGCAGTAACTTTAGAGACCACAACACCAGGCAGGGCCCTGCCTTGGTCATAATAAATGATGCACCCTTTTCCCATCCCAACACGTTGCATCATCTTCTGGCCATTCTCAAAATAATTGGGAGTCATTCTGTTCTATTACTGTAAAAAACAACTAGTAAGATATAACACAGATTCCCTGCTCACCTGAACCAAATAGCAAGTCATCCTCTAAACATTCTTTGTCAGAATTGTCACTGGGAAAATAATAATCCATGAGTAGACTGTCTGATTTTCAAAATGCTAATTGATATTTTGTGTTGTCTTATACCAAATGCCAATTTGAAGGAGGTTATAAAAATTTTTTTTGACTGTCTTTTTTAATCATTGATCCATACCTTTAAAAGTACAAAAATAAATATAGGCCTGAGTTCCCAATAGACAAAATTATTGGTGTGTATCTGAAGAGTAATCTAATACATTAAAAAAAAAAGACTTCAGTTAAATCCTCATTTTGAAATTCTGAAAAAAATTCGATGGTGCTGGTTTTGGTTTCTATTTAACTGAGATATATTATTGGAGAGTCAAGACAACATTATCTAGCACTCTGCTTTCACAGTCTTAAAGAGATTTTAAGACACCCTAATGAAGAAATATACAGTTGTTTTAGAAAAAAGAAAAATCCCGGCTTTACTGAGATATAATTCATATAAACTGTATGTATTTAAAGTTGTATAATTTAATATTTTGACATATGTATATATATCCATGAAACCAACACCACAATCAAAATATTGAACATTTCCATTACCCCCAAAATGTCTCACACACTTTTATAATCTTTACCTCCAGTTCCTTCCCACACACCCTCTCCCCAGGCTGATCTGCTTCCCATCATTGCAGATGAGTTTGCAATTTCTAGAGTTTTGTGTAACAGAGTCATATAGTATGTGCTCTTTTATGTTGGGCTTTTTTCATTCAGCATAATGCTTTTGAGGTACATCCATTTTATACTATGTATCAATAGTTGATTACTTTCTATTATGGACTAATATTCCTTTGTTATATGTGTACCACTATTTGCATATAGTAGTTGTTTTGTAGCTGAGGACTTGTGAAATAGAGTGTAGAAAATCATTTATATTGATAGTAAGGTTACTTCTCTGATTTTTCTAAAGACCAATCAAGATGGTGGATATATAACAGATGTAGAACACTAGATAAACCATAACAGAGAAAAACACCCCACATTTCACATTGATGATCTTAGCAAATGTTGGATTAAGGCTACATAATTAGCATAAGCCATTTTGAATTGGCAGAAAGCTCAATAAGGTTAAAGAAGACTTATTATTTGAAAGCTGTTGGTTACTCAGTTTCATTAAATAAGTATTTTTGTGCAGGGCTTATACCTGGCACAGGACTAGGCCCCACGGGGACACAGCAGGGAACCCAACCTCTCTCTTGCCCTCTAGAAGTTTACGTCCAGTAGGTGAAATGAGACATTAAGAGAAGTCATTACAAAATAAAAGGTAAAAATGAGAATTGCAATAAGAGAAGCACAAATAGCTGAGGATATTCAGAGGTGGAAGAAATTGTTTTCAGCCAGGGGGAATGTGAGAATTTGTTTGCTGGTGGTGACATTTTAGCGGGGCTTTGAAGGAAGTTTCTAGTTAAATATATGTAGATGTGAGAGGATGCCAGCATACGCCAAGACAGAACATGAGCAAGGGGCTAGAGTTGGGACATCTATAGGGAAGAGTAAACTAAGGTATTGGCAGGTCTAGTTTTTTCTGAGGAATATGAGGGAAGGATCTGTTTTAGGCCTCTGTGGTGTGTAGATGGCCATCTTCTACCTGTCTCTTTACAACAGCTTCCATCTATGTGTATCTCTATCTAAGTTTCCTTTTTATATAAGGATTCCACTCATACTGGATTAGAGCCCATCCTAATGACCTCATTTCAACTTGATCACCTCTCCAAATAAGGCATTGGGGGTGAAGACGCCAATGTATATGTATGGGGGAGGGGCAGATACAATTTAACCTATAACAACTAAGATTGGAAGTTTGGGCTTTATTGTTTAGGTAAAGGGTAGTCATGGAAGATTTTTGATCTGGGACACCATCAGAGGTATGCTTTCAAATGTTGATCTGGCAATGTGTGCAAAATGGGTTTGAGAGGGGAGAAAATGGGGTAGGCACAAGGGCTGATAGGAGGGTCACTGTCAGGAGACTGGCTGCAGTTCATACCAAACTTAGGTAGGTGTGATGGGAGAAGTAGATCTGGCTGGGGTGAAGATGAGAAGCAGCAACCTAGTTTGAATGGTCAGGTGACACCCTCTGTACTTGATGTACAATAAATAGCACTGTACAGGTTCTGAGGATATGTGAAGATCTGTCACTGAGCAATCTGTATAGTTGTCAAGAGTATTGATAGAAAGGAGCACACATTTCAAAGGAAGGCAAATTAGTTCATGGGCTGTTGTTTGGAGATTATGACAGAATTGCTTTTGTCCGTGGGACAATCAGGACCTCAGTATTCATCACCTTCAGTGATCAGGGACCAATCTTTCATATGGACAATTGAGGAACCTATATTTTTAGTCTTATTGCAAATTTTTGCCATACACACACACACACACACACACACACACACACACACTTTATAAATTTCATTTATATAAAGTTTTATAGTTTCCCAGTTTTCACTAATTTTATTCTTCCAATATCTGAGAGGTAGAAGAGGGGCAAATATCATAAATCCAAAATTTTTGAGGAAACTGAGGATTAGAGAAGCTTTCTGGTCTTATCTGATATAACTGGTCTTTGGCTGAGTTGAGACTAGAATGGTGACTGTTGTGCAGTCTCCATATAAGTATGATTGTTTCATATTGGATACTATTGGTTCAAGGAAAGCCATAGTGTGGTGCCTGTGTACCACCTGATAGGTACCCAAAGGATGTTTGCTGAATGAATGGAAGAGAGAGCATGTGGTTGTTGTTGTTTTTTATTGTTCATTTTTAAAAAATTTAATTTATTGGGACAATGGTTAATAAAATTACATAGGTTTCAAGTGTACAATTCTGTAATACATCATCTATATATCACATTGTGTGTTCACCACCCAGTTTTCCTTCCATCACCATATATTTGACCCCCTTTAGCCTCTTCTACCACCCCTCTCCCCTCTTACCCTTTGGTAACCACTAAACTGTTGTCTGTGTCTATGAGTTTTTGTTTCTTCATTTGTTTGTCTTCTTCCTTTGTTGCTTTCAGTTTTATATCCCACATATTAGTGAAGTCATATGGTTCTTGACTTTTCCTGTCTGAATTATTTCACTTAGCATAATAACCTCAAGATTGATCCATGTTGTCGCAAATGTCAGTATTTCATCTTTTCTTATGGCAGAGTAATATTCTATTGTTTATATATATACCACATCTTCCTTATCCAGTCATCTATCGAAGGAGAATTTGGTTGTTTCCATATCTTGGCCACCATAAATAATGCTGCAATGAACATTGGAGCACATTCATCTTTGCAGATAAATGTTTTCAGATTTTTGGGGTACATACCCAGAAGATGGATTGCTGGGTCATGTGCTAATTCTATTCTTAATTTTTTGAGGAACCTCTATACTGTTTTTCATAGCAGCTGTACCAATTTATATTCCCAGCAACAGTGTACGAGGGTTCCTTTTTCTCCACAGCCTCTCCAACACTTGTTGTTTCTTTATTTTCCTATTGAAGTTTGTATTTTAAGAACAGTTTAAGGTTCACAGCAAAACTGAGGGAAAGGTACAGAGATTTCCCACATACCCCCTTCTTGCATACATGCATAGCCTTTCCCATTATCAACATCTCCACCAGAGTGGTGCATTTGTTACAATTGATGAACTTACATTGACAGATCATAATTAACTAAAGTCCATAGTGTACATTAGGATTTATTTTGGGGAGAGCCATGTTTTTTAGCTTGTCTTTTCTCCCATTGTTAAGAATCATATGTGCTGAGTTTGTTTTTCAGTTTTCAGTCATGGAGGCCATAAGTTTGAACAACTGTCCATGGCTTGTGTTTTTAAAATGGTCTATATACCTATATAGTCTTTAAAAATAATTGTTAATACTCAATGAAAATGCAGTGGCTTGCAGCTGAAATAAAGATTTGAGATAAGGTGGATTCCAGTTAAATCAACCAAAGTAATAATATAAATTGTAATTTAGATTCCAGAACTGGCTATCTCAGTGTAACCTTAAAAGTTTTTTTTTGCCAAGATGTAAGTGACATTGACTCGCTATGATGTGTGACAGCTTCATTTTGTGAAGGTTCATGTTATACAAATATAAAGAATGGTTGGAAGCCCAGCTGAATGGCTCAGTTGGTTAAGAGCTCGCTCAAGAGTGCGAGCTGAGCTCTGAGCAACTGCAGTTCGATGCCAGCCCGAGATGAGTTGCTGTTGAGCTGCCAACAGGTGGAAGGATGGCTCAGCTAAAAAAAAAAAAAAAAAAGAATGGTTGGGTGCTATTGGGAGGATTACAATGACCAAAGATAGAACTGAATTTTGAGAAAGTTAAATACTAAAAATATAGGGCATTATTTTGAAGATTAACTTTTCTGTTCTTTGACAATAGCATACTTGCTTATATATTTTATTTGCAAAAATTGGTTGAAAGTAATTTTAGTATAGTCTTTGGATAGAGTGCCAGTTTAGGGCCCAGCTTATTAGGAGGATGAGAACCACTTCTTACACCACAGATTTGTTTTATTTATTTAAAAAATACCAAAATAATGAAATCTATGTAATTTTTCTTAAAAAAAATAAACATGATTCTAAAGAAATGGAAAGCAAGCCTCATATATTTTCAGCTTGTTAACAAGGTGTCAGCTGGGCCTCTCTTCAAATCAAAGTCTATATATTTGTCCCACTCCTCTCTAATACAATTTAGTAATGAATTTGTTCTTTATTCAAAGGAAAACAATCCGTGGATCAGGGGAGTACAATGCTTCACAAGTGGTGGAGCATTCTTCCCTAGGGATTTTGGGCATGTTGACCTTAAATAAATAGATGGCCAGATATTTCTCCAGTAAAATGGGTTTATTCAAGAACAATAAAGAATTGCAATCAGTACATGTGGTATGAAGGCTAAGCACCCCAAGTTCAGAGAAACAAAGGAGAGGGAAATTCTTTCATGGATTTTGGTGGGGCTATTGTAAACAGAGTTCATTGGAGGAAACTGAAAGTTTGAAGTGTAGTGACTTCTTATTGACTGAGTTATGGCAGTCTCCCATTAGCTGAGCTGTTACTGGACTAGGAGGAATCTTCCTTCTGCTGAGGTAGTATAGTAGTATCACTTCCTGTCCAAGATGCAAGGTTCTTTTCCTGTTGGGGTCAGTAGTGTGCATTGAGTGAACCATGTGAGTTCTGTCTTCTAGACTCCCAACTCCATCTTAAATGAGGTTTCAGTTTATTTTCACAGGCAACAGTGAGTTTTATAGAGCATTATAAGAAGCAATGCAGAAACAGGGCATGATTATCTGACCTTATTTAGAAAGATCAAGGAACAAGGAAATAAGCATAGAGTCTAGAGTTGGCTTGGCATTTGGGGGTTGACCAAATATACGGTATTTCTGGTCAAGTAGAGCATTTTCAGGAACAATCAAGTTTAGTTTGTTGATGTGGTACCCCTGGCAGAAGTAGCTCTATCTTGGGCCTAGAGATTTCTTTCAACACCTCTCAATTTATAGAAACTGTGGATGCTCCAAATCTTCCCTCTAGCCTGGGACCATTCCCAAGACATACTGTCCATAGCCCCTTTGTACCTGGGTTTTGTGGTGACTCTATTATTGGGTTGTTGGAAAAGTCATGACGCATTTTTGCAATGAAAAACAAAGAAAAATACATCATGACTTTTCCGACAACCCAATAGAACCACATGGGGTCGACTAAGGTAAGGAATACCATACCTTCAAGTTCCCTTAGAAAAATCTAGTTCCACAAGCTTACATGAACAATGAGGAATGTACTAAAGATTGTAGCAATGCATATGGCTTTAAGGACATCACAGGTATCACCAACCTTAAGAATCCATCGGCTACCAAGTCTTTTCGGAGAAAAGTTCCTTCTCACTTTCTCCTGCTTGGCCTACTGCTCCATTACCACTTCCCATTTAAAAGCAAATAAGCAAACAACTTTTTGTTGTTGTTGTTTTGCTAAGTAACTCCCCACCCCAATTCCCTAATTGATTACACCTTAAGGCTTTGGGGTGTGGTGGGTTGTGACAGCATCTTCCTAAGAAAAACCATGCTCCTCCTAAGTAGAGTGCGGGTGAATGAAATGACTCCACCTCACTATATTAAGTGTGGATTTAAAAAAACATAAAGTAATACTGGGTTAGCATGGATAATGTGAGAAATATGAAACTACATTGCAATGTTTTGCTTCTTTTCCTCCAAGTGTGGCCATAAATTAGAAAAGAAATATAAATGTTCCTGTGTTTCCAATTCCCAGATTTTTAAAAAATTGGGAGAGAATTGGCCTAAAGGAAGAAAATATTTTTATATCTTCAGAGACACTCATAATGTCTCAGGATTTTCTAAGCTTCTAAGTGACTTGCACCAAGTTACAGGTGTGGTCCGTGGAAGAGCTTGCCAGCATCCATGGTCTTTACCCAAAAGTCTGAAGTAAATACAGAGGAATGTCATAGCCAATTCCCTTTTAGTATCAGAAAGCAGCACTGAGAGTATTGGGTGGATAGCTGCAAGTTGAAGAGTGGCTGAAGGATATGTAATTGAGGAAGAAGAGAGTGACTGAGATCCTTAAGAGGGAGGGATGATTGTTGCAAACCAGTCAAGAGACACACAGGAAAAAGGATTTCGAATGATTGAGACTTTATAGGAAAATTTGAGGAAATAATTTTCCTCTTTAAAAAAAAGGAAATAATCAAAGTAAAGTTTATTTGGTAGTTCTGAAAAGAAAGGTTTGGATCCCCAAACCATAGAAAGTCATATTTATGGTGAGCATCATGCAAAAGGCTGAGGCCAACAGATGTTCTCATGGCCTGCATTGTGGGAACACTAAGTATGAGTGCATGGGGAACTACAGGGAGGAGAGCCTTCCATGATTCTGACTCCAGGAATTAGGAAACATGATGTAAGTTTGAGAAATGGAATGTATAGAATTTATTTGGGGAAAACAGCCTGCAGCAGCAATGGCCCTTCCCAAAAGAATTCTTTGGGAGAATGTGGTCCTTTATTAATCTTAGATTATTCAGCCCTCCAGAAAGCCATCACAATTAGTTGGGGGTCTGGGGGGGGGCGCCCTACTCTCTTGTCCCTCCTCCCCACTGTCATGGCACAGACTTGGGTTTTGTAGTATATCTCCCAAAGTGAGAAAGTTAAAACAAGTGTGGACTCATTGGAACTCATGCATAAATTGTATTTCATGGTCTGGACATGCCCTGCACTTGAAGATGATGTCATTTTTAGCAATGCAAGTTTGTCAGAAGGGAGGTTCTGGTTGATCTTATAGTAAATCTAAGAGTAAGAACTTCATTGCTATGTCCTCGAATTGGACTGAGTCTTGTAGTGGGGCCAATGTGGTTTTCCTAAATCACCTTTCTTCCAGATTATAGAATTGCTCTTTCCTCAGGGTTAAGGGTGGAAAATTGCAGGGGAAACTTTTATTTATTACACTATATGATCAGGGCAAACTACTGAGAAGTAAAGAGGATTTCAGGTTTTGATACCTAACTAGCCACTCTAAGTACATAAGGAAATTAGTTCAAGAAGAAGTGGAAAAGTAAGCAGCTTACAGTTGTGGTTTCTCCAGCAAATATCTCCTTTGTACTGGGAAACAGATAGTCTTCTGTATGAACATTTTCATTTTGAAGACAATGCTTTGGTGCAGGATCTGTTATTTTAAAATGTGTACAGAGGACTTCCGGTAAGATGGCAGAATAGACAGATGCTGTGCAACTGCCTCCCAGGATCACATGAAAATTATAAATAATTTATACAGCAATCAACCTCAGAAGTCCCCTGAACATTAGATGAACCTCTAAATGCTAAGTCTAAATTAGATAAGTCCTCTAAATGAAGGACTTAAAGAGGAAGCCATGTCAAGTCTGGTAGGAGGGGCACAGACGGGAGAGGCCGAGCCCTGTGAGGGACACCCCAGCTGTGTGGGGAGGCTTCTCCGGTTGGGGGAGAGACCCTCCTGCCGTACACCAAGCTCACCAGCCCAGAGTTCCTTTGCCGGGAAGAGGAGTTCCACCATAGCTGGCAATAGAAATTAGTGAGGACTCTTTTTGCTCAATGCTGTGAGGCTGAGGGCAGCTGGAGAACCAGTGGAGCCGGCACACGGACTTGCTCACTGGTGAGCACTCACCCAGTTCATGGTCGAGGGAGTAGCTGTGTGAGCGGGGCCCAGGAGCCTGTGTGGAAGGACTGAACTGAGCACCTTTGGCACGGGAGCTGGAGGTTTTGGGACCATTTTTCTACTGGTGTGGACCTTGCACATGAATAGTGTTCAGGAGGGCGCCATTTTGTCAGGGTTGGGACCCCTCTCACACAGGGTCAGGTCTGGGACCACATTGGTCTGGTGGAATTGGCACAGGCCAATTCCTTGGGTTGTATTGGGTCCCCACCCTCCACACTGCTTGTATTATGTAGCCAGAAAAATGCCTGGAGGGCATGCTCAGGCTCCAACAGGCTGCTCATTGAGATGCGGGAATGCATGAGCCTCCTCAGTCCCCACTCTCCACGCTGCATGTGCAGAGTTGCCAGGCTGGGGATTGGCTGTTGGGCTGCTTAGCCTGATCTGTGAGCTGCTGATTGGGACAGGCTGAGATGGGGAGTTTTCTTGGGAGTGTTGGGCCGTGAGCTGTGCACCTGCATCATCTGGCCAGGGCATTCCTGGTAAGTTTGTGAGGGCTGGTACCCGGTGCAGGAGTGCATGCTGCTCTGACTTGGTGGGGGCCACTGACCACACCCCATGGTGCCTTGGGGACCTGCCCCACCCACCTAGAGCTGTGTTGCCAGGGGCATCCTGAGCCCCTGGTGCCTGGCTCCCACCTCCGCAGGCCACAGGATATTTTGCAGCAGCAGACAGCCCACAGCCACCCGTGAGGATTTTTGGTGGTGAGTACGGTTCCAGAGAACATCGGCAGCTAATTGTGGAAAGCACACTATAAGCCTGACAGGGAGGCTGGCGCATGACGTGTTGAGCCCTTCCCCCCAACATAACTAGTGCTGAGTCGCCCAGAGACCCTCTATTGCTGAGCAAGTGGTCTGCAGATTAAAGCGGGCAGAGAGCCTTTTTTTTTTTAAATCTCTTTTTTCCTTTTTTTTCCTTTTTTCTCCCCCTTTTTTTCTTTATTATCATTATTATTTTTTCTTTCTCTTTCATCTTTTTGTTCCTTTTCCTTCTTTTCTTTTATCTGTTTTACTTTTGTTTGTGTCTCAGACTTGTTTATCTGGATATTGCTTTGGTCACTGTTTTACTGTCTTGTTCTGCTGTTTTTGTGTTTGTGTCTCCTTTATATATTTTTGTTTCTCCTGTCTGATCGCTGCTTATCGAGTTTCTGTGGGAGTGTATTTGTTTTTTGGTGTAGTTGGGTTGCCTTACCTTGTTTTTATTTTATGAAGTGGACATGGACCTAGCACTGGTCCAGGAGCTGAGGCTGAATTTGTAGAAACCACTGACCACAGCTTTTACACACCTGTAACACCACCTCACCCACTTACAGCTGCATTGCCAGGGGCAATCTGGGTGCTGGGGTGACTCGTTCCACCCTCACAAACTTTGAAAAAGGTTTTTTACAACAGAAGGTGGTCTACAGAGCTCTGGGGTTATCTTCATGGCGTTCAAACCTGCACCACAGCCACTTGGAAGCAGCTTTTGTGAATCTGTGAGTGCAAGGTGGAGGCTGGCTGTAATGCCCCTGGGACACTACACAAGGGGGTCACAGGCCAGGTGTTGGTGTAAGACCTGAATCTGTAAGACCTGAATGTGTACAAAGCTCTATTATAATCTTATTTTAATCAGGGCTCAACAACCTGAGTTTTAGATTCACTGATTTCATTTTGTATTTCAGAAGTGTATTTGCCCAAGCATTCTGGTTTTTCAAACTTAGATGGATTTTCCTAAAAAGTCAAGAAAATATTTCACATTTCTTATTTTGTCATGTCATTAATTTCTCCATGCAGAAATCTAATTAAAAGTATATAAAGTAGCAGAAAAAGATAAGATAAAAATTCTGATTTTTGCGTTGATGTGCTTTAACCTAGAAGAAGGCCCTTTGGTGCCTTCAGTTAGTGTCTGTATGGAAACTTTTTCAGATGTGGGAAGTTAGCATTGGGAGGGTCCTAGTGGATCAGAGTCATCTCCTTAGATTACAGAGGTTTGTCTTTGTGATGCACATGGTTCCAAATGGCCAATTTTTGATTGTCACTAGAACAGGGTGGATCAAATGGCAAGTGCTGGTGCAGAGCCACTTTTTTTTTTTTTAAACATAGTTCTGAAATTTTAATTTCAAACTTTATAACATCTACTGCCTGACTGTATCTACTTTTGGAAATATGTTACTTCAAACTAACAAACAAACTCATGTATTTATTCATTGATATAAAACAAAAATTTAAAAAACAGAAAAAAAAACCCACTTGTCATGCATAGCTCCTAGAAAATCAGTCCACTGTCTTGTAAGTTCTAAATTAGAACATAGAGAGCAAACTTTGTAAATGTGAATTATTGTATAAAAAGGAAGAAAATTTCGGGTCGGCTGAGTGGCTCAGTTGGTTAAGAGCTTGCTCAAGAGTGTGAGCTGAGCTCTGAGCAACGGCGGTTCGATGCCAGCCCGAGCTGAGTTGCCATTGGGCTACCAACAGGTAGCAGGATGGCTCAGCTTAAAAACAAAGACAAAACTAAAACAACAAAAAAAACAAAAGGAAGAAAATTTTGACATCTTCTATAACATGGATGAACCTTGAGGACGAAGGAGAAATATCCCACCCTATATTGGTTGTTTTGAGCTGAAGTCCACTGAGAAACAGCAGACACAAGAAGAATTCCTGGCCTTCCTCCTTTCTGCCTAAAGCAGTGTATAAATTTCCCACCTCTCCTGTACCAGAATGAGGAGAGTAACCCTTGTCACTGGAGACAGAGAGCTGGCACTGAGATGAGCCTGCATAAACAGACCTTACTAAAATATCCCTTATCTTCTGTTTGGTTTCCCTATATATTTCCTAACCACCTTCCCCCAATTTAATACCCATGGAAGCCCCAAACCCCTTTCCTCTGTCTAGTCACTTCTCTACAATTTATCACCCTTTGTTAAAATGGCATATAAGCCCTGAGTCTAACCACTTGCCCTTTGGATTTTTCACTTTTTAAAACAAAAAGATTTTATTGGGGAATTGGGGGAGGGGAACAGCGTTGGGGAATTGGGGTAGGGGAACAGACAAGTTGCTGTCTTTTTATTCTTCAGTCTAGTTGCGGAGGACGTTGTTTCATTGGCCCATGTTGGTATCGTCATTGCGCTCTTCCCAGATGAGGCAGATCTGTCGCCGGCCTCTGGATGGTTGCTCACTGGGGCTATTGGCAGCTCATGCTGGCGGCCAGCCGCTTACGCTGGCTGCCAGCCACTCACTGTAGCCGATGGCAGCCCACTGCAGCAGGGGCTACAGCCACACTGTCACCGGGGCTCGTAGCCCAGCTCCAGGTGGAGCTGTTGTTAGCTGTACAGGGCACTGTCACTGGTCCTTATATGTGGGATTTGAACTGGGGCCACTGGTGTCCCAAGCCAGCTCTTAACCAATGCGCCACTCGGCCGGCCCTAGATTTTTCACTTTTGTGAAACCCTTGTACAAGTAAAAATATTAGAATCAATAAAACTTGTGTGTCTTTCTCTTGTTAATCTGCCTTTTGTCAGTTTAATTTACAGGACCCAGCACAAACCTAAGAGGGTAGAGAAAAAGTTTTTTCCTCTATACAGGAACATTATGCTAAGTCAAATAAACCAGTCACAAAAAGACAAATCCTATATGATTCTACTTATCTGAGTTATCTAGAATGCTAAGATTCATAGAGACTGAAAGTAGAAGCCAGGGGCTTTTGGGAGGGGAATGGGAGTTAGTGTTAATGGGTGCAGAGTTTTAGTTGGGATGATGAAAAAGTTATAGAGATGGATGCTGGTGACAGTTGCACAGCAATGTGAATGTACCTAATGCCACTGGATTGTATTCTTAAATATGGTGAAATGGTAAATTTTATGTAATATGTATTTTACCACAATTTGAAAATTTGAATTACTTCTGCTCTGTAGAAAACTTGGAGTAGTAGCTGAATGCAAGATAACCAAGTCTGCCCTGGGTGAGCATTCTGAAACTCAGTGAAATGACTTCTTGCCTGTACATGCTAATTTTCCCTGGCCCAGGCAGGCGGTTAGTTCTCCAGGCCCAGTGTGCTCCCTCCCAGAGAGAGAGGGAAGCACCTCTTCTATCTGACTTCCTTTTCCATCTTCTCAATCCCATTGCAGTCAATACTGTGCAGAACCACACATGCAGAATGAAGCAAGAAGCGTTGTCTCCAGATTTTTAAGGGCAAGCCAGTGACTAAAAGAAGAATTTACTAGAAGGTCTGTTTTTGGGAGAAATATTGGTCAAGCAAGTGTCTCCAATGGGACACCGGGCTTTTGATTTGTGCAATTGGAGTGGCTTATGTTAAAATTCAGGTAAATACTAAATGCAGGGAAAAGATACTTACCTTATGGAATAGCTGTCTAGAATTTAGATGATCCCCTGCCAGTGATGTATGGTTAATTTTCAGAGAAATATTCTACTTGCTGTTCTAGGGAGTATTCTACTTGCTGTGGGAGGAGAATATTCTACTTGCTGTTCTAGAAATATTCTACTTGCTGTGGGAGGAGAAAGATGACTGGTGGATATGAGAAAGAAATCCAGACATGAACAGATAGACGTGTGCCCATTGCTCTTCCCTTGACAATTTCATGACTCTAGGCTAGTTCTGTCCAATGGAATTTTCTGTTACGATGGAGATGTACTAGCCACATGTGGCTATTGAATACTTGAAATGTGGCTAGTAGGACTGAGGAACTAAATGTTCGATTTTATTTAATTTTAATTAGTTTAAACATAAAAAGCCACATGTGGTTAATGGCTACTTTATCAGACAGCACTACTCTAGGTCACCTGGTGTGTGATTCTTATCCTATTCGTCATCACCTGAGAACCCTGGAGCTTGTTTTGGTTCTGGGAAGACTTGGGATTCACATCTGCTGGGGGTTAGACCTAAGGATAACTCTGGGGTTTTTACTATAGATATTGAACTCCTCAAAACCTTGTCAGAAGTAGACCTAGTATCATTAATTATTGTTTGATTAATCAATTATTAATTGATTAATAATTGTTTATTCAGCACCTACAATAGGACAGACACTGTGTTAAATAGTAGTAATATTGTAGAGAATAAAATCCACAGGCATCCTTGCCCTAATAGGGCTTATGGTCTGCAGGGAAGAATATTGAACAAGCAAATGCAAGTGTGAATTGAAGCATGTTAGGAAGGAGTCTTTGTGGGCTAATGTCAAATGGAACACAGTCATTTTGTCACCTTCTATTCAACAGAAACAATTCTAGTCCTGTGGTCCCTGAACTCTGATTCAACTTTTTCAGTCCTTTCCTTTCCGCCTTCCTAATCATTAGAATTTCCTTGGGTCAATCTGGTGTCTTTAACAGAGAGGCTGAACTCTTAGAAATGGTGAACCCTTTTTTTCACCCCCAAAAAGCATTTTTGAGAGAGGAGGGGAGAGGAGAGTTCGGGAGAGTGGGTGTGGCAGGCAGGGGTCGGAGGCAGGCCCAGGCGGGTGGAGCGGCTCATTGCCACAGCCTCCAGGCCTCCCCTCCCCGCCAGGGTGCCAGAGGCAGCTGTGTACCTGGGCTATGGGGACAGGATGCTGTTACAATCCTGCCCCAGACTGGGATGGGGGCCAAGGCTGCAGCCTGAGTCAGCCCTCTAGCGCTCCCAGCACAGCCTGGCTATCCCTTTGGCTGTCAGTCTCTGGGTTCGGTCCCCTGCAGTGTGTTAGCTGATTCAGTAAGTATTTATTGAGCATCTCCATGCACTCACAGTCCAGGGGCATGGGTAACTCTTGGGCTGCTTTGACTCCATTCACTTCCCTGCCTGGTTGTTCAGCCATAGCTGCTTCAGAGGCTCCCAGCTCCTAGCTCTGGGAGAGGCTGTGCTTCTTAACTCTGGTGGTTTGACAATTACTCAGGTAGTTTTTGAAAGGTACAGTGTTTGGGTGCCCCCTGCCCCCCAACCAATTAAAATTAGAATTTTGGGGAGTAAAGGTCTAGGCATTTTTATAAAGTAGGATATCATTCTACTGTGCTCTGGCTAATGGGGGAAGAGGGCTCAGAAATCCTAATGGGTTCTTCCTTGTCTCTGGGGAACCTCCCAGTTGGCTCCTATGGAAACAGGAGCCCCATTTCTGCGGGGAAATCCCAGTAGGACTGTGGGGCTGGAGAATCCCTATCTCCTCTCCTCATCTTCCCCAAATTGAGGCCTGAGTTCATGAGGCCGGCTCTGGAATCTGTGTCATCATGCATGGAGAAGTGGAACATTAGCGTTCCCACAGTTAGAGTGGCCACCTGATCGTTTTCAGCTGTCACTGGGAAGGCCTCTTCCACAAGCTGGACCTGAAAATTTTGTTAGAGACACTGTCAACCTGAACTCCATTGCCTGAAACTGGAAACCCTACAGCAAGCCAGTTAGGGGAAGGGTGGAAGTGGGGAATGTGTGTGAGGGCAGAGAGGAAGATGGGGAACTCCAGGGTGCCTTTGTCAGTTATGAGCTGGCTCCAAAATAATAAACTGGCTTTTAATAAAAGAATGAAGTGTGTTGGAAAAGCAAGAACTTTCTTACACCCGGTCCAGCAGTGAGGGGTTAAGGCCCTGTGAGTGGGATAGGAGGAGGTCGACCCTCTTCCCAGGGCATCTGAGCCTCATGTTTTGCTCTCCTAGTCCTGGCTCAGTCACATCAAAAATGGTTTAATATGGGCTGTCATCTACTGGCACATGAACAAAACCCAAGAGCAAACATATTTTCACATTCAGAGTTAAATGCTCAGAGGAACCAAGTTTTTCTGAGATTACACATTTTTCCAGCATTATGCTATACTTGAGCATTCAAAACAATGAAGTGAAATTTTTCTCTTTTATAGTTTCTAGGACCACACAGAAGATTTTTTTGGTAGATGGATGGTAGGGGCCTAGGGCATACGTGTACCGGGACCGAATTAGACACTCAGGAGAATGATTGCTGAATGGGGGACCTTCTTATTCAGATGTCCTTCTAGAACATATCTGGGTGGGTGAGACCATTTCAAATTTAGGGCAAGTGCTAGAGAGACTTGCTGCTTCTGCGTGCTGGGAGGCCATGTAGGATACAGGTGAGAACATTTGTGTTTAAATCCCAGCTCTGCCCTTCCTGGTCATTAGCCTCCATGAACCTGTTTTCTGCTTTGTGAAAAGAGGAAAATCTGAACTGTGGCGCCTTAATGGGGGATGTGGTGGGAATGAGAGAGAGAATGAAGCACCTGGGATGGAGGTCTTACCCTCCTCCTTACTCCTCACTTTGAGCAGTCCTTCTTTTCTGTTTATTGGACTTTCTCTTCAACTCGCCTTGAAAAAGGCTCCCACCAGACCTTTTCAAAATCTGTATGTCCAGGTCCCACTGCAGACCAATTAAATCCGAACCTCTGAGAGTAAGACCCAGGCTTTGGTGGTTTTGTACAGTTTCCTGCTGATTCTGATGCATGGCCAAGGTGAGAACCCTGCCTTAAAAGACAAAGTGAAACGGGACAGTGAAAGGAGCTGGGACCCTAACACTTGGGGCAGCACTGTTAGGGCTTCCTTGGAATTCTGAAGGGACACTTGACCTGTCCTGGTGGTAGAGTAGATTCTTACATTTGAGGTTTTAGGTGACATGGTTTTGACCCTCATGAAAGATGCCAAAGGTTCATTATATTAGTAATCTGTAATTTTCTCAGGAACCTAATTTTGAACTCCACCCACCAGGCTGGTGCCTGAGATGGGGTGGTTTGGCTAGAGCAAGGGCCGCAGATCACCTGGCAACTGGTCCACACAAACCCTGCCCCACCCCCAGCATCATACAGCAACTGTAGGGAAATGATACAAAGCCTCTTTCTTTTCTGGGAATTGGCTCTCTAAAAGACAACTGCTGATGCTAGTGTTTAAAATGAAGAGAAAGGGATGAGGGACAAGAGAGTCATGGTTCCAAGCCATTAATTGCGGTAAATTAAGGAGTTAGCTTTCATTTGAGCTGTGAGCTGAGACATCCCTCTGAGTGCCCAGGGGCTGCTAGATTGTCACTGTCTGTTCTAGGCCCAGCCCCAGCTCTCGATTTGAAGGATTTTACAGGTCATCAAAGGGTCTCTGTGTAATATGTGTTTCAGGGAATGTGAACCTTTAAAGAGGAATTTTGAATGGTTCCAATTCTGCCTCCTTATTTCTGTCATTAGCTGTATTCATCAGGGCATCTTTTTAAAAAGATCTGAACACAAATAGCATCAGATGCCATCTCCAAAGGATCGCAGCCTGCTACCTTTGCTAGTATTAGGGAAAGGTGCTGGGATAAATATCTGGATACTATGGGAGACAAGGATCCCAGGGATGTTTCTTTAAAACACAGAACAAAACAACCCTAAGTGACACATGACATCTTCACCAAGCAGTGAATTGAAGTTTGTTGGTGAAACAAAAGCTCAGTTTGTAAAAAATGTCCACGTCTAGTGGAAATTGTGGGACCAAGTTTTTCTAAGTTTTCTTTTCCTAGGACTTTAGTGGGAGGGGAGCTTGTGGATCTAAGCGATGAAGAAAGGAGGCCAGTCGGATTTTGGCTGAGCCCCAGGGTATGAGGGCTGGACTGAGGAGACCGTGATTTTTTACCAGTTCAGCCTGGAGAGAACAGGTAGAACCCTGAGTGACCTGGATCGTCTTCATGAGGGTCCAGCTCTGGGAGGAGCAGAGGTGCTTCCTACAGCGGCCAGTAAAGAGAGATGCCATCTTTTTCTTTGACAGGTATCGTGTGAACTTCAGACCCAGATATGTCACCAGGTACAAGATGGTGACACAGTTGGAATGGAGGTGCTGCCCTGGCTTTAGAGGAGCAGATTGCCAAGAAGGTCCCAGAGATCCCATGAAGACTCCACGCCCCACTCCTGCTCGGCCTCGAAACAGCTTCAAGAAACCCACGGGTAACTTCTTATTTGTACTTGCTGTGCATGGGCCCCACTAATACTTCCAGGGCTCTTCAAACAATAGGACTTATGATTTACAGTATTGAGCTTTCCAAGATCTTAAAAAACATGAATATATGCCTGCAGTAGACACATGTGGCACACAAATTTATTTGCAGAAGGAGTAGCAATTGTAAGACAAACTTTTTGCAAGTAAATGAGCCAACTTGGGAAAGCCCAAGCCTTAGAAATCGGTGAAGAAGATGTCAATGGCTTCAGATTTGTGTAGCCTGAGGCAGAGGTGAGAAGGTGAAATGATGCATTGTTTGATTTTACTTTCCTTTCAGCTACAAGCTCCTCTAAATCTGAATTTAAAGGAGTTAAAATTGTTTTTTAAAAAATAGGTAACTAGAGGGCCGACCAAGTGGCTCAGTTGGTTAAGAGCTCTCAAGAGTGCGAGCTCTGAGCGACAAGGTTGCTGGTTGGATTCCCAGCCTGAGCTGAGCAGTCACTGAGCTGCCAACAGGTGGCAGGATGACTCAGCTAAAAAAAAAAAAAAAGTAGGTAAATAGAATCATTTTCATTTTGTTTGGAGTGAGATAGATGTAAATCTAAGCCTCACATTTGAAGCATACAGTGAGATTGTTCTTACATTTGTTTCTGAATTTCTTTTTTTTGAAGTGAAGTAACAGAAACATGAATAGCTAAGAAAGCAATGGTCATTTTCACCTATAGTACACCACTGGGCCTGTCGAGTGGCGCGGTGGTTAAGCGCTGGCTTTGGAAGCCAGCGGCCCCGGTTCGGGTCCCACTTATGAGGGGCAATGACACTGCCCTGAAAAAAAAAAAATCACCTATAGTACACCATTAATTGTGACATCAAGAGAATGACTTGTATGGGTACATTTTTTTTTGGTCTTTTTTTTCTACATCATTTTATCTTTCCCCTTTTTAAACTTGAGTCAGAATAAATGTAACTTAGATTTTTCTCATGAATTCCATGTTTAAGTCTTTTTGAAATGATTATATTTTTCCATGAGGTGTTTCAGTTTTGAAACTGGTAGTTAGTCCCAATGTTATCCATAAAATAGATTTTCAAATAATATAAAACATAGGAAAATATTTAAGTAGACATAGTAATAACTACTATTTTGTTATAGAACATTACTCTCATTCCTGTATCAGCATATACATTTTGTGAAAGAAAAATTCAATCATCCCACAAATATTTATTGAGCTTCTATATCTACAATAGGTACTTGGGAAAAGTGAAAAATAAAGCAGACATAGCCCCTGACCTCATTGAAGGCAAACATTAGACAAGTAATTACAATAAATCATAATAGGTACTATGATGGATGTGCACATGTGAAGGGGGTTTCTTGGGCTATAATAGTTTATTTTTGTTTTATTTAGTTTCAGTTTTCATTTTACAAGCTCTACTAGGAAAAGCAGTGATCCTCCTCCCCACCCACTTTCCCTTACTTTTTTTTTAATTACTTTAAATGTTTCAGGGACCCTTTTTGAATTTACCTCCGTATCTACTGATTTCTTATTATGGAAGCTGAAGATTTGACTCTCTTTCATCTACTCTCCAACACACTGCTCCTATACCTCCATCTTTTCTATAAAGTTATACTGTATTTTTTATTTAATATTTACTGTTTACATTGTAGTAACTATGTAGATAATGTTTACAGGTATATTGTGCTATGAATATGTTGCCTTGCCTACACAGACTTTTGATTTATATAGAGTTAATAATGATCTTATATTTTTCTTTGCTTGGTTTTCTATGTTTTTATTCCTATTTCAACCCAAACTCTCCTCTGGTTGTTATCTAAATGTCCTCTCAAGTGGACATTTGACATCAGTTTCATCTTCCTTAAGAAATCTCTCCTAGAGCCTTCTCCCCTGCACCATCCTCTTTTCCTGGTTCACTGTTGCTGCCCAGTGATCTTAACTTGCCTCTCTGCTAATTGAGTTTTGTACCTCCTGCTTGCTCTTTCTCAGTTTACTCCCTTGTTTTGGTAGAGCACATCTTCTAGGAGTTTTATGAGATGGTTGGATGGTGATAAACTTTTTTATATTTTATAGTCTGAAAATATTTTTCCTTTAGTTTCAAAATTCTAGGTTAGAAATAATTTTCCTCTAGAATTTTAAAGCATTGCTCAATTTTCTTGCAGCTGTTAAAAAGTTCAAAACCATTCTGATTCCAGTTTTTTATGTGTGACTTGGTTATTTTTGTTTTTTGTGTTTTTTTGTTTTTTGTTTGTTTGTTTGTGGTCATTTTAGTGGGAAAGGAAATGAAAGGAAATGCTTATTCTCAATTCACTATCATTTAGAAAGAACATACTATTTTTGGAACTTATTTTTTAATTTAATCTATAATGAACAACTTTCCATGTTATTAAATATTTTGCAGTATCATTTAATGGCTTTAGAGAGTGCGATTATTTGAACACAGTCCCCTACTGATGGTCACTTAGGTTGTAAGTTTTCATTACTATAGATAATATTTGAATAAGCATATTTTCCTGTTAAATTTTTTTATTCACTTCTGATTACTTACTAGAATAAATTTCTGGAAGTATAATTGCAGGATCAAGAGGATTCTGAGTATTTTGATACATATTGCCCAATTATCCTTTCAAAAAGTTGTAGCAATTCCCACAGTCACCAATAGGATATGAAAGAAGCAGTTCCTTACACACTGATCTTCCCCTATTCTCCTGCCCTATTTTTATTTCCTTTGTTCAGAATAGCATTTCATTTGTATGTGATTCAATAACTTGTTTTATTCTTCTAGTGCCTTGAGATAGAATACATTTTTCAGCATAGAAAATAAGGGTTTTTTTGCAGTTCTCTGCTTGGGAGTTTGGCCATCTGAATTCTCATCTTGGTTTTACTACTAAATTGATTTTAATAAATAATAGCTGTTAGTATGATTGTGTGCAAAAGTTTAGAGGAGATAAAAACAATGAATGTTAACTCAAATATCTATAACATTCGTAATTTACTTCCAGTGTTTGTCAGTGTACATTAATGCAATTTATTTCATTGTAATCTATTTTGTGTTTGACTTTTTCCACTTTACATGTCTCAGTATAGGTAGTCTGCAGGCTTGTTGATGTTAACTTCTTTCTAGTATTCCTTTTAAAAAAAAAAAAGATTTTATTGGGGAATTGGGGGAGGGAAACAGGGTTGGGGAATCAGGGAAGAGGAACAGACAAGTTGCTGTCTTTTTGTTCTTCAGTCTAGTTGTGGAGGACATTGCTTCACTGGCCCATGTTGGCATCATCATTGCGCTCTTCCTGGGTGAGGCAGTCACTCGCCGGCCATTGGACAGCAGCTGCTCATGGTGCCTCATGCCAGCTCATGACAGCTGCTGGCCGCTCATGCTGGCTGCCAGCCTCATGGTAGCTCACAGAAGCCCACTGCAGCAGGGGCTGCAGCCTACACAGTCACTGGCAACTCAGGGCAGCCCAGCTCCAGGTTGAGCTGTTGTTCACCATCTTAGCTATAGAGGGCACAGCGTCACTAGCCCTAATATGGGATCTGAACCAGAGCCCTGCTGCTCAGAGCTGGCATCCCAAGCCAACTCTTAACCAACGTACCCCTCATCCAGCCCTCTAGTATTCCTTTTATCCTACTGAGCATTCAAGGGCATGGTTTGCTTCTTATTCTCCTGTTGTCTCAGATTTCAATAATCTCCTTTTTGTTTAATTTATCTTTCTCTCTATCTATCAGCTTATCTTCACTTTGTGACTCATCACAATCATCTTTATAATATTTTTTATTACTCTTGGATTATTTCCATGAAGGGTATATTTGTCAAAGTAGGATGATCAAAAATTCAGTTTTGGAGCTGGCTGAGTGGCTCAGTGGTTGAGAGCTGGCTTGGGAAGCCAGCGGCCCCAGTTCGGGTCCCACATATGAGGGCCAGGGACACTGCCCTCAAACAAACAAACAAACAAAATAAATAAATAAATAAATAAAACAAATTGCTCATTTAAAAAAAAATCAGTGTTTGTATTCTTTCAATTACAAGTGAACCTTCCTACATATGGCCATATGGCTCCCATTGTTTGGAGATGCCAACAGAATCAATTTCTATATCTCTCTTTTACTTTTAGTTTCCCTAACTGCATAACAGTGCTAAACAATATCTATGAAATTCCTTTAGCATAGTGATGTTAATAAAAGAGAACATTTAGCAGTTACCTGGAAGATAATTTGCTGCTTGTGTAATATCATGCCATCCAAGAGCTAATGGGTGGATCTCACTAAAATGGCTTCTTGTGGTTTTACAGTAAGCAGTCAACCATTGGGGTGTGGCTATAGTTCACTAATGTGAGAATGATGTGTTCATATGATGAAGTAGATAAAAAATATCTCCCTTCAGGATGAAAGAGACCATTGAGTATCTATTATGTGCAATGTACATATTCTCTTAGCAACCCTAGGAAGGAACATAGTACCTCTGCTTCATAGATGAGGCAAATTCACAGAAGTTAACTTGATCAAGGGCAGACAGTAAACTGCAGAGGCAGAATTCAAGTGGAGGTTTGTTTGACTCAAAGCCCATAGTCTTTTACTCTACCACAATAATTACCTGTGGGAAGATGGATCTGAAAGTGAAGGTTTAAGAATATTCTATTTATATCCTGTTTATTGTCTTTGTGGAAACTATGTAAAGGTAGAAAATGTTTAGTCATGTCCAACTCTTTCTTGTAACAGACAATGAACCAAGCCAAATCTCAGAGCCCAAGAAGACTTTTCCATCATCTCGGGCAGCAGAACCAAGTCAGACAGTGGATCCAAAGCAGGAGCCCCAAGAACTTCAGAGTAAGAAAATCCAGGTGCTTGAGGAGAAGGTACTCCAACTCACAAGAACGGTTCTTGATTTCCAATCTTCCATGGCTAGAGTGAACAAAAACCTCAAACGTACCATTCAAGATGATGCCAGAAAAATGTTGGCATCATGGATCAGTAACCTGCACCCCCAGCCCATGCCTGACAGTGCCATTAATACAGATAGAGAAACAGTCCAGCTTCCTGGTGTCATCGACAATAAGGAATCTGGCATGAAGGATATCAAGTCCGAATTGGCCGAAGTCAAGGATGTTCTGAAGACTAAGAGTGACAAGCTAGAAGAGCTGGATGGGAAAGTGAAAGGTTATGAAGGGAAGCTCAAACAGCTCCAGGAGGCTTCCCAGGGCCCAACAGTGACCATGACAACCAATGAGCTCTACCAAGGTTATGTCGATAGTAAGATCGATGCTCTGAGAGAGGAACTCATGGAGGGAATGGACAGAAAGCTGGCTGATCTGAAGAATTCATGTGAGTACAAGCTGATTAGTCTCCCACAGCATTGTGATGACTATGGGAACAGCTACCTAGGAGTGATCGAGCTTATAGGAGAAAAGGAAACAAACCTGAGAAAAGAAATAAATGACCTTCGAGTCCGGCTACAGGATCCTTTAGTTCGGTCAAATTGCTGTGATGGTGAAAAGAATGGTGACTTTGGGCAACAGATCAAGATGTTAGACCAGAAAATTGAAAGAGTTGCTGAAGCCACCAGGATACTGAATGGACGACTGGACAATGAGTTTGACCGACTCATAGTTCCAGAGCCAGATGTGGACTTTGATGCAAGATGGAATGAACTAAATGCAAGGATCAATGTGACAGAGAAGAATGCGGAAGAACATTGCTTTTACATTGAAGAAACCCTTCGGGGGACCATTAATGAAGAGGTAGATGACTTGAAACAACTTCTTGATCAGAAAATACAGTCTCTGGAAGACCGTCTGGGGAGTGTTCTCTTGGAGATGGCGAACAGCACTGTTGCAGAACTCACTCCCCCAGCATCAGCCCTACCAGGTATTTCAGGGGCTGGGAATGAACAGATTATGATGGAATTAAACCAACTGAAGGAAAAAGTTCAAGTTGTTGAGGATATTTGCCTACAGAACTTCCAGGGAGAGCTTCATGGGATAGAAGATATTTTGCCAAATGGAGAAGACCACACAGTGGGTGATAGTTTGAACCTTTTGAAATCTCTAAATGACACGATGCATAGGAAGTTTCAAGAAACCGAACGTAGGATCCAGAAACTTCAACAAGATTTTAGTTTTCTTTATTCTCAACTTAACAACACAGAAGATGATATAAATCATGTTCAAAATGAGCTGAGCAAGTGTAGAGAAGGTAAAAATGCTGGAGTGGGTGGGTTTTCTAAGGAGGGTGAGCAAGAACGGATGGTGGAGTCCCTCCCATCTCCCCAGGACCCCATGGCTCATTGCTGCAGCCAGCTGGAGGAGAAGTGGCAGAAGCTCCAGAGTCAGGTCCTCTCTGAGCTGGATACTTGTAAGGAAAATACACATGAGGTCCAGAGAGAGGTCTCCGTGGTTGAGGATAGGGTGTTTCAGATGGAGAAAACTTGCAGCAAACTGGACTACATCTCAGGAAGTCTTCAGAGGATCAAGGAAGGGCTCAACAAACATGTCAGCAGCCTGTGGATTTGTGTCAGGCAGATGAATGGGACACTCCAGTCACATTCCAGAGACATTTCTGGCCTGAAGAATTCTGTCCAGCAGTTTTATAGCCACGTTTTTCAGATTTCTACTGACTTGCAAGATCTGATCAAATTTCAACCATCAGCAAGTAAGTTGACCTTTACAATGTCATTTTTTGTATGTGTTTGCAACATGTGTTGTGCTAGATTTTGGACAGCTCATGGAGTTAACTATATCAGTGCTACCCAAAGTATGCTTCATAGATTGGTGCCAGTTTGTGAATTGTCTGGTGCTGAGTAGTAATGAGATCAATCCCAACATTGAGAGTAAGTATTTAGAAATTTATATAGTAACTTGACATCACCGTAGCATTCAAACACAGGTGAGTGGGCTGCATCCAAGAACTGTTGTCTTCTGGTTCAGCGCACATCTCCTTTGTTTCCCAGATTTGAATGCCAAATTATTGGGTCCATAAGGACTTGTTGAGGGTCAGCTGTATACCCAGAAGGACCCACTTCCTGACTTGTCCTCTCCCTGTTTTCTTTTTCCCTCTCCTCCCCTTTGGGCCTTTATCATCTTTTCCACCCTGCTCAGCTCCAGGTGACAAAGGCCTGTATGCAATGAGCTGAGATTTCATGGCCTGGTGTGAGCCTATAGAATTTTATGATCGTATCCCAGCTGAGACATAAAAACCAATGAAGGGAAGGCTGGAGCATGAGAGGCAGATGAGCCCTGGCCTTGCTGAGGAGAGCTAGAACCAGGTCCTCAGGAGGTGTGGACAGGGTCTGAGGTAGTCAGAGATAAGGGCTTTGTAGATAAGGAGTTACCCAAGCCAATCAGGAGCAGGAAGCTGGCCTCTGCCCCAGCGTTGGGCTCACTGGTGCACGCTATTTATAATCATTCCCCTCCTGCCTAGGACCACATAGCTCCTGTAGGTCTGTAATGTTGCGTAAAGGTCATAAGACTATGCGTGTATTCATTCTATGAACACACTGTCCCTTGTGGTGACAGTGCTGTCTGGACAGTGCTTTATAATAAAAGATCAAACCAGATATTTCCAGTTGATTTGTAACTCCCAGGCAGTGTGAACACTGTGTTTACTCTTTCATACTTGTCTGTTGAAGTAGCAGTTGGAGGTGAATGCCTTTAGAGTATGACTTCCAAAAGATTATCCTTTTGGAATGAACTCACTGCGGTGAATGTGAAATGCATGGACTTCTGGGAATTTCATTGATTGCAGAGCCAAAAATAACCAAGTAGAGCTTTATCTGTCCTTGTATAACATCAGGCTAGGAGATCTGTGACCTGAATATTAGAGGTTCATGGGAAAATCAGGAATTAAGGTCACAGTGAAAGTCACACATCAACTTGTGAGAAGTCAACAGAACATTTACTGAGCACTTACTATGTGCAAGGCTCTGTGAGGGATGTAGATGAGTAGCATTTTCGGTCATGATGGTGAAGACACACACAGGTCTGCAGAGAGAATGATTGAGGCCGAATGTAAAGGTCCAGTGAGTAGTGGAGGGGTTATGCTGTTAGTTCATAGGATCTTACTGAACCCTTATTGTGTGGTAGGTAATGAGCTATGTGTATGGAGTGTGTAGATGACAGTGTATGTGACAATTACAGACTGTGGGGAAACATGCAGACAGTTGGCACAGGAATGGGTTTGTATAGGCACACTGGGCTTGTGGAGAAGCACCTCCAGCCACAGTGGAAGTTGGGGAGGTCTTCTCAGAGGAGAGAGGCCCTCAGCTGAGTCTTTAAGGTTGAATAGGTTGAGAGTTCAGAGGCTGGCAAGGTGAGGAGTGAGGTGGAGTGATAAGAGAAACTTCTGGAGGGAGGTGTTACTGGTACTAATAATTGAGGAATGGGTTTGATTCAGAAAAGCAGGAAGATGGAGGGTATATCTGTTTAGGAGTTACTGTGAATGAATCAGTTATTTATTGCCATGTAACAGCCTACCCCAAATCTTGATGGCTTAAAACAACAAAGGGGTATTATTGTCCACTATTCTGAGGGTCAGAAACTTGGACAGGGTGGTTCTTCCTCTCCTTTCGTCATTGACTTGAATGACCTACTTGGCTGCAATCAGCTGGTATTGGGCCTAGCTGGGCTGGAAGGTCCAGGAAGACTTCAGTCACATGTCTCTTCCTCAGGATTTCTCCATATGGCTATTCTCCCTCTCTCCATGTGGCTAACTTGGGCTTCCTCACAGCATGGTGGTATCAGGGTAGTCAGATTTATTATCTGGCAACTGGCCCTAAGAGAAGATGGAAGACTAGGCCCACTGCTGGCATGGTGTCACTTCTGATACATTCTGTTGGTCAAAGCAAGTTAGCTCTTGAAGGGTGATGTGGCTTGCATGTGTCAGGAGGGAGGGAATCTTAATGATAGTCCTCATATCGCCCGCTGTGAGCAAAGGGCCAGGGGTGAGGATGCAGCAGCCAGTGACCAGATTGCTGGACAAGGGATGCGGACTCTGGTGTTTCTACTCAGTCTACTCTCCTGTTCACAGATCCCATTCTTTCTTCAGAAGCATCCCTAACAGGGGCTGAATTATCCAGGAGGCAGCCAGTGAGGGAATAGAGGGGCTTCAGCTGATGTTTGCATAGATCCAAGTCTCTCTCATGTCCCTCCCATTAGTACAGATGTTTGGTTATTTTGGGGGACAAAAGGTTCATGACTTTCATCTAGGACTTGGACAAGTGCCTAACTTTCAAAATGTGGAGAACTGCTGTATTTTCATCACTGTCTCACCTTCAGCTCAGTGAAGTGGGTGTGATACCCCTCTCCTGGCCCCTGTACACTCCCACCCATTCATTCACTTAACAAATATTTACTGAGTCATGTCTTAGTGCTGAAGTTTGAGCCCGCATGGATCTTACACTCTAGCTGGGGAGACAGACAATGCACAGCCAAGAAAATAAAGATCTGACTTCAGCTAGTGATCAGTTTGTGGAGAAAGATACAACAGATTGGGGGACACTATATTTTAGGGGAGTGCTCAGGGAGGGTTGCTCAGTGGAGATAACATTTGAGCAGAAATATGAATAAAATGAGAGGGCAAGCCCTGCAGAGATCTAGGGACAAGTGTTTCAGGCAGCGGGAAGAGCGTGTTCAAAGGCCCTGTGGTAGGAACGAGTTTGCCCTGTTGAAAACTCAGAATGACAGTTTGATCAAGTCTGAGCAAGGGGTAAGGTCATAGGCAGTGAGGTCAGAGAGGAGGTAGGAACCATATCATGTAGGATTTTATCAGCTATGATAAAGGATTAGGATTTTCAGTATAGTGAGAAACTATCAGAGGATTTTGAGCCAGGAAGTGTTTATTATTGCCCAGGTTTGCAATCCTAGCTACTCTATACTTTCTCTGTGACTTTGAGCAAGTTATTTATCTACCTAAGGCCTCACTTTCTGCATCTGTTAATTGGAAATAATAATACCTCAAAAAGTTCGTATGAGGATTAATATTCCTAAGTAGTGGACTATTAAGTAGTCCTTGGTAATCACTCAAGAAACATTACCTATTATTTCAGCCTCTGTCCCTCTAAGGGATGTTCACTCTGCTCCTGTATGGTCTTTTCTCCCTTGCTTTTCCTACAAACCCCCAGGCCTCCACCCTCAGAGGAATGAGAGGGCCTGTCTGTACAGAGAATGTGGGATGAGAGATCTGGGTGTTGGGCTCCTGGCTGCCCTGCAGAATGCTTTAGATAGCCAGAGGGCATTTTTTTCCTCTTTTCCTTTTGTTTTCTTCTTTTCTAAATTGAGGGTCAGGTACGAAGTGTAAAAAGCCTAGAAAACTCCCCTCCCTAGTATTCAGGATTCATGTCCAAATACTTTTGTTGACCAGAAGCTTGGCACTTAGGGCCAAATTAGGTTCTAAATGACAAGGATGTTCTTAAATCCTTTGTTCTTCTGTCCGCTTGGCCATTTAGGGTTTGACCCTCTGTGATTGGACACACTCACACTTGTTTTTTTACAGATGGGTGGAGGCACTGGTCCTTCATATTTATCGCCAGCACCCCTTCACTTTTCTTGACTCGGTATCTTTTCCCCACTGTTGGGATGGGGACAGCTCTGGTGTCTGTCCCCAGGTGGAAAGGCAGAGTCTGTTTTCTGCCTGGACCCCCAGCACCGCCTTGACCTGCATTGCAGCCTTTGACAGCTAGGCCCAACCCAGCCTTCTCCTGGTCTGATGCTGGTGCTGAACCTGGCTGGACTCCAGTGTTTCTGCTGCTCCTCTTACAGTTGGGAGAGAAGGGGAGTTCCTGGTGTTGAGAAAGCTGCGGATTGTGGGCAGATGAATAATTCTGTGCTTCAGGGAAGCTCTTTCCCTATGTCACAATTCCAAGAATGGACATGCCTGCCTAGAATGCCACAGTACAGTTTCAACATCCTTTAGTGACAACACTACTTCCATTTCCAAATTGCCCACTCTTTCTTCTGCTTATGTGTTAGAGTAATTTCTCATAGTACTTGAATTATATTAATGATGTTTCATTGAGGAGTGTTACAGATTTAAGAATCCCATCTTTATCAAGTTGCTTAATTTAAGATGTGCAAGATTGTAAGAATGAAAAAACATGAATTTTTCAAATAATTAATCATAAAGCCTAGCCAGGGGACGAGTAGCTTGATATGAATATAATGACAGTTTTGGCTCTCAACTTAAAATCAGCTGAATTTGGGGCCAGTGTAGGTCTAAGAAAGCATGATGGATTTGGAATTTTATAAACATAAAAAGGCTAAATAAACTGCATACACAGGGACCATGCTGACTCCAGACAACACACACTTTTTGACCCTGTGGGCATCTGGTTTTTGTAATGCTCTTTAGTTGGTGTAAATAGCAGCTGCCTTTTTCCATCTCTTAACCTTGAATTTAGAAGTGCAGTGTTTTGAGGACTGAACTCTCCTATAGCTGCACGCAAAATCCTCTGGAAGCTTAAAGAAAATAAGAACTTCTGAACTCACTCATGAGATTCCTGCTTAACAGGGATGAGGTGAAACCCAGGAATTTGTAATTAAATTTGTAATTAAAACAATAAACTCCAACCTCTGGTCCTGGGAGTGGAAGGAAGGCCACTTCAAAGGCAACAGGAGACAACCAACCAGGACTAGCTGTGCCCAGAAAGAAGGGGAGAAAATGGGGCAGGAGGGAGGTGAGGAGAGAGAAGAAAACCACCAACTTTGACACCTGCCACAAACAATAGGACGACTGTCCATGTGCAGATCCACTAATGCATTCTATTCTGTTCGTTATTCATCTGTATCTCCATATGTCTTGATTATTGCAGCTTTATAGTAAGGCTGAAAAATCAGGTAGCATAAATCCTTTCTGCACTTCCATATAAATTTTAGAATTAGCTTGTGAATTTCTACCAAAAAAAAAAAAAAATTCCCAAGTGATGTTTCTCAGATAGGCCAGACTTCCTCTCTGGGATTCAGATAGTGAATTACTTTCCATTTCAAATGAATTGCCACAGATTTTAACACATGCAATTAAAGCTATATCTATATTTCCATGTTGTACTTCTTAGAAATGTAGACCCATTTTTGCCCAATTCTGTGAGCTTTCTGTGTGTTTACTTCTGGACTCACTTTCTTGGCTCAGTCCACTTGGCTCTGCCCTCTCGAGGAAAAGTCAATATAGGCCCTTCTGTGACGTAACCAACTCCCTTGTACAAGCTTGAGGACTTTTTTTCTCTTTATTCCAACCAAATCCAGAAACACCATTTAGGTTGCCATTTGCTCAGAATAGAACCATTCCAGTGAATACACAGTTTCCCTTTCTTTGTTGTCAAGAGAACAGTTCAGGTTTTCTGTCAGTTTTGTCTTCAGCCTGAGAACCCTTTCATGTGCCGACATGTCCTCCACCTAGAGGGCACAACTCCTGGCCTGCTCTCACCTCAGCCTTCCTGCAGGGAAGATCAGTAGCTGTTTCCTCAAGAAGCCACCCTATGCCCATTCAGGGTTCACAGTTCCTCTGAACTTCCTGAGGAGCAGGTATTAATCGCACCTCAGTCAGTGGTGGCTTGTGAGCCTGTTCCCAGGAACTGAGCTTCTGCTGCAATGTGGTAATGGATTCTGGAAAGATCTTACATCCATCCACTTAGCTGCCTTATGTCAGCATTTTGATGGATTTTTTTTTTTTAAAGCCAGAAGTCTTGATTGACATCTTTAAAATACTTCTGTAGTTGCAGCATTTAGTCTGCAGACATACCCTCCCGATGCCAGACAGATCAGATTTCACCTCCACTGGCTTTGTAATTAATTGTACTTCATTCTTGCATGTTACTGCACCCATCATTTCATCTGATTGGCACCGAATTCTGCCTGGGTGACAGGAGGTATTGCATATTTAGCCTGTGTGATGGAGGAAGCTGATAACTCAGGTTTCAGTGGCTTTCCCACAGCCAGATCTTGAACACAGACTCTAATATCTAAGGCCAGTGTCTGACCCCTACAGCCTCTTCTTCTGTGCCAAGACACCACCAAGTTGCCAGAAACATACTAAAGGAGCTTAATTTTTGCAACTTAGATTCCCATTGCAGCCAGCCTGCCTCCAGGGTTTCCTAGCGGCTGCAGGAGACAGACCGCAGGCTCCTGTCAGCAGAGTGAGGGCATTAATCAGATGGAAGATGTACATTCTTAGCACATCAGCCTCGTGGACTTTTGGGGATTTTCTCAGGTAGGTCTTTGTTTTAGTAAAGTTGAAATTGGCTTTTAATAAGAACTTTAAAGGAGAGGGAGTGGCCTTTACTACCAGATGTCAGGTCCATCCATGGTAAGGCCCAACTTGCTCACGGTGACACTAGGCCATACATTGGCATCAGGACGGTGCCATGGGGCAGGTTCCCAGAACAAGAGCCAGCACATGTCTGGTTGATCCATTCCTTACCACTCCTCATGCGGTAAATGCAGGGGCAGCAACACTTGGCTCTTATGAAGAACTCAATTCAAATGGTCACTGTCTGAATTAGAAACATATGTTCAGTTCAGAAAGACACTGCCAGAGAGCTATCGTTTCAGAATGAGCAAAACCCTGTCCAGTCTTTGTTCAACTTTGTAATAAATGTGCATCTCAGAAGTGCCACATGATGCTGTGGAGCGAGCATGAGCTGGAGAGGCCAGGGCTGGGGTCAGTCCAGGTCCAGTGCAGCTTTCTTGTTACTGTCTTTGCTGTGAAGTGATGGGAGATTTGGAACACTCAGCTCTCCACAGCACTCGTGGACAGACTCCCCAAGGAGATTAGTGGAGGATATTTGGCCAAAGCAGTATTTTGTTCATTCTTTCTTCTCTGCTTTCAACTGGTATGACAAACCTGGGTGCTGAGGGAGTGATGACTATAAAAGAGATAACTATCACTGTCTCTGTGTTCCATCAATGCCCTAATAGGGCCCCAGACTGGCAGTTATTGGCAAACTTAGGTGCCCAATTTAATGGCTGGCAGGAATTTGGGTGTGGTCCATAGTACCTGCCTTCTTTTACTCACCAAACACTTAAATGTCTCAAGGCCTATGCTAGGCCCTATACTTAGCCCTGGGGATAAATATGATCATTGAAATATGTCCTCAAGTGTTCATCGCCCAGCAAGAGAGGAAAGATAAGAAATTGAAAGGGCCTTTAGAGGCCCGAAGAGCTTTATGGTTCAGAGGCAGGATTGTTCAAGCCCTACTGGGCAGATCCAGGATGGCTTCACGGAAGAGGTGGTATGAGCTGGGACTTCAGGGATGGGTGTGTTTCTCTCTGAGGGAATCAAAAAAGGCCATTTAGGGAGTTCGAACAACAAAAGCAAAGGCACAAAAGAATGAAGCTCAGATGAGAATTGGACACCAGTGAGGGTATTGAAGCCTGCAGGAGGAGATGGGCAGGTGACTGGGGCTCAGGGTGTCAGACAGAGGAGATTTGATTCAATTTTATGAGCAGTGGAAAACAACTGAAGATTTTTGGCAGAGAAAAGATGACTAGTATGCATTCTAAAGAGCACTGTGAAAAAGGTGTGGAAGAAGGAGCCAAAAATATTTCAGAATTAGAATAAGCAACAGATTGTGGTGTGCATGTGAATGTGTGTGAGTGATAAAGGAGGAGGACGAAAATATGATTCTGAGTGCTTGGATGAGCTGACCAGGAGAAGGACGGTAGATTTCAGAGAAACAGGGTTGGTTTGAAGGGTTTCGTGGGATAGGTAAGAAAAGAAGGACCAGTTTGAGGGGCTGAACTTTGCTATTTTAATGTACTTTGCTGACAGTAATTCACTGAGGGTTGTAGGACTAAAGAAAACTGTTTTTTACTTTTAAATTTTGAATGGAGACACCTATGAAAGAGGGATGGAGACACCTAGGAAACAGGGATGTTGCATGGAGCAGCTCCAAGAAGAGAAGAGAGGTTGAGTGCTGGGGGCTCAGGCAGAAGGGTGTGCCCTGGAAGGAAGGATAACTCCTGAGCAGGAGGAAACAGAGTGAGGAGGAGGAATGGGAAGATGGACAAAAAATAGATTCAAGCATGCTTGGATTGGAAAGGATGGGGTAGAAGTAGGCCCTGGTGTCTTCTACAATTACATTTTATAAAAATTAGTAAAATAGTATGGAGAATCTTATAATTAAAATCAGCATTGCTGAACTCCACTCCTAGGTATTTATCCTGAAAAACCCAAGACACTAATTCGAAAAAATATATGCACCCCTATGTTCATTGCAGCACTATTTACAATAGTCAAGACTTGGAAACAACCGAAATGCCCATCGGTAGATGACTGGATTAAGAAACTGTGGTACATTTATATAATGGAGTATTACTCCGCTATAAAGAAGAATGAAATCGTACCATTTGCAATGATATGCATGGACCTAGAGACTATTATGTTAAGTGAAATAAGTCAGTCGGAGAAAGACAAATACCATATGATCTCACTTACATGTGGAATCTGAAAAACTGAATGAATGAGCAAAGTAAACAGAAACAGTCTCATAGATATAGAGGAAAAACTGAGTGTTGCTAGTTGGGACGGGGGTGGGGATGAGGGAGAAGGGGAAGGGATTAGACAGCATAAATAGGCAACTACAATATTGCCACAGGGATATGAAAGACAGTTCGGGGAATATAATCAATAATGTTGTAAATATTTTGTGGGGTGTCAGATGGTCACATGTCTTGTTAGGGAGACCATTTCATGGATGGAGTAGAGGCTTGATCACTGTACTGTACACCTGAAGCTGATGTCATATAATATTGTATACCAACTGTAATTGAATATATAGATATTCACAGGATGTGGATTATACTGTGGAAGGGACTCAGAGGAAGTGTAATAGATATATATGATATGGGGGGGAGGAATGGGGTGGTGAATTGGGGGAGTGGTGTTGTCACTTTGAGGGGTAAAAAAATATAACTATTGCACTGTGTTGTATACCTGAAACTAATTTAAAAAAAAATCAGCATTGCTGCTCCCACTTTTCATCATCATTCTCTCACTTTCCTGGAGTAACCACATGCAACTCTTTCAGCTATTATTTTGCCCCTGATATTTGCCTCCATATTTCTAAATTGATTTATTAGCTTTAGACATATTGTAAATATTGTATGTAGTATGTAGACATATATATATATATATATATATATATATATACTTAATCAGCTACAGACAGCCTACACATTAGACTTTGTCATGTCTCTCCCTGCTTCCTCTCCCCTTACTCCCAATAGAGTTGTACCACAAAAATCAAGTCAATATTTATGCTATTATAATCTTAAATAGCTCAATAGCTAAATATGATTATGTTGCTTTTTGTTTTGCTTTTCATAATAGTGTTGCCTTGTTGTTTAATAGGTTTTATGTATACTTTGGATTTTTCTCACCCTTCAACAACTCTCTCAATATAATTTTCCACAGCATAAAATGTTTCGATTCCATTCTTTAAAACAAGTGAGCCTCCATCCAATCTGGACTGCTTATTCTCTAGACTTGCTATAATGCTTTCAATCTGAAGCTTCCTTCACTACCATCCTAGAAATTTCTTGAAACTCTTTCTGTTTAGAGACCCTTTTATTTATTTCATATTTCTTTCTTTCTTTTGTGGTTTATTCTCTTGTTTCAGTGGAGTACATTTTCCAATAGCTTTCTAAGAGGAAGTTTTGTTTTGTTTTGAAAATTCCATTTCTGAAAATGTTTTTATTCTTGTCTTACAATTGACAGATATTTTGGCTGGGTATGGAATTCAAGGTTAACAATGATATTCCCTCAAAATTTCAAGGCTTGTTCTCTTGTTTTCTAGTTTCTGATATTGTCATCGAGAAGCCTGATGATCCCCTTCTCATTTGAAATCACTTAAAACATTTTTTTCCCCTGAACACTTCTCTTTATCTTCAGTGTTCTGAATACTGGTTTGGGTCTTTTATTCAATAATTGTGCTGAGATCTTTCATCTTCTTTAGTCCTGAGAATTTGTGTGTGTTGTATTTGATAATTCTCTCCTTACCTCATCCCTTCATCCCAGGTTTTCTGATCTTTTGTTTTTTTGTGGGGAAAGACTTCTGGGTTGACCCTCTAATTTTCTTATGGTTTCCTTCCTATTGTCCATCATTTTGTCTTCCTGTTCTACCTTCTAAAAGATATCCTTGATTTTATCTACCAAAATTTTATTGAATTTTTATATTTTGGCAAGCATATTTTTATTAGCAAAAGTTCACTCTTATTCTCTGATTAGGCCTTTTTTTTTAAAGATTTTATTGGAGAATTGGGGGAGGGGAACAGCGTTGGGGAATCAGGGAAGGGGAACAGACAAGTTGCTGTCTTTCTGTTCTTCAGTCTAGTTGCAGAGGACGTTGCTTCACTGGCCCATGTTGGTATCATCATTGCACTCTTCCCGGATGAGGCAGATCAGTCGCTGGCCTCTGGATCGTTGCTCACCGCGGCTATTGGCAACTCACGCTGGCTGCCGGCCACTCACTGTAGCCTATGGCAGCCCACTGCAGCAGGGGCTGCAGCCTACACCGTTGCCGGGGCTCACACAGCCCAGCTCCAGGTGGAGCTGTTGTTCACCATCTTAGCTGTAGAGGGCAGTGTCACTGGCCCTCATATGTGGGATTCGAATCGGGGTCACTGGCGTCCCAAGCCAGCTCTTAACCAATGTGCCACTCGGCTGGCCCTGATTAGGCCTTTTTAATACCAATCTATTCTTGCATCTTGAATGGTGTCTTCTGTTTTCTGTGAGGGTATTACATGTTTATTTTCTTGCATTGTCTGCTTCTTCAGAGTTCCTTTTCATTAATGTTGGTTGGATGACTTGTTTTGGTCTCTTTCACATTGGAGGCTTTCCTTGCACCTCAAATGATCTTGACTGTGGTTCAAATTTAAAGGTGAGGCATAGATAGGGTTTCATGCTTGTGGGCTTCACTGTGGAGTCAATTTGAAGATTCCTCCTATCTCTAACCTGAGGTGTAAACAAGTATTTTAGAAGCTGAGCAGGGGAATGGAGTGGGGCTCGTAATTCAGTGTGTAGACTTTGACTTAGTGTATTCAGACTGTTCTCTCAACTTCTCTCGCCAACTGTGGCTGGCGTTTCCATGTCTGGAATCCCTCTGCCTGTTTCTCTGTCTAACCCAACCTTCTCAACCAGAGTTCTCAAGAGAATTGAAGACTGATGCTGTTCCACTAAATGGCATGAATTAACTTTTCTTCTCTGCATCTAGAATGGTATTATCTCTGTATTAACCTTAGGAGCATTGAGAAAGGGATCACTGCACTCATTCTCTACAGGGCTTAATTCTCTCATGGAGCACTGGTCAGGAAAGGCTATTTGAGAAACAGCCTCCCTTTGGGGTTAGAAGTGGATGAGCAATCTGGCTCTGTGGGTGGAGGGGGAGCATGTATTTAATATGCCATAGTTACCTTAGTGAGTTTTAAAATCAAACTAGACAGCGGGTCAAAATGCAGTCACTGATTTTACCAGGACATAATTTTATAGCTTTGGAATCTGAGCACTACAGGCACCACAGGGACTGAGGAGGTGGGGGATCGCTTTTGAGGGTGGTATCTGGCCAGTCCCGATTATTTTTAGATGCCTTGTAGGTCCTCAGGAAGGCTTCCTGGAAGGCTAGTTCCAGGAACGTATTCATTGGAGGAAAGGGCAGCAGCTTCTCATCTATGTCACAGCACCATCCCAAGATGTAAGGCAAGTGTTAATCAGGAGGTTCCTCTGGTGGAAATCCCCTTGGTTGGTGACCTTAAGGTTGTGGTGACAGGCAAGGGCTGTCGCTGTTCCTTTGGGTCCTGCTTTTGCTGCAGAGGTGGCCAGAGCTCCATGATACCTGCTTGGGTCGCTTTGGTGTCTGTACCCAGAAGGCTCTCGGCTTGTGAAGCTGTCCACAGTGACCCCAAGACTAGCTTGTTTAAAAAAAATGTAAAGTTGCTGGTGGCAGCAGATTCCTCTCAGTAGTTTGTGATAATATGTATAGTATCATTATGCAGTAAAATCAGGAAGTTTTGGGTGCTGGAGCCAAGAATGGTACTGTTTTAGGGAGTGCAACCATCATGTAGGGAGGCTGAAAATCCCACTCCCTGGGGAAGGGGGGGGCCTTCAAAACCTTTTTTTTTTTTTCAAAGATTTTTATTGGGGAATTGGGGGAGGGGAACAGCACTGGGGAATTGGGGAAGGGGAACACACAAGTTGCTGTCTTTCTGTTCTTCAGTCTAGTTGGGGAGGATGTTGCTTCACTGGCCCACGTTGGTATCGTCATTGCGCTCTTCCTGGATGAGGCAGATCGGTCGCCGGCCTCTGGATGTCACTCACCACGGCTATTGGCAGCTCATGCTGGCTGCTGGCCACTCACTGTAGCCTATGGCAGGCCATTGCAGCAGCGGCCGCAGCCTACACCGTCGCCGGGGTTTGCACAGCCCAGCTCCAGGTGGAGCCGCTGTTAGCTGTGGAGGGCAATGTCATTGGCCCTCATATGTGGGATCCGAACCGGGGCCGCTGGCATCCCAAAACCAGCTCTTAACCAATGCGCCACTCGGCCGGCCCGAAACCTTTTTAGATTGTTCCTGGGCCACCCAAGAGCAGCTTGACCTCAGGTCTTTTCCAAAGCTGCGAGGCAATCTGTCTCCAAGCTGCAGTGGCTGCTCTTGGGTTCCTCAGGGAAGTGCCCACAATTTCATTGATGCTACTATGGGGGCAGCCACTCAAGCACCACTTTTAGTCTCTCAGAGGGTCTGCGGCTGAACAGTCAAGCCTGAGGTTTTTAACTCTGTGTATTGCTTTCCATTTTTCAAATGCTCAGCGGAGGAGCCCTCAGAAGTGCCTCTGCCCCGAGGAAAGGACCCGCAGGCCCCTGAGAGGCCTCCGCAGCTAGCAGAGACCCCCACAGAGCCATCTCATCCACAGCTGACCCCTCCATTGCTGCCTGAACCCAGTGCGCCTCCGCCTCCTGAGGACCCTGGACAACAGCTGCACACAGGCCAGCAGCCTGGTTTGCCTGAGAGACCCCTGCAGCCGCTGCCCCCACCAGTATGGCCCAGCTTGACAGGGCTGCCATTCTTGCCTGGCTCCACTGGGGTCATTATGGAGACTGGAGAGGCTGGACCTCCAGGGACGATGGGCATGTCAGGCAGGGGCCTGCCCCAGGGAGTGGATGGCCAGACGAGGCAGGTGCCCATTCCCAGTGCAGAAGGCTTTGCAGGAGCACCAGGTAAGCCCATGTCCACTGCTGCTGGGCACATCTGAGCTGCAGAGGGTGGGAGTACATGGAGGGGCAGCCTGAGTCTTAGGGGTCTGCTGCAGGGGCTTTGTGGGTCCAGGGCACAGGGTCCAAAACTTAGCTCTCCAAAAGTGTTGAGGTTCTGAGGGCTAATTGAACCCCCAGAAGCTGGAGTACCCCAGGGAGAGTGCAGTAAATTATACTTAGAATTGCCCCGTGGGCTGGACTACCTGGGCCACGGGGCTGCTCGATCTTCCCAGCAGGAAGTGTACCTGGGAAACCAAATGTGTACTGGGAGCTTGTGTCCCAGCAGAGACAGCTGCACGTTGGAGTGGGTAGGCCAGAAGTTTCTGGCTCAAATCCCAGCTGTGTAATCACAAGCTTTGGGGAGCTTCCTAAGCTGGGTTCAGCTCCTTCCCGTAGAGTGAGGATAGTAATAAGACCCCAGGGAGCACTGTGAGGCTGGAGGACAGCCTCATTCAATGCTTGGCTAAAGAGTGTTCCATGCAAGTTGTGTCAGCACCAGTAGGGGGTGAGGGTGATGGTGTTGGGCAAAGGCAATAATGGACAGAAAAGAGACCAAGCATTTGTGGGATTAGTTCAAATTACAGATGAGCAAACTGAGGCCCAGGGCTATGACTTGCAAATAAATGGTGCTGGACAGTTTGTTTTCTGTTAGTTTCATGTATCATGGATGCTTATATGCTATTGGGTTATTGTCTGTCCATCCATGCCTCCATCTATCCATGTAACAAACGTTGCATCCAGTCTAGTTGGAAGTGAAGCCTGTGAACAGACAATACTCCTAGAGGGCAAGAATGGTAGTTGGCATATATGAGTCTGATTCAGTCTTTGGACTTCTCCCTGGCTTGAGAAGCCACAGCATCTCATCTTTCTCTTCATGTACCCTCAGCCAGCCCACCCTCAGGGCCATCTCTGCCCAAGGCTAGGCCGGCTAGCAAGGAAACAGGCACACTGGGTACTAGAAAGGCAGCTTGGAGTGGGTGCCCTCGCTTCATGTTGATTTAAAGAAATAGTCTAAGGAGCAGGGAGAAAAAGAGGGGCTTTGAAAAAATGACATGTTATTTAGGAATCTGATATTCCATTCCCATTTTGTTTTTCAGGATACCCCAAGTCACCTCCTATAGCCTCCCCAGGTACGTCTGCTTGGAGACAAGGGCAGGAGGCTCGTTCTCCTTGGCAGCCTCTGCCCTGCATGTCCTTTCTCCTTCCTTTGGTCTATTGGTGTGGGTGGAGATTGGGGCCAACCCCATCCCCGCCTACCAGCCATGGGATAGGGCCTCTGCTAACTGCAGTAGACTGAGCTACCCACCAAGGTTTCTTCCCAGAGAGGGTCAGAGTCATGCCTGAGACAATGAAATTTCCCTCATGCTTCATCCCAGCTCATGGAGTTTCCCGAGGACCACTGAGTGGACCTCTGCCCGGTGTGGCCCTGACCAGCTTCCTGGGAGTCCAGGTTTTATTGGTTTTTTAATAAGTAAGCAGCTCCCTAGATTATTCTTGTTATCCACTCCCTGACCACTCCCATCCCCCCCCACAGCTGTATGATGCACAACCCTCCCCTCCCCCCCACGGCATGACATATGGCCTGCTGTCACTGAGGGATTCTCTGTCTCACACATTGTTGGCCTCCTCCCATCCCCCCACGGTCTCACACACACTTCCAGCAAGTATCTATCTGTCCAATTGCCCAGCTGTCCCCACTGCTGATCTGATAAGGACCGTCTGGCACCTCAGGTGTGAGGATGGTTTATGTCCCTGTGTGGTTTACTACTGAAAGGTAAAATAAATTGGTGAGGCTGCCTCTCAGAACAGGCCCTAACCCCATCTGTCTGTGAACACGTGTGTCCTCTCTGTTCCAGGGGTTCTGGCACCTTCTCTGGTGTCTTTCTCTGCAGGGCTCACCCAGAAGCCTTTCCCCAGTGATGGGGGCGTTGTCCTCTTTAACAAAGTGCTAGTCAACGACGGGGATGTGTACAACCCCAGCACCGGTAAGTTCTGAGGGGGCATGCTCTTTGGGGTGGGGGCGCCATTGTAGAGATGTCCCATTAGCTGAGGGCACTTGAGGGGGCAGTTGGCAGTGTTGCTGTTCCCTGTTGTGGGTTTTTGTGAAGAGGTTTCCAGCTCGCAGGCTGCAGGGCGGGTGGGTGTGCAGAGACATTTTATAGTCATGAGGTCAGCATATCAGGCCTTGCCATGGGACTTGTTTATGTGATTGTGGAGGTTGTTAGAAAGGCTCTCCCAGCCCCAGGCACAGAGAGGCCCTCTTTCACGGTTATCTGTCATCCTCACACCCCGGGACAGGGCAGGTGGGAGACCAATACCCTGCCTCCTCCCAGAGCTCATGGTTTATGAGGAACAGAGCCAAGAAAGGGACAGCTTTTCTCCAGTAGGGCAGCCCTGTGTTTGGGGTCTCTTGCTTTGAAACAGAACCACTTTAGCTGCTTGGATTCTGCCTGCAGCACCCATGTTGTCTCCCAACCCATGAGAATACTAGGGACAGAGGTCACCTTAGGTTCCTGTGGCACAGGTTTCCTCCCTCTGCCCTACCACCCTTGAGCCTGGGCTTCTGTCCTTGGGGACTGGAGGCAGAGTACTTCCCATCAGGTCAGATGAGGGCATCTGGTTTCCTGCATAAAGAGGAGAGTCAGAGCCCCACCTGACCCACTGATATCTCCCTAGGGGGCGTGCTTCCCTACCTGACCCAGTGACAACTCTGGGGGAAGAAGAGTTCTAGGTGTGCCTGGTCAGATCAGGGCAGAACCCTCAGGCGGGTGCTGAGGGCCAAGGTGGCCTGGGGTTCTTTCCTGAGGAGCTCGAAGACCTCTGTGGAGAGGCCAGTGTCTGGGACAATCAAGTGCCAGCAGACTGAGGTGCCCATATGGGCTGCATGTATGTGATGGCTGATAGATTACTGGGAGGCTATTGGGAGATAGAATTGAGTTCTGGGTAGTTTTTAGTCATCACTCTGTCTTCCTTGCCTGGCCACTGTCTAGCTATATCCCACCTGTTTTTAGGACAGTGGTTTTTAAGTGTTAGTGAGCATTGAAGTCACCAGGAAAAATGGAACTCTGGGTCCTCCAGGTTGACTGGAGGGAGGCCCAGGACCGTTTCTAACCCGTTCCCGAGGCTCGGAGGCAAACAGCCTGGGACATGTCACACGCTGCTTTGCTTTCAACTCAAGTATGGCTTCCTCTGGGGCCCTCACTCCATGCTGCCTTGGTGGTAGGACAGCTTGCCCACCCTGTCAAAGCAGGGATGGTGACCCACATTTCTCCCACAATCCTAGGATGTCCAGCCCAGAACCTTGCTTGTCAGGCAGGTTCTCAGTAAAGGAAATTCTGGGTGACCCTGAGGAGGTCACCTGCACTCTGAGGGAACACAGGCCAGGTGCCCAGAGTGCTGAGGCTGGGTCTGTCCTCAGGCCCAGGTGCCTTGGGACATGCACCTGGGCCTTTTGCTTACTTACTATTAAAAGCTGGGGAAGGGAGCTGGGTGGCATTTTTCAGGGCAGTTTGAAGCCCCAGCCCCTGAGAGTCCTCAGCTCCAGGCCCTCCAGTCTGTCAGTTCTTGGCCTGTGGTCCATGTTCCAGGTTTAGTCCTCCCCCAGAGCTCAGGGGAAGTGGCTGGTCCTGTAAGCCTTTGGTGTGGGCTCTGACTCTTCTAGCTGTGGATCCACCTACAGCTGTTGCTGCTTTGCAAATGGTACATCTACAAACCTTATTTCCTCTTTCTCACACCATCTCCCCACCTCAGACCACCACTCTCCCTGCCCTCCGAGGCCCAGACCTATGGGTCACTGGCTACGTGAAAATCAGCTTATTTCTGGCCATTAATGGATGCTACCTATATACTGATCCAGTGCAGGGAAGCTGGCTCTTCCATGAGAGGAGGGATGGTTGTGGCCTTTCCCTGTTAGTGACAAGCTTTGTGGGTTTTTTGGGGTCTACCTCCTCAGGAGGCAGCTTAGGCGTTTTGCAGATATTGTGTCCAGCAGCTAAGCTTTGAGGCTAATTCTAAGTTGACCTTGGGGTGCTTTCAGTGATGGAGAAAACTCTGAGGCAACCGGGATCTGGGTGGCTCACTTACCCATTGCAACCTAGGCGAGGGGGCCTCATCAAGCATGTGTGGCACACATGGCATTGCAAAGGCTGGTGGAACCAGTTGCCAGAAGTACTAGAGGCCAGATAGTTCTCTCCCTGGACTGTGTGCAACACTAAGGGGCAAGTTTTTCCTAGGGCTGCTCTGGGTGTAGGTGAGGTATATTAACTATACCAAATGCTAGGGGGTTTGCAGTAGCTGTCCTGTTCTGGGTGTGACACACAGAAGACAGTGGGTCTTGCAGTGAGGACTGGGTGAATGGCAAAGAGCTAAGGGTCTGTCCCTGGGTGGGTGTAGGTGGGCTATCTCCTCGAGAGTTAACTGATAGATAATCTGTTGCAAAAGGCTATGATGGTGTCACATGAACACAGGTATCTGCCTTCTTCCTCCCAGGGATCTTCACGGCTCCATACGATGGGCGCTACCTGATCACAGCCACCCTCACTCCTGAGAGAGACGCATACGTGGAAGCTGTCCTGTCAGTCTCCAATGCCAGTGTGGCCCAGCTACACACAGCTGGCTACAGGAGAGAATTCCTGGAATACCACCAGCCTCAAGGGGTTTTGCACACTTGTGGGGGCCCTGGGGCATTCCACCTTATTGTGCACTTGAAGGCAGGAGATGATGTCAACATAGTAGTGACTGGGGGCAGGTTGGCTCACACAGACTTTGATGAAATGTATTCCACATTTAGTGGGGTTTTCTTATATCCTTTCCTTTCCCACCTCTAGGGCATTGGGGAAGGGGAAAAAGAGTTGTTAAGAACTGGAAAACTTTAATATATTCAGTTTATGTATGTTCCTTACCTGGCTGTGAAGGTTACCACACCTTCGAGTTCCCCAGCAGGCTGCAAGGAGTGAAACACATGGCTAACATGGCCACCAACTTCTGTCACTCTGGACATCTCTCTACCTGTAAGCTGGGTCCTCTCATGTCTCCCAGTTCGGGCGGCATGAGCTGGGCCTACAGGGTGCCAAACGAAGAGGCTCAAACTGCTGCCCTGTAGGCCTAGGCTGTAGGATCATGTCCTGCTGATGCAGAAGGAAGAGCTGCTGGATACAGGTCTGGGAGGAGGCGGGCTGGCCAAAATTGATCCCTGTGGCTAGTCTACCAAAGAGCAAACCAGTCACCACTGTCTTTGTGTTTATTTATACTGCATGCAGGAGAGAAGTTTAAACACTGAAGTGCTTTAGTGGCACTTGCTGCCACACAGAGACCTGGGGTTCAGTCTGTGCTGTCCCAGGTTTGGTTCACCACTGCTCACCCTGGGCCTCTGCCCAGCTGTGAATGGATGCATGAGAGACTATTTGTTCAGCTTGTTGGCTCCTTGAATGACATGTACAATTTAAGTGCAGAGACAGGGAGTGTCAATAAAGATGTAAAATCACTAACCCACTTCAAGTTACTTAAATCTGGTGCCTTATGGATTGAGAGTTGTTGCTAAAAAGCAAACTGCAGAAAGTTAATTGACTTTCTGATGGCTATAGAAAGTAAGCTTGAATAAATTAATCTCAACCACATAACTTAACCCTCAACATCCAAGATATACACTTGGTTCATTTTTGCTTGTAAAGACAGACAAGATGTGTTTGGATGTTAAGGCTGTCGCAGCTGGAGGGGCTCCTCCAGGGATACTGAGAATTCACATCTAATCAGCAGCTGTCCAGGCTAATGAGATCGCTCACTGCCCAGCCCACATAGATGCAGCTTTAAGAACTCTTGGGTTCCTAGGCAACAGGAGGCCCAACATAAAGCTGAGCACACGCTGAAAGCTGAGCTCATCTGAAAAAAGCAGGCATCTTCCTGTGGAGAGCACATTCTGTTCCAGAGGCCCAGGCACATTACTCCCTGACCAGCAGCCACAGAAACCTTTAGGCAGATCCTTAGTACCAGGTAGTCTCTGCTCATCAGGTTGGTAAAATATGTTGGTCAATCAAGAGCCACTGGGTGAGGCAAGTCCCCTAGAGGCTTTTTCCCTAGGGAAAAATGTGGACCATAGACAAGTTTCCTTGGCCTGAGTCAAGCCACCACTCTTATGCTGTAAAAACTGCTTTGAGTTTCCAAGAATGCTTGCAAATGATATTATAGAGTGACCACTGCACACTGCAGAAGAGCCTTCTTCCTTACTTCCCTCAGCTAGGGAGCAGTGACCAAGAACCTGAAGGTTTGCTGTTTTAGTATTTTAAAGTCTGAGCCTCTCTGTCCAGGAGTGGAAGGGGGAGGGGTGGGGAGAATGGCATTCTCATTTCTCCAGCTGGGGAACTGGCCAGAGGTAGCTGTTCGGAGTATTGCTGGCTTCCTGGAAATGACTCATGGGAAAACACCCCAGTGCAATGGAGCATTTTCAGGAAAACCCAGTTGGCACATGCACATGCTTTTGCCCTCTCTCTTGCACTCCCCCTTGTAAAGACCATACTTGGTGCCAGAAAGGACAAATGTGCGATAGGTGGAAAGGCAGGGGAGACCAAGAAGGCAGTAACTACTTTTTTCCCTACTCCATAGATGGATGATTCTCCAAAGCACCAAGCCACACTTGATCCTACTCAGTGAATCCTGACAACTCATTTACTGAAAAAGTTGAATTTCAGCTGTGTGTCTACCAAAATAGGCAAAGTAAATCTAATTAATTATAGCAGATCCTGTGTTCATGTCAAGATGACACAGGACAAAAGATGGATCATGGCCCATTTAGGAGACAGCTTCTTTCAAAAGGGAAAGGCTGTACTTTTGTACAGAGAGAAAATGGAAGGTTACCTGTACTCAGTCAGAGCTGTGGAGCTCTGCAGTAGCCCCTTCCAGAAGCTAGCAGTCCTAAGCTGTGTGCCTGCAAGTGAGATGAATGACCCAAAGACTTAATCAGGCACAGGGTTACAACTTCTGAAATAAAGGAGTTGTTGAGATAAAGGTCAGGGCACTTCTTAGGTAAGCAGAGACAGGACTGGGAAATTTTTTGTCCCCTGCATGAAACATTAGCAAAGGGCCTCATTTAAATGATTAAAAACAAAATGATCCCAGCAATAAAGAATGCAAATCAATGCAAATTGCATTTGAAATAATTTCCATGTTAGCACATTAATCTTGTTTTCTCAGTGATCCTGTCATCTTTCCAACTGTTTCTCATGATTTCCAGTTTGAAAAGGGTATTTGTAATCAGAGACACACCCAGGTCCATCCTTGTAGATCTGAAACACAGCTTTGTGTGTATTCACTTTCTAAACATATGAGTTTTCCCTGTACTGCCCTATCAAAGTGAAGGAAAAAGGAAGGATACAAACTCTAAGAGGTGCAGAGTGAAGCAGAAGGAAGCTGCAGTTGAGACAGGCCCTGGGAGAGCTCTGGGATGGAACTCACATTGCTTCTATCTGAAGAGCTCGAAGCTGTTCGGGGTAAAAGCTATTTCCTTTATCATCAGCCTCTCTGAGCACTTCCTTTCTCTTCCCAAAGTACACCCCAAATAGCCCCAGTGGCCTTCCCTCGACTTCTCACTCAGCCATCATTACATGGCAAAGAAGCATGAAATGAGAGCTTTACCACACTTGAAGGCACACTCTCAAGGAAGACTTTTGGGATTCAACATGTTTGGCACATCTGGCAGGGCCTGGTGATCTGGGGGGAATAAAAAGATGCTCATTTAAATAATATGTGGGATGTGGTTTTTGATCCAAGATCATGTTGACGGTCCTAAGCTGATGAAAACATGAGGATTGCTAAGTAGTATTCACCATGAAGATAGGTTTAATGAAAGGTGGGGTGGTTCTGAGCAAGATTCTCAGGGGACCCCTGAAATGATGAGGGGTGGGATGGAAACATGCCTAGAAAACACCAGTGAGAACACACCAGAAATTACATATGTATGAATGAATCACTCCCTGGCAAAACCTACAAAGCAAGAGGTTAGTTCCTGTGGGTGTAGCCTCACTTTTGGAGTCCGATTTTATAAAAATAAGCACCAGAAAGAAGTCCTTTCTGTAAACAAATGTAAGTGTCAGCAAAGATCAAAATGCTAATTTATGGAAATTATCAATTTCTGGAAAGAGTACAGAGGAGATAGTTTAAATGTCCTCTGAAGGAAAGAGTCAAATGCATTCAGTTTACGTTTGTTTATTGTTGTAACATTTTGTTTTGAACATCAAACACTGCACCAAAATATGAGCCATTTATCTTAAGACAATTGTCTGCCATAACTAAGAGTACTGGAGTAATGTTTACAATTAATTTCTGGTAACTTAAAACTTATTAATGGCACTGCTATCTAAATCAAATACTTCATCATAAACCATAATTATTAAATTAAAAGAGCAAAGTCTCCCTCTCCCTTTATTACTTTCAAAACAAACAAACAAAAATAGTTTTCACCTGGAAAGAGCACTTACTTCAAACAAAAACTCAATTTTTACCTAGTTTCATTAAACCCAGCATGCTCGAAAATAGGGGAAAACAAGACTTCCCAGAGTAAACACGATACTGAAAAGATGCTGAAATTCCCTGGAAAAGTCTGTTTTCACCAACTTGCAAAAAGAGAAAAAGTTTACTCCTAACCTATTTTTAGGTCTTGCCTGCACCTTCCAGAATGGGCTCAAGTACCTCAAGTCATTTATGGGCTGTTGTCCCTCAGCTGTTCTCCCTGTGACCATTAGCAGCTTTTATTTTTGGACATCACAGTAGTAAGGTTTTGTTTTTCCAGTTGAAAACTATGCAGATGTGTCTAAGCACACAGAGGTCACACATAGGGCACGTGGGCCCAACGCGTGGGAAGGTACAGATGCCAATGCCATGCTGCTCGAGCTTAGCACGCATGCAGCAAGGCAGACTCGAAAGTCAGGATGAGTTGGAAAGAAGGAAAGGGGCCATCACCATTTCACCAGTGAAGCAACCGAGAGAATGACTGAGAAGAGCCCAGTTTGCCTGCAGTCTTCTCAAGATACTGTCTGTCCATCGCCAAAAGCAGTGTGAGGCTAATGCTTCTTCACTCCTTCACCCAACACTGTAAGCGTCTGTGTACAAGCACACTCAAGGGCATCTCTCTTTCACAGAAAGAACACGTCATTTGTACCAAATGGCAATGGATTTTCAGCACAAACAATACTTTCATGACACTATAGTAATAATCATCTACTTTTCAGCAAGAGGGACTCCTTTAAATATGGAAAAAAACTCATGTTAATTAGTGTATGTACCCACTGGATCAATCTGCAGTAACAAAATGACAAAGTTTAGTGCTTATGGACACTGGAACAGAGGGACCTGCTGCCCTCCAATGCAGGGCCAGGAGACTGGGGTTCCCAGGAAGGCCCACGTGTCCAGAGAGAAACTGTCTAGTCAAAAACTCCTTAAAGGACAATCTAAAAAGGACTACAGACAGTGTATATTCAGATTTTCCATACTGCACATATGCAAAAAGGCCCATCTAAGCTCAGATTAAGCACATAAAGCTCATGTTCTTCTAAAGCAAATATGGTTGACACACTGATGTTATCTGTGAGATAAAGTAACTACACTCTACTAGGAATTTAATCCACTAACTGGACAGAACTTCATATAAACAACCTAATTTCCTTAACCTACTATACATAAATAAATTCATTAAACAATTAGGCCTTGACCTACGCGAGGTGGAAGGTTTGCCCTGGAGGAAGTGTGTTCCCCATCTGGGAACTGCACCTCCAGGTTCTGCCACTGAGAACCGCGTTCAAGGCCCTCACCATGGTCTTGGCATCCAACAGCACTAGGAATAACGGCTGAGCTAAGTCAGGGACTTTCAAACTCTCCAATCTGGAAAAAAACCCGCCCCCATTTCTCCATCTTTACATCAGTATTATTTTGGGTAGAGCAAACTAACACATGGAGAGCCCCAATACAAGCACAAAGGAAAGCATAGGTGGGCATGGAAACCATCCTGAGCGGGGTGGTTCTGCTGCTCTGGAACTCGGCTCACTGCTTTCTCACCAACAGAGGCCTGTGTTTGCTCACTCTGATCCCGTGGAAACCTCCTAACAGTTCTCTTGATTTTAGTCCTGAGGTGATTGTCAACACCCAACCTGATCTCTTCAGGCTCTGCCAGCTCTGGAGGGCCTTATGGGACAGAACCTTTCCCTAGTGCTGTTTGCTCAGACTCTGACATGAGCTCATTACAACCAGGTTGGGAAACTGAGCTGCAGGCAGAAGGATGGAGAAAAAGACCCTTCCCAGGAGCCACTGCAAGTGCACATCTGCATTTCCAAGGCCTCCCTGAAAACAGAGCTGTTCTTTGCTGTTGAACCAACTTCTACTGTTAGTCCTATTCTTACAGACATCAAGTAGATCCTGCAAAGCTATTTCTTCTGGCTAGGTTCAAGACCTAAGTTAAGGGTCTCCATCATGGAGCAGTCACAGAGGAGGTGGTGATGACCTAAGGGGTGTTCTTCCCCAGGAGTCCAAATCTGTGGGGCTGGGATAAATGGCCTGGGCACCATCCAGCAACCATCCCACTTCAGTGCACAGAGAAGGAGCCCACCGAAGAAACATGTGCAGGCGGCTGGGCCTGGAGTGTTTCGGTGGACTCTGATCCTCTGAAGAAAGCCCTGGTTTTAGAGAGAAACACTTTCAACTGCCCTGTTGAAATTATAACACTTTACTTGGTGCAATATTTTGGTCCACTCTTACTTAGCTTCTTTTGTCTTCCTTTTAAATTATGCAATTAAAGTAGCACCCAGCACACAACTCTACATAGAGTGTGTGTGAGGAACAACCTGTGACAGGAGTCTAGGCCTCTGACCTCAGGTCCGAGCTCCCTCACTTCTGCTGGGGCACGGACATGCAACCTTGCTGAGCCTAGGAGGGTGAAGGAAATGGCAGTTCCAGCTCCAGGAGCTCTCCCAGTCCTTGCTGGTACCTGGCTGTCTACATGGGTCTTGTCCTGCACCTGTGGCTGGGAGGGAAGCCCAATGTCCTCTGTCCAGCAGAAGTGCTGGTCACTTTCCCTTGCTGCAAGGTGAGCAACTGAGGACCTCCCCCTGGAGAAGCAGCCTCAGGCCAGGTCGTCCAGGTCCACTTTGGGGATTGGGTCTCGCCAATAGCAGAAGGAACTGAACTCCGGGCATGGAAAGGCAGAATTCTGTTCTTTATTGAGAAGTGGGAACACGTGCTCCACGAGCTCGCTCAGTCTGTGATACCTGGGAGAAGGGATTGGTGAAGAAATGGAAACTGTTACTACCAAGTTGATCTAAGAGCACAAGATTGTAGGTTGTAAAGCTAGTTATTCAGATTCCTCAGATGGGAAGGATCCGAAACAGGTCTCTATCACTTCCTGGGGCATAGACTTCCTCTTCAAAATCTAGGAGAATTAGTATTCCCATAAATAGAGGAGAAAACAGCCAAAAAGGAAAGCCTCCAGAGGCAGATCCAGTTCTGATAATGAGTGAGGCCTGATCCTTAATATCTGTCTGTCCCCAACGTCACCCCAGCTGCAGAGTGCTAGGCTGGGAAATGGGAACACACTTACGATGACTTGTTTCCTTTGGTTCTTTCTTGTATTAATTCACCCTTGGGGTTCACAGTGAATATTCTGCAGTCTGGAACTCCAACTTGTGTGTACGCATATACATCCTGGGGAAGAAAACATCAAGCAGGGTGATTACAGGGAGAAGAAATTGGGAGATGCTTTTCCAGTTCCTTGCAAGCTAGTGTTGCACAAATAGAAGACTGTCTACAGAAAACCCGCCGAGCTGGGCACTATGTATCTTTTCACTGAAACTGGGCTTCAGACAAACCCAAAGTAAGAGTGGAGTCAAACCCAGAAGGTGCTCGGGGAATCAGGAAATGTGTGTGCCACAGAGACACCAGGGATCCTAGAGCAGAGGGAGTCCCACTACCTGCCAGAGGCCAGGAAGCAGCCCCTTCTGTACATCTGGAATCTGAGGGACCTTGCGAGGGGAGGCAGGCTGGGGAAGCATTAATGAAGGGTGAGAACTAATGCCATGATTCTGGGGCAGATCCAAGGACATGGCTTAAAACATGAGTCAGAACCCTCCTAGGAAATGGAATTGAAACCACAGAAACAGAGAAAGTGCCCTTTATCATACACCAAAACTCTGGGGCAGATCTTCACTTATAGGACCTCCTCAATTACTGTAGAAATTTGGAACAGATAAAGTAAAAACCTATTTAGCAGAACAGACATTCATTTTGCCTATAAAATTCATTTGAGAATTACGACATGGCTATACCCTAAAAGTACATTCCTCTGAATTTTACCCATATCAGAATCTATAGCCCAGAGAAGACACTTACATTTGGACGGTTTCCAAAGGCAGCATAGAATGGCTGCTTAGATGGGGCAAACAGATTCTTGATATCGTTCAGACACTCAATTTTGAATTTCTCTGGTTTCTTTTCTATCACTTCCCTAGAGAATAAAAAATTCAAATACAGTCATGAAATTCAAAGTGGTAGTTTGCCCCTGGTACTTGGTCCTGGAAAGATTTTAGTGCTCATAATCACCCAATTTTTTTTAATCCTTTGTACCTGGTATCTTTCTCTCTCCTCCTCTGCCAGTCAATCTGATGACTGTGAAAATTTGATGGGGTGTGGGGAAAGAGAAAACGACCACTCCTAGAACTTGACTTTCTTTCACCATGCTTGACACAGACCAGGTGAGCTGTGATTTAGAATGCTATGGGGAGCCAAAGAACTAAGACAGACACAGAAGCTCTGAAACAGATAAAAACCCTTCTAAAGAACCTGACACCCATCCTTGCACAATCCATTCAGCCCCACCCCACTATGCACTCAGAGGGGCTGCCCACCAGGGAGGTACCTGTGGAAGGCAGAGAACAAGCTGCTGGGGGACAACATCAGAGGACCCCGAGGCAAGATCGTGCCCTTGTCATTGACCCAGTGCAGGTAGCCACGGGTCATGTCGGCCATGCCGATGGCACGGGCAGAGCAGTACAGAAACTTGTAGCCATTCCTGAAAGAGAACATGTCCTGTTTAGCCCATTGAGCTTCGGCTAAAGGTGAAAAAAAGCACTTTTCTTTTAAAAGATCCAAATAAAGATCCTTCCATTTATTGTGAAAATCAAATTCTTGCATTTAACAGGGAAATGGGATTATAAAGGTTTCACCTTTCCATGGAAAACACCATGGGGAAAAAAATAGAGGCATATGCAGCTAGGGATTATGCTACATTTACAAGTATTGATGTATCTACAGCATCTAGTCCATGAAAGCCAGATTACACAACAGACAAAAATCTTGGACTATCTTTAAATTATCTGCTATAAAGGAAAGATACAAAGGATCTTATTTATAAAAACAATTTGTAGAATGCAAACCATTCTGTAAGCCAAAGAGCAAAATTATACCTGGCTAACTGATATAATTTTCATATTAGGGTATTTCTAACTAATGCTTAACATTGTCATTCTTCAAATCGATTTAACTTGTACGTATTAGGGACCCACAAAGGCCATGGCACTGTTTTCTTTGTTGCACAGGCATAGAAGATCCCAGGGGTGAAATGTTTCCTCATGCATGCAAGAATTACCTTTTCAAATAAATACCCAATTTAAAAATACCCAATTAATAAACCAAAAATGAAAATTGGCTCTTGTTAAATTATAGCTAAAAACCCAACTATAGCTATAACAATAAATATAGGTAATGCCTAAAATTCATTGCATTGTGAGAATGAGATGACATAGATTAAACATGTAACACGATGCCAGGCACATAGTTCATGTTCCATAAATAGTGGCTGATACTTCTCTTTGTGTGAGGCTATAGGAAAGAAGTGGGCAAGAAGAGGAGAAATAGCTGGATCATGAACACATGATTTTCATGGACTGACTGATGCATGCTATTTTTTTCTGTAGTTCTTAATCAAAGCAAAATTCTAGCCCACTAGAGTGCATTAGCAGGTGGGATGGGAGACCTACTCATTGATCAAATGGTACAGCTTTGCGATACCCTGATGAGTCCAGTCTTTACCCAGCTGTGGAAGAATCTGTCCTAAAGCATCAGACCTAAGAGGGTAGAAATAGGAAAAGGTATTAGGAATCAAGCATAGGAAGCCAAGTATTTTCCTTTTCCTGACTAAAAACACTGGGTACAGGAGGGGTGGGTAGGGACAACCTGTAAAGGTGATTTCATCATGACCTGTGCAACAGTGAGACAGCATCCTACAAATACACCCACTAAGGAGCGTCTGAGAGTAGAATCACACATAAGAGCCAGCAGTTCATTTTCAGAGATAATTTACTGCACATCCTTTCTTTCTCTTCTTAGTCTCAATACCTTTTTAGTTTTTTTTTAATACCAAAATTTGGAAACCAAACAACTAAATCTTTCCAAAGGTTATTTTTGATGTTACATTTGTAGAGCTCCACCAATTTCCTCCATCCATAAAATGACTCCATATGGACTGCACTCAAGATGTCTCAGTGCATATAGTTAAAAAACACTCTTGACAGTGACCGAGTGCTGGGTGCCTGCTGAGGGGGCCCCACTGGCCCCCGTGCACACTGACCTGCACCTCCTCTCCCTGCCACCCACCACGCGTTCCTGCTTACTTGGTTATTGTGCCGTCAATATCGGAAATGATGATCTTGTCATTCCAGTTCCACAGGTAAATGGTCCCTGCACAGCGGCAGGTACCTTGATACTGGGTTGTAATACTAAACACAACATCATTTGGGCCATCTTGAAGCTTCAGTTTTGCCTTTTATAAAAAGTAGAAGAATGAAGAAAATGAGGCAGAATTTTAAAAACTAATGGTACATCACTTTGATGGAACTACGTGCAACTATTAAAAGTCACATTTTCCAATAGGTAACTACAATATTGCCACAGGGATATGAAAGACAGTTCGGGGAATATAATAATGTTGTAAATATTTTGTGCGGTGTCAGATGGTCACATGTCTTATTGGGAGACCACTTCATGGATGGAGTAGAGGCTTGATCACTGCACTGTACACCTGGAACTGATGTTGTATAATATTGTATGCCAACTGTAACTGAATATATAGATAGTCATGGGATGTGGATTATACTGTGGAAGGGAGTCAAAGGAATTGTAATAGATAGTATGGCGGGGAGGAGTGGGGTGGCGAATTGGGGGAGGGGGTTGTCACTTTGAGGGGTAAAAAGTATAACTATTGCACTGTGTTGTACACCGAAGCTAATTAAAAAAAAGTTTATTTCACAAAAGAATAAAAGAATTAAAAAAAAAAGTCACATTTTCAGTAATACGTAGTCACAGAGAGATTGCTTAAGATACAATGTGAAAAAGAATCCTAATCTCTAAAACGTATATGAATAAGAATGGGAAGAAATATATTAACATAATTGAAAAAAAAAGGAAATTAGCTGAAAATGTACAGTTTGGAACAGAGTCTAACAAACCAGGCTGGTGTCTGTCGCATTACCACACATCTGGCTTAGTGCTGCGCAAACGGCTCATTCTCAGTGAGCTGGGCTGAGGGAGCCATCACCGCAACAGTATTTGGGATTCCATGAGACTCTTCTGATCTGCCCAAACACAAAACCTCTCTGCTCCTCCTCCCTACATGAGATTGCCCTGGGACACAGCAAGGCCATTTCACACTAAAAATAGGTGAAAATCAGGGAATGGGAAAAAACAGGAAAGGGGAAATTGTGTCTAAATAAGAAAACATTATTTCTCGATTATTGTGGCTCTCAATAGACAGTGGGTAGCCCAGTGATGGGTTAGCTGTGTAAGACCCATGGGGGGAAATAGGTTGAAAACACAGATTCCTCAGCTTATTCCCAGAGACTGAAGTGGGAGGTCTGGGTGGTGAAGAAAGCTGTGTCCCAAGTCCCCAGGTGATCCTGATGGTCCGTGGGGGTGGAGGCATCTTCTACTGTATGTGAACATTTACATAACCACACATGTTGTGTGTGTGAGGCTTGGGATCAGGTGGACAGAAGAGGAAGCAGGTCAACTTAAATAGTTACTGAGATAATCTGACTAGATCCACACAGATATAACACACTACTCACAATCTGGTCCGAGGAGAGGCGAAGAGACTTCTTATATGAGGTTGTGCTGCTATGACTTGGGGGCTCCATGGGGACGGGGTCCACTTTGATTGATTCTTCAAGCTCCTGTGACCCCTCGTCACTGGATGAGTCATCCTCGGCTGGCCTATTCAACATCAACCCAGTTACTGAAGAGGCAGTAAGTAGGTTGTTTTGTTGACGAGAACTTTTCTTTTAGGATTGAAAAGGAAGAGATCCTAAATCCATTCTAGGGATGGGAAGGGTTGTTCCCTCCGCTGCTCTCCCACATGCAGCTTCCATGACTGAATATTCTCCCTCTCATTATTAGCTAGCGGTTACTTTCTGGCTATGACTGAGCATTTTCTGCTGCGACCAGTGAATGCCACTACGTCTACTTACTTGTTGAAGAAGATATGCATGTTTCAAAAGGTACACATTAAAGAAAATAATTGCTTGTGTTGATTTAAAAACTTATTAAGAATGATCTTCTACACCCCTTTTAAAAGAAGGGGGTAAAGAGTTAGGGAATGGAAGGAAAAAGAATTTGGGGAAAGAACACAGATGGCAGAAACAAGAATGGGGTAGATGGTGGCATCTCCTCTCAGGGCAAGTGTGCCATTTCTTCCAAGAAATGAAACAGATCCACCCCAATCTTTGAATTCTCTTTCATATCTCCCTTTTGTGCCTGACAGAAAGCCAGGTAGCAGGAGCACTGGAACAGCCCACCATAGGACTCCTCAAGATCCCCGCTTCCCAAAGGTCTACACGTCACAGGCATCTGATTCCACAGCTCCAGGGAGCAATGTACTTAGGAGGCAGTGATGAGTATATTTATTCCTCTAAGTGGATAATGTCTCTATCATTTGCTAGTTAACTGAGTGGCACCAACAAGCTACTTATTCACATGTGTCCATAGTAGAAAGATGTTTGTAAGAATTAAAACAAAATTGTCAAAACCAACTTGAATGTAATGACCAAAGCAGGGGTAGCCCAAGTGCTGTGAGCTGGAGGAAGAACAGGGCCCCCACCTGCCACTGGCTGGCTTCTTTGAGCTGGATGGCAGGTCACTGGTTGGTGGCATCTCAGATTTCCCTTCCTTGGCCTCTGGCAGCTAAAAAGGCAAGATAATAACGGCAGAATGCAATTTTTTTCCCTAGTGACAAGCAGACATTCATCAGCAGCCCTCTCTAAGAATAATAAAACTGCTTTCTGAAGCCACAACTAAAAAATGCTCAAGAATACAGACTTTCTCTAGTTTGAGCCAAAGGACTGAAACCTGAGATAGAAGTCATATGCTGCTACACCAAAGCTGTCACTACAAAGCCAGAAGTAAAAATTTTAAAAGAGCACTATTTCAAGTCACCAAATATAACTGGTCCACACTCATTCGGTCCACAGCAGGGACACCAGAACTACAGAACAAAAGTGACTGATACCACCTCCTCCTGTGTAGGAGGGTAACAAGCTCTGGTTCTATCTGGAAGGTAATGCTGCAAAATGGAAAGTGCACAGGCGTTGAAAGTGGACTCAAAGTCAAACCCCAGCTCCATCCCTCATCAGTTAGATGCCTCTGATCAGGGCACTTCCCCTCTTTGTGCTCCAGTTTCCACACCTGTACACGATGGAAACTCAAATATTTATACTGCTGGGCTATAGTAAAGGTAAGAGGTAATGTACGTAAAGCACCTAGCATAGTATCTGCACGTAGCAACTATTCAAAAATGGTGACTGTTATTGTAAAAGAACATTATATAGCTCAAATGGACTTTTCTGTGCTTGGAAAAAGTTGGGTTTTTTTGTTTGTTTGTTTGTTTGATTTTAAATAAATGAAAGATTCACTTGTTCTCAGCTCATGGAAAAGATACTTCTAGGTTGGTTACCTGTTTGATCATGCTTTCTCTCTTACGCCAAAACCACCAGCGACCAGATTTCTTTGGCATCTTATCTTTGACCCAGGACTCCACTGTGGCCTGGAAACAACGAACATGGGTTACTCTAACAATCTGTCAGTCACAAAGCACCCGACTACATCCCACTGCTAGCCTGAAGGATGGTGCCTTATCATGGAGTATGAGCAATGATTTCCACACCTCCCAAACTCCTCTAGAGTTTTAAACGCTTATGGAAGGTGGACAGTGTCCTCTTCCATGGCAGTATGGCTTCGTGGCAGATCTGGGCTATGAGACCAAGTGGTCTGGCTATGTAGGAGCACCACCCTGAGGGGGCTGGCAAGTGAGTTGCTCTCATGTCTGGGAAAACGTGGCTCCCTGAGTTATGAGGCCCAACTAGGCTGATGATGCCTTCTTGCAGGGCAGAGTCAAAGCAAATCTTCATATTATACTACAACTTTATTAGCCACAATGACAGAATTACAGTGATATCGTGATCCTGTTGGCCATATCACCCTCTTCTTGTAGCTTTTTCCCATATTAATGAGAGAATTTTTTTTCATTCTATATTTAACAATCAGTAAAACGTCTCAACTTTTATACACAATCAGAAACTGATATAAGTATCTAGTAAAAATGAGAAAGATGTGGCAGCTGAGCTAATTTCCTAGATTTTGGGCATGAGATCATTTGAGTAGGCACATAGAACTCTTTGGATCTTTTATAGTATTATATAAAACTTTAAAGAGTATCCAGTTTACAAACATGAACATATGAGGGCCAGCCGAGTGGCGCAGTGGTTAAGTGCTGGCTTGGAAAGCCAGTGTTCCCGGTTCGGGTCACACATATGAGGGCCATTGACACTGCCCTCAAAAAAAACAAAAAAACACACAAAAGAAACATGATATGGATTTTTCTACATACTCTATGCTGTAGACACTTATGGTGGATCATCTCACCTTAGGCAAACTCTTCTGGAATACTTGCAAGCTAAGTATCATGGGAGCAGCCAAAGCCCAGTTATAGTAACTGTAAGAAATAAAAATTGTGCAAAACCATTACACAGAGAGAGAAGAAGGTGAGAGAGAAAAGGGTAGGGAGGGAGGGAGAAAGGAAGAAAAGAGGAGAGAGAGGTAGAAATTACATAAAACTCCTTATCCTTTTCAGTAAAAAGATGATCAGCTAAATTTTTTGTCACATGAATAATCTTTGTTTCAAGCCAAATTTCTCTGAACACAGAAGCAGTAAAATCTACAAAACAGAGTAACATTTTAATGCTTCATTTAAAAATAAAGCTGAGGCTTCACTTTCACTTCAAAGATTTTGCCCATTAACTCCTTCATGTGAAATGACATGTTTTATTGCAAGAAAAACTGTAATAGTTAAAAAGAGCACTTGCACTGCAAGAGTTTTTAACAATTACAAAAGCAAGACTATTTACCGATTGTATATCCGTATTACAAGGTTAGGATTGTCTATAAGTCCAGGGTTCTCTGCAAATTCATGATAAGTAATGATATGCTCCATGAATTTTTCTGTAATGTAAAGTAATAACAATTAATTTGTGTAGCGATCACATAAATTCCCAATATCACAATACTCTCTGCATTAAAGAGACTACAGCATAAAATAAAATATGTCCTTCTTTTAAAAAACTGACTTTTAAAAATATCCATGAAAAACAAAATGTTAAGACACTTCCCCCAACCAGGATAAGAAAGAACACTTCTTTTCTATCCTTCACCTCTTCCATCACTTCTTTCTCAGTTCAAACAAACAAATAAACAAACAATAGGAGAAGGGGATATGCCAGACTTTTAGGAAACTAAGATTACAAGTGTGGCCAGAGAGAGAGGATTTCTCTCTCTCTCTCTCTCCCCCACACCCTCCCTCCCTCATTGTCTCCTCCTTCCCTCCATAACTAATGAAAACTAAGTTCCATTCTCATTAGAAACTCTTACTGACAGGCAACTACATAATTGAGGTATATTCATGGGGATCTTATAGCTTTAAGTGCATGCTACAGTAGAAAAAAACAAAACATTTTAAAATTGATTGGAGAAAGAAACAAACATATACCAAAATTTGGCTTTGGATGTGTCAAGAAATAAATTCCAAGTTCTTGCAGAATGAAAGAGAATGCATGTATTTTTATACCCTGTTGCTACACCTATACTCTTTTTTTAAAAACTTTATTATTATTATTTATCCAAAACAATGCAAGTTATCTTTTTCACCCCTTACAAAGTGACTACCCCCTCCCCTGCCACCTCACCCCCAATATCATACATATCTATTACAATTCCATTGACTCCATCCCCACACTATATTCCACATGCCATGACTATATATGTGTTAAATTATAGTTGACATATAATATTATTCAGCGGCAGCTTCAGATGTACAGTGCAGTGGTAAGGACACTACACCGTCCATGAAGCGGTCTCCCTGACGAGACATGAGTCCTTCTGATCCCCTAAGAAAAATATCTACAACCTTATTGATTATGTTCCCTAAACTGTCTCTTCTGTCTCTGCAGTAATATTGTAGTTATCAGTTTGTGTTGCCTCGTCCCTTCCCCTTCTCCCTCATGCACATCCCCGTCCCATCTAGCCCTCATCAGTTTTTCCTTTGTGTCTGTAAGACTATTTTTGTTTACATTGCTCGTTAATTCAGTTCTTTAGATTCCACATGTAAGTGAGATCATATGGTATATTTGTCTTTCTCTGACTGATTTATTTCACTTAACATAATGTTCTCTAGGTCCATCCATATCGTTGCAAATGGTACGATTTCTTTCTTCTTTATAACTGCGTAATACTCCATTGCCTACACCTATACTCTTGTAGATCCAAGCTAACAGAGAAATTGTTCCTCCTGGTAATTTGTATATTATTTATTTTTACTTGCCATTTCTGCCTCCTCTGATAACAAACTGTACCTAAGTTATCAATATTTTTTTAAGTGTAAATTTTACAGTTTATTTATATTATGAACTTCCCATTCCCCACCCCCTGTATTTTTTTAAATGAAGGCTTATGAGGATTATAGTAAGAATGTGACCTATTTAATTTTGTTCCAGGAAGGAACCAGAATATACTCTTAATTTCTTAAACAAATAAAATTAAGAGATGGAGAAGAAGGAGACATAATGAGCAACCTGTGACCCTGAAAAAGAAAAATAATCAGGAAAACACAGCTGTGTACCCTGTCGGCCACATGTAAGCCTTCAGTTGCTCTGAAGGTGAAAGAAGACAAAAGATGATGTTAGTCATGGAAAGAAAATCTTTCCTTAGAGGAAAACCAATCAAGGACCACCAGCCAAATTGGGAAAATATTAAGAACAGTTTACTTAATAAAGAAAGACAAAACCGAAAAGGCCAAAGAATCTGGGACAGATGCACACACAGGTGGCTCAACCCACACCAGATATGTCTGAACTATGTATGCTAAAGCGCCTTCCTTTGAGCAACTTTACTCTCCTGGGCCAACTCTGAGACAGAAAGTAATTCCTTCTACTCTTTGCCAGAAAGACCATTTACTCAGTGCTCTCATATCTAAGGCCCACTACTTTCTAGGAGGGCAGGTGGGCCCTAGTCCCACAGACATTTTAACAACTTTACAGATGAGAAACTAACACAACTGGAGCTGACCCTGGTTGCTCAGCAAACAGGGCAGCCTGACACCTCTCAACCTCTTAATGTGAAGTGAGAGCCTTCAAGGCACACTCCCTTACCCAGGCCATTTATATGTAATATCACCCATATGAGGTACCTTAAAGAGTCTTACATTAAAGGCAGACATCTGTTACCTGCACAAGATCAATTAAAGGACTTAATACCCTGAAATGGCTATACAGCAGGTTTTCAATCAAATGATAATCAGGCTGCTTTCTCAAATGACGACAAGGCATGACTGCCCAGCATACCTTTAGAAATTTCTCCATTCTCACTGAGGCCCCCACAAAGGGAGAGGGTGACGTCTGGCAAGTCCATGGCAGAATCTGAGAGGCACTCGGTGCCACTATCAGCAGCTGCACTTCCCACGGACTGTGGGGACTGGGAGCCAGAGAATGTGTCAGACTCAGGCCACTGTCTGGAGCTGGGGTCTGATTCACTGTGGGCAGGGAACATGGAGAAAAGGATTTGCTTTATTACACCATCTTGTATTCCCAGCTTACTACATGGTTCTCTGATGGCTCAAATCAAATAACATATCCCCTTTAAAAAGTAACAGATTGATCTACAATCAGACATAGCTTTTCTTTGGTAATGTTAGAATATCATAAATGATATGATTAAAAATAACCTATTAGCACTACTGAGGAATTAACTATAAGTACAGTAAGTATGTCACAAAAATCACCATAAGTTATTCACAATAACACAAACATTTCAACTACAGCTTTTCTGATTTTAATTAAAGGAGCACAGAGTTTTAGGCATTTACTTACATTTCCATGATGAAAATGACAGGGTAATTAAGAAAAATCTGATGATTGGAAACCTTTTGATCCTAACTTCCTAGAAAAAGCTGTGATACTATATACATTCTGTAGAGAGTTACTGTAGTCCAAGGCTGTATTGTTTTTAAAAACAAAGCTTTTCTAAATTCATCTGTTACTCCACAAAACAGAACAAAGAAATGAAGAGAAAATTCTCAAGAGGTTAGACCCACCAAGAAAAGAAATAAACTGTGAAACTAGAAATACACTGTTCTTACATTAGTGTGAAGGCCTAAAATAAATATGAGGCTATTCATTTTTCTAGATGATAAGGTACAGAAGCCAGGTTTTAGAAGGTGATCCTAAGGGAGACTTTGTAATGGAGCATAAATCTGAGAGAAGAAGAACAAAGAAATGGCATGTCAAGTTTCTTCGTCATGAATATTTACTGCTGTACACTCTTTGAATGGATGTCACAGGGATTGTTTTAGAATTTTCAAATTCCTTTATTCAGAAAGCCAATATATTGGGTTGTCAGAAAAGTCATGATGCATTTTTGCAACGAAACATAGAAAAAAAACATCGTGACTTTTCCGACAACCCAATATTTAATGTATGCGATCGATGTATGCAATCCAGTGTAGTTATATGACCTTTAGAAAAAAAATCTCAAATTTGAACAATAGGTGGCAGCAGAATACAGATGTCATAACTATTACAGAAAGTATAGTAGTTTCAAAAGCTACTGTTTTGCTTTTTTTTAATTAAGATTTTATTGGGGAATTGGGGAGGGGAACAGACAAGTTGCTGTCTTTTTGTTCTTCAGTCTAGTTGCGGAGGATGTTGCTTCACTGGCCCATGTTGGTATCATCATTGAGCTCTTCCCGGAGAAGGCAGATTGGTCGCCGGCCTCTGGAAGGTCGCTCCCCGTAGCTATTGGCAGCTCACACTGGCTGCCAGCCCCTCACGCTGGCTGCCGGCCGCTCACTGTAGCCTAAGGCAGCCCACTGCAGCAGGGGCTCGCACAGCCCAGCTCCAGGTGGAGCTGTTGTTAGCTGTAGAGGGCAGTGTCACTGGCCCTCATATGTGGGATCTGAAGTGGGGCCGATGGCATCCCAAACCAGCTCTTAACCAATGCGCCACTCGGTCGGCCCATTTTGCATTTAAACCAACAAATGATTTAGGTTTTTGGATATGTTCTCTTAATAGCAATGCACAGTTATATCACAGTATTGAGATTAACTCAGAATGCTCTTTACTTGAAATAGTAAAAAAGTCAAAGCCAATGTAAAGGCAGCAAAGCCTGCTGCTGTGCTGGGATGAGGGGCAAGGCTGACCCCCTGGGCAAAGTGCAAACAAAACGCCACTATATATTCACAAACACCAGTTCCTCTTAATCCTGGGCAGGTCCCCTTACAGTTAGATATGGACACATTACCAGATGGTTGAGTTGTTGATGTGGACAGAGCGGGTGTGCTGTGCACCTCCCAAGACTGGCCACTGAAAACTCCCCTGTGTAACCCTCTCTCCTTTACCTGCTGGGGCCCTGAGGGGATGATGGAACACAGTGGAAGAAGCTGGTACTCCTGAATCCCTGTGTGCAAGGCCTCCTACCAAACACCAGCACTGGAATATTGCTGACCCCTGAATACGATTTTGTAGTGTGCAAATCAACTTATATGTGGATTCTTTTCATTAAATATATAGTCAGCCCTCTGTATTCTTGGGTTTTGCATCCTGATTCAATCAACTGCAGGTTGAAAACAGTATTTTCAGGAGAAGCAGACAGCTGACTATATGCATATTCTATGCCATTTTATATATAAGGGACTTGAGCATCTGTGAATTTTGGTATCCGCAGCGAGTGGGGGGGGTGTGTGTGTCTGGAATCAATCCCCTGTAGAAGGATGACTGCAGTTAAGTTTTTTTGGGGTCAAACGTTATATATGGATTTTCAACTGCACAGGGTGCTGGCGTCCCCAACCCAAGCACTATTATTTAAAGGTCACCTGTACCATCACACCAGCAAGAAATAAACTTTTATTGTGGTAAGACACTGAAGTCTTGAGTTTTATCAGTTAGAGCAGTTAGTGTGACCCTAACCAATGTAACCACTAAATACAGGGAGGATGCCATCTGACTCAACACGTTGCCAAATCCACAAGGGTGATGTGATTTCAAGTTTAGCTATAATTATAAATACTGGATAGTTAGTCAAGAACAACGAACATGACTATAACAAAACTCATGCTTATAAGCATTATAACAGTCTCACTACCTTTAGGTATTGGGTTGTTGGAAAAATCATGACGTATTTTGTCTATGTTTTTCAAGGTCATTTATTTACATAAAGAACAACAGTTAATCAGTGATATATTGCCCATTTTGTTCAATAACCTTTTGCCATCTCTCAGTGAGCTTCATAATTCCTTGTTCATAGAAGGACCTGTTTTTATTTGCGAAAAACTGAACAAGGTGCTGATTTACTGCCTCATCTGAATTCAACGTTATATCATGCAAGGAGTTTTGAAGAGAGTGAAACAAGTGGAAGTCTGATGGGGCAAGGTCAGGCGAATATGGTAGATGTGGCAACACATTCCATCCAAGCTCCAATAATTTTTGATGGGTGATCAAACTTGTGTGTGGTCTCGCATTGTCGCAAGGGAACACAACTCCTTTATAATTAACAAGCTCTGGATGTTTCTTGATAATGGATTCGTTCAAACTGTCCAACTGCTGACACTACACATTCGAATTGATTGTTTGGTTCCTTAGTAAGAGCTCGAAAAACATGACACCTTTGAAATCTCACTGCACTGAAAGCATAACCCTCCTCTTGATGAATGTCTGCTTTCAAAGTCATTTGAGCCAAATCATCATGTTGGGACCATGTCCGTTTGTGCACCACATTGTTGTAAACAACCTACTTCTCATCACCAGTTATCAGTCGCTTCAAAAAAGGATAATTTTCCTCACATTTAATGAGCATATTGCAGATGTTTATATGTGCTGCCAAAGGAACTTTGAGTTCATGCGGAACCCAAATATTGAGCTTGCTTAGGTACCCAGCTTCTTCAGGAGGTCATGAACATTTGAATGATGGATGTTCAATGCTTCTGCAATCTCTTGTGTCATGTAACATGGGTATGACTCAATCAATGCCTTCCTTTTGTCGTCATCAACCTTGGTGGGCCTCCCTGACCATGGAGCGTCGTTGAGATCAAAATCACCAGCATGGAACTTCGTGAACCATTGTTGGCACTGATGTTATTGTAGAGCATTGTAACCATAAACTTTATGCAACTTTTCACAAGCTTGACACGCATTCTTCCCTTCATGGAAGTAAATCAGTAAAATATGGTGAAAACGCAGTCTGGTTATCCATCTTCTACTTGTTGTAAAAATCTGCAAAACTCAACCAAATTGCTCATTTTTTTAGAATGAAGCTAGAACTGTCAGCTGTCAAATGACATAGCAATGACATAGATGTGAATGACTCTAGTACTTCCAAAACTGAACGAATGCCATCTGTCGCAAACATGCATCATGACTTTTCCAACAATCCAATATTTATACAATGTCTCAAGAAATAATTCCTTCATGAGGTAAGAAGCTTACTTGGTGAATGGCAATGCTCCCAAACAGTTGAATTATAAGAGCACAGTAAGGGCCCAGCACATTAATCACTTTCTCCATTTTTGAAAAGGAAAACTAAGAAATCTATTTTAGGAATCCCAATGTTAAGTAAATGATTAAGGATTGGGAAATCTGAAAGAAAATGATAATTTTGAAACAGCTTATATTTTAGCTTTCTTTTCGAAAGAAAAAATGGAGCAGTTTCAGTTTTCTCACTTTAAAAACCCAACTATTACTTCAAATAAATATTTGAGACAAATTTAGAGCGCTATTGGGGATGAGTTTTAAGGACCTTCCAAGAATATCTGTAAAAATATTAAATATCCTCATATCAATCCCATCTTTCTATTTTAAATGAAAACTTAATGACATATGTCTTCCAATAATTTATTTAAAAGTGTTTAATTATGCATGCCTGTGGTTTAGTATATTCAAGCCATACTTTTCATGGAGAAAAGTAAATTATTTTTTGTAATCATAGAGTATATTATAATAGAATTCCCCTAAGAATGGAAATGAACTTGGGAAAATAGTAATAGGATTCCTGAGATTTTAGAGTTATTCAAGGAGGAAAACTGTGAGGGAGAGAGAGAGAGAGAAATACAAGAGGTGAGAGCCCTAGAGAATGTGGGGTGCACAGGCCAGCTGCAATGGTGCCTCACCAGACCCAGGCTAGAGTTCATAAAAAGCCTGGGAGCTCAGACTCTGCAAAGGCGTGAAGGTACTCTTTGTAAAATGTTTTTGAATAAAGATAAAAATACCTTTAAAACAAAAATGCTAATGAATTTTACCCAAGTGTGCTGAGCTTACATTAATGATTATATTAAGTGCCAAGCTGTCATATACATTGGTTTACCCTTATATAGGTTAAACTAGTGTATCTCTTCTCATTGCATTGAAAATTTCTTCAGAAATTGGTAAAGTATTAGTTTCAAATAATTATAGTCAAAACAACACATGTACAATTCCTGAATTTTCCAAATCTGAAGCAATCATCTAATTTAGCTAAAGGACATCATCTCTTTGCTCCTTTTTTTTTTCTCAAACAAAATATTTTGCTCTAGAAATAGCTAGAATATTTCAGAGCTGTTCGGCCATCAATATACAAGGAATAAACTACCTTTTAGGGAAATAGAGAGCTGCAACTTCAGGTTCTAGAGCATTTAAGTCATCGAGGTAAATGTCATCAGGTCCCTGGTGCTGGCTTCTTTTATGCACACCTGCTTTTAAAAGAAAAACACATCAGAGATAAGAACTAAGTTATTCTTCATTTACAAATCTGCAAGAAAACAGAGGTTTGCAAACAATAAAACCGACCATAATCTGAATTGGGCTTTATTTTTTAAAGTGTCAAAAAACTTTTTTTATTTGTGTTGGTTCTCAACCATTCATGACAATGGAAGTGAAATTGAGTGTTACACACATAACAATTGCTCAATAAACATATCTCAGGGCCGGTCAAGTGGCGTGTTGGTTAAGAGAGCTGTCTTGGAACACCCGTTCTGAGCAGCAGGGCCCCAGTCTGGATTCCACATATGAAGGCCAGTGACACTGCCCTCTACAGCTAAGATGATGAACAACAGCTCCACCTTGAGTTGGGCTGCTGTGAGTTGCCGGGGACGGCGTAGCTGCAGCCCCTGCTGCAGTGGGCTGCCATAGGCGACAGTGAGTGGCCGGCAGCCAGCGTGAGCTGCCAAAAGTCGTCTTGAGTGGCTGTACAGAGGCCGGCGACCGATCTGCCTCACCCAGGAAGAGCACAATGATGATACCAACACAGGCCAGTGAAGCAAAGTCCTCCACAACTAGACTGAAGAACAAAAGGACAGCAACTTGTCTGTTCCCCTTTCCCGGTTCCCCAATGCTGTTCCCCTCCCCCAATAAAATCTTAAAAAATAAATAAATAAATAAATCCTAATTTACTCATTTTTTTCATTTGCTGTTACATGACTAAGCCCCTAAATCATTTATATTTGACAAAAAATTTTTATATGTATAGTACAACCAAGCATGACCAAACTTGATGACATCACCAGCACTAAGAAAGAAAGAAGCCATTATTCTAAAACCATGAGGGAAAGGCTCTTGAGAATAGGATATTCACATGGTGCCAAAGTATTACCTTATATTTGCAAAAGAGAAAAAAATCATTTACAATGGATAAATCTGGCAGACAATACCTTAAACAAATTGATCATATTTAGCGTCACTAATAGTGAGGCACTGGGAGATGCAATACTGAAATACCAAATATATCCCATAAATTAGTCTTCAATTCAAAAATTAAAAAACAAAACACATGCAACCCAAATCTAATTAAGCCTCTAGATCTGTACTGCCCACTATAATAGCCACCAACCACATGTGGCTACTGAAAAGTTGAACTGTCCTAGTCTGATGCGAGGTAAGTAAAATGTGTTAAAAAAAAAAAAAAGTGTAAAACACACACACCAGTTTCAAGACTTATGTAAAAACATAAAATCTCAATAATTTTTATACTGAATACATGCTAAAATTACAATAGTTTAGATTTACTGGCTTACATAGAATGTATTAATTATTAAACTTAATTTCACTTTTTTAATGTGAAAAGACAAAAATTATATAGGTGGCTCACATTACATTTCTATTGGACAGGGCTAACTTCCAGTTCAAGGAGACATGGGGATGTCACCTTGAGAAAAATAATCAGATACATCCAGAATGTAAGAAACTATACCAGACAATTGGCTGGGCTCTTCAAAATGTCAATATCATATGCATAGAGAGGGAAAGAGGTGTATGTGTGGAGCTGTTCTAAATAAAAAGACTAAACATAAAAAACAAATGTGACATGTGAATTTTTTAAAAAGATTTTATTGGGAAATTGGGAGAGGGGAACAGACAAGTTGCTGTCCTTTTGTTCTTCAGTCTAGTTGTGGAGGACATTGTTCAAAGGCCCATGTTGGTATCATCATTGCGCTCTTCCTGGGTGAGGCAGATCGGTTGCCGGCCTCTGGATAGCCACTCACGGCGGCTCTTGGCAGCTCACACAGCTGCCGGCCGCTCACGCTGGTTGCCAGCCACTCACTGAAGCCTATGGCAGCCCACTGCAGCAGGGGTTCAGCTACTCCATCACTGGGCGACTCATAGCAGCCCAGCTCCAAGTGGAGCTGTTGTTCACCATCTTAGCTGTAGAGGGCCGTGTCACTGGCCCTCATATGTGGGATCTGAACAGGGGCCTGCTGCCCAGAGCCGGCATCCCAAACCAGTTCTTAACAAGCGCGCCACTTGGTCGGCCTGCGACGTGAATTTTGATGAGATCTCAGTTTGCAAAAACAAAACAAAACAAAAAAACAGCTAAAAAGTTATTCTTGGTACATTTCAGAAAATATGAATATGGATTCCTGCAAATGACACTGGTATTATGGTTAGGCAGAGAATGTTCTTACTTTTGGAATAAAGTTGAAATGTCATAATCAAACGTAAAGGTAGTCATCACATATTATCTGAGATACTGAAATATTTACTGTCTAAATTTAGAGTACCTGATGCCAAATTAAACAAATGATTACCTTTTTTCTTTGATGGCGAGTCTATTTTAGCTGCTGGTTTTGATTCTGAGGGAACCTCCACTAATGGCGGGTTGGGAAGGTGGTCTGCATCTAACATAGATGAAATCTGAGGCTCAGGGGGAGGCTCAGGGGGAGCCTCGAGAAGTTCTGCAGCAGAAGTTACATCGCTCATCTGCTTACACAGGGCTCTGGGTTTGGGTTTCACTATGGTACAGACCGTTTCTTCCATGGAAGCATCCTTCTCAGTTTCATTTATGAGGTTGTCCTCACTGGGAATTACCCGAAAATGGGTATTTTCTGATGGTGTAATCATAGCTGTCCTAGGATGTTCAGATCTCTCTCTTTTGCTGACCTAAAAAAGTTGAATTGTTTAGAAATTAAACTACTTTCAAAGGTGTTTATATAATCTACTTCTTAAGGTAGATACAGGTAAATGTGTTCATTTTATTTGAAACAATACATTCAGAAAATACATTGTTTTATGTGTGAAATATACTTCATAATTAAAAAGTGGGAAAAATAATTACATTTTGTTCAATATTATGATAGAATATTCATTTTGAGGGAGAAAACTTGAGTGCTACATGAAATTTTAGCCCTGCTTGGACTACCTGCAGGATCTGTTAATACAACGTAAGATGCTGAATTATAATGCTGTACACCTGAAACTTATGCTATAAACCAATGTTACCTCAATTAAAAAAGAAACAAAATAAAAGTGGGCAGACATATCTCAATGCAATCAGGCATATAAGCAAAATGTATATTTATTTCAAAATTTTTATTAATTTCAGGTGTACAAAGCAACATAATAGACATTTAAACCCCTCATAAAGTGATAGCCCATTCCCCACGCTACTACCCCTGACATCTTATATAGCTATCGTAGCCATTGACTATCTTCCCTATGTTGTACTCCACATCCCGTGACTGTATATACACCTATATATTTAGTTATAGTTGACATTCAATATTATTCTATTTCAGCTTCATGTGTATAGCATAGTGGTCAGGCAAATACACAGTCTATGAAGTGATCCCCCTGATAAGTACAGTGCCCATCTGGCACCTTACATGATCTTTACAACATTGTTGATTATATTCCCCATACTGTATTAACTACCAATTTGTATTTCTTAATACTTTCACCCCGCCCCAACCCAATTCCCATCTATAACCCTGATAGATCTAGTACCTATCTGGCACCGTACCTAATTATTACAATATTATTGACTGTATTCCTTATGCTATACCCTACATCCCCATGACTACTGTGTAACAACCAAATTGTAGTTCTTAATCTCTTCCTCTTTCATCCATTCTTAACCCTTCTCCCATTTTAAAGAAGTCCCTCTAAGACTCCTTGTAATACTGGTTTGGTGGTGGTGAACTCCTTCAGCTTTTTCTTGTCTGGGAAGCTCCTTATCTGTCCTTCAATTCTAAATGATAGCTTTTCTGGGTAGAGTAATCTTGGTTGTATGTCGGTGCCTTTCATCACTTGGAATATTTCCTGCCAGTCCCTTCTTGCCTGCAAAGTTTCTGTTGAGAAATTAGCTGCCAGTCTTATGGGGGCTTCCTTGTAGGTAACTAACTGATTTCCTCTTGCTGCTTTTAAGATTCTCTTTGTATTTAACCTTTGTCATTTTAATTATGATGTGTCTTAGTATTGGCCTCTTTGGGTTTATCTTGTTTGGGACTCTCTGTGCTTCCTGGGCTTGTATGTCTATTTCCTTCACCAGGTTAGGGAAGTTTTCTTTCATTATTTCTTCAAATGGGTTTTCAATTCCTTGCTCTCTTTCTGGTATCTTGATAAGTGAATGTTGGTATGCTTGATGTTGTCTCAGAGGCCTCTTAAACTCTCAAAATTTTTTTTTTTTTTTTCTCTTCTGGTTGGGTGTTTTCTGCTACTTTATCTTCCACATCACTGGTTGGCTCCTCTACTTCATCTAATCTACTGTTGATTCCCTATAATATATTCTTCATTTCCATTATTGTATCCTTTATTTCTGACTGGTTCTTTTTCATGGTTTCCATCTCCATTTTTATGCTTCCTCTCTCTTTGCTGAAGTTCTCCCTGAGATCACTAAGCATTCTTATAACCAGTTGGAATTCTGTGTCTGATAGATTGCTTATCTCCATTTTGCTTAGTTCTTTTTCTGGAACTTTGTTCTGTTCTTTTATTTGGGACATATTTGTCTCCCCATTTTGGCTGCCTCTATGTGTTTGTTTCTATGTAGTAGTTAGGGCTGCTATGTCTTCTGGTCTTAGTAGAGTGGCCTTATGTAGTAAGTGTGCTGTGCGGTTCAGTGGCGCTGTCTTCCTGGTCACTTGAGCCAAGTGCTCCAGGTGTGCCCTTTTGTGGGTTGTGTGTGCCCTCCTCTTGTAGTTGAGCCTTGGTTGATAACTGCACACCAATGTGGGGGACTGAGGACTGGCTTTGACTACAATGGAAGAGTTGTGCAGGGGCTGATCCTATGGAGTAAGATCTGCCTCAGAAGGGCGCCGGTGTCTGTCCAATCCGCACCTTGGGTGTGTCAAACTTCAAGGTGATTGGGTGATGCTCCAGCTCATTTTGAAGCTGGCCACTGGGAGAGCCAGCCCCAGGACCACCTTGGATGGGATCTGCTGTAGGTTAAGTTCAGCCACAGCCTGTGTCCCACCCAGGGCCACCCAGCAGGAGCACAAAGAAATCTGCAGATGGCTGCCGCCCGAGCTGTGCTTGGAAGCATCTTGAGAGGCCAAGCCACAAACCAAGGCTGGCTCTGACTACTGCTGGCTTAGGGCTGGTCAGCCAGAGGTATAGGACACGCTGAAGCCAGATGCTGCTTATCTGGGTTCTGCGAATCCTTGAGAGACCATAGGAAAGTGCGGCTTAAACCAAGGCAGGCACAAAAAAGCCACTGAAGACAGCCTGGGTGTGCCCAAAAGTTGGGTGTAGCCTGGTCTCAAAATGCCAGGGCTTGGCGAACTAACAGTAAAGACTCAGATATGGCAGCCACCTGCGTCTGCTGATGAGGCAAGAGGCAGGACTCAGCAAAGAAACAATGGCTTCCGCCAGCTCCCCTGTCCAGGAGAAAGCCGCCTCTCCAGCCCCCATCCCAAGCCAGACAACTCAGTTCCCCACCATATGTCCCCGTCGCATCTCTAGCTGCTGTCTCAGCACTGAAGCTCAGAGCGAGTGATTCCTTTGGTAGGTAAGCCCGCATGGTCCCTTTAAGAAGAGCACCTGGGAATGCAGCTGCAATCAGTCTCATTCAGTCACAATCTCTGCTGGTTTTCACAACCAAAAATTATGGGGACCTCTCTTCCTGGCGCTGGAACCCTGGGCTGGGGTGGGCTGGGATCTCTTGCTCCTCTGGGGGCTGGGCAGGGACCCCCATAGCCGAAATGTCCCTCCTGATCTTTAATGGTCACACATGGGTGACCAGCCCCCCGTTCCATGTCTCTGACCTTCCTACCAGTCTGGAGGTGGCTTCTTCTGCGCGTTGAAAGGCTTCAGTTCAGCTTGATTTTAGACAATTCTCAATAACGGTGTTTTGTAGATTAGTTGTAATTTTGATGTGGTTGTGACAGAAGGTAAGCACAGGGATTACCTACTGTGCCATCTTGGTTGTTCCACAAAATGTACATTTGAAAAAAAAAACTGGAGGGTTTACATATTTTCTCTTCCGAGAGACAGAGAAAGACAAATACCGTATGATTTCACTTATATGTGGAATCAAAAAAGCAAAAGAAACAAACCAAATGAAACAGAAACAAACTCTTAGATACAGAGAACAAACTGATGGTTACCAGAGGGGAGGAGGTTGGGAGATTAGGTAGAAGAGGGGAAGGTAATTAAGAAGTACAAACTGCCAGTTATAAAAACAAAAAAAAAAGATATATATATATATAAAAAGTCACAGGGATGTAATGTACAACATAGGAAATAGAGTCATATATATCATAATAACTAGGTATAGTGACAGATGGTTACTAGATTTAATTGTGGTCATCACTTTGTAAGGAATATAAATATTGAGTCACTATATTGTACACCTGAAACTAATGTAACAGTATATGTCAACTAATAAATTAAAAAAATAGAAAAAGTATAAAACAAAGTCAGGTTAATTCATACACAAAATAAAAGCAGTCTCTCTCAAAACACAAACAAATAAGAAATGTATCTTTCCAATTCTTTCTTCTTTCATTATGAGTTGGCAAAAATGCTTTCACAATCAATTTCCTATTTAAAAGTTCAGTGTGGAAATTTTAGTTTCCTTTAGGTACCTTTTAAATTTTCCTTACTAAAATGTTAATTAACAATCAACATCATTGCTAAATAAAAACACAAAACAATGCTGGATTCCCTCTATTGTAAACACATAGCGCAAACATCATGAAAAACATTAACTGAATTTACTTATGTGATCACATGAGGGCACTCTCATCATTTATTTTCATACGAGCTCACTCAGGAATCACCCCTTTACTTATGGACGAAGGATACACTCTGGAGGAAAGTAAACGCTAGTACCTTGGTGGACTCTGGGAATCCGCCCCACGTCCACTCCATGTGGGACTCGGATCTGAGCAGGCTCTCAGTGGGTTTTACCTCCAGCTCTGAATCACTCTTAGGACATGCTGCCGGGGAATAGGGGCTGCAATCACAGTACAAAGAAACATGATGACTTTAAAGACAGAAAGTTCAGTCTTGCTGAGCTTGACAGATGAAAAGCAATACAAGTTTGAATATATCAACTTTACCCTGAAGACAGAAAGAGTCTATTAAAAGGAATGTCAATTATTTCTTCTTGTTGAGGTTAATAATAAAAACAATGCCAACTAGTAGTATATATTGGGGACTTTCTGGGTCCTCTGTAAATACTTAAATGCATTACCCCATTTGATTTTCACAAGAAATCAATAAGAAAGGTAATTTTACAGGAGAGAAAAATGCATGGAAAGATGAATTAATGTAACTAATACGTAAGAAAAACTTGATTTGAACATAGAACAAAGTTGGCACATTTCTTCACAGTATTATCCAGTTACATGTAATAGTTGACACTAAAAGATTAGAACTTGAGGGTCGGCCCAGTGGCGTGGCGGTTAAGTGCTGGCTTGGGAAGCCAGCGGCCCTGGTTCGGGACCCACTTATGAGGGCCAGGGACACTGTCCTCAAAAAAAAAAAAAAAAAAAAGATTAGAACTTAAGAATTGAAGAGGGCCATATTCTATGCTGATTATATAGATGTACAGTGACCAGCACAGTAAGAGTAAGATGAAGTTTAGGGACAAAATAATTGAGAAAAGGTTCATGCTCATGTTAAAAATCCACATTCAGTGCTTCCACTATATGAGAAACGGGAAGTATCATTACTGCCCAATAATAAAAAAGCTATTTAATATATCTTTCCTTTAAGAAACTGAGAAATTCCAAAAATACTTACTTGTCCAAAGGGGACCAATCGCCATCTGATAAGGGGTAATGATCTCCAGAATGGAAGAACAGAGGCTCCTTATATTCTTCTTCCTTTAAGGAAGCATTTGAAGATCCTCTGTGAAAGGGGAAAAAAAACAACGAAAGGCTGGAATGACACTTATGTCAGCTGAAAAATATCCCCCAAATCTACTGACACATCGTCTAAACGATATAAATGAAGGCTAAATGATTAGTAACTAACCCTCCTAAAAGGAAAGTATGAAGAAGAGGAGATTCACTGATGTCACATCCACCGTACCCTGCTACAATCACTAATTAAATATGGGATAAACAGAAGAGGAAAGGAAAGAAGATATTAAAAATTCCTTTTTACATCCTTTAGGGGTACTTGATTCAAAAACTGGAAGAAAACTAATATGGTTTTATGTGTATTTCATTCAGTCCTTACAAGTCTGAGGTAGTAATATCCTATTTAAGATATTAGGTAATCAAGGATCCAGAGAAGTTTAGTAACTTGCCCAAACTAAAAAAGCTAGTAAGTTGCTAGATTCAAAATAAGTTAAGCCCTTGTTCTTTCCACTGCTCTCCTGTGTATTACAAAAAAATATAAGAATGTCATCTAAAGACAAGAGTTATGGCTCAAAAATTTTAAAATACCCTAAAAGCTCTTAAAAACCAGAACTTATTTCCTCTTTGTTTGGGCCAAGCATTACCTGAGAACTTTTTTTACTTAGAATCGACATGATGTGGGAATGTGAAGATGATACAAAACTATGATAAATGCTTTTAAAATTCACACACAGACCTTGGAACCATAAGTGGTTGAAATAATGTTAATAAGGTTTTAATTAATTTATCCTTTGGTTTTCTTGAATTTGCAGAGTTAGTATAACTAACTTTCCATATAACCTTAAAACATCCCTCGGAAGCACTGTGGGCCTGTTTTTCATTTTTAGTTGGAAATTTATCACCTGACCTATTTCACAAAGTCAACATGAGATTTATGTAGTGTGACATGTTGAAAGCTCTGAAAATTATAAAGAAAAACTCTGAAAAGTGTAAAGTGTAAAGCACTATACAAGTTTAACAACATCTTATAGAAAACTGAATGTTCTACCATGACAATATTAAATGTTAAAATGGGAATATCTGTATCACTTAATTGGCTAAATATAAATCTATACTGGCTAAAAATAAGTCTATAAACCAGTTTATTAATTTTTAGTATTGCTTTTCTTCCTTTATATCTTAATTTAACATGCTCTGGTACCATTAACTGATACCATAATAGTTTTTCCGCATAGCATCTTCTAATTTAAGGTTTTCTACTCCAATCTTCTTTCACTCAGAAGGATTATATGGCATACAACTTCAAAGGGGAGAAAAATATATTTGGAAAAGGCAGATACCTAGGTAAAAATACTCTTATTTCTTGCTTCTATTGTTTTTTTTTTGTTTTTTGTTTTTTTTTTAGCTGAACCATCCTGCCACCTGTTGGCAGCTCAATGGCAACTCAGCTCAGGCTGGCATCGAACCGCTGTTGGTCAGAGCTCAGCTCGCACTCTTGCGTGAGCTCTTAACCAATTGAGCCACTCGGCCGGCCCAAAAATACTCTATTTCTTAACAAAGGAAAACAAAATGGTAAAAGCATAATGGGAAAATCATATGCTTATGAAGAGTCCTTATTTGTCAAATCAAAAAAACATAGTATAGCTTGACGGGCATATCCTGGCAAAAATAGAGCCCATTAGTTTAGACCCATTAGTGATGGAAAAGGTTGCTAATGTTGAGGTTCCTTTCAGTCCTATGATTCATTCGCTAACATAGAATTTCTATAATCTGCTAAAGTACTTTCAAAACGGCACATATGCCTGAGAACAAGTGACCATGACAGAGTAATTTAAAATAAATACATTACATGAGGATACAGAGTGTATGTATTAAAATGTGAAGAAAATAGTATGAACACTGATTTTGCCTATGTTGAAACATAGGACAAATATATACATTAACACTGAACAGCAGACGATTTGCAGTAAGTTGGTTTAATGTTGAGTCAGGGTTGGTGGGGTGGGAACTTCAGTTGCTGAAGTTCATAGTAAGTGTGTATAGAGCACTTCAGCCTTCATAGATGCACCTTAACATCACATCTTCAAGCTCAGCATCATTTTGTAAACCAATTATCTTTCCCATTCAAAAGCCAACAGAGGTTATGTGATGTACACAACTATCAAAATTCACTGAATTGCACATTTAAGATCTATGAATACTATGGTATATAAATTATACCTCAATGTTTTTAAAAGTTGGGGAAAAAATAAATAGAATTATTTATGTGGGATAAATCAGAAGAACTAAGTGAGTTTTCAGTCTATTTAACTGGTAGTCTGTAAGAGATAAATGGAGTTGCTAACTACCATGACCAAAGATCATTAACTCTGTTAACAACACGTTTATCCTCAGACTTAGCACAGTCTTGGTCAATAAGTTTCAGGTGACTATGATCTCAGTTTGCATTTGTATACAGGGCATTTCCCATAAAAGATACCTCATAATAGAACTGAAAGGACCTTACAATATTTCTGTTTACTGTGTTAGAAATGAAATGGGGGGAGGGCAGGAAGGAAGTGGTAAGATTCATGTTACTACAGATTAATTTAGAGAATACTATAGAAGCCAGATACTATCAGGAGATGAAGTATAAAGCCTCAGGGCAATAGATGCTGTCTGTGAAAAGGCTTAGGCTACAATGAACATAGGGGTACATATATCTTTATGAATAAGTATTTTCATATTTTTTAGGTAAATACCCAGAAAAGGAATTGCTGGATTATGTGATAGTTCTCTTCCTAGTTTTCTAAGGAACCTCCATTCTGTTTTCCATAGTAGCTGCACTAATTTACTTTGCTACCAACAGTGTATGAGGGTTTCCCTTTCTCCACATCCTTTCCAACACTTGTTATGCTTGTTGTTTCTTGTCTTCTTGATAATAGCCATTTTAACAGGTGTGAGGGGTTATCTCATTGTGGTTTTGATTTGCTCTCTCCCTAATAACTTGTTCACTGCATTATTTACAAGAGCCAAGACTTGGAAATGACCAAAGTGCCCATCGAAAGATGACTGAATAAAGATATCTCTTCAGTCTCTCCCTCGCCCCCAGGAATACTACTCGGCCATAAAAAAGATGATTTATTGCCATTTGCAACAACATGGATGGATGGATCTTGACAATATCATACTATGTGAAATAAGTCAGATGGAAAAGGACAAAAACCATATGATTTCACTCATAAGTGGAGTATAAAACAAAAACAAACAAATGAACTAATAAAACAAAAACAAACTCCATAGATACAGACAATAGAATCGTGGTTACCGTTAGGGGAAGAAGGTGGGAGGAGGGCAAGGTGGGTAAAGGGGGTCAAATATATGGTAATGGAAGGAAACTAGACTTTGTGTGGTGAGTACACAAAAAAGCACAAAGTATCCAATTATAATCTTGTACACCTGAAAATTATATATTATTAATCAATGTTACTTCAATAAATTTAATTAAATTTAAAAAGTCTTATGCTCCCTGAACTTAGCTCTCATATATAATTTGTAAGCAAGTCTGCTTTGGTAGATTAAAATCAGAGGTTCCTTTCTGATGGTGTGGTCTTAATCCTCCATTGTTGTTGTTGAGGATTTCCATGAGTGGCATGTTTTACATATTTCCAGTCAAGATTATGCTACTGCACTGTCCACTTTGAAAAGTCTCTCTTCCCTTCAAAAGGCTATTTATGTCTAGGTCCATGTTTTGAATATGTATACACACTTACATATCCACCCGTCCTCCGGAAGGATGAACAAGGCTTCTATGTTATATTTAAGCCAAAAGTCCAACTTTACGAAGGGACAGAGACTCACTAGGTGCAGTTTATACAAAGCCCTGTGTAGTTTAAAGCTCTCCAACTTCCACCAATGAGTTACTTCTAGCTTGTGCAACAGCAACCTGCTTTAAAAAATGATTCTGTCTTTCATCTGCCTCCATTAAGGAGTCTCAATTAGCTGTAATTTCTGTCACTGATGAAATTCTTGAAAAACAAAGAGTTTAAATAGAATGCTATCTGGAAAAATAAAATTAAAACTGATTTTAGGTATCTTCTGTGGAAACAGAATTTCTTTCCTATGTGGTAGGGGCTGAGTAAGGTAAGATATTTAAAAGTTGAAAATTCCAATACCACATAATTCTAGATGTCACAACTGCAAAAGCAGTAGACTTTCTATTTTTTCTCTCACATTCTTTAATGTGCAGTTTAATATGCTGTTAATACTTCTGACCCTAGATACCTCTCCCCAAATTATTTTAGAATCTAAATGCTGAGCTGGAAGGGGCCTTGCAAACCACATTGTTTAATTCCCTTATTTCACAGATTAAGATCTATCAGGAGGCTGCTGTTCCACAATCAGAAGCATAACTGGATCAGTCTTCTTTTTAGCTCAGTGCTTATTTCAGTATGTGACCTGACTCACACAACTGTTATATCTTGTCTTTTCTTTTTTAAGTCCCAATTTCTGTTGGCTCCATATGTAAGTAGATCATGTTTTTAAAGAAATAGCTGGAAAGAGTCCCTCCAGTGGCAGTATCTAAGATTCACTGGTAACCTAAGAAAAAGCAAACCAGCAAGCTGGTGAAAATTATTACCAGGCCCTAGTGTACATGTAGTCTAACAAGCAAGATTCTGGCTCAAAAAGACAAGCTGGCAACCATGTTACTGTCAACCAAATCAGTACACGGACAGATTCGGTTGATGTAATCTTTCACCCAATTGGAAAAGTAAGGCATGCACTAATATTTCTGCAATGCATTCATTCTTGTGTATTTAGTAGGTGACTTTACATATGTTTCAGAAATGTTTTAACTTCCCAAGTTAATGCTGAAGGTTATTCAGTTCTAAATATAGCTCTACTATGTTATAACAAAGAACTTTGTGGAACACTCATCAAGAAAACTTTGAAGGCAAAATTTTACTTCAGGGTCCTTTCTGATGGATCTTGGAAGAATATTAGTTGGCAAAAACAGTTCCAGGAATTAAAGCATTTACGGAATATCACAGTGCTAATCCAAATAAAATTAAATGCATGTGTATTTCAAGTTTTTCTCAAAAGAATCTGTTTCCTGCCCACTACACATTTTATTATAAATAAGCCAAAAATTTTAAAGGAACTATTTATATCATTCTTCATAGCACCAAAATCAAGCAATAAGAGATCTCAAAGAGTCTCCTACTATATTCTCCTAGGAAAGGGAAAGATAAATAACACTTGAGATTTAAAAAAAAACAAAAAAACAAAAAACAAGAAGAAAAGGATGGTAAGAGTCTTTTTAAAGAATTTGTGTTACTTTTTATTAGCTTAAAATTCTTTGGGAATCAATGATATAAAAAGAAGAGTTCAGAACATTTTCAAGCTCTTCCCAGCTCATAGTTTGATACTAACAAAAAAAATATTACCCAAATTTGTTAATTTATTCAGGATTTAAAAATTTTAGTTATACTTTACACTGGTCTATAGAGTCTAAAGCACTTTTTGCTTTCTGTCTTTTGTTGTTTAGTTCTAACAGAGGAATTTTTCATTGTAGCAGAATTGACATTAAAGTCTATTTTCAGTGTGGGAGGAGAAAGAACGTCACAAATATGACGGTTGATAAGTAATAAAAGATAGGTAGAAAAAAAGTCCATATATTAAAAATGACTATCAAATGTAGAATTTTGTGCCAGTATTTACAAAAGATTTAAAAAATTTAGAAAAATGAGTTAATGATTTTGCAAAAAAAAAAAAAATTATTATACTGCTATTCATTAACAGAGTATAATTATAATAATATATTAATAACGTAGACTTTTTCCCCTGACTTATTGAAAACGAAAGCTTGGTAAATAAAACACATGCTAAACCAAGGTAGAGTTTACACTTGATATTTGGTTACCATGACTAGAAAAAGAAATTATTTTCCCTCTTTTCCATGATAAAGAAAACTTTATTAATAGCACTAATTTACCCAGAAAGAAGGGCATGATCTCTCTTTTCAGCAGCTGAGGTGAAGGCATACAAATGGACCAGCATGCATGTCATAATCCCATCCTCTCCCTACCCCAATTCAAATAAAGGGTTTAGAAATTCAGGGTCACTTGTGAGCAGTAGCTTCTTGTCCAATGGTCACCAATGAAGATAAGTACCTCACTGACACCTACAATACTTCCAGTGCCAAAGCAACCACTGAGTGGAACAGGTGGAAGGGTATCTTCTAAAAATCCAATTTTGAATGAAAAGATATATGTTCTACCCCAAATTGTTACCTTTAAAACCCAGACAGTTCTGACTTGAAAACTGGCATCAACTTTGAGCTCTTTTACTAAGCTGGTAAATATGTAGTGATCACGAGTTCTCATTTAAGGGCCGGCCAAGTAGCCCATTGGTTAAGTGGCTTGGGACGCCAGCAGCCCCAGATCAGATCCCACATGAGGGCCAGTGACACTGCCCTCTACAGATAAGACGGTGAACAACAGCTTGACCTGGAGCTGGGCTGCATGAATCCCGGCAACAGTGTAGGCAATTTATTTGGCTTTTGGAAAATTACTGGATGAAGACACATTGCTAGTCTGTTTTGAATGATATTTTAGCACTAAAGCAGGATGTCTGATGGCAAATTATGTGAGTTGCAAAAAAAAAAAAAAAAAAAAGCCACAACATGAACGGACGCTTGGCACCTGCACAGAGTCCTTCTACACTTAGAGTCCTACCTTGCTGACTGGGCCCCCTTGTCATCGTCAGAGCTCAGGTCCACATCCATGGTGTCTTCTGCAGCAGGGGAAGCAGCCTGGTCTTCCTTCTTACTGTCCTGTTTGCATTTTTTTCTCCTCCGTTTTTTCTTTTTAACAGAACTTGGAGTGAAAACTGTCTCTGTTTCCATGATTTGAGAGATGTTGGAATTCTGAGATGGTCTTTCATTTCCACCTGATTTCACCAAAAGGGAGTCAATATCTTTAAAGAACTGATCTTCAGTAGGAATTGGTGAAGTGGCAAGGTAAGCGGGAAGTTTTTCCTTAAAGAGAACATGGAGAAAGCAAAGTTGTCCATGGCAAACTGGACAGTGAATCAAAATAATAATACTTTGCATATCTAATTTCCACAGTGGTAGAAAGAATACATAGTCCCTAAAAGTAAGAAAGTCACATTGAACTAGGGTACTGCTCACTCTACTCTAAGTAGGTCTTTACTCTGTTGTACACAGCTCAGTGTTTGCTCCTTTTGGTCAATGTAACTGAATACATTTGGAGGAACCATTATGTCAAGTCAGCATGGAACACATGAAAGCTATAACTAAAGCAGAGCCAGTTAAATTCTATAAAGAGAAGCTCAAAGCAGTAGCAGCATTCCCAGGAGGTGTTAAAAAGCACTCTGTCAAGAACTTACAAAGAACAGTAAGAACAGGACAAAGCAGAGGGCAACAACCAGGAACACCCCATCAGACAAAGGGCAGCAGGACAGGTAAGTGAAATGAGGAACTATGGTAAAATTCAGAGTGGTTAATGCTTGTGTTTGCCAAATTCACTGTGGGTGAAGGAAGGCTATTCTAACAGACAATACTCTGTAACAAATGAAATTAGTGGATTATTAAATCAAAGTATTTAAAATATCCTTTTAGGAATTCAAAAAGAAGAAAATAAGTCCCAATAATTAGAAATAATTAAACTCTTATTTTAATATTAAATAAATGATTAAATCTGGTGTTCAGGAAATTAACTTCTTAATTGTTTATTTCATTTCTTGTATCATGGGGGAAATGGAAGGTAGGTAATAGAGATGTCAGTTAACTTCAGATAATTCAGAATACTGAAGTTTTTACATACTAGTTCTGAAAATGAGTGGGTTTCCATAATTATTTTAAATTAAACTTTTGAACTTGACTTTGGTAAACATATTATTCTGAAGCCAAAGTTTTGTTTACCCAAGCAAAATTTGTGTTCACTAGCAACACAAACCTACAGAGAAACTGATAGGATATTATTCTGCAAGACTCCAAAGCACCCAAGTAACAGGCCATGGCCTTTTAATTCAATGGTCTGTGTTATAAATACAGTTTACTTGTAATCCTTAAAAAGCTGTTTTGTCTCTGGTAACATTTCCTAGTTCTATTATAGCATTGTTTGTAGTAGGGGGAATGGAAATAACCTGAATGTCTACAGTACAAGAATCATTAAATAAGTTGTGGTGTATCCATACGATGGAATAATGTGCAGCTATTAAAAGAAGTTAGAACTACTGATTTGAAAGGGATACTGACAACATACAGTTAAATGAGAAAAGTTTGAAAGAGAAACAAAAATGCAAATAAATGAAAGCCAGATGGGGTTTGGGGGGGTGGCATGTTTTAGTCATACTATGTGGAATAGAGTATTAATTCCAATATTGTTGAATGAATTAATTTTTTTTTATTATTGTTTTAAACAGAAGCACACTTTACCAAAGACAATCTGACCAATTTGGCTATACATGGAATACAAAAAAAAGGCTGAAAAGTTAATACTCTCCAAGTTGACCTTGCTAAGCATAGTTGTAATCATCAGAAGTGACCACAAGAACCAGGTAATAAACGATCAATAACCCAGTCCTATCACTTGTTGATTTATAGACAGCCCAATCAGTGTTATTTATTACATGTGATTTTAAGAAATACATCAAAATTTTTTATTCCTGAATTAACTCATTTATTATTTCATGCTGCCTTTTGCCTCTGTCTCTGATGAGGAAAAATTTTGTTTAGCCCAAGTAAATGCAAACAAGGTAATAAAAACAAGTAATTACGGTATTAGGAAAATGTTGGTCTGGTGAGGTTCCCCTTCATAATCATACTGTTTCAATGTTGCTTTACATACTGGTACCCAAGGTGTTGTCTTCTCTCTAAATTAAAAAATGCTCATCTCATTCTGCTATTGTTTATTTTTTGGAAATTTTTTTTCTTTTGTCAATTTGATATCAAACTGGCAGTTCATGTTCCAAATCAAAAAGAGTAGTCCTGTGTATCCTTAATAACTTAAAGCTTATCATTTTTGCTGAGATTTTATTCTTAATGATGAAAGGATATAAGATCCCCATTAAACCCATGAAGAACAGTTTACCTACCATTCAAATCAGTGGATACAAATGAGGGACGGAGGGAGGGATTGATTGATAATTTTGTGTGTGTGTGTGTGTGTGGTGGTGGTGGTGGTGGTGGTGATCATAATGGTAAATTTTGCTCTCTTGCTGAAAGAAGCCAAACTGCAATAATCATTCATAAAGGATATAGGCCAATTAACATAAATCCTTTGAGATTATAATAAACCAATTCATGTGACTGTTCAAGGTTAGGGATGTAATGTCCCAAATCAAAATGATAAACATGTTTTCCAAGATCAAAGGTCACGTGTATAAACACACACACACACACACACACACACACACACACACACACACACACACACACACACAGCCTGAAGAGATACACCTTGATTACTTAGGCCAAACTCAATTCAAGTCAAGGTATAAACTGTAACAGAAAGAAAGCTCATTAAAGATAGAGAAAAAGATGTGTCTTTATCCTTACAAAAAGAACAAATACAAAAGGACTTTTGCATTCTCTCTATACCCTGAAACTCAATGTGGAGAAAAGTTCCTCGTTCCTCCAGCTCCCTTCTGACAGCTTAATTTTTCAACCTAAAACCAAGCTTATCTAACCAGCAACAATCATCTGTATAACTATTGTAACTATGAAAACTGAGTATTTCTGTTTTGTGACATGCACCAGAGGCCTGAATACAACATGTAAAGATAACCGACTAGGACTTACAAATTCCTCTTCAGTCTCCTCCACAAAGAAAGCTTCTCCATTGTCACCCAATTTCATGTGAAGATCCACTGCATCGCCGTTGATTTCTATATCAATCTAAGGGGAGAAACAGGATGTGATTTAGTATTAAGAGTCTTTGATTCATGCAAAACTAAGCCTAAATTCTGGGTTCTCAAGCCAAACTTAGTACTGAGGTTCCTAGAGTGACAGCCCCAGAGAAACACTGCTACCTGCCCCACATCCCACCCCTAAAAAACCAAACAGACCTTGGTGGGGTGGAGAGGGGATGGTAACCAGAGAATGAAAGAAAATGTTTTATTTCTATAATGTTTACATATAAACATTTTAATTAATTCCCAAGTGTCATAAAATATGGGAAATGTCATTGTCAATAAACACCTGAGTACTTTCAGAGTTATCTGAGTACAGCACAGAGTTATCTCACAAATTTGTTACCACGGTATGTTAACTGTGAGTAACTGCAAAAAGTACAAACTTCACTGCCAGCTCTTCCATTCACAAATCACTACATAAATAAGATACCCTTCATGATCAATAACCCATCTTGCCATTTTTTCAGTCTGTCGGTGACTGGTTCCAGCACATGTTAGTTCAGACAACAAAGTACATAATTGTGTTGGCTCCTTGACCCCCAGTGATAAACCAGTGAGATATTTTATCTAGATGGATAATTGAAAGAGGAAATTGGCCAATATCAAAATATAGTAAAGAAACAAAAAGTAATAGTGTTGGAAGTAAAATTCAAATTGAACGTAAATAGTTATAAAAGAAATAGCTGATGGTGGGAACAGTAACCTTGCTGCCATTCAAGGGACTCAAGATGTACAGCCAGAGGAAACTGATGAAGGTGAGCTTATTCACACAAAGGAGGAAAGCAGTTCTGACTAAAAGGATGAAGATGGTCCAGAAGAAGTGACATTGACAAACATTCATGTTAAAGGAACTCTCAGAGATACTTCATGACATTGAAAAGTTCAAAGGATGAAAAGTTGGAAGCTGATCTAAACTTACAAAGTATGACAACTTGCCAAAACAAAAAAAAAAAAGGTGCTTGTTCCATATCACAAGTTTTACATCAAGAAGGCAAGCACTGTACTCTTGGTAAGTTTTTACAAAGAAACAACACTTTAGTTCTCCATGTTTCTAATGTTTTAACCTGTAATGTGCTAAATACTATTTTACCGTTTTTCATTTTCCTATACATTTATAGCTGGCAGTAAGAACTGGGAACTGCATGGCCCGCTGGCTGTTTCCCAATGAGGACCAATTATCCCTTCTGACCAGAGTCCGAGTGTTGGTTCACATCCAGTCACTGAAAGCAGCTCCCTCTTCCCAGGAGCCAGGTAATGATGGGATAAGATCACATTTAAAAAAAAATTAGTTTAGGGGGCCAACCTAGTGGCGCAGTGGTTAAGCGCTGGCTTGGGAAGCCAGCGGCCCCGGTTCAGGTCCCACATATGAGGGCCAGTGACACTGCCCTAAAAAAAAAAGGAAAAAAAAAGAGTTGACATATGTGGTCAAGATGTATTCTAGGATTGAACAAATAAGTAAATACATTGTGGATAATGGGAGGCAAGTTTCTCACTGTCAGAGAAAGAAGTTACAAATAAGGAGATGAGAAGGAACCATTTATTGAGATTAGAATCAGAGGAATCAGTTTTGACTCACGATTTTTACAGATATATGTAGATGTGAGTATGTGTATATATTAATACATACATCGATTTTCTAGCTCAGCCTGCTGAGCAGGCCTAGAAGCAATGACACCTATGTTAGTAATGAGACACCTAATGACCTGATCCTTTTTTCTAGATATGATTCTCCAATAAAAGGAACCAGGGCTCCTTGGAGAAATAAAATAATTAATTCCAGGACTGAGGCAGGGAAAACAGAGCCTTCTGGAATAGCTTATGGTGTCAAAAAGTACCAAAGTGCTCAAAAAATGATGGGATTTCAAAAGAACTCAACTTATATGAGCTATCAATCACCAAATCTGGGACGATTTGAGCAACTAATAATGATAATAATGAATTATAACTTATAGAGTAAAACTAATATCCATGAGTTCATACTGATCTACATAACTGAATAATTAAGTAAACAAGAGAGGACAGCTCTTCAATAAAGTTAGAATTTCAAATGAATAAATGGAGTAGAAAGGATGGCACAGAAAATCACCATTTGGCAAACACCACAGTAGTAACTGCTGTAGGCAAAATTCATCAATGTTTGCTAAAATTCATGGATGGAAGTACAATGAGAACTAGGATATTTGCAGTCTCAATGTTTCTTTCCACAAGTACATTTATAGTAAAGAAACCTAGTAGACACCATTAAACAAGTGATCAAAGTTAACATCACTAGGAATACAACAACATGATGGGCCTCCTGAGATGATGCACTGAGAAGGGCACACCATTATTCTGTGTTATTCGTTTTTTTTCCTTAAAAAAGATTTTATTGCGAGTTGGGGGAGGGGACCAGCCAAGTTGTTGTTCTTCAATCTTCCTTGTGGGTTGTGGAGGGCGCCAGTCGCCATCTGGCTTCCTGTCGGCAGCTCGTGGCCTCTAAGCTCAAGGTGCTGACACTCTGTGATTCTTGCCAAAATGAGAAAACATCACACAAATTCAAACTGAGGGACAACCTACATAACTGTTCTGTACTCTTCAAAAGTCAAGGTCATAAGGAAAGACCGAACTGTTAGAGAACACAGGACAAAAGCAAAGTGGGATCCTGGATATGATCCTGGAACAGAGAGAGGACAGTAGTAGAAAAACTGGTGAAATCTGAATATGGTCTTTTAGAAAGAATAGTATACCAATGTTAACCTCCTGGTGCTGATAACTGAATTATGGTCACATAAAATGCTAACATTAGGAGAAAAGGTTGGGTGAAGGATTTAAGGAAGCTTTTAAATGACATTTGCAATTTGTCTGTAAATTTAAAATTAAGAAGTTAAAATACATGTATATACGTCAATGTCATAAACAGTCAGAGATTAGAGAAGAGTAAGACAGAACTAAATGTTCTGTATCTTGACTGTGGAGCTGGGTTCATGGGTGCATACATATGTTAAACATCAAATTATATCCTTTAAATATGTATAACTTATTTAATTATGTGTGTTAATTATAAAACAATAAAGCTGTAAAAAGAAAGGATGAATAACATTATAAAAGAAAATGGAAAAATAGGCAACTAAGAAGTAAATATAAAACAAGTTTTAAAATCCTATGTAATTTAGGAAATGTTAATAAAATTAGTTTACACAAGAACTCATTTTTTTTTTTAAAGGAAGGGGTGCATAAAATAGTTTCCATAGGGTAAACACTAACCCTAACTCATCTTCCAGCTAGGCTTCTTAATGTTTCATATTATTGTGAATATTTACTGTGAAAAAAAACTGGGTATCACATGAAATCTAACTCTTCTGCAATAAACTCCTGAGCTAAGGTAAAATGTACTTACAGATAAGTTTTTAAATATTTTTCATGATGAAGTGGTTGAAATCACATAAGCATCTAAAGGTCATCAAGGATTTCTAAAGCAGCTACAATAGCAGCTTCTTCTACAATTACAGGAAGACTTTTCTAATTTAAAGAGTTATGTGAGAACTGAAAAAGTAAAGAATACGCAATTTTTTCTAGACTAATAAGCAAGGTAGAAGGGAAAAACTGAATTTGCTCCATAATGCCAAAGTTTAGGTTTCTCAGGATGACTTAAATAAAATATTTAACTAAATTTATCCAACTAGAAGTTGGACATATAAAATTATTTGTTGATTTGTTGTATAAACTCTTTAAACTATATAATGAAATGTTAAAGTCATTTTACCTTTAATAAAAACGTAACAAATTTTTTAAAGAAAGAATTTTATTAAATAAGTATAAACTTTTAAAAAATATATTAAATTCAAATTAATACCATCCTTCAAAATTGTCATCTTTTGAGGTTATGCATTTATCCAACATAGCTGGGAAAATGATGTAATACTTTTTTTTTTTTTTTTAAGATTTTTTTTGGGAATTGGGGGAGAGGAATAGCACTGGGGAACTGGGGAAGGGGAACACAAATTGCTGTACTTTCGTTCTTCAGTCTAGTTGTGGAGGACATTGCTTCACTGGCCCATGTTGGTATCATCATCGGGTTGAGGCAGATCAGTGGCCGGCCTCTAGACGGCAGCTCACAGTGGCGCTTGGCAGCTCACACCAGGTGCTGGCTGCTCATGCTGGCTGTCGGCCACTCACTGTAGCCTATGGCAGCCCACTGCAGCAGGGGCTGCAGCTATGCCGGTCCGGGGACTCACAGTAGCCCTGCTCCAGGTAGAGCTGCCATTCACCATCTTAGCTGTAGAGGGCAGCATCACTGGTCCGCATACGTGGGATCCGAACCAGGGCCGCTGGTGTCCCAAGCCAGCTCTTAACCAATGTGCCACTTGGCCAGCCGATATAATACTTCTTTAGGATGCAAATTCAACTGTTTTTAAAAAATCTTAGAAAAATTAACCTTTCTTTATAGCCCTTACTCTCAGGGATCAAATATGACATTTCTGAATATGATTACTTACTTTAGTTTCCTGATTTGACTCTACATGGGGTTTGGTTCTTTCTAAAAATTAAACCTAACATCAAATTGTGCCAACATTGAGGATATCTAAAAGAATATGCCATAAGCTTTTTAGGGAACAAAGGAAATATATTACAAATATTTCATGAGATGGCACCAAGTTGGAATAGATGCTTCCCAAGGTGATTATTTTAAAGAGGACACTCATTTTGAGGTACTACTTCTAGTAAATTGGTTTCTAAAATACCACTCATTTCTATGTTCATATCTCCTACACTTTAGCCTGATCTTGTTCAATATATATGACTGAGATGTTGAAACAGAACTGATTTACTTTTGAGAAATATTGGCTGTAGCAGACACTTGTTTTGGCATGCCATTCTTTTGTTAAGAATATCTCTGGTGTCTTGCGAGGATCTATTCGTCCTCTATTTCAGACCAGCTATGTATTTTAGGTGTTACTTCAGAGAGTGGAGGTAGGGCTGCTGTCCAAACCATGCCAATCAATATATTCCACCCCAGGTATAGTGCCTGGTCCCCAAGATATATGTGATCCATGTATCCATGTAGGGAGACTAAACACTGACACTTCTGTAGGAAGGAGAAGCTCTCTTTCCATTGGGGTTGCTGAGTTAATGGGAAGTGAACCTGAAGGTATTGGTGCCATCTTATTTTAAAAAGAACATACACAAAGGGAAGCAGAGCTGAGGGGTGAGGGGAAGAGTTCTGATAACATCTTCAGAGACTTTATTTATTAATTACTTTATTTATTTATATTTGAGGGCAGTGTCACTGGCCCTCATATGTGGGACCCGAACCGGGGCAGCTGGCTTCCCAAGCCAGCATTTAACCACTGCGCCACTCGTCTGGCCCAAGACAGTCCTCGTTTTTTTTAAGAGGGCAGTGTCACTGGCCCTCATATGTGGGATCCGAACCCGGGCTGCTGGCATCCGAAGCCCCAGCTCCTAACCACCGCGCCACTCGGCCGGTCCCAGAGACTCTAAATAAAGCCCTGATTAATTCAAATGTCCCTGGACTTTAGATAATGCAAGGCAATAAATTTCTTTTTTGCTTAAGCTAGTATAAGGTGGATTTTTATCATCCACAATGGAAACTGTCTTGTCCACTACATGAGATTATTTAACTTTGATAAGTAATCAGATGATCAGTTTTGTGTTAAATCAACAAAATTAATATTTAAAAATATCAAGTACAGGTTTACCTTCTGAAAGTAAAGTGCTTTATGAAACATAGTGGGAGTATTGGTGTTCTATCAAACAAGAACATACCAATGGCAATGGGAAAACTATTATACTGCATCTCTTTAATCAGGTTTGATCATGATTTCAAATTCACTTCATAGGTGTTACCATTTTGAAAATTGGTAGTTGGAACTGAATGAATTGCTTTCGATAATAGAAACTGACTTTAAATACGACAAATACTTAATCTGAATTGCCAGAGTATCTCAAGGCAGACATAGTTTCGTTTTTACAGTCACTGGAAAGCTGTGTTTTGGTCAAACAGCCAAATTTCCTCCCAAACATATCTTTTGGGTTTCTGGGATACCAAGGGAAAAGTAGAAAAGAAATTTTCTTTTCCTGTGTCTCATGGATAGACTTCTATTACAATTCAAGGGTTTGACAAGATATTTAATACAATGATTTGTGTAACCTTATATAGAAACTGTACTACTTTCTTTCTTTTTTTAATTTATTTTTTAATTTTTTTTAGCCATACTGCCACCTGTTGGCAGCTCAGCAGCAGCTCAGCTCGGGCTGGGCATTGAATTGCTGTTGCTCAGAGCTCAGCTCGCACTCTTGAAAGAGCTCTTAACCAACTGAGCCACTCGACCAGCCCCCAAAACTGTACTACTTTCTTAATTAGAGGCACACAGCATGCAGAAAGGAGTATCTTATCTGTCCAGTCACCATTTGCAGATACACAAATGCTTATATAAATCAGTTCTATTTTGAAATGCCAGAAGACTTATCTAATCTCATAAAAAACCCAGATCACAGCAAAAATAAATAATGCCTTATAAGCCGTTTTACAAATAGATCCTTGCATAACTAACGGGAAGTCTCAGTGCACAGTTTGCTGTTGATTCTCCCAAAGCACATACAGTCTGAAAGAACTACTGGAAAGAAAGAAAAATTCCGAAGAAGTTAACTGTGGCTAAACATTGTTTTGCAATGGAAAGTTTCAAAGTCACAAAATAAACTGCAACTGCTCTTGGTTTCCAAAGGGTGACTCTGAACAGAGGACAGGCCACACAAATCCTACCCCCTGAAAGATGGCTCTACAGTGAAACAGATTTTAACACCTAGAAAAATGAGATGTTTCTTTGGGTGGGGAGAATATCTAGTTCGTGAAAGCCATAAATCTTTCCTTTCACTCTCAAAATAACAAGTTTAATTAAAACATAGGGAAATTTATATTTTAAAGAATAAGATCAGTTATGTGAAATAGTCAAAATCTGAAAATAGGTATTTTCAACTTATGCCAGTGGTCCTCTAACAATTCTGTTCCAGAAAATGGTGTGGATCTCTCATTATGCTTTAAAATCCTGACAAAATCTCCCTGTATTGTTTAGGTAGATACTGTGGGGCAAGAGTATAAAGGAAAATACTGCTATGTACCTACTAAGTTTTACTACTAGCTTAGTTTTCTGGCTTGATTGACATCAGATATACTGACAAACCTTCCAGTTGCTCCATAACCTGAAGGTAAGAGAGTGTAGGAAAAATGAAAGCCAACACAAATGCCTTCTTTTTAAATCAATCTTCCCTAAAAAGAAATAAAAGCCAACCAGCCTATGACCTGGTTATTTTTCTAGGAGTTAACAAAATCTGTTCCACTGGAGAGCCATGTTTCAGTGAGATTTGGAGACAAGTCCTGATATCAACAAAATTTAGATTACAAATAAAATTTTATGGCTTTGTCAAACAAACAAATCTGACATTAATTTCATTTAAACAAATGTAACATATTCTTGATTACTTCAGTCTATTCCCATCTATTCTACTCAGAATGGAATAGAGTTGTTAAGAAGGCATATAAAGGCAAATGCTGTATAAGGCAAAGGAAGTTTTTCTAAATATACCTAACATGCCCATTTATAACTCTAGTTTCTCTGTTTTGTTCTTCTGAAATGCAATATAGAGGATTATCAAAATAACTTTCAGCCTTTTGTTTTTCCTTGGAGAAACTTCCTTTAGTACGGCTTTTTGAATTTAGAGGCAATTTCAAAAAGTAATACATAAAAGTTAACTTCTCATATCATTATCTTTAACATCACACAGGTTTAAGATAAATAAAAGGTCCAGAGAGCTCACAGTAACGATTTACTCACTGCCGCCATCTCACTTTTCACCATGCACTCACCACTTTCTCTTTGGATCTCAGGACTCCCAGCTTCCCAAACCGAACGTGAAAAGGCGAACACTGATAGGTGCCATCCTGCTGCCGGACCACAATGACATCGATGCACCCAGACAGGGTGGCTTGGTTAATGCCCTTGTAGAGCTCCTTCACAGTGACAATCACCTGCCCGGCCAGCTGTCCCATATAATTCATGGTTTGAGACTAAAAAGACAAGAAAAAAAAATTAGATGTAATGTTAACACTAAATTTGTGGATCTAATGACAATGTCGAAGAGAAAACCAAAGTGACTAAAACTGCACCGCTCATTTGTGCACCAGATCATGTACCATTATTAGTAACTGTCATCATTTTGAACTCATTAGTCTCATGCTATCACTGTTTCTACACGTTTCCATGCATGAAGCATATTAGACTCCTTTGTATCTGAGAAGCTTTCCCAGCCAGGGTCTAAGACATACAAAAATTACCTTTCCTTTCCCATCATTAAGGATAGTGCCAGCTGCCATTAGAAAATTTGCCCCCAAAGATCAAAACCCTGCACAGAACTCCCAAAGAACCCAGACCACCACCACTGCCCTCCTGGCCACGACTCTTGGGAACTTGTGACTACTGTGCCCACTCTAACCACAGCAGTCAAGCAGAAAAAAATGACCAAAGACCATCCCTAGGAGAAACCTGGTGAAAGACAAGTGAGAGCTGGATCTTCTATGGACTATTATTAACAGAATATTATGTATGGTTCAGACAGATGCTAGATTAAATAAACTCTAGGGAGTTAGACTGAGTTTAACTTATTTATAACATTACTTTTAGGGAACATCCCCTCAACTCACTGAAACATATATTCATGTTCCACAAAGTTCAAAGCACAGAAAACGGTTTTAATCTTGTTTCTTAACCACAATTCGCTATTCAAATAAGGATCACCAGGCTGTAAAGGATTCACCTGAGTAAGACTACAGGGCCGAAAGGAAATGCTTTGTCTCTGTACTCCTGCTGTGGCTGCAGTTAGAACTGGCTCTATCTGACCAGAGGATTGGGTGCCCGCCACTTGCTATACTATAAAGGGCAGTAGGGAAGTCTCCTTGGTTTCCTCATCAACTCTTCCACTAACTAGAAAAAGAAAAAGTAGCCCCCCATTAGCCCTAAGTTTGTCAAATTTCATTTTCAGTTGAGTACCACATTTCATTCATTACACACTGACACCCCTAGTATTTCTAGTACTATGTCAAAGCACAATTTGGCAAAAGTCATTCTCCTGGGGATGGGAGGATGCAGACCAAACAAGAGACCCTACACAGCTCTGGCTCAGAGGCCGACTTTCACCAACCCAGGGAACTGACAGATTATTCTCTAGGTTATTTATCATAAGCACAATTGTCTCTCTAAACCCAGCTTTTGAGGTGCCTTGAGCTCAAAATTATATGTTCAGAAAAGTTCCCAGGGATCACATTCTGTGTTGTCAGATTAAGTCCAGAGCTGACTTGGGAGAAATAATGTCATCCCGTTGGGAAAATTCAGGGGCCTATCAGGACATCTACCTGTAGAGAAACTCACCCCACTCTTTACAGGTGAGCGAGCATCCACTGACAGTGCCTGGATTCCACTCAAACATTTTTTCTGCTCTTGTACAGAGATGAATGTGTAATCAAGGCCCTTCAGTTTTACACCATGAAGCACAGCCACAGTAATTTTATCCTGGAAAATTTTTTTAGTAGTTTAAAGCTAATGTTACCAATGCCCCAAAATGCATCTATAGAAGAGATGGCTTTGAGGGATGCAAACTAGCTGCAAAACTTAACTAATAAAAGACCTGCTAAGGTGGTGTCCCCTAGGTGGAAAATTCTAAAATAGTTACAAGTTGGTGATGATTTTGGTTTTAGAATAATTGACTTGAACTCAATTGTAAGGCCAAATTAAACATATATATCAAGGACTCAATAATTATTTCTTGAATGAATAAAGGAATGATCCAATGAACCATCAATAAATAAGACTACAAAAATAAGCAACACATGTGGGGAGGAAATAGTGTTTCATCAGAATATTCATATTACATCTTATTACATTTTTTAAAAATGAATCTTTTTGAGATAACTGTAGATTTACATGAATGCAGTTGTAATAAATATGCAAAAAGATCCCATGTATCCTTTACCAATTTGCTTCAATGATAACATCTTGCAAAATTGTTGAATATCTTTTCATGTGCCGATTCACCATTGAATTTCATTAAATTCTGTTTCATAAAAAAGCACTACAAGTCATTTAGAGAAAAAGGGAATAAATACCTTATTTGTTCCTTATTTCTGGGGTCACAGTATACAATTTTAATGTACAGAATGTTTCCAAAAACAAAAGTGAAATAAAGTTTTGTCTTGTGTAGCTATTTTCACTCTTTTGTCAGAAGTATTTTTCAGCACCCTAGAACAGTCCATCAGCACTTTCATATTCTGTAAGTAATACATGTTTACGACATGCTTTTTGCCTTTCCTGGTATGTACATTAATAAATAGTCTTATAAACTAAATGTGTAATAAGCCTACATAGACTAGAGCATAGAATCCATAATTAAGTGTAAATACCTACATCTATTCAAGACGATCTTAATTACCATGGTGAAAGGATGTGCTGTTATGCAAGAAAGTCTATTGTGTAAATGCCAGTTGCAAAATATAGAAAAATACAGGCTGTCAAATGTTTTCCTGATAGAGCCGATATTGGGTTTTCGGAAAAGTCACGGCATATTTTGTCTATGTTTTTCAAAGGTCATTTATTTATATAAAGAACAAAGATCAATCAATGATATATTCCCCGTTTTGTTCCATAACCTTCTACCATCTTTCAGTGAGCTTCATAATTCCTCGTTCATATAATGACCTGTTTTTAATTTGTGAAAAACTGAACAAGGTGCTGACTTACAGCCTCATCTGAATGAACGTTATACCACTAAAGGAGTTTTGAAGAGAGCGAAACAAGTGGAAGTCTGACGGCGCAAGGTCAGGCAAGTATGGTGGGTGTGGCAACACATCCCATCCAAGCTCCAGTAATTTTTCACGGGTGATCAAACTTGTGTGTGGTCTCGCATTGTCACGATGGAACACAACTCCTTTATAACTAACAAGCTCTGGATGTTTCTTTCTTTCTTTCTTTTTTTTTTTTTTGAGGGCAGTGTCACTGGCCCTCACATGTGGGACCAAACCGGGGCCGCTGGCTTCCCAAGCCAGTGCTTAACCACCGCGCCACTCGGCTGGCCCTGGACGTTTCTGGATGATGGATTTATTTAAACTGCCAATTGCCAATAGTACACATTCGAATTGATTGTTTGGTTCCTTGGCAGGAGCTCGAAAAACACACCTTTAAAATCCCACCATATTGACAGCATAACCTTCCTCTGATGAATCTCTGCTTTCAAAGTCTTTTGAAAGGGGAATCATCATGTCTGGACCAAGACCGTTTGCATGCCAAATTGTTGTAAACAATCCAATTCTCAGCACCAGTTATCAGTCACTTCAAAACAGTATCCTTTTTCCTCATTTTTAATGAGCATATTACAGATCTCTACACGCACTGTCAAATGAACTTACTTTGAGTTCATGGGGAACCCAAATATCGAGCTTGCTTACGTATCCCAGCTTCTTCAGGTGGTCGTGAATGCTTGAATGATGAATGTTCAATGTTTCTGCAATCCCTCGTGTCATGTACCGGGTTTGACTCAATCAATGCCTTTATTTTGTCGTCATCAACCATGGTGGGCCTCCCTGACCAAGAGCGACGTTGAGATCAAAATCACCAGCACAAAATTTCGTGAACCATCGTTGGCACTGACATTCTTGTAGAGCACTGTCACCATAAACTTTATGCAACTTTTCACAAGCTTGATGTGCATTCTTCTCTTTATGGAAGTAAAACAGTAAAATATGGCAAAAATGCACAGTTTGGTCTTCCATTTTCAACTTGTTGTAAAATCTCCAAAACTTAACCAAATCAATTTTTGTTTAGAATGAAGCTAGAACTCTCAGCTGTCAAATGACATAGCAACAAGATAGATGTGAATGACACTAGTGCTTCCAAAAATGAACTAGTGCCTTCTGTCACAAACATGTGTCATGACTTTTCCGACAATCCAATATATATATGTATTATCATCTCAAAACCACACTATGGGTAAGAATTATTTCTATTTTTGTTTTAAAGATTTTATTGGGAATTGGGGGAGGGCAACACCGATGGGGAATCGGGGAAGGGGAACAGACAAGTTGCTATCCTTTTGTTCTTCAGTCTAGTTGTAGAGGACGTCACTTCACTGACCCATGTTGGTACTATGATCATTGTGCTATTCCCGGGTGAGGCAAATTGGTTGCCGACCATTGGATGGCAGCTCATGCCGGCTGCCAGACGCTCACGGTAGCCCACTGCAGCCTACACCATTGCCGGTAACTCATGGCAGCCCAGCTCCAGGTTGAGCTGTTATTCACCATCTTAGCTGTAGAGGACGCAGTATTACTGGCCCATGTGGGATCTGAACTGGCAGCCCTGCTGCTCAAAGTTCGGGCTCCCAAGCCCACTATTAACCAACAAGCCACTTGATCGGCCCCCTATTTCTATTTTTAAAAATAATAAAATTGAGGCTCTGAAAGGTTAAGCATTGTTATGAACTGAATGTTTCTCCCCCCAGCACCCAAATTCATATGTTGAAGTACTAATCCTGGAGTTGGGGGGCTCTGGGAGGTATTTGGGTTTAGATGAGGTCATGAAGGTGGGACCCCCATGATGGGATCAATGCCTTTATAAGGATAAGAAGGCACCAGGCCTCGTGCTCTCTCCCCCTACGATGTGAGGACACAGTGAGAAAGTAGTTGTCTACCAGCCAGGAAGACAGCCTTCAAAGGAATTGAATCTGCCAGTACCTTGATCTTGGACTTCCCAGGCTCCAAAACTGTGAGAAATAAATGCCTGTTTGAACCATGCAAATCTGTGGTATTTTGTCATAGCAGCTTGAGCTGACTAAGACAAGTATCTTAAATATCATATGCTATACTGTTTTTCAATTTTGGGACATTTCCAGTTGACAGAAAGATGCTCCTTTCACCAAGAAGTTCAAAACAATATCAGACAGCTCTAGTTATGTACACTAGAAATCACACTGTATATGTACCACTCTCTTCTAAATGATACTACTACACACCAGAGTTTATTGTACAACCACAACTAGGTCTTGCTGGGCTAAGCATTGTTATTCTTTAAAATATTTGAAATGACTGTGTTTACTTTCACTTTAATGAAAACTAGAGAGTTGCCTATGTCTTTCTTTAAATGGGAGATCTAAAACTAGACACAATGGCACAGATAGGCCTGACTGATTGATATATGGTGTACACAATGTACATTTTATGTTTAGGTCCAGATACCTACAGGTCCCGTGGGCTGGGTTAAATTTTGGGAGCCCCCAAGAAAAGGAGGCACTTACTGATCATTAAACTAAAAATGGAAAGAATCAGTAGATAATCATCAACTGAAATATTAGAGGCCAAATGGCCCTTTCATGCATAAAATTCAATAGACCAAATAGTCTTTCATGTATAAAATTCAATGATGCACACTATCAGATTTTGCTTATCAAATACTTTAAACATACACTAGTTCCCGGAATAAATGGTTAGCTTTCAAGATTCAATTATTTACCAAATGTTTTGAGTTTTGCTTAGCAATTTTTCCTGAGCATCAGAGAAACAAAAAGTAAATAATCATGACATGTGGTAGAGATTTATAAATGGAATGCATCAGTAAATAGGTTCAAATCGCCCTCCCAAAGAAACTGCCCCCAATTAAAGGTGATATGTTCAATCAAAAGCAACTTTTGTTAAGGAAAACTATAAAGATACAGGTAGCTATTAAAATATTACGATTTCTAAACTGTTATCAATACAAAATGGATACATTCTAAACCGCTTTATACATATCATCAAAATCTGTTTCCTAAGTTTTAAGTTTACCTTTCTATATCCATTCTACATTAATATTACTAGTTAGCAGTATGACTACTAACAAACACAATTGTTACTTGTCCATCATGTGTCAAGTGCTATGTTAACCTGAACATTATCTCATGTAATAATTACCCATGAGTTTGATATCAGTATTCCCATTTATATGAGGAAACGGAGGTTCAGAAGTGTCTAAGATGTCCACACTAAGTGGTAAAGCCAAAATTCAAACTCAAATCTGATTCTAGAGCCTATGTACTTACCTGCATCTCTAAGTGACAGAAATGCTCTAAGCAATGACCATAAAAGTATTGATAAAATCCCCATATTTCTTGCTGCAAGTGGGCTACTTTTAGTAACTGGAATATTATTTTCACTTAATGCTACCTGGTCATATAAATATTATGATTAGAGAGAGTCCAAAATAGACTTACCCACCCCCCAATTCTCCACACAATGTTATGCGAGTTGAGATTGACTGTTAACCCTTCTGTGAGACCCGAGGTTCAATGATAGGGAAGTGGATTTCCTGAGAGACTGCATGTGATTAGGGCTTGTGTACAGAGACCAACAGCTTTTATCCAAGAACTTGCCTTCAACATTCCATCTAACCTTCTGCTCACAGATATGAGGAATGTGCTATGAGGGAACAGAAATGTCTAGATACTTCAGGAAACAAACTCTAGAACACTAACCTCATACATATTCCAGCTTATACCTATGCTCCTGGACCAAACTCCTCCAGGTGACAAAGCTTACATTCTGCACTTGAATAGGACTTAATATTTTTCAAGAACTTTCTCAAATATACCTCATTTGATCTTCAAAAGGAGAATTTAGGTTATGCAAGGCAGACATTATTCATTTCATTTAGACTGAGACAAGAGGTGATTACTTTCCACTACTATTCACTAGAACCCAGCTGTACTGTGCCTCAGGGTCCCAACGACCCTGCTACTTCCTATCTATGGCTTAAATCATTAGGGTCAGCTGGCGTCCCTGAGGACAAGAGATCTGAGGGCTGAACTCAAGTTATACTTAAGTCCCTATAGTTCTCCAAGGATCCCAGAGTCTGTTAGCGGAGGGTACCACTCAGCCTGGCTGAAAACTTTTTTTTTTTTTTTAAAGACTTTATTGGGGAATTGGGGGAGGAGAACAGCGTTGGGGAATCGGGGAAGGGGAACAGACAAGTTGCTGTCCTTCTGTTCTTCAGTCTAGTTGTGGAGGACGTTGCTTCACTGACCCATGTTGGTATCATCATTACGCTCTTCCTGGATGAGGCAGATCAGTCCCTGGCCTCTGGATGGTCGCTCACCGCGTCTATTGGCAGCTCATGCTGGCTGCCAGCCACTCACTGCAGCAGGGGCTGCAGCCTACACCATTGCCGGGGCTCACACAGCCACTGTAGAAGGCAGTGTCACTGGTCCTCATATGTGGGATCCGAACCGGGGCCGCTGGCATCCCAAAACCAGCTCTTAATCACTGCGCCACTCGGCTGGCCCAGAGAATTTTTCTTCCTTTGAAGTGGTTGATAAAAGGCAGCAACGGCACATACACACATCAGGACTTGCTGCAAGCTTCTCCCTGGTCAGGGAGGGTAGGGGGTGAAAGTACTCCACATTTTCTAAAACATTTACTGTGTGGTCAGCAGACACTATGGGGATCACAATGACCTAAAGGAGGTTACAGCTTAGCTAGACACATGGAATGGAGGACTATACAAAACAGATGCATTCTGGGCCGGCTGTGGTGGTTGGGTGCTAGCTTGGGAAGCCAGCGGCCCTGGTTCGGATCCCACATGTGAGGGCCAGTGACACTGCCCTCTAAGAAAAACAAAACAAAAACAAACAAAACAAAACAGGTGCATTCTTTGAATGAGCAGCAAGCAGTGCCACATGTGGTTGATGCTAAGCCTGACAAAGAACCCAGCCTTCCTGGAGAAGCACTCCTAGCCACTTAAATTCAGTTAAATGCCTTACTTTGTACCGCTCAGTTTTTTCTTTTTCCACATCACAGCAGAATACTAACTTGTTTATTTTAACTTTTCTTATTTTATTTTAGCTGCCTTTTAATATTTGCTTTATAAAATAAGGAACAGGAAATAGCACAAGGAACAGCCCTTGTCCTCAATGAGGGAGATGGCCCCCAACCCCAGAAGCTCCACAAAGTAGATGGTCCATTAAGTCCCATCTGATCACCTTGAATCTAAAATCCTTGAGGAAATGCTGACAGCTGCACATCTAAAACACACTGCCTTAAACATCTGCTCAAGAACATAGCTGGTCTCTTTCTGCCCCACAGTACAGAATGGCTGTTGGAACAGGGCTTTCCTTCATTTTTAGGACCATTTAGTCCCCATCTGCACAATCTGTAATCCCAAACCCAGTGTTTTGTGACAAACTTCCTGAATACACCATGTTCTCAAGGTAGCCTTTTGATCACAATGGAAAAGGAAGACAGTAAAAGCCTTATCCAGGAAAGGCCCTTCAATGTAATACCTCTGCAGATTTAATTTAGAAACAATCACAAAAGATTATAATTCCTTCAAGGCACACAACAGACAATTTGTAATTCACCTATCAAAATGTCTGCTATACTGCCCTTTGTCTGACAGGATTTATTTTCATATAGTCACACAAAACTGAGTACCTGCCTCATGCCAGGTATCACAGTAAGTCCTTATAATATAAATAGATAAAATCCTGCCATCCTCTCAGAGGTCGCTGGATCTAACTAGAAAGAGAGACATAAATACTATCTTAACTTACATAATGCCTGTGGTAATGTTATTTTGGAGAGGAAGGAAGAAAAAAAGCTGCATGAGAGAGTGAAGGAAGGCTTCAAGAAATAGAAAATACTTGTTCTAGCAGCATAAATATATGTGAGGGATCTATTAGGCCAAGAAAAGGAAGTTCCAGTGGGCAGTCACAGGCAGAGAGAAGAGCACGTGGAAAGAGTATGCTGAGTTTGAGGCAAAGGTGAAATATAATGCAAAGCCTTGGATCCATGCCTCAAGTGTATCCCATGGGCAACGGGCCAGCAACGGTTTTAATCAGGGAAGTGACAAGACTCGAGAATAGGGAGGATGAACTGGAGAAGATGAGGCTAAAAGCAGAGACCACTTCAGAAGCTACTACAACCATATCAAGCAAGAGATGACACAACTGTAAAGGCAGAAGAGGTACGGATGGGACTGAGAATCAGTAAGACCTGATGACCAACCCAAGGCAGATGCTAATTAATGGAAAGGAAGCAGTTGGTTAGAATCATGGCACAATTTCTAGACAGAGCTAGAAATCCATCTGGCACATAAGTAGGATTCAGTAAATATTGCTGAATGAATGAACAAAGCTACTTAGATATGGAAATGAAAGGGCAGATTTGGTGATGACAAAACTTCCTGTCAAGGTTGAACTTCAAGAATATTCCATTAGTTCAAAATTCTGTATAGATGAAAATTATCCTGGACAGTTTTTAAAATGCAAATTTCCTTGGATCTTTTTTTAAAAGTTTAATAACTGATTATGGAGATGAGCCAAGTTAGGGAAGCATAGCTCCATGTAAAAGAAAGAAACTCTGACAAAATTCCATCCTATTCTTGCTACTTCCAAAATCAGTCTGTCATAAAACGGACTATAAGGAGATGTAAAGCTCTGGGTGCTCTCCTGTATCTTTCTTCAGAGAAGATATACAGGAATTCTGGAAATCCTTCTGAGCTAGTATCTGGACTTAGAAGATTCCTTCCTGAGAGACTGAGATTTAGCTAGGATGAGGTATTATTTGGAGGCTTTGGATTCTGGTTGATTCCTTATAAATTATGAGCTGCCTTTTTAAGAAGAGCAACTCCAACTCTACTGCTTGAAGACAGTCAGGGACTGTTCTATTGTCTAACCAACCTCTTTTTTCCCTGTGAAGTGAAGAAAACTGGCAAGGACCACACTGTAGGTCAGTATTTCTCAGAGTAGTCCTTACACCATCACGTTTTGGTAGTTAAGAATGTAGATTCTGGGCCGCTGAGTGGCGCAGTTGGTTAAGAGCGCGAGCTCTGAGCAACAGGGTAGCCGGTTTGATTTCCACATGGGCCAGTAAGGTGCGCCTGAACTGAGCTGCTGCTGAGCCACCAACAGGTGGCAGGATGGCTCAGCTGATGAGAACACGTGCTCCTAACAACAAGGTTGCCAGTTTCTGCACGGGATAGTGGGCTATGCCCACCCGCAACTAAGATTGAACACAGCACCTTGAACTGAGTGGCCATGAGCTGCCAATGGGTGGCTGGATGGCAACTGGACTTGGAGCTGAGCTAGCTGCGCCCTCTACAACTAAGATTGAAGGACAACAATTCCCCAATTTTCCTCAATTAAAAAAAAAAAAAAAGAATGTAGATTCCTGAGGTTCAATTCAGACATAAAAAACTAGAAGTGGAGTCTTATGGACCTGTTATCCATGATTCTGAACTACATTTAGGTCTGAGTACTCTCTCCAGTCTCTACTGCCTAATTTTTTTCTCCCAATCCTTACCAAGCTTGAGAAAACCAAGTTGTTATGGGGTGAAGTATGTACCCCAGTCTCGACATCAAATCCAAACTTAACAGACCTTGAATTTTATACATTTTAATGAACAAATAGCAGACCTGATCATTTTATAAGACGAATTCTAGGATTGGCAGTGGTTCTGTCAAAAACTCATTTACAAAAATTCTGGTCTGGAAAGCAGAGCTAGGGTTCTGCTTTCCTAGGGTTCTCTTCCCTGATTACAACCTATTCAACATCAACCTTTGGGATACTTAACTAAGAAGAGGGAATTTTCTGAACCAATATTCCTGATTTGGAATTTGAATAGATACATGATGCAACAGATAGCTCAGAAGCTATTAACAGGGCTCCCTGGATCACAGTGATTTCCTCTCTGAGAACCCCAAACACAGGGGTAAGCCCCAGTAGCTGTGTCTGTAATATGGGACCCAGGCCTTGGCATCAGCTGGCTGATGGGGAGGAATGGGAGGAGACATCTGACCCATACTAATCCAAATAGATATTCTTGAAGTATGTAAAAGTAATCAGAAAGCAGCAGGGCTGAGCCACCTGAGTGGTGATCCAGAAGACCCACTAGTTCAAGACACCAAGATGCTAAGCAGCCCTAGCTCTTGGCCTCTCATCATTTCTCTGAATGATGAATGGCTATAAGTCTGTTTGCTTGGCATATCCAGCGTCCATTTCTATTGTCTGCCAACAAAGGACATTTAAATAAAGACATGCTGATACTGATTCTGACTTGAGAGCCCTCTATCCCCTTCTCCACCCCAAGAAACACCCTGGGAAAACTGGCAAAAGATACCCCAAAAGTAACCCAGTGAAAGGTTTCTTCTACTGAACTCATGTGTTTTTTGTTGTTGCTGTTGTTGTTGTTGTTGTTGTTGTAGTAATGAGAGGACATGAGGCTGGCCTTAAGCTTATCTGTGAAGGCTGGTAAATTGGTCAATTGAGATTTCAAATCTGTCACAACACATTTTCTTTAAGACAGTTTGGAAGCACAGATTTCTGCTTACTGGGCTCACTTCTATGATTTCACCACACTCACTATCTACAAAAATAGATGAACAATTAATTACCTTGGACTGAGTAATATTCAAATAACACATTTTGCTATAGCAAAATAATACATTTACTACAGCAATATATGTTCTTTCCTAAGTGGTGGCCCCAAGTTTTACTCAACTATTTGCTTCAGCTTTTCAGCAGGTACAACTAAAGAAACACTGTAAGTATCACCTATTTTATCTTCACACACCACCAATTCCCCATCCTCCACCCCAGTCACTGGCCCAGTTAGTTTTCTTTTCAACCAATCAACTACTGTTGACTGTTAATCTAATATTTTATAAGAGAGACAAGAATGTTTTAGGCTTCCTTGATGAAGAGATGGGAATAAAGTATGTCCATAACAGATTGTGAACACACACAGCACAATGGAAAGGAAGATGAGAAAGAGATGGGGTGAGGAAGCGTGGGCTCAATCATGAGAAGAAAGCAGAAGGTGGTAAGAAAGGGTTTGTGGCTGTGTGCACCCACGACCCTGTCCTTCCCCTACCACAGAATGTGAGCACTTACCACACTGCAATAATTTGTTTATCCCACCTCCAGACTGAGTTCTGACAAAGAAAGGAGAAGTATTATATGTTTCACTGTTTTCCCAAAGCCTGCCTGGCACAGTGCTTAGCAACAGGAGGTTCTTAATGAGTATTTTTGGATAAATGAATGTATGAATTAACAAATGGATGAATGTAAGATCTGGTGAACAGAATCAGCAAGGAGAAGGAGGAATATATACAATGTTTTGCATTGTAACCTGAATAAGAGAGACACTCAAGAGATAAATGAAAACACAGACACACACACACACACACAGTGCCACACATTTTTTAAAAAATGCCAAGAGTGGAGGCCAACCCAGTGTTCCAAAAGCAATGCTCAGATATTCGAAAACCAATGCTTTTCTCTGGATGCTGGTGAAGACCTCACAGAAAAAACTTGCATAAATCTAGTTTATGTGAGTGACAATTAAAATGACACCCACCTCAGATGGATAAATCTAAAAATATCCCTGTGAGAACAAGTGACATCTGTGCAGATTGCTCGGAAGAACACTGAGCAGCCCCACAGCAACTTGTGGCAGAAGAGAGACTGTTGGTGGGTCAAGGGAAGTCAGTGTGGGGAAACCGGCTGAGATAACGATCACACCATGACCAAAGATTATTACAGAAAACAGAGAGTGAAAGAGAACAAACTTATGTTATCATTTCCTACTAGTCAGTTTATTTACATGAAAATGTCCAAAGTTTTAATTCTATAGAGCACAGCCTTCAAGATACGTGGCATGCAGCAACAGTTTCATTTTCCTAAAGCTCAGCAAATGTATTGGAATATTCATTTTCTTCAGCAATAGAACTAGTGCAGAACAAGGAAAACTAAATGTTGAATTTTACACATATCTTTAGATTTCACTGCACATAATAAAATTTGTTCCTTGAGTAAATCCTAAAATGGCAAACAGTACACTAGGAAAAGTGGGCCCAACTACTTTCCTCAACCCCCACATTAGTCCCATGACCAAACTTGTTTCAACCTATCACAGCTCTATAAAATTTAATGGTTCTCATTACTGCATTTCTCTTCACTGCTTTTCCCTTCATTTCCAAAATTTCAGAATAACGCCTTGTAACAAAGCTTTCTGATATCTTTTCCTGTCACGGCTATAACATGGCCAGTTCTAATCTACTTGTATATGAAATGACAGGTCATAAATAATACAGGGAACATTTAACCTGACTGGAGACTGGAAAGAAACACAAAAGTAAAATCATTAAAAAATGTAATGAGTTTAAGATTCTGTTTATAATTAATCATGAAAGATACTAAGTTATTACTTAGTCAACCTTTGTGTAATGGTTATACCAATCATGATATAAAACTTCAAGCTAAAAATTCATGCCAACTCTGCTATGAAATGCAGTTAAGATTTCAAATAACTATACCTTGAACTATTCAAAATACTGTTTTTGTAAAAAAAAAAAAAGTAAAATGTACTTTACATACAGTAAAATTAATCCTTTGGTAGTATACAGTTTTAATCATACAATCATATAACAATAACCATAATCAAGATACAGAACTAGATCATCTCCCCTGCAAAAAAACACCCCTATGACCACTTGTGGTCAATCCTTTCTCCCATCCGTGGCCAACTACGCATCTGTTTTCTGTTCCGTAGTCTTCCCTTTTCCAGAATGTCATATAAATAGAGCCATACAATATCTAGCTTTTTATTTATTTATTTTTTTGAAGGCAGTGTCACTGGCTCTCGTATGTGGGACCCGAACCGGGGCTGCTGGCTTCCCAAGCCAGCGCTTAAACACCGCACCACTTGGCCGGCCCAAAACTTTTTTTTTTTTTGAGGGCAGTGTCACTGGCCCTCACATGTGGGACCTGAACCAGGGCTGCGGGCTTCCCAAGCCAGCGCTTAACCACTGCACCACTCAGCCGGCCATCTAGCTTTTTAAATACAGCTTCTTCATTGAGCATAATGCATTTGAGATTAACCAATACTGTTGCAGGTATCAGTAGTTTGCTTGTTCCTTGGTTGTTAAGTAGTATCCCATTGTATGGATGTACCAAAATCCGTTTATCCATCTGCCAGTTGAAAGACACCTGGTTTGTTTTCAGATTTGGGGCAATTACAAATGTTAAAGCTACTAAAAACATTCACGTATAGGGTTTTGTGTGAACAAAATTTCATTTCGTTTGGATAAACACTCAGGAGTGGGATTGCTTGGATGTATTTTTGCAAGGTTGACCTTGCAGCTATTGCTTTTGAAATATCTTCAGTGCACTCAGAGGAGTTTGCTGTTAAAATAAATCCTCCTTAAATTATTTTACAAAGTGGTGATAATTTAACTGTTTCACAAATTTGGATTTTCATATGTAGGAGTTGCATTCACTTACACTGGTGGAAATTCAAACTCATCAGTTACTCACACTGTTAACATTTTAAACTATGTATATCCTTGACAAACCACATATAACCTAAGCTACAATTCAGATGTTTTTGTCAGTATTCCTCTTGGTGTTAGCCATGGGGAAGTGATGGAGGAAAAAAGAGGAGAGGGCACTAACACTTATCCCTTCCAAATGCCATTTTTACATACCTCATCTCATTTAACCCTCACAATTAGGTGAGATAAATGTTATATGCAATCCTTTTGGCTCTCCGAGAAGCAGGATGGCAGTTGGCAAGAACAAGCGCCTATGAAAGGGGGCAAAAAGGGAGTAAAGAAGAAAGTGGTTGACCCATTTTTTAAGACTGGTATGATGTGAATGCATCAGCTATGTTCAATATAAGAAATACTGGAAAAACACTAATCATATGAATTCAAGGAACAAAAATCGCATCTGATGGTCTCAAGGGTCATGTTTTTGAAGTGAGCTTTAGCTGATCTGCAGACTGATGAATCTGCATTTAGAGAATTTAAGCTAATTACTGAGGATGTTCAGGGCAAAACTGCCTTATTTCCTGACTAACTTCACAGGCATAGATCTTACCAGTGACAAAATGTGCTCCATGGTAAAAAATAGCAGACCATGATTGAAGCCCATGTTGATGTCAAGACTACTGGTGGTTATTTGCTTTATCTATTCTGTGTTGGTTTTACTAAAAAAATGCAATCAGATTCAGAAGATCTCTGGTGTTCAGCATCAACAGGTCTGCCAAATCCAGAAGATTATGATGGAAATTATGACTTGAGAGATGCAGACAAATGACTTGAAATAAGTGGCCAATAAACTCATTCCAGGTAGTACTGGAAAAGATACAGAAAAGGCTTGCCAACCTATTTATCTGCTCTATGGTATCTTTGTTAGAAAAGTCAAAATGCTGAGGAAGCCCAAGTTTGAATTGGGAAAACTCATGGAGCTTCATGGTGAAGGTAGCAGTTCTGGGAAAGCTACTGGGAATGACACAGGTGCTAAAGTTGACCAAGCTGATGGACTGAGTCCCCAGTTTAAAATTTATACTTTTCTGTTTAAAATTTATACTTTTCATGGTGACAAATAAAACCTGTCCATGATTTTTTTAAGTTATATGCATTGTATTAGCAAGAAAACTGAGGCTCAGAGAAGATAAGCAATGCACCTGGAGTCAAACCATTACATAGTGACAGGAATAGACAAAAGCTCAGGTATGTCTATATGTTCAAGCTCTTTTTACTGTATCTTGGGACCACAAGTTCCCCTAAACAGGAATGCTATTTTTATGTAGTTTTCAGGGCTATGTGTATGTAGAAATTTCATTAAGTACACTTAGAAGGCCATGATGATTCTCCCACAGGCAACTGCACATGAAAAATGTTAAGCTTTTTATTATAAGAAGCCTTAAAGATGTATTACATATGATCATAAGTACATTTTAAGGAACAAGTTCGCATCCTAAACTTTCTAGGATAAGAGAATTGTGTGGCTAACCTATATTGGTGGTGGTCATTGGTAACCATAAGCAACTCTAAAATACAACAGGAAATCTGACCAACTGGCTCACTTTCACACATAAAAGGCAGACAATCCTAGCAGGTTTCTATGGAAACCATCTGTAGTATTTTCAGTGATGATTATCATATTAGTCCAGACACTGGAAGTCTATAATTTCCTTTGAAACATTCTGACTTTATCTCAAGTTCTATTTACTCACTGACCTACAAGTCAGGAATCGACATTATAATTCTTCTACAGTCGACATTACAGCCATGAAACTGGGAACAAATAAACATATTCCTGTAATTTGGAGGTCTAGGGAAAGATATATTAAAACTTCACTCATCTTCCTCTCATTCTGTCAGTTAATATCACTGGTTGAAATTTTAAATTTGTACTAATTGTGTTAATTCCCCGAGTTGAAAGTTCCTCAACCTGCATATTACCTGGGCTCCTTGGAGAAGTGGTTGATGCCAGGCCTGGGGGTAGGAAAATACAAGATGATGCTGGAGCATCTAATAGTGCCAGAAAGTAGGAAAATGCTCAAAATCAAAAGAATAGGAGCATGTTAAGGGAACATGACAGAGCTCCCATTGGCTAATGCTAGAACAATGTCAGCAACAAAATAATGATAACTTATAGACTAAAATATTCATGAATCCACACTGGTATAAATTAATAAATAAGTAGGGAGAAGGGACAGCTTCCTTTTAAAAGATGAATTCCTCGTAATATGTAAAGAATAAGGGAAATAGAAAACCACTATTAGAACACCACAGTAATAATTATGGCAGGCACTTATGTTAAAAATGTTAAAAACAGATGAAAGTTTGAGGAGAAATAGTAAGTTTGCATATTCTCAGAGAATCTTCCCCAAGATATATATTCATTACAAAAGGAAAAATAGCAACTTTCGAGAAACCTGCAGACACCACCTGCATCAAGTGATTTAGGAAACCTCACCAGTAATAAGATGCATCAACATCAGGGATCCCGATATGATTCACTGAAAAGAGCACATCACATGGCCTCCATTTAACTAGGAGACAACACTGCACAAACTCAAATTGGGGGAAATTCTAACAAAATAAATGACCAGTGTTCATCAAAAGTGTTATTAAGGTCATGAAAAACAAGGAAAGACTGAAAAATGTCACTCACTGATTAGAAAACTACACCGACATAACAACTAAATGTAAGGTGGAATTCTGCAATAGATCCTGAAACAGGAAAAAGGACTTCAGTGGAAAACATGTGCATCAAGTCTGTAGTTTAGTTTTAAAATCAAAACAATTCCTGGACACCACAACCCCCTACAGTTCTGATTCAGTCTGTCTGGGAAATCTATATTTGCATTTAAAGCTCAGCAGGGGTTCCAGTGATCAGAGTTGGGATCACCATCCTTGGTTGCCACCAGGATCACTGAGGAACTTGAGGAATCCCAATGCCCCAGATTACAAGTACTTTTAAAACCCCTAAATTGCTCCCAAATGGCAGTTTATCAAGCTACGTCTAATAATAACCACAAGAAGTGGCTCAATTCCCAGTCTCCTCTTAAAAACTTCAGGGCACAGGGAGTGAACAGAATTGGAGGGTATACTTCCTGCTCCTCTCCTGCTTCACTTCTCCTGAAGGAATTACTTTTCCAATATAATTTCAATTTTATGACTGAATATCAGTCTATAATGGTTATGACTTCATGATTTATTAGAATATAAAAGAAAGATGACAAATGACTTTTACAATCTCAGCTACTGCCCCTCGACCTAACTAAAGATAGCCTCTCTATTTGCATTCAGGTGTTCAGGTAAGTCTCAGAAAATGCAATAACATTCTAGAGATTACACAGCTCTCCTTTCATGTTAAACCAGGAGTTAGGCAAATTTCTGATGAACGCCTTTTCTACGTAGATATGGGCTAAGGTTAAGATGCTACACCAAGGGAACACAAAGTTCTACACATGATTTCATCAGAGTTAAAACAATATTCTAATAAAATAAGATCAACATATTGTTATTTCTACCCTTTGAAAAATATCTTGTCCAAATACCTTAAGTTAAGGAAGAGGGCTTAGACAATGGTTCTACGTTATGCAATACGTTTCATAGAAAAGACAAATAAAAAAAGAAATATTTTCCTCGACTAAGCAGCAAAACCAGTAAAAAAATTACTTTCAATTAGATAAGTAACATACAACACATGCAAGAATTATTTACTCTAGGATTGATGTCTATAATTTTTTCTTCGGTAGAACTTGGTTGGTTTTGAATATTTAATACCTAAGATATAAGTGTAAAACACAAATCATATTAAAAGATAAGTATTTTTCCAAGAAAGTTAAGATTTTTATTCAGATCCTTTCAGATAGCTGTGCCCAATTCCTCTAGACTGGACCCTACTATACCTGAATTTTTGAGACATCTAAAGATACAGTGATGGAATTACGATTTTTTTCCTAGCACAAAACTGAATGACCAGCACCAGGATCAGATCTACCCTACTGGACATTTCCTAATCAGTTAAGTAAAGCTCAGTTAACTGACCAAGTATCTGGGCAAACTAAAAGGTAGCATTTATATAGACATCTGCTGGATATCTGTCCAGTTATGTTACTCACAAAATGAGAGCAGCAAACAATTCAGACATTTCAGTAAATGCTGACAAAAAAATCTGTGAGCATCTAGCAGACTCAGTGACACAATATTTGCTGAATGAAGAGAACTGTTTTCTTTAAATTGTTCAGTCATGCACTCTACAGTATTGTGGAACAGTTGTGTATGCATGCATGTTTTTGTTTTTTAAAGATTTTATTGGGGAATTGGGGGAGGGGAACAGTGTTGGGGAATTCAGGAAGGGGACCAGCCAAGTTGTTATTCTTCAGTCTTTGTTGTGAAGGGCCATCTGGTGTCCCATCAGCAGCTCGTGGCCTTAGAGGTAATTTAGTTGAGAGTGGGCGTAGCCACCATCCCATGTGGGAGTTGAACCAGCAGCCTTATTATGAGCATACACCCTATCCACTGAGCCATCTGGGCGGCAGCCTAGTTTAAGGTGACCCGAGTTCAGTCTTAGTTGCAGATGGGCACAGACCACAATCGAACAGGCAATCTTGTTGTTACACCAGCTGAGCCATCCTGCTACCTGTTGGCAGCTCAGCGACAGCTCTGCTCCGGCGCAGTATCACTGGCCCATGTGGGAATCGAGCCGGCAGCCCTGTTGCTCAGAGCTCGCGCTCTTAAGCCAACTCTTAACCAACTGAGCCAACAGGCCGGCCCGATATGCATATGTTTTAACTGTAAGCCATCTCCGAGTCTTTCCTTTCTGAAAACAAGTGAAGGCATAAATATCTGAGCTCATCTGTGGCATTAGGATTAAAAGAGGTAAACAAGTTTTGAAAACAGAAAAAAAAAAACTGCCTAACTAGTAATACCACCCTATTTCTTTGAGGATATACAACTAAGTATTTAATCAGTTTTGTGAACATTGTTCATACTGGACTGGAGGAAAAGTGTTTGGTTTTGGACCCATTCAACCTAGTGCTGTTCTAGGATTTGGGGCAGCAGGGAGTAATGATGAAAGTGCTAAGGTGGGAGGGACAACTTTTCCACCCCCACACTGAGGGTTTACTGAGGGTTTCCTCAGTATTAAGCACATTGCCCCAAGCCACACATGCTGCCTTACAGAGTGACTTGGTATCTTCTACCACTGTTTATGTTACTAAATCTTATTGTAAATTATATAAAAAATTCTCTCTGAAAAAAAGTGGCTTTTGGGACTCAACCACACAGGTGTCCAGGTCCTCTGATAAAGAGAGCAGAGTGCGGGGCAGTGCTCATATGAGCACAGTGCTCATAATACCAAGGTTGCCGGTTCAATTCCCACATGGGCCACTGAGATGCGCCCTCCATAACTACAGTCAAACAACTAGTCGACTTGGGAGTCAAGGCGGCTAATTAGTTTAGTTGGTTAGAGCACAGTGCTTATAACACCAAGGTTGCTGGTTCAATCCCCACACCCTCCACAACTAGATTGAAACAACTACTTGACTTGGAGCTGATGGGTCCTGGAAAAACACACTGCTTCCAATTAAAAAAAAAAATCTCCCCCAAAATATATATTTAAAAAAAAAAGAGGGCTGGCTGAGTGGCGCGGTGGTTGAGTACTGGCTTGGGAAGCCAGCGGCCCCGGTTCAGGTTCCACATATGAGGGCCAGTGACACGGCCTTCAAAACAAAAAAAAGAGCAGAATTGGACACGGATGGAGACACTCTGCCTCCAGGGCTTCCTGGAGCCCCATACATGTGGTGAGGATGTGAAAACCCAACCAAGGTCAAGTCTCACGAACAGGTTTCATAATCTCTGTGCACGGGGTTCTCATCTTTAGTAAGAATGGCGAGATACCTCCTACAGTCTCTTTCAACTCTAAACTACAGAAAGACCCCATCCTAGAAGCATTTCTTAGGATTACACATTTGGCTAAGAACCCATATAATATATTTTGCCCTAATTTAAAAAAATGCAATCAAGGTAATTTAAAATAAGTGGGGGTAAATAACACCAGCCGATTTTGGAACTTCAGAGCATTTGAGTATGAAATAATTTGGCTTTTTCCTTAGCAAATAAAGAAATTATCTTCACTTGTTTAGAAATATGAAAACATGATTTAAAAAAAAAATATTCCCAGGGCCGGCAGAGTGGTGCGGTGGTTAAGTGCTGGCTTGGGAAGCCAGCGGCCCCTGTTCGGTCCCACATATGAGGACCAGTGACACTGCCCTAAAAAAAAAAAAAAAAAAAAATTCCCAATTTCTAAGAAAGCACAGAAGTGTTTTGTGTTTTTCAATTATGAGATATATACATTTACATTCCAAACACAGAAAATCTTCTTTAAGCTAGAGACTTTCACCTTTCAACAAGAGGTGTTCCCAGACAGCATATGACTAGTAGGGAGCACCCAGGTCACTGAAGGCCTGAACCCTGAGGATCAGTTCTTCTCGCCCCACACCCACACACCCATATTATCAAGTCTACTAATTCCTATATCATTAGTACAGCTTATTAAGCAGATATCAAATCCAGTGTCCTGAACGCTAGCCATTCAGAAAATCCAAGTTTCTCTTTATCATAAAAGGGAACTGATAATAAAATGCAGCCTAACCAAACACCCATTGTCCCAGGCTAGAAAACACTAGCAGCAGGAAGCCGAAGAACATCTTCCTGTGATGGGTGACTTGTGTTAGTACTACTCACTAAATGAATTTTCAAAATATTTCATAAAGAGTCAGCTATGTTCACACTTCTCCCTTCTGACCTTTACAACAAAAGTGCATGAATCCACATATACATACATTATATACTATAAAATGCAAATTTCAGAAGTAAATTGCCTCTGAGCAGTAGCACTTGACTTGCATTCATATTCAAACAATGTCCATATTCCAACAATGTCCAGTTCCATCAGTTCCTGAGAACCCTGAAAAAGTACACTTTTACCAACAGACCCAAAAGCAAAAAGCATAAAATGTGATGACATTTTTTTAAAGGTGATAAAAATTTGTATAACTTTAAAACTAAAATCAACCTGATTATGTGGCCAAGGATTTTACAAATTGTCTAATTTTTGTCTTATTTAACACTTGTTTTCATAAATATATATACCCTTAATTTTCTAAACAGTGACTTTTCCTCACTGCATTTACTTCAGATTATTTTTTTAAAGGAAAAGGCTCCATAGGTAGAGTTAAATTATATTGTCCTTAATTTGCCTGATTTTGTTTCCTTAATGCAGACTTCTAGAACTTTACACTTTTTTACAAGACTTGTTTTGTGTCTTGTAAGAGAGAAAACCCTAGATAAAAAACAAACAAAAAAACAACTCAGATAATATTCATTTTCTCCATGTATTTCAAGCTTACAAATTTCTTTTTTTTTCCACTCATGAGAAAAAAAGACTGCAGAATAAAAACCACAAAACTTTTAAATGTTTTTATTTCTCAACTACTGCACTTAGATGTAAAGAGAATGGTGGAACCAGATACATCCAGTTTTTAAAAAATTCTCAGTTTAAAGCATCAACTTCATATTTCTTCTAGGCAGAAAGTTATTATTTGTTAACTAATAAACAGAAAAAGGTAGAAAGATAATGCAGCATGAATAAGGGAGAGCAGGTGGCCAAAGATTTCGGTTGAACTTAACATTTAAAAGTTAATAAAATCCCTTACGACACTACATTTTCCAAAGAAAAGGCATTAGTCATTTACCTTTCGGTGGCCTTCCCCCTCCATTCCCCCCACCCCCGCTTCTCTCAGTACTATCCAGATTGAGCAAGCAAGCCAGGAGGACATTGGTGGATGTAACTCACCAGGATGCCAGCAGGGGCCTTTCCATGGTAAACACCTTCAGTTTTACTTAATGAGCCTTCAGGAATCGTCTCCTCATCTTCACTATCATCTTCTAAGTAAAACATCTTAAAATTGAACTACCTGAGCAAGCATGTCTTTTTTCAAAGATGAAGGTACACTTCTAAATTATCAAAAAGGAAAGCTGTTCTGCTGACAAACTGCAGACACAGTAATATGGTTAAAACGGAAAGGAAATGGTTCTTAAAAAACAACAACACACACACACACAGCATACACACACGACTTTACCAATAAGATTTGCTCAAAACGCCTCAACTCCTTCTCTCTAAAGGAGATAAGTAGGGGCAGGGACAGGCTGGGCCATGTGTTTACACTGATAGGTACCAAGTCCTGCCCAATCACATGACGGCCACTGCAGCTTCCATCACACAGGACAGGGATTGAGTTAATAATTCTCTAAATCAATCACATCCTCATTTTTAGAAATAAAAAACAACTATACATATGGAGAAATAATCTCACATAAATTAACCATGTAAGGGAAAACAGTTTACATATATTTTAAGCATCAATGAGTTTCCCAAAGACAGCCAAGTTATATATATATTTTATAAGAACTCAATTACCAAAAAATTTTTACTTTGTCATTTGGCATGACCTAATATATTTTCACAATTCTGGAAGGGAGATAGCCTGCTCAGCACTGTAAATAATGAGCAAATAGTAGTAATAATAATCTGTTAATATATGTTAACATATATTAGTTATATTGTTATTGTAATAGTAATGTTACATAGAAATACAATAATGAACAATTTAACGTATGACAATGCAACACTGTAAAATTCAAACATTCTTGGTATTTCCTTTCCAGCTCTAAGTCAACATACAGTAACTTCAAGTAAATTGTTTAAAAAACCTAAAACACACTTAACACATTAAGAATATATTAATTCTTAAATTAAAATATACTATTTTATTCATCAGTATCTAGGACAATGCTATTTATTACAAAGCCATTAGGCACATGTGACTGTATTTGCAATTTGGCTAGTACCAATTGAGATGTGCTGTAAGTATAAAATACACACTTAAAATGAAAATAGAATGTGAAATAGTCTCATAATTTTTTATATACTATATAGGTTACATGTTGAAATGATAATATATTGGATATACTGAGTTAAATAAGACATATTCTTAAAATTAATTTTACCTTCATTTTTCTTTTTACTTTTTAATAGTACTGGAAAATTTTAAATTACATATGTGGCTCCCATTATATTTTCATTGGACAGCTATACTTTAGGGCCCTGCGACAATCTTGTGAGCAAGAGGGATAAAACAGAGAATTAACCCAAAACTCTGCTAACGAAGAACTAAAGACGACAGAATTGTTCATCATTCCATGAAACTATTTACTGGGTTGTCAGAAAAATCATGATGTATTTTTTCTATGTTTTTCGTTGCAAAATGTGTCATGACTCTTCTGACAACCCAGTAGTTAATTCATCAACAATATACTACTTGATCCTCATATATATAATGATATTCACATTATGAAACCTTTTTTTCTACCTCTAAATATTTTAAAGACAAATTTCCAAATGTTTGACCAAATGAATGGGGGTTGGTAATGTTTATTGCAGCAATATATCACCAAGATATACATAATAAAAATGTTAAATGGCAGAGTTAAAAACAAACTTCACCACAATTATAAACAGGAAAATTTATCTTGCATTCAATGTTACATTGCTTGCTGCCCAGCCTGCCAGGTACTAATGGGAGACTGGGGTACATGAAGTGCCCATAGGCACTTGTAATCTAATTCAATATATATCATGTGCACAAATTCCTCCTTTCAAAACAACTGATTGTGGGGGGTCCGGGGATCTAAATGTATAAAAATTTAAACCTCTTCCTCCATGTCCTACTGCAGTGTCATATCACTGGCATCAAATGATAGTAAGAAAAAATTGATACTGGCATGTGCCAGTAGGGAAAAATGGAAGCAGCAGCAAGTAAGAGAAAACAAAGGAGATGAAGGAAAAACTAAGTAAAAAGATGAGAAGGGGGGAGGGAAGGAAAAGCAGAGGAAATAAAACTTGGAAGAGATGAGAAAATATGCACGTGGGATGACAGGAGAAGTGGAAAACTGTGCGTAGCAGGTGAATAGAGGGATGAAGATACAGGGAAGTAGAAAAATGGAGAAAAAAGCCTCATCCATTTTAAAGTGAGGAAACTGAGGCCCAGAAAGAGAACAGGCAATTAGCCCCAGGTCATCCATTTAGTTGACACCAGATTTCTGGTTCAGTGCTCATTTTCATGATGCCAGGTTGAGACCACAAGAGAAAGTGCTAGGGGGAAAGGGGATGAAGATTGACAGGGAAGGGCAAAAGGCATAACAAGAGAGGTGAGATCCAGAAGGGCAAAGATTGTTGAACTCTGTTCTGGCAACCTTTGCCTCAAATGCCTCTTACAAAACAAGCAAGGCTCAGGCTTGTTCAGTTTCCTGCTAGTATTGGTATTGTTTCACTATTCAGATCGATGACACACAGAATGTTCTGACTGCAAAGGAGCATGGAACAGAGAGTGAGCTCATCTTCCAAACATCTACCTAGCCAAGAGGCACACACCTCCAGTTTCCTCTTGTGGATCATCTGACCCCTAGACTAGTAGCCAAATTCTGGTTCAAGCCCCGTCACTTCAGTGGTAGCTTTTCAGACTTGGTCAGTAAGAGTTAAAATCAAATCAACAACTCTTAATTCTTAACCATCTATATGATTTTCAAAGAAAAATGGTACTACTGTCAAACTTTTTCTCTATAGGCTAAGATAAGAATAAATGGTTGAGGGCCAGCCAAGTGGCGCGTTGGTTAAGAGCTGGCTTGGGACCCCAGCGGAACAGGTTCAAATCCCACATATGAGGGCCAGTGACACTGCCCTCTACAGCTAAGACGGTGAACAACGGCTCCACCTGGAGCAGGGCTGCTGTGAGTCCCTGGGGACGGCATAGCTGCAGTTCCTGCTGCAGTGGGCTGCCATAGGCTACAGTGGGCGGCTGTCCCGAGGCCAGCGACCAATCTGTCTCACCCAGGAAGAGCGCAATGACAATACCAACATGAGCCAGTGAAGCAACATTCTCCACAACTAAACTGAAGAACAAAAGGAGACAACAGCTTGTCTGTTTCCCTTCCCCGGTTCCCCAACACTGTTCCCCTCCCCCAATTCCCCAAGAAAAATCTTTAAAAAGAAAGAATAAATTAAATGGTTGACTATCAAGAGTAACTACTTTTTACTTTTGCATAGCATCTCCATCATCTTAAAAAAAATAAGGTGGGTAGAAGTTGGATGCCTTTTTTCCAAGACTTAAGCTAGACTTTCCCCCAAAAAGTCTAGCTTAGGGAAATAAAACTAAAATGCTAGTAAGAGAGTCAGAATCTTATTCAGGTTCCACAGCTGATAGTGATGCTAGTAAAATAGTATATACCTTTTTTGCTTTTTTCTACTACTAATCCCATACGTATACAAAACTAGGTATAAAACACTTTTTAAGATGTAAGGATTTATTCAAAACTTCTTAACTTAAAATTTTATTTGAAGTTGGGCTTAACTGAAATACCTTTATGTCACAAATTATATTCTGATTTTAACACAAAACATGAAAATAAGCTACTCTCCCTAGTGGTCATGCTGTGCAATAAAACATACTTCTACTGAATTACCAATGAAGAAGTGAGAAAACTAAAACATTTTGATTAGTAAAAATATCATGATGAAACTATTTCTTAAAGTCTCAGTCACAAAGAATTAATCATCTCTACCATAATTATTCTATGAAGGAATGAACTCAAGTGCCTTTCTGCGTTTTCAAGGCCACTCATATATGACAGAGACCCACACACAAAAGGACCAAAGACCACTTGAACAGAGTTCCTTGAGCCAGATGGATCTCTTATTATCTACACTAATGCATATAAAGTTTTTCTTCCCATATCTGAAACTACTTAAAGTTCACTGTTTACCTATGGAAACAATACAAAAGTGACCAATATGCTTTTTTCAAAATCAAGACAAAAATTCTGCTTGATACCACTCAGGTTTCTCAAACATTTGTAGTTTAACTGTTTATTGGATAATGGGTATTTAGTTTATTCAAGTTCCAGTGTTTCATCATATACTCACACAATCCAAAAATTCTAAAAAGGATAGCTAGTGACTATTTCCTTTGAGCTGTGAATGAATGAATAATCAAATGCAAACAGGTCTTTCTAAGAGACAGAGGAGGAAAAAAACAGTCTCCTGAGGTCAGAAGGTCCAGCTTAAAGTGACTCTCCCAATGATAATCTTCTTGAAGACTTATATTTTAACTTTAAAATTCAAACATTTTGTATTCTGCTCTGATACTTAATGTAAGTATTTCGTAATATTTAAAAAGTGAATATCTGGTCAAAGTTTACGGATTAATGTACATTTACTGTATGGCCTAGAATATCCTCAGTGTATATATCCCAATTTAAGAAGTTTAGGACTAAATAACCTCTGAGGTCTAACCCTTCTGACATTAATGTTCTAGGTAAAACATTCACCCAATATTTTGAGACTAGAGAGAGAATACTGAGAGCTGTCTGTCTGTAGCAATCAAGTCTACCTTTGTGATCATTAAGAGAATAAAGCTAAACAGCCCAATCAAGGATCAGAAGAGTCATGGCTTGACTTGTCACAAATTCTAGACAACACTTGCAATAAAAAAAACCCAAAACAAGTGGGAAACCCTCTGCCCTGCTCAGAACCCCCATGTGGCTGCCTCACTGGGTGTATACGTATGTCTATATTCTGTCAATGACCACTGTTTAAATGTTTGTCTTTTACTTCTCTCATTTCACTCTCTGAATAGCAGTTTACAATGGCGCTCTGTCCCCACACTGACACTCAGGGGTGACACCCTAAGTACATAAACAATTTTAGGTACTAGGGCTTTTTGTCAGCTCATTTTGTTCACACCCAAGAAATCCTGTTCAAATGCAAGTCATTTTATTATCTAATTCAAAATTAGTAAATACTTTTTAAAGTGTGGTACTTTAATCTTTTAGAAACATTTTTTGCTATAAATTCACAACTAATGAGCGTGCTAATGTATCACAACACTGAATGAGGCCAAGTGAAGGTACTTCATGAAACACTGTTGATTTTCTTCACTCTAGGTCAGAAGTAAGATGGCTTAAAATAGCCAAAAAAAACCCCCAAAAAAACCGACGACAAAGTGAGCACGAGTTAATGATATTAATACAATCTAAAGAAAATTTCACTTAAGTGAAAATTATCACAAATTATGAGATCAGGATCATGTAGAGACCTGAGTCAGTCATACTCTCACATTCCTTGACCCTTAAGAGGAACTTCTGCCTTCTACAGCTGGTTCTGCATAACATTCTAACTAAAAATTTTCTGGACCACTTGAAAAACTGGATATTGCTGTTTTAATTATTTTGTTGTTGTAACTTTATCTCTTTCAAACAATTACTTACAATTTTTTATTTAAAAAATATTGGTAATTAGCTGATACTCTCCTTCCTGCCCTCTTCTTCCATCTATATAAAAGAAGCACCACTGTATTTTTGATTAAGTAGTTAGAAACCAGGTATTCAGTAATCATCTCTTGGAATACATAGTTTGTTGGGGATAATGTAAAAATTTGATCATATATAAAATTCATACAAAAAATAGGATCTCTAAGTGTACAAAGGACATAAACAATTGACATCCCATATACATAACAATCATCAACAGTGAGAATCTGCTCATGTCTACAGCTGCTACATGGAGAAGCCACAACATAAACCAAAGCCTGTCTGACTCCAAAGCCTTTGCTTTTAACTACACTGTTGTTTAATTTACAATTTGTTATCGTATTAGTAGGCTTAAAGAAAATACCCAAGCAGCCGGCCGAGTGGCACGCTGGTTGTGCGCTGGCTGGGGAAGCCAGCGGCCCCGGTTCAGGTCCCACATATGAGGGCCAGTAACACTGCCCTCAAAAAAAAAAAAAAAAAAAAGAAAAAGAAAAAGAAAATACCCAAGCAGGTGGGATTATCATTTTAATATAGAATTGTCATGAGTGCTGCTGAGTCATCCAGACAGGACAGATAGGTGAGAGAATAAATTATTGATCTGCAGCTTTAAATGGACCAGTGGAACCTGGCAACTCTGCAATGTTTCTGTGGTCAGCTTGCTCTCCCAACTGTTTTTCCAAACCTCCTGTTTCTCAACCTGACTGCATCCACATCAGGATATGCAGCATTTCATATTCTTCTATGCAGGTTCACTTCAGTTCGTCAGGAAATGAACAGCAAAATAGCTACAATATGTTGCTATAAGAATAATTTAAGAAGTTTACTTTTTCAATATTTAGAAAATTCTAATGTACATCGATGTCTGTTACCAGATTTTAACTGGTAAAATTTAAATTAAAACAAAAATAATCAGAATTCCTAAATTACTGTCTTTCAGAATTTAGTCTGCCTACTTCCACCTAAAGCTCTCTACGATGTATAAGAGAAAAACAGTAGCATTGTCACCCAGATTTATACATGACAAGTTATGTTACATACATACAGATGAATACAATTCCAAGATGGCAGGAGTAGCTGCATTCTCCACTGAGGGTAAAGCCTTAAGTCAGCTTTGCTATTCTAATAGGTTAAATATTGGTAAAGTCTGAAATTTAACCTTGCAATTTCAGGACACAATACAGGATCCAAGAAAGCAAAAAACCATATGAAAGCAGCAATATTAGAAGAAAGGTTCCTCTCATCGAAGGACACAGCACTAATGAAATACAGAATGAGTGTGACATTTTATTACAAATTATTTTTCTTCCAGAGTCAACATACTGTAAAGGCTCTCTGAGGAAAGGATATTTAGTTTGTATAAAAATCATTAGCTTTTGGGCTGGCCGAGCGGCTTAGTTAAGAGTTTGCCCAAGAGTGCGAGATCTGAGCAACAGGGTTGCCGGCTGGAGTTCCGGCCTGAGCTGAGCAGCTACTGAGCTACCAACAAGTAGCAGGATGACTAAAAAAAAAAAAAAAAAAAAAAATCATTAGCTTATGCAAAAAATTAAATTTCTTTTTTTTTTTTGAGGGAAGTATCACTGGCCCTCATATGCGGGACCCAAACCGGGGCTGCTGGCTTCCCAAGCCAGTGCTTAACCACCACGCCACTTGGCCGGCCCGCAAAAAATTAATTTTACTCAAGTTTATAATATGTACTTTAATCGCAAAACTTCTAGATATGAAAATAAACAAAGATAATTTAAGCTAAATGCTAATGAGAAACTGTATGGTAAACCAGTACTTATATTGAAACTATACAAGAAACCACAATACTGGCAGCTTAGTATTAGTTATTTAGTATTTAACTCTGAGTCACAATCTGGTGCTAGTACTTTGTGTGTGTGCGCGCCTGTGTATTAAAGATTTTACTGGGAATTGGGGGAGGGGAACAGTGCTGGGGAATTGGGGAAGGAGACCAGCCAAGTTGTTGTTCTTCAATTTTCATTGTGGAGGGCGTCAGTTGCCATCTGGCTTTCCCATTGGCAGCTTGTGGCCTCTAAGCTCAAGGTGCTGAGTTCTATCTTAGTGTGGGTGGGCATAGCCACTATCTCATGCGGGAGTCGAACGAGCAACCTTATTGTTAAGAGTGCACGCCCTATCCATTGAGCCATCCGGGCGGCAGCTCAGCTCAAGATGCTGAGTTCAGTCGTAGTTGCGGGTGGGCATAGCCATCATCCCATGCAAGAGTCAAACCCGGCAGCCTTGTTGTTAAGAGAACAGGCCCTATCCACTGAGCCATCCGGGCAGCAGTTCAGCTCAAGGTATCGAGTTCAGTCTTAGTTGCAGGTTGGCGTAGCCCACCATCGAACAGGCAATCTTGTTATTATACCAGCTGAGCCATCCTGCCACCTGTTGGCAGCTCAGCGACAGCTCAGCTCAGGCACAGAGTCACTGGCCCATGTGGGAATCAAACTGGCAGCCCTGTTGCTCACAGCTCGCGCTCTTAAGCCAACTCTTAACCATCTGAGCCACTCGGCCAGCCCTAGTCCTTTGCATATATTATCTGATCTACACAACTTCTGTGAAAGATGGATTTGCTTTATTTTACAGATGAAGAAATAGAGGCTCACAGAGATTATGTGATATATCCAAGGTTATCAGTTAGTTTTTTGAAGTGCCAAAGCCAGGTCCAAACGCTAATCTACATCATTTCAAACCTCAAGCTGTCTTCTATAGTACCTTCTAGGATGTATCATTTAAGTTGGAACTCAGATTAAATGTGCTAGATATTTTTAGAAATCTCAAATACAGCAAATCTGAAAGAATAAAATATTCTATAAATAAATTTAACCAAGGAAGTGAAAACCTGCATATTTTAAATTACAAAACATTGCTGAAAAAAAAACTTAAAATGACCTAAGTAAATACAAAGATATCTTGTGTTCATGGATACAAAGACTTAATATTGTTAAGATATCAATACAACCAAAACAATCTACAGACTTAATGCAATCCCTGTCAAAATCCCAACAGACTTTTTGTTTTACAGAAACAGAAAGCCAGTTCTCATATTGATATGGAATTGAGAGTAGCCAAAACAATCTTGAAAAGGTAACAGTTCCTAATTTCCAAACTTATTGCAGGCCGGCTGAGTGGCTCAGTTGGTTAAGAGAGCAAACTCTGAGAAACAAGGTTGCTGGTTCGATTCCTACATGGGCCAGTGAGCTGTGCCAGAGCTGAGCTACCAACAGGTGGCAGGATGGCTCAGTTGGTGAGAGCACGTGCTCCTAACAACAAGGTTGCGGGTTCAACTCCCACATGGGATGGTGGGCTATGCCTACCCACAACTACGATTGAACACAGCACCATGAGCTGAGCAGCTGCAAGCAGCTGACGGGTGGTCGGATGGTAACTGGGCTTGCAGCTGAGCTAGCTACGCCCTGCACAACTAAGACTGAAGGACAACAAATTGGCTGTTCCCCTTCCCCAATTCCCCAATAAAACTTTAAAAAGAAAAACAAACAAAAATCAAAAAACTTATTGCAAAGCGACAGTAATCAAAACAGCATAGTACTAGCATGAAAATAGACATACAGATCAATGGAATCGAATTCAGTCCAGAAATAAACCCAAACGTCTATGGCAGATTTTTGACAAAGGTGCCATTCAATGGGGAAAGAATAGTCTCTTCAACATATGATGGCTGAGACAACTGGATTTCCACACACAAACGAATGAATTTGGATCACTACCTCACATTATATAGAAAAATTAACTGAAAATGGGTCAAAGACCTAAATATAGAGCTAAAACCACAAAAACCTTAGAAGAAAACATAGGAGTAAATATTCATGACTTTTGAGTTCACAAATAATTTTTAGATATGATGCCAAAAGCATGAGTGACAAAAAGCAGATAAACTGAATTCCATCAAAATTTAAAACTTTTTCTTGCATCAAAGGACATTAACTAGAAAGTGAAAAAACAACCTACAGAATGGGAGAAAATATCTCCAAATCATACACATATATCTAATAAGAATTTAATATCCAGGAAATAAAGAGAACTTCTAGGGCCGGTCGAGTGGCGTGTTGGTTAAGAGCTGGCTTGGGATGCCAGCAGCCCCGGTTCAGATCCCACATATGAGGGCCAGTGACACCACCCTCTACAGCTAAGATGGTGAACAATAGCTCCACATGGAGCTGGGCTGCTGTGAGTCCCCGGGACGGCATAGCTGCAGCCCCCGGGACGGCATAGCTGCAGCCCCTGCTGCAGTGGGCTGCCATAGGCTACAGTGAGTGGCCGGCAGCCAGCGTGAGTGGCTAGCAGCCAGTGTGAGCTGCCAAGAGCCGCTGTGAACGGCTGTCCAGGGGCAGACAACTGATGCCTCACCCGAGAAGAGCGCAATGATGATACCAACATGGGCTAGTGAAGCAATGTCCTCCACAACTATACTGAAGAACAAAAGAACAGCAACTTGTCTGTTCCCCTTTCCCGGTTCCCCAACACTGTTCCCCTCCCCCAATTCCCCAATTAAAAAAAAAAGAGAGAGAGAACATCTACAACTCAACAACAAAAAAACAAACTACCCGGGCTGGCTGAGTGGCCCGGTGGTTAAGCGCTGGTTTGGGAAGCCAGCAGCCTCGGTTCGGGTCCCACTTATGAGGGCCACTGACACTGCCCTCAAAAAAAAAAAAGAAAACACACACACAAAAAAACTACCCAATTATACTATGTAAGTATCTCTTTTAAGTAAGTATCTCTCCAGAGAAGATGTACAAATGGCCAATAAGCACATGCAAAGATGTTCAATAGCATGCATCTTTAGAAAAATGCAAATCAAAACCACAATAAGAAACCACTTTACACCCACTAGGATGTAAAAAAAGAAAAAAAGAAAAAAAGAAAAAAAAAACAGAAAGTAAGTAAGTGTTGTTGAGGATGTAGAAAAATTTAAACCGTGCACAAGTGAAACCGGATGGGAACATAAAATGGTGCAGCCACTGTGGAAAATAATTTGGCAGTTACTCAAAAAGCTAAACATAGAATTACTATATGATCCAGCAATACCACTCCTACATATATATATCCAAAATAACTGAAAACAAAGACTCAAACAGATACTCATAAACCAATGTTCATGGCAGCATTCTTCACAATAGCTAAAAGGTGGAATCCAACAAAGCTCCCAATGTTCATGGCAGCATTCTTCACAATAGCTAAAAGGTGGAATCCAACAAAGTGCACAGAAAGTGTGCACATGAGCAGTACGTGTGTATATCCACACATCCATGCATCTATCTAATCTTGTGGTTTGGGGATCTTGCGGAATGCCTTTATGGCTGGTATGTAGACCCTAAGTAAAGAACGCTTGATTCTAATCCAAACTGTTGTTTGAAAGATGAGAAAATGCAGGTACTGAAAAATTAAATTACTTCCCAGCTAAAGAAGATAAAACATGCTCAATCTAGTATTATATCATATAGTAACAGCCTTTAAAATGAAACAGTACATAATGTCCATAAATGCATGCCGATCATTCATTCAGGAAGGATGGTGCGGTGGAAATATTCATTTAACAAACATTTTTCCAGTACCTAACGCATGCCAGGTGCCAGTACTGCCTTTAGCCCTGTTCTGGGCCCTGCACTTTGGAAGGCCCTGCAATATCATAAACCCAAAATAAAAAGAAAGCATTTATTTTTCTTCATTTCAGACCTCTAGGAATGTTTTTGAAAATAATTTAGCTGAGGGAACAGGAGGGAAGCACAAGCCTAAGTAAGTGCCTCTAGACCGGCACCTTGCACTTCCCCAGCAGATCTGTGCTAGTGCTCAGGCTCTTCACAGGATGGAGCAGCGCTGGGAAAGGGCCACTGGTGAGAATGTTGACCAGGCCATGGGCGTAACTGGAATCATAGTTTTAATAGTTTAACCCAAGGTTTCTCAGCCTTGGTATAGTGACATTAGAGTAAGATTATTCTTTCTGGGGTGTGGAGTGGCACAGCATCCCTGGCCTCCCATCACTAGATGCCAGGACCACTCTCCTTAGTTGTGGCAACCAAAACAGTCTCCAGTCATTTCTGAGTGTCCCCTGGGGGCAAAACTTCCTCCAGTTGAGAGCCACTGGTTTAGACAGATGGTATGTGGCCCTGTATTTATATGCCTGTTCTGGCTGGACCCTCACAAATGTCAGGGGTGGGCCAGTCAGGCACATAGCTTAGTTTTTAATTTACACAATAGAGTTTTAAATTACAGCTCTACCACTTACTAAGTATCCCCACCCCAGCATTTAACCTTTCTGGGCTTCAGTTTGACCTGAGCTTCATATGACCACTCCATAGAGGACTCAATGAGGTAGCACCTGGAAAGTACTAGCTGCTTAATAAATACTAGTTTTCTTCCTTCTTTTCATTAAAAAACAATGTACTGAACAGCCGCAAGGCCTATGCCACATATTGGTCGTCAGAAAAGTCATGATGCATTTTTGCAACAAAAAACATACAAAAAATACGTCATGACTTTTCCAACAACCTAATATGATGTTAGTTGCTTAACAGCTGACTGTTAAGCCAGGCTCCCTGCCATCAAGGAGCTCACTAGTTAATGAGGGACACAGAAAATTAAATAAGTGACGTATAATCTAATTCTCATTTCCATCAACGGCTCTTTTTATCCCTGGTCTAGCTTCACAAACCATTTCCCCATTCCCTAAAGCCCATCTAATTGAGGTCCACCCTTCAGCCTATTTGTACAAATAGTATGAGTCTAATTCACATTCCAACCCCAAATAGCCAACATACAAATAACATGGGGCAGGAGAAACCTAGGGGATGTACGGAATGGCCTTAAGGTAAAAACTACTGGAACCAGCTACCTCAAGACGGGTCCAAATCAGACCAGCTTCTCCAAGAGACAGGTAAAAGACATCTTCTCCCGTGTATTCCTTTCTTCCAAGTTTTGGTGTAATACTGTGAAGTCACATTAACACTACCAAACTCTATTTAACATGAATGCTGTCTTTTTTTTTTTTTTTTTTGAGGGCAGTGTCACTGGCCCTCACATGTGGGACTGAACCGGGGCCGCTGGCTTCCCAAGCCAGCGCTTAACCACAGCGCCACTCGCCATTCGGCCGGCCCCTGCATGCTGTCCTTTAATGACCTGTGAAGGATACAATAAATCAATCCCATTGATATGCCACTGTTCAGCATGTTATTAGTAAGTAGCCTTTTTATTTTTCTGAACTTTAAATTAAATTTAGATGCTACACAGGATAAAAATCCATATCATTACTATAGTCACAGCTCTTTTTTTTTTTTTTTAAAGATTTTATTGGGGAATTGGGGGAGGGGAACAGCACTGGGGAACCAGGGAAAGGGAACAGACAAGTTGCTGTTCTTTTGTTCTTCAGTCTAGTTGTGGAGGACATTGCTTCACTGGCCCATGTTGGTATCATCATGGCTCTCTTCTCGGGTGAGGCAGATCGATCGCCGGCCTCTGGACAGCCGCTCACAGTGGCTCTTGGCGGCTCACACTGGCTGCCAACCGCACTCTGGCTGCCGGCCACTCACTGTAGCCTGTGGCAGCCCACTGCAGCAAGGGCTGCAGCTACGCCATCCCAGGACTCGGAGCAGCCCAGCTTCATGTGGAGCTATTGTTCACCATCTTAGCTGTAGAGGGCAGTGCCACTGGTCCTCATATGTGGGATCCGAACAGGGGCCGTTTACGTCCCAAGCCAGCTTTTTTTTTTTTTGAGGACAGTGTTACCGGCCCTCATATGTGGGACCAAACCGGGGCCGCTGGCTTCCAAAGCCAGTTCTTAACCAACGCGCCACTCGGCCGGCCCAACTCTTTTTAATTTTTTGATTAAAAGAAACACTTTTTTTTTTTATTAGTTTCAGGTATACAAAACAATGCAATAGTTATACTTTTCACCTCTCACAAAGTGACAACCTCCCTCCCCCAATCCACCACTCCCCCAACCCTGGATATCATACATATGTATTACAATTCCATTGACTCCACTACCCACACTATACTACACATTCCGTGATTATATATATATATTATAGTTGACATACAATATTATTCAACGTCAGCTTCAGGTGTACAGTGCAGTGGTCAAGTCTCTACACCATTCATGATGAAGTGGTCTCCCTAAGAAGACAACATGTGCTCATCTGACACCCTATAGTCACAACTCTTAAACGGTACAAAAGTAAATATGATTCATCTTTCCGACATGCATGATTCACTAGATGTTGCTCTGAATGATTTCTGGCTATTTCCAAAAACCTAACCTACCTTGGAAGGTAAAGATCTTCTACCATTGAGTATAAAATGATGTATTTTGAGACTCCGAAAGCAATTTTATTTTTTGTATTTATTTTTATTTTTTATTTTTTTGAGGGCAGTGTCACTGGCCCTCATATGTGGGACCCAAACCGGGGCCGCTGGCTTCCCAAACCAGCACTTAACCACCATGCCACTCGGCCGGCCCTGAAAGCAATTTTAAAAGAAAGTGATATTCCAAAATGTTTTTGAGAATAATTGTATCACTGAAATGCATGTATTGTCACTAAAGTGGGCAATGTACATTTGATTGCATAAGTTTTTTGTCATATTCCTTCAGTCACATTTTTTTAATGATAAAAATTTATTCGAGGGTCTTAGAGTTTGAAAACTGGAAACAGCTAGGCAAAAACCCAGAAGTGTTCCAAAGAAGAAAGAAAAGTTGAGTTCTTTACTAAAAGTACATTGTTGAGACTTATCAGTCCTGCATTCTAAGCCCTAGGATTGGTCCAGGAGTCAGGATAATGGATGCAAGGTGGTCCAGAAGATGGGCACCAGGAGGTCTCTTCTTGTCTGGTGGTCTGGATAATGGATGTCAAGGAGTCTGGATATGTGAGGTAATCAGAAAGTTATCTGGAGGTTTGGTATATATCCAGATGTATATCTAGGCACTGACACAGGGCTGGAAAGTTCAAAAATTTAATTTTCCAGGCTAGCTAGAACAAGAATAAAGTCTTTCTTCATGCCTCAAACTTCATAACATAAATAATTTTAGCAGCTTCATTCAAGTGATTCTATTTTATATATTTCCTATATTCACTTTTTCCTCAATATCATGACTGTTGCATAAGTCCCATTTGATCCTGTGGTTTTCTCTTTAACACCATGCATAAATCTTGTAATAAAAAAATTCCACAGCTAAAGTGAAAAGGAAATAAATCTCTGTTACTCTCATACATTCCACTTTTACCCCTCTTTTTCCTTATAATCTTTCCTCCTGGAAATTGCTTTGGTGAAATGCAGTTTTAAGAATTATTCAGCGAAGCTGGACAAGTGGCTCAGTTGGTTAAGAGCGCGAGCTCTGAGCAACAGGGTCACCGGTTCAATTCCCACATGGGCCAGTGAGCTGTGCCTGAGCTGAGCTGCGGCTGAGCTGCCAACAGGTGGCAGGATGGCTCAGCTGGTGAGAGCACATGCTCCTAACAACAATGTTGCCAGTTCGACTCCCACATGGCATGGTGGGTTATGCCCACCAGCAACTAAGAAGGAACAGGGCACCTTGAGCTGAGCAGCTGTGAGCTGCCGAGGGCTAGCTTGATGGCGACCGGACTTGGAGTTGAGCTAGCTGCACCCTTCACAACTAAGACTGAAGGACAATTTGACTGTTCCCCTTCCCCAATTCCCCAACACTGTTCCCCTTCCCCAATTCCCCAATAAAATCTTTAAAAAAAAATTATTCAGAGAAATATTTTTAAAATGAATTTATTGGGGTAACATCGGTTAATTACATAAAATTTTCAGGTGTACAAGATTATAATTCGACACCCGTGTTTCCTTATATTTGACCCCCTTTCCCCTCTGGTAATCATCACTCTGTTGTATCTATGAATTTGTTAACTTTGTTTGTTACCCTTGTTTTATATTCCATATATGAGTGAAATCATACGGTTTTTGTCCTTTTCCATCTGACTTATTTCACTTTAGCATACTACTATCAAGATCCACCCAGGCTGTCACAAATGGCAATATTTCATTTTTTATGGCTGAGTAGTATTTCATTGCACAGTTACATTTTTCAATAGGAGTACCAACAGTTTCCTTATTATCCATTTGTAATGAAGTACAAAACTGAAGAACTAGGGGTAATTTGGTTTTTATGGGTAATTTTTAGATTTATTAATAATATGTAGCACCTGTTATTTAAATAGCAATATTTTTCATCATGAATTATGTTCATCAATTATCAACATCCATCACTTTATCTCAATAAGCATAGTGAGGCTGCAGGAAGAGTTGACTATTTGCTCACATCCTAGGACAGTATGTATATATGTATGTATGTATATATGTATCAAATATCATGAGGTGTGATCAAACAATATGGTGAATGTTTAACTTAAAAAAAAATTACAGTAAAAGACACATTGCCGTTAATCCTCCTCAAAATACATCCCCCTAGCTTCAAACACACTTATCTCATAGTTTCTGCCACTTTCTGAAGCAGCACTCGAAGTCCTCTTTTGTGTCTTTAGTTGTAGCTGTTATGGCTTCCTCGATATCCTGAATCATTTTGACTTTGGAGAAGAGGCAGAAGTCACATGCATGGTGCCAGATCTGGTGACAGTGAATAAGGTAGATGTGATCACACTGTAATGCTTTTATTTGACAGAAATTGCCGTACCAGAAGCAATGTGTGACATAGATCATTGTCGTAACAGAGGACACACCTTCTTTAAAACACACCTTCTCCTTGGTTCGGGTCCCACATATGAGGGTCAGTGACACTGCCCTCAAAAAAAATAAAAATAAAAAAAAATAAAACACACCTTCTCTCAACCGTAGCTCACACCCAACTGACTGCACCAAATAAGTAGAAACTTGTCACACACTGTTATTAAGGTTCCATACACCGTTTCTGGTATCGAAGATCGTTGCCCTTCTGTTGGATGGCACTCGGCAGCAGTATTCACTGTCATATTTTGATCATAATGGAAAGGCTCATGGCACACATCGCTTCTGCTATGGCAATTTCTGTCAAATAAAAACATTACGGTGCGTCCTCATCCACCTTATTCACCAAATCTGGCACCCTGTGACTTCTGGTTCTTTCCCAAAGTCAAAATGACTATGAAAGGTAAATGTTTTGAATAGATTCAATACATCCAGGCAGCCACCACAGCGCAACTAAAGACACCCATGAAAGAGGATTTCAAGAACTACTTCAGAAAGTGGCAAGAATGATGGGATAAGTGTGTTCAAAGTGAGGGGGAGTATTTTTATTTATTTATTTTTGAGGGCAGTGTCACTGGCCCTCATATGTGGGACCTGAACCCGGGACGCTGGCTTCCAAAGCCAGCGCTTAACCACCACGCCACTCGGCGCGATGGGGAGTATTTTGAGGGGGATTAATGGCAATGTCTTTTACCAAAATAATTTTTTTTAAAAAAATTTAAACATTCACCATAGTTTTTGATCACACCTCGTACAAATATATCCCAGAACAATGAAACCACATCCAGTACCAGACTCCTCACCATCACACACAGAAAGAATCATTTGATTTTATAGAGATCCTGCCACAGACACGAAGTTTTTTAAATCTGCTAAGAATTCCAAAGCTGACTGTAAACTTTTGATAAGAGATGCCAGATTCAACACTTCATGAATAGATACACTTCATTTTTGGAGGTTTGTATTTTCCTATACCTAACTGAAATTCAAAGGTACATTAATGAGGTCAAAGCTACAACAATCACCTTTGGACATCATCAGAATGCCAAGCCACTGTGCCTGTAACCCTTCAGTATGCCAGGATAAAATCAAGATGGTGCCATGATTCTAGTTAAATGCTGACATAAACAATCTGACCAACCTCACATACTGCATCAGTCATCTTATAATGACTCCTGTAGGTGAAGAGAAGGATCTTCCTTGATTATTAGCAGCACACTAATTTTAAAAAATAAAGCAAAATAAAACAAACAAAAAAAACAAGTAACAATCTTTCACCTTACTTGATATCATAAAAGTGACCAGGAGAATTCCTCAGTTCCCTTAGACAGTTCTCTCAAACACCTCCAATCTCTCTTGCATTCAACTCTCAGGAATGCAGACCCCCAGAGGGAAGTCTTTTTAATCAGGAAGCACAAATTTACCACTTTTCCACCCGTCTCTTTGGAACTGCATGGGTCCATCTTTCTCAGTTAAATAGAACATGGCGACCATGGGGCCAAAAACAAGGATGTGAACTCCTGTACAGCCATGTAGAGATCCTACTCACAACTCCAAGCATCCCAGGCAGGTGTGTGTAGAGAGGAGGTCTTGGGGAAACGGGCAGAGGCTGAGGAGATGGATGAGAGTCTTCAACCAATGCTAATTAAAACGCAGCTTGAGGGTGGCTGGATGGCTCAGTTGGTTAGAGCGGTTCAATTCCCACATGGGAGGGCACAGCCCTCCGCAACTAGATCAAAAACTTGACTTGGAGCTGATAAGTCCTGGAAAAACATAGTTCCCCAATAAAATTTATATAAAAATAATAAAATGCAGCTTGAATTTCATGTCCTGCTTTATTTTGCAGAGTGTCTACTGGGATCCTAATATAATTTTCAAAAATATTAGGAAGGGGACCTCCTTTTCCTGGGTCTGGGAGGACATTTGATTGGCTAAAAGGAGAGGCTGTGGAGACGCTGGCCAACTGCACGGCTGCTGTCAGCGCATCCCATCACTTCAGTTGGAGCTATGTCCTAGTTGTATGCAGCTTTGCAAAACGAACGCCAGGTAAGGCTGTGCCTGTGTGTTATCACAAGCCTACTTGCACACAGAACTATTTCAACAAGAGAGAAACACTTCCAAAAATAGGAGATCAGTGAGCAACATTTTGGAATGCTGGAAAAGAAAGCCTGTTTCACTCATTGATCTGTTTAAAAGCAGCATCCACTTTGATGTGCCAGGAACTATGCTCTTCTGAGCTGGGATCAAGCAGTGAACTTACCAGACAAGGTACCTGCTCTCACAGCACTTAGATTCTAGTGGAAGAACAGACACAAAAAATAAAAAATAAAATTCTAGGGCCGGCCAAGTGGCACAGTGGTTAAGAGCTGACTTGGGACACCAGCGGCACCGGTTCGGATCCCACATATGAGGGTCAGTGACACTGTCCTCTACAGCTAAGGTGGTAAACAACAGCTCCACCTGGAGCTGGGCTGCTGTGAGTCCCTGGGGACGGCACAGCTGCAGCCCCTGCTGCAGTGGGCTGCCATAGGCTACAGTGAGTGGCCGGCAGCCAACGTGAGTGGCTGGCAGCTGGTGTGCGCTGCCAAGAGCCACTGTGAGAGGCCATCCAGAGGCCGGTGACCGATCTGCCTCATCCAAGAAGAGCGCAATGATGATACCAACATGGGCCAGTGAAGCAATGTCCTCCACAACTAGACTGAAGAACAAAAGAACAGCAACTTGTCTGTTCCCCTTCCCTGGTTCCCCAACACTGTTCCCCTCCTCCAATTCCCCAATAAAATCTTTTAAAAATAAACAAAATTCTAGACTGGGATAACTATTATGAAGGAAATTAAAGTGAGTGATGCTGTCAGAAAGTAAGGAAGGAAAGGCAGGAGGGGGCTACTTTAGGTAAAGGGCTTAAAGAGCCAAAAACAAGAAAATGTATGACAGAATTTTAAAAACCAAACTCCAGGAAGGTTCACATCTGAAATAGAAACAAGGTACAAGTAACACAGGAGATACAGCATCAGAACCTGGGAATCATGTTCACATAACTACGCTGCAATTTACTTTCTCACAAGGCACTGCTGCTATTCTTTCTTTAGTCATTTTGTCAACCTTCAAATTACTTTACAAACAAAGCAGGAGTGGAAAATGAGGTGACTCAGATACTAAGTTAAACATTCAGGAAACCAGTGGAAATTTTCGCAGTCACAGAAGTCTGAACAAAAATCTTCAGTTGTAAACTAAAAATTACTTCCAGAGAGTTGCTTTCTGATCTTTAGTGAAGACAGATATGACTAAAACCATCTTTAAAAATATTACTATAACTAGACATTCTATTGAACACAGAGGATGTCACACACTTCATCTTCATTCCCTCTTGAAACTCACTGTTATGAATCGAAAACTGTCTCTGAAAAAAATAAGCTGAACTTCTAACCCTCAGCACCTCAAAATCTAACCTTACTTGGAAACAGGATCTTTACAGAGGTAATCAAGTTAAAATGAATTCATTAGGGTGGGCCCTAAACCAATTTGACTGGCTTCTTCATAAAAAGGGGAAATGTGAACAGAAACACACTAACACACAGGGAGAAGCCATGTGAACATAAAGGTAGAAATCAGGATGCTGTATGTACAAGCCAAGACATGCTAAAGATCACCAGCTAAAGGTCAGAAGCTAGAAGAGATGCAGGAAAAGAATGTCCCTCACAGCCCTCAGAAGGAACCAACTCTTCTGGCATCTTGATCTCAGGCTTCCAGCCTTAGAATTGTGACAATAAATTTCTATTGTTTAAGCCACTCAGTCAGTGGTGCTTTGTTACGGCAGCTCTAGCAAAGTAATACACTCACTGAATGTAACAGCAAAGAAATATAAAAGGGATAACCCACAAGTACAAACAGAATAGTCAGAGGAAATGACAGGAAATGAAAGAGGTTAAATTAAGTTTTTGAACGATGAAACACAGATTTAAAAAAAAAAAGATCAGAAAATATATTAGTACTCAAAACAAAAGCCCACATTAGCGGAGTTATGTCAAACAAAAAAAAATCACAACTACAAGAAAATTTCCCAGCATCAAAGACATGATTTTCCAAATTAAAAGTCCCCATTAAACGCCCAGCATAAAGGATAGAGAAGTACCTGTACTGTTATGGGCTCCACCAAAGATAGATAAGAGATAAAGATGCCAAAAGACAATGTTAAAGGTTCCTCAGTTTCTTTAAGAATTAAGAAATCTCCATGTGGGTAGGGCTACACAAAGCTGGATGCAGAGCGTACTTTCAGCCAGAGGTACAGCATCCCAGTGATGGCCACCTCCCAAACTTTTCATGAGGACACACAGCTGCAGATGATTCTGCTTGTGGCGTAAAGCCTCACCAGGCCTGAGAAGCACTGATTATCTTCTCTTTGTGTTCTTATGCCCTTCTGACCTACACAGATTGGTAACATACCTGCCAAGTGCTAGCCAACTGCAAGTGTACAAAACAAAGCCAGGACTATGGGTTCACCATGAAGCCAGGTAAGGAGGGTGCATCCCCGGTGTTCCAGTCACTTCCTGACCGTGAATGCTCCAAGGACAGAGATTGCAAATCTCAAATAAAGGCACTTTATCAAGAGATGAGAAAATAAGGAAAGAATTTAAAAAGAAATATAGTAAAGGCGCTAACAAAAAAAAATAACTTGGGAGAAGGGGAAAAGACAGAAAGACAGGGAAGTAGAAGGAGAGAAAAACAGAAATTTAAAAGCTTGAAACTTCTTGAAAAGGAAAACTATTTCCATTCTAGCATTCTGTTACCCAGCTTAACAATCAAGTATCAGGCTAGAATAAATTTCCACACGCGTAAGATCTCACAGAAGTGATCTTCTGTGAACCCTTTCTCAAAACAGCTACAGGAGGATGTGCCTACCAAAATGAGGAAGCATACCAGAGAGGAATATCTAGGGAACAAAACCCAACATGGGACAAATTAATGGGATTCAGGTGAGGTGTTGACTGCACTGAGGAGTTTTGTAGTTTGTCAGAAACTGGGGGCCTGAATTTGTGACAGGTACTTAGAAACATAAGCCAACAAACAATTAAGTCCAGAGAAAACAAAAATTTGAACTGATGAATAAATCATTGCACATGCTTGTTTTGAACAATATTTAGTCATTATGGCATAAACAATGAATATTGAGAAAATTTTAAAATTATGATAAAATTATATTGGGAAGATAGAAGACAATGTGTGTAAGGAGGATTATATGAGATGAATTCTCATTTTGCATAGTAGGAAATCCACAGACAATGTCTAAAATCAACAAGCCAAGCTACAAAATGATAAGCATATAAACACAGACATTTTTACCCACAAGAAACAGGTAATAGAGTTGAAAGAAGCTGCTTCTAATAAGTAGTAATCAGCAGTGAGTAAAAGACTGTGTTTTCTATTACATACTTCAAAGTACTATTTGAATTTTTAAACTATATATTAAAATAAAAACTTAAAACATTTAAAGATAAATAGAACTATTATGTAAGCAGCCTTATGATAATCATATTTACAGGAATGAAAACTTCTAGGAAAAAGAGAAAATAAAACACCAAGCAAGTATAAGCACTGTGGATTTTGTTTTGTTTTTAATTAGGAAAAGCTCTTTACCAACTCTCAGATCAGCATCTATGGTCCATTTGAGCTTTAGGTATGTCTCATTAATAAGACAAAATGAACCAGGAAATGTAAATATAGCTAAGTTCCTATCAAGTTATCTGGTTCATTCACTTGGGGTAAGAAAATGTCCTAACACAAAAGCCTTTTTCCATTCTATGGCAAGGATCCTGCAAAAGATTTAGCCAGCATTTAAAATGACATTTAAAAGATTTAAAAAAAAAAGTCAACCACCATAACAATACAGGTATATTAGTGTTTTTCAACTAGCAGAGAATTAAATTTCATGTACTTTTATAATTGAGGGGAATTTTCACAAAAATCAATTACTAGAGTTCATAGAAAAATGTTGATTACTTAGCAACTTCATGAGCTAGTCAATTAACAGAATTTTTTTTTTTCTTCCAGTTAAGCATTCACCTACACTATATACACCAGGTATACAGCACAGCTATGCTTTGTAGATACAAAGATAAGGCTCCACCTACAAGCCTGAACAACAAAATTCTGATGACAAAATTCACAAGGCTTAAATTTATAAACATATGTAGTACATAAGACTTATATACAATATTACTAACTTATAAAAGTATATTTTCTATTTTGACACTTAAAATAAAAATTCTGTGTCAAGACAGAAATTTCAAGCAAGCACATGAAGCAATCCCATATTTGTGACAAACATCTTTCAACAAAACATATTCTCACGCTAAAAATATAAGTACAGCTCTTGCCAACATATTTCCTGTGACTAACTTTCAATCATTCATACTAGTACTCCCTTCTCAATCCTTCCCTACCAAGTTTTATAGTAGACTTTATACAGAAGTAGACTTATTTAATTCCCCTACAAGACTATAAGCTACTTCAGAACAAAGATGTTATGTTCACCATCTTGTCCCCTGCCCTTGTGCCTCTCCACACTGTTGTGTGGTCTTTTGGAGTTCCTAGCCTGTTGCCCTGCCTCGGTCTCTCGGCAGCTGTGGCTCTGGTTTAGTACACAACCTTATCTAATACTCAGAATGGGTCCATCACTAAGTATTGTGCTCTCCATACTATAGTCGATACAACTGAGTAAACTATATACCAAAAGTGTACTCATGAATTTGGGAATGCCTAAAGAAAGGTCTATGAATGTATTTACATTTAATGAGTGGTTCTTCTGTATTGAAGAATACCAAATCATTCATTTATTCAATTTATTCAGTGAAAATAAAACACCATTAAAACTCTAATCTTGGGCCGGCCAAGTGGCGCATTGGTTAAGAGCTGGTTTTGGGATGCCAGCGGCCCCGGTTCGGATCCCACATATAAGGGCCAGTGACAATGCCCTCTACAGCTAACAACAGCTCCACCTGGAGCTGGGCTGCGAGCCCCGGCGACGGTGTAGGCTGCAGCCCCTGCGGCAGTTGGCTGCCATGAGCTACAGTGAGTGGCCAGCAGCCAGCCTCAGCGGCCGGCAGCCAGAGTGAGCTGCCAATAGCCACGGTGAGTGACCATCCAGAGGCCGGCGACCGATCTGCCTCATCCGGGAAGAGCGCAATGATGATACCAACATGGGCCAGTGAAGCAACGTCCTCCTCAACTAGACTAAAGAACAAAGGACAGCAACTTGTCTGTTCCCCTCCCCCAATAAAATCTTAAAAAAACAACAACTCCAATCTTATCCACACATGTAAGTTACCAAGTGAGTCAAATGTTACAGTGTAGAAAGCACCAGTTCAAAAAATAAATCTGGGCCGGCCGAGTGGTGCATTGGTTAAGAGCTGGTTTGGGGATGCCAGCAGCCCCAGTTCGGATCCCACATATGAGGGCCAGTGACACTGCCCTCTACAGCTAACAACAGCTCCACCTGGAGCTGGGCTGTGCGAGCCCCGGCGACTGTGTAGGCTGCAGCCCCTGCTGCAGTGGGCTGTCATAGGCTACAGTGAGTGGCTGGCAGCCAGCGTGAGCAGCTGGCAGCCGGCGTGAGCTGCCAATAGCCGCGATGAGCAACACCCAGAGGTCGGTGAATGAGCGACACCCAGAGGCCGGCAACCGATCTGCCTCATCCGGGAAGAGCGCAATCATCCGGGAAGAGCGCAATGACGATACCAACATGGGCCAGTGAAGCAACATCCTCCGCAACTAGACTGAAGAACAAAAAGACAACAACTTGTCTGTTCCCTTTCCCCGATTCCCCAACGCTGTTCCCCTCCCCCAATTCCTCAATAAAAATCTTTAAAAAAAAATTAATAAATCTGCTCAAAAACTCCAACTCAGATACTCAATAATATTAGGGGTTTCAGCTGGCTACCCACAATGTGATAGGACAAGGGTTCCTGATTAGAGTAACTCTGTCTAACTCTGAAATGTAACTCAATGTCCTACACACAGTCCAGTCCTATGTAACCCAGGGATTAGGGAATACAGTTCTCAGTCAGGAATAGTCAAAATTACCAGGGAAAATCCTTAAAGAGGGTATGTTGGGTTACAACACACCATGTCTCAAAAGTCCAACTGAGTCCATTTCTCCCTCCAAATGCTAAACAAAATCACCTTCCTTTCAGGCTGAGCCCAACAGCGATATTTAGCTAGAGTTCGGGCCACGTTTTAAACACTTGGTCCCAACGAGCACAGTGATATGTTTGCATTGTGGAAGGCAGGCAAAGGAACCTCAGATTCATTCTTTCCACAACAGGCACCAAGTAGGTGTGGTGGAGTCGAATCGCCTCCACTGTTTTCTTGGTTCATAGTTCTCTCCCTGGCACAGGTGGATTTGCTTATATAAATGATTCATAGAAATCCAAGGCCCATACACAGCAGGTGCTATTCTATTAGCAGTTTATAGATGCTGACATTAAGAATAAGTTCTCTAGTTCTACCTAATAAAATCAAAACAAAATCCTAAAATTGAGTTAAGCATGTCAAATAGATGCAGGAGAATTCTTATAGTTCCTGGGCAGTGTGGTGGCACAGGAGTGGGGCACTAGAGTTAGGTCAATGTCACCACACAATTGTGTGCCTTTGGCAAATCTCTTTTAGCTTCATGGTCTTCACCTAGAAAATGAGGCTATTATCTCTACCTTACAGTGTTAACTCTTGAGATAATTTATGTAAAGCACAATGCCTCACCCAAAGAAGGTGTTCAACTAGGTACTATAATAATAATGATAATCTTTTGCAAACATTCAACACCTCCTAGGAACATTTAGTGTTCCTACAAAGTGGGTATCAGCATCATTTTACAGACTAATAGTCTCTGTGAATAGAGTAAATAGATGTCATGTCTATAATGTCAAATTGGTACCTATTACTCATTAAAAAAAAGTTAAGAGATTTTAAAGAAATATAATGTGTGGACAGAGGCTTTGTGATGTTTAACAAAGAAAAAAAAATTACACTTAGCATCCTAAAAGGAACAAAAAGTACATTCCCTATGGTTCTTCAGTAAAACTAAATATTCCTTGATTTATGCTGGTTCAGAAGAGAGGCACATCAGTTTACAAGGATCACAAACACAGACTCAACTGTTGGGGTAAGTGCCATACCACAATTCAAGGAGCACCAATTCAGAGTTCTTAATTCACATTAACTACCTGATGGTTTCACTATCTCATAGTTGAAAACAGTACAAACCATATCATCAAATTATCAAATGTCTTTATACTAGATTATGCTCAAATATCTTTTAAGGGCTACTCACATTCTGAAAGCTTCTCTTTTAGAATGAGTTAAACACCAAGTCTCTAGTACAGCTGGACACATCTATCTTGCTAGGAGCAATGATTCATAATAATACACTGAATAGGTTAGAACCATCCTGGCCATTGTACAACTCAACTGTTTATTCAGAGATATATAAAAAAAAGTCTTTTAGGTAATTATCCTTCCTATTATATATTTCAGAAATATGTAAATGCAGAAATTCAATCCATCACTAAAAAGTCTATTTGGTACTATGTTTATCTTTTTCCTTGCAGTAAAATCACTAGTTCCAACTTTAGAGTTTCTGAATGATGCTTTCCCTATCCTCAGCTTCTCCTCTTCATCTAATAATTACTTAGTATAGCCACCAAAACCAAAAAACAAATTTAAACCTAGATCCTGGTAGCCCCCACCCTTTTCTTTGAAATATTAGTCTTTAATAATGTTTCTTCATCTTTTCAAATCTGTGTCCCTTATACTCACTCTACTGTTACTTAAAATTTCAACTACATTAACAAGTGATCAAAAAATAAAAATAAAAAAACAGTAAGAGAGTATACCAGACCTTCAAAGTTTCCAATGTACTGCAAATAACAGGTCTCACAGCTGTGCCATCTCATTTTCTTTTTTTTTTTTTAAACTGGGGAATTGGGGAGGAGGACCAGTCAAGTTGTTGTTCTTCAATCTTAGCTGTGGAGGGCACCAGTCGCCATCTGGCTGCCCATCGGCAGCTCGTGGCCTCTAAGCTCAAGGTGCTGTGTTACAATCTTAGTTGCGGGTGGGTGTAGCCACCATGTCATGCGGGAGTTGAATCGGCAACCCTGTCGTTAAGAGCACATGTCTATCTACTGAGCAATCTGGGTAGCAGCTCAGCTCAAGGTGCTGAGTTCAGTCTTAGTTGCAGGTGGGCGTAGCCCATCACTGAACAGGCAGTCTTGTTGATAGGAGCACCTGCTCTCACCAGCTGAGCCATCCTGCCACCTGCTGGCAGCTCAGGTCAGGCGCAGCGTCACTGGCTCGTGTGGCCCTGTTGCTCAGAGCTTGAGCTCTTGAGCTAACTCTTAACCAACTGAACCACTCGGCCAGCCCCCAGCTCATTCTATTTGAGCTCTTTCTGTACATCAACCTATGAAGATTCATCCCTTCCTCTTTCCCCTTCATAGCTATTATACTTTTAAAATCAACAGGGTCTCTGTCTCCACAACAATGCTCCAAAGGTACCCATGTTTAAACATTCCGTCTTCTCCTCCTCAAATCCCACTTTTCTTACTAGAATCTGACAAATCTGTAAAGCTAGCTTCTTACTAGTTCCATTCAACACTCTCCATCTCTCCTCTACTCCTCCCCTTAGTTCAACATTTATAGAAAATAAAAGAGGCAAACTGGCATTGATGCAGGCCACTGGGAGTGTCTGAAAATTAAGGAGAAATAGTTATTTACTCTAATACTGATTAACAGCTAGGGTAAAGCTGCAGATGACTTGAGAACAAACACAAAGTAATACAGAGAGTACAAAATAACATATCAATACATGTAAAGAGGCGTGCCTCCTACAGCTGAAGTTAATCAAGGAAAGTGAGTACAAAGAAAATGGTTAAATGTTTGAGGCAGGTGGAGCTGGTAGGGAGAAAACTGAATTGAGGACACTGAGATGAGATATTTATATTTGCTAAAACAGGTAAGAATGAATCACTGTAAATTCTTAAACAGGAAAGATAAAAAAAAAGATAAAAAAATTCTTAAACAGGAAAGATAAATTCTTAAACAGGAAAGATAAAAAAAGAATTGAAAACTTACAATTTATAAATCACTTTAAATTGTACCTATAAACACCACATCATAAAGTTCTAAATTCAAAGATTACAAAAATATTCTAGATTTTTAAAAGATCACTTTTTAGGATCTCCCCCTCCCATTCTTCTATTACATTTATGTAGTTTCTCAAATTATATAGTTGACCTAAATAATCTAAAAATTATTTTAAAAGATCCCAGTTCTAACAATCACATACTACATTGCCTTTTCAGGCATATCCTCTTATACTGAGTTGAAATGAAGGTAGGAAAAAGAGGTGATGCTATAACTGTTTTGTTATGTTTTACAAGTTAAATGATTTCTGACTTTCTTACTCATTTCTTAGTAACAATTTTAATACCAATCTAAATTGACAAATAGGACCACTGAAATTTAGCACTGAAGGATTTAAAGGAAAAGGAGTCTAAATAGTAGTCAGTGAATCAAATGAGAAACAAATGCATACTTTATCATGTTTCTAATACTAACAGTCACATTAGGGGCTTTATCTTGCATTGCAGCACAAATTATCTCCTAATGGATTCTTCTTTTGCTCTACTTCCTTCTTGATAGACTGAAAACTTAGAGCAGAATCATCCAGTTGCAGGATTTCAGAGGAGCAGAACATCTGGGCCACACTTCCTGTTACTGGTCGGAAGCACCTGTGCGAGGTGAGGACTGCAGAGCTGGATTGGCCCTACTACACACAGGTTGCCACTGACTCTGAAAATACCAAGCTGCTTTATCTGAACCCCAAGGGTGAGAAACTTTCCCTCACACATTTGTCTTGAAGAGTACAGAACCATACACATATAAAGTGTTTAGTGTTAGTAATAGTGTGTTACTAAAATAAAAAAATCAAGCAGACAGCAGGGGAGGTGGATTCCAAAGTGCTGCTAATTGCTAGCAAAGGCACCAAGACAACTTCTTATTCTAATACTTCTAACCAAGACATAATCATAAAACTTACTGTTCCAACCTGTAATAAATATGTTCAAAGTTTAATAAGACGTAATTTATATAGGATTCTCTCAACTGGAGGCTCCGTCTACCAACTTGTGAGTTGTTTCATCATGAAGAAGGTAAAAATAATAGGTCAGAAGACTTTGGAGCTCAGCCAGAAGTACTTATATATGAAGGGAATAACACAGATACAAACAAGATTTCAAAATAAAGGTCCCAAACCACTCCCTAGCGATTGGACAGTTCAATATGTGCACAGGTACACACACAGTGACAGCAACTGGGGTCAGAGCAAAAGGGCTCAGAGCAAAAAGGAAAGGCTTTAAATTAACAGGTGGGAAGGCTTAAGTTAAGACTTAAATAAAAACTTCCTGACTTAGGTTGCTAAGCACCTAAGGGAGGTAGCTGAATCTATTTCCTAATAAGACAAAGCTTCAGGCTGTTACTGTGCTGCTATATATGAGGAAATATGCAGATAAAGAAGCATAACCAGAGGAAATAGCTGTAGACACAGAGAACTAAGCTATTATTTAAACTAAATATTAATATTTAAACTAGTGCTCAAATCTGCAGCACATGTATTGAAATATTTAAACTAAACATTGCAAAATGTTCACTGTAATGATCATCAGCTTAATTTAACCTTTTACTACCACTAATACTTGGCACTGCCAGGACTATTCACCCAAAGCTCACAATTCAGGAAACTTAAGTGAACTCATTCAGGAAGTGCTCTGGCTCTCAGGTCACTGGTAAGGACACACCGTCTACTGCTTCCTACCACAATTCAACAGACTTCAACCAAGGCTCTTCTAAAAGTTGGCTGTGCTTGGTATCAGACAGCAACCAGTCTGGCCTTCAAGAACTCCTGGTCTAGTGCAGGAGACAATCCCATCAGTAAACTAAAAATTACCATACAGGGTGATGAGTACCTTTATTGCTACAACACAGCCATAAAGGACACAAAACCACAGGTGACTCTACTATTTGCTTCTTATCAGTGTCTTTACTATATAGTGCTCAATGGTTTTCACATGCTCCTATTTCCAGTTCCTCTTAAACATAAAGCTTCTCTGTTGGTTCTCAACTATGCCATCAAATACTAAAACAGAACCCATCGTCTTATTTGTAGCATCCTATGGCCATCTCTACCAACATTTGGACATGGAGATATTTCAGGCAGATATACCACAATCAACTGCACATTTAATTGGAGAGAAGGCATCCATATTGCCCACGTTCTTTCACATGTTGTCTGGGCCGTATTTTTCATACTCTGGCAGAGTACCACCTGAGGCTGACTGCCCTTCAGGCAAAATGAAGATGTTGCACTCCCCTGCACCTTGCTGTGGGCCCTGTGGCTCCACACCTCAGCATCACCTGCCACAATTTTCATTCTTATGGCATTGAGAACAACCAATATCAGCCTATCAACTTAGAAACCATTATACGCCACTTAATTTGTAAATATTTCAAAATGTATTTCACCTCTTTTTTTTTTTTTTCTTTTTCTTTTTGAGGGTAGTGTCACTGGCCCTCATATGTGGGACCAGAACCGGGGCCGCTGGCCTTCCCAAGCCAGCGCTTAACCGTCACGCCACTCGGCCGGCCCTCAAAATATATTTCAAAACTAACTTTGTATTGTCAAAGCATTATGAACTAGCGAGGCCAAATTTTGATAAATGGTAACACTGAGCATCTCTATTAGGCAAAGAGCTTCAACAGGGCCTGGCTTGACACCAAAGCAAGACACCCTTTTTCAATTAAAACACAGGTCTGGAAAAATAATCCCCAAATGTGCATTTAAAATTACTCTAGCGGCTTGTTAAATAATCCTTCAGGGCATTTCCAAATACTCGGAGTTCCATCACTTACTTAAAGAAAGGGTGATCTTTCTGGTCCTGTTTTGCTAAGTATTCCTCCAAAACGTAACCTCAAATCTTCAGTGGCAATAATCTTAATTTGTTCAGGCAAGTGGAGAAAACGATGACCCGCCGGAGTTAAAAGTTGAGAAAGAAGCCCTTAGTATTAACTGTATGTTGACAAGTTCGATACAAATTCATATTGGCCAAGGGGCGGGAGTCTGAGAAAAACTATTCATTCCTCGGATCCGGTCTATAACCTGGAGGCAGAGAGGCGGGACAAACCAACAGCCCGAGTCCTAAGAGCAACTTCCCCGCCCCGGCCTCACCGCGGATCACGTGCCGAGGGCGCCCCATCCCCCAAGACCGGAGGCGGGATGGAGACGCGGCCTCCGGCGGCGCTTTCCTCGCGGAGACCGGCTTGGCCAAGCCTCACTTCGGCCTCAGCTCGAGCTACCATGCCAAAACCCCGGGCGGATCGGGGGCGGGGTCTGAAGTGCCCATCACCTTGGGCAGGAGCTGGGGCACCCCGAATTTTTCAGAGTCATCGCGTCCCCCTCTTGTTCAACCGCCGGCTCCCGGCTCGCCCCCCAGCCCACCCCACAGGCCCGCCCCGCCACAGCGCTGCGTCTACGTGACGGTGAAGCGACCGCGTTGGCAGCTAGGGGCGCGGACAGGGGCTGCTCCGCCCGCGCTGCCCAAGAGGGTCCGGCCTCCGGGAGGGCAGCTCCGTGCCGTGGTGGATGCCCCGTTACCTTCGAGCGCAGAGACACGACGCCCGCGGCGCAGTGCAGCGCGTAAGAGCAAGGACCCCGGCCCAGCTCCCGCTTACCTGCGGCGGCTCGACTCCCGGCCCGCACCGGCGGGCAGTGAGGACCAGCCGGGCTGGACCGGCTCGTGGGCAGCTTAGGGGGCGGGGCCGGCCGAGAGCGCGCGGAACTCCGGCGCCCCCAGCCGCCGCCGCCGCCGCTTCGGGAGCCGCCTGGGCCGCAGCCGAGCCAGGCTGCCCTCATGAATGAGACGCGGCAGCGGCAGCGGCAGCGGCAAAGCAGCTAGCCGCGGGCGCGCGAGCCCCGCCCCGGTCACGTGACGCCGCGCTGCACCGCCCCCTCCTGGCTTCCCTCCGGAGGCCTCACCCACGGCAGCAGAGCTCTGGGAAGCAGCTGCCCACCTCCCGCGCTGACTGGCGGGGGCCCTGACCTCTCGAGTGCTGAGGTAAATCCGATCGTTACTTTTCTAAAAATAAAGTTTCTTTTGGTCTCCATAGCAACTCTGCAGCGCGTCAATGGAACTTAGAGCCCAGTTGCCAAAAAAGAATAAATATTATTGCAGTGCACAAAAGGCATACGGCATAAATATTTTGTAATCAACTTTGATCACCAGTAGCGCGGTCTGATTGGTTACTTTCTTCTCCTAACCCAAATCTTACAACCCTTTTTAAATATATACTTTTTAAAGAAATGGATTGCCAGTGCTGTATATTATTGTGAATGAAAGTGCATGTATTACTTCCAAGTGCCATCGAATATCTCAGTATGCATCCTGTAGATGATAATTTATATAGCTTTGAGGATATTGAAAAATAAGCATTTATAGAAAGCTCCTGTGTGATGAGCCCAGCCACAGGACAGTTTCTTCCCGCAGATGGAGACTGGATTGTGCTAGGACCAGGGAACAGGCTCCTTGTCACAGGGCTCCCCTGGGCTGGTTCTGCAGAAAGAACCAGGTAACTACTTCCTCATCCAAGTTCCTTTGGCATTTATCTAACATTCAACCAAGCTTTGCCCCATCCTTAACCAACTACCAACATAGACATAAGTGGTTTCACTGTCCCAAGCACACTAGGAATTTTCCTGTTCTGTGCCTTTTACCTGACTTCACAGCGATGTAAAAATTTAGAAAGACAAGGACTGAAAATTTCCCTCATATTTCAAAGCATTTTACTCCACTATGGAGAAATGGAATTAGAGTGAAAAAAGGAGCTGGATCCTCAGTTTCTACATCAATAATATGGAAACAGTAATGCCTTTCTCACAAGGTTGTTTTGAGGATTGCACAAGATTACCTATGAACAATTTAATTTAGCTTAGTTTCTGGAACCTGGAATATGCTCTTAACTGTTCATTTTTTTCCCTTCTATTTTTCCCACGTTTCCTGTTTCAGGCTATTTTCACTACCTTCTGCCTTGGGAGGGAAATGTTCTGCCAAACTTCTTTTCTTCCTTTGATCATTCAGGGAGTCCTAGGCATCCCTCCCTTTCTCCAATCTTAGATTTGATACCTCACTTTGAATGATTGCTTCACATTTCGAAGATTTCCTCATTCTCTGGTGTCTACCTAATTTATGCCACCACTTAAACAAAGTAGAGACTCATTAAATATTTATTGCATGATATTCCTTCACGTCCTGCCCCTGATACCTAAGAAGTATGTGGGGGGCACTGAATTTTCACGTACTCCACTGGAATGTCAGAGGAAGGAAGCTCTTCCTTCATCTGTCCTCTGACTCCACCACCCTCCAGCTCCAAGGGAGGAACCTTGCTCTGCTAATTGTTCCCTCTTCCTCAACTCTGGATTCATCCCTTAGTTTTATCAAGCTTATGCTGCTTCTACCACTTAAGAAGGTGGACACGGAGAAGAGGAGAAATAGCTGACTTTCTTGTCCCTTTATTTTCCCTTAGGCTATCAATTTATCTCAAAGCTTTGCTACCCAGCCAAGCTACCTGGAAAGAGGAGTCTAAGATTTTTCACTTCACAGTCTTGCTTCTGTTCCTTCTCCTCTCCACAAACTGCTCAGGCTAAAGTCACCAACAACCTTCTGATTGCCAAATACAATGGATCCCTTTCAGGTCCTCTTTTTCACGACCTCTATAGGGTAAGACACTATTGAGCACAATTTCCTTCTTGAAACTCCCTCCTCTCATCAGCCAGAATTCTTCTGAGAGCCACATGTAAGAGACATCTCTACCAGCAAGGCCTACAGTGACATCAAATTCAGGCTTATCATCTTTGCTTCTTCAAACCTGGTCCTACATAGCTAATTGCACCATCATCCATTTAATCATCCTAGCCAGAAACCTTGGAGGGAGTCTCATTTCCCTCTACTCTCATTCCATGTCCATCAAGTCCTATCATTTTCATTCTCTTAAGCTCTGTGCAGAACTACCATGTTGGCCACCTTCAGGGTCCTCCACAGTTGCACAATGTGTGGCCTCACTCCTCTAGCAGTTAGGTTCTCAAGTCTCTTATGATTCACTGCAGGCATATTTGAGCTGGTCTCCCTGCCCTTCATTCTTCCACAGTTCTAAATGCCCTCCACCCTGAATTGCAGATATGATAATGTCACAACGTATTGGCAATCCACTGCCAAGAAGAAAAAGTCCAAGTTTCCTAGCATGGCTTCCAGGGTGCTCTTTGTCTCTCAAATTTTTGCTTCTCCTTCTAGCCAGTATGCTTTAGCTATTTCTTTTGCAATCGGATAATTTTTAAAAATAAAATATTAACTTCTATTTTTTTTCCATGCATTTATCCACTATTTATTCCCCTTAAAAGAATATACCCAGGCATTCTGCTTGTCTCAAGGAACTTCTGGAAAGCAGAAGTTGCCTGCAACATATTTCCTTCCTGTCTTTAACTCCCAACACTCTAAACTAATTGAGGAGCCAATCTATTGTAACTCAGATGAGAGAGGACCAGTGAGAAAGGGTCTCTTTGAGGGAATCTGGAAGGGGGGAGGATATTCCCTAAGAATTGAATCTCCCCAGCCTGAAGTTGGAAGGGAGATGGTCCTATGCCCTCCCTTTGGCAGCTCGCAGGGAAAGTGAAGAAACCTTAGAGAAATAATTTTGTTGTTTCCAGCTTATGCATCTCTTCTGTGAGGACAAAGACTAGTTAGCATTTTCTGAGCCATCAACATATGCTCAGCTCTTCTAGTAATTCTAACTACAAATCTATGAGGTAGTTGCTATCATTAACACCATTTTATCGATGAAGGGACTGAGGCACAGGGAAGTTGAATGACTTGCCTGAGGCCTCATAATTAGTAAGCAGTGATCCTGGGCTTTCTCTCCAGGCCTGCTTGACTGCCAAATCTATATTTTTCACCACCTTCCATTAGTTGCCTCTACTCTCCCCTGCCTCTGCCTCTACCCCAGTGAATGTCTCTTTCTCGTACTACCAGTCCACCTTGTACAGATCACAATAATAACATTTATTCCATATATAGTAGGTGCCCAATAAATATTTTAGAAAAATAAATGAGGATTTCAATTTCTAGTAGTATGCTCAGATAAGGTGTCTGGACTAACTCTTTCACTGAAAACAACAACAAAAATACTGAGTAAAATATTAAAAATATATTTTTGAATGGATCTGTAAACTGGCAAAAAGTTAAGAAATAGCACTAAACAGAGTAAAGGCCAGAACCCAGAGAAATAAGCAGAGCTCAAAGTCAGCTTTTGTCTGAAAGGTATTTGCTGAATCTAGTAAATTTGAATATGGGTTTGTGCAGCCTCAGGAATCTTAGGGGCAGAAGTAAAAGCCTAGTGTCTGCTTTAAGTGGGAATTTTAATAAAAGTGGAACCCCAAAAGCAAAGTCATAGAATGAGGAAAACAAATCAATTATTTTTTTATTTTATTTATTTTTTAATTAGCTTCAGCTGTACAACAAAGTGCAATTGTTATACTTTTTACCCCACAAAGTGACAACCCCCCTCCCCCAATTCTCCCCCCCACTCCTCGCCCCCATATCATATTATCTATTACAATTCCTTTGACTCCCTTCCACTGTATAATCCATATCCCGTGACTGTCTATATTCAATTACAGTTGGCATACAATATTATACAACATCAATTTCAGGTATACAGTGCAGTGATCAAGCCTCTACTCCATCCATGAAGTGGTCTCCCTAACAAAACATGTGACCATCTGACACCCCACAAAATTTTAACAACATTATATTCCCCAAACTGTCTTTCATATCCCTGTGACAATACTGTAGTTACCTATTTATGCTGTCTAATCCCTTCCCCTTCTCCCTCATCCCCACCCCTCTCCAAACTAGCACCCCGGTTTTTCCTCTATATCTATGAGACTGTTTCTGTTTCTTTTGCTCATTCATTCAGTTTTTCAAATTCCACATATAAGTGAGAACATATGGTATCTGTCTTTCTCCGACTGACTTATTTCACTTAACATAATAGTCTCTAGGTCCATCCATATCGTTGCAAATGGTACAATTTCATTCTTCTTTATAGCGGAGTAATACTTCATTGTATAAATGTACCACAGTTTCTTAATCCAGTCATCTACCGATGGGCGTTTCCAGTTGTTTCCAAGTCGTGGCTATTGTAAATAGAGCTGCAATAAACATAGGGGTGCATATATTTTTTCAAATTAGCGTCTTGGATTCCTCTGGGTAGATACCCAAGAGTGGAATTGCTGGGTCATACGGCAGTTCCATTTCCAGTTTTTTGAGATACCTCCATACTGATTTCCATAATGGCTGCACCAATTTGCAGTCCCACCAACAGTGAACGAGGGTTCCCTTTTCTCCACACCCTCGCCAGCACTTGTTGTTTGTTGATTTGTTAAAGATACCCATTCTGACCGGAGTGAGGTGGTATCTCATTGTGGTTTTTATTTGCATTTCTCTGATGATTAGTGAGGTTGAACATTTTTTCATATGCCTGTTGGCCATCTGTATGTCCTCTTTAGAGAAATGCCTTCTCATATCCTCTGCCCATTTTTTAATTGGGTTGTTTGTTTTTTTGTTGTTGAGTTGCATGAGAATTTATAAATTGTGGATATCAACCCCTTATCAGATATATGGTTGGCAAATATCTTCTCCCATTCAGTAGGCTGCCGTTTTGTTTTATTGATGATTTCCTTTGCTGTGAAAAAACTTTTAAGTTTGATGTAATCCCATCTGTTCATTTTTTCTTTTATTTCCGTTGCCCGAGGGGATAGATCACTAAAAATATTACTCAGGGTAATATCTGCAAACTTACTCCCTTTATTTTCTTCTAGGACTTTTATAGTTTCAGGTCTTACATTTAAGTCTTTAATCCATTTTGAGTTTGTTCTCATATATGGTGTAAGTAGGTGGTCCATTTTCATTTTTTTGCACGTGTCAGTCCAATTTTCCCAGCACCATTTATTAAATAGACTATCTTTACTCCAGTGTAAATTCTTGCTTCCATTGTCATAGGTTAAATGACCATATATAGATGGGTTTATTCCTGGGCTCTCTATTCTATTCCATTGGTCTATGTGTCTGTTTTTATGACAATACTATACTGTTTTGATTACTGTAGCCTTGTAGTATGTTTTGATGTCAGGTAGTGTGATGCCTCCCACTTTGTTCTTATTTCTCAACATTGCTGTTGCTATTCGGGGTCTTTTGTAGCTCCATATATATTTTAGGATTCTATGTTCTATTTCTGAGAAAAATGTCCTTGGTAGTTTGATTGGAATTGCATTGAATCTATATATTGCTTTAGTTAGTATTGACATTTTAACTATATTAATTCCTATCCATATGGATGATATGTATTTCCATTTATTTGTATCTTCTTTGATTTCTCTCTTCAGTGTCTCATAATTTTCTGACTACAGGTCTTTTACTTCTTTAGTTAAATTGATTCCTAGATATTTTATTGTTTTTGAAGCAATTGTAAAAGGGATTGATTTCCTGATTTCTTCTTCTGATAGTTTATTATTGGTATATAGAAATGCCACTGATTTCTGAATATTAATTTTGTATCCTGCTACCTTACCAAATTCGTGTATCAGTTCTAGCAGTTTTTTTGTGGAGTCTTCGGGATTCTCTCTATATAGTATCATGTCATCTGCATATAATGACAACTTTACTTCCTCTTTTCCAATTTGGATGCCTTTTATTTCATTTTCTTGCCTGATTGCTGTGGCTAGAACTTCCAGAACTATCTTAAATAGAAGTGGTGAAAGCGGGCAGCCTTGTCTTGTTCCTGATCTTAAGGGGAAAGCTTTCAGCCTTTCCCCATTGAGTACGATGTTTGCTGTGGGCTTATCATATATGGCCTTTATTATGTTGAGATATGATCCCACTATTCCCACTTTGTTAAGAGTCTTTATCAGAAATGGCTGCTGGGTTTTCTCAAATGCCTTTTCTGCATCTATTGATATGATCATATGATTTTTATTTTTCATTTTGTTAATGTGATGTATTACGTTAATTCATTTGCGGATATTGAACCAGCTTTTCATACCAGGAATGAATCCCACTTGATCGCGGTGTATGATCTTTTTAATGAGATGCTGCTTTGCTAGTATTTTGTTGAGGATTTTTGCATGTATGTTCATTAGTGATATTGGCCTATAGTTTTCCTTTTTGTAATACCTTTGTCTGACTTAGGAATCAGGGTGATAGTGGCTTCATAGAAAGAATTTGGGAGCCTTCCCTCCTGTATTTTTTGGAATAGTTTGAGGAGAATAGGTACTAATTCTTTTTTGAGTGTTTTGTAAAATTCACCTGTGTAGCCATCGGATCCAGGGCTTTTGTTTGTTGGAAGATTGTTGATTACTGATTCAATTTCTTTGGCAGTAATCAGTGTGTTCAGAGTTTCTGCTTCTTTTTGGTTAAGACTTGGTAGATTGTATGCTTCTAGAAATTTATCCATTTCTTCCACATTGTCGAATTTGTTAGCATATAGTTGCTCATAGTATTTTCTTAAAATTTTCTGTATTTCTGTGGTATCTGTTGTCACTTCTCCTCTTTCATTTCTGATTTTATTAATTTGGGTCCTCTCTCTCTTTTTCTTGGCTAGTCGTGCTAAGGGTTTGTCGATTTTGTTTATCTTTTGAAAAAACCAACTCTTGGTTTCATTGATCTTTTGTATTTTTTTGTTCTCTATTTCATTTATTTCTGCTCTGGTCTTCATTATTTCCTTCCTTATACTCCCTTTAGGCTTGTTTTGCTGTTTTTTTTTCGAGTTCCCTTAGGTGTAAAGACAGTCTGTTGATTTGAGATTTTTCTTACCCCTTTAGGTAGGCCTGCACTGCTATGAACTTCCCTTTTAGGGCTTCTTTTGCTGCATCCCAGAGATTTTGGGTCATGGTGTTTTCATTTTCGTTTTCCTCGAGGTATCTTTTGGTTTCCTCCTTGATCTCATTTTTGACCCACTCTCTATTTAGTAGCATGTTATTTAGCCTCCATATATTTGTAAGCTTTCCAGACTTCTTCTTATAATTGATTTCTAGTTTCATAGCATTGTGGTCACAGAAGACACTTGATATGATTTCAGTCTTCTTAAATTTGTTGAGACTTGTTTTGTGACCTAACATGTGGTCTATCTTGTAGAATGTTCCATGTGCACTTGAGAAGAATGTATATTCTGTAGCTTTGGGGTGAAATGCTCTAAAAATATCAATTAAATCCAGCTGGTCTACAGTGTCATTTAAGGTCACTATGTCCGTGTTGATTTTCTGTCTGGAGGATCTGTCTATTGGTGATAACGGGTTGTTGAAGTCCCCTACTATGATAGTGTTACAGTTGATCTCTGCCTTTATGTCTGTCAAAATCTGTTTTATATATTTAGGAGCTCCTGTGTTGGGTGCATAGATGTTTACTAGGATTATGTCCTCTTGTTGAATTGATCCCTTTATTTTTATGTAGTGCCCTTCTTTGTCTTTTATTGTAGTCTTCATTTTAAAGTCTATTTTGTCCAAAATAAGTATTGCTACTCCAGCTTTTTTCTCATTTCTATTTGCATGAAATATCTTATTCCATCCCTTTTCTTTCAGTCTGTGTGTGTCTTTTGATCTGAGATGAGTCTCTTGTAGACAGCATATGCATGGGTCCTGTTTTCTTATCCACTCAGCCACTGTGTGTCTTTTGATTGGAGCATTTAGCCCATTCACATCTAAGGTAATTACTGATAGGTGTATATTCATTGCCATTTTGTTACTTGTATTTCTTGTCTTCCTGGGTTAACTTGTTTTCCCCTTTCTTCTGTTTAAAAAAGCTCTTTTAACATTTCCTGCAATGCTGGCTTTGTGGTAATGAACTCCTTAAGCTTATTCTTTTCTGAGAAGCTCTTGATCTCTCCTTCAATTTTAAGTGACAGCCGTGCTGGGTAGAGCAATCTTGGTTGTAGGACTTTATTTTGTGTCACTTTGAATATCGCCTGCCGTTCCCTTCTGGCCTGCAGAGTTTCTGAAGAAAAGTCAGCTGTTAGTCTTATAGGAGTTCCTTTGTATGTAACCTGCTGTCTTTCTCTTGCTGCTTTTAGGAATTATGTCTTTTCTTTAAGCTTTGCCATTTTAACTATGATGTGTCTTGGTATGGGCCTGTTTGGATTCAGCCTGTTTGGAACTCTCTGTACATCCTGGGCTTGTATGTCGATTTCCTTCACCATGGTAGGGAAGTTTTCAGTCATTATTTCTTGAAATACATTCTCAATCCCTTGCTTTTCTCTTCTCCTTCTGGTATTCCTATGACGCAAAGGTTGTTGCGTTTCATGGTGTCCCAGAGGTCTGTTAAACTATTTTCATTCTTTTTTATTCTTTTTCCTGTTTGTTGTTCCAGCTGGGTGATTTCTGCTATTTTGTCTTGTCTACTGCCCACTATCGTGGAACTCCTCTTCCTGGCAAAGCAACTCTGGGCTAGTGAGCTCGGTGTGGGGCCAGAGGGTCTCTCCCCCAACCGGAGAAGCCTCCCCACACAGCCGGGGCGTCCCTCATGGGGCTCGCCCTCTCTTGTCTGCGTCCCTCCTACCAGACTTGACGTGGCCTCCTCTTTAGGTCCTTCGTTTAGAGGTTCTGTTCATCTACTGTTTAGGGGACTTCCGAGGTTAAATGTTGTATAAATTATTTGTAATTTTGATGTCATCCTGGGAGGCAGTTTGGAGAACGTCCGTCTATTCCGCCATCTTACCGGAACCCCCAAATCAATTATTTTTGAGTCTACAAAGAAATTTCCCTATAGTTAATCATAGATTGAGCCATAAGACAAGTCTCAGCAAATTTTGAACATTTTCTATTATATTTTCTTACCACAATGCAATTAAGTCAACAATCAATTTTTAAAAAAAGATAACTAGAAAAAACATTTGTTTGGAAACTCATGTATCAAAAAAATCATTTTGGAATGGGAAAATATTTCAATACTATGTATCAAATATTTGGTACTATGTGGAAGTTTGAGAGATAAAACTGAACAAGTAGTTAAAAGGAAATTTATAAACCTAAAAGTTTATATTAAAAGAGAAAATGGTTTGAAATGTAAAGAGCAAAAGAGTAGAAAAAGAACAGCATAATAAAGTCCAATAAAACAGAAGAAAGGAAATAATAAAGATAAAATGAGAAAATAGTAAAATTGAAAATGAACATACAATAGAAAGGACCAACTAATGCAAAACTGGATTTGTGAAAGACTAATAAAATTTACAAATGTCTGGTAAAAAATGATCAAGATAAAAAGAAAAGGTACAGCAACAACATGAGGAATAAAGAAAAAGCGATAATCAGACATGATGCAGACATTACAAAGATAAGGGAATTTTGTGAATATGTTTTAAGCCAATTAATTTGAAAACTTAGATGAAGTTGAAAAATTCCAAGAAGTTTAAGTTAATAAAACTGAAATAGAATGCCAGAGGAGACTCATAAACACCATTCAAGAACTTCAGTCTATTGTTAAATATTTTCTGCAAAGAAAAATCCAGGCTGAAACAATTTTACCAGTGACCTCTACCAAACATTCAAGGAATAAAATAATCCTAATCTCACACAAGCCATTTTAAAGTATAGAAAAAAGAAATTATTCCTTAACTCATTTTATGAGGATAGCATAACCTTTTAACAAAATCTGAATAGAAGGGTGTGAGAAACAAAAATTTCAGACCAATCTCACTTATAAGTATAGACACAAATCCTAAGAAAAATTTCAGCAATTTAAATCCAGCAAAATGATACATCATAGCCAAATTTATTTACCTAAGAATGCAAGGTTAATTTCAGATAAGAAAAAAAAAATTAATGTAATTCACCACATCAAAAGATTAAAGGAGAAAAATCATATGACAATCTCAGTAGATTAAAAAAATAAAAAAGCCTTTGATAAAATTCAGCATCCACCCAGAAGAAATTCATAGTAAATAAGGAAAAAAAAAATTTTATAAAAGGTATTTATTAAAATCTACAGCAAACAACATAAGTAACCATTCCTTTTAAAATGGGGAATAAGGTAAGTGTGCTGCTATCTCCACTTCTATTCAGTATTGTATTAGAGTTCCTAAATAGTGGAGTAAGGCAAGAAAAAGGAACAAAATATATAGATTGGAAATGAAGAAATCACAATGACATAATAGAATTTGTAGAAAATTCAAAAGAAAATATATATATATATATATATATATATATATATATATATATATATCCTATTGAGATGAATATGAGAGTTTAGCAATGTTGCTGGGTACAAAAGTCAATATAAAAAAATCATTAGTGGGGCCAGCCGAATGGCGCACTGGTTAAGAGCTGGATTGGGGATGCCAGCGGCCCTGGTTCGGATCCCACGTATGAGGGCCAGTGACACTGCCTTCTACAGCTAACAACAGCTCCACCCAGAGCTATGCTGTGCGAGCCCTGGCGACGGTGTAGGCTGCAGCCCCTGCTGCAGTGGGCTGCCATAGGCTACAGTGAGTGTCCGGCAGCCAGTGTGAGCAGCTGGCAGCCAGCATGAACTGCCAATAGCCACAGTGAGCGACATTCAGAGGGCGGTGACGGATCTGCCTCATCCGGGAAGATCGCAGTGATGATACCAACATGGGACAGTGAAGCAACATCCTCCGCAACTAGACTGAAGAACAAAAAGACAGCAACTTGTCTGTTCCCCTTCCCGATTCCCCAACGCTATTTCCCTCCCGCAATTCACCAATAAAATCTTAAAAAAAAAAAAAGCATTAAAAAAAAATCATTTGCATTTATATATACCAACAATAAACAGAAATGACACTTTTGGAAAGATGCCTTACAGTGTTTACTATAATTACCTCATACTCTTTAGCATATATTTCTGTACAACTCTGCATTCTTCATCACCGCCAGCATTAAAATACACAGGTCTAACAGTTTATTTGGGTCTTCAATTCCTTAAAAAGATTCCTGCATCCTTCGTAAAACTTACATGAAATAAATGTACATGCTTTTCTCCTGTTAATCTTTCTTGGTTTAGTTTTGAGACCCAGCCAGGGACCCTAAGATTTTTTTTCCTCCCCTGCAACATCAAAAAACAAAGTACTTAGGAATGAATCTAACAAAATATGTGTAAGGCTTTTATATACAGAATTATAAAAATTCATTGAAAGGCTATGAAGAAGACCTAATTAGATAAATATGTCAACTATGGGTAGGAAAGACCCAATCTCATAAACATATTAATTCTCTACAAATTGATCTATAGGTTTAATACATTTCCATTCAAAATCCCAACAGAGATGTTTTCTTCAAGAAACTCTTCTTCAAAAGACTCTTGAAGAAGAACAGAGAGGGAGGAATTGTCTTCCTATGTAGCAAACCTATAATCAGTAGAGGTGGAATTGGTACAGGGATAGACAAACCAATCAAACAAAATAGAGAGCCCAGAAACAGATCCATCTTGTATAGACACCTGATGTATAGCGGAGGTGGCAATTCAGATACTTGGGGAAAAGATGAACTTTTCAATAAATGGAGACGAGGCAGTTGATTATACATATGGAAAAAATGAATTTGAACCCCACTCTATACCGTATCTTAAAATCAGCTTTAGCTGAATTAAAGACCTATATAAGAAAAACAAATTTGCATCATTGTCATCATCTCAAGGATACATTTTCTTTTTCACATTTTACCATTTCTGAAATTTTTTTTTTTTTTTTAGCTGAGCCATCCTGCCACCTGTTGGCAGCTCAATGGCAACTCAGCTCGGGCTGGCATCGAATCGCCATTGCTCAGAGCTCAGCTCGCACTCTTGAGCGAGCTCTTAACCAACTAAGCCACTCAGCCAGCCCCCATTTCTGAAATTTTGATGTTTCTTAAAATCAATGGCAACTTTAATGATATGTGATATATAACTTTTGGGAAACAATATAAGAGAATATGTTAACAAATTCTGGGTAGGGAAGAACTTCTTAACCAAGATAGAAAAACCACCAACTCTAAAGGAAAAGATTGATTTAAAGATTACTTTAAAGTTAGAACTTCTTTAAAAAAGACAGAGTGAAACAAAATGAAACAAAAATAAGCATCGCCCTAAGAGGATATATTTGCAACATATTTAATCAAATAAATATTAAAATCCAGAATATATAAGGAATTCATATGAATCAATCAATAAAATTCTTGCAGTCAATAGAAAAATGAGTAAAAGGAATTTCAGGGTACTTCCGGTAAAATGGCGGAATACACAGATGCTGTGCTAACTACCTCCCAGGATCACACCAAAATTACAAACAAATTACAGAGCATTCAACCCTGGAGGTCCCCGGAACACTAGACGAAGAGAACCACTAAAGGAAGAACTTAAAGAGGAGGCCACATCTGGTCTGGTAGGACGGGCGGAGATGAGAGAGAGCGAACCCCATGAGGGAAGTCCCAGCTCTGGGGCGGCTTCTCTGGTTGGGGGAGAGACCCTCCGGCCGCACACCAAGCTCTCCAGCCCAGAGTTCCTTTGCTGGGAAAAGTAGTTCCAAGATAGCCGGCAGTAACTTAGTGAGGACTCTCTTTGCTCAGCTCGGTGAGGCTAAGAGCGACTGGAGAATCAGTGGGGCCAGCGCCCGGGCTTTCTCACCAGTGAGCACTCACCTGGTTCCTGGTGGAGGGAGTGGCTGTGTGGGCAGAGCCCGGGAACCTGCGGGGACAGACTGAACTGAGCACCTTTGGTGCAAAGGCTGGAGGTTTTTGGACTGTTGTTCCCCTGGTGTGGAGCCTGCATGTGAGTGGTGTAAAGAGGGCGCCATTTTGTCAGGGTTGGGCCCTCCCATAGAGGATCAGGTCCAGGACCTCATTGGTCTGGTGGAATTGGCACAGAAGTGCGCACGCGCATGCGGCTTTGGATCCCTACCCTCCTCCCAGCTTATACTGCGTTGCCAGGGAAACACTGCACGGGTGCCCTCCAGCTCCAACAGGCTGCTCACTGAGTCCCAGGAGTGCGCAAACCACCTGGGATCCCCACCCTCCACACGACTTGTGCTGCATTGCCAGGGAAACACCTGGTGGGCATGCTCTGGTTCCAACAGGCTGCTCACTGAGAGGCGGGAGTGTGCAAGCCGCATCAGGTTCCCGCTCTCCTCACTGTGCTTGCAGAGTTGCCAGGCTGGTGAGTGGTTGAGTGGTTGTCGGGGCTGCTCAGCCTGGTCTGCAAGCCGCTGATTGGGACAGGCTGAGACTGGAAGTTTTCCTGGGAGTGTTGGGCCGTGAGCTGTGTGCCTGCGTGTTCCAGCCAGGGCTCTCCTGGTGATCTATCTAATACATCAAAGCAATCCCAGAGCGACAGCCAGAATGGGGAAACAAAGAAACATGTCACAGGTAAAAGATCAGAAGAAACCTCTAGAAATGGAACCAAATGAAACAGAGGGATCCAACCTTTCAGAGACAGAGTTTAGAACACTGATGATAAGAATGTTTAAAAAACTTAGTGAGGACATAAGGAAGGATAGAGAAATCATAAAAACAACCAGTTAGAACTAATGAATACAATAACTGAAATGAAGAACACACTCAAAGGAATCACCAGTAGAGTAGATGAAGCAGAGGAGCGGATCAGTGATTTGGAAGACAAAATAGCAGAAATCACCCAGTTGGCACAACAAAAAGACCAAAGTATAAAAAACAATGAAAATAGTTTAAGAGCCCTATGGGACAAGGCGATACGCAACCACCAATGAATCGTAGGAATACCAGAAGGAGAGGAGAAGAAGCAAGGGGTCGAGAATGTATTTGAAAAAATAATGACTGAAAACTTCCCTACCCTGGTGAAGGAAATCAACATACATGTCCAGGAAGTGCAGAGGGTTCCAAACAAGCTGAACCCAAACAGGTTCACACCAAGACACATCATAGTTAAAATGGCAAAGGTTAAAGTCAGGAACAGAATCTTAGAGGCAGCAGGAACTCCTGTTAGACTAACAGCTGACTTGTCTACAGAAACTCTGCAGGACAGAAGGGAGTGGCAGGAGATATTCAAAGTGACACAAAATAAAAGCCTACAACCAAGATTGCTCTACCCAGCACGGCTATCACTTAAAATTGAAGGAGAAATAAAGAGCTTCTCAGAAAAGAATAAGCTTAAGGAATTCATTACCACCAAGCCAGCATTGCAAGAAATGTGAAAAGGGCTTTTTTAAACAAAAGAAAGGGGTAAACAAACTAACCTAGGAAAACCAGGAATACAAATAACAAAATGGCAATACATATGCACCTATCAATAATCATTTTAAATGTGAATGGGCTAAATGCTCCAATCAAAAGACAGAGAGTGGCTGAATGGATAAGAAAGTAGAACACCTGTATATGCTGTTTACAGATGGAATAAGATATTTGATGCAAATGGAAATGAGAAAAAAAAAGAGCTGGAGTACCAATGCTTGTTTTGGACAAAATAGACTTTATAATGACTACGGCAAAAGACAAGGGCATTATAACCCTAATAAACATCTGTGCACCCAACATAGGAACTCCTAATTTCATATAACAGATTTTGACAGACATAAAGACAGAGATCAACAGTAACACTATCCTAACAGGGGACTTCAGCACCCCATTGTCACCAGTGGACAGACCCTTTAGACAGAAAATCAACACAGAAAGAGGGGCCTTAAATGACACTTTAGACCAGCTGGACTTTGCTGTTATTTTTGGAGTATTTCACCCTGAAAAAACAGAGTGTACATTCTTCTCAAGTACACATGGGACATTTTCCAAGATAGAGCATGTTAGGCCATAAAACAAGTCTCAGTAAATTTAAGACAATTGAGTCATATCAAGCAGATATAATGAAAAAACTGATGGTTGCTGGCTGGGAGGGAGTGGGGATGAGGGAGAGGTGGAAGGTTTTGGATAGCGTAGGTGGGTGACTACAATGTTGCCGCAGGGATATGGGGGCAGTTCTGGGAATGTAATTGATAATGTTGTGAAGAGACTTATGTTAAGTGAAATAAGTCAGTCGGAGAAAGACAAGTACCATATGATCTCACTTATATGTGGAATCTGAAAAACTGACTGAACGATCAAAGTAAACAGACTCATAGATATAGAGGAAAAACTGAGGGTTGCTAGTTGGTAGGGGGGTGGGGATAAGGGGGAAGAGGATGGGACAGCATAAATAGACAATTACAATATTGCCACAGGGATATGAAACACAGTTCGGGGAATATAATAATGTTGTAAAAATTGTGGATGGGATAGAGGCTTGATCACTGCACTGTACACCTGAAGTTGGTGTTGTATAATATTGTATTCCAACTGTAACTGAATATATAGATAGTCACGGAATGTGGAGTATGCTGTGGAAGGGAGTCAAAGGAATTGTAATAGATATGTATGATATGGGGGTGGAGTGGGGTGGCGAACTGGGGGAGGGGGGTTGACACTTTGGGGGGTAAAGAGTATAACTATTGCATTGTGTTGTACACCTGAAACTAATAAAATAAAAAAAAGAAAAAGAAAAGAATTTCAGATGAGCAAAGTAAACAGAAAAAGTCTCATAGATATAGAGAAAAAACTGAGGGTTGCTAGTTGGGAGGAGGGTGGGGATGAGGGAGAAGGGGAAGGGATTAGACAGCATAAATAGGTAACTACAATATTGCCACAGGGATATGAAAGACAGTTCAGGGAATATAATTAATAATGTTGTAAATATTTCGTGGGGTGTCAGATGGTCACATGTCTTGTTAGGGAGACCATTTCATGGATGGAGTAGAGGCTTGATCACTGCACTGTACACCTGAAGCTGATGTTGTATAATATTGTATACCAACTATAATTGAATATATAGATAGTCACGATATAGTCACGGGATGTGGATTATACTGTGGAAGCAACTCAGAGGAAGTGTAATAGATATATATGATATTGGGGAGAGGAGTGGAGTGGCGAATTGGGGGAGGGGTGTTGTCACTTTGAGAGGTAAAAAGTAAAACTATTGCACTGTGTTGTACACCTGAAACTAATTAAAAATAAATTAATTAATTAATTTTAAAAAAAGGAATTTCAGAAAACAAGCACAAATAAACTTTTCATAAACTTACAAAAAGCCATTTAATTTCATTAGTAATCAGGGAAATGTAAATTAAATCTGCAAGGAGATATCCTCACATACCCATTATAATGGCTAAAATTTAAAAAGCTGTTCAATTCCAAGTGTTAATGGTGTGGGATGATTAACCAGAATTCACTCTGCTGGTTGTAATTCAAATGTGTAACAATTTTAGAAAACTTGCTGGTATTATCTAAAAAGTTGAAATGCACATACATGAAAACGCAGAAATTCCAACGTTAGGAATATACTCCCTAATTTTTGCACAAGTGTACTCAAAGACATACAAGAATCATTATGGCAGCATTGCTCATAATTGCAAAAAATGCAAAACAATCCAAATGTTCACTGAAGGTGGAATCAGTGATTAAATTGTATTATAATCATATAATGATATAATAGTACACAATGACATCAACATGGAAGGATCCCCAAAATAAAATATTGAGCAAAGAAGCAACAAAAGATTAAACTATAGGGCTAGCCGAGTGGCTCAGTTGGTTAAGAGTTGGCTTAGAGCGCGAGCTCTGAGCAACAAGACCGCCGGTTTGATTCCCACATGGGCCAGTGAACACTGTGCCCTAGCTGAGCTGTCACTGAGCTGCCAACAGTTGGCAGGATGGTGTAACAATAAGATTGCCTGCTCAATGGTGGGCTATGCCCACCCGCAACTGAAGATTAAACTGGGCACCTTGAGCTGAGCTGCCGCCTGGATGGCTCAGTGGATAGGGCATGCCCTCTTAACAACAAGGCGGCCGGGTTTGATTCCCACTTGGGATGGTGGCTATGCCCACCCACAACTAAGACTGAACTCAGCACCTTGAGTTGAGCTGCCACCTGGATGGCTCAGTGGATAGAGCGTGCTCTCTTAACAACAAGGCTGCTGGTTCGACTCCCACATGGGATGGTGGCTATGCCCACCAGCAACTAAGATTGAACACAGCACCTTGAGTTTAGAGGCCACAAGCTGCTGATGGGAAGCCAGATGGCGACTGGCTTTCTCCACAAAGAAGATTGAAGAACAACAATTTGGCTGGTTCCCTTCTCCAATTCCCCAACACTGTTCCCCCACCCGATTCTCCAATGAAATTTTTAAAAGAAAAAAAACAAAGATTAGACTATGATTCTACTTATTCTGTTCCATAAATGGCAACTCTAAATGATATATTGTTTAAGGATAAAAGTGTAAGTGATAAAAACTATAAAGGAAAACAGGGAGGTGAGTAAGAGAAATTTCAAGGTTTGGATTGATTTTGATAGAGAGGGAGACTGATGCAATCTGAGAGGGGCCTACAGAGAGTCTTGGGTAGGGTAATATGCTATTTCCAGGCTTGGGTGATGAGCACATAGATGTTTGTGTGTATCTTTATTTCACAATAAACATTAAAATAAGTGTACAAATGAAAATGAATTAATAACTGTAGATATGTATGTATTTTTTAAAATGTTGTGTGCCTACAAGCTTTGTAAGTTTATCTTCATCTCTTGTAAGACAAACTTGTATGTCTTATAACTTTCCTAACAAACTTCAAGGAACAGTTTCTTTTCAACAATGCATTGCACAGCTTGTAATAAATCCTTCTAAAGGAAGAAAAAGTAATTGTAGATGGACTAGAATTATAATAGGATATAATAGAAGCAGGAGCACTCTTCTAACTAATAAATCACTCATAACATACCTTGTCCAAATTATTCCATTTAGATTTGTTTGCATTCTTTTAAATCAGTGGTAATAATTCTTAGTCCGTGGAATGGACTTTTTCAGTCATTCCATGGACTTTCTTATGTTCACGGGTCATGTGCTGCCAGGGTCATACAACCAGGAATCTAGGAAGCAAAACATGTTCGAACTGCTGCTGGAGCAGAAATCTCAGCATTGAATATTGTTGTCCTGTATCTGCTAGAATCTCCCGAGTCCTGGGCAGGCAGTTCATCATGCAGGGGCAACTCGTTCCATAATAAGGCAGTTAGGACTGTTGCCCTACTCAGCAGGCACACCTTCCCATAGGGGAGAAATTTCTGAGGTCACTTGATTTTATCTAGGAGACAAACTCTCTCCAAAAATCTACTTATTGGAGTACCCACCACCTTCCGTAGTTTTCAACTGGGTAATTTAGAGAAAATATGTTCTGTAAATTTTGTGTAAGGATTTGGTTATCAGTACCTTAAGTCTTTTCTGCTTCTTTATAGCACTAAGCTTTTTAAAATGTATTTTACATTATAACCAAACAATTACTGATAATGAATATAATGATTTTAGAAGCTATGAAAGGGAGGAGAGATTTTTAACTTGCCTAAGAAGCCTCCTGTCCCCAGCATGTTGGAGAGCCCGCAGCAATTCACTGTTACAGCAATGACACTGAGACCATCCTGGAAAACTTGCCATGCATGAATATTAACTTCCTTGTGCTTCCAGATTGCTTGTTTCAGCAGCTAATTTTTTTTTTTTTTTTTTTTTTTTTTTTGAGAGCAGTGTTACTGGCCCTCATATGTGGGACCCTAACCGGGGCTGCTAGCTTCCCAAGCCAGCACTTAACCACTGCGCCACTCAGCCGGCCCTCAGCAGCTACTTTTTTATTTCTTTCTAACTAGCCACTAATTTGAATGGAACGTCTGGACTACCACTAACTGTTCTTAAAGAATGCATTTGTAGGGCCGGCCGAATGGCACAGTGGTTAAGCGCTGGCTTGGGAGGCCAGCGGCCCCGGTTCGGGTCCCACATATGAGGGCTAGTTACACTGCCCTCCAAAAAAAAAAAAAAAAAAAAAAAGAATGCATTTGCAAAGTATGTCTGCTCTCCTTACAACTTTTCAAAAGACTTTAGAAACCGTCCTTTGTTCCTCCTCAGTTTGGGGGCATTAGCTATATGTAATGATCCTTGATGATGTATGCATTCCCCTTCTCTCATCTCTCCCCTCACAAAAGCTCTTCACAAAATTAATTTTTCTTGGCAACACAAACTCTTTTTATCTTTGTCTCCTTCATATGTCTTTAAATGGCTTACTAATGGTAGACAAATTTCTTCCAAGTGTATGACTTTTTAGATTATTTTCTTGTTAGAACTTGAGTTTCAGTGTTGTTGTTGTTAAGTAGGGAAGTCTTTATCATTAAATAATAATACCTAGAATTTGTTAAATAAATGTTTAGCAAGTTTAGAGTGAGAGTGCTATGTATAATAGTTATTAATTAGCTAATTTATGAAGCACCTGGTTGAGCTGGTTATTTACTAAGTATCCTCCACAAACTTTATGAGGAAACAGACTACTTTTGAACCCAGATTGGCCCAGTTTGTGAGTATTAACTTCTGGATGGAAAGGAATACAGCACTTGTCTCAAAGAGTTCAGGAAGAAAGAAAAGGTACAGCTGGAAAGGAGATTCTCAAATGGAACAATTTCTATTCCCAACCATCCTTCACCCTCAGCCAACATTCCACCCCCTTCCTATCCTCCCCTCCGAAACACACCACATACTACTGAAACTTTCTCTTTTAGCCAGAAAAGATAAAGAAAAGGTCCAGAGGGGTACTGTGGAGGAGGAACAAACTTTCCTATATGCTAAAGTTTCCTCTGGCAGGCCTAGTAATCACATAGACATGAGACAGATTAACAAGAGAAAATAACCAAATTCACTACATACATATGTATGGGAACCCTGTATATATGAGAAAGTCAGAGACCCCCACATGAATGATAAGTTCAGAGACACAAAGGGAAGATGGGTATGTAAGACATCCTGAGCTAGGAATGAGGTAAGGTGCCTTGGGGGCTTCAAAGGGTGACTGTAAGTTGATAAGAAGAGCAGATGCTTAGTAAATAGAAGTTTGTCCAGCTCTGTAGATAGGTCAAAAGAGGTTATCTCTGATAATTGCTTATTATGGGTAAGGCCCCTAATTCAAGTTCTTTGGTAGTTAAGGGAGGGGCAGAAGTTTCTCTTGAGCCTGCAGCTAGAATTGCCTTTAGCTCTAAATGATCTGCATACCACAGAGGCACATCTTGGGGGGACTCATTCTGACCCCCTACAGTAGTGAGGAGGAAAACAATAAGAACCCCAGGCTTCTGCACAGAATCGGAAATCAGCTTTAAAAACCGTCCAATGGATGAAAAACAGGAACAGTTTGGGGTTGGGAGTAAGGGTCGCTGTGGAGAAAATCTTTCCCAGAGCTGATGTTATCACCATTAAATAACCACCTTTCTTTCCAGATATCATGTCTTCTCAGACTTTCTGGAATTTTCTTATGATCCTGTGCCAGAAAACACAGATTTCTGTGTCTACAATCTGAAAACAGATGCAGCCTGGAATGGGGGTCCTTTGAAAGAATCCTACAAGATATTAAAGGAAATTCAGACTGAGAAGGTGGAATTTATAATGGAAACAAACATTTAATCTGTCCTCCTGTTCTCAGGTTTGAGTCTAAATTTAGATTGCTGTATAGAAGAGCATGAACAGGCCTGAAAAGCTTTTCCTGCCAGGTTGACATCTCTTTACCTCTCCTATGTTAGCCCGGGGAAGAAGTTTTATATTGTTATTGTTTTAGAGACAGAAGGCTCCTGAAAAGTCTGATATCAGTGCTCTGAGCCTTTGAATGTCTGGGATAATTTTAAGAGAAAATCCAGCAACATGGAAATATTTACAACAGCAATATCACTTCTGTAGACCCTCTTCAGTTAGACCAATGAAACCCTGAAAGGATGGTTTGGTGACATACACCACTCCCTCTAATTCCCATCATTTCTTTCATCCATCCTTTAGTTCTATCTGTCGACTAGACAAACGCCTATCCTCTTACCTATGTCTTCCCAACTTTGCTCAAGTTGCTCCCTCTATCTGGAATGTTCTCCTGCTCCCTCAATTCTACTTATTCTTCCAGGTTCTCTGTGAGTGCTGCCTTGCCAACAGTCTTCCCTAATCTCACCAATTGGATGTAATTTTTTCTTTCTTTTTATTGACTGGTAAAGCAATTTACTTATATCTCACATAAGGCCATCATTATGATTATTTATATGTAAATTCCTTCTCCCTTTCCAGATTATTTGACACTTGACTGCCTGATACATGGCTAGTTTGTTATTGTTGCTTCAAAAATATCTACCATTATGTAGAATACATTGCAGAAGGAAGCTTAATATTGGGTTGTCGGAAAAGTCATGACGCATTTTTGCAACGAAAAACATAGAAAAATACAATATGACTTTTCTAACAGCCTAATAAATATTTGATGCACAAATGGATGAAATGTGGCTTTACGTAAGAGAAAAGATGGATCTATTCAGTGGGTATATTGTGCCATACAATGATTATTCTATGGGAAGAAATTTGCATGACAGTGAGTGGTGAATACAGAGCTCAATGCATTTGCCTCCACCAACCTCCAACTTTGCTTCCCTCCTCTTCCTTCTAAAAACTAGCCAGATTCATTGAATCACTGATGGAAAACGTGATGCTCATTTCTGGGTCTGTAGTTTCTAACATGATATTCTTCCTATCTGAAATGCCCTACTTCTCTACTTTTTTTTTTTTTAAGATTTTATTGGGAAATTGAGGGAGGGGAACAGCACTGGGGAATCGGGGAAGGGGAACACACAAGTTGCTGTCTTTTTGTTCTTCAGTCTAGTTGCGGAGGATGTTGCTTCACTGTTGGTATCGTCATCACGCTTTTCCCGGATGAGGCAGATCGGTCGCCAGCCTCTGGATGGTCGCTCACCTTGTCTATGGGCAGCTTGCTCTGGCTGCCAGCCACTCACGCTGCCTGCCAGCCACTCACTGTAGCCTTGGCAGCCCACTGCAGCAGGAGCTGCAGCCTACTCCGTCACTGGGGCTCGCACAGCCCAGCTCCAGGTGGAGCTGTTGTTAGCTGTAGAGGGCAGTGTCACTGGCCCTCAGATGTGGGATCCGAACCAGGGCCACTGGCATCCCAAAACCAGCTCTTAACCAATGCGCCACTCGGCCGGCCCTCTACTTCTACTTGTCTAAGTTTTGCCCTCCCTCCAGGCTCAGTTTAAAGTCCACTGCCTCCAGGAAGCCTTCCTTGGTAGCCCTTGGTAGCAGTGTGCTATGAAGAAAGGGCAACAGATTATGACACACTCTCCCTGGATTCTAGTTTGGGTTCAGCTATTAGCTGGACAGTTTGCTTTGTGGGGGTTCAGAAAGAGTCACCCCAAGATGTGCATCTATTGTATGTGGCTTGTTTTATGCTAAAGTCAACTTTAGCTGTGGGTTCAAGAGAAACTTCTGCCTCTCCCTTAACTACCTAAAAGAACCTGAATTGGGGACCTTATCCATAATAAGCGATTATCAGAAATAACTACTTTTGACCTACCTATAGGGCAGGACAAACTACTAATTACTAAACATGTGCTCTCCCTGTAATGACCCTTTAAAGCCTCCAAGGCACTTATCACAAATTCAGGAAGTCTTGAATACCCATTTTCCCTTTCTATCTTTGAACCTCTTATGCATGGGGGGGTCTCTGACTCTCTTACGTGTGCTGGGTTCCCATACATATGTGTGTATCAAATTTGGTTATTTTTTTCTTATTAATCTGTCTCATGTTTATTTGATTATTAGGCCAGCTGAAAGAACCTTGAGGGTAGAGGAAAGTTTCTTCCTTTCCCCACAGCTTCCTCATCCTTGACGACTCATTCGTCATCTATAAAATGAGTACTTGGGTTACATGGTCTCTAAAGTTCTTTCTGGGTTAATACATTCTATAATACTAACCTCTCCAAACTTGGAATTTTAGCTCACACATTATTGCAACCATTCATTTGGTACTAAACCTCTAGTAACCTGAATTGTGATTTATCTTTTTATATTCAAGTCTAGTTCATTCAACTCATTTGTAACTCTCTCAAGAACCAAAAATACATCCTTTAATTATTTGCAGACTTGTAATTTAGGATAGAAGTTTTGGTGACAAATGTTTTTGGTAATAGTGACAATAACAGATAGTTACAAATGTCTATACCCTTTTTCCTGATGCTGCTGGTCTTGCTGCTAGAATTGTCAATGGGTTACAGTTATCACAGAAAGCAGAAATATAGAGAGATCCTGGGTCCTTGACAGCATCATTGGGCAGCTCTCCTAGCCCTGAACTCTATACCTTAGAACTTCTTGTTATATGAGAAAAATACCCCCACTCTTCATCTATTTAAGCCACTGTCTTTGAGATTTTCTATTATTTGCAGCTGACCATATCACTAATGGATATACCAGTTCACCAATTTGTTATATAAGTAAATGAGATAATGTAAATCCCTTAGAGTCTCCTATAGCAAGCCCTCAACAGATGGTTGCTGTTATTATTATTTTAAAGTATGCCTCTATTACCACCTCCTTTCCCTCAGCCCCTTATCCTTGGCATCTGAGCTTTATGAGGGAAGGAATACAGGTGTCAATCATCTCTTTTTTCCCCCATTAACCTCAGACTTTCTGAAGATATACTACTGCCTTAGTCTACTCAGGCTGCTAAAATAAAGTACCATAGACTAGATGGCCTATAAACAACAGAAATTTGTTTCTCAAAGTTCTGGAGGCTGGAAGTCTGAGATCAGGTTAAATTCTGGTGAGGAACTACTTCTGCACTACAGATGCTGACTTATCATATCCTTACATGGGGAAAGAGAGACCACTGGGTCTCTTTTATAAGGGCATTAATCTCATTCATGGGGGCTAACCCTTAGACCTAATCACCTTCCAAAGGGCCGACCTCCTAATACCATCACCTTGGGGTTTAGGGCTTTAACATATTAATTTTGGGGGTAATAGAACAGTCAGTCCATACAACTATGATATTTCAAAGATGCTATCATAAGCTACATCATTTTAGAAAGGAAGAGAACTAGAACATTGAATCCAGATGTTAGCTTTCATCTATCTCCAGTTTACTCCCCTATGGGTACCAGAAAAAGCCAGGTCCAACCAAAAGCCCTCCTTGGGACCTTACATTGCTCCTGCACTTACAGAATCTTGCTATTAGTCACACCTGAATACCCCTCCCAACTCTTCACATGCTGGTCATTTTCAGTCTTCCAGCCTCAGCCCAAATAGTCCCTTCTCAGAGACTTAACTGATGACCTTTTGTAACCCTGCTTATCTTCAATAATTGCCTGTGTTTGCTTTGTCATTTCTCCTGCTAGGCTGTACACTTCATTAGAGTAGGACCTTGTCTATTTTGTTACCACTGTGCCCCTAGTAGATAGCACTATACCTGGCACTTAGTAGGTGTTTATTGTAGACTGAATGGAATATTCTTTCTCTCTCTCTCTCCGCCATGTGAGGACATAGCAAGAAGGCAGCTGTCTGCAAACTAGGAAGAGGGTTCTCGCCAGAACTTGCCGGTTCTCACCATGCTGGAACCCTGATCTTGAACTCCCAGCCTACAGAACTGAGAAATAAATGTCTGTTGTTTAAGCCACCCAGTCTATGGTATTCTGTAATAGAGGCCTGAAAGGACTCAGACAATGCTCAATAAATATTTGTTGGACTTCCAGTAAAATGGCACAATAGACAGATGCTGTGCTAACTGCCTCCCAGGATCACACCAAAATTACAAACAAATTACACAGCATTCAACCCTGGAGCTCCCCAGAATACTAGATGAACAGAACCACTAAACGAAGAACTTAAAGAGGAGGCCATGTCGGGTCTGGTAGGATGGGCGGAGACGAGAGAGGGCAAGCCCCGTGAGGGAAGCCCCAGCCATGGGAAGCTTGTCTGGTTGGGGGAGAGACCCTCCGGCCGGCCACACACCAAGCTCACCAGCCTAGAGTTCCTTTGCCGGGAAGAGGAGTTCTAATATAGCCGGCAGTAAATTAGTGAGGACTCTCTTTGCTCAGCTCAGTGAGGCTAAGAGCGGCTGGAGAATCAGTGGGGTTGGTGCTCGGGCTTGCTCGCCGGTGAGCACTCACCTGGTTCCTGGTGGAGGGCGTAGCTGTGTGGGCCGAGCCCGGGAGCCTGCGGGGACGGACTGAACTGAGCACCTTTGGTGCAAAGGATGGAGGTGTTTGGACTGTTGTTCCCGTGGTGTGGAGCCTGCACGCGAGTGGTGTAGGGAGGACGCCATTTTGTCGGGCTTGGGCCCTCCCACAGAGGATCAGGTCCGAGACCTCATTGGTCTGGTGGAATTGGCACCGAAGTGCGTTTGTGTGTGAGCGCGCGCCTGCGGCCTTGGATCCCCACCCTCTGCCTGGCTTATACTGCGTTGCCAGGGAAACACTGGGCGGTGCCCTCTGGCTGCAACAGGCTGCTCACTGAGCCCCAGGAGTGCGAGAGCTGCCTCGGATCCCCACCCTGTGCATGGCTTGTGCTGCGTTGCCAGGTAAATGCCTGGTGGGCATGCCCCAACAGGCTGCTCACTGAGACGCGGGAGTGCGCAAGCCGCCTTGGTCCCCGCTCTCCGCACTGCGCTTGCAGAGTTTCCAGGCTGGTGATTGGTTGTCAGGCTGCTCGGCCTGATCTGGGAGCGGCTGATTGGGACAGGCTGAGACTGGGAGTTTTCCTGGGAGTGTTGGGCTGTGAGCTGTGTGCCTGCGTGATCCAGCCAGGGCTCTCCTGGTGATCTATCTAATACATCAAAGCAATCCCAGAGCGACAGCCAGAATGGGGAAACAAAGAAACATGTCACAAGTAAAAGATCAGAATAAACCTCTAGAAATGCAACTAAATGAAACAGAGGGAGCCAACCTTTCAGAGACACAGTTTAGAACACTGATGATAAGAATGTTTAAGGAACTTAGCGAGGACATAAAGAAGGATAGGGAAACCATAAAAAACAACTTGTTAGAACTAAAGAATACAATAACTGAAATGAAGAACACACTCAAAGGAATCACCAGTAGAGTGGATGAAGCAGAGGAGCAGATCAGTGATTTGGAAGATAAAATAGCAGAAATCACCCAGTTGGCACAGCAAAAAGACCAAAGAATAAAAAACAATGAAAATAGTTTAAGAGCCCTATGGGACAAGGCGATACGCAACCACCAATGAATCGTAGGAATACCAGAAGGAGAGGAGAAGAAGCAAGGGGTCGAGAATGTATTTGAAAAAATAATGACTGAAAAATTCCCTACCCTGGTGAAGGAAATCAACATACATGTCCAGGAAGTGCAGAGGGTTCCAAACAAGCTGAACCCAAACAGGTTCACACCAAGACACATCATAGTTAAAATGGCAAAGGTTAAAGTCAGGAACAGAATCTTAGAGGCAGCAGGAACTCCTGTTAGACTAACAGCTGACTTGTCTACAGAAACTCTGCAGGACAGAAGGGAGTGGCAGGAGATACTCTAAGTGACACGAAATAAAGGCCTACAACCAAGATTGCTCTACCCAGCATGGCTATCACTTAAAATTGAAGGAGAAATAAAGAGCTTAATAAGCTTAAGGAATTCATTACCACCAAGCCAGCATTGCAAGAAATGTTAAAAGGGCTGTTTTAAACAAAAGAAAGGGGTAAACAAGCTAACCCAGGAAGACCAGGAATACAAATAACAAAATGGCAATACATATGCACCTATCAATAATCAATTTAAATGTGAATGGGCTAAATGCTGCAATCAAAAGACAGAGAGTGGCTGAGTGGATAAGAAAATAGGACACCTGTATATGCTGTTTACAGATGGAATAAGATATTTGATGCAAATGGAAATGAGAAAAAAAAAAAAGCTGGAGTACCAATACTTATTTTGGACAAAATAGACTTTAAAATGACTACAATAAAAGACAAAGAAGGGCACTATAACCCTAATAAACATCTATGCACCCAACATAGGAACTCCTAATTACATATAACATGTTTTAACAGACATAAAGACAGAGATCAACAGTAACACTATCATAGTAGGGGACTTCAACAGCATTGTCACCAATGGATAGACCCTTTAGACAGAAAATCAACACAGAAAGAGTTGATATAAAGGAAAAACTGATGGTTGTTGTCTGGGAGGGAGTGGGGAAGAGGGAGAGGGGGAAGGTTTTGGACGGTGTAGATGTGACTACAATGTTGCCGCAGTGAGATGGGCGCAGTTCTGGGACTGTAATTGATAATGTTTTGAAGATACTATTATCTTGTGAGAAATAAGTCAGTCTGAGAAGGACAGGTACCATGTGATCTCACTTGTGTGTGGAGTCTGAAGAGCTGAGTGAACGATCAAAGTAAATAGACTCATAGATGTAGAGGAAAAACTGAGGGTGGCTAGTTGGGAGGGGGTGGGGATGGGGGTCCCGCCAGCCCTGCTGCTCAGAGCTTGCATTCCCAAGCCAACTCTTAACCAACAAGCTACTGGGCCGGCCCAATAAACAGACTTTTAGAAGCTCAATGCTGTTTTACTTCTAGGTTAAAATGTATGCTGATAAAACAGGATAAAACAATACCTTATTGCTCACGTGTCAGAAGGATTGTTTGTTTTATAAAAAGATTCAAGACATATTTTAAAAAGAATTAAACTTCACTTTTAAAAATTCCTTTCATTTTTGAATTTTCAGGAGCATAGCAACAATATTACATGAAGTGAAGTACATCTGTATCTCTCCTATACATGCAATATTTAATTTGAAAAGATTACTAAAGACTCTAATGCCTTCCAAATTTAGTGCATTTCTAATGAAATGTTTTCCTGTTTCATTTCATCACTAAAGCTATAAAATGGCTGGCAGATCAATGGAGAGCGGTGATCCTTCTTTTAAACTTAGCATCATAAATCACCTTAGCTTTAGAGAGCCACACGTATGTGGGGGGTTTGGTTTGTTGTATTTAGTGGCTATCATCATATGCAAAAATCTCAGAGGCTAATGAAAATGGGAGGGAAAGCATAAAGCAGAGAGGTGCTATGTATAGATGTGTGTGTTCTGAATGTGATATATGTGTTCAAACATGTTAAAAGATAGAGTTAACTTACTCAACCTTTGATCATGTATTTTAGGAGAGCCTGGTTAAAATATTTGGAGGAAATTGAAATAGAGTAGTCCCCCCTTATCCATAGTTTTACTTTCTGTGGTTTCAGAAAATATTAAATGGAAAATTCCAGAAATAAATAATTCATAAGTTCTAAATTGCATGCTATTCTGATATCATCTCCCACCATGACAAGAAAGGTGAGAATAGTACAAACTATTTTGAGAGAGAGAGAGACCACATTCACATAACTTTTGTTACAGTATATTGTTATAATTGTTCTATTTTATTATTAGTTATCTCTTACTATGCGTAAATTATGAATTAAACTTTATCATAGGTATGTATAAGAAAAAAAGAGTATATGTAGGGTTCAGTACTATCTGTGGTTTCAGGCATCCACGGGGGGGTCTTAGAATGTATCCCCTGCTGATAAGGGAGAGCTACTATGATAATTACAGGAGTCATGGGAAAATTTGAATCCACATTTCTCAAGAGGATGAGCAATACATCTATTTCTAAAAAAAACATGGGAGCTGAATTTATAAAGCCCCTTAAAAGAGTTAAGAACAAAGAATATAGAATAATACAGTAGAAAGTATACAATTTAATAAAAGCTAAAAAATGGTGGTAGCTATTAAGTACGTTCTCAATTAAATAAAAGGGAAGATTGAAGAGAAAATATTTCTTAAATGTTCAGAAACTGTAAATATTGGATTTGGACACATAATAGAAAATTTATTATACTTCCAAATTATATGAAGAATAAAATAAATTATTGTTTATAATAATATATAATACAGAAATTTCTAGTTTAACTCAATGAATTTACATATAACGGAGGCCAGCCGAGTGGTGCGCTGGTCAAGAGCTGGCTTGGGACGCCAGCTCTGAGCAGCAGGACTCTGGTTCGGATCCCACATGAGGGCTAGTGACACTGCCCTCTACAGCTAAGATGGTGAACAACAGCTCCACCTGGAGCTGGGCTGCCATGAATCACTGGCAATGGTGTAGGCTGCAGCTCCTGCTGCAGGGGGCTGCCATAAGCTACTGTGAATGGCCAGCAGCCTGCGTGAGTGGCCGGCAGCTGGCATGAGCTGCCAAGAGCTGCCATGAGTGGCTGTCCAGTGACTGGTGACTCATCTGCCTCACCAGGGAGAGCACAATGATAATACCAACATGGGCCAGTGAAGCGACATTCTCCACAACTAGACTGAAGAACAAAAGGACAGCAACTGGTCTGTTCCCCTTCCCCTATTCCCCAACACTGTTCCCCTACCCCAATTCCCCAATAAAATATCTTAAATAAAATAAAATAAAATAAAATGCTTGTAATGGGATAAGTACTTGTAAGTTAAACATATTTTATTTTTTGTTGTATGAAGAAATACAATTTTATGTGGATAACCCCAGTTAATTTTCATGTATTGATTAATCCTTACATCATGAGGTCAGTGGGTTCATTTGCATTGATATATACTGATGCACTAGTAACTAACTGAGCAAGCTGACTTGCCCAGAGATACTCATTTAATCACAGTGAAGCTAGTTGGGAAGACAGCATAAACTCCTGACTCACTGTGTAGCCTTTCCTGGCTGTGAAACTTTTCTTCTTCCTGTTTACATTTTTGGTTTAACTGACATATATTGTGTACCTAGAAGGGCTCTAAACATGGCAGAGAGAAATAAGACATGGTATCTTTCTGGCTTTCCACATCAAAATTCATACAGTGGGTTCTTCCCTGAACTTAAGAAAGGGGTTTGGATGCTGGGCAGCCACTGAATGACAACTGCCTCCCACAGGACCAAAACATGAAGTAGAAGTTATAAAATGAAGACATTTTGCTTCTTAAAAATCACTCTTGGGTTGGCTGAGTGGTGCGTTGGCTAGGAGATGGCTTGGGATGCCAGCTCTGAGCAGTGGGGCCCTGGTTCGGATCACACATGAGGGCCAGTGACACTGCCCTCTACTGCTAAGATGGTGAACAACAGTTCCACCTGGAGCTGAGCTGCTGTGAGTCTCTGGACGGCACAGTGGGCTGCCATAGGCTACAGTGAGTGGCCTCATTCAGCGTAAGCTGCCGTGAGCCAAGGTCCAGAGGCCGGCGACCAATCTACTTCACCCAGGAAGAGCGCAATGATGATATCAACATGGGCCAGTGAAGAAACATCCTCCACAACTAGACTAAAGAACGAAAAAGGACTGCAACTTGTGTGTTCCCCTTCCCTGATTCCCCAACAAAATCTTAAAAAAAAACAACACTGTTTAGGGCTGGCCAAGTGGCTCAATTGGTTAAGAGCATGAGCTCTGAGCAACAGGGTCGCCAGTTTGATTCCCACATGGGCCAGTGAGTTGCGCCTGAGCTGAGTTGCGCCTGAGCTGAGCTGCCGCTGAGCTGCCAACAGGTGGCAGGATGGCTCAGCTGGTGAGAGCAAGTGCTCCTAACAGTTCAACACCCGCATGAGATGGTGGGCTATGCCCTCCTGCAACTAGGTTGAACATAGCATCTTGAGCTGAGGTGTCCTGAGCTTCCGCCAGGAAGCCGGATGGCTCAGTGGTTTGAGCATGCGCTCTTAGCAACAAGATTTCCGATTCGACTCCCACATGGGATGTGGACTATGCCCACCCGGAACCAAGATTGAAAATGGCACCTTGAGCTGAACACCCCCCCTCCCCCGAACTGGCGATGGGCGGCCAGATGGCGACTGGACTTGGAGCTGGGCTAGCTATTCCCTCCACAACTAAGATTCACAACTAAGATTGAAGGACAACAAATTGGTTGTTCCCCTTCCCCAATTCCCCAACACTGTTCCCTTTCCCCAATTCCATAATAAAATCTTAAAAAAGAAAAAATCACTCTTTATTAGAATTTGTGCTAAATGTGTTAGTTCTAGCTACTGACTAAGCTAAATAGGATCTCTACCTCAACCATGTGATTTAGCATTTCATGTTTGGACATTTTGCAAATCATTTGCAAAAAGAGTGATTTTTCAACACAGTAGTAAAGAGCATTTAAATACATATTAAAACACATTTTTACCTAAAAGATTTCTTTTAGGTAAAATGTATTCAATGTAATGTATTCAAACGGGCATTATCTCTAATTTCTGTGGCTTCTCTGAGTAATGCTATAATTTGTTGGATAATAATAAGAACATTGTATTAATAAATACTTTACATATGTATTAACTTCATCCTCACAACAATGCTAAGAGGTAGGTATTATTATTACCTCCATGTTGCAGATGAAAAACTGATGCCCAAACCTCAACTTGCTTCAGGCCACACAGCTAGCAGGCTGGCTCCAGAGTCTATATATACCAAAGAAGCAGTCAAAAACATATTTTACACAAAAATAAAATAGATCCAGTAAAATTTTTAGGTAACTTAAGTAAGAAAACTCCACAAAAATAAATTCCTGATTCCTTACACTTCAAATAATTTCTGTTCTACAGAGGGGAACAGAGTCCTTTCCCACTTTCATAATATGTTTTTATTTGCCCTTTGAAAAGTTACCCTTGTGAAAACAAGGCAGGGAATAATGGAGAGAAAGGGGAAGAGAAGCCCCTTGTCATACACTTACTATGTGGTAGGTGCTTTCCTGGGCACTTCTTAAATAAATAAACTCATTGAATCCTCATAAAATCACACACAAAGGACTTATTTTTATGCCAAGTGGCCTTTGATCAGTCAAACTTTTAGCATAAGACAAACAACTTTCAATTTAAAAAATAGGAAGTAGAAGGGAGAGGACCATGTCTGTATTTACCAGAACATTTATGGAGAACCTACTCTGTGCCAGAAGTTGGGAGATGTAATGAGTCAGTTAACACAGTTTCTGCCCTCAAGGAACTTTCTCCTATGTCTGGCTTCATTGGTTCATGAGCCAAGCTTATGGAAAAAGGTCATGAGCCAAGGTCATGAAGTTTTTGAGCAGAAGAATAACAAAAAGTACACACTAGAGTACTGGTCTGGTTGTGTTCACCTGGATGGGAAGATGCTTTTCTTTCTTGTCAGTAGGGTCTGGGCCATTGCCAGGGCCTAATCTGTGTTTGTTGAGAGACTGAATGTCTTATACATAATAAATGTAATCACCTTCTCTCCTTCGTTCTCATGAGGATACAGAAATTGGCATGGTCCTCTCTCTTCTACTTCCTATTTTTTAAATCTTTTGCTTTTCTGTCTTCAGATTCATTGCCTGTCTTTCTCTCCTCTTTTCCTTTCTTCGTCTGTTTGGAGTCTAAAGTAGAAGCACAGGAAATGGGATACAAGGCAGGCAGCTCACCACAGGGCAGACTGATGATTCTTGTGTGCAGCGAGATGGACTGCAATTGTCCACTGTCATTTCCTCCCCACAAGGTCCCCAGGAAGATGTCAGACTATTTTTGTCAAGCTTTGCGATACAGCATGTCTTCAAGTTCAAACTACTGCATTAATTACATTTTCCAAAGCAGGATAATTTAGTTATTGGAAAAACCATATGTTATCAGAAAAAGATTGTTGTACCTTCTTGTCTATTCATAGGCATCATTATTTTCTGACAAGAATAATTTCTTTTTATCATCAAATAACTCAGTTCGAGTCAACTACTTCTTTGTGATAGATTCTGTCAGACTAAATATTGCGAATTAAAAAGCTTATTTGTTGAAATTAATGAAGTCTTATGGTAGAATTTTGAGGCTGATTGATATATATATTTTGCATAGCTAGGAAATAAACTCAAATTGGATATTTTCTTTGATGACTAAATATACTCACATTTCGTTTTTTGGTTTTTTATTTAAAGATTTTATTGGGGAATTTGGGGAGGGGAACAGCATTGGGGAACCGGGGAAGGGGAACAGTCAAGTTGCTGTCCTTTTGTTCTTCCGTCTAGTTGTGGAGGATGTTCCTTCACTGGCCCATGTTGGTATCATCATTGCTCTCTTCTCGGATGAGGCATTGGTTGCCGGCCTCTGGATGATCGCTCACGGCGGCTATTGGCAGCTCACTCCTGCTGCCAGTCGCTCACGCTGGCTGTTGGCCACTCACTGTAGCCTATGGCAGCCCACTGCAGCAGGGGCTGCAGGTACGCTGTCCACCGGGACTCCCAAGTGGAGCTGTTGTTCACCACTTAGCTGTAGAGGGCAATGTCACTGGCCCTCATATGTGGGATCCGAACCGGGGCTGCTGGCTTCCCAAGCCAGCTCTTAACCAATGCGCCACTTGGCCGGCCCCAGGATTTCAGATTTCTTGATTCTGCGCAGCAATGAGTTGTTCTCTCTCCCTCTGCATTTTTATTTTTCAGTGAAACAAACTGCTCTCATGGCAATGCTTGGCAATGCAGTTTCTGGTTTTGGCTGTGTGAGGAAGACACACTTCTCAGGTGACATTCTGGTGAATGAGGGCTGACTGTGGGGGGAGCTCATGAATGGGAGCTGCCTGTATTGACATAAGTCTGAGAGCAAAGAGGGTTCTGAGGCCTGGTTAGATCTTTCCAGCTGGGAATATTAAGCTGTAAAGAACAGCAGGGAATAGAGGGGGACCTGTGTTACTATATGTGCTGCAGTTGGCATGGAAACCTACTTGAAGTTGATTTCTAAGGGTAGCAACTGGGCATATTCAGTAGGGAGGTGTGTTTATATAATTAAGATCAACCCTGGGCAATCAAAATAGAATATATGTAATAAAACATTCCGATTCTGGGACACATCTCCTCATGTCTGAAAGGCAACTCTTCACTTTGACCACTCCCAGCAATGTAGCTTTAGTGGCGGCACCCTCTTCCAATTAGAACCAGCTTGTGGCAAGCAGAGTAAATGACTTTCATGTGATACCATGAGCACTAGTAACTCTTCAGGCTGAAGTCTCATTCCTAAGGGTTATGCTCTTCATCCTTATTTATTTATTTATTTTTATTAGTTTCAGGTGTACAACACAATGCAATAGTTATACTCTTTACCCCCCAAAGTGAAACCACCCCCCCAGTTCGCCACTCCACTCCCCCGCCCATATCATACATATCCATCACAACTCCCCTGACTCCCCTCCACAGTATACTCCACATCTCGTGACCATTCACATATTCAGTTGCAGTTGGCATACAATACTATACAACATCAGCTTCAGGTGTACAGTGCAGTGATCAAGCCTCTACTCCATCCATGAAGTGGTCTCCCTAACAAGACATGTGACTATCTGACACGCCACAAAATTTTTACAACATTATTATATTCCCAAACTGTGTTTCATATCCCTGTGGCAATATTGTAGTTGTCTATTTATGCTGTCTAATCCCTTCCCCGTCCCCCCCACCCCCACCCCACTCCCAACTAGCAACCCTCAGTTTTTCCTCTACATGTACGAGTCTGTTTACTTTGATCTTCACTCAGCTCTTCAGACTCCACACACAAGTGAGATCACATGGTACCTGTCCTTCTCCGACTGACTTATTTCTCGTAACATAATAGTCTCTTCACAACATTATCGATTACATTCCCAGAACTGCCCCCATATCCCTGCGGCAACATTGTAGTCCCACCTACACTGTCCAAAACCTTCCCCTTCTCCCTCTTCCCCATTCCCTCCCAGCCAGCAACCATCAGTTTTTCCTTTATATCTGCTTGATATGACTTCAATCTTCTTAAATTGTCTCTCTGGGTTAGCTTGTTTACCCCTTTCTTTTGTTTAAAAAAGCCCTTTCAACATTTCTTGCAATGCTGGCTTGGTGGTAATGAATTCCTTAAGCTTATTCTTTTCTGAGAAGCTCTTTATTTCTCCTTCAATTATAAGTGATAGCCGTGCTGGGTAGAGCAATCTTGGTTGTAGGCCGTTATTTTGTGTCACTTTGAATATCTCCTGCCACTCCCTTCTGGCCTGCAGAGTTTCTGTAGACAAGTCAGCTGTTAGTCTAACAGGAGTTCCTTTGTATGTAACCTGCTGTCTTTCTCGTGCAGCCTCTAGGATTCTGTCTCTGTCTTTAACCTTTGCCATTTTAACTATAATGTGTCTTGGTGTGGACCTGTTTGGGTTCAGCTTGTTTGGAACCCTCTGCACTTCCTGGACATGTATGTTGATTTCCTTCACCAGGGTAGGGAAGTTTTCAGTCATTATTTTTTCAAATACATTTTCAACCCCTTGCTTCTTCTCTTCTCCTTCTGGTATCCCTATAATTCAAAGGTGATTGCGCTTCACCTTGTCCCATAGTGCTCTTAAACTATTTTCATTGTTTTTTATTCTTTGGTCTTTTTTCTGTGCCAATTGGGTGATTTCTGCTATTTTATCTTCCAAATTGCTGATCTGCTCCTCTGCTTCATCTACTCTACTGGTGATTCCTTCGAGTGTGGTTTTCATTTCAGTTATTGTATTCTTTAGTTCTAACAAGTTGTTTTTTATGGTTTCCCTAAGCTTCTTTATGTCCTCGCTAAGTTCCTTAAACATTCTTATCATCAGTGTTCTACACTGTGGCTCTGAAAGGTTGGATCCCTCTGTTTCATTTGGTTCCATTTCTAGAGGTTTATTCTGATCTTTTACTTGTGACATGTTTCTTTGTTTCCCCATCCTGGCTGTCGCTCTGGGATTGCTTTGATGCATTAGATAGATCACCAGGAGAGCCCTGGCTGGATCATGCAGGCACACAGCTCACGGCCCAACACTCCCAGTCTCAGCCTGTTCCAGTCAGCTGCTCGCAGAGCAGGCCGAGCAGCCTGACAACCAATCACCAGCCTGGAAACTCTGCAAGCGCAGTGCAGAGAGTGGGGACCGAGGCGGCTTGCGCACTCCCGCGTCTCAGTGAGCAGCCTGTTGGGGCATGCCCACCAGGCATTTACCTGGCAACGCAGCACAAGCCGTGCAGAGAGTAGGGATTCGAGGCAGCTTGCGCACTCCCGGGTCTCAGTGAGCAGCCTGTTGGAGCCGGATCACTCCCACTAGGCATTTCCCTGGCAACGTAGCACAAGCCGAGCGGAGGGTGGGGACCCGAGGCGGCTTGCGCACTCCCCGGGTCTCAGTGAGCAGCCTGTTTGAGCCGGAGGGCACCCGCCCAGCGTTTCCCTGGCAACGCAGTATAAGCCGGGCACAAGGTGGGGATCCAAGGCCGCAGGCACGTGCGCACACGCACACATGTACTTCTGTGCCAATTCCACCAGACCAATGAGGTCTCAGACCTGAGCCTTCGTGGGAGGGCCCAAGCCCGACAAAATGGCGTCCTCCCCACACCACTCACATGCAGGCTCCGCACCATGGGAACAACAGTTCAAAAACCTCCAGCCTTTGTACCAAAGGTGCTCAGTTCAGTCCGTCCCCGCAGGCTCCCGGCTCACACAGCCACTCCCTCCACCAGGAACCAGTTAAGTGCTCACCGGCGAGCAAGCCTGGGCGCCGGCCCCACTGATTCTCCAGCTGCTCTTAGCCTCACTGAGCTGAGCAAAGAGAGTCCTCACTAATTTACTGCTGGCTATATTAGAACTCCTCTTCCCGGGAAAGGAACTCTAGGCTGGTGAGCTTGGTGTGTGGCCGGAGGGTCTGTCCCCCAACCAGACAAGCTTCCCACGGCTGGGGCCTCCCTCACGGGGCTCGCCCTCTCTCATTCCGCCCGTCCTACCAGACCCGATTCGGCTTCCTCTTTAAGTTCTTCGTTTAGTGGTACTATTCCTCCAGTGTTCCGGGGACCTCCAGGGTTGAATGCTGTATAATTTGCTTGTAATTTTGGTGTGATCCTGGGAGGCAGTTAGCACAGCGTCTGTCTATTGCGCCATTTTACCAGAAGTTCCAATAGTTTTTTGATGGAGTCTTTGGGGTTCTCTATATACAGTATCATGTCATCTGCATATAATGACAAGTTTACTTCTTCCTTGCCAATTTGGATGCCTTTTATGTCTTTTTGTTGTCTGATTGCTGTGGCTAGAACTTCCAGCACTATGTTGAGTAAAAGAGGAGAAAGTGGACAGCCTTGTCTTGTTCCTGATCTTAAGGGGAATGGTTTTAGCTTTTCCCCATTGAGTATGATGTTAGCTGTAGGTTTATCATATATGGCTTTTATTATGTTGAGATATGATCCTTGTATTCCCACTTTGCTAAGGGTTTTTAACATCAATGGCTGTTGGATTTTGTCATATGCTTTCTCTGCATCTATTGAAATGACCATGTGATCTTTATTCTTCATTTTGTTGATGTGGTGTATCACATTAATTGATTTACGGATGTTGAACCAGCCTTGCGCACTAGGGATGAATCCCACTTGATCATGATGTATGATCTTCTTAATATATTGCTGAATTCTGTTTGCTAATATTTTATTGAGAATTTTTGCATCTATATTCATCAGGGAGATTGGCCTGTAGTTTTCCTTTTTTGTGCTGTCTTTATCTGGTTTTGGAATCAGGATGATAGTGGCTTCATAAAAAGAGTTTGGGAGCCTTCCCTCCTTCTGGATTTTTTGGAATAGTTTGAGAAGAATAGGTGATAGTTCTTTTTTGAATGTTTGATAAAATTCACTTGTGAAGCCGTCTGGTCCAGGGCTTTTGTTTGTTGGGAGCTTGTCGATTACTGATTCAATTTTCTTGGTAGTAATCAGGGTATTTAGATTTTCTGTTTCTTCTTGCGTTAGCTTTGGAAGGTTGTATGCTTCTAGAAAATTATTCGTTTCTTCCTGATTGTCAAATTTGTTGGCATATAGTTGCTCATAGTAATTTGTTGGAATTTTTTGTATTTCTGTGATGTCTGTAGTCATTTCCCCTCTTTCATTCCTGATTTTGCTAATTTGAGTCCTCTCTCTTTTTTTTTTTTTTTGACGAGCCTGGCTAGAGGTTTGTCAATTTTGTTTATCTTCTCAAGAAACCAGCTCTTGGTTTCATTGATGTTTTGAATTGTTTTTCTGTTCTCTGTATTGTTTATTTCTGCTCTGGTCTTTATTATCTCCTTTCTTGTACTCCTCTTGGGCCTCTTTTGCTGTTCTTTTTCCAGTTCCCTTAGGTGTAAGGATAACCTGTTGATTTGAGATTTTTCTTCCTTCTTTAGGTAGGCCTGCACTGCTATAAACTTCCCTCTAAGGACTGCTTTTGCAGCATCCCAGAGATTTTGGGTCATGGTGTTTTCATTTTCGTTTTTCTCGAGGTATCTTTCGATTTCCTCCTTGATCTCATTTGTGACCCACTCACTATTTAATAGCATATTGCTTAGCCTCCATTTATTTGTCAGCTTCCCGGATTTCTTCTTATAATTGTTTTCTAGTTTCATAGCATTGGTGTCAGAGAATACAGTTGAAATGATTTCAGTCTTCGTAAATTTATTGAGACTTGTTTTGTGGCCTAACACATGGTCTATCTTAGAAAATGTTCCATGTGCACTTGAAAAGAATGTATATTCTGTAGCTTTGGGGTGAAATGCTCTGAAAATGTCTGTTAAATCCAGCTGGTCTAATGTGTCATTTAAGTTTGCTGTTTCCACATTGGTTTTCTGTCTGGAGGATCTGCCCATTAGTGACAGCAGGGTGTTGAAGTCCCCTACTATGATAGTGTTACTGTTGATCTCTGTCTTTATGTCTGACAATATCTGTTTTATATATTTAGGGGCTCCTATGTTAGGTGCATAGATGTTTACTAGGGTTATGTCCTCTTGTTGGATCGATCCCTTCATTACTATGAAGTGTCCTTCTTTGTCCTTTGTTATATTCTTCAATTTAAAGTCCATTTTATCTAAGTATCGCTACTCCACCTTTTTTCTCAGTTCCATCTGCATGAAATATTTTACTCCATCCCTTTACTTTCAGCCTGTATGAGTCTTTGGATCTGAGGTGAGTCTCTTGTATACAGCATATGCTGGGGTCTTGCTTTCTTATCCATTCAACCACCCTATGTCTTTTTATTGGTGCATTTAATCCATTTACATTTAATGTGATTATTGATAGGTGTGTATTTATTGCCATTTTGTTATTTGTGTTCGTAGTCTTTCTTAGGTTGTTTTTCTCTTCTACTTAAAGAAGCCCTTTTAACATTTCCTGCAAAGCTGTCTTGGTGGTAATGAATTCCCTTAACTTTTTCTTTTCTGCAAAGCTCCTTGTCTCGCCTTTGATTTTAAATGATAACCTTGCTGAATACAGTAATCTCGGTTGTAGGCCTTTATTTTTCATCACTTTGAAAACCTCCTGCCACTCCCTTCTGGCCTGCAAAGTTTCTGTAGAAAAGTCAGCTGATGATCTTATGGGGGTACCCATGTAAGTAACTTGCTGCCTTTCCCTTGCTGCTTTAAGGATTCTGTCTTTGTCCTTAACCCTTGCCATTTTCACTATAATGTGTCTTGGAGTGGGCCTGTTTGGAATCATCCTGGTTGGAACTCTCTGCACTTCCTGGGCTTGTATTTCAATGTCCTTTGCCAGGTTAGGAAAGTTTTCAGACATTATTACTTCAAATATATTCTCAATCCCTTGCTCCCTCTCTTCTTCTGGTACTCCAATGACCCGTCGGTTTTTGCGTTGGATGTTGTCCCCCAGCTCTCTTAAACTATTTTCCATGTTTTTCATTCTTTTTCTTTTTGTTGTTCTGCTTTGGTGATCTCTGCTATCTTGTCTTCTAAGTCACTGATTCGATTTTCTGCCTCATCCAATCTGCTAGTGATTCCATCAAGTTTGTTATTTAATTCAGTAATTGTGTTCTTACGTTCTAGCTGGTTGCTTTTCATGATTTCTCTATCCTTCTTTATGTTTTCATTAATTTCCTTGAACATTCTAATAATCAGTGTTCTGAACTCTGTCTCCGATAGGTTGTTTACCTCTATTTCCTCTAGTTCCACTGATTCAGGAAGTTTCTTCTGTTCTTTCATTTGTGTTGTGTTTCTTTGTCTCCCCATTCTGGCTTACTCGTTGTGTTTGCTTCAATATAACAGATAGATCCCCCAGGTTTCTCAGTCTTTTCTGGGTAAACTTATATGGTGTGTGTCCTTTATATTTGAATTACTCAGTCTCCCTATTCTCCTGTGCTTGTATCTGAGGTGTTCCTTTTGTCATGCGTCCTCACTTGTTGAAGTTTTAGTTTTGATTACCTTTGGCTTGTCAGTAGGTGGGATTGACTCCCAGATTGATTAGCTGTGAGGATCAGCAGCGTCTGCAGTTTATGAGCTGCTGTGAGAAGATTGACCCCTCTGATGAAATTGGACGCTATGGGCCTTAGTACCTTTAGCAACTTCCTTTTGGGTGTGACTATTGTATGTCAAACCCAGAAATGCTCTGGTTTTATCTAAAGTTGGCCTCCGGGTATGATGATTCTTGTGTCTGTTTGTTTGAACCCACTGCTGCAGAGTGATTTTAGAGCATAACAGATCAACAAGAACAACCTCAGCAGCCACCAAAGGAAACCAAATGCTCGCACAAGTAAAAAAAACCAACCATCAAACTACAGTCAACTTGTACAGAAATATCAAACATACTAATGAAGAAAACAAACAGAAACAAAACAATAACCACACACACAATAATAACAGAAGAGGAAACAAAATAAAATACAATATCCTAAAATAAAAAATAGAATAAACATTAGAAACCGAATAGCTATATCTAAAAAATAAAAATTAAAAATAAACTAAAATAATAATAATAAAAAAAAAGAATAAAAATTAAAAAAATAAAATTTGCAGAAAAAAGGAAAAGAGGAAAAGTATAGCAGTAAGAAGAATGAATAAAATAAAGGAGAAAGTAAGGGTGGGGAAAAAAGAAAAAGAAAACGAAAAAAATATATATATTTGTCTACACACCCATATATATGGACATATATTCACCTATATACACCTATATATATGCCTATATTAAAAACCACAAAATGATAAGAATGAAATAGAAATAAAATCCAAAAACAACCAAGATAAGCAACCAATAAAGGGAAAACAAAACAGAATAAAAGCAAACAAACCAAAATTACCCGTGCCGGTCTTGGCTAAAGTCCACCAAGCTCTCTTCAGTTTGTCCTCTGCTGTACAAAAATTCCTGTGCGTCTTGTGGGAACAGTAGGCCACCTGATGCCTAGCGTGATCCTGGCACTGCAGGTTTGCTGTACTTGAGTGTGGTTGTGACGTGTGATTGGTGGTTTTTACAAAGTCACTGCCTTTTTGCTTTTGCCTGTCCCAAGGCAGGCTGCACCCCCAAAGGCTCAATGAGTGTCTCTGGGCACCCTTTCAGTTGACAGCTGTGGAGAATTAAAGAATTCCTCACTACCAAAAGCCTGCTGCTAAGAATCTGTTAATTAGTGCCTCAGCAGGTGAACCTGCCCTGCCTCCCAAGCCTTGCATAAAGGTGGGGGTGGGGTAGGTAGTCTCACTGCAGCCTTTACTGGGGTGGAAATTCTCAACCCCTGCAGGTAGGAATATCTTCGTACTCTGCCCCTATTGCTCCATTCAGGAGTCAGTTTAAGACTCTGTCTTGGCGGGGGCCAAAGTTTGTGGGAGTGGGTGGGTTATTGTTTTTTTTTGCTTTCTGTTCAAGAGTAGAAAAAGGAAAGAAAAATAAAAAACATAAAAATAAACAAAGCCACAGTTCCAACACTGTTTTAAGCTAAGGCCTTTGCCTCTTATGCTCCAGCGGAGTTCCTGTTGCTCTCCCAAAGTGTCTGCCGGGATTTAGGGGACCGCCTGCTGCGCGGCTAAGGTCCCCGCTCTGTCTCTCGGGGACCTGCGTCTCCACGCGCACGAGTCTTTTATTTTCCCCTCCTCCCGGGTTTCAGGCTTCCGCTTCAGAGCCAGCGAGCGCCTGTGCAGTTCTCCTGCTGCGCTTCTGGAGGGACTGCTGCCGGGGTTTAGGGGACTGCGTGCACCTTGCTGTGTGGCTCCGATCCCCACTCTGTCTCTCTCAGGGACCTGCGTCTCCGCCCGGCGCAGTGCTTCTCCGCGCGCGAGTCCTCTTTTTTCCCCTGCTCCCGGGTTTCAGGCTTCTGCGCTCCGCGGGACCCAGTGGGCACAGAGACTGATCCCTGAACTGGGAGGGTGCAGGGATTGATCTTGCCCTGTCGCTGCGGGGCTCTGCACCCTGCTTCCTGGGGACCCGGCGAGCCACGGGTGCAGTTCGTACCTCTGCACAGTCGTGTCCTCTCTCTCCTCCCGCACTTGCCCGGCCTGAGGCTTCTGCCTCAGACTGCAAACCAATGCGCTCTTGCTGAACTCTAGGTGGGCCGCGGGCCACAGGGAGTGAGCCGGGGCAACACTCACCGTGACTCAGCAGCCGCGGGTGTGGGCTGCACCTCACGCATCTCGCGGCCTTCTTCCCCTACTCGCCCAGCCTGCCCACCATCCAGCAATCCTTGTATGGAACTCTTAGTTGCTCTGTGTGATGAGTAGATGTCTCTTTGAAGGGTATTAGAAGTTCAAATTGTGGATATTTCCAGGGGAGATTTCATGGAGCCCTCCTCACAGCCACCATCTTGCCCCCCAACTTTCCAAAGTGTTTTAAAAGAAACTTAGTTGTATGTTGTTCTTTCTCTTTTTCAGAAGGTAGACATTTGCCCCTAAATGGGTATAGCAGGGCACTTGTACTATCTCTAGGTACCCACAACATGTATATGAGCTTTGTGACAAGTATTGTATTCTTATCCCTTCTTGACAGTACACTACCATCAAGTATGTTAAAAAAATAATAATATGAGAAGTCACTTAGATCTTAATAATTATGAAATAGGTAATTTGGGAAATTTTCATGTAAATTTTAGAGATTGAGATTTTAATGTGTATATATCAGTTGATGCTTCAGAAGTGGTTTAAACATCTAAGACTTTTAAACAGCTTCATCTCTAAAGCTCTGAGGTAAAGAGCAAAATGTAAATATATGAAGACATAACATGATGGCCATTGTGTTTCAAGCTTGTGATCTTCCATAAAACCTGTATATTTTACCTAAATGTCTTGCTGTAGATAAAAGAAGCAGGGCCATAGAATAGAACATAATGAATACTTGAAAGGTGCCAGTGGTACTATAAATCCATAAATCAATTTTTCAGCTGATAGCAGTAGGTATTCAGAAGTAACCAGAACATACAGTATGTGCTACATACAGTATGTGCTAATAACCATACAATGTTAGTTTGTATCACAAATGCCTCACAGTACCTGGAATTGTTCCAATAACTGTCAAAGCAGTAAAGAAAATTCCTAATTCTATTCCTGAGAGAGCTGGATTTTAATTTCGCTATTGTAAAAGATTTATTAATGCATCACAAAGATGAGAAGGTTTTGTTTTGTTTTTTAATATACCGTATAAGAACTCAGAATTCTCAGTACTTTAAATCACACTTTCTCTTTTATTTTTTTCTAAGAATCAACCCTAGTAACCATTTAAACACCATCCTTTGTTGATTCCTGGTCATCCATCTCATATTGTGTCCTTCTCTTGCAATCAGGGATCTTTGGAGGTGATATCTTTTGAAAGAAATAAACTCTTACCCTGAAGTTTTAGTTAACTCACAATTTTGCCATGCTACTACACCCCCTATCTCCAATACACACCTTTCCTTTTGTTTCTGGGTTGCTCCCCTTTCAAAAGACACAACCGTCCACCCAGCTGCTCAAAACTGCAGGTAGGTAGGTGAGTCCTCCTGAGCAATTCCCTCTCCTTCAGTCCCTCTCCAATCCACATACAAGACCTACCCATCTACCTTCTAAATATCTCTCTGATATGTGCATCCTTATCTCACCTGCCACCACTCTCACAGAGACACTGCAAGAGCCTCCTGAGTGCTTCAGCTCTGGGTGGGGTTGGACTTCCCAAAACCAGAGGGATGGAGGGATGGCATATGCTTTCAGTGGTGGAGCCTGCATGTATTTTCATGCAGCATCTCTGATGGGATTAGCACTGATGCCTGAGAACCCTAGTTCTGGCCAAGGTTTGTGTGGAGGGAGTGCAGGCTCTGGATGTGAGGCTGGGACCGAGTGCTTCTGGCAAAAGTGTCTCAGGAGCATGAAGAGGTTAAAAATGAGAAGAATGTAATACATATTTGCCCACGTATTAACCAGTTCTGCTACTTTTCATTCTTTGTTGATCTAAAGTTCCATCTCATACCATCTTCTGTCTGAAGAACTTCCTTTAACATTTTTCTTTTTTTTTAGTTGCTGGTGGGCATAGCCCACCATTGAACAGGCAATCTTCTTGTTACACCTGCTGAGCCATCATGCCAACCTGTTGGCAGCTCAGCAACAGCTCAGCTAGGGTGCAGCATTCACTGGGTCACATGGGAATCAAACTGGCGGCCCTGTTGCTCAGAGTTCACGCTCTAAGCCAACTCTTAACCAACTGAGCCACTCGGCCAGCCCCACTTTAACATTTTTTTGCAGTACAGATCTGCTGGTAGTAGATTGCTCAGCTTTTAGTCTGTCAGATAACGTCTTGATTTTTGCTTGAATTTTTGAACACTATTATCAGTAGGTAGAGAACGTAGGTTGAGAAGTTTTTGTTTGGTTTTCAATTTGTACTTTAAAGACTTTGCTCCGTGATCCTCTGGCTTCCATAGTTTCTCATGAGAAGTCTTGTGTCATTCTCACTTTTGCTCTCTATGTAATCTGTCCTGGCTGCTTTTAAGAGTCTCTCTTTATCAATGTTTTTCAGCAAATTCATTGTGATATGCTTTGGTATTCTTCCATGTCACCACTTAATATATTCAATATTTCCTCTGGCTTCTTGAAAATATAGAATATAGTTATAATAGATATTTTAAGTCCAAGTCTGCTAATTCTATCATCTTTATTATTTCTGGATTTTTTTTTTAAGATTTTATTGGGGAATTGGGTAAGGGAGGAGCGTTGGGAAATCAGGGAAGGAGAACAGACAAGTTGCTGTCCTTTGGTTCTTCAGTCTAGTTGTGGAGGAAATCACTTCACTGGCCCATGTTGGTACTGTGATCATTGTGCTCTTCCCGGCTGACGCAGATGGGTCACCAGCCATTGGACAGCTGCTCATGGTAGCTTATGGCAGACCACTGCAGCCCCACTGTAGCCTACGCCATTGCCGGTGACTCATGTCAGCCCAGCTCCAGGTCGAGATGTTGTTCACCATCTTAGCTATAAAGGGTGCAGCGTCACTGGCCCTAACGTACTCCCAAGCTAACTCTTAACCAATGAGCCACTCTGCCGGCCCTGGGTTTGTTTTTATTAATGTACTTTCTTTTTTCCCCTAAGTGTGCATTATTTTATTAGATTAGAGAGACCTGCTCATTTAAACAGGTTAATGATCATAAAACTGTAGCAATATTACATCAAGTTATATACTTATAAGCCACCAAGTCACCAATAAATTACTAATATATACACGTAGGTCATTGTATTTCAAGAGATACATAAGCATCTTTTTTGAAAGCATAATTACATTTATACTTTTGCTGTTGGGATTACATATTATTTTGAATTTTTATTATCTGTTCAAAGAATATTAAATTAATAACTAATTATTCTTGATACTTCCATAATATTTGTATATATTTTTTCCAGTTTTATTGATATATAATTGACATACAACATTGTATTAGTTTTAGGTGTACAATATGATGATTTGATATATGTATATATTATGGAATGATTACCTTAGTAAGCTTATTTAACATCTATCACTTAACATAGTTATAAATTTTCTTTTTTTAAAAAAGATTTTTATTGAGGAATTGGGGGAGGGGAACAGCATTGGGGAATTGGGGAAGTGGGACAGAAAGTTGCTGTCCTTTTGTTCTTCAGACTAGTTGTGGAAGACTGCTTCACTGGCCCATGTTGGTACCATCAATATGCTCCAGGGTGAGGCAGATTGGTTGTCAGCCACTGGGCCACCACTCACAGCAGTTTTTGGCAGCTCATGCCAGCTGCTGGCTGCACACAGTGGCTGCCAGCCACTCACTGTAGCTCATGGTAGCTCACTGCAGCCCTACTGCAGCCTACGCCGTCGCTGGTTACTCAAGGCAGCCCAGCTCCAGGTTGAGTTGTTGTTCACCATCTTAGCTGTAGAGGGCGCAGCATCACTGGCCCTAACGTGGGATCTGAACTAGAGCCCTGATGCTCAGAGCTGGCATCCCAAGCCAACTCTTAACCAAAGCGCCACTTAGCTGGCCCCGTTATACTTCTTTTTCCTTGTGATGAGAACTTTTGAGATCAACTCCCTTAGCAACTTCCAAATATATAACACAGTTTCGCTAACTATAGTCACTATACTGTATATTACATCCCAAAGACTTATTTTCTTTAAAAAAATTTTTTACCATCTTTATTTTTATTTATTTATGTTCAATTACAGTTGACATTCAATATTATTTTATATTAGTTTCAGGTGTACAGCATAGTGGCTAGACATTTATATAATTTATGAAGTGATTTCCACCCCAATTAGTCTAGTACCCACCTGGCACTATACATTGTTATTATAATATTATTGACTGTATTCCCTATGCTGTACTTTAAATCCCCTTGACTAGCTCATAACTACAAATTGGTACTTTTTTTTCTATTATTAATTTCAGGTGTACAAAACAATGTAACATTTCAACCTTCACAAAATGATAACCCACCTCCCCCAATCTATTGCCATCTGACGTCATATATATTTATTACAATTCCATTGACTCTATTCCCTATACTATACTCCATATCCCATGACTATATATGTCCTAAATTATAGTTGACATACAATACTGTTCAGCTTCAGCTTCAGGTGTATATTGCAGTGGTCAAGCCTCTATCCCATCCAAGACTTGGTCTCCCTAAGTAGACATGTGCCCATCTGACACCTTACAAAATATTTACAACATTATTGATTATATTCCCTAAACTGTCTTTCATATCCCTGTGACAATACTGTAGTTACCAATTATGCTTTTTAATCCCCTCCCCTTCTCCATCATCTCCACTCCCCTCCCATCTAACAACCATCAGTTTTTCCTCTATATCTCTGAGACTATTTCTGTTTACTTTGCTTACTTGTTCAGTTCTTTAGATTCCACATATAAGTGAGATCATATGATATTTGTCTTTCTCCGACTGACTTATTTCACTTAGCTTAATGCTCTCTAGGTCCATCCATATCATTGCAAATGGTAAGATTTCATTCTTCTTTATAGCTGAGTACTCAGCTATAGGAATCTTAATTGTATAAATGTTCCACAGTTTCTTAATCCAGTGGTCTACCGATGGGCATTTTGGTTGTTTCCAAGTCTTGGCTATGGTAAATAGCACTGCAATAAACATGAGGGTGAATACATTTTTTCGAATTAGCGTCTTGGGTTTCTCTGGATAGATGCCTAAGAGTGGAATTGCTGGGTCATAAGGTAGTTCCATTCCCAGCTTTTTGATATACCTCCATACTGAATTCCATAGTGGTTGCACCAATCTGCAATCCCACCAACAATGTAGCAGGGTTCCTTTTTCTCCACAACCTCACCAGCACTAGTTTATTGATTTATTGATGATAGCCATTCTGACCAGAGTAATGTGGTATCTCATTGTGGTTTTTATTTGCATTTCTCTAGTGATTAATGAGATTGAGCAATTTTTCATATGCCTGTTGGACATCTGTATGTTCTCTTTAGAGAAAATCTTTTAATTTCCTCTGCCCATTTTTTGATTGGGTTGTTTGATTTTTGGTGTTGAGTTGAATGAGTGTTTTATAAATTTTGGATCTTAACCTCTTATCAGATATATCATTGACAGATATATCTTCTCCCATTCTGTAGGCTTCCTTTTTGTTTCATTAATGGTTTCCTTTGCTGTGAAAAAACTTCTAAGTTTGATGTAATCCCATATGTCTTTTTTTTTCTTTTACTTCCCTTGCCTGAGAGGATATGTCAGTAAATTTGTTCGCATTTTTTTGCATGTATCAGTCCAATTTTCCCAGCACCATTTATTAAATAGACTATCTTTACCCCAATGTAAATTTTTGATTCCATTGTTATAGATTAAATGACCATATATGAATGGATTTATTTCTGGATTCTCTATTCTGTTCCATTAATCTATGTGTCTCTTTTTATGCCAGTACTATACTAGTTTTTTTTGCTGTAGCCTTGTAGTATGATTTGATGTTGGGTAGCGTGATACCACTGACGTTGTTCTTATTTCTCAGGATTGCCATGGCTAATCAGGGTCTTTTATGGTTCCATATAAATTGTAGGATTATATTTTCTATTTCTGTGGAAAATGTCCTTGGTAGTTTCATATGAATTGCATTGAATCTATATATTGCCTCAGGCAGTATGGACATTTTCTCTCCCTTTTTTTAAAAAGATTTTATTGGGGAATTGGGAGAAGGGAACTGTGCCGGGGATTTGGGGAAGGGAACACTCAAAGTGCTGTCCATTTTTGTTCTTCAGTCTAGTTGTGGAGGACGTCGCTTCACTGGCCCATGTTGGTATTGTGATCATTGCCCATTTCCCGGCTGAGGCAGACAGTTGTTGATCATTGGACAGCAGCTTACAGTGGCTCACAGCAGCTCATGTCAGCTGCCGGCCGCTCACGCTGGCTGCCAACCCCTCACAGTAGCTCATGGCAGCCCACTGTGGCAGGGGCTGCAGTCAACACCATCGCCAGTAACTATGGAAGCCTAGCACCAGGTTGAGCTGATGTTCAGCATCTTAGCAGCATCACTGGCCCTTCATGTAGGATCCGAACCGGAGCCCTGCTGCTCAGAGCTGGCGTCCCAAGCCAATCAATTTTTTCTTTTGAATGCCTAACTTGCTTTTTTTCTAAACTTTATTATTATTATTATTATTATTATTATTATTATTATTATTATTATTTACAGATAGATCCCCTGGGTCTCTCAGTCTTTTCTGGGTGGAGATATGTGGTATGTGTCCTTTATATTTGAATTACTCAGTCTCCCTATTCTCCTGTGCATGTATTTATCTGAGGTGTTCCTGGTGTGTGTCCTCACCTGTTGAAGTTGTAGCTTTGATTACTTTTGGCTTGTCAGTAGGTGGGATTGACTCCCAGACTGATTAGTTGTGAGGATCAGCAGTGTCCACAGTTTATGAGCTGCTGTGAGAGGGTTGACCCCTCTGATGAGGCTTGGACCCTTTGGGCCCTAGTACCTGTAGCAACTTCCTTTTGGGTGTGACTCTTGTATGTCAAACCCAGAAATGCTCTGGTTTTATCTAAAGTTGCCCTCCGTATATGATGATTCTTGTGTCTCTTTTTTTGGGCTCAGCTGCAGAGTGATTTTAGAGCAAAACAGATCAACAAGAACAACCACCGCAGCCACCAAACAAAACCAAATGCTCTCACATGTAAAAAAAAACCAACCATCAACCTACTTGTACAGAAATATCAAACATACAAAAGAAGACAACAAACAAAAACAAAACAACAACCACACACACAAAAAGAACAGAAGAGGAAACAAAATAAAATATAATATCATAAAATAAAAAAATAGAATAAACACGAGAAACCAAAAAGCTATACCAAAAAATAAAAATAAAAATTAAAAAAATTAAAAAAGGGAAAATAAGAATAAAATAAAATGAAATAAAGTTTGCAGGAAAAAGGAAAGGAGGAAAAGTATAGCAGTGAGAAGAATGAATAAAAGAAGGGAGAAAGTGAGGGTGGGAAAAAAAAGGAAAGAAAAAGAAAAAAATATATATATTTGTGTACACACCCATATATATGGATATATATTCATCTATATACACCCATATATATGTCTATATTAAAAACTAGAAAATGATAATAATGAAATAGAAATAAAAACCAAAAACAACCAAGACGAGCTACCAATAAAGGGGAAACAAAACCAAACGCGTGCCGGTCTTCGCTAAAGTCCACCAAGCTCTCTTCAGTTTGTCCTCTGCTGTACAAAAATTCCTGTGCGTCTTGTGGGAAGAGAGTAGGCCACCTGATGCCTAGCCTGATCCTGGCACTGCAGGTTTGCTGTACTTGAGTGTGGTTGTGACGTGTGATTGGTAGTTTTTACAAAGTCCCTGCCGTTTTGCTTTCGCCTGTCCCAAGGCAGGCTTCGCCCCCCCAAAGTCTCAATGAGTGTCTTTGGGCACCCTTTCTGTTGACAGCCGTGGAGAATGAAAGAGTTCCTCTCTGCCAAAAGCCAGCTGCCAGGAGTCTGTTAATTAGTGCCTCAGCAGTTGAACCTACCCTGCCTCCCAAGCCTTGCAGGAAAGGTGGGGGCGGGGAGGTAGTCTCACTCTGCAGCCACTTCTGGGGCGGGAATACTTGACCCCCTGCGAGTAGGAACACCTCTGTAGTCTGCCCCTACTGCTCCATTCAGGGGTCAGTATAAGACTCTGGCTTGGCCCGGGCCAAGGTTTGTGGGGGTTAGTGGGTTTTTATTTCTGTAGTTGTTTTTTTATTTTTTATTTTTTTTGCTTTCTGTTCAAGAGAGGAGAAAAAAAAAATGACACAGTCTCAACACTGTTTTGAGCTAAGGCTTTTGCCTCATAGGCTCCAGCAGAGTTCCTGCCAAGCCAACTCTTAACCAATGCGCCACTTGGCCGGCCCCTGGACTATATTAATTCTTCCTATCCGTGAGCATGGTATGTGTTTCCCATTATTTATATCTTCTTTAATTTCTCTCCTTAGTGTCTTAGTTCTGACTACAGGTCTTTTACTTCTTTGTTTAAATTTACTTAGTTCTGAATACAGGTCTTTTGTTTCTTTGGTTAAATTTATTCCAGAAGTGTCTGAATACACTTCTTTGTTTAAATTTACTTAGTTCTGAATACAGGTCTTTTACTTCTTTGGTTAAATTTATTCCAATGTATTTTATAGTTTTTGAAGCAACTGTAAATGGGACAGTTTTCTTAATTTCTCCTTCTAATAGTTTGTTATTGGTATATACAAATGCAACTCATTTGTGAATATTGATTTGGTATCCTGCTACCTTACTGAATTCATTTATCAGTTCCAATAGTTTTTTGGTGGAGTCTTTGGGGTTCTCTATGTATAGTGTCATGTCATCTGCATATAATGACAATTTTACTCCCTCTTTACCAATTTGTATTCCTTTTATTTCTTTTTCTTGTCTGATTGCTGTGGCTAGAAATTCCAGAACTTGTTGAATAAAAGTGGAGAAAGTGGACAACCATGTCTTGTTACTGATCTTAAACAGAATGGTTTTAGCTTTTCCCCATTGAGTATGATGTCAGCTGTGGGTTAATCATATATGGCATTTATTATATTAAGATATGATTCCTCTATTCCCTCTTTGCTAAGAATTTATCATAAATGGCTGCTGGATTTTGTGAAATGCTTTTTATGCATCTATTGATATGACCATATGATTTATATTTTTCATTTTGTTTATGTGGTGTATCACACTAATTGATTTGTGAATATTGAACCAACCTTGCATACCAGGAATGAACCACACTTGATCGTAGTGCATGATCTTCTTAATGTATTGCTGAATCTGTTTGCTAATATTTTGTTGAGGATTTTTGCATCTATATTCATTAGGGATATCAGCCTGTAGTTTTCTGTTTTGTGATATCTTTGTCTGAGTTTTGGATCAGGGTGATAGTGGCCTCATAAAAAGAGTTTGGGAGCCTTTCCTCCTTCTGGATTGTTTGGAATAGTTTGACAACTTATCTTTAATTGACTTTTCTCTTGGTGATTGGTGGTATTTTTCTTGTATTTTTGTATGTCTGCTGATTGGATTTTTTTGTTGTTGTTGTTGTTTATATATTTTTATTTTATTGGGGAATCGGGGAAGGGGAACAGACATGTTGCTGTCTTTTTGTTCTTCAGTCTAGTTGCGGAGGATGTTGCTTCACTGGCCCATGTGTATCATCATTGTGCTTTTCCCGGATGAGGCAGATCGGTCTCCGGCCTCTGGTTGTCACTCACCGCGGCTATTGGCAGCTCATGCTGGCTGCTGGCCACTCACTGTAGCCTATGGCAGCCCACTGCAACAGGGGCTGCAGCCTACACCCGTCGCCTGGGCTCGCACAGCCCAGCTCCTAGTGGAGCTGTTGTTAGCTGTAGAGGACAGTGTCACTGGCCCTCATATGTGGGATCCGAACCAGGGCCGCTGGCATCCCAAAACCAGCTCTTAACCAATGCGCCACTTGGCCAGCCCATGATTGGATGTTTTTAATTGTGAATTTCACACTGTTGGGGGATGTATTCATTTAAAGTATGTTGTACTTTGTTCTGACACACCATTAGGTTATTGCAGATATTTGATCCTTTTAAGGCTTGCTTTTAAGGTTTGTTAAGGTGTTAAGGGCAGTTCTTAGTCTAGGGTGAATTTAGTCCCATCACTAAGGTAAGGCACTTCTGAGCGCTGTACCTGAGGCTCCATATATTACTAAGTCTTTTCATTCCAGTTGTGGGACGGAGCACTATTCCCAGCCTGTGTGAGCATCAAGAACTGCTTGGCCTACTACTTCTCGGTGGTTCTTTCTCCACCACCCACATAGCGGAGCTCAGGTAGAGACCCAGCCCGAGCAGAGCAGTCGGGTTGTCCTTCTCTGTGTAACTCCCTTCTCTTTGATACACTTTACCACAAATTCTAGCCACCTCAGCCTCCTTGAACTTTAATCTTTATCCTTTCAACTCAATGAGACTGTCAGGTTCTGTTTGGGCTCCACCTGGCTGAACTGCAGCTTGAACAGTCTGCCCAGGCAAAAAGTTGGAGCAATCATAGACTCTCATTACTATTTCCCTTCTTTTTTTTTTTTTTTTTTTTTTTTGAGGGCAGTGTCACTGGTCCTCATATGTGGGATCCGAACCGGGGCCACTGGCTTCCAAGGCCAGCGCTTAACCACCATGCCACTCGGCCGGCCCACTATTTCCCTTCTTTTAATGATCGCAGATCTGCATGTCTGCTAGCTAGTGCCCCAGTTTTTTCCCATATATTTTTCCTGGTTTTCTACTTGTTTATGGTGGGAGGACAGTTTCTATAACAGTAATCCTCTGGGGGCAGACACAGAATTCCTTTTGGTTTTATACTTGGTTCCCTGGAGCCCCAGATATTAGCCATTTTTATGGGAACTCTTGACTTGGGATTCCTACACCATGTAGTGCTATAAATCTGGACCCCACAAGCCTGCATGACTCACCTGAGGAATCCATTAACTTTGTTTTTCTACCCAGAAACATACCCAGGCATATGGCAGCTTCCATATAGCTCCTCAATGTCAGTTTGTGATATTTTCACTATGCCCATTTTTGGGGGTGGGCTTCCCTTTGCACATCCCAGCTTTGTGCAGAGACCTTGGTGTGCAGCTCCCCATTTTGAACAACCTGAATCTGCATCTCTCATTCTGGCTGGGTTCAAAACTCCAGTCCCACACTGTAGGGGCTATAGCTAGGTAACGTTACTATTTTTTGCATTATGGCATCCATGCAGATTTGATTTTTGGGTACTTAAAATGGTTTAGAAAATGTATCGTAGTAATAGTTCAGCTTTATAATTCTAACTTAAAATGCTTACTGATTGTGATTTTATGTTAAAGTCTTAATAAGTTTATATACCAAAGAGAACATTTAAAAGAACTCAAAATTTCCGATATTTATATACTTAATTTTATAGGTAACTAAAGTTATTTAAGTTCTTGGAAAGTTTTTGTTAAGTCAGACAATAGTAGCACTTAAAATGGAAAAAAACATATTAACTTATAAATACAGTTTAACAAGTTAAAGGGAATTGGTTGTACTAATAAAGTACGCTTAATATAGATTTTTTTCAATAGCTAGATTTTTAAATAGAAATATGAGATTTTCAAGCTAAAGTTCAAGTACTTAGGAAGATCTAGATTTTTAAATTTATTACTTTAGTATATTGAATATTTATTTTATAAAACTAAACCCTGAATAGTCTTTTCTGTGCTTCAATATGATCTTTGTATCAATACCTCACATTTAGCAGGTCACAGATTCATGAATTCTTATAAGTTAAAAAAGACCTTCAGCATCATTAAATTGATAGATCTATGGTTTCAGTTCTTTTTCCCTTGTAGAAAAAGCAGCTTTTTACCTAAGCCATCAAATTATGATGTAGTTGATTTAATTTGGTCATTATAATGGCTGAAATAATTCTTATAACCATTTTATTGAGAAGTCTCAGTTTATAGAGCTATGAATACAAAAACCATTTTTCTCCCTCACTGCCTCAGTGTTCCATCAAGTCTCTCCTGGATGACAGGGATCTTAATGATAGCACACTTTGATTTCCTAGAACACATTGTTTTAAAATTGTATTTTCATTGGATTCAAAATCCTTCTTGTTTTGTCCCCAGTCTGGGCTCCAGTGGCATGGAATTGGGAGTGGGGTAGTGGGTTCTACTCACACACACCTCCCTCCCTCTCTTTTCCCAACCCTGAGGACTCTGCTGCTGTTCTCACAAAGGTGCATTTGGTGTCCTGTAGAGAGTATTAGAGACCTCTCACCTGCACAGTTCCTTGCCATGCAATTCTGCACCTGCTTCACGCCTTTCTCCTCTTTGGCTACCCTGCTGGTGTTCACTTTCCTTCTAGGTCCACTTGTTCAGAGAGAGCCCTCTTGTTGATGGAAGGAGAACTTCAGACTGCTCAAGGTCAGCTGCCCTCCACAGGGTCCCTTGACCTTCTGGGAGCTCATGGACTTGCCAGATCTGTCAGGGAAAGCACAGCATCTTGCTCCTGCCCAGTATTCAATGTCATAACAGCAGCATGGGGTACTTGGCTGGACAAGGGAGTCGGCAACAGTCAGATGAGACTCAATTGCTAGTCCTGAACTTTGCAAAGGAGGGGATGCATAGGTGCCCCTCCAAACTGTATAAGGGACTCAGTTGCCCCACCCTTTACTATTTTCCTCCAGTGGTGTGTGAGTGATTGTGTGTCTGTGGGAAAGGGGTTATGAGGGGTAAGTTGGGGGTAAACCCAAACTTCCTAAAGCAGAATGCTGCCTGCCAGCAAGCCCTCCATGGAGGAGCAGGCCCCAAAGCTGGCAGTTCTCTGAATTTAGAATGAGGACTCTTTTTTTGTTAGCTGTAGGCCCTTAATCCCCAATTCTGGCACTAGACACCCCGCACCCTCTTTTTATCCTTAATTGACGCATTACATTCAATTACTTTGGGTATTTTAGTGATAGAATTGACTTGATTTTCCAGTAAGCTAACAGATGTATAGTGACAGAGCAATTTCACATCTCTGAACCTCAGTTGACTTTGGATAACTTATCTGATTCTGCTATGAAGGTACTGCTTTAACCCAAGGGAATTTCAGTCAGAAGATGAAGTGGTGAGAGAGATGCAGCAGAAGCCACCCAACTGAGCAGCCAAAGAATAAGAATGAGAGAAACACTGATGGGAAAGAGGAAGGGTGTGAGGACTGTTTATTAATACAGAGGAGGTTCCAAATCACAAGACCGCTAATAGAAATGTGCATCACTGTCACAACAATACATGAAACATACTGGTTAGCTTAATAACTAGTATCCATCTTGATAGGAAGCTGAAGTATAATTGCAATCCATGAGCATTTACTGATAAAACTCTAGCCAAGTCCAAACTCCACTCCACAACACATTTGTCTGCTCTCCAACCATCATTCAACATCCCTCTAACTTTATTCTGGTCTTTTCCTTAAAACTGTTTCCTAATATTTGTGCTACCAATGGTATTTTCTTAACATATAACTTGTAAAGAAAAATGATCAAAATGTTAGTTGGTTCTTTTTTTTATCTGAATAAAAGATTTGATAATTTCCCCCCCCCAAACCAGCACAAACATAGAGAGTAGAGAGCATGAAGACTTTCTTACGCTTAGCCCACACCATTTGCACACAAGCAGCACAAGGTGGCCCTGCACTATAGTCCTCACACACCCTCCTGGAGGTCTCAGGTCACTTGGTCTGCTTATTGCCTTCCTGGGGCTTCGCAGAGGCCACCCTTGCCTCCTCCTCTGGGATGAACACACTGATGGTGAAGTCGCTTGTCTCTGAGCCATACTTGTTCTTCACAACCAGCCCATATTTGCCAGAATCAGAGGTGGTCACCTCGGTGATGGTGAAGTAGGCAGTCTTGCCAGCTTCAAGTCTAAGGTTGCAATGGTCATCCGAGGCCAGGGACTTCTCATTCTTCAACCACGAAATCTCAGGAGTCGGGTCACCCCACACAGTGCAAGTGAGATTAAGTGCCTGTAAAACAGGTTTTATGGGAGGTTATATCAGATATAACGACCCAACTTCAAGAAACATCTGGGGGTGTAGCATGACCTGACAGAGGATAAATATAAACCTCCCAGATCAGGGTTTGAATTTGTTAGGTGTGGGTGAGACACATACACCTGAGTACGTTTCTTTAGAGTTTCTGGGTTTGGAAATGCTTATCATTGAAGCCATACACAGTTTACTCCCAGTTCCCAGTTCCATTTTTGCTTTCATAAACACATAGATGCCTTTTACTCTAATGTGGCATTTTGGACTTTATCTCAGTAGAGAAATCTCCTCACTGCCAATAATCACCACCTGCTCAGTTTTGCATTTCAATTGTGTCACAGGGCCCGGCAGCAGAAGCCTAACATCTGTTTCAAATAATGTGAGTTATTTTCAAATTCCATCTTCTTCATTCTATTTCTCCCCCACGACTTACCCAATCTGTTCCAGGTGCAAAGGTGCCTGACTAAAATGTATTCCTAACATTTTATTATATTTCCATCTGTGCTGAAACCCTCTTATTTTAAGAGATCAAGGTTTAGGCCTATAGCTTTATTTTACCTTACTTTTTTGTTGAAAGTTTGTTTAGATAATTGTAGATTCATATATAGTTGTAAAAAATAATAGAGAGGACCTGTGTACCCTTACCCAGTTCCCCCAATAGCAACATTTTACAAAACTGTAGCATAATATCACAACCAGCATATCGGCATTGGTACAATCCATTGATCTTATTTAGATTTCCCTGGTTTTACTTGCACTTGCTTGTGTTTGTGTGTGTTTACTTCTATTCAATTCTACTACCTGTCTAGGTTCATGTATCCACTACCTCAGTCAAGACACAAAACATTTCTATCAACACAAGAACTCTGGTGTTGACCTTTATAACTGACCTTCTCCCCCACCCCACCCCAACCTCCCAACCTCATTGCTAGCTCTTGGCAACCACTAATCTGTTTTGTTTCTAAAATTTTGTAATTTGAAAAACATTATATGAATAGCATCACACAGTATGTAACCTTTTCGAATTGCCTTTTTCACTGAGCCTAATTCCTTACAGCTTCATCCAAGTTATTGCATGTAGTAATAGTTGGTCCCTTTTTTATCACTGAGTAGAATACCATGGTATGTTTATACCTATAGGGTTATGTGGGATGTTAACATTCTTGGGCTATTCTGAATTAAGCTGTTATGAACACTTGTATACAGTTTTAATGTGAATGTAAGTTTTAATTTCTTTATGATACATGCCTAGGAGTCCAACTGCTGGGTCATATAATAAATGCATGTTTCATTTTTTAAGCAACTGCCAAACTGTTTTTCTGAGTGGCTGTACAATTTTGATTTATATTTCCACCAGCAATGTATGACTGATTCAGTTTCTCTGCATCCTCACTAGCATTTGTTGTTGTCCCTGTTTTATTTTAGCCATTCTGATAGGTGTGTTATATTTCATTGTGTTTTGTTTAAAACTTTATTTTTATTGTTATTAGTTACAGATGTACAAAACAATGCAATAGTTATCTCTTTCACCCCTTACGAAATGACTACCTCCCTCCCCCTTCCCCCCACCTTGATATCGTACATATCTATTACAATTCCATTGACTCCATCCCCACACTATATTCCACATCCCATGACTATATGTTAAATTATAGTTGACATATAATAATATTCAGCGGCAGCTTCAGATGTACAGTGCAGTGGTAAGGCCACTACACCGTCCATGAAGTGGTCTCCCTGACGAGACATGAGTCCTTCTGATCCCCTAAGAAAAATATCTACAACCTTTTTGATTATATTCCCTAAACTGTCTCTTCTGTCCCTGCAGTAGTATTGTAGTTATCAATTTGTGTTGCCTCATCCTTTCCCCTTCTCCCTCATGCCCATCCTGGTCCCATCTAGCCCTCATCAGTTTTTCCTTTGTGTCTCTAAGACTATTTATGTTTACATTGCTCGTTTATTCAGTTCTTTAGATTCCACATATAAGTGAGATCATATGGTATTTGTCTTTCTCTGACTGACTTATTTCACTTAACATAATGTTCTCTAGATCCATCCATATCGTTGCAAATGGTACGATTTCTTTCTTTTTTATAACTGCGTAATACTCCATTGTGTAAATGTACCACTGTTTCTTAATCCAGTCATCTACCCATGGGCATTTTGGTTGTTTCCAAGTCTTGGCTATTGTAAATAGCGCTGCAATGGGGTGCATATATTTTTTCGAATTAGCATCTTGGGTTTTTCAGGATAAATGCCTAAGAGTGGAAATGCTGGGTCAAAAGGTAGTTCCATTTCCAGTTCTTTGAGATACCTCCATACTGACTTCCATAGTGGCTGCACCAATCTACAATCCCACCAATAGTGCAGCAGGGTTCCCTTGACCCCACAGCCCCGCCAGCACTTGTTGTTTGTTGATTTATTGATGATAGCCATTCTGACCGGAGTGAGGCGATATCTCATTGTGGTTTGTATTTGCATTTCCCTAATGATCAGTGAGGTTGAACATTTTTTCATATGCCTGTTGGCCATCTGTATGTCCTCTTCAGAGAAATGTCTTTTCATTTCCTGTGCCCATTTTTTTTTTGGGTTGTTTGTTTTTTTTGGTGTTGAGTTGCATGACTGTTTTATAAATTTTAGATATTAACCCCTTATCAGATCTATCATTGACAAATACATTCTTCCATTCAGTAGGCTTCCTTTTTGTTTTATTGATAGTTTACTTGTGAAAAATCTTTTAAGTTTGATGTAATCCCATATACTCATTTTTTCTTTTTCTTCCCTTGCCCATGGGGATATATCAGTAAAAATATTGCTCAGGATAATGTCTGCAAATTTACTCTCTATATTTTCTTCTAGGAGTTTTATGGTTTCAGGTCTTACATTTAAGTCTTTAATCCATTTTGAATTTGTTCTTGTATGGCATAAGGAGGTGGTCCAGTTCCATTTTTTTGCATGTGTCAGTCCAATTTTCTCAGCACCATTTATTAAATACACTATCTTTACCCCAGTGTAGATTCTTGCTTCCATCGTCATAGATTAACTGTCTGTGTATACATGGATTTATTACTGGGGTCTCTGTTCTGTTCCACTGATCTATGTGCCTGTTTTTATGCCAGTACCATACTGTTTTGATTACTGTAGCCTTGTAGTATGTTTTGATGTCTGGTAGCGTGACACTCCCGACTTTGTTCGTATTTCTAAGGATTGCCGAGGCTATTCGGGATCTTTTATGGTTCCATATAGATTTTAAGATTATATTTTCTATTTCTGTGAAAAACTTCCTTGGTAATTTGATAGGAATTGCATTGAATCTGTATATCGCTTTAGGCAGTATGGACATTTTAACTATATTAATTCTTCCTATCCATGAGCATGGTAGGTGTTTCCATTTATTTGTATCTTCTATGATTTCTTTCTTCAGTGTCTTATAATTTTCTGAGTACAGATCTTTTACTTCTTTGGTTAAATTTATTCCTAGGTATTTTATAATTCTTGAAGCAATTGTAAATGGGACAGTTTTCTTAATTTCTCCTTCCCTTATTTTATTATTGCTATATGCAAATGCAACTGATTTCTGAACATTGATTTTGTATCCTGCTACTTTACCGAATTTGTCTATCAGTTCCAATAATTTTTTGATGGAGTCTTTGGGGTTCTCTCTATATAGTATCATGTCATCTGCATATAATGACAATTTTACTTCTTCCTTGCCCATTTGGATGCCTTTTATTTCTTTTTCTTGTCTAATTGCTGTGGCTAGAACTTCCAGCACTATGTTGAATAAAAGAGGAGAAAGTGGACAGCCTTGTCTTGTTCCTGATCTTAAGGGGAATGGCTTTAGTTTTTCCCCATTGAGTATGATGTTAGCTGTAAGTTTATCATATATGGCCTTTATTATGTTAAGATATGATCCCTATCTTCCCACTTTGCTAAGGGTTTTTAATATAAATGGCTGTTGGATTTTGTCAAATGCTTTTTCTGCATCTATTAATATGACCATGTGATTTTTATTCATTTTGTTGATGTGGTGTATCACATTAATCGATTTACGAATGTTGAACCAGCCTTGTGTACTAGGGATGAAAGCCACTTGATCATGATGTATCATCTTCTTAATATATTGCTGAATTCTGTTTGTTAATATTTTATTGAGAATTTTTGCATCTATGTTAATCAGTGATAGACTATAGTTTTCCTTTTTTGTGCTATCTTTATCTGGTTTTGGAATCAGGGTGATACTGGCTTCATAAAAAGAATTTGGGAGCCTATCCTCCTTCTGTATTTTGTGGAATAGTTTGAGAATAGGTGATAGTTCTTTTTAGAATGTTTGATAAAATTCACTTGTGAAGCCGTCTGGTCCAGGGCTTTTGTTTGTTGGGAGCTTGTCGATTACTGATTCAATTTCCTTGGTAGTAATCAGACTATTTAGATTTTCCGTTTCTTCTCGAGTTAGCTTTGGAAGGTTGTATGCTTCTAGAAAATTATCCATTTCTTCCAGATTGTCAAATTTGTTGGCATGTAGTTGCTCATAGTAATTTCTTAAAATTTTTTGTATTTCTGTGATGTCTGTAGTCATTTCCTCGCTTTCATTACTGATTTTACTAATTTGAGTCCACTCTCTCTGTCTCTTTTTTTTTTTTTTTTGATGAGCCTGGCTAGAGGATTGTCAATTATGTTTATCTTCTCAAAAAACCAGCTCTTGGTTTCGTTGATCTTTTGTATTGTTTTTCTGTTCTCTGTATCACTTATTTCCGCTCTAGTTTTTATTATCTCCTTCCTTGGACTCTCCTTGGGCTTCTTTTGCTGTTCTTATTCCAGTTCCCTGAGGTGTAAGTATAACCTGGTGACTTGAGATTTTTCTTCCTTCTGTAGGTAGGCCTGCACTGCTATGAACTTCCCTCTTAAGACTGCTTTTGCTGTATCCCAGATATTTTGGGTCATGATGTTTTCATTTTCGTTTTCCTCGAGGTATCTTTTGATATCCTCCTTGATCTCATGTGTGACCCACTCACTATTTAGTAGCATGTTATTTAGCCTCCATTTATTTGTCAGCTTCCCGGATTTCTTCTTATAATTGATTTCTAGTTTCATAGCATTGTGGTCAGGGAAGACACTTGAAATGATTTCAATCTTCTTAAATTTATTGAGACTTGTTTTGTGGCCTAACATGTGGTCTATCTTAGAAAATGTTCCATGTGCACTTGAAAAGAATGTATATTCTGTAGCTTTGGGGTGAAATGCTCTGAAATATCAGTTAAATCCACCTGGTGTAATGTGTCATTTAAGGTTGCTGCATGCGCATTGATTTTTCTGTCTGGAGGATCTGTCCATTGGTGACAGTGGGGTGTTGAAGTCCCCTACTATGATAGTGTTACCGTTGATCTCTGTCTTTATGTCTGACAATATCTGTTTTATATATTTAGGGGCTCCTATGTTAGGTGCATAGATGTTTACTAGGGTTATGTCCTCTTGTTGGATCGATTCCTTCATTACTATGAAGTGTCCTTCTTTGTCCTTTGTTATATTCTTCAATTTAAAGTCCATTTTATCTAATATAAGTATCGCTACTCCAGCTTTTTTCTCAGTTCCATTTGCATGAAATATTTTACTCCATCCCTTTACTTTCATCTTGAATGTGTCTTTTGATCTGAGGTGAGTCTCTTGTATACAGCATATGCTGGGGTCTTGCTTTCTTATCCATTCAGCCACCCTATATCTTTTTATTGGAGCATTTAATCCATTTACATTTAATGTGATTATTGATAGGTGTGTATTGATTGCCATTTTGGTATTTGTGTGCCTAGTTATTCTTAAGTAGGTTGTTTTTCTCCTCTACTTAAAGAAGCCCTTTTAACATTTCCTGCAAAGCTGGTGTGGTGGTAATGAATTCCCTTAACTTATTCTTTTCTGCAAAGCTCTTTATCTCTCCTTCAATTTTAAATGATAACCTTGCTAGATACAGCAATCTCAGTTGTAGGCCTTTATTTTTCATCACTTTGAAAACCTCCTGCCACTCCCTTCTGGCCTACAGAGTTTCTGTAAAAAAGTCAGCTGATAATCTTATGGGGGTGCCCTTGTAAGTAACTTGCTGCCTTTCTCTTGCTGTTTTAAGGATTCTGTCTTTGTCCTTAACCCTTGTCATTTTCACTATAATGTGTCTTGGAGTGGGCCTGTTTGAGATCATCTTGGTTGGAACTCTCTGCACTTCCAGGGCTTGTATTTCAATGTCCTTTGCTAGGTTAGGGAAGTTTTCAGACATTATTACTTCAAATATATTCTCATATTCTCAATCCCTTGCTCCCTCTCTTCTTCTGGTACTCCAATGACCTGTCGGTTATTGCGTTTGATGCTGTCTCCCAGCTCTCTTGAACTATTTTCAATGTTTTTCATTACTTTTTCTTTTTGTTGTTCTGCTTGGGTGATCTCTGCTATCTTGTCTTCTAAGTCACTGATTTGATTTTCTGCTTCATCCAATCTGCTAGTGATTCCATCAAGTTTGTTATTTAATTCAGTAATTGCGTTCTTACGTTCTAGCTGGTTGCTTTTCATGATTCTCTATCCTTCTTTATATTTTCATTAATTTCCTTGAACGTTCTAATAATCAGTGTTCTGAACTCTGTCTCTGATAGGTTGTTTACCTCTATTTCCTCTAGTTCCATTGATTCAGGAAGTTTCTTCTGTTCTTTTATTTGAGTTGTGTTTCTTTGTCTCCCCATCCTGGCTTACTCTTTGTGCTTGTTTCGATATAACAGATAGATCCCCTGGGTCTCTCCGTCTTTTCTGGGCGGACTTATGTGGTATGTGTTCTTTATATTTGAATTACTCAGTCTCCCTATTCTCCTGTGCGTGTATTTATCTGAGGTGTTCCTGGTGTTGTGTGTCCTCACCTGTTGAAGTTGTAGCTTTGATTACTTTTGGCTTGTCAGTAGGTGGGATTGACTCCCAGACTGATTAGTTGTGAGGATCAGCAGTGTCCACAGTTTATGAGCTGCTGTGAGAGGGTTGACCCCTCTGATGAGGCTTGGACCCTTTGGGCCCTAGTACCTGTAGCAACTTCCTTTTTGGGTGTGACTCTTGTATGTCAAACCCAGAAGTGCTCTGGTTTTATCTAAAGTTGCCCTCCGGATATGATGATTCTTGTGTCTCTTTTTTTGGGCCCAGCTGCAAAGTGATTTTAGAGCAAAACAGATCAACAAGAACAACCACCGCAGCCACCAAACAAAACCAAATGCTCTCACATGTAAAAAAAACCAACCATCAACCTATTGTATAGAAATATCAAACATACAAAAGAAGACAACAAGCAAAAACAAAACAACAACCACACACACAAAAAGAACAGAAGAGGAAACAAAATAAAATATAATATCATAAAATAAAAAAATAGAATAAACACGAGAAACCAAAAAGCTACACCAAAAAATAAAAATAAAAAAAATTAAAAAAGGGAAAATAAGAATAAAATAAAATAAAATAAAGTTTGCAGGAAAAAGGAAAGGAGGAAAAGTATAGCAGTGAGAAGAATGAATAAAAGAAGGGAGAAAGTGAGGGTGGGAAAAAAAGAAAAGAAAGAAAAAGAAAAAAATATATATATATTTGTGTACACACCCATATATATGGATATATATTCACCTATATACACCCATATATATGTCTGTATTAAAAACTAGAAAATGATAATAATGAAATAGAAATAAAAACCAAAAACAACCAAGACGAGCTACCAATAAAGGGGAAAGAAACAAAACCAAACCCGTGCCGGTCTTCGCTAAAGTCCACCAAGCTCTCTTCAGTTTGTCCTCCGCTGTACAAAAATTCTTGTGCATCTTGTGGGAAGAGAGTGGGCCACCTGATGCCTAGCGTGATCCTGGCACTGCAGGTTTGCTGTACTTGAGTGTGGTTGTGACGTGTGATTGGTAGTTTTTACAAAGTCCCTGCCGTTTTGCTTTCGCCTGTCCCAAGGCAGGCTTTGCCCCCAAAGGCTCAATGAGTGTCTTTGGGCACCCTTTCCGTTGACAGCCGTGGAGAATGAAAGAGTTCCTCTCTGCCAAAAGCCAGCTGCCAGGAGTCTGTTAATTAGTGCCTCAGCAGCTGAACCTACCCTGCCTCCCAAGCCTTGCAGGAAAGGTGGGGGCAGGGAGGTAGTCTCACTCTGCAGCCTCTTCTGGGGCGGGAAGACTTGACCCCCTGCGAGTAGGAACACCTCTGTAGTCTGCCCCTACTGCTCCATTCAGGGGTCAGCATAAGACTCGGCTTGGCGGGGGTCAAGGTTTGTGGGGGTTAGTGGGTTTTTATTTCTGTAGCTGTTTTTTTTTTTTATTATTTTGCTTTCTGTTCAAGAGAGGAGAAAAAAAAAAGACACAGTCTCAACACTGTTTTGAGCTAAGGCCTTTGCCTCATAGGCTCCAGCGGCGTTCCTGCTGCTCTCCCAAAGGGACTGCTGGGGTTTAGGGGATTGCGCATATTCTGCTGCACTGCTCAGATCCCTACTCTGTCTCTCCGGACCTGCGTCTCTGGCTGGTGCTCACTGAGTCTCCGAGCAGTATTCTTTCTTCCCCTGCTCTCCTGGTTTAAGGCTTCTGCCTCCGAGCCTGCGGGCGCTGCACTGTGTTCCTGCTGTGCTCCCGGAGGGGCTGCCAGGGATTTGGGGACTGCTTGCATCCTGCCCTATGGCTTAGATCACCGCTCCATTTCTCGGGGACCTGCGTCTCCGCCTGGCCGCGCTGTGTCTCCACCGTGAATATTCTTTTTCCCCTGCTCACCTGGTTTCAGGCTTCTGCCTCAGAGCCTGTGCTCTGAGCTGCTCTTGCTGCTCTCCCAGAGGGACTGCCGGGCTTTAGGGGATTGCGCGCACCCCGCAGCAACCCAGATCCCTTCTCTGTCTCTCGGGGACCTGTGTCTCTGCCTGTCGCGTGCTGCCTCTCCGCATGCGAGTATTCTTTCTTCCCCTGCTCGCCTGGTTTCAGGCTTCTGCCTCAGAGCCTGCACTCTGAGCTGCTCTTGCTGCGCTCTGTGGGACACGGTGGGCGCAGAGACTAATCCCTGAACCGGGTAGGTGTAGGGATTGATCTTGCCCTGTTGCTGCTGGGCTCTGCACCCTGCTTCCTGGAGACCCAGGGAGCCGCGGGTGCAGCTCGTACCTCTGCAAGCTCATCTCCCCTCTCTCCTCCCCCACTCGCCTGGCCTGAGGCTTCTTCCTCAGGTTGCAGACCGTCCTGCTCTTGCTGTACTCTAGGTGGGCCGCAGGGCGCAGGGAGTGAGCAGTGGGAGCACTCACTGATCTGCTTTCTGAAGCTCGGTGTCTCATCAGCTGCGGGTGTGGGCTGCACCTCATGTATCTCTCCATCTTCTTCCCCTGCTTGCCCGGCCTGCCCACCTTCCAGCAATGGTTGTGTGAGACTCGTAGTTGCTCTGTGTGATGAGTAGATGTCCCTTTGGAGCATTACAGAAGTTCAAATTGCGGATATTTCCAGGGGAGAATTCAGGGAGTCCTCCTCACAGCCGCCATCTTGTTTCTAATCCTCTCATTGTGGTTTTAATTTGCATTTCCCTGATGGCCAATGATGCTGAATTTACTTCACCTTTTAATTTCCACTATTGCATTTTTTTTTCTTCCTAAACTCGAGTAATTATAATGAAAAGAACTAGGGCCCACAATATATAGGGAAAAAGATATCCTAAATGTCCATCTATATGGATCCCTTGTTACTTCTTCTATAAAACTATCCTTTAAAATTGAGATTAAGAAATCTGTTTTCTTTCCATGATTAATTAGCATTTCTTACTTAATTATTCTACAAATACATTTCAGCAAAAAAATAAAAATATGAGACAAACTATTGGCATTACCTATCCAAGCAGACCAGGTATATGATTTTGGAAACTGATTACTTGGGGTTTAAAACTTTTACCAAAACCAAACAAAATTAAATACCTTAGGTGTCATGGAAAAACTATCATCCATACTTTAGATTTGAGTTATAGATCACAAAGGGCTTTCACATACATTCTGTCTCATAATTCTCACTTCGACCCACTGAGTTTAATATTTTGAACCTCATTAGATGATGAAAATGGTAAATAGAGTTTAAAAATAAAAGCAACTCTGCAATGGTTGAGCTTAAAGTCACTGTGATCATATATTTCACCCATGAAGAAACAAATAAATGCAGTTGAATGAAACCTACCTCTCATTAAAGCCTTTAGATATTTTTTGTTTTATCATCCTAGTTCCAATCACCTGTTGTATGTCTCCATTGCCATTTTGAGGTGGGAAAGGTTTTATTCCAGTACAAATACCTCTACCCTTATATCTGGTATATTAAACTTGTTTTAATGAAACATAGGAATGAAGAAAATGAATCCACGTTTGAAATAATGTTCATTGCTTTTCCGAGAGATTATTATGGAGCCAAGAAATACCATGTTAAAACTAAATGGAAAAAAATCAGGTTTCAACTGAAATAGAACCTATGGAAATCCATGGAGCAGCCTTTCCCTTCAAAAGTGAGGTATTTTATAGGAGAGCCATTTTCCATTAGGTGTTAGAGGTCGCTTCTTCAATTACGTTTGTCTTACAGTTATGTTTGAACATTTTCCTCTTGTGATTTTAGAGGGGTAACTCTGGAAAGAGACTAAGTGGTCTACAAGTGCCCACATCAGACAAACTTGCATCCTGATGCTTTTTCCAAAACATTAAGACAACTGTGAAAATGACTGCATTTTCAACTCTGTATTCGGCTATTTTGAAATCAAGCATAAGCAGCCATGTCATAGGATGTACACGGTGGGATGTATCTTAAAAGAAGCAACATGGTCTGAGGCAGTGGAACCCATTCCTAGAGTGGAAGAAGCAGGGACAGGAGTGTTCTTTGCTTACCTTGCCCTCCTGGATGGTGACCACATCAGGGAGGCCACCCAATACTCGGGCACGATCTGCAAGCACAGGCACTTCTGGTTAATTACTGAAATGATGACTGTCAGCAACAACACTCACAAAACCACCCCAGAGAACTAATTTTCCAATTTAGTCTCCCTCTCCTTATAGTTATTTTATACCTGTTTTCAATATGCAAAATAAGAAAATCATCCAGTGATGCTGAATGTTAATCTTTCACACATACATTTTGTGTGCACAGGTGCCTCTATCTGTACCTAAAATATGAGCTTGAGATCATTTTGTTGGATCAAGTTCTATAATTTTCACAGCTATTTTCAGCTCTGGCTCTTCTGTAGCTCAGTAGGGCTCAGCGTGAGGAGGCAGAGCAGATCTCTGTGGAAGGTCTCCAAGCTCAGCATGGCCTCTTCTGTGGGCTCCCTTATGATTGAAAAAGTTGCATAATTGGAGGCTGTAGGCCAGGGAAATCACAAGAGGCTCATGCAGACGGGCTTTCTTTGAGGCTTTCCCTATGGGAGCTCATTTTCTGGTAGTTCTTGGTAGCGCTATTCAGGGCTACTGTCTGTGGCCATGAGTACAAAGGCCCCCATCTAAGGGAAAAAAGTGCAGGAAGAGTGCTGAAATCTAGGTTTGACTCCCCAGCCAAGACATGCTCAGTCTCATAGGAGGACATCTGTCCGTAATTCTCCCTAGCACTAACACAGTGGCTGTCTCATTTTTAGGCTTTCTTCATTAATGTATGACTCTTGATCCTTGTTTCTACAATTCTTTTCTCCACAAAGTCAGGATAAAGCTTTGACTGTATTCTCCTGCTGATTCCATTGCACCTTACACCAGCTGTAAGCCCAACCCATCATCTGGCTCCCTGTGCTTTTTTCTGTGTGATATTAGGAGAACCATGTCACTGTGTGGAACTCAGTCTCCTAACCTGTAGAATGGGGGAGGGTTGCATTAGACCTATGAACATGAAGTTTCTAAACTCTGCTCTACAGCATCTATGGGATTCCTCTGAGGGGCCTGAGAGGAAGTCAAAATGGGGCACTGAGTCAGGGAGCCAGGTCCCCATTCCCACGTCAATAAAGGTAACTCAGTTTTTACTTATTTTACATATTGGGTCTGTTTGGAAGATTTTTGTCTGAAGTAAGTGTTCTATAGTTCGTAAAGTTTTAAAACATGGAGCCAGAAGAACTCTAACATCTCTTCCAGTTCTAAGCTGCTGTGATCCAGGGATCTGAGGAAAATATTTATGAACTGCAGGGAAGGTAGGGCTCCTTGCCTACCAGAGAGTTCAGGAATAAGGAGTGGCTGTCAACTGCTGCAGCCATGGTCTTTGCTTCTGTGTACAGGTACAGGAGGGACATACTGGGTGCCAACAAGAAATGCTCCCTGTGGCGTGGACTTTCCCCAGCATGCTCCTGGTACTGGCGTCTGCCCCATTCACTACTAGCAGCTGCCTCACAAACCCAGGGACTGAGTGTGGAGAGGGAGAGAGCAGAAAGGAGGGGAGAAAGCAGTACACAGCAAAGTTGAGAAGTTCTATACTGGGTGATGAAGGGCCATTAAAAGGCAGATGACTTCACTTCTCACTCCTCCTCCTGGTTCCCTTCCATTCCAGCTCAAGATCAAGTCTACCATTTTAACCTTCAACAGTTTTTAAATTGTGCCTCCCACACTGTAAAAGAACCTGAATTATTATGATAAATTAGTTTGTGACTTCTGGGATCCTATAAGACTGTCTGAATGCTTCTTGAAATATGTATGTGTGAAGCAAATGGTTGATAGAAGTTAGTAGTGAGCTCATTTTTGGGTATGTAAACATGACAGTTTGGTGTTTGTTCATGTAGACTGTGTCCAGTGAAATGAAATAAAGGAAGGACTTACATCTTTTCTCCTACAGAGGTCCCAGGAAAATGCAGAGTACTTGTTGGGAGACCAGTTTCAGATTTTAAGTTTACAAAGATTCTTATTTCTTCTTTTCTTTAATGTAATATAAATGTTTCTTATATGTGATGCCTGTTGCAAGTGATTTACAACCCATTGTGTGATTTGTAGCCCAGAGATTTCTCCAGAAGGCTGGCTGGGTGGCAACTCAAGTCAAGAGCCGTGTGACATTCTTATAGTGTAACCTGTGACCTTCCTTTCATAGACATTCTTACTCAAGAGAATAAATGAAAACATATGTAGAACATCTAAGATTTAAAAAGAAAAAGAAAAAAAACCCACTTTCACTCTCCTCCATCTGTAGTCATAAGAGAAAAATAAAAGTTATATTTTGAAAATATGCCAGGAATACACGGGAAGTGGGTTTACTTACTTTTCTCCGCAATGGCAGCTTGTCTGTGATTGAGATGAACGAACAAACATACAAACAAAGAAGAATTTGGTTTTAATGTTACTTCAAAGTAACTAAACTTGAATGCATTTCATTATCTAAGAGACATTTTGCTGCTCAACAAAGCAGCGGGAAGAGCTGCTTTTATTGCACTTGTCGAAATGAAAGACCCTCTCTGTCACTCAGAAAGGGGAGCAGCACACACGATGTCCCAGAGACATTAGTGCATGTAAGTGGCATTTGCTAGGAAACAGGGACTTACTTTAATCTCTGAAATTCGGCAAAGGCTTCATCATACGCTTTAAGGGGAAAAAAAGAGAAGTTAGAATTTTCTCACCTGGAATTGATGACACACAGGGGCCAATTAAAATTCACATTGTGAGGTCAATGTGATCAGTGCAGGTTAACTAAGCTGACTTTCAATAAGACTATGTCTATGCGTTCACTCTACAACTTGATGGACTTAATAAGCAAATATTTTCTAGATAGAAAATGTGAACGAGTGGATTTTAGAAGGTTTTAATCCCGTGAGAGACCTTCAAACCCTCAAACAGAAACGCAAAGATGAGCTCCACCAAATATAAAATGGGAATAAAGGTCTGTTTTGAATAAAAGTTGGTCGTCTAATAAACATCCTGAGAATCAAAAAGGCTTTTCTTTTATTAAATCATCCCACATGCCATGGCTTCCAAGTTATACCGTTGAATGTTTCTATGTTATGGGGTCTGGCCCAACAGTTTGTGTTCAAGTTTTAGCACGGGGAGTTACTGCATTCACAGCGTGTGCCATGCTTGCCTGAAGCAATGCCTCTGTGCTGGGCAGGTGATGAGATAAAAGACAGTGAGACAAGGAATTGAGAGCTCTATAGTTCTAAAATATTATTTTTCTGAGTCTGCAGAATAAGCCACAAAAGGCAGCTTCATTTTGAAATCTCTCTCACCTCGTCTTTCACTTCTCTGTGGTCTAGGAATCATATTTTACATCTAGAAAATATTTATATAATACTAGTCCACCCCCCTCCTTTTATAGATAGAAAAAAATAAGAATTAAGTCAGGCTTAAAGTCTCTGGAGAAAGTCTTGTTAGGCTAAACCAGGCTAAGAGTTCAGTATTCGTCTTTTTGCCCACATCACACTGAGAAAGAGGCATAGGAGCGCTATCTGCGTTTGGTGGCAGCGTCAAGGCTGGTAAAATAGTCCACAGCTTTTGTTTAAGGGGGATTTGAGAGCGGGGTAGTTAAATAAGCTCTGATGGGCCAGAAAGTAAAAATAAATTTTCAAAAACTTTTAAATTTATCTATCCATATCTTGTTTTCCTTTGTCTATTGTGTTTCAAAGTATCAGATGGACTGCAGAAGAAATTCTTTATCACTGTAGTATGTGATTCAGGCACAGGCACAGTGTGACCTAGAATGTCCGAGTCCCTTGGAGGCAGCCGCTTCCATTCCCTGAAGAGACACTTCACCAAGCATTTTCCATCATCATGGGCAGGAGGGTGAGGGTGGTGAGGTAAGGATAAGGAACTCCACACAAAATAACTCAATGCAAGGTCAAAGGCCTGCTCTCTAAATTATGATTCTACTCTCTCAGGATTAAAACACTGAGTGTTATGGCATATTTAGACAGCATTTTAATATATGAAAAAAATGGAAGAGAAAGTCAGTCCCCAATCTCCTTAGTAACTTCATACAGACTTTTACTTTTCCAGGAAATAATAAATAAGATGAAGAGTATAGTACCAGGAGAGTGAGAAACAGCACAGTGATTTAAAATTTTTATTAATGATTGCGTATGTTTTAACTTTTTAAATTTTAACTAATAGTTGTGCATCGCCTGCCATCTATGTTCTTAGATGGAAGCTTTTTGCCCATCTCTGTCATGACTTTCTTCTCCTCTTCCCCAGTCTCTGCAGAACCCCCTATTCTCTCAGAAGATGACCAAGGAATCTGAGGCCATAAGGATCCAACTTTTCTAACTTGCTTCTGTTCTTCTCAATATTTGTCTTTGCTTACTCATAATTACTCCCCTCTGGTTTCTGAAGAAAAGGTATTCCTGCTCCTTTCCAAAGTCAACCCTGTCACCTCTGCCCTGGGTCTCCGACCTTCCATCCTTCAGAATGCTGATACATCAGTTATTCCCCTTCACTCACATTGTCAATCCTTCTGACTGAGCTGATGGTTTAAACTCCATGAACATGCTCAAATTTCAGTTATCATAAAACTATTCTTTTTCAGTGTTTGTTCTTGCTCAAGTGATTGTAAATCAATCTGCCCTTCTTTGTCAGCATCTTGAAAGAGTAGTGTTTACTTTTCAATGATTCTCCACCCACTGAATTCTTGCTTCTACCACTGTGGCTGAATTTAAACTGCTTTATTAACACCTCCAATCATCTTTCAATAGGCAAACTTAATGACCTCTTATCACCCTTCATTCTTTCTAAAACGCCCACCGCTCCAAAGTAAGTTCTAATCTACAGAATATCCATTTACCTTGTTCTGAGAGATCCACTGTCTTCTGGTGTCCCGTTTTGCCATCAAAGAGCTCCATTACATATTTCCCTTTGTCGTTTGGAGTGGGCTCATTGATTTGCAGCCAGATCTGCTCTCCGGTGACCCCAGTCTTAACTCTGTCTGTGTACTTAATGGCAGTTTCACTGTTCAAATCAAAGAAAATGTCATTATTGTTTGCTTTCCTCTAGAACTGACCTTCACTTTATCTTTATTGAAGATATTAACATAAAGTTTTACAGGCTTTCAAATAATATGGGATCCACATATGTTCTACTGCTTCAGAGAAATGATAGACCCTGAACCACCAAAGTTGGATTCCGGGGCCCAGGGTCAGGAGTAGGGGTGGGGGTCTGACAGTCTCACATTTAACTCCCAATAGTAGTCTGGGGCCCAGGCAGATTGCAACACCAATACTTCTCAGTGATATTAATTATCTTTGTTTTTACTTGGACTTATTTCTGGGACTAAGGGAATCTTTAAAGTGAAAAGGCCAAGATACATATTATTTTACTGCATATTTCATGCAGAAGGTCTATGAACAAGCTGGTCAAAAACAGACTTAAGGAGGTTCATCTGTGGCTGACATCCATTGATATATGCGGTTACAAAGCTATTTAAAACATTCATAAATATGCACTTGGTAGTAAGGCCAAGATTAAATGAAAAACAGAGTTGCTGCAAAATGAATGAGGCACCTTCTCTGCCCCTGAATATGAGTTTCTTGGTATTGTATAGTAGTTCATGAGCAGACCCATCCATTGTGTTCTTTTCTTTAAAAAAATATTTTATTGGGGAATTGGGGGAGGGGAACAGCGTTGGGGAATCAGGGAAGGGGAACAGACAAGTTGCTGTCCTTTGGTTCTTCAGTCTAGTTGTGGAGGACATTGCTTGACTGGCCCATGTTGGTATCGTCATTGTACTCTTCCCGGGTGAGGCAGATCGGTCGCCAGCCTCTGGACTGCCACTCACAGTGGCTCTTGGCAGCTCATAATGGCTGCCAGCCGCTCACGCTGGCTGCCGGCTACTCACTGTAGCCTATGGCAGTCCACTGTAGCAGGGGCTACAGCCTACACCATTGATGGGGCTCATGCAGCCCAACTCCAGGTGGAGCTGTTGTTGTTAGCTGTAGAGGGCAGTGTCACTGGCCCTCATATGTGGGATCCGAACCAGGGCCGCTGGTGTCCCAAGCCAGCTCTTAACCAATGTGCCACTTGGCCGGCCCTGTGTTCTTTTCTTTACAGGTGAATAACAGCAAATAGAACAGTTTTTTTTTTTTGTGATCTGACCATCTAGTAATGCCACTGTTTAGATGAAATAAGAGAAAGATAGAGGTGGATGTACTCTCAACGATGTTAAAAATAACTTGAAGAAGCGTTTGTTAACATGTAAGGAAATAAGGAAAATGGGCACTAGATTAAACTACTTTATTTTATTAACAATTATGCATAAAGAAAAGATAAAGGTATTACACAAAGTGTTCATACTATGACTAGTAAAACTATGGATAACATTATATTTTAAACTCTTTCTAACTTGTAGTATGATATTATAAATATATGTTCTAAATCAAACATATATTATGTTTGTAGCTATCTATAATAAGCAAAATGAACTTTAAAAAACATAGAAAAACAGGGCCAGCTGAGTGGTGCTTTGGTTAAGAGCTGGCTTGGGATGCCAGCGGCCCCAGTTCAGATCCCACATGTGAGGGCCAGTGACACTGCTCTCTACAGCTAAGATGGTGAACAACAGCTCCACCTGGAGCTGGGCTGCTGTGAGTCCCTGGGACCGAATAGCTGCAGCCACTGCTGCAGTAGGCTGCCATAAGTTACAGTGAGTGGCCAGCAGCCAGTGTGAGCGGCTGGCAGCTGGTGTGAGCTGCCAAGAGCCACTGTGAGAAGCCATCCAGAGGCCGGTGACTGATCTGCCTCACCCAAGAAGAGCGTAATGATGATACCAACATGGGCCAGTGAAGCAATGTCCTCCACAACTAGAATGAAGAACAAAAGGACAGCAACTTGTCTGTTCCCCTTCCCCAGTTCCCCAATGCTGTTCCCCTCCCCCATTACCCAATAAAGTCTTACAAAAAACAAAAAACAGAAAAACAAAGATCTCTACCAAAAAAGTTTCTGTTTTCAAATAAATATTCATCATTTTTCTTATACAGTACATTCTTTAAAAGATATTAAAATTAAAAAGCCATAAAATGTAAGATAAAGGAACCCATCTGTACCCGTAGACTTCAGCCTGAGCAATATATATGTCTTAGAGAGCTAGAAAGACAGACAGTGCTCTGCTTTGCTATAATAAATGTTTGAATTCTTAAATCACTGGTTAACATGTATAATAGAACCTTCAATTTGTAAAGCACTTCATGCTTTACAAAGTGCAACTAATTTCATTCTTTCATTGGGTCCATCAGTGTTATGAGATAGAGCAGGTATTATTTTGTGAGACTGAGAAAAATTAAATGACTTGCTTAAGATCCAAGGGAAGATAGGAGCAAAGTCAAGACTAAAACCTATTTCAAGTTTTTTTCCCATTGTGCCACATACCTACATAAAGACAGTGAAGACAATCCTTGACTCTTCAATTGTTCATGCGCATGTGGATACACAAAACACTCATTTAGCTGACCAAACTAAATAATGTAAAAAGTATATTCCTTGCTAGTCTATGTTTCCAAGTTTGTTCTCAATGCTATAATTTATTTTTGACAAGTAATCCTTTTTGAGATGATGTAAAGCTTTTTGATCGATGATTTAATTAATTTATCTTCTCAATCTCAGACTGATATATTAAAATGTCTTAGGTGTCACACAGGAATTTCCTGGAATTTTATCTATTTTAACATAGAACTACTTTCCTAAAATATATTCTGAAAGGAATGAAACCCCAAAAATTCTACATTGGAATTTCACTTCTCTTTTTTTTTAGAACTCAGTAAATTAATAATAATAAAATAAGGAAACACTGTTGTATGTAACAAGACAGTTATTTTAAAGAATACACAAATGATTGTTTTGTGGGACCCCGTTCTGGTTAAATGTTAATCTAGATGTTTAATGTTACTTGAATACAGGAGTAGGGCCATAGCATGGGGAATCAGGAGCCAAGCTGCCTGGGCTCAGCCCTCCACCCACCACTTAGCTGTGTGACCTCAGGCAAGTCATTTCCCCTAGCCTCAAACTGAGTGAGAAGTACCCACCCCAAAGAGTTGTGTATGTTAAGTAAATGTATCCATATAAATGGCTTGGATCAGTGCCAGTCACATTATAAACAACCACAGTGACCAACTGCTCAGTAGGGCTCACAAGGACTTTAAGAATGAGTGTCTGCTGCATCCTAAGTGTGGACTGAAAGTGGCTGTGCCCCATCAGATTTCTGTGCCAGGCTGCTATTTTCTTTCAGCTCAGCAAATATCAAGGAAGCACAGAAGTTAAGGATAACATCAAGACTATAAATGGAGAACTCCTTTGACTTAGAAACCTGTTGTGCCTCTTGGAATGCCAGAGGTGAACTTGAATGGAATGCCTCCAGAACTCCATGAAGGAAGTCTGGGATTAGAACAAAACTTCAGGCTTAATCCTGTTGCAATAAATTTTTCCTAAATCATCTTAAGATCTCCTAGCCTGGGCTGGCCGAGTGGCACAGTGTTTAAGCACTGGCTTGGGAAGCCAGCAGCCCCAGTTCAGGTCCCACATATGAGGGCCAGTGACACTGCCCTCAAAAAAAAAAAAAAAAGATCTCCCAGCCTTCCAAGGGTGGACAAGGAACATATTAATGGCCAACTATGTTAATTGGTATGAACAACAACAATAACTAACTCAGGCATGCCTCTGGATTAGGTTTCTTTGGTGAATGGTCCCTAATTCATATAATGGGAAATTTGGTGCCTTCTGGAGCATTCTGCTTTAATTTTGTTCCAGACCATAGCATGGGTTAGCTGTGTGTAGAAAGAGAGGATCAGAATCTGGTTCTGGATGCCTCACAAAGCAGAGAGAGACCAAGCACAACCGTCTGGAGGTAGAGGTTACATTATAGACATGTCTACAAATTATGGTACTGCCCTGATCACAAAGACAGATGCTGTTAGCCATCACTGACCTCACTGTGTATGTGTTGACGGAAAGTGCTAACCTCACACTAAAAGAAAGGCCTGGGTGCTTCTGTCCTACACTCATCAATGTCATACCTGAAAAGTCAGAAGATTCCTTACCTGAGAATATAGAGAGTTGCTTTTGTTCTTCCCACTTTTTTTCACTCCAGTGTAGAAAGAATTTCTACACAGCAATTAAATTCCCATTTACTTACTTGTGGGACCAGTTAACTTTCAGATCATCCAGGCAGTAAGTAACAAAAGAGTAGAGCCGGATGCCCTCAGCTGTGCTTTGGATCTTCAAGTCTGTAGCAGACAAAGCTGAAAGAAGAAGACAGCATATTTTATACACCTATAAGCCCATCCAGGAGAATAATGAAGCACTGTCATTGGTGAGAACATTTTAACTTACCTATTTTTTTACATACTTCAATCATCAGTTCTTTAAAGGCTGTGGATAGAAATCATAGACAAAGCTTTAGTATAAAAATACTCTGTCTAAGGTCAAATCTCAAACTGTTAGCCAGATATCAAAAATATCTATCTAACAAACAAAAATTCATAGACCTAGACAACAGTATGGTGGTTACCCGAGGGAAAGAGGGAAAGGTAGAAAAGGGTAGAAAAGGGTAGAAAGGTAGAAAAGGTAGAAAAGGGTCAAACACATGGTGATGGAAGGAAATTTGACTTTGGGTGGTGATCACACTATGCAAAATACAGATGATGTATTATAGAACTGTACACTTGAAACCTATATAATTTTACTAATCAATGTCACCCCAATAAATAAAAATAAATAAATAAATAAATAAATAAATAAATAAATATCTGGTGAAAGATATTGGTCACAAGGTGCTCTTGGAGAGAATAAGTCAATTTTAATCAACTTTTAAAAGATCCCTGCTTTTATTTTGATACTTTTCCCTCTAATTCTCTATAACTGTCACTATATTTACATTCCAGAGAAAGAGCCACAATGAGATTTCCAGGAAGGTTCTTGGCGTTAAGAATCTCTTCTTCTTAAGTCCCAGGAAGTCTTAGTTCACATTAGAGGAAGTGTTCTTATTGGTGTCATCAATTCATAATGAATTAACCATCTATCAACCTGACATTTCTCAGCCTAATAATGCTTTTTGCCAATAAACACATTTAGTCCTGCCTCCACTGAGAGTTAGGAAGGTGAAATCAGACTTGCGCTGTTTATTAGCAATCCTGTTAATGGTCTTGTTCAGGAACAAAATTGGGAGTTTAGGGATCACATAGGTCTTCGTTACCATGATACATTTGTTCTTGGTAGTCTCTGAATAATGGAAATGGCTCTCTTGGTCTGTTAATAACTGAGAGGCTCCCAGTTTCACATATAAATCTTTCTTGCTACCTTTTAAGAGTAGATTCTTGAAATCCACTTTTCACAGTAGTTTTTGATCCTGTAACATTTTTTTACAGGGTGAAAACAAAAATGATTTATATTGAAAACAGACCCATAGTGGACTGTGGACTACAAATTCTCTGAGAATCAAAAGTACACTTCTGATTTCTAGGAAGACAAAAAGTGAAGTATTTTTGTTGATTTTTTTTGAGGGCAGTGTCACTGGCCCTCATATGTGGGACCCGAACCGGGGCCGCTGGCGTCCCAAGCCAGTTCTTAACCACTGCGCCACTCAGCTGGCCCAAAGTGAAGTGTTTTTTTTAATGTAACTCTGCTGGAATTTCAATGAAAACAAAAATCTGTAGATAAAAAAAATCAGCATGACTTCAATCATGAGCTCAGCCTCACTCATAATTCTGGCAACCTGTATATAGAACACAAACAACAGATCCCAGCAGTAGGTGGACTGACCTTCATCCACAAGCTTCAATCTGCTCTTATCTTTTCCTCTGTCATCTTTCAGAATAACTTCATAAATCCCAGCATCTTTCTTGGAAAACTAGGGGAGGGATAGATATACCACATTGCAGCTTATTGTAGCCTCAGAATTTGGTGTTTGCATTTTTAAGGCCCTGTGATTTATAGAATTGCCATCAAAACACACACTGAACAAGCATCTAGCCATGTCAGCAATGAACAGTTCACAGATAAACCAATCCATCATAATTGACCAGCTAGCAGTCCTGATTTTTCTAACACTATACTTGATTTGAGACCTAAAGTTCTTATCCTTCATATTAAAAACTAATGATCACATATATTTGAAAGGTATACTCTTTTAGACAAAAAGTCGATAAAAATCTATCCTTAAATGAATACTAGGTCTGATTGTACGTTTAGAGAAAAAGTTATCATAAGGCTTAAGAGCAAATGAAAAGTATCCACTTAACTGCCCTGCCACTCACCCATCTATGAAAAAGTAGCTCAGAGGGGCAAGAGTTGTGGTATCCAGACAATGCTGGTTGGACATGTGACAAATCCATGCACATCATATGAGGGAAACTTTTGTGTCTACAGCTTGTTTTTTAGGTGAAGTCAGGATAGGGATCCTTGGAGCAGTTAGAAGTAAGATGGGCAAAGGAATATAGAATGTAGTCTGGTTTGGTTTTTTTTTGAGAAAGAAGGGTACAAAATTAATATATTACATTTCACATTTATAGCTACCTACCTCTGTAATAAGCAGGGTACATATACCATCCTTAAAGTCATGCTTTTCATCCACTGATATCTCCCTCTCGTCTTTGTACCATACAATAAGAGTCTCTTTCTTAATATTTGCCACCTAGAAGAAAACCCATAATTACACTTCTTGAAAAGGGGAATGCTATTCCTATGAAACTAAATAATTCTCAATGTAGCATTGGATAGAAGAAATGCACTAAACTTAGAGTCAGAAAATGCTAAAGGAATCAATTGAAAGCTATTTTAATTGAAAAACTTATTAGAATAAAATGGATACAAATGGATAAATCAATAGCATCTCTATATCGAGCAGTAAAAATTAACTTTAAAATCATCTAGTGGACAAGAAAAGAAAGGATATATACATACATACCAACATACAAATTTAAATTAAAATAAAAATCTGAAAAAAGTAAAATAAAATAAAAATCTGAAAACCACTGGAAGACAAATCCCATCAGATTAAAAGAGAGTCTATCAGATTAAAAGAGAGTCTATCACATGATAAAACAAATGGCTTTATTAAAGGAACAAATAGGCCCCAATATATATCTAAAATTTTTAACAAGATAAATGAAACTTTGCAAATAAATGTGGAGATGAAGTATGTTTTTAAAAAAATTTTTAATTAAAAATATTTTCGGTTTTGAGATATAATTGAGATATAAACATAACATTAAGGTGTATAACATAATGATCTGATATGTATTTATATAGTGAAATGATTACCACAGTAAGTTTAGTTAACATCCATTAAGTAGGGTTTAGTGAATTGCTTAGCAATTTTGAGGATACTCATTTAAATCCTATATCCACACATCATATCATATCATATCATAAATTTCAAATGAGCTAAAAGGCTTCATACTAACTGTTAAAGGGATCTTGAGCTTTACCTACAATGTTTGGAGTTTTTACAAAGAAGCATATATTCATGTATTTCTTGTGCAATTAAAATTGTATGAAAAAATAAAGACTTCATACAAATCAAGAGAACAATCCCTGAGTCTCCATTGAATAACTGGACAAATGCACACATAATTCCCAAAGAAGAAATACAAACAAACAGAAAATGTTTAATCTCATTACAAACAAGGATGTGCAATTTTTCTTTTTTTTTTTTTAAGATTTTTTATTGGGGAATTGGGGGACAGGGGCAGCATTGGGGAACCAGGGAAGGGGAACAGACAATTTGCTGTCCTTTTTGTTCTTCAGTATAGTTGTAAAGGACAGTGCTTCACTGGCCCATGTTGGCATCATCATTGTGTTCTTCTCGGGTGAGGCAGATCGGTCACTGGCCTCTGGACAGCCACTCACAGCGGCTCTTGGCAGCTCACACCGGCTGCCAGCCGCTCACGCTGGCTGCCGGCCACTCACTGTAGCCTATGGCAGCCCACTGCAGCAGGGGCTGCAGCTATGCCATCCCGGGGACTCAGAGCAGCCCAGCTCCAGGTGGAGCTGTTGTTCACCATCTTAGCTGTAGAGGGCAATGTCACTGGCCCTCATATGTGGGATCTGAACCGGGGCCGCTGGCGTCCCAACTCAGCTCTTAACCAACGCGCCACTTGGCCGGCCCAGATGTGAAAATTTTAAAATGTTAAAAAATTTCAGTTGATAGCATAAGAACCAACACTGTAACTGTACAATGAAATAAGTACATACAAATGTTTTTTATCATCCTATAAACTGGTTCCTGAATCATAGAAAGTAAGTGTATTATTAGGTGACACTGCTTATGATAGAAATGACCCCGATTGGAAAATTGCATATGGACTGTGAGGAACTAGAAATGGACCCCATAGCTCAGGCTTCCTTGAGTATATTGACTCTTGTAATTTGGGCATGTCCCTTGTGGGGATCTGGGAAACTCTGCCTAGGAGTTGTTATAAGAGATATTGGCTCCTTGGGGCACAAGGTATTTTCAAAACCATGATGTTTCCTGTACCTGACCAAAGTGGATCTTGTCTTCTTGCACCTGAGCTGTCACCGCGGGTTGGTAAAGAGAATAGCTCCCGATGTGGACTCTTGCAGGAAAGGAATGCCCAGCACCACCCTGCAGGAGAGAGCTGGGGTTCTTGTCCTATATTCTTTTGAGTAGGCTAGTTCCAAGTGGAGCCCATGATAGTCTCATGAGACTGAATATTTAGCTGCACATACTGCATTAAATATGAATATGCAAATTGCCAAAGTACATAAATTGCTATAATAGTGAAACAAAGAGCTATGGGAAGACAGAGGAAGGTTCGTTCTACCTGGATTGTGAAGGGGAAGGCCTTAGGAGATGACTGAGCTGGGCCTTGAGAAAAGATTTTGTCAGAGAAGCTGAAATAAGAAGGCTATTCCAGGCAGTGGAACAGCATAAATACAGAATTATGAATATTCAGAACCTCCTTCTAGTCTCCTCTTGGTTGTTTAGAATCTGGGGATGAGGCTACCTCTGAGGAAAGCCATCAGACAGGACACCAAACTTCACCTCCCAGAAGTCTAATGCAGGGGTCAACAAACTATGGCTCGCGAGCCACATGCAGCTCTTTGGGTATGTTCTGTCTCAAAAGTTTGCCGACTCCTGGAAGAGCCAATCTTGTCCCTCACAACAATTTAAAAATTATTCGAGAGCTATAAATATATTTTTACATAATCACCATTATGTGAATAATATTCTTTAGAAATTTTATAAATGAAACTATAATAGTTTTATTTTCATTTTCAGTTTTACTTCAGAGCCCGCAGCTCGCAAGCTGCAGTTTGCTGACCCCTGGCGGCTCTTCCTTCTCAAAAGTTTGCTGACTCCTGGTCTAGTGCAACAGATAGCACAGAAAGAAGGAGGATGGACATGTAAGCCTCTGGGAAAGGGATGGCTTATGGGGTGCACCGTGTAGATGAGAAAGTGAAGAGCGGGCAATGTGGTAGTAGACAGGTAGGAGATGAGAGAGGCGGTGAGGGCTTTAGCTGCTGCCTAAGAAATCATTTTTCAAGCTCTGCCACTTGTTGGGAGGCTAAGACCTAGAATTTATCTTTCTGCCACATTTCTGGTAGACTGTTGTTTCTTTGAATTTCATCAGACCTAGAAGAGACTGGGGCACTTGGATTCTGGCTTTTATAATGACAACTACATGCCAAATGTCAAATCCACGATTCTACCTTGGAGTACCTCTCCATCATCATAACCTTCACATTCCAACCTCATCCAGCAGTTTCTTACCCAAAACATTTTGATGACTCACTCAGCTGAACAACACCATATGCTAAGGTTCAAAATAATTCAGAAGGTGATATGAAAAAATTTTTTCTAAAGCTTTCCAAAGGCCTAGTAAAACAATTGGTTGTGAGCTGCAAACACTTTATCAAACCTCTCCCTCATGGCAGCACAGCGGTGGCCAATACACAAAGGTATTGTTGCTCTAGTCACATAATTTAGATAGGAAATTCCTAAATTTCCATGGAAAAACAATGTAGCTGGAATGATTCTGGAATAGCTCTACCACTTAGACTGTAGATTTGGCCTAAAACAAAGACAATGTGAGATTTTTCTGAAATTAATAATTAAAAAAGGGGGGGAAGAAAAGGTGGAGCACAAAGGATTTTTAGGGCAGTAAAAATACTCTGTAATAATGGATACATATCATTATACGTTTGTCTAAATCCATAGAAGGTACAATGCTAAGAATGAACCCTAATAAAAATCATGGACTTTGGGTGATTACGATGTGTTAGTGTAGATTCATCCATTGTAACAAATGTAACACTCTGGTAGGGCACACAGTTAATGGGGAGGTTATGTGTGCAAAGAGGAAGAAATATGTAGAAAATCTCTGTAACTTTTCTTCCATTTTTTTTTTGTGAGCCTAAAACTGCTATAAAAAAGTCTTATTAAAACAAAAAGAAAGAGGAAGGAAGAGGCCTCCGCAGAATAAATGGCTGAAATCCTAAATTCATAGGAAGAAATAAAATCTAATAGATCAAAGAGGTTGCCTCTGAGCAGTGGACTGATGATGGAAGAAGCTGTACTATTCTTATCATAAGCACTGAGCATGGTTCCAGAGCACACAGCAGCTAACTGCGGAAAGCTCACTGCAAACCTGAGAGGGAGGCCGGCACAAAACATGATAAGCTCTTCCCCCAATAGCTGGTACTGAGTTGCCCAGAGACTCTCTATTGCTGAGTGAGTGGTCTGCAGATTAAAGAGGATGGACAACTCTTTTTTTTTCTCTCTCTCTTCTTTCTAGGTGATCTATCTAATACATCGAAGCATTCACAGAACGACAGCCAGAATGAAGAAACAAAGAAATATGTCCCAAGTAAAAGATAAGAAGAAAACTCTAGAAATGGAACTAAATGAAACAGAGGTATCCAAACTTTCAGAGACAGAATTTAGAACACTGATGATAAGAATGTTTAAGGAACTTAGTGAGGACATAAAGGATAGGGAAACCATAAAAAACAACCAGTTAGAACTAAAGAATACAATAACTGAAATGAAGAACACACTCCAAGGAATCACCAATAGAATAGATGAAGCAGAGGAGCAGATCAGTGAATTAGAAGACAAAATAGCAGAAATAACCCAGCTGGAACAACAAAAAGAAAAAAGTATAATAAAGAATGAAAATAGTTTAAGAGACCTCTGGGACAACATATAACACAAAAACACAGGCATCATAGGAATACCAGAAGGAGAAGAGAAGAAGCAAGGGATTCAGAATGTATTTAAAGAAATAACGACTGAAAACTTCCCTACCCTGGTAAAGGAAATTGATATACAAGCCCAGGATGTGCAGACAGTTCCAAACAGGCTGAATCAAAACAGGCCCACATCAAGACACATCAGTTAAAATGGCAAAGCTTAAAGACAAAGACAGAATCCTAAAAGCAGCAAGAGAAGGACAGCAGGTTACATACAAAGGAACTCCTATAAGACTAACAGCTGACTTTTCTTCAGAAATTCTGCAGGCCAGAAGGGAGTGGCAGGAGATATTCAAAGTGACACAAAATAAAGTTCTACAACCAAAATTGCTCTACCCAGCACGGCTATCACTGAAAATTGAAGGAGAGATCAAGAGATTCTCAGAAAAGAATAAGCATAAGGAGTTCATTACCACAAAGCTAGCATTGCAGGAAATGTTAAAAGGGCTTTTTTAAACAAAAGAAAGGGGTAAACAAGCTAACCCAGGAAGACAAGAAATACAAATAACAAAATGGCAATAAATGTATACCTATCATTAATTACTTTAAATGTGAATGGGCTAAATGCTCCAATCAAAAGACACAGAGTGGCTGAGTGGATCAGAAAACAGGACCCATGCGTATGCTGTCTACAAGAGACTCATCTCAGATCAAAAGACACACACAGACTGAAAGTAAAGGGATGGAATAAGATATTTCATGCAAATAGAAATGAGAAAAAAGCTGGAGTAGCAATACTTATTTTGGACAAAATAGACTTTAAAATGAAGACTACAATAAAAAACAAAGAAGGGCACTACATAATAATAAAAGGATCAATTCAACAAGAGGACATAGCCCTAGTAAACATCTATGCACCCAACACAGGAGCTCCTAAATATGTACAACATATTTTGATAGACATAAAGGCAGAGCTCAATAGTAACACTATCATAGTAGGGGACTTCAAAAACCCGTTGTCACCAATGGACAGATCCTCCAGACAGAAAATCAACACAGACATAGTGGCCTTAAATGACACTGTAGACCAGCTGGATTTAATTGATATTTTTAGAGCATTTCATCCCAATGCTACAGAATATACATTCTTCTCAAGTGCACATGGAACATTCTACAAGATAGACCACATGTTAGGCCACAAAACAAGTCTCAACAAATTTAAGAAGATTGAAATCATATCAAGTGTATTCTCTGACCACAATGCTATTAAACTAGAAATCAATTATAAGAAGAAGTCTGGAAAGCTTACAAATACATGGAGGCTAAATAACATGCTACTAAATAGAGAGTGGGTCAAAACTGAGATCAAGGAGGAAATCAAAAGATACCTCAAGACAAACGAAAATGAAAACACCATGACCCAAAATCTCTGGGATGCAACAAAAGCAGTCCTAAGAGGGAAGTTCATAGCAGTGCATGCCTACCTAAAGGGGTAAGAAAAATCTCAAATCAACAGACTCTCTTTACACCTAAGGGAACTCGAAAAAGAACAGCAAAACAAGCATAAAGGGAGTATAGGGAAGGAAATAATGAAGACCAGAGCAGAAATAAATGAAATAGAGAATAAAAAAAATACAAAAGATCAATGAAACCAAGAGTTGGTTTTTTGAAAAGATAAACAAAATCAACAAACCCTTAGCATGACTAACCAAGAGAAAGAGAGAGAGGACCCAAATTAATAAAATCAGAAATGAAAGAGAAGTGACAACAGATACCACAGAAATACAGAAAATTTTAAGAAAATACTGTGAGCATCTATATGCCAACAAATTCGACAATGTGGAAGAAATGGATAAATTTCTAGACGCATACAATCTACCAAGTCTGAACCAAAAAGAAACAGAAACCCTGAACAGACTGATACTGCCAAAGAAACTGAATCAGTAATCAACGGTCTTCCAACAAACAAAAGCCCTGGATCCGATGGCTACACAGGTGAATTTTACAAAACATTCAAAATAGAATTAATACCTATTTTTCTCAAACTATTCCAAACAATACAGAAGGAGGGAAGGCTCCCAAACCCTTTCTGTGAAGCCACTATCACCCTGATTCCAGAGTCAGACAAAGATATTACAAAAAAGGAAAACTACAGGCCAATATCCCTAATGAACATAGATGCAGAAATTCTCAACAAAATACTAGCAAAGCAAATTCAGCATCTCATTAAAAAGATCATACACCACGATCAAGTGGGATTCATTCCTGGTATGCAAGGTTGGTTCGATATCTGCAAATCAATTAACATAATACATCACATTAAGAAAATGAAAAATAAAAATCATATGATCATATCAATAGATATAGAAAAGGCATTTGACAAATCCAGCAGACATTGTTGATAAAAACTCTTAGCAAAGTGGGAATAGTGGGATCATATCTCAACATAATAAAGGCCATATATGATAAGCCCACAGCAAACATTGTACTCAATGGGGCAAGGCTAAATGCTTTGCTCTTAAGATCAGGAACAAGACAAGGCTGCCCACTTTCACCACTTCTATTTAACATAGTTCTGGAAGTTCTAGCCACAACAATTAGACCAGAAAGTGAAATAAAAGGCATCCAAATTGGAAAAGAGGAAGTAAAATTGTGATTATATGCAGATGACATGATACTATAAATAGAGAATCCCAACGACTCCATCAAAAAACTGCTAGAACTGATACACGAATTTGGTAAGGTAGCAGGATACAAAATTAATATTGAGAAATCAGTTGCATTTCTATACACCAATAATAAACTACCATCCCTTTTACAATGGCCTCAAAAACAATAAAATATCTAATAATCAATTTAACTAAAGAAGTAAAAGACCTGTACTCAGAAAATATGAGACATTGAAGAATGAAATCAAACAAGAAACAAATAAATGGAAATACATACCATGCTCATGGATAGGAAGAATTAATATAGTTAAAATGTCAATACTACCTAAGGCAATATATAGATTCAGTGCAATTCCTGTCAAACTACCCAGGACATTTTTCTCAGAAATAGAACATATAATCCTAAAATTTATATGGAACCACAAACGACCCGAAATAGCGATGGCAATCCTGAGAAATAAGAACAAAGTGGGAGGCATCACAATACTTTACATCAAAACATACTACAAGGCTACAGAAATCAAAACAGTATGGTACTGGCATAAAAACAGACACATAGACCAATGGAACAGAATAGAGAACCCAGGAATTAACTCATCCATATACGGTCATTTAATCTATGACAGTGGAAGCAAGAATTTACACTGGAGGAAAGATAGTCTATTTAATAAATGATGCTGGGAAAATTGGACTGACACATGCAAAAACATGAAAATTGACCACCTACTTACACCATATACGAGAACAAACTCAAAATGGATTAAAGACTTAAATGTAAGACCTGAAACCATAAAACTTCTAGAAGAAAACATAGGGAGTAAGTTTGCAGACATTACCCTGAGTAATATTTTTACTGATATATCCCCTCAGGCAAGGGAAATAAAAGAAAAAATGAACATATGGGATTACGTCAACCTTAAAAATTTTTTCACAGCAAAGGAAACCATCAATAAAACTAAAAGGAAGCCTACTGAATGGGAGAAGATATTTGCCAACGATATATCTGATAAGGGGTTGATATCCAAAATTTATAAAACACTCATGAAACTCAACACCAAAAAAATAACCCAAATAAAAAATGGGCAGAGGATATGAAGAGGCATTTCTCTAAAGAGGACATACAGATGGCCAACAGGCATATGAAAAAATGTTCAACCTCACTAATCATCAGAGAAATGCAAATAGAAACCACAATGAGATACCACCTCACTCCGCTCAGAATGGCTATCATCAACAAATCAACAAACAACCAAGTGCTGGCGAGGGTGTGGGGCAAAGGGAACCCTGGTGCACTGTCGGTGGGACTGCAAATTGGTGCAGCCATTATGGAAATCAGTATGGAGGTATCTCAAAAAACTGGAAATGGAACTGCCATATGACCCAGCAATTCCACTCTTGCGTATCTACCCAGAGGAATCCAAGACGCTAATTCGAAAAAATATATGCACCCCTATGTTTATTGCAGCTCTATTTACAATAGCCAAGACTTGGAAACAACCAAAATGCCCATCGGTAGATGACTGGATTAAGAAACTGTGGTACATTTATACAATGGAGTATTACTCCGCTATAAAGAAGAATGAAATTGTACCATTTGCAACGATATGAATGGACCTAGAGACTATTATGTTAAGTGAAATAAGTCAGTCGGAGAAAGACAAATACCATATGATCCCACTTATATGTGGAATCTGAAAAACTGAATGAATGAGCAAAGTAAACAGAAACAGTCTCATAGATATAGAGGAAAAACAGGGTTGCTATTCGGGAGGTGGTGGGGATGAGGAAGAAGGGGAAGGAATTACACAGCATAAATAGGTAACTACAATATTGCCATAGAGATATGAAAGACAGTTCGGGGTATATAATGCTGTTGTAAATATTTTGTGGGGTGTCAGATGGTCACATGTCTTGTTAGGGAGACCACTTCATGGATGGAGTAGTGGCTTGATCACTGCACTGTATACCTGAAACTGATGTTGTATAATATTGTATGCCAACTGTACTTGAATATATAGATATTCACAGGATGTGGATTATGTGGTGAAAGGGAGTCAAAGGAATTGAAATAGATATGTATGATATGGGGGGGAGGAGTGGTGTGGCAAATTGGGGGAGGGAGGTTGTCACTTTGAGGGTTAAAAAGTATAACTATTGCACTGTGCTGTACACCTGAAGCTAATTTTAAAAAATGTTTATTTCACAATAAAAAAAAAACACAAAAAGAATGTTCTTATTAACTAGGGTAATGAATAGGAACGAACATGTTGCCTTCGCATATATTTATGTTGCTTTACTTTAAATGTTTCTTATTAACCAATGGTTACAGTAACATTCAGCAGTAAGGAGGTGTTGCTTATCATTTGGTTCAAATGGAGATGAAAAGTTGATCTTTCTCTTCTCACACTCTATTTTATCTTCATATCCCTTGTATCAAACATTAAAAAATTATCTATTTCTTACCTTGCATTTTAATAGTACATTACATTCACCAGTCACTTCCCAGCTCAAATACTCAGCAAAATGTGGACCTAAAAAATATTAATGAGATCAGCAATCACTCTCTTAGTCATGAATACAAAATGAAAGCTCATTCTTAAATTCTAATGTGATTTATATTTGAAGTGAAATTTTTAAAATTCAAGATTGAGTTTTAAAAATTTTAAATGCATACATATTTAATAATAAATATTTTCAATTACTTTTTATTTGTAGGGTCATTAACATAGCAATAATGTTTATTTTAATTTGTCATGTAAATATTTATTTCAAGAAACTGAAGCTTTTCTCTTTACTCAATGATGATTTTTACCTTGTTTCCTGATCCATTCTTGCCGCTGGAATTCAGCTTCTTTCTGGAGCTTTTTATAAACTAAAAATTGAAAAACAAGAAGGTATGAAATTGAGTGGAGTTATATAAATGTACATACCAGTAACTGTGCTAATTGATTTATATTCATTATAACACTCATACATCATAACCACTATATTAATTTTTAGTCTTCATAGACAAAGAAATCAGCGTAGAAAGGTTAAGTAATTTATTCAAGGTCATGAAGCTAGGCAAAAGTGAAATAGTATTGGAAACTAAATGTAGAGATCTGGACAGCCTTTCCATTGCTTTGTTAAATGCCACATTTTAAATCTTGGTGGTTCCCTCACTCCAGTCAGAATGTCTATCATCAACAAATCAGCAAACAACAAGTGTTGGCGAGGGAGTGGAGAAAAGGGAACCCTGGTGCACTGTTGGTGGGATTGCAAATTGGTGCAGCCATTATGGAAATCAGTATGGAGGTATCTCAAAACACTGGAAATGGAACTGCTGTATGACCCAGCAATTCCACTCTTAGGAATCTACCCAGAGGAATCCAAATGCTAATTTGAAAAAATATATGCACCCCTATGTTTATTGCAGCTCTATTTACAATAGCCAAGACTTGGAAACAACCGAAATGCCCATGAGTAGATGACTGGATTAAGAAACTGTGGTACATTAATACAATGGAGTATTACTCCGCTATAAAGAAGAATGAAATTGTACCATTTGCAATGATATGGATGGACCTAGAGACTATTATGTTGAGTGAAATAAGTCAGTCGGAGAAAGACAAATACCACATGATCTCACTTATATGTGGAATTTGAAAAACTGAATGAGCATAAGAAACAGAAACAGTCTCATAGATATAGAGGAAAAACAGGGTTGCTAGTTGGAAGCGGGGTGGGGATGAGGGAGAAGGGGAAAGGATTAGACAGCATAAATAGGTAACTACAGTACTGTCACAGGGATATGAAAGATAGTTCGGGGAATATAATGTTAAAATTTTGTGGGGTGTCAGATGGTCACATGTTTTGTTAGGGAGACCACTTCATGGATGGAGTAGAGGCTTGATCACTGCACTGTATACCTGAAACTGATGTTGTATAATATTGTATGTCAACTGTTATTGAATATATAGACAGTCACGGGATGTGGATTATATGGTGGAAGGGAGTCAAAGGAATTGTAATAGATAGTATAATATGGGGGGTTGGAGTGGGAGGGCAGAATTGGGGGAGGGGGAGTTGTCACTTTGAGGGGTAAAAAGTGTAACTATTGTACTTTGTTGTACACCTGAAGCTAATTAAAAATATATATAAATAAAATTTAAAAATAAAAATCTTGGTGGTTCCCACAATGGCTTCTGGCAGCTGACATACAGTGTAGTTATGATGTATGATTGATTTGGCATACACTACTTTTGCATATTTTTCTTCTAATTTAAGTAATTTAAAGTAAGTACACATCAGAAGATAGTATCACAGTTTGTTTCTGAGACACAGATGCAGTCTTGGTTGTATTGCAGTCTCTTTCACTGGAGAATTTCAGTAGTAAATATTTCTTTATATATGAGATAACTTATGTACAGTCTTGTGTGAAGGCCAGGGATAACTTTGGTGTCCTTTTAAATTAACTTCCATTTTTTTTTTTTTTGAGGGCAGTGTCATTGGCCCTCATATGTGGGATGCAAACCGGGGCCGCTGGCCTCCTAAACCAGCTCTTAACCACCGCGCTACTCGGCCGGCCCTTACCTTCCATTTTTATGAAATGAAATACTATGGAAAGTATTAGCTGAAAATTGTATTTCAAACATGGAAATCCAATTAAGAAACAATTTGTACTGCCTTCCACATGACCATTTTTGTGCCGTGGGGTATTTGCATTGAAGGGTGCAGCAAAGTCTTCCAGTTCATGTTCCACAAAAGTCTTACCATCTCCAATGAGAACAAGAGTAGAATGGCCAGTTGCTCTTCCATCTTGAAGCTGGAAAGTGTATGTTCCTTCATCCTCGTCTTGTAGTTTTTCCATGAACATTTCAATTATACCAGTGTTTCGGTCAATATGCATCTTATATTTCTTCATTGTGAAAAGGCAAACAGAGAAATCAGTGAGGTAGATAACAATAAGCCTAATAAAATGAACACAAACTCCAAATAGTCATAATTTTAATTAAATTCCTTGTTAACAAGTTTTCCTATAAGATGTCACAGAATGAAGGCTCAGGTCTAGGATCAATTCTATGGTGCAATTCAGGTCCCAGAACTTTCCCTGAAAAAAGCCAGTTTCCAACTGATAGCAAATTTTTGCTTAGCTTTCCCGTACCCTACCTTGTTTCCCTTACTCCTGAGAGTACTCCCTCATAAATCACTGGAAAGAGAAATTCTATTTCAGACTCTCCTAGAAAACCTGACCTAAGACAGTAATTTGCACCCAATGAATTAGTATGATTTGAACCAATTGCAATGAAAACGAACAGTTCTTCAAGTTCAGCGTATGTGTGTGTGTGCATGTGTGTGCGCATGCACACAGCAAAATGCAAGCATGTGATAACACATGAAGGGACAGGGTCAATGCACACGTGTGCATGAGTGTCCCCTCAATGGCTATGGCAGCAGAGAGTGATGCCAACAATGTTTTTCCTTCCTTTCTGCTGGCCCGGTGATGATTAAAGCTGATGAAAACGTTTTGCAAATAGAGAGGAGATTGGCCACAGTGGACTGAAGTGTAACTTGTTCTAATCTATACAAAGTTACTATATGAGTTGAAAAAAAAATACACTGCATACTGGTTACCCACTCTCTCCCTCACTAATGAATACTCAAATGTTTTAGAAACATATCTCGATGAAAGGAGTTTGGTTGTTAATAGTGGCCACAAACCACAACTTTTCTCCATCTTTTTAATCTCCCATTTATACCTGTGATAGTACAGGTGTGAGCCAGGGCCCTTAAACCCACGTTATTCAGTCCGACCAGGGACCGGCCTGATCCTGGCTCTAGTGATATCTGTCTGGGGAAGACAAATAAAGTGCAGATGTTGTAGTTCTATCTATTGAAACTATGTTTACATTAAAAGCAAAAAAGTCGATATATACACAATCACCTATGTAAATAAGACATGAACAGACATACACAGAAGTATAGAAAAAGGCCAAAAAGTATATACCAATACGTTCATCAGAAAGTTGTAAGAATTTGTGATTTGTATACCTTTGGAGTCTTTAAAGATTTTTTTAACAATAGGATGTATTGCATTTTTAACTAGAAAAGCAATAAAGATATTTTTAGTGCAGTTTTTTCTGAGCCTTTGGAATAATAGAGGCTACTTTCTCCACATGAAGAACTCATAAATCCCTGCTGGGGTTTCCAATGTGAGTATGTGAGTTCAGGTCACTGTGTTGGCTCCTCTGCCTTCTCAAGAGAGCAACTGTATTTTCATAGGTGACCATACTTTCTAATTTGCCTGGGATGGTCTTGGATTATGACTGTTGTCCTGAAAAAATTATTATAGTACCCTCTTTCATTCTCAAAAATGTCCTAGTTTGGGGCAGGCCAAGTGGCGCGTTGGTTAAAGGCTGGCTTGGGATGCCAGTGGCCCTGGTTCGGATCCCACATATGAGGGCCAGTGACACTGCGCTTTACAGCTAAGATGGTGAACAACATCTCTACCTGGAGCTGGGCTACCATGAGTTGCTGGCGATGGTGTAGGCTGCAACCCCTGCTGCAGTGGGCTGCCATAAGTTACAGTGAGTGGTGAGCTGCCAAGAGCCGCTGTGAGCGGTCGTCCAGAGGCCAGCGACTGATCTCCCTCACCCGAGAAGAGCGCAATGATAATACCAACATGGGCCAGTGAAGCAATGTCCTCCACAACTAGACTGAAGAACAAAGGACAGCAACTTGTCTGTTCCCCTTCCCCAGTTCCCCACTGCTGTCCCCCTCCACCAATTACCCAATAAAATCTTAAAAAAAAAAAAGTCCCAGTTTGGATAGCATAATACAATCAATCTGTGTTTCCCTCTATGTTTTTTACATGTGAAATTTGAACTCCCTCACCCCACACCCAGTGGTTTTCATAACAACTTACCTGCATTCTAATAGGCTTCCCCAGCATGTTCTATAATGATGTGTTAGAAATCTAAAAAGTATAAAACCTACCGGCCCTTCAAAAACTTCCTTGTCGTTAAATATGTAGTTGACTTTAGAGTTGCCAGACAGCTTCTCAGCCTGCATCCAAAACCGTACTTGGCCTTTCTCCAAAATTTCAACTGCCAACTCTGACTTAACTGGGACCGCTATGAAAAATAAAAATAAAATAGTAATTGGAAGTTAAGTGTTTGGGAAGTCAAAAGTTATACATGGATTTTTGATTGCATGGGCATCAGCACACTTAACCCATTGTTTGAGGGCCAACTGTATAATAGTAACCAACTGTCTTGATTCAGACTTTTCTGAAAAGTGAAAAAACACTCAATGATGTAGCACTTTGCTTCTTGCAAAGCCTGGAAGCAGTGAGAGTGTTGTAGGGAAAGCATGATATTGAGGGAATAAAGACCTGGGTCCTAATTCTGACTGTCACTTTTGGCAAATCATTCACCTTCTCAAAGTCATAGATGTCTCTCAACTGTAAAAATGAGGAAGATGAACTTACCACCCAGGGTCCTTCAGCTAACCTCTGTGACTCTCTACTGTGGCTTTGGTTACGTTTACTTAGGGACAATAGCAAAGGATGATGAAAAGAGTCTTGGACTAACTAGACCCAGGAGAGATGCAACCTAGTCCAACATTGGCTACTAGCAAACTATGTAATATTAGGCAGATCACATATCTGGGCCTCATTTAACTAATTTATAAATGAACTGAATTTAATTGAATGTCCTAATTGGACAAAATATTTTCCAGCTCCAATATTTTATGATCTTAATTACTTCAAAACATTTGGAAAGAAGTTATATTTTATTTTTTTCAACTACTGAACCACTTTAGAGGTTTTTAAAATGAATTTTGAGGGCCGGCCAAGTGGTTCAGTTGGTTAAAAGTTGGCTTAGAGCACGAGCTCTGAGCAACAGGGCTGCCGGTTCAATTCCCACATGGGCCAGTGAACGCTGTGCCCTAGCTGAGCTGTCGCTAAGCTGCCAACAGGTGGCAGGATGGCTCAGCTGGTGTAACAACAAGATTGCCTGTTTGATGGTGGTCTACGCCTACCCGCAACTAAAACTGAACTTGGCACCTTGAGCTGAGCTGCCGCCCAATGGCTCAGTGGATAGGGCATGTGCTATTAATAACAAGGCTGCTGGTTTGACTCCCACATGGGATGGTGGCTATGAACACAACTGAACACAGCACCTTGAGCTTAGAGGCCATGAGCTGCCGATGGAAAGCCAGATGGCAACTGGCGCTCTCCACAGCGAAGATTGAAGAACAACAACTTGGCTGGTCCCCTTCCCCAATTCCCTAACACTGTTCCCCTCACCCAATTCCCCAATAAGAAAAAATCTTAAAACAAAAATTAATTTTGAAAAATAATTATTTTTGACTGTGTATACAAGATGAACTAGCTTGTCATTTAAACCCTATCCATCCCAATGGTATGCCAGTTCATTTAAGTTCTTAGACCAAGCAAAATTTTTCAGAGGCAAATAAGTGAGCCACTATCAAGAAGCTATATTAAAATATAGCATAGCTTTCCTCTCAAAGAAAGTGAAGGAACTATATGATATCTCTGATTTACACCTGTATTGCTTAAGGCATTTAAGTTGAAATTTGACATCTCTCAAAACCATTTTCTAAACTTCTTCTCCCCACCCCCACCCCTAAATTTCTTGTAGCTGGTAAATGTTGTCCACAAAAGCTCCTCCAACAATGGTCCTGTATCAAAGGCAGCTCTGGAGTATACTGTGGAAAAACATGATTGTCTCTCAAAGTTTAGTAGTCCTTCATTTCCTTTCAGGGAAATCATCACTCTTTGCTTTCTCTAAATGGTTCTCAAAACTATTTCAAAATTTTAGCATATGCTATATTTTAAATTATAAGCTTCCCAAACTTGTACCAAATGTACACTAATTGTCCTTTGTATTTATCCTAAAACTACTCTTTTCAAGTTTTAAGGGATGCTATTCATTTGCACCATTCCACATTCACTGCAAAATTTCACTTATAGAATCATTCCGATGCAGAGCTATTGAGCAGGAGCAGTGTCACATGGTGGACAGAAGATGGGCTCTAATGTCACACCATGCTCTTGGACAGTAATCTCCTCCTGAAACATGCTCCTCATCTGCTAACATGGATATGATCTGCCCACAAAGCCACCAGCAAGAGTGAATGTTGTACCAGAATACACTAAGACACTAAATAATGACCAGTGCTCAAGAAGGGTTATTTCTCTTCCTCTCCTAATTTTACAGATGACAAAACTGAGCTCCAAGAAAGGTTAGTAACATATGTCGGTGGCAGAGCTGAGACCAGGGTTATCCCCACTATTCTGTGTTCCTCCTAATTATGGTTGTCCACTCCGAAGGACAGCAGTGGTTTTCCAGTGTGAGCATGTCTAAGTAAAATGGCTCATGGACAGAAACCAGGGTGGTGAGGGCAGAGCCTAAGCTTTTTCTCCACAGGATGCTCCTGCTTGCTACAAGTAAGGCTTGAGGGGAGTGGAAAGTAGAGTCTCTCCTAGAAAGGTCTGGAGACCTCATTCTGGGGAATCTGATATCTGAGAGATGCAATTACCTAATAGGCCCAGAATGGTGCTGGAGGGGGAGGGGCACATCTTCCCAGAAGCTTCCAGCTCCCTTAATGTTCACTGTCCTCCCTGAGGAATAGGAACATCATCTGGAGAACACTGGCCACCAGGAACCACCACAGAGGACATGGTGGCAAACATCAGGTGCACACACAGAAACAGCCCATGTCCCAGTTAATTTCAGCCCACCTGGACTTAACCCCAGGTACCAGCTGTGTACACCTAATCTAGTTACTTAACCTCTCTAAGCCTCATGTTCTTCATCTCTACAACTAAATTACCATAATACCAACCTTTTTAAGGTCATTGTGGAGTTTAAATGATACATCCCATTTAAATACCTTATAAATACCTTGGCATGTGGTAAGTACTCTATAAATTTGGCCATTAATATTTTGGTACCTCTTTCCTCCTTCATTCACTTCAACAACACCCTATAACTACCAATTGTAAAATATAATATATTGACACCTAAGAGGACATACCAAATAGATATAAATTTATGAATGTGTACTTGTGTGTATCTGCACACAGAAAGCATATATATATATATATATATATATACACACACACACACACACACACACACACACACACACACACAAGTGGGATAATAACCAATGTCTAATAATGAAGAAATATTATACAGGATGTTGACAATACTAAACTATACCTCACACCATCTCCCCCAAAAGACCTTGATCTTGAGAGAATATAAATATATTCAAATAAGCTACTTCTCTACAGTGCAATTTACTATTAATACTGGCAAGACAGATTAGGTTTCTATTTTTAGCTTTATAAATATATTTAATTGTTTTCTTCTTCTCAGCCCTAAATTTCCTTAGGCTCTTTTTGTTGGCAGTTCATTTGCTCTAGTAAAATATCTGTTATTTGTAGTTTTAAGGCATATGTTTAGTGGTTTTCAAAACATTTTTGGAAACAGCTTAAAACAGGAGAATGTACTGTGCCAAGGGATAAAGGAACAGCATATTCCGTATTACATTCTGTAAAAATGAGACCGTTTAAAACCTTACAAAATCTCAAGAAAATTACTCATGTGTCAATATTTATTAAGAGGAAGTAAGCACGAATTGAGAAATTGGGCATAATACTTTGTACCTACCCAAATGCCACACCAGGTTGTGCCTGAGTTTGCTGCTACCATCTCTCCCAGAATCAATAATTAGAGTGCTTATGTTTCTTCAAAATAAAATATCTCAGAGTAAATAACAGTGACATCAGGCAATCACTATCTCTGAGTCCATATGATTGCTGAACTTCAGAGAGGCTCCAGTTTAACAGTAACACCCCATTTTCTCTCACCTCCATTCTTTAAGCTAAATGTAAATGTGATTTGAACTAGCTATTGCCTAGACACCTTGTCAATGTTTATTTTCTGACTAACTAGTTTGGTGGATGCTGTTTGTCTCCATTTCTAGCAATGTATGTGACCAATGTATGTGAGAGACAGTGGAAATATTAATGGGGCTGTCTGTCTATTGGGGCTCTGGCTGTGTTCAACATGGTGACCCTCTCTTCTATGCCCTACTTTGCAGCCCTAGAAATGTGAAGGGAGAACATCCCAGGCAGTTTCGAGACAGTTCTTCTGCAAGTTCCTCTATGATCACTGCTCTGTTTCAATTAATATTTATATTTTTTTCCGAAGAGTTCAAGGATCAACCTACATCATATTGATTATCTCTCATAGCATCTCTATATGGTAAGTGCTATAAACTATTGCAACAGCCATTTCTAGGGAAAAAAACCAAGGCACAGGGAAATTGAAATTATCTGCCCAGGTTCACAGAGTGGTTCCAAAGTACAGAACAAACAGAGTCCAGGCCAAACCCCTACCTTCTATATATATGTGTGTGTATATATACACACACACACACACACACACACACACACACACACACACACACATATATCTGTTAAGACACCATTTGTGGTATTACTTTTCCAGTTTTATGGTGAGTAAGCATAGAAATGAGAAATATTTGTCCCCTAGAATTCAGAAATTCTGCATCCTACATGCGTACCCATAGGAATCCCCTTTTCTGCTTTGCTGAACAAAGTTGGTTTTGAGAACATTACATTCGAGGGCAATAGTCATCAGCTGTCTCACGACCAAACAAGTATTCCTTTGGAATGGAAGAGAGGTCAATTGGTTCTAGAGCAGTGTTTGTTTTTAAATCACAGCCTATAGTGAGAAAAGAATTTCGGGAAAGCTATAGACCCTCTCCCTAGAAAAAAATGCACATCTACAAACATACAAAGTTTTGCCTATAATGTGGTGTCCAGGTACAGTTTCCTGGATTCCTGAAACTTCTGTATTAGTGAAGGAATTATATCTTAGGGATTAGTGAGTGAAAAAACGCTCCTAATTTAAAAGAATGATTGCTATCATTTTCTATTTGTTTTCTCAAATTCTAGGGTATAACTTTCTGGATAATCCACTACTTTGGCCAATAGGTGCTGATGGTAAGAGGTCTTATCAGACCAGTGGAACTTTCCGAGTGTCATTTCAGACTTCTTTCTCTTCTTTTAGGTGTCAACTGTGAAATTGAATTATTTATGTGGAAAGTGCTTTATTGAAGGGTTTGTAGATAGTTCAGAGAAATTCTTTTTCTACCACGGCATCTTTACCTTATTTTCCAGGAGTTTAAAATGATAGTTAATGTCTTTATTTAGAGAGATGATACTTTTATTAATTGCTAACATTAAATTGCTTAGGAAGTGATTAGTTTGCCTAAAAGACATAGGAATTGATGTATCCAAAAGATATATATGTATATGTATATGTGATTCCAAAATATGTAGGCAAAAAGTGAAGAACTTAATTACTCAGCTACTTCAGCTATGTAACCTGCCACTTCTCTATGCAAGACAGCATGAAATATAGTTTCTATGTTAGTATTCTTTGTATCTCTTGAGAACAATGGCAAAGAGAAAAGCAGCCCTTCTGGAAAGTGTGTCTGTTGCTCCCAATGTATGTTCCATTATATATTCTCAAGCGCCTCTTTTCTTAATCCTGTCAGAGTTGTCATCTGCCCTATTCCAGAAGTCTCCAACTAGTAAGAAAACTCTGTGAAAGTATTGTGAACACTTACTTGGGAACTTGTGTTCTTGGCTGAGAACAAGTAAATGTTTCAACTCTAGGGAGAAAAAGAGAACAATTAAACCTTAAATTACTGAAACGAAAGTCACTTGATCCTAGAGAATCATTGAGAAATCAGAACAGCATTAGACTTGTGGATTAATTGATTTCAAACTTACCTTCCTCATCTATCAAGTAGCTTGATGCTATTCCAACAGTGTCTGTTACATCGCAGGAGTAAATGCCCAAGTCTTCCATCCCGAGGTCTTTGAAGGTCATTTTTGTCCTTCAGGACAGAATATTTATATGAGAAATGAGGCTGTGTGGGGTCTATGGACCTGTGTCCTACATTGTCCCTGGCCATTTGACATGCTACTCCTTTCGTTTGGAGCACTTGTTCCTACTCCCCTTGCTGACCTAAAGCATACTCATTCTTGCTGTTTCTGGAAAGTCTTTCCTGACCTCCTCCTATGGTGTGATGATGATGGGAGTAGGGAGCTGGTATAAGTCTCCCATTCCCAAGCTATGTTGCATGTCAATACATATCTCAAATAAAGACATTTTTAGCTGATCAACTTTGCTGGGGAGCCTAAAATTTTTTCCCCACAGGGCAGGAGCTGCTGTTGGTAACTCCAGTGCCTCTCTTAGGTCATCCCTGCACTTCCCTTTTTTTAAGGTTATCAAACTGCTTTGGTATTGCCTATTTCATTATCTATATAATAAGGCACCATGTGCCTTTAGGGACAAGATCTATTTTGTTTACTGTTGTGTCCTTCAGGATCCAGTGCCTTCTCTGGCATATTATATGTGCTTAATAAATATCTGTGGAATAAATAAATTAATTGGTCAATGGTCTAGTTCACTGGGGTTTCTAACTTTGGTAAGTTATATTGCTAGTCTGTGAAAGATCAGCCAAACATTTAAATATTAGTTAAATGCACAAACTGGAAGAAAAATTTATAGTTTGTGTTTTCTTTGACCTATTTATGTTTTACTTCAAGGACTTTACAGCATAGAGGCAGCAAGATGTGTTTTTATTATATTCAGTATTTCCTTACCGTTCTCCCACAAAATTACTAACTCTTTCTTTCTTTTATTCTTGATATATATTAAACTACTTTGTAATAGAAATAATAGGAATATTTTGCTTTAACCAAATACAATCCAATATGATTGGTACTATAAAGATATAAAGATTGATAAGTAAGGCAAAGTAAAAAAACACACCTCAGAATCTTGAGGCTGCAAGTCAGTAATAGATCATAAAATTAATCCCCTATAGAAAAAGAAATCTGAGGTCCATGGAAGTTAAAAACTGCTCCAGGTGGGCCGGCCGAGTGGCGCGGTGGTTAAGCGCTGGCTTGGGAAGCCAGCGACCCCGGTTTGGTCCCACATACGAGGGTCAGTGACACTGCCCTCAAAAAAAACAAACAAACAAAAAAACTGCTCCAGGTCACACAGCCAGCTCCTGGTAGAGCTGGGACTAGAAATAATCTATCCTGTGCTTCCCATATGGAATTCTTTCCAGTGGATTGCTGTGTCACTAATAAGTGGTGGTGAAAAGAAAAAAAAACAGAACAGATTATACCTAACCCGTTTAATTTCCCATATCTTGAATCAGCAAGTAGCAAGTTCTTCCTTGCTCCCTCCCCATAAGCATCCTCATTGTTACTTTAAGATTTCAAAATCTTGTACAATAATTAGACTCATTTTTTAAGCTTGTTTATATGTCAGTCAAAGCTCTTCTAACATCATGAATGAGCCAGCACTTTAAATGGAATAATGTAAAAAGTACTTCATAAGGATTGTTATTTTTTTAAGGTTTATACTGGTATAAACCAAGTATTTCAAATGGAAATCCAAGAGTTTACTTCATCCTCCTATCATGAAAAGAAAACCCAGGATTATGATTGAAACAGTCCATACTTGTTGCCTTTGCTTTCAATTTCTAAACGTGGAGAGTCCTCAGTGGATACATAATCTTTGGACCAGATGAACTCAGAATTTGGAGTCAACTGATCACATTCAAAGTTCAAGGAAACGACTCCATCATCATCCACACTTACAACAACCTCCTTGGTTCCTAGAAGAAAACAAAAGAGACACTGATATTTTCTGGTAAAATCGACCGAGTAAGAATGCCTTACCTCAGGATCCTTTACTTTAGCCTTAAAGCAGGACCTGGAGCTTGCGTAAAGGAAAAGCTCAACTGCTCACTGTGACTGACAATTTGGGCTACAATTCAACTTTTATACTGCAACACAGAATTAAATAAATGTGCTATGTTTCTTAGGTAGAGCCAACATTATGAAAAGTATTGTTTGGCCAGGGCAGAATAAGAATTGGTTGATGTGACTGATTGCTCAGTTATGGGAGTAGGTTGATCATAAATAAGGTGGGAAAGGCAGCCTAGGGAAAAAGGAAAGTTGAATGGTCCTTATCAGGACCTAATTCATGACTTTGCTTTAAGAACACACACCCATATCCAACTGGTCATCAATAAAGGATAGATAAGAGATAAAGAAACCAAAGGGAAATTGAAGGGGAGAAAGTATAGGTGATAAGAATTGCATGCTTTCACATGTTTAAATTTTGTAAATTGTTTAAAAATGGAGAAATATATGAATCAGACAACCACAAATCAATCCAAAAATGCTCCTCTAGTTTAGAACAACAGAAATAACCTAGAAATGACTGTAATAGAAATGAATTTCAAGAGATCCAGGAGTTTCAAGAAGATTGGCATTTGGATTTTAAAACAAAACAATTCCATTAATATTTTGAGTTCTTTTATTTTTTTATTTTTTGGTTTTTTTTTTTTTTGTTGTTGTTGTTTTTGAGGGCAGTGTCACTGGCCCTCATATGTGGGACCGAACCGGGGCCGCTGGCTTCCCAAGCCGGCGCTTAACCACCGCGCCACTTGGCCGGCCCTTGAGTTCTTTTATTTTTGAGAGTTACAATAAATTGCACCCGCATCTAACATTGCAATTCAAAGAGAGTTTGTGCAGCACATAAAATGTTTACATCTAAACATTTCAAAATCCAGTTTGAAAAATAAAATGCTCTTCTCAAATTGACATGCATTGAATTACCAGTTTAAACTTGATTTGCTTCCATATATTAGGAAAAATATATTTCATCTCAAAAAGGCACAGCTTTATTTTTTAAAAGCATAAAAAAATTCTAATAGATACTTACCAAAGGATTGAAGGTTTTCTCTCTAGATTGTATAGTAGAAAGCCAGCATCCTGGCCTACTATCCAATAAAACTTGTCGGGGGGAAAAATTGCAAAACTTCACTCAGGGGAAGATCAAAAGAACACAAGTGCCCAAATAATGAGCAGTGACACTCACTGGAGAATTCCATATAATTCTTGGAATCTATCTATACTTACCTTGAGATACTATACTAAACCCAAAAAAGAGAGAGAAGTAAGAAGCTATTTCTCTCAGCAGGCACACAGCGAATAAGAAAAAATGACTGCAGGAGAGGAGGCAGAAAACTAAAAAGCAAGCCTCAAAACATTATTTTGTAGAAGGACAAATGGCTCCTCACCCCATAAGACATGACTGTATTATAACACTGTATAGTAAGTAAGGTCGATATTTATGGCTCTCAGTCAAACAGAAAAAGATAAATAAGGTTAGTACACTGCACCTAAGAAGGTTGAAAAGCATGTACTGAAATGTATAATCTATTTTATAAGAATTTCATCAAAGAGTGCTAAAATGAAATTTTAAAGTATTGATGCTTTAGTAGTAAATTCTCAGGTAAATGGAACAACTGGATATTTAACACAATAATTTGTGTAGGTTTCTAAATGACCAACTTTGGACTCAAACCCATGCAACCTGGAGTACAGGAAAGCCCTGCTTAGTTACTGTCTCCATTGTTTCAATTACTGAAAAAATATAGAACTGTCTCACTGAATTATTCTGGAAAATTAATTTTTGTAAAGTACTTGGAGCTCTTTTGTGATAATACAAAGTGAAACAAAAGATGTTATTTTTAAGTTCCACGCAATATGTGTGTATTTCCACCTTAACTTATGAATTTTACATCATTACCTTACAGCTAGGCTCTAATGTAAGAAATGTAATAATTTACACTTTTAGAAAAGAACATGTAGTTTTTTAAAAGCCTTAGATTAAAATTTGTAATTTGAAATTAAGTAACTGCCTGGAGAGACAAAATAAGTAGGAATTAGATGTAATGTCAACTAGTATCTAAGAGAGTTTTCTTCATCTGTGAAGCTTTTCTTGATTAATCATGTAATAATCAGCACATTGTACACAATGTCAGTAGTGGGTAGGAAAAAAGGCATGAACATTTCTTCAATTTATGCACACATAATTGTGGGTTTGATGGGTGCTATTGATCGATTTACTTAAATTAAGCGAAAAAAAGAATTAAAACTATATTCAACACTTCATTTTAAAAATCAAATACTTATTAAGATGAGTATTTAATTAGATTTTATTTTTCAAAAAGTTGCACTGGTTATTTTATGGATATTTTCATCTAGCTGAAAGGCCATCCCTCTTTTCAATGGGGCTGAGATGGAAAAGTGGACCAAAATTTGTTAGGACTTAGATTTTCCCCCCGAAAAAACTTTCAATCTGCTCAAGAACATGAAGAATTCAGCTAAGAGTACAGGAGATTTAGCTATAGAAAATGAAAGAGATTATTTTGGTCTGAAAAAGATTTAAGAAGAGTTGTCTCTAGTCAACTAGCTGCCTCAATCCTAAAAAAATCCGTAATATGCATGGACACAGCGGGATATTGTATAGAATGGCATTTTAATGGTCCCTCCAGGCTTGCCACTACCCCCAGTATGTGAATGGGTAAAGTAGCCCAGGGTTAAAATAAACTATTTGGAAATTAATTCCATCCCACTTTCCTCTCCCCTCCAAAAAAAGATTTTTTAAAAAGATAAAATGTAAAAGCTAAAAGATCACAGTAAACTGTTCATCTTCCCATACATTTCATAATATGATATGAAAATTCTTTCTCAGACAATTTAGTTTTTTACATCAGCATTAATGGATTAACTTTACAAGCTTTAATTTTTGTCTTTCTCCATGGTGCATGCATGCATATGTGCATGTGTGATGTTTAAAAAAATGGAGTGACACAGAATAGAAGCAGATAGAAGTAAAGTAAATGTAATCAGCCACAAGTAATACAGAGCTCCACTAGGTTTTAGGTGAGGACCGCTGGGTGACCACCATTTTTGTTGTCCTCATTGTAGCCTCCATTGACACTTCTCTCCCAGCTCACCCTTCATAACCAGGCGTTCATTACGAAATATCTAAGGTTATGTGTGCATGCTGTGGCTGTAAAACAGAATCACACTCACTGACCAAATCATGGTAGTCATTCATTAGTTTTTTCCATTTAATAAATGACTACTATAAACCAGGTACTAGGCTCTTGGCATACAGAAAAAAAAGGCACAGCTCCTATTTTGAAGGAGCGCACAGTCTAATGCAGTTCACAAGCCTGGTTTTACACTAGAATTGCCCAAGGAGCTAAACAAACAAACAAAAACGACCCTATGCCCAGGATCAGTCTTGGAGATTCTGATTTAATTGGCCTGGAATGGAATCTGGAATGTCACTATTTTCAGAAAGTTCTTGGCATGATTCTAATGTATAGCCAAGGTTTAGAAGTACTGTTCTAATGGGTGAAAGAGATCAGTTAGCAAGCAAATACAAGCGCACTTGTCTAAATCACTTGAGCTAATCTTTAACAGTCAGCCTGGCTTTCTGCTTCAGAATCCTTCAAGACTCCACCACTAACTAGGCCACTGAGCACACTTTTACATTCTTGGCCCTACCAGGTTCTATGACCAACCAGAGTTTGGAAACGGATAGGTTAGTCAGTTGTCACCTCAATCCCAGTTCATTATTTCTTCTGGTGCTGGGGTCTTCTAAACAGCCTTGCTCCTAGTGACCACATCCTAACTTCCAGTAACTCAGCTCTGGCTTGAGACTCTGACTTGTGTCTGGGTTCTGCCTATCACCGGAAGTCTCCAGCCTACTGCTGTTTCTCTGATAAGAATACCTGCAGCCTATACTGCCAGTTATTTGTTGCCCTCCAGATCACCTGCCACACCTTGGCAGGTGTCTCTCGTCTCCCATCTGATCTGGCTTACCTTGCTTCCACCTACACTCCAGGCCTGATGCAATCAACACAGATACTGTTTGATAAATATCAAATATCAAGAATAGACTATACCAACAAATCTACACTAAATAGTTTTCAGCTTATTTTTCTTATGGCCTTTTTTGGCTAACAGATTTCTTGGTAAAGCATGGCACACTTAGTCCATTTTCTGAATCCTCATTACCAATACAACTAGACTTTGTGGCAGTGGCTGAGCTACATCTGCTGGCATATTTGTTGACATCAAAGGGAGACCAGTGATCCTACCAACCCTGGTGGATTAGGTTAACTTTGAACTGGAATTCAGATTACACTTAAGGTATCTTGTTAGATGTATTTGAGGTTTGCTGTTACATGGTAAGCTTTATTTTCTATCTGAAATTTTAATAATGCATTCCAAAAGGAGTCATTTGTATGAAATAGCAATACAAATTTCACATCCCAAATCTTAAAATTTATAACAACCCCAACCCTCACCCCATCCATTCTAACATATAAGAAATATCCTAGTAAAAGTAATATATGAGTATTTAAAAAATTAATAAATACAAACAACCTTAGGCTACATATAAGTTTTTATAGGGACTTATAAAACCTTAATACCTAGTCTATAGCCTATTCAGCTATGGGAAATATTTTATGAAAATCTAGCCAGCTCTCATTATAACTCTGGCTTTTCCATTAGATCATAAGCCCAGTATGTAATGATAAATGTCACATTACTCCTGGTGCTCACACAGTATCTGGCATGTAGTAGGTGCTAAAGAAACATGTTGCAAGAATGAATGTGCCTATTGCATATGGAACAAGTCCAAGGATCTCCTAGGTTTTGGTGCCCCTTCATGGCAAAGCATTCTGACTTTGTGTATCCCAGGATTCTTTCCTAGGCCATGAGCCAGTGGTTCCTGTGTGGGTTAACCTAGTGCTATTTAGTATATCAACCTCTGCAGCTGTTGTTTGTAGTTATATTTTGGAAATAGAATTGGCATAAAAAATGACTTTTGGGGGCTGGCCGAGTGGTGTGGTGGTTAAGCGCTGGCTTGGGCCCCGGTTCGGGTCCCACATATGAGGGCCAGTGACACTGCCCTCAAAAAAAAAAAAATGACTTTTGATGGCTTATTCCAAATCAGTGAAACAGAACTCTTGCCCAGGAGCTCACCAGCAGATTCTTTTTTGGTGGTAAAATGTCCATAGTGATGGCTTTGTTAATGTCATGACTGGCCACCTGCCATTCTGTGGCTATGGGTGAGAAAACAATAAATCAATTTAAGCTTTCTTCAGTCAATTAGATTTGGATCTACTACTTAAAGTGTGCTTTTAACTTACCCATGACTAGATTAAGAGTTTACTTTTATAGTCATCTAAATGTTGTTCTTATAAGGGTAGACTTTGCTGTTGGGTCCTTTTGCATGTCCATTTGGCATCTTATATTTCCTTACAGTTGGCACATGAAGGGTCTGATTTCTACAGGAATATGTGTGTTGGTGTCTTCATGTGTTACCTTTCACTTGGCACATATGTTCCTAGCATTTTCCTGTTTTCTCATAAAATTTTACAAAGGGGACTTATATGAGGTGTGGCACTCTGTCCAGACACACCCACCACACTTTGGTATAAGAAGGTCATTTCTGTCCCACCCAGCTTTGGAGGGTAGTTATAAGAATAGTTGAAAGCAGGATATGAAGTAATAGGATGAAAGGGACAAATATTTCCTCAGAGGGTACATTTGACGTATTTTCCACATAACACGAAGTGAGAGCAGCGTTTTCATTGTTTGTATTTCTTTTTTCATCATAAAAATAAATATTGCATTATGTATCGTCTCTTTATTTCAGTCTCAAAATAGGGATGGATCAAAGTGAAAGTGCTTGGACTAGAATGAATGTAAACTTAAAATAACTGGTTAATATGTTTTTATCCTCTCTCATTTCCAGTGCTTTAATTTATGCAACTCTAATAAACTGAAATATATAACCTTGAAAAGTGATAGAGGTTAAATGATAAAATAAACAATTATTATATAATAATCTGAAACTATTTGCACAGTGAACACTGTAAACTTTGTTCCCATAACAAAGGGAAAGACTGTTTCCCCTAGTCCAGTTATGATATCTCCTAAAACTGGGAATGAGGGCTGCATCACCTGTACAGATCATTTTGTTAGGACTGCTGTTAGTTTAACACAGGTCAACAAACCATGGTCTGCAGACTAAATCTGGCCTATTGCCTCTTTTTGTATGGCTTGCAAGCTAAGAACAGTTTTTAAATTTTTAAACAGTTGAAAAAATCAAAAGAAGATTAATATTTCAGGATGTGAAATTATTGAAACATAGCTATGCTTATTAATTTATATATTGTCTATGGCGGCTTTTGTGTCATGACAGAGTTGAATATTGCATTAGAAACCATACGGCCATAAAGTCAAACATATCTATTACCAGGCCCTTCACAGAAAAAGTTTGCTGACCCCTGGTTTAACTTAACTAAAAATCCTACTTGTTTAAGGATCATTATTTGCTAATTGCACTGTTCTGGCTTTCCCAATGATTGGGAAAATATTCTTGTGGGACTTTATGGCCACACTATAATAGGAATAACATCCCAGAAATGTATACTTGAAATAGTAGGTCCAGGATGCATAATTTGATCAAGAACTTCCCTATTTTTAAGTATAAACCAGAATAGTCCTGGACCATTTCAAACCTGGCTCACCCCTGTCCTGAGGCTCCTAAGGTGTGGTAAATGATTGTCATGGTCCAAGGTCATACTTACTAATTATTCAAATAGCATATACCGATGATTTTGAAAACTACGAAAAGCACAGAAAGTTAAGACGATTATTACTTTTGCATCTTACACAGATGAGATTAATTTTAATGAAAAAGGAAAAGCCCACCTGGATGAGTTTCTGCCACAACAGGCCCAGCAAGGTCGGATGGCTTGCCAACACCTGTCTGGTTTATGGCTCGGACACGGAACACGTAGCTGGCACCCTCCTTGAGGCCTTGCACCTGGAAGAAGCAGGTATAAAAGTAATGGTCTTTTAGTGTCATTTAAACAAAAGTGCTCTTCCTCTGTAATAACAAGTTACAGTTGAACCTTGAACAACATGGGTTTGAACTGCATGGGTCCACTTATATTCAGATTTTTTGAAATAAGTACTGTAAATATATTTTCTCTTCCTCATGATTTTGTTTTTTTCATTTTTTATATATATTTTTAGTTTTCAATTACAGTTGACATACTATATTATATTAGTTTCAGGTATACAGCATAGTGATTAGACATTTTTTATACAACTTATGAAGTGATCACCCTGAGAAATCTACTACCCATCTGACACCATACATAGTTATTATAGTACCATATTATTGACTATATTCCCTATGCTGTACTTTACATCCTCATGACTATTTTGTAACTACCAATTTGTACTTCTTAAACCCTTCCAGTTTTTCACCCATTCTCCCAAATCCCCTCCCATCTGGCATCCATTGAACGGTTCTCTGTATCTATGAGTTTGTTTCTGCTTTGTTTGTTCATTCATTTTGTTATTTAGATTCCACATATAAGTGAAATCTTATGTCCTTTGTCTTTCTCTGTCTGACTTATTTTACTTAGCATAATACCTTCTAGGTCCATCCATAAAAATCATCCATGGCAAGGTTTCATTCTTTTTTGTGGCTGAGGAATATTCCATTGTATATATGTACCACTTCTTTTCCATTCATCTATTGATGGACACTTAGGTTGCTTCCATAAATTGGCTATTCTAAATAATGCTTCAATGAACATATGGATACACACATTCCCTCGAAGTAGCATTTGGGTTTCTTCGGATAAATACCCAGAAGTGGAATTACTGGGGTCCTTCTTTCTCTCTTGTTACAGCCTTTGTTTTGTCTGGTATACATATTGTTACCCCAGCTTTTTCCATTTTCATGAAATATCTTTTTCCTTCCCTTTATTTTCAGTCTCTGTGTGTCTTTTGATCTGAATTGAGTCTCTTGTAGGCAGCATATGTAAGGGTCTTATTTTCTTACCCATTCAGTCACCCTTTGTCTTTTGATTGGAGCATCTAATTAATTTATATTTACAGTAATTATTGATAGATCTGTAGTTATTGCCATTTTATCATTCATATATTTTATCTTTTTCTTCTTCTCCTCCTCCTCCTTCTTAAAGAAGCCCCATTAACATTTCTTGTAATACTAGTTTGGTAATACATGTCTGGGAAGCTCTTATCTGTCCTTCAATTCTAAATGATAGCTTGGCTGGGTAGAGTAATCTTGGTTGGAGGTCATTACTTTTCATCATTTTGAATGTTTCCTGCCAATCCCTTCTGGCCTGCAAAGTTTCTGTTGAGAAATCAGCTGATAGTCTTATGGGAGCATTCCCAGAGGGTAACTAACTGCTTTCCTCTTGCTGCTTTTTGTATTTAACTTTTGGCATTTTAATTATGATGTGTCATGGTGTGGGCCTCTTTGGATTCCTCTTGTTTGGGACTCTCTGTGCTCCCTGGGCTTGTATGTCTATTTCCCTCACCAGGTTAGGAAAGTTTTCCGTCATTTTTTCAAATAGGTTTTCCATTTCTAGCCCTCTCTCTTCCCCTTCTGTTACCACTATGATATGAATGTTGGTGTGCTTCATTATCCCAGAGGTCCTTAAACTATCCTCACTTTTTAAAAAAAAATTATTTTTGCTGTTCTGGTTGGGTGTTTTCTGCTATCTTATCTTCCAAATCAATGATTTGATCCTGTGCTTCATCTAATCTACTATTGATTACTTCTAATGTATTCTTTATTTCAGTTGTATTCTTCATTTCTGTTTTTTTTTTAATGTTTTCTATCTCCACTTTTAAGGTTCTTATTTTTTTTTGAAGTTCTCACTGAGATCATTGAGCATCCTTATAAGCAGTATTTTGAACTCTGCATCTGGTGAATTGCTTGTCTTCATTTTGTTATTTTTCTGAAGTTTTGTTCTGTTCTTTCATTTGGGACATGTTTCTTTGTCTCCTCATTTTGGCTGCTTCCTTGTTTTTGTTTCTATATGTTATTAGGTAGAGCTGCTACATTTCCTTGTCTTAATAGAGTGGCCTTATGTAGTAGGTGTTCTATGGGGCCCATTGTCGCAGTCTCCTTGGTCACCAGAGCTGGGTGTGACCTTTGTGTGGGTTTTGTGTGCCCTCCTGTTGTAGTTGAGACTTGGTTGCTGTTTTCACATCAATAGGAAAGACTGACCCACAGGCTCACTGACTGTGACTACAGTTGAAAAGCTGTTGTGCAGGGTCTGACCCTATATAGCAGTATTTCCTTTAGCAGGGATCTGGTGCCTGCTGAGTCTACCCTTTGAGTATGTCACCCACATAGGCAGTTGGGTAGTGCTCTGGTGTGGTCTGAAGCTAGCCACCAGGTGTGTTGGCTCTGGGTCCTCTTGTGAAGGGCACTGGTACAGGCCAAGGTCAGCCATTGCCTGTGGTCTGCCCACGGTCACTTGGTACGAGCTACAAAGTGGTCTACAGATGGTTGGTGCTTGTTCTGGGCTTGGGGGTGCCTGGGAGAGGCTAAGCTGTGAATCAAGGCTGGCTGCCACTAGTGCCAGGCTTGGGGCTGCTTAGCAAAAAATACAGGCATGCCAAGGCCAGATGCTATTTATCTGGGGTTTGTGAACCTTTGAGAGATTTTAGGAAAGTCTGCAGCATAAGCCAAGACAGGTCATTTCTATGGAAAATCCACTAGAAGTGGCTTGAGTGGTTCCCCAAGTTGGGTGGGGCAGGGTCTCAGGGAATCACTAATGTAAACAGGCTGGGAGGAGGGAAGGCTCAACAAAGGAGCAATGGCTCTGCCAACACTGACCCTTTAGCTCTTGCCCTGAAGCTAGTCAGTTCAGCTCCTCTGCATATTTGTATTTCCCTGGCACCTTTCGTACTGCTACCTCAGTATTAGTGCTCAAAGCAAGTGAAGCTGTCAGCTAGTAAGTCTGTGTGTGGGATCTTTAAGAGGAAAACCTGGGATTTCAGCCACCCTCATCTCACTCAGCCACAATCTTCACTGGTTTTCACAGCAGAGTTATGGGAATTTCTCTTCCTGGCACTGGAACCCTAGGCTGGGGTCCTCAGGGGGGACCTCCACATCCAAGATATCCCTCCTGATTTTTAACTGCCACAGATGTGTATGGAACCAGCCTGTTCTGAGTGTCTGCCCCTCCTACCAGTCTTGACGTGGTTTCTTCTGTATATCCTTAGTTGTAAAACTTCTGTTCAGCTAGACTTCAGGCAATTCTCAATGATGGATGTTCTGTAGTTTAGTTGTAATTCTGATGTGGTCATGGGAGGAAGTGAGCACTGCATCTACCTACTCCTTCCTTATGATTTTCTTAATAACATTTTGTTTTCTCTAGCTTGCTTTATCATAAAATAGAGTATATAATACATATAACATACAAAATAAACATCTGTTAATCAACTGTTTATGTTATTAATAAGGCTTCTGGTCAACAGTAGGCTTTAGTAGTTAAATTTTGTGGAGTCAAAAGTTATACAAGGATTTTTGATTGAGCCATTGAGGGGGCAGTGCCCTAACCATGTTGTTCAAGGGTCAACTGTAGTTATATATATATCTTGAGTTCCAGACCTGATTCTGTCAAAAACTAAGCATGTGGCTTTCACCTTAAACTTTCTTTTCTCTAGACCACCTTTTAGTTACAAGATGTTTCTAAAATTCTCTGCAACTCTGATGTTCTCTCTTTTTTAGATTTAATGGCCATCAGCATTAGAAATAAGAGACTGATATAGGTATGCTTTAAAGGAGTTAGCCACCTCATTCTTTGGTCAAAAAGACACAAGACAAAGTGTTCACAAGAGCATATATGCTGCATTTTCTTTCCTGATCCTTTTGAGACATTCCGTGAATAATTTCAGATAAAATTCCTGGCAAGAGGAGGGAATTACAAACATGGATTGTGGACATTTTCTATTTGTTTAAAAGCATGCTAAAGCACTAGAACTAAAATAAACAAAAATTGTCTCTGTATATTTAATATAGCTATTTCTCACTAACTAGATAAGCAATTAACATGATTGTGAATTTTAGTAACTTGTGAAATAATCAAAATGTATTAAAATTCTAAATCCTCACGTTTTCAATAATCAAGAAGATGTTTGCTGAGAACCCATTACATGTGTGTCACTGAGCTAGAGCTATAAGAGTAGAAAGATTGTAAAAAAAATTTATAATATGCTTTTATATGACAGTCCCACTTCATAATTTTTTTGTGACTTTCTTTGGGTTCAGCGCAGTCTCATTACTATTATAAAAATTATTAATTTTTACCAAAAATTATCTTTTACTTTTAAAAGTATGTGATATTTAAGGGCCGGCCGAGTGGCACGGTGGTTAAACGCTGGTTTGGGAAGCTAGCGGCCCCGTTTGTTCCCACATATGAGGGCCAGTGACACTGCCCTCAAAAAAAAAAAAAAAGTATGTGACATTTAAAAGATACATTGTATTTTAAGGAGGAATTTATTACACAATTTTTTCCCATAATGTTGTGATGGACATCAATATTCAAAATGTGGTTTAAATCAAATAAAGCTAGAATACATTTATTCAACTAAGTGAAGTGTTTGTGAACATGCTTTTATTTTATTTATTTATTTATTTTTTTTAAAGATTTTATTGGGGAATTGGCGGAGGGGAACAGCGTTGGGGAATCGGGGAAGGGGAACAGACAAGTTGCTGTCTTTTTGTTCTTCAGTTTAGTTGCGGAGGATGTTGCTTCACTGTTGGTATCGTCATTGCACTCTTCCCGGATGAGGCAGATCGGTTGCTGGCCTCTGGATGTTGCTCATCGCAGCTATTGGCAGCTCACGCTTGGCTGCCAGCCACTCACGCTGGCTGCCGGCCATTCACTGTAGCCTATGGCAGCCCACTGCAGCAGGGACTGCAGCCCACACCATCACCGGGGCTCGCACAGCCCAGCTCCAGGTGGAGCTGTTGTTAGCTGTAGAGGGCAGTGTCACTGGCCCTCACGTGGGATCCGAACCGGGGCCGCTGGCATCCCAAAACCAGCGCTTAACCAATGCGCCACTCGGCCGGCCCTGAACATGCTTTTAAATGAGCTATGTATTAAATTGTTAGGTTTTTAATCTAATTATTTAAATGTATTGTGTTTATAATAATAGAATGTCATTTATGTAGTGATAGCTTTCACTGGAGCCAATGGATTTTCTAAATGATTATTTCTAAATGAATTGAGTTTAGGCACAGGCTAAATGCATAGAGTTTGACGCATTTAAATTCTGTTTAGTAATAATGACAGGCAACTGTGGATTTACAGAAAGGAACAGAAACATTTCCTTGTGACAAAAATAGACTGGTTGCCAGGTGCTTGCCACATCTGCACCTGCCACTTAGGTAATATGTGGTTGTGAGTCAGATTTCTGCATCATGACACAGGAAGTGAATCCACATCCAAGTGTCTAGTAACTGGGGTGAAAGAAATACCCCTCCACTCTCCCATCACCACAGGGGCAATGACCACTGGCCTTATAGCACTACAGATGCCTAATCTAAGCACATCAATTTGTCTTTTCTTGGATTTTTTCCCCCTTCCCTATAACTTCCAAAGCAACTGCATTCCCTTGCCTACTCTATCCATGTCCCCTACCCTTCCAATATGTACTCCCTTCTCACCATATTGTCTCACCAGGCTGTAATTACCAATTAAAAAGGAAAACAATGTGCCAAGTTAGGTTAAATCCTTTTGGTTGAAAGTAATGCATCTTTAACTCTCTTTGAGGACCCTTAAACACTTGATACTGAAGTGAAAGCTGGTGCTTCCAGCAGAAACCACATATTTTGGATGCAATTGTGGTTAAGTTCTCCCATTTGTGAAGCTATATCTCTGACCCTCATTTAAGTTTGCCAGGCTAAACTTTTTAACATGTACATTTTTTTCTCCGTTTCAGGCTTGAAATTTTTTCTAAGTATAAAACATCTGGAAGAGTGAATGTACAACAAAATGCGTAGGGATTACAGGATATCTTTACTTTTCTTCCTTATGCTTTTATTGTTTGAATTTTTCATTATGAGCATGTGTCAGTTTTGTAATCAGAAGAATTAATAATTCTATATTCACTTAAAAAGCTGGACAAATTTTAATATTATTTCCTTACAGAAAGTTCATCTTCAGTTTGTGAAACACACACAACCTCCGTATCTCTCCTCCAAATTTGCCTTTCTTCTTTTTCTTTTTTAAAAACCATTCTTTGATGTATTTTAACTCTATTTTTTTTTTCCTGGCTGTTTTTTTTTCTGGGCTCTTGGTCCCCTTTCCTTGGCTTCCTCTTCTTGTATGGCTTCACTCCAGTCAGGTCCAACCTCAGGCTCTTAGGATACTGTGCTGTGGCAGATAGGGGATTTAGAAATCATCCTGGCCATAAACACCATTACCATCCAGGATGTGTCTGACCTTTATTTTATACTGGCCTTGCAAGGTTTCTTTGCATCTGGAGGCCTCCTGACTCATCTGGACAATCAAACAGCATCCTAGGCCTCAGAGCTTCCTTGACCTTTTTTTGTCCCCCATGAAATGTGACCTTCCTTATCTCTTCAGGGTTTTTTTAGGGGTAGAGAGATCATTGGTATATAATAAGTTGAGTTAATGGTATGTTGGGTGTAATGGCTTACGGGTCATTTCTCCTGGAGGACACATTTACATTTTTTATGGGGACTATAAATGCCTTAACTCCAGAGAGTGGCTGACAGATGGTATGGACTTTAGTTCTTCCTGGTAGGTTGATGGGCGAGATCTTTTAGACTAGTTATACTCTGAACACCTTCCAAGGCCCACCCTCTATGCAGTGGCCTATTCTGCCAACAGCATTCAATGTTGCAGCTTTCTGTATGACTGTGGTGAAGCCACACTTCATTCTAAATAATAAGAACTAGAATCATACTCTCCCCAATTTCTAAGGCCCAACTGTGGATTTAGGGTCTTCTGACTATAAGGAAAAGCATTCTTTTGAAATTTCCATTTGGAACAAATGAGAAATTCTGGGGATTTTAGCAGAACAGTCTTTGGTAGATAGAGTTAGGAACTGGTTCAGCTAGAACACTCTAGGGGAATTTGGAAGGCTAAGACGTGGGTAAGGGTGAGAATAAGGTCAAGAGTTAAGTGAATCCATTTCTACTAGCCTCTAAGAGCTCACGTGAATACAAGCATGAGGATAGAGGTGAAATGAAACAGGGCATCCCTCAAAAGAAATCAGCAGTTAAAGGCTTACTGGTGTTAACTCTATTCAAATCAAAAACTACCCTCAAAAAAAAGAAGTAGGAATGAGAAAGTCACCTTTGGGGGATGGTAAGTAAAAACGACTTAAGACTGTGAGTCACAGATATGTGAAGTGGGTAAGTAGAGGCAAGGAGGCAAAGAAGAGAGAGAAGGGAGCTTGTGGATGTTTTCCAAAGCTAAACGAAGGGATTGAGGTTAAACGTAACCAAATTGTTTTAAGCATTAGAAACTTCCCCAGACCCCAACCACCGCCAAATGGAATCTTACCAGGATTCCAATGTGTGACACAGACCAAAGCAGATTCTGTTCTACATTGCTAACTTTAAAGTTAATATCATTAAAAGAGCCTTTCTTCTTTTTTACATTTTCTTTTAAAAAAGGTTTCTCAAACTATGAGTGTTCTCTTACCTTCAAGTATTTGTTTTTAATAGCCGCCTCGTTGAGTCCACGCCATTGGTCATCTTTGGCATTGGCCTCCTTCATGTCCACAAAGTAACCAGTGACGGGAGTCCGTCCAGAATGGATGGGAGGTTTCCACTGCAGAACCAGGGAGGCTTTCCTGACTTCACTATACTTGAGACTGTGTGGTGGTCCTGAGAAAGAGAAAATCATAATGTAGACGAGGAAACTCTAATATGTTTAAATCTAGAACCACATTTAATGTCTTAGAGCTGAATTTGATGCTGGCGTTCTGTTTTGCAAAATCTACCATTTCCACGGAAATAGGTATTTTGTGGTTATTTCACAGCAAGTATCCTCAACGGCTCTACACCAGCCTATTAAGACTCTTTATGGGCAGCAGGGGGCTAAGGCCAGTTCAAGATGCCTCTCAAATGCTGGATGAAACTTGCCTTCAGGCTGTCCTCAGGCTCATGTCCCTCACTTTTTATCAGAACAGTTCAATTTGGTTGCAGATTCAGTTTCAGATTATTTTTGGATGATAATTGGATAATTCTCTGAAATCTCAAATTAGCATGAAGGAAACAAACTCTATTTGATGGCAAGATAATATTTCTTACAAAGGAAAAAGGGACATATTACAAAATAGCTCCCTACTGGAGGGAAATTTTTCCCGGCAAGCATATACCCATATAGGGGTAAAAAGAAACTACAGTTATGGTTTACAAAGGACTTCCACCAAATAAATACAATCAATCCCTTAGGCCCTGAATCTGCGCTTAACACTGTCAGGTATGTTACATTCATCTTGTTCAACCTTAAGCCAATTAACAGAAAGCTCAGCAAAGTGAAGTAACTTGATCAACCTTTTCAAGAAGAAAGCCAGGATGTTCTCCCTGCTTGTGTGTTCTTTGTACTCTTGGGAGAGTGCAAACTACTGAGTGATTTATCTTTGCATGACCAACAGCTGCTATGCAGGTGATATATTTTTTTTTCTTTCCTTTTTTTTTTTTTTTTTTAAGATTTTATTGGGGAATTGGATTGGGGAATGGGAACAGTGTTGGGGAATAGGAGGAGAATAGCCAAGTTATTGTCCTTCAATCTTAGTTGTGGAGGGCGCAGGTAGCTCAGCTCCAAGTCCAGTCGCCATCTAGCCATCCATCAGCAGCTTGCAGCTGTTTAACTCAAGGTGCCATGTTCAATCTTAGTTGCGGGTGGGCATAGCCCACCATTCCATGCCGGGGTCGAGCTGGCAACCTTGTTGTTAGGAGCATGTGCTTTCACTGGCTCAGCCTTCCTGCCACCTATTGGCAGCTCAGCAGCAGCTCAGCTTAGGCACAGCTCACTGGCACAAGTGGGAATCGAACGGGTGACCCTGTTGCTCAGAGCTCTTGCTCTTAACCAACTGAGCCATTTGGCCTGCCCCTCTTTTTTTTTTATATTACAACTGATTCCTAACCAACCAATCAAAATCACCTGTGCTGACTCACAGTGGCCTGAAATTCAATTACAAGTACAGATTCTATCATGCTATGCTTTGGCATTTTGCAATTGATAGCTCAATATTTGTTGGGCCCTTTACCTTGGCATAAGAGTCACAATAATGTGACTCTTCCAAATGCACCTTCCATTTCTTCCAGTAATATCTTGTATGGAAATAGGTTTAAATAATAACACCAATACCTTACACTAGTGTGGCATGTTCTGTTTTGTAAAGAGCTTTTATGACCATTTTCTTTTTAATTTGCTAAATTTATTGGGCTGACATTGATTAGTAAAATTATATAGGTTTCAAGTGTACATTTCAATATATCATATATATATATATATGTATTGCATTGTGTATTCAGCACTCAGTGTCAGTTCTCTTTCTATCACCATATATTTGACTCCTTTTTCTCTCTTTTACCTTTACCCTCTGGTAACCACTAAACTGTTGTCTGTGTCTGAGTTTTTGTTTCTTTGCTTGTTTGTCTTGTTCATTTGTTGCTTTCAGTTTTATATCCCATATATGAGGGAAGTCATATGTTTCTTGATTTTCTGTCAGGCTTATTTCGCTTAGCATAATAATCTCAGGATAATAATCCATGTTGTCGCAAATGGCACTATTTCATCTTTTCATCTTTTCTTATGTCAGAGTAATATTTTCTTATGGCAGAGTAATATTCCATTGCGTATATGTATCACATCTTCTTTATCCAATCATCTGTTGAAGGACACCTTGGTTGTTTCCGTGTCTTGGCCACTGTGTATAATGCTGTATTGAAAATAGGGGCACATATATCTTTATAGATAAAGGTTTTCAGATTTTTGGGGTATATACTCAGAAGAAGGATTGCTGGGTCATATGGTAATTCAATTATTAATTTTTTGAGGCCCTTCCATACTGTTTTCCATAGTGGCTGTATCAATTTACATTCCTACCAGCAGTGTATGAGGGTTCCTTTTTCTCCACAGCCTCTCCAACTTTTGTTATCACTTACTTATCTTGCTGATAATAGCCATTTTAACAGGTATGAGGTGATATCTCATTGTGGTTTTGATTTGCATTTCCCTAATAGCTAGTTGAAGCACTTTTTCATATATCTGTAGGCCATTTGTATGTCTTCTTGGGAGAAGTATCTGTTCAGGTCCTCTGCCCATTTTTTAATTGGATTGTTTGTTTGTTGTTGAGTTGTGCGAGTTTGTTATATACGTATTTTGGATATTAGCTCCTTATCAGAGGCATTATTTGCAAATATCTTCTCCCACTTTTTTGGTTGCCTCTTTGGTTGATGGTCTTTTGCTGTGCCGAAGCTTTTTAGTTGGATATAGTCCCATTCATTTATCTTAGCTTTTACTTCTCTTGACTTTGAGGTCAAATTCATAAAATCCTCTTTGAACCCGAGGTCCATAAGTTTAGTACCTATGCTTTCTTCTATGCAATTTATGGTTTCAGGTCTCATGTTTAGGTCTTCAATCCATTTTGAGTTAATTTTAGTACACGGTGACAAATAGCTGTCTAGTTTCATGCTTTTGCATGTGGCTTTCCAATTTTCCCAGCACCATTTATTGAGGAGGCTTTCTTTTCTCCATGATATGTTTTTGGCTCATTTGTCCATATATATATGTGGGTATATTTCTGGGTTTTCAATTCTATTCCATTGGTCTGTGTGTCTGTTTTTCTGCCAATACCATGCTGTTTTGATTATTGTCGCCTTATAGCATAGATTGAAGTCAGGGAATGTGATACCTCCAGGCTTGTTCTTTTTTCTGAGGACTGCTTTGGCTATTCAAGGTCTTTTGTGATTCTGTACAAATCTGATAAATTTTTGTTCTATTTCTTTAAAAAATGCCACTAGGATTTTAATGGGGATTGCATTAAATCTGTATATTGCTTTGGGTAATATGGCCATTTTAACAATGTTGACTTTTCTAATCCATGAACATCGAATATCCATTTCTTTGTTTCTTCTTTAATTTCTTTTAATAATGTCTTGTAGTTTTCAGTCTATGGATCCATCACAGTCTTTGTTAAGTTTATTCCTAGGTATTTTATTCTTTTCGTTGCAGTTGCAAAAGGATTTTTTTTTCTTTTTCTGAAATTTCATTGTTAGTATACAGAGGGTGCCAGAAAAAGTATACACATTTTAAGAAAGGAAAAAAATATCAAAATTATAATACTCAATATATACCAATAACAAAAGATGAATACAAGTCATGTTTGACTTCTGCAATTAACAAGAGGTGCTCAAGGTGGTTACCATCAGCGTAATTTTAATACAGTTATTTCCTTTTTTTTTGTTTGTTTTTATTATTATTTTTTATATTTTATTTGGGAATTGGGGGAAGGGAACAGCATTGGGGAATCGGGGAAGGGGAACATACAAATTGCCACCCCCCCATTCCCCAGTCTAGCCGTGGAGGACATTGCCCCACTAGCCCATGTTTGCACTATCATTGCACTCTTCCCTGGTGAGGCAGTCACTTGCTGGCCCTTGGACGGCGGCTAACAGCACCTCATGAAAGCGCATGCCCGCTGCCCACCAGCCCCACTGCAGTCCAAGATGGTGACTCACAGCAGCCCAGCTCGAGGTCGAGCTGCCACCATCCCAGCTGCAGAGGGCACAGTGTCACTGGCCCTCACATGTGGGATCCGAACCAGGGCCCTACCGCCCAGAGCTGGTGTCCCAAGCCAACTGCTAACCAACATGCCACTCGGCCAGCCCTACAGTTATTTCCTTTTTAAAAATGTGTATACCTTTTTTGGCACTTTCTGTATAGGAATACAATGAATTTTTGTACATTGATTTTGTATTCTGTGACTTGACTATATTTGTTTATGTTTTTGGTGGAGTCTTTAGTGTTTTCTATATAAAGAATCACGTCATCTGCAAAAAGTGACAACTTCTTCATTTCCAATGTCGATGCCTTTTATTTGTTTCTCTTGCCTGATTGCTCTGGCTAGGACTTCCAATACTATGTTGAGTAACAGTGGTGATTGGAGCACCCCTGTCGTGTTCTTGATTTTAGAAAAAAAGCTTTCAGTTTTTCACCATTAAGAATGATATTGTCCTATATGGCCTTTATTATGTTGAGGTATTTTCCTTCTATACCCATTTTATCAAGTGTTTTAATCATAAATGGATATTGTATCTTGGCAAATGTTTTTTCTGCATCTATTAATATATGATTTTTATCTTTTATTTTTGTTTATGTGATGTATCACATTGATTGATTTGCATATGTTGAACCATCCTTGTGCCTCTGGAATGAACCCCACTTGATCATGATGTATAATCTTTTTAATGTATTGTTGTATTCAATTGTATTCAGTGTAGTATTTTGTTTAGGATTTTTGTGTCTGTATTCATCGGAGATATTGGTCTGTAGTTTTCTTTTCTTGTGTTATCCAGGTTTTGGTATCAGGGTGATGTTGGCCTCATAAAATGAGTTAGGAAGTACTGCCTCTTCTTTAATTTTTTTGGAAGAGTTTGAGGGGGACAGGTATTAAATTATTTTTGAATGTTTGGTAGAATTCATTAGTGAAGGTATCTGGTCCTGGACTTTTGTTTTTGGGGAGGTATTAGGTGATTGTTTCAATTTCCTTACTGTTGATTGGTTTATTTAGATTTTTCATTTTTTCATGCTTCAGTCTAGGAAGGCTATATGTTTCTAAGAACTTTTTCATGTAGTCCTTTGTAGTATTCTCATATGATCCTTTGTATTTCTGTAGTGTCCGTGGTAACTTCCCCTCTTTCATTTATGATTTTATTTGTGTCTTTTCCCCTTTTTCCTTAATTAGTCTAGCCAAGGGTTTGTCAATTTTATTAACCTTTTTAAAGAACCAGCTCTTTGTTGCATTAATTTTTTTCTATTGTTATTTTGTTCTCTATTTCATTTACTTGTGCTCTAATTTTTATTAATTTTATTAATATTGTCTTCCTTCTGCTGACTTTGGGTTTCATTTGTTCTTCCTTTCCTGATTCTGTAAGATGTAATGTTAGGTTGATTATTTGGAATTTTTCTTGTTTCTTGAGATAAGCCTGTAATGATATAAATTTCCCTCTTAATACTGCTTTCACCGCATCCCAATAACTTTGACACAAGGTAGTTTCATTCTCATTTGCTTCTATGTATCTTTCAATCTATCCTTCTATTTCCTCTCTGACCCAGGCGTTCTTTAATAGCGTGTTGTTTAATCTCAACGTATTTGTGGTTTTCCCCACTTTCTTCTTGCAGTTGATCTGCAATTTCAAAGCACTACGGTTGGAAAATATGCTTGGTATGATTTCAGTCTTCTTAAATTTGCTGAGGCTAGTTTTATGTCCCAACATATGGTCTATCTTTGGGAATGTTCCATGTGCACTAGAAAAGAAGTTTGGTGTTCTAGGATGAAATATTCTGTAAATATGACCATTTTTTTGTGTGATCCTCAGACCTAGTGAGGCATCCAGACAAGTAGTACCACCCCTGCTTTACCAAGAAGAAACTGTGTTCTGCTGCTTCCTAGCACCTCTTGTCTAGAAATAAGACCTAGTTTTCAACTCTAACAACTTACTACATGTATGACCTTCTTGATATCATTTAACCTAAGTCTCAATTTCTTCATCTGTAAAACAAAGAGATGACAAAACGTTCTTAATACACTTATCTATAAGAGCTTTCTTGAGTTTTGGCTTGCCTGACACTACTCAGTAAGTCAAGATGGATCTGAGAATTAAAGTGTCATGGGGTGGAGGACTATCCCATTCATTTCTCCTCTGAGGAAAGAGCACTCACCCTGCACCTTCTTTTGCAAACTATATTTTTCTATCAAAATATTTCCAAGGGCCTACTGAGAATTTCTTAGTCTGTAATCACTCACATTTTAACTTTATTTAGTAATTGCAAGAAATTAAAAACAGATCCATTTTTGTGTAGGTGACAAAAATAAGTTAAGATATATCAACTAGTTTCATGGAGGTACAAAGAAAGGCAGTTGTGTATGCCTCTTATATTTACTGAAGTTGTATAAGCACTTGAACTTCTCTAGAATTTCTCTTGTAATCTTCTTATACATACGTGATAGAGAAGTGATGTAGAGGGACACTCGCTATGTGAAGGCAAAATGATAGTTCTCCAAGAGCACTAAGGTTTCAAATACAGGAAAGGGGTGATGCTGGCGGCAGGGTTGGGGCCATCCAGTATGTCCAGTGTGGCTTCATGTTCTAATATGGTTGATGCTGGAGCAGTTGTTATCAAACCCAGAAGGGAGAATTTAGTCCTTCTGTGGTACTGAAGTATTTGAGTCTCTGAAGTTAGTACCATTGGAAGCAAAAGAAAACCATCCACCGGTCAGCTATCTTACAATTGTGTTTGCAGCTGTCGCTGTGCTGTGGTGGCTCTCTAATACCAGCCAAAGGAGAAAGGGGGTAAATAAGGTTGTTTCTATACCATGGCTCGTACAAAGCAGACTGCCAGCAAATCTACCGGTGGTAAAGCACCCATGAAGCAACTGCCTACAAAAGCGGCTCACAAGAGTGTGCCCTCTATTGGAGGGTTGAAGAAACCTCATCATTACAGGCCTGCTATTGTGGCACTCCGTGAAATTGGAGGTTATCAGAAGTCCACTGAACTTCTGATTGGCAAACTTCCCTTCCAGAGTCTGGTGCGAGAAATTGCTCAGGAATTTAAAACAAATCTCCACTTTCAAAGCGCAGCTATTGGTACTTTGCAGGAGTCAAGTGAGGCCTATCTGGTTGGCCTTTTTGAAGATAAGAACCTGTGTGCTATTCATGACAAAAGTGTAGCAATTATGCCAAAAGACATCCAACTAACACACCTCATATGTTGAGAAGATGATTAAGAATCCACTATAATGGGTTCATTTCATTCCTTTCATTCTTTTTTTTTTTTTAATTTCTCTTCTTCCTGTTATTGTTAGTTCTGAATGTTAGTTATTTTTTTCCCATGGGGTCAAAAGGTACCTAAGTATATAATTGCAAGTGGAAAAATAGAGGACAGAAATCAGAGATTGGCAGTTTTTCCAGTTTCTTTTTTGTGTGAATTTTTAATATAAATGTGGGGACAAAGCATTAATGCAAGTCAAAAGTTTCAGTGAATAAGTTTTAGCAGTTGAACTTTATAACAATTATAAATAAACCTGTTTATTTTTTATGGACAATGCCAGCACTTGTATTTTTTAAAAACAAGTAAATTTCTTATTGATGGAAACTAAATGGTGTTTGTAGCATTTTTATCATACAGTAGATTCCATCCATTCACTATACTTTTCTGAGTTGTCCTACATGCAAGTACATGTTTCTAATGTTGTCTGTTTTCTGTGCTGTTCCTGTAACTTTGCTATTAAATACATTAAACTATATATATATAAAGAAAACCATCCACCAAATACGTTAATGTTGCTACTTTGGATCTTAATGGCTTAGTAAATTTGTATTCAATTTTTAAATTTGTTCAGTGTTGTAGCTGTATAAGAGGTAAAAATGTAGGTAAATATAAATATTTCTGTCTTTTCCCCATTTTCTTTCCTGCATGGCCAACCACCCCCTATGACATCCTTCAAAGGAGAACATTTCCAGTCAGTTTCAGGATCTTTGTTGTAATGCAGAATTAGGGAAAATTATATATAGAAAGGACTAAAGAAATAAGCGGAGAATGCATGAGAATTAGGGAGTGCAGGAAGACATTTTGAGAAATTTTGCAGAGGTATATGAATTGGATGCCCTTTAAGAAGCACAAGCAAACACTGGAATTCCTTTTAAATGGATCATATGGTACTTAAATTGTGTGCTTCTGTAAACCCTACTGCATTCAGAGGTTGAACTATGAGGGCTGTAGGAATTATTTGGAATACAAGCATAAGAAATTTATACCTAGGACTGACCAATTAGCTCAGTTGGTTAGAGCATGGTGCTGATAGCACGAGGGTTGCTGGTTCAGTCACTGCATAGGCCACTGTAAGCTGCACCCTTTCTGAGAGAGTCAACTATGCCATTGTAGCATGAAAGCAATGTGTAACCAATGACCATGGCTGTTCCCCAATAAAGTTAAAAAAAAAAAAGAAATGTATACCCAGTTTTATATTGGTACCTATTACTTAGTTATATTGTAAACATATTTTATATAAATATAAAGGACCAAGAGAATTCATTTCCCTTAGAAGTTGTCGAAGCATTTAAATTTAGTTCTAAGTTGTAGGTTCTATTGGCAGAAACTCTCGACCTCAGTGTTGAAATGGTTTTCACAGTTTACCTGGAACAGCAATGGTCCACTCTTCACATTTAAAGCATTCGCTTGCTGCTGAGGGCATTCCCAGTCCAGCGATGTTCATGGCTGCCACTTGGAACTGATACACTGTATTTTCCTTCAAGTCGCTAATCTGCAATATGGACAACATTACAGAGAGTGAACATTGCAGGTTTGTTTTGTCTAATTGTTCAACATTTTCTTTATTTACCTCCTGTGTTTGACACAATCTAGGGCAACTCCCAATGAGTCATACCCTTTTGTAATCTCTCCTTGAGTGTGGGTGAAACATGTGACCTGCTTCTAGCCAACAGAATATGGCAAGGGCATTGAAATATCAGTCCTGTGGGTTGTTACATGTGGCAAAGGAGGAGGGATATTTCAGATGTAATTAAGGTCCCTAATCAGTTAATTTTGAGTTAAATAAAAGGGAGATAGATTATCCTGGGTGGGCCTGACTGTGATATTGTGATTTATAATAAGAAATACATATTTGGTCTTCTTTCCATTCCTGGCACAGAGCTCCTAAAAACCTTGGAATTTACTAAGTGATGAGAGCAATTAAGGTGTCTTTCATTATGTTAATGAAGCAACTTTAGGGATGCGCCTAGGTAATATGGCTGCCCAGGGAAACAATCATGTGATTAGAGGGTTGGAACTTTCAGCCTCACCACTTGGAACTCTGGGGAGGGAAGGGGGCTGGAGATTGAGTTCAATCACCAATGTCCAATAATTTAATCAACCATGCCTATGTAATGAAGTCTCCATAAAAAGACAAAAAATATAGGGTTTGGAGAGCTTCCAGTCTGGTGAACATATAGAGGTACTGGGAGAGTGACACTCTGGAGAAGGCATGGAAACTTGGCACCCTTCCTAGGCATCTCTTTCACCCAGCTGTTACTGAGTTACATCCTTTTATAGTAAAATTGTAATCTAGTAAGTAAAATGTTTCTCTGAGTTCTGTGTGTCACTCTAAAAAAATTAATGGAACTGAGGAGGAGGTTGTGGGAACCTCTGATTCATAGCCAGTTGGTCAGGTCAGAAGCTCAGGTGACAACCTGGACTTGACACTGGTATCCCAAGAAAGGGCAGGGGCATTCTTGTGGGAACCTAGCCCTTAACCTGTGGTATCTGATTCTATCTCCTAGTAGACAATGTCAGAACTGAGTTAAATTGTAGGACACCCAGTTGATGTGAGAGAAGTGTGACAGTAATATAATAGTGAAGTAAAAACACAGAGGAGAAAGAGTGAGTTTTTCCAAAGGACTGACTTAATCAGATAGGAGCTCTTAAAATAGAGGTTGGGCCCTTCCTGAAGAGAAACACTATCCTAATGGCCTTGAAGAAGCAAATGTCATTTTGCAAACTGCCTAGCCACTTGCATTTGGAGAAGGGCAGCCTCACACGTACAGCTGCAAGGAGCTCAATTCTGCCAACAACCTGAATGAGCTTGAAAGAGGAACTCAAGCTCCAGGTGAGAATGCAGGCCAGTTGACATTTAGATTTCAGACTGTGAGACCCTGAGCAGAAGACCCAGCTAAACTAAACTCCTGACTCATGGAAACTGTGATATAACAAACTTAGGTAATTTTAAGCCTCAAGGTTTATGGTAATTTGTTATACAGCAATAGAAAGTTAATGCATATACAGCTGAAAATTAAATAAATTCTAGGCTAGGAATCAAAATAGTCCAATTTTTGTAATGTTTCTGCTCTTTACTGAGTGACCTAATGTTTTCTATATCAGTCAGTAGGAATTGGGTTGTTGTGAGGGTAAATATATGTAATAAAATAATGAATGTGAAAACATTTGCAAAATAGAAATGATGGAATATATTAGTGTAAAAAAACATTGACTATAAACAATACTTTGAACATTAAAATGCTTAATAAAGGGAGGTATTAATGAAAACAGCTGAGTTAACTAAGAAAACTTACGTATTGTATGATTTAAGTCAAGACACATATATATCCAGTCTATATCTTATTTGATCATGAAGTAATAAGTTCATCCATAAGAGATTGTTGTAAACACCTTTTTTGATTAAACACACACACACACACACACACACACACACACACACACACTCCATTTAAGAAGAAAAAATCTTTTTCATTATTGGGAAACCATGATGTAGAGAACTTGGATCTAAAAGTACTTTATTTAGGTACCAGGGTTGCTTTGGGGTCCTATCAGTGTGACCAACCATTCCAGTTTTCCTGGGACTGCAGGGTTTCCAAGGATGTAGGACATTTTGTACTAAAACGGGGAGAGTCCCAGATAAACCAAAAAGTTGGTACAATGATACGTAAAATATATATTTTTCTATTCCAGCAACAACAAAATGATATTAAAAATACTATTTAGGGCCCGGCCAAGTGGCGTGTTGGGATGCCGGCTCTGAGCAGCAGGGTCCCAGTTTGGATCCCACATACGAGGGCCAGTGACACTGCCCTCTACAGCTAAGATGGTGAACAATAGCTCCAACTGGAGCTGGGCTGCTGTGAGTCGCCGGCAACGGCATAGCTGCAGCCCCTGCTGCAGTGGGCTGCCATAGGCTACAGTGAGCTGTGAGTGGCCGTCCAGAGGCCGGTGACTGATCTGCCTCACCCGGGAAGGGCGCAATGACGATACCAACATGGGCCAGTGAAGCAATGTCCTCCACAACTAGACTGAAGAACAAAAAGGACAGCAACTTGTCTGTTCCCCTTCCCTGGTTCCCCACTGCTGTTCCCCTCCCCAATTCCCCAATAAAATCTTTAAAAAAAATACTATTTAAAATAATAGTGAAATATGTGGTATCTATAAACAAATAAATAACAAATAATAAGCAGGATTCTGTAGAGAATTATAAACCTTTATTGAGACTTTAAAGAAGACCAAAATAAAAGGAGAGAAGTATTATGTTCATGAATTAGAAGACACAATATTTTAAAGATGTCAAGCATTCCTCAATTTATTTATAAATTGTAGTGCAATCTCAATCATAATTCTAATGTTTTAACAGTTTTAATTTTGTTTATTGTTGTATTTTCTTTTGCTTGTTTTGTTTTGTGGTAAAATTTGGTAACCTAATTCTACAATTTATATCAAACTGCAAATTAGCCCTGGAAGAGGAAAATTAAGCTGGTAGAAACTTGATCTACCCATTATATCAAATGTATAATAAAGCTATAATAATTAAATGACTATGAAACTGGCCCAGTGGTAGACCAATAGACCAGTAGAACAGAATAGAGAGCAGAATAGAGTAGAACAAAATACTTGTAGAGGAAACAGACACATACACATAAGGAAACTTGATATATTATACAGATAATTTAGCAGAATAGTGGAAAAGGACAAACTTTTCAATAGATGATGCTGGGACAACTGGGTGTCCATTGGAGGGAAAATGAATATTAACCCTTACATCACACACAACACTTTAGGTGAATTAATGATTTAAGTGGCAAACTGTAAAGCTTTCAGAATATAATTTAGTACAACATCTCCATAACCCTGGCATAGAAAAAGCATTTCTTTTTTCTTTCTTAATTTTTTTTTTAAATAATGTTATTGTCAAGCTGTAAGGACATATGAGATCATCTTACAGAGGAGAAAGATGACACCTTGAGGTTAAGGGATTGGCCCCAGGTCACATAGCTGTGACCATGGCTTTCAGGATATCTAAACTAGAAGGCATTTCTTTAAAAAGAAAAAAAAAAAAGGCACAGAAATCACTAATGTCAAAGCAAATGTTGGTGAATCTGACTACAATAAATTTGACATTAAAATTAACGTAGGACACCATAAGGAAAAGAAAAGACTAGTCATTGAGTGGGAGAATATATATGCAATTTACATAGCTTCCAAGAATTTATACTTAAAATATATAAAGAACTTCACAAGTCAATAAGAAAACCCATTGGAAAATTGGGCAAAAATCTTGAACAGGCATGTTATAAAAGAATATTTTAAAATAGACTATATACAGAGGAAAAGATGTTCAGACTTATTTGACACCCAGATTGTCAAAATTGAAAATGTGTGAATATACCAAGTGTTAGAAGGATGTGAAACAATGGGGATTCGCATACTCTTTAGAAAAACAGCAGAAATTAATCTAGTAAAGTTGAAGAGAAAGAAGACACTCTGGCCCAGCAGTTCTACTTTTAGGTAATAACCCAGAGAAGTTAGTGCACATATATGCCTGCAGACATGTACAGGCACACCTCAGAGATACTGTGAATTCAGTTCCACACCACCATAATTAAAGCAAGTATCACAATAAAGTAAGTCGTAATCTTTGTGTTGGTGGAGGGTCTTGCCTTCAATTTGTGAAAAATGCAACATCTATGAAGTGCAATAAAGCAGAGTGCAATAAACCAAGAAATGCCTGTACAAAAAATGTTTATAACCATATTATTTGATATAGCTAAAAATGCAAAAATGCCCAAATATACATTAAAAATTGAATTGAAAAGTATGAGATGGACATATAATGGAACACCATATGGTAATGAAGTTATAGCTACATGCAACAATATGGAAAAACCTTAAAAATACAATTTTGTTTTATGTATTCTCAGCATGTGTGTGATATGTCATAAGTTTTAAATGTTAAGTTAAAAAAGTGGTATTCAGTTGGGGAAAGCATCATTCCCCAGGCCTCGCCCTGCTCTCCCCATGGCATAGGGTTCTGTGAGTGTTGGGGTGGTGAGCTAGATTTAACTGATGAGCAGCTAAAGAAGGAAGTCAACATCTGTGGCAACTGTGAGACCCCTCAGGTGCTATAAGGTGGGCCAAGAAGTGAAGACCCATGTGCAGAAAGGAAACTTGTGGGTGGACCCATGCAAAGTGCCCCCTCTTTGTGGCCATCAGAGGCACTATAACAGGTGACACTTCACAGGTAGCAAACTGAGTCTGGCCATGAGACCCATGTCCCTTTATTCTTTCTGATTTGGACATTGAAATGTAAAAATCTAGAGTCATTTTGATTCTGGGACTCTTGAAGCATATTTATTACAGATATCTTGTAAGTTAATTTTTGTAAGAAATGTAAGTATACATTTCATCATGAACATTCTAAGAAATTATTATGTTTATGTGTATGAATCAGAAAATATACATCCTGCCTGGATGTTTGGTCAGCCAAACTACTTCTATTTATCTTCACATATATTTTTTTTACAGAAATCATGTCATTGCAGGCAACCTACACTGGAGAAATGAGATGAATCATTTACAAGGTGCTGGGCATATATGCATGCATGTGCATGTGTGTGCATGTGAGAATGTCATCATACATATGACACTCTACAATACAAGCTTACCTTATATGCCTCTTCACTGACAGCTTTGATGTTGGCTTCTCTCCATCTTCCTGGTACCCCATCAATTACCTCGCAATAGTTCACATAATAGCCAGTAATTTCAGCACCTCCACTCTTATCTGGTTGCTTCCATCCAAGAACCATTGAATCACGACAACTTTCAAGACAAGTGATATCGTAGGGTGGAGACGGTGCCGCTGTTGCAATATGAATAGCTTGTGAGTAGACAGAAATGCCTCTATGGTTCTACATACATTAAACTTGTTTCACTGGTGCCAGGCATGAGGACACTAGGTCTTGCAGTATAAAACTAAAACATGTCACTGACCAATAACTTGGCATCTGACTTGGTGCATGAGAAAAAAATTGACACACAGCAAAAAGGTCACTGCAATTATTATTCCAAATATAAAAAGAACCTGCCCTCCAGTCCCAGGGAGGAATAAGTTTTGCAATACTAACAGTGAGATGGTACATCTTGCAAAATGATTTTGTTTCCCATAAGAATAAATATTTTCCCTAACTTACATATTTTTTTATGTCAGTTTGTTTCTATTTGCTCCTTGAGGAAAATGGAATATGTATACCAATTTCGCCTCAATTCACTTATTGAGAATTTCCATATATTTCCAAAGAGTATTTCACCATTCAGGCACATATACACTTGTGAGACCTTATATTCTACATGTTCTGTAGACATACAGGAACAATCTTTTTCTGAAGCTCAGCTAAAGGCCATCTTTAAAAAAAAATTGTTTTAAAAAACAGGCATATTCAATGCCCAGCCCAAGCTGAGCTACTGCTGAGCATCCTGAGGCAGGATGGCTCAGCTAAAAAACAAAATAAATAAATAAAAATAAAAATAAAAAACAGGCATAATCTGCTGTGTGATTTTCCTAGTATAACACTTCTTGCTGCATTATTTTTAACCTGATGTTGTAATATTATTCATATAGCACAAAATACTATATAGCTTTCACCATGTTTATTAGTGCTAGCAAGAAAAAATATTCAGAGGATGTTTTAAAATACTTCCTTTATTTATGTAGTTTTGCTTATCAACTTTTCACTCAGCTACTGAAATTATAGTTTTCAATAAAAAAAGGTTGGCATGGTGGGAAAAAATCTATCTAGATATGCAGTAACCTTAAAAAGGATTTTGTGAATATATGATGTGTGATCAAACAATACGGTGAATGTTTAAATTTTTAAAAAATATTACAGTAAAAGACACATTGCCATTAAACCCCATCAAAATACTCCACTCCCCCACTTCAAACACACTTATCCTATCGTTCTTGCCACTTTTTGAAGCAGTTCTGGAAGTCCTCTTTCGTGAGTGGATTTAGTTGTGCTGTCGTGGCTGCCTCGATGTCCTGAATTGATTTAAAACATTTATCTTTCATGGTCATTTTTGACTTTGAGGAAGAACCAGAAGTCACATGGTGCCAGATCCAGTGAATACAATATGTAAGGTGGATGAGGACACACCATAATATTTTTATTTGACAGAAATTGCCATATACCAGAAGCAATGTATGAGATGGAGTATTGTCATGATGGAGGATGATTTATGGTACACTTTAAAACATACCTTCTTTGTATTTCATATGAAATACAGAATGGGGAATATAATCAACAATGTTATAAATATTATGCAAGGTGCAAGATGGGCACTGGACTTATCAAGGGGATCACTTCATAGACTGTATAGATGTATGACCAATGCACTATATAACTGAAGCTGAAGTAGAATAATATTGTATGTCAACTATAAGAAAAAAAATTACATATATATATTCACAGGAGGTGGAGTATAGCGTAAGGAAGATAGTCAATGGTATTGTAACAGCTATATAAGATGTCAGAGGGATAGTAGCTTGGGGGAGGGGTGTTATCACTTTGTGAGGGGTGTAAATGTCTAACTATTATGTTGCTTTGTACCTCTGAAACTAATTTTGAAAATAACAAAATAAATAAATAAAGTGCTTAATACAGAAACAAAATCCCACAAAACATCAACAAAAAAAACCCACACTTTCTCTCAACGGTAGCTCACACCCGACTGCACCAAACAAGTTGAAACTTGTTACACACTGTTACTAAGGTTCGACATGCCGCTTCCTATATGAAGATCCCTGCCTTTTTTTCTGTTAGATGACACTCAACGGCAGCATTCTCCATATTTTGTGATCACAACAGAAAGGCTCCATGTCACATTGCTTCTGGTATATGGCAATTTCCGTCAAATAAAAACATTATGGTGTGTCCTCATCCACCTTATTCACTGGATCTGGCACTGTGTGACTTCTGGCTCTTCCCCAAAGTCAAAATGGTTCAGGACATCGAGGCAACCACAACAGCACAACAGACTTACAGAACTGTTTCAGAAAGTGGCAAGAACGATGGGATGAGTGTGCTCGAAGCAAGGGAGGGAGTATCTGAGAGAGATTAATGGCAATGTGTCTTTTACTGTAATAAATTTTTGAAATTTAAACATTCACCATGTATTTTGATCACACCTGATATATTTGGATTATCAAAGATAAAAGAACTATCTCATTTTTATTTAAAAAGATTCTCAGAACAATAAAGATATTTAAAGTAAAATACGTGTTTCTCTCCCCCAATCTCTTTCATTCTTTACATTTAAAAAAAGTTCTCTTTTCCTCTCTCTCTCTCTCTCTCTCTATCTCTATCCCTATCTCTATCTCTATCTCTCTTTCTCTCTCCCTATTTCAGAGCAATGAATATGAATATCCCATCTCATACTGAGTTGAAGGGACAAAGACAGGTGTCAAAAAAGAATAGAGGCAGTGACAGAAGTTGGGACTTGGGTAGAAATAGGGGATGGATAAGAGGCAATGTTGTAATTTATCAGTATACGCATATCATTTCTTTTTTTTTTTTTGAGGGCAGTGTCACTGGCCCTCATATGTGGGACCCTAACTGGGGCCGCTGGCTTCCCAAGCCAGCGCTTAACCACTGCGCCACTCAGCCGGCCCTCATTTCATTTTTATTTGATAAGAAAACACTGTATTCTATATAGAATATGTAAGCCACAAGTACCAAATATCCTCATCAGAAAATTCTTAACTTACTGATAAATAGTCTTAAATAAATCAGCTCTGGGAATGCAAATCCTATACCATAGAACATAGATATATGTGATTATAATACCCTGTTAAACTTTTCATGGCAACTCAAAGGATAATGTTGCTTACATTTATTTGAATTAAATGTGAAGGATAATTTGAAAACCTGAAGATGAACAATAGAAGTTAATAGCTATGATCCTAATAAAATGTCACTTCTTTGTGAAATATTTATCCTATACATGTACTGAACATGAATATTTCAAAGGACCTCACATAGGCTATAATGATCAGATCCTTTTCTCATTTCTAATTCCTTTAGCAAAATGAGGCCAAAGGTGTGTCTGCCTGGGAAACCAAAAAGGACTCTAACCAAATTACTTTAAATATGCAATTGTCATTAAGCACAATGAATTTATGTAAAATCAAACCCATATAAAATTACTTTTGCAGTTCATTAGACAAAAGTATTGCAAATAAATAGCTGAAAATACGTAAAAGTAAGAATAAACATTGATGAAAGTGAACACAGATGGAAGAATGTGATCTCGACAATGAGAGGTAAAGACACTGATGGAAACAGATGGAACAGTTTTATTCTTTCAACTCTCACCTATATCCTTCTTCTTTTTCAGGGGGTCAGACTTACTTTTCCCCTTAAGAGCTGCTTTCTGTGGTGATGGGGTAAGCTCTTCCTGAACTGTTTCACTTACGTTACTCACTTCTGTTTGGCCCAGGTTGTGAGAGTTACTGGGTAGTGAAGATTTGTTAAGTTTGCTACCAAGTAAAACATCTTTCTTAATAGTTGGCTGGGAGGTTTCATGCATGCCTCCCCTGGAGTCTGTTAGTCCACAAGGTGCATCCCTCAGTTCAGGCCACACATCTGGAGACACTCCTCCCCCTACAATCACCAGATAACAACAGAAACACTTTAAGCCCCAACACAGTGTAAATTGCTCTTACTTAATAGAACAAAGAAAAAAATATTAGGACCACAAACAGAACGAAAACAATCTTGGATTAAAGGAAATCACTTGGATTTGCAAGAAATATGGAGAGCATACGTTTCACATAATTTACACCAAGGAAACATTTCAACTTCTCCATATTCTGAAAAAAAGAAGTAATGAGAACAAAAAACCACAGACAGAACAGGAATTCTTCTGAGTTGCAAAACCCAAGTATGTACAAAAGAAAGCAAATCTCAGACATTTGTTGGAAGATATAAGCCCTATTATTCAATAGAAAGGGCTTCCCTTTCTGTTGTGACATAAAGTACACAAAAGACATAACATTAAACATCCTGGTTTTATAACACTTAGAATTATGTACATTACTGAAATATTAATGGTCTGTACCTCCCAACCTCAAAGCAACATGTTCACTATTATCCATCTTATAAGGAACATTAAAAAGTAATATGGGACACTAACTGAAGACAATTGATATTAAGTAATCTTTCTCTTTAAATGTGTATTACTGTATGAGAGATTTCATTTTTATTGCTCAAAACTTCCTGGGTCCCTTCCCCCACATTATCTAAGATTGGGAGGTATATCATGTACATACATATAATTACTTTATTACTGGTTTTATTCTGTTGGTTAACTTTGCAAGCACAGATGAAACATGATTAAGCAACCACATGTGTCTTTGCAGGAATTTTAGAGGAATTTATAAAAAGCATGTTAATGTGCTGTTAGTGAAAACAAGCCAGGCTCTGTTGCAGATGAAATGGCTTTTAGGTACAAGATGATCTGTGTTATGAATGATATACCACTTCACGAAATTGGATGGCCTTTTACATTCCCATGATGAACACAAAGTTAGAATGGAGTTTCACACACTGGAAATATCTGAGGTAACTTGGACTTGTGAAGATGAAAAGGCTACAGACGCACAGAATCTGGATAAGTGATGAAAATCTGTAAAATGACAGCTATGGAAGGTTAGATGTCACTTGGAGTCAGAAAAAAATGATCATCTGAAAATGGAATCATCGAGCAATCTTAAGGTTTTAAACAATTTCTGGAAAGGATGGCATCTTCCTTTATAACTTACAAAAATTCATTTTTTTCCCTACAAAGTTATGCATAAGAAACTTACCAATAGCAGCTTTTATTTCAATCACTTCTGAATCCTCTGAATATTCACTAAGTCCAGCTGCATTAACTGCTCTGACCCGGAAAATGTAATTTTGACCAGTCGCCAATCCATGGCAAGTAAATCTAAAAGGAAAGAAAGTTTTTAAAAACTTTTCAGGAGGAAAATTAGAGATGATGATTGTTAGCTTAACTGAATGATCTGGCTTTATGAAAACAATTCATATATATGTATATTTAAAGATTTTATTAGGGAATTGGGGGAAAGGAACAGCGTTGGGGAATTGGGGAAGGGGAACAGACAAGTTGCTGTCTTTTTGTTCTTTAGTCTAGTTGCGGAGGACATTGCTTCACTGGCCCATGTTGGTATCGTCATTGCGCTCTTCCCGGATGAGGCAGATCAGTCGCTGGCCTCTGGCTGGTCGCTCACCGCGGCTATTGGCAGCTCACGCTGGCTGCCGGCCATGCATGCTGGCTGCCGGCCACTCACTGTAGCCTATGACAGCCCACTGCAGCAGGGACTGCAGCCTACACTGTCGCTGGGGCTCGCACAGCCCAGCTCCAGGTGGAGCTGTTGTTAGCTGTAGAGGGCAGTGTCACTGGCCCTCATATGTGGGATCCGAACCGGGGCTGTTGGCATCCCAAACCAGCTCTCAACCAATGCGCCACTCTGCCGGTCCATGATTCATTTTTTTAAAGGACGAAAAAGATATAGACAGATCCAGGTAACATACGTGCTTTAGATAAGAAGGCAGCTAAGGCAATTTCCTAAACTCACTCTGTCAAATGGTGAGGAGTCTTGGTTTTCCCCTGAATAAATACCTTAACGTTTCTGAGCCTCTGTGTGCTCATAAGTAAAATGAGAATAATAACACCTCCATAAAAATTTTTGTGTAAAGATTGATCATAAAATATTTAAAGTAGCTATTACAGGGCCTGCATATAGGAGGCATTAAATAAATGATAGGTGGTTTTAATAATATTATTAATGGTTATCTCAGGTATATACTTATGGCCATAAGGTATTAGTTGCTCTTTGTCACAGAGGCCTGCCTAGTCACTGCCTCCCTGCATGCCCTGGAAGGTACAATTAATTGAGAAATAACACTTGAATTTGAAAATAAGGTGAAAAATCAACTCCAGAATTACCATTTCAATATAAGGATCTAATGATGAGGTGAATTCATTAGCAGTTTCACACAAAACAACCTCACTATTTAATAGCTATTATGGTTATAAAAAGATGTTTCATGAATCACTGTAACATTTTAATCCATTCTAAGGACTGTAGCCAGAGGTAATAGCAGGTCTGCTAATGACTCTATTACTATTAGCATGTTGAAATATTTAATAAAGGCAGCTATAATGTAGGCTAATGCTAAATTTAGGCCAATCCTTAGGTCAGCTCAGTTCAGCGAATATTTATTGAGCACTTCAGTCTTCCAGACATTGAGTTAGGTACTGTGGATATAATGATGAATAGAATATGGTGCTCTTGAGAAGCTCCCATCCATTTGTAGAAAGGCAGACTTTGCCTACCCTCCATGAATGTTTCTAAATAGTCTTAGTATAATGATGGGAACTCAGGATAAAAGTGAAATGAACAAACAGGCTTAATGAATCTCCTATAAAACATATTGCCTGCTCCCATTAATTGGTTTGTCTATTCTCATGCTCTGCAAAAGAACCAACTCATTCTATTGGGATCCTTAAAAGTGGCCATGCCAGAATCTGCCTAACAAGTCTATTTGACAATTTTTTTCTCTGTTGTAAAATGCATCTTGTTTCTCAGTCTTAGTAGGGTGATCGGGGAAAGCTTGGAGTTTAGGAAAGGTGGATTTGTAAACAGTCCTATTAGAAAGAAAATGTTTTAAGTGTAAGTCAGTTCTGTTTACCTTGGCAACATGTTTTTAAAACCCAATCAGATTTAGTAAAAAAAAAAAAAAAAAAAAGGAAAGAAAGAAAGGAAGAAAAGAAAAGAAAAGAAAAGAAAAGAAAAGAAAAGAAAAGAAAAGAAAAGAAAAGAAAAAAGAAAAAAGAAAAGAAAAGAAAGCAAGAAAAGTTTCCTGTCAGGTTGATCCTAAATCAAAGGAGGCTCAGAGTTTGGGTACAGGCCAGAATTCATCATCAACTTGCAAAGCTGGTTGATAACATGTTTGAAAGCAAGAAAAAACAACCCTCCTCACATTAGAATAAAAAAGATGGCAAAGTATTCCGAGTATCCTTGATTTGGTGTTATTTATGTCTTCTTAGCATTGAGTTGAACCATGTTGATGTTCAGCATTTATAAAACATGTATAGTTTTTTTCTGTTCATTTAAAATGCCTGGGTAATTTATGTTAACTACAGCCTATTAGATCGTTAGAATTTAGTACCACATTGGACATTGAAGACCAGAACAGAGGGGTAAAAATGACAAAACACATAAAGGAAAAGAACCAGAAAAAAGCTATAAAATGAACTTTTATCATAGCTGCATTATATGTTTCTAAGTATTTAATATCACAAGTAAACCTTTTTGCAAATGTTTTGCAGTAGACATGTTCAATTTTAAATTCATTTGGATATTTAAAATAAGCATAAGGCTTTAAAAAAATCCCCTTCCATTAAACATTGGTGTTGGTGTATGGGTCCATGACTCTGTTTTCTCTTCATAGCCCCTGTGGCTCTAGAGTCAGATCCTCTCCTCTCTCCCCAACACACACACACACACACACACACACACACACACACACACACACACATACCGTGAGCCCTTCACAGGGTTGTTGTTGCAGGTCTCCCACTTGCCAGAGCCAACAATGCTGGATTCTATGTAGTACCCAACCAGCTCCTTAGCATCTTTGGATTCTTCCCATGTAACGATTACTGATGTGTCTGTATTTCTGCTTGGGATGATTTTGCCTGGGGCCTTGGGGATATCTGAGGAAAGAGGAAAGTTATGATGAAACTCAGAGTGGTTTTTAAAAATTCATTCTTTTCACATATGCACAAACACACACACGTAAATCATGTCAAACATATGGTTTCTTTATTTTACAATATATTTGTTAAATCATGTCAAACATATGGTTGCTTTATTTAATAATATATTTGTTAAAGCAGAAAATAAAAAATTAAACATGTTCATTTGGGAGAATAATGATAAACTAAATATCCAGGAACACACCAACCACTCCAGAAAAAAAATACATTAGCAATACTATTGAAACTCCAGGAGAACTTTACTTTCATAACTTCATAGTTCATAATAATGATTTTTAAAAATCTATCAGTCAAGTATAGTCATCAATTTAATTTATAATATGAAAGAAGAATGTCACCAGTTTTACTTCTGAATATATATAGAGGGTGCCAAAAAAATGTACACACATTTTTAAGAAAGGAAAAAACTGTATTAAAATTGTAATACTCAATACATACCAATAATAAAAGATGAATACAAGTCACATGTATACATTTTTCTGGCACCCCCGGTATATTCTAATGAGATTCTTGCTTTGGGATTTTCTCTTGAATTGAAGTAAAATAAGTTTAAAGTTGTTCAACCGAACTCCACACTTACCAAGTTTGTCACTGACCACAGTCACTTCTGTTGCCTCTGAGGGCTCACCAACTCCTGCTGAATTAGAACAGCGGACCCGGAAACGGTAGGATTTCCCCTCAGCCAAGTCGAACAGAGCAAAGCGGGGAGACTTCACGGGGAGTTCTGTGTTTACCCGCTGCCAGTTTTCTGTTCCTGTTTCACACTACAACCAGAACAGTGAAACCCGTTGAAAACATGGCAAGAATAAATGGGGAGTTTAGGCTGGAACTATCTCTCAATATTATTTATCTGTCAGCAAACTATTACTTGTCATTTGAATTGGACTGGAGAAGAGATTTGGAGGAAATGGGGGATGAAACAGCTGAGGTTCACAGAATTATCTAAATCAAATATGGATTTGTATTGTATGATAAACATGCTGTTTTAATACTTCATTCATTTCTATTATTAACTAAATAAGATGATTGGTCCACTTATAAAGGTTTTTTTTATTTAGAAAAGTTTGGGGTTAGATACTTTTCTAATTCTTAGGGTAGGTAATTAAATTTAATATGCTATGTTAGATATTAAAATTTTCATTACTTTGTTATAAATTGTATTATTTTAATTGATTGTCATTTGACTAACATCATTTGTTTATGTTCAAATATCATCTCCTCAGAAAAGCCTTCTTTTTTTTTTTTTTTTAAAGATTTTATTGGGGAATTGGGGAGGGGAACAGCGTTGGGGAATCCGGGAAGGGGAACAGACAAGTTGCTGTCTTCTTGTTCTTCAGTATGGTTGTGGAGGATGTTGCTTCATTTGCCCATGTTGGTATCGTCATTGCGCTCTTCCGGGATGAGGCAGATCGGTCGCCGGCCTCTGGCTGGTCTCTCACCGCGGCTATTGTCAGCTCACGTTGGCTGCCGGCCACTCACTGTAGCCTATGGCAGCCCACTGCAGCACTGGGCTGGAGCCTACACCTTTGCTGGGGGCTCGCAGCCCAGCTCCAGGTGGAGCTGTTGTTAGCTGTAGAGGGCAGTGTCACTGGTCCACATATGTGGGATCAGAACCGGGGCCGCTGGCATCCCAAGCCAGCTCTTAACCAATGCGCCATTCGGCCGGCCCCAGAAAAGCCTTCTTGATTACCCACCTCCCATCACCAATCTAAAAGAGTTCTTTGCTTCTTTCCCATCACTCTCTATCCCTTACCCTGTTTTTTTCTTCAAAACACACCATATTTCAAAGTAAATTATTGTCTCCTCTACTGGAAAGTAAATTCCAGTGAAATAAATTCAGAGAGCTGTCTTATTCACTGTTATTCTCCAGGGCCTAGAATTGTATCTGGCATATTGTAGGTAGGTAATCAACATTTTTTTCTGAATTCTGAATGAATGAATACAGTTAGTAGATATAAAGGAGATGTTCTTTTATTTTGCCCCTTCTTAAATATAAATAATGGAAAAAATTACTTTAAAGAGATTCTATTCTTGGAATTAAAATGATTTAGAATGACTTTGAAATTCTTGAATGAAGAATACAGTGTATATTTGAGCTTTGGTAGAGAATATAGTGAGAAAATTATCAGCAGTCTTCAGTAATCCTTTCCCCTTCTTCTAACTTTCAATACTGCAAGGTCAGTAGAAGCAACTTTAATACTGAATTTTTTAGCAGTTTTAAAAGACTCTTCCAGAAATTCAAACCTTGTTATTCACTGACCAGCTGTCAAGGATGATACATTTTGGGGACTATAAATTTACTAGTACATCATTTGGCATAATCTTCATTGACTTGAAACAAGAGGCCATATGATGTGAAAAAAATCCAGAGGCATCAATTCTAGTCTTAGCTTTGTTAATAACAAGTTGTATGACCTTGGGAAAGTCACATAAGTGCTTTGGTCTCAGTTTTTATCATCTGTAAAATAAGCAAATTTGACAAGGTAACTTCTAAAATCCTTGCAGTACCTTTCATGATAATGTGTCATTTGTGTATGGGAAGGTAGAGAGGATAAATTCCTCCTAAACAGTCAATCTGCTGCCCACTAAGAGGTAAAATTCTCTCAGACTTTTAATCCTGTAGTTTATCACTTTGATTTATTTTGACATATTCTTCCCTAGGGAACACATGAGCAATTATCAGTCATTTATACTTTCATAATAACAATAATAGCTACCCTTCACTGTACTAAGAACTTTACTCACTATTGTAACTCTTCAATCCTCTCAACTATACTCTGAAATAGGTGTTGTGGAGGTAGTATTGTGTGATTATCAAAGTTTTCCATAGGAGAACGCTTAGGCTTGGGAAGGTTGAAAAGCAGCAGTGTATCATAGTTGGATATATATAACTGCCAGACAGCTGGGTTCAAATCCTAGCTATGCCTCTTATTAACTAACTGTGTGACCTTGGGCAAATTATATGCCCTATGTGTTCCTCAATTTTCTCATCTACAAAATAAACATCATGAAAACAGAAGTATTTCCCTCATAGGGTTACGTAAGAATTAAGTGGGTTGACACATGTAGAATGCATAGGACAGTGCCTAGTCCTTGGTAACATTAGCTATTTTCATTACTGCTGGTAGAAAAAGCTAACAGGTGATGCAATGCTTGTTTCTGACATGACTAGATTTTTGATAGGGGGAAGAACTCAAGACATAATCACCTGAGGAGAAGGTTTGGGGCTGCAAAGAACACAGTAGGACAGTGAAGCTGGGAGCACTGGAGACAGATTCATCTGATCCCCTTGATAATGAACCTCTCAATTTGAATGATTTCAGGGTTTGTGGACATGGCATAGCTGTTTTTAATCCTTAACCATAGTAGGGAAGTGCTTCATGGGCATGCAAATCCTAGGTAAAAAGTTTCATAAAGAAGTGCAAGCATGGGGATAACCAAAGAGGCAGCAGTGCTATAAGCGTGAAAAAAATTCTGGGAGTGGTATCTACAACAGGACAAGAACATGTGAACATTCCCTTTTGGAAAGGCAACGTATTAGAAGTGGTTCACCAGAAATAATTTGAGACTCAGTTCAACAGAATGGTTTGGCATTCTGTGACTATGTCCCAGGTCTCTGGATGTGTTCTGCTCCCCCAACACCTCAATATCCTTGATGTGTTGAATGTATTAGCTGTGCCTGTACAAGCCTCTCTCCTCACACTGTACAGTAAGTCCTCACTTAATGTCATTGATAGGTTCTTGGAAATTGCCACTTTTTTTTTTTTAAAGATTTTTATTGGGGAATTGGGGGAGGGGAACAGCGTTGGGGAATCAGGGAAGGGGAACAGACAAGTTGCTGTCTTTTTTTGTTGTTGTTGTTCTTCAGTCTAGTTGTGGAGGATGTTGCTTCACTGCCCCATGTTGGTATTGTCATTGTGTTCTTCCCGGATGAGGCAGATCAGTCGCCGGCTTCTGGATGGTCGCTCACTGCGGCTATTGGCAGCTCACGCTGGCTGCCGGCCACTCACGCTGGCTGCCAGCCGCTCACGCTGGCTGCTGGCCACTCACTGTAGCCTATAGCAGCCCACTGCAGCAGGGGCTGCAGCCTACACTGTCACCGGGGCTCGCAGCCCAGCTCCAGGTGGAGCTGTTGTTAGCTGTAGAGGACAGTGTCACTGGCCCTCATATGTGGGATCTGAACTGGGGCTGCTGGCATCCCAAAACCAGCTCTTAACCAATGTGCCACTCAATCGGCCTGGAAATTGCCCCTTTTAATGAAAGAATGTACAATGAAACCAATTTTATCATAGGCTAATTGATATAAACAAGACATGTTTCTATGGCACATTTCTTGTCACAAAAACGTCACCGAATTTCTAAACAAAGTCCCAAAACACATCTAATGTTAAACATTGAAATAAATGTGAGCTATATATACATTTAAAGATTCATAAAAACAAATAGGATATGGTTTTCCAACCTGCTTATTCTAGTTCAGGGTCTTGAGTGGCCCGAGCCTGTCCTGGCAGTTCGGGTAGCAAGGCAGGAACTCACCTTGGACAGGATGCCATTCCATCACAGGGACACTCACACGCACCCACACTCACTCAAGACTAGGACAGTTGAGGCATGCCTATTCATGTTACATGAATCTTTGTGATGTACAAGAAAACTGGAGTACTCAGAGAAAACCCATACAGACATGGGAGAACATGGAAACTCCACACAAACAGCAGCCCCGGGCCAGGAATCTATTTTTTTTTCCTTACTGATGTTCTAAAGAAACAATGTTGAATGAACCTTATTTGAGGATCTGCTATATTTAATAATGTCCCTTTCTGTTGCACACTAATAGATGTGCTGGTGGGAGATACTTAAATTTTTAATCCTAGACTCACGTGTGTTTAGATCTAGGAAAGTTACAGACTTTCATGGAGAAATCAGAGTTTATTCGCCTGGAGGAAATGTTCAACAGAAGCCAAAGTTGATTCATCTGAAAAAAAAAAGCCTCAGCTCTAGGTCATTATCATGTTCTTATTACCAGAAAGATGGTAATTACAGTCACAGAGCTTATATAGAACCCTCTTCCTGTGGGGCATCTCTTAAAGATACAGTGAGGGTGTGTATTAAACACATCAGGAAGTGAATATTTATCATTCTATTCTTGCCCTCTATTAAAAAAAAGAAAAAAGTTTTAATTGAAAATAACATTCAAGTTATTTTTTATTTGAAGTTAATATCTAGAAAATATAAAAATTAATAAAAGTATAAAATTTTAATACTATTTTGGTAAAATCAGACTCTCTTGGGAGATGATCCATTTATTGTTACCAATTTGCTAGGGATAAGAAGGAAGTGAGGCATGCTCCTCAAAGACATAAGCTAAACGTCCTTATCAAAGAAAAGTAAGATATTTGACAGAAAGAACTAGCTACTATCATGTTGCTTTTAAATCCCTGACCCCATTCTACAACCTGCGCTTAAGAGTAGTACTAGCCAAACAAAAAAACAATACAAAAGATCAATTAAACCAAGAGTTGGTATTATGAAAAGATAAACAAAATCGACAAACCCTTAGCACGACTAACCAAGAAAGAGAGAGGACCCAAATTAATATCAGAAATGAAAGAGGAAAAGTGACAATAGATACCACAGAAATACAGAAAATTTTAAGACAATACTATGAGCAACTATATGCTAACAAATTCGACAGTCTGGAAGAAATGGATAAATTTCTAGAAGCATACAATCTACCAAGTCTGAACCAAAAAGAAACAGAAACTCTGAACAGACTGATTACTGCCAAAGAAATTGAATCAGTAATCAACAATCTTCCAACAAACAAAAGCCCTGGACCAGATGGCTACACAGGTGAATTTTACAAAACATTCAAAAAAGAATTAGTACCTATTCTCCTCAAACTATTCCAAAAAATACAGAAGGAGGGAAGGCTCCCAAACTCTTTCTATGAAGCCACTATCACCCTGATTCCTAAGTCAGACAAAGATATTACAAAAAAGGAAAACTACAGGCCAATATCACTAATGAACATAGATGCAAAAATTTTCAACAAAATACTAGCAAACCGAATTCAGCATCTCATTAAAAAGATCATACACCACGATCAAGTGGGATTCATTCCTGGTATGCAAGCCTCGTTCAATATCTGCAAATCAATTAACGTAATACATCACATTAACAAAATGAAAAATAAAAATCATATGATCATATCAATAGATGCAGAAAAGGCATTTGACAAAATCCAGCAGCCATTTATGATAAAGACTCTTAACAAAGTGGGAATAGTGGGATCATACCTCAGCATAATAAAGGCCATATATGATAAGCCCACAGCAAACATCGTTCTCAATGGGGAAAGGCTGAAAGCTTTCCCCTTAAGATCAGGAACAAGACAAGGCTGCCCACTTTCACCACTTCTATTTAACATAGTTCTGGAAGTTCTAGCCACAGCAATCAGACAAGAAAATGAAATAAAAGGCATCCAAATTGGAGAAGAGGAAGTAAAATTGTCATTATATGCAGATGACATGATACTATATATAGAGAATCCCAAAGACTCCACCAAAAAACTGCTAGAACTGATACACGAATTTGGTAAGGTAGCAGGATACAAAATTAATATTCAGAAATCAGTGGCATTTCTATACAATAATAATAAACTATCAGAAGAAATCAGGAAATCAATCCCTTTTACAATTGCTTCAAAAACAATAAAATATCTAGGAATCAATTTAACTAAAGAAGTAAAAGACCTGTACTCACAAAATTATGAGACACTGAAGAGAGAAATCAAAGAAGATACAAATAAATGGAAATACATACTATGCTCACGGATAGGAAGAATTAATATAGTTAAAATGTCAATACTACCTAAAGCAATATATATATATTCAATGCAATTCCAATCAAACTACCAAGGACATTTTTCTCTGAAATAGAACATAGAATCCTAAAATTTATATGGAGTCACAAAAGACCCCAAATAGCTACAGCAATGTTGAGAAATAAGAACAAAGTGGGAGGCATCACACTACCTGACATCAAAACATACTACAAGGCTACAGTAATCAAAACAGTATGGTACTGGCATAAAAACAGACACACAGACCAATGGAATACAATAGAGAGCCCAGGAATAAACCCATCTATATACAGTCATTTAATCTATGACAATGGAAGCAAGAATTTACACTGGAGTAAAGATAGTCTATTTAATAAATGGTGCTGGGAAAGTTGGACTGACACGTGCAAAAAAATGAAAATAGACCATGTACTTACACCATATACGAGAACAAACTCAAAATGGATTAAAGACTTAAATGTAAGACATGAAACTATAAAACTCCTAGAAGAAAATATAGGGAGTAAGTTCGCAGACATTACCCTGAGTAATATTTTTACTGATATATCCCCTCGGGCAAGGGAAATGAAAGAAAAAATGAACATATGGGATTATATCAAACTTAAAAGTTTTTTCACAGCAAAGGAAATCATCAATAAAACAAAAAGGCAGCCTACTGAATGGGAGAAGATATTTGCCAATGATATATCTGATAAGGGGTCGATATCCAAAATTTATAAAACACTCATGCAATTCAACACCAAAAAAACAAACAACCCAATTAAAAAATGGGCAGAGGATATGAGGAGGCATTTCTCTAAAGAGGACATACAGTTGCCCAACAGGCATATGAAAAATTGTTCAACCTCACTAATCATCAGAGAAATGCAAATAAAAACCACAATGAGATACCACCTCACTCCAGTCAGAATGTCTATCATCAACAAATCAACAAACAACAAGTGTTGGCGAGGGGTGGAGAAAAGGGAACCCTGGTGCACTGTTGGTGGGACTGCAAATTGGTGCAGCCATTATGGAAATCAGTATGGAGGTATCTCAAAACACTGGAAATGGAACTGCCGTATGACCCAGCAATTCCACTCTTGGGAATCTACCCAGAGGAATCCAAGGTGCTAATTCAAAAAAATATATGCACCCCTATGTTTATTGCAGCTCTATTTACAATAGCCAAGACTTGGAAACAACCAAAATGCCCATGAGTAGATGACTGGCTTAAGAAACTGTGGTACATTTATACAATGAAGTATTACTCCGCTATAAAGAAGAATGAAATTGTACCATTTGCAACAATATGGATGGACCTAGAGACTATTATGTTGAGTGAAATAAGTCAGTCAGAGAAAGACAAATACAACATGATCTCACTTATATGTGGAATTTGAAAAACTGAATGAATGAGCATAAGAAACAGAAATAGTTTCATAGATATAGAGGAAAAACAGCGTTGCTAGTTGGGAGAGGGGTGGGGATGAGGGAGAAGGGGAAAGGATTAGACAGCATAAATGGGTAACTACAGTATTGTCACAGGGATATGAAAGACAGTTTGGGGAATATAATGTTGTTAAAATTTTGTGGGGTGTCAGATGGTCACATGTTTTGTTAGGGAAATCACCTCATGGATGGAGTAGAGGCTTGATCACGGCACTGTATACCTGAAATTGATGTTGTATAATATTGTATGCCAACTGTAATTGAATATATAGACAGTCACGGGATGTGGATTATATGGTGGAAGGGAGTCAAAGGAATTGTAATAGATAGTATGATATGGGGGGGAGGAGTGGGAGGGGAGAATTGGGGAAAGGGGTTGTCACTTTGAGGGGTAAAAAGTATAACTACTGCACTTTGTTGTACACCTGAAGCTAATAAAAGTACATATAAATTAAAAAAAAAAAGAGTAGTACTAGCCAAGAATGTGGCAACATGTGAGGACTGTCTAGCCACTAGAAAATATTTTAACTTCTACTCCTCTCACCCCTCTACTCTTTTGTTGATGTTCATTCCTTATTACATCAAAACAAGTGATAGAGAGATGAAAAGCCATTACTAGAGCAAGGAAGACACAAAAAGTATCCAGAAAATATTGTCATTCAGGTAATCTACAGTTTCTTAGATGTCTATGGATAAGACTCAGATGTTCATAAAAAAAAGTCCCCTGAACTTTCAGCAAAGTTCTGTTGATATATTGTACATTTTTCTGTGGAGATTGTTCACAGTTTAAGGGTATAAAGAGTTTGGTATTAAATAAAAATTTAATCTCTATTTAAAAAATATCTTTAGAAAGAGGTAATAATGTTGATCCCAGAGTCTTACCTTTTCCACAAAATACAGAATGCCCTCATGGCCACGCTGGCCAGGAGGTTTCCAGCTTAGCACCACATAGCTCCGGGTAGCCTCAGTAACAGAGAGGTCTGTGGGAGGTCCAGGAATAATACCCTCTGAAAAACAACAAGGAAAGTGAAGAGCACATACTTTTGGATACCCAGGATACTCAGAGTCACAGAGTTTCTCTCTTACTGGAGGAAGAGTTAATTACTGCTTCACAGTATAAAGAAGTACCTTGTCTCTAAAATTCTTCCTAAACAATCATTCATTCATTGAAAGCCACAATTTTACTCTCTTTGCTTGACAATTTTAATTTTCTCATTAGTCCTAAAAAACAGTAGCAATGACACAAGTTACCTTTTCTATCTTTACACAAAGGAGTGGAATCATAGTTTTCAAATGCTCTTATTTATTTTTAATTTTTTAATTTTTGAATTATAGTTGACATACAATATATTAGTTTCAGGTATGTACAACATAGTGAGTACACATTTATATGATGTATAATACAAAGAGATCACCCTGATAAGTCTAGTGCCCATCTGACATCATATATAGTTATTGACATATAATATTACTGACTATATTCCCTATGCCGTACTTTACATACCCATGACTATTTTGTAAGTACCAATTTGTACTTCTTTTTTTTTTTAAAGATTTTATTGGGGAATCGGGGAAGGGGAAAAGGCAAGCTGCTATCCTTTTGTTCTTCAGTCTAGTTGTGGAGGACGTCGCTTGACTGGCCCATGTTGGTATTATCATTGCGCTCTTCCTGGGTGGGGCAGTTGCTTGCTGGCCATTGGACAGCCGCTCACTTGAAAGCGCATGTCACCTGCTGGCCAGCCCGCCCCACTGCAGCCTACGCCTTCGCCAGTGACTCATGGTAACCCAGATCTAGGTCGAGCTGTTGTTCACCATCTTAGCTGTAGAGGGCGCAGTGTCACTGGCCCTCATGTGGCATCCAAATTGGGGCCCTGCTGCTCAGAGCTGGTATCCCAAGCCAACTCTTTTTCTTTTTTTTTTAAAGATTTTATTGCAGAATTAGGGGAGCGGAACAGTGTTGGGGAATTGGGGAAAGGGACCAGCCAAGTTGCTGTTCTTCAATCTTGGTTGTGGAGGGCGCCAGTCACCATCTGGCTCACGGTGGGCACCTCATGGCCTCTAAGCTCCAGGTGCTGTGTTCCATCTTAGTTGCAGGTGGGCGTAGCCACCATCCCATGCAGGAGTCGAACCAGCAGCCTTGTTGTTAAGAGCGCACGCTGTATCCACTGAGCCATCTGGGTGGCAGTTCACCTCAAGGTGCCAAGCTCAGTCTTTGTTGCGGGTGGGCATAGCCCACCAATGAACAGTCAATCTTGTTACACCAGCTGAGCCATCCCGCCACCTGCTGGCAGCTCAGCAACAGCTGAGCCAGGGTGCAGCGTTCACTGGTCCATGTGGGAATCAAACCGGCGGCCCTATTGCTCACAGCCCGTGCTCTAAGCCAACTCTTAACCAGTTGAGCCACTCGGTCAGTCCCCAAGCCAACTCTTAATCAACATGCCACTCAGCCCAATTTGTACCTCTTAATCTAGTCACCTTTTTCATCCAGCCTTCCAACCCTCCTCCCACCTGGCAGTCATCAGTTTGTTCTCTGTATCTATGAGTTTGTTTCTGTTTTGTTTGTTCATTTACTTTGTTTTTTAGATTCCACATATAAGTGAAATCATATGGTATTTGTCTTCCTCTGTCTGATTTATTTCACTTAGCATAATACCCTCTAGGTCCACCCAGTTGTCACAAATGGTAAGATTTCATTGATTTTTATGGTCAAGTAATATTCCATTGTTTATATGTACCACCTCTCCTTTATCCATTCATCTGTCAATGGACACTTAAGTTACTTCTATATCTTAGCTATTGTAAATAATGTTGCAATGAGCATAGGGGTGCATATATCATTAGAATTAGTGTTTTGGGTTTCCTTGGATAAATATCCACTGATGAAATTACTGGATCATATATAGCTCTATTTCTAATTTTTTGAGAAACCTCCATACTGTTTTCTGTAGTGACTGCACCAATTTACAATCCCACCAACAGCACACAAGAGTTCCTTTTTCTCCACATCCTCACCAACACTTGTTTGTTGACTTATTGATGATAAATCATTTTGACAGGTGTAAGATGTTATCTCACTGTGAGTTTAATTTACACTTCATTGATAATTAGTGATGTTGAGCAACCTTTCATATGTCTATTGGCCATCTATATGTCCCCTTTGGGAAAATGTCTATTCAGGTCCTCTGCCCATTTTTTAATCGGATTGTTGGGTTTTTTTGTTTGGTTTTTTTTTTTTGGTGTTAAGTTGTGTGAGTTCCTTATATATTTTGGATATTAACCCCTTGTCAGGTATATCACTGGAAACTATTTTCTCCCTTTTAGCAGGTTGTCTTTTTGTTTTGTTGATGGTTTCCTTCACTGTGCAAAAACATTTTATTGGGTTGTCGGAAAAGTCATGATATATTTTGCCTTTTTTTATTCAAAGGTCATTTATTTATATAAAGAATAAAGATCAATCAATGATATATTACCCATTTGGTTTGATAACCTTTTGCCATCTTTCAGTGAGCTTCATAATTCCTCATTCATAGAAGGACCTGTCTTTATTTGCGAAAAACTAAAGAAGGTGCTGATTTACAGCCTCATCTGAATTGACTGTTATACCATGCAAGGAGTTTTGAAGAGAGCAAAACAAGTGAAGTCTGATGGCTCAAGGTCAGGTGAGTATGGTGGGTGTGGCAACACATCCCATCCAAGCTCCAATAATTTTTCACAGGTGATCAAATTTTTGTGTGGCCTTGCTTTGTCACGATGGAACACAACTCTTGAAAGTTAAAGAGATCTAGGGCTGGCCGAGTGGCGCATCGGTTAAGAACTTGCTTGGGACACCAGCGGCCCTGGTTCGGATCCCACATATGAGGGTCAGTGACACTGCCCTCTACAGCTAACAACAGCTCCACCTGGAGCTGGGCTGCACGAGCCCCAGCAATGGTGTAGGCTGCAGTCCCTGCTGCAGTGGGCTGCCATAGGCTACAGTGAGTGGCCAGCAGCCAGCGTGCGTGGCCGGCAGCCAGCGTGAGCTGCCAATAGCCCCGGTGAGCGACCAGCCAGAGGCCAGCAACTGATCTGCCTCATCCGGGAAGAGCGCAATGACGATACCAACATGGGCCAGTGAAGCAACGTCCTCCGCAACTAGACTGAAGAACAAAAAGACAGCAACTTGTCTGTTCTCCTCCCCCAATTCCTCAACGCTGTTCCCCTCCCCCAACTCCCCAATAAAATCTTAAAAATTAAATTAAATTAAAGAGCTCTGGATGTTTCTGGATGATGTTTTCGTTCAAACTGTCTAATCGCCAACAGTACACATTCGAATTGATTGTTTGGTTCCTTGGTAGGAGCTCGAAAAACACAACACCTTTAAAATCCCACCACACTGAGAGCATAGCCTTCCTCCGACATGAGAGCATGTCTGCTTTCGATGTCATTTGAGGCGAATCATCATGTCGAGTCCAAGACCTTTTGCGCACCACATTGTTGTAAACAATCCACTTCTCATCATCAATTAACAGTCGCTTCAAAAAAGGGTCGTTTTCCTCAAGTTTAATGAGCATATGGCTTATGTATATATGTGCTGCCAAGTGAACTTCTTTGAGTTCATGCGGAACCAAATATCAAGCTTGCTTATGTATCCCAGCTTCTTCAGGTGGTCATGAATGCTTGAATAATGGATGTTCAATATTTCTTCAATCTCTTGTGTCATGTAACGTGGGTTTGACTTGATCAGTGCCTTTATTCTGTTGTCATCAATCTCGGTGGGCCTCCCTGACCAAAGAGTCATTGAGATCAAAATCACCAGCACAAAATTTCGTGAACCATTGTTGGCACTGACATTCTTGTAGAGCATTCTCACCATAAACTTTATGCAACTTTTCACAAGCTTGACGCGTATTCCTCCCTTTATGAAAGTAAAACAGTAAAATATGGCAAAAATGCACAGTTTGGTCTTCCATCTTCAACTTGTTGTAAAATCTCCAAAACGCAGCCAAATCAATGTTTTTTTAGAACGAAGCTATATCTTTCAGCTGTCATATGACATAGCAATAATAAAGATGTGAATGACTCCAGTACTTCCAAAAATGAACTAGTGCCATCTGTTGCAAACATGCATCATGAGTTTTCTGACATCCCAATAGTTTGATGTACTTCCCATTTATTCATATTTTTCTTTTGTTTCTCTTTACCAAAGAGAGATATTAAAAAAAAATAATGTTACCCAGAGTGATGTCAGAGTTTATTGCCTAGGTTTTCTAGGAGTTTCATGGTTTAGGGTCTTACATTTAAGTCGTTAATCCATTTTGAGTTTATTCTTGTGCACGATGTAAGAAAGCAGTCTAGTTTCTTTACTTTTCTTTTTCTTTTTGAACACATCTGTTCAATTTTCCCAACACCATTTACTGAAGAAACCATCTTAACTTTGTTTCATACTCTTGCTTCCTTTGTCACAGATTAATTGACCATATAGATGTGGGTCTATTTCTGGGCTCTCTAATCTGTTCCATTAATCTATGTGTCTGTTTTTTATACCAGTGCCATGCTGTTTTGATTACTATAGCCTTTTAGTATAGTTTGATAACAGGTAGCATGATATCTCCAACTTTGTTATTCTTTCTCAAGATTGCTTTGGCTATTCATGGAAACTATACAAATGATACAGATTAACTTCTAAGGATGAAAAGTATAAAGTCTATGATGAAAACATAAACCCATTGGCTGGACTTCTCAGCAGGTTAAACACTGAAGAAGAAAAGGATAGTAAAATTAATGACACAGCAGTAGAAAACATCTGAAATGAAATATAGAAAGAAAACAACTGAAGGAAAAATAAACACAGCATCAGTGAGCTGTAGTCTCAAATGATATGTAATTAGAGTTCCTGAAGTAAAGAAGAGAGAAGGTGATACAGAAAAAAAATATTTAAAGAAATATTGTGAAAATTTTTCCAAATCTGATGAAAACTATAGATTCACAGATCCAAGGAACTTGTAAACCCCAAGAATAAGATACATACAGGAAATAACACAAATGAACATCATCATCAATTTTCTAAAACCAGTCACAAGAAAATTATTTTAAAATCAGATAGATAAAAAGGGTACATTACACACAGAGGAACAAAATTAAGAATAACAGCAGTCATTCTTATAGTTGCTTATATAAAGCAACCTCTTTAAAGAACTGAATGAAAACTGTCAACCTAGAATTCTATACCCAGGGAAGGTATATTTTTTAAATGAAGATGAAATAGAGACTCAGATATACAAAAAATAAAATACTTCATAACCACCAGGACTACACTATAAAAAATATTAAAGTAAGTGTTTCAGGTAGAAAGGAAATCATATCAGATGGAAATCCATGTGTACACAAAAAAATGACGAGCAACAGAAATGGTAAAAATGTGAGTGAATACTGAAAACTTATTTCTTTTTAAATCTTTTTGAAAGATAAGTGACTGTTTGAACCAAAATAACAACATTGTATTGTGCAATTTAAAATATAGACATAAATAAAATGTATGACAATAACAGCACCATGGCAAAGGGACTGAAATTATATGCTAACACTAATCAAAAGAAATCCAGAATGGTTATAGTAATATCAGACAAACTAGATTTCCAAGCAAAAAAACATTAGTGTGGACAAACGGAGTCACTTTGTAATAATAAAGGTCAATTCAGGAGAGGCTATAACAATAAAAATGTTCATACATATAATAACAGAGCATCAAAATACATGAAGCAAAATCTAAAAATGATAAACACACCATTTAGTTTGAGATTTCATCACTACTTTATCAATAATTGATAGAACAAGTAAATAGAAAATCATTAAGGACATAAAGACTCAATTGAAATCCCAGCAGATTCTTTGTATAAATTGATAAACTGGCTTTAAATTTTTCATGAAAATGTAAAGACTTAGATGAGCCAAAACAAGTTTGGGGGGAAAAGAAAGGTTAGAGGATTTATACAACCTGATTTCAAAACTATGAAGCTTAAAAAAAAAAAAGACACTTATAAAAGCTACATTAATCAAGACAGTGTGATATTGGTGTAGGGAAAATAAAGTTGACCAATATAGATTGCAGAAATAGATCCAAAATATGCATTTAATTGACTTTGACAATGGTTCCAAGGCAATTAATTGAATGGGAAAAGATAATATTTTCAACAAATATTGCTGAAATAATTTGATAGCAATATGCAAAATAAATAATTTAGACCTTTACTTCACACAATATAGAAAAATTTAATTTGAAATGCATCATAGATTGAAATGTATGAGCTAATGCATAAACATTTCAAGAAAAAAAGAGAAAAAATATCTGAGCGAACTTGGATTTGGCAGATATGATGCAAAAATGGCAAATACATACATTAAAAGAAGTTCAACACTATTAGGGAAGTGCAAAATAAAACCACTATGCACCTGCTATGAAATACCACTATAATATAAAACACCACTATGCATCAGGAGAATGGCTAAAATTAAAAAGATTGACCATGCCAACTTCTGGTGACAGTATGGAGCAATGTGAACTCTCATAGAATACTACTGATGGGAACGTAAAATGTTACCATTTTGGAAAACATTTGGCAGTTTCTTTAAAAATTAATTATAAACCTACCATATGACCTATCCATTTAAAAGAAAGCTTATGTCCACACAAACACTTAACAAGGATTTTTATAGAAACTTTCAATGGTGAATGGATAAATTGAAATGAACTGATACATGCATCAACATGGATAGATCTCAAAATAATTATGCAGAGTGAAGGAAGCCAAACAAAAATGAGTATGATTCTATTTATCTAAAATGTGGACAACACAAACTATAGTGACAGAAAGCAGGTCAGTGATGGCCTGGAGATGGGTAAAGGGATGGGAGAGAGATATTATTACAAAAGGACTTGAAGAAATTTTAGGGGTGATGGATATGTTCATTATTTTGATCATGGTGATGGTTTCACAGATGAACACACCTGTAAAATTTATCAAATTGTACGTTTTACAGACATGAAGATAACTGTGTGTCAATTATGCCTCAATAAAATTTCTTTTTCAATAAAGGTTTTTTAAAAAAGTGATTCTCTGACAGTAAGTTAATTTTTGATCTCCAAATATTTCAGAATGTTCTTTCCAAAACACCTTAAAAATACACACTGAACCCTCCACAACAAAAGCTAAATCACATAGCAAAACATTGGCAATAGTATATGGGGAAAATGTAGCTTTTACCTGTAGGTTCCTCTTCAGTGACAATGATCTGTCCAGTCCAGGGTGCTGAAGGGCGACCTGAACAGAAATAAATACAAAAGTCACAAGCAGCAGTTTCAACTGCACTGATAAACTGGCCAGATTAGTCACAAATGGATTTCTTACTAGTTTGCTTATATATTTTGCTAATGAATCTTACTGAGTATGTATATGGTATTGTGGCCTCAAAGAATTCAAAATCTGCTAGTGCCTAGAACCTGCCTGAACTGAGTTGACATTTCTAGAATTGTACTTACATAAGTGTAAATAACCTGTATTCATTTACTGTTCAATATGGATCTCCTGAAATATGTAGGCTCTGGTGTTCCTTCTTAAGAGATAACATGTAATGACTGGATTAAGAAATTGTGGTAAATTTACACAATGGAGTATTATGCAGCTATAAAGAAGAAAGAAATTGTACCATTTGCAACGATATGGATGGACCTAGAGAACATTATGTTAAGTGAAATAAGTCATAGAAAGACAAATACCATATGATCTCACTTATATGTGGAATCTCAAGAACTGAATAAATGAGCGAAATAAACAGAAATAGTCTTAGAGGCACAAAGGAAAAACTGATGAGGGCTAGATGGGATGGGGGCAGGCATGAGGGAGAAGGAGAAGGGACGAGGCAACATAAACTGGTAATACAATACTACTGCAGAGACAGAAGAGACAGTTTAGGGAATATAATCAATAATGTTGTAAATATTTTCTTAGGGGACCAGATGGACTCATGTCTTGTTAGGGAGATCACTTCATTGATGCTGTAGTGGCCTCATTACTGCACTGTACATCTGAAGCTGCCGCTGATTAATATTAGATGTTGACTATAATTTAACACATAAATAGTCATGGGATGTGGAATATAGGGTAGAGATGTAGTCAATAGAATTGTAATAGATATATGTGATATTGGGGGTGGGGGGGCAGTGGAGGGAGGAGGGGTAGACACTTTGTAATGGGTGAAAAAGATAACTATTGCATAGTTTGTACATCTGTAACTATTAATAATAATAATAATAATTATTATTATTATTACATATAAAAAGAGATAACATGTATTTGAGAGAAACCTTTCAGGAACAATTGTAAGCCCAGTAGTTTATTCATCTGTCATAATGAAGATAAAAAAGGAGAGGAACACTGACCCTGCAGTAAAGCTCAACAAAGCAATTTCTTTACATTAGAAGAATGTTATTTACAGAGGAAACCAGTTTAGATTCTAAGTGAGGAAAATGGATAAGACAGGCAGTATAAAGAGGAAATTTATTTCTGTGATCCCACAGACATCACAAAGAGAATGATTCAACTCCTGCTTTAATCAAGGGGCTTTGTGCAAAAACAGAAAGGTGATAAACAAGACAACTTATTTTAAATTCAAACAAATCTTATTTTCATTGGAATTTATAAAACAGGAGTAAATGTAAGTATGAGATGGAATTGGGAAAGAGAGAGGGAAGTTGGATGGTAAGTGAAAAGTGATTAGAGAACAATCAAGTAGACTGATTAGAAACAGTCTACAGAGAAAATGTATCATTATTTTACTTAGAGTTTTATGATGCCACTACATGTACTTAAGGTAAAGGATAGCACTGCAAATATGGCATAGACCAGTAGTCCTCAACTAGGGTGATTTTTGTCTCCCAGGGACATTTGTAATGTCTAGGGACAATTTTGATTGTCACAAGGGGGGAAGGGAGGTGTTATTGGCATCTAGTGAGTAGAGACCAGAGATGCCTCAGTGTTTTTTGGGTTTTTTTTTGAGGGCAGTGTTACTGGCCCTCGTATGTGGGACCGAACCAGGGCTGCTGGCTTCCCAAGCAAGTGCTTAACCACCATGCCACTTGGCTGGCCCCAGAGATGCTACTAAACATTCTACCATGCACAGGATAGCCCCCCACAACAAAGAATTATCTGGCCTAAAATCTCAATAAGGCCAAGGTTGAAAAATCTGGTATAGAGAGTAAAATGTTAATTTCCAGCAATTTCTTTATGATGTCATTTTGTGGTGCCTATTAATGAGGATGCCATATGGGTTCCCATGAAATGAATGCACAGCATAATTCATGTACCATGGTTTTGACATAGACACTTGGAGGCTAAATATATGAAAATATATTATTTTTGACTGTCTAATATGGAAACTCAACTATAGATCAGATATAATATTGTAAATCTGTTCTTCCTTATATAAAAAGAAACTCACTGTATTGAGATATTAATGCTGTAAGGGAAAAATTAAGCTAAAGAAATTTATCTCACAGTTTTACGAACTGAACCAGAAAGAAAGTATATTTGGAGCACCCCACAAAAATGATTAAAAATTGACTTCCCATAAAATGGCTGAATAGAGAGACGCTATGCCAACTGCCTCCCAGGATTACACCAAAATTACTAATAATTTATACAGCATTCAATCTCGGAAATCCCTGAACACTAGATGAACAAAAACTCTAAACAGAGGATTTAAAGAGGAGGCCACATCATATCTGGTGATCTATCTAATACAACGAAGCAATCACAGAGTGACAGACAGAATAAAGAAATAAAGAAACATGTCTCAAGTAAAAGATCAGAAGAAACCTCTAGAAATAGAACTAAATGAAACAGAGGGATCCAACCTTTCAGAGACAGAGTTTAGAACACTGATGATAAGAATGTTTAAGGAACTCAGCATGGACATAAAGAAAGATAGGGAAATCATAAAAAACAACCAGTTAGAACTAAAGAATACAATAACTGAAATGAAGAACACACTCGAAGGAATCACCAATAGATTAGATGAACCAGAGGACTGGATCAGCGATTTAGAAGACAAAATAGCAGAAATGACCCAGATGGTACAACAAAAAGAAAAAATAATAAAAAACAATGAAAATAGCTGAAGAGACCTGTGAGATATGAAAGGCAATAACCTTTGACTCATAGGAGTACCAGAAGGAGAAGAGAAGAAGCAAGGGATTGAGAATGTATTTGAAGAAACAATGACTAAAAACTTAACTATCCTGGTGAAGGAAATCAACATACAAGCCCAGGAAGTGCAGAGTTCCAAACAAGCTGAACCCAAACAGGCCCACATCAAGACACATCAGTTAAAATGGCAAAGCTTAAAGACAAAGACAGAATCCTAAAAGCAGCAAGAGAAAGACAGCAGGTTACATACAAAGGAATTCCTATAAGACTAACAGCTGACTTTTCTACCGAAACTCTGTAGGCCAGAAGGGAGTAGCAGGAAATATTCAAAGTGACACAAAATAAAGGCCTACAACCAAAATTGCTCTGCCCAGCACAGTTATCACTTAAAATTGAAAAAGAGAAAAAGAGCTTCTCAGAAAAGAATAGGTTTAAGGAATTCATTACCACCAAGCCAGCATTGCAGGAAATGTTAAAGGTATATTTAAAACAGAAGAAAGGGGGTAAACAACCCAGGAAGACAAGAAATACAAATAAAAAAATGGCAATACATATGTACCTTTCGATAATCACTCTAAATGTGAATGTGCTAACTGCTCCAATCAAAAGACAGAGAGTGGCTGAGTGGATAAGAAAACAGAACCAATGCATATGCTGTCTACAAGAGACACACACAGACTGAAAGTAAAGGGATGGAACAAGATATTTCATGCAATGAAAATGAGAAAAAAGCTGGAGTAGCAATACTTATTTTGGACAAAATAGACTTTAAAATGAAGACTACAATAAAAGACAAAGAAGGGCACTACATAATAATGAAGGGATCAATTCAACAAGAGGACATAACCCTAGTAAACATCTATGCACCCAATATAGGAGCTCCTATATATATATATATATATAAAACAGATTTTGACAGACATAAAGACAGAGATCAACAGTAACACTATCGTAGTAGGGGACTTCAACACCCGTTGTCACCAATGGACAGATCCTCTAGACAGAAAATAAGCATGGACACAGTGGCCTTAAATGACACTTTAGACCAGTTGGATTTAGTTGATACTTTTAGAGCATTTCAGCCCAAAGCTACAGAATATACATTCTTCTCAAATGCACATGGAACATTTTCCAGGATAGACCCCATGGTAGACCACAAAACAAGTCTCAATAAATTTAAGAAGATTGAAATCATATCAAGCATCTTCTCTGACCACAATGCTATGAAACTAGAAATCAATTACAAGAAGAAACCTGGAAAGCACATAAATACATGGAGGGTGAATAACATGCTACAAAATAGCGAGTGGGTCAAAAATGAGCTCAAGGAGGAAATCTAAGATAACTCGAGACAAACGAAAATGAAAACACCACAACCCAAAATCTCTGGGATCCAGTGAAAGCAGTCCTAACAAAGAAGTTCATAGCAGTACAGGCCTACCTAAAGAAGGAAGAAAAATCTCAAATCAAAAGACTATCTTTACACCTAGGGGAACTGGAAAAAGAACAGCAAAACAAGCCCAAATGAAGTACAAGAAAAGAAATAATAAAGTTCTGAGCAAAAATAAAGGAAATAGATCCAAAAAAACAACAACAATACAGGCGATCAATGAAACCAAGAGCTGGTTTTTTGAAGGGATAAACAAAATCGACAAACTCTTCACCAGACTCACCAAGAAAAACAGAGGACCCAAATTAATAAAATCACAAATGAAAGAGGAGAAATGACAACAGATACCACAGAAATACAGAAAATTTTAAGAGAATACTACGAGCAACTATATGCCAACAAATGGGACAATCTGAAAGAAATGGATAAATTTCTAGAAGCATACAATCTACCAAGTCTGAACCAAAAAGAAACAGAAACCCTGAACAGACTGATTACTACTAAAGAAATTGAATCAGTAATCAACAAGCTTCCAACAAACAAAAGTCCAGGACCAGATGGCTTCACAGGTGAATTTTGCAAAACATTCAAAAAATAATTCATACATACTCTTCTCAAACTATTCAAAATAATATAGAAGGAGGGAAGACTCCCAAGCACATTTTATGAGGCCATTATTACTGTGATCCCAAAATCAGACAAAGATATTACAAAAAAGGAAAACTACGGGCGGATATCCTTAATAGGTGCATCATAGATGCAAAAATCCTCAACAAAATACTAGCAAACCGAATTCAGCATCACATTAAAGAGATCATACACCACGACCAAGTGGGATTCATTCTTGGTATGCCAGCTTGGTTCAACATCTGCAAATCAATTAATGTATAAACATCACATTAACAAAATGAAAAATAAAAATCATATGATCATATCAATAGATGCAGAAAAAGCATTTGACAAAATCCAGCAGCTATTTATGATAAAATCTCTTAGCAAAGTGGGAATAGTGGGATCATATCTCAACATAAAAAAGGCCATATATGATAAGCCTACAGCAAACATCGTACTCAATAGGGAAAGGATAAAAGCTTTCCCCTTAAGATCAGGAACAAGACAAGGCTGCCCACTTTCACCATGTCAATTCAACATAGTTCTGGAAGTTCTAGCCACAGCAATCAGACAAGAAAATGAAACAAAAGGCATCCAAATTGGAAAGGAGGAAGTAAAATTGTCATTATATAGAGATGACATGATACTAGATAGAGAGAATACCAAAGCCTCCACCAAAAAACTGTTAGAACTGATAAAACAATTTTAGAAAGATAGCAGGATACAAAATTAATATTCAGAATCAGTTGCACAATAATAAACTATCAGAAGAAGAAATCAGGAAATCAATCCCTTTTACAATTGCTTCAAAAACAATAAAATATCTAGGAATAAATTTAACCAAAGAAAGAAAAGACCTGTATTCAGAAAATTATAAGACACTGAAAAGAGAAATTAAAGAAGAAACAAATATGGAAATACATACCATGTTCATGGATAGGAAGAATTACTATAGATAAAATGTCAGTACTACCTAAGGCAATATATAGATTCAATGCAATTCCTATCAAACTACCAGGGACATATTTCTCAGAAATAGAACATATAATCCTAAAATTAATATGGAACCATAAAAGTCTTCGAATAGCCATGGCAATCTTGAGAAATAAGAAGAAAGTGGCAGGTATCACGCTACCTGACATCAAATCATACTACAAGTCTACAGTAACCAAAACAGTATGGTACTAGCATAAAAACAGACACATAGACCAATGGTACAGAGTAGAGAGCCCAGGAATAAACCCATCCATGTACAGTAATTTAATAATGGAGGCAAGAATTTACACTGCGGTAAAGATAGTCTATTTAATAAATGGTGCTGGGAAAATTGGACTGACACGTGCAAAAAAATGAAAATGGACCACCTACTTACACCATATATGAGAACAAACTGAAAATGGATTAAAGACTTAAATGTAAGACCTGAGAAGAAAACATAGGGAGTAAATTTGCAGACATTACTCTCAGTAATATTTTTACTGATATATCCCCTCGGGCAAGGGAAATAAATGAAAAAGTGAATATATGGGATTACATCAAACTTAAAAGTTTTTTCACAGCAAAGAAAATCATCAGTAAAACAAAAAGGCAGCCTACTGAATGGAGAAGATATTTTCCAACGATATATCAGATAAGGGGTTAGTATTCAAATTTTATAAAACACTCATGAAACTCAACACCAAAAAACAAACAACCCAATTAAAAAATGGGCAGAGGCCTCCGGACAAATTAAATCATAAAACCTGAGATCTCTTAGTCCTGACAGAGTGCAAATAGAGTTCATCAAATATGCCTATATGTACTAGATCCCTATTAACAGATGCCCCTTACTTAGCTCTCTATTCCCCTGATAGATCTTTCTGCCATTCAGGTCTTAGTGAAAAACTACCTTTTCCAGGACAGATCTTTCCTGGTCACTCTATTGAAAGAAGTTCTCTCATTTCCCTTCCACAGTCAATCTCTATCATATGAATCCACTTTGTTTTCCTCCGGTGACAATCATTATCTAGAATTATTTCGTATTTTTCTTGTTGAAGTTCTTACAGCCCTCACTCCACTAGAATAGCTCTGTGTATCTTGTCCACTGGTACTTAAAACAATGTCTACCTCATATTATTTGCTCAACAAATTTTTGCACAATGAATAAATTAATACATCAGTCAGCATATTCATAGAAGGTGCCACCATTGACATGGTGGGAATGACCACTCTCAAGGAACCCCAGGAAAGAGGAGACTCCCCAAATGAGCTAGGGTGGATGAATATATGAGCGGGCTGTTCACAAACCCATATATCCTAACTCCTGGAAGCATTTGGGGTCTACAAGAGAAACAGGGATTTAAGTTAATAAAGCATGAGAATATGTACATATCCCCAGCCACCAAATCCCCTAGAACTTCATCCTCATCTCTGAATCTTCTCTTCACTTTTTTATAACCCCCTGAGGATACAGTTCTCTGCTGCACTTTCTAGTGGTGGCCTTGATAATACTGGGTCTAGAGGTAGAATAGATGTCTGAATAGTTCTTTGTTGCCCCTTTCAGACAATTCTCACTCCTTGTTGCCTAAACTCCCTTCCAGCTTCAAGGCTCGTATCATCAGTGTTACAGATTAAATTGTGTCTCTCTCACCTCCAAATTCTTATATTGAAATCCTACCCCACAGGACTTCAGAAAGTGTATGCATTTGGAGATAAGGCCTTTAAAGAGGTGATTAGGTTAAAATGAGATAATAGGGTTGAATACTAATCCAGTGTGATTGGAGTCTTTATGAGAAGAGGAGATTTGGACACAGACACACAGAGAAAAGACCATGTGAAGGCAAAGGGAGAAGACAGCCATCTGCAGACCAAGGAGAGAGGCCTCAGAAGAAAGCAACTCTGCTGACACCTTGATCTCAGATATCTAATCTCCAGAACTGTGAGAAAATAAATGTCTGTTTAAACCACAAAAAAAAAAAAAATGGGCAGAGGATGTGAAGAGGCATTTCTCTATAGAGGACATACAGATGGCCAATAGGCATATAAAAAAATGTTCAACCTCACTAATCATTAGAGAAATGCAAATAAAAACCACAATGAGATACCACCTCATTCCAGTCAGAATGGCTATCATCAATAAATCAACAAACAACAAGTGCTGGCAAGGTTGTGGAGAAAAGGGAGCCCTGGTGCACTGTTGGTGGGACTGCAGACTGGTGCAGCCAATATGGAAATCAGTATGGAGGTGTCTCAAAAAACTGGAAATGAAACTACCGTATGACCCAGCAATTCCACTCTTGGATATCTACCCAAGACACTAATTTGAAAAAATATATGCACCCCTATGCTTATTGCAGCATTATTTACAATAGCTAAGGCTTGGAAACAACCAAAATGCCCATTGGTAGATGACTGGATTAAGAAACTGTGGTATATTAATACAATGGAATATCTCCGGTATAAAGAAGAATGAAATTGTACCATTTGCTACGATATGGATGGGCCTAGAGACTATTATGTTAAATGAAATAAGTCAGTTGGAGAAAGACAAATATCATATGATCTCATTTATATGTGGAATCTGCAAAACTAAATGAAAGAGCAAAGTAAACAGAAACACTCTCGTAGATATAGAGGAAAAACTGATGGTTGCTAGGTGGGGGGTTGTGGGGATGAGGGAGAAGGAAAAGGGATTAGACAGCATAAATAGGTAACTACAATATTGCCGCAGGGATATGAAAGACAGTTCATGGAATATAATTAATAATGTTGTAAATATTTTGTGGGGTATCGGATGGTCACATGTCTTGTTAGGGAGACTACTTCATGGATAGAGTAGAGGCTTGATCACTGCACTGTACACCTGAAGCTGATGTTGTGTAATATTATATGCCAGCTGTAATTGAATATATATATATATATATATATATATATATATATATATATTCACAGGATGTGGAGTATAGTGTGGAAGGGAGTCAAAGCAATTGTAGTAGATATATAGGATATGGGGGAAGTGGGGTGGCGAATTGCGGGGGGGTTTTCACTTTGAGGGGTAAAAAGTATAACTATTGCACTGCGTTGTATACCTGAAACTAATTTTTTAAAAATGCTTATTTCACAATAAAAGAATTTTTTTAAAGATGAATAAAAATGCTCTCCAGTCTCTTGGTTTTCGTATTTCATTTCAAACACAGTGCCTGAAACTCAGTTTAACAAGGCAAAGTTGTCTGAATCAAATAAACATAACATAAAATAAAGCCCTTGGTGAATAAATAAGTCAAAAAACAAATACTTTTTGGTTTTCATATTTTCTTCCTAGGATTTTCTGATCATAAAGTATTTCTTAGTCTCTTCTCTTTCTAGTGGAAGTGGAGAAATAACCTTGCAATGAGATCTATTGCAGTGTTATAAAAAAATCTTTAAGCAGATCCTGAAAATTGAAAAACACTTACTTTTAAGTCTAGCTTTTTCAGCTGGATCCAGGGCAGCCACAGGCTCAGAAACACGAGATGGTAAACCTATTCCAGTTTTATTCACAGCTCGAACTCGGAATATATAAGAATGACCTTCTATCAATCCAGTGACTGGGAAACGAGCAAACTTCACAGGTGAGTCATTGCATTGAGACCAGACATCTGTGCCCACCTCACATCTAAGGGAAAGAGAGTGATTGACAAGAATATTAAAAGAAGTATGTCTAAATTAATAACTCCAAAACTGCAAACCCATTCCATTGCTTCAGATCTTCTTTCTATAAAATATCCAGGCCAAGTGTAGATTTATAATTATTTAATTGTGGGTACTCAATTCCACTCAATGGTGATATGTTTTCTTTAATAAGAAGAAAAAAGCCTCATATCCTTCCTGAACACATATGTGTCCTTTGACCTCACTAAAACCAGGCAGCTGAGGGGTCTTGTGTGCTTAGCAGAGGAGTTTGGGGCGGGGGGAGGAAGGGGAGGGAGAAGAAAAAGCAAGCAGGTATGTACAGCCTTTACACTAGCTAGACTAAGGGGGAGGATCCCCAAATATATTCCTGGCTGATGTCTTAAATTCCACCCTTAGTGGCTTCTTTAGGCATTTTCTTTTAAAAATGGAACTGCTGTTGAGAAAGCTAACACCTTAAAATATAACTCTTTGTACTATAGTTTGGAAGAATTCACTCAATGGTCACTACATGTTGTGTGGGTGGGAGGGCGACGAAAGTACTATAATATATTTGCTTCTTAACAGATGAGATTAATGAGCCTCAAGGGAATACCCAGGCCTGGCAGTGGGAGTGTAAGTACTTGGAACCTCAGATTTCTAACTGCTTTTACAGCAGTTGATGCCTGGGAATGGAGTGGCTACACTGCAGGAGACAAAGATGACAGTTCATATCATGCTATTGGTGTGATCAACAGGGCTTTAGGGGCTCAGCATGTAATTGAAGTATACAGGACTAGGATTAAGTAACTCATCATGTTTATGAGCAGAGCACTGCACTTTTAGTTTATAGCATTTCCCCAACACAGCTCTGTGTTCAAAATGTGTAATTCTCAAATGATTCTCATACGGGAGCGGGTTGCCAATGGTAGTGCAAAGGTAGTTGGGGTCGGGGGGTTATCTTCACTTCTTCACCATCACCCTTCCATTCAAGAGGTAAATATTTTCCTCAATCTTATGTAAAGTGCTATGAAATATAGCTTTAATCTCTGCCTTTCCATGCACTTTACCCTAAATCTTCCTTTGTAGAAATTATGGAGCTGCTATGAATGGGGTGTGGGAGGGAGCTGAGAGGGCTAGGACAGTTCTTCAAATAGTCCCTGTCTCTCACTCTATGCAGATATTGTTGTGGTGACCCAATGACCCTACAGCAAGCTGCCCAGCCCGCATGTGGGCAGAAAAAAGGTGAAGAGCAGCTCCTTTGGAGATGTCTGCAGCAGTAGAGCAGAAAGAACACAAACTTACAGCCAGGCTGCTCTTTGAATTCTAGTTCTGCTAGAATTACACTGTGTGAATTATTATTTCCTCAATAGCATGGGGTCAGTTACTCACTTCCTACTTGTAATAATAGTACCTACCTTTCAAATGATAGTTTATGGGTTAGTGGTTAATATATGTGAAGTATATAAAACAGTGCCATGCACATGACAAATGCTTAATAAATATTAGCCATAATATGGTTATTCTTATTATGACTAAGGCAAGAGAAAAACAAAATGTACTGATTGCCCCTAATCTTTCACTGATCAAAGTTTACAAATCTCTTTAAAAATTTGCCAAAGACAATAAGGCAGTAACGATGATGAAAAAGAATCTATCTAAAACTTCACAGTTCATCATTACTAAAAGATGAACTAATCTAGAAACACTTAGCTTACAATTAAACCACATATAATTTATTATAAATATTTCTGTGGGTAGTATTGAGTCCAATAGACATATATTTACTTATTGATATAAATATTAGGTTTACTACACCTTGGTACAACCCCACTGTACCACAGCAGCACAAGTCATGTGTCCCTAGTGTTTTGGGTTTTTACAATTAGATTTTATTGCTCAAAAATGGAAAGAGAATTGGAGCAACTATTTGAAACTAAGTCAGACAATAGTGTAGTTAGGTTGATAATATAAAATTATTGTCTATGTGGTCTGAACTCACTGGATAATTAATGTGTAAGACTTAATTACCATAAATATCAGACCATCTAAGTTTGGAGAATGTAAACAGTAAGAACTTATAAATAGAATGTAATTTAATACTATTAGTATTTATTTCTTTGTCTAACTTGAAATCACTTCCTGCTATGTAAATAAGATTTTGTTAGTATTCCTAAAGTATTATTCTTTACTTAATATTCTTAAATTACTGAAATACTAGGAATACAGAATTGAATATCCTATTTCATTTCCAAAGTGGCCTGTATTAGGTCTACAAATTCAAAGTATTCTTGTCAAATTAATGACTTGTGCTGATAGTAAAATTCAAAGATTATCATTGGAATTTAGATATATCTCTATCTATCTATCTATCTATCTATCTATCTATCTATCTATCTATCTGGAGAGAGAGAGAGAGAGAGAGAGAGAGAGAGAGAGAGAGAGAGAGAGAGAGAGAGAGAGAGAGAGAGAGAGAGAGGCACAGAGACAAAAATACAGAGAAAGAGAGAAAAGAGACCAGAAGAGAAAATATTTCACCTAGAAAGGGTGGGAGAAATCAAGCATGTATCACTATGGCCAAATAGCTCTAACTAAAATTAGACTAAGTACTAACTTATCAATAAAATATCCCAGAATAGGACTCCCTCTATCCACAGCTGGCTGTTTCCAAGAGATGATGACATAATCTTTGTTGGCATCCAAGGACACCACATCCAAGGGAGAAGCTGGGGCTCCTTCAATCTCTGCATCAGCATCTGTGGAAATACAAAAGGATTCCATTAGCTCTCTCAGCTATGTCCTGTCAGTCCAGCAGGCTGGGATCTTGGTGCACATATTTCTTACCACACCACTACAGTGGCTACATCTTTGGCTCCAGTAGAGCAAGCTTCAGTCTTGTAATTTGCTTACCAACACAACAGTGTGTGTTTTCATCATCAGTATGAAAAACATTATGTTAGAAAGGGCTCTGAAAAGGACCCGTGACCTTTGTCTCATGGCTCTTGCCTGCTCAAAATGCTCTAAAAGAAAGTAAATACATAGATGTTAGGGATTTCTATTAGAAAAATCTAACATAAGTTGTTCCAGAAAGCCTGTTCTTGAGATAATTATTGTGTAATGTTACTCAGAAACTATGAATGGCTCCAAAGAGAAACAAACAACCCCTCTGTCACCTTCTGGATGAATCCACAAGAGAATAAGAACCATGAAACTTTGCCCAGCCCTATGCTAGGCACTACCATTTTGGAAGAAAAAGGAAAATATTCATTTTAGTCAAATATTTGTGCCCAAACTGAAGATATTTGCAAAAGGAATTCTGATGCAATATCCATATCTGAGCTTAGTTTATCTGCATTTAGTAAAAGTCCAGGATTATACAAGAAACAGAGGACTATTTATGAAATGGGATCCTCTGACGACCTCAGGCATATAACAAAATTGGTGAATCAGAAGGTTTTAGGAGGAGTGGAAGGAGAATGAAAATAATCAGTTAGTAGTCTTTTTAGTGAGAACAATTAAGACAGGAGGCAGAACCTCTGAGGGAGCAAGTCCACATTTGTCAATCCCTTCAAACATCTGGTCAACTCTTTCATAACTGGAGTTAGTAAGAGAGCAGACTGACACATGTAGGAGCCACTTACCCAAGGGAAAACAATCTTCTTATCTGAATAAAAACTTTCTTTTTCTATCAGCTACACTTGTGCAACTCTTATGAGCTACTAAAACATTTAACATGGCAGAAATACTTCTGAATTTAATAGGTTCACATTACCTGTGAAGAATTCAAGTCAATTTGGTTTTGAACATCCTGTTTCCTGCCCCATGAACCTGCAGGAAAGTGTCTCTAGGTAAATGTCTCCTACATAAGTGCTATAGGAGAACATAAACTAATTGGTGCCTAAACCTTAATGCAGAATGCCTCCATGCCACACAACAGGGAGTGAGCATTTTGGTGGGGAGAAACTTCTTTCCTTCTAGGCTTTGAGAGCACTGGGTGGGGGTGAGGGCCAACTGATGGTGAAGGTAGAGCAGAGATGGAATGGACATAGAGATGCTGAGGTTAACAGGCCTCAGGGACTGCTGGAAAGCCACTTAGCTTCTGGAGGCACACACAGCTGGCAACTTCTAGCCATATCCTTTTGTTAAATGCCCATAATGTAAAAACCAGAACTCCTGAGTTGATGGTGTGGAGTTCAGTTCACTGAACAGCCACTGGATGTAATAGCCTGGCAGACACTAGGCATTTTGTAAAATTGCTTATAATATGCCATTTGTGGGGTAGGCTTGACAATCTTTCAAAAAACAGGGTCTGAAAAGTAAAGGTAAAGATGGCGGAATAGACACATGCTATGACAACTGCCTTCCAGGATCACACCAAATATTACAAATAATTTATACAACATTCAACCCTGGAAGTCCCTGGAACACTAGTTGAACAGAACCACTAAACGAAGAATTTAAAGAGGAGGTCATGTTGAGTCTGGTAGGAGGGGTGGAGATGAGAGAGGGCGAACCCCGTGAGGGACACCTCAGCAGTGGGGAGGCTTCTCCGATTGGGGGAGAGACCCTCTGGCCCCACACCGAGCTCACCAGTTACGTTGCCGGGTATAGGAGCTCTATGATAGCTGGCAGTAGAAATTAGTGAGGACTCTCTTTGCTTAGCTCGGCGAGGCTGAGGATGGCTAGAGAACCAGTGGAGCCAACACACAGACTCCCTCACTGGTGAGCACTCAGCTGGTCCCTGGTGGAGGGAGTAGCTGTGTGAGTGTGGCTCAGGAGCCGGTGGGGAAGGACTGAACTGAACGCCTTTGGCATGGGAGCTGGAGGTTTTGGGACCATTGTTCCCTTGGTGTGGAGTTTGCACACAAGTAATGTACAGGAGGGTGCCATTTTGTCACCCTCCCACAGAGGTTCAGGTCCGGGACTGCACTGGTATGGTGGAATTGGCACAGGAGTACGTGTGTGCTTGCGCACGCATGCTGCCTTGGAGCCCCACCCTCCGCACAGCTTGTGCTGCGTAGCCAGGGAAATGCCTGGTGGATGCGCTCCAGCTCCAACAGGCTGTTCATTGAGACGTGGAAGAGCACAAGGGCCCTTGGGTCCCCGCTCTCTGCACTGCACATGCAGAGTTGCCAGACTGGTGATTGGTGGTTGGGCTGCTCGGCCTGATCTGTGAGAGGCTGATTGGGACAGGCTGAGACTGGGAGTTTTCCTGGGAGTGCTGGGCTGTGAGCTGTGTACCTGCATGATCCAGCCGGGGCTTTCCTGGTGATCTATGTAATACATCGAAGCAATCCCAGAGCGACAGCCAGAATGAGGAAACAAAGAAACATGTCACAAGGAAAAGGTCAGAAGAAACCTCTAGAAATGTAACTAAATGAAACAGAGGGATCCAACCTTTCAGAGACAGAGTTTAGAACACTGATGATAAGAATGTTTAAGGAACTTAGTGAGGACATAAGGAAGGATAGGGAAATCATAAAAAACAACCAGTTAGATCTAAAGAATACAATAACTGAAATGAAGAACACACTCAAAGGAATCACCAGTAGATTAGATGAAGCAGAGGATTGGATCAGCAATTTAGAAGACAAAATAGCAGAAATCACCCAGCTGGAACAACAAAAAGAAAAAAGAATGAAAATAGTTGAAGAGACCTGTGGGCAACATGAAGGGCAACACTTGCATCATAGGCATACCAGAAGGAAAAAGGAAGCAAGGGATTGAGAATGTATGTGAAGAAATAATGACTGAAAACTTCTCTACCCTGGTGAAGGAAATTGACATAGAAGCCCAGGAAGTGCAGAGAGTTCCAAACAAGCTGAACCCAAATAGGTCCACACCAAGACACATCATAGTTGAAATGGCAAAGGTTAAAGACAAAGACAGAATCCTAAAAGCAGCAAGAGAAAGACCCCAGGTTACATAAAGGAACTCCTATAAGACTAACAGCTGACTTGTCTATAAAAACTCTACAGGCCAGAAAGGAGTTGCAGGAGATATTCAAAGTGACACAAAATAAAGGCTTACAACCAAGATTGCTCTACCCAGCACAGCTATTACTTAAAATTGAAGGAGAGGGCCGGCCGAGTGGCGCGGTGGTTAAGAACTGGCTTGGGATGCCAGCGGCCCGGGTTTGGATCCCACATGTGAGGCCAGTGACACTGCCCTCTTAAAAAAAAAAATTGAAGGAGAGATAAAGAGCTTCTCAGAAAAGTATAAGCTTAAGGAATTCATTACCACCAAGCCAGCATTGCAGGAAATGTTAAAAGGGATTTTTTAAACAGAAGAAAGGGGTAAAGGGGTAAACAAGCTAACCTAGGAAGAACAGGAATACAAATAACAAAATGGCAATACATATGCACCTATCGATAATCACTTTAAATGTGATTGGGCTAAATGCTCCAATCAAAAGACAGAGAGTGGCTGAATGGATAAGAAAATAGGACCCGTGTATATGCTGTTTACAAGAGACTCATCTCAGATCAAAAGACACATACAGACTGAAAGTAAAGGGATGGAACAAGATATTTCATGCAAATGGGAAATGAGAAAAAAAGCTAGAGTAGCAATACTTATTTTGGACAAAATAGACTTTAAAATGAAGACTACAATAAAAGACAAAGAAGGGCCCAACATAATAATGAAGGGATCAATTCAACAAGAGGACATAACCCTAGTAAACATCTATGCACCCAACATAGGAGCTCCTAAATATATAAAACAGATTTTGACAGACATAAAGACAGAGATCAACAGTAACACTATTGTAGTAGGGGACTTCAAGACCATTGTCACCAATGGACAGATACTCTAGACAGAAAATAAGCATGGACACAGTGGCCTTAAATGACACTTTAGACCAGGTGGATTTAATCGATGTTTTTTAGAACATTTCATACCAAAGCTACAGAATATACATTTTTGTCAAGTGCACATGGAACATTTTCCAAGATAGACCACGTTAGGCCACAAAACATCTCAGTAAACCTAAGAAGATTGAAATCATATTAAGCAGATATAGAGGAAAAACTGATGGTTGCTGGCTGGGAATGAGGGAGAGGGGGAAGGGATTGGATAGCATAGGTGGACGACTACAATGTTGACGCAGGGATATGGGGGGCAAATATTATCAATAATTGATAATATTGTGAATGTTTTGTGGGGTGTCAGATGGTTGCGTGTCTTGTTGGGAAGACTGCTTCGGGGATGGGATAGATGCTTGATCACTGCGCTGTACACCTAAAACTGATGTTGTATAATATTGTATGCTAATTGTGATTGAATGTATATATATAGTCACAGGACGAGGAGTACAGTGTGGGAGTGGGGTCAGGGGAGTTGTAATAGATATGTATGATGTGTGTGGGGGGAAGTGGGCAGTGGATTGGGGGAGGGGTTTGTCACTTTGAGGGGTAAAAAGTATAACTATTGCACTGTGTTGTAAAAAACAAACAAACAAACACTAATAAATAAATAATAAATTTAAAAACAAACAAACAAACAAACAAAAACCCAGGTTCTGCTTAACAGCTGCTTGAAGCCAAATCCAAATACTGTGTTATGTTACTTCACATTTGTGCTCTTGGCTCCCAGCAGCTGCTATGGACTGTCTGGCCCACAGCACCCATTCAGTCAACTTCAATACCTTTCTTAGGCTCTGCCCTTCCTTCTTCCAACCCTCCAAATTTTCGTAGGTTTGATTAATTAGGTCAAGGGTTAGCCTGATACTCTTTATATTTTTGACTTCTGACACAGGTCTTAATATTTTTCAAAATGTAAATAATTCTATTATTTATCTGTGTTATAAAAGTAGTGCATGCTTGTAAAATATATAATCAAAAAATATACATGAAAATCTCCTTTAATTCCATAACTCAGAGATTACTACTAACACTGGCCTATATTTTTGTAGATTTTTTTCTATATTTATAACTCAAAAGTGGTTGCTTTTTAAATAAAAATGGAATGGGACTATATAATTTCATGTAAACTGTTTTTTCCTTGATGTATTTCTGTATCAATGAATATAGGTATATATCATTTGTTTTAATTGCTGTGTGGTATTCCATGGAGCATTTATTACACTTTATTGTACAGCTCCCATTGGTAGATATGTAGATTTCTTCCCAATACAGACATTTTTTTCAACTTTGTCCACTCAAGTTCCTGGAACTAGATTTGTTGGAAATGTGCACTGTTGATATGTAGTGGCAAAACGCCCTGAGAAAAGGTGAACAGATTTATACTCACCACAATGTATAGGAGTGCTGGTCCTTCCATTCCTTTATCCCAGTGAATTTTTAAAATCTTTTAAACCTTTTCAATGTGTTAGATTAAAATATTATATCATTTCAATTCACATTACTTTGATTACTAGTGAAAACTTTTTCATATATTTATTTGCCATCTGTAATTTTTTTCATGACATTTCTAACCCATCCTTTATCACTTTATCATATCTTTCCTTCTTTTCTCTCTGCGTGGGAGGGTGGTGAGGAAAGAATATATAAAAATCTAGAAGAATTGTAATAAAAAGATAACATTGGATATCTCTGGATGGTAGACTTATGCATGGCTTTTCTTTTTTTGTTGTTGCTTATTTATATTATTTATTTTTCCACAAAGAACACATATTATCTATGTAATAAAATCCTGGTCAAATGTATGCAGCTCTGTGTTTGTGCAGACATACAGTACTTTATATACTGATCACTCTTGTTCAGAAGCTATTTTCTAAGCCACAAAAATACCAGAACTCTAAAAAATGCATTGAAATGGGCTTATATAGCTCAATGGATACAAAGTTTCAAAAAATACATAAAATGTCATTTAAAACACATTGGCAGTTTCTTAAAGAGATAAACATAAATTTAACACATGACCCAGCAATCCCACTTATAGGTAGGTATCTATCTACTCAAGAGAGATAAAAACCTAGGTCCATGTTTATCAACGTGGATGCAAATGTTCATAGCAGCATTATTCATTATAGTTAAAGATTGGAAACAATCCAACTGTCTATCATCTGGTGAATGGATAGACAAAATGAGGCATACCCATACAGTACAATACTAGTCAGCAATAAAAAGGAACAAAATACTATCATAATGAACCTCAAAACATATGCTCTAGGAAAGACAGATGTAAAAGATCATATATTATATCCAGAAATGTCTAGACAATACCAATCTATAGAGATAGAAAATAGATTAGTGGTTACCTTAGAGCTAACCTGGGGTTGAGTGGGGAATAGGCACAAGAAATCTCTTTAGGGTGATGAAAATGTTATAGAAATGGATTGTGGATGGTGGTTGCACAAGTCTATAAATATTCTAAAAAGCATTGTCCACTTAACATGGTTGAATCTTATGGTATGTAAGTTGCATCTCAATGAAAAATTTTTTTAAAACAGGAATCTAAAATATATCATTTAAAATAAACTTAAGAGGGAAATCTTTTTCTAAAAGGTGTTATATTCACAATGTAATCGCTGAAATTTGTCTTTTCCATCTATCTTTTCAGTTCTCTCACATCAACATTGGACAAATTTTAGAATCTTTCCATTTTCTTATTTTGTAGATTTGAAAACTGGCTTAAACATAAATTTCAAATTTCAATTCCTTCCCCCTGTCTGCAGTTAGTTATGTGAAATCTGGCGTAAACCTGGCAGAAAGCCACAATTCTAGGTGTAGGCACTGAGAAATGTTGTTGAGAAATCCCTGGACTATATCAGAGTTTCCAGAAAGATTTTTTTGTTTTGTTTTGTTTTGTTTTGTTTTGTTTTGTTTTGTTTTTAGTTACCAGAGATAGTCTCTGGTTCATAAGACAATTTGAAAGCAGAGACAAAGACTGCTTATTTAGTCCTCATTTATCCACATTTATCCAAGTGGTTTGGCTAAACAAACTTGCTGATAAATTCCAGTATGTCTGCTTTCCCTGCAATTTACCTATAAGGCTAGCTTTTTTCCCTCCTCTGGTGATATCTGACTTTCCCCATAATGGTTTTGTTTTTTTGGTGTTTTGTTTTGTTTTGTTTAGCTGAGCCACCCTGCCACCTGTTGGCAGCTCAGCAGCAGCTCAGTTCGGGCTGGGCATCGAACTGCTGTTGCTCAGAGCTCAGCTTGCACTCTTGAGAGAGCTCTTAACCAACTGAGCCACTCGGCCGGCCCCCCCATAATGCTTTTGTGTAGAAGGAAATCTAACACATTTTTTCAGTTGGAATAGATATTCATGTATCTTTATCAGTTGCTGGTCAGCGGCAGAATTCAATGATCATTTGTTATTGTTCAGTACTGGTATGGTATAGACTGCTAACTGTCCCCAATATCTATGCTTCCTGTTCCCTTTTAAATTGATTTGGTCTTGGTGTTGTAAATATTCTTGGGTGTTCTGATTTTTGTTAGGTCTTACCTCGAACAAAGACATAAGCACTATATTGTTCATAATATTCCCCCATTCGTACACGGATTGTATAGAGGCCTTCATCTTCTTTGTTGAGATGAGAAAATGTCAGTGTTGCCCGATCTCCGCTCCAGTGTGTTTGCACCCATTTTGATGAAGAAACAGGTGCTCCTAGGAGGATAAAAGTCAGCAAATTAACAGATTTTTTTTTCTTTTACTCCCTTTTTCCTCTCTCCCTCTTTCTCTCCCTGTCATTTTCTTCCTCTCCTTCCCACCCACCACCTTTTTTCTTTTTCTCTTCCTATTCCCCTTCTTCTAAACTGAAAGCTATTTGACTGGTAGAGGAAGTCTCTCTGGCTTTGAGCTATTCTGCCATGTTTATATTGGTAAAAAAAAAACTAGATCAGAAGTGAGAGGCAAGTACCAGATATATCATCTACAGGGCCCAGTGCAAAATGAAATTGCAAGGCCCCTTCTTCAAAAAGCAGAGAAAAAAAGTGCAGCTAAAGGTACTAAAGTATAAGGTTTTTTTCTCTAAAAATTGTTTATTATTTATAAAATGTAATAGGGATAATACAAATTGCAAAAAATTATATTCATGCCATAATTTTATAAAATAATAATTAATATGATATCTTGATTGATAATAAATACTTCTGGCTTGCTTTCCTGCTAATTCACTTATTACATCATCAAATTTATACTTTTAGCAACTTCATTTTAAATGGATAAAATTGAAAGCAACATTAGTCACTCTTTGCAAATACAGGAACACAAATGAGTTTTGATCATTTTTTTTATTTTGAAAAATATCTTTCTGCTTATGCAACTATTACTGCAGCTGTTAAGAGTGTTATATTGTTATAGTATTACATATTTTATAGTATATAGTATTGCAGTTATGGTATTATAAAGTTAACATTGGGTTAACTTTCTGATCAGCTATTACAAAATATAAATCTTAGTACTGTGGAGCTGATGGTTCTTTAGGAACAATTTTTCTAAAAAGATTAAACTCTTCATACAAATTAGTTTCATGTAAGTCTGAATATAATTTTAAATGTAAATTTATATAATTACATCTTAATGTTTTCTCTTACATGTCCTGTAACTTGTGGAAGTCATACAAGAAACTGAAAATGGTTTCATGATTTGTATATAATTCAAACACCTGTTTATGCATTCTATCACTATCTCTTCAATTAACAGGGAAATTAATTTTAAAATTATCTTCCTTATTAATAATTGCTTCATCCAAAGTCTCATATAAAAAGTGTTCTTTTTCATTGAATGTGACAATTTTTAAACTTAATTTCTATTTCTAAGCCTGAGGATAGTTGCTTTGCAATGTGGCATTTTTCATAAACAGGAGTTTAAACTCTGAAGAATTCTAACAACTGCCTTATGTGCTTTATTGCAATGTCTATATAAAAGCTTTTATTTTATAATATTTTACTGACAAAGTTTACAGCCTGATTGTCAGCTGTTCCTGTCATAGCACTCAAGCCAAGAGGTTAATATTTATGTAGCTCCCACAATCATGATTTCTGGGGATGGACAGGTAAGTTGATTTCCCACTGTGCGTTCTTTGCCACCTTCTCTTCTCTAGGACCATGTTCACCATCAGTGCTGCTGCTGCTGCCACTACTGCCATTCTGACTTCAATATGGGCCCAGATCCTGGTCCCAGCTATTGCCTCAAGACCCTATGGTGCTGCAGAATGCACAACAAAAGTTCAGGCAAACTGCTTGGTCAACATGCTGCCCAATGGGCATATTCCATAGTACCACAGGACTTCACTGAACTTCACTTTATTTTACCAAATAAAATTAACTTACAAAATGAATATATATCCAACTCACAAAAACAAAAATACATTTTCTGTAATCCTTTCCACATATTACTTGATGATAAGAAATTATAATATCCACAAATATATTATGCAAGATCTGTTATTTTGACATAAAAACTTTTATAATACCCAGTAGGTTTATTTGCCCTCTAACGTCCAGATTCTGCCAGTTTTGATTAACAGATCTTCAGCCTTATGGGCATTCATGCTTTGGTGCCAGGCCCAGTCTATGACCTTCTGAGAATAAGAACCTAAGTGAGAATTCATTATACAGACTCACCATTTCTGTACCACTGGATCTCTGGTTGGAAATGTTTAATTTCAGGAGTGATAACTACACGGCAGCCTAGACTTATCGTCTCGCCCTCTCTCCCAAAAGACACATCAAACTTCTCATCGAAGTGGATCTCAAACTTGGATGCATAACCATAAGGGGTCACGGCAACTGGGTAGAACAAAAATAAACATCAGTAATTTACTTTTTCTCATCAAAGAGACACAGCATTTCAATGAGAACAGGCAGAGAGCAGTTACAACAAAGACTGATCAAATGATTTATCTAGGCAAAAATTAAGTCTTATGAAGGAAGTACGTAGCACATTCACATATATCATTATGTGAAATGGATATTCTGTGTATGAAAATTCTTGCTTCATTAGTCTGGAAAGCTAATTTATAATTAATAGAATTTGGAGGTCAGATTTAATGCCTTACTTAAAATGTAAATTAATACCACATTTAGCTTAGATGTAAATAGCTAGCTGCAATATATGTATGCACTTCTTAATTTTAGATTCTGAGCTCATTTAACTCTATTTCTTGTACTCTTGGGAGAAATAGCCATGTCAATTACTCATAAAAATAGAGTTTTTTGGTAAGTTCTTTTAGTTTTTTTAATGATCTGAGTAAAAATATATATATTAAGAAATGTCAATGGGAGAAAACTGAATTTTTAAAAATATTGTATGTTTAAAAATATTTTTCTTAGAAATGTCCCATGTATAGATTGACTAAATGCCTGTATCATAAACTCTCCCAGTTTTCATTTTCTCTTTTCTCTAGGAAAGGGCTTGGGAAAATAGCAACTATTTATTGATGAGCTATAATATGCCAGACATGCTACAGTTGACATGTCATCTAATCCTTGCAAAATCCCCATGATATAGATATTAGTTTTTCCTCTTTTTCAGGTGGAGATATAGATGTTCACAAATATACAGCTAATGCCAAGGTTTCAAATGTATCATGTGTGAAATTCAAATTCAAATCTGTAACTGCCCAACTCTAACACTTAAGCCCTTTCTCTCATGTCTCATGTCTCTACTAACACTTCTTAGTAATAATTTGAAAAAGCCGGCTGGCCGAGTGGTGCGTTGGTTAAGAACTGGCTTGGGACACCAGCTGCCCCAGTTCGGATCCCACATATGAAGGCCAATGACATTGCCCTCTATAGCTAAGATGGTGAACAGCAGCTCCACCTGGAGCTGGGCTGCTGTGAGTCCCCAGGACGGCATAGCTGTAGCCCCTGTTGCAGTGGGCTGCCTGCCATAGGCTACAGTGAGTGGCTGACAGCCAGCATGAGCAGCCAGCAGCCGGTGTGAGTTGCCAAGAGCCGCTCTGAGTGGCTGTCCAGAGGCCAGTGACCCATCTGTCTCACCCGAGCAGAGTGCAATGATGATACCAACATGGGCAAGTGAAGCAATGTCCTCCACAATAACTGAAGAACAAAAGAACAGCAACTTGTCTGTTCCCATTCCCTGGTTCCCCAACACTGTTCCCCTCCCCCAATTCCCCAATAAAATATTTTTAAAAAAATTTGAAAAGGTAAGCTAACATTTATTGAGTCAACTGTGCCAAATATTGTTCCAAGTGTAGTATCTATTAACTTAATTAAGCCTCATAATAACCCTATCAGGTAAGTTCCATGATTATCTCTATTTTATAGATGAAGAAACAGCAGGGAGTTTAAATAACTGTCTACATTCACCGCTCAGAGCCAGGATTTACACTGGTGGGCATTTCTAGAACTTGTGCTTTCAATCAATACAAGGTATTGCTTTGCATTTGTGTGCTGCCAGGCAACCACTAACCAACAGGGTAATAACTCTTTGAAGCATGTCCCATCTGTCCCACTTCTATTTGATGATGTCCCACTGAAATCGAAAAGCAAAACAACTTGATAAGATCTTGCTCATTGGGAAGCTGGGCTAATTCCAAAGATGCCTTAGACAGTAGAGATAAGGATTACAGTACGCCTAAGGTTTAGGGGTTGGCAAATCTGTGAGATAAATCTAGACTACCTCTTGTTTTATACCATTAAGAATGGTTTTTAATTTTTTTAATGGTTGAAAAAAATCAAAAGAAGAATAAGATATTGTGACATATGAAAAGTGATAGAAATTCAAATTCAATGTTTATAAATAAGATTTTATTGGAACATAGCCATGCTCAGTCATTTACCTCCTATCTATGGCTGCTTTTGTGTTATAATGGCAGAGTTGAGTAGTTGTGGCAGAGATGGTGTGGCTCACAAAGCCTAAAGTATTTATAACCTAGTCCTTTACAAAAAATGTTTGCTGACCACTGGTTTAGGATATGGTTTATAATTAGAAAGATCAGGTTACAAGTCCCTACCCTACCACTATGTGTGGCCTTTTCCCATGATTTAACCTTTCTAATCTGCTTCTCCATCAGCATAGCGCAGATAAAAAGGTGCGTATTTCATAAGCTTTGGGAGAGCATTAAATGAATCAAAGTATACAAAAAAAATCTTAGTACAGTGTTTGGAACAATGATCAATACATATTAACTATTAGAACCAAGGGCAGGAAGCTTTATCTATAATAGTTACCGGCATATTCCCAGTACCTAGCACATAGCAGATGCTCAATAAATATTGGTTGAATGAATCAATAAGAGTCCTCCATTTTCTGCATTAGGAACAATTGCACTCAATTGCTCAAGAGCCAGCCAGAGGCTCCGACTGAGTGCAATTGAAGTTAGCAAAGTAAGGTTAAGCTGGGCTTTCAGACCTTGACTTGATGGAGAAGAGGGAAATAGGAGAAGTATAGATTATGATATGGTAGTGAGAATGAATATGATACTTTCAGAAAATTGTGGAGTGATCAATAGGCCAGTCTTGGGGACACTGGAAGATAAGTCATATTTCAGAATTTCCAACTATTACATCTCAATCAAAAAATAGGAGAAGAACGTGATTTGAAATATGTTGTTCCCTCACTCCCACTCATCATTCCTTCTTGCCCATGGGATTGATATCAATTGTTATAACTTGGAATATTAAAAATAGGAGCTATTCCATGAAGTTGATTTAGTAGGTCATCTGCAGACATCAAACTAACCAGTAAGGTGATAAACTGACCCATGAGAAAGTATCTTCATTAACCATTTTCAAAACTATCAATTATTTTTTAATGTATGGAAAATAAGTTAGGGCTTGGCTACCTTTTTTCACTCTGACGGCTGTAGCATCTAATTATTTGAATAACCATGAGGATTTTACTTTTATTGCTTCCCATGAAAAGAAGTCCTGATTTAGATGAAATAATTGAAATTCACAAAATTACCACTGATTGGAATTTTTAATAGCTTGCTATTTAACCACATTTAGACTTCCTTTTAAATTGCACTTCATAAATTAATGCATTTATTTATTCATTATTGAACAGCTACTCTGTGTCACGCACTAGGACTTAGAGATAAAAGGTCAAGCTTTGCCTTCAGGTGGCTCATGGGCCAGTGGGACAGAAAAACATGTAACAGCTAACAGCGTCCGGTGCAATAGATGTTCTTATGGAGGTGTCATGGCCTTACCAGGGACCCCCAACCTGACTGAGTGGGGTTGGCGGTGGGCAGTGGGGGTCAGACATGAATTTCTTAAGGAGGTGATGCTAACCTGTATATTTAAGGATGAGTAAGACTGCTCTGGTACAGTCCAGACTTGTTCACACGCCTGTGTGTGTGCATGCGTGTGTGTGTGTGTGTGTGTGTGATTAAATTACTCTGCTCAGGTTTGTGTAATGATCTTTCTCAGTTTAACACAGAAAGACTTAAAAGCATTTGTCACTTTTAGCCCATCACATCTGGGCTTTTATAAAACCAAAACAAAGCAACTATATTCAAAAAGAGAATAGTAACCCAAGAATCTAAAAAAAATGAAACAAACCATAGACGTCTATTATAAACAGACTAGCATATATTATAATATATATTATGCATTTATTTCAGCATTATAGAATATCTTATTGTGCTATATTTTAAATGGAGATGACAGTTAGCAAATATATTGTATATTTTTAAACTTACAGCTGAGGGGCATGGTGGAAGCCCCGGCATGGAAGCGAGTCTCATCAAACTCTCCCTTATATCCTAGAAAAGAAAGCAGAAATTCATTTGAACTGCTTCTTGACTTATTTATTTTTAGCAATGTGAATAAATTTTAAAATACTACGTTTTGAATAAAACAAGTTCAGCAAACCTACTCTTTACCACAACCGAGGCATATGCTGAAAGCTCTCCTTTAACATTCATTGCTGAGGCCCGGTACTGAGCAGTGTCTTCAAAGTCACATCTGAAAGAATGTATAGAAATGAGTGGACATCACAGTGACACTCCTTATAATTACTGGCTGTTCCTTCAAGATCTCTTTGCTGCCTTGTCACAGTGCAAATCAGTGGCTAACGTGGTTCTTTGGGGCTCATGATGAAGCTACTCTCTAAACTGGCTCTCTGTGGGATCTTATATAGTTCAAGAGATTTACAACAGTTTCAGGCCAGTAGCACAGAATGGGAGAAGACCTATAGTCCACTGTGATCCCAGCCTGAGTTCATTTATAATGTCCACAAAAAAAAAAGTCAACAAAATGCTAAGCACATAAATTACAGTGTGAACAGCATTATGATCAACTGGAAGCACAGTCTCTTGCTGGCCTCCCTCAAGGTGAGTTTCAGTTGGCTGGTGACAGGGCAACTAGAGGGAAAGGACATGCATCTCCTTGTAGACTTCCATAGTCTTCTTGAGCCACAAAGCAATCCAGGTTGGTAAATGTGTGGTTCTGTGTTCTAGCCTCAAAGCACAAATAAGTTATTTATCCTTTAATTCTACTAAGGTTCAGGCCACACTGGAAGTTTTGGCCCGCAGTATGACACAAGAACTACCATTTGGAAGTTCCTCTGGGTTATAATACAGAAATTGGGATGTCTTTAATAATGGTGTTAGGGAAACAATCATCTCACAGAGAGATGAACAGGCTAAGATTTCAAAGCAGGTTGTTTGTGTCTTACCACCACAAGTGCCGATGTTATTCATTGTCCCTCAAAGTTTAGTTTTCATTCATATGGATATATTTCTTGTTGAAATTTTACAGACATCAATAGAACACCAGGAAGGTCAATACAGTTGTCTTTCTCATAACTATTTAATTATCAAGCAACCACATGGCTCACTGCTGCCTCAGTAGAACCACTGACTGGCAGGGTTGATGTGGCTTGAGATCAGGGTCAAAGCTTGGCAAATGTCCCAGGGCCCCAGGACTCTGTTTGAAGCCCACCATCACTTGTGTCAATTGTTGTGATCTTAGGAGAAAGCTATAAATCTCTTGAGATCAGAATGATGTAAATTTTACTTTGACATCGCAGCATGTCATGGTTTTATGTGAACTGAAAATGGTGGGAGCTTGTTTAACTTTTGTATCCACATAACTAGGCTTGGATTTCAAAACCATTCTAGGAGACTTTTAAGGACTTGGAAATTTTGATATGGGTTTTACTTTCAAATTTTGCTTTGCTTTTGCTTTAAAAACATCCCAATGTCCATGCTGCCTCCATTTACAGATTGATTGGGTGGGTACATTGTTTCCCACAGTTCTTGGTGAGCTGAATGAAAAAGGGAACAATTTCTTCTAGTCCTGCTTATTTTTAATGCTACCCACCCCATCCTCCATGGCTTTTACTGATTAAAGGCAAAAGAGTATGATGATGATGTTGATTTGGAACTCTGAAAGGATAACTGAACATAAATGTCTATGTACATAACTTATTTTCTTACTAATGACTAAGAAAAACTCTCCTGTATATAACAGGATAAATAAAAAGATACAAATCTTTTTTTCTCATCATCTTTGACTAAATTAAAACATAAGTTCACTTTTGGAGGTAACATGGTCTTGGTAAGAATGAGCCATGCGTATCACTCTTAGGTGTGCACTGAGAAAGCAATGCATGTGGACACCCCCACTGTCATTGTACTGCACTGGGAACAAGGGAGGAGAATAGCTGTTAACTAGAGCAGAGAGGTGCTTCCCTGAGCAATTGTCTGGCAACACACACAGACCCTGATGTCCTCTTACGTGTTAATTTCCAGTGTGTGCATTCCATATTGACTTTCGATAATATACTTTCCAGGGTTTGCATGGATATTTATTGGCACCTGGTTTTTATACCTATGGGAAAATGGAAACAAGACAAAGTAAGTTGAAATGTAAATAGCTTCATGATTAAACACACACACACACACACACACACACACACACACACAATTCTTGATCTTGAAGAAACACTTGTAAACACGGCATTGAGGTCAGCAGCAGTGTCCATTCAATAAACACAAATCTACAGTATATTAAATAAAATCACTATAAATACAATAAAACTTCTTGATGTACTTGCTTTCCTCTTCTCCATCATAAAAACTACATTTAAGAAGCTGACCATTCACAACAATGTGGTTAAATCTCGCATACATAATGTTGAGTGCAAGAGCCAGACACAAAAGAGTACATGGTACAATGATTGCTTTTTATATAAAGTACAAAACCACAAAAGACCTATTCATACTGTTGCTAGAAGTCAGGAAAGTGATTTCCTCCCGAGGGGAGTGAGGGAAGTGGGGGAGAGCGGACATGAAGGAGGCATCTTGGGTGCTGAAAATGTTTGGGTTTTTATTTAGGTGCTGGTTACACGGGTGTGTGCAATCTACAGAAATTCATCAAAACTCTATATTTATATATAATATGCACATTTCTGTGTGCATATTATACTTAAATAACAGATTTAAAAAATGGAAAAACTTGGCAATTGTTGACATGACATGAGGGGTGGTTGTATTGGGGTTTTTTATTGTTAGTTTTCTATGTAGGATAACAGCAAAACATTCTTCCTGCTCACATTCTTGCATTTCATTAAAAAAGAGTGTCATTGCATTAAAAGCTCATTATATTTAAGTGTTTTATTCTGTTGTAAGCAGATATGGCTCTTGGCTTGGAAGAACTTAAAATATTAATCAAGAAAGGTAACTTCCAACAAATAAAAGCTGAAAAGATTCCCTTTTCCCCATCCCTACTTAGGTCTTAAAGGCTGGAGCTACAGGGCAGGGCCCTTCTTGAGACACTGTCTCCCAAGTCTACAAATGGCACTTTGATTCTTCTTTACCACATCCTCTTGGTTTCAATAGCCAATGGCTCTGGTGCCAAACCAGACTCTCCTGTGTAAGCAAATTTTTGCCCACAAGAGGAGGTGGATTTTACTTGTTTCCCTTTCAGATATACCCCACTTTATGTGCACAAATAACATAAATAACACTAATAGCAATAATTGACACAGAACATTTACTATGAGCCACACAAGTTTCTAAGTGCTTTGTGAGCAGATTAGTAAATTCAATCCTCACAACAACCACACGAGGCAGAACTATTTTCAACATCATTTTCCAGATGAAGAAACCAAAGCCTGGAGAGCTGAAGTAACTTGTCCCAGCTCACACAGCTAGGAATTGCAGAGCTGGGATTTGAACTCAGGCAGCCTGGCTCCTGACAACATGTGATGCTTCCATTTTCCAACTTTCTCTATTTAGCTGCATTTTATTTTTTCAAGTTTCTGGAAATGGTTATAAAGAGGTTTGGGATCAGGGAAAGTGGTGGAAAGGGAGAGAAAGAAAGGAAATAATCTTTAGTCAGTTCCTTCCTCTTTCCTAGTTGCGGGCACTCGCACATATGTGCACATGCTCTATGTCCCTAAACCACAATTATTTTCTATACTTTTTAAAATGTATCATTCTCTTCCATTTAGCAAAATCTTAACTCATCCTTCAAGGTTCAGATCAAATGCCACTTCTTCAATAAACTCTTCCCTGAAATCCCACACAATATTAATTGTTCCTGCATCTCCACATCAGTGTTACTTGGTTCAAATTGAAAGCTATAAAATTTATTAAATTAAGGTTGAAGATGTGTCAGTTCTACTAAGCTGCCAGTGCCTTGATGATGGGGACTGTGTCTGATCTATATTTGCTTGTATTACCAGTCTCAAGGAATTATGATTCATGGGCACATATTAGGTAAATTGTTAAATTGGATTGAACAGAATTATTGTATAACACAGTAGATTAATTGTATTTCATAATTTATGGCCATAGGTACAGAGCTGTGATTTGGATAATTTAAAATAAGTGAATATGAAGAAAGTAAGTTGAGGCTCTTTGTGTCTCTGTTCCCTCAGATCTGAAATGAGAGGGCTGGACCCTCTTAAGAAATGCAGCTGTGTGGCAGGCGTAACAGTATATATAACCTTCTACCCAACCCATAGAGACATTGCTAGCTATTTTCTGCCAGGCTAGAAGCGGCCTCAGACAGCTGTCTCACCACAGGACTCTAGGCAGACAGGACTATCTCTGATCAAGGATGGGCTGTAAAAAGAAATCTGCTAGCCGCTCTCAATTTCGAACATTCCTCATTGTGATGAATGACAGGGTAGAACATGTTAATTGACATGTTCTTCTGATTGAATTGGTTTATGTGATTTCACACTTGACTCAGAAGCTACCACTTGCTCAGTTTTTTCATGTACTGGGGTGTTTTCAGTAGTTCCTTTTAGCATGAGAAATATGACACCAAAGGCTGATGCTTGTGTTACTTGACCCAACAACTGAGTGACACTACTACTCAATTTAGTAACTTAATGTCTTTCCTCTAGCTAAACACCCATGAGTTTTCTAATGTGACCACCTGGCATATAACATCAGTTTAAAATACACACACACACACACACACACACCATTTGAGGACCTTCTAGTCTTTACCCTGGTACTCCAGATGTCAGTGTAAGAAACTCCTGTTTTAAAGCAGCAGACAAGGAGTAGGTTAAGAAGCAATTCAATTCTGTCCTCCAAGAAATTCACAGAGGCACTCAGATTCCAAGTCACTTGACACTGGCTGTCTTCAGTATTAAGTCAGCAAAGAAAAGGATTTTCAGGCTGCTCTGTATATGCTTCACAGCTTGTTATTTCTGGAAAATGAAATTCCAAACTGGCCAGTCATCAGCTAATTTTAGAGAGTAATCTGCACTCTGGGATTATTTGTCAAGAGGTTTCTGAAATTCTTGTGAATATTGAGATGTATACCATTTTCCTCATCATTAGTCTATGAACAGTTAATGAGCTTCCATTATACTGTAAGTATTTCTAGAATAATACTTTTTTTTTTAAAGATTTTATTGGGGAATTGGGAGTAGGGAACAGCGTTGGGGAATCAGGGAAGGGGAACAGACAAGTTGCTGTCTTTTTGTTCTTCAGTCTAGTTGCGGAGGATGTTGCTTCACTGGCCCATGTTGGTATTGTCATTGTGCTCTTCCCGGATGAGGCAGATTGGTCTCTGGCCTCCGGATGGTCGCTCATCGCGGCTATTGGCAGCTCACGCTGGCTGCCCACCGCTCACGCTGGCTGCTGGCCACTCACTGTAGCCTATGGCAGCCCACTGCAGCAGGGGATGCAGCCTACACCTTCTCCGGGGCTCACAGCCCAGCTCCAGGTGGAGCTGTTGTTAGCTGTAGAGGGCAGTGTCACTGGCCCTCATATGTGGGATCCGAACCGGGGCTGCTGGGGTCCCAAACCAGCTCTTAACCAATGCACCACTCAGCCGGCCGTAGAATAATACATTTATTTACGTGTGTAAAGCACACACTCAGTTCCCTTGAACAAATGTTGTTTGGATATTGGGCTGACTTTGGTAACAAGGTTAACAATGAAAGTTCTTTGGTGGTGTAAAGCATGGTAAAGGAAAAACGCTTCATTGTAATTTTTTTTATATCAGCAAATAATGCATGTCAAAATGATCTTTACCATGTTGAATCCCACTAAAAATATGATTGATGCTTAGAATCCAACCTTATGTTTTGAATAAAGAGCTATTACCCACTTTAGAAACCAATTAGCTAGAAAAGATCTATCCCATTTGGATAGATTTGGGAATTATATAAATAAGAAAAATCTAAAGTAAAACCCGAAACCTTTATATTGGGAAGTAATTATAAATAATTTTGAACTATTTTGAATGTAGGTTGTTTTCCTGAGAGGATATGGTAGAAACTGCTAAATTTAAATACACTGTGAATAACTATAATCTTGTAAACAAATTCAATACATGATTTTATTATGGAACTTATAATCATAAGTTGCAAAAATAGAATGAGACTTCCAAATCTCCAGGCTCTTCCTAAGAAATATTTCTCTTACTATTTCATTCCCAGGTTATGAATTATTATCATGCCTAATGACAGTTTCTTTAAGTGTCTGTTTGCTGATGACTTTAGAGGCAATGTGAAGAACGCCAAAAATGTATTTTAAGAGTCTAGGATTGGGGGGCAAGATGGCGGCTGTAAGGAGGGCTCCCGGAAACCTCCCCTGGAAATATCCACAATTTGAACTTCTATTACGCTTCAAAGAGACGTCTACGCATCACGCAGAGCAACTAAGAGTTTCACACGACGATTGCTGGAAGGTGGGCAGGCCGGGGGAGTAGGAGAAGAAGGCGGGGAGAGGTGTGAGGTGCAGGCTGCATGTGGAGGCACAGTGAGTGTTGCCCCGCCTCGCTCCCTGCGGCCCGTGGCCCACCTAGAGTTCAGCAAGAGCGCATTGGTTTGCAGTCTGAGGCAGAAGCGCAGGCCAGGCAAGTGCAGGAGGAGAGAGAGGAGACGACTGTGCAGAGGTACGAGCTGCACCCGCAGCTCGCCGGGTCCCCAGGAAGCAGGGTGCAGAGCCCCGCAGGGAGAGGGCAAGATCAATCCCTGCACCCTCCCGGTTCAGGGATCAGTCTCTGTGCCCACCGGGTCCCGCGGAGCGCAGAAGCCTGAAACCCGGGAGCAGGGGAAAAAAGAGGACTCCCGCGCGGAGACTAAGTGCGTGACGCGCGGAGACGTAGGTCCCTGAGAGACGGAGCGAGGATCTAAGCCGCAAAGCAGGGTGCAGCGCAGTCCCCTAAACCCCAGTGGCAGTCCCTCCAGAAGCGTAGCAGGAGAACCGCACAGGTGTGTGCCGGCTCTGAGGCAGAAGCCTGAAACCCGGGAGCAGGGGAAAAAAGAAGACTGGTGCGTGGAGACCCAGCGCACGCCGGGCGGAGACGCAGGTCCCCAAGAGACAGAGCGGGGATCTGAGCTGTGCAGCAGGGTGCGCGCAGTCCCCTAAACCCTGGTACTCTCTTCGGGAGAGCAGCAGGAGCACCACGCGTGCGCTGGCTCCGAGGCAGAAGCCTGAAACCAGGCGAGCCCAGGGAAGAAAGAATATTCGCGCGTGTAGAAGCAGCGCACACCGGGTGGAGACACAGGTCCCCAAGAGACAGAGCGGGGATCTGAGCCGTGCGGCAGGGTGCGCGCAGTCCCCTAAACCCCGGCAGCCCCTTTGGGAGAGCAGCAGGAACTCTGCTGCAGCATATGAGGAAAAGGCCTTCGCTCAAAACAGTGTTGGAACTGTGCCCTTTTTTTTTTTTCCTTTTTCTACTCTCTTGAACAGAAAGCAAAAAAAAAAAAAAAACAACAACCCACAGACTCCCACAAACTTTGGCCCCGGCCAAGACCGAGTCCTAAACTGACCCCTGAATGGAGCAATAGGGGCAGACTAGGAAGATATTCCTACCTGCAGGTGGTCGAGAATTTCCACCCAGTAAAGGCTGCAGAGTGAGACTACCTACCCCGCCCCCACCTTTATGCAAGGCTTGGGAGGCAGGGCAGGTTCACCTGCTGAGGCACTAATTAACAGATTCTTAGCAGCAGGCTTTTGGTAGTGAGGAATTCTTTAATTCTCCACGGCTGTCAACCCAAAGGGTGCCCAGAGACACTCATTGAGCCTTTGGGGGTGCAGCCTGCCTTGGGACAGGCAAAAGCAAAAAGGCAGTGACTTTGTAAAAACCACCAATCACACGTCACAACCACACTCAAGTACAGCAAACCTGCAGTGCCAGGATCACCCTAGGCATCAGGTGGCCTACTCTGTTCCCACACATGCACAGGAATTCTTGTACAGCAGACAAACTGAAGAGAGCTTGGTGGACTTTAGCCAAGACCGGCTCGGGTTTTGTTTTGTTTTGTTTTGTTTTGTTTTGTTTTGTTATGTTTTCCCTTTATTGGTTGCTTATCTTGGTTGTTTTTGGTTTCTATTTCCATTTCATTTTTATCATTTTCTACTTTTTAATATAGGCATATATATAGGTGAATATATGTCCGTATATATGGATGTGTAGAGAAACATATATATATATTTTTTTTTTCTTTTTCTTTTTCTTTCTTTTCTTTTTATTTTTTCCCCACTCTCAGTTTCTCCCTTCTTTTATTCATTCTTCTCACTGCTATACTTTTCCTCCTTTCCTTTTTTCTGCAAGTGTTATTTTTTTTTTTTTTACATTTTTTAAAAATTTTTCATTTTAATTTTTATCTTTTGGTATAGTTATTCAGTTTCTCGTGTTTATTCTATTTTTTATTTTATGATACTATATTTTATTTTGTTTCCTCTTCTGTTCTTATTGTTTTGTTTCTTTGTTTTCTTCTTTTGTATGTTTGATATTTCTGTACAAGTTGACTGCAGGTTGATGGTTGGGTTTTTTTACATGTGAGAGCAGTTGGTTTTCTTTGGTGGCTGCAGAGGTTGTTCTTGTTGATCTGTTTTGCTCTAAAATCACTCTGCAGCACTGGGTCCAAACAAACAGACACAAGAATCATACCCAGATGCCAACTTTAGATAACACCAGAGCATTTCTTGGTTTGACATACAAGAGTCACACCCAAAAGGAAGTTGCTACAGGTATTAGGGCCCAAAAGGTCCAAGTCTCATCAGAGGGGTCAACCCTCTCACAGCAGCTCATAAACTGCAGACACTGCTGATCCTTACAGCTAATCAGTCTGGGAGTCAATCCCACCTACTGACAAGCCAAAAGTAATCAAAACTAAAACTTCAACAGGTGAGGATGCACACCACAAGAAACACCTCAGATAAATACACGCACAGGAGAATAGGGAGACTGAGTAATTCAAATATAAAGGACACATACTACATAAGTCCACACAGAAAAGACTGAGAGACCCAGGGGATCTATCTGTTATATCGAAACAAACACAAAGAGTAAGCCAGGATGGGGAGACAAAGAAATACAACCCAAATAAAAGAACAGAAGAAACTTCCTGAATCAATGGAACTAGAGGAAATAGAGGTAAACAACCTATTGGAGACAGAGTTCAGAACACTGATTATTAGAACGTTCAAGGAAATTAATGAAAATATAAAGAAAGATAGAGAATCATGAAAAGCAAACAGCTAGAACTTAAGAACACAATTACTGAATTAAATAAACTTGATAGAATGACTAGCAGATTGGATGAAGCAGAAAATCGAATCAGTGACTTAGAAGAAAAGATAGCAGAGATCACCCAAGCGGAACAACAACAACAAAAAAGAATGAAAAACATTGAAAATAGTTTAAGAGAGCTGGGAGACAGCATCAAATGCAACAAGCAGCAGATCATTGGAATACCAGAAGTAGAAGAGAGGGAGCAAGGGATTGAGAACATATTTGAAGTAATAATGTCTGAAAACTTCCCTAACCTGGCAAAGGACATTGAAATACAAGCACAGGAAGTGCAGAGTGTTCCAACAAGGATGATTCCAAACAGGCCCACTCCAAGACACATTATAGTGAAAACGGCAAGGGTTAAGGACAAAGACAGAATCCTTAAAGCAGCAAGGGAAAGGCAACAAGTTACTTACAAGGGTAACCCCATAAGATTATCAGCTGACTTTTCTACAGAAACTCTGCAGGCCAAAGGGAGTGGCAGGAGGTTTTCAAAGTGATGAAAAATAAAGGCCTACAACCCATATTGCTGTATCCAGCAAGGTTATCATTTAAAATTGAAGGAGAGATAAAGAGCTTTCCAGAAAAGTATAAGTTAAGGGAATTCATTACCACCAAGCCAGCTTTGCAGGAAATATTAAAGGGCTTCTTTAAGTAGAAGAGAAAAACAACCTAACTAAGAAAAACTAGGAACACAAATAACAAAATGGCAATAAATACACACCTATCAATAATCGCATTAAATGTAAATGGATTAAATGCTCCAATAAAAAGACATAGGGTGGCTGAATGGATAAGACTCATTCAGGCTGAAAGTGAAGGGATGGAGTAAAATATTTCATGCAAATGGAACTGAGAAGAAAGCTGGAGTAGCGATACTTACATCAGATAAAATGGACTTTAAATTGAAGAATATAACAAAGGACAAAGACGAACACTTCATAATAATGAAGGGACCGATCCAACAATAGTACATAACCCCAGTAAATATCTATGCACCTAACATAGGAGCTCCTAAATATATAAAACAGATATTGTCAGACATAAAGACTGAGATCAACAGTAACACTATCATAGTAGGGGACTTTAACACCCCACTGTCACCAATGGACAGATCCTCCAGACAGAAAATCAATGTGGAAACAGCGAACTTAAATGACACATTAGACCAGCTGGATTTAACTGATATATTCAGAGCATTTCACCCCAAAGCTACAAAAGATACGTTCTTCTCAAGTGCACATGGAACATTTTCTAAAATAGACCACATGTTAGGCCACAAAAAAAGTCTCAATAAATTTAAATGATTGAAATCATCTCAAGTGTATTCTCTGACCACAATGCTATGAAACTAGAAATCAATTATAAGAAGGAAGCTAACAAATAAATGGAGGCTAAATAACATGCTACTAAATAGTGAGTGGGTCACAAATGAGATCAAGGAGGAAATCAAAAGGTATCTTGAGATAAATGAAAATGAAAACACCATGATGCAAAATCTCTGGGATACTGCGAAAGCAGTCCTAAGAGGGAAGTTTATACCAGTGCAGGCCTACCTAAAGAAGGAAGAAAAATCTCAAATCAACAGGTTATCCTTACACCTAAGGGAACTGGAAAAAGAACAGCAAAAGAAGCCCAAGGGGAGTACAAGAAAGGAGATAATAAACACCAGAGGGGAAATAAACAATATAGAGAACAGAAGAACAATACAAAAGATCAATGGAACCAAGAGCTGGTTTTTTGAGAAGATAAACAAAATTGACAAACCTCTAGCCAGGCTCATTAAAAAAAAAAAAAAAGAGAGAGAGAAAGGACTCAAATTAGTAAAATCAGGATTGAAAGAGGGGAAATGACTACAGACATCATAGAAAAACAAAAAATTCTAAGAAATTACTATGAACAACTATATGCAAAAAAATTTGACAATCTGGAAGAAATGGGCAATTTTGTAGAAGCATACAACCTTCCAAAGCTAACACAAGAAACAGAAAATCTAAATAGGCTGATTACTACCAAGGAAATTGAATCAGTAATTGACAAGCTCCCAAAAAGCAAATGCCCTGGACCAGACAGCTTCACAAGTGAAGTTTATCAAACATTCATAAAAGAAGTATCACCTATTCTTCTCAAACTATTCCAAAAAATCCAGAAGGAGGGAGGGCTCCCAAACTCTTTTTATGATGCCACTATCACCCTGATTCCAAAACCAAATAAAGACAGCACAAAAAAAGGAAAACTACAGGCCAATATCCCTGATGAATATAGATGAAAAAATTGTCAATAAAATATTAGCAAACAGAATTCAGCAATATATTAAGAAGATCATGCAAGGCTGGTTCAACATCAATAAATCAATTAATGTGATACACCACATAAACAAAATGAAGAATAAAAATCACATGGTCATATCAATAGAAGCAGAAAAAGCATTTGACAAAATCCTACAGCCATTTATGTTAAAAACCCTTAGCAAAGTGGGAATACAGGGATCATATCTCAACATAATAAAGGCCATATATGATAAACCTACAGCTAACATCATATTCAATGGAGAAAAGTTAAAACCATTCCCCTTATGATCAGGAATAAGACAAGGCTGTCCGCTTTCTCCTCTTTTATTCAACATAGTGCTGGAAGTTCTAGCCACAGCAATCAGACAAGAAAAAGACATAAAAAGCATCCAAATTGGCAAGGAAGAAGTAAAATTGTCATTATATGCAGATGACATTATACTGTATATTGAGAATCCCAAAGACTCCATCAAAAAACTATTGGAACTGATAGGCGAATTAAGTAAAATAGCAGGATACAAAAATCAGTGTTCAGAAATCATAAGCATTTGCATATACTAATAATAAACTAATGGAAGGAGAAATTAAGAAAACTGTCCCATTTACAATTGCTACACGAACTATAAAATACCTAGGAATAAATTTAACCAAAGAAGTAAAAGATCTGTACTCACAAAATTATAAGACACTGAAGAAAGAAATCAAAGATACAAATAAATGGAAACACCTACCATGCTCATGGATAGGAAGAATTAATATAGTTAAAATGACCATACTGCCTAAACCAATAAAGAGATCCAATGCAATTCCTATCAATCTACCAAGGGCATTTTTCTCAGAAATAGAACTGAGAATCCTAAAATTTATATGGAACCATAAAAGACCCGAAAAGCCTCGGCAATCCTGAGAAATAAGAACAAAGTCGGGGGGATCACGCTACCAGACATCAAAACATACCACAAGGCTACAGTATTCAAAACAGTATGGTATTGGCATAAAAACAGGCACACAGATCAGTGGAACAGAACAGAGAGCCCAGAAATAAATCCAGACATTTATGGACAGTTAATCTATGACAAGGGAAGCAAGAATTTACATTGGAGTAAAAATAGTCTGTTCAATAAATGGCGCGGGGAAAATTGGACTGACACATGCAAAAACATGAAACTGGACCACCTCCTTATTCCATATACAAGAACAAATTCAAAATGGATTAAAGACTTAAATGTAAGACCTGAAATCATAAAAATCCTAAAAGAAAATATAGGGAGTACATTTGCAGACATTACCCGGAGCAACATTTTTACTGATACATCCCTGCGGACAAGGGAAGTAAAAGAAAAAATGAACATATGGGATTATATCAGACTTAAAAGTTTTCTCACAATAAAGGGAACCATCAATAAAACAAAAAGGAAGCCTACTGTTTGGGAGAATATATTCACCAATGATATATCTGATAAGGGGTTAATATCCAAAATTTATAAAACACTCATGAAACTCAACACCAAAGAAACAAACAACGCAATTAAAAATGGGCAGAAGGTATGAAGAGACATTTCTCTAAAGAGGACATACAGATGCCCAACAGGCATACGAAAAAGTGTTCAACTCACTGATCATTAGGGAAATGCAAATAAAAACCACAATGAGATACAACCTCAATCCAGTCAGAATAGCTATCATCAATAAATCAACAAACAACAAGTGCTGGGAGCGCTGTGGGGAAAAGGGGCCCCTGCTGCACTGTTGGTGGGATGCACATTGGTGCAGCCACTATGGAAATCAGTATGGAGGTATCTCAAAAACCTGGAAATGGAACTACCTTTTGACCCAGCAATTCCACTCCTAGGTATTTATCCCGAAAAACCCAATACACTAATTCAAAAAAATATATGCACCCCTATGTTCATTGCAGCGCTATTTACAATAGCCAAGACTTGGAAACAGCCGAAATGCCCATTGGTAGATGACTGGATTAAGAAACTGTGGTACATTTACACAACGGAGTATTAGTCCGCTATAGAGAAGAATGAAATTGTACCATTTGCAATGATATGGATGGACCTAGAGACTATTATGTTAAGTGAAATAAGTCAGTCAGAGAAAGACAAATACCATATGATCTCACTTATATGTGGAATCTGAAAAACTGAATGAATGAGCAAAGTAAACAGAAACTGTCTCATAGATATAGAGGAAAAACAAGGTTGCTAGTTGGGAGGGGGGTGGGGATGAGGGAGAAGGGGAAGGGATTAGACAGCAAAAACAGGCAACTACAATATTGCCACAGGGATATGAAAGACAGTTCTGGGAATATAATTAATAATGTTGTAAATATTTTGTGGGGTATCAGATGGTCACATATCTTGTTGGGGAGACCATTTCATGGATGGAGTAGAGGCTTGATCACTGTACTGTACACCTGAACCTGAGGTTGTATAATATTGTATACCAACTGTAATTGAATATATATAGACAGTCACGGGATGTGGGTTATACTGTGGAAGGGAGTCAGAGGAAGTGTAATAGATATATATGATACGGGGGGAGGAGTGAGGTGGCTAATTGGGTAAAGGGGGGTTGTCACTTTGGGGGGTAAAAAGCATAACTATTGCACTGTGTTGTACACCTGAAACTAATTAAAAATAAATAAATTAAAAAAACCAAAAAACAGAAAAACAAAAAAAAGAGTCTAGCTTGAGGATCTAGCCTAGTATCCTCATATAAATCCCAAAACATGGGGATTGAGTGAGTGAATGAATGAATACTGTCCACTAATACCAACACGTTGTTCCAGTGAGTTTGTGTGAATCTCCCTACAGATTGCAATCCAGATATTCATTGACAAAATCAATCTAGACTTTGGGCTGGAAATCCAATTAAATCTAACTTTTTTTTTAAAAAAGAAAAAGTGTCAGATTAACTCAATTCTTTCCTCCTTTTAAAGAGAACTTTTCTCTTTTCCCCTATTTTATATAATTTTAAAAATTTCACTGGACAATATATTTACATTGTCCAAGAACCAGGGAGTATAATGGTGCACAAGGAATAGTCTCCTTCCACACACTTGCCTGCCTTCTACCCAACTCCTCCCCAGCTAACTGCTTTCCTTAGGTTCATATCTCCTTCCAGTTTCTTTTCTTTTTTTTTTTTTTTAAGGAATCTTGATGGGTGAAATAGAGATGCATTTTTTTTTTTTAATTGGGGAATTGGGGAAGGGGAACAGTGTTGGGGAATTGGGGAAGGTGAACGGCCAAGTTGTTGTCCTTCAATCTTAGTTGTGAAGGGCGCAGCTAGCTCAGCTCCAAGTCTAGTTGCCATCCAGCTGCCCTTCGGCAGCTCCCAGCTGCTCAGCTCAAGGTGCCATGTTCAACTTTAGTTGCAGGTGGGCGTAGCCCGACATCCCACGCAGGAGTCGAACCAGAAACCTTGTTGCTAAGAGCGCTCTACCCACTGAGTCATCCAGCCGCCGCCCGTTGGCAGCTCAGCTCAAGGTACCATGTTCAATCTTAGCTGTGGGTGAGCATAGCTCACCATCCCATGCGGGAGTCGAACAGGCAACTTTGTTGTTTGGAACATGTGCTCTCACCAGCTGAGCCATTTTGCCTCCTGTTGGCAGCTCAGTGGCAGCTCACCTCAGGCACAGCTCACTGGCCCATGTGGGACTTGAACTGGTGACCCTTAACCAACTAAGCCACTCGGCCGGCCCCCAGGGTTTCTTTATGCAAGTAAACCAAACACTCTCCTCCACAGGGGATTAGTTCCAGGACCCCCATGGATACCAAAATCCACAGATGCTCAAGTCACTTATATAAAATGATGTAGTATTTGCATATAACCTATATTTGCATATAGACTACAACAAGGTATGCCTACACTTCACTTTATTTGCATGGATCCAGCATAGTGCTCAGCACGTAACAAATTCAAGTTTTCCTTTTTAATCTTTCTGGGATTTTTCCCCCTCAAATATTTTTGATTTGCAGTTCATTGAATCCATGGATGAGAAAGCCATGGATACAGAGCTTCCTGATTGTACAAACATAATTTTTTCCCCTTCCTTTTAAACCAATATATAGCTTATTATACATGCTATTATATAAATATAGCAGACTATTAAGTAAAACAATTTTGTTGGTTTTTTTTTCATGACATATGTGCTTTTCCTCCTAAGTTGACAAAGCCCTCCTTCAGGATGGCCAGCGTGAAGCCATCATCACTGTGATGGTGCAGCAACATCCTCTGCAACTAATTTTTTACTGGACCCAAGGCTTAAACAGGCTTCCTTCTGTTCTCAAAGTGGGTTGGAAATAGGTTAGTGCTCCTCAGCATCTCTTCACCTGGCCATGATAAGTGATGTGTGCCCCTGTCATTTAGCACTCTCTGGGTAACCTCTAGATTCCATTTAGCTAGATTTGGTCAGTGCATGGTATTTGCTGAAGAGCAGCTGCTGTGTGTTCATATCATTTGTTAGACCTCAAGTATTACCATGACCCAAGGGTACCGAGTGGAAACTTATTAGAACCAAACCATCTTTAGAAAGGCCTCTAAGGGAGCCTGGCCCCAGGCACGCATGTCTTTGAAAGATGTAGCTAAGGACCTGCTACAAATGGAGGCAGCATGGCTGCACAAAGCATTATCACCAACTTATTCCTATAGTGTACCTCCTTCTATTCAGGAAGATCATTCTCAAGTATGTATTTCTTTCATACTTGTTTTTGGTGTCAGGCCCAGGAAGCTGCATTTGGGTACCAAAAAGGCATAAATGCCAGCAAACTAGTCACCAACAACCTTGGTTCTTGCTTAAGTTGTGGGTTCCCTACTTATTGAGGGGAAAGGTGCTTACTGAAGATGGCACAAACTGTACTACTATTTCAAAGGTAAATTAGAGCTTCATTTAATGATTATTTTTAAAAAGGCAACATACCCAGGAAGGTATACTAATCCCACATAGAAATTTACTCCCAGGGGTGGATTTACTTTGGAGTCAGCGAAGCTAAAGTTTCAGGGTCTCTCATTAACACAGATCTCTGCAAGGCTCTACATATAATTCATACTACTAACTTTTTTGTAAAGAGTGCTCACCAAATGATATAAGCTTCATGCCCCACAAAACCTGGACCTTATTTGTTTATTGCCATAGCCAATTTTCAGTTATCTGCTAGCTGATTGTCCAAATTTCAGCTTTATGCAGGGGTAAATCTTGCTCTCTGAAGTATGGTTAACTATTCTCTTAGTGGTCCCTTAGTTATTTTGTTTTAATATTTACTTTTCCCTTGACTTGCAAGGCAATAGAAATTTCTGTGAAATGCTCTGATTCATCCCTACTGGGAGAACTTTGGAAAAAGAATGAAGTTGTCTTCTCCAAGCACTAAAGGAGATGTAGGATCTAGAGAAGGCTTTTCCCAAGTAAATGAAGAACCTCCCAATTGTTCCTGAGACAAATCTTGTCTCTGTGTCTTTAGTTTTGTTTAAAAGGAGCCTCTAGGACATAAAATTCACATGATGAGGAAATAAATATTTCAAAAGCAGATATGAAAGTTTTGGAAAGAATTGTACTACAGCTCAGCTCCATTATTATTATTATTATTATTTGAGGGCAGTGTCACTGGTCCTCACATGTGGGAGCTGAACCGGGGTCGCTGGCTTCCCAAGCCAGCGCTTAACCACCGTACCACCTAGCTGGCCCTCAGCTCCATTATTGAGGATAACTGAAAATGGACACTATTTCTATTTTGCAGTACAACTAGAATTCTAAGGGTCAACAACTTGGTCATTGCAAATTTTTCTGGGGAGTTTCTATCTTCTTTATTTGTTTTTAAATTACTCCTTTTCCAACCAGCAAAACACAATTTAAGGAATTTAAACTCCAACATAGTTTGAGCTCAGCCTTTGTGGAACCACATCACTCTGGCTTAATAAACAGTACCATCAATGGTACATAAACATGTTTGTATCCTAGTTGCTGTGTATTTAACAGAATAAATAAATGCTTAAGAAATTAACTTTTATCTCCTGGAGATTATTTTGTATCCTTTTGAAAATTACCTTTAACTCTAATTTTTTTTTAAAGCAGGGGCAGCCGGGTGACTCAGTTGGTTAGAGTGTGTGCTCTGAACAACAAGGTTGCCGGTTTGACTCCCACATGGGCCAGTGAGCTGCACCCTCCGCAACTAGATTAAAGACAATGACTTGAGCTGAGCTGCAGCTGAGCTGCCGGTGGGTGGCCGGATGGCTCAATTGGTTATAGCATCAGATGGCTCAATTGGTTATAGCGCATGCTCTTAACAACAAAGTTGCCAGTTTGGTTTCCATGGGATGGTGGGCTGCGCCCCCCACCAGACAACAACTTGATTTGGAGCTGATGGGTCCTGGAAAAACACACTGTTTCCCTTCCCCAATAAAATCTTTAAAAAAAAAAAAAGCAGTGGCTCCGTTGGCTAAGAATTAGCTTAAGAGCGGGAGCTCTGAGCAATATAGCTGCAGGTTCAATTCCCACATGGACCAGTGACACTGAACCTGAGCAGAGATGCCGCTGAGCTGCCAACAGGTGGCAGGATGGCTCAGCTGGTGAGAGCTCGTGCTCCTAACAACAAGACTGCCTGTTCAATGATGGGCTACACCCTCCTGCAATTAAAACTGAGTTTGGCACCTTGAGCTGAGCTGCCACCTAGATGGCTCAGTGGATAGTGTGAGCTCTTAACAACAAGGCTGTTGGTTCGGCTTCTGCATCGGATGGTGGCTACACCCACCCACAACTAAGATTGAACACAGCACCTTGAGCTTAGAGGCCACGAGCTGCCAATGGGAGCCAGACGGCGACTGGCGCCCTCCACAACTAAGGATGAAGAACAACAACTTGGCTGGTCCCCTTCCCCAATTCACCAACACTGTTCTCCTCCCCAATTCCCCAATTAAAAAAAAAAAAAAGTAGAGAAACAGAGAATATATCTACCTGATTAAGGACTCTCGTTATTCATTTATTAATATTACTAGTACATTTGAATTCATGAAAGAAGAGGAGTTTTTTTTACTGACCAAATAATATTTCTTAGAGCTGAAAATTTGTTATTCTTTATGCATTTTCATAGGAAAGTTTGGATTTTATTTTGGGCGGAAAGAAGTCCGTTTTTGAAGAGGAAGTGTCCTTTTAATAGGCCAAATTGCACAACTTTTTAGGCACAGAGAAAGGTAGGGCAAAAATGGGTTGATTCCTAACTTACTATAGTATGCTTTCATACTTTAAAGCTTGTAAATTGATTTTTTAAACTTTATTTTTATTGAAATATGTTCCTACATTTCTCATTTTTGTTTACTATAAATTATTTGCCTTGATAATAAAATTAACTGACTTGGGGTTTCATTCTTTGGGTTTCAAACTCGAGAACCTTGAAAAGAATACACATATCAGAAAAATTGTAAGTAAATTCAATATTATTAAAGGGAGATTGATAACACTCCCTTTAAGACTACCTTTAAACAGGTAACTGGGTGTAGCTTGTCAGCTACCTCCATTCATGCTAGCCAGGTGTCTGACCAACATTAGAGATAACGAGAAAGAAAGAAGGAGGTAGGTGACAATGACATTCAGTATAGTGTTTATACTGCAATGTAGGGTGCATTTCCCACCACTCTTGAGGGTAAGAAAATAACATGCAAAATACTTGTGTCAGAGAATAAAGTGGAAAACACCTTTTTGAGTTTGATCAATCATTTTCATACTTCTGCTCTCTGTGGCAGACATTAATGACATATGATAGGAAAGTTCTGAGTTTAGGGATCACAAAATCATTGACAATTGCAATAAAATATATAATGAAAGGAGTAAGGGGGTGCTTATTCTTTATAGAAAGAAAATTTCTTCAGGCCCCATATTGAGTAATATTTCCCATCAAATGCCCTCTTTTTTTGGCTTTAGAAAACACATTGAGACCTCAGTCTATGTGAGGAGTAGAGATGGAGCCCTTTGGGTTTTAATTATTTTTTTTAAAGGCAGTACTGCTTATGGTCTCAAAATGATACCTATATTTAATGGGAACAAATTTTTACATTCCATAGCAATTATAGACATCTATTTTCTTTATATGTAAATATGTTGGTGAAATCTTAACACTTTATATAAGATAAAGACCCACTGTATGATAGGATTATAAAGTATCATAATGTATCATAATGTTCTTTCTTCCCATACATAAAATATCCATCCCAGTATCCTTTCTTCATTATTTAAAAAAATCTATACAAACTTGCAAATGCTTTATTAACACTTGCATATTTATAATGCTGAATGTTTTCAATAGAGGTAAAATTAACTTGGTATAATTGATTCTATGAGTAGTTTTCATCAAGATAACATACCATGTGACACGAGGTTCGGGCCAGCCTGATACAGAGCAGTGTAATTTTACATTTTCTTTCTCCCAAACAGTGTGAGAACGAGGTTTAATGACAAACTCAGGAGCATGGAGAAGATGATCTTCATTCAACTTTCTATGAAATGCTTCAGTTTCTTCTAGCTGAAAAAAAAAATCAAATCATCATGAAATCAAAGTAATCTGTGTAGGGTGGCCGGGTGGCTCAGTTGGTTAGAGTACAAGCTCTGAGCAACAAGTTTGCTGGTTCGATTCCTACATGGGCCAGTGAGCTGCACCCAAGCTGACCTGCCACTGAGTTGCCGATGGGCGGCCTGATGGCTCAGCTGGTGAGAGTGCGTGCTCTTAACAATAAGGTTGTAAGTTCCACTCCCGCATGGGATGGTGGGCTGTGCCCCCTGCAACTAGATTGAAAACGGCTACTGAACTTGGAGCTGAGCTGCGCCCTCTGCAATTTAGATTGAAGGACAACAACATGACTTGGAGCTGATGGGTCCTGGAAAAACACAATGTTGCTCTTTCCCAATCCCCCAACACTGTTCCCTACCCCAATTCCCCAATAAAATCTTAGGGGGAAAAAGAAGTAATTTGTGCTACTAAAATAATAAGCAGAAACCAAAATAATCACTTTTTTATCTGAAGTCTTACTTTTGTATTTAAATCAAATGCATATTCCTTGACCCTTTTAGAAACAAATACACCATTTAATTTTTAACATTCTAAGTCTGAGCTCAATTATTTTACTTCCCTAAAGTGGACTTCTTAAAGTTCTTAGAACCTTAATTTCTGTAGAACCTAAAATTTCGTGAAGTTTATATCTATTAAGTTTATGTTTCTTTGACCTATGCATTTAGATGTCTTTCTCTTTGTTTTCTTTAGTTTTATTTCTCCACAAGATCACATATTTCTTCATATGAAACAAATCAATCTATATCAACAAGCACACACACACTCACACACATACACACACACAATGTTATATGCATTTCTACTTTTGTAAGTTACATAAAATTCTTTTCTTACTGTTTTTCTCAGTGATAGGTGCTCTGCTTTTTCTCGAATTGCAACTTTCCTCGACTTCTTCTCAAAAGCTTCCTCTTGGTGAAGAGTAGATGTACACTGTTTTGATGCTGTGGACTGTTTGGTTGTTGTGATTCCTTCTTCACTAGCAAGAAGATTCCTCTGGGCTATATAAGCAGCAGCTTCTTTAATTCTTTCTTCTTCTGTGTCTGTAATTCCACTGACATGCACTTGGCTAAAATATAATAATGGCAAAACATGGATATTGTGGATGGCAGTGATAAGATTGCCTAATTTTACTAAGTTCAAAGTACCAGGCCTCAGACATTGTGGTGCCCAAAGAGAACCTGATTGAAAAACTTGGTAATCAGAAGCTAATTCTTCACACATGGAAATGATCTTCACCTTAACAAATAATGATAACAACCATAATAATACCTATTATGGCCCTGGTGCTTTGCCAAGTCCGTTTCACATACATTATCTTATTTTATCCCAAGTTAGATAACTTGCCCAAGTTTATTTCCTTGGTTTCCTTAGTGTGTTTAAATATGATTGAGCCTATAAGAAAAGATTAAGTTATGATTTACCTCTGGAAAAGACGATATTGTAAAATGAAATGCAGTTTGTGTGCCTGTAAGTCTGATACATGAAAATGTGCTTATCTGGATTCTATAATTCAGCTGGTGTAATGAATTGCCCAGAGCTGCTGCATGTATAGATAAGTTCTAAATTTACATGAGATCCTTATGCCTACTGGGTTTCTTTCTAAAATAATAAAGATTATATGTGCATATATAGTGTATGTATGTATATATGTATGTGTGCATGTTTAATATGACAATCTTCATTTGTGTTTGCACATAGCTCTGATGAAAAGAAATGATCAACGTCACAATTGAAGTCTGATATTCATAAAAGTGACTTGTTTTTCTTCATAATTAACGATAATGGCAAGTGAGTGGTAATATCCAAAAGTGCTATGCCCAATGTAGTAGTTTATGATAGAATTTGTGCTATGATTTATTAATGTACAAAATACTTGGATTATTTTTAACTTCCTTCCATACCTTTGTTGTCAACCCCATTAGATGTTTCAGTGAGGGAGTATATTAATTATACTGAGATTCTCTTGAAATTGAGTCTCCTTTAGACCTCTTAAGGCAGAATTGTACATTTGCTTTTCTTATAAAAATCATTACCTCCAAATTTGAGTGAACAGTATTGTGTTTACAAGTTCCTGACTCCTGAAGCTATGCAGTTTGCTCTGGAACAGGACTCAACATTTGCTAAAGTTCAGAACTTCTCATGGAATATTACTAAAACGTCTGGTAGACAAGACCAGTCTACTTGTTTCTTACTAAACTTGGTGATTAAGTATTAATTTCCTTGTCCTTATCTCTATCTGTCCAAATATTAATAAGATAGACTCTCCTAATGAAGTCAATAATATATCCACTATAATTTAGGGGGATAAAAAAGAAGATGGAAGATTTTCAGCTTAGTGTCCTGACATAATTACCTGTATTTTTTTTTAATGAGATTGGGAGTGAATGAATTAATAAGTGAATATGAAACAAACCATCATGGAAATGCATGGGATTCTCTATAAAGGCTAATATACAATAGAGAGATTTGAAATGAGCTTTGTAATATAGTACAAGATATATAATAATGGATTATATTCAACGCTAGTCTTGCCCTGAGTTGAGACAACTCGATGTAAGAGAACTTTGAAGCTCACATTACTTCTAATTGTGGGCATGCTGACATAGCTCTAGAGGGCAAAATGGAGTCACAGTCTCCTTCCCTTTTACATTTACAAGTTAAACCTCAAAAAAACCCAACAACTCTATTTCACATGAGAACTCAAGTACACTTATAAATTTTTTTTTACCCGGGACAACAGGGATAGTCTTTTTTATGTAAATGTAAGTACCTATCAGTGATAACTCTGCTATTATCTTGATACAAGAAAATGATGCTAACATGCTGGCAAAAATACATTATTACCAATTTTAAATGAATTTAAAACCTCCCCAATACTCTCTCTTTCACGATTTCAACCCAAAACCTGTTGCTGACACAGTAAAATCAAATTATTAGAGTGTAAGAAGAGGAATTTTCAAATGCCATCCAAAGAAATGGTATTTTCCAGAAATGCATTATAATTACACAGTGCATGTAGACTGCATTAGCCAATCCTAAGGAGACACTCAGCTCTTCCACTACTAGCCAGTTGACTTGCAGCAAGTTAGAAACTTGATTTCCTTCTCCAAAAATTGATATATTATAACCTTTTCAGGGCTGTATGGAGGATTTAGCAAGATAGTTTAGCACCTAGTATGATTCCCAGAAAACAACAGTCACTCAACAAATGTTCATTTCTTTCCCATCCTCTTCTTAGATTGCTAACACTGTCAACACCATTATGAAGTATTATTTTAGGTATAGTAGTAGAATACAGGAGATGGCTCCATATGAAAAACAAAGGAGAGCTGGAAATAAAATCTGGAAGATAAACTTATGGTCACATTTTCTTTTATCACAATTTATTTTATAAATTATCATTTCTTGAGACCAGACTAGAACAGAGAAAATTGTTTGTAGGTAAAGGGCAGGGAGAAGACAGTGAGGAGCTTCATTTCATGTCCACACAGGTGGAGAGGCATTGCCATGAAAGTTAATGCTAAACTGATGTAATTTTTTTTTTTTTTGAGGGCAGTGTCACTGGCCCTCATATGTGGGACTGAACCGGGGCTGCTGGCTTCCCAAACCAGCGCTTAACCACCACGCCACTCGGCTGGCCCAATTGATGTAATTCTTAAATGATTGTTTTTAATGGGGAAAAAGCAGAAAATAAAATATTTCACTTCTCTACCGTAGCCATTTCCTATAACGAATATAAGTGCATATTAAACTAATTGTGAAGAGGTAAGTCTGGGAAGGCATGCTTAGTAATATAAACATGGTTTTCTGGAAAGTTCACTTTTAAAAAATCAGATATCTAAAAATCAAAGGTATCAAATAAAGAGCTAAAAATAGAATAGTATTTATCCCCTTATCTTCCTAACTGGGTTCAGAGCAATTAATGACATTAGTCTCTGAAACAATTCAGGAAGGAGCCATCAGAGGGCAGTGGGAAGAAAAACAGAGGAAAACAAAAATCACACCCACATTATTCCCTAATGAATTTCCTAATAGCATTTGCCCTCAAGGATGACTTATTTTGAGTATCACTTTAGCTCTATTAATAATTCTCCATTCAAAGGAAGGCTTAGAAAGTTCCCACTAAACTTTAATTTGGTGTCTCAGACAATTGTTTTTCCAAGATTCCTTTATATATTATTGTTTAAAAAATCTTTATATTATAAACAGAAATTTGCCATTACAGAGGCTTGTGATTTAGTTATTATTTTGTTTGCAGTTTACAAATAAATAGTAATCTATTTTACATTCAACAGATATAAGCCAGGCATTCAAATTATGATGTGATCCTTTTACTTAGTCTATGCTAAGATTTTTTTTCTTCCCAATGAATAATAATTAACCATACTGGCAACCAAGATATTTTCCATCTACCTGAACATTTAATTTGATTTTGTTTTTCTAGTTCACCCAACATTTTAGAGTTTTGAACCTTTCTTTCTACTTTATCTGTAGTGACTATACATGTATATAGATAGTCACTATATGAACACATCCTCCTTAGTGCAGAATTCCAAGGTTCTTCAGATCTTTCTCAACCAGCACATAGTAAGTGCTCAGTAAATGTTAACTGTTATTATATTATTACCTGACAACATTTACTCTCCACTTTCTCATAGTCAGAGCCAGGAAGAAAATGTATACTCACCGTCCTGAGAAAATGGGCACCATATAGTCGCTTGGCAGATTTTCCTTCTCCTCCCCAGAGAGAAGGCTCTTCTTGGCTCTCTTTGTTTGGGGGCTGAACTTGGATGAATAATCTTCTAACATTAGACTAGAATCTGTAAGTCTGAAACAAAACACTAGTGTTACACAATGACAAAAAAATGTACTTAAAATACTCAAAATACTTAGAAAAGGAAGTTTTAACTAGGGGGATTTTTCACAGAATCCTAGATCTCTAATAATTATCTTTTATTTTTAGAACTAAAGTGGAGTGAGAAAGACCTCTATACAGACACAAGAGAAAAATGGGCCCATAGTAATTTCATGGGTTTTTCCCCCCGTTAAAGTTTCAAGAGAAAACAGTAGTGTTTTTGTACTAGTTTTTGGTTTTTCTTTTAGAAGCATTTTTTTATTTTTTGAGGGCAGTGTCACTGGCCCTCATATGTGGGACCCAAACTGGGGCCTCTGACTTCCCAAGCCAGCGCTTAACCACCGTGCCACTCGGCAGCCCCTTGAAGAAGCATTTTTTTTAATGTTTATTTTTATTGGAGAACAGTATGTTTTTCCAGGACCCATCAGCTCCAAGTCAAGTATTTGTTTCAATCTAGTTGTGGAGGGCACAGCTCAGTGGCCCATATGGGGATTGAACCAGCAACCTTGGTGTTATGAGCACCACGCTCTAACCAACTGAGCTAACTGGCTGCTCTATACTAGTTTTAAATACCCTTTGCTCTTAGATTAATGTTCAAAATGTAGGCAGTCTATAAAAATGATTTAGATACATCGTGTATCCAAATCCTTTCAGGGGATTGATAAAAATGCAAAATTTTCTGGATAGGGAGCCCAGGCAATTCTGATGCTCCTTAGGCTCAACTTTGAGGACTTAATGTAGTATAGACATACCCATTTGAAGGAACACTAGACTAGTCAAACAATAGAGTTAATATGTTTTTTGTGAGTGTACAATGTCAAGTGATTCAGAATTACAGGGTGTGATAAACAACGCTTTGGTCAGTCCTCTTGTACACAAAAATCTGTTCTTGCATACTGGTGCAAACATACATTTGGAGATTATGCTCTAATAAACCAAGAATTGTATCAGCAGGGCGGTAAACATGAGGGCAGAGATTGCACCTACAAAAAAAGGGTTGATAAAATAAAAGTAAAAATACAGTCTTAGTCTATTTAGTTCTTGAATTAATTGAAATGTTTTGGCATAAATTTCATGAGCTCATAGAATCCCTGAAGTCAATCCACAGATTTGGGTTCAAAGCCCTTGGTCTACCTTGTAATGAAAGATGTTTACAATAAAGAGCTATATGGGAGCTCTCTGAACTATCCTTTTTATTTTTCTGTAGATTTGAAATGATTCTTAAAAAAAAAAAAGTTAACATTAAAAAGGCCTCTCATCAAGACAAAATTTGAAAAGAAAATGGGAATGTGTGAGTGGTATGACATAAGAAAAGCAAGCTACCCAATTGAAACAGAAACACCTTCCAAACTGTGCAAACTTTGACCCATTTCCCAATCTTTAAAAAGAATTAGGAAAAGCAAAAGAGATCACCTAAATCAAAAGCAGAAACCTAGCCTCTGCTAAACAAGTAGCACAGAACTCCAAGGGCGAGTGGCTCTGTGCCTGATGAAGTAGGGTGGGTTTCTGTGTTTAATCCAGTGCTAGCATGGAAATGGCCAACCTCTTCCACACCCTTTTACTACACCTCCTGCATGGTGAATATCTAGTTTTATTTTATGATCAGCATTAAAACTAAGGTTAGAATCTTAAATTCAAAGTTGTGGATTAGTTGCCAGTTGGAAACATTTGTGAAATTTGCTCCTAACTGGCTGTTAGGAGCAAAATGAGTGCATTCTATCCCCAGCAGGTTACAAAGTACTGTACTTATACAAGTCTAAGTTTAAAGTGGTATTTTCCTTCCCTCCTTTATTCCATTACTATACAAAATAAAATTAATTATGGAGTTTAAGACTTCACTTTTTTCCTACTTATAGAACATTTGAATTCTCTAATGTTTCTCCTGTTTTTCTGTATATGCTCTTTTATCTTTATAGTAGTCCAACCCCTTACCTGGGGGAGGTATGTTCCAAGATCCCCAGTTGATGCCTGAAACTGCAGATAGTACTGAATCCTATGTATATGTTGTTTCCTATACACACATACCTATGATAAAGTTTACATTTTCTCTTTGGCATATCTGAACTACGAGCATCACTACTCATGCTTTGGGGCTATATTAAATAAAATAAGGGTTACTTGAGCACAAGCACAGTGATACTCTAGATCTGGTAACCAAGATGGCAGCTACTAACTGACTAGTGGGTGGGGAGTATATATAGCATGGACATACTGGACAAAGGATGACTCTCCTCCTGTGGGGATGAGGCAGGACATCATGAGATTTCATTCCATTACTCAGAATGGTGAATAATTTAAAAATTATCAATTGTTTATTTCTGGAATTTTTCATTTAATATTTTTGGACTGCAGTTGACCATGGGTAACTGAAACCCAGAAAAGGAAGTTGCAAATCAGGGGGGACTACTGTACTTTCATTCTAGCATCTATAGGCATCTCCTCATGAGCTTATATTTTTCACATTCATTTACATTAAAACATCTATAATTTGTCATTTTTTTATTGTGTTGTTTTTTGTTCCTTTTCCTGTCATTTTCCCTTTCAGATAAATCTATAAAATGAAGTTTTTATTATATAGAATGTTCCAGAATGTGATTATTCCATTCTCAGAGGTAAATCACAGCAACTGGTTTTTAATACTTGAACTTTATGATAACATGGCACTATCATCAGTTTCTATTTGATATTTCATTTAAAACAAAAATCCAGATTATTTAGGAAAATAAAAATCTTTCTTATGCTTTAAAGTTTCCCCAAGTTTTCAATTCTAATAAAAAGGAGCATGTGATGGCTTGGGAAGCTAGCGGCCCAGTTCGGTCCCACATATGAGGGCCAGTGACACTGCCCTCAAAAAAAAAAAAAGAAAGAAAGAAAAAAGAGCATGTGAAAGATTAGATACTAAAATACTGTACTATTTAATAATTCTGATGTATTTACTAAGCCTAGCAAACAAAACTAAATTAGAGGGCCAGCAGAGTGGTGCGTTGGTTAAGAGTTGGCTTGGGGGGCTTCCGGTAAGATGGCGGACTAGATAGACGCTTTCCCAACTTCCTCCCAGGATCACATCAAAATGACAAATAATTTATACAACATTTAACCTTGAAAGTCCCCTGAACACTAGATGAATGGAACCTCTAAACAAAGGACCTAAAGAGGAGGCCACATCAAGTCTGGTAGGAGGGGCGCAGATGAGAGAGGGCGAGCCCCGTGAGGGATGCCCCAGCTGTGGGGAGGCTTCTCCGGTTGGGGGAGAGTCTCTCCGGTCCCACACCCAGATCACTAGCCCAGAATTGCTTTGCCAGTAAAAGGAGTTCTACGATAGCAGGCAGTACAAATTAGTGAGGACTCTCCTTGGTTGGATCGATGAGGCTGAGGGCAGCTAGAGAACCAGTGGGGCTGGTTCACTTTTCTGAGAGTGTTGGGCCAGGAGCGATGTGCCTGTGTGATCGGATTGAGGCTTTCCTGGTGAGTTTGTGTGGACTGGTTGTTGGTGCCGAGTGCATGCTGCTCTGATTTGGCGGGGGCCACTGATCACATCCCGTGATGACTTGGGGCCTGCCCCGCCCACCTAGAGCTGTGTTGCCAGAGGAATCCTGAGCCCCTGGTGCCTGGCCCACACCTCCACAGGTGACAGAGGGTTTTTTTGCAGCAGCAAACAACCTGCAACAACCGGTGAAGGTTTTTGGCAGTGAGCACGGTTCCAGAGTACACAGCAGCTAATTTTGGAAAGTTCACTGCAAGCCTGAGAGGGAGACTGGTGCATAACACGTTAAGCACTTATCCCCAATAGCTGGTGCTAAGTTGCCCAGAGAATCTCTATTGCTGAGCAAGTGGTCTGCAGATTAAAGAGAACAGAGAGCCACCCCCACCTCTTTTTTCTTCCTCTCTTCTTTCTAGGTGATCTATCTAATACATTGAAACATTCACAGAAGACAACAAGAATGAAGAAACAAAGAAACATGTCCCAAGTAAAAGATAAGAAGAAAATTCTAGAAATGGAACTAAATGAAACAGAGGGATTCAAACTTTCAGAGACAGAGTTTAGAACACTGATGATAAGAATGTTTAAGGGACTTAGCGAGGACATATAGAAGGATAGGGAAACCATAAAAAACAACCAGTTAGAACTAAAGAATATAATAACTGAAATGAAGAACACACTCGAAGGAACCACCAGTAGAATAGATGAAGCAGAGGAGAGGATCAGCAAATTAGAAGACAAAATAGCAGAAATCACCCAGCTGGAACAACAAAAAGATAAAAGAATGAAAAGAGTTTAAGAGACCTCCGGGACAACATGAAACACAAAAAACACAAAAACACAGGCATCATAGGAATACCAGAAGGAGAAGAGAAGAAGCAAGGGATTCAGAATATATTTAAAGAAACAATGACTGAAACCTTCCCTACCCTGGTGAAGGAAATCGACATACAAGCCCAGGATGGGCAGAGAGTTCCAAACAGGCTGAACCCAAACAGGCCCACACCAAGACACATCATAGTTAAAATGGCAAAGCTTAAAGACAAAGACAGAATCCTAAAAGTAGCAAGAGAAAGACAGCAGGTTACATACAAAGGAACTCCTATAAGACGAACAGCTGACTTGTCTACAGAAACTCTGCAGGCCAGAAGGCAGTGGCAGGAGATAATCAAAGTGACACAAAATAAAGGTCTACAACAAAGACTGCTCTACCCAGCACGGCTATCACTTAAAATTGAAAGAGAGATAAAGAGCTTCTCAGAGAAGAATAAGCTTAAGGAGTTCATAACCACCAAGCCAGCATAGCAGGAAATGTTAAAAAGGACTTTTTAAACAGAAGAAAGGGGAAAACAGGCTAATCCACGAAGACAAGAAATACAAATAACAAAATGGCAATACATATGCACTTATCAGTAATCACCTTAAATGTGAATGGGCTAAATGCTCCAATCAAAAGACACAGAGTGGCTGAGTGGATAGGAACACAGGACCCATGCGTATGCTGTCTACAAGAGACTCATCTCAGTTCAAAAGACACACACAGACTGAATGGAATGGAATAAGATATTTCATATAAATGGAAATGAGATGGAAGCTGGAGTAGCAATACTTATTTCAGACAAAACAGACTTTAAAATGTAGACTACAATAAAAGACAAAGGGCACTACATAATAATAAAGGGATCAATTCAACAAGAGGACATAACCTTAGTAAACATCTATGCACCCAATATAGGAGCTCATAAATATATAAAACAGATTTTGACAGACATAAAAACAGAGATCACCAGTAACACTATCATAGTAGGGGACTTGAATACCCCATTGTCACCAATGGACAGATCCTCCAGACAGAAAATCAATACGGACATAGTGGCCTTAAATGACACTTGAGACCAGCTGAATTTAATTGACATTTTTGGAGCATTTCACCCTAAAGCTACGGAATATACTTTCTTCTCAAATGCACATGGAACATTTCCCAAGATAGACCACATGTTAGGCCACAAAACAATTGTCAACAAATTTAAGAAGATTGAAATCATATCAAGTGTCTTCTTTGACTACAATGCTATGAAACTAGAATCAATTATAAAAAGAAATGTGGAAAGCTTACAAATATATGGAGGCTAAATAACATGCTACTAAATAGTGAGTAGGTCAAAAATGAGATCAAAGAGGAAATCAAAAGATACCTCAAGACAAACGAAAATGTAAACACCGCGACCCAAAATCTTTGGGATGCAGCAAAAGCAGTCCAAAGAGGGAAGTACACAGCAGTGCAGGCCAACCAAAAGAAGGAAGAAAAATATCAAATCAACAGACTCTATTTACTCCTAAGGGAACTCGAAAAAGAACAGCAAAACAAGCCTAAAGGGAGTATAAGGAAGGAAATAATGAAGACCAGAGCAGAAATAAATGAAATAGACAACAAAAAAAAACAATACAAAAGATAAATAAAACCAAGAGCAGGTTTTTTGTTTTGTTTTGTTTTTGTTTTTTGTTTTTTTAAAGATTTTATTGGGGAATTGGCGGAAGGGGAACAGCGTTGGGGAATTGGGGAAGGGGAACAGACAAGTTGCTGTCTTTTTGTTCTTCAGTTTAGTTGCGGAGGATTTTGCTTCACTGTTGGTATCGTCATTGCGCTCTTCCCGGATGAGGCAGATCGGTCGCTGGCCTCTGGATGTCGCTCACCGCGGCTATTGACAGCTCACGCTTGGCTGCCAGCCGCTCACGCTGGCTGCAGGCCACTCACTGTAGCCTATGGCAGCCCACTGCAGCAGGGGCTGCAGTCCACACCATCACCCGGGCTCGCACAGCCCAGCTCCAGGTGGAGCTGTTGTTAGCTGTAGAGGGCAGTGTCACTGGCCCTCATGTGGGATCCGAACCGGGGCCGCTGGCATCCCAAAACCAGCGCTTAACCAATGCGCCACTCGGCCGGCCCGAGAGAGCAGGTTTTTTGAAAGGATAAACAAAATCAACAAACCCTTCACCAGACTTACCAAGAAAAACAGAGGGAGGACCCAAATTAATAAAATCAGAAATGAAAGAGAAGTGACAAGAGATACCACAGAAATACAGGAAATTTTAAGAAAATACTACGAGCAACTATATGCCAACAAATTCAACAATCTGGAAGAAATGGATACATTTCTAGAAGCATACCATTTATCCAGTCTGAACCAAAAAGAAACAGAAACTCTGAACAGACTGATTACTACCCAGGAAATTGAATCAGTGATCAACAAGCTTCCAACAAACAAAAGTCCTGGACCAGATGGCTTCGCAGGTGAATTTTACAAAATATTCAAAAACGAATTAATATGTATTCTCCTCAAACTATTCCAAAAAAAATACAGAAAGATGGAAAGCTCCTAAACTCTTTCTATGAAGCTACTATCACCCTGATTCCAAAGTCATACTAGAATATTACAAAAAAGGAAAACTATAGGCCCATATCCCTAATGAATAGATGCAAAAATTCTCAACAAAATACTAGCAAACCGAATTCAGCATCATATTGAAAAGATCATACACCACGATCAAGTGGGATTCATTCCTGGTATGCAAGGTTGGTTTGATATCTGCAAATCAATTAACATAATACATCACATTAAGAAAATGAAAAATAAAAATCATATGATCATATCAATAGATATAGAAAAGGCATTTGACAAATCCAGCAGACATTGTTGATAAAAACTCTTAGCAAAGTGGGAATAGTGGGATCATATCTCAACATAATAAAGGCCATATATGATAAGCCCACAGCAAACATTGTACTCAATGGGGCAAGGCTAAAAGCTTTGCTCTTAAGGTCAGGAACAAGACAAGGCTGCCCACTTTCACCACTTCTATTTAACATAGTTCTGGAAGTTCTAGCCACAACAATTAGACCAGAAAATGAAATAAAAGATCCAAATTGGAAAAGAGGAAGTAAAATTGTGATTATATGCAGATGACATGATACTATAAATAGAGAATCCCAACGACTCCATCAAAAAACTGCTAGAACTGATACACGCATTTGGTAAGGTAGCAGGATACAAAATTAATATTGAGAAATCAGTTGCATTTCTATACACCAATAATAAACTACCATCCCTTTTACAATGGCCTCAAAAACAATAAAATATCTAATAATCAATTTAACTAAAGAAGTAAAAGACCTGTACTCAGAAAATATGAGACATTGAAGAATGAAATCAAACAAGAAACAAATAAATGGAAATACATACCATGCTCATGGATAGGAAGAATTAATATAGTTAAAATGTCAATATTACCTAAAGCAATATAAAGATTCAGTGCAATTCCAATCAAACTACCAAGGACATTTTTCCCAGAAATAGAACATAGAATCCTAAAATTTATATGGAACCACAATAGACCCCGAATAGCCACAGCAATCCTGAGAAATAAGAACAAAGTGGGAGGCATCACACTACCTGACCTCAAAACATACAAGTCTACAGAAATCAAAACAGTATGGTAGTGGTATAAAACCGACACATAGAACAATGGAACAGAATACAGAGCCCAGGAATAAACCCATCCATATACGGTTAATTAATCTATGATAATGGAAGCTAGAATTTACACTGGAGTAAAGACAGTCTATTTAATAAACGGTGCTGGGAAAATTGGACTGACATGTGCAAAAAAAATGAAAATGGACCACCTACTTACACCATATACGAGAACAACCTCAAAATGGATTATAGACCTGAAACCATAAAACTCCTAGAAGAAAACATAGGGAGTAAGTTTGCAGACATTACCCTGAGTAATACTTTTACTGATATGTCTCCTTCGGCAAGGGAAATAAAGGAAAAATTGAACATATGAGATTACATCAAACTTAAAAGTTTTTTTCACAGCACAGGAAATCATCAATAAAACAAAAAGGCAGCCTACTGAATGACAGAAGATATTTGCCATCGATATATATGCTAAGGGGTTAATATCAAAAATTTATGAAACACTCATTAAACTCAACATCAAAAAACCAAACAACCCAATTAAAAAATGGGCAGAGAATAAGAAGAGGTATTTCTCTAAAGAAGACATATAGATGTCCAACAGGCATATGGAAAAATGTTCAACCTCACTAATCATCACAAAAATGCAAATAAAAACCACAATGAGATACCACCTCACTCCGGTCAGAATGGCTATTATCAATAAATCAACAAACAGCAAGTGCTGGCGAGGGTGTGGAGAAAAGGGAACCCTGGTGCACTGTTAGTGGGATTGCAGATTGGTGTAGCCATTATGGAAATCAATATGGAGGTATCTCAAAAAACTGGAAATGGAACTGCCGTATGACCCAGCAATTTCACTCTTGGGTATCTACCCAGAGGAATCCAAGACGCTAATTCGAAAAAATATATGCACCCCTATGTTTATTGCAGCGCTATTTACAATAGCCAAGACTTGGAAACAACCAAAATGCCCATTGGTAGATGACTGGATTAAGAAACTGTGGTACACTTATACAATGGAGTATTACTCCACTATAAAGAAGAATGAAATCATACCATTTACAATGATGTGGGTGGACCTAGAGACTATTATGTTGAGTGAAATAAGCCAGTTGGAGAAAGACAAGTACCATATGATCTCACTTATATGTGGAATCTGAAAAACTGAATGAATGAGCAAAGTAAACAGAAACAGTCTCATAGATATAGAGGAAAAACTGATTGTTGCTAGTTAGGAGGGGGGTGGGGATGAGGGAGAAGGGGAAGGGATTAGACAGCATAAATAGGTAACTACAATACTGCCATAGGGATATGAAAGACAGTTTGGGGAATATAAAAATGTTGTAAATACTTTGTAGGGTGTCAGGTGGTCACATGTCTTGTTAGGAAGACTACTTCATGGATAGAGTAGAAGCTTGATCACTGCATGTATACCTGAAACTGATGTTGTGTAATATTGTATGCCAACTGTAACTGAATATATAGATAGTCACGGGATGTAGAGCATACTGGGGAAGGGAGCCAAAGGAATTGTAATAGATATGTATGATATGGAGGGGAGGAGTGGGGTGGCGAATTGGGGGTGGAGGGTTGTCACTTTGAGGGGTCAAAAGTGTAACTATTGCACTGTTTTATATCTGAAACTTTTTTTTAAAAAAAATGTTTATTTCACAATAAAAGAATTAAAAGAAAATAGTTGGCTTGGTACACCAGCTCTGAGCAGCAGGGCCCTGGTTTGGATCCCACATGAGGGCCAGTGACTCTGTGCCCTTTACAGCTAAGATTGTGAACAACAGCTTCACCTGGAGACGGACTGCTGTGAGTCACTGGTGACGGTGTAGGCTGCAGTGGGGCCGGCTGGCAGCTGGCATGCGCTTTTGTGAGTTGCTGTGAGCCGCCATGAGTGACTGTACATAGACTGGCAACTGACTGCCTCAATTAGGAAGAGCACATTGATCATAATGCTGACATGAGCTATTAAAGTCACATCCTCCACAACTATACTGAAGAACAAAAGTACAACAACTTGGCTGTTCCCCTTTCCCAATTCCCCAACACTGTCCTCCTCCCCAATTCCCCAATAAAATCTTTTTTAAAAATAAATAAAAGTAAAATAAAATAAAATTCGTTTTCTCAGTAGATACTAAACTTGATATATATGGGTATGTGTGGATCTTTTAACAATTAAAACTACATCTGACGTTCTTTATGTACTTAGCTTAAACCTTGAAACTTTCTGAATTTTAATTTATGAAGGCAATGAAATTAAGCAATAATTAAGGAATGACTTGCATGTGCACACATGCACCCATGCATCTGTAACTATATCTAAGTTGATATAGACACAGTTACAAATTATAATAGTTATATCCTCTGTTAATATGTGGTATGTTATGCTATGTCCTCAGGTAATATGCCTAAATTTAGCAGAATTTAAAGTAATATCATAGTGTGTATAACCTCATCATACCTATAACCAGCAGCACCACAGAGAAGGGATGTAGCCAAGGTACAGAAGGCTTTCTCTAGAAATGCTCCAGGGGATAAGAAATAGGCTTACACCTGCATCCAATTCAAATGAACAACAAAGATAAGCATTTGCTCTTACAACTTCATAATTATTCTTGACAGGAAAAACAAAAACAAAACCTCTTATAGAATTCCAGAGCTGGAAGAAGTTTCAGGGATATTTATACCAGGCTCCTCATTTATTGATGGTAGAAGACCTATCACATCTTTGTAACTTGCCCATGTACACACAGCAATTTGGTAGCTGAACTTCGTTAATATTGTTTCCACTAAAACTAGTGGTCTCCAACTTTTGTGAATGAATACTTTTGATCCAAAAACATTGGGAGATGCCACCTATATGTGTTTGTTTATTTATAAGTTCTATACATATACTACTGTACAAATATTCTTACTTTATGAAACATTCAGTCAATAGAAAAATTTTAAAGACCAAATTTTATTTTCTTTAAAAAATAGAAGTGTTAATATTTGTTCCTATACCTCTATGGTATGTTTTTGTGGGGTCTCCATTTGGAAAACCGTAACACCATGTCACACTGTCCATAATGACTCTGCGATTGAATTTCTATTCCTGAATTTATTTGCATAAGTTAAGATTATGAAATCATCATAGTCCAGTTGAAAATAAATGATAAAAGACTCATCAAACTTTAGGGATGGCCAGTTAGCTCAGTTGGTTAGAGCACAGTGCTCACCATATCAAGGTTGCCGGTTTGATCCATAAAAAAAAAAAAAGCCATTAAACTTTATATGAATTAAAATATTATTTCTTATAATTATGTTTGTAACCACCATATAAATTTGAGAAATTGATCTACGTTCCCCAGATGAGTAATTTATTCAGACTTATGTGAAGTATGGATCCGCTTAATGGCTATATTACTTTCTGAAAATATTCTGACAACTGATCAGCTGTTTCAGAAAAATGATGGGGGACTTCCGGTAAAATGGCGCAATAGACAGACGCTGTGCTAACTGCCTCCCAGGATCACACCAAAATTACAAGCAAATTATACAGCATTCAACCCAGGAGGTTCCCAGAACACTGGAGGAACAGAACCACTAAACGAAGAATGTAAAGAGGAGGCCACGTCGGGTCTGGTAGGACGGGCGGAGACGAGAGAGGGCAAACCCCGTGAGGGAGGTCCCAGCTGTGGAGAGGCTTCTCCGGTTGGGGGAGAGACCCTCCAGCCGCACACCAAGCTCACCAGCCAAGAGCTCCTTTGCTGGGAAGAGAAGTTCTAAGATGACTGGGAGTAAATTAGTGAGGACTCTCTTTGCTCAGCTCGGTGAGGCTAAGAGCAGCTGGAGAATCAGTGGGGCCAGCGCCCAGGCTTGCTCGCCAGTGAGCACTTACCTGGTTTCTGGTGGAGGGAGTGGCTGTGTGAGCCAGGAGCTTGCGGGGATGGACTGAACTGAGCACCTTTGGTGCAAAGGCTGGAGGTTTTTAAACTGTTGTTTCCGTGGTGCGGAGCCTGCACGCGAGTGGTGTAGGGAGGACGCCATTTTGTCGGGCTTGGGCCCTCCCACGGAGGATCAGGTCCGAGACCTAATTGGTCTGGTGAAATTGGCGCAGAAGTACGTGCCTGCGGCCTTCGATCCCCACCCTCTGCCCGGCTTATACTGCGTTGCCAGGGAAACGCACGGCGCATGCCCTCCGGCTCCAACACGCTGCTCACTGAGACCCAGGAGTGCGCGAGCGGCCTCGGATCCCCACCCTCCACTTGGCTTGTGCTGCGTTGCCAGGGAAATGCCTAGTGGGAGTGATCCAGCTCCAACAGGCTGCTCACTGAGGCAGGAGTGGGCAAGCCGCCTCGGGTCCCTGCTCTCCGCACTCCGCTTGCAGAGTTGCCAGGCTGGTGATTGGTTGTCGGGCTGCTCGGCCTGATCTGCAAGCGGCTGATTGGGACAGGCTGAGACTGGGAGTTTTCCTGGGAGTGTTGGGCCGTGAGCTGTGTGCCTGCGTGATCCAGCCAGGGCTCTCCTGGTGATCTATCTAATACATCAAAGCAATCCCAGAGCGACAGCCAGAATAGGGAAACAAAGAAACATGTCACAAGTAAAAGATCAGAAGAAACCTCCAGAAATGGAACCAAATGAAACAGAGGGATCCAACCTTTCAGAGACAGAGTTTCTGAAACTCTGTCTGATAAGAATGTTTAAGGAACTTAGCGAGGACATAAAGAAGGATAGGGAAACCATAAAAAACAACCTGTTAGAACTAAAGAATACAATAACTGAAATGAAGAACACACTCAAAGGAATCACCAGTAGAGTAGATGAAGCAGAGGAGCGGATCAGCGATTTGGAAGATAAAATAGCGGAACTCACCCAGTTGGCACAGCAAAAAGACCAAAGAATAAAAAACAATGAAAATAGTTTAAGAGCCCTATGGGACAAGGTGAAGTGCAACCACCTTCGAATCATAGGGATACCAGAAGGAGAAGAGAAGAAGCAAGGGGTTGAAAATGTATTTGAAAAAATAATGACTGATAACTTCCCTACCCTGGTGAAGGAAATCGACATACATGCCCAGGAAGTGCAGAGGGTTCCAAACAAGCTGAACCCAAACACGTCCACACCAAGACACATCATAGTTAAAATGGCAAAGGTTAAAGACAGAGACAGAATCCTAGAGGCTGCAAGAGAAAGACAGCAGGTTACATACAAAGGAACTCCTGTTAGAATAACAGCTGACTTGTCTACAGAAACTCTGCAGGCCAGAAGGGAGTGGCAGGAGATACTCAAAGTGACACAAAATAAAGGCCTACAACCAAGATTGCTCTACCCAGCACGGCTATCACTTAAAATTGAAGGAGAGATAAAGAGCTTCTCAGAAAAGAATAAGCTTAAGGAATTCATTACCACCAAGCCAGCATTGCAAGAAATGTTAAAAGGGCTTTTTTAAACAAAAGAAAGGGGTAAACCAGCTAACCCAGAGAGACAATTTAAGAAGATTGAAGTCATATCAAGCAGATATAAAGGAAAAACTGATGGTTGCTTGCTGGGAGGGAGTGGAGAAGAGGGAGAGGGGGAAGGTTTTGGACAGTGTATGTGGGACTACAATGTTGCCGCAGGGAGATGGGGGCAGTTCTGGGAATGTAATTGATAATGTTGTGAAGAGACTATTATGTTGCAAGAAATAAGTCAGTCGGAGAAGGACAGGTACCATGTGATCTCACTTGTGTGTGGAGTCTGAAGAGTTGAGTGAACGATCAAAGTAAACAGACTCGTAGATGTAGAGGAAAACTGAGAGTTGCTAGTTGGGAACCGGGTGGGGATGGGGGGGAAGGGGAAGGGATTAGACAACATAAATAGACAACTACAATATTGCCACAGGGATATGAAACACAGTTCGTGGAATATAATAATGTTGTAAAAATTTTGTGGCATGTCAGATAGTCACATGTCTTGTTAGGGAGACCACTTCATGGATGGAGTAGAGGCTTGATCACTTCACTGTACACCTGAAGCTGATGTTGTATAGTATTGTATGCCAACTGCAACTGAATATGTCGATGGTCACGGGATGTGGAGTATACTGTGGAGGGGAGTCAGGGGAGTTGTGATGGATATGTATGATATGGGGGGGAGTGGGGTGGCGAACTGAGGGAGGGGGGTTTTCACTTTGGGGGGTAAAGAGTATAACTATTGCATTGTGTTGTACACCTGAAACTAACAGAAAAAATACGTCGCGGTAGGAGACACATTGCCATTGATCCCTCTCGAAGTGCTTCCCCTCTCTTCGAACGCGCTGATTCCATTGCTCTTGCCACTTTCTGGGGCGGTTCTGGGGGTCCTCTTTCATGGGTGTCTTTGGTTTGCGCTGTCATGGCTGCCTCGATGTCCTGAGTCTATTCAAAACATTTACCTTTCATGGTCATTTTGGCTTTGGGGGGGGAGCCGGGGGTCGCATGGTGCCGGGTCTGGTGGGTGGGGCGGATGAGGACACACCATAGTGTTTTTGTTTGACAGAGGTTGCTGTGCCGGGGGCGATGTGTGACATGGACCCTTTCCGTTGTGATCACAAAATACAGTGAATGCTGCTGCTGAGTGCTATCCAAAGGAAAGGCAGGGATATTCAATACATGAAGCGGCACGTGGAACCTTAGTAACAGTATGTGACAAGTTTCAACTTGTTGGGTGCAGTCAGTTGGGTGTGAGCTGCGGTCGGGGGAAAGTCTTATTTAAAGTGTGCTGTAAATTATTCATTATGACAATGCTCCATGTCGCGCATCGCTTCTGGTATACGGCAATTTCTGTCGGGTAGAGACCTGATGGTGTGTCCTCATGCGCCTTGTTCACTGGATCTGGCGCTGTGCGGCTCCTGGCTCTTCCCCAAAGTCAAAATGATTCAGGATATGGAGGCGGCCATGATGGCGCGGCTAGGATGCTCATGGGGGAGGACTTTCGGGGCTGCTTGGAGAGTGGCGGGAGCATGGGGTGGGTGTGTTTGAGGTGAGGGGGAGTGTTTTGGGGGGGATTGATGGCAATGTGTCTTTTATTGTAATAATTTTTTTTAATTAAAAAAAAAAAAAAAAAAGAAAAATGATGGGTTGTAAGCATTGTTCTTTGTAGACACTGCTCCCACATCCAGCATTACCCAAATCAATATGCTTGTGGTTATACTGCATTATTGGTTTCCCCCTCTATTTTTCCTGTTGCCTACTACTGAAGAAGAGGGATGGTCTCAGTTATCTTTGTATCCTCCACTGTCCCCAGTGCCTGATATTGTTCAATAAATGTTTGCTGAATGAAGTGAAATAAAAATTCATCCTCCTTAGGGTAATCATACCCTAGCTCAATGATTGTCAACTCTGGCTTCACATCAGAATCAGCTGAGGAACTATTAAAAATGACCAGTTCAGGCGCAGGATGTCCAGTGTGGTGAAGTGAGTAGTTCAACAGTTCCTCTCCCCAAAAAGCAATGATAAAACTGGATACAATTGTCAAAAACAACCCATTCAGGACTCTGAAAACCAATCAGAGGTATACATTATAATGAGAAATGGTTACTCGTTAAAAGCTACTGAACTTCAGGTATAAACAGTGGGAATCTGTGTGATATTCTTGCCTACCTTCACATCCCCCTCCTCTGGCTCAGTCTATAATGTTCACTGCCAGAATAGGCTAATTTGATTTGGAGTACAGCATGGTAAATCTCCACATTCAGAAGCATTGTGAGTAACAAAGACGATCTAAGTGGCAAACAAGCCAGAGAAATCTAAGAGCTCATGTAGCCTGAGGTTGCAGTCATGGCTAGGGCTAGCAGCAAAATGGCAGATCAGTCAGAAACTTAACAGGAATATGTAAGAAATAAGACCATCCCCAGCATTATACATTGTTGTTGCAACATTATTGACTATATTCTCTATGCTGTACTTTACATCCCCATGACTATTTTGTAACTACCAATTTGTATTTCTTAATCCCTTCACCTTTTCACCCAGTTCCCCAACCCCCTTTTCCTCTGAAAACCATCAGTTTGTTCTCTGTATCTATGAGTCTATTTCTGATTTTGTTGTTTGTTTATTTTGTTCTTTAGATTCCACATATAAGTGAGATCATATGGTATCTGTAAAACAAATAATTAAATAACCATCATAGGGGGCCTTCATAAGCTCTCCACACACTTATCTAGGAAAAACTGGAGAGGGCCCAAGTTAACCACATATCACTGACTGACTGTAAACCTATGTATATGTGCAAAGGAGAGGCAAGGGAGTCTGGAAGTAAGTAAAGCCAGAACATACTTAAAAATTACCTGAATTTTAATTGTGCTCCCCAACACACACACAGACCTATTGCCAGAGGCTGAAAACTTCACTGGCTTGAGATGTTTGACCACATGATCTGACCATTCATTGACCATTAATCTATGCAAATACAGTGTGATCCCTATGAATTCAGTCTTAAAAAGAAGAATGACAATTTTTAAAAAACTGAGCAGAGACTTCAGCAGTCTTACAGTTGTTGGTAAACAGATTCTACAAATGTGTTCAGGCAAGTTAGTAAACAAAAACAAAACACAGCAACAACACACTTGGCCAAAATTCAGAATCCATTATATCTACAATATATTATCTAACATGTCCTATTTTCAGCAACAACAAAAATTATGAGACATGCCAAGAAATAGGAAAGTGTAGCCCACACCAACAGAAAAGAGCAGTAAATAAAAATTGTCCCTAGGTAGGTCTTAATATTGGATTTATCAAAGACATCAAAGCAGCAATTATAAATTTATTCAAAGACTACTTTTAAAAACCATGTTTAAAGAATTGAATGAAAGTATTACAACAATGACAAAAAGTCAACAAAAGAAATTATAAAATAGGATCAATGGACAGTCTGCAGTTTAAAAGTATAATAACTTAAATGAAAAATTTATTAAAGGGATGGCAGATTTTAGATGCAAAAATAATCAGTAAACTTAAAATGGAAATAATGCAACCTAAAAATTAGAGAGATAAAAGAATGAAGGAAAATTAAAAGAGCCTCAGAGACCTGTGGGGCAAAATTAAACATACCAGTATATGAATAAGAACAGAACGAGAAAAGGGAGGAGAGAAAGGGCAGGTAAATATATTTTGAAGAAATAATGCCCTAAAGATCCCCAAATTAGATGACAAATATTAATTTGTGGATCCAAGATTCTCAAGAAACCCAAGTAGGAGACACACGAGGAGATACACATCTAGATATATCATAGTAAAACTGTTGGAACCCAAAGCCAGAGAGAAACTTCGAAAGCAGCAAAAGTAAAATTATTCATCACATACAGGGAAACAATGTATTAACACATGACTTCACATCAAAAACAATGCATCCCAGAAAGCACTGATATGTCACAAAACAGGGCAGTAAAAGAAGAAAAAGTGAACAAACAAAAACCCATGAGAAATACAGAAAAAAAATAACAAAAGTGACAGACATAACTCCAACCATATTAGTAAATTTATTACATGTGAATGGACTAAAAATGCCAAGGAACAGGCAGAAATTGTCAAACTAGATTTTTAAAAGTTGTATTATGTGCTGCTACAAGAGGCATAATCTAATTCCAAAGATACAAACAGCATTCCCTCCTTAGTCAATGGAGATGTGTTCCAAAAACCGCAGTGGATGCCCAAAACCACAAAGAGTACTGAACCCACATACACTGTTTTTTTGCTATACTACACACACTTTACAGTTTCTCTTTGGCATATTCAAGTTGCCAACATCACTACCTTTGTGCTTTGGGGCTATTATTAAATAAAAGAAGGATTATTTGATCACAAGCACTGCAAGACTGCAACAGTTGATCTAATATCTGAGACGGCTACTAAGTAACTAACAGGTAGGTAGTGTTTACAGCATGGATATGTTGGGAAAAGGATGATTCACATCCTAGGTGGAATTTAGCTGGACAGAGCAAGATTTCCTCTCACTACTCAGAATGTTGTGTACTTTAAAAGTTATAAATATGTATTTCTGGAATTTTCCATTTAATATTTTGGACTGCAGTTGACTGAATAACTGAAGCTGGGGAAAGTGAAACTGTGGATAAGGGCAGAGAACTATATGTGTTAAAGTAAAAAAAACTGAAAGAGATATACCATGCAAATGATAACCATAAGGAACTGGAATGGCTATATTAAAATCAAACAAAATACACTTTAAATCGGTAAATATTACTAGAGACAGAAGGGGACATTTTGTAATGATAAAAGGGTCAATTCCTAAAAATATAACAATTATAAACTTATATGCAGAGCCTGCCAACAGAACCCTAAAACACATGAAGCAACAAGAGACAGAATTAAAAGAAAAAATAGAATATTAAAAATAGTTGGAGACTTCAATACTTCCTTTTCAATAATTGATAGAACAACTAAACAAAAATTAGCAAGGATATAGGAAATTTGAATAACACTGTCAATCACAGTGACCTAACTGACCTTTCTAGAATACTTCACCCAATGACGACAGAGTACATATTCTTTACAACATTCTCCAGGAGAGTTCACATACTAGTCAAAAAACAAGCTCAATCAATTTAAAAAGATTTAAGTCAGACAAATACATTCCCTGACAACAGAAAAATTAAATAAATAAGAATCTACAACAGAAAGAAATTTAAAGGATCTTAAATATCAGGAAATTAATAACATTCTTCTAAATAACCCATTGGTCCAAAAAAAAATCACAAGGGAAATTAGAAAATATTTTTATCGTCATGAAAAGAAAATCACAACACATCAAAATTCATCAGATACAGCTAAAGCAGTGGTTAGAGGAAAGTTTACTGTTTTATGTGTCTATATTAAAAAAGATGAAAGGGGGCCAGCCGAGTGGCCCATTGATTAAGAGCTGGCTTAGGATGCCAGTTCTGAGCAGCAGGACCCCAGTTCAGATCCTACATTTGGGCTAGTGACTCTGCACCCTTTATAGCTAAGATGGTGAACAACAGTTCGACCAGGAGCTGAGCTGCTGTGAGTCACGGGCAGCGTCGTAGACTGCAGTGAGGCTGCAGTGGGCTGCCATAAAGTTACCATGAGTGGCTGGCAGCCAGCGTCAGTGGCCAGCAGCGGGCATGAGCTGCCAAGAGCCTCCGTGAGCAGCCATCCAGTGGCCGGAGACCAATCTGCCTCACTCAGAAAGAGTGTAATGATAATACCACCATGGGCCAGTGAAGCGACGTCCTACACAGCTAGAGTAAAGAACAATAGGACAGCAACTTGTCTGTTCCCCTTCCCCAATTCCCCAATGCTGTTCCCCTCTCCCAATTCCCCAAGAAAATCTTTAAAAATAAATAAATAAATAAGAAGAATGATCTCAAATTAATAACTTAAGCTTCCACCTTAAGAAGTTAGGAAAAGGGCCGGTCGAGTGGCTCTTTGGTTAAGAGTTGGCTTGGGATCGGGAGCTCTGAGCAGCAGGGCTGCGGGTTCGGATCCCACACATGAGGGCCAGTGATGCTGCGCCCTCTACAGCTAAGATGAAGAACAACGCTCGCCCTGGAGCTGGGCTTCTGTGAGTCTCTGGTGGCGGTGTAGGCTGCAGTGGGGCTGCAGTGGCAGCTATAAGCTACCATGAGTTGCCAGCAGCCAGCGTGAGCGCTGGCAGCTGGTGGGAGCTGCCATGAGCCACTGTGAGTGGCTGTCCAATGGCCAGTGGCTTCTCTGCCTCAGCTGGGAAGAGTGCAATGATCACAATATGAACATGGGCCATTGAAGCAACATCTTCCACAACTAGACTGAAGAACAAAAGGACAGTAACTAGTCTGTTCCCCTTCCTCAATTCCCCAAAACTGTTCCCTCCCCCAATTCCCCAATATTTTTAAAAAAAAAGAAGTTAGAAAAGAAGACTAAACACGAGACAAGCAGAAGGGAGATATAATAAAGATTAGAGGGGAAATCAATGAACTAGGAAACAGAACAACAGATATAATCAGTGAAACAAAAGTTGGTTCATTTAAAAGATCAAGAAAATTGACAAACCTTTCATTAGATGTACCACAAAGAGAAAAGACACAAACTATCAAAATCAAGAATGAAAAGGAGACATCATTACCAATGCTACAGAAATTTTAGATGTCTTCATGTCAACATATTAGACATCTTAGATGAAATGGAAAAATTCCTATAAAAACTCAACTTACCAAAACTATTGGTTGTCAGAAAAGTTATGATGTATTTTTTCTGTTTTTCGTTACAAAAATGAGGCATGACTTTTCTGACAACCCAATAATTCAAGAAGAAATTTTAAAAAATATGAACAGACCAATAACAAGTAAAGATATTGAATTAGTAATTTAAAATCTTCCCACAATGAAAAGCCCATTCACTGAGGAGTTCCACCAAATATTAAAGAACAAACAATATACCAATCATTTCCATTTTGTTTTCAGAAACAGAAGAGAACACTTCCCAACTTATTTCATAAGGCCAGTATTACCTAATATCAAAACCAGAAAAGGACAATAAACCCATGCATATACAGACAATTAATCTATGACAATGGAAACAAGAATTTACACTGGGGTAAAGATAGTCTATTTAATAAATGGTGCTGGGAAAATTGGACTGACACATGAAAAAAATGAAACTGGACCACCTCCTTACACCATATACAAGAACAAATTCAAAATGGATTAAAGACTTAAATGTAAGACCATAAAACTCCTAGCAGAAAATATAGGGAGTAAATTTGCAGACATTACTTTGAGCAATATTTTACTGATACATCCCCACAGGCAAGGGAAGTAAAAGAAAAAGTGAACATTTGGGATTATATCAAACTTAAAAGATTTTTCACAACAAAGGAAACCATCAATAAAACAAAAAGGCAGCCTACTGATTGGGAGAACATATTTGTCAACGATATATCTGATAAGGGGTTAATATCCAAAATTTATAGAACACTCATGCAACTCAACACCAAAAAAAAAAAATGCACTTAAAAAATGGGCAGTGGATATGAAGAGACATTTCTCTAAAGAGGACATACAGATGGCCAACAGGCATATGAAAAACTGTTCATTCGGGAAATGCAAATAAAAACCACAATGAGATACCACCTCACTCCGGTCAGAATGTCTATCATCAATAAGTCAACAAACAACAAGTGCTGGTGAGGTTGCGGGGAAAAGGAAACCCTGCTGCACTGTTGGTGGGATTGCAGACTGGTGCATCCACTACGGAAGTCAGTATGGAGGTATCTCAAAAAACTGGAAATGGAACTACCTTTTGACTCAGCATTTCCACTCCTCGGTATTTATCCTGAAAAACCCAAGACTCTAATTCGAAAAAATATATGCACCCTTATATTCATTGCAGTGTTATTTACAATAGCCAAGACTTGGAAACAATTCAAATGCTCAGAGGTAGACGACTGGATTAAGAAACTCTGGTACATTTACACAATGGAGTATTACTCGGTTATAAAGAAGAAAGAAATCATACAATTTGCAACGATAAGGATGGACCTAAAGAACACCATGCTAAGTAAAATAAGTCCATCAGAGAAAGACAAATATCATATGATCTCACTTATATGTGGAATCTAAAGAACTGAATAAATGAGCAATGTAAACAGAAATAGTCTTAGAGACACAAAGGAAAAAACTGATGATTGCTAGATGGGACACTGTTGGCATAAGGGAGAAGGGGAAGGGACGAGGCAACATAAACTGGTAACTATAATATTGCTGCAGGAATAGAAGAGACAGTTTGGGGAATATAATCAATAATGTTGTCAATATGTTTTAGGAAACCAGATGGACTCATGTCTTGTTAGGGAGACCACTTCATGGACGGTGTAGAGGCCTGACCACTGCACTATACATCTGAAGCTGCCACTGAATAATATTGGATGTTAATTATAATTTAACTGATATATAGTCATGGGATGTGCAGTATAATGTGGGGATGGAGTCAATGGAATTGTAATAGAATATGTATGATATCAGGGGTGGGGGGCAGTGGATGGGGAGAGGGGGAAGTCACTTTGTAAGGGGTGAAAAGGATAACTATTACATTGTGTTGTACATCTGTAACTAATAATAATATCTAAACAAAGACATTATAATAAAAAAAAAACTATAGACCAATATTACTCATGAACATAGAGACAAAAATCCTTCACAAAATATTGCTGCATTCAAACTGAATCCAGCAACAGATAAACCATATAAAACCAAGTGGAGTTTATCCCAGGAATGCAAAGTTTATTTAACATTTGAAAATCAATTGGTATACCATATTAATAGAATAAAAAACAAAACCACGTTGTCAACTAAGAGATGCAGAAAAAATACTGGGCAAAATTCAGCATTTATTCATGTAAAAAACTGTCAACAAAATAGGAATAGAAAGGAACTTCTTCAACCTATTGAGACCATCTATGAAAAATCTACCGCTAATATCATATGTGATAGTAAGAAACTAAATGCTTTCCTCCTAAAATTGGAAACTATAATATTTGTTCTTGCCCTCTTCTATTCAACATTGTACTGGAGTTTTTAGCCGGGCAATTAATGTAACAAAAAAACATGACATTGTGGCATTAGCATAAAGACAGGCATATGGATCAGTGGAACAGAATTGAGAGCCCAGAAATAAACTTTCATAATCATGATCAATTGATTTTTTTTGTTGTTGTTGCAAATGCACTATTTCATCTTTTCTTTTTCTTTTTTAATTTTTTTATTTATATAATTTTTTAATTAGATTCAGGTGTACAACAAAGTGCAATAGTTATACTATTCACCTCTCAAAGTGACAACACCCCTCCCCCAATTCCCCCCCACTCCTCCCCCCATATACTATCTAATACAATTCCTTTGACTCCCTTCCACCGTATAATCCACATCCCGTGACCATCTATATATTCAATTACAGTTGGCATACAATATAATACAACATCAATTTCAGGTATACAGTGCAGTGATCAAGCCTCTACTCCATTCATGAAGTGGTCTCCCTATCAAAACATGCGACCATCTGACACCCCACAAAATTTTAACATTATATTCCCCGAACTGTCTTTCACATCCCTGTGACAATACTGTAGTTACCTATTTATGCTGTCTAATCCTTTCCCCTTCTCCCTCATCCCCACCCCCCTCCCAACTACCAAACCTGTTATTCCTCTATATCTATGAGACTGCTTCTGTTTCTTTTGCTCATTCATTCAGTTTTTTAAATTCCACATATAAGTGAGATGATATGGTATTTGTCTTTCTCCGACTGACTTATATGGTATTTGTCTTTCTCCGACTGACTTATTTCACTCAACATAATAATACTCTTTACGTCCATCCATATCGTTGCAAATGGTACAATTTTATTCTTCTTTATAGCGGAATAATAATCCATTGTATAAATGTACCACAGTTTCTTAATCCAGTCACCTACCGATGGGCATTTCAGTTGTTTCGAAGTCTTGGCTATTGTAAATAGCGCTGCAATAAACATAAGGGTGCATACATTTTTTCGAATTAGCATCTTGGATTCCTCTGGGTAGATTCCCAAGAGTGGAATTGCTGGGTCATACGGCAGTTCCATTTCCAGTGTTTTGAGATACCTCCATACTGATTTCCATAATGGCTGCACCAAGTTGCAGTCCCACCAACAGTGCACCAGGGTTCCCTTTTCCCCACACCCTCGCCAGCACTTGGTTGTTGGTTGATTTGTTGATGATAGCCATTCTGACTGGAGTGAGGTGGTATCTCATTGTGGTTTTTATTTGCATTTCTCTGATGATTAGTGAGGTTGAACATTTTTTCATATGCCTGTTGGCCATCTGTATGTCCTGTTTAGAGAAATGCCTCTTCATATCCTCTGCCCATTTTTTAATTGGGTGTTTGTTATTTGGTGTTGAGTTGCATGAGTGTTTTATAAATTTTGGATATCAACCCCTTATCAGATACATGGTAGGCAAATATCTTCTCCCATTCAGTAGGCTGCCTTTTTGTTTTATTGATGATTTCTTTTGCTGTGAAAAAACTTTTAAGTTTGATGTAATCCCATATGTTCATTTTTTCTTTTATTTCCCTTGCCCAAGGGGATATATCAGTAAAAATATTACTCAGGGTAAAGTCTGCAAACTTACTCCCTATATTTTCTTGTAGGAGTTTTATAGTTTCAGGTCTTACATTTAAGTCTTTAATCCATTTTGAGTTTGTTCTCGTATATGGTGTAAGTAGGTGGTCTATTTTCATTTTTTTCACGTGTCAGTCAAATTTTCCCAGCACCATTTATTAAATAGACTATCTTTACTCCAGTGTAAATTCTTGTTTCCATTGTCATAGATTAAATGACCGTATATAGATGGGTTTATTCCTGGGCTCTCTATTCTATTCCATTGGTCTATGTGTCTGTTTTTAAGCCAGTACCATACTGTTTTTGATGATTGTAGCCTTGTAGTGTTTTGATGTCAGGTAGTGTGATAGCTCCCACTTTGTTCTTATTTCTCAACATTGCCATAGCTATTCGGGGTCTTTTGTGGCTCCGTATAAATTTTACGATTCCATGTTCTATTTCTGTGAAAAATGTCCTTGGTAGTTTGATTGGAATTGCATTGAATATATATATTGCTTTAGGTAGTATTGACATTTTAACTATATTAATTCTTCCTATCCATGAGCATGGTATGGATTTCCATTTATTTGTATCTTCTTTGATTTCCCTCCCCAGCGTCTCATAATTTTCTGAGTACAGGTCTTTTACTTCTTTAGTTAAACTGATTCCTAGATATTTTATTGTTTTTGATGCAATTGTAAAAGGGATTGGTTTCCTGATTTCTTCTTCTGATAGTTTATTATTGGTGCATAGAAATGCCACTGATTTCTGAATATTAATTTTGTATCCTGCTATCTTATCAAATTCATTTATCAGCTCTAGCACTTTTTGGTGGAGTCTTTGGGATTCTCTACATATAGTGTCATGTCATCTGCATATAATGACAGTTTTACTTCCTCTTTTCCAATTTGGATGCCTTTTATTTCATTTTCTTGCCTGATTGCTGTGGCTAGAACTTCCAGAACTATCTTAAATAGAAGTGGTGAAAGCGGGCAGCCTTGTCTTGTTCCTGATCTTAAGGGGAAAGCTTTCAGCCTTTCCCCATTGAGTACGATGTTTGCTGTGAGCTTATCATATATGGCCTTTATTATGTTCAGATATGAACAACTGTTCCCACTTTGTTAAGAGTCTTTATCATAAACGGCTGCTGGATTTTGTCAAATGCCTTTTTTGCATCTATTGATATGATCATATGATTTTTAATGTGATGTATTACATTAATTGATTTGCGGATATTGAACGAGCCTTGCATACCAGGAATGAATCCCACTTGATCGTGGTGTATGATCGTTTTAAAGAGATGCTGAATTCGGTTTGCTAGTATTTTGTTGAGAATTTTTGCATCTATGTTCATTAGGGATATTGGCCTGTAGTTTTCCTTTTTTGTAGTATGTTTGTCTGACTTAGGATTCAGGGTAATAATGGCTTCACAGAAAGAGTTTGGGAGTCTTCCCTCCTTCTGTATTTTTTGGAATAGTTTGAGGAGAATAGGTACTAATTCTTTTCTGAATGTTTTGTAAAATTCACCTCTGTAGCCATCTGGTCTAGGGCTTTTGTTTTTTGGAAGATTGTTGATTACTAATTCAATTTCTTTGGCAGTAATCAGTCTGTTCAGAGTTTCTGTTTCTTTTTGGTTCAGACTTGGTAGATTGTATGCTTCTAGAAATTTATCCATTTCTTCCAGATTGTCGAATTTGTTAGCATATAGTTGCACATAGTATTTTCTTAAAATTTTCTGTATTTCTGTGGTATCTGTTGTCACTTCTCCTCTTTCATTTCTGATTTTATTAATTTGGGTCCTCTCTCTCTTTTTCTTGGTTAGTCATGCTAAGGGTTTGTCAATTTTGTTTATCTTTTCAAAAAACCAACTCTTGGTTTCATTGATCTTTTGTATTTTGTTGTTGTTGTTGTTCCTATTTCATTTATTTCTCCTCTGGTCTTTATTATTTCCTTTCTTATGCTCTCTTTAGGCTTGTTCTGATGGGTTTTTTTTTTTCGAGTTCCCTTAGGTGTAAAGATAGTCTGTTGATTTGAGATTTTTCTTCCTTCTTTAAGTAGGCCTGCACTGCTATTAACTTCCCTCTTAGGACTGCTTTCACTGCATCCCAGAGATTTTGGGTTGTAATGTTTTCATTTTCGTTTGTCTCGAGGTATCTTTTGATTTCCTCTTTGATCTCATTTTTGACCCACTCACTATTTAGTAGCATGTTATTTTGCCTCCATGTATTTGTAAGCTTTCCAGATTTCTTCTTATAATTGATTTCTAGTTTCATGGCATTGTGGTCAGACAAGACACTTGATATGATTTCAATCTTCTTAAATTTGTTGACAATTGTTTTGTGGCCTAACGTGTGGTCTATCTTGGAGAATGTTCCATGTGCACTGAGAAGAATGTATATTCTGTAGCTTTCGGGTGAAATGCTCTAAAATTATCGATTAAATCCAGCTGGTCTAAAGTGTCATTTAAGGCCACTATGTCCGTGTTGATTTTCTGTCTGGAGGATCTGTCCATTGGTGACAACGGGGTGTTGAAGTCTGTCCCCTACTATGATAGTGTTACTGTTGATCTCTGCCTTTATGTCTGTCAAAATCTGTTGTACATATTTAGGAGCTCCTATATTGGGTGCATAGATGTTTACTATGGTTATGTCCTCTTTTTGAATTGATCCATTTATTATTATGTAGTGCCCTTCTTTGTCTTTTATTGTAGTCTTCATTTTAAAGTCTATTTTGTCTGAAATAAGTATTGCTACTCCAGCTTTTTTCTCATTTCCATTTGCATGAAATCTTATTTCATCCCTTTACTTTCAGTCTGTGTGTGTCTTTTGATCTGAGATGAGTCTCTTGTAGACAGCATATGCATGGGTCATGTTTTCTGATCCACTCAGCCACTCTGTGTCTTTTGATTGGAGCATTTATCCCATTCACATTTAAAGTAATTACTGATAGGTGTATATTTATTGCCATTTTGTTCTCTGTGTTTCTTGTCTTCCTGGGTTAGCTTGTTTTCCCCTTTCTTCTGTTTAAAACAGCTCTTTTAACATTTCCTGCAATGTTGGCTTGGTGATAATGAACTCCTTAAACTTATTCTTTTCTGAGAAGCTCTTTATCTCTCCTTCAATTTTAAGTGACAGCCGTGCTGGGTAGAGCAATCTTGGTTGTAGACCTTTATTTTGTGTAACTTTGAATATCTCCTGCCATTCCCTTCTGGCCTGCAGAGTTTCTTAAGAAAAGTCAGCTGTTAGTCTTATAGGAGTTCCTTTGTATGTAACCTCTTGTCTTTCTCTTGCTGCTTTTAGTATTCTGTTTCTGTCTTTAACCTTTGCCATTTTAACTATGTTGTGTCCTGGTGTGGGCCTGTTTGGATTCAGCCTGTTTGGAACTCTCTGCACATCCTGGGCTTGTATGTCGATTTCCTTCACCATGGTAGAGAAGTTTTCAGTCATTATTTCTTCAAATACATTCTCAATCCCTTGCTTCTTCTCTTCTCCTTCTGGTATTCCTATGATGCCTGTGTTTTTTTGTTTCATGTTGTCCCAGAGGTCTCTTAAACTATTTTCATTCTTTTTTCTTTTTGATGTTCCAGCTGTGTGATTTCTGCTATTTTGTCTTCTAATTTTCTGATTCTCTCCTCTGCTTCATCTATTCTACTGGTGATTCCTTCGAGTGTGTTCTTCATTTCAGTTATTGTATTCTTTAGTTCTGTTTGTTTTTTTGTGGTTTCCCTATCCTTCTTGATGTCCTTGCTAAATTCCTTAAACATTCTTATTATTAGTATTCTAAACTCTGTCTCTGAAAGTTTGGATACCTCTGTTTCATTTAGTTACATTTCTAGAGTTTTCTTCTGTTCTTTTACTTGGGACATGTTTCTTTGTTTTTTCATTCTGGCTGTCGTTCTGTGAATGCTTCGATGTATTAGATAGATCACCTGAGTCCACAGTGGCAGCTCGGGGTCCAGGAGGCCCGGGACTTTCCTGCAGGAGTGAGTCACTCGGGCACTCAGGGAATGCGCCAGGAAGCGCAAGCCTCCACCCCTTCTTCATGATCAATTGATTTTTGATAAAGATGTTAAGAAATTTAATGGGGGAAGGATAGTTTTTTTTAAACAAATTGTGCTCTGACAATTGTATATCCATATGTGAAAAGATTAATTTATAATTTTTCTCAACATCACACACAAAAATTAATTCAGAATAGATTATATTTCTAACTATAAAAGCTAAAAAGTTATAAAACTCTTAGATGATAAAAGAAACTCTATGGTGGTGAGTTAGCTAAAGTGTTCTTAGATTTAACACCAGAAACATGATTGGAAAAAAAAAATTGATGAATTGAACTTCAATGAAATAAAAAATTCTGGTCTTTGAAAGACACTGTTAAGATAATAAAATGATAAGGTACAGAATTAAAAAACAATTTGTAAACTTATATCTAATAAAGGGCTTGTATATAAAGTATTTAAATAACTGACAATAATAAGCAGGGAAAAAAAACAATTAAAATGGGCAAAAGTTACAAATAAGCATTTCACCAAAGAAGATATATAAATACCTAATAAGCACATTAAAAAATTGTCAACATCATTAGTCATTTAGTAAATACAGACTAAAACCACAGTGAGATCCCACTACACAATTACTAGAATGGCTGCAATAAATAAGACAGAAAATAACTAATGTTGGCAAGGATGTGGATAAACTGGAATCTTCATACATCACTATGGGAATGTAAAATGGTAAATCCGTTTTGGAAAACAGTTGAGTATTTTTTTACAAAGTTAAACATAAACTTAGCATACAATCCAGCTGATACGTTGGAAAGTGTAGGAGAAAGTTGACTTCAAGCATTATAGAACAACAGCCTTTCAGATTGTGCTATATGTTAGAGTGCCATTGAAATTTTCAGGTTTTATTTTTGAACTTTCTATAGCAATTTTATTTATCAACAGAAGACTTATTCAGCGTCCATCTTGTGTAAAATACTGTGCTTGATACTGTAATAGGTGGGGGATATGATGATAAGGACCCCTGTTTTCTGAGATTTTTACATCTAGTAAGAGAGTAAATGCTACCAGGCCTAACACATTATATTATGTCAATCAAGGAATAAAGGATAGAAGGACAGAAGAAAGGCAGGCAGATATGCAGAAAGACTAGTGCAAACAAAATTAGAACTCACAGGCTTACGAGAAAATTTCTGTCTGGGATTATCAGGGAAGACTTTGTGAAAAGCTGGTCATTGAAAGATGTATAGGACACCCCAGGATAAACTGCATGTACAAAAGCTCAGTTTTGATTGCTGAATTATTTGTTGCCATTAGACTTTACTGAGTAACCACAATAGAGTTGAACTCATTTTCATTATTGTAAAAATTTTCCTTTGAAACTGAATCTTTATGTATATTTACAACTTAGTACTGTTGCCTATAAATGAAATGCTCAGCTGTTTACCAGATGGAGAAAGAGGCAGTGGTTTCAGCAAACTATAGGACAGCTTCTCGAGATCAGTCCTTGATTGTCATTGCTCATTTAGTCAACCACTCCTCAGGGCTTCTGGTATCAAAGTTCCATTTCTTTCATCTTCAGAACCTCTGAGAGAGTCAGGAACAAGCACTTGGAGTTTGCATCCTCTTTTCATGTCAACTTTTCTACTGGCCACATTTCCCTCCCTTGCAAACTTGAAAGAAAATACTTTTTGTGAGAAGGTTGTGTGGGATCTAGTTTTCTTGTTTTGTTTTGTTTTTTTTCTTTTCTTTTCTTTTCTTTTCTTTTAGCTGAGCCATCCTGCCACCTGTTGGCAGCTTAGCTGAAGCTCAGCTCAGGCCCTGTTGCTCAGAGCTTGAACTCTTGAGAGAGCTCTTAACCAACTGAGCCACTCGGCCGGCCTGGGATCTACTTTTGATTTAGATCAGTTTTGTTCTATGTTCTTCTTTTGATATGGTCATCATGTCAGCCTCAACACTTTCCACTAACCTTTCAATTCTCTAGTTTCTCAATTTTAGGTTTCAGGAGAACATCAAAGTTAGTGGACAAGTAAGAGGCTGAAAGGTGCCAATCTTTTGCTAATACACTTTGCAGAAAAGGCTTCTTATGCTCACTTGTAAGATACAAGAGTAGTTTGACTAACATCACCCTGGAAATTTACTTACATATGGTGCCATAATAAATAAGCATCCCTTGGCTTTTGGGTTTTGGCGTGGTTTTGGTGTTTTTTTCTCTTGCATTATTTACCTTACACTTATCATTTCCCCCCTCTCCATTTCACTCTCTCAGCTATAGAAATATCTCATTTTTAGTTCTTAAAAAATATTTAGGGGCTGGCCGAGTGGCTCAGTTGGTTAAGAGCTCGCTCAAGAGTGCGAGCTGAGTGGTTCCGGGCCAGCCGAGTGGCGCATTGGTTAAGAGCTGGTTTGGGGATGCCAGCGCCCCCGGTTCGGATCCCACATAGGAGGGCCAGTGACACTGCCCTTTACAGCTAACAACAGCTCCACCTGGAGCAGGGCTGTGCAAGGCCCGGCAACGGTGTAGGCTGCAGCCCCTGATGCAGTGGGCTGCCATAGGCTACAGTGAGCGGCTGGCAGCCAGCGTGAGCTGCCAATAGCCACCGTGAGCGATCATCCAGAGGCCGGCCACTGATCTGCCTCATCCAGGAAGAGCGCAATGACGATACCACCAAGGGACAGTGAAGCAACGTCTTCCGCAACTAGACTGAAGAACCAAAAGACAGCAACTTGTCTGTTCCCCTTCACCGATTCCCCAACGCTGTTCCCCTCCCCCAATTCCCCAATAAAATCTTTAAAAGAAAAAAAAAAAAGAGTGCGAGCTGAGCTCTGAGCAACAGCAGTTTGATGTCCAGCCCCAGCTGAGCTGCCACTGAGCTGCCAAAAGGTGGCAGGATGGCTCAGCTAAAAAAAAAAAAAAAAAAAAAATTTAGCTACTTAAATAGAAATATAACCAGTTTTTTCCTTGTATTTATTGCCTTATTTTTTCATTATTTAAATTGCCACTGACAAGTAACATTTTACTCTCCTTTTCAATAACTCTCCCCAGCTAATGTATAGCCATGATCGAACATCAAATACCATAGGGGTCTGAACTACTTCTCACCATGAATGTAGAACAGTCTGTGTTCTAGAAAGGGTGGATGAGTAAACCACTGAAAGATTTAAATTTTCTATGGTTCAAAAAAAAAAATTTGTTTTTCTGGTTTTTATCTACATACACCCTTCAGTTTTTACCCATTTCTGACTATTTCAGAAATTTAATCAGACTAGATTATGACCTGTTTTTAAGTTGAAGTAAAAGAGTTTATTCCATATTTCCTAGAAATTATATTATGCAGAACACTTGACAAAAGTATCAGTAGATGCCTTATAGAATCTAAGTCTATAGACTAAATTGTCCAGGGCTTATAAAAGTTTGTCTTATTAACTTATTTACAGAGCAGCCCAGAAACCTACAGCCCATTCCACTTTGGGGATGGTGCCTGTGGTTGACTAGACATTATGTACCTTCCTCATTTGAGGTGCTCCTGCTTTCTTTTGTTTCATCTGGAAAGGTAGCTGTGGAAAACAAGCCTGTTTCAATGGATCCTTTGGGCTTCCAGAATTCAGAGATCCCTGTGGAAGCTCAGTTAGCCCCACTGCGTGGGAGAGCTAACAGTGGACAGAGCTAACATTTTACCTCCATGCCCAGGGAGGTAACTGCTTTGCCTTTCCTCTACCTTTAGTGAACTCATTTCATTCCCACTCTATTAAAGGACACGCCTTCCATCTCACAGCATGACTCAACTGCCTATGGAAAATGAATGTCATTCTGGGGGTACTTTATATTAAACTTGAATTTAACATGCAAAATAGCCCAACAAATAATATTTTCAATGTAGAGTAAAACACAAGAAACAAAGACGGAATCACATCTTTCTGGGTCTCAGTTTACCTATCTGTGAAAGGAGGGGCTCAAATTAGATGAGCTTTTGATCTCTTCCTGCTTTACCATTCCACAGTTACACGCATCTACAAATTGATTATTATATGAAACTGGTATCATGAGGAATGAGACTCCTAGTTCTCTCTCTGCCAACAAGCTACACATTTACAGCAGTGAGAGTGGGGGCAGAAGATTGGTGCATGGTGAGCCTCTCCTTGGACTCTGTTCGTCTTTGGGATTCAGAACATAACTGAACTGCCTTTTTTTTTTTTAATTAGTTTCAGGTGTACAACACAGTGCAATAGTTATACATTTTACCCCTCAAAGTGACAACCCCCCACCCCCAATACACCACCCCACTCCCCCCCCATATCATATATATCTATTACTCTTCCTCTGACTCTCTTCCACAGTATAATCCACATCCCGTGACTATCTATATATATTCAATTACAGTAGGTATACCACCTCCACTTTAGTAATACAGTGCAGTGATCAAACCTCTACTCCATCCATGAAATGGTCTCCCTAACAAGACCTATGATCATCTGACATTCCACAGAATATTTACAACATTATTAATTATATTCCCCAAACTGTTTTTAACTGAAGTGCCTTTTAAAAAAATAACTGGCTTTTTGCTTTCATTAGATTTTCCTCTGACCTTCTCCTACCACATAGGAAGTAATACTTGTCATTTTCTTGGTACTTAAATTCTGGGAGATAAATCCCAGAATATTGTACACTAAGTCCTCATTTAATGTCATTAATAGGCCCTTGGTAACTGCAACTTTAACCAAAATGGCATGTAATAAAATCAATTTTACCATAGGTCAATTGATATAAATAAGAATTAAGTTCCTACGGGATAGTTTAGGTCACAAAAACATTACCAATGGAGACGCAAAACACTTCTAGTATTAAACATTGAAAAAAATGTGAGATATACAGACATTTAAGAAATATTAATAAAAACAAGTAAGATAATGATTTTCCAACCTCCAGTTCAAGGTCAGGGTGGCCAGAGCCTATCCCAGTAGCTCAGAGTGCAAGATGGGAACCCACTCTGGACAAGACGCCTTTCCATCACAGGGTGCACTAACAACCACACCCACACTCACTCAGACTGGGACAATGCAGACATGCCAATTCACCTCATGTGCACATCTTTGGGATGTGGGAGGAAACCGAAGCACCTGGAGAAAACCCACACAGACATGGGGAGAACATGCAAACTCCACTCAGATAGTGGCCTCAGCTGGGAATTGATTTTGTTTTCCTTATCAAAGTTAATAATGAAGCAGCATTGAATAAAATGACATTATTTGAGGACCTGCTGTATTGAATTTTTTTTTACCCAGAAACTATATTTTTTTCCTTATATGTAATATTTAAACTTTTATTTAGAGGCTATAAAACTGTTTGTAGAATACAAAACCTTGATATAACAACAACTTCCCAAGTAAACTTCATTTCCCATAACAGTCTATTAGCTCAGTAATTCTATATAATTCAGATTCACCCACTTGAATCTACAGATAGGTTACAATCTGCATTCAACTATGGTATTTCATGTGTTTCTTACTAAATATAATAAAAGCAGTAACAACAGAACAAGGTACTTATTAGAATCTTTGGGAATGGAAAATGAGCAAATGGTTTTACCATCTTCATGCTGCTAAATAGAGCCTCAGAAGATCCACTGTTTACAGGACATTTACATGGATCTTTTTGCAACCTCTAAACTCAATGGCTAAGGAAGATAAAGAGCTGTGTGAAAAATGTGTTGGAATTTAGAATTTGGCAAAAACTAATAGATCCAAATATATGACCACTGCTCACCTCATCCTTTCTTACTGCACATCTGCTCCTGCCTAAACTGTAGCATTAGCCTCCTAACTGGGTAACCTGCCTCTGCTGTCCCCCATAGTCTGTTCACTCAAATGGCCACAGTGATCCCAATACAACTTAAATCAGATCATGTCACTGTCCTGATCAAAACTCTGCCACTGCTCCCCTTTAACTCATAATAAAAAGTCCTTACAATGGCCCACAAGGCCTTACATGATCGGCGCTGCTCCATCCATTACCTTTCTGACATCTTCTCCACCTACTCTTCCCCTCATTCCTCCATTCCCTCACTGGCCTCAATGACTGTTTCTTGCTGTAAGGCCTTGGAGTGGCTGTTCCTAATGCCTGGTGTACCTTCCCCCAAATAATCTCATGGTAAACACCCTCAGCTACTTCATGTCTGTTCAGATATCACCTTCTCATTGAGGTCTAACTGTCCTATTTAAAATTCTTGCCTGCACCCCAACTCACATACCTGATCTCTATTACTTTACTCTATTTTTATTGCTTTCATAATATTTATTACCTTCTAGCATAATATAAAATTCAATGTCTTTTTTTTATTACATGTATTGTTTATGGTCTGTCTCTCTGTGCTAGAATATATGCTTCATGAGGGCAGGAACCTTTGTCAATTTTTTCCAATAATTTATTCTGAGCACCTAGAGCAGTGCTTAGTACACAAGAGGCACTGGGTAAATGTGCACTGAGTTAATGAACAACACCTAAACCTCACCAAATGTTTCCCATGTGACGGCCATTACACTAAGCACTTACATGATTGTTTCTTTAAGACTTCTCAACCTGAGGGATAATTGTTTTCCTCATTTTACAGATGAAGAAACCAAGAGGTTAATTAGCTTATCCAAAGTCATAAGCCTAACTGTAAGTTAGGCTTATGTGGTTAAGTGGTCCCCCTTTATCTGAGAAGATACATTCCAAGACCCCCAGTGGATGCCTGAAACCATGGATAGTACCAAATCCTATACATACCATGTATTTCCAATACATACATAACTTTTCATTTAAAGGAAGCACTTTACAGCTTCTCTTTGGCATATTCAAATTGGCCAGCATCACTACTCTTGCACTTTGTGGCCATTATTAAGTAAAAAAAGGGTTACTTGAACACAAGCATTGTGATACCATGACAGTTGAGCTGATAACTGATGTGGCTATTAAGCGACTGATAGGCATGAGTATTATATACAATGTGGACAGTCTGGACAAAGGGATGAACATCCCAGTGGGACAGTGCAGAATGGTGTGAAATTTCATCATGTTACTCAGAATAGCATGCAATTTAAAACTTAAAAATTGTTTATTTCTGGAATTTTCTGTTTAACATTTTTGGACCGAGGTTGACTGTGGGTAACCCACTGTAGAAAGTGAAAATGTGGATAAGTGGGGACTAAGTATGCATGGGCCTGTTTGACCTCAAAGACTACCCACTTCCCACTACAACATCTGGAAATGGATATGTAGAAAATGGACACTAAACTGATGCCAATCGCTGAGGTCAAGATGCAAAAATGTCCACGAGGAAATGGATTTCTTTGGTAACATCTTTTGAAACCATAGTGGAGTGGTAGATGGAGCAAGTTTTCAGGTCCTACTCAGACCCTGCTATAATCAGGATTATCAATGAAAGACGGGAGTTTCTGTGTTTAGCGGTCTCAATTTTTAGCACTGGTATCTTGTGTCTGATTTAAAATTGGTTTGAGTATTAGCATGTTCTTTGCAAACTCTAGTAATTCCAAAAGAGATTATTATCTGGGCAACAACCAAGGGGAGTTGATCAACATGGCATGAGTATAGATAAGGGGCATAATTTAAAGTTAGGCAGAGTGCCCTAGGAAAGCCTCAATTTTCTCATCCCCAAACTGGTGTCTTTCAGAGTACTTTGTGAGTCTCTGTCTGATTTTAAGTGAGTTAAAGAATCTGTAAGGTTCCAGGCTTGGCATCATGCGTGCCCTAAGACTTTTTGTCTTAGAATTTGTGCCCTTCCATCTATTGTTCCCTGCTCTAAATATTGGTTATTTTGGTGCTCAGTGGCTTCTTTAGGATAAGAGTAGAAAAGGAAGCATAAAACAAACCTACATATTGATGCTTCAAGAAAAATCTAGTGGCAATGCGTTCAAGGGGAGTTGCTGACTATAAGTGACATCGGGTACTCATGGAAAGAGAGAAACTTGTGTAGAAGAGGGTTCAAATCTCTATTCCAGCACTTCTTAGTGTAGGAAGGTCATTTAATCTTTTTGATCTCCTATTTTCTCTTGTAAAATCAGGATAATCATTTCTACTTCTCAGGGTTATTTTAAAGATACATGTATAGAGGATGCTATGCTTAATTGCATCATATGGGCTGAATTTTAATTTGTTTAGAGTCAGATAATTATTTTTTTTATTTAATTAGTTTCAGGTGTACAACACAGTGCAATAGTTATACATTTTACCCCTCAAAGTGACAACCCCCCACCCCCAATACACCACCCCACTCCCTCCCATATCATATATATCTATTACTCTTCCTCTGACTCTCTTCCACAGTATAATCCACATCCCGTGACTATCTATATATATTCAATTACAGTAGGTATACCACCTCCACTTTAGTAATACAGTGCAGTGATCAAACCTCTACTCCATCCATGAAATGGTCTCCCTAACAAGACCTATGATCATCTGACATTCCACAGAATATTTACAACATTATTAATTATATTCCCCAAACTGTTTTTCCTATCCCAGTAGCAATATTGTAGTTGCCTATTTTTGCTGTCTAATCCCTTCCCCTTCTCCCTCATCCCCATTCCTCTCCCAATTAGCAACCCTGATTTTTCTTCTATATCTATGAGACAGTTTCTGTTTACTTTGCTCATTCATACAGTTTTTCAGATTCCACATATGAGTGAGATCATATGGTATTTGTCCTTCTCTGACTGACTTATTTCACTCAACATTACATATCATTGTAAATGGCACGATTTCATCTAGGTCCATCCATATCATTGCAAATGGCACGATTTCATTCTTCTTTATAGCGGAGTAATACTCCATTGTATAAATATACCACAGTTTCTTAATCCAGTCATCTACTGATGGGCATTTTGGTTGTTTCCAAGTCTTAGCTATTGTAAATTATGCTGCTATGAACATAGGGGTGCATAACTTTTTTTGAATAAGTGTCTTGGTTTTTTCAGGATAAATACCTAGGAGTGGAATTGCTGGGTCAAACGGTAGCTCTATTTCCAGTTCTTTGAGATACCTCCTTACTGACTTCCATAGTGGCTGCACCAATCTGCAGTCCCACCAACAGTGCAGCAGGGTCCCCTTTTCCCCACAGCCCCGCCAGCACTTGTTGTTTGTTGATTTGTTGATGATAGCCATTCTGACTGGGGTGAGGTGGTATCTCATGGTGGTTTTTATTTGCATTTCCCTAATGACCAGTGAGGTTGAACTTTTTTTCATATGCCTGTTGGCCATCTGTATGTCCTCTTTAGAGAAATGTTAGAGTCAGATAATTAAATATCTACCATTACCACAGAGCGCTGAGAGATAACTCTAAATCCTTCTATCATCTAAGAACTGTGCTATGTGTTTTATCGGATTTTGAAAATTATTTCTACTTATCAAGTATAACAAAATGTTTCTTTTATTTCCATCTTCATGTGTGATCAAGTTTACGCAAAAGAAGGTAACTTTTTTCAATAATAATACCACATTCTCTGTAAACATCTGTCTTATTTTATCCTAAATCCTTATTATATTGGCATTAGGAAACGGATCCTCAGATCATATACTGGGCTATCTGGTATTTATATGTATACTTTCTAGTGCAGTGGTTCTGACCTTTGTTCAATCCAAAATTCTCTGAGATTCTGCTGAAAGCTACAGCCCTTCTCAACAACTAAAATTCTCATCTGTGAATAATTTTGCACATAATTTCAGATCATCTAAAACTCTGATGAAATCTATTTATGGACAGAGCTTAAAAACCCTTGCCTAATGGTTGCAAAGTGATCACGAGTACCATTTCTCTTTTAATCCCTGATAGTATTTGTGGATTGCTAGTATAAAACAATAATCTTGTGTCATTTTGTTTTCCCGAATTATTTTCTTTATTTTAAGGGTTTTTCTCATTGTGACTAAGAATAAAGGCATTTAGAAAAAGCCTTCCAGAATTTATTTTATAAGCCTTGGCTCAGAATGCAGTTGGTAACCGATCCTCACTCTAATCACACTAATGCTGTCAAAGCATTGTTTTTAAGACTTATTGAGGTCAGCCAACCCCTTAGCACTTATAAATATCAATAGTTTCCACTTTAAAATTGGGTATCTAGGGGCCGGCCGAGTGGCGCGGTGGTTAAGCACTGGCTTGGGAAGCCAGCAGCCCCAGTTCCGGTCCCACATATGAGGGCCAGTGACACTGCCCTCAAAAAAAAAAAATAATAAAAAATAAAATAAAATAAATAAAATAAAGTTGGGCATCTAACTACAAAGCTGAGGCTAAAAATAGACCAAGCCTAGTGCTTACATACACTCCACAGAATTGCAACGCTAGGGATTTTACTCAAGAACACTGTTCATAATCCAAAGAGAGATATTTCATTTAGCAGGAAAAAGTTGCTCCACTTTGTAAAAGTTAAAATAGAACTTACAGGTTTTATGAAGATTTTGAAATGTTCAAAGAATATTATCTGCATCTGTTAGCCCTAGGTCTAAAAAAAGAAAGATTAAAATACTCCCAGAATTAGGTTGGCTTTCTTTTTGTTTACATTACATTATACAAAGGATAAACAATGGCATTTTTTTTTCCCTCTCTTGTTTCTAGGTCACTATTTCTAGGTGAACATGTTTCTACCAAGAAGTTCAAGTTGTTCAAATATATCAAGCCATTAATAAATTTACTACCTAATTATATAAATATATACACGGGTAGAGCAAAATGTGAGGTTAAGTGTAGAAAAAAAATTACAGTTCCATTTCCTACAGAAAGTTTATTATCTGAGGCACTTTATAGCTAAAATGACTAAGTCTTCCAAAGATTATATAGAGCAAATGTTTTCAGAATAAAATATAAAAATTCTCAAAGGTTCAATTACTAATGTTTGGTTGATATATCAGATTATGAATAAATATAAATATAGCACATGTGTAAAATTAAAAGAATTTTAACATAAAATTAAGCAACAGAGTTGAAGAAGTACTCCAAAATACAAATTCATAAATTATAGATTCTACAGCATTGGGAAAATGAAATAAGTACACAAAGAGTTACATTAACAACTGTATGATAATGAAAATACCCATCTTCTATAGACTCAGCACAAATAGTTCAGGAAAATGGATATTTAAAATGTAATCCTCATCTATTACAAGACAGCTGCTTTCCTAAATGAGGTTATCAAACTCATCTATGGTACATTGTTCAGGAGAACAAAATGATGCTATCACATACACATGGTGTTAATTCCTCCCAACTTTCCTCTTCGGAGTAGTTACTTGAAGCAAGTGCCACAAAAAAATGAATTCCTCTTGGTGACAGTATTTCCATATTTGCAGCCAATTCAAGGTCTTATGAATACCCCATGGCAGAGTATGACTCATGAAAGTCCAATTGCAAAATGATCCTGTTCCATTTTAAATGGCATTTCAAAATGTTCTCATCATACATTCCAGGTAACCCCATTGGACTCTGACTGTTACTGGACATAGCAGAAGCTCCCAGGAGGTTACTGTCAGTGCCCACCAAACCACAGCTGTAGATCACATGCTGTTTAAACACAAGAGGAATGCAGGAATTTCTGTCTTTGGAAAACTTCCTCACTTCTATTCAGACAAACCACTGTGTTATTTCCTCAATAACTTTTTTTTATTCCCAGAAATAAATGTCTTTTCCAGGTGCCCTAACAGATATTTTGTAGACTCATATGTTATAAAACTTAAAATTTTATTATGCTTATAACAAAATGCAACCTATGTCAGATGCTTCGGAGAAAATTGGAGGCAGCAAGTGGTTATTTACCACATGGCCCAAAAATTTTTACGAGTTGAAGTTCAGCAATTCTTCCTGTGGACGATAGACAGATTTTAAAAATAAAATCATATGTATCTTGTGAGTGTTTTTTAATCCCCGTGAAACATTGCATTCTGGATATTGAAAAATTAAAATTGGTTTAGACTGAGAAAGTAAATATTCACCTAGACATCTTTAGGTTGGAACAGCAGATACAGAGAAGCCAAATGCGAAGTTTCCAAAGAAACAGCACCCTGGATTAGCTTGGCAGACCAGACTTGCATCTAAACTCCACTCTTTCTAGTGTAGAATCCTATAGTAACTCTCTTTTCCTCCACATTGTGGTCTTTCTCATTGCAATGGGTCGATAACTCTAATTTTGTGGGAATACAGGTTTGTTTCTGGTATTCTTAGGCTGACTGAGATAAGGCATGTTTTTATAAAATGTTCCAGCTAAAGAAAACGTCTGCTGCTGGAATAGTAACTCTGAATTTTAATATTGGCTTTCAGATCTGGAAAAAAATAGAACATATGTCTGCTGTAGTTTGGCCTTCTGTGACCTGTGAATTTTAAATTCTCACCGAAGTAGAAACATTCTGAGAGCCAGAAAATCTGCTGTGAGTGTTGAAATGATATTTTTTGGCTCTGATGCTGCAAATGCAACCTGTGGCAAACCATCTCTGCTTCTAGAAATCAAGCAAGACTCCCCAGTGTGACTGTGAAGCACTTTGTGAAACTCAAAGAGAAGGGGTAAAAAGAAATAGGTAGGCCTAAGTCCCATGTCTCCCAAATATAAAGCCTTGCTCCACACCTGGTTTAATCTTAAGTATCTATCCAGAGAAACCCAAAACGCTAATTCGAAAAAATATATGTGCCCCTGTGTTTATTGCAGCACTATTTACAATAACCAAAACTTGGAAACAACTGAAATGCCCATTGGTAGACGACTGGACGAAGAAACTGTGGTACATTTATACAATGGAGTATTAGTCAGCTATAAAGAAGAATTGAATCTTACCATTTGGCAACGATATGGATGGACCCAGAGAACATTATGCTAAGTGAAATAAGTCATTTGGAGGAAGACAAATACCATATGTTCTCACTTATATGTGCAATTTAAAGAACTGAATAAATGAGCCAAGTAAACAGAAATAGTCTCAGAGATATAAAGGAAAAACTGAGGGTTGCTAGATGGGAGGGGGTGGGGGTGACGGAGAAGAGGAAGGGATTAGACAGCATAAGTTGGTCACTACAATGTTGCCAAAGGGATATGAAAGACAGTTTGGGGAATATAATCAATAATGTTGTAAATGTTTTGTAGGGTGTCAGATGGACACATGTCTTGTTAGGGAGACCACTTCATGGACAGTGTAGAGGCTTGACCACTGCACTGTACACCTGAAGCCAAAGCTGAATAATATTGTATGTCAACTATAATTTCATATATATATATATATATATATATATATATATAGTCATGGGATGTGGAGTATAGTGTGGGGAATGGAGTCAATGGAATTGTAATAGGTATGTGTAATGTGGAGGAAGATGGTTGTCACTTTATGAGGAGTGAAATATATAACTATTACATTGTTTTGTACACCTGAAACTAATTAAAAATATAAATAACATAAATAAATAAATAAATAAATAAAGGGCTGACAGATTTAAGAAGAAAAGAAAACGTGGTGTGGGAGGGGCATTCAGAGAATGACCCTTTGCCCTAAGGTTGGAAAGCTGCTTTTGACATACCCATGGGAGTAGCCGTAATTGTAGGCTGAGGCTGCCTTCCGACTGACTGCAGACACAACGGTGGACTCGGTGGCCCGGGACACCTGCTGCTGGTAGGAGGCTGCCAATGCCTGGCTGAAGGCCTGGGACTCTTGACGGTGCGCAGCCGATGAGCGGCTGCTGTAGGCCATGGACCCTTGGGTGTAGATGGCAGAACTTTTCTTCTCTTGCTCATGGTACTGGCTTGTGATGGTGCGAAGGTCCCTGTTGCGGTAGCTGTGATCATACTGCTTGTGGAATTTCTGATAAAATGGCAGAGACATCATGTGCCCCCGATGGAACCAGGCAACCTATAAGAAAGCAATAGTTTCTGAATGTGCTATGAATGAATCCCATAGAAAAAGTCATCTAAACCAATGTGTAAAAATTAATATTCTTACCTTTTCCAAAGAGTAAATGAAAAATGAGAAGTTTAGTTTTTCTGGTTACTCAGTAAGCTCTCTACTTCATACCCAGATATTACACTCCCTCCATCCTTGTGCAGCTTTCTTTCCCCTTCCTTCTTCTTTCCTTCCTTCCTTCTTTCCTTCCTTCCTTCCTCCCACTCTCCCTTCCTGCCTACAATTCTCTCTCTCATTCTCTTTCTCTCTCTCCCTCTCTCTCAATATATCTAGGAGGTCTTTGCAAAGTTTCCCTACCTGATTATTATGCTTTTCCTCAGACCTCAGACCTTTAATAATTTATATTTCTAGTTTTCTGACATTTCATTATAATGGGGGCTTCATCTGGGAGAACAGATAATTATAGAGAGTCTGTGTACAGCCAATGTGGTTTTCATTCCACAAATAATTACTGAGAACTACCATGAGCCTGGTACTCTTCCAGCACAAAAAAATATAGAGATGAACAAAACAAGCAAAACCTCTGCTCTGATAAGCTTATATAGAACCTTCTATTCTATTGCAGAAGACAGACAATAGAGAAGATAAGTAAAGTATAAGGTATATTCGAATGTGCTAAATGCTATAGAGAAAAATAAAGCAGTAAAGGGGGATGGAATGCAATTTTAAACAGCCACATAGGGATGTCTTCATTGGAAAGTGACACCTGAGCATGAGAATAACCAGGGGAGGAGTGTTCTAGAAGGAAGGTCACTGCAAAGGCACTGGGGTATGATCATGCCTGTTGTGCTCCAGGAGTAAATAGGCTGGTGATGCGCATGGAAAGAGAGGTTGCAGGAAGAGGTATAAGAGATGATGTCAGAGAGGTGAGGGTTGGAGGGAAAGCAGGCAAAGGGCAGATAGTGTAGGATCCTACAGGCAACTGTAAGGACTTTGTCTTTTATCCCAAAAAGGCTGAAAAGCTATCAGAGAGTTTTGAGCTGAGAATCACTCTTGCTGATTCTGAAGAATAGACTGGTGAGGGACAAGAGTAAAAGCCAGGAAACCAATTAGAAGGCTCTTGTGAGCAAAGTTGTAGTCCCCAAAATTCATTAGTTGAAGTCCTAACCACCAGTACTTCAGAATGTAACTGTTTGGAGATAGGGTCTTATGGAAAAAATGAGATTAAAATGAAGTCATTAGGGTGGGTTCTAACCCAATATGACTGTTGTCCCTAGAAGAAGAGAAAATCAGGACACATATATGTACACCTACAGAGGGAAGACCATATGAAGATGCAAGAAGAAGATAACCATCTCTAAGCCAAAGAGAGACCTCAGGAAAAAAAAAAAAACCAACTCTGCTGATACCTTGATCTCAGATTTCTAGCCTCCAGAATTGTGAAGAGATAAATTTCTGTTGTTTAAGCCACACGGTCTATGATACTTTGTTATGGAAGTCCTAACAAATTAATATAAAGGCCATTACAATAGACCAGGCTAGAGATGATCGTGAAAACAGTGAACGTGTGGGAAATGATCAGATTCTGTGCATGGTTTGAAGGTAGAACCAATAGTTTTTGCTAAAAGTTTTGGATTAGGGCATAAAAGAAAGAGAGAAGTGAGAAATGACTCCAAGATTTTTGCCTGAATAAATTGCAAGATTGAAGTTGCTTTAATTGAGATGGGCAGGAGTAGAAGAAAGCAGCATTTCTGGACGGAAGAACAGGAGATTGGCTTAAGACATTCTACATCTGAGATACCTGCTAGGCATCCAAGTGGAGACGTTAAATGGGAAGTGAATATGTGATTTTGGAGTACATGTTAAAGTTAAAGGCCCAGGATGGAGACCTATAGCTGGTACTCACCAGTTTACAAATGGTATTTGTAACCAAAAAAACAAACAAAAAAAGATGAGAATGATAGCAAAATGGAAAGTAAATGAGGGACTTCCGGTAAAATGGTGCAATAGACAGATGCTGTGCTAACTACCTCCCAGGATCACACCAAAATTACAAACAAATTATACAGCATTCAACCCTGGAGGTCCCTGGAACACTGGATGAACAGAACCACTAAACGAAGAACTTAAAGAGGAGGCCACTTCAGGTCTGGTAGGACGGGCGGAGACGAGAGAGGGCGAGCCCTGTGAGGGAAGCCCCAGCCATGGGAAGCTTGTCTGGTTGGGGGAGAGACCCTCTGGCCGCACTCCAAGCTCACCAGACTAGAGTTCCTTTACTGGGAAGAGGAGTTCTAATATAGCCGGCAGTAAATTAGTGAGGACTCTCTTTGCTCAGCTCAGTGAGGCTAAGAGCAGCTGGAGAATCAGTGGGGCCAGCGCCCGGGCTTGCTTGCCGGTGAGCACTTACCCGGTTCCTGGTGGAGGGAGTGGCTGTGTGAGCCGCACCCGGGAGTCTGCGGGGACGGACTGAACTGAGCATCTTTGGTGCAAAGGCTGGAGATTTTTGGACTGTTCCTCCCGTGGTGCGGAGCCTGCACGCGAGTGGTGTAGGGAAGGCACCATTTTGTCGGGCTTGGGCCCGCCCATGGAGGATCAGACCCGAGACCTCATTGGTCTGGTGAAATTGGCACACAAGTGCGTGTGTGCGTGCGCATGCGCCTGCGGCCTTGGATCCCCACCCTCCGCCTAGCTTATACTGCGTTGCCAGGGAAATGCAGGGCGGGTGCCCTCCAGCTCCAACAGGCTGCTCACTGAGACCCAGGAGTGTGCGAGCTGCCTGGGATCCCCACCCTCCACACAGCTTGCGCTGTGTTGCCAGGGAAACGCCTGGTGGGCGTGCTCCGTCTCCAACAGGCTGCTCACTGAGACGCGGGAGTGTGCAAGCCACCTCGGGTCCCCACTCTCTGCACTGTGATTGCAGAGTTTCCAGGCTGGTGATTGGTTCTCGGGCTGCTCGGCTTGATCTGCGAGCGGCTGATTGGGACAGGCTGAGACTGGGAGTTTTCCTGGGAGTGTTGGGCCGTGACCTGTGTGCCTACGTGATCCAGCCAGGGCTCTCCTGGTGATCTATCTAATACATCAAAGCAATCCCAGAGCAACAGCCAGAATGGGGAAACAAAGAAACATGTCACAAGTAAAAGATCAGAAGAAACCTCTAGAAATGGAACTAAATGAAACAGAGGGAGCCAACCTTTCAGAGACAGAGTTTAGAACACTGATGATAAGAATGTTTAAGGAATTAAGCGAGGACGTAAAGAAGGATAGGGAAACCATAAAAAACAACCTGTTAGAACTAAAGAATACAATAACTGAAATGAAGCACACTCAAAGGAATCACCAATAGAGTGGATGAAGCAGAGGAGCAGATCAGCGATTTGGAAGATAAAATAGCAGAAATTACCCAGTTGGCACAGCAAAAAGACCAAAGAATAAAAAACAATGAAAATAGTTTAAGAGCCCTATGGGACAAGGTGAAACACAACCACCTTTGAATCATAGGGATATCAGAAGGAGAAGAGAAGAAGCAAGGGAGAGAGAATGTATTTGAAAAAATAATGACTGAAAACTTCCCTACCCTGGTGAAGGAAATCAACATACATGCCCAGGAAGTGCAGAGGGTTCCAAACAAGCTGAACCCAAACAGGTCCACACCAAGACACATCATAGTTAAAATGGCAAAGGTTAAAGACAGAGGCAGAATCCTAGAGGCTGCACGAGAAAGACAGCAGGTTACATACAAAGGAACTCCTGTTTGACTAACAGCTGACTTTTCTACAGAAACTCTGCAGGCCAGAAGGGAGTGGCAGGAGATACTCAAAGTGACACAAAATGAAGGCCTACAACCAAGATTGTTCTACCCAGCACGGCTATCCCTTAAAATTGAAGGAGAAATAAAGAGCTTCTCAGAAAAGAATAAGCTTAAGGAATTCATTACCACCAAGCCAGCATTGCAAGAAATGTTAAAAGGGCTTTTTTAAACAAAAGAAAGGGGTAAATAAGCTATCCCGGGAAGACCAGGAATACAAATAACAAAATGGCAATACATATGCACCTATCAATAATCATTTTAAATGTGAATGGGCTAAATGCTGCAATCAAAAGACAGAGAATGGCTGAGTGGATAAGAAAATAGGATACATGTATATGCTGTTTACAGATGGAATAAGATATTTCATGCAAATAGAAATGAGAGGAAAAAAAAGCTGGAGTACCAATACTTATTTTGGACAAAATAGACTTTAAAATGACTACAATAAAAGACAAAGAAGGGCACTATAACCCTAATAAACATCTATACACCCAACATAGGAACTCCTAATTACATATAACAGATTTTGACAGACATAAAGACAGAGATCAACAGTAACACTATCATAGTAGGGGACTTCAACAGCATTGTCACCAATAGATAGACCCTTTAGACAGAAAATCAACACAGAAAGAGGGGCCTTAAATGATACTTTAGACCAGCTGGACTTCGTTGATATTTTTAGAGCATTTCACCCTGAAAAAACAAAATATACATTCTTCTCAAGTACACATAGGAAATTTTCCAAGATAGACCATGTTAGGCCACAAAACAAGTCTCAGTAAATTTAAGAAGATTGAAGTCATATCAAGCAGATATAAAGGAAAAACTGACAGTTGCTGGCTGGGAGGGAGTAGGGAAGAGGGAGAGGGGGAATGTTTTGGACAGTGTAGGTGGGACTACAATGTTGCTGCAGGGATATGGGGGCAGTTCTGGGAATGTAATTGATAATGTTGTGAAGAGACTATTATGTTGTGTGAAATAAGTCAGTCAGAGAAGGACAGGTACCATGTGATCTCACTTGTGTGTGGAGTCTGAAGAGCTGAGTGAACGATCAAAACAAACAGACTCGTAGATGTAGAGGAAAAACTGAGGGTTGCTAGTTGGGAGTGGGGTGGGGATGGGGGGGGGAAAGGGAAGGAATTAGACAGCATAAATAGACAACTACAATATTGCCACAGGGATATGAAACACAGTTCAGAGAATATAATAATGTTGTAAAAATTTTGTGGCGCGTCAGATAATCACATGTCTTGTTAGGGAGACCACTTCATGGATGGAGTAGAGGCTTGATCACTGCACTGTACACCTGAAACTGATGTTGTATAGTATTGTATGCCAACTGTAACTGAATATGTAAATGGTCATGGGATGTGGAGTATACTGTGGAGTGGAGTCAGGGGAGTTGCGGGGGGAGTGGGGTGGCAAACTGGCGGAGGGGGGTTGTCACTTTGGGGGCTAAAGAGTATAACTATTGCATTGTGTTGTACACCTGAAACTAATAAAATAAATTAATTAAAAATAAATAAAATAAATAAGTAAATAAATAAATAAATAAATAAATAAATAAATAAATAAAAAGAAAGTAAATGATACTAAATGGAAAAGGAAGTCCTGGGACTGAACCCTGGAGTATGCTTGTCTTATCATGTAGCAAGCTGTCTCAGATCTCACAAGCACTTCAGAAAGGCATAGTGTTAAACCAGAAAAATTATTTGCTCCATTAAGAACATGAAGGCTTCTAGTCTTCTAACATAAAGAAGTCAGTCATCAGTATAGAACAAGAACTAACAGTTCTACTGAAAGTCAAAGATATGTTCATTTAGCACAGGGAAGGAAAACTTCACATTGCATTAGGTTTCTTGAATAATCTGTCCACTTATAAAAGCCTATCAGCCATATTAACAACTTTGGATGAAGTAATAGTTTTATGGAACCTCCTCCCCCCCCCAATTGTTAATGCTTTGTGCATGTTCTGAAATGTTTTAAATTTTATGAGTAAAATTGTTGTGATCAGTTTTTTACAAATCTTTTTCTTTAAATTCTAAATAAGGAGTGAATCCTGGGTCGGCCGAGTGGCGCAGTGGTTCAGCGCTGGCTTGGGAAGCCAGCGGCCCGGGTTCAGGTCCCACATATGAGGGCCAATGACACTGCCCTCAAAAAAAAAAAAAAAAAGTAAAAAATATATTAAAAGTAAATAAGGAGTGAATCCTTCTAAACTTGCCATATTTTTTTGGCAAGTTTAAATCTATTTCTTATGTATTTAAAAAGTCAGCATGTATTTCCTAGAGAAGAAAATCCAGCAAATTTCACTCCGGAAATATTTATCTTAGGGCTCATGGAAGATATCAGTCTACATGGCATTTCCCAAGAGGAAAAAAAAAAAGCTACTAGAAAGCAACTTTGCTCAACCTTTAAACAGATTGCTATCTTCTGTTCTGTTCTAAAATATACAGAATAATTATCATGTGTAATGGATAATTATTAGATAAATTTTGATAAACACAAGGGTTAGAATATACTAATACAGAAGTATATGTGTTATGCAGTTATAAAGATATTAGATATGCTTCTGTAATAATACATACTACATTGCAACATGGCAAATGTTATTTGAATGATATCCAAATAAAAATGAATGACTTTCCTGTTTATTATGTTATAAGCTAAACTTGCAACTCAGATGGCTTGAAATGCTGTTATTTTCACAAAATAAAATCTTTAAATATCTTGCCCCAATTCTATTTTTGACTCTGTTTCTATTTTACTCCAATACATTTATTTTTAATAATATTTAATATTCCAAGCACATAGATAATGTATTACAAGTAAACAGGGCTTAGCTTTAAGTCAACAGAGCTGATTGTCTCAGCTCTGACCTCTGGAAGAAAGGTACAACTGTCTTCTCTTCATCAAGGAAGCAAGGACTATCCCCAACACATAACAGCCAGAGTATGTTGGGAGGAAAGATTGGTTGTCTTCTGTTCCTCTAAGACCTGCATTTTATTCCGGAAAATAATTTGAGAATTTAGGAAGAAATACTAACTCCATGGTTGCAATCCTGATATGATACTTTTCTACAGGCATTAGAAGCCAAAAGCTGATAAAAGTTATTCACAGAAAATATCAATTTTAGGATCCTAATGTGGGGGGATCTCTGTTGCCTCTGAAATATTGCCTAACCATGTTCAGGCTAGGAATATCATAATGCAATCTTACATTTATCCACATAGCATTGTCAGAGCAAAAATCACTGAACTAGTGACTTCAGAGATAACTTACCTCCTTTTGGTCTAATTTGTAATCAGGGAGTATTGTAGGCATATAGAAGACAATGAACACATGATTTCCTATCACCTCATCCATTCCAGGTTTCAGCCAAACATTAAACTGTAACTTGGAAAGAGTACCTAACTCTTACTTACAGTTTCATGTGAGACAGCTATTATCTCCTTATAGTTCTAGGAATGGTAGCTTAATTTGAAAAGAATACAACGAGCTGAGAAAATACCTGTGCCAGCAAAAATTGGCACTCTGTTGCTCTTGTCTTCCTTCCCAGGGGTTCCACTTTCTTATTTCTCTACTATTCTGACATCTCTTTGAGAGAACTGCTGAGTTCAGAAGATAGAAAGAAACCAGACACACCATAGTGCTGCTAAACACATAAAATATCAAGTGCATTTTTCTGCCTCAATATCATACTTACCAGTTTCCAAAAGAGTGATGGTGGTGGAAATGTTCCTATGTGGCCGTGGAGCTGGATGAGAGAATGAGAAACCCACGTAGGTTGAATCCAAGAAATAGTTAAGAGGCAGGGCTAAAGACAGGACCCAGGGGGCCAGTTCAAAAATAATGCATGTGGTCAGGCAGTAGAATGTCAGAGCCACACAGCCAGCCTTTTATGGCCAAGGAGGCAGATAAATATAGCAGCAAATGGGGAGGGTAGTCCTAAACTGAGGGGAAGAGAGAGACACTAGCAGGTAGCTGCCTCATTAACTAATTACATTAATGCCAGTCATTGGGTGTGTCCTGATTAAACCAAACATAGTAGGATTTTTACTTGGCTAGAAAAGATATTTTTAATATCACTTTATCACTGGATATTTAAAAGTGCAATGGAAAGAGTATCTTGTGTTGAGAGCTAAAAATAAGGATAGTAATCTGATTCCCAAAATGGACTTCATGGAATTATAATGCCAAGATATGATTCTGGATGTGCTGTTCATAACACATGTATAGTACATTTAAAAGACTCAAAATGAAAAAAGAACTAGAGGCTAACTAGACACAAAACAAGAAATGGGCTACATGTGGTGGCTATTGTCTGATGATACACAATCATGGTTTCTCTCATTTCAGGAAAATTTACAGCTCATCTTCAAGTTTGAATATTTGATTTACTATTCATTAACTAAAGCACTTGAGAAGTAACATGTTTTATTTTTCCTAAAGGCAGAGTAGGGTCATTCTATGTAACAAGAGATTCTCTTTGTTTTTTTAGACTGTATAACTAAGTAAGAAGTGGTAAAACCTCCGTGGTTAGAGCCTGCTCTTTGGACTCAGACTAGACCTGGATTCCAGGCCATCAGTAACACTTAACAGCCACATCACCTTGGGCATTTTATTTCTCTTCCCTAAGCTTCATTTTCCTTCTCTATAAATGGGAATAACAACATCCAAATTATTAGACATCTGTAGAGATTAAATGTGATAATGCAGAGAAAGCGCTTAAACCAGTGATTGCCACATAATAAAGACTCAGTAAATGTCAACTATTATTACTGATAGTAATAATTTAAAAGCTCATTGTTTAGATTATATGTATTGAGCAGGTTGAAGAAAGATCACTTGTGTCTATCAAAATATTGAACAGACCCAATAGTGTAGTCTACTTTATAAATACTTTCCCGATGATAACTACAATTAACACTGTTGAGGACCTATTACATGCCAGATGCAGTGATAGACACTTTATATGCATGTTCTCATTTAACTCTCATATAACCTGATAGGTAGGTATCATCAGCTTCATTCCGCCATCATTAACTGAGAAAAATGAGGCTTCAAGAGGCGAAGTCATTTGCCAAACAGCACACTGTTAGTAAATTACATAAATGCAATTCATTCAGAGATATTTAAACCCATGCAGTTTTTGTCATGCATTGCTGTATCCTCCCTCCAATGACACTATGTTTATAAGAAACTATTTTGAAACAGTCTTTCAAGTGCAATACTGGTCTCCACTCAGACTGAGAGTCAGCTTCTGAGCTGAGTCCTATATAAAATAATGCATTCCACTGAGTCCTAATCAAATTCAACCCAGCATTGCTTCATCTAAATAAACTTCCTGTTAGTGTGTATATGAACATTTTAGCTATCTGTAATCCACAGGAGAATTTTCCAAGCATTATGTTTCCCAAGTATCCATTGGTTCTCTAAACATCTAGTACAGAATGGCAGTGGTTCTTCACAGTTTTATCCACTAGCCACAGGAATGGTTCCCATGAGTCATTTCTCTAGAACATAGTAAGTTGCTTCAAATCTTCTTGAAATAGGAAAGAGAAAAAAATAAACAAAAATAAGAAATATAAATCATCATAATACTAGCTAACATTTAATAACATATGCTATATGCCAAATATTCATGCTAACTGCTTTACAGTATCTTATTTGATCATCACACATATAAAAACATTTTATGAATTACAAAAATGAGATTTAGAAATTAATTTTTTTTTTAAAGATTTTATTGGGGAATTGGGGGAGTGAACAGCGTTGGGGAACCAGGGAAGGGGAACAGACAAGTTGCTGTCCTTTTGTTCTTCAGTCTAGTTGTGGAGGACATTGCTTCACTGGTCCATGTTGGTATCATCATTGCACTATTCCTGGGTGAGGCAGATCGGTCACCAGTCTCTGGACGGCCACTCACAGCAGGCTTCTGGCCACTCACTATAGCTTATGGCAGCCCATTGCAGCAGGGGCTGCAGCTATGCTATCCTGGGGACTCACAGCAGCCCACCTCCAGGTGGAGCTGTTTTTCACCATCTTAGCCGTACAGGGCAGTGTCACTGGCCTTCATATGTGGGATCTGAACCCGGGCCGCCGGCGTCCCAAGCCAGCTCTTAACTAATGCGCCACTCAGCTGGCCCAGAAATTAATATCTTAAAGTCACACAATTAGAATGTGATAGAAGATTCAAACCTAGATCTATTCTACACAGAGTCCATCCTCCTACATATCATACTATATTACCTTTCAACCATTTAGCTGTGTGTGAATGTGTGTGTGTGGATGATAGAGATAGATAGATAGATAGATAGATAGATAGATAGATAGATAGATAGATAGATAGATAGATAGATAATAGAGTGAGTCATGTTCCAATAACATCCATTAAGAGGAAGAATTACTGCTAAAGAAGAGTTTTAGTTATATTTTCTATCTAACAGACAGCTACTATTTATTAGATCAAGATACACTAATTCTAAATATCAATACATTAAAATATTTACTCAACTTTGATCCCTGTTAAGAATGAAAAATGAAAGAAGTCCACACACATTTATAGAAAAACTAAAATATCATTTATTCATTGACATTCAGGATCCCAGTGAAAGAGTTTATTTCAAACAAATATACGATAAGTTTGACAAAATACAGCTAGACCCTACTAAGTCTCTTAAGTGACTTTTCTGTTGTAGCATCATTGAATTCAGCTTTTCTAACAACATATTTATCCAAAATATAACTATCCAGATAATAAACTACATACTGTGGTGTATTGCATAATAAAACTAAAATTAAAGAAGAAAAATTTAGTTGGACTCATACAAACCTACTATTGTGATTTAATCACAATTCCTTTATAGATGTATAATCCTTCTGTTGATTACTCTGATTTAAACATAATGCCCTTATAGATGTATAATTATTCTTAAAACTTAATGGAATGCTAATCAACTGTTAATTTCAAATTTTCCAGAAAACCATAACACAAAGTACTCTTGAAGTGTGTAGCTACAACTGTATGGAAATTTCAGAAAATATTTCTTTGATAATAAGCTTTTTAAGAATGTATTTTTAAGGGCCCGCCGAGTGGCACAGTGGTCAAGCGCTGGCTTGGAAAGCCAGCGGCCCTGGTTCGGGTCCCACATATGAGGGCCAGTGACACCGCCCTCAAAAAAAAAATGTATTTTTAAAGTAGATATATTCTCTCTTTAAAATTAACTGTAAAGGTATTAATATTTTTATAAGTGTGAATTAATGGGTTTAACTAACAGTCGTGTATACTAAAAGCCAAAATTAATGTATAAATTATATTTAGCCCCCTGGCAATTTTCATTTTACAGTAGAAGAGAAAGTGGTAGCAAATCACTATTCTAAGCATGAGGAAATGAACAAAGAAATATTCTTTTTTTTTAAAGCGCAGTGTCACTGGCCCCCATATGTGGGACCCGAACCGGGGCCACTGGCTTCCCAAGCCAGTGCCCAACCACAGCGCCACCTGGCTAACCCGAAGAAATATTCTTTAGAACATTAAATGTAAATAAAACAAAGGATCGGCTGAGTTGTGCGGTGGTTAAGCGCTGGTTTGGGAAGCCAGCGGCCCGGTTCGGTCCCACATACCCACATATGAGGGCCAGTGACACTGCCCTCAAAAAAACAAACAAACAACAACAACAACAACAACAACAAAACAACCCTAAATTCCAATTGAAATCTAGGAAACTTGTTTTTTAAGTTGCTGGGTGTTTCAGTTAACAAATAAAACCCATGTACCAACAATATGGAAAAAGAAAGACCTGGATTTACTCAGCTTAGTTCATAAAGCATTTATTGAACACCTAATAATGTGTCTGGCACTGTGCTATGTCCTAGGGTCCAGATGCAAGTAACTCCTGTCCTCAAAGTGGCCACCATGTAGTTGTGTGGACGATTACTTAGTAATAACAATGGTAAATGTGATAGATAAGATGATGAATGCAGTACAGAAGGGAGATGCGATTAGTTGTTATATCTATACAAAGCAAAACCATTAAGAATCTTACTCCTTAAAATCATAGGAATTAAAAAAATGAATCTAAGGTATCACTCACTCATTGCCCACTTATTATGCAAAGCATTAAGCTAGGTACAGGGCAGCAAAAATGACTGACACAAATCCCACGGTCAAGAATTTCCAAATTCTAAGCAATACTTCTCTAATGCTGATCCTCTTAACAGAAGGAAAAGCCTAACTAGAATATTCAGTGAGCTCTTCTAAGTTGTACATTAGTTGTATTCCCCCTATCTCAGAGTTGCCTAATTAAAAAATAGACATAGCTTATCTATCATCTATCTATCTATCTATCTATCTATCTATCTATCTATCTATCTATCTAACATCTATCTGCAGAAAGAGAGCATTTGTCATCTAGTTCTGCTGTTCATTGATTGACTTTGACAAATCACTTGCCTTCTCTGAAGCTCTATTTTCTCATCTATAAAATAAAGAGTTTGAACGAGATGATCCCCAAGGTCCTTTCTAGCTCTAATAACCATGCTATCAATCAAAAAAGTGGCTGTTGTTTTTTTCTTGCCTGGCTCATAAACTCTTTAGCAATATTCTATGTGTAACAATTTGCAGAGGAATAAATAAATCCTTGCTCCAAAAAGTCTGCTTCTACCTTCTAGCTCATGTCTGAAATGTTCTCTTTTGAGATGTCATTTTATGACTTTAATCTCTATTACACTGAAAAATAATACAGAAAATAAATCTTTCAGCATGTTATCAGTTCAAGTCTTTGTGATGGGCCAGAATTTTAGATGTGTCATGAGTAGAACAGCAGGGAGGGAGGCAGAGGGGAGAGGTAATGGTTGGAAAGGACTAGAGAAGGAGGTCCTAGGATACTTATCACAAGTAAAATTTCATCTAGTTATTAAATGAACTGATCTAAACAAGATAAACTATATATGGATCTATAATTAAGTCTAGTTCTAATTTTACCTGTATCTGGGCAATGGAGAAATTAAGCCAATACAGTCAACGTCTTACATCAGGACCTCCAGGCTGTGAGGGGCCCACATGTGCTCCCGCCTGGGCTAGGGACCAGGAAGAACTGCTGGGGCCAACAGTTTGGTCCTGGAAAAGGACAGCCCTGTGATGGTGCAGCACTAGCAGAGAGGCTGGTGGGATTGGGCCCCAATCCCTGCTCAGATTTCCATCGGCTGTTCTGTTCCTCAGAATAGACTCTGAACCACCAGGAAGCACAAGCATAAACCAAAGCAGTGGCCTTGGTTTTCTGGAGAATGCTGCACTCACAGCTGCAGAAATTGAATTAATTTATATTCTTTGCCAGTTGCCCTATCTGTCTCTCTCCTCCTCAGTTCTTTCCCCATCACACGAACCTTCATTTTGCTCTTCCTCCATATTTTTTCTTCCCTCTTTTTTTAATTTTTATAATTAGTGTAAAGAACTGTGAAGGTATACAATGGAATATTATTTAGCCTTAGAAAGGAATGAAATCCTGATACATGCTACAACATGGATAAACTGTGAGGACACAGTGAAGTAAGTCAGACACAAAAGGACAAATATTGTATGATTCCACTTATATGAGGTACCTAGCATAATCAAATTTGTAGAGACAGAAAGTAAAATAATGGTGACCAGAGGCTTTGAGGAGGGGGGACTGGGAAGTTAGTGTTAAATGGGTAGGGTTTCAATATGGGATGATGAAAAAGTTCTGGAGATGAATAGTGGTGATGGCTGCACAACAGTAGAAATGTACTTAATGCCACTGAACTATATGCTTAAAAATGGTCAAAATGGTAAGCTTTATATTGTATAGATTTTAACACAAAGAGAGGGATCAGAGATTTTACCCTACTTGCAAGCTAACAAGTTAACCTGCTGTAGTTTCATGGATGCTGACAAGACATGAGACTCCTGGGTCAGAACCAAAGGACTTTATTACTCACAAGTCAGAGCATCAGCATATTTTTCATCGGTTTGCTCGATCCTTGATTCCCACAAGGCAACACAAAGAGGGCCTGGTGACACCTGCACACACATTGGGTTGCATTACAAGAGAGAAACTTTGAGCTTAGGAAACTCAAATACTTTATAATGACATTTAGCATGCCTGCCCTTTGTTCCAGAGGCGGACATTCTCTTTTAGTAAGCATGTCTGCTTTTTGACCTGGAGGAAGATATTTTCTCTATCTTCAAACATCCTTGAAAAGATAGTCTGGAACAAAGGGAAGCCAGAACCTGCTTGCAAAATATGCAGAAACATGACAGACTCATGGAAAATTGTTTCCCAACAATTAACACATGTTCTTTTTACAAAAACAAGAAAGTTTTTTTTCTACCTTTTTTAAAAGTGAGAATTAGACTGAAGAACAACAGATCTGAATCTACAGTTTCAATTTATTTTTAATTTCTTGTTAATAGCTTTATGGAAGTATAAGTTACATACAGTAAAATTCATCCATTTTAAGAGTTAAGTTCAATGAGTTTTAGTAAATTTGTATAGTTATACAACCATCACCAAAATTCACTTTTAAAACACTTTCATCACCAAAAACAGTTCTCTCATGTTACTTTGCAGTTAATCCTTGGTCCCTTCCACAACCTAGGCAACCACTTACCTACTTTCTGTCTCTGTAGTTTAGACCTTCCTAAAAATTTCATACAAATGGAACCATACAATATGTAGTATTTTGTGTTTGGGTTTTTTCATTTAGCAAGGTGTTTCTGAGATTCATCTATGTTGCATGATTCAGCAGCTTGTTGCATTTTAGTGCTGAGAAGTATTTCTTTAAAAGATATACCATGGGGCTGGCTGGGTGGCTTAGTTGATTAGAGCACAAGCTCTGAGCAACAGGGTTGCTAGTTCAAGTCCCACATGGGCCAGTGAGCTGCGCCCGAGCTAAGTTGCCACTGAGCTGCCAATGGGTGGTCGGATGGCTCAGCTGGTGAGAGTTCGTGCTCTTAACAAACCCAAGGTTGCCAGTTTTACTCCCTCATGGCATGGTGGGCTGCTCCCCTGCCTCTCACCACCCGCAACTAGATCAAAAGCAGCAACTGGACTTGGAGCTGAGCTTTGCAACCTCCACAACTAAGACTGAAGGACAACAACTTGAGTTGGAGCTGATGGGGCCTGGAAAAACACAATATTCCTCTTCCCCAATTCCCCAACACTGTTCCCCTCCCCAATTCCACAATGAAATTAAAAATAATGATAAAAAATACACCATGGGGCCTGCCGAGGGGCATGTTGGCTGGGAGCTGGCTTGGGATGCCAGTGGCCCCGGTTTGGATTCCACATGTGAGGGCCTGTGACACTGCCCTCTACAGCTAAGATGGTGAACAGCAGCTCCACCTGGAGCTGGGCTACTGTGAGTCCCCTGGGTCGGCTGACTGCAGCCCCTGTTGCAGTGGGCTGCCATGGGCTGCAGTAAGTGGCCAGCAGCCAACGTAAGCGGCTGGCAGCCGGTGTGAGCTGTCGGGAGCCGCCGAGGGTGGCCGACCAGAGGCCAGTGACCGATCTGCCTCACCCGAGAGGAGCTCGGTGATGAAGCCAACATGGGCCAGTGAAGCAATGTCCTCTACAACTAGACTGAAGAACAAAAGGACAGCAACTTGTCTGTGCCCCTTCCCTGGTTCCCCAACGCTGTTCCCCTCCCCCAATTCCCCAATAGAATCTTTAAAAAAAAAATACACCATGTTTTTCTCATCTGCTCATCAAGTAATGGGCTTTGCATCTTGTCTAGTTTTGGGCTATTATGATTGATGATATCTTGAATTTTTAAATCTATTTTTCCTAATATAGTTAACCAAATTTTATGTGACAGATAACAGAAGCATCAAAATACTGATCAAACAACACTTCCATAGTATAATATTTACTATTTGCCAGATAGTATTACAAATGCTTTGTATGTGTTAGCTTCTTTATTCCTCATAACAACCTATAAAGTAGGTATTATTATTATACTTTTTTCACTGATGAGAAAATTGAGTACAGAGAAATTCAATAACTTGCTCCAGGATACACAACTAAGAAGTGTTAGAACTAGGATTCAAATTCAGATAATCCAGACCTAGACCTCATATGGTTAACAGTACACAGTACTCCCACATAATTAGAACAAAAATTTCTGATCAAATTCTATAACTTCCTCAATTTTCTTTTTTTAGCTGAGCCATCCTGCCACCTGTTGGCAGCTCAGCAGCAGCTCAGTTCAGGCTGGGCATCGAACTGCTGTTGATCAGAGCTCAACTGGCATTCTTTTTTTTTTTTTTTTGAGGGCAATGTCACTGGCCCTCATATGTGGGATCCGAACCGGGGCTGCTGGTGTCCCAAGCCAGTTCTTAACCACTGCGCCACTTGGCCGGCCCTCAACTGGCATTCTTGAGTAAGCTCTTAACCAACTGAGCCACTCGGCCGGGCCGTTTCCTCAATTTTTTAAATATTATATTAGATACCATTTTTATATTTGAAGCAAGCATGTGCGGTCTCCAAGTATTAATTTGATCATGCTCTGTGTTTCTTTCTTCTCTCTCTTTCATACCCAAAGAGTCCCCTTTCCTCCCCCAGTCTACACTGAAGCAGAAACAAAGATGCAAAAACAAAACAAAACAAACTTTCAGACTTAGTAGTTTTAGATACAAGCTATGGAACTAGCTTTTCATATGCTACTCACTAGATAAAATTGAGCTTAAGGGAAAGAAGAGGGAGAAGGCAGGACAGCCACTGGGAAAGCAAGGATGAACAGAGGGATGACGTGATCCTCAAATGAGAATGAAATGGATGTTTGGTGGAAAGGGCAAGGGAATAGAGAAAGACAGGGAATAATTTATCCTCAATAATGGACTCAACTTTGAAGACATTAGACTAATTGAAATAAGGCAGTCACAAAGGACACATGTACAATGGTATGATTCTGTTTATGAGGTACTGAGGTCAAATTCAGAGACATAAGGTAGAATGGTAGTTGCCAGAAACAGAGGTGGTGGAGTGCAGCAAATGGGGAATTATTATTTAATGGGTAGAAAGTTTCAGTTGGGGAGGATGAAAAAGTTCTGAAGATGGATGGTGGTGATGATTGCACAACAAAGTGAATGTACTTAACACTACTGAATGGTGCACTTAAAAATTATTAAGATGGTAAATTTTATGCTATGTATATTTTACAATTTAAAAAAATGAACTCTTCTGATTCATCACTCACTGTTCAGCATGGACAGCTCACCGTTCAGCAGTCCTGGACATTAATAACCCCAACCCCCACGACAGAGATGAGAGACTTGGTCACCTGGTAGGGAGAGTAGGGCATGAAGGAAGAACCATACCCCTCCCAAGGGGTAACTCCACAGTTCCAGTTAGGAATCTTTCCATGAGGGCAGCAGTGAACAACCACTATCACACTTGGTTTTCATCGATGTGTACACACTACGTTTTGCTTTGTCCATAGCAGACAATTTTCACTAGCAATTAACTAATGCATTGATCATAATTTTGTTACCTAGTCTCTAAATGTTGAGCACACGGATATTTCCAGTTATTCACCAAGACTGGAAGTTAGAACTAGACATTAGAAACATCTTCATTTTCAACCCAGCCCTTTTACCACATCTGTGTTCATTCCCTTCAGAAAACTTTTAACCTCTCTGGCTCTGTTTTTTTCATAGTTACCCTAATGGAGTGGGAGTGGAAAAGTGGTTCTCCTCCTGGCTACACATTAGAATCACCTGATAAGCTTTTTTTTTTTCTACATAAATTAACCCATTTTTTATAGGATAGAAATGCTTCAGTTCTGGTGCTGCTTCTACCCATTTATTATGGGTAGCAATGGTTCAATTGTGGTGCTTCTACTGGTCTCTCAATTCCTTCAGTCTTCTGATGGCAGACTTTACTGTGATGGCAGAAGTGGTGTTGTAGGTCCAGGCACCACCAGCTACTTTTTTCATGCAAGAACCACAGTGCCAGATCCCCACAGCTCATCTCTTCATCTTGATTTTGCCACAGAAGGAGCAAGTGTACTTGGCCTGCTGGCTGATTTCAATTTTCTTCACTATTTTCCTGAGGGAGGCTCCATAACAGGTCCCGTATTTACCGACGATCCCGATCTTCTTCGTGCGTTTAGCCATGTCACTACAAACCAGGCCGGAACCCTGATAAGCTTTTATAACGTATTTCAGAAAAAATAACTCAGAATCTCTGGGAATGGGACATGAGATTTTTTTTTGCTTTTTTTTAAAGATTTTATTGGGGAATTGGGGGAGGGGAACAGCGTTGGGGAATTGGGGAAAGGGAACAGACAAGTTGCTATCCTTTTGTTCTTCAGTCTAGTTGTGGAGGACTGGCCCATGTTGGTTTCATTGTGCTCTTCCGGGGTGAGGCAGTTGCTCACCAGCCATTGGACAGCCTCTCACGGCAGCTCAAGGCAGGTCTCCCCAGCTGCCGGGGGTTCACAGTAGCTCAAGGCAGCCCACTGCAGCCTCGCTGCAGCTTAGCTGTCGCCCACCACTCATTGCAGCCCAGTTCCAGGTCGAGCTGTTGTTTGCCATCTTAGCTGTAGAGGGCGCAGCATCACTGGCCCTGGACACGAGCATTTTTCAAAGCTCCTAGGGCTGGCAGAGTGGAGCGTAGGTTAAGAGCTGGCTTGGGATGCCAGCTCTGAGCAGCAGGGCCCCGGTTCGGATCCCACATACGCGGGCCAGTGACACTGCCCTCTACAGCTAAGATGGTGAAAAACAGCTCCATCTGGAGCTGGGCTGCTGTGAGTCTCCGGGACAGCATAGCTGCAGTCCCTGCTGCAGTGGGCTGCCACAGGCTACAGCCAGCATGAGCAGCTGGCAGCTGGTGTGAGCTGCCAAGAGCCGCTGTGAGCAGCCATCCAGAGGCCGGCGACCGATCTGCCTCACCTGGGAAGAGTGCAATGACAATACCAACATGGGCCAGTGAAGCAACATCCTCCACCACTAGACTGAAGAACAAAAGGACAGCAACTTGTCTGTTCCCCTTCCCTGATTCCCCAATAAAATCTTTAAAATAAAAGCTCCTAAATGATTCTAATGTGCAGCCCAAGAGGAATAATACTCTCTTAGGTCTCTTTCAGTTGTAAAAGGATGAAAAGCTCTGAATTAAAAGGAGAGCTAAATATTTGGTACAAGTAGAAGTTTTCCTTTTCAATTACCTCTTTGGGAAGTATTTCCCCAGAAAGAGACTATGAATTAAAGGGTATGTTTTGTAACATTGCTATTTGAAATAATACACTAATCTATAATGCTATCTACCAAATACTCTTTCTTCATTGGCCTACCAATATTGGAATGTATAATTTAATTTATTTTAGCAAGTTTAACAAATGTGAGATATATCTTATAGCTTTATTTTATTTTGTTATTTTTAAGTATAGTGGTCATATAATATTATATAGTTTTAAGTGTACAACACAGTGATTCAACGTTTATATTCCTTATGATGTGATCACCATACTAAGTCTAATTTTAAATGCATTTTTAAAATTCTTTGTGAGGATGGACATTTCCTTCAATGTTAGCTAACTATTTGGTTTTCCTCTTGAGTGAGCTATCTTTTTGACTTTTGCCATAGCGATTGATTACTCTTCCTAAGATCATTATTAATGTTTAATATAACAACAAAATAAAATAGCTACCATTAATTGAGACCTACTGTGTGCTAGATATTGTATCCTGCTTTACAGATATCATTTTATTTATTTTTTACAAAAACCCTACAAAGCAGTTATTATCTCCAAGTTATAAATGAGAAAACTAAGGTTCAGAGAGTAACATTAGGCAAGTTACCCAAAGTCACATAGCTAGTAAAGAGTAGAACTGAGATTTGACTTGGCTATAAAGCTCCATTCTTTTTCCTGGACAGGTAAGCACTTGATGCCCGCCCTGCTCAAAGCACCTGCTGATGTTTTGTATCATGTGATACCTGCTTTCTGACCACAAGTGATGGGTCATTTCAGATCCCCAAATAACTGACACATATCCTTGCCAGTAATCTTCGATGTATGGCCTGGGCCAAAAAGGTGAGCTAAGCCAATCACATGCCTCTCTTGAGAATTTAAATTTGGAAATATTGAGTGTCAATACACTTAACAGAAAGAGCAGAAGTCAAAAAAAGTTGAACCAAGAGATGCCATGGGTATATTTGGAGTCAGACAAGCAATAGCCAGTTGAAATGATGAGGGACCAGAAACTAAGGTTAGTCAAGAAAGACAGTTGGTCAAGAGAAAACAAAGTAGATGTGCTTAAAGAAGCAGAGGTGCACTTAGAGAACAACCATTTGGCCCATGAGAGGAAAACCAGAGTCAATCCCTCAAGCTACTGCTGTTTTCAGCTATTCTTCTTTTAGATCCAGATCACATATATATCTAAAATATGTGTCCTTTTCATGAGATAACTTGACTGTGTCTCGGTTCCTTGTTATGAAACAAGCCAAAATGAAACAATCTTTTTATTAAATTTTAAAAATATTCTGGATATTAACTTTTTGTCTACCATATTTATTACAAAATGTTTCCATTTCAATTCTTTCCTTGCCTTTTTTCATTACATTTTGACTTTTATAAAAGTGGAGTCATCAATCTTATAATCAGTAACACTTGCATCAGTCAAAAACTTATATTCGTGCAAACCATAGTGATAGAAAGCAGGTTAGTGGTTGCCTGGGGACGAGGGAGGGGAGAAGTGGGAGTTAGGAGGGATGGATTATAAATGGGCATGAGGAAACCTTGGGGATGATGGGTATGTTCAATATCTTATTGTGGTGATGATTTCAAAAGAGTATACATGTGTCAAAACTTACTGCATTGTATGCTTTAAATATGCAGAGTTTACTGTATGCTGATGATACCTTAGTTAAAAGCATTTTTAAAAACTTATATTCTGGGCCAGCCGAGTGGAGCATTGGTTAAGAGCTGGTTTTGGGATGCCAGCGACCCCGGTTCGAACCCTACATATGAGGGCCAGTGACACTGCCCTCTACAGCTAACAACAGCTCCACCTGGAGCTGGGCTGTGCAAGCGCCAGCGATGGTGTGGGCTGCAGCCCCTGCTGCAGTGGGCTGCCATAGGCTACAGTGAGTAGCCAGCAGCCAGCGTGAGCGGCTGGCAGCCAGCATGAGCTGCCAATAGCCGCGGTGAGTGACCATCCAGAGGCCGGCGACCTATCTGCCTCATCCGGGAAGAGTGCAATGATGATACCAACATGGGCCAGTGAAGCAACGTCCTCCGCAACTAGACTGAAGAACAAAAAGACAGCAACTTGTCTGTTCCCTTTCCTGGATTCCCCAACGCTGTTCTCCTCCCTCAATTCCCCAATAAAATCTTTAGAAAAAACCAAAAAAAAAAAAAAAACTTATATTCTTCTCCCCAACTAAGATACTTACACAATTTTATTTCATTCAACTTACTATGCATTATGTTTTTGTTTGTTTTTTTTGTTTTGTTTTTTTTTTAAAGATTTTTATTGGGGAATTGGCAGAGGGGAACAGCGTTGGGGAATCGGGGAAGGGGAACAGACAAGTCGCTGTCTTTTTGTTCTTCAGTTTAGTTGCGGAGGATGTTGCTTTACTGTTGGTATCGTCATTGCGCTCTTCCCGGATGAGGCGGATCGGTCGCTGGCCTCTGGATGGTCGCTCACCGTGGCTATTGGCAGCTCACTCTTGGCTGCCAGCCGCTCACGCTGGCTGCGGGCCACTCACTGTAGCCTATGGCAGCCCACTGCAGCAGGGGCTGCAGCCCACACCATCACCGGGGCTCACACAGCCCAGCTCCAGGTGGAGCTGTTGTTAGCTGTAGAGGGCAGTGTCACTGGCCCTCATGTGGGATCCGAACCGGGGCCGCTGGCATCCCAAAACCAGCGCTTAACCAATGCGCCACTCGGCCGGCCCACTATGCATTATGTTTTATGCTTAACTACTCAATTCACCTGCAATTTATTGTGGTATATGCTGTGAGAGCTTAATTTAGTTTTAGTATTCTATTTTTCAACTGCATTTCATAAATAATTATTTCTTTCACTATTGTTTATTACACTTGGAAAGTCATGTGTTGAGCCCTATAGTTTTGAATATATTTAGGTTGATATTTTTCATTCTTTGGCCAATTTTTCTATTTTTAAACCTAATAGTGTCTGGTTTGAAGGCTTGAAATTTTGTTCCATTGCAATATTTGTAATGTTTTAAAGTCATGTAAAGGACTTTACATTTACAAGGATGCTAACAATAGCTTACACATGCACTCTTCTTACTTACATAAATTTCATGTAACTATTATATGCTATTTTAATTAACACCTGAAGCATTTTATATGAAAAGAATTTAAATAGAAAAAATTACTATAATATACTAATATGAAAGATTTTATTAATTGTTCTCCCCTGCCTTAGACAATAATTTTTATTGGGCTTATATATCCAAACAAGATCTAACCTGTCTATGGCTAATCTGGTCACCTCAGCTACCTATGTACCAAGAAAACTTTCATTCTGGACCTAGAAATCCGTACAGAAGTTTGGTAACATTCATCTGGTTGAATTTCAACACAGGACTACTTTCCTTATTTAACCACTTCCTAAATCTCCCCTGCTTTTTTTCTACTACCTTGCCCCAAAGTTCTTAAAGAAAGTTTACAGTTTTAACTTAGGTTTTATTGAACACACATAACATGCCTGGCACTGTGCCAGGTACAGGGGACACAAACAGAAGAAGGCATACTTGGGAAGTATGTCTACCTTCATTATTATGCTTTTTCCTTTTTCCTGGATTGTGTAGCGCACATTAAGACACTGGAGAATACTGACCTTGGTCAGTTCTCTTCAACCATAACCTCTGGCTCTTTGACCTTTCAGGGATTACTGGGTGGAGCTGCCAGAACATTGCTTTAATGCTTTACTGAATCAGCACTCCATTGGCACCGCAAAAGGCGGTGTTGACAAGTTACATGAAATGGAAACTGTCCATATTCATTACTTTCATTTACCATTATTTCTCCAGGAGAAATACACTTACAGGTGATTAGCAAAGCAAATATTTTCCCAAGGCACTAATTTCAATGGAATTAAATCTTACTGGAAAGTACACAAGAAACCATAGAAACTCCTTGCTTGGGAAGAACAAGGAACTATATTATTGGGTAAATATTCAATATTTTGGGTAAATATTTCTACTCCAAATTATTAGCACAGTCATCCTTATCAAAAATTAGCATGCTTCATCAACCAATAGAGGCTTTGAAGTCATACAGACCTGTGTCAGAATCCTGCCTTTTCTCTTCCCTAAAATATGACCTTGAGCAGGCACCTGTAAAATGCAGGTGACAGTAACTAATTACCTTGCAGGGCAATGACTGACAGGCAATACTTACAAAACACTTAGCAGTGTTGCTAACTCCATTAATAATAATTCATTATTTTATTATTGTTTTTAAAAGTATACAGTGGAAAACTTGTACTTAGCTAGTGTAAAAGTAATATAGAATGTTTACAAGCAAGTTGGAAAGCAAGTCAAATATATATTAAAAAGTAGAGAGTAGGGCTGGCCAAGTGGCTCATTGGTTAAGAGTTGGCTTGGGAGCGCGATCTCTGAGCAGCAGGGCTGCCAGTTGGTATCACACATGGGCCAGTGACGCTGCGCCCTCTACAGCTAAGATGGTGAACAATGGCTCGACCGGAGCTGGGCTGCCGTGAATGGCTGGCAACGGCATAGGCTGCAGTGGGACTGCAGTAGGCTGCCATGAGCTACCATGAGTGGCCAGCAGCCAGCATGAACAGCCAGCAGCCGGCGAGAGCTGCCATGAGCTGCCGTGAGCAGCCGTCCAATGGCCGGCAATCAACTGCCTCAGCCAGGAAGGCACAATGGTCATTATACCAACATGGTCCAGTGAAGCGACATCCTCCACAACTGGACTGAAGAACAAAAGAACAGCAACCTGTCTGTTCCCCTTCCCTGATTCCCCAGCGCTGTTCCCCTTCCCCAACTCCCCAATAAAAATCTTTTAAAAAATAAAAAATAAAAATAAAAAGTAGAAAGTATTCAAAAGTGATTTAATATTTTTCAGTGCAATGGGATGTTAAACATGAGGTTCATGTTATTTCAGAATTTTGGCAGATGTCCCAAAGGCTGAGAGCATTAGTTGTGAGTACATCTATTCAGGACATGCTAAATCAATTCAAGAAGTGTAAAATCAATTTTGTGATCTCTAATTAATGATCTATCTCAGAAATTATAAGAGGCAAGGAGATCAATCTCCAGACCTGAGAGACCAAATTCTCTGGAGAGAGTTGTCAGGATTTTGTGCATCAATTGCATACATATGGTGAGTAGTGGGCGATGCTTCTCATAGCACTTTGAAGATGTTACTGTCCCACCTTCAGCATGTATTATTATTGTTGCTGGAGCAAAGCATACTACTGGTCTAATTATCGTTCCATCGTAGGCAATCTGTGTTTTCTCTTTGCAAGTTTTTACTATTTTCCTTTTACCCTTGATGTTCTGAAGTTTTACTGTGATATGACTTGGAACATATTTACTTTTATTTTTCCTGCTTCATATTCAAAGTGAACTTTCAATCTGAATAAAGATTTTTGACTCTCTCAATTCTGGAAAACTCTCAGTTATTACATCTTTTAATATTGTTTTTCCATCCCCATTTTTATCTTGTTCTGGATTTCCTATGAAATATACAATGGATTATTTCAATATATCCTCCATGACTTTGTTGTTGTTGTTGTTGTTGTTTTGTTTTGTTTTTTTATTTAGCTGAGCCATCCTGCCACCTTTTACCCAGGAATCGAACCGGCAACTCTGTTGCTCAGAACTCGCATCCTTGAACGAGCTCTTAACCAACTGTGCCACTTGGCCAACCTTCCATGACTTTTGAAAGCTCTTTTTTTTTTTTAATTTATTTATTTATATATATTTTTTAATTAGCTTCAGGTGTACAACAAAGTGCAATAGTTATACTTTTTATCCCTCAAAGTGACAACCCCCTCCCCCAATTCTCCCCCCCTGACAGGTCTTTTATATTATCTTTTTTGTCTCATTGTGTTATGTATTGGTGAATGTCTCAGTACTATCTGCTAATCCACTAAACCTCAAAATGTCCAAAACTACAACTGTCATTTCCTACCATTACCATATCCTATACTCCAAACTATTTCTTCCCATGTTTCTTATTTCAGCTGATCGGCATTACCATCTGTCAAATATCATGAGTCCTTCTTCGCCCAGGCTTACTCTCTGCTAATCCTCTGTACTATCAGAGTGATTTTAAAATAACACAATTTTGATCATACCCATTCTATGCTCAAGAGAGATCAGTGGTATCACTTTGACCTTCAGAAACAAGACTTCAAGGCCATTCAGAATACGGTCTTTGTTTACCCCTTTGGCCTCATATTTCTACCATTTTCCCCTCATACACTACCTTCCAGCTTTTCATTAATTCAGTATGTATTTTTACTTATTGAATACCTGTAATATGCTAATTACTACTCTGGGCCTTGGGGTGTGGAAGATGAATGATGAAAAGTTTAGATAGAACGACTGGAGAATATGTTATTGAGATAGTGATATTTGAGTGAAGACTTGAAAGACTTGGGGGAGAAAGAAATGAAAATATTAGATAATTAAAATCAGAAGGAATATCAAATGCAAATGTGTTGAAATGGGAAAAATACTTACTTCTTCAAGAAACAGCAAAATCAATATGGCTGAGCAATTGGGGAGGGCAGGCAGTAGGAGATGAAGTCAGAGAAGCTCCCAGAGTCTGATCTCTTTGGGCCTCAGAGGCCATCGTAAAGTGTTTGGCTTTCACTCTGAATGAGGTCAAACACCATTGGAGAGTGTGGAGCAGAACAATGACATGATTTAATTTATGATTTGAAGTGATCACTCTGTGGCTGTATGGAAGTACAACATAGGGGAAGTAAGAAGATCAATTAGAAGACTTGAGTTAGGATAACTTGCACTAGGATGGTAGCAATAGAGTATGGTGAGACATAGTCATATTCTGATATATTTTGAAGGACTTAATCAATAGGTTTGCACTAATTACTGTCCCAGACCCTGGAGACATTTTGAAAGATTGGATATTGGTCATGAAAAAAAAAAAAAGAGGTAGCAAAGATGAGTCAAAGGTTTTTTGGCCTGAGCAACTTAAAGTATGTAATTGCCATTAACCAAAATGGAGAAGATAGCAGGAAGAGAAGGATTTGGAGGTAAGATTAGGAGATCTGTTTTAGCATCTGAAGGATGTGATGCCTCGTAGGCCTCCTCATAGAAATGGCAAGTGAATATTTAGATAAATGAGTCTGGAGTAGAGGCGGAGGTCTTGGCCAGAGATACATTCTTGGGAGCAATCACTGTTTAAGTAGTATTTAAAGCCATGAGAGTGGATGAGATCAGCTAGGGAAGGAGTGTTGACACAAAAGAGAGCCAAGCATTGTGCCCTTGGCTACTCTGAGGAATTGGGGAAATTAGGAGAAACTGGCAAAGGAGACTGAAGAGCAGCCATAAGGAAGGGGGAAAACCAGGAGAATGCAGCATCCTGGAAGAAGAAAGTGTTTCAAAAGTGAGAAAGTGATTACCTTGTCACACCTGTTTGAGAACTGCGATTTGGCCATGATGACAAAGACAATGTCACTGGTGAGTTTGATAATCCTACGTTTGGTAAAGTGGTTGGGGAAAAAGCCTTATTATAGAGGGTTTAAGAGGGAATTAGAGCCATAGAGTATAAGCGACTTTTCTGAGGAGTTTTAAGGGAACAAAGAATAGCTGGCGGAAGAAAGTGCATCACAGGAAGAGGGTTTTCTGGTTGTTGTTTTTATCCATATTATTGTAGTTTTCCACTACTGCTATAACAAATTACCACAAATTTAGTAGCTTAAAAAAACATAACTTAATTATCTTACAATTTGGTAGGTTAAAAGTCCAACTCGGGTCTCACTGGTCGAAAAAAAAAAATCGAGGTGTCAGCAAGACTGTTCCTTTTTAGAGGCTCTAGGGGATAATCCACTTTTCTTGCCTTTTCCAGCTTCTAGAAGTCACCCACATTTCTTGGGTCATTGCCCCCTCCCTCCATTTAAAAAAAATTTAGTTTCAGGTGTATAAAACAATGTAATAGTTAGACATTTACACCCCTCACAAAGTGATAACCCCTCCCCCGATCTATCTCTCTGATATTGTATATAGCTGTTAATACCTTCCTCCATCTTTAAAGCCAGCAACATTGCATCACTCTGACCATTCTTCCAGTCATATCTCCCTCTGACTATCTTATCCTGCCTCCCTCTTCTACTTTTAAGGTCCCTTGGGATTGATTAGATTGGGCCCACCAGGATGACACAGGATAATCTCCCTATTTTAAGATCAGCTCATTAACAACCTTAATTCTCCTTTGCCATGTAACCTAACATATTCACAGGTTTTTAAAATTAGTACATGGACATCTCTGGAGAGTCATGATTCTGCTTGCCATATATGGGACACATTACAGCATACTTGATGGTAATAATGAGAAAGAGAGAAAGAGAGAGAGAGAGAGAGAGAGAGAGAGAGAGAGAGAGAGAGAGAGAGAGAGATACGGGGAGGGGAGAAGAAGGGAAGGGGGAAGGGAGGGAGAGAGGGAGCTTGATGATGAAGGAGAAGGCAGAATCATTGCAGTGACATGAGTGAGAAAAATGGAGGAAGTGGCTTTTCATAGGAGTAAGGAGGCCTCCTCTATTTAACAGGAGAGGAAGAAAAACGCAGCATATGGGGATAGATACTGACTGGTGGGTAGATGTGGTGGGAGTTTGTGGGAGTCATTTTTTTCTCAGTGACTTAGAAGCAAGGTCATAGACTGAGAGCAAGGATGGGGGAGATGTTACAAGTGTGAAGACAGAAATTATAAAACTGACATCTAAGAGAGCAGGAGCATGAAAAGACTAGAGAAATGTCATGAGCATCAAAGGCCCACCAGAGGTCATTAATATAAAGTATGGCCATTCAGCTTGTTTCCTCCAGTAGAGTAGGCAAAGCATTGGTATATTAAATTGGGCTAACTGCTCTGCATACTCCAAATTTCAGTGCCTTAACACAACCAAAGATGATTTCTCACTAAGAAATTTACATAGATTATCTTACTTAATCCTCACAACAGTTGAATAAAATAGGTATTATTATTATTATGCCCTTTTTCAGATGAGTAAACTAAAGAATTTGTTGAAGTAAGCCTAAACCATAATTTTTGTTTTAGGTATTGATTTTATTTGGGGGTATTTAAAAATATTATTTGCCTCCTGATCACCTCTAGACAATTAAGCATGCTGCTCCCTGTGCTTGGAATCTCTCTTCCCTTTCCCCACTGATTTCTACTATCAGCTCTGCAACAGTCCTCTGGGGGATACTTCCACAAGTCTCCAGACAGGTTTATTTCCTCCTCTGTGCTCCTTCTACAGGCCTTACCTAATTGTACTGTAATGATCTGTTCCACAGTTATTTCTTGATACTCCCTGTGCCTTTGCGATCCTTTCTATTCCCTGCCATACCACAGGTAGCAACAATGTTCTATTTCAAAAAGCATAAACCACAGCACCCACCACAGTGCTTGGCAATGCAGGTGCTATTTACCTGTTCATTGAGTGTAAGGAAAGAATGACAAACAAGGCAATTCTCTGACACCACAGAATGTTGCTGGCTGCTCCCTTTCCAGCTGAGGGGAAAACTAAACTATCCATTTCATTCTTATGAATTAAAATTTTCTTTCTGAAGAAAAGGACAGTAGTGGAAGGCTTGAGCTTTCTGTGGTGGCCTGCCACACAAAGGTGTGTGTGCACTGCAGGGTGCTCCAACTGCAGGGTGCTTGCACTGCTGCCCAAGCCAAACTCCAAGAACAAATTATTGTCTCCCACCAGCCATTTGGAGTTTGAGCTGTTACTGCCTAAGCCTTAGGCCCTAAGCTATCAAGCTTTGTCCCCAACTTTGATGATAAGAGTCACTTAGGACCCCTGTTAAATTGATGGTCTCCTCAAACCTGGCCTAGAAGATTCTGATTCAGTGGGTTGAATATTTGTATTTTTAACTAGTGTTTCAAGTGATTCTTATTATCAAGGCAGTTTAGGAAATTAATCATCTTTCTTTCAGTCATTCTACAGAATTGTGATAATTATTTATTTTCGTGACATTCCCTCTAAGTTAATTTTGAAATACACTTGTTAATAGATGAAATCCTCCCGAGGTCCTTGAAGGTGTAGCTTAATATTTGGAGTGTATTATTCTGCAGGTTTTACCTTTCTTTTCAGCAGAGTGAATCAAGTGAGAGCAGCTTTTAAGGGGAGGTTCACAGGGCAACCCCAAACTTCAGTATTGCTCTGGTACAGGAGCCAAACTAGGCACTGAATCGTAGTGCTAGGATGATCTGAGTATTATCGGATCTCATTCACTTCTTTCATAGATGAGGTGACCAGCACCAGTCTTCATAATCATCAGACTGTGGGAGGAAAAAGATACAATCTGGGAGGGCTTTCTCTTTTCCTTTAACAAAACGCATTATTAAAAGTTGTTAATTAGGCAAGAAGAGCTGAGAAAAAAATTGGCCCAACTTTTTATTCCTATTTTCAACAAGCCACATGTCTGCAATTATAGTGAGAGGTGGGGGTAAGATTTAGTAAACTCTTGTTGCTGGTCGCCTGTCTTCCTGGTCGGATACAGTCAGGCTCTTCTTAATTGGGATCAATCTAAGTAGCTCTTCTGGTGGGAAAAAACAACAGCAAATGTTTTTAAAAGGGAGGAAGTCTTCAGCTACTTGTGACCTTTACGAGTAAGGTCCAGACTTATGAAATAAGTCTGGGCCAAAAAGACAGTGGCCGCATGGCTGAGGACCCTTGTAACTTCACAATATTTGCTCCCGTGTGAAAGAGGTGAGACTGTTCATAAAATAAGACTTTACACAGAGATCAAATCGATCGCACAAAAGCTTCCTGCCGAATTACGCACACCACTGTGTGACCCATAGACTAGCCCGCCCCTGAAAAGTCCCACGCGCAGGCGCAAGACTACCGGACCGCAGAACCCGGCGCGGGAGGCAGGGCGAAGTCAGGTCACGTGGTCCGTGCAGCCCTCTCCGCGATTTCCCTTACAAGGACTTGAACTGACGTGCCACGCCCCTGGCCGTGCCCTGGAATGTGCGGGGAGGCAAACCCACAGAATAGATTTAACCATCTGCTAACAGGAAAGGGGGGGAACAAAGACATACATTATAGAATAGGTACAGAAACCACGGAAACTCAGATATCAGATCCAACGAACCACTACATATTATTATATGCTCTAAATCGCTGCTTTGTATTCCTTCCCGTGCACTCGGTCAAAATTGCGCCCTTTCAGCACTTTGACAACTGCATCCCCCCGTTGCCTTTCCTTTATGTCATCAGGCCCATTCGGTTGTCCGAGAATGGTGACTTCCTTCCGGTTTGCTAAGCGGAGGGCGGAAGTGTTGGTTTTTAGGGGCTCTGGGTGTCGGGGGTAGTGTTAGTTGCAGCAAGAGCAGAGAGACGGTCACTGAAATATCTGGATTCTCGCGTCTCTCGGCTGTGCAGGGTGAGTTCTACTCGCGGTCCGGCGCGTGAGGCCCATCTCGGGGTCCTGTCTCAGCGAGGCAGCGGCTGGGAGGGCAGCGGCACTCCGCGGCGAGCCTCCTGAGCTCGGAGCGCTCCTGGGCAGGTGCACCACCAGCCAGTCCCCCCGTTTCGAGCCCGAGGGCTAGCTCCGGGATCGCAGGCCGCGGGCGGAAGTGGCCCAGACGCGAATGTAGCTCCTTTGCCTAACTTGGAGTTTGGGAAGTGTGGCTTAGCTCGCTGGCGCCGCGAACTTGGGCGATAGCGGGGCTCGCGAAACCCGAGCCCTGCAGCGCTGACTCCGGGGCTATGTTTAGTTTCTAACAAACTTGACGGAATCTAGAGGTTTTGCGTAAAAACAGTAGTCCGGTAATCCCCACCCCCCAACCCCACTGCTGCAGCTGTTGTTGTATCTGTGTGGCTACATTTAGTAGGAATAACCAACTCAAATTAGCAACTTCCTCAGCTCAGTGTCCATTTTAAAAATTAGATTTTTTAAAAAGTTGCACAAAGAGGGGCTTGGGGTTTAGTTTGCGGCTGGAGAAAAATTCCAGAATACACCACAATGTTCCTTTTTGGTGGAGAATTTGGATTAAATTAATTTACCACTGTTAACTTTTAAAGTAGTTGAGTAGGCCTATGAAAACATCAGTTGTTTACAGAACTTTGGAACAGAAATGTGCGTTCAGTTGAGACTTGTAAGTCAAAACTTTCTATCTAAAGGTACAAGTATTTCTTAAAATTGAATGCTTTTGATAAAACTTAACCAGAAAAGCTTTTTAATGTCAAAAGTGAAGCTTTTGGCAAGTGAACCCTGACAACTAATTGCCTTTGTCAAGTGTTAAAAACTTTTTGGGTGTGGCAGTCTTAACTAATCCTACCTTCTACCGGAGGTTTGCATAGGAATTGAAAGCTTGGCTTAGTTGGAACGGAAACCAACCTGAAAATGTACTTTTAAAAAACTATGTTTGGCACCAAAAATTACATATACTTAGCTTGAAAAAAAATGTACTGATTAAATGAGACAGATTTAGTCTAGATTTGGGAAGCTGACCAAATACTAGGAAGTGTTTCCTAAAATGAGAGTTTTCCCTTAAAAAATGTATCATATGTCCTAGAATACTGTCAGTTTGTGTGTTCTGTAGAAAAAGTCTCTAGATTATTTTACATTTATTAACACTTTATAAATGCTGGAATCTACGATTCTGACCAGAGTAATATAATGTAATATTAGTACGGATTAATAACATTTTATAAATGAAACCATAGTATCTATAGATTGTGAAAAAATCTTGTGGTTGCCCTTGGTGTGTGAGGATATCCTCTTTGAGGATTTTTTTCATTTTTCCTACCACTTAATCTAGTCCAACATCTTCCTTACATGCATTTCTCCTTTAGTCATAACTCTTAAATGATTCTCTTCCTGTTTAATCAAGCTAAAAAGAAACCAAAAAACCCACGAATTCATTGTCAGTAACACTCCCCTCCCCTGATTTAAAACAAAATTATCCCTTTTTAGATCTATAAAATGAACTGAATCTGCTTGACCACTGTTGACCTTATGCATCTGAAATTATATATTTCATAGAAGCCTGCTCTGCAAGTCTCCTTGCTTTTAAGTTTCATACAACACATATCCCTTCGCACCTAAGATTTTTTCGTTAAATGCTTGAAAAATAGACTCTAGACTCCAACTTAGAATGTGAGGATCCTCATATTCTGGAAATATTCAGGTGCCTACATGGCAATCTTCCCATCCTAAATAAAGAATATGTTGATACCAGAAATATTTTCAATTTATTTTACTCTAGCTTTCCAAATTTCTATGAGGGTTTTGCATTTCCTGAGATCTTGTTACTTGAGGATACAGTCTTAATTGTTTGGGGAAAGTAAAAATGGAAAGAAAACTGGAGTCATAGATAGCAAGGAATATAATGACAATATCATAAGTAATATGCTCTTTGGGATCATAGCATTGTTCTTGATTTGGCTACCTCTCCACCATTGTTTATTCCACCTATATTTTTAGTTTGGTAGGAAAAAAAATAAACGATTACACTTATTTTGGAACAACTGACTGTGAAGCTGATCTCTCCATATCCCTGAAAAGCTCCAGGTTTCTGGTGGGAGATTAAACACATAGACTGGACTATAACTTCCTTGAAAAGGTAAAGGCCCAGGTAGCACTTGCCAACATTACATTACCAATTTTTGATAGAATTAACTACCTTAATTTGTTAGAATTAAACTAACATCTGAATCTCTTTAATTCTAAAAACATCTAGTAGCTTCTAAATGTAACAGGGTTTTCAAGGTCTTTCCCCAACCCACCCCCCTGAACCTTTTAGAAATAAAAATATTTTCTGAACTCAGTGTTTGATAATTATGTGCCACCTTTGAGTTATTTTTCACTATTGTCACACATTGTTTTAACTTGAGAGTCATACTTCTGGAATGAAAACTATGTGACTCATTTCATAAGCTGAACCAATCATCTCACTTCTTTATAGTTGCCTCCCCAACTGTATTTTATTTTGAAGATAGGACAATTGCCTTATGTTTCTTAATTCGTAAATAGTATTCAACACTAGTGACATTTAATGCACATTAGTATGATTAACTGATCATATTAAAGGTTGATTAAGTATTGAATAAGCTAAAGAAAAGTTCTGTGTAAGACCATTGTCAGTGCTGACCCCAAAAAAATTCTTTATAACTTTACAAAACTTTCATAATGCATTTACAAATTTAAAGAATGTATGATTAAAAGAAAATCTAGTAAGAAAGATATCAGAATTAAAAAATATATGTGTGTTTATAAAGTACATATATAGTACTTTGTAACCCAAAGTAAGCATTTTTCAAATAGAGGGGCCAGCCGAGTGGCGCGGTGGTTAAGCGCTGGCTTGGGAAGCCAGCGGCCCAGGTTCGGGTCCCACATATGAGGGCCAGTGACACTGCCCTCAAAGAAAACAAACAAACAAACAAAAAAACTGCTCTAAAAAGGACCTAGAGGGCCCCCACCAAATGTAGTTAATATGAGATTTTGTAGATTAAAAAATCAGTTGTCAACCATTTGACTTATAATTCTCATCAGTTTCTTTGTTCTTAGGAGAAGACAATGTTGTCAAACAAAACAGATTATTTTTAAAGATTTGCTTTGGTTTGCTATGACATGGTATGCCAAAAATAACACGAGATATGGCCTGGCAAATATGTGCCACTCATCGGGTCTCAGCCACTCACCGCAAGTCCTTCAGTACATTTAAGAGATGGGGGAATAATATACTCCTTATAGTTTTTAAAACTACATTTAGAAGAGAGGGAAAAGTTACAGCTTTATATAGGTTAGATAATAATGGGATCTACTGCCTGTAAAAGGTGTTACAAAATGAAAAAAAGCATTCATGAATGGTTTAGATAAATTATGAAAGACAGCCTCCTAAAATGAGATTAAAGGAAACTTGGAAATTAAGGAGCAGAATATACCATAACTTTATAACTTCTGTATTATGTAAGGTACATCTTATCAACAACACATTGCAGGATAGCGCCAAAGAGTGCTACATTGGATGGACGAATTTGTGACTCTTCTTTGTGGAATTTGCTACTAAAATCTAAAAAGAGATTTAGCGTTAAAAAAAAAAAAACCCTAAGGCAGAGCTTTTCTAATTTTCGTAATCAAATGTAGTCTGGGTGATGTGGTATAATAAGGAAAGAATGTAAGAAAACACTTTAAACTCATACAAAGCATTGTATTCTAAGGTCACACAGTGCTGAGATCTAGGTAGTGCTTCATTCTTTGCAATCCACAGACTTATTTTTAGAGCAAGGGCATAGTGTTTTGCTACATCATCGCTAAAAGTTGTTTTCACAACATAAGCTTTAAAATTGTTCTCTTGGTCAGAGAGTGAAATCAGTAATGCCTATTTTAGACCTCCTTGGAAGAATATAACTCAGTACAGTGTCTTAGTCTTGCTAGTTAGAGGTTTTGCAGGCTATCATTGCCACTTCAGCTCTGAAGGATGGTACGGTAAAATTTTATTATCTGATGACTATGAGATTTTTAACTCCAACAAAATTTTATAGTCTTTTAAAGATTGAGTTTTGAAAGGAAAATTGCCTTACCATTTTAGGTATTAGATAATCTTTTGATTTTTAACTTAAATTTTACAGGGATAAATTTAGATTATTAGAAAAAATATAGATTATTAAGAGCAAAGGTAGTTTCCATACCTCTTAAAATGTTTTCTAAGACTTTTTAAAAATCTAAATTATCTTTAAAACCTATTGTGCTCTGATTTTTGATTAGAGGACTTAGTCACTTCAAGTGATTTAGCTTGGCTCTCCAAGAAATTGGTTTGGACATAGTGGAAATGTCAGTAAAATTTAATTATAGATTAATTAACTTCACAGTTTTCTATACTTTTAGTTAGCCTTTCAACAACTATCTTTCTTGAACTGCTTTGATTCCAAAAGTGAGGGTACAATAAGAAATGTTAATTACAAGTGGAGGAACGATGTTGGGCAATAAGGATTAGGAGATGAAGACCTGTTCCATCCGTTAGTCCTTTCTACTTTCTGTCCACTTTAGAATGGAACAGCTAGTTTAGGGTAAGGCTGCAGAAGGATAGACCTACTGAAGATTAATTAGAATTCCTCAATACTCCCATAGTACTGAAGTAGAGAACTGGCACTCTTTCGCCCAGGGTACCTATGTTATTTTGTTTTTTGTTTCTATATTGTTACTAAACCAGCCAGTTTGGTTATCCGGATTTATTAGGCTATACAGCAGTCTGGGATCATGCAATCTAATTGATATACTCTGAGCTTTGAATTAACATTTGTTGTAGTTTAGAACTTAAAGTTAGTGATAGACTGTTGATTCAATGTCATTACTAAGGAGGAGTGAACTCAAAGCTTGATTCTGGTTTTTCCTTGTGTAGTTTGGTTCTATGAGTAATGATACCAGTTAGTGGAGAGAGGTTTTTGCCAAGTGACATATCCTGCTGGTAATTTTTAGACACATCTCTCTGTAGCTCAAACAGGTTGATTCATTTTACTTTTTGTTAATCTTTGTCTTTTTGTATCTCCCTTCCTAATTAGGATATAAACGCCACCATGTCAAGCAAAAGGGCAAAGACCAAGACCACCAAGAAGCGCCCCCAGCGCGCAACATCCAATGTGTTTGCTATGTTTGACCAGTCACAGATTCAAGAGTTCAAAGAGGCCTTTAACATGATTGATCAGAACAGAGATGGTTTCATTGACAAGGAAGATTTGCATGATATGCTTGCCTCCCTGGGTAATGATCAGTTTTAATATTAATGTATATATTTGAATTTTTACAACACCATTTATGTTTATTTCTTAAGTCTTAAAGCTCTATGAAGCCAATCTAATGATATTATAGTTTACAAAGTAAGACGTAAAATCTAGAGCATGTCTCCCAAAGTGTGATCCTTGGACCACCTGCAGATTTCTGGCCAGGTGTCAGGATTGGGTTAGGGGCCCACCTGTGAACGTGTGTGTGTTGCAAACACAGAGCTTGATTATGAGAGTGGTATCCAAATGGAATAGCATACAGTCTCCAGACTCTTAAATACAAACCCTGTTCATTAAGAAGACTACTTTCCAAATAGTTTGCTATCGTGAATGCAAACGGCAAACTATATAAATGGTCATCATCTTTTCTGTCAAAATATTTACTATGGTGAATAATTGATGTATTTTGTGATGTAATTAAAACTATGACCTTTTTTTTGTTTAGGGAAAAATCCAACTGATGAGTATCTAGACGCCATGATGAATGAGGCTCCAGGACCCATAAATTTCACCATGTTCCTCACGATGTTTGGTGAAAAGTTAAATGGCACAGATCCAGAAGATGTCATCAGAAATGCTTTTGCTTGCTTTGATGAAGAAGCAACTGGTAATTACCAAATGATTTAATATATATTTATGGTAACTAAAATACATAATAACTTGAACTCTGATGACATACTACCCTCAGATATATAGTATATCTGTTTTTTTTTTATTGTTGTTTTTGTTTTTTTGTGTGTGTTTTTTTTGTTTTCTTTTTGTTTTTTTGGAAGGCTTCTCTTATGGCATCAACTCATTTCACTGCCCCTACCCCTAAATATTTGATTTACAGTTTAGTAGGTGTATTTGAAACTTTTGTAGGACATTTACGTTATTCCTTTACAAGAATACTTCACGAAGTAAATTTCCTACAGAAGTTTCAAATACACCTACTAAACTGTAAATCAAATGTTAGGCTCTCAGTAAATATATGTTGAATGAATAGCTTCTACAAGAGCAATCTTGGATAAAGCATAAATTTCTATAGGCTGTGACACCACTACAGTCCTGCTTATTAAATACCTCTCAGTTCTGAGATTGTTTAAATCTGGTATATAACCTTTTGCTCTGAAATCAGATTTCCTGGTTTCATATTCCTATTGTGCATAATAGCTTTGTGATTTATTAAGTAACTTCGGGCAAGTTACTTAATTTATCTAAGCCTCTGTTTTATTTGTAAAATGGGCAATAATAAATAATAAAAGGGGCAAAAAAATATGAGGTTATTGTGAGGATTGAATGAGGAAATTAGATAATAGCATACTTCCTGGCAAAGGTTAACTCAAACACCCCAAAAAGTTAACTACATAAATGCCTGATCCTTTGGCAGAGTGTATATAAAAGATAAGGGCACAACTCACATGGCAAGTTTTTTGAGAAGGAAGGCACACCCTTTGGCTACACATTATTTGGAGTAGTTTAAGACGTTATGATTTTTTTTTTTTTTTTTGAGGGCAGTGTCACTGGCCCTCACATGTGGGACCCGAACCAGGGCCGCTGGCTTCCCAAGCCAGCGCTGAACCACCGTGCCACTCGGCCGGCCCTGGAGTAGTTTAAATAGTCCATGGTCTGGTGATGGAAGCAATAGTACCCCAGTTTGGCTTTCGAGGCTCCTCACAATATGGCCTCCTTTGGCCCATTAATGTATACCATTCTCAACTCTTACATGATCTTCCTAATCTTCCAAGCTCCTTTGTGCATTGTTATCCTAACTTACCTCTACCATTTCCACCTCTGTGCTTTCCTCAGCATACTATCTTCTCCCTCCTCTTGAAATCAAAACTCTTAATAGTTTTTCTGGAAGGAATGGGGGCAGAGGCGGGCAGAAGAGTCCTGCTTTGTTTCCTCCTAAAGACCCTTGTGTATTGACTAAATTTTTCTACTGTGATCAGGTGTAAACGTTGTTTTGTTTTGTTTTGTTTTGAGGGCAGTGTCACTAGCCCTCATATGTGGGACCCGAACCACACGGCCGGCCCAGGTGTTACTTTTTTAATGGAGGGGAGTAAAACCATAAAGGTGAAATATCTTACCCATTCTTCAAATTCCTCTCAATGATCATATTCTTTATAGAACCTTACTATTTTCTTCTGCCCCGAAGAAAACTTAGAGCCTCTTCCATCATTCTACTTCCAGACAATTTTATTTACCTCTCTCCTGGCACGTGCTCTGTCTGATCTTCTGTTTTAGTTGTGTACTTATCCCCAATCATCACAGTCTCTCCCTACTCCCAGGGTATTGGCTGTGTGTCTTCAATTGCGTTATGTTCCCATCGTTGTAACTGCTTCTAGCACCTACCACAGTCTCTTGCTCATAGACGATGATTAGTTTATGTGGTCATTGAATGATTTGGCTGTAGATGCTGATTTCTTTATATAAACTAAAAGTCTAAGATTTGGGGAACTTTTTTTTTAAATCTAGCATTGATTTAGGAAAAAAACGCATAAATCTAGAGTTTCTTATGTGAACTGACCTTATATTTTAAACTCATTTTATAGGAAATATATTATCAATGTTTTAGCTTAATTTTACGTACAAAGAAGTTGTCACATTTTTCTTTTTTTACATTATGAATTTTAAAATCCCTGTGCTTGAATTATCATTATCACCTTTGATTTAGAACATTAATGGTTCTCAATCATGATTGCACATGTGAATTAGTAGGGGAGCCTTTTAAAAATATCAGTGCCAAGGGGCGTCCAGTTTGCTCAATTGGTTAGAGCGCAGTGCTCATAATACCAAGGTTGCCTGTTCGATCCCCACATGGGCCTCTGAACTTCACCCTCCACAACTAGATTGAAACAAACTCAACTTGGAGCTGATGGGTCCTGGAAAAAATACACTGTTCCCCAATATATATATATATCAATGCCAGATAATAAATCAAAGGTGGCATCTGGATTTTTTTAAGCTCCCTGGATGATTCTGATTCTAACATACAGTCAGGATTTATGAGAACCCTGCTTTCACAATTCCAGAGTAGAAAGCACACCTTTCAGCTCACAACTCCACATGCCCAATGCCTAGCCCAGTGGCTGTTACATAGTTAATGCTCAATGTTTTCGTTCAGTGTTTTTGCACACCCTGAGCCTAGCCGTATTTTGTTATTAAATCTAAATTTGATTTGTAAAAAAAAAAAAAGAAAAAAAACCTCATTTCACATATTGAAAAAACAGTCAGGGATAAAGTGAAATGCCTGAAATAACATAGCTCAGGGGCCGGCCGAGTGGTGCATTGATTAAGAGCTGGCTTGGGACTCCCAACGGACCCCGTTTGGATCCCACATATGAGGGCCAGTGACACTGCCCTCTGTTGCTGGGATGGTGACCAATAGCTCCACCTGCTGTGAGTCCCCGGGATGGCATAGCTGCAGCCTCTGCTACAGTGGGCTGCCATAGGCTACAGTGAGTTGCCAGCAGCATGAGCTGCCAAGAGCCACTGTGAGCAGCCGTCCAGAGGCCTGGTAGCCGATCTGCCTCACCCAAGAAGAGCACAATGATGATACCAACATGGGCCAGTGAAACAATGTCCTCCACAATTAGACTGAGGAACAGGGGGACAGCAACTTGTCTGTTGGCCTTCCTCAGTTCCCCACGCTGTTCCCCTCCCCCAATTCCCCAATAAAATCTTTTAAAAAAAAAAAAAGAAAACATAGCTCAGAGGTCAGCAAACTGGCTGGCAAGCCACATGCAGCTTTTTGGGTATGTTCCATCTTAAAAGTTTACCAACCCCTGGAAAAGCCAATCCTGTCCCTCACAACAATTTAAAATTATTCAAGAGCCATAAATATGTTTTTACATAATCACCATTATGTCAATAATATCATTTAAAAATTTTATCAGTGAAACTAGGTTAGTTTTATTTTCATTTTCAATTTTACTTCAGAGCCTGCTGCTCACGAGCTGCAGTTTGCTGACCCCTGGCGGATCTTCCATCTCAAAAGTTTGCTAACCCCTGACATAGCTTGTTAAAACTGGACCTTAAGGGCTGGCCGAGTGGTGCGTTGGTTAAGAGCTGGCTTGGGACGCCAGCAGACCCGGTTTGGATCCCACATATGAGCGCCAGTGACACTGCCCTCTATAGCTAAGGTGGTGAACAACAGTTTCACCTGGAGCTGGGCTACGGAAGTCCCCGGGACAGCATAGCTGCAGCCCCTGCTGCAGTGGGCTGCCATAGGCTACAGTGAGTGGCCGGCAGCCAGCTTGAGCAGCTAGCAGCCAGTGTGAGCTGCCAAGAGCCTCTGTGAATGGCCGTCCAGAGGCTGGCGACCGATCTGCTTCACCTGGGAAGAGCGCAATGATGATGCAATGGTGTTGCCAACATGGGCCAGTGAAGCAACATCCTCCACAACTAGACTGAACAACAGAAGGACAGCAACTTGTCTGTTCCCCTTCCCCGGTTCCCCAGTGCTGTTCCCCTCTCTAAGATCCCCAATAAAATCTTTAAAAAAAAAAAACTGGACCTTAAGACTCTGGTATTATTTTCACTGAAGCATTTTATTCACATTTATGATGTGATATTGATTTTAGTGTTATTTGCTTATAGAATAAGTGAACATTCATGCTACATGAGGCTTAGATTCCTTAAACATACTTTACTACTTTTGTTTAGGCATAAGTTTTGCCCCTATCATGAAGAGATCAGGAGATGGATGTGGAAGGAGGGTAATAGAGCAGAGCAGGTTAATGCCACTAAGGAACTAGGCAGTTTCTAGGCAACTGACTGCTGAGGCTGGCTTAAGGGTATGGAGATCCCATATTTCATGTATTTGCATGTTCATAGTTCTTAACTTACAGAGTATGCTTGGTGAAGTGCAGATGCTCCTTGTTATTAATCCTCAAAGTAGTATGTATTCTGAACCCCAGTTCTTTATTCTTTAGGTACCATTCAGGAAGATTACCTGAGAGAGCTGCTGACAACAATGGGAGATCGGTTTACAGATGAGGAAGTGGATGAGCTGTACCGAGAAGCACCTATTGACAAAAAGGGAAACTTCAATTACATTGAGTTCACGCGCATCCTTAAACATGGAGCAAAAGATAAAGATGACTGAAAAGAACTCCAAATTCCAGCAAAACGATTCTTGTTGCCACTTTGGGTATTTCTGAGACTTTCTCTTAGAGCCCATAGCATGCCCTAGCTTTACAGCTTTATGCCTTTCTTGTATTTATTCTCAGCCATTTGGGGCACATGCATCTCTATAATCAGACTGGAAATGGGACTTTTTTGTCATTTTCAGAATAGAAAATGGGGTAATTTAACTTACCAACCTCCTCCAAAATAACTGCAGTCTACACAGAGTCAATATATTTTTTCAGAGAAAGTTATTCATTCAATTTTTTCTGAACCATAATTAAACTTTATGATAAAAACTTGATTGTTTAAAACTTCTTTATTTACCAAAATTGGCTTTTATTAGTTTTAGTTGCCTCTTCCAAAGACAAGTAGATGAGGCAAATCCTAGAAAATGGTATGGCTGTTAGAACTGTCCCTTCTTCCAGTTTTCCTAACAATCTCTTACCTCCTCTATTCCTTCCCCTCCCAAAGAAATCCAGTTTTAACTGCCTTAATTGGGTTTCCTGTACTTTATCTTCCAATTTTAAAAATAATTTCCTGTAGAATTTGCATTATTTGATAGTTTTGGTAGCTTTAAATCCTTAAGTTGAACATATCTGCCAACATCCCTCTTTACTTGTAAGCTTTTGCACATTACTTCATGTCATTTAAAAATAGACCAGGCCACTGAGTATTTTAATTTGTCCTCATTTTTAAAACTATTTTAGACCCAAGATTCTGTGGAATACTTCTACCAAAAAGACCGAGTTATTTTTTTTTTGTATTGTATTTCAGTGTTGAAAATACAATACAGTAATTATTATATAAAGCTTTTCTTTAACATAACAATCCTTATTGAAATACTGTGTTTGTTTATGCAGAGATGCACCATGAATCCATATGTGAATTTTGGACATTCCTAACTTGCCCACAATCAAAACAGCTGAAGCGACATGCCTGGGAAAGTGAGATCATTTGATTTCAATCCTAAGAATAACTTCTGCTATTTCCAGAAATGCAGGACTGTCAGAGTTAATTAGGAAGTGGTTGACATGTTCATTTGCTTTGGACTTCAGAAATCTGCCTCTCAAAGATTCATGAGATTAAAAGTTAAAACATTGGGGGAAAGTTGGTTGAAAAAATTTGACAGCCTATAAAGATGAGTAATTGACAATTACTCTAATAATTGACATTTTATGCTACTGTTAGCAAGACTATGCCTGGACAAAATATTACCTCATTCAACAAACAAATTACTGAATGCGTTCACGGTGGCAGACCTTTGTACTCAAACGGATATGTGAGCTAGATCCTTTAACTTGTAGGGCCAGCTTTATAGAAAAGGAATAGAAGGACCAGTATAGTATCAAGACTGCTCTTGTCCCCTTCCAGTTTAGAATCTTAGCACCTACCTTAACTGTTTGCCTTTTATGTGTTCCTGGATTTCATTCGGCGGTTTAAGCAAAGGACTATTTCCAGGCTATAGCTGTGATGCCAAAATCTTGTTTACGAATTGAATTTCCATTTCAACTGAAAAAATATGATCACTTCTACTTTGTTAACAGATTTCTAGTGAAGAACAATGAACATTGTTTCCACTCAGAAAAAAGTGGTCTCATATACTTAATTATCTCTTGGCAGTATCCCCATTTCTAGTAACTGCCCAAAGAACCGCTGCCATTAGGAACAGTGCATGGTCTCCCCTGAATGAAATAAGTCTTCTAATTTAGTAATAGCAGTCTCTATGTAGTAAGGAGGCTGTCCTTATGCAAAGATGATTGCTAATAAAGCTAAAGCATCTACTCTAACAGTGGATTTGACTGAAAAAAACAGTGTCTTAAAACCAGTCTCAGGCCAGCCGAGCTCTCAGCAGTAGGGCCCTGATTCAGATCCACATTAGGGCCAGTGACATTGTGCCCTTTACAGCTCAGATGGCGAACAACAAAACCTGGATCTGGGCTGCCTTGAGTTGCTGACAACTGTGTAGGCTGCAGTGGCGCTGGGTGGCAGCGGGCATGCGCTTTTGTGAGCTGCCATGAGCCACCATGAGCGGCTGCCAATGGCCGGGAACAGCACAAGGATCACAATCCCAACATGGGCCAGTGAAGCAACGTCCTCCACAACAAGACTGAAGAACAAAAGCACAGCAAGTTGTCTGTTCCCTACCCCAATTCCCCAATAAAACTTTAAAAACAAAACAAAAACCAGTCTCCATGACAAAAGTCATACTTGAAACCATTTCAAACGTTCTAATGAAACCAGCCTAAAATTGGCAGCAACATCCTTATCCACCTGTTTATGATTATCTTATTTGCACTCTAGGGTCCAAATTTTATTTGATCAAGGCACCTATGGTTTGATAAGAGCAGGAATTTGTGGATGAGTGCTACTGGGGAAAAGGGGAGGAAAGCTACTCGAGGTGTAACACCTAGATTCAGGGATGTGAGGGCAACTTGTAAGAAGAATTAGAAGACAATATAAGTGCTTGGAGAGGTAGAGCCACAACAGTACGGAAACCATAAATTAAAAATTCAGTTCCTGTTACAGTACACACGATAAAGATATGCCATAATTAACCAGTTCCCAAGTGCTGAATATTTAGATAATCAGTTTTTCATTAATATAGTTTTTTCTTTTGAATCTGGAGAAAAATATACCTCAAAATTATTTTCCTTTAAAACAGTGCTATCCAGAACTTCGTGGTAATGGAAAAAGGCTCTCTGTGCTGTCCAAAAAGGACACTCACCACATGTGACTATCAAGCACTTAAAATGTGTCTAATATAACTGAGGAACTGAATTTTTAATTGAAATAACCACATGTAGTTCGTGACTATTGGAAAACAGTTCTAGAAATAAATGGGAACATCAAAGTCAAAGTCTCAGTTAAGATCTTAATTAAGGTGGTCAGGGTGACGGTTTATGGGATGGTAATAGACCATACTTAGAAGAGTCAGAAGAGAAAGACCTAAGGAGCCAAAATTTTACGATGAAAAAAAATTTAAACTTGTACCAAAGGGTAGACTGCAACTAAGAGTAATTATTTTACAAACAGGTGTGATTTCTCAGTCTTATTAAACTATTAATAGATTGAGAAAATGCAGTTATGAATGGGACTTTGGGCTGGGATGAAGCATCACCTGGGTGCTTATTAGAAATGCAAATTTCTGCCCCACCCTAGATTTACTGGGGTTGGGGATTACGAATCTTTTTACCAAGCCCTCCAGGTATTTCTTGTGTGCTACTGTTTAAAAACTGCTTTTGAGTGCTGAACACATAGTTTCTACCATCTAGGAATTTCTGATCAAAGATTTAAGATTTCTGATCAAACATTTCTAGAATATAAATGAATTATCTCCCCAGCATCCAGCACACGTACAGGCAGAGTGTTCAATAAAGATTTGCTATTAAGTGACTATCCGTCATTATCCAGAAACAGTGCTCTTCATATTATTCCGAGATGAGGAAACTGAAGGTTACAGCCACAAACAATATCCAGAACAAAACTTGAATAATGTAGCTTTGTGGTTACCTTTGTTTTGACCAAGAGCATTATGTAATGTGAGCGATTCTTTGAGTGTAATTCTGTCATCTCTTTAATGACCCAAAGGAAAGCAAATAATTTTAATAAAACTTTCTTGTGGTTGAAAGGGGAATGAAACAGTCATAGGCTGGCTTTGGCCTGGTAAGGCCGTAAACCTTATAATTTGAGAGTAAGAAAGGAATAAATAATATAACTCGGGCTGGAGTGCAGTTTAAAAAGGGTTTTCCAGCAGGTAGGCAGCCGCCGTCCTCTTACCTTCCCCAATATTTCGTGGGGCGTACCTAAAATTGTTTATCTGAAGTTCAAATTTAACGAGGCCAGTTGCATTTTTATTAACTCTGGCAGACCTGGGTGGGCGGCTTCCGGGACTTGGGAACCTCCCCAAACAGGAATCCCGCCCCGCCCGGATCAAATTCCTGGCCCGGAGTCCGGAGGCCCCGGAATGCTGAAGGGCCGCGGAAATCCAAGACGAAACGCGGGGGAGAGGGCAGAAAGCGGTGCTGCAGCCGCACCACAGGCGGTGATTCCGCAACAGATCAGCCAGGCTAAGAAGACCATCTAAAATCCCGATCGTATTCGTTAACCCCAACCCTGCTCCCCAGCAGATACGGTCGGCTTTCCTCCAGCCTGAGCGAGAACATTGGCCACATTCCCCCGCCCAGAGTTGGATCACGCCGCGCCTTCCGGTGCGTTTTCCGGTCCGCCTTTCGAGGCAGGAAGTGCCCGGCACCGCCTCTGTCGCGCCACAGCCGAAGCGCTTGTCGTAGTTGCTCGTCGTCTTGTGCAGGGCAGCCGAGATTCTAGTGTCTGGCGACGGTGAGTGGCGCTTGACCCCGCGCGCGACACCCCTGGGGCCCCACCCGTCCCCCCTCCGCTCCCGCCACGCGCCCTCGGCCAGACCCCGCCCCAGGCGGCCGGGACGGGAGGGCCCTGGGCTGCGTCAGTTGTCAGGGTAGGCGAGGAGGGGCTGTGAGGAGGCCCTGGCAACCGCCCAGTCCTGGCCGGGACGGAAGGAAGCTACGGGACTGATGAAGCCGACCTGGGGAAGTGCCTGGCTGGAGAGGTGGTCGGATCCCCGGCCCTCCGGCCCCCGGATGACTTCACACCTGATGCTGGGACCGCCCGGTGCCCTGGCTGCCTGTTCCTGCCCTCGTTGGCCCAGTCCATCGATTAGTATGTTGAGCACCTGCTCTGTGTCGCACATAGTGCTGATGCTTTGGGGGACAAGGGAGTGTACTGGTGCATGATTCTTGCCTTAGATTAAATTTCCAAGGAAACTGTTAAGAGAAACGGCGTGGGAGTGCGTGGTTAGTATAGGCTAAAATGTAATGATTTCCATGGCTAAGAATTGTCTTCTTTTATCTTGCATCTTGCAAAGACTTAGTAAGTTCGTGTTGACTGAAGAAAAGGAGGAATAAAAATCAAGAAAGCTTTCCTGAAAAATGAATCGTGACCTCGTTGAAAGCCTTGGATTCAGCTCTAGAAGGGAGAACTTAGTATTTTCTGGTTGAATCTGTGGTAGGAGGTAACAAGACCAAAAACGCAAAAGATGGGAATTTGTGTCTTGTGAAAAAGAGACGGTGGGAAGACCAGCCGACTATAATGAATAATAGTTGGTAATAAGGGTATGTAGATAAAAGGGGCCTTTGTTTGGATGTTTTGAAAACTTTAGGAGAAATAAAAGAATATTTAATAGGTATTAGGGAGTCATTTTGGATTCTTCGCCAAGGAAGAAATATGGAAAAAGACTAGTTTGGCAGCCTTTGTTTAAGATGGAATTGCATTGGACCTCTGGTAAGAAAAGAATCACAGCATTTTAGACTTCAAAAGAAACTTATAGATTATCTTTCACTTTCTAATTGAGGAAAACTGAAACCTGAAGAGGTGAGATAATTTAATTTGTCTAAGATCACTTGGAGTCACATGGTGCCACCCATTTTCTCTGTAAGCGTTAGGTGGATGGACCCTCCTGGACCTCTAACAAAGTTCATGGCTTTTTGTTTGTTCAGGCTCTGTTGAATGACAGCTTTTATTACACTCAAGTACATACTCTTTTACACTTTAACGAGACTGAGTTTAGACAAGATGAACTGTGACATTTGAAGGACAGATCCCAGGTCAGGGTTGCTGAGGTTAGGAAAAATAAGGAGCCTCTAAATGAGGCTGGTTATTCCTCGCTCCCAAGATTCAAAGACACCAGATATCTAGGGATGATTTTCATTGCCAGCAACTCTGATTGGGATCTTCCTCCCTTGTTTTAATCTTTAGCTGTGCAGTGGCATTGCTATTACTCCCAGCTGGCTATCCACATTTTCATGGTAGAGAATTTCATTCAGCTGCCTATATGTAAGCTATTAGGGACTAGTAGCACAAACTCTGGAACTAAACTCCCTCATTGCAGATCCTGGATCTGAGCTCTACCTTTTTTTAGTTGTGGCCGCAGACAAATTGTTTATTCTCTGTGTCCTGATTTTCACATTTAAGAAATGGGGTTAATAGCAGTACCTATATCGTAAGTTGTTGTGAGTATTAAACATGTGAAGTGCTTAGACCAGTGCCTAGCACATATTTAGCACTCAATTATTGGCTATTCTGTTTCTTCCAGGTATGGAACAAGGGGTGGCTGGTAATTTTGTTAAGGATCTCTTGAGGAAGCATTCAGTGGAGTTTATGATAAACCATGAGTAGACCATAGAGAAAAAAAAAGTCTTGTTTTGGGAGTCAGATCCAGGACCTTACAATGAGCATCTGTTTATGTAATTCTGTTTTTCAGAGAGGAAGAAGACATACACGCATGTTTTGGCTTAACTAATTAGTATTTTTTGAGCACCTGCTGTATGTAAGGCACTCTACTAGGCCCTGCATTCCAAGGTGGAAAGGCTAAATGCCATAAAAATGTATATGTAAGTGGCATGGCATGGGATACTACTTGGCAGTAAAAAAAGAATGAACCACTGATAAACTCAACAAGATAGACGAATCTCAGAAACATTGTATTGAATGAAAGAAGTCAGTCACGTAGGATATACACTGTATAATTCCATTTATAAGAAGTTAAAAAACAAAACTAATCTATGCTGATAGAAACCTTAGCAATGGTTGCCTATGCGAGAGGATGATTGACTTGGAGGGAACTCTGGAGTGACGTTAACATTTGTAACTTGATTGGGGTGGTGGTTACATGGGTGTACCCATTTACAAAAAGTCATTTTAAGATCTGTACATTTCACCATATATAAATTTCATTGCAATAAAACAAAATAATGTAGTTGTTCAAAGAATGGAAAGTTTACTGCCAACTGGGAAGATCATAAACCCATATTGAAAAACTGACAGGGCCCAGGGTCCTCTCCTAGCACTTAGTATATCAAATAAAGTATGTCAATTCCTTGGGGATGGGGAGGATGACAGCATTTTATAATGTCTGTAAATATTAAAATACATATACTATGGGGAAATTTTAACTGATGTTAAGACAAAAGCTGTGAAAGTTGAGTTGGGCTCTATAAAAGAAATAATAGATATAATTTATGAAACTGACTACATATTTGCCTAAATATGCAGCATAAAAGCAATCATACATCATTAAGTATATGAGGTTAATTTTGTGGAATATTTCAACTTGATTAAATACTAAATTCTCTTTATGATTGTTGTTTTCAAACTGTTGCTCATGTATCCAGTTGTTTGATCCTCCCAATTAGCTCAAACTTAGTCTTGGCTAAGAATTCCATGAGAAATTTCTAAATAGACCTTGGTGAAGATGAGAATTGAATTAGAAGTGGCGTTAGGTTTTAGCCAAAGAACTGCTCTCTGCTTTTTTGTGTTCATCCACTCTCAGGCCTTATCTTGTGCCTCTGCTCAGAAGTTGACCTTGCTAAAGGAGACCTCTTAAGAGACCTGCCCTGGGCATCTCTTCTACTTTTACTGTAACTTGGCTAAAACTTTTAACTCTTTATCATTCCTTTGCTCACAAAACCAGCTCCCTTTCTCTCCTTAATTACCTTACTTTTGAATGGTAACTTTATGCTACCAGTTTTTCAACCAGTGCTTAAAAAGTACATTCAAGGACAGAACTTTGAAGGAAACTCCAATTCAGTTAGGAAGCAAGAACTAGCAAATCAGCCAGAAAAATAGGATAGGGGGATGATAGGAATGTTGAGGAAGGGGGTGACTATTGCAGTTAAAAGAGGAACCCATAGAACTTGGAGAGAAATTGAATAGAGGGAATTAAAATTTTCTAACCAGAAATAGAAAATTCTTTATCTAGTGGAAACTGACTGTGGCCCCTTTGAGCTTTTTAAAATTCGGTGGTTATAATTCTGAAATAAAGGCATTACCTCATTTTAATATTAAAGAGACCAAGGAAACAAGCAACTTTGTTTCCTGTTGCTATCTAACAAATCACCCAGAACTTAGCACCTTAGAATTCCAGGGCAGCTTAGCTAGGTTGTTCTGGCTCAAAGTCTCATGAGGTTGCATTTCAGATGTCAGTCAGGTCTGCTGCTATTTGAAGGAAGATCAACCCTGGAGATGGCTGGTTCATGTGGATGGCGAGTTGGTGCTAACAGGAGGCCTCAGTTCCCTGCCACATGGACCTTTCCTTAGGGCTATATAGTGCCCTCATGACCATAGTGCTGGCTTCCCCTAGATTGAGTGATCCAAGAGAGCAAGACAGAAGCTGCAGTCACACCATTATTTTTGTATTATCCCATTGATTATGAAAGGTAGCAGAATATGCCATCCCAAAATATGTCACTTTGGCACAAGTATTATTTTGAGCTGAAGGCAATTTAGAATGAGCAGACATAAAAAAGCTCTCTGCCCTTCCTGTTTGCATAAGAGCAGGACATAAATTTACAAAGGTGTCCTCTCTTCCCCTTTCTATTGGGAACCACAAAGGTTACTATCTGGAGATAACTTTAGACTCTTATCAATAAAGAAGACCCTGACTTAAGTCTACATGACAAACCTTAACCCTTGTTTATGCACTTTTCCTGCCCTTTCATAACTAGCCTTTCCCCCTCACATACCTTTCTTTTGTCTTCAGCTGAAAATGATATTATAAGCCTGAGTTCTCAGCCACCTCTGAGAATTGGCTTTTCCCTGGGTATCCCATGTATGCCTGAGGATACATATTAATAAACTAATGTTTGCTTTTTTCTTGATAATCTGTGTATTACAATGATGTCAGCCAAGAACTCAGAAGAGTAAAAGGAAAATTATTTCACACCCTACCCCCACCCTATGATTTCACAGCTCAACCCTTTTTTACTGTTGGTGGGGACTATGCAAGAACATGAGAAATGTTGAGGGCCATCCTGGAGCCTGGTAACCACATAGGCAAGGAACAAGTTCAACTGCTTTCAGGCCAGGCAGTAACATAAATACAACTATGACAGGAAGGTATAGGGAGTAGTGGGGATTGCTCACTAAATACTCATTATCTACAGGAATTTGGGAATGCTGGTCCTTATCTACAATTTTTCAAAATATCTAATATTTGTTTTTATTAAATATTCAGTTTTTTAAAATGTTGACAAACTAATTCAATTATTTAAAAAGGCATTTAGGGCCGGCCGAGTGGCGCGGTGGTTAAGTGCTGGCTTGGGAAGCCAGCGGCCCCGGTTCGGGTCCCACATATGAGGGCCAGTGACACTGCCCTCAAAAAAAAAAAAAAAAAAAAAGGCATTTAGAAGGTCATCCTTGGGGGGGATTAAACGAACCTTATATGCAGTTTGCATATAGTAGTTTGGTAACTGCCAGGTTGTGACTTCTGATCTATCTAATTCTTTTATTTTATAGATATGAAAAATGCTGCCCAGAAAAGCTAAAATGACCACAGGTCATACAACTTGTGAGTGACAGAACTGAAATTAAAATCCAGGTCTCCAACATTTCTATTAAACCATAATGACCAAATTTTAAAAACTAAAGGGAACTAAATAAACAGCCAATGCCTGGACTGGAGGTGGCTGAAAGCAACTGTCTGTGCAAAGAATCCTTCTAACAAATGACTTCCTTCCTTCCTTCCTTCCTTCCTTCCTTCCTTCCTTCCTTCCTTCCTTCCTTCCTTCCTTCCTTCCTTCCATTTTTGGCCAGAGCTTTGTAAGTGGTTAACTCAGTGATTCTCAGCCTTCACTGTACATTGGAATCATCTGGTGCTTTTTTTTAAAAAAAATAAAGAATCCTGGGCCACACCCTTAGATAGTTTTAATTTGACTAGATTAGGACCTAGGCATGTTTTTTTGTTATTTTTTAACTTCCAAGGAGATTCTAATGTGCAGCCAAGATTGAAACCAGGTGAAGTGCTGTGAGAGCCATATTTATTTGCCACGTAGTGACAGCAGCTAGCTGACTTAAGATACTTAAGGAAGAAGCCTCAAAGGAATGTCAAGGAAGTCATAGGTAGCTGGCAGAATGTGCTCCCTGAACATCTTTCCCAGGCTTCCAATAAAACCACACAGGCTGGATGAAGTTCACAAGCAGAATCTGCCTATTAATGATTTGTGGTGTCATGTTTGGTCTGCACATCAGTATTGCAGGTGATTTTGCAGATATTTAGAGTATTATCTAAATATGTTGATACCACAACCACTTATAATACCAGGATTCCTGTATTCCTGCCCATCTTGTAACCTCTATGACTATTATATATAACCTTTAGTTCAGAAACTTACAAAAATAAGAATAAAAATTTTGAAGAGGAAGTGAGTTTTTACTGCCATTGAGGGTTATTCATTACATCATGCGCTATGTTCTATATGGATATTTTCTGTAACTATAGTTTAAGGATAGGGTTTGTTTTTTTTTTTCTTTAAACGTTACAGGTTAAACATTAATTTGACAGTTCTAGGTAAAGGTTTCAAGCCTTTACCCAGCATGTTAAACCCAGGCCATGACTGATAGGAAGTACTGCCACACTTGATTAAACCCAAACCAGGCTGCTACATTGCATGATTCCAGGGACTGCCATTCATATTTTATTCTCTTCCCATTCCACTGTGGAATTCTGTTCTGTACTTGGTTTCCCAAATATAGGTTGAATTTATTTGAAAAGAGTTTGTCTAGGATTTGAGTTTAGAGGAAAGTAGCTGTTCAGAAATCAATGTTAGATTATATTGATAGTATTGAAAGTTTGTTTTTTTTAATTTGGTAAACTCAGAATAATTGGAAGAACATTTATTACAAAGTAGGAAATATGTAGGTAGAAATGACCTTTAACAAATGGGGTTTGAATCCTGGCGCTGCCACCAGGTGACCTCTGGCAACTGATGATCTTTGATAATCAGTTTCTTGATTTGTAAAGCATGCATGTTAAATTTAATGTACATGTCGTACCTAGCACATGAGTCACTCAATAAATGGTTGAGTAGACCTTTTTCTGTTTGTTTGTTTGAGGGCAGTGTCACTGGCCCTCACATGTGGGATCGAACCCGGGCCCTGGCTTCTCAAGCCAGCGCTTAACCATCGCGCCACTCAGCCGGCCCTAGAGCAAACCTTTTAATTCTCTCTCTAGCCCTAAAGCATTTGGGGCTAGATAAACAGCAAGAACAGGAATATACAAGGTAAGAAACTGCATGGTGTCTTGGACACATACAAGCAGCTTGGTGTTGCTGAAGTAAAAGTACAAAGCAGAGAACGGCTAGAGATGAGGTTGGAAAGGTCATTCTAGAGAAGGCAAAGGAGGACCTTGTGTGCCATGCTTCAGAACTTGTACTTTGTTCTATAGGCCATAGAGAGTCAAGGAAGATTTTTAAAAGGGGAATTATAGTGTCATATGTATGTTTTAGACATCTCTGGTTGGAATACAAAGGGTAGTTTAGAGGGGACCAAGAAGCAAGGAGATTGGTTAGTTGGTCATAGAAATATTCTACACAAAGAGATGACGAGAGCCCAACTTCAGGTGCTGGCAGAGGAATGAGGAAGATGAGCAAATCTGAGAAATATTTAAGAGGCAGGGCTTGACTCATCAGGGTTAGGGATGACTCCTAGGTTTCTGGTTTGGTGAGTAGGTAAATGATGGTGCCATTAACAGAGAGAAGGATGAGAAAGTTTAGGAGGGATAAGATAATTCAGTTTTCAACACATTATGAGTGTCTGTGGGATATCCAAATGGATGCCTTTCAAAAGGAAGTAGACTGAGTCTGCAGCTCAAGGGAAAGGTCAGGCCTGGAGATAACAAACTTGGGAGACACAGGTTATGTCAGAACACAGTGAATCAATGAGATCATCCAAGGAAAGCAGAGTGAAAAGAACTTTAAAAAGTCATGAACTGCTAGAATACTGGGAACATGAATATGTGAGATAAAAAGCCTAACCAGAAAATGGAGGAGGACCAGTCATAGAAGTAGAACTGAAAGAGAGTAAGTTGATGTCACCAAGTCAAATACAGCATTTTACATAAATCAGTCTTTCAAATATAACTTAGGAGTCTCTCTCATTGTAGTGTAAGGTATTCAGGGTTGGGAACACTGCGTTCTCTTTCCTTTGAGATAGTTTATTTCTACTATGATTATTCAAGGCCAGGAGTTGTTGGGGTTCTGAAGAGAAAAAGGTATAAAATGGTGTCAGATATAGCATAGTAGTCCACAGAGATTTAGACTGGATTTGGCAGTTTGAAAGCAGCAACAGTAGAGAAAAGAAAGCCAGATTGTGGTGGGTTGAAAGTCAGTGGGAAGTGAGAAAATGGAGAAAGCCAAGGTACTTGGCTTACAGAAGGTAGGGAGACCAAGGATGGTAGTTTCTTTGAAGGCCAGAGTTGTTTTCAGGTTGTTTTGCTGCGCAACTTTGCCTCACTTATTTTATTTTATGTGTCTGTGTGTGTAGTTTTTATAGATACCATATACATATATAAATATGCACTGTTTTTAAATGAAGTACAGAGAACAAAATAAACTTTTTTTAAAGAAATTGTGTTATTACATTGAGCCTATATCTGCTCTATTCAAATCTACACCATTAAGCCAAGTATGAGAACACCCAGTGAGGTATTTTTCAGATTGAAGAAAGAGAAGGAGGGCCGGCCAAGTGGCGCATTGGTTGGGCGCTGGCTTGGGACGGACGCCAGCGGCCCCAGTTCGGGTCCCACATGTGTGGGCCAGTGACACTGCCCTCAAAAAAAAAAAAAAAAAAAAAAGAAAGAGAAGGAAACAATGTAGGTTAGAAGTCCTAGAGACCCTGGTCCAAAATTCCCTTACTCAGCCACTGCCCCAGCTAATCACCTACTTTCACACTATGGAGCTGCAGAGTTAGAGACTAGTCCCCCAGACCATCCTCATATTTGACATCCGTTGCAGGTTTGGGTTTCCAAGATGATCCTCAGGTTCAATAATTTGCTTCAGCTCACAGAGCGTTTAGTACAGTAAGAGGATTCAGATTAAAAGCAGCCAAGGGAAGAGACACGTGGTGCAGGGCCCTGCAGGTTTCTAGGTGCAGAGCTTTTGATTGTCCTCTCTTGTGGACAGTGTTGACTCCCCCAACAACAAATGTGACAAAAGGCATGGACATTTCCAACCAGGGAAGCTCCCTCGATCTTTGATGTCCATAGTTTTTATTAGAGCTTCATCACGTAGATACTGTTGACCTCAGTGTCTAGTCCCATTAGAGGTCAACTGACAACCTGTGGCCCAAAGCCCCCATGATAAATCACATTGTTAGAAATCTGGTGGTGATCCAAGATCCCAGATATTAGGCATTCCAAGGACTTAGAAATTACTTCCCAGGAGCCAAGAACAAAGGCCAGATCTCTCTTTGGGCAAAATTAAGTTCTTTACTACACAAGGGCCATTGATTTTGTTTGTTTGTTTTAACCTAGGTAGTACCTATTTCATAAGGATGTTGTGAATATTGAATAAAACATTGGATCAAAAATTACTCTAGTGTCCTTGGGTTTTCTGAGCTTATATGTATTGTAGCTAATAATGGTGGAGCTAGAATTCAAACTCAGGACTTTCTAACTCAAAAGCTGATAGTATTTTTGTGTTGTATTTACGTTATTTAAAACCAAAAATAAAAAATGGAATTAAAAGTGTCCACTCTGGACTGGCTGAATGGCTCAGTTGATTAGGAGCAATGATCTCTGAGCAACAAGGTCACCGGTTCAATTCCCACCTGGTCCAGTGAGCTGTGCCCAAGCTGAGCTGCCAACAGATGGCAGGATGGCTCAGCTGGAGAGAGCACATGCTCCTAACAACAGATTGCTGGTTCAACCTCCCACATGGGATGGTGGACTACGCCCACACGCAACTAAGATTGAACACAGCACTTTGAGCTGAGTGGCCGAGAGCTGCCGTCAGGCAGCCAGATGGCAACAGGACTTGGAGCTGAGCTAGCCGTGCCCTCCACAACTAAGATTGAAGGACAACAATTTGGCTGTTCCCCTTCCCCAATTCCCCAATAAAATCTTAAAAAAAAAAAAAAAAAAAGTGTCCATTCTATTTGACATTTAAATTATTGATGGCTTTCAGTAGAGTTTTGGAGGCTACCCCAAAGCCCTATTATAGAGCGTTGAGTGATGAGAAGATGAGACAATGGAGACAGGTGAATATTAATTGGACTGATATTCTAAAAGTTTTGTCAAGGAAAAGGGAAGATGAAAATGTAGCTAGAAGTGATGCAGGATTAAAGAATAGGTTTTGTTGATTTTTTTTAAAGATGAGAGTCTTTTGAACATACATCATACTAGTGTCTTTGTATATTATCTTGTTTGATTTTTACTTGCATTGAAGTAGACACCATGGTTTGCTATAAAACTGAGGATCAAGTGAATTTTCCTGGTTTTCGAACTGCGTTTTGCAAAAAACAAGCTCGGAGAGGTTATGCAAGGTTGATAGTAAAACGGAGATAAAAAGAGAACCTACTGTGTAGGGTTGTTGTGAGGGTTAAATGGGACAATTCTGGGGTGACCGGTTAGCTCAATTGGTTAAAGCTTGGTGCTGATAACACCAAGGTTTCCCGTTCGATCCCCACATGGGCCATTGTGAGCTGTGCCAACTATGGCATTATAGCAAGAAAGCAATGTGTAACCAATGATCATGGCTGTTCCCCAATTTAAAAAAAAAAAAGACAGTCCTTATGAAAGTAAGATGTCAACTTTAGAGCCTTTCTCTTTAGGGGAGCCCCATGCCTTTATAATAGTGTTTGGCACATAGTAAGCATTCAGTAAATGCTAGGTATTGTTACATATTTTAAAATTAATTCCCTCTTAATATGAGTTTAATGAAATGGGGGGGGGAAGCTACATCAATAATTTCTATTCTGTTTCTTTTTTTATTTCAGAACTTTTTTTCCTAACCATTTAAATGTCACATTGAAAATAAAGTTTAAATTATATATTTATTCCTACTCAAATGAGGTAATCTACATTAAGACATTTTTACTCACTAACTTCAGGTATTATAAGTTCTTTTTTTGCATTCTTTTTTGCTTTATGTTCTTTTCTTTCTTTTTAACTCTAGAATTAAACAGCCACCATGTCGAGCAAAAAGGCAAAGACCAAGACCACCAAGAAGCGCCCCCAGCGCGCAACATCCAATGTGTTCGCCATGTTTGACCAGTCACAGATTCAGGAGTTCAAAGAGGCCTTTAACATGATTGATCAGAACAGAGATGGTTTCATTGACAAGGAAGATTTGCATGATATGCTTGCTTCTCTAGGTAGACTTTTATATTCTTAATATACCTGCTTCCCCAAAATCCTAATTCAGTGTTTTATGAATTATTTTCTGTGTGATGTACAAATATTCCTGTCCTTGACTCAAAGACCTGCTGAGAGATGTCTGGGTTGGAGGTTTTATGATGGGACTTGGCCAGTTGTAATGGGATAAGCCTGCAGGGGTAGGGACCTGGCAGGTACTTGGCCAGGCAGACCTGGGTTCCTGTCAGCTAAATACAATAGATCTACTAGGTGAAAAACCATGGTGGCAAAATATCAGAATTTAAAACAAAATGTGTAACTGATAGTATAGCATAGTTAGTAATAAAGATTGAGGACAGGTTATACATAGGAGGTGACAGTAATGATAATGATGGTCTTGGGAAGAAGGGCAGTGCTATTGGAAAAGGGAACACAGGAAAGGAGACTTTGACAATTTTGTTTATAAATTTTTTTTTAACCGAAGAAAAACTGTAAAGATAAAAGATTTAAAATGTAACTGTCCTTTGTTATTTGGGTCATGTGGGTGTTATTTTATTATTTCTGATATGATTTTGTTGCTGTTTGTTTTTATTTTAAAAAGGAGGAAGGGAAAGACAGTCCTCTATGTTCTGCTCTGACTCAGCAGTGCTTTTATAGTTGAGAAGAAAGGAATGGCAAGCCTAGGAGTTCTCCATAGACCAGAGTGACTAGCAGGGAAGGGGGCACGGGTCAGGGATGGTGTCTAGTTAGGCTCTACACTCTGGAGTGTTCTTGTGTTTGACTATTAGCCAGAAGGGCAGTTAAAGGGCCAGAAGATAAAGAGAGGTCGTTATTTTTTTCCTTTTAGTAACTGTAATGCGATTTTGTTCCTCCTTTTTTTTAAATTTATTCCTCTAATTATTATTTTGAAAATTTTTAAGCCTACAAAAAGTTGACAGAATAGCAAATGTGTACATCCTTTACCTAGATTCACCAATTGTTAACATTTTGTGACATTTCCTTTATTCAGAGTGAGAGTAGAATTGGGATACTGATCTTATTTGTTAACTTGCAGGTAGGTACAATCCCAGAGTTTTTTTTCACTCATAATAGCTAAGTGTACTCTTCTGGGCAGTTTACTACTAAAGAAGGCCAATGAGGAAAATTGAGGGACTTCGTTATATTGCAAAGATTGAACAGTCAAGCTAGTACCATGATCGTACTAGATGTTTAATTAATTTTTGTTGGATGAATGAGTGAAAATAGAGTAAGAGGCTGACTTAAGGGCCTTCTGTTTTGGGGAATTCCGTGCCTTTAAAGACATGTATTTACCTTTCAAATCAACAAATTACATTGGGTTCTTTGAATTGGTACATAGTTGCTTAGCCTAAACCAATTCATTTTATATCCCTGTGTCTTTTTTGTACCCATGTTCTTGTGACACCTTTGGGTCACTTTTTCCTAAAAAAAAATTGCTACAAGAGAGTTGGGTTAAATCTGAAGGTAGAGGACCGATCGAGTGGCTCTGTTGGTTAAGAGCTGGCTTGGGAGTGTGAGCTCTGAGCAACAGGGCTGCCAGTTTGGTTCCCAAATGGGCTAGTGACGTTGCATCCTCTAAGCTAAGATGGTAAACAACAGTTTGACCTCGAGCTAGGCTGCCGTGAGTGGCCGGTGATGGCGTAGGCTGCAACCCCTGCTGCAGTGGGCTGTGTGAACTACCGTGAGTGGCCAGCAGCCAGTGTGAGCAGCAGGCAGCCTTCGAGAGCTACCGTGAGCTCCCATGAGCCACCATGAGCAGCAGTGCAGTGGCTGGCGACCCACTGCCTCAGCCAGTAAGAACCCAATGATGATAATACCAACATGGCCAGTGAAGCGGTGTCCTCCACAACTAGACTGAAGAACAAAAGGACAGCAACTTATCTGTCCCCTTCCCCGATTCCCCAATAAAATCTTTAAAAAATAAAATCTAAAAGTAGAAAAATAGGTCTTTTTAGCTATTTTTACTTATTGAATGACTCTTAAGATTAACTTTGGGCTGAGTAGGTATAATGAATGAAGACAGATGCCAACTCGGCATTTAAATTTCACCCAAATTCCCAAGATTAAAACTTTACTTATGAACCGTAATCCTAGATTGGACTATCATTAGCATTTAGTTGGGTGTAATATTGAGGTGTTTCCTTAGATATGAATATCTAACTTATAGATGGTCTTTTCATGGAGAATCATATAAACTTAATGTTGAAAGGGACCTTTCAGATGCCAAATTTAACCAATCCATTTTACAGATTAAAAAAAGTAAACGCTAGGGCCCACTGAGTGACACGGTGGTTAAGAGCTGGCTTGGGATGCCAGCTGCCCCACATATGAGGGCCAGTGACACTGCCCTCTACAGCTAAGATGGTGAACAGCAGCTCCACCTGGAGCTGGGCTGCTGTAAGTCTCCCACGACCGTGTAGCTGCAGCCCCTGCTGCAGTGGCCTGCCAACGCTATAATGAGTGGCCGGCAGCCAGCGGGAGCGGCTGGCAGCCAGTGTGAGCTGCCAAGAGCTGCTGTGAGTGGCCGTCCAGAGGCCGGCAACCGATCTGCCTCACCTAGGAAGAGCGCAATGATGATACCAACATGGGCCAGTAAAGCAACGTCTCCCACAACTAGACCAAAGAACAGAAGGACAACAACTTTCTGTTCCCCTTCCCCAGTTCCCCAATGCTGTTCCCCTCCCCCAATTCCCCAATAAAATCTTTTTAGAAAAAAAAGTAAAATCTAGACAGCTGCCACTTTCTCTCAGGTCACACAATAGTGGCAGAACTGGGATTCAAACTCACTATTCTAGACCTCTCAGTGTTTATTTTTCTACACCGTGGGGGCCTCACAAATGCAAAGAGGAGCCCATTGTTACTCCTATCATGTCTGGACACACCAGGGGAATTTCTGGACACTCCAGGGGAATTTCTCCCATCTTCGAGGGAAGGAGGGTCAGGGCAGTTAGCTCACCACTGCGCTAGAAGAGCTCCTTCTAGTGTTCTTCGTTGGAACTGAGATTAAGATTCCCAGTTTGAACAATACTAAACAACACTGCAGTCCAGTGACATGAGTCAACAGCATTTGGGGATGTGTCTGGCAACAAAATAGTCTAACATTTTTCAAAATGATCTCCCAATTTTAAATCAACCTGATAGTTTTAGCTTAAATGACCAACTTACAGATAATTTTTAAGGCATACCAATTGGGGCCGGCCGAGTGGCGCATTGGTTAAGCGCTGGTTTTGGGATGCCAGCGGCCCCGGGTCGGATCCCACATGAGGGCCAGTGACACTGCCCTCTACAGCTAATAACAGATCCACCTGGAGCTGGGCTGTGCGAGCCCCGGTGATGGTGTGGGCTGCAGCCCCTGCTGCAGTGGGCTGCCATAGGCTACAGTGAGTGGCCCGCAGCCAGCGTGAGCGGCTGGCAGCCAAGCGTGAGCTGCCAATAGCCGCGGTGAGCGACATCCAGAGGCCAGTGACCGATCTGCCTCATCCGGGAAGAGCGCAATGACGATACCAACAGTGAAGCAACATCCTCCGGAACTACACTGAAGAACAAAAAGACAGCAACTTGTCTGTTCCCCTTCCCCGATTCCCCAACGCTGTTCCCCTCCGCCAATTCCCCAATAAAATCTTTAAAAAAAAAAAAAAAAGCATACCAATTCTTGGGCAACTGTACCACAATTGGAAATATGTGGAAACATGGCTATGTAGATTTTTTTTAAATCACTGGTATTGAAGTGCCCTGATGGACCTTTAACTTATCAATACTCAAGATGTAATAATGTGGCATTGCCTGGTCCATAGTTGCAAGTGGGTTTTGTTGTTTGTTTGTTTGTTTGTTTGTTTTAATTGGGGAACAGCGTGTTTTTCCAGGACCCATCAGCTCTAAGTCAACTAGTTGTTTCAATCTGGTTGTGGAGAGTGCAGCTCAGTAGCCCATGTGGGGATCGAACCAGCAACCTTGGTGCTACTCTGTAACCAACTGAACTAACCGGCCACCCGAGTGGTGTTTGTTTTTAAATAGTAGAGGAAAGATTACAGAAAGTATCAATAAATGAACGACATTCAACCTAAGCCCAGAGTGTATTTTTGTAATTTATCAGATTTTTGATATTGTCAAAAATTCTCTCTTGAGGGGCCAGCCAAGTGGCTCAGTTGGTTAAAATCGTGAGCTCTGAGCAACAGGGTCACCGGTTCAATTCCCACATGGGCCAGTGAGCTGTGCCCGAGCTGAGCTGCCAATATGCAGCAGGATGGCTCACCTGGTGAGAGCACATGCTCCTAATAACAAAGTTGCCAGTTTGACTTTAACTCCCACCTGGGATGGGGGGCTGTGTATCATGGTTTTTGGGTCCCCCGCTCCTAAGATTGAACACAGCACTTTAAGCTGAGCCACCGAGAGCTGCCGACTGGTGGCTAGATGGTAACAACTTGGAGCTGAGCCAACTGCCCCCTCCACAACTAAGATTGAAGGACAACAACTTGATTATTCCCCTTCCCCAATTCCCAAATAAAATCTTTTTTTTTTAAATTGTCTTTTAAAAATGTTTTAATGCAAGTTAATTGAAAAATTAGTTTCATGTGATGATGATGTACCTTTTAAAAATGTTGGGGAGCATAACAAAACATTTATTGAAATTAATTCTTTGTCTTTAAATATTAAAATGTGAATTCTTATAGGGAAGAATCCAACGGATGCATACCTTGATGCCATGATGAATGAGGCTCCGGGGCCCATAAATTTCACCATGTTCCTCACGATGTTTGGTGAGAAGTTAAATGGCACAGATCCAGAAGATGTCATCAGAAATGCTTTTGCTTGCTTTGATGAAGAAGCAACTGGTGAGTGGTCTTAGTTGATATGCAGCCTTATTCCAGACTATATGAAACATTTTTTAGGAAATGAAAAAGATCAGTAAAATAAAATTTTTTAAAAAATGAATACAGGGGAACTGTCATTTACAGTGGACAGTAGTACCACTGAGAATGGCTAGGACACAGGTTTGTAAGTCATAAAGCTGCACAGTTCATGGTGTTCATCTTTGAATCTGGCTCTGAGCTTCTTCAAAGCTGAAGGGAGAATTCTCTGTGCAATAGTTAAATCAAAGCTACTTTTTCAAGAGACTACAAATTGCACCAAAAAGTATACAGTCATGCACTGCATAATGCTGTTTTGGTCAAGAACAGACAGCATTACAGTTTTGGTTCCACAAGATTATAATGTAACTGAAAAATTCCTGCTGCCCTAGTGATGTCATAGCTGTCATAACATCGTAGTGCACACATTATTCACCTGTTTGTGGTGATGCCAGTGTAAACAAATCTACTGCACTGCCAGTCGTATAAAAGTAGAGCCCATACAATTATGTGCACTGCATAATACTGATAATGAATGACTGTGATATTAGTTTGTGCATGTACTATACTATTTTGTTATTTTATAGTGTACTTTTTCTACCTGTAAAAGAAAAGTTTGAAGTTTGCTATTTAACAGTATGTCATGCTAAATCCTGCTGTACCAGCTTGTAGCCTAGGAGCAATAGGCTGTACCATATAGCCTAGGTGTATGGTAGGCTCTACCATCTAGGTTTGTGTAAGTCACTCACTCTATGATGTCCGCACAACGAAATCACCTAATGACACATTTCTTAAAAACGGCACCTGACTATAGTTAACGAACTTTAACAATTAAAATCTTAGGGTTTTGGTTTTTTTCTCATTTTAACTTGTGTGAAAACTAGCTATTCACTTTCCTTACTCCTCTCCTTTTCTTCTTTTCTTCTGTTGAATTGTAGGAAGAGTCATGACGCATTTTTGCAACAAACAACATGGAAAAAATATGTCATGACTTTTCCGACAACCCAATACATTAACCTTCTGAGACACAGCCACACACATCACATCCTCAGATATACCTTGAACCCTCCTTCCTGCTTCCACTTTTCTACCTGTAAAAACTGCACTGTCCTTCATGCACACTTGGTCGTGGAAGCACTGCCTTTTTTTCTGGGTAGCTGCTCTGTTTTTCATATCTTTGAAATACAGGATTTTTTTTCTCCTTTAGAAACACTTGCTTCAAATCAATTTTGTAAGCATATAATCTATTAACTGAGCTTTTAAAATGATTTAATCTAATATTATAAAGAATCCTAAAAGTAATAGGAAAACATGATAGTTACATATTGTCTTAGTTCACTAATTTAGTTTGTGTAAATATGGATATTCTGAAATATTTTTTTTTTTTTTTTTTTTTAAAGATTTTATTGGGGAATTGGCGGAGGGGAACAGCGTTGGGAAATCGGGGAAGGGGAACAGACAAGTTGCTGTCTTTTTGTTCTTCAGTTTAGTTGCGGAGGATGTTGCTTCACTGTTGGTATCGTCATTGCGCTCTTCCCGGATGAGGCAGATCGGTCGCTGGCCTCTGGATGTCGCTCACCGCGGCTATTGGCAGCTCACTCTTGGCTGCCAGCCGCTCACGCTGGCTGCGGGCCACTCACTATAGCCTATGGCAGCCCACACCATCACCGGGGCTCGCACAGCCCAGCTCCAGGTGGAGCTGTTGTTAGCTGTAGAGGGCAGTGTCACTGGCCCTCATGTGGGATCCGAACCGGGGCCGCTGGCATCCCAAAACCAGCGCTTAACCAATGCGCCACTCGGCCGGCCCTGAAATATTTTATAATACTGATCTAGTTTAGAAATGAACCATTGACAGACGTTTAGAAATGAACCATTGACAGACGTGCCAAGTATTCATGACTCCCTTCTTTCAACTGTCTTGTAGGCACCATTCAGGAAGATTACCTGAGAGAGCTGCTGACAACAATGGGAGATCGGTTTACAGACGAGGAAGTGGATGAGCTGTACAGAGAAGCACCTATTGACAAAAAGGGAAATTTCAATTACATTGAGTTCACACGCATCCTTAAACATGGAGCAAAAGACAAAGATGACTGAAAGAACTTCAGCTAAAACCTTCCAATTACTTTGTCTACTCTGTTTTATTTCCCCAACACTTTCCTTATCCTCATAAATCTGTTGCATGCAACTTAGTTTCACAGCTTTGCCTCTTTTTTTTGATGTATTTATTCTAGACCTTTCTGCCACTTAGCACTTGTATAATCAGACTGTAAATGGGGAAGAGGTTGTAAATTGTGTTGAAAAAGAGATAGCAAATAAAAATCAACAAATGTGAAAGCCCAGGAAAATATATTCGGTATTTCTGGTTTTGCTGGATTTTACATTTTTATATAATAAAAATGCTATTTTGAAATCAAGATTATGCTGACTCAAATGGAATATAATGGAAAGGTAAACAAGTGGTAGGGTGGGGGGGGTGGTTCAATTTTCAGATTTTCAACTTTATATAATTCAGATTTCACGGTTGAACTGATTTTTCACATATACGGGACAATGCTCTTCACAACTTTTTTTTTTTTTTTTTTTTTTTTTTTTTAGATGAGCCATCCTGCCATTTGGCAGCTCAGCAGCAGCTCAGCTCTGGCCGAGAAGTGAATCAGCAACTCTGTTGCTCGGAGCTCACACTCTTGAGTGAGCACTTGACCAACTGAGCCACTCGGCCAGCCCTTCACAACTTTAAGTACAAATTAACATGCAGTAAAAACTAGTTAGCCTTTGTGGTTTTCATACTTCTCGTAAGTCAGATGTTTAAAATACTAAATTAAAGGGCTGGCCGAGTGGCGCAGTGGTTAAGCGCTGGTTTGGGAAGCCAGCGGCCCCAGTTCGGGTCCTACATATGAGGGCCAGTGACACTGCCCTCAAAAAAAAAACACCTAATTTATAAATATAGAATATATCTGAGAAAATGCTCAGATGTAAGAAGATGAGGCAAAACTAGTTATTGAACATTTACGTGGATAAAGCATTGCACATAGACGATTTAACTGAACCTTCCCAACCACCTCATGAGATAGATTTCTATGAGCCTCGCATTTCAAGTGAGGGAACTGAGTTCCAAATAGTTGAGTGAGTGATTGATTAGAGTCACTGTTATTCCATAATAGAGAGCTGGAATTCCATCCCCAGGTGCCTAACTCCAGAGCTTAATAGTGCTAGTGCCACTGTGTTCTCTATGAAAAGCCCCAAATACCTAAAAGGTCAAGACATTTCCATACATTCTAACATAATTTTGAAATCATTGAATTTAAATATTTTTTTGGAAATTGAACAGAATTTCAGAAAATTCTATCCAGGTAAAAAATAGAAGGCAAAAGATTACAAGCAATATAATGTTTGAAAGCATTTCATGTGGTGTAGACTAGAGAAGGACTGAAAAGACAAGGCTGCTATGAGATTGTTTAAAATTCTCAAAGCCAAGTGTAATATTCAAAGTAGAAAAAAAAACTAAAAACAGAAACATCCATTAGAAAAAGTTCCCAATGCTGTTTAACACCTATTCCCTCACTTTAAAATGTATTGGTTTTTTGTCTGCTTAAAATTACATATTTTTTAATATTTGTGCTTTAGAGTTTGGCATGATAGGCAAATCCTGGTCACTTGCTGCTATCACTTAATTTTTTCTAGGCTTTGTTTTCATCATCTTTAAAAGGAGAGCAGTTAGTTCCACTCTAATACAGTGTTTCACAGTTCATAAGAGCTTTCGCATTTATTATCTAACCCTCATGGCCCACAAGGTAAGTAGGACAGGTATTAGGTATTATTCCTCCTTTTTTTTTTTTTTTTTTTTTTTAAATGAGAGCTGAAGTTTAGAAAAGCCCAAGCACCTGTCCAAGGTCCCACAAGTACAAGAATCCACCTCTGGCTCCCTTTCTACTTCCAAGCTTAAAAGGCACCATGCAGTGTCAAAACAAGGTGGGGAATCACTATGTTTAAGGAAAAGGGAAAAGATACTGGGATAATCTTGATAATCACTAAACCAATATTTAACACCTGTTATGTGCCAGACACTGTTTTAAGTGTTGGGGATAATGGGGGGGGTACGGGGGGTTAAGGGAGCAGGATGGACAAGGACTCTGCCCTCCTGAGGCTCACATTCTCTAGTGAGAGATGAGACAGGCTCATTAAGCCATACCAACTAAGTACTTCGAGGTGAACTGAGCAAATGGAACAGAGAGCTTCTGAGATCTGATGATAAGCTGAGATCTGAATGACAAGAAGGGCCCCCATGTGATGAGCAGAGTGGGGCTGTCCACACAAAGGAGATTGCTCCTTTCAAGGCAGGTGTGCCAGTAGCATTAGGAGAACACAAGACAAAGATATACAGATGGCATTTGCTGTGTGGTCTAAATATGGAATCAGGGCTTTGGGCAAGGAAGAAACATGAGTTAATGTTTTTAAAAACCCTGCTGCTGTGTATAGAAAGGAGGGGCAAGGGCAGAAGCAGGAAGCCTTCCAGTTAGGAGGCTGTTGCTGTCATGCAGGCAAGACACGCGGGCATCTTGGACTCAGAAAATGGTAGCTGGGTAGCTTTGTCCTACCTATTTTGTCCATTCCAACCCTGCCTTGTTAATCATCTCTGGCATCATTTTAACTGCATTTGTTCTAGTCTTCTTAAAGTCAGATTTCAAAGATGGGGAGGGAACAAGTTTTCAAGATTAAAAACAAAAAAAAAAATGAGTTGTTTCTTGAGATACCTAATATATCCCATCGTTTCATCTATAGTTTCTATAAAGAGAATTGTGGAACCCAGTACTATAAGGCACCTAGGCTGGAACACTTCTCTGGTGTCCAATAAATATTAACGATGATGATGATGATGATGAAAATGCTTTATTTAATATTTCTCTTTATTAAAAAAATTTTATTGGGGAATTGGAGGAGGGGACAGCGTTGGGGAATGGAGGAATGGGAACAGACAGGTTGCTTTCATTTTGTTCTTCAGTCTAGTTGTAGAGGACGTTGCTTCACCGGCCCATGTTGGTATCGTCATTGCGCTCTTCCCAGATGAGGCAGATCAGTCGCCGGCCTCTGGATGGTCGCTCACCACGGCTATTGGCAGCTCACGCTGGCTGCCGGCCACTCACTGTAGCCCATGGCGGCCCACTGCAGCAGGAGCTATAGCCTACACCGTTGCTGGGGCTCGCACAGCCCAGCTCCAGGTGGAGCTGTTGTTAGTTGTAGAGGGCAGTGTCACTGGCCCTCAGATGTGCGATCCGAACCGGGGCCGCTAGCATCCCAAAACCAGCTCTTGACCAATGTGCCACCCGGACGGCCCAATGTTTCTCTTTTTGAGAACTACATTGTGATGCTCTAAGTTGACAACTAATCCCTTGGCTATCGCAGTGGGAATGTGTGTGATCACATAGTTAAAACTGTACTGAATGTTTGCTATGTACTAAGCGTGTTACACTACTGCCCTTTGATGTAGGTAGGTTTATTATCCCTGTTCTACTGAGAAGTAGAGAAGTAACTTTCCAAGGTTATGTAAGCCATGTGGCCAGGCCATAATTTGAGTTTAGGTAGTCTAGCTCCAGCACCTGCCCTATCAGAAAAATGATTATTGGAAATAACTCCACTAGTTTCTCACCATTGTAGACGAATTTTAAAAAGCATTTGCTATTGCATTTGATTCTCAAAGCTCTAGGAAGTGAATAAGGTAGGCATTATTATCCCATATTACAGGTGAAAATGCTGAATTAATACAGAAGTTACCCAACTTGTTCAAATTTACATACCTAGACAGTGTCTGAGCCAGGAGCAGCATCTAAGCTTTTTGAGTGAGACACAGTGTTTCTCATTAGATCTGTAATTTCCTAATTAAATAATACCTGTAGCTCAACCAAAACTTTTCCTCATTTATAAAATTTATGTATAGTATATATCATATATATGGAAGGCATTGATGTTTATAAAAATAAAGTTATATTTAATTATACATTTCCCCACACACACACACTGGTAAATAGAACACAGTTTAATAAGTAGAATGAATATGGACTAACTATAAAATTTAGGTAACAGAGTCAGTGTTATATATGGCAGGACTGGAAAAAAATCATTCATGACATTTTTCTTCTTCCCCTTTTACCCCCCTCCCATCATCATTATGCTATTAACAACAAAAATGTTTTCAAATTTCTTCCTATCAAAAATTGAGGGAAATACTAAGGGAAGGGTTTTCTTTTCTTTCTTATTTGAACAGTTTTTTGAACACTCATAATACTAATCATTCACAAGGTATCTGTACAAATCTATTTCACATGATTTCAAGGAAATGATTAACTCAACAAAAAAATCCTTAAACAATGCTATTTTGGAGTTCTTCTGTCTATTATCTGGAAAGGAGGGAGGTGGTGGTGGTAAAGAAGCATAATCCAGCTAAACAATATGTTAAAAGTTTTAAATCAACAACGAGTCTGACATTTTCTGGTCTGGGGACCCAAGACTAAAATGTTGGGAAAGATTCTGGTCCGGCTGCTATTGAAGAACACATTTCTCTTCTTTCTTAGCCAACTTGCCTTTGTTTTGCTCCCGAGTTCGCTCCAAATGCTCATCTTCTTCTTCAGCTTGCTTCTCCTGCGCGTCCAGGTCCCTGACGAGCGCGTCGCGCTTGTTCACCAGGGCCACCAGCTCATCCAGCAAGAGTTGCTCCCGTCGCTTCTGGGCCTCAGTCTTCTGCCAGTCGTCAATGGCTAGCATTGCCCACAATTCCTGATTCAGCAGCTCATACCTTCGTTCTAAATCACGTTCTTTTTTCAGGAGAGAGAGCTGGTTCATTCTCCTTATTAAGGCATTTTTCTTATTAACTAACATAAACCATTCCTGCATCATAGCTTCTTCTTCTGTGTTCCTTCCTGTGTCCATGAGATAGCAGAAGGCGCTTCTCCACCAGCGCGGCACGGGTGTCAATTTGCTTTTGCTCATTCTCTAGTGCTGCCAATTCTACAACATACTGACTGGTGTCTTTGAACCCTTTATTAAGCACTTCATCTTCTAATTGCTTCCTCTGAGTTTCAGTTATCGCTGCCTTCTCCTCATTTCCTTTCTTTGTATCTTCCTGTATTGATCTCTGCCTTTTCATCTCTGGTCTAGTCTCAACATATTGACTGAAGTTGAGTTTTTCTGACTGTAGAAACTTTGCTGAACACAACAGGATTTCTAAATCATTCTGTTGCTTTTTGTAATCGCTCAGTCCGGAGATCTTCTGTGCCACTCTTAATGTCTTGCTCTGAGCTCTCAGTTATAGCTTTCTGAGAAGCATTGAAGAGTGAATTCGCCACCCGTGGCTGAACTTCTAGGAGCTTCTTCAGCTTCAAGTCCACCAACTTAGTGTTTTGTTCTCCAGATGCCTTTGACCTTTCTTTCAACTTTTCTGCAGCCATTTCACCATAGCTGGGAAGTTCTGACATCTTCACTCCCGATCGAGCTTCTGCTATTAGCTGACGATCTCTCTCTCTCTCAGCTGCCGACGTCGCTCTTCATCTTGCTGATCACTTAGTTGCCTGTTGCAGAGTGCTGTGACTCTGTTGGTATTCTGCTTATTCCCTGCCTTTAAAGCTGCATCTCTTCTTGCTTGCTCAAGCAGGACTCTTGCTCTTTCTTTAAGTTCTTCTTGTGGAGATAACATTCCATGCTGGACTGTTTTTGCAGAATGATCTGCATGATTTAAAGTGATTCTATCAGCATCTGGATCAGACTCTGTCTGTCTCAGGGAAGTACGTTTTTTCTTCCCAAGATCTGCATCTCTATTGTACGAGTATCCAAGCTTAGATGTAGGAGATAAACTTGGTTTTTTGATAGGTGATTCAGGATCTGATCTGCATTCTATGGATCTAGAATTCTCTAATTTTTCTTGCTCCAAATTACTACTGACGTCTAGAATCTGAAGCTTTTGCTCTTCTGTCTCCTCATAAATAAACGGTGGAGGAGACACATCCTTCCTCTTATCACTAACATCTAAGTCACTTAATTCTAAAGTCTCAGCTTTCAATAGTTTCTTCTTGCTTAACAAAACTTGCACATGAGTTGAATCTGTATTGTAATATATTCCAGGGTCATCGGATCCTGAAGTCCTTCCAGAGCTCTGCTGGGACTTTTGGGGTTCTGCGACAGTAAGGGGAGGCTGTGCTTGGACTAAGATGATCATCAGGAGTCTGATGTTCACTTTCTGACTCTCCAACCCCACTATCATTGACAAATACAGAGTCATCCTGTGATAAGAAGTCCACTGCTGCACTGGTAGGCTCCTGTTTCAGATCACTAAGCTCTGCATAGAATTTTTCCTGATTATAAGTCATAACAATCAGTTTGTCAGGAATTGCTAATAAAACCATATCAGAAGGTTCCAACAAATGGGAAATTCCTATGCTGGCAAATCCATCATATGCCTGGGAAAATGATTAGCTTCCTTATGGGAAATCTCCTGCTGGTGTTCTGCTTCATGTATCAATTCATCTTATGCGCACTAATTACACTTTTTGTTGTTCTCTTTTATATCTTGAGGATTCAGAGACTTGTAGTCAATTAAATCTGGTCTAAAGTGGTGTAATATTGCACAAAAAGATAAGCCATTTCTCCACGATGTAGTAAAATTGGTGATTTTCACTCCCCTGTAGTTTTTTGTAACTTCTTTGCACCACACAAGCAATGACTGACTAGCATTTGGCTTTCGCCCCAAAACAGGACTTGGTATAGGACTTGACTTAGGAGAAGTGGAGAGATCTCTTCCTGCAGAAACAACTGTGGTTTCATTCACTCCTCCTGTCTTTGGTGAGATGGCTGGTGGGGCTAGGGCTTTTTTTTTTCACTCTCTTTTCAGTTTCCAGTTCTTGAATTGGATTTACCAAATTATTTGGAGATGGAGTTGGTTTAGGCTCATAAAAAGGATTTGATTCATCCAACTCTTCTTCGGTTTTAGAACTATCAGCATAAAGCTACTTGCTCATGTCCACAGGTCTTATATTTTTTCCTTTTGTAGACTGGGGAGGAGAATCCTTTATAGTTACAAAGGTTTCTGGTTCATCAAATGGGTTTAAATACTGCGGAGTCTGTACCTCTTTGAAGGGATTATAGCTGTTATAAAAAGATTCCTCTGGTTTTTTAGGTGAAGCTGCTTCAGTGGTTGGTTCTTCTGAGTCAGGATCTCCAAATGGATTTAATTCCACTACATTGGGATCACCAAACGGATTTAAATTCACAGTGGCCAAGTCCTTTTCTGCTTCATCCAGAAAGTTAAGTTTGTTGATAAGCTCTTACAAGATGTTTTAAAATCACTGTGTAACAAGGATCCTGAAATAAGGCTTTCCTAAAGATGGTTAAGCTTTGTTACGTTGTTGCCTGTTGGTGCACTACAAATTACCAGAGAAAACATTCAAGGAAAAGCACAAAGACAAAACCGACAGCTAAATACAGACAGAAGTCAAGAGGTAGCAGGTCACAGTAAATACAGGCAATCAGAAGCAGAAAGAAAGGAAGAAAAGCCTTAATTATACATTTAATGAATCATCTTTCTTGATAAAATAATTGCACAAAATAAGTTAAATTCAGCAATATACATACATATCTGAATAAATATTTGAATAATGAATTTTCTCAATTGTAAATTTGTGGTTTTTTTTTTAACATTTTAATGTTTTTGAAAACAGGATGTTTTACAATCAATGTATGTATTTAATATTGTTTATCCTGAAAAGTAATTGTATCAGTGTTGCATCTCAAAATTGATAGGTCTTAAATATAAGAAACATAGTCTTTGAAATAAAAACATAAACTACTGAAAAATTTGGTGTGAATAGGTCCTTTAACTATATCATCTGGGAAATAAGAATGAGGTTCTTATTGAGATGAAAGTTTATTACATACTGAAATTTTGAGAAGAGGTTTCTTGGACAGAAAAATGGTGAGGATCACATGTTGCACACATCGCACTACTTAATCTCTTAGGTAAATCTTTTATAACAACAGATGTTGTCATATGCAATTTTAGAGACAATAACTAGAAGTGTCACTAGATGGCACTATTATTCTTGGTACTGTAATAACCTATTCCTTAATGAATTTGAGAGTGATAAAGCATGAATATGAATATGTAGAGAGCACAAGTCCTATTAATGCTATAACATTGTCATTGATAACAATGTCTATTCAGTGAAATTCATAATATTGCATGAACCCAAAAATGCAGGGAGGAATCTCTAGGGCTTCTTAGGGCTTCTTTTTACAATGCTGCATTCATTTATTCATTCATTCGCTTGCGCTTATAAATATTTATTATCTGGAAAGTACCATGATCTCAGCAATACCGTTTATTTCACTGAAGTAATGACATTTTTTGAAAGTAAGATCATGGGCTTTGTTCTTGAAGACCTACCTCCTCTCCTTATTCACTGGGTTATGTTGTGCATGTCATTATTATTATCACTGCTATTTTAGAGATGAGAACACTATAGCACTGAGCCAGTGGACATGTATGAAAATGCTTTGTAAAATCTTCTTTTTTTTTTTAAAGATTTTATTGGGGAATTGGCGGAGGGGAACAGCGTTGGGGAATTGGGGAAGGGGAACAGACAAGTTGCTGTCTTTTTGTTCTTCAGTTTAGTTGCGGAGGATGTTGCTTCACTGTTGGTATCGTCATTGCGCTCTTCCCAGATGAGGCAGATCGGTCGCTGGTCTCTGGATGTCGCTCACCGCGGCTATTGGCAGCTCACGCTGGCTGCGGGCCACTCACTGTAGCCTGTGGCAGCCCACTGCAGCAGGGGCTGCAGCCCACACCATCACCAGGGCTCGCACAGCCCAGCTCCAGGTGGAGCGTTTGTTAGCTGTAGAGGGCAGTGTCACTGGCCCTCATGTGGGATCCGAACCAGGGCCGCTGGCATCCCAAAACCAGCGCTTAACCAATGCGCCACTCGGCCGGCCCTGTAAAATGTTCTTTATATGAATATTAATACTCCCTCAAGAATGTTGAAAACTGGGCCAGCCGAGAGGCTCAGTTGGTTAAGAGCTTGCTCAAGAGTGCAAGCTGAGCTCTGAGCAACAGCAGTTCGATGCCCAGCCCGAGCTGAGCAGCCGCTGAGCTGCCAACAGGTAGCAGGATGGCTCAGCTTAAAAAAAAAAAAAAAAAAAAGAATGTTGAAAAGTGTTTCTATTAGTAGTTCTATATAATATACCCTATTAGGTCACACAATGCTTATTAAGATCATCCCCAACACAAATGGCCATGACAAATTCTTAGTGTAGCTGTTCCCTGCCTCGACCCATCTCTTGGAAATTCTGTCAGATCAAAAATGAAGTAGGTTGGGCCGGCCAAGTGGCGCATTGTTTAAGCGCTGGCTTGGGACGCCAGCGGCCCCGGTTCGGGTTCCATATATGAGGGCCAATGACACTGCCCTCAAAAAAAAAATAAAAAAATAAAAAATGAAGTAGGTAGATCTGAAGTGTTTTGGCAGAAGGATACTAGAAGTAAACCTAGGGACGTTTATGAGTGGGTGTGTTTAAATATAAAAAATTGTTTCAACGTATCTTGAAGGAAGCCAACCTAATCTTTTACCAGTCCTGCTTCTACTGCAGTTAACTTTACTCCCAGCCCACAATATTTCCTTTCAGACACTCATTCTGAATGAACATGATGACAATGTATATTTCCTCATGGGCACAGCAAAAATAAATCTGAATACTTTATTCAATGTTTTGTAATAACCTGAGTATACATTAATAATGGCTCATTTAGGAGGTTGTGCTCATTGTACTTTTCTCAAATTATCTTTTTATGTGTGGTCTCTTTATTCAGTTCTTATTGAAGTGGATATTGTGTGCAAATACTGCAAGTGATGGAAAGAGTCTGATCCTACTCTCTAGAAGTGTTATACTGCCTAACAATTTGATGCTAGTTAGTTCTCTCCCTTTACCAGAATCCTAAACAGAGCTGTGCTCTGTAGCTGTGCTGGGCTGTGGCTGATGTCTTAACAGCTCACTGAAGAGGTTAAACATGGTTTTTTTTAAGTGCTTCTCTGACAATGGCACTTGTTTTCTCAGCATTACCAGTGTTTGCCTTCAAACCAGTCAATGACATAGCTAGAAACCCAAGTAAACACATTTAAAAAGCACAAAACTTTGATTTATTTAAAAGTTATGTTTGAAAATATTCAAGATTTCCTGCTTATTTTAGAGAGAGTTAAAGAAATTCAGTATATAGTATTTTCTATGTTAGGTCCCTACCAGATAATAAAGATTTGAGGGGAGTGTCCCCTTGTTGAAAGGCATCTTTAGAGAGAAACTCCCACTTCTCAGATTAGAAGACTAAAGCCACTAATCTCTCAAACCTCCCTTGAGGTGTCACAGCCAATTGTGGCAAAACTAGCCTCCTGCTCCAGGCTCTTTATAGCTTCTGAGGCCTCCTCCTTACCCAGTTTATTAAGCAGTAGGATTGGCTCTCTCTGTCCAACTCAAGAGCTTTTCCCTTAATTTTTAAATTGTCTTTTAGCTTAACACCTTTCCTCTCCTTTTTCTCCACACAGTGTTTTTACAACTTTGGGGACCAAACCTTGAATGTAAATACAAAGAGACAAGAATCTTTAAACAGAAAAGCAAATAGGGAACAATTCCTACATTCACGCAAATCAACAGCGCAATCTCAAAAAAACAATCTAATGGCAAATTTTAATCAGTGATTCTGAGAAACTTTCCAAGCAAAAAAGATGTGTGTCTCAGTCTTTCTCCCTACCCTCATTTCAGGTCTCAGTTCCCAGCAAGAGAGTGGGGGAAGGGAGGGGTTTTCAGCACACGTCTTGAAAATATCACATTCATATAACTTTTTTTTCAACCTTGTTTGTGAATCTGGCTATTTCTTTCTCTGTTAAAAGACAAAGAGAGTCTATAACCCCAACCTCTTTGTATAGCATCAACCTAACTAGAGCAGGAACCTTCCTTGATCTACAGGGCTTGCCATTGCAAAGTGGACAATCCATGAAGAGTCATTGACTGGCTGACCTGAAGCAAATCCATCACGAACTCCTTAGGGAAGGGATGAAGGCAAACCCATTGCAAGTCCAAGATGATCACATGGAAAGGTGTGCAAATCCAGGCTGGCCCTTTAAGCTGGCAGGGTTGGCTGAGAGCTGAGTGAATAATGTGAAAAGGAACATAAATGGATGCAATCAAATTATTACAAAGAGGAAATAGACAAGGTCATTTTAAAGAGATGAAAAATAAGCAGTTCTACCCCACAAACATAGTAATTGAAATGTTAATATTCTTGCTTATCTTTTTACGGGGGTGTATATTCGTCTTTGTGTGCAGATGGTTATTGTTGTGATTTTTTTTACCACCTGTGTTCCAGATGTCCATCATCTTCCCTGCTTTGCTACTTTGCTTGAATATTTTAAAACAAACCTCAATTTTGAAACTCTCCCACAACATATTTTTCTTTTATTTGAAAAGATGTGTTTGATTTAGAAAATACAAAAACAATGCCCTACTTTCTTTGCATCTGGGCTACATTGGAGGTAGGCAACAAAAAGGGTTACCTCCTAACTAGTGATCAACAGACTGAGGGTGGTAGGGCTATGGGGGAGTGGAGAGCCATGGCCAAGTGCATTTCCCCAACCTTTGTACTTCGTTGTGTCACTGAGACCAGGAATGACAAAAGGATATGGAAATATGAGGCCTCAGTTTAAAATAGAATTCATACTGTATTCAGAAATCTATTCATATATAATGTGTGTGTTCAACACATCTGAGTATACATGTGTATTCATGCAGACATACATGTATCAAACATCCCTGGAAAAGTATACAAGAAGCTGGTTGCTGCTGAGGTGGGAATTTGGTAGCCATGGCCAAGGAGTGAAAGGGAGATTTAATTTCCCTGTAAACACTTTCTTTTTAAAATTTTGGAATTTTCTTCGCATTCTTATTAAAAGTTAAAACATTTGGTAATCATAACAAAATAATATATTCCACATGACTGGGCAAATCTAAAAGTAGTTCCCTAAAGCCATTTCTCCATTTGCATAAGAGGAAGAAAATCCTACTTGTCACCTGAGTTTGAAGGGAGATCAATGTGGCACATATATACACTAGAGTTCTACTGCAGAGATATTTAAGTGCCAAAGACATGTTCCCATGTAAGCAAATGGCTCTTAAATACCATGAGCTTGACAGCTCCTTTGGAAAAGACTGTTTGTGTCAGTTGGGCCTGGATACCACTTTCCTGCCCCTGTTGCTGGGAGACCCATATTCTTGGAAGGACCTGAAGTGGGAATTGAGAAAACAAATCAATTAGAAGAAAATACTGAAGAAGCAGATGGTGGAAACCTTATCTTTCCCTCCTCAGGCAGTAAGGGCCAGTGGAACATCCAGATGCATAAAACCCTTTGGTTATGCCGTCTTGATTCATCCCTTGCTACTACCACTAGATGGGCACTCATCTAGTTTCCTGGGACATGAATCTAGGCCTTTTCTCCAATTCCTCCCAGATTCTTCAGCAGGATTCCTTCTCCCTCTTTGCACATGGCCCAGAACAAATGGACAGGTGACAGGACAGAATACAAATGGTATATTTCTCATATAGTTTACCTTGTCAGTGCTTATTTATTTACTAATTTAATGAATATATATATATATATGAAAAACCTGCTATAAGCCAAAAGCTGTGTTAGGCTCTGGAGATGCAAGACCTCAAGAAGTTCAGTCTAGTGGGAAATATAATTATTTTTAAAAAATATACGATTGTGAGAGTCTGATATGTGTTAATGTAACCTAAGCTCAGGGTAACTTAACCTAAGCTAGCTTGTTGGTGGCAGGTGAACTGGTGTTGAGAAGAGTGCAGGGCATGTCAGAAAGAGTTAATAGTATATATAAAATGAGAAATGACCACAGCATATCAGAAATTGTTCATTGCCAACATGGACGAAACATAAAGTCTGAGACAGAATAGAAAGTATAAAGGGAAGATGAAAGGCTCTAAATGCCAAGCTAAGGAGTTTGAAAGAGCCTTAAGCAGGAGAATGACATAATTTGGTAAGATTTGTGTTTTACAAAGATAGTTGAAGTCAGCAGAGAAAAAGTATCAGGGGTGGGAAATATTAGTAGTAGGAGGCCAGTTAAGAGGCCCTTGCAGCATTTCAGCCAAGGAGGGATGAGATGGTGAAATGAGGCAGCAGTTGCAGAAAAAGAGAAGAATGGAGGTCAAACCAGCAGTCAGGCTGACTATGATTTTCCTCCCCTGACAAAACAGGATTAGGATGTCATTGCAGGTCTACCTGAAAGGAGTTTCGCTGAAATGACAAAACAGCATATGTCAGATCAGGGCCTGGGTAAGTAGTCCAAAGCCAATCTAAATTTAACCAAAATGAAAGAGCTAAGGGATAAAGCTAGGTGGGATGGAGAATGAAGGGAGAAAGTGCAAGTAGATGCCACAGTAGCCTGATTTTTGTGGGACACTTGGAGCTGCTGGTGTCCAGGAACCCTAAGGAAACCAACATGGAAAATATATATGGGGATGGGGAGGAGTCCAGGATCATTCACTTTCTGGTTTGAATAGCTGGGTGAATGGAGGTACAGTGGAGAGAGGTAGAGAGTTCAGGAACTAAGATTTTGGAGAGAAGATGATGCACTCAGTGTTGAGCTTCTTTGAATTTTAGGTGCTTGATGGCCAATCTGATCTGCATTAACTCTGGAAAGCAACTAAATAATGCAAGAAGTGTGCTGAAAGCTAAGAAAAAGAGTCTCAAGAAAGAAAAAGTGATGAAAATATCTATTGCTTCAGTGAAATAGGCATCCATTTGATTTGACAATATGAAAATAACTGGTGATCTTCGTGAGAATGTTTTTGGTAGAGTAGTATTAGTAGAAACCAGATTGCAATCACTTAAGAAGAAAAGGAGAGGTAAGGAGATTGTCCTAGTAAGAAATGAACTTGTTCTAATGGTTACCTCCAAATAGGATGACTAACTGTCTCTGTTTGCTCAGGACTGAAGGGGTTCCCAGTATGCTGGATTTTTGGTGCAAAAAGTGGAAAAGTCACGAGTAAACCAGAATAAGTTTGTCACCCTGCTCCCAAGCTCATGAGTACGTAGGCTGAGATCAAATTAAGATGCTTGAATCACAAGGTTTATTGAATACATTTAAAACAGCAAGAAGCAAAGGGAAAGAGGTGAAATAGATATCACACCCTGGGTAGTGTACAATTCAGGTGGAAGAGCCACTTATTTTTCTCTCTCATCATCATCATTCCTTGCAAATAGTGTGGTTCTAAGGTCCAGGATTGAGGGTGAACAAGGGGATTCAGCTAACTGGAGGTTCCTGGAGGCAACACATGCTTGCTCTTTCAAAGAGTTGGAGGGACAAGAAGCCTGGGCACAACTGAAACTTACCAATGACCTGCTGAGGAACTATGGATATCTGTGTGTTTTGAACAGAAGTTACATGGGGTATGAATAGCTGTCACTGATTTAAGGATGACATAGCTGTCATTCTGGATGATGCATGATATGTGCTTTATTACTATTTTAGGTTTACTTGTTCTTTCTATTCCTGCCTATCTATAAGCAGCCTCTTGTTTGTTCCATTCTTTGCATTGTGTTTATCAAACATATGCTTTGTTTATGCTATTTACAATTAACAGGTTTCTAACTTGACACATTTGTTATCACTCCTCAATGTGTTTTATGAGTTTCACCTGTTGTTCTACTTGTGAGTTTCACTTGTTATTTATAGGATAATTGAATATTCTAAAATAATATATTAATAGCAAAATCATATTACAGAAGTGACAACAGCACCAGTAGACTTTTCACTCTCAAAACTTGGTTGTAATAGAAAAGAGAAATCAAGAGTATTTGTTAGAGGGATTTATAGAATCATGAGAATTTTTGTTGTTTCAGTAAACTGAAGATATGAAGTCAGAATAGAAGATTTTTAAAGCAGACACATGAAAAGTTATTGATGGCGCATGATCCTTGGGAGAGTGTAAAAGGATGAAATCCAGATCAGGTGGAGAATCGGTTGGAGCTCTCATCTTTTTATACTATAGGGGAGAAGGAATAATGTTTGACAAGGCAAACATGTTTCCAATGATGGATGGGGTTTACCATGTACATCTCAGTTTTCTTTGTGAAGTAGCTTGACCCTTAAACAATTACTTCCAGGCAATGACTGATTGATTTTTTTTTTAGGTATGGTGGTTTTGTAATGTATCAGTTTGGCTATGCTGAACTACATTTCCCAGAATTTCATTTCTTGTATGTTTCTGATCATAGTGGGCCACAAGGTAGATTCTTGTGAGATTTGATGGGAAGCAGCAGCCATTTTGTAGCTCACACACATTGTTGCTGATCTGCTGACTCATCTCATTGGCATGAAGCAGAAACTGGACCTACTCTACCTTCCCCTGGATCCTCTCTCAGCTTCTCTGACTCCTAGAGGAGGTGTATATGTTTACTTGCATAGGAAGGGCCCCAACCACCAACATCAGAGGCAAAATGAACTGATACGGGTTTCAGTCTGTCCCTCTGAGTTCTAGCTTGTGCTGTGGTTCCAGTATGTTCTTGATATTCATCACTTTACATCCATCTTCCCTTCCTAACTGTCACCATCTGGACTCCAAGCTCCAGTGTCAGGTGAGAAGATTACAGTCTTACAGAGACTGCTTAACCAGTTCCAACAAATGAATAAGGCCAAACCCCTATAATATAATCTCCTCAGACCACACTTGCATTTATGCTAATGATATGACTCAAGACAAGGGCTATTCATGTCAGAAAAACAAACCAGATAATTAGGAGGTTGGGGTTTTGAACCACATGATATCAACCCTACCTCTGATCTCTGAGAGGGCCTGCAGATTGAGTTTAATTATGTGGCCAATGATTCAACCAATCATGCCTATATAATGAAATCTCAATAAAAGCTTTGGAGATGGAAGCTTAGGTGAACTTCCTGGTTGATAATCATATATCAAATAAGCCAGGAGTTTGATGCATCCTGAGGACATGGAAGCTTTGTATTTGGGACTCTCCTAGATCTTGTTCTATGTGTCTCTTCATTTGGCTGGTCCTGAATTGTATCCTATATAATAAAACTATAATCATAAGTATAGTATTTTCCCGAGTTCTGTGAATCATTCTAGCAAATTACTAAATCTGAGGGTTAGTGAAAGCCCATGAACGTGTAACCAATTTGTCAGAAGCAAGGGTGACCTGGGGACCCAGAAGCTTGTAGCTGGTATCTAGAGTCAGGGAAGTTGGGCTGGCCGAGTGGCGCGATGGTTGGGTGCTGGCTTGGGAGGCCAGTGGCCCAGGTTCGGGTCCTGCATGTTAGGGCCAGAGACACTGCCCTCAAAAAAAAAACAAAAAAAAAACAACACACACACAAAAAAAGTGAGGGAAGTCTTATGAGGGACTGTGCCCTTACACTGTGAAATTTGACCTAACTTCAGGTACTTAGTATTTGGATTGCATTATAAAGAAAAAATAGTACAATAAAACCCCAAGTGGACATCACCTAGCTTCAACAGTAATCAACTCATGGTCAATCTTGTTTCATCCATAACCCCCACCACTAGCTTACTTTGAAGCAAATCCATGACATGATATCATTTCATCCATAAATATTAAAGTGATAGTTCTAAAAAAATAAGCCCCCTCCATCTTTTCAATAACTACATATCATTAATTTATCTTTAGAAATTGACAGTAATTCCTTAATATAATTAATTACAGAATAATATTCACTCAGCATTCAAATTTCCCCTATTGTCTCAAAAGAATTTTTTTTACAACTGGTTTGTACAAATCGAGATCCAAACAAGTCCCCATATTGCATCTTGTCGATAGATTGCTTAATCTCTTTTAATCTGTATGTTTCCTTCTCCTTTTTTCCCTTGCCTTTTATTTGTTGAAGATATTGAGTGTTTTATCCAGTAAAGTAATATTTCTGAAACTTACAGTATGCACACTTCACCTGGGATCTTGTTAAAAAGTAGATTCTGCTTTAGAAAGATCTGGAGTGGGACCCAAGATTCTGCATTTCTAGCAAGCCTCACCAGGTGAGGCTGGTGCTGCTAGTTCACTCAGATGAGCAAACTCCAGAGCTTCCTGCATTCAGGATTTTGATGATTACATTCCTGTGATGTCATTTCCATGTTTCTCTGTCCTCTCTCTACTGGTGGTTAGATCTTCTGAATTAAGTATAAGCCCCTTGTGTGTAAAGCAAACTTCTCTTGTGTAACTTTTAATGCTTCTTCCAATATATACTTAAGCAATCTGAAAGGTTTTCACTGGTCTCTTTATAGTCCTCCCAACTCTTTTCTATATTCTCTGCAATTTAAAGTTTATACCCAATTTATGCTGATTGCACTAAGTAAAAATACTTTTTAGGGAAAGGAGGGAATATATTTGGTAGTTGTGAAGTTGGAGGATATGCCAATATGACATGAAAGAAGGCCTAGACTGGGCAGATGAAAAGAATAGAAGCAACTTTAAGATTTATTTGGGTAGAAGGAAAGGCTCTTGCACAGAGGAATGAGGCAAGATGAAGGTTGGATGATAAATATAAGTGGGGGCAGAGGGTATGGAAAACAGCTGCATACAGTGATTCTCAAAAGCCAGTCCAAAATCCCAGATGCATATGGGGGCCTGTGAAAAATAGTTTCCTGTTCTGACCCATCATATCAGAATTTTTGGAGAAAGAGCCCTGGAACATACGTGACAGGGACCCCCTGGAGATTCTGATGAAGAGTGGGTTTAGAAACCACTGAACTACATGTGATGCCTTACACTTCCATAGCGCCTATGGTTTACAGTGTATGTTCATTCTTGGTAGTCACTTGCTAGTCTGGATATATGTTACTTCATTTAATGGCTGAGACATTAAAGCACAGTGGTTAAGCACTTCAACAAATTTAACCTCTGGGAAGGAGTGTGGTGTTTACACTTTTATTTATGGCACCATTCACATACCAATTATGTTGGATTTTCAGATTAACTAGATGACCATAGAGTTGCCAGGCTCTGAAGAAATTGGAACTTGGACAATAAAAATGGAAATAAAATTTGTAAATGATTTACAAGTTTCAGTACTCTTTTCAGTCATGAAGCCAGACTTAACCCAAAAAAGAAAAAAGTGAAGGCAGAGGAATATTTGAACACAATGGCAACACTTTCTTGAGCCACCATGATCCATGGGTTCTTGACCTTCCTGTCTTCTTGGCTTGGTTGTTCCACACAGCCCGTAGTTTGCAGCAAACTGCTGGCTTGGTTGTGAATATTATCTTTCTATGGGCTTTGTTCATTCCGAGAGCAAACACAGGCTTTCAAGGATTTAAGGGAACCTTCTTGTTAAAATGTTTACATTATTTCCTCTTTATAGCCGCATATGCCAACTGCACACAGTGCTTCCTACTCTGCAGATTAAATCCCATTTCCTCTTTCCTTGACTCCAACACTCATCACTTCTTCTGATCCTGTCTGTTGCTTCTTTTCTTTTGTCACCCAAGTTCAGCCTGCTTTTGAGAGTGTGTTTATTGGCATTCTTAAGCATTCTGAAAACACCTGTAATGTTTTCATTACATTAGAACATTTTAGATGACAAGAGGAGTTGAATTGATGATGTTGATTTTTTCATTATAATTACTCTTTCAGTTAGCATGTCCAATAAATTTAAAAACCTGAACAGATTTTATAAATGCTCTGAAATACTGTTTTCCTCTTGGGACCAAATGACATTTTGTCAGAAATGGAATACTAACTTTATTCAATATTCTAAGCCAATAAAATTTAGGGAGGTAACTGATGCTACCTGTAAACTTATACATTGAAAAGTCATATAATGCCTTCCATTGCCAATTTCAAATGCTTTCTGAATTATCCACTGTATCATCTCCTCATTGGGTCAAATGTCAAGAGTAAGGGGAAAAACTCAAATCAGACTACTTAGGTTTGAATCTCAGAAGTTATTAACTGTAGCATTTTAGACAAAATTGTAAACCTCTTTAAGCCTCATTTTTATCATTTGTAAAACGGAGATAATATTAGTGCCTACTTTCAGAAGGATGTTGTGAGCACTGATTATTATAATCCATGTTAAGCACTTAACTAGTGTCTGTCTCATTATAAGTATTCAAGACACTTTAGTCACTAATATTTCTCCAAGGTTTGTTGATAAATATTCTGCTTTTGGGCCGGCCGAGTGGCTCAGTTGGTTAAGAGCTCGCTCAAGAGTGCGAGCTGAGCTCTGAGCAACAGCTGTTCGAGGCCAGTCCGAGCTGAGTTGCCGTTGAGCTGCCAACAGGTGGCAGGATGGCTCAGCTAAAAAAAAAAAATATTCTGCTTTTTAGCCCAGTATTATCATTAATTATAAAGTCATTTTTGGTAAGAATTTGTTGTCAAAAATATGATCACTGTGATAAGAGAAGACTAAACACATAATCAATACACTGAATTTAACTTTTCCTGACTTTTGATATTATTTAGTCCAATATGTTCCTTATTTATGACTCTTAGAGCCTTATTGAACATATGGACTGGCATTATAGATTGACCTTGCAATGACTGTTGTGAGCCAAAAAACAAACTAAGTCATATTATCCTGATATAAGAGTTGCCAGGTATTACCATCAAAAAGGAATTTCTGAAGCCCTGCTAATTTTAATGTTCTACTTAAAAAGAAAATGCCAAAACAAGTATTTGTTTGATATAAAACAAACTCTTTGAGTCTATGTATCCAAAGTCATTTGGTGAGGAAATATTCTTTAACTTTGTTTTAAAGTAATAAAATGCGCATGATAAAAAATTTATTTATTTTTTAAAGATTTTATTGGGGAATTGGGGGGAGGGAAACAGCTTTGGGGAATCGGGGAAGGGGAACAGACAAGTTGCTGTCTTTTTGTTCTTCAGTCTAGTTGCGGAGGAAGTTGCTTCACTGGCCCATGTTGGTATCCTCATTGCGCACTTCCCGGATGAGGCAGATCAGTCGCCGGCCTCTGGATGATCACTCACCGCGGCTATTGGCAGCTCATGCTGGCTGCCAGCCGCTCACGCTGGCTGCAGGCCACTCATTGTAGCCTATGGCAGCCCACTGCAGCAGGGGCTGCAGCCTACACCGTCGCCGGGGCTCGTACAGCCCAGCTCCAGGTGGAGCTGTTGTTAGCTGTAGAGGGCAGTGTCACTGGCCCTCATATGTGGGATCTGAATTGGGGCCGCTGGCATCCCAAGCCAGCTCTTAACCAATGCGCCACTCAGCCGACCCATGATAAAAAATTTAGAATAAACAAGGATGTAAAAGAAAAATGACAAGTCCCCCTACCCAAGCCTTCTCTCCATTCTCCAGAGGGAAAAAAAGACTGAAAATTATTTGTTTATTTTTCCAAAAGTTTGGTAATTCATATACATAGTATATATTCTGGAAACTCTGTAGTTCAGCTTGACCTCAGTGTTCTGCCAAATTCTGCTATTTGGCTTCATCTTTGGCTGTGGAAGATTGAATAGTCAAATGCCACTTTACCATCAATCCTGGCATTCTCAGTCTTCTGTATGATCAATTATCATCTAAGTCAGGGGCTCTGCAATTTATCACCCTCAAGCCAAATCTGGCTTCTCTCCTGTTTTTATAAGTAAAGTTTTATTGTCACCCAACAGACCCATTTGTTTAGATAATTGACTATGGCTGCTTTCAAACTAGGTGGCAGGGTTGAGTAATTTCAATAGAGACTGCCCTGGGACCGGCCAAGTGGCGAGTTGGTTGGGAGCTGGCTTGGGATGCCAGTGGCCCCGGTTCGGATCCCACATGTGAGGGCCGGTGACACTGCCCTCAAAAAAAAAAAGAGAAAAATAGAGACTGGTCTGAAAAGCTTAAAATATTTCCAATCTGGCCCTTTTTTTTTTCTTTTTTAGCTCAGCCATCATCCTGCCAACTGTTGGCAGCTCAGTGGCTGCTCAGCTCAGGCCAGGAATCCAATTGGCAACCCTGTTGCTCAGAGCTCACACTCTGGAGCAAGCTCTTAACCAATTGAACCGCTTGGTCAGCCCTCTCCGGTCTGGCCTTTTATAGAAAAGATTTGCCATCCCTGATTGGTTATTACCATATCTAATCAACATAATAACATAATCCATGATCCAAACAAGGCAAGTCATTGATTGCTAATATCAGAACAGTCACTTTTAAAACATAGTAGAAATTCTAGATATAATTTGGACAGAAACATCTTTCCAAGTGTTTTATATTGAAATTCTTTCCTTTAAAGTATAAGTTTGTACTTATCATTGCAAAAGAAAAGCATTGAAATAATTAATGTTGTAAAGTTGTTAAATTTGTGAACGAAAAGAAATTACTAAGAATTTTCAAATTTTTGGGCCGGTTGAGTGGTGCGTTGGTTAAGAGCTGGCTTGGAACGCCAGTGGCCCTGGTTCGAAAATCACATATGAGGGCCAGTGAACTGCCCTCTACAGCTAAGATGGTGAACAACAGCTCCACCTGGAGCTGGGCTACGTGAGTCCCAGCTACGGCGTGGGCTGCAGCCCCTGCTGCAGTGGGCTGCCATAGGCTACTATGAATGGCCGGCAGCCAGTGTGAGTGGCAGGCAGCTGGAGTGAGCTGCCAAGAGCCGCCGTGAGTGGTGTCCAAAGGCCGGTGACCGATCTGCCCCACCCGGGAAGAGCACAATGATAATACCAACATGGGCCAGTGAAGCAACATCCTCCACAACTAGACTGAAGAACAAAAGGACTGCAAGTTGTCTGTTCCCCTCCCCCAATTCCCCAATAAAATCTTTAAAAAAAAAAAAAAAAGAGATGAGGGAGAAGGGGAAAGGATTAGACAGCATAAATAGGTAACTACAGTATTGTCACAGGAATATGAAAGACAGTTTGGGGAATATAATGTTGTTAAAATTTTGTGAGGTGTCAGATGGTCACATGTTTTGTTAGGGAGATCACTTCATGGATGGAGTAGAGGCTTGATCACGGCACTGTATACCTGAAATTGATGTTGTATAATATTGTTTCCCAACTGTAATTGAATATATAGACAGTCACGGGATGTGGATTATATGGTGGAAGGTAGTCAAAGGAATTGTAATAGATAGTATGATATGCGGGGGAGGAGTGGGAGGGGAGAATTGGGGGAGGGGGGTTGTCACTTTGAGGGGTAAAAAGTATAACTATTGCACTGTGTTGTACACCTGAAACTAATTAAAAATTAATTAATTAATTAATTTAAAAAAAAAGAATTTTCAAATTTTTAAATAAGGCAAGTAAATAGGTCAACATTGTTAATGCAAATATTAAGACAGTTGAATAACTTTAGGAAAGAATAAAGTATTTTTTGAGTACACAAATGTTTATAAAAAATGAAGTATTACTTTAAAGGATAATGACAAATTAGGAGTATCAAAATTATATTATCTTTAGATTGGATAAAGAAACTGTGGTACATTTATACAATAAAGTATTTCTGTGCCATAAAAAAGAATGAAATCCTACCATTTGCAACAACATGGATGGACCTTGAGAATATTATGCTAAGTGATATAAGTCAGACTGAAAAAGACAAATACCATATGATCTCACTTATATATGGAATCTAAAGAACAGAATAAATGAGCAAGCAAAACAGAAATAAACTCAGAGATATGGAAAAAAAACACTCAGTTGCTAGGTGGGAGGGAGGAAAAGGTGAAGGGATTAGAAAGTGCAAATTAGTAGACACAATACAGTCATGGAGATATGAAATATAGTATGGAGAATATAATGAACAATGTTGTAAAGATTATGTAGGGTGCCAAATGGGCACTGGTCTTACCAAGGGGATCACTTCATAAACTGTGTAGATGCCTGACCAATACACTGTACACATTGAAGCTGAAGTAGAATAATATTGTATGCCAACTATAAATATATATAATATATATATATAATATATATATTATATATATTATATATATATTCATGAGATGTGCAGTATAAGATAAGGAAGATAATGGCATTCTAACAGCTATATAAGATGTCAGAGAGGTGGTAGGTTGAGGGAGGTGCTATCACTTTGTGAGAAGTGTAAATGTCTATTATGTTGCTTTGTACACCTGAAATTCATGTTTTTAAAAAAGTGGTGATAAGTATCAGTTTACTTGCATTTAACAGGAGAAAAATGTTTTAATAAGAGGACTGTAATTTCTAATTTCCAAATAAACTTTTTTTCCTTAAAAAACATTATATTGTCTTTAACTTGCTTTGTGAAGTGGGTGAACTAAATACACCTAAAGAATGTTATTTGTTATTAATTCCGATTAGACCATGATTACTTCAAAAAAATAATTCTATTTGGGAATTCCCCTCATCTTCCAAAGATGAATTAAATGCAGAATTCCAGCTTTGTTATCATTCAGATTTTTAGAAGAATGAAAACTGCGAAATCACATGTAACAATAACTATCGTATATTTAGACATAATAAAGATTATATGGAAGTATGCAGAAAAGGAGGTAACTCAAACACATTTTTTTCTCACTCTTCTTACTTTGAAAGGGCAGACTACATGGATGAACTTTAAGGACATTATGCTAAGTTAAATAAGTCAATCACAAAATACAAACACTGCAGGATTCTACTTATATGAGGTACCTACAGTAGTCAAAATTATAGAGATGGAAGGGCCGGCCGAGTGGCGCATTGGTTAAGAGCTGGTTTTGAGATGCCAGCGGCCCTGGTTTGGATCCCACATATGAGGGTCAGTGACACTGCCCTCTACAGCTAACTACAGCTCCAACTGGAGCTGGGCTGTGCGAGCCCCAGTGACGGAGTAGGCTGCAGCCCCTGCTGCAGTAGGCTGCCAAGGCTACATTGAGAGGCTGGCAGCCAGCGTGAGCGGCTGGCAGCCAGCACGAGCTGCCAATAGCCGCGGTGAGCAACAATCCAGAGGCCGGCGACTGACCTGCCTCATCAGGGAAGAGCGCAATGACGATACCAACAATGAAGCAACATCCTCCGCAACCAGACTGAAGAACAAAGACAACAACTTGTCTGTTCCCCTTCCCCAATTCCCCAACGCTGTTCCCCTCCCCTAATTCCCCAATAAAATCTTTAAAAAAAAAAATTATAGAGATGGAAAATAGAATGGTAGTTGCTAGGAGCTAAGGGGAAAGAGAAATAGGTAATTATTGTTTAATGGATATAGAATTTCAGTTTTGCAAGGTGATAAAATTTCTGCAGATGGATAGTTGATCGGTTGTGATAAGGGCCAAGAGAGTAGCCCCACCTCACTGAAAAACTTTGATTTTAAGTTTCCTTTTCCTTAAAGTTTCCTTTTTCCCAGTTTTTTTTATTTTAAATTTCCTACCCCTCTCTTTAATTATCCTGAAATTTCTGACTTATACTTGTTGATTGCAATCATTGAAACCTAATGTTTTTTCCAGCCTGTCCTGGGCCCAGCTCCTGGACAATTGACACCACCTGAATGACCAGTTGAATGGCCACAGGCTCCATAGAGCTGATGGATTTATTAATTAAAATTTATTTTTCCTCACTAAGGGGCCTTAGAGATACAGTTGATAGTCCAGCAAGATTACCAATCCCAACCAAATAAGCCAGCATGGTATTCCAGGTGGATCTCCAGCGAGACCCCTTCCTCTCATCTAAGATCAGATAAGGCAAGAGTTCGGTGCATCCTCCAATAGGCAGCAACACCTCTACACCCCTGCCCAGCAGGAAGCAGATACAGAAGGAAAGACCTCCTGTCCCTCAATTTCCCTTAGAAATTTTTTTGGGATCACGTCTCTTAAGGGGAAAACAAGGCAGGCAGTTAGAGGCAGGCATTGGGTCTCTGAATTCCTGCACATCCAACAAAATCTACAGAATGCGACCACCCAAAAGACCTCCCCTCTCCACCCCAAACTTCCCCTTTTTCATTGTGGTTATCCACCTCTATGAGGAAACAAATGGGTACAAAATGGATTAGACCAGTCACTCACACTTGTGTAGGAAAGGCCAAAACGACCTTCATTTCACCTGGGCCTTATTATACCATCATTATAATATCATACATATGCCCAGAAGTTCATTAATATGATCATACACTGAACTCTGGTAAGGAAGATGTGCAGACTAAAAAGATGAGGTAATAGCCTCTTGTCAATCACAGGTGTCAATCAAGTGATCCCACACCCAGAGAGGAACAGCCCATTCTAGAGAAAAAAAGGGATAAAAACTCCAAGTCCAGGCCAGTCAGCGTCTTTTGAGCTCTTTCTTTTGCTTGGCCAGCTCCAACTTTTTGGAGTACACTTTTTCTCCTAATAATGACACCCTTGGTCCTGTCCCTTGCTTTTGGACCGTTGGACCTTTGAGCTTCTATTTCTTTGAAGTGTGCTTTTTCTTCTAACAAACTGCTTTTCCAGTACTTTACCTTGGCATTTCATTCAATTCTTTGCTCAAGACACCAAGAAACTGGACACTGCACCCAGGAGGTCCTGCACTTGAGTAACAGTTGCACAATATAAATGTACTTTTTGCCAGTGAACTGTATGCTTAAAAATGGTTAAGACAGTAAATTTTATGTTATGTGTATTTTACCAAAAATTTTAAAAAGATTCTGTGAAAATGCTGTTGTGGCTGCTTGCCCTAGGGTCGTGAAAAAATTCACGACTCAGGTAGAAATACAGAAGGAAGATTTATTAAAGTTAGAGGAGGGTCACCTGGGCAGAGTCTGCTGGAAACTACTGCATCAAACTACTGCATAGTCTTTGTTTGTCCGAAGTTTTATATTTTGTAACCAGGATGTAAATTGCTTTGGTCTGTAATGGAATTTTCTATTGAATTTGCCTTTGTCCATTAGGGTTGGGAAAGTGGTTAAACTGGTTATTGAAATCTTTGCATACATTATGTAGATTAAAATTGGAGCCAGGAGTGGATCCCATACAGATGCAAAAACTCTCCCAAATCACAGGGCCAGCACTGGGCAGGAGTAAATAGAACCACTGAAACTGGTATGCATAGTAAATGTATAGGAAACAGAATAAAGAAAAGAAAGCTTTCAAAAAGTCCGAAGCTGAATTACACTTGTTAATTCAAATTATACCAGAGATCCAAATCCCAAAATTGAAGATTTAGTGCCACCTTTACAACCCCCTATCTTAACAAACACTTCAAGAGAATTCTTTATAGCTTTGAATTTATCAAACTCAAACATTTAAGCAGAAGCTTATTGAAATTGCTCTTGATTGTCAACCATTTTCAAAAACTGAAGTAAGCAGATTCTGGAGAATTGATCAATCTATAAATCTTAGGTATAAAGTTCCTTCTGGAAAACTACTTTCTGAATTGTATTGTGCGAAACAGAGAAAAAAAAAGAAAAAGAAAAAAGATCTTATTAAATTAAATGTACCAGTTGAAAGAGAATGCCTAGTTCCATGTTGCAAATCTGCAATACAATGACCACAGGTGCTGGTGACTATCTGGCCTTGCTGTGGAAGGACTGCCCCTGTACCATGATGGCAATCTCTAAATATGTGACTCCTAAATTTTTAACTAATATTTGAATTTTTAAATAAAATTTCAGACTTATTCTTTGAAACCATGAGTTCATTCTATCATGGCATAATCTTTTTCAGATTTAGTTTTAATTGAATATTGACTTTAACAGCCAGCCATTTGGAATTCAGCCAAACTGTGAAGTTGGTGTTGAAGCTCATATACAATTGTACATATTTTTAAAATGTACATGAATGAGACCAAAGTATACATGCCATATTTAATTTTTAATGAGTAATATATCTTGGATATCCTTCCATACTAGGCTATACCATCTGTAGATACTTATCCAAGAGAAATAAAAACATATGTCCATATCAGACTTGCACACCAATGTTCATAGTATCTCCATATATGGCTTGATCAAAAAACATAACCAATGTTTAACCCTCCATCAGGCTCAACTGATCTCACAGATTCATTGCACACAAAGATGCCGCTATGAAATACATCTTTACTAAGTCACTGGTGATAGGTTACGGTAGAGGGGGGAAGATACAGGAGCAATGAGTCACGATACTTAAGTTAACTGCTAGATATATGAAAATTTGTGTGCAATGAATCTGTGAGATCAGTTGCTCCCAACTGAGGGTTAAATTTTTAAAAATTTAGTACATTAAAAGACACATTGCCATTAATCCCCTTCAAAATACTCCCCCTTGCTTCTAACACACTTGTCCTGTCGTTCTTGCCACTTTCTGAAGCAGTTCTGGAGGTTCTCTTTTGTTAGTGTCTTTAGTTGCACTGTCATGGCTGCCTTGATGCCCTGAATCATTTTGACTTTGGGGAAGAGCCAGAAGTCACACAGTGCCAGATCCAGTGAATAAGGTGGATCAGGACACATCGTAATGTTTTTATTTCACAGAAATTGCCAAATACCAGAAGCGATGTGTGACACAGAGTGTTGTCATGATGGAAGATGATTTACACTTTAAAACACACCTTCTCCCAGCTGTAGCTCACACCCGACTGATTGAACTGAACAAGTTGAAACTTGTCACACACTGTTACCAAGGTTTGATGTACCGCTTCCTATATTGAAGATCCCTGCCTTTCCATTGGATGGCACTCGGCAGCAGCATTCACCATAGTTTGTGATTGCAACAGACAGGCTCCTTGTCATACATTGTTTCTGGTACAGCAATTTCCATTCTTTTGGTACATCATTCCAAAATTAAAGGTAACATTTTTAATCAATTTAGGACATCGAGGCAGCCACAACAGTGCAACTAAAGACACACATGAAGGAACACCTCTTGTAAATGCAGAAGTCAAACATGACTTGTATTCATCTTTTGTTATTGGTATCTACTGAGTATTACAATTTTAATACAGTTTTTTCCTTTCTTAAAATGTGTATACATTTTTTGGCACTGTGTGTGTGTGTGTGTGTGTGTGTGTGTGTGTGTGTCTTTTTACAACTTTGTAATCCTCTTCTTTAATATACTTTCCTTTAGGTTTTTTTTTTTTTTTTTTTTTTTTGAGGGCAGTGTCACTGGCCCTTATGTGTGGGACCCGAACCGGGGCCGCTGGCTTCCCAAGCCAGCGCTTAACCACCACACCACTCGGCCGGCCCTAATATACTTTCCTTTAGTTGTTTAGACTTCCTTCTCTATTTAAATGGAGTCAGCACCCATGAACTTTTCTGTAACTACAGATTCTCTAGTTTAGTGGTTCTCAAACTGCTATGTCTTTGTTCAAACAGTCAGGCAGGAGGAATTCCCACTTACTCAGCCTTTTTGTTCAATTCAACTGATTGGAGAAAGCCTACCCACACTGGGGAGGGAAATCTACTTTACCCAGTCTACTAATTCAAATGTTAATCTCATCCACAAACACCTCACAGACACATCCAGAGTAATGTTTGACCAAACCTTTTGGGCATCTTGTAGCCTGGTCATATTCACAAATAAAGTTAACTATCACACGTTGCAATCTTAGCCTTCTGTTGCCTTAGCTTACTTTTCATTTCTTGTTTCATTGAATTTATATACAGTAAAGCCTTGGATTGTGAGTAACTTGGTTTTCAAGTGTTTCACAACACAGGCAAACATTTCTAATATACATTAATATGGTAAACAAGCAATGTCTTGCAATGTGAGTAGTTTGTTTCCAGAATGAATTATGCTCGCAAACCAAGGTATTACTGTACTTTTTAATTTTTTTCATAGAATAAAAGCCTTTTTGTGGGAATTTTTCTTTATATTTCTAAGATACATTTCTTTCCACATACATTTTAAATCTTTTGTTCATTTTCTTTTTCTATCATAGTCATAGTGTTTTCGCTTTATTTTCATGCAATGTTCTTCTCCATCTTCCTATTTAATATTTGGGAACTATCCCGATTTCCTATTTTCACATTATATTGTGTATGAATTCTTATTTACTATCTTTTCCACATGGATCTGGGACTTGTTTGTCTTCCTCTTAGAAATTCAGGTGAGGAGAGACTTTTGTGTTCTCTCTTCTCTCCATTGCCTGAGGACTCGTTGAAAGGAGCATCTATTAGTTAAAATTAGACTTGACTAAAGAGAAAGTTCAAAGTAACCATGGTTTAAAACAGAAAAAAGTTTGCTTCTCTCTCAGTTAGAAGCCTACACAAGCCATCGAGTTGGTATAATACTCCCCTGTAGTGTTAGAGTTTCACCATGTGGTCCCAAATGGTCACTCTAATTCCAGACATTATATATGCTTTATAATTAGAAAGAAAGAGAAAAAAAGAGGAAATGGGAATGCTCACTCTATTTAAGTATCTTCCCATAAGTCGTACGCATAACTTCAGCTTATATCCCATTACCCAGAACTTAAACCCTATGTGATTGCATCAAACTACAAGGGTGGCTTGAAATGTTTTTTGTTTGTTTGTTTGTTTGTTTGTTTGTTTTAAAGATTTTATTGGGGAATTGGGGAAGGGAACACTGTGTTTTTCCAGGACCCATCAGCTCCAAGTCAAGTTGTTGTCCTTCAATCTTAGTTGTGGAGGGCGCAGTCTCAGCTCCAAGTCCAATTGCCACTTTCAATCTAGTTGTGGGGGTGGGGGTGGGTGGCTGGAGGCTGGGTGCGCAGTTGGCTAGAGTGCAAGCTCTGAGCAACAGGGTCACCGGTTCAATTCCCACATGGGCCAGTGAGCTGTGCCCGAGCTGAGCTGTCAATGAATGGGTGGCCAAGTTGCCATTGGGCGGCCGGATGGCTCAGATGGTTAGAGCACGTGCTCTTAACAACAAGGTTGCAGGTCGATTCCTGCACGGGATGGTGGGAATTACAGACAGTGACTGTCTGCAAGGATGAGGGGAGGGTGGAAGGAGAGGAGAATCTTCACCTGGGGCCATGGGCTCTCATGATTGGTAGACCTGGTCATTGTTCTTTTGTTATCCTTGGGTTAAAACTTCTGTACAGGGCCGGTGGAGTGGCATGGTGGTTAAGCGTTGGCTTGGGAAGCCAGCAGCCGTGGTTTGGTCCCACATATGAGGACCAATGACACGGCCTCAAAAAAAAAATTAAAAACAACAACAACAACAAAAAACTCCTGTACCAAAATTTATTACACTTTAGTTAAGATTTGAACCACAAAGCCTTATTTCTGGCCAAGGAAAAATGTAGGCATTTACTTCCTCCTCTTTACCCCTGTTTCACCTGCCAATGCCTACCCCTGGCAGCCTTACCACTCCCCTACTGATGGAGGAACAAAAAGATAAATGAAGCATGTGGGTTTTGATAATATGTAGTCAGGAAGGAGGGTCTTCAAATATTACTTCCTGAGCATTTCTTCTGTTTTGTTTACTTCAGTTAATTTCAGAGGAGATTCTGTGATTTAGCTTCACAAGTTTCTCCTCATACTCAAAGTCCTCTTCAAGCATCCATAGATAGAGACAAAATATGTAATTGTATATTGAGTGGATAAATTTATCAGAATAGGAAAACCTATCTCTTTAATGGTTCTCATGTCCCGCTAATGGAAGCTCTGGTAATTCAGGCTGATGTGCAATGGCTCTTACTTGTCCAAAGATATACAGTTATATCTTTCAAAGGAAGCTAACTATCACATAATTTATAAAATTAAAATTTTCCCTAGAAGTGATAATACTCTCCTCTCCTGTGCTGTCAGTTTTTTCCCATCTCCTAACCCTGTTGATTATGGTAACCTGCAAGTATTTTTACTTCATAAATGAAGACATCTTATGGCACTTTAAAATAGACAGTCGGGCCGGCCGAGTGGCGCATTGGTTAAGCGCTGGTTTTGGGATGCCAGCGGCCCCGGGTCGGATCCCACATGAGGGCCAGTGACACTGCCCTCTACAGCTAACAACAGCTCCACCTGGAGCTGGGCTGTGCGAGCCCCGGTGATGGTGTGGGCTGCAGCCCCTGCTGCAGTGGGCTGCCATAGGCTACAGTGAGTGGCCCACAGCCAGCGTGAGCGGCTGGCAGCCAAGCGTGAGCTGCCAATAGCCGCGGTGAGCGACATCCAGAGGCCAGCGACCGATCTGCCTCATCCGGGAAGAGCGCAACGACGATACCAACAGTGAAGCAACATCCTCCGCAACTAGACTGAAGAACAAAAAGGCAGCAACTTTGTCTGTTCCCCTTCCCCGATTCCCCAACGCTGTTCCCCTCCACCAATTCCCCAATAAAATCTTTAAAAAAAAAATAAAATAAAATAAAATAGACAGTCAAGGAAGCTTCAAAAACTATCTTACTGATGGATTTTATTGATGATACTCATTTTCTGTATTTTCCTTCTTAGACAGCTGTCTCCTAAAATATCAGACTGGCCTGTAGTGAATCTGGCTCAGTTGAAAGGCCTGATTAGAGTGAATAATAATGATAAATATAACAATTATTAATATATTAATTAATACATTAATTAAATAATATATTAATATATTAATTAATATATTAATTATATATTTATAATATATTTAATTAATATATTGATTAAATAATATATTAATATATTAATTAATATATTATTGATGATAAATATAACAAATATAATTAATATATATTGAGCCCTAACCAATAATACCCTTGCTTAAGCACAGCTTAGTGCTACACAGAAGTAGAAATATTTATTCAAAATTAGATTCTTTAAATTGAGTGTGAAAATTTTCTTCCTCTATCCTCCTCATTTTAATGCAACATTTATGTTGTAAATATTCCCCTTCCCCTGCAAATTATAACACTAGCCTCATTGTCCAGAAAGCTATCACATATTGCTCACTCACTTTCTTACCCATGTTCCTGAGAGGAAGACAAAGTTGCAGCTTTCCTGTTTTGTACTTCTGTTTCTATTGCCTCCACTACCTCTTTGAGTCACTCAGATGCACCATAATATGGTTGGTGACCATAGCAATTTGATTTGTCATTAACACTATTCAGTAACTTTGCTTTTGGGGGCAAAGGGAATTCACTTTATAGCTATCTTTTGGATGTTTAGAGATAAGTAAAGATTTTTTTTCCTTTTTTTTCCCCCACCAGAATAACGTACCTTCCAGGGGAATGTATTAGTAATTCTGGTTTTCATTTAAATGTCTGCCAAAATCATGAGATATCAGTTGTAGTCTTTGTTTTGTCCCAAGGTCAGAAATCCCAATTTATAGGAAATTGGATAGAAGTAGAAATCTATCAAGAAGAGCAGTGATTGCTTTAACACAAGCCCTGCAATGATCAAGCCTTGATCTGGGGAGACATCACACCTCTGGGAGAGCAGAAACAAGAAGGGAACTCATGTTAGCTTCTCACCTCCTAATTCTTGTTTCTACAGCAAAAGATCATTTGTGTCAGCCTAACATTCTATATCTAACCACAGCATTCTGGTATTCTTTTACCACCTCTAGAATGTTTGTGTTTCTTGTTCAACAGGATAAAAAATATTTATGAAGGTTAGTTTAAAGGATGTGGTGCAGTGAGGAAATAAGATTTTAAATACATTAATCCTCACTTATTTTGTTGATAGGTTATTAGAAACTGCAACCTTAACCAAAACGATGTATAACAGAAGAAATTTTACCGTAGGCTAATTGATATAAACAACAGTTAAGTTCCTAAGGCATATTTCTGGTCACAAAAATATCATAAAACTTCTAAATAAAGACGCAAAGCCCTTCTAATATTAAACATTGAACAAAATGAGAGCTATCCATATATGTAAGAAAGATGAATAAAAACAAGTAAGATAACCAACATGGAGTAGTAGATAAATGCTGTGTTTGCCTTCTCTCACAACCTCATCAAAATTGAAGCTAATCTACAAGACAACCATTGTTGAGAATCATATAAAATCAAGCTGAACTGAAGCCTTTCAATTAAAGACATGGAGAAGAAGCCATCTTCAGACTGATAGGAAGGGAAGAAATGCAGAACAGGCTGGTCCCACACCAGTGTGTGAACATTGATCTGGAGGGACATTTCGGCTGTGGGGGTCCCTCCCATTCCCCAGAGGAGCAAGAGATCCCAGGGTTCCTGTGCCGAGGAGAGTAGTACCCATAATTTCTGGTTGTGGAAACAAGCACAGATTGTGACTAAGTGAGACAGTGCGGCTGCACTCATAGGCGCTCCTCTTAAAGGGACTGCGCGCGGACTTACCCACCAATGGAATCACTTACTCTGAGCTCCAGCTCTGGGGCAGCTGCTGGAAAGGCAGCAGGGAGGGACGTATGGTGGAGAACTGAGTTGTCTGGCTTGGAATAGGAACTGGAGATGCGGCTTTCTCCTGGATGAGGGAGCCGGCAGAGGCCATTTTTTGTGTGTGTGGATCCCTCCTCCACACAGGCAGCCACCATATCTGAGTCTCTGCCATTTGTTCACCACACCTTGGAGATTCAAGACCTGGCCCTGCCCAACTTTTGGGCACACCTAGGCAGCTTTCAGTGGCTTTTTCATGCAGACCTCCTGCCTTAGCTCAAGCTCAGACTTTCCTAGGGTCTCTCAAAGATTCGTGGAACCCAGACAAGCAGCATCTGGCTTAAGTATGTCCTGTACCTTTAGATGAGCAGCCCCAAGCAGGCACTAGCGGCAGCCAGCCTTAGTTCGTGGCTTGACCTCTCAAAGTGCTTCCAAGCACAGCACGGGTGGCAGCCATCTGCAGATTTCCTTCTGGTTCCCACTGGGTGGCCCCTGGTGGGGCATAGGCTGTGGCTGTACTAGACCTACAGCAGATCACCTCTAAGGTGGTCCTGGGGTTGGCGCCCCCTGTGGCAATCTTCAAAATTAGATGGAGTATCACCCAGTCACCTCCAAGTATGACACATCCAAGGGGCAGATTGAGCAGTCTCCAGAGTCCTGCAGAGGCAAATCCTGCTCCATAGGATCAGTCCCTGTACCACAACTCTTCCACTGTAGTCAAGGCCAGTCCATGCAACCAGTGAGCCCAAGGGTCAGTCCCTTTCACTGATGGACAATTATCAACCAAGGCTCAACTATAAGAGGAGGGCCCACACAATCCACAAGTGACACACCTAGAGCACATGGCTCAGGTGACCAAAAAGATTGCTGTACTGAATTGCACAGCACACTTACTACATAAGGCCACTCTAAGAAGACTGGAAGACACAACATCCCTACCTAATACATAGAAAATAACACAAGGAGGCAGCCAAAATGGGGAGACAAAGAAACATGTCCCAAATAAAAGCACAAAACAAAGCTCCAGAAAAAGAAGTAAGTGAAATGCAGATAAGCAATGTATCAGATGCATAGTTCCAAACACTAATAAGAATGCTCAATGATCTCAGACAGAACTTCAACAGAGAGATAGGAAACAAAAATGGAGATGGAAACCAGGAAAGAGAACCAGTCAGAAATAAAGGATACAATAATGGAAATGAAGAATATATTGCAGAGACAGAGTTAATTTGCAGGAAGAGGAGTTCCACGATAGCTGGCAGTAGAAATTATAGGACTCTCTTTGCTCAACTTGGTGAGGCTAAAGACAGTTAGAGAATCAGTTGCTGCCCTGTGGAGCTGGCACATGGACTCCCTCGCTGGGCCCAGCCAAAGACGCACAAGAATCATCACACCCAGAGGCCAGCGCTAGACCAAACCGAGCATTACCCGGTTTGACCTGCAAGATACACACCCAAAAGGAATTCTCTACAGGCACAAGAGCCCATAGGGGCCAAACCTTTCATCTGAGGGGTCAGCCCTCACACAGCAACTCATACACTGTGGACACAGCCAATTCTCACAGCTAGTCAGCCTGGGAGTCATCCCACCTACTGACAAGCCACAAAAGCTCAACTTCAACAGGAGAAGACACACAACACAAGGGATACCTCTGGAGCACAGGAGAATAGGGAAACTGAGCAATGCAAATATGAGGGACACATACCACAGAAGTCCATGCAGCAAAGATTGAGAGAACTAAGGAATCTACCTAATACATCAAAGCAAGCACAAAGAGTCAGCCAAATGGGGAAACAAAGAAACCTGTCCCAAATAAAAGATCAGAAGAAACCTCCAGAAATGGAGCTAAATGAAACAGAGGCATCAAACCTTTCAGAGACAGAATGTAGAACATTGATGATAAGAATGTTTAAGGAACTTAGCGAAGACATAATGAAGGATAGAAAAATCATGAAAAGCAACCAGTTTGAACTAAAGAATACAATAGCTGAAATTAAGAACACACTTGAAGGAATCACCAGTAGATTAGATAAAACAGAGGATCAGATCAGCGATTTAGAAGACAAAATAGCAGAAATCACCCAGTCAGAACAACAAAAAGAAAAAAGAATAAAAACAATGAAAATAGTTTAAGAAACTTGTGGGACAACATCAAGCAAAACAACAAACTCATCATAGGAATACTAGGAGAAGACAAGGAGTAAGGGATAGAGAACATATTTGAATAAATAATGACTGAAAACTTCCCTACCCTAGTGAAGGAAATCAACATAGAAGCCCAGGAAGTGCAGAGATTTTAAAACAAGCTGAACCCAAACAAGCCCAAGACACATCATAGTTAAAATGGCAAAGGTTGGGTCGGCCGAGTGGCGCAGTGGTTAAGCGCTGGCTTGGGAAGCCAGCGGCCCCGGTTCAGTCCCACATATGAGGGCCAGTGACACTGCCCTCAAAACAAACAAACAAACAAACAAATAAAATGGAAAAGGTTAAAGACAAAGACAGAATCCTAAAAGCAGCAAGAGAAAGACAGAAAGTTACATACAAAGGAACTCCTACAAGCAGGAAATGTTCAAAGTGATGAAAAACAAAGGCCTACAACCAGATTGCTCTACCCAATAAGGCTATCGCTTAAAATGGAAGAAGAGATACAGAGCCTCTCAGAAAATAATAAGGTAAGGAATTCATTACCACCAAACCAGCACTGCAGGAAATATTAAAAGGGTTTTTTTAAATAGAAGAAAGACAAAAACAACTAACAAAGGAAGAGCGGAAATAGGAAACACAAAATGGCAATAAATATGTACCTATCAGTATTCACTTTAAATGTGAATGGGCTAAATGCTCCAATCAAAAGACATAGAGTGCCTGAGTGGATAAGAACACAGGACCCACGCATATGCTGTTTACAGGATCGAAAGACACACACAGACTGAAAGTAAAGAGATGGAATAAGATATTTCATGCAAATGGAAATGAGAAAAAAGCTGGAGTAGCAATACTTATTTTGGACAAAATAGACTTTAAAATGAAGACTACAATAAAAGACAAAGAAGGGCACTATGTAATAATAAAAGAATTGATCCAACAAGAGAACATAACCCTAGTAAACACCTATGCACCCAACATAGGAGCTCCTAAATACATAAAACAGTTTATAACTGACATAAAGTTGGATACCATCAGTAGCACTATCGTAATAGGGACTTCAACACCCCATTGTCACCAATGGACAGATCCTCCAGACAGAAAATCAACACTTTAGACCAGCTGGATTTAATGGATATTTTTAGAGCATTTCATCCCAAAGCAAAAGAATATACATTCTTTTTAAGTGCACCTGGAACATTTTCCAAGATAAACCACATGGTAGGCCACAAAACAAGTCTCAATAAATTTAAGAAGATTGAAATCATATCAATCGTCTTCTCTGACCACAATGCTATGAAACTAGAAATCAACTACAAGAAGAAATCTGGAAAACACACAAATACATGGAGGCTGAATAACATGCTACTAAATAGCGAGTGGGTCAAAAATGAGATCAAGGAGGAAATCAAAATATACCTCGAGACAAACGAAAATGAAGACACAACAATCCAAAATCTGTGGGATCCAGTGAAAGCAGTGCTAAGAAGGAAGTTCATAGCAGTGCAGGCCTACCTAAAGAAGGAAGAAAAATCTCAAATCAACAGACTATCTTTACACCTAAGGGAAGTGGGAAAAGAACAGCAAAACAAGCCTAAAGGGAGTACAAGGAAGGAAATAATAAAGACCAGAGCAGAAATAAATGAACTAGAGACCAAAACAACAATACAAAAGATCAATGAAACCAAGAGTTGGTTTTTTGAAAAGATAAACAAAATTGACAACCCCTTAACCAGACTCACCAAGATACAGAGAGGACCCAAATTAATAAAATCAGAAATGAAAGAGGAGAAGTGACAACAGATACCACAAAAATACAGAAAATATTAAGAAAATACTATGAGTAACTAATGCCAACAAATTCAACAATCTGGAAGAAATGGATCAATTTCTAGAAGCATACAATCTACCAAATCTGAACAGACTGATTACTACTAAAGAAATTGAATCAGTAATCAACAAGCTTCCAACAAACAAAAGTCCTGGACCAGATGGCTTCACAGGTGAATTTTACAAAACATCCAAAAAAGAATTAGTACCTATTCTCCTCAAACCATTCCAAAAAATACAGGAGGGAAGGCTCCCAAGCACATATTACAAGGCCACTATTACTTTGATCCCAAAATCAGATAAAGATATTACAAAAAAAGAAAACTACAGGCCAGTATCTCTAATGAACATAGATGCAAAAATCCTCAACAAAATACTAGCAAATCGGATTCAGCAACAGATTAAAAACATCATACAGGGCCGGTCCAGTGGCTCGGTTGGTAAGAGCGTGAGCTCCGAATAACAGGGCTGCTGGTTTGATTTCCACATGCGCCAGTAAGCTGTGCCCTCTACAGCTAAGATTGTCAACAACCGCTTGACATGGAGCTGGGCTGCCCGTAGTGGCCAGAGATGGCATAGGCTACAGTGGGCTGCCGTGGGCTGCCATGAGCTTCTGTGGCTGGTTGGCAGCCAGGTGAGCAGCTGTCTAATGGCCAGCAACCAACTGCCTCAGCCGGGAAGAGCGCAATGATCCCAATACCAACATGGGCCAGTGAAGTGGCATCCTCCACAACTAGACTGAGGAACAAAAGGACAACAACTTGGCTGTTCCCCTTCTCCAACTCCCCAACACTGTTCACCTCCCCCAATTCCCCAATAAAATCTAAAAAAAAAAAACAAAAAACAAAATACCCCACCACGATCAAGTGGGATTCATTCCTGTTATGCAAGGTTGGTCCAATAACCACAAATCAATTAACATAACACATCACATTAACAAAATGAAAATAAAAATCATATAATCATATCAATAGATACAGTAAAAGCATTTGACACAATCCAGCAGCTACTTATGATAAAAACTTAGCAAAGTGGGAATAAAGGGATCATATCTCAACATAATAAAGGCCATATATGATAGCCCACAGCTAACATTTCATTCAACGGGGAAAGGCTAAAACCTTTCCCCTTAAGATCAGGAACAAGACAAGGCTGCCCACTTTCACCACTTCTATTCAACATAGTTCTGGAAGTTCTAGCCACAGCAATCAGACATGAAAATGAAATAAAAGTCATCCAAACTGGAAAGAAGGTAAAATTGTCATTATATGTAGATGACATGATACTATATAGAGAGAATCCCGAAGACTCCACCAAAAAACTATTAGAACTGATCATGAATTTAATAAACTAGCAGGATACAAAATTAATATTCTGAAATCAGTTGCCTTTGTATACACCAATAATAAACTATCAGAAGAAGAAATCAAGAAGTAAATCCCATTTACTAATCCTTCAAAAACAATAAAATATCTAGGAATAAATTTAACCAAAGAAATAAAAGACCTGTACTAAGAAAATTATAAGACACACTGAAGAGAGAAATTAAAGAAGATGCAAATAAATGGAAATACAAACCGTGTTCATAGATAGGAAGCATTAATATAGTTAAAATGTCAATACTACATGAAGCATTTCCAATCAAACAACCAATGACATTTTTCTCAGAAATAGAACATATAATCTTAAAATTATATGAAACCATAAAAGATCCTGAATTGCAATGGCAATTTTGAGAAATAAGAACAAAGTGGGAGGTATCACGCTACCCAACATCAAATCATACTACAACATTATAGTGATCAAAACAGTATGGTACTGGTATGAAAGCAGACACATAGATCAATGGTAGAGAATAAAGAGCCCCAATATATATACACCCATATATGGTCATTTAATCCATGACAATGGAAGCCAGAATTTATACTGGAGTAAAGATAGTCTATGTAATAAATGATGCTGGGAAAATTGGACTGACACATGCAAAAAATGAAAATGGGCCACCTACTTATGGCATATTCAAGAACAAAATCAAAATGCATTAAACACTTCAATGTTAGACCTGAAGCCATAAAACTCCTAAAAAGAAAACAAAATTCCAAGAAAAAACATACCCAGACATTACCCTGAGTAATATTTTTACTGATATGTCCTCTTAGGCAAGGGAAATAAAAGAAAAAATAAACATAAGGGATTACATCAAACTAAAAGTTTTTTCACAGCAATGGAAACCATTAATAAAACAAAAAGGCAGCCTAATTGCGGGGGACCAGCCTCCGCTGACCAGGGTTTCCCTCAGGTGGAGTCGGCGTCGGCGAGGGAGGAAAATAAGGGAGACAGTGGAGACACCGGGGGAGTTAAAGAGAAAAGGAAAAAAGTGTCACACTTTATTACCAGAGCATGTTCTTTTTATAGGGATACTTGACCATTGCCTCAATCACATGAGTTTGGTGGTTTCTGGTTCCCAGGATTTACTCAGTCTTTACTTATCTCTACATATCACCTAAAGAGTGGTTGCCATGACTATCTAGCCATTATCCCAAATTCCAGCAGCTATACTCACAGGGCTATACTAAAAGGACTAGTAGTGGCTGTGTTTAGGGTAAAACCATCTAAAATCTATTCCTATGTAAATAAAATACTTAACATCTTTTGTCCTAGGAGGGCTACATCTGCTTCTCAGTCAAAGCTTCAGTATCTGTTAAAGAATTTAAACAAAGTTGTTAATTAACATACCCTATGGTCAGGGAGGAGCTGCCTCTTACCAGAACTCTCATGGCCTGAAGACCTTTGATCTTTAAGGAGACTATTCACAGCAGGTCCCTTAGGCCACAGGCAGGCTTCTTGGCCTATGTTGTCAGAGGTCTGTGCCTCAGTTTCCAAGGGGTTTGAGACCCCAATATCTCAGTTCAGGGGTCCCCTCGGGTTGTAGCCTGTTTTAGGGAGTTTCCTTCTCTTTAGGAAATCTTGCCCCGTCGCTGGCTTACACAACCAGATATCATCAGGGTACCACAAGAACTTGTCACAAATGCAGTGAATATATTGTCTCCTATAGGAGGAAAGGCACATGGGTTCATAGAAGCAGGAGACATTACACGACTAACCCTAAGGCAGCACTCCTAATATCCAGTGCTGAGCAGGGCAGTGTGACCTTGTCAGATGTCGGCCCCCAGCACCTAATGAATGGGAGAAGATATTTGCCAACGATATAGCTCATAAGGGGTTAATATCCAAAATTTATAAAACACTCATGCAACTCAACACCAAAAAAACAAACAACCCAATTAAAAAATGGGCAAAGAATATGAAGAGACATTTCTCTGAAGAGGACATACAGAAGGCCAATAGGCATATGAAAAAATGCACAACCTAGCTAATCATTAGAGAAATGCAAATAAAAACCACAATGAGATACCATCTCACTTCGGTCAGAATGGCTATCACCAATAAATCAACAAATAACAAGTGCTGGCAAGGTTGTGGAGAAAAGGGAACCCTGGTGCACTGTTGGTGGGACTGCAGGTTGGTGCAGCTATTATGGAAATTCGTATGGAGGTATCTCAAAAAACTGGAAATGGAACTACCTTTTGACCCAGCAATTCCACTTTTGGGTATCTATCCAGAGAAACCCAAGATGCTAATTGAAAAAAATATATGCACTCCTATGTTTATCTCAGCACTATTTGCAATAGCCAAGACTTGGAATCAACCAGAATACCCATCGGTTGACAACTGGATTAAGAAACTGTGATACATTTATACAATGGAGTATTACTCAGCTATTAAGAAGAATGAAATCTTACCATTTGCCACAATATGGATGGCCCTAGAGAACACCATGCTAATGAAATAAGTCAGTCAGAGAAAGACTATATGATCTCACTTATATGTGGAATTTAAAGAACTGAATGAATGAGCAAAGTAAACAGAAAGAGTCTCAGAGATATAGAGGAAAAAATGATGGTTGCTAGTTGGGAGGGGGGTGGGGATGAGGGAGAAGGGGAAAGGATTAGTCGACATAAATCGGTAACTACAATACTGCCACAGGGATATGAAAGACAGTTTGAGGAATATAATCAATAATGTAAATATTTTGTAGGGTGTCAGATGGACACATGTCTTGTTAGGGAGTCCACTTCATGGACAGTGTATGGAGTATAGTGTGGGGAATGGAGCCAATAAAATTATAATAGATATGTATGATATCGGCGGGGTGGTGAATTGGGGAAAGGAGTTGTCACTCTTTGAGGGATGAAAAGTAAAACTATTGCATTGTTTTCTACACCTAAAACTAATAAAAAAAATTTTTTAAAGAATATATGCAATATTATAGAGAATCAACTGTAGATTAGATGAAGTAGAGGATCCACCCAGCGATATAGAAGAGAAGGTAGAAGGAAACACCAAACCAGAACAGCAAAAAGAAAACAGAATCCAAAAAATTGAGGAGAGTTTAAGGGGCCTCTGGGACAACACAACCATACCAACATTCGCATTTTGAGGATACCAGAAGGAGAAAAGAGAGAGCAAGGAATTGAAAACCTATTTGAAGAAATAATGACAGAAAACTTCCTTGACCTGGTGAAGGAAATAAACATGCAAGCCCAGAAAGCATAGAGAGTCCCAAACAAGATAAACCCAAAAAGGCCAACACCAAGACACATCATAATTAAAATGCCAAAGGTAAAAGACAAACAGAGAATCTTAAAAGCAGCAGGAGAAAAGGAGTTAGTTACCTACAAGGGGTCCCCCATAAGACTGGCAGCTGATTTTTCAAAAGAAACTTTGTAGGCATGAAGGGAGTGGCAAGAAATATTGCAAGTGATGAAAAGCAACGACATACAACCAAGATTTTTCTATCTAGCAAAGCTATCATTTAGAATTGAAGGACAGATAAGGAGCTTCCCAGACAAGAGAAAGCTGAAGGAGTTCACCACCACCAAACCAGTATTACAAGGAGTCTTAGAGGGAGTTCTTTAACATGGAAGAGGGGTTAAGGATGGATGAAAGAAGAAGGGTTTAAGAACTACATACTTATTGTTACACAGTAGTCATGGGGATGTAGGGTATAGCATAAGGAATATAGTCAGTACTATTGTAATAACTAGGTATGGTGCCAGGTAGGTACTAGATCTATTAGGCTGATAGGTAGGAATTGGGTTGGGGGCAGGGTGAAAAAGGTGAAGGCATTAAGCAGTACAAATTGGTAGTTAATTCAGTATGGGGAATATAATCAACAATTTTGTAAAGATTATGTAAGGTGCCAGGTGGGCACTGGACTTATCAGGGGGATCATGTCATAGACTGTGTAGATGCCTGACCAATGCTCTATACACTTGAAGCTGAAGTAGAACAATATTTAATGTCAACTATATAAATATATAGGTATATATAGGCACAGGATGTGGAATAAAACAGGGAAGATAGTCAATGGTATTGTAACAGCTATATAAGATGCCAGAGGGGTAGTAGCTTGGGGGGTGGGTTATCACTTTATGAGGGGTTTAAATGTCTAACTATTATGTTTCTTTGTATACCTGAAACTAATAAAAAAATAAATTAAGATTAAAAGAATTTAAAATAACAACACATAAGGCAATTATTTTCCAACCAGGTTATTTACAGCTCAGGTTCGCTGGTGGCCACTGCCTATCCCAGCTGCTCAGATCATGAGGTGGGACTCCACCCTGGCCAGGACATCCTTCCATCACAAAGCACACCCATACCCACACTTACTTAGACTGGGACAATATAGACACATCAGTTACCCTCATATGCACATCTTTGGTATGTGAAGGAAAGCAGGCGACACAGAGAAAACCCATGCAGACAGGGTGAGAACATACAAACTCCACACAGACAGTAGCCAGAGTTCTTTTTCTCATCAACTTTATAGTGAAACAATGTTGAATGAAATGTTGAGGACTTCCTGTAAATTCAATTGTCATTTTTGCTTCAACATTTTGGACTTGTACAGAAATTTTATAGTTTATACCAGATCTGTACTACTCACTACAGCATTATGTGAAGTTTGTATCCAATTATTTTCTAAGCTTTTTGATTAAAGTCCTAGCTCTCTGACCCTTAGTGTCTGGGGACAGAGTCACTGTCTGCAGGAGGCATAGCTATCTTTGTCATTGCCATTTCCAGCCTTCTAAAAGTTATTTCTTAGCTTCCTTCAACAACACTGAAAGGGTGTTACAGTTGGAGTTTTTTCAGTCCCCACATCCCTCCAACCCCAGAGGGGATCTGCTCTGGGTAGGTGGAATCACATGAGGTCAACGGAGAGCCAGATGCCAAACTCTGGGCTGGGCTGTACCTGGTTGGAAGCTCCCCCATCCTCAACATATTGGTCAACCATACCAGACACTCCCTTTGGGGTAGGGTCCAATTTCAGCATCCCATGAGTCAGGGCTTTTGGATGTCTGAGAAATTACCTCCAAACTTGAAACAAAATACATTTTAGGACCTGTTTTCTCCCCAAAGTCTTTATGCTAAAACTCTACAATCTTACTGTATTTATTCTTTTTTTTTTTTCAGTTATAGTTGACATTTAATATTATTTTGTCTTAGTTTCAGGTATACAGCATAGTGGTTAGACATTTATATGATTTATGTAGTTGATGCCCCTGATTAGTCTAGTACTCGCTGGCATTATACAGAGTTGTTCCAATATTATTGGCTATATTCTCTATGCTGTACTTTACATCCCCATGATTATATTCTTAACTGTTAAATAAGAAACAATAATGTTTCATTATGTGTGTTTTTAGATGTTATACACACATTTCAGTAAATACATAGAGGTAGGCATTAATCCTGAGTAAAAGCAGCAAGAAATATAGCAGATATGGAAAAATAGAAGTTAAGACAAAAAAATTCAGTGTGCCCTGTAATTCTTTTCCTCCTTCTTTGTTGTTAAGTTTTCTCTGATAGAGCATGATAAATTTCAAGCACAAAAAAATATAAAAAGAGATGCCTAGAAAAATTGTTCTGCTAAAAGAGATGTATTAAGTGTAAGATCTTTCAAACAATAGTATTTTTTTTTTTCTTTTGAGGGCAGTGTCACTGGCCCTCATATGTGGGACCCGAACCAGGGCCACTGGCTTCCCAAGCCAGCGCTTAACCACCGCACCACTCGGCTGGCCCAAACAATAGTATTTTAAAAGGACACAGTAGGGCCGGCTGAGTAGCTCAGTTGGTTAAAAGCATGAGCTCTGATCAACAGCATTGCCGGTTTCATTCCCACATTCCCACGTGGGCCAATGAGGTACGCCTGAGCCAAGCTGCTGCTGAGCTGCCAACAGATGACAGGATGGCACAGCTGGTGAGAGCACATGCTCCTGACAACAAGGTTGCTGGTAAGATTGAGCATGGCACCTTGAGCTGAGCAGCCACAAGCTGCCGATGGGCGGCCAGATGGCGACTGGATTTGGAGCTAAGCTAGTTGCTCCCTCCACAACTAAGATTGAAAGACAACAACTTGGCTGTTCCCCTTCTCCAATTCCCCAATAAAATCTTAAAAAAAAAAAAAGAAAGACCACAGTAAACAAGGAAGATAAATTAACAGATAAGAAAACTTTTTAAAATGTTAAATAGGTTAAAACACTTTTTTTTTTTTTTTAAGATTTTTATTGGGGAATTGGCGGAGGGGAACAGCATTGAGGAGTCAGGGAAGGCAAACAGACAAGTTGCTGTCCTTTTGTTCTTCAGTTTAGTGATGTAGGATGTCGCTTCACTGGCCCATATTTGTATTATCATTGCGCTCTTCCCGGGTGAGGCAGTCACTTGCAGATCATTGGACAGCTGCTCATGGTTGCTCACAAAAGTGCACTCTAGTTGTGCCGGCCAGCCCCACTGCAACCTACGCCATCTGTCGCAGGTGACTCACAGCAGTTCAGCTCCAGGTCGAGCTGTTGTTCACCATCTTAGCTGTAGAAGCCACAGAGTCACTTACCCTAATGTGGGATCCAAACCAGGGCCCTGCTGCTGAATGCTGGCATCCCAAGCCAGCTCTTAATCAATGTGCCACTCAGCCGGCCCTAGTTTATTAAAACACTTTTGACCTCTCTTCCTTATCCAGCCCACCATCCCATATCATCAGCTGTGGTTTTGTTGTTGTTATTGTTGTTTTAACAATGAAGGCTTGAAAACTAATCTTTGATGTTAGAGGCAGAATAGTGGTTACTTTTATAGCATATTGATGGAAGTGGCCTGAGGTAGCCCACTGAATGCTTGATCTGGGCGGTGGCTACAAGGTGTGTGTGTGTGTGTGTGTGTGTGTGTGTGTGTGTGTGAGAGAGAGAGAGAGAGAGAGAGAGAGAGGATTCATCAATTTGAGCACTTATGCAACTTGGACAATTACTCAATGTAAATTACACATCTATAAAAAATAATTTAAAAATCAGTGAAGATTTGACCTAAGCCAGCTTATTAAAAGGTTCAGAGACCATTTCTAGTCACCTTGGTGCAATGCATTATGCTGCCTGACAGCTTACATACCATGTTTGGTGGGCATGATGGGGACCAAATACCGCACTGCACATTGCAAGTATATCCAGGTGCCAGTGAATCAAGTGGGTGTTTGCTCTCGGTTTGGATTGTTTGTTTCAATGCATTTAGGCCACTTCAAAATTATTAAATGAAAAACTTTTAATAACTATGAGGCCATTGTTTAATATATGTGAAGTACAATATTTTTCAGGAAATGGTTAACAACGAGCTCTGAATTAATTGAGATTTCAGGTGCATTTGGAGCAATTTCTCAGAGACCACAATAGCAAAGTAGCAAAGTACAGTGGTCAGTTGCATGGCCAGAAGCCAGAGAACCTCACTTCTTCTCCGGACTTTGTCACCACTTACTCAATCACTTTGCCGAAGTCAACTAAAAACTCAGTCTCTGACCCTCAACTTTCTTATTTATAAAAGAGGGTCACAACTCTAAAATTATGAAACTATATATACAATTTTGAATTTTACCAACTCTTTAAATGTATATATTGAACAATTACTTGTCCCTAAGGGAGAGGTGATTTAAAAAAAAAAGACATGTACAGAGTAAAAAAAATTCAAACAGTATAGAAAGATATAAAATGAAGTCTCCCTCTCCACCAAATTCTAGTCCCCTAGGTTATTTTGAACAAATATAATTAGACTATATTGGCCAAATATAATTAGTATAATTACTTGTCCTTCAAGAAATTTTTATGCAAATATCAATGTATATGTATATAAACTTTAAAATGTTTACACAAATGATGTCATACTAAATGCTGTCTATACTTTGCCTTTCTTCCCCATTTAATAACGTATCTTAGAGATCTTTCACAGGAAACATACAAATTTACTTATTGTTCTTAACAGGTGTATGTTATTTCATTGTACATCATAATTTATTTAATCAGTCTCCTACTACTGGATGTCTGGGCAATTTCAAGAATTTTGTCATTGCAATTAATGCTTTAATGAACACCCCTCTATGCATATAAACAGGCATACTTTAGCAAATACACTCCATAAAGAAAATGCCAGTAGTAGACTTAGTAGATCAAATAATAAGTGCATTTTAAATTTTGGTAGACTGTGTTAAATTACCCTTCCAAAAGGTTTAGCAATTTATCCTCCAACCAACCATGTATTATAATGCCTATTTCTTCCCACACTTGCCAACACTGGGTATTTCCAATCTTTTGCATTTTTTGTCAATTATACATAAAAATGTGGTAAGGGGTAGATTTTAAGATCAGAATTAAATGATGTAAGATTACCAGTCTTAATGAATTTCCTCATATTTGGTCCAATAGAGAGGTGCCTTTCATCTTTAAGTATCTGAGTGTTTTGCATTTATCAGCCTATCAATTTATTCTATACTTTAGTAGTTTAACAACTAACCAGATTTGCTTATTCTACCAAAGACTATCAAGAGACACCTTTCATTTGCATCATGTTTCAGTCCCTCATTTAGTTCCAGAAAATTTTCCCTAATGGGCACATCTTCTGCAATTTAGCTGATATAGGTAAAAACATAATGCACACTTCAATGACTACATTGTGTCCTGAAACTTGAACAGTGAGTTACCACTGTTCAGAACAGCTTCCAGAACAAAGTTAAAAGGAAATACAGATTATACTTTTCAGAACATGCACAGTTTTCTCAGGTTAACGCTATAGATTTTCTCTCTGATCTAGTAGGGTTCACATAACAGCTACTTGTTAATTCTTCAAGAAGGGCAGAGTGCAATAGTCTATCTTGTTATTGCTTCAGGCAGAAATATAATTGTCGAATATCAACCATGTTATTTTGCATCTGGCTTCCCAGTTGTCTGCAAACATAGTTGGTAGGACCATGTCTACTTATAGAAAGGAAAAATGACACTCAGCAACAATAAGTGATGAATAAAAAGTCATTAGGTTGGGGCACTCCTGAAATACAATTTCAGACTTGAAAACCCTCAGTGCTTTGAAAATTATCACACATGATTAACTTTCACTACTACAAGAAAACTCTAATAATCTCTAGATGTTTCTACAACTTACCTTTGATCTATGAAAACATGCATTTATCTGCCATGAACAAATTTTCAAACTTCACTGATAAATACTGTCATTTAATCCCATTTAACCCTCTAAAAAATATCTGGGAATATATTTACCACAGTCATGGTTTGTTTTGTTTTGTTTTTTAATTAAAGCTTATTGGGGATGACAATGGTTAGTAAAGTTACATAGGTTTCAAGTGTACATCAAAGTTACATAAGTTTCAAGTGTATCTACCCAAAAAATGTGAAAACATTTATCTGTAAAGATATATGTGCTCTGATGTTCCTTGTAGCTTTATTTATGGTGACCAAGACATGGAAACAACCAAGGCATGCTTTTTTTTCTAAACAATGACAATGAAACCTGGGAAAGAAGAGATAAAGAAAAAGAGAAGAGGCAGAGAAGAAAGGAATGAGAGGAAGACTATAAAGGAAGAATAAGGAAGTGGTGAGGGTGAAACTGAAGAGCACATAGTCAGCTGGGGTGGTCAATGGGTCAAATTATTTTCAAACTTGTGTTGGTTCAGTCTAATTTATTTTACCAGTTATACAAGGTCACACATATCAATTTAAAAGATTCTCTTAAGACACCTACTAGTACTATTAGATATGTAAATGGAATTCATATTACTACCAAGCTATTTAGAGCACATATAATACATTCTAAAAATATGGGAGAGAGATATTCACTTCAGGAAATATGGAGTAGATGTACTTTTATCTATTCTCCCACTAAGTACAATCCCAAACTCTGGACAGTATATATAAAATACATCTGAGAAGTAGAGAGAAGAAGGCAGAGCAGTTGGAGACTTTGAGATGCAAGGAATAACAGATGATGAGTTCCCTGAGTTTGCTTTTTGCTTCATATAGCCAAGACTGGGAGCTAAAGAAGCCATCAGTCCAGAAATGCCACTATCACATACAAAACAACAACAGTAATAAACAGCAATGACAGCCTGTTTTCTACTCAAAGGACCAGGAAAGAGGCTGCCTAGGAAGACAGAACATATTTAGACAACAACCACTCTTAATTGGAATACTCAGTAAGGTAAAAATGTTAGTCCTTCTCAAATTGATATACAGGTTTAACACAAGTTTTATCAAAATCTCAGTAAAATTTTTTATATATAAAGATTAGTCTAAAATTTATATGTAAATGCAAAGGAACTAGAATTTTCTTGAAACAATTTTGAAAAAGAAGAATATGAAGCTTTGACAATTAAGTTCACGAACTCATTTTAGAAAAAGTGCTACATACTTTATTGTTGAATGTCACTACAGTCATCTTTGAATTACTCCCTTTGGAAAGCTATGCACTGATGCCAGCGACTAGTCCACCCTTTAAAGCAATTTTGGGATTCCTTTTCTGGAATGGCCATCAGAACTGTAGTCATACTACCTTGATGTCCTGAATGTCATTAAAATGTCTTCTTTTCAACATTTCCTTTATCTTCAGGTAAGGGGAAAAAATCAGGAGAAGCCAGATCAGGTGAGTAGGGAAGGTGTTTCAATACAGTTATTTGTTTACTGCCTAAAAACTCCCTCACAGACAGTGGCAGGTATTGTTGTGATGCAAGAGGCATGAATTGGCGAAAAGTTCAGGTTGTCTAACATTTTCATGCAGCCTTTTTAACACTTTCAAATGGTAAACTTGATTACCTGTTTGTCCAATTGGTACAAATTCATAATGAATAATCCCTGTGATATTAAAAATGGTCAGCAACAAGTTCAACATCCGTAAATCAATTAATGTGATACACCACATCAACAAAATGAAGAATAAAAATCACACGGTCATATCAATAGATGCAGAAAAAGCATTTGACAAAATCCAACAGACATTTATGTTAAAAACTCTTAGCAAAGTGGGAATACAGGGATCATATCTCAACATAATAAAGGCCATATATGATAAACCTACAGCTAACATCATACTCAATGGGGAAAAGCTAAAACCATTCCCCTTATGATCAGGAAAAAGACAAGGCTGTCCACTTTCTCCTCTTTTATTCTGGAAGTTCTAGCCACAGCAATCAGACAAGAAAAAGACATAAAAGGCATCCAAATTGGCAAGGAAGAAGTAAAATTGTCATTATATGCAGATGACATGATACTGTCTATAGAGAAACCCAAAGACTCCATCAAAAAACTACTGGAACTGATAGATGAATTCAGTAAAGTAGCAGGATATAAAAATCAATGTTCAGGAATCAGTGGCATTTGCATATACCAATAATAAACTAACAGAAGGAGAAATTAAGAAAACTGTCCCGTTTACAATTGCTTCAAGAACTATAAAATATCTAGTAATAAATTTAACCAAAGAAGTAAAAGATCTGTACTAACAAAATTATAAGACACTGAAGAAAGCAATCAAAGAAGATACAAATAAATGGAAACACCTACCATGCTCATGGATAGGAAGAATTAATATAGTTAAAAATGACCATACTGCCTAAACCAATATATAGATCCAATGCAATTCCTATCAATCTACCAAGGGCATTTTTCTCAGAAATAGAACTTAGAATCCTAAAATTTATATGGAGCCATAAAAGACCCCGAATAGCCTCGGCAATCCTGAGAAATAAGAACAAAGTCGGGGGGATCACGCTACCAGACATCAAAACATACCACAAGGCTACAGTACTCAAAACAGTATGGTATTGGCATAAAAACAGGCACACAGATTAGTGGAACAGAACAGAGAGCCCAGAAATAAATCCAGACATTTACAGACAGTTCATCTAAGACAAGGGAAGCAAGAATTTACATTGGAGTAAAGATAGTCTGTTCAATAAATGGTGCTGGGAAAATTGGACTGACACATGCAAAAAAATGAAACTGGACCACCTCCTTATGCCATATACAAGAACAAATTCAAAATGAATTAAAGACTTAAATGTAAGACCTGAAACCATAAAACTCCTAAAAGAAAATATAGGGAGTACATTTGCAGACATTACCTGGAGCAATATTTTTACTGATACATCACAGCTGGCAAGGGAAGTAAAAGAAAAAATGAACATATGGGATTATATCAGACTTAAAAGTTTTTTCACAACAAAGGAAACCATCAATGAAACAAAAAGGAAGCCTACTGATTGGGAGAATATATTTGCCAATGATATATCTGATAAGGGGTTAATAACCAAAATTTATAAAATACTCATGAAACTCAACACCAAAGAAACAAACAACCCAATTAAAAAATGGGCAGAAGATATGAAGAGACATTTCTCTAATGAGGACATACAGATGCCCAACAGGCATACGAAAAAGTGTTCAACTCACTGATCATTAGGGAAATGCAAATAAAAACCACAATGAGATACCACCTCACTCCAGTCAGAATAGCTATCATCAATAATAAATCAACAAACAACAAGTGCTGGCGGGGCTGTGGGGAAAAGGGGACCCTGCTGCATTGTTGGTGGGATGCACATTGGTGGAGCCACTATGGAAATCAGTATGGAGGTATCTCAAAAACCTGGAAATGGAACTACCTTTTGACCCAGAAATTCCACTCCTAGGTATTTATCCCGAAAACCCAATACATTAATTCAAAAAAAATATATGCACTCCTATGTTCATTGCAGCGCTATTTACAATAGCCAAGACTTGGAAACAGCCGAAATGCCCATCGGTAGATGACTGGATTAAGAAACTGTGGTACATTTACACAACGGAGTATTAGTCCGCTATAAAGAAGAATGAAATTGTACCATTTGCAATGATATGGATGGACCTAGAGACTATTATGTTAAGTGAAATAAGTCAGTCAGAGAAAGACAAATGCCATATGATCTCACTTATATGTGGAATCTGAAAAACTGAATGAATGAGCAAAGTAAACAGAAACTGCCTCATAGATATAGAGGAAAAACAGGGTTGCTAGTTAGGATGAGGGTGGGGATGAGGGAGAAGGGGAAGTGATTAGACAGCAAAAATAGGCAACTACAATATTGCCACAGGGATATGAAAGACAGTTCGAGGAATATAATTAATAATGTTGTAAATATTTTGTGGAGTGTCAGATGGTCACATATCTTGTTGGGGAGACCATTTCATAGATGGAGTAGAAGCTCGATCACTGTACTCTACACCTGAACCTGAGGTTGTATAATAATGTATACCAACTGTAATTGAATATATATAGACAGTCACGGGATGTGGGTTATACTGTGGAAGGGAGTCAGAGGAAGTGTAATAGATATATATGATACAGGGGGAAGAGTGAGTTGGCGAATTGGGTGAAGGGGGCTTGTCACTTTGGGGGGTAAAAAGCATAATTATTGTACTGTGTTGTACACCTGAAACTAATTTTTTTAAAAAAAAGAGTCTAGCTTGAGGATCTAGCCTAGTATGCTCATATAGATCCCAAAACATGGGGATTGAGTGAGTGAATGAATGAATACTATTAACTAATACCAACACGTTGTTCCAGTGAGTTTGTGTGAATCTCCCTACAGATTGCAATCCAGATATTCATTGACAAAATCAATCTAGACTTTAGGCTGGAAATCCAATTAAATCTAACTTTTTTTAAAAAAAGAAAAAGTATAAGACTAACTCAATTCTTTCCTCCTTTTAAAGAGAACTTTTCTCTTTTTCACTATTATATATAATTTTAAAAATTTGACTGGAAAATATATTTACATTGTCCAAGAACCAGGGAGTATAATGGTGCAAAGGAATAGTCTTCTTCCACACACTTGCCTGCCTTCTACCCAACTCCTCCCCAGCTAACTGCTTTCCTTAGGTTCATATCTCCTTCCAGAGTTTCTTTCTTTTTTTTTTTTTTTAAGGAAACTTGATGGGGGAAATAGAGATGCATTTTTAATTGGGGAATTGGTAAAGGGTAACAGTGTTGGGGAATTGGGGAAGGGGAACAGCCAAGTTGTTGTCCTTCAATCTTAGTTGTGGAGGGCGCAGCTAGCTCAGCTCCAAGTCTAGTTGCCATCCAGCTGCCCTTCAGCAGCTCCCAGCTGCTCAGCTCAAGGTGCCATGTTCAACCTTAGTTGCAGGTGGGCATAGCCCAACATCCCATGCAGGAGTCGAACCAGAAACCTTGTTGCTAAGAGCGCTCTAACCACTGAGTCATCCAGCCGCCGCCTGTTGGCAGCTCAGCTCAAGGTACCATGTTCAATCTTAGCTGCGGGTGAGCATAGCTCACCGTCCCATGCGGGAGTCGAACAGGCAATCTTGTTGTTTGGAACCAGTTAGAACTAAAGAATACAATAACTAAAATAAATAAAGACCACACTTGAAGGAATGACCAGTAGATTAGATGAAGCAGATGATCAGATCAGTGATTTAGAAGACAAAAATAGCAGAATTCACCCGGTTGGAACAACAAAAAGACAAAAGAATAAAAAACAATGAAAATAGTTTAAGAAACCTGTGAGACAACATGAAACATGAAGCACAACAATATTTTCATCATAGGAATACCAGAAGGAGACGAGACGAAGCAAGAGGTTGAGAATGTATTTGAAGAAATAATGACTGAAAACTTCTCTACCCTTGTGAAGGAAATCAACATACAAGGCCAGGATGTGCAGAGACTTCCAAACAAGCTGAATCCAAACAGGCCCACACCAAGACACATCATAGTTAAAATGGCAAAGCTTAAAGACAAGGACAGAATCCTAAAAGCAGCAAGAGAAAGACAGCAGGATACATAAAAAGGAACTCATATAAGACTAACAGCTGTCTTTTGTTCAGAAACTCTGCAGGCCAGAAGGGAGGGGTAGGAGATATTCAAAGTGACAGAAAATAAAGGTCTACAACCAAGATTGCTCTACCCAGCATGGCTATCACTGAAAATTGAAGGAGAGATAAAGAGCTTTTCAGAAAACAAGAAGCTGAAGGATTTCATTACCGCCAAGCCAGCATTGCAGGAAATGTTAAAACGGCCTTTTTAAACAGAAGAAAGGGGAAAACAACCTAACCCAGGAAGACAAGAAATACAAATACAAAATGGCAATAAATATGCACCTATTAATAATCACTTTAAGTGTGAATGGGCTAAATGCTCCAATCAAAAGACACAGAGTGGCTGAGTGGATCAGAAAACAGGACCCATGCATATGCTGTCTACAGGAGACTCATCTCAGATCAAAAGACACACACAGACTGAAAGTAAAGGGATGGAATAAGATATTTCATGCAAATGGAAATGAGAAAAAGCTGGAGTTGCAATACTTATTTTGGACAGAATAGACTTTAAATAGAAGACTACAATAGAAGACAAAGAAGGGCACCACATAATAATAAAGGCATCGATTCAACAAGAGGACATAACCCTAGTAAACATCTATGCACCCAACATAGGAGCTCCTAAATACATAAAACAGATTTTGACAGACATAGAGGCAGAGATCAACAGTAACACTATAATAGTAGGGGACTTCAATACCCCGTTGTCACCAATGGACAGATCCTCCAGACAGAAAATCAACATGGACATAGTGGCCTTAAATGACACTTTAGACCAGCTGGATTTAATGGATATTTTTAGAGCATTTCACCCCAAAGCAAAAGAAAATACATTCTTCTCAATTGCACATAGAACATTTTCCAAGATAGACCACATGGTAGGCCACAAAACAAGTCTCAATAAATTTACAAAGATTGAAATCATATCAAGTATCTTCTCTGATCACAATGCTATGAAACTAGAAATCAGTTACAAGAAGAAATCTGGAAAACACACAAATACATGGAGGCAGAATAACATACTACTAAATAGTGAGTGGGTCAAAAATGAGATCAAGGAGGAAATCAAAAAATATCATGAGACAAACGAAAATGAAAACACCACGACCAAAAATCTCTGGGCTGCAGCGAAAGCAGTCCTAAGAGGGAAGTTCACAGCAGTGCAGGTCTACCTAAAGAAGGAAGAAAAATCTCAAATCAACAGACTATCTTTACATCTAAGGGAAGTGGGAAAAGAACAGCAAAACAAGCCCAAAGGGAGTACAAGGAAGGAAATAATAAAGAGCAGAACTGAAATAAATGAACTAGAGACCAAAAGAACAATACAAAAGATCAATGAAACCAAGAGCTGGTTTTCTTAAAAAGATTAATGAAATCGACAACCTCTTAACCAGACTCACCAAGATACAGAGAGAGAGGACCCAAATTAATAAAATCAGAAATGAAAGAGGAGAAGTGACAACAGATACCACAGAAATACAGAAAATTTTAAGAAAATACTATGAGCAACTATATGCCAACAAATGGGAAAACCTGGAAGAAATGGATCAATTTTTAGAAGCATACAATCTACCAAGTCTGAACCAGGAAAAAACAGAAACTCTGAACAGACTGATTACTACCAAAGAAGTTTAATCAGTAATCAACTAGCTTCCAACAAACAAAACCCTGGACCAGATGGCTTCACAGGTGAATTTTACAAAACATTCAAAAAAGAATTAATACCTATTCTCCTCAAACTATTCCAAAAAATACAGAAGGAGGTAAGGCTCCCAAGCACATTTTATGGGGTCACTATTACTCTGATCCCCAAATCAGAAAAGATATTACAAAAAAAGAAAACTACAGGCCAATATCTCTAATGAACATAGATGCAAAAATCTTCAACAAAATACTAGTAAACCGAATACAGCATTAAAAAGATCATACACCACAATCAAGTGGGATTCATTCCTGTTATGCAAGATTGGTTCATATATTCACAAATCAATTAATGCAATACATTACATTAACAAAATGAAAAATAAATATCATATGATCATATCAATAGATGCAGAAAAGGCATTTGACAAAATCCAGCAGTCATTTATGATAAAAACTCTTAGCAAAGTGGGAATAGTGGGACCATATCTCAACATAATAAAGGCCATATAGGATAAGCCCACAGGTAACATTGTATTCAATGGGGAAAGGCTAAAAGCTTTTCCCTTAAGACCAGGAACAAGACAAAGCTGCCCACTTTCACCACTTCTATTCAACATAGTTCTGGAATTTCTAGCCATAGCAACCAGACATGAAAATGAAATAAAAGGCATCCAAATTGGAAAGGAGGAAGTAAAATTCTCATTATATACAGATGACATGATACTATATAGAGAGAATCCCAAAGGCTCCACCAAAAAACTGTTAGAACTGATAAACGAATTTAGTAAGGTACCAGAATACAAAATTAATATTCCAAAATCAGCTGCATTTTCATAAACCAACAATAAATTATCAGAAGAAGAAATCAGGAAATCAATCCCTTTTAGAATTGCTTCAAAAACAATAAAATATTTAGGAATAAATTTAACTAAAGAAGTAAAAGACCTGTACTAAGAAAATTATAAGACACTGAAGGGAGAAATCAAAGAAGATACAAATAAATGGAATTACATACCATGCGCATGGATAGGAAGAATTAATATAGTTAAAGTGTCAAAACTACCTAAGGCAATATATAGATCCAATGCAATTCCAGTCAAACTACCAAGGACATTTTTCTCAGAATAGAACATATAATCCTAAAATTAACATGGAACCATAAAAATCTTTGAATAGCCATGGCAATCTTGAGAAATAAGAACAAAGTGGGAGGCATCACACTACCCTACATCAAAACATACTACAAGGCTACAGTAATCAAAACAGTATGGTATTAGCATAAAAACAGACACATAGACCAATGGAACAGAATAGGGAGCCCAGGAATAATCCCGTCCATGTATGGTGACTTAATCTATGAAAAAGGAAGCAAGAATTTCCTTTGAAGTAAAGATAATCTATTTAATAAATAATGCTGGGAAAACTGGACTGACACGTGCAAAGAAATGAAAATGGACCACCTACTTACACCACATACAAGAAGAAACTTAAAATGTGTTAAAGACTTAAATGTAAGACCTAAAACCATAAAACTCGTAGAAGAAAACATAGGGAGTATATTTGCAGACATTACCCTCAGTAATATTTTTACAGATATATCCCTTTGGGTAAGGGAAATAAAAGAAAAAATGAACGTATGGGATTACATCAACCTTAAAAGTTTTTCACAGCAAAGGAAACCATCAATAAAACAAAAAGGAAGCCTACTGAATGGGAGAAGATATTTGCCAAAGATATAGCTGATAAGGGGTTAATATACAAAATTTATAAAACACTCATGCAACTTATCATCAAAAAAACAAACAACCCTACTTAAAAATGGGCAGAGGATATGAAGAAGCATTTCTCTAAAGAGGACATACAGATAGATAGAAGAGGACAACAGGCATATGAAAAAATGTTCAACCTCACTGGTCATTAGGGAAATGCAAATAAAAACCACAATGAGATACCACCTCACTCCAGTCAGAATGGCTATCATCAATAAATCAACAAACAACAAGTGCTGGTGAGGTTTTGGAGAAAAGGGAACCCTGCTGCACTATTGGTGGGACAGCAGATTGGTGCAGCCATTATGGAAATCAGTATGGAGGTATCTCAAAAAACTGGAAATGGAACCGTATGACCCAGCAATTCCACTCTTGGGTATCTATCCAGAGAAACCCAAGATGCTAATTCAAAAAAATATATGCACTCCTATGTGTATTGCAGCACTATTTACAATAGCCAAGTTTGGAAACAACTGAATTCCCCATTGGTAGATGACTGGATTAAGAAACTGTGGTACATTTATACAATGGAGTATTACTCCGCTCTAAAGAAGAATGAAATTGTACCATTTGCAAAGATATGGATGGACCTAGAGAACATTATGTTAAGTGAAATAAGTCAGTCGGAGAAAGACAAATATCATATGATCTCACTTATGCATGGAATCTGAAAAACTAAATGAATGAGCAAAGTAAACAGAAACAGTCTAATAGATATAGAGGAAAAACTGATTGTTGCTAATTGGGAAGGAACTGGATGAAGGAGAAGGGGAAGGAATTAGACAACATAAGTAGGTAACTACAATATTGCCACAGGAATATGAAAGACAGTTTGGGGAATATAATTAATAATGTTGTAAATATTTTGTGGGGTATCAGATGGTCATATGTCTTGTTAGGGAGACAACTTCATGGATAGAGTAGAGGCTTGATCACTGCACTGTACACCTGAAGCTGATGTTGTATAATATTGTATGCCAACTGTAATTGAATATATAGATAGTGACAGGATGTGGAGTATACTGTGGAAGGGAGTCAAGGGAATTGTAATAGATATATATGATATCGCAGGGGAGTGGGGTGGTGATTTGGGGGAGGTGAGTTGTGACTGTAAGGGATAAAAAGTATAATTATTGTACTGCATTGTATACCTGAAACTAATTTTTAAAAATGTTTATTTCACAATAAAAGAATTTCAAAATTAATTAATTAAATAGCTTCAGGCAATTCTTTTGTCTATCAGTATTAACTATCCCAGGTGGTTATTAGGACAACCTTATTCTAAAATCTTTGAGTTTTATGCTATGGGGTGTAATGTATTTTTTTAACCCAAGAAAATATAATTAATTTATTTAGATTTTAGGAGGGTCAGTATAAGAATTTAAATCATATGTTCATAGATTACCCTATAATGCTTCCCAACGTCACACCATGCCCCCCTCCTTTTTTTAAAACTCCTGATCTGAGATCATTGGTTTTCAATCTTGGTTGCAAATTAGAACCATGTGAAAAGTTTTAAAAATGTATAATGCCTGGTGCCACCCTTTGAAATTCTAATTTAATTGCTCTGAGGTAAGGCCCAATCACAAACATGTTTTCTAAGTTTCCCCAGGTGATTCTAATGTGTAGCAGTGTTAAAAGCCACCGCCTTAGAACTCTGCCTTCTCTGTGGAAGCTCATTCTCTGCCTTCTACCCACTCTGAATCCATCTCATTAGCTTCTACTCAACATTCCACAGCAGCCCAACCATTACCTCACCTGATTCATTTCCCAACTGTCCCAGGAAGAAAATACTCACTCTCCTTTGTTCCCCATTATGTGCTCTGCAGAATTCCATCATAGCACATGGAGTAAATTAACTTTTCTTTCATGGGCAGATCTCTGCTTCCACTGGACTGTGAGCTTATGAGGGTACGGTATATCTACTTACCCCCTGTGTCAGTAAGCTTTGCCAGAAGGAATAAGGGACAAACATAAACTACCTCTAGAATTCCATCATCTCTGTTTCAAATCTGCAGAACCCCTGATATTCCAATGATCCATAAATTTTCCAAATTCTCCACTGTAGACCTGGCAGTGGAGAAAGGTGATAGTGGGGATGTGGGAGGTAGTGTTCAAAGCTGTAAAAATCCACTTTTAGGCCCAACTGTTGAGACACACTACCTTAGGGTCTTTACAGTGCATTTTTGTTTTACGGGGAATAACAATAATAAAAATGGCTATGTACCAGGCACTGTTGTAAGATCTTGTTTTCCCCAGGTTTATTAAGGTATAATTGACAAATAAAAATATATATTAGTTGATATAAATATATGACATTATATAATTTTATTTATATTATATTATAAAATATATAAATAAAATAAAGATATTAATAACATATAAATTGTATATAATAATATAGAATGTTTACTATAGTCATCATACTGTACTTTAGAGCTTCAAACATTATTTTTTCTGCATAACTAAAACTTTGTATGCTTTGACCAACATCTCTCCATTTCCCCCAACACCCAGCCCCTGGCAACCACCATTGTATTTTCTGCTTCTATGAGTTTGACTTTTTTAGATTCTACATATAAGCGAGATCAAGCAGTGTTTGTGTTTCTGTGTCGGATATTTTACTTAGAGAATGTCCTCCAGGATAATCCATGTTGTCACAATGGACAGGATTTTCTTTTTGTTTAAGGCTAAAAATGTATGTATATGCCACATTTTTTAAATTCATTCATCCATCGTTGGACACAGGTTGTTTCCATATCTTAGCTATTGTGAATAATGCTGCAGCAAACAGGGGAGTGCAGATATCTCTTTGAGATCCTGATTTCATTTCCTTTGGATACATACTCAGGTGTGAGATTACTGCATCATGTTGTACCTCTATATTTTTAATTTTCTGAGGAAACTCCATACTGTTTTTCATAATGGCTGTACCAGATTACATTCCCATCAATGGAGCAAAAGTGTTTCCTTTTCTCCACGTCCTTGCCAACATTGTTATTTTTTGTTTTTAATAGTAGCCATTCTAGCAGGTGTGAAATGATATCTCATTGTAGTTTGTCGCATCCTGCAAGACAAGAGCAGTGGGAAACGAGAAGGGACAGTGAAGGGTTAAGAAAGACAGGAGCCAAGAATAGAGTGCAAGCAGGCCAGGGGACTCAAGCCTCAAGGACTGAACTAGCCGGGCCCACTTGCACTCTATTCTTGGCTCCTGTCTTTCTTAACCCTTCGCTGCCCCTTCTCATTTCCCACTGCTCTTGTCCTGCAGGACGCGACATCTGGCACCCAACATGGGGCTTGAGAGGGAAGGACGACTACAAGTCAAAGCTGAAGGAGAAATAATGGTGAAAAGGCCCAGCAGGCATCGTGACAACTACTGGACAAGGAGGTAGTGAAAATCCCAGAGAATTTAACCAGGGTAAAGGGGAATTCACTAAAAAACTTTTGTATGAAAGAGTGTGAGTGTGTGAGTGACTGACTATAGTTCCATGGCTTCGGCTACGGAACTTGTTTGGGCCCTAATCTGCAATTCCGAAGTCACGTCATAAGGCAAAATGGTGACTTGGCGCTTAGCAGAGTCAACCAGGCCTGGGGTTTATATGGATGCACCATAGCCAAGACTGGACCTTCAAGTCCGGCGAGGGACCCGGCCAGACGTGCATCTGAGTGAACTTTGAGTGACATTTTTTCTTTTTCTAATTTTACTCTAATATGGGGAAATCTGAAAGCCAATATTGGCTTTATATTTGCCTACTTAAGCAGCTTCTTAGGGCTGGGGGAGCACGAGTTTCACATCAGAAATTAGAAGAACTTTTAAGGATAAATGAAACACATTGCTCCTGGTTCCCTAATATGGGAACATTAGATTTAAGAACATGGGAAAGAGTAGGTAGAGATCTCCATGTGTTCGTGAAGGGGTTTCTATCCCAATAACAATTTGGACTACTTGGAGACTAGTTTGGTCAGTTTTAGAGTCTTTGCAGACCCACACAGAGGATGAGGGAGAGGAGGAAGATGATCCTAGGCCAGAGGACAGAGAAGAAAGACAGGAACCAGAGGAGAGACAGGAGGAATCTGTGGAAGCTTCTACAGTAGTTCCAAAGCCCTTGTATCCATCGTTGGAGGAGTTTCATCTGCCTCCAACCCCTCCATTGCCTCATTTGCCTCCCTCCCCGCTATCAGTTATAGCCGGAGAGCATAATCCACCATTGTCTCAGGCCAAAAGGAATAATCGGTTACTTCCTGAGGCCCATGCATCTTTTGGAGAAGCGCAGGACCCTCTTTCTGCAGTGGAGAGAAGTATACGACAGGCAAGACTAGAAGGTGACTTAGATGCTTTAGCCTTTCCAGTCATTGTTCATGAGAGAATTGCTCCAGGCACTAATGACCAACATCCAAATGGAGTTTATGAGCATCAATATGAGGTTTGCCTTTTAAGATCCTTAAGGAATTAAAAGTAGCAGTAACACAGTATGGTCCTAATTTGCCATACAACATGGGCATCATTCATAATTTGGTTGATGGACATCAATTAATTTCTGTTGATTGGCAAGCTGTGGCACAGACCAGTCTCTCTCCTGCTCAGTTTTTACAATTTAAAACTTGGCGCAGAGACCAAGAGCAGACATAATCAGGTTCAATCCTTGAGGCTTGAGTCCCCTGGCCTGCTTGCACTCTATTCTTGGCTCCTGTCTTTCTTAACCCTTCAGCGTCCCTTCTTGTTTTCCACTGCTCTTACTGTGCAGGAGGTGACAGTGGTTTTGATTTGCATTTCCCTGGTGATGTTGAGCATTGTTTCATATATCTGTTGGCCATGTGTATGCCTTCTGAAAATGTCTTTTCAGCTCATTTGACCATTTTTAAGTCAGGTTATTTGTTGCTTTTGAATTGTTTGAGTTACTTGTATATTTTGGATATCAACCCCTTATTAGATGTATGGTTTGCAAATATTTTCTCTCATGCTGATGTCTCCTGAGTCTTGATTGTTTGCTGTGCAGAAGCTTTTTAGTTTGATGCACTTCCATTGGTCTATTTTTGTTTTGTTACCTGTGCTTTGGGGTCATATCCAAAAAAATCATTGCCCAGATCAGTTTCAAGAAGCTTTTCATTTCATCTTCATAACAGGCATATTTGCTAGATACTAATAATATCCTCATCTTACAGTTTAAAAAATTAAGATATATAATTGTGTTTTCCTGGACTCTCTAAAGAATTTGAATTTTCTTGATTCCTACATTCTTTGTTATTCTTAGGAATTCATAACTCTTGTGGAATATTAAAATGATACCTTTTGAATTCTATGTTTGTCTGTTTGTTTACACCTTCCAAGGTAATACATCTGACATGCTTTATGCTAGACAAATTGCCTAGAAATCATGAGGTTTGGATCTCAACTGTATAAGGCAGTCTTCCCTTAGAGAAAGCTTTCTAAGGTCCATGACTCTTGCTCCTAGTTAGACAATGTCATGACCAACTCACAAAGCTAGTGAATGAAGCACCCCACCAAAGTAGTGTGAAAATTACTTTAAACTTAAAATTCTGAATATTCATAGGCTACAGAAGTAAACATTATCTAAATTTAAGCAGAGCCTCCTAAAAACATAGCTACCATTGACTCCCTCTGAAAAAGTTCCCTGTTTGGGAGAAGACTGACCCTTAGCACCAGGAAATCATTAGCATCAACATTCTAATAGAAACTTCTATAGTTTCCAAATAACATCCTCTCCTTTTTTTTTGTCAAGTTGGTATATAAAGATCTACCTCTGGCTATTTAGTGAGTTACTTCTCATAAGTACTTTCATGTGCACATGTAAATAAACCTTGTGTTTTCTTCTGTTAATCTGTCTATTGTCAATTATTTCTCAGGCCCATAACCATTTGAACTTAAAACTTTCACTGGTGGTAAAAGTTTTCTTTCCAACAGGAAAGATGGGATGGTTGGGACTTCTTGTTTGCTCTGGAGATCATAGCTGAGATCCCAGGACCTCTGATCAAGCCAGCAAAGACTAATGTTTTACTTGTCAAACTCCCATATCTCTGCTTAGAGTCCAGTTGAGTGAGGGTGGTAAGAGACTCTCCTTTTCTTTTCTAAAAGGGGATTTTCCAAACTTTAGATTTATAAGAGAAAACTTTTAGGTTAGAACTAGATCTTTGGGTATTGTGACTCTTGTTACAGCCATCCATTGTGTCCTGTCAGTCTGTCTCTGTCTTTTGTGGTGTTGTTGTTTGTCATAAGGAGGAGAATCAGAGGGTAGAACACAGGCATAGGTACTATAAGTTTTGTTGTTTGAGCTGGCCTCACAGACCCCTTAATTTACATCAGACTGGCATCTGCTTAGACAAACTTTGCTCTGAGTCACCAATAAAACTGGATGAGGTTCTCCTTCCAACTCAATGTTATGTCCTGTGAACTTGGCTTGGAACCAAAGGGAGTTCTCTCTGGTTTTCTGCCTGCTGAGTGGCATGGAGTTTTAAGGCGGTGCTGGGAGGCCACCAACCATCAGATTGGGCACTGAGACATGAAGTACACAAGTGACACTTTCAGGAGGTACATCTAAGTCTAAATCCTACAACATCTCAGCCCATATAAAGGGACCCTTGTTGTCCCTTTATTCATTGTCTTTGCAGTACAGAGAATTCCCATCTCAGTATGATGGATGAGTGGGTCTATGATTGGAAGTGTCTCATCTTTGTAGGAGATAAGAGACACAAATACCTAAATACCATTCTTACTGTTTGAAGCAATGAGGGTCCTTGCTTTCTTTCTCCTTGGCTATCTTTGGATATGGGACTGCGTTTTCTGTGTCCTCTTTGGGAATGCTTCTTTTGTCCATGTTTAAGCCATAAAAAAGCTATTTGGTTTTAGTGACATTTGGAATGAGTATACTTTCTAAAGTTAAGTTAGAGTCCAAGGCTTCTGTGGTTGAAGTATACATCTTGGGCTGGAAATTCTTCCAGACTTTTTTTTTAAGACTTCTCTTTTCTCCCTACTTGTCTCTCATGGGAAATCCTGTCAACTGAAACCCTCCTGCTTCTTCAACCACTGCTGACTTCATGCTCTGCCACTATGGTGCTATCTTCTTTCTGCATTGGTATGATTTTCTAGGGATAATTTGGAACTTCAATGGCCCCTTTGAGAAACTTAAGATTTCCCCAAATTGGCTCTGAGAGTTTTCCCTCTTTAATATCTCTGCCCGTCTTTCCTCCCTTTACCACCTTCAACCTTCCTTTCAGCTCTTTAATATGTCCCCCTTTAAACTCTTACTCCTCCATTCCTCTGCTCACCACTGCCAGACCTTTCCCTTCCTACTCCAGTCCCTCACCTCCCTACAGTCACTCAAGATGAGGGAATCAGGAATCCCCAAAGTCAGTGATGTGAAGCTCACAATGCTAATTGGAAACAGACTGGATATTTTATCTACTCAGATGAGCTTCAGAAACATCCAGATCATTGCTTGATGTATCTTCCATCCATTGCTTAAAATTTAGGAAGAAAGCGGGCAATACCCGCGAGGTGCAGCCCGCACCCGCGGCTGCAGAGGGACCAAACTCCAGAGAACAGATGGTGAGTGTTCCCACTGCTCGCTCCCTGCTCCTCTATAGAGTACAGCAAGAGCACAACGATCTGCAGCCTGAGGAAGAAGCTTCAGGCTGAGCGAGAGGGGGAGGAGAGAGAGGAGACGTGCGGCTGCACCCACAGCTCCCCAGGTCCCTAGAAAGCAGGGTGCAAAGCCCGGCAGTGACAGGGCAAGATCAATTCCTGCACCCGCCCGGTTCAGGGATCAGTCTCTGTGCCCACCGGGTCCCACCAAGCGCAGCAAGAGCACCTCAGCGCGCAGACGTTGAGGCAGAAGCCTGAAACCGGGCAAGCAAGGGAAGGAAGAATACTGGCGGGGAGGGGGAGACACAGAGCGCCGGGTGGAGACGCAGGTCCCTGCGAGGAGAGACAGAGCGGGGATCTGAGCCACAGCAGGGTGCGCAGTCTCCTAAACCCCGGCACTCCCTCCCGGAGAGCAGCAGGAATACCGCAGCTCGCACAGGCTCCAAGGCAGAAGCGTGAAACCAGACGAGCAGGGGAAGAAAGAATACTCCGTAGGGGAAGACGCAGCGAGCCCAAGCAGAGAGGCAGGTCCCCGGGAAACAGACTGGAGATTTAAGCCACTGCAGGGTGCGCGCAGCCCCCTAAACCCCGGCACTCTCTTTGGGAGAGCAGCAGGAACTCCTCCGGAGACTATTAGGCAAAGGCCTTAGCTCAAAACAGTGTTGGGACTGTGGAGTTTTTTTTGTTGTTGTTGTATTATTTTGTTTGTTTGTTTGTTTTGCTCGTTTGTTTGTTTTTCCTCCTCTCTTCGACAGAAAGCAAAAAAAAACAAAACCCAAAGAAAAACAAAAACAACAGAAAATAAAACCCACCCCCACCCTCCCTCAGAAACCCTGGCCCCTGCCAAGCCAGGGTCTTAAACTGACCCTGAAATGGGGCAGTAGGGGCAGACTACAAAGGCGTTCCTTACCCGTAGGGGGTTGAGAATTTCCGCCCCAGAAGAGGCTACAGAGTGAGATACCTACCCCGCCCCCACCTTTCCCGCAAGGCTTGGGAGGCAGGGCAGGTTCAGCTGCTGAGGCACTAATTAACAGACTCTTAACAGAGGGCTTTTGGCAGTGAAAAGATCTTTCATTCTCCGCATTGGGCTTTCAATGCAAAGCGTACCCAAAGACACTCATCGAGCCTGCAGGGCACACAGCCTGCCTTGGGGCAGGCAAAAGCAGAAACGTCAGTGACTTTGTAAAAACTACCAATCACACGTCACAACCATACTCATGTACGCCAAACCTGCAGTGCCAGGATCACACTAGGCGTCAAGTGGCCATCTTTGTTCACACCAGACCCAGAGGAATATTTCTACAGCAGAGGACAAACTCAAGAGAGCTTGGCGGACTTTAGCCTGGCACTGGAGACACAAGAATCATCATACCCACAGGCCAACTTTAGATAAAACCAGAGCATTTCTGGGTTTGACATACAGGAGTCACACCCAAAAGGAAGTTGCTACAGGTGCAAGGGCCAAAGGGTCCAAGCCTCACACAGCAACTCATAAATTGCAGACTCTGCTGATCCTCACAGCTGATCAGCCTGGAAGTCAATCCCACCTACTGACAAGCCAAAAGTAATCAAAGTTAAATTCCAACAGGTGAAGACACACAACACAAGGAACACCTCAGATATACACGCACAAGAGAATAGGGAGATGGAGTAATTCAAATATAAAGGATACACACCGTATAAGTTTACCCAGAAAAGACTGAGAGACCTAGGGGATCTATCTGTTATATCGAAGCAAGCACAAAGAGTAAACCAGAATGGGGAGACAAAGAAATACAATCCAAATAAAAGAACAGAAGAAACCTCCTGAATCAGTGAACTAGAGGAAATAGAGGTAAACAACCTATCAGAGACAGAGTTCAGAACACTGATTATTAGAATGTTCAAGGAAATTAATGAAAATATAAAGAAGGATAGAGAAATCATGAAAAGCAACCAACTAGAACTTAAGAATGCAATTACTGAATTAAATAACAAATTCGATGGAATGACTAGCAGATTGGATGAAGCAGAAAATCGAATCAGTGACTTAGAAGACAAGATAGCAGAGATCACCCAGGCAGAACAACAAAAGGAAAAAAGAATGAAAAACATTGAAAATAGTTTAAGAGAGCTGGGGGACAACATCAAACGCAATAACCTCCGGATCTTCGGAGTACCAGAAGGAGAAGAGAAGGAGCAAGGGATTGAGAACATATTTGAAGTAATAATGTCTGAAAACTTCACTAACCTGGCAAAGGACATTGAAATACAAGCCCAGGAAGTGTAGAGAGTTCCAACCAGGGTGATCCCAAACAGGACCACACCAAGACACATTATAGTGAAAATGGCAAGTGTTAAGGTCAAAGACAGAATCCTTAAAGCAGCAAGGGAAAGGCAGCAAGTTACTTACAAGGGCACCCCCATAAGATTATCAGCCGACTTTTCTACAGAAACTATGCAGGCCAGAAGGGAGTGGCAGGAAGTTTTCAAAGTGATGAAAAATAAAGGCCTACAACCCAGATTGCTGTATCCAGCAAGGCTATCATTTAAAATTGAAGGAGAGATACAGAGCTTCCCAGAAAAGAACAAGTTAAGGGAATTCATTACCACCAAGCCAGCTTTGCAGGAAATGTTAAAAGGGCTTCTTTAAGCAGAAGAGAAAAACAACCTAACTGAGGAAGACTAGGAACACAAATAACAAAATGGCAATAAATGCACACCTATCAATAATAACGTTAAATGTAAATGGAGTAAATGCTCCAATCAAAAGACATAGGGTGGCTGACTGGATAAGAAAGCAAGACCCCAGCATATGCTGTATACAAGAGACACACCTCAGATCAAAAGACACATACAGGCTGAAAGTAAAGGGATGGAGTAAAGTATTTCATGCAAATGGAACGGAGAAAAAAGGTGGAGTAGCGATACTTATATCAGATAAAATGGACTTTAAATTGAAGAATATAATAAAGGACAAAGAAGGACACTTCATACTAATAAAGGGATCGATCCAACAAGAGGACATAACCCTAGTAAACATCTATGCACCCAATATAGGAGCTCCTAAATATATAAAACAGATATTATCAGACATAAAAATGGAAATCAACAGTAACACTATCATAGTAGGGTACTTCAACACCCCACTGTCACCAACGGACAGATCCTCCAGACAGAAAATCAATGCGGAAACAGTGACCTTAAATGACACTTTAGACCAGCTGGATTTAACAGATATTTTCAGAGCATTTCACCCCAAAGCTACAGAATATACATTCTTCTCAAGTGCACATGGAACATTTTCTAAGATAGACCACATGTTAGGTCACAAAACAAGTCTGAATAAATTTAAGAAGATTTAAATCATTTCAAGTGTCTTCTCTGACCACAATGCTATGAAACTAGAAATCAATTATAAGAAGAACCCCGGAAAGCTGTCAAATAAGTGGAGGCTGAATAACATGCTTCTAAATAGTGAGTGGGTCACAAATGAGATCAAGGAGGAAATCAAAAGATACCTCGAGACAAACGAAAATGAAAACATCATGACCCAAAATCTCTGGGATGCTGCGAAAGCAGTCCTAAGAGGGAAGTTCATAGCAGTGCAGGACTACCTAAAGAAGGAAGAAAAATCTCAAATCAACAGGTTATCCTTACACCTAAGGGAACTGGAAAAAGAACAGCAAAAGAAGCCCGAGGGGAGTACAAGAAAGGAGATAATAAAGACCAGAGCGGAAATAAACAATATAGAGAACAGAAAAAGAATTCAAAAGATCAATGAAACCAAGAGCTGGTTTCTTGAGAAGATAAACAAAACTGACAAACCTCTAGCCAGACTCATCAAAAAAAAAAAAAAAAAGAGAGAGGACTCAAATTAGTAAAATCAGGAATGAAAGAGGGGAAATGACTACAGACATCACAGAAATACAAAAAATTCTAAGAAATTACTATGAGCAACTATATGCCAACAAATTTGACAATCTGGAAGAAATGGATAATTTTCTAGAAGCATACAACCTTCCAAAGCTAACACAAGAAGAAACAGAAAATCTAAATATCCTGATTACTACCAAGGAAATTGAATCAGTAATTGACAAGCTCCCAACAAACAAAAGCCCTGGACCAGATGGCTTCACAAGTGAATTTTATCAAACATTCAAAAAAGAACTATCACCTATTCTCAAATTATTCCAAAAAATCCAGAAGGAGGGAAGGCTCCCAAACTCTCTTTACGAAGCCACTATCACCCTGATTCCAAAACCAGATAAAGACAGCACAAAAAAGGAAAACTACAGGCCAATCTCCCTGATGAATATAGATGCAAAAATTCTCAATAAAATATTACCAAACAGAATTCAGCAATATATTAAGAAGATCATACATCATGATCAAGTGGGATTCATTCCTAGTGCGCAAGGCTGGTTCAATATCCGTAAATCAATTAATGTGATACACCACATCAACAAAAGGAAGGATAAAGATCACGTGGTCATTTCAATAGATGCAGAAAAAGCATTTGACAAAATCTAACAGACATTTATGTTAAAAACCCTTAGCAAAGTGGGAATACAGGGATCATATCTCAACATAATAAAAGCCATATATGATAAACCTACAGCTAACATCATACTCAATGGGGAAAAGCTAAAACCATTCCCCTTAAGATCAGGAACAAGACAAGGCTGTCTACTTTCTCCTCTTTTATTCAACATAGTGCTGGAAGTTCTAGCCACAGCAATCAGACAACAAAAAGACATAAAAGGCATCCAAATTGGCAAGGAAGAAGTAAAATTGTCATTATATGCAGATGACATGATACTGTATATAGAGAACCCCAAAGACTTCATCAAAAAACTATTGGAACTGATAGAGGAATTCAGTAAAGTAGCAGGATATAAAATCAATGTTCAGAAATCAGTGGAATTTGCATATACCAATAATAAACTAACGGAAAGAGAAATTAAGAAAACTGTCCCATTTACAATTGCATCAAGAACTATAAAATACCTAGGAATAAATTTAACCAAAGAAGTGAAAGATTTGTGCTCAGAAAATTATAAGACACTGAAGAAAGAAATCAAAGAAGATACAAATAAATGGCAATACCTACCATGTTCATGGATAGGAAGAATTAATATAGTTAAAATGTCCATATTGCCTAAAGCAATATATAGATTCAATGCAATTCCTATCAATCTACCAAGGGCATTTTTCTCAGAAATAGAACTTAGAATCCTAAAATTTATATGGAACCATAAAAGACCCCGAATAGCCTCGGCAATCCTGAGAAATAAGAACAAAGTCGGGGGGATCACGCTACCAGACATCAAAACCTACTACAAAGCTACAGTAATCAAGACAGTTTGGTATTGGCGTAAAAACAGGCACATCGATTCATGGAACCGAACAGAGAGCCCAGAAATAAATCCAAGCATTTACGGACAGTTCATCTATGACAAGGGAAGCAAGAATTTACACTGGAGTAAAGCTAGTCTATTCAATAAATGGTGCTGGGAAAATTGGACTGCCACATGCATAAAAATGAAACTGGACCACCTCCTTACGCCATATACAAGAACAAATTCAAAATGGATTAAAGACTTAAATGTAAGACCTGAAACCATAAAACTCCTAAAAGAAAATATAGGGAGTACATTTGTAGACATTACCCGGAGCAATATTTTTACTGATACATCCCTACGGGCAAGGGAAGTAAAAGAAAAAATGAACATATGGGATTATATCAGACTTAAAAGTTTTTTCACAACAAAGAAAACCATTAATAAAACAAAAAGGAAGCCTACTGAATGGGAGAATATATTTGCCAACAATATATCTGATAAGGGGTTAATATCCAAAATTTATAAAAAACTCATGAAACTCAACACCAAAAAAACAAACAACCCAATTAAAAAATGGGCAGAAGATATGAAGAGACATTTCTCTAAAGAGGACATACAGATGGCCAACAGGCATATGAAAAAATGTTCAACCTCACTGGTCATTAGGGAAAGGCAAATAAAACCACCATGAGATACCACCTCACTCCAGTCAGAATGGCTATCATCAATAAATCAACAAACAACAAGTGCTGGCAGGGCTGTGGGGAAAAGGGGACCCTGCTGCACTGTTGATGGGATTGCAGATTGGTGCAGCCACTATGTTAGTCAGTATGGAGGTATCTCAAAGAACTGGAGATAGAGCTACTGTTTGACCCAGCAATTCCACTCCTAGGTATTTATCCTGAAAAAACCAAGACACTTATTCAAAAAAATTTATGCACCCCTATGTTCATAGCAGCACAATTTACAATAGCTAAGACTTGGAAACAACCAAAATGCCCATCGGTAGATGACTGGATTAAGAAACTGTGGTATATTTATACAATGGAGTATTTCTCCGCTATAAAGAAGAATGAAATCGTACCATTCGCAATGATATGGATGGACCTAGAGACTATTATGTTAAGTGAAATAAGTCAGTCAGAGAAAGACAAATACCATATGATCTCACTCATATGTGGAATCTGAAAAACTGTATGAATGAGCAAAGTAAACAGAAACTGTCTCATAGATATAGAGGAAAAATCAGGGTTGCTAATTGGGAGGGGGATGGGGATGAGGGAGAAGGGGATGGGGATGAGGGAGAAGGGGATTAGACAGCAAAAATAGGCAACTACAATATTGCCACTGGGATATGAAAGACAGTTTGGGGAATATAATTAATAATGTTGTAAATATTTTGTGGGGGGATCAGATGGTCATATGTCTTGTTAGGGAGACCATTTCATAGATGGAGAAGAGGCTTGATAACTGCACTGTACACCTGAAGCTGAGATTGTATAATATTGTATACCAACTGTAATTGAATATATAGATAGTCATGGGATGTGGATTATAATGTGGAAAGGAGTCAGAGGAAGTGTAATAGATATATATGATATGGGGGGGAGGAGTGGGGTGGCCAAACGGGGGATGGGGGATTGTCACTTTGAGGGGTAAAAAGTATAACTATTGCACTGTGTTGTACACCTGAAGCTAATTAAAAATAAATAAATAAATTATTTTTAAAAAAAATTTAGTCCTCAGCCTCCATAAGATTACATATCAGGGCAAAAGAAAACCTTACAATACTCCCACATAAATATTTGTATGAAGTTTTATTTTTCATATTGAGCAGGTAACTCAACTTGTTCCATCTGCTAGAAACACACTGAGGTAAAGATATAAAGTAGAACAAAGACAAGAACCAACTCTTATGTAAATTAATAGATTTTGTATTACTATGTTTATACCTGACTCATGGATAAAATTTTAGAATGAAAGTCATAGGATCTCTATTTGCATCTGTCTGTATATTTATATATGTATTATATTATATATAGGTGATCTTTTCCTACCTGTGTTTGGTATTGCCAAATTCATTTCTAAAACCTCTTACAGGCAACTCTAGGTTGCCTCTTTTTCAGAAGCTCTGCAAGGGGAAGCTGGATGACTTGATATAAACTTCACAATACTCATTGTCACAATAGTTTGGACTGTGTCTTCTGTGTTCTGCTGTGGGAAGTAATCATGACTATGACTCTAATATCTATACCATTACCAAAACAAATCCAAACTGTAAACCAGGAAGTCTGTCAGATTGTCACTGCCATCCTCACTCCACCATATATCTGAAGATACTTTGAGCATGTTGTCTAGAAATCTTTTTGACAGGCTGCACTCTGGACTAAAAAACTGAGTTTATAGTCTGCTCCAACAGTTAACTTTTATTTTTCTCTCTTTTTTTTAAATTAAAGTTTGTTGGGGTAACAATTGTTAGTAAAGTTACATAGGTTTCAGTTATACAATTCTATATATATCACATCTATATATCACATTATGTGTTCACCACCCAAAGTCAGTTCTCCTTTCATCACCATATATTTGATCCAGTTTACCCTCATCTACTACCTCCCACCCCCCTTACCCTCTAGTAACCACTAAACTATTGTCTGTGTCTATGAGTTTTTGATTCTTCCCTTGTTTGTCTTGTTCCTTTGTTGTTTTCAGTTTTATATACCACATATCAGTGAAATCATATAGTTCTTGACTTTTTCTGTCTGATTTATTTTGCTTAGCATTACAATCTCAAGATCCATCCATGTTGTAAATGGCACTATTTCACCCTTTCTTATGACAGAATAATGTTCCATTGTGTATATATAGCACAACTTCTTTATCCAATCATCTACTGAAGGGCACTTTGGTTGTTTTATATCTTGGCCACCATAAATAAAGCTGCAATGAACATAGACCTAGCAATCGCTCTCTTGGGTATCTACCCAAAAAATCTGAAAACATTTATCTGTAAAGATATGTGTGTAACTTTTATTTTTCTTTCTGTTTCCATAGAAATCCACCTTTAATAATGCTCAGGACTGATTTAACAAAATATGTGTTGAATATGAGGCAATGTGTTTCCATTTGTTCTCCTTATTCATATAATCTATGTTCTTCTTTCCCTTTGTAGATCTTTTACTTCACTTCTCACCAGAGTCTTCTCTCCACAGCAATCAACCCAGCTGCTTGTTCACAGAACAAGATGGGATTGTATAATCTTCCACCCCTACTTAACTTGCCTCCTTTCACTCCCATTTTGATTCAACCCCTTGGCTCCTTGACTGTTCCTCAAACCTATCAAACATGCTCCTGCCTCAGGATGTATCTTTACTCAGAAGCCCAAATGTCACTGTAGTAAAACAAAAAACACAAAAAAACTTTTCCTGATAATAATAAAGTAGTCACACTTATATAAAATAATCACCATGGCAAGTTGGATCCTCTGAAAGCAGACACTGAGACAGTGTTTGAAGTGCAGGATGTTTATTAGGGGTTGGCTCTTGAGAAAGGAAGATCTGGGAGCAGCATGATTGAGCAGAAGAAGTGGAATTGTGATTCAGGCCTGAAAAATTTTTGGCTAATTTGGCAGGGAACTGTAGAGCAAGTGGTACAGGGAACTGTAGAGTAAGAATTGTCCTGCATTGGGCTTAAATGGTCAGACCATTGTATACCCCTGCAGGGCTCAGCCACTGGATATGGGTTGTTCTGGATGGGGCATGATTTTGGGCAAAACAGTAGTCTGCAGCTGAGACTGGCTTTGGTGGGGATTACAGCCCAGAGTCTGCGGCTGACCTCTCCCCATAGCTGGGCAGCAAGCTCTTCCTTGAAGGGAGATCTGAGGGGGACACTTTTGTGTCTGCCATCCATCCCCACACCTGCATTATAAAGAAGCTTCAAGGCAGCAGGGACTCCTCATTCTCTAATAATTGCTGACATATCACCAGCACTTAAAATACTGACTGGTTCATAGCAGAGTTCAATAAATGTTGAATGAATGAATGGATGAATGAATGAATGAAATCAGTTACTAGATTAAATATTTTATTAATATTATGCATGAAATGGTGCTTTAAATTTTTTTAAAATTTATTTATTTTAATTAGCTTCAGTTGTACAACACAGTGCAATAGTTATACTTTTTACCCCTCAAAGTGACAACCCCCTCCCCCAACTCACCACCCACTCCTCCCCCCATATCATACTATTTATTACAATTCCTTTGATTCCCTTCCAACGTATAATCCACATCCCGTGACTATCTATATATTCAATTACAGTTGGCATACAATATTATACAACATCAATTTCAGGTATACAGTGCAGAGATCAAGCCTCTACTCCATCCATGAAGTGGTCTCCCTAACAAGACATGTGGCCATCTGACACCCCACAAAATATTTACAACATTAGTAATTATATTTCCCTAACTGTCTTTCATATCCCTGTGGCAATATTGTAGTTACCTATTTATGTTGTCCAATCCCTTCCCCTTCTCCCTCATCCCCACCCTCCTCCCAACTACCAACCCTGTTTTTCCTCCATATCTATGAGACTGTTTCTCTTTCCTTTGCTCATTCATTCAGTTTTTCAAAAGACACATATAAGTGAGATCATATGATATTTGTCTTTATCCGACTGACTTATTTCACTTAACAATAGTCTCTAGGTCCATCCATATCGTTGCAAATGGTAGGATTTCATTCTTCTTTATAGCAGAGTAATACTCCATTGTATAAATGTACCACAGTTTCTTAATCCAGTCATCTACCGATGGGCATTTGGGTTGTTTCCAAGTCTTGGCTATTGTAAAGAGCGGTGCAATAAACATAGGGGTGCATATATTTTTTTGAATTAGCGTCTTGGATTCCTCTGGGTAGATACCCAAGAGTGGAATTGCTGGGTCATACGGGAGTTCCATCTCCAGTTTTTTGAGATACCTCCATACTGATTTCCATAATGGTTGCACCAACTTGCAGTCCCACCAACAGTGCACCAGGGTTCCCTTTTCTCCACACCCTCTCCAGCACTTGTTGTTTATGGATTTATTGATGATAGCCATTCTGACAGGAGTGAGGTGGTATCTCATTGTGGTTTTTATTTGCATTTCTGTGATGATTAGTGAGGTTGAACATTTTTTCATATGCCTGTTGGCCATCTGTATGTCCTCTTTAGAGAAATGCCTCCTCATATCCTCTGCCCATTTTTTAATTGGGTTGTTTGTTTTTTTGGTGATGAGTTGCATGAGTATTTTATAAATATTGGATATCAACCCCTTATCAGATATATCGTTTGCAAATAACTTCTCCCATTCAGTAGGCTTCCTTTTTGTTTTATTGATGATTTCCTTTGCTGTGAAAAAACTTTTAACTTTGATGTAATCCCATAGGTTCATTTTTTCTTTTATTTTCCTTGCCCAAGGGGATATATCAGTAAAAGTATTACTCAGGGTAATGTCTGCAAACTTACTCCCTATGTTTTCTTCTAGGAGTTTCATGGTTTCAGGTCTTACAGTTAAGTCTTTAATCCATTTTGAGCTTATTCTTGTATATGGTGTAAATAGGTGGTCCATTTTCATTTTTTTGCACATGTCAGTCCAATTTTCCCAGCACCATTTATGAAATAGACCATCTTTACTCCAGTGTAAATTCTAGCTTCCATTGTCATAGATTAAATGACCATATATAGATGGGTTTATTCCTGGGCTCTCTACTCTATTCCATTGGTCTATGTGTCTGTTGTTATGCCAGTACCATACTATTTTGATTTCTGTAGCCTTGTACTATGTTTTGGTGTCAGGTAGTGTGATGCCTCCCACTTGGTTCTTATTTCACAACATTTCCATATCTATTCGGGGTCTTTTGTGGCTCCATATAAATTTTAGGATTCTATGTTCTATTTCTCAGAAAAATGTCCATGGTAGTTTGATTGGAATTGCATTGAATCTATATATTGCTTTAGGTAGTATTGACATTTTAACTATATTAATTCTTCCTATCCATGAGCATGGTATGTATTTCCATTTATTTGTATCTTCTTTGATTTCTCTCTTCAGTGTCTCATAATTTTCTGAGTACAGGTCTTTTACTTCTTTAGTTAATTTGATTCCTAAATATTTTATTGTTTTTGAAGCAATTGTAAAAGGGATTGATTTTCTGATTTCTCCTTCTGATAGTTTATTATTGGTGTATAGAAATGCAACTGATTTCTGAACATTAATTTTGCATCCTGCTACCTTACCAAATTCGTTTATCAGTTCTAGCAGTTTTTTGGTGGAGTCTTTGGGATTTTCTATGTATAGTATCATGTCATCTGCATATAATGACAATTTTACTCCCTCTTTTCCAATTTGGATGCCTTTTATTTCATTTTCTTGTCTGATTGCTGTGGCTAGAACTTCCAGAACTATGTTAATTAGAAGTGGTGAAAGCGGGCAGTCTTGTCTTGTTCCTGATCTTAAGGGGAAAGACTTCAGCTTTTCCACATTGAGTACAATGTTTCCTGTGGTTTTATCATATATGGCCTTTATTATGTTGAGATATGATCCCAGTATTCCCACTTTGCTAAGAGTTTTTATCATAAATGGCTGCTGGATTTTGTCAAGTGCTTTTTCTGCATTTATTGATATAATCGTATGATTTTTATTTTTCATTTTGTTAATGTGATGTATTACGTTAATTGATTTGCAGACATTGAACCAGCCTTGCATACCAGGAATGAATCCCACTTGATCGTGGTGTATGATCTTTTTAATGAGATGCTGAATTCGGTTTGCTAGTATTTTGTTGACGATTTTTGCACCTATGTTGCACCTACTAAGGATATCCACCTGTAGTTTTCCTTTTTTATAACATATTTGTCTGACCTAGGAATCAGGGTGATAGTGGCTTCATAGAAAGCGTTCGGGAGACTTCCTTCCTTCTGTATTTTTTGGAATAGGTACTAATTCTTTTTTGAATGTTTTGTAAAATTCACCTGTGTAGCCATATGGTCCAGGGTTTTGTTTGTTGGAAGATTGTTGATTACTAATTCAATTTCTGTGGCAGTAATCAGTCTGTTCAGAGTTTCTGTTTCTTTTTGGTTCAGACTTGGTAGATTGTATGCATCTAGAAATTTATCCATTTCTTCCAGATTGTAGAATTTGTTAGCATATAGTTGCTCATAGTATTTTCTTAAAATTTTCTGTATTTCTGTGGTATCTGTTGTCACTTCTCCTCTTTCATTTCTGATTTTATTAATTTCGGTCCTCTCTCTCTCTTTTTCTTGGTTAGTCATGCTAAGGGTTTGTTGATTTTGTTTATCTTTTCAAAAAACCAACTCTTGGTTTCATTGATCTTTTGTATTTTTTTTTTTGTTTGTTCTCTATTTCATTTATTTCTGTTCTGGTCCTTATTATTTCATTCCTTATACTCCCTTTAGCCTTGTTTTGCTGTGCTTTTTTTTTTCTTCGAGTTCCCTTAGGTGTAAAGAGAGTCTGTTGATTTGAGATTTTTCTTCTTTCTTTAGGTGGGCTTGCACTGCTATGAACTTCCTTAGGACTGCTTTCGCAGCATCCCAGAGATTTTGGGTCATGGTGTTTTAATTTTCCTTTGTCTCAAGGTATCTTTTGATTTCCTACTTGATCTCATTTTTGACCCACTCACTATTTAGTCGCATGTTATTTAGTTTGCATGTATTTGTAAGCTTTCCAGATTTCTTCTTATAATTGATTTCTAGTTTCATAGCATTGTGGACAGAGAAGACACTTGATATGATTTCAGTCTTCTTAAATTTGTTGAGACTTGTTTTGTGGCCTAACCTGTGGTCTATCTTGGAAAATGTTCCATGTGCACTTGAGAAGAATGTATATTCTGTAGCTTTGGGGTGAAATGTTCTAAAAATATCAATTAAATCCAGCTGGTCTAAAGTGTCATTTAAGGCCACTATGTCCGTGTTGATTTTCTGTCTGGAGGATCTGTCCATTGGTGACAACGGGGTGTTGAAGTCCCTTCCCTACTATGATAGCGTTACTGTTGATCTCTGCCTTTATGTCTGTCAAAATCTGTTTTATATATTTAGGTGCTCCTATGTTGGGTGCATAGATGTTTACTAGGGTTATGTCCTCTTGTTGAATTGATCCCTTTATTATTATGTGGTGCCCTTCTTTGTCTTCTATTGTAGTCTTCTATTTAAAGTCTATTCTGTCCAAAATAAGTATTGCAACTCCAGCTTTTTCTCATTTCCATTTGCATGAAATATCTTATTCCATCCCTTTACTTTCAGTCTGTGTGTCTTTTGATCTGAGATGAGTCTCCTGTAGACAGCATACGCATAGGTCCTGATTTCTGATCCACTCAGCCACTCTGTGTCTTTTGATTGGAGCATTTAGCCCATTCACACTTAAAGTGATTATTAATAGGTGCATATTTATTGCCATTTTGTTATTTGTATTTCTTGTCTTCCTGGGTTAGGTTGTTTTCCCCTTTCTTCTGTTTTAAAAAGCCGTTTTAACATTTCCTGCAATGCTGGCTTGGCGGTAATGAAATCCTTCAGCTTCTTGTTTTCTGAAAAGCTCTTTATCTCTCCTTCAATTTTCAGTAATAGCCATGCTGGGTAGAGCAATCTTGGTTGTAGACCTTTATTTTCTGTCACTTTGAATATCTCCTACCCCTCCCTTCTGGCCTGCAGAGTTTCTGAACAAAAGACAGCTGTTAGTCTTATTTGAGTTCCTTTTTATGTAACCTGCTGTCTTTCTCTTGCTGCTTTTAGGATTCTGTCTTTGTCTTTAAGCTTTGCCATTTTAACTATGATGTGTCTTGGTGTGGGCCTGTTTGGATTCAGCCTGTTTGGAACTCTCTGTATATCTTGGGCTTGTATGTTGATTTCCTTCACCAGGGTAGGGAAGTTTTCAGTCATTGTTTCTTTAAATACATTCTCAATCCCTTGCTTCTTCTCTTCTCCTTCTGGTATTCCTATGATGCAAGAGTTGTTGTGTTTCATGTTGTCCCAGAGGTCTCTTAAACTATTTTCATTCTTTTTTATTCTTTTTTCTTTTTGTTGTTCCAGGTGGGTGATTTCTGCTATTTTGTCTTCTAACTTGCTGATCCGCTCCTCTGTTTCATGTATTCTACTAGTGATTCCTTTGAGTGTGTTCTTTATTTCAGTTATTGTATTCTTTAGTTCTAACTGGTTGTTTTGTATGGTTTCCCTATCCTTCTTTATGTCCTTGCTAAGTTCCTTAAACATTCTTATCATCAGTGTTCTAAACTCTGTCTCTGAAAGTTTGGATATCTCTGTTTCACTTAGTTCCATTTCTAGAGCTTTCTTCTGATCTTTTACTTGGGACATGTTTCTTTGTTTTTTCATTCTGGCTGTCGTTCTGTGAATGCTTCGATGTATTAGATAGATCACCTAAAAAGAAGAGAAAAGAAAAAAGAGAGAAAAAGAAAAGAAAAGAAAAGAAAGAGGTGGGGGGCTCTCCGTCCTCTTTAGTCTGCAGACCACTTACTCAGGCTTGCAGTGAGCTTTCCACAATTAGCTTCTGTGTGCTCTGGAAACGTGCTCACTTCCAAAAAAAAAAAAATCTTCACAGGTTGTTGCAGGTTGTCTGCTACTGCAAAAAAAAAAAAAAAAAAAACCCTCTGTGGCCTGTCGAGATGTGGGCCCGGCACCAGGGGCTCAGGGTGCCTCTGGCAACACAGCTCTGGTTGGGTGGGGCCAGTCCCCAGGGCACCACTTGATGTGATTTGTGGCCCCCACCAAGTCAGAGCAGCATGCACTCTGCACCAGCAATCAGTCCACACAAACTCGCCAGGAAAGCCTCGATCGGATCACACAGGTGCACCGCTCCCTGCCCAACACTCTCAGGAAAACTTCCCATCTCAGCCTGTCCCAATCAACTGCCCACAGATCAGGCTAAGCCGCCCAACAAACAATCCCCAGGCTTGCAACTCTGCACAAACAGTGCGGAGAGCGGGGACCTAAGGGGCCTCACGCACTCCTGAGTCTCAGTGAACAGAATGATGAAGCTGGAGGGCACCTGCCCTGCGTTTCCCTGGCAATGCAGCACAAGCAGGGCGGAGGGTCAGGATCCAAGGCGGCTTGCACACTCCTGCATCTCAGTGAGTAGCCTGATGGAGCTGGAGGGCACCCGCCTGGCGTTTCCCTGGAAACGCAGCACAAGCAGGGTGGAGGGTGGGAATCCAAGGCCGCATGTGCACGCATGCACACACTCCTGTGCCAAGTTCACCAGACCAATGGGATCCCGGATCTGACCCTCTGTAGGAGGGCCCAACCCTGAAACAATAGCGCCCTCCTGTACACCGCTGGTGTGCAAGCTCCACACCAGGGCAACAATGGTACCAAAACCTCCAGCTTCTGCACCAAAGGTGCTCAGTTCAGTCCTTCCCCACCGGCTCCTGGGCCCGGCTTTCACAGCTATTACCTCCAACAGGAACCGGGTGAGTACTCACCTGCGAGCCACCCCGTGTGCCGGCCCCACTGGTTCGCCAGCCGCCCTCAGCGTCACTGAGCCGAGCAAAGAGAGTCCTTGCTAATTTCTACTGCCCGCTATCGTAGAACTCCTCTTCCTGGCAAAGCAACTCTGCGCTGATAAGCTCGGTGTGGCGCCCGAGGTTTTCTCCCCCAACTGGAGAAGCCTCCCCACACAGCTGGGGCATACCTCATGGGGCTTGCCCTCTCTCGTCTGCACCCCTCCTAAGAGACTTGACATGGCCTCCTCTTTAGGTCCTTTGTTTAGAGGTTCTGTTCATCTAATGTTCAGGGGACTTCGAGGTTAAATGTTGTATAAATTATTTGTAATTTTGATGTGATCCTGGGAGGCAGTTCGGAGAGCGTCCGTCTATCCCGCCATCTTACCGGAACTCCTTAAAATTTTTATTCTAATGAATAATAGAGCTTCTTCAATCAATCATCATGAAAATGTTTTAATTAGTCTTCCTCATGCCTGCTATTTTATGGAACCATAAAATAACAGAATGGTGATGCATCTAACAACCTGGAAAGGAAGTGTTCTCTGTGTTCTCTTCAGTCAGTTTTTCTTTTAGACAGTGTGTATTAGTCAGCTTGAGGTGCCATAGCAAAATACCATAGACTAGATGTCTTAAACAACAAAACATTATTTCTCATAGTTTTGGAGGCTGGAAGTCCAAGATTAGGGTGGTGGCTTATTCAGTTTCTGGTGAGACCTCTTCCTGTCTTGCCGATGGCCATCTTTCTGTGTCCTCACATGGCCTTTCCTCAGTGTGTGCATGTGGTGGGTGACAGGGGGATATAGACAGAGAGACAGAGAAAGAGAGAAAGAAGATTTCTTTTTCTTCTTATAAAACTGCTAATTCCATCAAGAGGGTCCCACCCTTATGCCCTCATTAACTCTAATTACCTTCCAAAGGCCCCACCTCCAAATACTATCACATTAGGGGTTGGGGCTTCAACATATGAATTTTAGGGGGACACAAGCCCTTAGTCCTTAACAGGCAGGCTACATGGCAGAGTGACAGAACACTGGACAGGGGCAGCTGAGGGCCCAGGTTTTAGTGCCAGATCTGTTATTGAATGACTTTGACCTTGAATAAATCACAGTTTTCTTGGACCACAGTTTCTTCACCTGAAAATAAGGGAGTTGAAAAAGATAATTTCCAGGAGCCCTCCCAGATACCACATTTTGTAGTTTTTTCATTCAGTCCCTTGAACTGTACACTTATATGATATTTTGCCTATTTATCTTTAGATATCTTACTAGAGAATAAAAAAACCCACAGGACTATTTGAAGAATGTGGGTCGGTAATATGTACCATGAGGAGTTGAAAAACAAAGAAAACTGGACAGGAGGTGGCTGAAAGCAACTGTCTGTGCAAAGAATCCTTCTAACAGATGACTTCCTTCCTTCCTTTTTTCCGTCCTTCCTTCCTATATATCTATCATCGCCTACCTAGCTATCTTCTAAAACAAAAGTTACGTACATACGTGAAACAAATTTTACTCTTGCTAGATACAATAGATTCTGGTATTTTTATCTTCTACTTCTTTTAAAAAAACATTGTGACTCTGACCTACTATACTCATGTAGCAGCCTCACACAAAGAAAGGAAGGAAGGGAAGGAATCCCATTTGTAGGTGTGATGAGGTCACCTTGAGCTGGAAATGGATGTCCCACACTGGAAGAGTTCAAGACAGTAGCCACTTCCTCCCTCCTCCATGCTGATTCCCTACTCTGCAAGGAAGCCTAGTACTTTAATGAGGTTTCTTCATGGATTTACCTTCAGGGAATTAATGTGCCAATCAGCAAACATGAGTATCTGCCCCATTTATATTTCTATCAATTAATTGATATTCTATTTTAATAAATCAGTTGATATTATTTAGTACTCTGTTTTATACATCTGTCTCTTATGAATTTGATTAGAGTCAGAATAGGAGAAACTGTTCACCTCTGGATCCCTTGACAATGTCATAATTCTACAAAGAATGGACCCCAGACTGGACAATTATATGATGTTGTAAGGGGAACGAACACTCCTTTGGGGAACATCTAATGCTTACAGCAGTTTGTAAAGACAACAAAGATCTTTTTGGATACTGGAACTGACTTTATTGTGAAATCCTTCATAAACCTATGCAAGCCTCTCTCTGTCTACCCAAATTAGAGTGTTTTATAGAGATGATAGGTTTAAAGTTTGTACTACAAAATTTACTTATAGCACTTGTCCTTTGGGAGTAACAATTACAGAATCACTTTCAGCTAATTCATACCTAGCACACAAAAGTATCATGTAAATGCAACCTCCAGGGCAAGTTAAACCTAAACAATATACTCATATACACATATGCTTATTCAATCATGCATTGCATTTAAATAGAGCTTTATGGTTTCCAAATGTGTACAAGCTTACTTGATACTTGAGGAAGTTAGGAAGGCTGGTGTTAATCCACCTAAGATCACCCACTCAATAAATGAAAGAATGAGGCTTTAAATTCCAGCCTTCCTATGGGCAGGTCAGCTCTCTTTTTATGGTTTCACATTAACGCTTGAATATGATGATCCTCTTGTCCAGGGTTCCCAACCTTTGACATGCTCATGAATTTGTTCTAACATTCTGCTGGTCTATCCAAGGCTATCCATCCAACCATGCACCTCATATGGTTTACATGGAAAGAAAGAAATCTGGCTAACAGAATGTAAGAGAAACTTGCTTACACCCTTCACTCTCGAAACTATGCTCTTGGCTCTCATAGTTAGAGAGAGGCATCTGATTCAAAGAGTTACCTAGATCAAATTATCTAGAGGCTTCATAAATTATTTATTTTTAAATTTTTTTTAGAGGGCAGTGTCATTGGTCCTCATACGTGGGATCCAAACCCAGGCCACTGGCGACCCAAGCCAGCTCTTAACCACCACGCCACTCAGCCAGCCCTCTGGAGGGGACTTTACATCAGGCTTTATAAAGCAATAAAATGAATTAATCAAAAATTAGCATGATCTACAGTTCACCATATAGTTAATATAAGCACACAATATATTATAAGTAATGAAGAGTGCGTTTCTTTTGTTGACTTCCAATTTGTTTTCACTAAAACTAATTTTGGAGGCATATTTTACTACAGTTCAGGTGTCCTTTATCCTTTTTTATTTTTCTTCTGTATTCAAGGTTCTATTGATCTTCTTTCTAGGAAAAATGCACTGTGTTTTCCTTTACTCTCACACACAATACTCTGACACTAGATGTATGGGTATTTCCCTACACTAGTCAATTCTCTGACACCAGCTGGGTATCCTACAATTCAATTCAATTCTGACACTAACTGAAGTTAACACAGACCCCACAGGTTAAGTGCTCAGTCCCACAAGACTGTCTTCCACTTCAGAACCCAATTGCAAATAGTAGGTCTCTAGGTTACCCACAATTTCTGTTCAACTTGGCTACAAATCAGATTCCTATTACTCCCTCCTTGGGTTCAATAATTTGCTAGAATAGTCCACAGAACCCAGGAAAACAGTTGACTTACTGTGGCTGATTTTTTTATAAGAATATAAAGGGATACATAGGCCATGATCTGGAAGGAGTCTGAGCACAAGAGCTTCTATCCTATTGGAGTTAGGTTGTTACCCCTCCAAGCACAAAGATTCTGTTGCCAACCTGGAATCTCTCTGAACCCCATACTTTTGGGATTTTGTTTTTTTTAAGATTTTATTGGGGAATTGGGAAAGGGGAACAGCCAAGTTGTTGTCCTTCAGTCTTAGTTGTGGAGGATGCAGCTAGCTCAGCTCCAAGTCCAGTCGCCATCTGACCACCCATCAGCAGCTGGCGGCTGCTCAGCTCAAGGTGCTGTGTTCAATCTTAGTTGTGGGTGGGCGTAGCCCACCATCCCATGGGGAGTCTAACTGGCAACCTTGTTGTTAGGAGCACGTGCTCTCACCAGCTGAGCCATCCTGCCCCTGTTGGCAGCTCAGCTCAGGCACAGCTCACTGGCCCATGTGGGAATCGAACCGATGACCTTGTTACTCAGAGCTCACACTCTTTACCAACTGAGCCACTCAGCTGGCCACTTTTGGGATTTTTATGGAGGATTCATCACATCGGCGTGATCTATCATTAATTCAGTCTCCAGCACCCCTCCACTTCCTGCAGGATGGGAAGTGAAGCTGAAAGTTCCAAGCTTCTAATCATGGCTTGGTCTTTCTGGTGTCCAGCGACATCCTGAAACTCTCCAACAGCCTACCCAGAGTTGTTGCATTAGAATTAAAGACACTTCTACACCCAGGAAACTCCATGGGATTTAGGAGCTCTGTGTCAGGAACCAGGCCAAAGACCAAACATTAAGACAAAAGATGTTCCCAGTGCTCTTATCATTTAGGAAGTTACAAGAGTTTAGGAGCTCTGCACCAGGCACTAGGGACAGAGGCTAATATATTTTGTCTATTATTTCACAGTGTCCTATTGTTCCTCTTAAAAAATTTTTTTCTTATATCACCAATTCTCTGTCTCTGTGTATTACTGGTCAAAAGTGCAGATTTTAGGGCTAGCTAAGTGGCTTAGTTGGTTAAGAGCTCGCTTAAGAGTGAGAGCTCTGAGCAACAGCGTTGCCAGTTCGATTTCTTGCCCAAGCTGAGCTGCCAACCAGGATGGCTCAGCTAAATAAAAGTTAAAACAACAACAAAAAAGTGTAGATTTTAAGATGGAGGCTTCATAAATTATTGTGGTGAAGATTTTGCTGACTACCTGCCTTCCTTACTACCTGTCTGGGAACTGTCTAGTCTCTGTTTCCTGCTCTGGGCTCTTGGACTCTCTCTGAGCTCTTCCCACCACCTCGGAGCTCCACCCCAAAGTATAATAGGAAGGGGCTTTCTATAGTCTTCTTGGTGTGGGAAGAATTAGACAGGGCCCAAGCTATAAAGGGCTTTCTTCAGCATCCAGTCTTTAGTCTTTCCTCTGCACTCACTTCTGGGGCCCTTCTTGCTGAAGTGGAAAGAGGGGTCTGTTTATTCTCTGGCCCTGAACCTCACATGACACCCCAATCTTATTTCATCCCCTGTCTAGATGAAAATTGGATTAGAGAGCTGGAAATCTATGAATTTCATGTCATGATCTCACAAGGAATCTCCTTGGGCAGGACTCCATTGGTGGAAATTGTAGTGATAATTTACACTTTGCTTGGTTAGTTGAGGCTAAATAGCAGAGATGCATTTTGAGGAACTAACAGGGGAAGCAAGGCTATGCTCTGTATGGGAGAAGTCCTGCCACATTCAGGTCAAATAGCCTGAGGAAATGCTGAGAGATAACATCCAGAATCAAAAATTATAAGATTGAGGGCCCGCCAACTGGCTCATTCATTAAGAGCTGGTTTTGGGATGCCAGCAGCCCTGGTTCGGATCCCACATATGAGGGTGCAGGGGACCAGCCTCTGCTGACCAGGGTTTCCCTCAGGTGGAGACGGCATCGGCGGGGGAGGAAAATAAAGAAGGGAGACAGTGGAGACACCGGAGGAGTTAAAGAGAAAAAAGTGTCACCCTTTATTGCCAGAGCATGCTCATTTTATATGGATTCTTGACCATTACCTCAATCACATGAGTTTGGTGGTTTCTAGTTCCCTGATTTACTCAGTCTTTACTTCCCTGTAATTGCTCTCTCCAGGGTGTATTGTGACTTACTCTTCCATTAAAGGATTACCTTGTCTTTATTATGATAATTACCATGAAATACAGACTTAGTTTCTGTACATCACCTAAAGAATGTTTATCATTACTATCTTAACTATCTAGAAATTATCCTAAATCCTAGCAGTTAAACACAATCATAAAACTCACAGGACGTATACTTGAGCTATACCAAAAGACTAGGAGTGGTTGTGTTTAGGGTAAAAGCATCTAAAATCTATTTCTGTGTAAATAAAATACCTAGCAACCAAAGGGGATTTCACACCTCTCTTATCCTATGGAGGTAGCATCTGTTTCTCAGTCAAAGCTTCAATATCTGTTAAAGGATTTAAACAAAGTTGTTAACATACCCTATGGTCAGGAAGTCCCCTCCTACCAGAACTCTCATGGCCTGAAGACTTTCAATCTTTAAGGAGACTATTCACAGCAGGGCCCTTAGGAAACAGGCAGGATTCTTGGCCTATGTTGTCAGAGGTCTGTGCCTCAGTTTCCAAGGGGTTTGAGTTCCCAATATCTCAGTTCAGGGGTCCCCTCGGGTTGTAGTCTGTTTTATGGAGTTTCCTTCTCTTTAGGAAATCTTGCCCCATCGTTGACTTACACAACCAGCTATCATCAGGGTACCACAGGAACTTGTTACAAATGCAGTAAATGTATTGTCTCCTACAGGAGGAAGGCACATGGGTTCATAGAGGCAGGAGATATTACAAGACCAACCATAAGTCAGCACTCTAAACATCCAGTGCTGAGCAGCACAATGTGACCTTGTTAGACACTGAAAGACTGTTGGCTTCTGCCATGAGGGCCAGTGACACTGCCCTCTACAGCTAACAACAGCTCCACCTGGAGCTGGGCTGTGCGAGCCCCGGCGATGGTGTAGGCTGCAGCCCCTGCTACAGTGGGCTGCCGTAGGCTACAGTGAATGGCTGGCAGCCAGAGTGAGCTGCCAATAGCTACGGTGAGCAACCGTCCAGAGGCCAGAGACCGATCTGCCTCATCCGGGAAGAGTGCAATGATGATACCAACATGGGCTAGTGAAGCAACTTCCTCCGCAACTAGACTGAGGAACAAAAAGACAGCAACTTGTCTGTTCCCCTTCCCTGATTCCCCAACGCTGTTCCCCTCCCCCAATTCTCCAATAAAATCTTTATAAAAAAAAATTATAAGATTGAGAACCATGGAAAGCACAAATCAAACTGATCATTCTAAATTATCTCACTTTTCTTTTTTTATTATATAATAATTCTAAATTCTATCTAACCCTACAATTCTAAAAATATCACTAAAGTATAATTTATTTGTGTTTTGCTTTATTTCTTCATTGGGCTTTTACAAATTTAACATACACGCACACACACATGCGCGCGTGCGCACACACACACACACACACACATACACACACACAAAACCTCCCACATCAGACTACACAATTCATTATTTGTGACCAGAAAGTTTTCAAGAAGGAAGAATCTTCTGTTTAAGATGATAAAAAAAAAAAAAAGAAAAAAGTTCTGAAATGGATAGTGATGATAGTTGCACAACACTGTGAATGTACTGAATGCCACTGAATTGTATACTTAAATGTAATTTAAATGGTAAGATTTTATATACATATTTTACAATAATTAAAAAAAAAATTTTAAGGCAGAACCTCAAGGTAAAGCAGAGCTCTTCAAACTTCTCTTTGAGCATCTAGAAGCCTTGGGAAATGGAGATTACTTAGTATAACAGAAAAAACCTGGCCTTTAGAGCTGCAGTGACCGTTACTCTTAGTGAGGTCTTGTTCTCACTATGTGACTTTGAGCAAGCTGCTCTGCCTCCTCAATTCTGAGTTTCTTATAGTTAAGAAAGAGATATTAACTACCATGTAGGGTTTTTACCAGGATTAAATAAAATTATGTACTCGTAAATGTGGGATTTAGAATATACCAAATTAGTTACTCTTAATCCCTGAGGCTTTTTGAAACTATCCATTCTCAGACTCCATTCCAGCTGGACAACCACCACTGCTGGAAGGACCTGAGAAGTAATGATTCCTACTACTTCATGTAGGCATTCACACCAAATGTTAGTGCAAAGTTCCTTTCCTAATTTAGTGCTTTAGTGTCTTTGATACTTCTTGCCATTATCTACATTTCATTTATTCTGATAAAGACGCTTGCTCCCACTGTCTCTCACATCTGTTAACACTTAACAAAACAACAATTGTTTATATTAGTGGTATGATTGTTGAGTTTTCAAATTCAATTGTTATTAAATCCTGTCTGCCATTTTGGTGACAATATCATGGAGGTGAGAAAAGGCAAAACTGGGCAATCAGCTCTGTAGGAGAAGCAGGATAAATTCCAACACCCTGCCTGGGTTAGCCATGGTGGACCTCACTCAGAGTAACTTGGGGACTCAATACTTTTTTTGTTTTTAAAGATTTTTTTTTTATTGAGGAATTGGGGGAGGGAACAATGTTGGAGAATCGGGAAAGGGGAACAGACAAGTTGCTGAACAGATAAGTTGCTGAACAGACAAGTTGCTGTCCTTTGGTTCTTCAGTTTAGTTGAGGAGGACGTCGCTTTACTAGCCCATGTTGGTATTGTGATGATTGCTCTCTTCCTGGCTGAGGCAGATCAGTCATCAGCCATTGGATTGTTGCTCATGCCAGCTGCCGGCCACGGCCACTCAACGGTAGCTTACAGCAGTCCACTGAAGCCCCACTGCAGCCTACACCATCGCTGGTAACTCACAGCAGCCCAGCTCCAGGTTGAGCTGTTGTTCACCATCTTTGCTGTAGAGAATGCAGCATCACTGGCCCATGTGGGATCTGATCCAGCGGCCCTGCTGCTCAGAGCTCATGTTCCCAAGCCAACTCTTAACCAATGAGCCACTCAGCCAGCCTCAACCTCAATATTTTCAATTCACCTATTTCCCTGTTGTTACCCATGAATGTGAAGGGTATGTCCGCCTCCTCCATATCCTTCTTTGTGAGTTAGAAGAATTCCCAGATTTTTATTTTTATTTATTTATTATTATTATTTTTTAAGATTTTATTGGGGAATTGGGGGAGGGGAACAGCATTGGGGAACCAGGGAAGGGGAACAGACAAGTTGCTATCCTTTTTGTTCTTCAGTCTAGTTGTGGAAGACATTGTTTTACTGGCTCATGTTGAATCGTCATTGCACTCTTCTTGGGTGAGACAGATTGGTCACTGGCCTCTGGATGGCCGCTCATAGCAGCTCTTGGCAGCTCACACCTGCTGCCAGCCACTCACGCTGGCTGCTGGCCACTCACTGTAGCCTATAGCAGCCCACTGCAGCAGGGGCTGCAGCTATGTGATCCCGGGGACTCACAGCAGCCCAGCTCCAGGTAGAGCTGTTGTTCACCATCTTAGCTGTAGAGGGCAGCATCACTGGTCCCCATATGTGGGATCTGAACTGGGGCCGCTGGTTTCCCAAGCCAGCTCTTAACCAATGTGCCACTCAGCCAGCCCAAGACTTTTATTTTTAATTGGGGAATTGGAGGAGGAGAACAGTGTTGGGGAAGAGGACCAGCCAAGTTGTTGTTCTTCAGTCTTAGTTGTGGAGGGCACCAGTCGCCATCTGGTTGCCCGTCGGCAGCTCGTGGCCTCTAAGCTCAAGGTGCTGTGTTCAATCTTAGTTATGGGTGGGCATAGCCACCATCCCATGGAGGAGTCAAACCAGCAGTCTTGCTGTTAAGAGTGCATGCTCTATCCACTGAGCCACCCTGGTGGCAGCTCAGCTCAAGGTGCTGAGTTCAGTCTTAGTTGCTGGCCGGCACAGTCCCCGTAGAACAGGCAGTCTTGTTGTTAGGAGCATGTGCTCTCACCGGCTGAGCCATCTTGCCACCTATTGGCAGCTCAGCTCAGGCGCAGCGTCACTGGCCCATGTGGGAATCGAGCTGGCAGCCCTGTTGCTCAGAGCTTGCACTCTTAAGCTAACTCTTAACCAACTGAGCCACTCAGCTGGTCCAAGAAAGCCAGATTTTTAAAAATTATCCATCTCTAAGGATAACACTTTATATTTTTCCAATATGGAATGGCCAAATTCTCAAAGAACCTACATTCCTTGCGAGTTTTTAACTCATTCCTTTAGAAATCTTGCCCGTTTGGTGGAACAGTAATAACTACATATCAGAAGCCTTCTGAAAAGAAAAGAGAACTAGAAGCCTGATCTATTGATTTAACAGATATATATTGAGTGTGGTTCTGAGGGCTTTGCCTTTCTTACTCCTGTGATCCTCACAGTAACATTATCCTCATTTTGTAGATGCAAAAATGTGGCCCAGAGAGGTTAAGTCACTGCATTTGGATGGACAGGGAGCAGGTGGCAGATACTGGAGCCATGGACTTCTTATTGCCCAGTGTTACTACCAGGTTGTTACTACTCAGCCTCACTGGTTGCCCAGGTACTGTACCCTATTGGGAATACCAGGGAAGCAGCTGGCAAGGCCCCGTTTCCATCTGCAGAAATGCAATGAATCCCAACTGCTACAAGAGAAGCTGCCCCTCACCTCCTGCTCATGTGTCCCACAAGGAAAACATCAGACAATAAGTGTTTAATATATCAAAATGGGGCTTTTGATTAAACACCACTCTAAAGAATGATACTCTAGGAAAGGTTATGCAAAACAGAATTTTAAAATAAGGGGAGTTGGGCCGGCTGAATGGCGCATTGGTTAAGAGCTGGTTTGGGACGCCAGCAGCCCCGGTTCGGATCCCACATATGAGGGCCAGTGACACTGCCCTCTACAGCTAACAACAGCTCCACCTGGAGCTGGGCTGTGCGAGCCCCAGTGATGGTGTAGGCTGCAGCCCCTGCTGCAGTGGATTGCTGTAGGCTACAGTGAGTGGCCGGCAGCCAGCGTGAGCAGCTGGCAGCCAGGGTGAGCTGCCAATAGGTGCAGTGAGCAACCATCCAAAGGCCGGCGACCCATCTGCCTAATCCGGGAAGAGCGCAATGACGATACCAACATGGGGCCAGTGAAGCAACATCCTCCGCAACTAGACTGAAGAACAAAAAGACAGCAACTTGCCTGTTCCCCTTCCCTGACTCCCCAACGTTGTTCCCCTTCCCCAATTCCCAATAAAATCTTTAAAAAAAATAAAATAAAATAAGGCGGTAGAATGACTTTATCCCAATGATCCTGTCCACAAGACTGAAGCAAAGTGGAAAAAAGGAGGTTGTGACTGATTATTTAATAAGGTTTCTAGAAAACAGTATCTGATGACCACTTCCTCTTGTTTTCTTGTTGAGTGAATTCCTGCACAAAGGCAAAATAGAGAAGGTCATCAAATCCAAATAACTTCAAACCAACTCCCAAAGCCAACCTGGCAAACAACTCACTACCAGAAGCTGAGAGGAGCTCCTGGGAGAGGAACACAGCTGGGCACCTCCTGAAGGGACTGCCAGAGTGAGCCAATAGAAATGCAGGACATCCAATGAAATTTGCATTTCAGATAAACAATGAATAATGTTTTTTATAAATATGTCTTTGTTGTTTATTAATTCAAGTTTTACTGTGAGTCCTGTATTTTATCTGGCAACCCTACTCCCAATACTAAAATAATAATAAAAGCATCTGTAGTATAGTTTCCCCTATGAGCATTAGTCTTCCTGCCTCATTATACATATCCCAAAGAGCTGAATTCATTCACTAAACAGAAGAACTATATGTGAAATGAAGTAGGGAATTTAAACATGTCTGATATACATCAAACCAGGATACCAGGGATATAAAGTGGATTTTATTATTGTTGTTGTTCTTCCCAAGTGAAAAACAATTAAAGTATAAAACTACCAGTCTGAGAGTGAAAAAAAAAAGGAATTCTAGTCCTTTGCCTGGTACAGCCTTCCAGTTAGCTCCCTCCCACTCCCATAGCAACTTTCCCCTCCCAACACCCCGACCCCTACTCAATTCAGGGAAGCACTAAGTTTTTTCCACTTGGCAGTGGGTACCCATTTAGTGGTGAAGGTTGGAGGAAGAAGAGTAGAGACAGGAGGATTTGTATGAGGTGTGATCAAAACCAAGGCGAATGTTTAAATTTAAAAAAGAATTATTACAGTAAAGACACATTGCCATTAAACCTCGTCAGAATATTCCCCCTCACTTCAAATACATCCCATCATTCTTGCTACTTTCTGAAGAGTTCTGGAGGTTCTCTTTTGTGAGTGTCTTTAGTTGTGCTGTCCTGACTGCCTCGATGTCCTGAATCATTTTGACTTTGAGGAAGAGCCAAAAGTCGCAGGGTGCCAGATCCAATGAATAAGGTGGGTGAGGATACACCATAATGTTTTTGTATGACCAAAATTTCCATACCAGAAACTATGTGTGATATGGAGTCTTTCCATTGTGATCACAAAATACGATGAATGCTGCTGCCGAGTGTCATCCAACAGAAAGGCATGGATCTTCAATATGGCAAGTGGCATGTCAAACCTTAGTAACAGTGTATGACAAGTTTCAGTTTGATTGGTGCAGTCAGTCGGATGTGAGCTACAGTTCAGAGAAGGTGTGTTTTGTTTGTTCTTTGTGTTTTGTTTTGTTTTTTGTCACACCAACCGCTTTATTGAAAGATAAGGAGAGTCAAACCCCCTTACTCCCATGGTCTAGGCGATGTCAGCCTCAACCTTGGGTCATCTGGGTGGCCTGCAGCTGGAGCAGAGATAAGGTATGTTTTTGTTTTTTTTTAGATTTTATTGGGGAATTGGGGGAGGGGAAGAGCATTGGGGAATTAGGGAAGGGGAACAGACAAGTTGCTGTCCTTTTGTTCTTGAGTCTAGTAGTGGAGGACGTTGCTTCACTGGCCCATGTTGGTATTATCATTGCGCTCTTCCCAGGTGAGGCAGATCGGTCACCGGCCACTGGACGGCCACTCACGGTGGCTCTTGAGAGCTCCCACTGGCTGCTGGCTGCTCATGCTGGCTGCCAGCCACTCACTGTAGCTTATGGCAGTCTACTGCAGCAGGGGCTGCAGCCTATGCAATTGCCGGCGACTCAGGGCAGCCCAGCACCAGGTCAAGTTGTTCACCATCTTAGCTGTAGAGGGCAGTGTCACTGAGGTTCCGAACCGGGGCTCTGCTGCTCAGAGCTGGCGTCCCAAGTGAGCTCTTAATCAACATGCCACTTGGTTGGCCAGATAAGGTATGTTTTAAAACGTGCCCTAAATCATCTTCCATCATGACAGTGCTCTGTGTCACACATCGCTTCTGGAATATGGCAGTTTCTGTCCTCATACACCTTATTCACTAGATCTGGCACTGCAACTTCTGGCTCTTCGCCAAAGTCAGAATGATTCAGGACATCAAGGCAGCCATGACATCACAACTATAGACACTCACAAAAGAGGACTTCCAGAACTGCTTCAGAAAGTGGCAAGAATGATGGGATAAGTGTATTTGAAGCTAGGGGAAGTATTTTGAGGGAGGTTAATGGCAATGTGTCTTTTACTGTAATAAATGTTTTTATTTAAACATTCACAATATTGTTTGATCATACCTTGTATATTTGTGTAACTTGCAGATTGGGAACAAATTATAGTTTAATATTTAAAAGTGCACATTGACTTAATATATTATAAGTAGATATTTTCATGACTATATTCATAATACTTTTGCCTGTTTTAGTTAAAAATAAAAATTACTGTCCCTGAAGAAAGAGCTGAAGATAAATGAGTGTCAGGCTAGCTCTGCCATACAGTAGTTATTATAGTTCTAGTGCCAGATTTTTTTTCTGAGCACCAGATTCTTCACATGTGATGCCCCAGAGCTGAAATGAACAAATCTAAGGTCCAGAGACCTTAGAACTTTAGACCTTCTAGAACTCTGATGGGACAATTCCTTAATGGGCTTTTGTAGGCTGCAGGAATTTCCTAAGTCAGAATAGGGAATTAATATCACTACTAAGCTAGTTTTAGCTAAGGGACAGAATTGTTCCAGCTTTACTACTGAATAACGACCATAAAATGAAAAGTTCTGAACTTTAGTAAAAAAAAAATCATATTAAACAATAGTGGCATTCATTCTCCTGCTCTAGCAAAACTTGCCAAAGGAACAGTTTTGCAAAGGCAGTTGCCTCCAGGCCCTTGCTCACCAGCCTCCTTTTAAAAGAAAATTAACCCCTCAGAGTCATGACACAAGAATATTCACAATGTAAATGGGAAAGGAGAAAGGAAGTATAATCACAAACTTTCCATCCCTAACTCTCTAAGCAGGCTCAGAGGGTTCTGAAATTATTTCTTTTGGGGCCATTTCCCAGGTCCAAAAGGGCTTGCATGCAATCACTGTGCTTGCTTGCTTACTATAAGTAATTACAGTGTTCCCCAGGTTTACATCAAAAAAGTACTTAGATGTCTAACCCATGATTGTCCATTGGGCAAGTGGTAATTCTTCACTTATCAACATTTATACTTTGTACCTTGATAATTTAATCAATAAGCTCCATTGGTAGATGGCTGAAAGTGGTAGAAATCCTATAACTCCTGTTTATTTTGTACTCTGTGTAAGAGAAAACATAATGGCTATTTAAATGCAGCCAGGCATATCCAAATTGTATACACAAAATTCTATTGAATCCAAACTTAAAACTTTTGTCTCAAAATTCCAAAACTTGGAAAAGTATATTTTAATAGCATTTAAAAAAGTTATTGAACTGCAAGTGAAAGACTTCAAATTAGAAAAACTGGATTGACTTTAAAGTTACCAATAATGATGAAAATTATTACTTTTATTATTATAAAAAAGTTTGACCTTAAAATGCCCCTTTCCTCTAATATTTTGAAGCACTCAACAATATGTTGTACTCTACTTGTCTTCCATGACAATAAGAGTTATAGATGGTGAAAATTATTGTAAGAGAACAAAGCAACTATTGGATTATTCTAGCTTTCTATTAGTGCTCAAAATGAAGGGGAAGAAAGATAAATGAAAGGGAAGAACATTTTTCTCTGTTTTCCTTTTCAATAGATATAGATTACTAACCAAGATAAATTAGTCCCGAAGCAGATCTAGGGTATCTCTCTATCCAGTTTGAATTCACTAGATAATTGCCAACTCTCCCATATTGTTTTTCAACTCTATCTGTGCTTAACATCTGGCTTGGAAAAAACATCAGTAAAAGGCCAGCCGAGTGGTGTGGTGGTTAAGCTGTGGTTTGGGAAGCCAGCAGCCCCGGTTCGGGTCCCACATGCGAGGACCAGTGGCACTGCCCTCAAAAAAAAAAAAAAAGAAAAGAAAAAGAAAAAGAAAAAAACATCAGTAAAAAGAGAGCATAAACTGGGATAGGAAAAACAGTTTGGGGAATATAATTAATAATGTTGTAAATATTCTGTGGAATGTCAGATGATCATAGGTCTTGTTAGGCAGACCATTTCATGGATGGAGTAGAGGTTTGATCACTGCACTGTATTACTAAAGTGGAGGTGGTATACCTACTGTAATTGAATATATATAGATAGTCACGGGATGTGGATTATACTGTGGAAGATAGTCAGAGGAAGAGTAATAGATATATATGATATGGGGGGGTGTGGGGTGGTGTATTGGGGGTGGGGGGGTTGTCACTTTGAGGGGTAAAATGTATAACTATTGCACTGTGTTGTACACCTGAAACTAATTTAAAAAAAATAAAATATAAAAAATAATAATAATTAAAAAAATAACAACTAAACCCTAAAAAAAAAAAAAAAAAAAAAAGAGAGCATAAGCTCAAATCTCTCCTCTTGATTTCTGGGAGAGAGAACATTCTTTGCCTTCTTTCATCTGTGGGGTCAGGAGCCCTATGACCACTACAGAGGTCTTAGCCCTACCAGTGTACTGAGCAGAGCCGCAGAGTGTGCTGATAAGCACCTCACAACAGAAGTGCCAGACTATTGCATGGAACTCGCTGCTACACCTGCTGCCAGAGTCTTCCACAACCACTGCCTAAGGTTAAGGGGAATGGGACAATAGACATGTAGGTACAGAAGAGTTATACTGAGAGCACTTCAAAAAGTACTCTAGAGTGCCAAGTTTTTGTCCTGGATTTTCTCTGTGAAATGCCGAGTTCAGCCCTTTGCCTCACAGGCCAGAAAAATAATGAAAATGATTGTCCTTTTGGTTCACTCAGTGCAGCCACCTTTCAGCACCTCTCCTGAATCCTGGGTCTCCTCAAATTCTTCCTTGGCTCACCCTCAGGGAGATCAACATTGCAGTTTAGAGCTCTGCCATGATTTAATCCTTAATCTTTTAGCTTCTTCCTCCCTTCCCCCTTCCTCCTTCCTTCCTTCCTTCCTTCCTTCCTTCCTTCCTTCCTTCCTTCCTTCCTTCCTTCCTTCCCCTCTTCCTTCCTTCTGCTTTCCCTTTCCCTTCCCTTAACCCTTCTTCTCTCTTACTTTCTTGTCCTGCTTTCCTTTCCTTTTTTTGTTTCTCTTTCTCTCTTTCTTCCCTTGTTAAACTTCCCATGTCAGTCCTACTTCCCAGGCCTAGGGCCTATCAGAAGACCCTTACCTGGTTTTCTACAGCAACACTATCTAATAGATATATAATGCAAGGCACAAGTATAATTTTAAACGTTCTAGTAGCCACATTTTTAAAAAGAAAAAAGAAACAGGTGAAATTAGTTTCATATTTTATAACATTTTATTTAATCTTCATAAATAAAATAACATTTTATTTAATCTAATATATCCAAAATAGTACCATTTTAATACATAATTAACCCTTTTTCCCATACTAAATTTTTGAAATCTTGTGTATATTTTACGTTTATAATACATCTCAATTGGAACCTGCTATATTTTAACTGCCCAATAGCCCAGGTGATTTGTGGCTGCCATATTGGCTGTGCACTTATGAAGACTAATTTGTCTGCCCCAGTTCTGCTGTGGCAGAGATTGACAATTACCTCCCAACATTCATTTTCCACTTTTAGCTTAATAATAAAATCCCAATTTTTAGGTTCTATTTCTAAGCCTCCCCCGTTGTTCAGCGTGGTCATGTAACCAAGTTCAGGCCAATGATATTTAAGTGACAGTACCAAGTAACACCAAGATGTCTCTTTATGGAGAAAGTCATGTGTTTTCTATTACCTCTATCCAATGTTTAACATCTGGCTTGGGGGAAAAAAAACCCAAAAAACCCATAAAACTTTAAAAAGTGCAAGTGAGTAAGTTCTTTACTCTGGAGCTCTGGAAGAGAGAAGAATGTTTTTGGCTTTTCATCTATTGGAATGAGCCTTGAAATGCCATCATGGAACTATCATATCCCTGGGCTGCTGGCCTCTGGACTCTTATGTTAGAGAGAAATAAACTTTAGTTTTATTTAAGCTATTGAAATTTTGAGCTTTTTCTGAGCCCAATCTTAACTAATGCACTCCCATACAATGGTTTTTGTCTACAATAAAATAAGTCATGGCAAATAGCAGGAAACCCTGGAAACTACTTTGTGGCAATGTCCTCCCCAGTGTCTTATCTTGTTATGGCCTGTCCTCCAGAGATGTCTAGGTTCTACATGCACAAACATCTTTTTGACTCACTGAATAACCCTGAGAAGGGGGCTCTATATAGCTGGTTATCAGCCTCATGAGAGAGAAACAAACCTCCCACAACCCCATCAAAATTACAACTGAACTTACAGAGCAACCATCATTGAGAATCACATGAATTCTAGCTGAAGAAAGTCTTATAATTAAGGATATACAGAATAAGCCACCTTCAGATTCATAGGAAGTACAGAGACATGAAATGAGCATGCCCTATATGCTCTGTGTGGCACTTAAGAAATGGAAGGGATATCTCAGCTTCAGAGGTTCCCCCTGAGGAGTGAGGGATCCCAGTCCCACACCAGGCTCCTCAGCTTATGGTTCCAGTACCGGGAAGAGAAGTCCCCATAACTTCTGGTTGTGAAAATCACGGGGATTGTGGCTGAGTCTGACTGAGGGCTGCGGGAGTCCTAGATGCTCCTTTTAAAGGGCCCATGCATGGACTTTCTCACTGATTGACTCACTTGCTCTGAGCCCCAGCACCCAGGCAGCAGCCCCAAAAGTGCCAGAGACATAAATGGAGGAATTGAATTGTTTGGCCTTAGGGCAAGGGCTAGAGGGGCAGCTTTCCCCCAGACAGAAGTGCTGGCAGATGCCATTGTTCCTTTGTTGAGCAACCTCCCTCCACCCAGCCTGCAGGCACAGGCAGGAGCAAAGTCTAAGTCTCCATTCACTTGACTACTACTCTTTTCCCCACCCTGGTGATTCTCTGAGATCACACCACACCCAACTTGTGGGCCCACCCAGGCTGGTTCTAGAGGCTTTCCAATACAAATGGCCTGTCTCAGCTCATGCTGTAGAATTTCCTAAAATCTCTCAAGGGCTCACAAATTCCAAACAAGCAGCATCTGGCCTCAGCATGCTCTATACCCATTGCTAAGCAGCCCTAAGCCTGGCACAAGTGGCAGCTGGTTTCATACTATAGCTTAGCCTCTCCCATGCAGCTCTAAGCCCAACACAGGCAGCAAACATCTGTGGATACTTTGCAGCTCATACTAGTGGCCCCAGGCATGGCACAAGCAGCAACTGACCTTAGCCTATACCAGAGACCCTGTCAAGAGGCCCCAGAACCAACACACTCAGGGGCCAGCTTCGGACAACACAAGAACACCACACAACCACTTGTACAAATGACACACACAAAGTGTGGACTTGGCAGGCACTAAAATGAATCATGCACTATGCAGTCAGCCCCTTTGCTATAGTCATGGCCAGTCCTCACAGACAATCAGTCTGAAAGTCAGTCTCTCCTACTAATATGCCAATACCAGTCAAGGCTAACAGAAGAGCACACACAACCCACAGAAGGGACACACCTGGAGCATCTGGCTCAGTTGTCCATGGAGCTGTACCACTGGACGCCACAGTACACCTACTATATAAAATCACTCTACCAAGATAGTGAGACATAGAATCTCTACCTAATACATAGAAACAAATACAGAGAGGCAGCAAAAATGAGGAGACAAAGAAACATGTCCCAAATGAAAGAACAGAACAAGTACTAAACAAAATGGAGACAGGCAATCTACCAGAGTTCAAAACACTGGTTATAAGGATGATCAACGAACTTGGAGAAGAGAAGATGAGTTCAGTGAGAACTTTAACAAAGAGATAGGAAGCACAAAAATGGAGATAGAAAACATAAAAAAGAACTAGTAGAAATGAAGAATACAATAACTGCAATGAAGACTACATTAGAGGAAATCAACAGAAGATTAGATGAAGCAGAGGATCGAAACAGTGACTTGGAAGACAAAGTAGCAGAAAACACTCAATCAGAACAGCAATAAGAAAAAAAGAATCCAAAAAAAGAGGGTAGTTTACGGGGCTTCTGGGACAATATCAAGTGTACCAACAAACACATCATAAGGGTACCAGGAGGAGGAGGAGAGAGGAAAAGGAATTGAAAACTTATTTGAAGAAATAATGACAGAAAACTTCTCCAATGTGACAAAAGAAAGACATACAAGGCCAGAAAGCACAGAGAGTCCCGTCCCAAAAAGATGAACCCAAAGAGGTCCACACCAAGACACCTCAAATTAAAATGATAAAGGTTAAAGATAAAAATCTTAAAAAGCAGTAAAAGGAAAGTAGTTAGTTCCTACAAGGGAGCTCCCCCATAGACTGTCAGCTAATTTCTCAATAGAAACTTTGAAGACCAGAAGGGATTAGCAGGAAATATTCAAAGTGATGAAAAGTTAGGACCTAGAACCAAGATTACCCAACAGAGTTATTTAGAATTGAAGGACAGATAAAGAGTCTTCCAGGCAAGAAAAAGCTAAAGGAGTTCATCACCACCAAACCAGTGTTGCAAGAAATGTTAAAGAGACTCCTTAAGAAGAAGAAGAAGGGGGAAAAGAAGAACATAAATATGAATAATAAAATGGCAATATCTATGTACCTATCAATAATCACTTTAAATATAAATGAATAAAATGCTCCAATCAAAAGACATAAGAAAGCTGAATGGATATGAAAACAAGAGACCATTACATATGTTGCCTACAAGAGACTCATTTTAGATTGAAAGACACACATAGACTGAAAGTAAAGAGATGGAAAAAGATATTTTATGAAAATGGGAAAAAAAAAAGCTAGAGTAGCAATACCTATATCAGATACAATAGACTTTAAAACAAAGGCTGTAACAAGAGACACAGAACCCAGCAATTCTACTTCTGGGTATTTATCTGAAGAAACCCAGAACACTAATTTGAAAACCTATATGCATTTCTGTTCATTACAGCATTATTTTCAATAGCCAAGATAAGGGAGCAACCTAAGTGTCCACTGATAAACAAATACATCAAGATGATGTGGTACAGATATACAATGGAATATTACTCAGCCATTAAAAAAAAAGGAATGAAATATTGCCATCTGCAAGAACTTGGATGGACCTAAAGAGTATTATGTTGGGCCGGCCGAGTGGTGCAGTGGTTAAGTGCTGGCCTTGGAAGCCAGCGGTCCTGGTTCGGTCCCACATATGAGGGCCAGTGACACTGCCCTCAAAAAAAAAAAAAAAGTATTATGTTAAGTGAAATAAATCAGGCAGAGAAAAACAAATACCATATGATTTCACTTATATGTGGAATCTAAAAAACAAAATAAACAAATGAAACAGAAACAAAGACATAGATACAGAGAACATTTTGATGGTTGCCAGATGGGAGTGGTGTTGAAGGAATGGATGAAAAAAAGGGAAGGGATTAAGATGTGCAAATTGGGGCCAGCCGAGTGTCTCAGTTGATTAAGAGTTTGCTTAAGAGGATGAGCTCTGAGCAACAGGGTCTATGGTTCGATTTCCACATGGGCCAGTGAGCTTCACCCAAGCTGAGCTGCCCCAGAGCTGCCAGCAGGTGGCAGGATGGCCCAGCTGGTGAGAGCACATGGTCCTAATGACAAGATTGTCTGTTCGATGGTGGGCTACGCCCACCCATGGCTGTGACTGAACCCAGCACCTTGAGCTGAGCGGCTGTCCTAATAGCTCAGTGGATAAGGCATGCACTCTTAACAACACAGTTGCCAGTTCAACTCCCACATGAAAAAAAAACAAAAAACAAAACAAAAGATGTGCAAATTGCTAGCTATAAAAACAGCCATGGGGGGCCCGGCCGAGTGGCACGGTGGTTCAGCGCTGGCTTAGGAAGCCAGCGGCCTCGGTTCAGTCCCACATATGAGGGCCAGTAACACTGCCCTCAAAACAAAACAAAACAAAACAAAACAAAACAAAACAAAACAAAACAAAAAACAGCCATGGGGATGTAAACTACAGCATAAGAAATATAGTTAATAATATAGTAATAACTATGTAGGGTGTCAGATGGGTACTAGACTTATCAGGATGATCACTTTGTAAGTTATATAAATGTCTAATCACTATATTGTGTACCTGAAACAAACACAATATTGTATGTATACTGTAATTGAAAAACTAAAACAATATTTTAAAAAATAAAATAAAAATACATTTACCTCAGTCACTTTCAGAAAAGGCCTGGCAGCTTCTTCTTCTTTTTTTTTTTTTTTTTTTTGGGGGGGGGTGTTTTATATATATATATATTTTTTCTTTTTTTCCCCTTCCCCCAATCTGCCATCCCACTCCACCCCCCCCATATCATACATATCTATTACAATTCCATTGACTCAACTCCCACACTATAATCCACATCCCATGACTATATATATATATATATATATATATATATTTATATTCAATTATGGTTGACATACAATATTATACAATATCAGCTTCAGGTGTACAATGCAGTGATCAAACCTCTACCCCATCCATGAAGTGGTCTCCCTAACAAGACATGTGACCATCTGACTCCCTACAAAATATTTAAACATTATTAATTATACCTTTTACCACTCAAAGTGACAAACCCCTCCCCAAATCCACCACCCCACCCCGATACCATACATATCTATTACAATTCCATTGACTCAACTCCCACACTATACTCCACATCTCATGAATATATGTGTGTGTGTATATATATATATATATATATATATATATATATATAATTATAGTTGACATACAATATTATACAATATCAGCTTCAGGTGTATAGTGCAGTGATCAAGACTCTACCCCATCCATGAAGTGGTCTCCCTAACAAGACATGTGAACATGTGACACCCTACAAAATATTTACATTATTAATTATATTCCCCGAACTGTCTTTCATATCCCTGTGGCAATATTGTAGTTACCTAGTTATGCTGTCTAATTCCTTCCCCTTCTCCCTCATCCCCACCCTCCTCCTAACTAGCAACCATTAGGTTTTCCTCTGTATCTCTGAGACTATTTCTGTTTACTTTGCTCATTCATTCAGTTTTTTAGATTCCACATATAAGTGAGATCATATGGTATTTGTCTTTCTCTGACTGACTTATTTCACTTAAACCAATAGTCTCTAGGTCCATCCAAATCATTGCAAATGGCACGAATTCATTCTTCTTTATAGCGGAGTAATAATCCATTGTAGAAGTGTACCAGTTTCCTAATCCAGTCATCTACCAATGGGCATTTTGATTGTTTCTAAGTCTCGCTATTGTAAACACAGCGAGTGCATATATTTTTATATAAGCGCTGATATAAACATAGGGGTGCATATATTTTTTCAAATTAGCATCTTGGGTTTCTCTGGATAGATACCCAAGAGTGGAATTACTGGGTCATAAGGTAGTTCCATTTCCAGTTTTTTTAGATACCTTCATACTGATTTCCATAATGGCTGCACCAATCTGCAGTCCCACCAACAGTGCACCAGGGTTCCCTTTTCTCCACAACCTCTCTAGCACTTGTTGTTTGTTGATTTACTGATGATAGTCATTCTGACCGGAGTGAGGTGGTATCCCATTGTGGTTTTTAATTCCATTTCTCTAATGATTACTGAGGTTGAGCATTTTTTCATATGCTTGTTGGCCATCTGTATGTCCTCTTTAGAGAACTGCCTCTTGCATCTTCTGCCCATTTTTTAATTGAGTTGTTTGTTGTTTTGAATGAGTGTTTTATAAATTTTGGATCTTAACACCTTATCAGATATATAGTTGGCAAATATCTTCTCCCATTGATTAGGTTGCCTTTTTATTTTATTGATGATTTCCTTTGCTGTGAAAAACATATTTAAGTTTGATGTAATCCCCCCCATATGTTTATTTTTTCTTTTATTTCCCTTGCCCAAGGGGATACATCAGTAAAAATATTATTGAGGATAATGTCTACAAATTTACTTCCTATGCTTTCTTCTAGGAGTTTTATGATTTCAGGCCTTACATTTAAGTCTTTAATCCATTTTGAATTTGTTCTTGTGTATGGTGTAAGTAGGTGGTCCATTTTCATTTTTTTGCACTTGTCAGTCCAATTTTCCCAGCACCATTTATTAAATAGACTATCTTTACTCCAATGTAAATTCTTGCTTCCATTGTCATAGATTAAATGACCATATATGGATGGGTTTATTTCTGGGCTCTCTATTCTGTTCTATTGGTCTATGTGTCTGTTTTTATGAGAATACCATACTGTTTTGATTACTATAGTCTTGTAGTATGACTTGATGTCGGGTAGCATGATACCTCCCACTTTGTTCTTATTTCTCAAGATTGCCATGGCTATTCGGGGTCTTTTATGGTTCCATGTAAATTTTAGGATTTTATGTTCTATTTCTGAGAAAAATATCCTTGGTAGTTTGAATGGAATTGCATTGAATCTGTATATTGCCTTAGGTAGCATTGACGTTTTAACCGTATTAATTCTTCCCATCCATGAACATGGTATGTATTTCTAGTTATTTGTATCTTCTTTGATTTCTCTCTTCAGTGTCTTATAATTTTCTTAGTACATGTCTTTTACTTCTTCGGTTAAATTTATTTCTAGATGTTTTATTTTATTTGAAGCAATTGTAAAAGGGATTGATTTCCTGATTTCTTCTTCTGATACTTTGTTATCATTGTATATAAATGCAACTGATTGCTGAATATTAATTTTGTATCCTGCTACCTGACTAATTTATTTATCAGTTTTAACAGTTTTTTGTAGAAGTCTTTGGGATTCTCTATATATAGTGTCATGCCATCTGCATGTAATGACAATTTTACTTCCTCCTTTCCAGTTGGATAGTTGGATGCCCTTTATTTCATTTTCTTGTCTGATTGCTGTGGCTAGAACTTCCAGAACTATGTTGAATAGAAGTGGTGAAAGTGGGAAGCCTTGTCTTGGTCCTGATCTTAAGGGGAAAGCTTTTTGCCTTTCCCCATTGAGTACAGTGTTTGCTGTGGCCTTATCATATATGGCCTTTATTATGTTGAGATATGATCCCACTATTCCTACTTTGCTAAGAGTTTTTATCATAAATGACTGCTGGATTTTGTCAAAGATCCATCTGCATCTATTGATATGATCATGTGATTTTCATTTTTCATTTTGTTAATGAATGTATAACATTAATTGATTTGAGGATATTGAACCAACCTTGCATAACAGGAATGAATCCCACTTGATCGTAGTGCATGGTCTTTTTAATGTGATGCTGTATTTAGTTTGCTACCATTTTGCTGAGGATTTTAGCGTCCTTGTTCATTAGGGATATTGGCCTGTAGTTTTCTTTTTTTGTAATATCTTTTCTGATTTGGGGATCAGAGTAATAGTGACCCCATAAAATGTGCTTGGGAGCCTTCCCTCTTTCTGTATTTTTTGGAATAGTTTGAGGAGAATAGGTATTAATTCTTTTTTGAATGTTTTGTAAAATTCCCTTTGAAGCCATCTGGTCCAGGACTTTGTTTGTTGGAAGCTTGTTGATTACTGGTTCAATTTCTTTGGTAGTAATCAGTCTGTTCAGAGTTTCTGTTTCTTCTTGGTTCAGACTTGGAAGATTGTATACTTCTAGAAATTGATCCATTTTTTCCAGATTGTCTAATTTGTTGGTATATAGTTGCCCGTAGTATTTTCTTAAATTGTCTGTATTTCTGTTGTATCTGTTGTCACTTCTCCTTTTCCATTTCTGATTTTATTAATTTGGGTCTTCTCTCCCTTTTTCTTGGTGAGTCTGGCTAAGGGTTTGTAGATTTTGTTTATCTTTTCAAAAAACCAGCATTTGGTTTCATTGATCTTTTGTATTGTTTTGTTTTATTTTGTTTTGTTTTTGTCTGTATTTCATTGATTTCTTCTCTGGTCTTTATTATTTCCTTTCTTGTACTCCCTTTGGACTTCTTTTGATGTTCTTTTTCCAGTTCCCTTAGGTGTAAAGTAATCTGTTGATTTCAGATTGTTCTTGTTTTTCTCTCTCTCTTTTTTAAAGATTTTATTGGAGAATAGGGGAGAGAATAGCATTGGGGAATTGGGGAAGGGTAACAGAAAAGTTGCTGTCCTTTTATTCTTCAGTCTAGTTGTGGAGGATGTTGCCTCACTGGTACTTGTTGGTATTATCATTGTGCTTTTCCCGGGTGAGGCAGATTGATCACCAGCCCCTGGACCGCTGCTCACAGCAGCTATTGGCAGATCACACTGGCTTCGGGCCACTCACGCTGGCTGCTGGTAACTCACTTTAGTTTATGGAAACCCACTGTAACAGGGGCTGCAGACTATACCTTTGCAGGGACTCACACATCCCAGCTCCAGGTAGAGCAGTTTTTCACCATCTTAGCTGTAGAGGGCAGTGTCACTGGTCCTCATATGTGGGATCTGAACTGGGGCCACTGACGTCGCAAACCAGCTGTTAACCAATGCGCCACTGGCCGACCCCTATTCTTGTTTCTTCAGATAGGCCTGCATTGCTATGAATGTCCCTATTAGGACTGCTTTCGCTGCATCCCATATATTTTGGGTTGCTGTGTTTTCATTTTCGTTTGTCTCGAGATAGCTTTTAATTTCTTCCTTTGACCCACTTGCCATTTAGTAGCATGTTATTCAGCATCCATGTACTTGTGTGCTTTCCCTGTTTCTTCTTAAAATTGATTTCTAGTTTCATAGCACTGTGGTCAGAGAAGATGTTTGATATGATTTCAATCTTCTTAAATTTATTGAGACTTGTTTTGTGGCCTAACATATGGTCTATTTGGAAAATGTTCCATGTGCACTTGAAAAGAATTTATATTCTGTTGCTTTGGGGTGAAATGCTCTAAAAGTATTGATTGAATCCAGTTGGTCTAAAGTGTCATTTAAGGCCATGGTGTCATTGTTGATTTTCTGTCTGGAGGATCTGTCCATTGGTGACAACGGGGTGTTGAAGTGCCCTAGTACGATAGTGTTACTGTTGATCTCTGTCTTTGTGTCTGTCAAAATTTGTTTTCTATAATTAGGAGCTCCTATGTTGGGTGCATAGATGTTTACTAGGGTTATGTCCTCTCATTGAATTGATCCCTTTATTATTATGTAGTGCCCTTCTTTGTCTTTTATTGTAGTCTTCATTTTAAAGTCTATTTTTTTCCAAAATAATTAGTGATGCACCAGCTTTTTTCTCCTTTCCATTTGTGTGAAATATCTTATTCCATCCCTTTACCTTCAGTCTGTGTGTGTCTTTGGATCTGAAATGAGTCTCTTGTAGACAGCATATGCATCGGTTCTATTTTCTTATCCACTCAGCCACTCTCTGTCTTTTGATTGGAACATTTAGCCCAATCACACTTAAAGTGATTATTAATAGGTGCATATTTATTGCCATTTTGTCATTTGTGTTTCTGGTCTTCCTTGGTTAGCTTGTTTTCCCTGTTCTTCTGTTTAAAAACGCCCTTTTAACATTTCCTGCAATGCTGGCTTGGTGGCAATGAATTCCTTAATCTTATTCTTTTTTGACAAGTTCTTTATCTCTCCTTCAATTTTAAGTGATAGCTATGATGGATAGAGTAATCTTGTTTGTAGGCCTTTATTTTGCATATTCATCACATGAATATTTCCATGCCACTCCCTTCTGGTCTGCAGCGTTTCTGTAGACAAGTCAGCTGTTAGTCTTATAGGAGTTCCTTTGTCTGTAACCTCTTATCTTTCTCTTTCTGCTTTTAGATTTCTGTCTTTGTCTTTCGCCTTTGCCATTTTAACTATGATGTGTCTTGGTGTGGACCTGTTTGGGTTCAGCTTGTTTGGAACTGTCTGCACTTCCTGGGCTTGTATGTCAATTTCCTTCACCAGGGTAAGGAATTTTTCAGTCATTTCTTCAAATACATTCTCGATCTCTTGCTTCTTCTGTTCTCCTTTTGGTTTTCCAATGATGCAATAGTTGTTGCGCATCATGTTTTCCCACAGGTCTCTTAAACTATTTTCATCGTTTTTTATTCTTTTATCTTTTTGTTGTTCCAACTGGGTGAATTCTGCTGTTTTGTCTTCTAAATCACTGATCCGATCTTCTGCTTAATCTAATCTACTGATGATTCCTTTTAGTGTGTTGTTTATTTCAGTTATTGTATTCTTTAGTTCTAATTGGCTTTTTTTAATGATTTTTCTATCTGTCTTTATGTCTTCACTAAGTTCCTTAAACATCTTATCATCAGTGTTCTAAACTCTGTCTCTGAAAGGTCGGATATCTCTGTTTCATTTAGTTCCATTTCTGGAGGTTTCTTCTGATCGCTTATTTGGGACATGTTTGATTGTTTCTTCAGTCTAGCTGTCACTCTATGACTGTTTCAATGTATTAGATAGATCACTTATGCCTCTCAGTCATTGCTGAGTGCTCTTGTGGTATGTGTCTTTTATATTTGGATTCACAGTCTCTGTATTCTCCTGTCCCATGTGTTCCAGAGGTGTCACTGTTGAAGTTGCTCTTTAATTGCTTTCAGATTTTAAGAGGGTGGGATTGACCCTCAGACTGATTAGCTGGGAAAATTAGCTCTATTCACAGTGTATAAGATGCTGTGTGGAGGTTAATCTCCTCAGAGGAGGCTTGGCCACTGTGGGTTCTTGTGCCTGTGGAAAATGTCCTTTGAGAGTGCCACTGGTAGGTTCAACCAGGTAGTATTCTTGCTTTGTCTAACGCTGGCCCCTGGGTGTATTCGTTCTGATGTCTCTTGGGCAGGGCTCCCACTCAGAGCTGATCCAGACCTGCCTGTTCCCAGTCTGTAGCTACGTGGTAGGTGCCTCAAAGCTGTATGCAGTTGGCTGCTGCCCTTGCTGGACCTGGGATCATGTGAGGATGGTCCCTGTGTGAACTGAACCTGGCTGTTCCCTATTGGTCCTGAGGCAGTTTATGAAAAGGCCCAGGGCCCCCTAGGCCTCTTTCCACCTGTCAGATTCCCCTAAGAACCACCTATCGAAAGAGGCTCTTTAGGGGCGTGTGTCTGGCTATTTGACTTGGTGTTGAGGGATCTCTGTGATGTGGCACTAGCATGGCAGGATGGAGTTCAAGTGAGTTATGTGACATGATTGGAAAATTTTAAGACGTTAATGCAGATTCAGGTCTTACACCAATACCTGGCCTGTGACCCCTTTGTATAGCATCCCAAGGGCACTACAGCCAGCCTCTACCTCATGCTCACAGATTCATGAAAGCGGCTCCCAAGTGGCTGTGGTGCAGGTTTGTGGTTACTGAAAACCACAAAGATGAGCCCAGGGCTCTGCAAACCACCTTGTGTTATAAAAAAAAACACCTTTTTCACAGTTTGGGGGGGGGAAGTCACCTCAGCACCCCGATTGCCTCTGGCAATGTAGCTGTAGGTGGGCGAGGGTGTTACTGGTGCGTAAAGGCTGTGTTCAGTAGTTTCTACAAATTCAGTGTAGTCTCACCTCCAGGAGCATTGCTAGGTCCATGTCCACTTCATAAAACGAAAACAAAGCAAGGCAACACAACAAGACCAAAAAGCAAACACAGTCCCACAGAAACTCGGTAAGCAATAATCAGACAGGAAAACAAAAGTATATAAAAGAGACACAAATACAAAGTATATAAAAGAGGCACAAACACAAACACAAGACAGAAAAACAGTGACCAAAGCAATATCCAGAAAAACAAATCTGAGAAACAATGACAAAAACAAAACAGATGAAAGAAAAGAAGGAAAAGGAACAAAAAGATGAAAGAGAAAGAAAAATAATAATAATAAAGAAAAATAGACGGAAGAAAAAAAAAAGGCTCTCGGCTGCTTTAATCTGCAGAACACTTGCTCAGCAATAGAAAGTCTCTGGACAATTCATCACCAGCTATACTGAGGGGAAGGGCGCAATGCGTCATGGGCCAGCTTTCCTCTCAGGCTTGCAGTGAGCTTCCAGCAATTAGCTGCTGTGTGTTCTGGAACCGTGCTCACCACCAAAAATCCTCACAGGTTGTTGCAGGCTGTCTGCTGCTGCAAAAAAACCTCTGTGGCCTGCGGAGGTGGGGGCCAAGCACCAGGGGCTCAGGGTGCCCCAGCAACACAACTCTAGGTAGGAAGGCAGGCACCCGAGGCACCATAGGGTGTGGTCAGTGGCTCCTACTAAGTCAGAGTAGCATGCACTCCTGCGCTGGCTACCAGCTCTCACAATCACACCAGGAATGTCCCTTCCAGATCATGCAGGTGTGCAGCTCTCGGCCCTACACTCCCAGGAAAATTCCCAGTCTCAGCCTGTTCCAATCAGCTGCTCCCAGATCAGGCCGAGCAGCCCAACAGCCAATCACCGCCTGGCAGCTCTGCATGCGTAATGCAGAGAGCAGGGACCCAAGGGGACTCACGCACTCCCACATCTCATTGAGCAGCCTGTTGGAGCTTCAGTGTACCTGCCAGGTGTTTCCCTGTCTACGTAGCACAAGCAGTGTGGAGGGTGGGGATCCAAGGACGTATGTGCATGTACACAACACACACTTCTGTGCCAATTCCACCAGACCAATGCAGTCCTGGATCTGACCCTCTGAAAAAATGGTGCCCTCCTGTGTACTACTAGTGTGCAAGCTCCACACCAGGGGAACAATGGTCCCTAAACCTTCAGCTCCCGTGCCAAAGGCGCTCAGTTCAGTTCTTCCCCACAGGCTCCTGGGCCCTGCTCACACAGCTACTCCCTCCACCAGGGATCGGGTGAGTGCTCACTGGTGAGCAAGTCCATGTACCAGTTCCACTGGTTCTCTAGCTGCCCTTACCCTCACCGAGTTGAGCAAAGAGAGCCCTCTCTAATTTCTACTGCCAGCTATCATGGAACTCCTCTTCCTGGCAAGTAACTCTGGGCTGGTCAGCTCGGTGTGGGGCCAGAGGGTCTCTCCCCCAACTGGAGAAGCCACCACTGACGTGTCCCTCATGGGGTTCACCCTCTCTCGTCTCTGCCCCTTTTACCAGACTTGACGTGGCCTCCTTTTAAAGTCTTCATTTAGAGGTTCTGTTCATCTAGTGTTCCGGGAATTTCTGGGATTGAATATTGTATAAATTATTTGTAATTTTGGCGTGATCCTGAGAGGCAGTAGCACAGCATTGTCTATTCCACCATCTTACTTGAAGTCTAGCAGCTTCTTTATAAACTAATCATACACATACATATGACCCAGAGATTCTACTTCAAGGTATTTACCCAAAAGAACTGAAAACATGTGTCCACACAAAGCCTCATACAAGAATGTTTGCAGCAGCTTTATTCATAATAGCCCTAAGCTGAAAACAGCCCAGGTGTCCATCAATGTTGGACTGGCTAATCAAACTGTGGTATATTAATTCAATGAAATTCTACCGGGCGATATTCTACTGAGCAATACAAAACAACAAATTATATACTCAGTGATATGGATGTAACTCAAAACAATTATGTGGAATGAAGAAAGACATACACAAGCATTCATGCTGCATGATTCCATTTATATGAAATCCTAGAACAGGCAAAACTAACGTGGTTGTTGGAAAAATTTAGAACAGAGAATGTCTGTGAGGGTTGGGGATAAGAATTGATTGGGAAGGGGAAGGATATATATATTCTATATCTAGGGGTTTGGTTAACACAGGTGTACACAGCTGTCAAAACTCATGGAATAATGCACTTCAGATTTTAAAATTTGGGGCTGGCCGAGTGGTGCATTGGCTAGGAGTTGGCTTGGGATCCCAGCTCTGAGCAGCAGGGCCCTGGTTCGGATCCCACATAAGGGCCAGTGACACTGCACCTATAGCTAAGATGGTGAATAACAGCTCAATCTGAAGCTGGGCTCCCGTGAGTCGCTGGCGATGGCGTAGGCTGCAGCCCCTGCTGCAATGGGCTGCTATGAGCTACCATGAGCGTCTGGCAGCCGACGTGAGTGGCCGGCAGCTGGTGTGTGCTGCTGTGAGCCACCTTAAGTGGCCGTCCAATGACTGGCAACAGACTGCCTTAGCCGGGAAGAGCACGATGATCACAATACCAACACGGGCCAGTGAAGTGACGTCCTCCACAACTAGACTGCAGAACAAAAAGGACAACAACTTGTCTGTTCCCCTTTCCCAATTCCCCAATGCTTTTCCCCTTCCCCAATTCCCCAATAGAATCTTTAAGAAAAAAAAGAAATTTTTTAAATTTGTGCACATCACTGAAATTTTTCTGTTGTGGTAAAATGTACATACCATAAACTTTACCATTTAAACCATCTTAAATGTATGATTTAGTGGCATTAAATAAATTTACATTTTATGGAACTATCACCACTATCCATCTCCAGTTTTTCATCATCCCAAATTGAAATTCTATCCCCATTAACTATAACTCCCCATCACCCTTTCTCCATAGCCCCTGTTAACCACTATTCTATTCTTTCTCTGTAAAAATTTGACTGTTCCATGTTCTTTATATAAGTGGACTCATACAATATTTGTCCTTTTGGGTCTGGTTTATTTTATTTAACATAATGTTTTCAAGGTTCATCCATATATAGCAAGTATCAGAATTTCATTTCTTCTTAAAGCTGAATAATATTTCATTGTATGTAAATACCACATTTTTTATATGTGTTCATCCATTGGAAGCATTTTGGTTGTTTCCACCTTTTGGCTATTGTGAATAATGTTGCTATGAGGATTGATGTGTAAATATATGTTCAAGTCCCTTCTTTCGATTATTTTGGTATATATCTAGAAGTGGAATTGCTGGAACATATAGTAATTGTATGTTTAATTTTTTGAGGAATTGACATATTATTTTTCATATCAGCTATACCATTTTAATTTCCACCAGCACAATTTCTCCATATTGCCAACACTCACTATTTTTTGTTTTGTTTTGTTTTTATAATAGTTATTCCAATGGATGTGAAGTGGTATCTCACTGTGGTTTTGACTTGCATTTCCCTAATGATTAGTGATGTTGAGCATCTTTTCATGAGCTTCTCAACATTTGTATACCTTTTTTGGAGAAATGTCTGTTCATGTCCTTTGCTCGGTGTTTAATTGGATTTTGGGGAGTTTTCTGTTGTTGTTGAATTGTAGGAATTCTATATATATTGTGTATATTAAGTAATCCCTTATCAGACATAAAATTTGCAAATATATTCTCCTGTCATATGTGTTGCCTTTTTACTCTCTTGATAGTATCCTTAATGCATAGAAGTTTTTAATTTTGAAGAAGTCCAATTTTTTTTTCTTTATTTTTTGAGGGCAGTGTCACTGGCCCTCATATGTGGGACCTGAACCGGGGGTGCTGGCTTCCTAAGCCAGTGCTTAACCACCGTGCCACTCAGCCAGCTCAAAGAAGTCCAATTTTTGTATTTTTTCTTTTGTTGCCTGAACTTTTTGTGTCATATCTAAGGAATCATTGCCAAATCCAGTGTCATAAAGCTTTCCCTCTAGGTTTTCTTCTAAGAGTTTTATCTATTAAATTTAGATCTTTGACTTATTTTGAGATACTTTTTGTACATAGTGTTAGATGATGGTCCAGTTTCATTCTTTTGCATGTGGATAGCCAGTCTGCTCAGCACCATTTGTCGAAAGATCATCTTTTCCCTGATGAAAGGTATTGACACTCTTGTTGAAAATCATTGCCAGTATATTTAAAGGTTTATGTTTGGGCTCTCAATTTTACACCATTGATCAATATATCTGTCCTTATGCCAGTACCATACTGTTTTTATTATTAGTGTAGCTTTGTAGTAAGTTTTGAAATCAGAAATTATGATTACTCTAGCTTTGTTCTTTTTTTTTCCTCCAGAATTGTTCTGGCTATTCAGAGTCCCTTGTGATTCCATATGAATTTCAGGATGGATTTTTCTATTTCTTCAAAAAGCATCATTGAGATTTTGATAGGGATTGGATTAAATCTGTAGATTGCTTTGGTTAGTATTGTCATCCTAACAATATTAAATCTTCCAATCTGTGAACATGAGGTGTTTTTTCATTTATCTGTTTCTTCTTTAATTTCTTTCAGCAATGTTTTATAGTTTTCAGTGTACAAGTCTTTCACCTCCTTGGTTAGGTTTATTCCTAACTATTTCATTCTTTGTGATGCTATTGTGAATGAAATTGTTTCCTTAATTTCTTTTTTGCATTGCCTATTATTAGTGTATAGAAATGCAACTGGTTTTTGTGTATTCATTTTATATCCTGTAACTTTGCTAAATTTATTTATTAGTTCTAACTGTATTTTTATGGAATCTTTGTAATTTCTACATATAAGATTATGCCATCTGTAAGCAAAGATAATTTTACTTCTTCTTTCCATTTTGGATGCTTTTAATTTCTTTTTCTTATCTAATTGCTCTGATTAGGACTTCAAATATTATATCAAATACAAGTGGCAAAAGTGACATCTTTATCTTATTCCCAATCTTAGGAGATTCATTGAAAGTTCACCTTAATGAAAGAACCAAAAAATATTTTGAACTCTAATTAATGATATACATGCTGATGTGTTTAGAGATAAAATTATCAATGCTTGCAACTTACTCTGAAGTTAATCAAAACATAAAATGGACTGATAGATGGATGAGTAGATAGATATGTGACAAGGCAAATATAGTAAAATGTCAATTATAGAATTCCAGGTGGTAGATAGATATATGGGTGATCACTGCACAAGTTTTTCTAATTTTCTTTAGTTTTGAAATTTTTCACAATAAATTTTTAGAGGTAAATCTTTCCCATATTTTACTGTGAAAAACTTACCTCTAAAATGTCTAAATTAAAAAGTCAAGATGCTGCTTCTAGGGTCAGTTGAGTGGCTCAGCTGGTTAAGGGTTAGCTTAAGAGCATGAGCTCTGATCAACAGGGCGGCTGGTTTGATTTCCACATGGGCCAGTGACGATGCTCCTGAGTTGAGCTGCCACTGAGTTGTCAACAGGTGGCAGGATGGCTCAGCTGGTGATAACACGTGCTCCTAACAACAAGACTGCCTGTTCGATGGTGGGCTATGCCTGCTGGCAACTGAGACTGAACTCAGCACCTTGAGCTGAGCTGCCATACCATCCAGATGGCTCAGTGGATAGAGCATGTGCTCTTAACAACAAGGCTGCTAGTTTGACTCCTGCATGAGATGGTGGCTATGCCCACCCTCAACTAAGATTGTAACACAGCACCTTGAGCTTAGAGGCCATGAGCTGCTGACGGGCAGCCAGATGGTGACTGGCACCCTCCACAACTAAGATTGAAGAACAACAGCTTGGCTGGTCCCCCTCCCCAAATCCCCAAACTGTTCTCCTCCCCCAATTCCCCAATTTTTTTAAAGAAAAAAAAAAAAGAATGTAGCTTATTCATATTTCAGCACTAAAAAAAAAGATGCTGCTTCTAATAGAGTAGAACTTAAGTATCTTTACAGACACTGTTAGCTGTCCTCATAACAGCCCAATTCCCACAGAAAGGTTTAAACTGCTAAGATAACATTCTTAGCTTCCACTGCAGGTAGAACTGTCCATGGGATCCAGCTGTGGCTGATGAGATATTAGAAGAATTCTGCCAAGGGTAAAATTCTGCCAAGGGTAGAGTCTCCTCTGCGTAAGATTTTTGTTTTCCCAGTGAAAAAAGAGAATCATAAACAAAACTCCCTCTGGGCTGGCCGAGTGGCACAGTGGTTAAGCGCTGGCTTGGGAAGCCAGCGTTCCCAGTTCGGGTCCCACATATGTGGGCCAGTGACACTGCCCTCGAAAATAAATAAATAAATAAATAAATAAATAAATAAATAAATAAATAAAAAGTTGTGTTGTTACTATGAAAAAAATAAAAAATAAAAAATAAACAAGACTCCCTCACAACTCCAGTTTTGCTGTGCATTCTGCCTTTGAACTTGGTCATGTGAGGCCAGAATACCTGGCACTTCAGCAGGCATCTTGGGACCATGGGGCTTCCTCTAAGCTGGGGATAAAAGTCAACCAGTAGTTTTTCATGATTCATGATGATGGAATGAATGATGGAAAGAGACTGGGTGCCCAATGACATCACTTAGTTGTCGAACCAACCCTGGAACTTCTTTGTTTGTTTGTTTTTTCGAGGGCAGTGCCACTGGCCCTCATATGTGGGACCTGAACCGGGGCCGCCGGCTTCCCAAGCCAGCGCTGAACCACCGCGCCACTCAGCCGGCCCATCCCTGGAACTTCTTACTTCCAACTTCTGTTATATAAAATAACTGAATGTCTTTAAGTACTATTGTTGATAGTTGAGTATTTTATTTGTAAACTAAAAACACTCTAAAAGATACAACCTAAAATATATTTATAGTGGCTAAGTCCATCTTAGTTTCTTAGATTAAAAGGAACCAATTTCCCATTTAATACAGAAATTCTTCCTAGAATTTCTATGACAGGTAGTGTTTGAACCAACTGCTTAAATATTTCCAGGAACAGAAAGGTCACTGTTGTCTGGGCATTCACTGACCTCTTTTAATTGTAACAGAGCTCTTCTAATATGTTAAACCAAAAAATACTTCGTTACTACTTTTACCCTTGGAACAATCAATCCATGACAAGCTATTCCCTTCTTCACATTCCAAATATCTGAGAAATAACTGACAAATATCTGAAAATGGCTCATATATATTCCATTTGTATTATTTCCTAAAGAGTTTCTTCAACTATTTCTTTCTTTCTTTCTTTCTTTCTTTCTTTCTTTCTTTCTTTCTTTCTTTCTTTCTTTCTTTCTTTCTTTCTTTCTTTCTTTCTTTTTTTGAGGGCAGTGTCACTGGCCCTCATATGTGGGACCCGAAACGGGGCCGCTGGCTTCCCAAGCCAGTGCTTAACCACTGCGCCACTCGGCTGTCCCTCAACTATTTCTTATAGAACATTGTTTTGAAATATTTTTATATCATTGTCATCCTTTAGTTTATACCAGTTTCTTTCTTTTTGTTTGTTTGTTTGTTTTTAATGGTATCTAGTAATAAGCACAAGACCCCAAATAAGCCTAGCTCAGACATAGTGAACTAGGATCACTTAGCTAAATCTAGGAATGTCATCAAATATCTAACTCATGCTTTTGAGTTTAAAATCAGGCCAGTTCTTTTTTCTTCCATATGCATGAAAAGAAATACTTTTTAACCTAAATACATTTTTTTCTAGTTAAAATTCATCTTATGGTTTTAATTCATGGTCTAGCCCCTGAAATCTTTGTGAATCTTGTTCTGTTATCCATCATATAAGCTATCCCTCCCAGGTTTTTGACACCAATTACCAATTTATTAAATAAGCATGCCTGATAGCTCTTCACCAAAATAAACATTGAAATACAAGACATTACAATATAAAACAAGATCCCCAAGGTACATCATGGGAAACTAATCTCCAGTTTGACACTAATCAGTTAATACTCTTTGGGTGCTATTGTTCAAACAGCTGAAATAACATAGAGGGTCATTAGCTGAGCATAATTAATACTGAAAAATAAAACCCACTTAAAACAAAACTATTTAGCACAGCAAAAATGTATTAAATAATGAAAATAATGTTGTTTGTGAATTAATCTTATAAAATAAAACCAAAAGTTTCAAAAGAATTCATTTTACCGCAAAGTTAAAATTTCAGTTATGAGTGCAATCATGCATCAATTCTGAGAATAAAAAGAGAATGGACCAAATTGCATTATTTTTTAGGAGGGAGGAATTTTCCTGATAAAACTGTATGATAATATGTATGGTAGTCTTCATTTGATTTTTGACATTCAGATAACAATAATAAAGACTGTCATTTCTGTAAGAATATTAGAAGGCTTCATTAATTTTCCCAAGGTTCTTATCTTTCCTTTTTTTTATTCAAATAATTCACTTCTGTGGTCTTTTGACATCAATTTTTTTTCCTCATTTACCAAGTCTGACTCTTCTAGATTCTTTTTTTTTTTTTTTGGGGGGGGTGTCTCATTGAATACATTTTCTAAAAGCCTTCTAGAAATCCTACATCTTTTGCAAGATTTATAGTTTCATTTGCAATAGATTTGAATTCCTGCAAATAAGGTACCTATTAAAATGGATTTTGGATCCAGCTCATGAAGGTTAAAATAATACTCTGTCACTCATTTGACCTAGGGCCTCATTTGTAAAATAGGTTAATAATAATATTTACTATTATGGAGTTTTAACAAGTATTATTAAGTGAGTTTATATGGGTAAAGCACATAAAACAGTGCTTGGCACATAGTACACATTCAATAATAATATAATACCCATTTTTATTATTGTATTATACAAGAATTCATATGTTGAAATCCTAACCCCCAGTATCTCAGATTGTGATTGTATTTGGAGATAGGGTCTTTAAAGATATAATGCTTCCTATATATTAAAAAGAGGTTATTAGGATGGGCCCTAATCCAAAATGACTGGTGTCCTTTTAAGAAGAGGAAATTAGAACACAGACACACATAGAGAACAGATCATATGAAGACACAGGGAAAAGATGGACATCTACAATCCAAGGAGAGAGGCCTCAAAAGAAATTAACCTTGTTGTCACCTTCATCTTGGACTTCCCAGCCTCCAGAACTGTGAAAAAATAAATTTCTGTTGTTTAAGCCACCCATTCTGTTATGACAGCCCTAGTAAACTAATAGATATGAGGAGGTATATTTGAAAAGTCGTTAGTTGTTTTTTTTTAAGTTCATTAGTATTTCTGTTGTGATCATTTTATTTCCCTTTTACCCTTCTAGCTGAGGTTTCATGTAGTGATACTAGAATGAAGAGGACTAGAAATGTGGTTTCACCAGCCACATTTCCCTGTCCACAAGGACAGCACTAGAGGATTCTAGTAAATGTCTTGCTAAAATAAATAATTTCTGACTACATTATTTTCCTGCTCCTCCAAACAAGTGCTACAAAATATAAACAAGGTTGGTTCAGGTGAGCTCAAATCTCAGGGAATTCAGGAGACTAGTAGTCATCACTTTCTTTAATAAATACACACAAAGCCCCTTTAATCATCCATTCTGGTGTTTTGCTGAGGCTCAATATTAAATTTTACCAGTTCACAGATCCATAAGTCATCTTTCCTGTTGTGTTGGAAAATCTGGAACTCATCTGCCCATCTCCAGTTTTTTGCAGCCTCTCTGTCTCTTGTTGAGGGCCGTGTAGCCCAATATTGAGGGGCATGCAGGTTGACTTTAGTGGGCTTGGTGACTCTGAAAGTACTGTTGATTAGACATGTGTTCCTCAAATTTGTATTCCCTTGAAGCCTGTGTTTTTATTACAAAATGTATGTTTTGTTAAGGTTTGTGATAAATCTTGAGAGAACTTTAGGTACAGTTAAGCCAAAATTAAATATCAAAAGTGAGATTCTCTTTAGTATTCACACCCAGGATTACAGATTATGTAGAAACTGAGTCTGGGTCATAAAGAGATTATCATAGATGGGATTATAGAAAAGGTCACAGTGTGCCCTAAGGAGAACAATTATAGGGACTAAAGATCTTAAGAGAAAAATACATCAAGACCATGTGGAACTTAAACTTGTAATTGGATAATGGTCAAAAGTCCCTATAAAAAGGACATGTTATTGTAATAAAATGTGACACTTTTCTCTTTAACTCTCCCGGTGTCTCCACTGTCTCCCTTCTTTATTTTCTTCCCTCATTTTCTGTCTTTTACTGCAACAAACAGTTTCTGTCTTTCATTTAACCGCCGACGCCGTGTCCACCTTCTTGAACCCTGGTCAGCGGAGGCTGGTCCCCCGCAGTCTCTCCTTTCCCTGATTCCTGCCATTCAGGTTACTGTAATCACATCTGCAAGTTCTTTTAGGACTCTGGGGTGTCATTTATCTAAGCCAATAGACTCTCTCTCATTTTAAGTAGCCATATGCTCTCTTTGCATCTGTCTTGGCTTGACGATCATTCTGCTTGAGAGAGAAGACTAAAGCTTTATCGTTTGTGCTGTTTTACCATATACATTACACATTTTTCACTTACATTGATCATCTTTCTTTTTGTCTTTCCTAGTTTTGTCAGTCCAAAATTTTATTCAGTCACAAATATCCTTTGTACTGCAAACTCTCATTAAGCAGCTATCAGTTTAATTCAAGATATACTATCCAATGATTATCTGTTGGCTGTAAGATCCATTAATATGATATAATAATTTGCATTATTATAAATATACTCAGAAATTCCAAATATAGCTCTATTATTCCCCACTCTTTTAAGTCTTGAGCTAATCTTGAATCTTTGTCATATATTATAAACAATATATTTAAAAGTGTAAGTATCAGAAGTATTGAAGGGCCGGCTGAGTGGCGCATTGGTTAAGAGCTGGTTTTGGGATGCCAGTGGCCCTGGTTCGGATCCCACATATGAGAGCCAGTGACACTGCCCTCTACAGCTAACAACAGCTCCACCTAGAGCTGTGCTGTGCGAGCCCCGGCGATGGTGTAGGCTGCAGCCCCTGCTGCAGTGGGCTGCCATAGGCTACAGTGAGTGGCCGGCAGCCAGCGTAAGCGGCCAATAGTCACAGTGAGCGACCATCCAGAGGCCAGTGACCGATCTGCCTCATCCGGGAAGAGCACAATGACGATACCAACATGGGCCAATGAAGCAACGTCCTCCGCAACTAGACTAAAGAACAGAAAGACAGCAACTTGTCTGTTCCCCTTCCCCAGTTCCCCAACGTTGTTCCCCTCCCCAATTCCCCAATAAAATCTTTTTTAAAAAAGAAGTATTGAATATCATGTACTAATTCATACCATGTTGTTCCTCATTAAATAATGCCAGCTTTAAAAAGTATGTACTTTGGGCCGGCCGAGTGGCGCATTGGTTAAGAGCTGGTTTTGGGATGCCAGCGGCCCCGGTTCGGTTTCCACATATGAGGGCCAGTAACACTGCCCTCTATAGCTAACAACAGCTCCACCTGGAGCTGTGCTGTGCGAGCCCCGGCGATGGTGTAGGCTGCAGCCCCTGCTGCAGTGGGCTGCCATGGGCTACAGTGAGTGGTCGGCAGCCAGCGTGAGCTGTCAATAGCCGCGGTGAGCGACATCCAGAGGCCGGCGACCGATCTGCCTCATCTGGGAAGAGCGCAATGATGATATCAATTTGGGCCAGTGAAGCAACATCCTCCGCATCTAGACTAAAGAACAAAAAGACAGCAACTTGTCTGTTCCCCTTCCCCGATTCCCCAACGCTGTTCCCCTCCCCCAATTCCCCAATAAAATCTTAAAAAAAAAAAAAAAAAGGTATGTACTTCTTTCCCTCCATGCTTCTTGTATAGTGAACTTGGTTTTACCTATACCCCATTCAGTGGCTCATCTATCAGATCCCCTAGACACCAGGTAAGTTTTGCAAAACCAAACACATTGGTCCCCTGAAAAATTGAGCTAACTGAAAGCCTGCATTGCCTATCTGAGTCCCAGTTCCTCAGGGGATAGAGTCCTGCCACCTAGTCCTGATGCCACTGTGGGCTCCAGCAGGAGAGGCTTCTGCTACCTCCAAAGCTGGCCAACACTTGCTCTAACATTTCCACTGAAGGACATGGCAGGTCCTTCTTCAGGGGTTTGCAGAAATAACCCAGGAAACCCACCTCTCCCCAGATAGAGGAAATTGCTGCATGCTCTTCAGTAAATTTTTGATTTGGCTGTGGTGCCTTAGGCCATTATAAGAAAGGGGGAGTAAGGAGAAGGCTAATGAAAGAGAGCCCCCCCTTTCCCTGCTTCAACTTGAGCAGATTAATTGCTTTTTTTTTATGTATTTGGCTTCCTTATAAGATTTTGTTTCAACAAAGCTTTCAAGATGGTTTGTAGTAATAAGTATTTCTGGAGGATACTCACATCCACTCCCCACTTAAGGTTGCCAGGTTTAGCAAAAAAATATATAACCAATTAATTTTGAATTTCAAATAAACAACAAAAGAATTTTTAGTATAAGTATGTCTCACATATTTCATAGGATATACTTATACTGAAGAATGATGAGTTGTTTATCTGAAATTCAAATTTAACTGTGCCCTGTATACTATCTGGCAGTCCTATCCAACTCCCAATGACCAGCAGCACTGTTTCTCACTCCAGAGCATGATAAACTGACAGACTGATCACCTCAAAATGGTCATTTGATTCATTAAAATGATACGCATAATAAAGAATTAGAAACAACCACAGATTATTTGGAGAATGGAAAAAATAAAAGAGACACTAAAATGAGGTGATCACCAGAATGGAGGGCTGTGTCCAAGTCCTTGAACCTGTCTGACACTCAGTTTACTCATCTATAAAATATAAGTTACACTATGGACTTTAATATTCTGGATTGATTGCAAGGAATAAATAAGTAAAGGTTTTCTAAATTTAAAACACCATAGAAATGTAAGCAATTGTATTTATTTAGTGCATGAAGCAAAATGTAGCATAAGAAAATTTAACACCAATAAACAACTGGTTCTTTGATACTTGTTTGCGGCCCTCAGAAAAATTGAACTGAAAATCACTGCCATGCAGAGACATCATGGCTAATCCTTATGTTGCTACCTCCTATAAGGCACTGCTCTTATGAATGTCCATGGAGTTAGAAGTTATCTAGTGTTTCGTGATGGGCACTAGATACATATCCAGTGTGTATTGTAAGATGCTTCCCAAGGTGGCTCCTGAACCATCTTGCTTGGAAAACTGCACAAAAATGGCCAAGTCTGTCATATTGTTAATAACATTGTACAAATTTCAATTTCCTGGTTTTGATAATATGCTATGGTTATGTAAGATATTACAGAGGAAGCTGGGTGAAGGATATATGGGAATTCACTGTACTATTTTTGCAACTTTCTGTGAGTCTAAAATTAATTTTTTTAAAAAGTTTAAAAATAAGAGTATCCAGGCCCAATTGATGCCCCAAATTAAAGGGAACCAAATTACATCTGGAATACAAAGGTGGTGTGAACCCTATGAGAACACTGGATGGTGCTATAGCAAGGAAAGGCTATATTAATATCCTTGCAGATTGCTTTTCCTTGCCAAGAAGGGATGAGATTTAATCAGGTCCATTTTCCTGAATATCTCCCTTCAAACCACTATTTTATTTCTGCCATTAAGTAAAATTACCAGGTATACTCACCCACCTTGAAGAAGGAAGAGTATAATCGTTTTGCTTGCTTTCAGATAACGACAAAGAAGGAAATCAGAAGTCCCCAGGTAACAGGAAAAAATTCCAACTTTGTTTTATTTAGGAGATGCCAAGACTCCTTGTGCCACTGGCACTGTGGGTGGAGGGATTTCCTGCATGCTAAGTCACTAATGCAAGATGCATTAGCCCTTAGCTTTAGAAGTTCCAGGTTTCTTGGCACCAAAGGGTTATGAATAATCCTTTCCATTCCCTATGACTGCTGGAGGCCTTTCAAAATGTTTCCTAGCCCGCACCCCTCCTGCTCTTTGATCTTGTCAGGGAGAATGCAAGATATCAAGTTGTTTATACCCTAGAGTAGCTGCAGTGCTTCTCTAACTTTAGTGTGTATTGGAATCACCTGAGAAAACACAGATTCTCAGGTCACACACACTGAAATTCTGAGTCCATAGATCTGGGCTGTGGCAAGTGTTCTCCATTATTGACAATTGACAATGTTGACTGTAGCTCACACTGAAAATCACTGGCAGAGGGCTCTTGCTTATGACATATAAGGAAAATGGTTTATTATACACAAGATTTCATTAAAAGATGATACTAAAATCAAAGGGCATGAGCATTGAATCAAGAAATGAAAATGTGACTATGGTTCATCAGCTCACATTTTAGACTTAATAGTCCATTCAGTAATTAATCATTTAATAATGAAAATTTAGAATTTTCTGGTTATTTTCACTTATGAGATATGGCATCAATAGTATTTCAATCAGTCTAGTTGGCACAAAATGAAGCAGAATTCCTCAGTGTCCAATTGTAAATATTTGCATCTAAAGTTCAAAAAAAATTTTTGTTAAGTGTCAACAAGAATCCTACAAATGGGTTAACATACAGACTTGCTTAGTTTACATGGGTCACAATTATTTAGGAAAGTTGAAGGGGCAAGTTACATTTTATAGCTGGACCATCTCCAGACAGGTTTTTGTTTGTTTGTTTTTACTCCAACTCAGTTCATACTTCCCTTTCTGAAGAGAATTCATTTTAGCATCTCATTTACCTTCCAACTTGGGCATTTATCAGTTTTTCAAGCACAAGACTTTTGTCCTCAGCAGGACTGTGAGTTCTGGGCAGAGTAAAATCATACCACTCTCCCACATGATTTGCATACAATAACTGTTCAATAAATATTTGTTGTATGAATCCATGAATAAGTAAATGTAGGTGAGCCATCAGTCAAAACACCTTCACTAAACAAAACAACTCTGAATGGGAAGGAATGTATACTAGAAAGAGCATTGAATTTATTTTTTTAAATTCTTTTTCAGGAGATTGAGTTTTAAAATTTTTGTTTGATCATTCAACATTATTTTATATTAATTTCAAGCAGCACAGTAGTTAGATATTTATATATTTTAAGAAATGATCCCCCTGACTAGTCCAGTACCCACCTGGCACTATACATAGCTATTATATTCTTCTTCTTCTTCTTATTATTATTATTATTAATTATTATTATTATTATTAGGGAATTGGGAGAAGGGAACAGTGTTGGGGAATTGGGGAGGGGGACCAGCCAAGTTGTTGTTCTTCAATCTTAGTTGTGGAGGATGCCAGTTGCCATCTGACTGCCCGTCAGCAGCTTGTGACCTTTAAGCTTAAGATGCTGTGTTACAATCTTAGTTGTGGGTGGGCATAGCCACCATTCCATGTGGGAGTAGTACCGGCAGCCTTGTTGTTAAAAGCGCATACTCTATCCACTTAACCATCCGACTGGCAGCTCAGCTCAAGGTGTTGAGTTCAGTCTTAGTTGATGGTGAACATAGCCACCATCCCATGCAGGAGTCAAACCAGCAGACTTGTTGCTAAGAGTGCATGCTCTATCCATGGAGCCATCCGGGTGGCAGCTCAGCTCAAGGTGCCAAGGTCAGTCTCAGCTGCAGATGGGCATAGCCCACCATCAAACAGGCAGTCTTGTTAGAAGCACGTGCTCTCATCAGCTAAGCCATCCTGCCACATGTTGGCAGCTCACCGGCAGCTCAGCTTGGGCACAGCATCAGTGGCCCATGTGGGAATTGAACTGGTGGCCCTGTTGCTCAGAGTTCACGCTCTTCAGCTAACTCTTAACCAACTGAGCCACTCGGGCAGCCCTATATTATTGATTATATTACCTATGCTATACTTTACACCCCCATGACTATTTTGTAATAATCAATTTGTACTTCTTAATCCTTTCCCCTTTTACATTCAACACCAAGCTCCCTTCTATCTGCCAACTATCAAAATGTTCTCTGTATCTATGAGTTTGTTTCTGATTATTTGTTTATTTTGTTGTTTAGATTTCACACATAAGTGAAATCACATTGCATCTGTCTTTCACTGTCTGACATACCCCACTCAACACAATACCGTCCAGGTCCATCCATGCCGCCACAGACATCAAGAATCCATTCCCTTCCATGGCCGAGCAGTATTCCATTGCATATATGTCCCATCTACTCTTTATCCATCCATGAACACCCAGGCTACCTCCACATCTTGGCCATTTAAATAATGGTGTAATGAACAAATGAATGCACATGTGTCCTCAAAGTAGTATTTGCATTTCTTCAGATAAATACCCAGAAGTGGGATTACTGGGTTCTTCTTTGTCTTTGTTACAGCCTTCTTTGTAAATTCTATCTTGTCTAAGTATTGCTGCCCCAGCTTTTTTTTTCCCCATGAAATATCTTTTCCCCATCCCTTTGTTTTTAGTCTGTGTGTATCTTTCAATCTGAATTGAGTCTCTTGTAGGCAGCATATGTAAGGATCTTGTTTTCTTATCCATTCAGCCCTCCAATCATTTGATTGGGGCATTTAACCATTTACATTTAAAGTAATTGTTGATAGATATGTAGTTATTGCCATTTTATTATTCATATTTTATCTGTTGTTTTTTTTGTTGCCTTAAAGAAGTCCTCTAACATTCCTTGTAATACTGGTTTGGTGGTGATGAACTCCTAAGGTTGTTCTTGTCTGGGAAGCTCTTTATCTCTCCCATGATTCTAAATGATTGCCTTGCTGGGTAGAGTAATCTTGGTTATAGGTCCTTGATTTTCATCACTTCGAATATTTCTTGCCAATCACTCTGGCCTGCAAAAATTCTGTTGAGGAATCAGCTGACAGTCTTACGGGAGCTCCCTTGTAAGTAACTAACTACTTTTCTTTTGCTGCTTTTAAGATTCTTTATCTTTAACCTTTGGTGTTTTAATTTGATGTGTCTTGGTGTGGACCTCTTTGAGTTCATCTTGTTTGGGACTCCCTGCACTTCTTCGACCTGTACGTCTATTGCCTTTGCCAGGCTGGAGAAGTTTTCTATCATTATTTCTTCAAATAAAATTTCAATTCCTTTTTCCCTCTCTCCTTCTTCTGGTACCCCTATGATGCAAATGTTGGTACACTTGATTTTGTCCCAGAGGTCCCTTAAACTACCCTCATATTTTGGGTTCTTTTTTCTTTTTGCTGTTCTGATTGGGTGTTTTCTACTACCTATCTTCTAAATTGTTGATTCAGTCCTCTGCTTCATCTATTCTACTGTTGATTCCCTCTAATGTATTCTTTATTTCAGTTATGGTATTCTTCATTTCTGACTGTTTCTTTTTTATGTTTTCTATCTCTATTTTTATGTTTCCTGTCCCTACGTTGAGGTTCTCACTGAGATAATTGAACATACTTATCATCAGTGTTTTGAATTCTGCATCTGGTAGATTGCTTGTTTCCATTTTGTATAGTCCTTTTTCTGGAGCTTTATTCTGTTCTATCATTTGGGACATGTTTCTTTGTCTTCCCATTTTGGTTGCCTCTCTCTGTTTGTCAATGTATATTAAGTAAGGCTCCCAGTCTTAGTAGAGTGGCCTCATGTAGTAGGTGTCCTATGGGTCTTAGTGGCACAGTCTCTTTTGTCACCTGAGCTGTGTGATTTAGGTGTGTCCCTTGTGTGGGGTGTGTGTGTCCTCCTGTTGTAGTTGAATTGAGCCTTGGTGGCTGTTTGCATGTCAATGGGAGGAATTGACCCTCAGGCTGATTGATTGTGAGGGCTGGCCATGAGTACAGTGGAGGAACTGTTGTGCAGGGGCTAACCTGGTGGAGCAGGATTTGCTTTAGCAGGGCTCTGGTGCCTGCCCAGTATGCCCTTTGGGTGTGTTGTCCTTGGAGATCTGCTATATTATAGCCTGCCTGTCTGCCCCATGCATCTTTCTATAAAGACAGAGCATTACTTCAATATTTTGCTTACTGTATATATCCCTTTTTGGCCCCAAAGGATGGCTGGTTAGTCAATGACAGATAAGATCCCTCAAGGAAGGGGCAACCTAAGCCAGACATGGCCGCGTGGGTGCCTGTGGATGCCAGTGAGTGCCAACGGGTGCCAATAGGAGGAATCACAAGTTGACAGAAATAGGGCATAAACCCCTTGCTTCAGCTTCTCGCAGCCTGCCTTTGAAATGACCTATTGATATGATAATATCTGTCCTCCCGTGCATTCTTATCAGTAAGCCTTGGCAGAGGAAGTTCTGTCTCTTAAGAGGTGTATGACAATAACCTCATGGGACCACCAGTAATGGCAGTTTGCAGGTATGGGAAATTAGGCCTGGAGATTAATTCTTGGGTGTGAGACTCACAGACCACAGAAGTTACATTGATCTTTGCTTATGTGTAAGATAATAAAAGGAACAGTCAGGCCCGATTCGGGGCTTCCCATCCATGAGGTGGAGGTCCCTTGGCCCCAAACTGTATTCTCTCTTATTTGTGTGTGTCTCTCTCTTTCCTAACCTTTCACTGTCCCTTCTCCACTCCCACCTATCCTGTCATGTGGGACGTGACAGAGGTCAATGGATGGTCCTCCAGCTCAGTTCAAAAGTGGCCACAGGGCATGCCAGCCTTGGGGCATCCTGGGGGGTGTCTTGCTGCTGGCCAATTTCAACCACAGTCTGTGCCCTGTCCAGGGCCACCTGGCATGAGCCACAAAGCAATACATAGATGGCAGCCACTCACAATGGGTTTGAAGGTGCTTCAAGAGGTCAAGCTGCAAACTGAAGCTAACTGTCACTAGTGCCAGGCTTCAGGCTGCTCAGCAAGAGGCATGGGGCATGCAGAACCCAGAAGCTGTTTGTTTGGGTTTTGTGATAGTTTGAGAGATTTTAGGAAAGTCCATAGCATGAGCCAAGAGAGACCATTTGTATGGAAAAGCCACTCTAAGTGGCTTGGCTGTACCTGAATATTCAGTAGGTTGTGGTCTCAGGGAATCACCAGGGTGAGGCAAAGAATGTTAGCGAGCTTCATGGAGACTCTGATATGGTTGCTGCCTGCATCTGCATGCTGGGTGGCAGGGAGGGCTCAACACAGAAATAATGGATTCTGCTGGCACTTCTGCCCCTCCAGCTCTTACTCTGAAGCCAGACAACACAACTCCTCCCTATACATCCTTGTCACCCCTCAAGCTGCTGCTCCAGCACTGGAGCTCAGAGCAAGTAAGTCTGTCAGCAAGTAAGTCCGGGCATGGGCCCTTTAAAAGGATTCACCTGGAAGTCTAATCACCCTCTGTCTCCCTCAGCCACAGTCTCCACTTGTTTTCATAGCCAGAAATTATGAGGACTTTTCTCTCTGGCACTGTAAACCTGGGCTAGGGAGCCTGGTGTTGGGATGGAACCCCTTGATACTCCCATTATAAACAAGCATCAAATCTCTTCCCTCATGGAGTTTTCTTTTCTGATTCCCTCTACAGAATGAGGTCTTTGCCTCCTAAGCGGCACACTGTGATTACAGCTTTCTGCAGGGCAGCCACTTGGTGAGATATTCCCCTCTCTTACTTCTATGGAGCAGTCTCAGTTTTACTAATCTTTAACATAATCCTCTTTATATTCATAGAGTTTGAAGACAAGGTTGTTAAAAGTTCAGCCTCTAAAACAAAAATTTATAAGTCAACTCATAAGTTTGGTGTGAAAGGAAGTCACTGGGAGAAAGCTATTGATGAGTGTCTTCTGAATCTAAGGATGATAAACAGGATACATTATAAAATAGACACATGGTTGATAAAAGTGGGACTGGAGAGTAAGAACTGATTACACACAAGTGAAAAAGCCACTGCATCTGACAGCATTAGAGATAGAAAACATAGAGTGAAACAGTTTTGTCATCTGTAAAATGGAATAGTATCTACCTAATGGGTTGTGAAGATTAAATGAGAAAGTCTTTGTAAAGTACTGATACTGGTAAGAATTCAATACATCATGTTATTACTATTGAAATAATTATTTCAATAATTGTTAATAAGTATAATGTAAAATTATTTCAATAATTGTAAATAATGATTTTATTTGTCTTAGATTCCTTTAATTATTATTGGTTTGGCAACTACTTTTTAGCCTCTGTGTTGAGCAGGTCTGCATTAGACACTCAAAGGTCAGTAGGCTGAAGGTAGTTAAGCTAGTTGGAACTGGGCTTATATGTTGCACTAGTCATCACACTGAGATAAAGTAAATCTGAGGATATCTTCCTAGTTACAGGAGGAGAATATTCAGAAAGAAGCCCCAAACAGGAGGCACTGGAAACATAAAAGCACCCTAACGACGTTGTCAGAACCCTGATGGCCACATTTGTCTGAAGTTGGATACATCTTTTGACATCCAAGTTCCAGGAAGCCTTTCTGGGACACACTTTGTGGTACACTGAACTGGGGTTTTAATCCACATAACTGGACCCTGCCATTAGCATGCTACCCAGCGTTTAGTCTGCCTAAAAGCAAAGAGCTGCCTTGATGTTCATGTCCAGGTACTTTTTTTCCTTCACAGCCCTCCTTGGAGACACAGCAATTGAACTCCTTTATGGAGCTTTCCTACAGCTGCCTGAGCCCCCTCTCTGCACATTGGACTCTTGCTGCCCCCGCCTGCTCCAACCCTCACATAGCTAAATGAATCACCTTAGTCTTCTGGAGCTGAGGAATGTAGGCTGGGCACAGGGCCATTATAGAGTGGGGAGGTCTGGTGTGTGGTGGTCTTGATCCTGAGGTGCTCCTCCTCTAGCTCACAGGTCACACTCTCTCCTTCACCTGGCCTGCTGTAGGGTGCACATGATGATCCCCTTTCAAGCCAGGGGTCCTCAGTAAAGGGCTGTGTTAAATATGACATTTATCAGAAATTTCACCTTTTAGGACACCTCATTTTATCTGGAGACCCCCAAGGGATTAACATAAAATTATGTATTCGTGTGACTATAACTTCTCAATGAGAAGAGGGACCATTTTGTAAAATACAACACATAAGGATGAAGGTTTTTCTGAGTCTGTCATAAAGCTGTCGGATTTAAAGATTTATGAAGGTTAGATAGATATTCCTTAAAGAGATCTTCCTAAAAAGACTTATGGTAACTCTTTTGCCAATGAGAAAATTTGGCCCAGAGATCAAAAGGGCCCTGTTCAAGTTCACAAGAGTTTACAAGGTGTGATTGAAAAATATGGTGAACGTTTAAATATTAAAAATTTATTACAGTAAAAGACACATTACCATTAATCCCCCTCAAAATACTCTCTCACTTCGGACACATTTATCCCATCATTCTTGTCACTTTCTGAAGCAGTTCTGGAAGCCCTCTTTCGTGAGTGTTTTTAGTTGTGCTGTCATGGCTGCCTTGATGGCCTGAATTGATTAAAAAAGTTTACCTTTCATGGTCATTTTGACTTTGGGGAAAGACCAGAAGTCACATACTGCCAGATCCAGTGAATAATGTGTATGAGGACACACCATAATGTTTTTATTTGACAGAAATTGCCATAACAGCAATTCATGACAATGAGAATTATCATGATGGAGGATGAAACCATTTGCCCATTTCTCAAGCTGTTTTCTATGTATATTGTTTCTTGAACAATTCTATTAATAATAAGCCCTTATAATATTGAGAGTTCGCCATAGTATTCTGGCTACAAATTCAGCTCGCCCAATTCCATCAAGGTAAAAAAAACACAATTAACATCACCATGATTACCTCAACAGGTCTTGACTGATGTGCTTTTTTCGTAAGAGGAGAACTGAGTCATTTCCATAGAGAATTCTGAATCTTGGTCACAGGATCATAACCATAGACCCAAGTTTCATCTCCTATGATGACATGTCTTAAAAAGCTGGAATCTGAAACTACATGATCACGTAATTCCAATGAACTTGACAAATGCTGTTGCCTTTGTTTGACTGTCAAAACTCATGGAAAAATTTCATACTCACTCACCTCATGTTCAAATCTGTTGTTAAAATGCTTTGTACAGAACCATAAGGGCTGTTCATATCCTCAGAAATGTCCCTAATAGTCAACCACCTGTTTGATCGAATCATTTTGAAAGTCTAATCACATCCTTCCATATTCTCTTGGGTTTTTAAATTGAAGGATGGCTCAATCCCTCCTCATCCTCAGTTATGAAATCACCCAAACCACTTTTAAACTGTCTTCATGGTCACTGCAGCATCACCATATACTAATTTGAACATTTTGTGTGTTTCTCTAGTACTTTTTTGCAGTTTGAAACAAAATTCCATGTTGATGTGTTGTTCATGATCCATAATTTATGGCACATTTTAAAACATACCTTCCCTCAACCATTGCTCATACCTGACTGACTACACCAAACAAATTGAAACTTATCACACACTGTAACTAAGGTTCAACACCACTTCCTATATCAAAGATCGCTGCCTTTCCGTTGGATGGCTCTCACAGCGGCATTCACTGCATTTTTTTTTTAAAGATTTTATTGGGGAATTGGGGGGAGGGGAGCAGCGCTGAGGAATCGGGGAAGGGGAACAGACAAGTTGCTGTCTTTTTGTTCTTCAGTCCAGTTGAGGAAGACATTACTTCACTGGCCCATGTAGGTATCTTCATTCCGTTCTTCCCGGATGAGGCAGATAGGTCGCCGGCCTCTGGATGGTTGCTCACCGCGGCTATTGGCAGCTCACGCTGGCTGCCTGCCACTCACGCTGGCTGCTGGCCTCTCACTGTAGCCTATGGCAGCCCACTGCAGCAGGGGCTGCAGCCTACTCCGTCATCGGGGCTCGCAGCCCAGCTCCAGGTGGAGCTGTTGTTAGCTGTAGAGGGCAGTGTCACTGGCCCTCATATGTGGGATCCGAACTGGGGCCGCTGGCATCCCCAAACCAGCTCTTAACCAATGCGCCACTTGGCCGGCCCTCACTGCACTTTTTTTTTTTTTTTTATCATGCCTTGTTAAATCTGTTTCCATGTAGAGTGTCATGGAAACTGTAGCTTTCCTCTGCTCAATATTCTTGCTTTTGAAGAAACCATCTCTCTTTATTCAGTGTGATCATTCTGGGAGTGCTTTGGTCCCAGCACCTAGCTGCTTCCTAGGAGTGGGGAGGTGCTCTAGTCAGAGTACCCTACCCACCAATAATGGTGATTGTAAAGTTGGCCATGAGGCTGAATGTACTGCTTCCATGAGACCACGTGATATTACTAAACTGAATTAGTCATAGATATAGATCAATAGGGCTTTCACTTGTTTCCAGTACCTGCTCTATATTTATACTTCTCATTTAAATTTTAGTGACTATTTCTAAGAATATTTATGGTAATTTAGGAAATAGGATCGGCTTTCTTTCAAATTGAAAATGCTGTATTAAATATCCTCCTGAGAGATGGGACCAGAGTTGTTTACAATAGGGCATGTAGAATTTATGGATGTGTATGTGAAACTTTCTATTTCTTGATTGTGGTGGTGATTACCACGGTATGCATTTATGAAAACTCATAGAACTAAATATTAAACATGGTGAATTTTGCTATCTGTAAATGATACCTTGAAGGGGATCAGAATATGCCACCCCAAAATATGCCACTTTGGCATAAGGATTATTTTTAACTAAAGGCAATTGAGAAATAACAGATGCAAGAAGAGTTCTTGCCTCCCTCTTATCTGCTTAAAAGCAGTACATAAAATCCCCTTTATGACGGTATCTCCCCTCTCCTCTACTAGAAATCATTGTAGATGAGTTCACACTGAGATGAGTTTGCATAAACCCATCCTACTAAAAATAACCTTTTTCTTTTTTTTTTTTTTTAAGATTTTATTGGGGAATTGGGGGAGGGGAACAGTGTTTGGGAATTGGGGAAGGGGAACAGACAAGTTGCTGTCCTTCTGTTCTTCAGTCTAGTTGTGGAGGACATTGCTTCACTGGCCCATGTTGCTATTATCATTGCGCTCTTCCCAGGTGAGGCAGTTGTTCACTGGCCTTTGGACAGCCACTCATGGCAGCTCATGCCTGATGCTGGCTGCTCATACTGGCTGCCAGTCACTCACGGTAGCTCACAGCAGCCCACTGCAGCAGGGGCTGCAGCCTACTCCATCGCCCGCAATTCATGGCAGCCCATCTCCAGGTTGAGCTGTTGTTCACCATCTTAGCTGTAGAGGGCACAGCGTCACTGGTCCTCATGTGGGATCCAAACCAGGGCCCTCCTTCTCAGAGCTGGCTTCCCAAGCCAACTCTTAACCAACGCACCACTCGACCGGCCCTAAAAATAACCTTTAAACGAGGTATGACAATTGAGTTCATGAACCCATCTTAGAAAAAGTGCTACATATCTCATTGCTGAATATCACTACGGTCACCTTTGAAGAACTCCCCATTGGGAAGCTATGCACCAACGCCAGTGCCTAGTCCACCCTTTAAAGCAATTTTAGAACTCTTTCTGGAATGGCCATCAGAGCTGTTGTCATATTACCCTTGATGTCCTGAATGTCATCAAAATGTCTTCTTTTCAGTATTTCCTTTATCTTCACGTAAAGAAAGAGGTCATTAAGGGCCAGATCAGGTGTCTAGGGAAGGCATTCCAATACAGTTATTTGTGTACTGGCTAAAAACTCCCTCACAGACAGTGCCCTGTGAGCTGGTACGTTGTCATGATGCAAGAGCCATGAATTGTTGATGAAAAGTTCAGGTCGTCTAACTTTTTCACGCAGCCTTTTCAGCACTTCCAAATAATAAACTTCGTTAACTATTTGTCCATATTCATAATGAATATGTTAGTACAAATTCATAATGAATTCATAATGAATAATCCCTCTGATATCAAAAAAGGTTAGCAACATCATTGCAACACGCTCATGAACTTAATTGTCAGACCTCTTATTCCATTATTTCCCACATACATTTACTTGTCATTTCCCCATGATTTATCATTCTTTTTTTTTAAGCTTTATTGGGAACAGCCATGGTCACAGGTCACATACCACCCCCATGCTTCAATGGCACAGCTGACTTCTCCAGGGAGGGTGCAGCCCACAGCAGCCCACACAAGTACCAAAGCAGCAACCTTGGTTTTATCGGCACTACATTCTAACCAACTGAGCTAACCAGTCACCCACTATCATCCTTTGAAACCCAACCCTCTTTCCTCTCTTAAAAGGGTATAAAAGTCCCAAGTCTAAATACTTCTTTGAGTTTCACTGTTTTTCTGTAAACTCTCGTGCATGTGAGTATTCATTAAAATTGTTTGCCTTTTACTCTTTTTTTTTTTTAAGATTTTTTTGGGGGAATTGGGGGAGGGGAACAGCGTTGGGGAACTGGGGAAGGGGAACAGACAAGTTGCTGTCCTTTTGTTCTTCAGTCTGGCTGTGGAGGACGTTGCCTCACTGGCCCATGTTGGTATCATCATTGCGCTCTTTTCGGGTGAGGCAGATCAGTTGCCAGCCTCTGGAGGTCCACTCACAGCGGCTCTTGGCAGCTCACATCGGCTGCCAGGCGCTCACGCTGGCTGTTGGCCACTCACTGTAGCCTATGGCAGCCCACTGCAGCAGGGGCTGCCGCTATGCCAACCCAGGGACTCACGGCAGCCCAGCTCCAGGTGGAGCTGTTGTTAGCTGTAGAGGGCAGTGTCACTGGCCCTCATATGTGGATCTGAACCGGGGCCGCTGGCGTCCCAAGCCAGGTCTTAACCAATGCACCACTCGGCTGGCCCTTGTTTAACGAATTTAACAATATAACATTATAGTAATATATTTTCTAATGTTGAATGAGACTATTGTTTCTGATATAAACACTAAAAGAAAAGACAGCCAAATATTTATCAGGCAATCCCAAACAAAAAAACAAAAGAAATGCATAAAGCAAGGATAATAATACTAATATCATACAAAGAGGAGATCAAGGCAAAAAGCACTAAGTGAGGTACAAATGACTATTTTATTTTGATTATTTCTTTATCTATTAAAATTAGCAACAATACATGGACAGAATTAGGAAGCAGAGATAATACATAATGTTATAAAATTAAAATAATTTTACTTTTGCTCCAATCATTAACTTAGTTCTACTCCTGAAAGGAAATTACTGTCAAATCCATTTAAGACAGGTTAGTTAGTATAATATGAGGCAGTCAGGAATTCCCTGGTAGACTGAGCAAAGATAAGAAAACTGGTTATTTCTTAAACTAACCATTCCTCTCAAAATTATAGG